>OV702285.1:59090656-63890656 GCA_916181665.1 Avena sativa
ATACATGTTTGAGAGTTATAAGAAAAAAACTTGTATTTTTCGCTTTTATGGCTGTTTTAATGAGTTATTGTATACAGTTTTGGAGTTCCAAGGTGATTTACAATGACCGTAAGGCCGAATAAAATTTTGAGGGGATGACCAAGAATTCGTCGTTCTCGTGTTTTATGGTCAATTTCATTAGCTATTGCCCACAGTTTTGGGGTTTCAGGGGGATTTACAACGACCGTAAGGCCCGATACATGCTTGAGGGCATGACCAAGAACTTATCATTCTCGTGTTTTATGGTCGTTTTCATGAGCTATTGCCCATAGTTTGGGGTTTCATGGGGATTTGCAAGGCCCGCAAGACCCGATACATGTTTGAGAGTCATGACCAAAAAATCATCATTTCTTTGTTTTATGGCCGTTTTCATGAGCTATACCCCATAGTTCTAGGGTTCTAGGGCAATTTAAATGTTTGAGAGTTATGACAAAAAAACTCGTCGTTTTTGTATTTTATGGCCATTTTCATGAGTAATTGTCCATAGGTTTGGGGTTCGAGGGGAATTTACAACGACCGTAAGACCCGATACATGTTTGAGAGTTATGACTAAAAACTCATCATTTTGCGTTTTACGACTGTTTTCATGAGTTATTGCCCATAGTTTTGGGGTTCCAAGGCGATTTACAATGACCGTAAGACCCGATACATTTTTGAGAGTCATGCCCAAAAAATCATCATTTCCGTGTTTTATGGCCGTTTGCATGAGCTATACCCCAAAAATCTAGGGAGCTAGGGGATTTGCATGGCCCGTAAGACCCAATGCATATTTGAGAGTTATCAGCAAAAACTCGTCGTTTTCGCGTTTACGGCCGTTTTCATGAGTTATTACCCATAGTTTTGGGGTTCCATGGCGATTTACAATGACTGTAAAACCCGATTCATATTTGAGGGCATGGCCGCAACACCCGATGCATGTTTGAGAGATATGATCAAAAACTCATTGTTTTCACATTTTATGTCCGTTTCATGAGTTATAGACCATAGTTTTGGGGTTCCAGGGCAATTTACAATGACCGTAAGGCCCGATACATGTTTGAGGGCATGACCAAGAACTCATCGTTTTTGTGTTTTATAGCCGTAAGACCCGATACATGTTTGAGAGTTATGACTAAAAACTCATCATTTTTGCGTTTTACGACTATTTTCATGAGTTATTGCCCATAGTTTTGGGGTTCCATGGCGCTTGACAATGACCGTAAGACCCAATACATGTTTGAGAGTCATGACCAAAAAATCATCATTTCCGTGTTTTATGACAGTTTTCATGAGCTATACCCCAAAGTTCTAGGGTGCTAGGGGATTTGCATGGCCCGTAAGACCCAATACATATTTGAGAGTTGTAAGCAAAAACTTGTCGTTTTCGTGTTTTACGGCCGTTTTCATGAGTTATTGCCCATAGTTTTGGGGTTCCATGGCGATTTACAACGACTGTAAGACCCGATTCATGTTTGAGGGCATGACCAAAAACTCATCTCTTTGGGCTTTTATGGCCATTCTGATTCGTTTTTCCCATAGTTTTGTGGTTCTAGGGCGACTTAGAATAACTGTAAGACCCAATACATGTTTGACGACATGATCAAAAACTCGTAGTTTTTATGGTTTATGGCCGTTTTCATGAGCTATTGCTCATAGTTTCGGGGTTCCTGGGGGATTTGCATGGCCTGCAAGACCCGATACACGTTTGAGAGATACGATAAAAAAACTCGTTGTTTTCGTGTTTTATGTCCGTTTCATGAGCTATTGGCCATAGTTTTGGGGTTCCAGGGAAATTTACAATGACCATAAGGCCTGATATATGTTTGAGGGCAAGACCAAGAAATCATTGTTTTTATGTTTTATATCTGTTTTGATGAGCTATTGCCCACAGTTTTGGGGTTCGAGGGAGATTTGCATGGCCCATAAGACCCGGTATGAGGTTTAGAGTTATGACCAAAAACTCGTCGTTTTTTTGTTTTGGCCTTTTTCATGAATAATTTCCCATAGTTTTGGAGTTCCAGGGGATTTGCATGGCCAGTAAGACCCGATACATTTTTTAGAGTTATAAGAAAAAACTCGTCTTTTTCGCTGTTTTGGCTGTTTTAATGAGTTATTGTACATAGTTTTGTAGTTCGAAGGCGATTTACAATGACCGTAAGGCCCAATACATTTTTAAGGGCATGACCTAGAACTCGTCGTTCTCGTGTTTTATGGCTGTTTTGATGAGCTATTGCCCATAGTTTTGGGGTTATAGGGGGATTTGCATGGCCCATAAGAACAGATACATGTTTGAGAGATATGACCAAAGACTCGTCTTTTTTTGTGTTTTATGGCCGTTTCATGAGCTATATCCCATAGTTATAGGGTTTCAGGGGATTTGCATGGGTTGTAAGACCCAGTATGAGTTTTAGAGTTATGACCAAAAACTCGTCATTTTTCTGTTTTATGGCTGTTTTTCATGAATTATTGCCCATAGTTTTGGATTTCCAGGGGCATTTGCATGGCTAGTAAGACCCGATACATGATTGAGAGTTATGACTAAAAACTCGTCATTTTTGTGTTTTACGGCTATTTTCATGTGTTATTGCCCACAATTTTGGGGTTCCATGGCGATTTACAATGACCGTAAGACTCGATACATGTTTGAGAGTCATGACCAAAAAATCATCGTTTCCCTGTTTTATGGCCGTTTTCATGAGATATACCCCAAAGTTCTCGGGTGCTTGGGGATTTGCATGGACCGTAAGACCCGATACATGTTTGAGATTTATAAGCAAAAACTCATCGTTTTCACGTTTTACAACCGTTTTCATGACTTATTGCCAATAGTTTTGGGGTTCCATGGCGATTTACAACGACTGTAAGACCTTATACATGTTTGAGGGCATGACCAAAAACTCATCGCTTTGAGATTTTATGGCCGTTCTAATTTTTTTTCCCATAGTTTTGGGTTTCTAGGGCGACTTAGAATGACCGTAAGACCCAATACATGTTTAAGGGCATGATCGAAAACTCATAGTTTTTATGGTTTATGTCCGTTTTCATGAGCTATTGCCCATAGTTTCGGAGTTCTCGGGGGATTTGCATGACCCGCAAGACCCGATACATTTTTTTGAGATATGACCAAAAACTCTCTGTTTTCGTGTTTTATGTCTTTTTCATAAGCTATTGACCATAGTTTTGGGGTTCCACGGCAATTTACAACGACTGTAAGGCCCGATACATGTTTGAGGGCGTGACCAAGAACTCATCGTTTTTGTGTTTTATAGCCGTTTTGGTGAGCTATTGCCCACAGTTTCGGGGTTCCAGGGAGATTTGCATGGCCCATAAGACCCATTATGAGTTTTATAGTTATGACTAAAAACTCGTCGTTTTTGTGTTTTCGCTGTTTTTCATGAATTATTTCCCATAGTTTTGGAGTTCCAGGGGCATTTGCATGGCTAGTAAGGCCCGATACATGTTTGAGAGTTATAAGCAAAAACTCGTCTATTTCGCGTTGATGGATGTTTTAATGAGTTATTATACACAATTGTGGAGTTCCAAGGCGATTTACAATGACTGTAAGGCCCAATACATTTTTGAGGGCATGACCTAGAACTCGTCGTTCTCGTGTTTTATGGCCGTTTTAATGAGCTATTGCCCATAGTTTTGGGGTTCTAGGGGGATTTGCATGGCCTGCAAGACCTAATACATGTTTGAGAGGTATGACCAAAAACTCGTCTCTTTTCTGTTTTATGGTAGTTTCATGAGCTATATCCCATAGTTTTAGGGTTCTAGGGGAATTTGCATGGCCCATAAGACCCGTTAAGAGTTTTAGAGTAATGACCAAAAACTCGTCGTTTTTGTGTTTTATGGCTGTTTTTCATGAATTATTGCCCATAGTTTTGGAGTTCCATGGGGATTTGCATGGCCAGTAAGACCCGATACATGTTTGAGATTTATAAGAAAACACTCGTCCTTTTCAAGTTTATGGCTGTTTTAGTGAGTTATTGTATATAATTTGGGGTCTAGGGAAATTTACATATTTGAGAGTTATGACAAAAAAACTCATCGTTTTTGCATTTTTTGCCATTTTCATGAGATATTGTCCACAATTTTGGGGTTCGAGGACGATTTACAATGACTGTAAGACCCGATACATGTTTGAGAGTTATGACAAAAACTCGTCATTTTTGTGTTTACGACTTTCTTCATGAGTTATTGCCCACAGTTTTGGGGTTCCATGGCGATTTATAATGACCGTAAGACCCGATACATGTTCGAGAGTCATGACCAAAAAATCATCGTTTCCTCGTTTTATGGCCGTTTTCAAGAGCAATACCCCAAAGTTCTAGGGTGCTAGGGGTTTTGCATGGCCCGTAAGACCCGATACATGTTTGAGAGTTATAAGCAAAAACTCATTGTTTTCGCGTTTTACGACTGTTTTCATGAGTTATTGCCCATAGTTTTGGGGTTCCATGGCGATTTACAATGACCATAAGATCCGATATATGTTTGAGGTCATGACCAAAAACTCGTCGCTTTGGGGTTTTATGGCCGTTCTGATGCATTTTTTCCATAGTTTTGGGGTTCTAGGGCGACTTACAACGACCGTAAGACCCGATACATGTTTGAGGGTATGATCGAAAACTCGTAGTTTTTCTGTTTTATGGCCGTTTTCATGAGATATGGCCTATAGTTTTGGGGTTCCGGGGGGATTTGCATGGCCTGCGAGACCCGATACATGTTTGAGATATATGACCAAAGACTCGTCGTTTTCGTGTTTTATGGCCGTTTCATGAGCTATATCCCATAGTTTCAGGGTTCAAGGGGGATTTGCATGACCCGTAAGACCCGGTATGAGTTTTGTAGTTATGACCCAAAACTCGTCGTTTTTGTGTTTTATGGCTGGTTTTCATGAATTATTTCCCATAATTTTGGAGTTCCAGGGGGATTTTGCATGGCCAGTAAGACCCGATACATGTTTGAGAGTTATAAGAAAAAAACTTGTATTTTTCGCTTTTATGGCTGTTTTAATGAGTTATTGTATAAAGTTTTGGAGTTCCAAGGTGATTTACAATGACCGTAAGGCCGAATAGAATTTTGAGGGGATGACCAAGAATTCGTCGTTCTCGTGTTTTATGGTCAATTTCATTAGCTATTGCCCACAGTTTTGGGGTTTCAGGGGGATTTACAACGACCGTAAGGCCCGATACATGTTTGAGGGCATGACCAAGAACTTATCATTCTCGTGTTTTATGGTCGTTTTCATGAGCTATTGCCCATAGTTTGGGGTTTCATGGGGATTTGCAAGGCCCGCAAGACCCGATACATGTTTGAGAGTCCTGACCAAAATATCATCATTTCTTTGTTTTATGGCCGTTTTCATGAGCTATACCCCATAGTTCTAGGGTTCTAGGGCAATTTAAATGTTTGAGAGTTATGACAAAAAAACGAGTCGTTTTTGTATTTTATGGCCATTTTCATGAGTAATTGTCCATAGGTTTGGGGTTCGAGGACGATTTACAACGACCGTAAGACCCGATACATGTTTGAGAGTTATGACTAAAAACTCATCATTTTGCGTTTTACGACTGTTTTCATGAGTTATTGCCCATAGTTTTGGGGTTCCATGGTGATTTACAATGACCGTAAGACCCGATACATTTTTGAGAATCATGCCCAAAAAATCATCATTTCCGTGTTTTATGGCCGTTTGCATGAGCTATACCCCAAAAATCTAGGGAGCTAGGGGATTTGCATGGCCCGTAAGACCCAATGCATATTTGAGAGTTATCAGCAAAAACTCGTCGTTTTCGCGTTTACGGCCGTTTTCATGAGTTATTACCCATAGTTTTGGGGTTCCATGGCGATTTACAATAACTGTAAAACCCGATTCATATTTGAGGGCATGGCCGCAACACCCGATGCATGTTTGAGAGATATGATCAAAAACTCATTGTTTTCACATTTTATGTCCGTTTCATGAGTTATAGACCATAGTTTTGGGGTTCCAGGGCAATTTACAATGACCGTAAGGCCCGATACATATTTGAGGGCGTGACCAAGAACTCATCGTTTTTGTGTTTTATAGCCGTTTTGATGAGCTATTGTACATAGTTGTGGAGTTGCAAGGCGATTTACAATGACTGTAAGGCCCAATACATTTTTGAGGGCATGACCTAGAACTCATCGTTGTCGTGTTTTATGGACGTTTTAATGAGCTATTGCCCATAGTTTTAGGGTTCTAGGGGAATTTGCATGGCCCGCAAGACCTGATATATGTTTGAGAGGTATGACCAAAAACTCTTCATTTCTGTGTTTATGGCAGTTTCATGAGGTATATCCCATAGTGTCGGGGTTCCAGGGGGATTTGCATGGCCCATAATACCCGTTATGAGTTTGAGAGTTATGACCAAAAACGCATCGTTTTTGTGTTTTATGGCTGTTTTTCATGCATTATTGCCCATAGTTTTGGAGTTCCATGGGGATTTTCATGGCCAATAATACCCGATACATGTTTGAGATTTATAAGCAAAAACTCGTCCTTTTCAAGTTTATGGCTGTTTTAGTGAGTTATTGTACACAGTTTTGGAGTTCCACTACGATTTACAATGACCGTAAGGCCCAATACATTTGCGGGCATGACCAAGAACTCGTCGTTCTCGTATTTTATGGTTGTTTTCATGAGCCGTTGCCCATGGTTTTGGGGTTTCAGGGGGATTTGCATTGCCCGTAAGACCCGATAGATGTTTGAGAGTCATGACCAAAAAATCATCGTTCAGTTTTTATGGCCATTTTTATGAGCTATACCCCATAGTTCTAGGGTTCTAGGACAATTTACATGTATGAGAGTTATGACAAAAACACTCGTCATTTTTGCATCTTATGGAAATTTTCATGAGTTATTGCCCAAATTTTTGGGGTTCGAGGGCGATTTACAACAGCCGTAAGGCCCGATACATGTTTGAGGGCATGACCAAGAACTCATTGTTCTCATGTTTTATGGTCGTTTTCATGACCTATTTCCCATAGTATTGGGATTTTAGGGGGATTTGCATGGCCTGTAAGACCCGATACATGTTTGAGAGTCATGACCAAAAAATCATCATTTCCGTGTTTTACGACCGTTTTCATGAGCTATACCCCATAGCTCTAGGGTTCTAGGGCAATTTACATATTTGAGAGTTATCACAAAAAACTCATCGTTTTTGCATTTTATGGCCATTTTCACAAATTATTGTCCACAGTTTTGGGGTTCGAGGGTGATTTACAACGACCATAAGACCCAATACATGTTTGAGAGTTATGATAAAAACTCGTCATTTTTGCGTTTACGACTATTTTCATGAGTTATTGCCCATAGTTTTGGGGTTCCATGGCGATTTATAATGACCGTCAGACCCGATACATGTTTGAGAGTCATGACCAAAAAATCATCGTTTCCGTGTTTTATGGCCGTTTTCATGAGCAATACCCCAAAGTTCTAGGTTGCTAGGGGATATGCATGGCCCGTATGACCCGATACATGTTTGACAGTTTTAAGCAAAAACTTATTGTTTTGGCGTTTTACGGTTGTTTCATGAGTTATGGACCATAGTTTTGGGGTTCCATGGCGATTACAATGACCATAAGACCCGATATATGTTTGAGGGCATGACCTAATGACTCGTCGCTTTGGGTTTTTATGGCCGTTCTGATGCGTTTTTCCATAGTTTTGGAGTTCTAGGGCGACTTACAACGACCGTAAGACCCGATACATGTTTGAGGGCATGATCGAAAACTCGTAGTTTTTCTGTTTCATGGCCGTTTTCACGAGCTATGGCCTATAGTTTCGGGGTTCCGGGGGGATTTTCATGGCCCGCGAGACCCGATACATGTTTGAGATATATGACCAAAAACTCGCCGCTTTTGTGTTTTATAGCCGTTTCATGACCTATATCCCATAGTTTCTGGGTTCTAGGGGGATTTGCATGGCCGTAAGACCCAATATGAGTTTTAGAGTTATGACCAAAAACTCGTCGTTTTTTGTGTTTTATGGCTGGGTTTCATAAATTATTTCCCATAATTTTGGAGTTCTAGGGGGATTTGCGTGGCCAGTAAGACCCGTTACATCTTTGAGAGTTATAAGCAAAAAACTTGTATGTTTCACGTTTATGGTTGTTTTATTGAGTTATTGTACACATTTTTGGAGTTCGAAGGTGTACAATGACCATAAGGCCGAAAACATTTTTGAGGGCATGACCAAGAATTCATCGTTCTCGTGTTTTATGGTTGTTTTCATGAGCTATTGCCCACAGTTTTAGGGTTTCAGGGGGGATTTACAACGACCGTAAGGCCCGATACATGTTTGCGGGCATCACCAATAACTCATCATTCTCGTGTTTTATGGTCGTTTTCATGAGCTATTGCCCATAGTTTGGGTTTTCATGGGGATTTGCATGACCCGCAAGACCCGATACATGTTTGAGAGTCATGACCAAAAAAGCATTATTTCCGTGTTTTATGGCTGTTTTCATGAGCTATACCCCATAGCTCTAGGGTTCTAGGGCAATTTACATGTTTGAGAGTTATGACAAAAAACTCGTCGTTTTTGCATTTTATGGCCATTTTCATGAGTTATTGTCCAGAGGTTTGGGGTTCGAGGGCAAATTACAACGACCGTAAGACCCGATACATGTTTGAGAGTTATGAAAAAAACTCATCATTTTTGTGTTTTATGGCTATTTTCATGAGTTATTGCCCATAGTTTTGGGGTTCCATGGCGATTTACAATGACCGTAAGACCCGACATATGTTTGAGAGTCATGACCAAAAAATCATCATTTCCGTGTTTTATGGCCGTTTTCATGAGCTATACCCCAAAGTTCTGGGGTGCTAGGGGATTTGCATGGCCCGTAAGACCAGATACATATTTGAGAGTTATAAGAAAAAACTCGTCGTTTTCGCGTTTTACGGCCGTTTCCATGAGTTATTGCCCACAGTTTTGGGGTTCCATGGCGATTTACAATGATTGTAAGACCCGATTCATGTTTGAGGGCATGACAAAAACTAATCGCTTTGGGCTTTTATCGCCATTCTGATTCGTTTTCCCATAGTTTTGGGGTTCTAGGGCGACTTCGAATGACTGTAAGACCCAATACATGTATGACGGCATGATCGAATACTCATAGTTTATAAGGTTTATGGCCGTTTTCATGAGCTATTGCCCATAGTTTCGGGGTTCCCATGGGATTTGCATGGCCCGCAAGACCCGATACACGTTTGAGAGATATGATAAATAACTCACTGTTTTCGCGTTTTATGTCCGTTCCATGAGCTATTGACCATAGTTTTAGGATTCCAGGGCAAGTCACAATGACCGTAAGGCCCGATACATGTTTGAGGGCATGACCAAGAACTCATCATTTTTATAGCCATTTTGATGAGCTATTGCCCACAGTTTCGGGGTTCCAGGGAGATTTGCATGGCCCATAAGACCCGGTATGAGTTTTATAGTTATAACCAAAAACTCGTCTTTTTTGTGCTTTTGCTGTTTTTCATGAATTTTTTCCCATATTTTTGGAGTTCCTGGGGCATTTGCATGGCTAGTAAGACCCTATACATGTTTTAGAGTTATAAGCAAAAACTCGTCTATTTCGCGTTTATGGCTGTTTTAATGAGTTATTGTATACAGTTGTGGAGTTCCAAGGCGATTTACAATGACTGTAAGGCCCAATACATTTTTGAGGGCATGACCTAGAACTCGTCGTTCTCGTGATTTATGGCCGTTTTAATGAGCTATTGCCCATAGTTTTAGGGTTCTAGGGGGATTTGCATGGCCCGCAAGACCTGATACATGTTTGAGAGGTAGGACCAAAAACTCGTCGTTTTTGTGTTTTATGGAAGTTTCATGAGCTATATCCCATAGTTTCAGGGTTCCAGGGGGATTTGCATGGCCCATAAGACCCGGTATGAGTTTTATAGTTATGACCAAAAACTCGTCGTTTTTGTGCTTTGGCTGTTTTTCATGAATTATTTCCCATATTTTTGGAGTTCCTGGGGCATTTGCATGGCTAGTAAGACCCTATACATGTTTGAGAGTTATAAGCAAAAACTCCTCTATTTCGCGTTTATGGCTGTTTTAATGAGTTATTGTACACAGTTGTGGAGTTCCAAGGCGATTTACAATGACCGTAAGGCCCAATACATTTTTGAGGGCATGACCTAGAACTCGTCGTTCTCGTGATTTAAGGCCGTTTTAATGAGCTATTGCCCATAGTTTTAGGGTTCTAGGGGGATTTGCATGGCCCGCAAGACCTGATACATGTTTGACAAGTAGGACCAATAACTCGTCGTTTTTGTGTTTTATGGCAGTTTCATGAGCTATATCCCATAGTTTTAGGGTTCCAGGGGGATTTGCATGGCTCGTAAGACCCGTTATGAGTTTTAGAGTTATGACCAAAAACTCGTCGTTTTTGTGTTTTATGGTAGTTTTTCATGAATTATTGCCCATAGTTTTGGAGTTCCATGGGGATTTGCATGGACAGTAAGACCCGATATATGTTTGAGATTTATAAGCAAAAACTCGTCCTTTTCAAGTTTATGACAGTTTTAGTGAGTTATTGTACACAGTTTTGGAGTTCCACGATGATTTACAATGACCATAAGGCCCAATACATGTGCGGGCATGATAAAGAACTCGTCGTTCTCGTGTTTATGGTCATTTTCATGAGCCATTGCCCATCGTTTTGGGATTCCAGGGGGATTTGCATTGCCCGTAAGACCCGATAGATGTTTGAGGGTCATGACCAAAAAATCACCATTTCCGTTTTCATGGCCATTTTCATGAGCTATACCCCATAGTTCTAGGGTGCTAGGACAATTTACATGTATGAGAGTTATGACAAAAAACTCGTCATTTTTGTTTTTTATGGCAATTTTCTGAGTTATTGCCCAAAGTTTTGGGGTTCGAGGGCGATTTACAACGACCGTAAGGCCCGATACATGTTTGAGGGCATGAGCAAGAACTCATCATTCTCATGTTTTATGGTCGTTTTCATGAGCTATTGCCCATAGTATTGGGGTTTTAGGGGGATTTGCATGGCCCGTAAGCCCGATACATGTTTGAGAGTCATGACCAAAAAATCATCATTCTATGTTTTATGGCCGTTTTCATGAGCATTACCCCAAAGTTCTAGGGTGCTAGGGGATTTGTATGGCCCGTAAGACCCGATACATATTTGAGAGTCATAAGCAAAAACTCGTCGTTTTCGTGTTTTACGGTTGTTTCCGTGAGTTATTGCCCACAGTTTTGGGGTTCCATGGCGATTTACAACGACTGTAAGACCCTATTCATGTTTGAGGTCATGACCAAAAACTCATTTTGGGGTTTTATGGCAGTTCTGATTCGTTTTTCCCATAGTTTTGGGGTTCTATGGCGACTTAGAATGACTGTAAGACCCAATACATGTTTGACGGCATGATCAAAAACTAGTAGTTTATATGGTTTATGGCCGTTTTCATGAGTTATTGCCCATAGTTTCGGGGTTCCTGTGGTATTTGCATGGCCCGCAAGACCCGATACATGTTTGAGAGATATGATCAAAAACTCATTGTTTTCATGTTTTATGTCCGTTCCATGAGCTATTGACCATAGTTTTAGGATTCCAGGGCAAATTTACAATGACCGTAAGGCCCGATACATGTTTGAGGGCATGACCAAGAACTCGTCTTTTTTTTTGTTTTATAGCCATTTTGATGGGCTATTGCCCACAATTTCGGGGTTCCAGGGAGATTTGCATGGCCCATAAGACCCGGTATGAGTTTTATAGTTATGACCAAAAACTCGTCGTTTTTGTGCTTTGGCTGTTTTTCATGAATTATTTCTCATAGTTTTGGAGTTCTGGGGCATTTGCATGCCTAGTAAGACCCTATACATATTTGAGAGTTATAAGCAAAAACTCATCTATTTCGCGTTTATGGATGTTTTAATGAGTTATTGTACACAATTGTGGAGTTCCAAGGCGATTTACAATGACTGTAAGGCCCAATACATTTTTGAGGGCATGACCTAGAACTTGTCGTTCTCGTGATTTATGGCCGTTTTAATGAGCTATTGCCAATAGTTTTCGGGTTCTATGGGGATTTGCATGGCCCGCAAGACCTGATATATGTTTGAGAGGTAGGACCAAAAACTCGTCATTTTGTGTTTTATGGCAGTTTTATGAGCTATATCCCATAGTTTCAGGGTTCTAGGGGGATTTGCATGGCCCGTAAGACCCGTTATGAGTTTTAGAGTTATGACCAAAAAATCGTCGTTTTTGTGTTTTATGGCTGTTTTTCATGAATTATTGCCCATAGTTTTGGAGTTCCATGGGGATTTGCATGGCCAGTAATACCCGATACATGTTTGAGATTTATAAGCAAAAACTCGTCCTTTTCAAGTTTATGGCTGTTTTAGTGAGTTATTGTACACAGTTTTGGAGTTCCACGATGATTTACAATGACCATAAGGCCCAATACATTTGGGGGCATGACCAACAACTCGTCGTTCTCGTGTTTTATGGTCGTTTTCATAAGCCATTGCCCATCGTTTTGGGATTTCAGGAGGGATTTGCATTGCACGTAAGACCCGATAGATGTTTGAGAGTCATGACCAAAAAATCATCGTTTCCGTTTTTATGGCCATTTTCATGAGCTATACCCCATAGTTCTAGGGTGCTAGGACAATTTACATGTATGAGAGTTACGATAAAAAACTCGTCATTTTTGCATTTTATGGAAATTTTCATGAGTTAGTGCCCAAAGTTTTGGGGTTCGAGGGCGATTTACAACGACCGTAAGGCCCGATACATGTTTGAGGCTATGAGCAAGAACTCATCGCTCTCATGTTTTATGGTCGTTTTCATGAGCTATTGCCCATAGTATTGGGGTTTTAGGGGGATTTGCATGGCTCGTAAGACCCGATACATGTTTGAGAGTCATGACCAAAAAATCATCATTTCTGTGTTTTACGGCCGTTTTCATGAGCTATACCCCAAAGTTCTAGGGTGCTAGGGGATTTGCATGGCCCGTAAGACCCGATACATATTTGAGAGTTATAAGCAAAAACTCGTAGTTTTCGTGTTTCACGGTTGTTTCCATGAGTTATTGCCCACAGTTTTGGGGTTCCATGGCGATTTACAACGACTGTAAGACCCGATTCATGTTTTGACGGCATGATCAAAAACTCGTAGTTTATATGGTTTATGGCCGTTTTCATGAGCTATTGCCCATAATTTCGGGGTTCCTATGGGAGTTGCATGGCTCGCAAGACCCGATACATGTTTGAGAGATATGATAAAAAACTCATTGTTTTCACGTTTCATGTCTGTTCCATGAGCTATTGACCATAATTTTAGGATTCCAGGGCAATTTTCAATGACCGTAAGGCCCGATACATGTTTGAGGGCATGACCAAGAACTCATCGTTTTTTTGATTTGTAGCCGTTTTGATGGGCTATTGCCCACAAGATTGGGCTATTGCCCACAGTTTTGGGGTTCCAGGGAGATTTGCATGGCCCATAAGACCCGGTATGAGTTTTATAGTTATGACCAAAAACTCGTCGTTTTTGTGCTTTGGCTGTTTTCATGAATTATTTCCCATACTTTTGGAGTTCATGGGGCATTTGCATCGCTAGTAAGACCCTATACATGTTTGAGAGTTATAAGCAAAAACTCGTCTATTTCGTGTTTATGGCTGTTTTAATGAGTTACTGTACACAGTTGTGAAGTTCCAAGGCGATTTACAATGACTGTAAGGCCCAATACATTTTTGAGGGCATGACCTAGAACTCGTTGTTCTCGTGATTTATGGCCGTTTTAATGAGCGATTGCCCATAGTTTTAGGGTTCTAGGGGGATTTGCATGGCCCGCAAGACCCGATACATGTTTCACAGGTAGGACCAAAAACTCATCGTTTTTGTGTTTTATGGCAGTTTCATGAGCTATATCCCATAGTTTCGGGGTTCCAGGGGGATTTGCATGGCCCGTAAGACCCGTTATGAGTTTTAGAGTTATGACCAAAAAGTCATCGTTTTTGTGATTTATGGCTGTTTTCTTGAATTATTGCCCATAGTTTTGGAGTTCCATGGGGATTTACATGGACAGTAAGACCCGATACATGTTTGAGATTTATAAGCAAAAACTCGTCCTTTTCAAGATTATGGCTGTTTTGGTGAGTTATTGTACACAGTTTTGGAGTTCCACGATGATTTACAATGACCATAAGGCCCAATACATTTGCGGGCATGATAAAGAACTATTCGTTCTCGTGTTTTATGGTCGTTTTCATGAGCCATTGCCCATCGTTTTGGTATTTCAGGGGGGATTTGCATTGCCCGTAAGACCCGATAGATGTTTGAGAGTCACGACCAAAAAATCACCGTTTCCATTTTTATGGCCATTTTCATGAGCTATACCCCATAGTTCTAGGGTGCTAGGACAATTTACATGTATGAGAGTTATGACAACAAACTCGTCATTTTTGCATTTTATGGCAATTTTCATGAGTTATTGCCCAAAGTTTTGGGGTTCGAGGGCGATTTACAACGACCGTAAGGCCTGATACATGTTTGAGGGCATGAGAAAGAACTCATTGTTCTCATGTTTTATGGTCGTTTTCATGAGCTATTGCACATAGTATTGGGGTTTTAGGGGGATTTGCCTGGCCCGTAAGACCCGATACATGTTTGAGAGTCATGACCAAAAAATCATCATTTCTGTGTTTTATGGCCGTTTTCATGAGCTATACCCCAAAGTTCTAGGGTGCTAGGGGATTTGCATGGCCCGTAAGACCCGATACATATTTGAGAGTTATAAGCAAAAACTTGTCGTTTTCGCGTTTTACGGTTGTTTCCATGAGTTATTGCCCACAGTTTTGGGGTTCCATGGCGATTTACAACGACTGTAAGACCCGATTTATGTTTGAGGGCATGACCAAAAACTCATCGTTTTGGGATTTTAACACCATTCTGATTCGTTTTTCCCATAGTTGTGGGGTTCTAGGGCGACTTAGAATGACTGTAAGACCCAATACATGTTTGATGGCATGATCAAAAACTCCTAGTTCATATGGTTTATAGCCGTTTTCATGAGCTATTGCCCATAGTTTTGGGGTTCCTGTGGGATTTGCATGGCCCGCAAGACCCGATACATGTTTGACAGGTAGGACCAAAAACTCGTCGTTTTTGTGTTTTATGGCAGTTTCATGAGCTATATCCCATAGTTTCAGGGTTCCAGGGGGATTTGCATGGCCCGTAAGACCCGTTATGAGTTTTAGAGTTATGACCAAAAACTCGTCGTTTTTGTGTTTTATGGCAGTTTTTCATGAATTATTGCCCATAGTTTTGGATTTCCATGGGGATTTGCATGGCCAGTAAGACCCGATACATGTTTGGCATTTATAAGCAAAAACTCGTTCTTTTCAAGTTTATGGCTGTTTTAGTGAGTTATTGTACACAGTTTTGGCATTCCACGACGATTTACAATGACCATAAGGCCCAATACATTTGCGGGCATGACCAAGAACTCGTCGTTCTCGTGTTTTATGGTCGTTTTCATGAGCCATTGGCCATCGTTTTGGGATTTCAGGGGGATTTGCATTGCCCGTAAGACCCGATAGATGTTTGAGAGTCATGACCAAAAAATCACCGTTTCCATTTTTATGGCCATTTTCATGAGCTATACCCCATAGTTCTAGGGTGCTAGGACAATTTACATGTATGAGAGTTATGACAAAAAACTCGTCATTTTTGTTTTTTATGGCAATTTTCATGAGTTATTGCCCAAAGTTTTGGGGTTCGAGGGCGATTTACAACGATAGTAAGGCCCGATACATGTTTGAGGACATGAGCAAGAACTCATCGTTCTCATGTTTTATGGTCGTTTTAATGAGCTATTGCCCATAGTATTGGGGTTTTAGGGGGATTTACATGGCCCGTAAGACCCGATACATGTTTGAGAGTCATGACCAAAAAATCATCATTTCTGTGTTTTATGGCCGTTTTCATGAGCTATACCCCAAAGTTCTAGGGTGCTAGGGGATTTGCATGGCCCGTAAGACCCGATACATATTTGAGAGTTATAAGCGAAAAGTAGTCGTTTTTCGCGTTTTACGGTTGTTTCCATGAGTTATTGCCCACAATTTTGGGGTTCCATGGCGATTTACAACGACTGTAAGACCCGATTCATGTTTGAGGTCATGACCAAAAACTCATTTTGGGGTTTTATGGCAGTTTTGATTCGTTTTTCCCATAGTTTTGGGGTTCTATGGCGACTTAGAATGACTGTAAGACCCAATACATGTTTGATCGCATGATCAAGAACTCGTAGTTTATATGGTTTATGGCCGTTTTCATGAGTTATTGCCCATAGTTTCGGAGTTCCTGTGGGATTTCCATGGCCCGCAAGACCCGATACATGTTTTAGAGATATGATTAAAAACTCATTGTTTTCACATTTTATGTCCGTTCCATGAGCTATTGACCATAGTTTTAGGATTCCAGGGCAATATACAATGACCGTAAGGCCCGATACATGTTTGAGGGCATGACCAAGAACTCGTTGTTTTTTTGTTTTATAGCCATTTTGATGGGCTATTGCCCACAGTTTCGGGGTTCCAGGGAGATTTGCATGGCCCATAAGACCCGGTATGAGTTTTATAGTTATGACCAAAAACTCATCGTTTTTGTGCTTTGGCTGTTTTTCATGAATTATTTCTCATAGTTTTGGAGTTCCTGGGACATTTGCATGCCTAGTAAGACCCTATACATATTTGAGAGTTATAAGCAAAAACTCATCTATTTCGCGTTTATGGATGTTTTAATGAGTTATTGTACACAATTATGGAGTTCCAAGGCGATTTACAATGACTGTAAGGCCCAATACATTTTTGAGGGCATGACCTAGAACTTGTCGTTCTCGTGATTTATGGCCGTTTTAATGAGCTATTGCCAATAGTTTTGGGGTTCTAGGGGGATTTGCATGGCCCGCAAGACCTGATATATGTTTGAGAGGTAGGACCAAAAACTCATCATTTTGTGTTTTATGGCAGTTTTATGAGCTATATCCCATAGTTTCAGGGTTCTAGGGGGATTTGCATGGCCCGTAAGACCCGTTATGAGTTTTAGAGTTATGACCAAAAACTCGTCGTTTTTGTGTTTTATGGCTGTTTTTCATGAATTATTGACCATAGTTTTGGAGTTCCATGAGGATTTGCATGGCCAGTAATACCCGATACATGTTTGAGATTTATAAGCAAAAACTCGTCCTTTTCAAGTTTATGGCTATTTTAGTGAGTTATTGTACACAGTTTTGGAGTTCCACGATGATTTACAATGACCATAAGGCCCAATACATTTGCGGGCATGACCAAGAACTCGTTGTTCTCGTGTTTTATGGTCGTTTTCATAAGCCATTGCCCATCGTTTTGGGATTTCATGAGGGATTTGCATTGCACGTAAGACCCGATAGATGTTTGAGAGTCATGGCCAAAAAATCATCGTTTCCGTTTTTATGGCCATTTTCATGAGCTATACCCCATAGTTCTAGGGTGCTAGGACAATTTACATGTATGAGAGTTACGATAAAAAACTCGTCATTTTTGCATTTTATGGAAATTTTCATGAGTTAGTGCCCAAAGTTTTGGGGTTCGAGGGCGATTTACAACGACCGTAAGGCCCGATACATGTTTGAGGCTATGAGCAAGAACTCATCGCTCTCATGTTTTATGGTCGTTTTCATGAGCTATTGCCCATAGTATTGGGGTTTTAGGGGGATTTGCATGGCTCGTAAGACCCGATACATGTTTGAGAGTCATGACCAAAAAATCATCATTTCTGTGTTTTACGGCCGTTTTCATGAGCTATACCCCAAAGTTCTAGGGTGCTAGGGGATTTGCATGGCCCGTAAGACCCGATACATATTTGAGAGTTATAAGCAAAAACTCGTCGTTTTCGTGTTTCACGGTTGTTTCCATGAGTTATTGCCCACAGTTTTGGGGTTCCATGTCGATTTACAACGACTGTAAGACCCAATTCATGTTTTGACGGCATGATCAAAAACTCGTAGTTTATATGGTTTATGGCCGTTTTCATGAGCTATTGCCCATAGTTTCGGGGTTCCTATGGGATTTGTATGGCTCGCAAGACCCGATACATGTTTGAGAGATATGATCAAAAACTCATTGTTTTCACGTTTTATGTTTGTTCCATGAGCTATTGACTATAGTTTTAGGATTCCAGGGCAATTTTCAATGACCGTAAGGCCCGATACATGTTTGAGGGCATGACCAAGAACTCATTGTTTTTTTTGATTTGTAGCCGTTTTGATGGGCTATTGCCCACAGTTTCGGGGTTCCAGGGAGATTTGCATGACCCATAAGATCCGGTATGAGTTTTATAGTTATGACCAAAAACTCGTCGTTTTTGTGCTTTGGCTGTTTTTCATGAATTATTTCCTGGGCATCTGCATGGCTAGTAAGACCCTATACATGTTTGAGAGTTATCAGCAAAAACTCGTCTATTTCGTGTTCATGGCTGTTTTAATGAGTTATTTTACACAGTTGTGAAGTTCCAAGGCGATTTACAATGACTGTAAGGCCCAATACATTTTTGAGGGCATGACCTAGAACTCGTCGTTCTCGTGATTTATGGTCGTTTTAATGAGCTATTTCCCATAGTTTTAGGGTTCTAGGGGGATTTGCATGGCCCGCAAGACCTGATACATGTTTGATAGGTAGGACCATAAACTCGTCGTTTTTGTGTTTTATGGCAGTTTCATGAGCTATATCCCATAGTTTCAGGGTTCTAGGGGGATTTGCATGGCCCGTAAGACCCGTTATGAGTTGTAGAGTTATGTCCAGAAACTCATCGTTTTTGTGTTTTATGGCTGTTTTCATGAAATATTGCCCATAGTTTTGGAGTTCCATGGGGATTTGCATGGCCAGTAAGACCCGATACATGATTGAGATTTATCAGCAAAAACTTCTCCTTTTTAAGTTTATGGCTGTTTTAGTGAGTTATTGTACACAGTTTTGGAGTTCCACGATGATTTACAATGACCATAAGGCCCAATACATTTGCGGGCATGACCAAGAACTCGTCGTTCTCGTGTATTATGGTCGTTTTCATGAGCCATTGCCCATAGTTTTGGGATTTTAGCGGGGATTTGCATTGCCCGTAAGACCCGATAGATGTTTGAGAGTCATGACCTAAAAATCATCGTTTCTGTTTTCATGGCCATTTTGATGAGCAATACCCCATAGTTCTAGGGTGCTAGGACAATTTATATGTATGAGAGTTATGACAAAAAAACTCGTCATTTTTGCATTTTATGGCCATTTTCATGAGTTATTGCCCAAAGTTTTGGGGTTCGAGGGCGATTTACAACAACCGTAAGGCCCGATACATGTTTGAGGGCATGAGCAAAAACTCATCGTTCTCATGTTTTATGGTCGTTTTCATGAGCTATTGCCCATAGTATTGGGGTTTTAGGGGGATTTGCATGGCCCGTAAGACCCGATACATGTTTGAGAGTCATGACCAAAAAATCATCATTTCCGTGTTTTACGGCCGTTTTCATGAGCTATACCCCATAGCTCTAGGGTTCTAAGGAAATTTACATATTTGAGAGTTATGACAAAAAACTCATCATTTTTGCATTTTATGGCCATTTTCATGAGTTATTGTCCATAGTTTTGGGGTTCAAGGGCGATTTACAACGACCGTAAGACCCGATACATGTTTGAGAGTTATGACAAAAACTCGTCATTTTTGCGTTTACGGCTTTTTTCATGAGTTATTGCCCACAGTGTTGGGGTTCCATGGCGATTTATAATGACCGTAAGACTCGATACATGTTTGAGAGTCATGAACAAAAAATCATTGTTTCCGTGTTTTATGGCCGTTTTCATGAGAAATACCCCAAAGTTCTAGGGTGCTAGGGTATTTGCATGCCCATAAGACCCGATACATGTTTGAGAGTTATAAGCAAAAGCTCATTGTTTTCGTGTTTTACGGTTGTTTTCATGAGTTATTGCCCATATTTTTGGGGTTTCATGGAGATTTACAACGACCATTAGACCCGATATATGTTTGAGGGCATGAAAAAAAACTCGTCGCTTTGGCGTTTTATGGCCGTTCTGATGCATTTTTTCCATACTTTTGGGGTTCTAGGGCAACTTACAACGACCGTAAGACGCGATACATGTTTGAGGGCATGATCGAAAACTTGTAGATTTTCTGTTTTATGGCAGTTTTCATGAGCTATGGCGTATAGTTTCGGGGTTCCCGGGGGATTTTCATGGCCCGCGAGACTCGATACATTTTTTTAGAGATATGAAAAAAACTCGTCATTTTTGTGTTTTATGGCCGTTTCATGAGCTATATCCCATAGTTTCAGGGGGATTTGCATGGACTGTAAGACCCGTTATGAGTTTTTTGTTTTACGGCTGGTTTTCATGAATTATTTCCCATAAATTTGGAGTTCTAGGTGGATTTGGATGGCCAATAAGACTCGATACATGTTTGGGAGTTATAAGCAAAAAACTTGTATTTTTCGCATTTATGGCTGTTTTAATGAGTTATTGTACACATTGACGGCATGACCAAGAATTCGTCGTTCTCGTGTTTTATGATCGTTTTAATGAGTTATTGTTCACAGTTTTGGGGTTCGAGGGCAATTTACAACGATCGTAAGGCCCAAGACATTTTTAAGGGCATGACCAAGAACTCGTCGTTCTCTTGTTTTATGGTCGTTTTCATGAGCTATTGCCCACAGTATTGGGGTTTCAGGGGGTTTTGCATTGCCCGTAAGAAACGATACCAAAAAAATCATCATTTTCGTGTTTTATGGTCGTTTCATGAGCTATACCCCATAGTTCTGGGTTATAGGGATATTTACATGTGTGGGAGTTAAGACAAAAACTCATTGTTTTTGCATTTTATGGCCATTTTTATGAGTTATTGTCCACAGTTTTGGTTTTCGAGGTTGACTTACAACGACCGTAAGACCCGATACATGTTTGAGAGTTATGACTAAAAACTCATCATTTTTGCGTTTTACGGCTGTTTTCATGAGTCATTGCCCACAAATTTGGGGTTCCATGGCGATTTACAATGACCATAAGACCCGATACATGTTTGAGAGTCATGACCGAAAAATCATCGTTTCCGTGTTTTATGGCAATTTTCATGAGCTATACCCCAAAGTTCTAGGGTGCTAGGGGATTTGCATGGCCCGTAAGATCCTATACATGTGTGAGAGTTATAAGCAAAAACTCATTGTTTTCGCGTTTTACGGCTGTTTTCATGAGTTATTGCCCATAGTTTTGGGGTTCCATGGCGATTCACAATGACCATAAGACCCGATACAAGATTGAGCGCATGACCAAAAACTCGTCGCTTCGGGGTTTTATGTCCGTTCTGATGCGTTTTCCCCATAGTTTTGGGGTTTTAGGGCGACTTACAACGACCATAAGACCTGATACATGTTTGAGGGAATGATCGAGAACTCGTAGTTTTTCTGGTTTATGGCCATTTTCATGAGCTATTACCCATAGTTTCGGGGTTCCTGGGGGATTTTCATGGCCCGCAAGACCCGATAGATGTTTGAGAGATATGACCAAAAACTCGTTGTGTTCGCGTTTTATGTTCGTTTCATGATCTATTGACCATAGTTTTGGGGTTCCAGGGCAATTTACAACGACCGTAAGGCCTGATACATGTTTGAGGGCATGGCCAAAAACTCACCATTTTGTGTTTTATAGCTGTTTTGATGAGCTATTGCCCATAGTTTCGGGGTTCCAGGGAGATTTGCATGGCCCATAGGACCCGGTATGAGTTTTAGAGTTATGACCAAAAACTCGTCGTTTTTGTGTTTTAGACGTTTTTCATGAATAATTTCCCATAGTTTTGGAGATCCAGGGGATTTGCATGGCCAGTAAGACCCGATAGATGTTTTAGAGTTATAAGCAAAAACTCGTCTTTTTCGCGTTCATGGCTGTTTTAATGAGTTATTGTACACATATTGGAGTTCCAAGGCGATTTACAATGACCATAAGGCCCAATAAATTTTAAGGGCACGACCTAGAACTCGTCGTTCTCGTGTTTTATGGTCATTTTGATGAGCTATTGCCCATATTTTTAGGGTTATATGGGGATTTGCATGGCCCACAAGACCAAATACATGTTTGAGAGACATGACAAAAAACTCATAATTTTTGTGTTTTATGGCCGTTTTCATGAGCTACATCCATAGTTTCAAGGTTCCAAGGGGATTTGCATGGCCTGTAAGACCCGATATGAGTTTTAGAGTTATGACCAAAAACTCATCATTTTTGTGTTTTATGGCTGTTTTTCATGAATTCTTGCCCATAGTTTTGGAGTTCCAAGGGTATTTGCATGGATAGTAAGACCCGATACGTTATTGAGAGTTATGACTAAAAATTCATCTTTTTTCTGTTTTACGGCTGTTTTCATGAGTTATTGTGTTGGGGAGTGACCCCGGATAGGGTCAAGATAGGGGAAAGACAAAAGGAGTCTCCCTCATCTTAAGCCGAATTACTGTTTGCGCCGGCTGAATCATGTAAGATTCGGCCGAGATGAGCAGAGCCGTGGCAAAGATAGAATGAGTAACGCCTTACTCGGCCGACATATGAGTTATGTCGGCCGAATGAGGCTGATTGACTTGTGTACAGGTGAAGGACGAGACGAGTTACGCGGGAGGAGGCCGAGTAACTTGAAACTTGTAGGAGAAGGAGGTGCCTATAGTCAAACCCTAGTTGTTGGCTAGGAGGAATCTAGACAGAGCCAAGCGCTAAGGACAAGGAGCAGAGCGGCAGAATGGCAGACAAGCGTCACGGAGGTTACAGTGAGGAGGCCCAAGGCGCGCATGTGAAGCTCTCTGGAACATTGCCACCGATAGAAGGGGGACACGGAAAGGAGGCCGCCGAGTTACCACTTTGGGACAAGCATATTCCAAGAATATGCTTGCCACGTCAGCCCTAGAAGGAGTCAAGGAACCCCTTTATAAGGGGGGGGGGGAACGGGATCCACAGAGGGGGATCGGTTCATTCTACGCTGAAAGGCTCGTGTAGTAGTTTTCTTCTTCTCTATGAGACAGCTCTAGGAGCACTTGTAGTTCTTGAGAAGAGGAATAAAGATCTACTTACAGGACAGTTGAGTGTGGAAATCACCACATCTTCCCTCCCCGGATCCCTCTAGCATCCATTGGCCCCATACTTTAGCCTACCCATGGCATCTGCCGTGCCACCACCACGACAGTTGGTGCCCACCGTGGGGCCAGCAGCGGTGCTAGCTAGAGTCAAGATCCGGACGGGAAACTTCATCACCACAGGCGAGCGGGTTGTCTCTGGCTTAGTCCAAAGATTTGATATCTGGGACTATGTCAGCGATAATGCCGGCAGCTTCAGGAGGAAAGCACCTCCACGTAACGGCATCTTCATCAACCTGGGCGCTCACACGGTCTACTTCGGCGTCGACACTTCCTGCGTCTACCCACACCGAGTCATTGAGGCAGGAGAGCCTCCCCTCCGTGCTGCTAGCGGTCCGCGTGGAGTGCGCCCCGTTGGCAGCGTCGAGGTGATGATGACTGACCGACACCAATAGCAGGAGCAGGCGCGGGACCAAGTAGAGACCCGGCGACAGGAGAACAGGTGGCCACGAAGCAAGCAGCTCCACAACCCACCGAGGTAGATCCATCAGCAACCAAGTCAGCCGAGGTGCAGGAGACGACCCCAAAGGCGGCAAGGGTAATATGGCCACCTCTAGAGAGGCCAGAAAATATCCTTCAGGCAACTATATATAATCTAACCACGCCTGTGGCGCCGATACTTGATCCAGCTAACGCGCAGGCGGAGTTAGAAGAAACTAGACAAAAAGTGCTAGTAGAGGCAAAAAAGGTGTCGGCCTTGCGGGAATCCTTAAACAGGACCCTGCGAGAATATGATAGGGCAAACAAACTAGATGTGGCCCCTGAGCGAGTCGATGAGTTGAGATTAAGAGGAAAGAACCTCATGAATGATATCAACAAGGAGCATGCGGCTCGTGCAGATGATTCAGTCGATCTAGGATTGCCGAGGTATAGTACCCCGGCAAAGAACCTCAGGGCGGAAAATGCCACAACCCTGGAATTGGAGGGATTAAGCGGGGAAGCTTGGCAAAAACAACAAGAAAGAGTAAATGAGATGGTGCGCATCGCGAACCAGCAGAATGAGGAAATGCTTAGGGCTGACCCGGCGAGGCCAGGAGCTTTGCGTATGGTTCATTCGGTAGGAGCAGCCCCCGCACTATCTGCGGCAGCAGCATCCTCGCCCAGAAACAATGCGCGAAGAGATAGAGCGGTAACCTCGGGAAAAAGAAATAAGAAAATTGTTCCATATGATCCGACAGTAGCCAGTAAAGTCAATGAGAATAGAGGCAATGGGAGCCGAGGTAACAGTGGAGATAGAAACCCCGGCCGTGCAAACAAAGAGCGTGGAAACTTCAGAAGGGGAAATCATGAAAACAATAATCCGGTGGAAGGAAGGAGGAACCCTCCACCAGATCCTCAGCCGAGGTATGAGCCTCGGCCAGAACGAGAGGCGAGACCAGCCCACCATAATCAAGCAAATGATAGATACAACGATGGTTACTCGGATATGGAGCATGCAGAGCATGGTGGGCATAACCACTATGAAATACAAGAAAGAGTTGTCTATAGGAACTTGCCGTCGGCTGACACAAGATTAAAGCTGGACATGTTGTATCGGTCCGAGCTATTAGAAGAACAGGGTCCACCTGGCCCGGCGTGTTTTGGACCCCGGGTCATGGGAGAACCACCCGTGCTGAACTTCCAGTTGGCAAGGGGGACGAAAACGTATAATGGGAGTACAAAGCCACAAGATTGGTTAATTGACTACGCCACAACAGTGAAAATAGCAGGCGGAAATTTAAGATGGGCGGTGAGATACGTCCCACAGATGCTGGAAGGACCAGCCAGGGTATGGTTGAACAATCTACCAGCAGGGAGTATCAACTGCTGGTTAGATTTTGAAGAAATGTTTGTCAGTAATTTCACCAGTACCTATAAGAGGCCAAACAGGCCTCAACATCTCGCGATGTGCAAGCAGAAGCCGAATGAAACAGATAGAGAATTCTTGACTAGGTGGTGCAACCTCAGAAACTCATGCGAAGGGGTCATAGAATCTCAAGCGATAGCTTGGTTTGCTCAGGGCTGCTGATATGGAAGTGTATTATGGCAAAGGTTGCAAAGAGATATGCCAACCACGTTGGCAGAAACCATCAGGATAGCAGATTCATATTCTTTAGGGGATCCGACACAACCAGAATTAATGTCGACAGAACATCGGGAGCACCAAGACAAGTATGCAAGAGATGCAGCCGGATCATCTGCGGTGCAATGAATACCGAGGTAGAAGAAGGGAAGAGAGGCCGGATTACCGATATGCTTCCAATCAGGTGGCAACGGTTATGCAGGATCAGCCGAGTCATGGGAAAAATTAGCGACAGAAAAATGGTCCTCAACAGTGGACACCGAGGAATGAAGGGAAAAGGCAGTGGACACCAGAACAGAAGAAGCAATGGCAGGAAAGGCCGAAGTACACATTTGAATCCATGCTGGATCAACCGTGTAAGTTCCACACTCCAAATCCGGCCAAGCCGGATAATCACACAACTCGTCAATGTGCTTGGATGAAAAATGCAATGGGAAGCCCGGCAGGCATGCAAGCACCTCCTCATCAAGCACACCAGCAGCAACAGCCACAGCTAACTGGGGCAAATGCACAACAGCTAATGCTACCACCGCCCCTCCGAGGTATGACAACTCAGACCGGAGAGATGCAGTGCATCAAGTAGTAAATCAAATCAGGATGGAAGGGCAAACCTCGGGAATAATGGGAGTAATGATTACAGGGAACATCATCAATCGTACTATGTGTTCACAACAGAACAACAAGATAGACAGAGCGTACAACGCCGGCATATGGAAGTGAATGCAGTTATGCCGGCAGTACCAAGATATGTGCCATGGTCAGATCAAGAGATAACCTGGAGCATAAAGGATCACCCGAAGATAATGCTGAACCCAGGGTCGTATGCACTGGTACTAGATCCGACATTTGTCGGGCCCAGCATTAATATGAAATTCTCAAAGGTACTTCATTGATAATGGAAGTAGTATCAACATTATGTACAAAGACATAATGCACAAACTTGGAATAACACAGAATATGTTACAGTCCACGAAGACCACATTTCATGGGATAGTACCGGGGCTCTCGTGTGAACCCATTGGGAAAGTCCGAGTAGATGTGTTATTCGGCACAAGGGAGAATTACAGAGCAGAAAATCTGGAGTTTGAGGTGGTTGACCTAGAAAGTTGCTATCACACTTTACTCGGACGGCCAACACTGGCTAAATTCATGAGCAGCTTCCACATTACCTATTTGAAAATGAAGTTACCCGGGCCTCAAGGGGTAATAATAGTAGCCGGAGATTACAAAAAATCAATGGAATGTGCTTCAGCCGGGTCAAACCTGGCCGAGTCATTGGTAATTGTAAGGGAAAAAAGAAGGATTCAGGAAGTAGCAGCTCTGGCTCAGTCGGCACAGCTGAATATGCCGACATTAGCCAACCCGCATGGGAGTGTATCTTTCCAGCCGACTAAAGAGACGAAAAAGATCCAGATAGATGAGCAGTTCCCAAAGTGCACAATCACGATTGGTGCTGGCCTAGATGCCAAATAGGAAAGCGAGCTCACCAACTTCCTCCGTGAGAATCGGGATATCTTTGCATGGTCAACTCAGGACCTGCAGGGTGTGCCGAGGGAGTTGGCTAAGCACTCTTTGCCTGTAAGGCCAGGGGCAAGGCCGGTGAAGTAAACTCTCCGCCGTTTCGCCAAAGACAGGAGAAAGATAATAGGGGATGAGATAGCTCGGCTCCTTGCGGCCAGGTTCATCATGGAAGTACTTCACCCGGATTGGCTATCGAATCCGGTGTTAGTAGAAAAGAAAAAGGATGACCCAAATGTGGCTGTCATATGGCGAATGTGCATTGATTCCACGAACCTCAATAAGGCGTGTCCTAAAGATCCTTTTCCTTTACCTAGGATAGACCAAGTCATTGATTCAACCGCAGGTTGTGAGCTATTATCATTCGTAGACGCGTATTCTGGTTTCCACCAGATACCTTTAAACCCGGCTGATCAAATAAAGACTGCGTTTATTACCCCGTACGGGGATTATTGCTATAGCACTATGCCATTCGGCCTGCGTAATGGAGGAGAAACATACCAAAGGTGTATGCAAAAATGTCTACACGACCAAATAGGAAAGAATGTGCAAGTGTATGTAGACGATGTGGTTATAAAAACAAAAGAGAGCAAAACGCTCCTCGAAGATATTCGGCAGACATTCGCAAGCCTAAGAAGGTTCCGAATGAAACTTAACCCGGAGAATTGTACCTTCGGTGTGCCGGCTGTAAAATTACTCGGCTTCCTCGTGTCCAGCCGAGGCATAGAGGCAAATCCAACTAAGATCCGAGCAGTTGAAAGAATGGAATTGTCGAGGTGTCTGAACGATGTACAAAAATTTACAGGAAGTATGGCTTCTCTGAGTCGGTTCGTATGTCGGCTAGGGGAAAAAGCATTACCTCTATACCAACTGATGAAAAAATCTGAAAGATTCATCTTGACACCGCAGGCCGATAATGCATTTCATGAGTTAAAAAGATGTTGGTCACAACACCGATTTTGGCTTCTCCATTGTCAAAGGAGCCAATGCTACTCTATGTGGCAGCTACTAACAGAGTCGTAAGTGCGGTAGTTGTCGTGGAGCGGAATGAAGGGGATAAATCCATACAAAGGCCGATATATTACCTAAGTGAGGTGTTATCGTCCTCCAAGCAAAACTACCCGCACTAACAGAAGATTGCTTATGGAGTATACATGTCGGCGAAAAAATTGAAGCATTATTTCGAAGAACATCCGATAAAAGTGATTTGTGAAGCACCCATAGCCAAGATATTAAGCAACAAATATGCAAGTGGCCGAATATCAAAGTGGGCAATTGAGTTATCACCTTATGCTACGCAATTTGAAGGCGAGATGCAATCAAGTCTCAGGCAGTGGCCGACTTCTTTGTCGATTGGGCCGAGGTACAGTATGAGCCCCCATTGCCAGATCCGAATTACTGGACAATGCATTTTGACGGGTCCAAGCTAAGAAATGGGCTAGGGGCAGGAATAGTATTGACTTCACTGAAAAAAGATCAGCTGGAATATGTACTGCATATACATTTCGCTGCATCAAACAATGTGGTCGAGTATGAAGCGCTCGTCCATGGATTAAAAATGGCAAAAGAGATCCGCATATGTCGGATTCTGTGCTACGGGGATTCAGACTTGGTAGTACAACAAGTATCAGGGAATTGGGACGCACTAGATGCGGATATGGCCATGTACAGGTTTCATGTGCAAAAAATTAGTGGTTATTTTGATGGGTGCGAGTTTCATCACATACCTCGGGCGGAAAATGACGCTGCAGATACACTGTCAAAACTCGGATCAACTAGGCAATCAATTCCCCCGGGCATTGCCCTGGAACACCTAAGAAAACCATCAATTACACCTTCGCCAGAATCTGAGTCAATGCGTATCTCGACAAAACTGATAGAAGGAAATGTGCCAATGGAAATTGACAAAGAATATGACCCGAACTCTATAAGGGTGAACCCGGCCGACCCACGAGTGAACACGGAAAAGCCCAAAGATGTTATGTCGGTGGAAAATATGGAAATCGACAATATAACTACCCCAGAGAAAGTTACGCCAACATGGGCACAACCCATATTCTCATTCCTTAAAGAGCAAATCTTGCCGAGTGATGAGGTCCTGGCTAGACAGGTAGTGAGAATAGCAAAAGCCTACACAATCATAAACAATGATCTATATAAGAGAAGTGTCACGAGCGTACGTCAACGATGTGTTGACTCGGCAGAAGTGCGGGAAATACTCCTGGATATACATCAGGGAGAATGTGGGCATCACGCCTCATCCAGAGCCCTAGTGGCCAAAGCATTTAGGCATGGATTTTATTGGCCGACTGCGCTGAAGGAGGCAAAAAAATTAGTAGAAAAATGTAATGGTTGCCAGAGATACGCCAGCAAGATACATCTGCCTTCGTCCGAGGTAAAAACATTACCAATCACTTGGCCCTTCTCTGTGTGGTGCTTGGATATGGTAGGCCCGTTCAAGCCCGCCCGAGGCGGAATGACTCATATTCTAGTAATGGTGGAAAAATTTACAAAGTGGATCGAAGTGAACCCAATAAGAAAATGTGATGGACCCACAGCGGTAAAATTCCTCAAAGATATTATCTTGAGATAGGGATACCCACACAGTGTTATCACGGATAATGGCACAAACTTTGCTGAAGGAGCCTTTGCTAGGTTCTGCCAAGAGAAACACATAAGACTAGATGTGGCCTTGGTGGCTCACCCGGCATCGAATGGGCAAGTAGAAAGATCAAATGGACTGGTATTGTCAGGAATAAAACCCCGGCTTATCGAAACACTTGAAAGGTCGGTAGGATGCTGGATTGAGGAGCTTGCAGCAGTACTGTGGAGCCTCAGGACCACCCCAAACAGGTCGACAGGGTATACCCCATTCTTTCTAGTATATGGGGCAGAAGTTGTGCTTCCAGCCGACATAATGCATGACTCGCCAAGAGTGATCCATTGCACAACTGCCGAGGTAAACGAAGTATCGCGGCAAGACGATGTGGATCTACTGGAAGAAGCAAGGGAATTGGCATTATCAAATTAGTTATTTATCAGCAACATCTCAGACGATATCACAGCAAAAAAGTCGATCCGAGAGTTTTTAAAGAAGGAGACTTGGTTCTTCGGTTAGTGCAACGCACAACCGGCATGCACAAACTCTCACCCCCATGGGAAGGACCTGTCGTGGTATTGCCGACGAGTACGCCATGGAGGGGTCCTCATAGTGCGTGTTTAGAGATGTGGGGTAAGGCGGACAGTTGACGGGTACGAGGTAACACGGATTACCCAGGTTCAGATCCCACAACGGTGGCAGAATCCTACTCCTGCTATAAATCACTATAATGGCAATACGCCGAGTTACAGAGATTAGGTTCGCTGTGCGAGGTGACTAGAAAGTCTAAGTTATCGTGCCCTAAAGGCTCCCATAGACCCGGCTTATATAGTCGTCAGGTCCTAGGGTTACAGGGAAAAGTCCTAGCCGGACAGGTTACAGAGTTCTACATCGTCTATTACTAGTCTTGTGTATCTTGCACTCCAAGGCTCTGGGTACGCTGGTGACTCCACCGTAGCCTTCCTTTATCCGGCATGGGCCTCCCTTCTAGATCCACCTAACTAGGCCGCCCAGCAGGCCATAGGCCATGCTAACGACTATGGGTCACCCGGGTAAGTCGGATAAGAAACATGTCATGAGGATACCCATATAGCATATCCCCAATAGTAGCCCCCGGAGAACTCCGAGATCTTGCGCCGTCTGGCCTCTCCTCGTGGAATGCTCCGCCTAGATGGATGTCGGCAAATCGTGAAGCAATATCTTGTAGTCCTCCCAAAGAACCCTGCAAGGTTTTCTCCGTCTTCTACGATTAAGTCGGAGAAATGCTGAATCTTCCATCGTACGCTCCCGTTGTCGGATTAAATCCGTCCATGCCGGAATCTTCGATGGGACGGCTCATCTACATGTCAGTTATGACGACGTAGGCTGTAGGTTAGCGACGCCTCGTAACTCACACATGCAGAGAGCGTAATCATATCCGATTTTCCCGCGCGAGTGATATGAACCGTTGGCGGCGACGGTTGGGGACGTGGCGAAATTACCGCGCACATTCACGAACACGTCGTCTACGCGGCAACCGTTCGATTAGCTGCACGAATCTTGACGCAGAGTAAGATAAATAGCGACCGTGGGACACTTGCCACTTTTTCACCTCATTCTCTCGCGTCATCGTCTTCTTCCTCCAGCCGCGCACCTCCTCGAGCTCTCCGCGAAAACCTCGAGAAACCCTAGCCTCTTGCCTACACCAGTCGTGTCCTTTTCCTTCCTCCATGGCCAGCAGCAGCTCATCTCCCTCAATGGCGGCATCGAGCGAAGCCGCGGCGAAGCCGGCGAGCTCCATCGTCGTGCCCCCAAAGGGCCTGGTCATCCCTGCATCGGCGGTCATAGAAACCACCGACGACGACCATAACTTGGCGGCGTTGGAGCCCTTGGAAGAGGATCCTGACTCGCACAAAGGCGATTGGCGCGGCTCGGACATCACCGGCCGCGACATCCAAGAGATGGTCGCGGAGGGTTACCTCCCTGCGACGGAGGGGCTCGCCTGGCGAGCGGCGCCATCCGGCGAGGTGACCCCTTCTGCCCAAGTAGGAGAGAAGGTATACCTCAAGGCGCAATTGGTACTCGGCGTTTCTTTGCCCATCTCCCACTTCTTCCTGTCCGTCTTGAACCACTTCCAGGTCCAACCCCACACCCTCTCCCCCAATAGCATCCTAGTGCTTAGCAACTTCGCGGCACTTTGCGAGGGTTACCTAGGGATTAAGCCTAGGTTAGATCTGTTTGTCTACTTCTTCACCGTCAAACGTGAAGCCGGACACAGCAAGGAGGAGCTTAGAAACTGCGGCACCATAAGCTTCAAGATCCGTCCTGGCCGGCGGTTCCCCGACATTGTCGGCCACAAGTCGTGTAAGAACTGGCAGCAGACGTACTTCTACGGCCCCGACATTCCTTTGTCGGGCCGAGAAGCAACGTACCCGGACTTCGTGGATGGAGCCGCCGCTGAAGTCTCCACATGGCGGTCCCATGCCTCCCTTCCCTTCGACCTCAACGCTTCTCGCGCAATAAGGCGGATCGAATGGTTTGTAGACACGGGTCTGACCGGCTTGGACCTAGCCATGTGCTGGTTCATCAGGCGGATCCAACCTCTGCAGCACCGTACGAAGGTCATGCACGAGTACACCGGCGACCGAAGGGATACCCTCCGGATCTCCGAGGACAACTTCTCGAGCGACTCCGTCAAGTTCCGTCTTAAGGACATCGTCAAGGTGAAGGACAAGAAGCGTGGCTTCAACCTTACCTACGACATGTTCGTAAACGGAAAGTGCCCAAAGGTAGGTATTTATTCTCCGTGTATGACATTGCTCCAATTTTTCCGTCTTGATAATACCATCTTGTCTAACACGGTGATTTCTTACTTAACAGCTTAGCGATCTAGAGGAGGGCAACCTAGCCACCCAAATCTATGATCCCAAGATAAACGAAGTCACGGTCGTGTCCGACGATGACGCCCCGTTGGCACGAAAGCGGAAGAGCTCCACCTCTGACGCTGCCGACGGAGGCAAGAAAAAGAAGACGGAGGGTGGAGCCTCCAAAAAGAGTACTGCCGCCCTGGAGGCGGAAAAGAAGAAAGCCACCGGGATGTTTGCCAAAGCGCCCCCCCTAGTGTAAGCTTCTTTTTCTCCGACATTGTCTTGTTTATTTGTCTTATTCCTGTACTTATGCATTTTGCACGTTTTAGGAAGAAAGCCACAACCAGCCTCAAGAAGTCCTCCAAGACTCTTGAGGCTTCTAGAAATATTAAAGATATGCTGCATCGTGACTCTTCCCCCGCCATCGCCCCTGCTACTCCTGCCGTCAAGCCCTCCTCCGCTCCGACAAGCTCCCAAGCCCAGGAGGCACCAGGCCCTTCCGCCATGGAAGTGGATTCTGGAGCCTCTACCGAACTCGCAGTTGTCGGCGAGCAGGCGACGCAGGAGAGCACTGCTCTTCAAATGGCTAAAGCTTCGGCTAAGGATGTCATCGGTAGCAGCAAGGCGGTGGTGGTTGCTGGTACATCTGCCGAAGGCGGCGCCTCTGCTCCCCAGAAACCCTTAGAACTGCCAAAGATTATCTTCCTGGTACTTACGCCGGGCAGCACAACTACGGTTCCTGGAGGAGTGCCGTCATCTCCGACGTGCGGTCTTGAGGAGCTACTCCGACAAGAAGACATCTTGCGGAGCAACAGCGTTTCTTTTGGCAAGCTGCTGGCCGAGAGTGCTACAAACCTCAAGATCATTGCACTTGTAAGTTTTACTTTACCCTTTGAATTTCATATGAGTATCCCACTGTAGCCCCCGAGGATGTAGACGGAAAACCATTGGTTTTTCATCTATATGCTCTACGAATGACTAAGTTAGAAAAAACTCTCAATGTAGCCCCCAAGCATTTAGATGGAATGAATTATTCCAACTAGATGCTTTAAGAATAGCATGCACAGTGTTCATAATTTTAAGTGCTATAGCTCCCAAGTCTCTAGTTGTAACTGAATTAGTTCCGACTAGATACTTAAAGAAAAGCTAGGCATTTTCCGAGTTAAAAACTTTATACCGTAGCCCCCAAGCTTCTAGTTGAGAACTGAATTAGCTCCAACTAGATGCTTAAAGAAAAGCTAAGCATATTGCTAAGTTAAAAAACTCTCGCTGTAGCCCCTGAGCGCCTAGATGGAAAATCTCCGACTAGAGGCTCCAAGTAGACTGAACAACGACTTGACTTTGTATGTGTTTCCACAGAACGAGAATGCTCGGAGGGGCATGGCCAATGATAAGTACCAGAAGATGCGCGCGGACCTTGAAGCTGAAAAGGGTAAAACCGCCATCTTGAAGGAACAGATCATCAAAAACAAGAGTCTGTTTTCTTTTTTGCGCATTTCCGTCTTACTTTTGTGCCTTCCTTCTTCGAGTATTCACTATGTACATTGTTTTCTCCGACTTGCAGAGCATGTAGCCAAGGCCAAGGATACTATCGAGTAGTCCAAGCACATCCAGCAGCTGGACAGTGAGAACAAGATCCTTAAGAAGGAGAGGGAAGAAATGCTGAAGATGCACGAGGATTCCATGAAAGCCCTGTAGGACTCCGCCTCCGCTGAGATCAATCGCTTGAAGGAGGAGCGTGCGATCCTAAAGGATCAGAAGCAAGCTGCCGACGAGCAAAACCTTCGCCATAGTGAGGCGTTTAAGCTCCTTCAACAAGAGAAATAATCCTTGGAAGACGTCGTCTGGCAGGCTAAGGCCAGCATCTTCAGTAAGTATCCTCCGCCTTGGAGCTCTGTAGTCTGGGTACTTAGAATTTTTGAACTCATGCAATCGTTGTCGGAATTTTCAGCGCCCCTCGGTTTAACCCACTCGCCTCCTTCGGACAAGGAATGCATGATTCTTGCCGGCAACTTCATCAACACCGCCATCACCCAAGCCAAGGAGATCGCCACACCCCTGCAGATTTACATCAGGGCTTTGGACTCCATGGTGAAGTACTCGGAGATTCTGCGCCGAGCCCCCGAGCATGTCGCAAGCTGGAAAGCTTCATGTGGACGGGCTGGCGCAAGGATGGCGTTGTTAATGGTGAAGGCACACTATGAAGGTGCCGACATCGACACGGTAACATCTGGTATCCCCGACGTGGATGATGACGGCAAGGAGATTGATCACGAAGCCATCCTGTCATCACTCGCGGGCTATGACACCAGGGTTGCCGAGTTGGTGGACGTCGACGTCTTCGTGCCTAGGAACTTTCTTGACAACGACGAGCCTAAATCCTCCGAGTCTCCTCACATTGGCGACGCTGAGGGTGAATCTCCGACTAGTGATGATGCGGCCTCCAAGTCCCCTGCACCCAAGGAGTGAAAACACTTTGTAATTCTTGTTTCTCCTTTGGAGTCTGCATTGAAAAAACTTGGTGATGTAATCTTAAGGCGGAAAACAATGGTTGTCGTATCCTGCTACTTAAGAATTAATGCCCAGTATGTATATATTTTTTAAGCAAGTGCTGGCTTATCCATTACTCTGGTTTTTATGCTTGAATTTTCGTGAGTCGGAAGACTCGTTGTCGGAACAATGCGCTTAGGCGATGATACCCAATGGCACCGTCAATAACCTTAGCACAAAATCGCCGACAATAAGTGCCGAAAGTCACTACTCCAGAATCCACATAAAAACAACAAAGAACGTGTAGACCAGAAAACTTAAGCTAACGCCCGTAGGCGGAATTTTCACAAGTGCAATCGCAAAGCTTGTGCATAAAGGTTTATATGATCCAAAAATGAACACTAAAGGAGATAAAAGACTCAGCAATATGAGTGAACCAAAGAGCTTCATTTCATTGATCATATAAGAGGTACACAATTAGATGAAAAATGCTAAGTGTAGAAAGGACGTAGTTGTGCTATGTTCCATGACCGATCAAGCTCCGGGTAGTCATCATCCGGGTCACGTCGCTTATGCTTATGATCCTCGTTGGGTCTATCCTTGAGCTCACGATTGTCGACAAGGTAGTAAGACCCATTGAGCAGTGCCTTGCTTATGATGAACGGTCCTTCCCATGGCGGGGATAATTTGTGTGACTTCTTCTGCTTAAGTCGGAGTACCAAATCCCCCTCTTTAAACGAGCGATGCCGGACGTGGACACTATGGTAGCTGCGTAGCTTCTGCTGGTAGATGGCGGATCTTTGGCATGCCAAAACACGCTCCTCCTCGAGAAGGTCCACATCTAGGCGTCTGGATTCTTCAGCGTCATCTTCGTCGTAGGCGACAACTCTTGGTGCATCGTGGAGGATGTCGGAAGGTAGGATAGCTTCTGCTCCATATACCATGAAATAAGGGGTGTAGCCGGTGGATCTGTTGGGTGTAGTTCGTAAACTCCACAACACAGATGGCAATTCTTCCGCCTAGGCTCCAGCTGCTCTATGTAGCGGTGCCTCAAGACGTGGCTTGATTCCCTGCAGAATTAATCCATTGGCTCGCTCAACTTGACCATTGGATTGTGGGTGTGCCACAAATGCAAGGTCAAGTCGGATGCCTTTGTCCCAGCAATAGGCCTCCACTTCTCCGAGTGATAAGTTGCTTCCATTGTCGGTGATGATGCTATGTGGGAGACCAAATCTCACCACCAGATCCCGGACAAACCTGAGGGCAGTTGCCCCATCAAGCTTTCTAATGGGTTTAGCTTCTATCCATTTAGTGAATTTATCAACTACTACTAGCAGATGCGTAAACCCACGTGGTGCCATCTGTAACGGTCCCACCATGTCTAGCCCCCAGACTGCAAACGGCCAAGTTATTGGTATTGTTCGCAATTCTTCAGCAGGATCATGTGGTTGTCGGGCATAATACTGGCATCCTGTACATGTCTCAACCAGCTTGTCGGCGTTCGCCTTCACGGTCAACCAGTAGAATCCTTGCCGGAAGGCTTTCGCGACCAACGATCGAGGAGCGGCGTGATGCCCACAATCTCCGAGATGGATCTCGCGTAGGATTTCCATACCTTCTAGCTGGGAAACACACTTTAGGTATACACCAGTAGTGCTCCTTTTGTAGAGTTGCCCATTGATTATGGTATAACCCTTTGCTCGTCGTACTATCTGCTGTCTTTCGACTTCGTTGTTGGGCAAAGTTCCGTGTTCGAGATATTCCATGAACGGTTTTGTCCAAGCCGGAGGGATCTTTGTCACCATGTTGATGAAAGAATCAGCTCTATCCGGGTTGTCGATGTCGGCGCCTTTCACGGATGGTGTGCGCAGATGCTCTAGGAAAACTCCTGGCGGAATTTGCTTGCCCCCTGATCCAAGTTTAGACAATAGATCAGCCACCTCGTTTTGCTCCCTAGATACATACTTGACTTCGTAGCCCAATAAGCTCTTGGCTATCTCGTCCACTTCGTCTCGATATGCCGCCATCATAGGGTTCCGCGCATTCCAGGTGCCAGCCACCTGCTGGGCAACCAAGTCGGAATCTCCACAGCAAACTATGCGCTTGATGCCAATATCCTTGGCTACACGCAGTCCGTGAATGAGTGCTTCATACTCCGCCATGTTGTTTGTAGCCTCGAAGTGGATCTGCAGAACGTAGTGTAGCTTGTCTCCTTTGGGTGACTGCAGCAATACACCAGCCCCCGAGCCGTTGAGCAGCTTTGATCCGTCAAAGTGCATCACCCAGTACTCTGGTTCCAGCAACGGAGTGGCATCCGGCATCTCCGTCCAATCTGCAATAAAGTCCGCCAAGGCTTGTGACTTGATAGCGTCGCGTCTTTTGTAGGTGATCTCGAAGGCGGCAAGTTCAATTCCCCACTTCGCGACCCTTCCTGTAGCGTCGCTGTTGTTGATAATGTCAGACAGTGGAGTCTTGCTCACTACTATGATTGGGTGCTCCTGAAAGTAATGCCTCAACTTCTGCGAAGCGAGGAATACTCCATAAGCTATCTTTTGGTAGTGCGGGTAACGCTGCTTGGACTCCGTCAAGACTTCGCTTACATAGTAAACTGGTCTTTGAACTCCGTGCTCATAGCCTGGTTCCTTCCGCTCTACCACGACGATGATGCTGATAACCCGGTTGGTTGCTGCCATGTAAATCAACAGGGGCTCGCCAGGCTCGGGTGCTGCAAGGATGGGCATTGAGGAAAGAATCTCCTTGAGCTGCTTCAATGCTGCATCTGCTTCGTCCGTCCATGTGAATTTGTCCGCTTTCTTCAGCAACTTGTACAGCGGCAGAGCCTTCTCTCCAAGTCGGCTAATGAACCGACTAACTGCTGCAACACAACCTGTTAGTCGTTGAATGTCCTTTAGGCATGTCGGACGGTTTATGTTTAAGATGGTCTTGATTTTCTCCGGGTTGACCTCGATTCCGCGCTGGGAAATGATGAAGCCCAACAGTTTGCCGGCTTGAACCCCGAAGACGCACTTCTTAGGGTTGAGCATCATGTTGTATTTCCGGAGATTATCAAAGGTTTCTTTTAAGTCGGAGATTAAGTCATTTGACTTTTTAGACATCACCGCGATATCGTCCACATAGGCGTGAACGTTCCGACCAATTTGATCGTGAAGGCAACGTTGCATTGTCCGCTGGTAGGTAGCACCTGCGTTTTTCAGCCCAAAGGGCATCGTGACATAGCAAAACGTGCCGTAAGGGGTAGTGAATGAAGTGGCCAATTGGTCCGACTTCCTCATCTTGATTTGGTGGTATCCTGAGTATGCATCGAGAAAACACAAAAGTTCCGAGCCAGCCGTCGAGTCAATGACTTGGTCAATGCGAGGCAAAGCAAACGGATCTTTGGGACATGCTTTGTTCAAGACGGTGTAATCAACGCACATTCTTAATTCATTGGTTCCCTTTTTGGGGACAAGTACAGGATTGGCCACCCATCGGGTGTGAAGGACTTCGTGGATAAACTCAGCCTTAAGTAACCTAGCTATCTCTTTGCCAATGGCACGTATCTTCTCATCTCTGAAGCGTCGTAGAGGTTGTTTCACTGGTTTACATTTTGGATCTATGTTTAAGCTGTGCTCGGAAAGTTCCCTAGGTACAGCTTTCATGTCGGCAGGTTGCCAGGCAAAGATGTCCCTATTCTCACGGAGGAACCCGACGAGCGCGCTTTCCTATTTGGGGTCCAAGTTCGTCCCAATGGCGGTGACCTTGGAGGCATCGCCTACCACAAGCTCCACCGGCTTGGTCTCGATGGTGGCCTTGAACGCAGGAGCAGAGTCAGAGATTTGCTTCTTCGACGCGGGCATCTCTGAGTCATTAACCTTGCCTTGGTAAAGCTTCCGGATACGGTGATGACACCGTTCGGTCCGGGTATCTTGAGTTTGTTGTAGACGAAGCATGGCTTGGCCATGAACGTGTGGAATATGTCGCAGCCAAATATGACGTGGTACACGCTCTTGAAGGGGACCACCTTGAAGGTCATGTGCTCCTGGCGGTAATTATTAACGTCGCCAAAGGCTACCTGAAGTGTGATGCACCCAAGGGACCGAGCCTCCCGACCAGGCACTACGCCATGGAAAATGGTGTTGGTCCGCCTTAGGTTTGCCTCCGTCAAGTTCATCTTCTGCAATGTATCATGGTACATGATGTTGATGCTGCTTCCACTATCCACCATGCACTTGGTGAACTCCACGCCGTCAATCAATGGGTTGATGACCATCGCGTGCTGGTTCTCCGTGGGCACAAGGTCTGGGTGGTCCGTCCTGTCCCAAGTGATTGGAACCTCCGACCAGCGCAGGTATTGGGGGACTGGGGGGAGAGTAGCCATCAGGATCCTTAGAGAGGTCTTCTGTTGTCGGACGGTGGGGGTGCCAAGGAAAGTGTGGTAGACTGGGGCCTTCTTTGCGAAGGGGTTATTGCCCTTGTCGTCGCTCTTGGCGGCGTGTTTGGGGTCAACGTCCTCGTCCATGTCACTTGAATCCTTGGACTCCTCCTTCTTCTTCCCCTTGCCCTTGCCTCGCGGTCTGTTCTTCCGACTTCGCTTATAGCCGGACTCCGGGTCTTCCTTGAGGTCGTTGACGAACTTGTAGTGTCGATTGGTATGGGTGGCCTTGCCGTTGGCGTCGAGGTGTACGAGGCACGGCATATCGCGGTACTATTCATAGGTTTGGGGAACGCGGAGCGGCACCGAGTTGCTTTCACTTCCTCGCTACTGCCCACGGCCTGCTCGCCTTCCTCGGCCACGTTGTCCGCCTTCTCCTCGTCCTGCAAAAGTCATGGCGACCATGTCGGTAGATTGCTTTTCTTCTGGAGCGGTTTTCTGCTTTGTACTGCTGTTCCTCCGAGCTTGAGTTGGAACGGCCGTTGCCGGCAAAGAGCCACGAGCATCGTCGTCGGCAGCTGCGAACTCACTAGCTAACTGAATCATTTGATTCAAGTCAAGCTGATGGTTGTCCTGCAAGCGCTTTAGCTTATGTCAGAGTAACGTGCCTCTTTCCAACCCATCGATGAAGGCGGCCATGGCGGTCTGGGCGTGCACTCCTGCGCAGGAATTCTTCATATCCAGCCAGCGGGAGAGGTAGGCGCGAGATGTCTCGTCTTTCTCTTGCACGCACCGCTGTAGATCGCCCACAGTGCAGGGACGCTTGTATGTACCCTCAAAGTTTTTGGTGAACGCTTCTTGCATGTCCAACCAGTTGTAGATAGATTTCTCCGGCAAGTCGTCGATCCATTGACGGGCCGTTCTTGCCAACATTAACGGGAGGTACTTGACGGCGATGTTGGGGTTGCCTCCTGCAATCTCCACCGCGTTGCCGTAGTCCTGCAACCATGTGGCAGGCTTGGCGGTGCCGTCATAGGGCTTGATAGTCTTGTCAATCCGGAAACCTTTGGGGTAAGTTGCGGTTCGTATTGCAGGTCCAAAGCAACGTGGTCCCAGGTATGGTCCTTCCCGGGCCTCATGGATCTTATCGATCCGCGAACGTGCATCGTATGGCTTCGGGTTCTTCTTCTTTTTGTCAACAGGGGATGGGCTGCGCGAACGACGTGGGCCTCCTCTGCCATGGTGACTGCTTGGCGGCGACGGAGGCGGAGGTGGCGGTGGGTTAGCCTTCTTGCTGTTACCCTCCTGCGACACCTCACGCCTGTCACGGTTGCTTGTCGGACGCGGAGGGTCATGGCGCGACCTGCTCTTGTGTCCTTCGTTGTGCTTTCCCTCATGACGGGTCTTCTCCGCGTTGTCGCGGATGACGATGCCACACTGCTTTGGTGGGGGCATATCCGTACGATGGTGAGCCTTGTAGTCTTCGTGACGTCGGGGGGATCGGGGCGGTGGCGATGGACGGCGAGGTTGGGCTCTTTCTCCGTGGTTGGAGGATATGGGGATAGCATCCTTCCTGTTGCGCGCATCATTCCGTCTTTGTTCTGATGAACCCGTCCGCGATCCGACATCCTGAGGAGATCTGTCCCTTGGCGGTTTGTACTGGCTAGATTAGCAGAGCGCTGGGTCAGACTCAAGCCTCTGATAGGTGGCCTTTTCCTGCTGCTTTACCGCCTTGGCCACTAGGTCATAGACCTGTTCCACTGCCTCAGGTGATCTATCCTGCTCCAGAAGGGTCTTGGCGATGGCGAGGTTGAGGAGTGGGGTGGGCATCACCTGCTTGCCTTCACTGTCAATGTATGGCTTGGCTTGTGCCGGCTTCGAGGGATCCCATCCTAGGTTGCGCCGTACACCAGGATCGTTGATAACGCGAGCCGGAGCTTTTTTAGCCTTCTGCTGCTGCAGCAGAGTTTTGTACTCGGCCTCCATTGCTCTTGCTTTCTCTATGGACTTCTGCGCGTTGACCATATCTCGATCTAGTTTAGCGCCTTGCTCCGCGATGGCTTGCGCTTCCTCCAGTAGTTTCTGGCGCTTCTTGTCAAGCTGAGTCACGTTCCGGATATGATCAACAGTTAGTGGCTCAACGAGGAGGTTGTCGTACATCACCCTATCAGCTGGGGTAACATGTGCTGCTGCCGACGTAGATGCTGGAGGTGGCAAGTTTGCGATGTTGTTGTTGCTTGGGCCGGTGCCGAGTTCCTGCGGCTGATGCGCTGGTTTAGGCGGAGGAGGCGTGACTCTTGCGCGATCATCGTCGGTAGCAATAAGCGGCCCCTTCCCCTTATCCAGCGCCGTAGGCGGAGCTTGCCCGGGCTGGTCTTCATCCATCGCTGTCCCAATGGTGACGAACACCCCTCGGGACATGACGGTGTTATTATCTTGTTCGTCGCACGAGTACTCCTCCTCCATCTCCTGCATAGCGGAGTCTAGCTCTTCTGGACTGAAGTCTATTTCCTCGGAATCTGCACTGAAATTAGCATAAAGCGCGTCAATGACAGAGTCGGAGGGTGCCAGGACTTCCTCAATGACGGGCGGTGGAGGTGCAACGGCCTCGACGATGACTGGAGGTGGCGGCGCTGCTGCGACGATGGCGGCCGGAGGCGGTGGTGGTGGCTGAATTGGAGGTTCTCCGTCAATGAGCGCAAGCGCTGTCTGAGCTGCCGCTTCAGCCTCCGCGCAGTTGTTGACGGTGTTCACCATGCCTTCGAAGGTGAGGCGTCCTGACGCCTGTTGCCGTCTTAGAGAATGTCGGAGAAGCGTGCCGTGGTCCAGTCCTTCCACAAAGTGATAGATGGCATCATCATTGGGGTAATTGGCTAGGTCGGCCCGTATACTGAGCCACCTGGCGAGGTAGTCGCGGGGGTTTTCGCCCTCTCTCTGAACGCAGCGCGCCAGATCGAAGATGGTAACCACACCGACGAACTTGGATCTCTGCTGTCCAGACGTACAGGTGAAGCCGGCGGATTTGCAGTCATCTTCCACCTTTATATCCTGCACAGGGGCGGTTTGGGTGGGTCTTGAATTTTTCCGATCTTTGCCGGCAAACTCCAAAGAGAGATCCAACATCGATCCTTCCGCGAACGTATCCTGCCCGTAGGCAGTCCATGCGGGTCCTGATGCTTCTCTGACCCCTAGGGAACTAGTGCCCGAGTCGGTTTCGCCGATGAAGAGGTGGATGTCTCCGATAGGAACGATCGAACACCGCGTAGGGTTCGTCTTCGCCGGGATCCAGAACTCGTCGGGGGGGGGGGGGGACGATCGGAACGTTGCCGGAGAAGAGAATGCGACCGATGGATACGGTTTCGCCGATTCCCGCGAAGATCTTGGTCCTCGCCCGCTGAAGAGCCTGAAGCGCCTCTTGCCCCACGGTGGGCGCCAGTTGTCGTGGTATTGCCGATGAGTAAGCCATGGAGGGGTCCTCGCAGTGCGTGTTTAGAGACGTGGGGTAAGGCGGACAGTTTACGGGTACAAGGTAACACGGCTAACCCAGGTTCAGATCCCACAACGGTGGCGGAATCCTACTCCTGCTATAAATCACTATAATGGCAATACACCGAGTTACAGAGATTAGGTTCGCTGTGTGAGGTGACTAGAAAGTCTAAGTTATCGTGCCCTAAAGGCTCCCATAGACCCGGATTATATAGTCGTCAGGTCCTAGGGTTACAGGGGAAAGTCCTAGCCAGACAGGTTACAGAGTTCTACACCGTCTATTACTAGTCTTGTGTATCTTGCACTCCAAGGCTCCGGGTACGCTGGTGACTCCACCGTAGCCTTCCTTTATCCGGCATGGGCCTCCCTTCTGGATCCACCTAACTGGGCTGCCCAGCAGGCCATAGGCCATGCTACCGACTATGGGCCACCCGGGTTAGTCGGATAAGAAACATGTCATGAGGATACCCATATAGCATATCCCCAACAGGACCATTCATCATGAGTAAAGCATTGCACAATGATGCATATTACCTGATCGACGCTTAGTCGCCAGAAAGGAACAAGGCAAACAAATCCGGAGACGAATCAAAAAGACCATGGAACATAGCCTTACTTCGGGGGTTCTACACTTACAAGCCATATATTGCACGTCGCGATGTGACACACCAAGTGGAGTATCAAGCATGTATTAAACCTCGGCACCTCGAGCAGTGACTCGGGGACTACACCATGTTATTTATTATTTTGAACTATGTATTAAACCTCGGCACCTCGAGAAGTGACTCGGGGACTGCACCATGTTATTTCTTATTTTGAACTATGTATTAAACCTCGGCACCTCGAGAAGTGACTCGGGGACTGCCCCATGTTGTTTCTTATTTTGAATTATGTATTAAACCTCGGCACCTCGAGCAGTGACTCGGGGACTCCCCCGATTTGTTGATCATTACTCATAAGATGCAATACATGCTTGCCTCGATCATCAATGGAATAACAAGGAGGAAACAAATAACGTTTTCTAAGGATGACAACGTCAGCAAGTCGAAGTATAATAAGGGATGCACCCTATTTATATCACTTTACAAATGGAAACCTCGGAGAGGGTAATAAGCCAGTCTATGGGCTTAGAGCATTGTATTTCAAGTAGAAATTGCAAAAACAACAACTATACAACAAAGTTTACACAAGGCAAACAGGATAGATGCCGAATGAAAGTCAGTCATATGGGAGAATGCGATCCGGCTTTAAGAAATTAAAGTTTGGCAAAATAAAGATGTGATTCAAATAGATTCACTTAGATAAACTAACAACAGTTACCATCACCAGTGTTTCAGCGGCACAAGGCAAAAGGGCTCACAATATACCAAAAGGCGAACAATTGTTTCAAAGACATCATACGCCCAGCATACCGGGGACTTAAAACAACTAAAAGTTTTTGAGACTAGACACCGGCAGAGGCCAAATCAACCTTAGGAGGGGCAGTAGCATTGTCAGGAGCATCGGGCGTAGGTATCTCGGACGCAGGCGGAGTGACCTCGGTCTCCTTCAGGAGGGTATCTTCAGGAAATGGGTGTTCCGAGGTTGTTGGCACCTTAGCAGAAGTTACCTCGGCATCAACAGAAGCGATAGTAACCTCTGGGGCAATCCCCGGCTGCTGAGAAACGTCAACTTGGGCTCGAGAGGTTTCAGTTCCTTTAGAGGACGATCACGCATCGTCATCCTCATCCGAGCTATCATTTGAATCATGGGCATTATCCGAATCGTCCTCCGATTCATCTTGATCGGCCGATTCGCCACCTGATGCATCTTCAGCTTCAACATCGTCAGCCGGGTTGGGAAGAAAACTCGGCCCTTCGATCCAATGATGCACGTCAGCATACTCGATAAGCTGGAAGGCACGAGCTTGACAACGAGCAACAAACTCCGGATTCTCAACCCAAGGAGAGCCAGTACGTAGATTCATTAGAGTATCGAGAGAGATATCCTCGTACCAAGACAAAACAACTGTAAGTGCCATATCAGCACTAGCTCTTCCAGCACATTCCCTCCAAAGGTTAAGTTGATTTTGAGAGGCCATTAACCTCGCCACAAGCACTTCCAGCTCATTAATATCCGAGTCATTCGGCCAGAGAATATGATAAGCTTGGATAGCTACTTGCACCAGATCCTTTCCCATAATTTTCATTGGCCCAATAGCAGCGCCAACCGCAATCAAGAAGTCTTCAATAGAATATTCTTGATTCGGTGTGACAAGCATATCTCGGCGCGCGCGAGCAGAAATCATAGCCTTAGAGCTCACAGGTTTGGCTTCGGGGAAATGATCTACAAGTAAGGGCACCATATAAGATAAGATGAGCAAAGGAAAAGCATAAGCCAACGAGGAACAGAGACTTATGATGAATATAACTCATCATTTTATGGAGATCCTGGGACCAGTCGGCCCTACTCTTCTCAAAGCGAGTAATCTCCTCGCTCATCGCCCGATTTTTTAGCTCAGAAGCATCAAGAAGTTCCTTGTCTTTCTGCAACTGCAGACTTAGTCGATTCTTTTCTTCAGAGAATTCCTGATCAACTTTTTCCAACTCAGACTTCTGGGAAAGCTTGAGAGATTCAACCTCGGCGCGTAACCGAGTTATCTTATCATCCTTTTCTTTGAGTTGCGCCAAATGAGTGGCAGCTTGTTCTAAAAAATGCAGCATCATATCAGGCATAGGTATGCATTCTTAATGCGATGCTGCAAGTGTTTATAACCCAGATATACCAAAGCCGGAAGGTTGTAAGAAACCCAATATTTACCTTGGACAAAAGTTGACAAATTAAAAAACAAAAAGAGTAACTAACCTTCAAGAGCGCCAAATTTCTTGGTAAGGCGATTATTCAAGTTGTTGATACTAGCTGCGCACCAGCAAAAAGTCAATTAGCACGAAAAGCTAAAACTATTATGAACTTAAGGAACATTACACGAACTGGTGAATTTACCAGTTTTCTTCACAACAGGGACAATCTTCTCATAATTATCTTGAAGTTTTTTGTGTGCAAAGAGCAACCTTTGAAATTCTGCAGTCCAGCGATCATGGGCAACCTGAAAAATGGAAACAAGTTACACAAAGAATAGACAGATCCGAATCAAGTAAAACTTGACTCAGATCTAGATGGCTGGATATTCAAAAAGCAAGACAGATCCGAATCAAGTAAAACTTGACTCGGATCTAGATGGCTGGATATTCAAAAAGCAAGACAAATCCGAATCAAGTAAAACTGGACTCTGATCTAGATGGCTAGATATTCAAAAAGCAAGACATATCCGAATCAAGTAAAACTGGACTCGGATCTAGATGGCTATATATTCAAAAAGCAAGACAAATCCGAATCAAGAAAAACTTGATTCAGATCTAGATGGCTAGATATTCAAAAAGCAAGACAGATCCGAATCAAGTAAAACTTGACTCGAATCTAGGTGGCTAGATATTCAAAAGCAGGACAGATTCGAATCGAGTAAAACTTGACTCGAATCTAGATGGGTAGATATTCAAAAATAAGACAGATCCGAATCAAGTAAAACTTAACCCGGATCTAGATGACTATATATTCAAACATAAGATAAGTGCAGACCAAATAAATCATGTAAGGCATGTAAAACAAGATGAAGCTTCCAAACGAACAACAAATTATTCGGTTGCAAGCTTCGGGGACTAGTGTGTATATAATACCATCTGAATAATTGACAAAGTATCAATGAAAGCGCTTACCTCATTCATCGTGTCACTATCAAGGACAATCTTAGCAGCCATGTGCAAGCGACTGCTGATATCGGAAAGCTAAAATGGTTGGCTACTCGGATTGCCTTCAAGTTGATCAGCGGCATTGCAATTATTGGCATACTCCACCAAAGAGCCGAGGCTATTCCCGCTCTCAGTATGGGTCAACACCTTACCTCGGGCCCGTTGTGTAACTACCGCCGTTGCCGGACTCTTATGAAGAGTAAGTTGAGTGTCGGAAGCAGGAGCGATGCCAGGTTTAGCAGAGGAAGCTCCCTTGCGAAGTACATCAGCAATGCTGGGCTGAGAAGAACTAGTTGGCCCCTTCTGAGATGCCGAGGGTTTAGTAACAACAACTTTCTTACTCTTAGTAGAGACTTTGGCAGGGGCAACAACTTCAGCACTAGGAACCACGTCCTTGGTGGCAGGAGGAACTATAGTTTCCAAGGGTCCGAGGTGGTGATATCCTCGGTTGGAGTTGGAGTAGCAGCTAGGACTGCGGTGATCAAAGGATCATTGGGGGAAACCTCGGTGGTCTTGAGAGGGACAGCAGACTCAGCCGGGTGATCCGGTGTTGGCGTTATGTCAGCAATAACGGTGGGAGCAATATGCATCACCACAATTTTGGGGTTTCATGGTGATTTACAATGACCGTAAGACCTGATACATGTTTGAGAGTCATGACCAAGAAATCGTCGTTTCCCTGTTTGATGGCCGTTTTCATGAGATATACCCCAAAGTTCTGGGGTGTTAGGGTATTTGCATGGGTCATAAGACCCGATACATGTTTAAGATTAATAAGCAAAAACTCATCATTTTTGCGTTTTACGGCCGTTTCATGATTTATTGCCCATAGTTTTGGGGTTCCATGGTGATTTACAATGACTGTAAGACCTTATACATGTTTGAGGGCATGACCAAAAACTCACCGCTTTGGGATTTTATGGAAGTTCTGATTAATTTGTTCCCATAGTTTGGGGGTTCTAGGGCGACTTAGAAAGACCGTAAGACCCAATACATGTTTAAGGGCATGATCGAAAACTCGTAGTTTTTATGGTTTATGGCCGTTTTCATGAGCTATTGCCCATAGTTTTGGGATTCACGAGGGATATGCATGACCCGCAAGACCCTATATATGTTTGAGAGATATGACCAAAAACTAGTTGTTCTCGCGTGTTATGTCCGTTTCATGAGCTATTAACCATAGTTTGGGGGTTACAAGGCAATTTACAACGATCGTAAGGCACGATACATGTTTGAGGGTGTGACCAAGAACTCATCGTTTTTGTGTTTTATAGTTGTTGTGATGAGCTATTGCCCACAGTTTTGGGGTTCCAGGGAGATTTACATGGCCCATAAGACCCGATATGAGTTTTAGAGTTATGACCAAAAACTCATCGTTTTTGTGTTTTAGATGTTTTTCATGAATTATTTCCCATAGTTTTGGAGTTCGAGGGGCATTTGCATGGCTATTACAACCCGATACATGTTTGAGAGTTATAAGCAAAAACTCGTCTTTTTCGCGTTTATGGTTGTTTTAACGAGTTATTGTTTGAGGGTTCCAAGGCGATTTACAATGACCGTACTGCGCAATACATTTTTGAAGGCACAAACTAGAACTCGTCGTTCTCGTGTTTTATGGCCGTTTTAATGAGCTATTGCCCATAGTTTTAGGGTTCTAGGGGGATTTGCATGGGCTCGCAAGACCCGATACATGTTTGAGAGGTATGACCAAAAACTCGTCTTTTTGTGCTTTATGGCAGTTTCATAAGTTGCATCCCATAGTTCCGGGGTTCTAGGGGGATTTGCATGGCCCGTAAGACCCGTTATGAGTTTTAGAGTTATGAGCAAAAACTCGTCGTTTTTGTGTTTTATGGCTGTTTTTCATGAATTATTGCCCACAGTTTTGGAGTTTCAGGGGTATTTGCATAGCCTGTAAGACCCGATACATGTTTGAGAGTTATAACCAAAAACTCGTCTTTTTCAAGTTTATGGCTGTTTTAATGAGTTATTGTTCATAGTTTTGGGGTTCGAGGGCGATTTACAACGACCATAAGGCCCAATACATTTTTGAGGGCATGACCAAAAACTCGTCGTTCTCGTGTTTTATGGTCATTTTCATGAGCTATTGCCCTTAGTATTTGGGTTTCAGGGGGTTTTGCATCGCCCGTAAGACCCGATACATGTTTGCGAGTCATGACCAAAAAATCATCATTTCCGTGTTTTATGGCTGTTTTCATGAGCTATACCCCATAGTTCTAGCGTTATAGGGATATTTACATGCCTAAGAGTTATGAAAAAAACTCATCGTTTTTGCATTTTATGGCCAATTTCATGAGTTATTGTCCACAGTTTTGGTGTTCGAGGTCGACTTACAACGACTGAAGACCCGATACATGTTTGAGAGTTATGACTAGAAACTCATCATTTTTGCGTTTTACGGCTGTTTTCATGAGTTATTTCCCACGGATTTGGGGTTCCATGGCGATTTACAATGACCGTAAGACCCGATACATGTTTGAGAGTCATGACCGAAAAATCATTGTTTCCGTGTTTTATGGCCGTTTTCATGAGCTATACCCAAAGTTCTAGGGTGCTAGGGGATTTGCATGGCCCGTAAGACCCGATACATGTTTGAGAGTTATAAGCAAAAACTCATCGTTTTCGCGTTTTACGGCCGTTTTCAAGAGTTATTGCCCACAGTTTTGGGGTTCCATGACGATTTACAACGACCATAAGACGATGCATGTTTGAGGGCATGACCAAAAACTCGTCCCTTTGGGGTTTTATGTCCGTTCTGATGTGTTTTCCCATAGTTTTGGGGTTCTAGGGCGACTTACAATGACCATAAGACCCGATACATGTTTGAGGGCATGATCGAAAACTCGTAGCTTTTCTTGTTTATGGCCATTCTCCTAAGCTATTTCCCATAGTTTCAGGGTTCCTAGGGAAGTTGCATGGCCCGTAAGACCAGGTTTGAGAGTTATAATAAAAAACTCGTCATTTTCGCGTTTATGGCTGATTTAATGAGTTATTGTACATAGTTGTGGAGTTCCAAGGCGATTTACCATGACCGTAAGGTCCAATACATTTTTGAGGGCATGACCTAGAACTTGTCGTTCTCGTGTTTTATGGTCGTTTTAATGAGCTATTGCCTATAGTTTTAGGGTTCTAGGGGGATTTGCATGGCCCGCAAGACCCGATACATGTTTGAGAGGTATGACCAAAATCTCGTCGTTTTTGTGTTTTATGGCAGTTTCATGAGCTATATCCCATAGTTTCAGGGTTCCAGGGGGATTTGCATGGCCCGTAAGACTCGTTATGAGTTTTAGAGATATGACCAAAAACTCGTCGTTTTTGTGTTTTATGGCTGTTTTTCATGAATTATTGCCCATAGTTTTGGATTTCTAGGGTTATTTGCATGGCCTGTAAGAACCGATACATGTTTGAAAGTTATAAACAAAAACTGATCCTTTTCATGTTTATGGCTGTTTTAATGAGTTATTGTACACAGTTTTGGAGTTCCAAGGCGATTTACAACGACCATAAGACCCGATACATGTTTGAGGGCATGATCGAAAACTCGTAGTGTTTCTGTTTTATGGACGTTTTCATGAGCTATTGCCTTAGTTTCGGGGTTTCCCGGGGGATTTCCATGGCCCGCAAAACCGATACATGTTTGAGAGATGTGACCAAAAACTCGTTGTTTTCGCGTGTTATGTCCGTTTCGTGAGCTATTTGCCATAGTTTAGGGGTTCTAGGGCAATTTACAATGACCATAAGGGTCGATACCTGTTTGAGGACATGACCAAGAACTCATCGTTTTTGTGTTTTATGGCCGTTTTGATGAGCTATTGCCCATAGTTCTAGGGTTCTAGGGCAATTTACATGTTTGAGAGTTATGACAAAAAACTCGTCGTTTTTGCATTTTATGGACATTTTCATGGGTTATTGTCCACAGTTTTGGGGTTCGAGGGCGATTCACAATGATTGTAATACTCAATACATGTTGGAGCGTTATGACAAAAAAAACTCGTCATTTTTGCGTTTTACGGCTGTTTTCATGAGTAATTGCCCACAATTTTGGGGTTCCATGGCGATTTACAATGATCGTAAGACCCGATACATGTTTGAGAGTCATGACCAAAAAATTCTTCGTTTCCGTGTTATATGGACGTTTTCATGACCTATACCCCAAAGTTCTTGGGTGTTAGGGAATTTGTATGGCCCGTAAGACCCGATACATGTTTGAGAGTTATAAGCAAAAACTCGTTGTTTTCGCGTTTTATGGCTGTTTTCATGAGTTATTGCCCACAGTATTAGGGTTCCATGGCGATTTACAACGACCATAAGACCCGATAAATGTTTGAGGGCATGACCTAAAACTCGTCGCTTTGGGGTTTTATGGCAGTTCTGATGCGTCTTCCCAAAGTTTTGGGGTTCTAGGACGACTTACAATGACCGTAAGGGCCAATACATTTTTGAGGGCATGATCCAAAAATCGTAGTTTTTCTGTTTTATGGCCGTTTTCATGAGCTATTGCCCATAGTTTCAGGGTTCCCGGGGGATTTTCATGGCCCACAAGAGCCTATACATGTTTGAGAGATATGACCAAAAACTCGATGGTTTCGCATTTTATGTCAGTTTCATGAGCTATTGTGCGGTGACCCAGCATACCACTACATGTGTAGTACACTATAGTCGTTGACATGACATCTACAGAACCCCATTCCGTAAATATCACATCCCTCAGAGTGGTACAACAGAAACATTGTGCGTCCATATTACAAATGTACACACATTATTATTATTACTATACCGGAAGTTCAAGACTTCCAAAAGATACAACTTACAAACCAAAATATAACGTGTTCAGCGGAATTTAAAAGTAACAACTTCGACTAGGAGTGGAGCTCAACAACTTATTCTATAGAGTTCATGCTGCTCGGCTCCGTTAGTTACTACTAACTAGATACTTAATTGGACTCGTTCTCATCGACAACATAGCGGATCTCGTAATCCACTCCTTCAACTCCTCCGGATAGATCAGGTTCCTCATAGAACACATCTTCTTGACATTCGACTGCATACATTGGCACGTCTTCGGGATCCTCGAAGTCTAAGAAAGGGATCAAATGAAAGAATGAGTAACAGCGTTACCCAACAAGTTCATTATATGCAAGGTGGGAAGTTTGATGCTCTAACTACCACCTCAGATTATAAATCCTTGGCACTATGCAGTTTTTGTAAATCTTTCTTCAAAGATTGATTTTGTCCCAAAAAAACTATGAAAATAAGCCTTCACAGGTTGACCAGAACTTTCATGGAGTTCTTTTCCTGCCGCTTTCGTAGCTCCTTCCCGGAACAGGGAGTAACAAGTTACAATGCTTACACTCTGCAGAGGTGCGTTACTTTACCCATGAGAGATCAACTCCTTGTTGCACAACCGGGTGTACTTTCCCGTCCACAATTCCATGATGTTGGGCCTAGTAGTTGGTCCAAGCCAATCACTGCCCCCTTCGCGACCCCGCATGCCTCCTTGGTGTACACCATGCCCACATAATGAATTACGACAATGGTTTGTACAAACCGTTAGATGCCAGAACTATCATGGGATGATGAGGGTTCCCACCCATATGCTGCATGTCCTCTACGAATTACCAATTAATATGCACGCTACGAGGATAACAGCCACGACCTGCACATCCGTCTTCATGCGAGAGGAAGAAGATACAGCTGACTTCTCTGTCCCATTCCAAATCTCATGGTTAACGTGTAATATATGGTGCTAGAATCACTGATGTCAGGGGTTATTAAGTCCCTAATTGATCATCATTGTTTTGCAATTAGAACCCTAAGTTCCATTGCTCTATTATATCATCACTTAGGATGATATCAATGATTTCTTTATTTGTGAAAATAATATTTTCTTCCCTTTATAGCATACATAATAACACACAATTTGCAAATACTTTGATAAAGACTCTTCAAAGGACATGAGCAAGTGATGAACTTGCCTTGTGATGGCAAGGTAGTGAAGTTTGATGCTTGCACTGGACCTTGAGCTTCTAGTTCTACAAAAACATCATTATTGCCCGGTAAGAACAATATTTAAAGAAGCAAAGATGATTATGCAAGTAATGTAATGCATTATTTAATCCTATATGCATTTTCCCTATATAAGGTGCCTTTTAATATATTTTTTATATTTATTGCATATATTGAATTATTTTATTTATTTCCCTTTTTATTTGACTTTTATTGATTTAATAATTCTTTTAGGAATTATTAATTATACATTAAAATTTATTATTAAATATTTATTTAGTATTTTCCAAAAATAATATAATATTAATATATAATGAAAGTGATTTTTATTTATTTTTATCACCTTTCAATAATTTTGTAAAATTCCATAAGGAATATATAAATTACAAAATTCTTATAAAAATTTAAATGTCTAAAATTTTATATCTTATTTTATTTGGATAGAGTGGATTATTGTGAATCCAAAACTATTTTATTTATAATTTTTGGACTTTTATTTTATTTTCTAGAATTTTATTGAGGTCAGGGGCATTTTGGTCTTTTCCAATTGATTAAACAATTTTTTAAACGATTTGAGCTGGCCCCTTGGGCTTATTGGGCCAGTGTGGCCCAATAGGGCAGTGTCAAAATCACCCCGAGGGGTTTTGGCCCACCCAGCCCACACTCTCTGCCTCCTCCTCGTTCTCACCCTTCCTCTTCCTCGACCCCGTGGGCTCTAGCGCCGCTGCTGGCGATGGCCGTCGTTGAGGCTTCCCCTGGCCGCTGTCGTGGTGCAGGGCGATGTTTGCGACTATGCTCGTACATCTAGTCCAGCTCGATTTGACTCCGGGGCTTCTCCGTGGCCAGATTCACCCCGTTCCCGAACCCTAGGGTTAGGGAAAGGTGATGTCGCCACCGCCACGGTCCCGACTGCGGTGGTGTGCTGGGCTCGTGTGCTGCTGTGGCCGCCGGTGGCTGGTGCAGGTTGTAGCGCCCTCTAGGTGCTCCCTGTGTCGTCGCGGGTTCGTCGGCCAATCTGCTTCCTCTTCAATTCATCAGCGAGGACCTCGGATAAGTTGCCTCCGTGGATCTTGTTCATCCTACTACCATGAATCATCACATGTAATGATTATTTGTGGATGTATAGATGAATTTGATGTTGATTCCTGGCACTTGGCTTCAGGAAGATGATATTTATTGGTTAGTCCCTTTTATCTGTGGAAACTAAGCAAAGATTGCTTTTAGCTCTTTCAGAGCTTGTCCTTGTGATACCATTATGATCTGGCATACAAGTGATTGAGTTTATTTCTGGGCTTAGCTTTGACAATACTTGTGGTTAATACTGGCAAGATAAAATGAAAGCTTTTCTTAACTCTCCTGCCTATGATGTTGGTCTGAGGCTCTAGGATTTTAAGTCCTAGTTAGTTGAGCAAATAGTTTGTTTGTAGCTTGTAAGATTATAGGTGCTACTCTCTATGAGAGATGTGCCCTGATCTGATAAGAACAAATGAAGAATGATTTAAGTTGCATAAATTAACACTAAACTCTGTGATGCTGGTCTGAGAGTTTTGGTGCTTTTGGCTGAGTTTAATTCCTTATCTTTATACTTGAAATCTCTAGGATAGATTCACCTCACTTGGTTGATTATTGAGAGATTATTTCATAAAGCAACACATGCTTTTTTTTAGATACTATGATTGAAGCATGTGATGGTTTTATGAGACTCACCACAAAACCTGATGATGATGTAGTAAGTTGATGATGACGATCTTGATCTGGTTTTGCTGGACTCCTATGCTTGCTCTTGAGCTAGCCTGCTCCTCATAGCTCCTGGGCTTGATCTTGTTGTCCACTTGATTCATCCCCCTCCTTATGTCACCATCCTGGTGATGTTTGGTTGATCTGGGGTGGTTTGGTTTGGCTGCTGTTCTTGGTTTAGCTGCTGTCTACCCTGGCTGTGCTTGTGTGTTGTGTAGTGGAGAGATGCACTATTGTGCTCCTCCACGGTCGTGCTGTGGTTTTGTGAGATTGGCTATACTTGTGAGCTTGACAACACACCACATGCATGCTGGTGTGTGTCCAGCTTGTGTGCCTGCTATGCACTTGTGGATATGTTCTGAATTTTTGGAACTTACTATTACAAGATTACTTTCACCTGGCTGGTGAATTGGTCCCTTTTAGCTGTCATTTGATTTCTGGCTTTGAATTTATGAAAGATGGAATCTTTCATATTGGTGAAACTTTCCCCTTTTATAACATTTCTCAATGATGAATTTGTCAAGTGCATTTCACTGACATATCTAAGAGAAATAATACTAACACTAATCTTCTTTTGTTTTTATTTAATCTTTGTTTTGCAGGTACAAAGATAAAGATGAAGATTTAGTTTAGATTTAGATATAGGATAGTTAGTAAATATTCCAATGTAATTTTATTATTCTTTTGTAATTTTTCTTTTATTATTCTTGTAATCTTTATTTTATTTAATTGTAATAAAGATTATATTATTATTAATAAAGAATATTCTTATTCTTTATATATTTGCTTTTGTGAATTATATGGATGATTTGTGAAAATGTAATCTTTATATTATTCTTGTTTGTGGAGATGTACCTCAATAGTTCTGATAAGCTTTATAATATTCTTATTCAGGTACATCCCCTTAAATTAAACTTCGTCCCGAAGTTTGTGGAGATGTACCTGAATAGTTCTGATAAGCTTTTCTTAAATCTTCTTCCTTCTCCCATGTGGCTTCCCTTTCAGGGTGATGTTCCCACTGTACCTTGCTATATTTGATTGCTCTGTTCCTTAATCTTTTCCAGTTTCCGTCCAGAATCTTACAGGGCTTTTCAATATAAGTCAGGTCTACTTGTAGTTCTATCTCTTGATGTGTGATTGCATCATATAGAACTTTCAAACATTTGTGGAGTTGTGACACATGGAAAACATTATGCACTTGAGCCAATATTGATGGTAACTCTAAAGCATAAGCTATAGTTCTGTTTTGACTCAGTATCTTGAATGGTCCGATATATCTTGGACTCAATTTCCCTTTAACTCCGAATCTCTTTACTTCTTTCATTGGACTTACTTTTAAATAGACCATATCTCCCACTTCTGGATGCCATGATCTTCGACTTTGATCCGCATAACTTTTCTGTCTGCTCTAGGCTATTTTCAGTCTATCTCTGATCTTATCAATGATATCTTGTCTTTTTTTTATATAATCTGGCGCAAATTCTTTGCTGCTTCCAGGTTCATACCAACATATTGGTGATCTACACTTCCTTCCATACAGGATTTCATATGGAGCTGGCTTCAGACTACTCTGATAGCTATTGTTATAAGAAAATTCTGCCAATGGTAGGTGATCTTCCCATGTTCCTCCAAAATCTAGTGCACATGCTCTCAACATGTCTTCTAATATTTGATTTGTTCTTTCAGTTTGACCTCCTATCTTAGGATGATATGCTGCGATGAAATCTAACTTTGAACCAAGTGCTTCATGCAATTGCTTCCAAAATGCTGAAGTAAACACTGATCCCCTATCAGTTACGATCTTTTTGGGTACTCCATGCTTACTTACTATCTCTTTGACATAAACTTCAACTAACTTCTCGGCATTATCCTTTTGATTCACCGGAATAAAATGTGCACTCTTAGTGAGTCTGTCCACAATTACCCATATCATATCCTTCCTTTTTGGTGTCATAGGCAATCCTGTAATAAAGTCCATACCAATTTCCTCCCATTTCCATTCAGGAATTTCCAAGGGTTGTAATGGTCCTGCTGGACTTTGATGTTCGGGCTTCACCCTTTGACAAGTATGGCATTCAGATACATATTTAACAAGATCTCTTTTCATGTTATTCCACCAGAATAGTTCCTTTAAATCCATATACATCTTGGTACTCCCCGGATGTATAGAGTATGGTGTATCATGTGCTTCTTTGTGTATGACATTTCTGATCTCAGTCACATCTGGAACACATAGACGGTCTTGGAACCATAAAGACCCATAGTCCCGAAGGCGAAAAACTGATTTTTGCCCTTGAGATATCCTCCGAATTTCCTTAGTAATAAACGGATCTTCTTGATGTCTAAAAATTTCTTGCTTAAGATCACTGTCCAGCTCTGCAACTACCTTCATAGTAGCTAATCCTCCAAAAACCTCAGTTCTGATGAATTGAAGTTCTAATCTTTCCAAGTCCATTTGTAACTCTTTTGGTAGCTCCCTATTGCTAGGCTGAATATCTGCACTCTTTCTGCTTAAAGCATCTGCTACAACATTTGCGTTACCTGGGGTGTAATTGATTGTTAAATCATAATCCTTGATTAATTCCAACCAACGCTTCTGTCTCATATTCAATTCCTTTTGAGTGAAGAAATATTTGAGACTTTTATGGTCAGTGTATAACTCACATCTGGATCCATAAAGAAAATGCCTCCATCCTTTCAGCGCAAAAACTACTGTTGCTAACTCTAAATCATGAGTTGGATAGTTGACTTCATGTGGTTTCAATTGCCTTGAACCATAAGCAATCACTTTACGATCTTGCATTAATACACAACCCAAACCTTCTTTAGATGCATCACAATATACGGTGAAGTACTTCCCTGTTTCAGGAACTGCTAAGATTGGAGTTGTGGTTAATCTAGTCTTCAACTCTTGGAAACTTGCTTCACATTTCTCATCCCACTAGAATGGTGTATTCTTTCTTAATAATTTGGTCATTGGTCTGGCTATTTTGGAGAAACCTTCAATGAATCTCCGATAATAACCAGCCATTCCTAAGAAACCTCGAATTTGCTTCACATTAGTCGGTGCAGTCCACTCTAGTACCGACTGAACTTTAGATGGATTCACAGCAATCCCATCCTTACTGATCACATGACCGAGGAATTCTACCTCATCTAGCCAGAACTCACACTTACTGAACTTAGCATAAAGCTTATGTTCTCTTAAGGTTTGCAATGCTATTCTCAAATGGTCAGCATGCTCTTCCTTATCCTTGGAATATATCAGAATATCATCAATAAAGACTATGACAAACTTATCCAAATATGGCATGAAGATCTTGTTCATCAGATTCATGAATATTGTCGGTTCATTGGTCAAACCAAATGGTACTACCAGATACTCATGGTTTCCATATCTTGAGACAAATGTTGTTTTTGGAACATCTTCCGGCTTGATTTTTATTTGATGGTATCCAGATCTTAAATCGATCTTTGAAAATTCTCCAGCTCCTTTCACTTGATCAAACAAATCTTGAATTCTTGGTAAAGGATACTTATTCTTGATAGTCACGTTGTTCAGATTTCTATAATCACCACACATCCGTCTTCCACCATCTCTTTTATCCACAAAGATTACTGGTGTTCCCCGTGGAGATACACTTTCCTGTATAAATCCTTTTCTAGCTAACTCATCAATTTGCTCCTTAAGTTCTTTCAATTCCTTGGGTCCCATTTTATATGGTGCTTGAGCTATTGGTGTTGTACCAGGTATTAAGTCAATGGTGAACTCTATCTCCTGGTATGGTGGCATTCCTGGTAACTCTGTTGGAAAAACATCTTGGAATTCATTAACTATAGGAATATCTTCTAATTTAACTTCTTTCATTGAATTCAACTGCAGATCCACCATGATATGACTGTGTTTATCTGCTTGGTAAACTATTCTTACTCCACTTAGAGTTTTGATTGAGACAGTTTTCTCCTCATAATTTATCTGAGCTCCGTGTTCCATCATCTAATCCATCCCCAGCACTACTACAATTCCCTTCAAAGGAATCACATAAAGGTCTGCGAAATATGTACAACCACAGATCGAGATAACCTGATCTTGTTTTATGTGGCATACAATCACATTCCCTCCTGCCGTAACTACGGTCATAGGACTTTCTAACGTTGCCCTTCTAATCCCGAACTTATCACAAAATTCTTCAGAAATGAATGAATTAGTTGCACCAGTATCAAATAGAACTTTGCCGGGATTGGTAAGGATATTGAGCGTACCTATTACTGCATGCTCCGAATTATCCACCTCCTCGAGGGTTGCACGGTTCAGTTTTCCGGTAGGTCGGTTTCTCTTGCTATTGTTGTTCTTGCCATTATTTCCACCACTGGCTTGTCCTCCTCCTTTGGTACGCCATCCTCCTGGTGGTTTACTCGGACAATCTGGCTTGATATGCCCCTTCTGACCACAATCATAACAGATTATTACAGGCTTTTTGCATTCCCTCTAGAAATGCCCTGGAATTCCACAATTGTTACACATAACATTCCTTCTCGGATTATATTGATTTCCACCACTGCCCTTGTTATTATTATTGTTATTGTTGCCATAATTCCTATTCCGAGGTTTGAACTCCAGGTTAGGTTTAGGTTTGCTTGCCTGAATTCTCTTGGTTTCCTTCTTGTCTCTCTTCCTCCGATCCTCTTGGACATTCTTGTAGTCATCTTCAAAAGTAATGGTTGCATCCAACAACTGCTGATAAGTTTGCTTATTGGCTAACCTTAGCTGCATCCTCACAAAAGGATTTAATCCATGCAAGAAACGCTTCTCCCGCTTCTCTTCAGTATTAACATCCTCCTCAGCATAAGAAGACAGTTGGCTAAACTCCCGGATGTACTTCATGAAACTAGTATATCCTTGCTGAAGCTTGTCAAATTCTCTCCGTTTCAACTCCATGACACTTCCGGAACATGATATTCATGGAATCTTTGCTTGAACTCCTCCCAGGTAAACTCCCTTCTTGGTTGTTGCATGGCTAACTGATTTTACCACCATGATGCTACAGGTCCAGTCAACATATGAGTTGCATACCTCAATTTTTCCTCATCATTGCAACCTACAGTTTTCAGCTTCCTTTCAGTATCTGCTAACCAGTCTTCTGCATCCATTGGTTTAGGAGCTGATGCAAAAGGTAACGGCCTTGCATTCTGGAAATCAGATAGACTCACTCCTCCACCTTCAGGTGCCCTCTCGCCCTAGCAGCTCTTCCATGAACTTATTCTAGGTCTCTTGCATCATTTGCATGCATTTCATAAAGTTCTGCTCCATTAACGGCCTCATTGGTGGTGGTGGTGGTAATGATTCTTGGTTTGCTGCATCTGCATCGGCCTTTTCCTTGGCCTCTCGCTCCATCCGCTGCTGCTCAGTTTCCATTTCTACACCCGTATCCATGACCCTCTAGTCCTGCAACATAAAGCGAATACTCATAATTACATCATGCACATGTGTTCTGAGCTCGACTTTACGCACAGAACTAGTCACACAATGAAGATCCAAAAAAATCCAAATATGCATTTCACATATTTTACATAATGATACAAAGTCAGTACAACAAATACCATATAGGTATCATTACAAAACTACCTTATTACTTGGGTACAATACACAGTACTCAATACTACTAACTAGTTGTCTCCTTCTAATAGTAACTACGTTCATCATACATGCCTGATGTCCAACCATGATGACGTGTTGTTCATCGCACAGTTTGTGGAACATATGGCCTTCCAGAAGGAACATACTCTGTATCTGAAGTGTCAGGACTTGAGTCATTACTCAACCTGAGCGCACTGACTCCCTCCAACTTAGCTGAAAAGTCTTCAGAAACATATTCAACATTATCTCTAGCCTGCATCTCCTGAGCTTCATTTCTTGAGTTGTCAACAGGATACACAGATCCAGCTGCTCCCCAGGTGCTCTCGTGGGCAAGATAGTTAAACACTGGATAATGTATATTCCCTGGGTTTTGAGAAGATGTTGATGATTCAAACACTCTCTCCTCAGGATCTTCTTCTTCATCCTGGTTATCTATTGACATGGTATTTATACTACTATTATTAGGGTTCATCCTTGCACCCATCCAACTAGAGTGTCCAACATTCCTGTCGGAACCATCTGTGGACATCTGGTGTTCATGAGATCCATTATATGATCCCATTCTCCAACCATCTGAATTATCAATAGGAAGTTCTGAGTCAGAACCATCCTCTGAGCCCTATGGTACTGCATACCGCATATCCATAGTAGTATCATGTGTAGGTTCAGGTCTTGGTGAATAAGGATAAAGGATTCCGGATCTATAGGTATATCCTTAAAGATAGGTGTTGCTCTACTACTTGCTTCTTTCTCTAATTGGAATGATAACTGATTCCTCCATTCCGGATCTGTTAGATCCTCTAACATGTCATTTTTATCTTCGACAATCACCTGATGTGTCTTATAAAAAGACGCAACGAGTGTTCGGTATCTATCCATAAACTTGGAAGCTAACTTAGGATGCTTCTTAACCAAAGTAAGATGATCTGGTATAGGCTCCGAGTCTATAGAATCATGAGGTATCACAGAGAATGTGCTACCTTCTAACTCCTTGGTTTTCTGCTCCCGGATATTATCTATCGCCTCCACAACAGCGACATGATATGCTACTAAATGACTCCTACCTTCTCCTATAGGTAAATCATGATACAATCCAATCTTCTCAGGAAGTTGGATACTCACACGATACTTGGATAATATCCGGCCATCGAGGTAAGTGATAGTGTTTACTGTAATTCTAGTAGGACAATTAAAAAGCTTTAAAAGTTGACGAAGTTGGTCTGTAAATGATCCTTGATAATCATCAAGAGTCTCCTCTTTCCTTACCAAAGTCTGTTTTGGAAACTTTGGTGCCATATCTCTGTATATCAGAAAAATAATTTTGATTAGTATCCAATGATATATTGCATCATAACAAAGAATTATCGCATTAAAATATATAACGGAATATTCTCATTTGAATACCCATTATATTACTTTTAGAGAATTCTTTATCGTTGATAATTATCCTACAGGTAATACCCTTTACTAGGTTTCCAACCTAAGGTCAAAGCAATTTTCTCTGGTACCAACTGCGGTGACCCAGCATACCACTGCATGTGTAGTACACTATAGTCGTTGACATGACATCTACAGAACACCATTCCATAAATATCACATCCCTCAGAGTGGTACAACAGAAACATTGCGGGTCCATATTACAAATGTACACACATTATTATTATTACAATACCGGAAGTTCAAGACTTCCAAAAGATCCAACTTACAAACCAAAATATAACGTGTTCAGCGGAATTTAAAAGTAACAACTTCGACTAGGAGTGGAGCTCAACAGCTTATTCTATAGAGTTCATGCTTCTCGGCTCCGTTAGTTACTACTAACTAGATACTTAATTGGACTCGTTCTCATCGACACCGTAGCGGATCTCGTAATCCACTCCTTAAACTCCTCTGGATATATCAGGTTCCTCGTAGAACACATCTTCTTGACATTCGGCTGCATACATTGGCACGTCTTCGGGATCCTCAGAGTCTAAGCAAGGGATCAAAGGAAAGAATGAGTAACAGCGTTACCCAACAAGTTCATTATATGCAAGGTGGGAAGTTTGATGCTCTAACTACCACCTCGGATTATAAATCCCTGGCACTATGCAGTTTTTGTAAATCTTTCTTCAAAGATTGATTTTATCCCAAAAAAACTATGAAAATAAGCCTTCACAGGTTGACCAGAACTTTCATGGAGTTCTTTTCCTGCCGCGTTCATAGCTCCTTCCCGGAACAGGGAGTAAGAAGTTACAATTCTTACACTCTGCAGAGGTGCGTTACTTTACCCATGAGAGATCAACTCCTTGTTGCACAACCGGGCGTACTTTCCCATCCACAATTCCATGATGTGGGGCCCAGTAGTTGGTCCAAGCCAATCACTGCCCCCTTCGTGACCCCGCATGCCTCCTTGGTGTACACCATGCCTACATAATGAATTACGGCAATGGTTTGTATAAATCGTTAGATGACAGAACTATCGTGGGACAATGAGGGTTCCCACCCATATGCTGCATATCCTCTACGAATTACCAATTAATATGCACGCTACAAGGATAACAACCATGACCTGCACATCCGGCTTCATGAGAGAGGAAGAAGATACAGCTGACTTCTCTGTCCCATTCCAAATCTCATGGTTAACGCGTAATATACGATGCTAGAATCACTGATGTCAGGGGTTATTAAGTCCCTAGGTGATCATCATTGTTTTGCAATTAGAACCCTAAGTTCCATTACTCTATTATATCATCACTTAGGATGATATCAATGATTTTTTACTTGTGAAAATAATATTTTCTTCCCTTTATAGCATACATAATAACACACAATTTGCAAATACTTTGAGAAAGACTCTTCAAAGGACATGAGCAAGTGATGAACTTGCCTTGTGATGGCAAGGTAGTGAAGTCTGATGCTTGCACTAGACCTTGAGCTTCTAGTTCTACAAAAACGTCATTATTGCCCAGTAAGGACAATATTTAAAGAAGCAAAGATGATTATGCAAGTAATGTAATGCATTATTTAATTCTATATGCATTTTCCCTATATAAGGTTCCTTTTAATATTTTTTTATATTTATTGCATATGTTGAATTATTTTATTTATTTCCCTTTTTATTTGACTTTTATTGATTTAATAATTCTTTTAGGAATTATTAATTATACATTAAAATTTATTATTAAATATTTATTTAGTATTTTTATAAAATTCTATAATATTAATATATAATGAAAGTGATTTTTATTTATTTTTATCATCTTTCAATAATTTTGTAAAATTCCTCTAGGAGCTCCCTGTTCCACCGCGGGTTCGTCAGCCAATCTGCTTCCTCTTCAATTCGTCAGCGAGGACCTCGGGTAAGTTGCCTCAGTGGATCTTGTTCATGCTACTACCATGAATCTCTCTGTGTGTATCTAGTGGCTTCTCATGCCTAGTGACTATGTTCTGATTAGGGTTCATGTCCTAATTAGGGTTATTGTTCTGATTAGGGTTCATAACCCCCTGTTGATCATATCCATGATGCTTTAGATCTAGTGGTGATCATACTTGAGCATGAAGAATGATTGTTTGCTGTGGATCATGGTTTGTAGTGGCCTTGATGATGCTAGTGGCTTGTCAAATTTATTCCAGTGGCAATTCACTATGATCCCATGCTAGTGTTTCTATAGAATCCCTGATTGGGAATGTTTTTGATCTGAGAATTTACTCTATTGTCAGAATGCTTATACTGACAGTAGTTTCTCTCAGTAGTTGCTTACTGCAATTATAATGGTAGGCTTGTATGAGATTATACATACTGAATATAATCATCACATGTAATGATTTTCTGTGGATGTATAGATGAATTTGATGTTGATTCCTGGCACTTGGCTTCAGGAAGATATTTATTGGTTAGTCCCTTTTATCTGTGGAAACTAAGCAAAGATTGGTTTTAGCTCTTTCAGAGATTGTCCTTATGATACCATTATGATCTGGCATACAAGTGATTGAGTTTATTTCTAGGCTTAGCTTTGACAATACTTGTGGTTAATACTGGCAAGATAAAATGAAAGCTTTTCTTAACTCTCCTGCCTATAATGTTGGTCTGAGGCTCTAGGATTTTAAGTCCTAGTTAGTTGAGAAAATAGTTTGTTTGTAGCTTGTAAGATTAGAGGTGCTACTCTCGCTGAGAGATGTGCCCTAATCTGATAAGAACAAATGAAGAATGATTTAAGTTGCATAAATTAACACTAAACTCTGTGATGCTGGTCTGAGAGTTTTCGTGCTTTTGGCTGAGTTTAATTCCTTATCTTTATACTTGAAATCTCTAGGATAGATTCACCTCACTTGGTTGATTATTGAGAGATTATTTCATAAAGCAACACATGCTTTTGTTTAGATACTATGATTGAAGCATGTGATGGTTTTATGAGACTCACCACAAAATCTGATGATGATGTAGTAAGTTGATGATGATGATCTTGATCTGGTTTTGCTGGACTCCTGTGCTTGCTCTTGAGCTAGTCGGCTCCTCCTAGATCCAGGGCTTGATCTTGCTGTCCACCTGATCCATCCCCCTCCTTATGTCACCATCTTGGCGATATTAGGTTGATTTGGGGTGGTTTGGTTTGGCTGTTGTTCTTGGTTTAGCTGTTGTCTACCCTGGCTATGCTTGTGTGTTGTGTAGTGGAGAGATGCACTGGTGTGCTCCTCCATGGCTGTGTTGTGGTTTTGTGAGATTGGCTATGCTTGTGAGCTTGACAACACACCACATGCATGCTGGTGTGTGTCCAGCTTGTGTGACTGCTATGCACTTGTGGATATGTTCAGAATTTTTGGAACTTACTATTACCAGATTACTTTCACCTGGCTGGTGAATTGGTCCCTTTTAGCTGTCATTTGATTTCTGGCTTTGATTTCTGGCTTTGAATTGGTGAAACTTGCCCCTTTTATAACATTTCTCAATGATGAATTTGTCAAGTGCATTTCAGTGACATATCTGAGAGAAATAATACTAACACTAATCTTCTTTTGTTTTTATTTAATCTTTGTTTTGCAGGTACAAAGATAAAGATGAAGATTTAGTTTAGATTTAGATATAGGATAGTTAGTAAATATTCCAATGTAATTTTATTATTCTTTTGTAATTTTTCTTTTATTATTCTTGTAATCTTTATTTTATTTTATTGTAATAAAGATTATATTATTATTAATAAAGAATATTCTTATTCTTTATATATTTGCTTTTGTGAATTGTATGGATGATTTTACTAAGTTATAATTTTGTAATTTAATTATATATTGATGATATGAAATAAATTTCATATTCAAGATTCAAAACTTATATCTAATTCACTTGAATTATAATTCAAATACTCAAGTTTTAAAATTCAAATTCATTTTAAAACACATAACTCCTTAAGATTGTCTCAAAGTTTATAACAATCATCCTTTAAGACTAAACGTAATCTCAAAAGATGAAAGAAACATTGATCACTTAAGATTTTAATTTGGCAAAAATTTTACCCACATTTTCACAAATAAATGCATGCAACATTTCATATTCCTAAATCTACCCTTCGTTAGTTCCTAAATGCTGGGATGTTACATATTGACCATAGTTTTGGTGTTCCAGGGCGATTTACAATGACCCTAAGGCCCGATACATGTTTTATGGCATGGCCAAGAACTCATCGGTTTTGTTTTTATGGTCGTTTTGATGAGCTATTGCCCATAGTTTTAGGATTCTAGGGGGATTTGCATGTCCCACAAGACCCGATATATGTTTGGTACACATGACCAAAAACTCATCGTTTGCGTGTTTTATGGCCGTTTCATGAGCTATATCCCACAATTTCATGGTTCTAGGGGGATTTGCATGGCACGTAAGACCCGGTATGAGTTTTAGAGTTATGACCAAAAAACTCATCGTTTTTGTTTTGATGGCTATTTTTCGTGAATTATTGCCCATAGTGTTGGAGTTCTAGGGGGATTTGCATGGCCAGTAAGACCAGACACATGTTTGAGAGTTATATGCTATACTAGCTTTAATTAAATAATATCATCCTATATTTACTTAACTCTCATGACTTATACTTCAATTCCTGAATTATATTTATGTGGTTTGCAAAGACTACGATCACTTATCTCTACTAAGGTTCCAATCATGTTCTACCCCCCAGTATTACTTATACTAAATACAAGCATTTAATATTGGTGGCCAACGCATTATCATGATAGTACTCTAATCATTTATTACTGAAGTTCTTAGTTGGCTAAGCAGGGCTTTATCAATCCTACCTTTTCTTGTTTGGAAATTATCTTCTTAGTATCTTATATTGGATTAAGGTTATTAATGGATTATGCCCTCATTATAAGATTTAAGTAGATGTTCTAATAAGATCAAGTAATAGATCAAAGATTAATAGTTAAAGAATTTGTGAATCAATGGGGAATTATCCAACATTGATGAACAACAGATATTGAAATAAGTTCTATGAAGATTCTATAGAAGAAAGATATCTATATAGTGGATGATCTTGACTTAATCTCTTTCCAACTCCAACTCATCAAAGGAGTTTTTAATATTAGGTGTTACTATGATACTCAGGATGTATGCAGATGGGATTAAGTTATAGTGGTTACATTCATATTATTTGTTTTATATCTTTAACTTGGTACTTATGAATGATTATAATGAGTACTATAACATGATCACCTAATGATCAAATATAATTCACATTGTATTGAGGTTTAACTTATAGTACATTTGATCTACCCTAAGATCAAATCTCTCTTACCCAATATGAGGTTTTAGCAAAGATCCTATTGAAACTTATCGCAATCAACTTGATGATCTACTTCAATTCCATCAAGCTAAGAGAAGCTTCAATCACTTTGACAAGTTTTGTTTAAAAGCACGGAAATTATTCGGATTTTCTATGCATGAATGCAATGCAAACCTCTGGGTTCAGCTTGTTTCTAGGCTCTAATGCTAGGATGTTACATTGGTGAAGGTGTTCTTCAGGGCATGATAAGAGGTGAAATTCCTCTTAATATTACTACCGGTGAAGATATTTTGCTCGAGGAATAGATATCCTCATATCTGAATCCATCCGGTGATGGACTAGAGGAAAACCTAATGTACCAAGGGGAAGACCGGATGGATGAAGGGCAAACAAATAACAACAATAATGATGGCCCCTCGACAGGATCCAGCAAGGTACACATATATGTAAAGCCTCGTGTTACCTCTATTCATTAACTGATTTAGATATATATTAATCACTCTCTCTTCTTCTTTTAACCCACCGGATCGAAGCAATCGACAGCTCGAACAAAACGAGGGCCGAACAAAAAGTTGGATGGTAATCAGAGGTTCACCATCGAAGAAATAGATGATGATAGTGAACCGATTGCTCCAGAGAAGCACCGGAGGATGTTTATAAATCAATGTGGGGTGCTTGTTAGGGACAACCTATCGATCACCATCCAAGAATGGAATCAGTCAAAGAAACCCGATGAAGAATCCACCAGCTATGTCACCGATGATGACAAAGATGACCTTTGGCATAAGCTCATAGCGCATTTCATACTACCTCCAGAGTATGAAGAATTTGAGGTAGATGGTATTACCCCAAGGCCGGGTGGGCTTGAAAATAGAGTGAAAGTAAAGGAGTGGGATCTGAGCAAGATGGTTGAACTGTACCGAAACCACAAGAAAAGTTTATACGCGAAATATGTCGCGAAAAATAAAACTCCAGACTTCAAATGAGTAAACGAGAAGTTGAGAGAACAATGGCCCGATTTTGTACAGTACAATCAATCTGATAAAGCAAAGGCAAAGTCGGCAAAGAAAGCGTTAAATGCTGCCCAAAAGAAATACCATCATAAAATGTGGACAGGTGGCTACAAGAGTGTCGTCCCTAAGTGGGAAACTATGGAGAAGAAAATAAGGGCTAGAGGCGTCACTCCTGGTATATATGGATGGCCCGAGAGGTCAAAGCATTGGTGGTACGGGCACGCGGGATCGTTGGACCCAGAAACAGGGAAGACATTATTTCATGAAAAAATTCTAAAACCCTCCCAAGACCTTGTTCAAGCAATGAACGATGATCAATTGGGATTGTTCCATCCCGAGAGAGAGAGAACGACGAGCTGACACGCGCCCTAGGGAATCCTGAAAAGGGAGGACGAACACGAGGCAAAGGCGCCGGTGTCTCATGGAAGAAAGGGTTTCCTCAGTACGATGCCAGTTACAGAAGCCGTCAGAGAAAGAAGGACCGGGAGGCAGACCGGATCTCCAGGGTAGAGCAGGACCTAGCTGATCTGAAGAACCTCATGCAAGAAATTAGACAAAAGCCGTTGTCGTCAACTCACCCGCGGGCTGATGATCCTGCATTGGATCTTAGCCAGCGGAGAAGCAGTGTGGCTTCCACGGAGGTCCGGGCTGATGATCAAGCACTGCTAGATGATGCACCAGCTCCTCACTACCCCGTGGATGATGTCAGAGAGATGGCACAATGTGAGCTACATCAGCCAATGAACAACCTATCCTTTAAGGTGGCGATCGGCACTGCTTTACCTTGTCTACCTGGAGCACTCCACCATTCACTTCTGATTCCACCAGGCTATGCTCGTGTCACGGTGGATGACATAGTAGAGGATTTTGCGGACCTAGAGATTGAAATCGCTACGCCTGAAGGCCTTACGAAACTTGGAGATGTCAAGCGCAACTTCATTCTATGGAACAAGAAGTACAACAAGTTTCCAGGCTCGGTGCCAAGGCCACAGACTCCGAGGAATCCAAGTCCACCCCGCATCGAATATCGTCAACCTCCAAGTCCACCCTGCCCCGCTGACGATCGCCGCAGCAAGAGTACATCAACTCAATCTCTGCCTCCGCGCAATACTCGATCTCTGCCTCTGCCTCCGTGCAATACTAGTACCTCATCGAAGAAACGGAAGTTCGACGCTCCACCGCGCCCCACATCGAAGAAAGGTCAAACGGCGAAGATAATCAACATCCCGCCGGATCTTCCAAAGAGACCTTATGACAAGACCGATGAGGAAACTAACGCGGATGTGGCTGCCCAAGTTAAGGCGCATTTTGCACCCAAAAAGCCCGAGCCAAAGCCGGTATATGATGAAAAAACCAAAAAGTGGGCTAAGTCCTTTCTTGAGCAACCATCCCAGATATCGATGAATCTGGAATCAGACTATGACCGGGAGATTATTAAGCAAGCACAGAAGAAAAAATTCACAAGTGCAAAAAGCGGGAAGCAAGTTGCCCAGCTCGGAGCACAGAAGAATCAATCGGTCGCCCCGCTCAAAGTCATTTCAGACCTCGACAAGACCTTCAGAGCTGAAATGGATATGGACATGCAAATAATGGACCCCAGAGCCCGTAATAATGCTGCACTAAAGGGAATCACTGTATCACAGGTCAAAGCACTTGTTACTGAAGCAAAAATGTCTCTTGGTCAATATTTAGGCTATGAAGATACGCCAGTGGGTCAGATAGTACGGAAGTATGTCCAAGGGGAGCCTCTAGTCAGTAATGAGGAGCTCGCGCGTCTATCCACACATATGCGAAATCTGCACGAATGGTACATGTCGCAAGCAGAAAAAAGCATCAGAAAGATTGGTTTCCGGGGGACGTTAGAAAGGAGCATCACTTCAAACCATACTCGATACAGGTTCAAATGACCGAACTATTTCAGTTATACAACCAGCGCGCCCTCGACAAATCTATCATTGGTTGCTGTTTGTAAGTGATTTATTTCTATAATTAAGTTTGTAGCTCAGCTCGTTCAATGCATTTAATATATTATCCTAACTATATATCCTTTTGTATGATATTATATTCTGCAGAATGAAAATGCTTGAATGCAAAAGAGCTAGAAGATACAACGTTGGGTTCATTGACCCATATATCGTTAATGAATATACGCTAAAGAATCACCCTAAGGACGTGGAGGAAGACATGTGCAGGTTCTTAACCGAGAATAATTTTGTTAAGGAAATACTATTTCCTTACAACTTCAAGTGAGTGTTTATATCTTGTACACATTTTATTTTTTCTTACTCGATGAGCTATGCATGTATGCTTATGTAAACGTCCGTAGATTTCACTGGATCTTGCTAAACATTCAAGTTGACAAGTCCCTAGTTGAAGTCCACGACACATTAAGTTGGTACCAAGAGCAGTGGAGCGACATGAAAACAATGCTCCATAAGTAATTTCACTCATTATCGCATTATATCGGCCTCTTTCATTCATTTCCTGGTATCAAGTAACTAATAACTCATTTGTTCATTTTATTTGCCGAGCAGGTGTTGGACACGGTTCAGACAGAAAATACCAGGTCCAGTCAAAGAGAAGCTAACTTATAAAATGGTGAAGAGTTTACAGCAGCCACCGGAAACTCATTTATGTGGATACTACGTCTGCGAGTACATCCGCGAGTTGACCAGTGAGCAGAAAGTTGACTCACATTATATTTATGATTTGCGGGAGACACTAGAGCCAGACCAGCGCATAAGAGCAATTCAAGAGGAGCTGGCGGGATTTATGATGAAGGAAGTCCTTCATGTACATGGAGAGCATTATGCGGATGACGTGGAACTCGATTTGCCTTAGTGATCTCCATGTAGCTGATATGATATATATATTCATCAATGACCATGTAATTTCAAAACATTTCTTCCTTTTGATATATATATCATCAATGTATGCTTGGAAGGGATCGATTAATTATATAGATGCATCAACGTGTACTGTGTATGTACTAGCGTAGAATATGTGTATTTAAATATATGTTTGAAATTATAGTGAAACACGAAACGAAAAAGGAACGAAATGACAATAAAAAGGAAATACACAATCTCTGTCGCGGCAGAGAAACACACAATTCTCTGCCGCGACACGAAACCTTATAGTCCCGGGTGGGGTTACGGCCCGGTACTAAAGGGTTTCCGCCCCCCCCCCCGCAGCGCTGAAATGGCCACGTGGCTGTTATCAATCGCGGGCCGTAGCGAGCCGGGACTAGAGGGGGAGGCTCTAGTCCCGTTTTCGCAGTCCCCGGCCCAAAACCGGGACTAGAGCCAGTTGCGGCCCGGGACTGGAGGCGCTTTTTCCACCAGTGCACCCCAACAAGAGCTCGTGCAGCAGGGGCGCCGATTTGCACCGAAAGTAACATGACTTCGCATGGCTGTGTCCGAGAGATCTCGAATCTTCTCTGCCCCTAGCTGCCCCTGAATTTTTGCTACTCCAGCAGCCGGAATTCAAACATGGTGCAAAATATGAACAATAGCCACCTCATACACTAGTCCTGCATTTTGGCAAAAATCATTTCCATGACCACCAAAACACCCAGCAAAGTTTACATCACAAGCAATGAAAATGTTGAGAACTAACAATCTGATCACGATGTTTGTAACTTGGTATACTACTTGCAAGCTTCAAAATTCTTGGAAAAACATACATGTAGAGGACATGTAGAAGCGCAAGTATATGCAAAATTTTGGAAAATGGATATAAATATCATGTGTGGTCTGTAATTTAATGTAGCTTTTTTTGACAGTGTAACCTTTTTTGCCGGTAACTTAGCTGTAACTCTGAAACTCAGTGGAGCTCGATAAAGGTAGCCAGACCCTTTTGGCGTGATTCGACCAATGAGATGAGTTTAGCGACGGTTCGGGACTAATGGGGTGATCTGTACCCTTGGATGAGCAGATCCGACGGTTTGAAAAGCAAAATCGCTGTGAGAGGGTCTATCTAGGTGAGTTTTTACAGTTTCTTAATTGCACCTTCCCCTAAAAAAAGTTATATTGCACCTTGATGGAGATTGTATCTTAATGCTCCAATAATAATTTCCCCTGTGTGGCAAATGCATTTTTTTTCAATGCAAAATTACATGTATGCTTGACTACCTCTTATTTATACTAATGTATTTACCCATAAATTTCTGAAACATGTGCTTTATTTTTGTTATATTACCATGATAAAAGAACTCTGGTTCGAACGAGGTAGACTGTTCATTTACGGTGTGGCACTACTAGGAAAAGGGATATAGGTAATCCGCACATCCGTGGCTCACATGGTTGAAGTGTCCCACGGGTAAAATAGGCGTGGCTCACCTGTGAACAGTGCCCTACTAGTAACTAGAACAACTGTAGGGCACATGGAGTATGTGCGCCACAGATATGTGTGGCCCAGGGGCCTGCCAGCCGTATGCCACATACCCGTAGCGCACATGGGGTATGTGCGCTACGGTTGTGAGGGGTAACCGTGGCGCACTTGCACCCCGTGCGCCACGCCTAATCCAGTGCAGGTCCTGCTGGATAACTGGGCAAACTTAGTCGTAGCGCATCTTGCCCTAGTGCCCTACGGCTAAGTATCCTGCACAAACTCCACCACCACTCCCCTTGGATCGCTTTTTAGGCTTTGCAAAAAAAAAAGAAAATGATAAACACTTTAAAAATAAAATCCTTTCATATGTAGGTAGGTAATGTGGTATAGTTTGTAGGAAAATTAACCAACAATACTTTCGAATTTTCCTGCAAAAAAGTCATGCCACGGTAAAATGTCCATAACTTTTGCGTACGATGTTGAAAAAAATCATATAATATACCAAAATGACGAGAAGAGTAAAAAGTTACGATCAAAAGACCATTTTTCCTACAAAAAAAAATAGAGGGAAACTTACCCGTAGCGCACCACCACCTAGTGCGCTACGAGTAAGTTGGACGGGATTCAATCCCCACCCCGCCCACCTACCCCTCTTATCTTCCCTCCCTCTTCTCCTTTTCATTCTCCTCCCTCCTCCTTTTCCTTCTCTCTTCTCCTCCTCCTTTTCCTTCTCCTCCTTCCCCTTCTCCTCTCTCTGGCCTCCTCCTCTCCTTGCACCGACGACGGCGACGACGGCCTTCTCCTCCTCCTTGCTCCGGCATCCTCCTCTCCTTGCAGTGACGATGGCGACAGCGACCTTCTCCTCCTCCTTGCAGTCATGACGAGCGGCGACGACGACCTCCTTTTCCTTGCGGCGACCTCCTCCCTTCTCTAGCCACACCTCCTTCTCCCTCTCTTCCTCGATGTCGGCGAGGACTAGCACAGCCATGGCCTCCCGCACCTCCCTGCGGTGGTAGAGGCCATGGCCACCATGCTCCAGTGAGGCGACACGACGGCGGCGATGCGGACCCGATTTCTTTTGCAATTCAAAACGATGGTGTTTTTTGTATTTTTTTTGTTTTTTTTACACATTCATGGCGCACCTTGTACCCCTACCCGTGTCGCGCCTGATAGTGCGCGACGCCTATCCCATATAACCATAGCGCACCAGGCAGTGCGCTACGCGTAAGAGATAGCCACAACGCGAGGCTAGTGGTGCACCACTAGTGCGTCACGGATGTCTTTTTCAGGTGCGCCACGAATGACCCTTTTTCTAGTAGTGCGGTATAATATAGACGCCTGGTTAGCTTAACGATGTAGAGTGAATGAAATTCCGATTGTTGTGCGCTTGTATTTATGAATCTGAATATTTGAATACCGAAGGGCGGAGGGGATGATTAACTCGAGTCTGATAGAATATGTCAGGAGCATAAAATCGAGCGATTTTCGGAGCCAAAACATAAGTTTAATCCCTTCGTTACAAAGCCTAATGAATACTCCAAGACATCCAGTTCTCGTCAGGTCATCGAGGCAGGCTCCCTATTACTACATTGCAAAATCCATTGAGATCAAGCTTCAGGTGGCAGACCAAAGGTAAAAAAAAAAAAAGCAAAAGCACGCACGCGAAAGTCGGTACACTACACGCATCATCTGTTACTCTAAAGCGACGGCCTCGAAGAAGACTGCCACGCTGTCGCTGGCTCTGGCATGCTGCTGAGCCGGGGCCGGCGGCGGCAACGCCGCAACGGAGAAGTACCCCTTGGCCGCCTCCAGCAACGCGGACGCCACCTCCGCCACCATGCTGCCGTTGCGCTTGTCATCGTCGCTGGCGGGAACCGCGGGGGCCACGGTGCCGTCGAACGGCGCCTCGCAGTAGACCATCGTGGCCACGAACCGCTCCATGCCGGCGGCCATCTGCTTTGCTTCGGCTCCTTGCTGCTCTAGGTTCTAACGCGATAGCTCTGAGTTTCTCGCTTGTCGTGCAATGCTAAGGTTACGGCCGCGCGTGCACGTATATATACATGTCCTGCTCGTCTTCGTTTCTGACTCGGAATCGTCGGCCGGAAACTGGTAAGCCGACCCCGTATGGAAGTCGGCGTCGCACAGGTTCTTTCCTTGGTGAAAACATGTGCGTGGTATTCAGGAGCCCGGCCCATTCAGCTAGCACCCTTCCCTCCTGGGTTGGAAAGCCCACGATGGATCGGCCTGTCGCAGCCCATATCACCGCCCCATTAGACCGGCACCATCTCCTACGACCGGGAGCTTCTACTTGAGACCTTAAGCGCAATGCTCCCGAGGATTCTTTTCGTAGCCTGCATCAATGCGGTCCAATTTACAGGTATTGTTCTAAAAAAAACAGGTATTGTTTCATTTTATAATGATGTTTTATTTTTTCTGATTCATTGATAGAAAAGAACTTTTTTTATAAGCCAAAGAAAAGACCGAAACAACGACGTTTTAAAACAAGACTAAGAGTCTAAGACTAGGTAAATAGAACGGACACCTCCAAATTAAATATGGCCTAGAAACCAACCACACAAACACATAGACGCGATAACTCATCAAAGTCCTCAAGGGGAAGAGGGAGTCCAATTATGTAAAGAAGGGCAGGACTAGGCCACCACTTCTTCGGAGAGTCGAAGACGCTGTGGTGTGCATGTCTGGCCTTAATCCGCCAGCCGCCAATAGCCCTTAGAATGACGGACGACCCTAAAATACCGAAACCCTTGCCCATTGCACACATGTCTACTACCACCATCTGAAATCCATCGAGAACTTCTGTGTGTCCAAGATGCCACAACACGGGATCCTCCCTCTTCCGCTGCCCACGCCACCCAAAGAAACAATGCTCGTGGGATCTTACAAAAGAGTCATGGCACGTGTCGTCTGCCCGCATTCCAACTTTGAGTCCAATCTCCAAGAACATCGTCTCAAAGAAGGTAGCAACATCAACAATGTCGTCGTTTTGTGATCCGCCTCCAAAATCCAGATCTAAGTTTTCACCTGAAGGATTAGATCATAAGTATAGATTGTATTGGGGCTCCTTGACGACGTCACCATGGAGGAAAAACGACGCCCATTGTCGTTGCCTTCACAGTCATCGACAAGGGAGGGCATGGCTTTAGCCCGAAGCGCCATGTACGCATGCACGCCACACAACCACGCACAAACACCGCCACAAAATACCCAACACCGTCGGAAAATACGCTAGCTCGAGAAATGTATTAGCCCGCCATCCTACCAATGAAGGCCACCGCACGCTGCTCATTGAGACACACACGGGACGACTGAAAGGCACACCCCACAAGTAGCTAGCCTTTGGTCAAATGGCATGTGAATCAAGCAATGCAATTCTACAGCGAGGATGCTCAGATCCCGCCATGCAACCAGAGCACACAATGACCACCCATGGCTAGAGGCAACATGATGCACCCTGATCCAGCGGTTTTCACGGGATGGGATCCAATGCACGTGTCATAGGATGTGATACGTCGGAAACGTATCTATAATTTTTGATGCTATATGCTTGTTTTATATCATTTTTCTTATGTTTGTCTACACTTTGAGGTACTTTTATATGTTTTCTGGACTAACCTATTAACAAGATGCCAAAGTGCCAGTTGCATGTTTTCTTCTGTTTTTGGTTCCAGAAAAGGCAGAAAATCAATATTATCAGAATTGGACGGGACAAAAGCCAATCTTTCTATTTTTTCCGGAGCAACACGGAACCTCGAAGCAGAGATGGAGGAGGACACTGATACGTCGGAAACGTATCTATAATTTTTGATGCTCTATGCTTGTTTATATCATTTGTCTTATGTTTTGTCTACACTTTGAGGTATTTTATACACTTTCTGGTACTAACCTATTAACAATATGCCACAGTACCAGTTGCCTGTTTTCTTCTGTTTTTGGTTTCAGAAAGGCAGAAAATCAATATTCTTGGAATTAGACGAGACAAAAGCCAAAGTCATTATTTTCCCGGAGTAACACGGAACCACGAAGCAGAGGTGGAGGAGGACACCAGGGTGGCTGCACCCCTGCCAGGCTCGGGCCATCCCTGGTGGTGACTACAGGGGTGTGGGCCCCCTGGACCTCCACCGACCTTACCTCCTGCGCCTATAAGAAGCCCCGGGGACAAAACCCTAAATCATCTAGGGGAATCCACGAAAACCTCCACAGCGCCGCCACCATCGAAGGGGAGATTCGGGGGACAGAAAGTTCCTGTTCCGGCACCCTGTCGGGACAGGGCAGTGCCCCCGGAGCCATCTCCATCGATCTCCATTGCCATCTCCATCACCGTTGCTAATCCCCATGATGAGGAGGGAGTAGTTCTCCTTCGAGGCTAAGGGCTCTACCGGTAGCTATGTTGGAATTAGCAGAACCATGCTGTCACGGGGAACGCTTTGAACATTGCACTTGTACTTTGTACACATTTGATATCATGCTCTTTTGTCTATGGATGTCGTCGGTGTGAAATGAAAGGGGAGCTTGTAAGTCCATGGAGTTATGTATGTGTGTTAGAGAAACGCTTGGGCCGCTAGCCTAAGCCATGCCTAATCATGGTGGAAACTTGCAGCATCACCATAATGACATCCATGAAGATTTCTTCTTATAAAAAAGAGACATATTGAAAAGAGGAAAGAGAGAAAAAAGCACCATATTCCCATGGTAAATAAGAAGATTGCTGAGATGCTCATTGTCTGCTTGCCTTGTTATTTTGGTTATGGGATGGCTCCTGTACCATGTGCAAGGGGTACCCCGTTGGCGGTTCTCTATGATACACATGTACTTACTATGACAAGAACTTACAGGTGACTAAAGTTTAAAAGCATGAGTTGCGGCTCTCGTATTCAAGGGACATGAGATTGCCAACTTATACTTTGTCAAGCATATACTCCATATTTGTTCACTTTAAACTTAATCACTTCAAGATGCTTATGATAGGGGCAATGAGAGCTGAAAGCTAACAAGTACCATAATTTTTGGAAGCTCTTTTTGAAACTTGAAATCCCTGCTTCCCTTTGAAGGGCCTTTCTCCCACCATTATGTTGAGTCTCCACCTTCTATCCTTAGGCACCATTTAAGAGAGCATAGTTGCCATTCTTAGTTCTATATGCATTGTCCCAAAACTTATTGATTGATGCATATTGTTGATATTGCTTGCTCTTGAACTATTTGTATCTAGCCACTCTTATTAACTTTGAAGGTGTCCTATGCATTTATTTGCTACTCCATGAGGGACAAGCTGAATTCCACTTTGCTATGTTTTCTATATGTGAAACGAACAAACGTCGTTCAATGCATGTTATTCATGATCTTTGTTTGTAACCTTTCATGTTGCATGCATAGTTACTTAGTCTTACAGTTACAACTCCATCTTTCATGCTCATGTTTAGAGTTCTTTGATACTAGCTTTCAATGCTTGCAAATGGTTTGATCTTGATTTTGATGGTGCATGTCACCTCAAAAATTATTCTTCTTATCACTCACCTACTCGAGGACGAGCAGGAGTTAAGCTTGGGGATGCCTGATACGTCGGAAACGTATCTATAATTTTTGATGCTCCATGCTTGTTTTATATCATTTTTCTTATGTTTTGTCTACACTTTGAGGTGTTTTATACACTTTCTGGTACTAACCTATTAATAAGATGCAACAGTGCCAATTGCATGTTTTCTTATGTTTTTGGTTCCAGAAAGGCAGAAAATCAATATTCTCGGAATTGGACGGGACAAAAGCCAAAGTCATTATTTTTCCCGGAGTAACATGGAACCACGAAGTAGAGGTGGAGGAGGACACTAGGGTGGCCGCACCCCTCCCAGGCGCAGGCCAGCCCTGGTGGCGCCTACAGGGGGTGTGGCCCCCCCGGACCTCCATCGACCTTACCTCCTGCGCCTATAAGAAGCCCCCAGGGAGAAAACCCTAAATCATCTAGGGGAAATCCACGAAAACCTCCACAACGCCGCCACCACCGAAGGGGACATTCAGGGGACAGAAAGTCTCTGTTCCGGCACCCTGCCAGGACAGGGAAGTGCCCCTGGAGCCATCTCCATCGATCTCCATCACCATCTCCATCACCGTTGCTGATCCCCATGATGAGGAGGGAGTAGTTATCCTTCGAGGCTAAGGGATCTACCGGTAGATATGTGTCCATCTCTCTCTCTCTCTATGCATGATCTTGTTGTGGTCATGAGCTTTGTAATCAAGTAGATCAACCTTGCTACTCAAGTGCTTTAATAGATCTCTGCTCTCCCCATGTGTGTGAAAGTGACAGCGTGGACTCCATGGTGGCACTTAGGCTTGAGTCTATATAAATACTCATCGTGCTTTAATAGATCTATGCTTTTCCCCACGTGTGTGACAGTGACAGGTTGCGCACCGTGTGTGGAACTTAAGCTAGACTACATATATATATATATATATATATATATATATATATATATATATATATATATATATATATATATATTCATGAGTTATATTTGGAGTTGGATGTCTTTATGAAATTGTGGTGTTTGTTGGAACCATCTAGCGCTCAAGGTGACAGTGTGGGGTTATCTAGATTGGGGAAGGCCCTACATGGATTAGAGTGTCCATCCGAAGAGTAGTTCAGGGTAGTATCATGAAGAGAATATATTTATATGAGAGAGTGTTCACTAGTGAAAGTATGATCCCTAGGCCTTGTTTCTAAGCATTGAAACACCGTTTACATCTAGATCTGTTGCATGTTTTTTTGCTTCCATATTTTTGCCTTTAGTCTTTACCTCACCGTCAAGCTATTTTCTGGCACTGTTACCACTTGTATTTCACTATATCTTCGCTAAAACAGTGCACATATACACCTAACAAGTGTATTGGGTGTGTTTGGGACACAAGAGACTTCTTGTATCTTGATTGCAGGGTTGCTTGAGAGGGATACCTTTGACCAATTCCTCCCTGAGTTCGATAAACCTTGGGTAATCCACTTAAGAGAAATTTGTTGCTGTTCTACAAACCTCTACACTTGGAGGCCCAACAATTGTTTACAAGAATAGAAGTGCGTATACATCAAGCTATTTTCTGGCGCTGTTGCCGGGGAGGTAAGGTAAAAGGTACTCCCATCCTCCGGTATGAGTGCTCGAAGTTATTTCCTTTAGATTCTGCAATTTTGTATTTTTGTTTCTTGTTTTCACTAGTTAGGCTTAATGGAAAACAACAACAAAATTAGAGAGATTTTTATTATTTTTCCTAAGTTAGAACTTGAGTGGTTTGAAAAGAAAATTAAAAAACCTATGGAACTTTCTTTGCATGATAATAGCAATGTTATTAGTATGAATTTTTTGAACACCATTGTTACTAATGGTATGGAAACGTCTAAGCTTGGGGAAGCTAGTTTTTATGAGAAAGATCTTTTTAGTTCCCCAGCTTTAGGGAAGAAAATTTGCTCTGATGATACTTTATCTCCCATATGTTGTAATTCTAATGATGCTTGTAATATTTTAAAGCCACATACTAAAAGTGTCCCTTTTAAGATACCTTGGTCGTGTTATGGATAACTACTATTTTGGAGATGGAACTGTCCATCCTAGTGATCATTTACTCTTTATACATGAATTATGCGAGTTGTTCAAGTGTGCAGGTATTTCAATGGACCAAGTTAAGAGGAAGCTATTCTCTTTATCACTTAGGGACAAAGCAAGGGAGTGGTATGATCTACTAGATGATCCTCATCATTTGGAGTGGAAGGAACTTGAATCTATCTTTTACTCTAAATTTTATCCTCCTCATGAAATTCATAAAGATAGGAATTATATTTATAATTTTCATCCTCATGAGGGAGAAAGTATTGCTCAAGCTTGGGGGAGACTGAAGTCACTAATGCTCAAATGTCCCATTCATGAGCTCCCCAGTAATAATATTATCAATAATTTTTATGCAAGGCTTTCAGGACACTACAAGGACTATCTAGATACCTGTTTAGAGGGATCCTTCACAAGTAAGGAGGTCAAAGCCAAGTGGGATCTTATTGAAACAATCAAAGCAATACCGAATATTGGGATAATGACAAAGGTAAAGAACCAGGTATAAACTATGAGTATGATTGCATTAAGTCTTTCGCTGAAACTGCTGATTTTCAAGAGCTTAGTGCTAAATATGGTCTTGATCCTCAAATTCTTGTTAGATATTATAGAGCCTTTGCTTCCCATATTAATGCTCCTAAAGAAAAATGGGACATGTATCATGAACCTTTTAAATACACTTGCATGGAAAATGAAAATGTTATTAATTATTGCAATAAACATGCTCAAACTTCTGAAAGTACTATTTCTTATAAGCATGTTAATTTTTGTGGTAAGCATAGACCTTGTGAGAAGAATAAAATAGAATAAGAATATTGTATCACACACTGGAATGAAAAAACCAGAACGTGGTATAAGGCTCTAAATGATCTTGGTAAAAAAATTCTTCCCTCTACTCTTTTATTTGTGAACTTTGCCATGAAGTGGGTCATTTCAATTTTTAATGCTCAGGCCATAATAATAACCTTTCTAATCCAATGATTACTGCAAGCTCGTATTGTGATAACGCGATCACTGATAATCAACATGATGAGCTTACATTGTTTTTGGGGTGTGAAGAGTTATCAAGAAAAACTTCTTTGGTAGACATGAGTGCTTTTGGTATGAATTGCGTCCTGCATGGGTGTCATCTTTATTGTGTTGATAATTGCCACACGAATAATTACATATAAAATATTATTAAAGATGATATTTTACCAAAATATGACACGACTGATATGAGTTTTGTTCTTATTAATGAAAAGGAGGAATCCTCCAAAGTTTCTTCTATTGTCTCTAACAATAAACCAGGGCATGTGGAGAAGATTCCTTTCAAGCCTCTCCATCCTAAAGAGGAGAAGAAGAAGAAGAAGAAGAAGAAGAAGAGGAGGAGTAAAAGGAGAGAGGAAAATGTATCTTCCTCTAAGCATGTTGCTCCTATCATAGTTTTTGCTGATGAGTCTGAACTAGATGATGTTACTATGCATGTTACCTATATTAGTGATCATGATTGGGAAAAGCACAGTACTTTTGATATTGAAAATCTCTTTGGCACCAATTCTGAAAATGATGATATTAATAATTGTTGTGCTATTATTGCTATCCATGTTCCTCCCAATGATGATATGTTTACAAATGAACACACTTGGGAAGATAGCTATTCTATTGCTTATGATGATACCAAACCTCCAATATATGATGATTACAATGATGAATATGATATTTTCAGTCCACCTACTATTGAGGAGAAAGTTAATTGTGATTACAATATGCCTCCTATATTTGATGATTATGGTGATGAGAATAGTAATGATAGCTATTTTATTGAATTTGCTCCCACTACAATTAATAAGAATGATTATGCTTATGTGGAGAGTAATTATTATTTTATGCATGTAGCTCATGATAAGAATGTTTTATGTGATAGTCATATTGTTAAATTTATTCATGTTGCTACTGAAAGTTATTATGAGAGAGGGAAACATGGTTTTATGTATCTTAACAATATTAAGGTTCCCCTCTTTATGTTGAAAATTTAAAAGTTGCACTTGTTTTGCTTTCCTATGCTTGTTGCTTTGTGCTTTCATGACTTGTTTCTTTACAAGATTACTATGAATAGGAAGTGGGTTAGACTTAAAGGTGTTTTAAATTTGCTTCTTGATGCTCTATTTTACTTCAATTCATATTTCTTATGTGAGCATCTTCTCAAACTATCAAGCCTAACTTAAAGGCGTTAAAGAAAAGTACTTGTTGGGAGATAACCCAAGAGTTTTCTTGATTCTTGGAAGTTATTACTTCCGTAATGACCTCTCCTTATCCTTTTCGTTTGCTTTTTGTGCCAAGAATGACCTCTAATGAGAGGGGAGTAAGATTTGGGGAGTTGCTGTCCTGAAACAGATTTTTGTGCTCCACCGTAAAAATTCGCGAGGAATCTCTGTAAGTTGGATTGAGCTGATATTTTGTGAATAAATCCCCGAGTATGCTAGCTAACTTTAGTAAGTAGGATTTGAGCAACAGAAGGTATTCGAAAAAATCGCTTTCTACCTGCTGTTCTGTTTTGACAGATTTCTGCCATTATTTCCATTTGCTTCTTATTGATTCCATTTTGGGTTATTTTGGGGAAATTGAAGTTTTTGAGGGAATTGATACAATAGATTGTGTTTTTAGTGAAAGTTTTTATGTTCTAAAGCTAAAACCAAAGGTCTATTATCTTTTGAATACACTAATGTTGCTAATGAAGAATGTGTGGAGTTTTGTATGAAGGAAAATTTTCAGGTGTAGAGAGAAAATGATGTAATGAGATAAAAAATGGACAAAAGCTCAAACTTGGGGATGCCACCCCGTGTCACCACAATAAATATTCAAGAGGTACAAGCGTCAAAGCTTGGGGATGCCCAAGGCATCCCCTTCTTCATCAATAAATATCTTAGGTCTTTCTAGACACTTCGTTTTTATTGTTTCATGCATAGTTGTGTTGTTCTTGGAGCGTCTTAATTTTTGTTTTTGGTTTTCATTTGATTAGTTTGCTTGAATTAAGTTGGTTTATCACAGCACACTTATTTTGGAGGGAGACACACTCTGTTTTTATTGCCTAGAACACTCTAGTTTTCATTCTTATTGTCTTGTGAGTGTTCTCTTTTGCTAGCACTATGTTTAGCCTTAGCTTTCTTGTGCTTTCAGCTTAGAACTTTTTAGTTATTCTTTGTGGATTTGTGAGACAAGCTCACTTATCTTTGTTCATTATTATCGTTATGAGTTGTTACAAATAAGTTGATTGGTGTTGGAAAAGAGTAGTAAGCTTCTGCTTATAGTGGTACAAAAGGAAGCTTTCTTTGACTATGACTTAGACTTTATCATGTCATGCTAGAAGTTGTTTTGACCTTATGCTTATCGATTATTGTTGTAGTATGACTTGTTCCAAACAATTGAGATTGCTTAATGTGCCTTGAAAGAATCATGCGTTGTTTTAGCATACAAAAGCATAGTGTTGTGATATTCTCCTTTGATGCTTTGTTTGGGTTGACTTGGCACATGCTCACACCATGTTATGACTATGAACAAGTCACCATAGCCTCTATGATCATTTAGTCCTTGACTTGTAGTACCACTCTATGCTTTGATTAGTAATGTTTTGTCGCTCTACATGATTATGGCCATTATTGATCTCTTAGTTGGTCGCTCCCAGTCTTTTGCTAGCCTCCACTTGTATGAGTAAGCTCTACTCATTCATCCAACTCCCAAGAAACCAAGTTATTCCAAAGTGTCCACTATAAATTCCTATGCATGGTGTGTTACACCATTCCAAGTATATTCTTGTTTTCATCTACCTTCCAATTTAAAAGTATTTTGTTATGTGAAAACTTAGTGATTAAAGATCTCACAAACTTGATGGCACACTTTATTTTCCTTGCCCCTAATAAACTTGAACCATTGTGTCATCTATGTTTTATATGCTTGCACTTATACGTTGGAATTAGCAGAACCATGCTGTCACGAGGAACGCTTTGAACATTGCACTTGTACTTTGTACACATTTGATATCATGCTCTTTTGTCTATGGATGTCGTCGGTGTGAAATGAAAGGGGAGCTTGTAAGTCCATGGAGTTATGTATGTGTGATAGAGAAACGCTTGGGCCGCTAGCCTAAGCCATGCCTAATCATAGTGGAAACTTGCAGCATCACCATAATGACATCTATGAAGCTTTCTTCTTATAAAAAAAGACATATTGAAAAGAGGAAAGAGAGAAAAAAGCACCATATTCCCATGGTAAATAAGAAGATTGCTGAGATGCTCATTGTCTGCTTGCCTTGTTATTTTGGTTATGGGATGGCTCCTGTACCATGTGCAAGGGGTACCCCGTTGGCGGTTCTCTATGATACACATGTACTTACTATGACAAGAACTTACAGGTGACTAAAGTTGAGTAGCATGCGGTACGGCTCTCGTATTCAAGGGACATGAGATTGCCAACTTATACTTTGTCAAGCATATACTCCATATTTGTTCACTTTAAACTTAATCACTTCAAGATGCTTATGATAGGGGCAATGAGAGCTGAAAGCTAACAAGTACCATAATTTTTGGAAGCTCTTTTTGAAACTTGAAATCCCTGCTTCCCTTTGAAGGGCCTTTCTCCCACCATTATGTTTAGTCTCCACCTTCTATCCTTAGGCACCATTTAAGAGAGCATAGTTGCCATTCTTAGTTCTATATGCATTGTCCCAAAACTTATTGATTGATGCATATTGTTGATATTGCTTGTTCTTGAACTATTTGTATCTAGTCACTCTTATTAACTTTGAAGGTGTCCTATGAATTTATTTTCTACTCCATGAGGGACAAGCTGAATTCCACTTTGCTATGTTTTCTATATGTGAAACAAACAAACGTCTTTCAATGCATGTTATTCATGATCTTTGTTTGTAACCTTTCATGTTGCATTCATAGTTACTTAGTCTTACTGTTACAACTCCATCTTTCATGCTCATGTTTAGAGTTCTTTGATCCTAGCTTTCAATGCTTGCAAATGGTTTGATCTTGATTTTGATGGTGCATGTCACCTCAAAAATTATTCTTTTTATCACTCACCTACTCGAGGACGAGCAGGAGTTAAGCTTGGGGATGCCTGATACGTCGGAAATGTATCTATAATTTTTGATGCTCCATGCTTGTTTTATATCATTTGTCTTATGTTTTGTCTACACTTTGAGGTGTTTTTATACACTTTTTGTTACTAACCTATTAACAAGATGCAACAGTGCCAATTGCCTGTTTTCTTCTTTTTTTGGTTCCAGAAAGGCAGAAAATCAATATTCTCGGAATTGGACGGGACAAAAGAAGAAGTCATTATTTTTCCCGGAGTAACATGGAACCACGAAGCAGAGGTGGAGGAGGACACTATGGTGGCCGCACCCCTCCCATGCGCAGGCCAGCCCTGGTGGCGCCTACAGGGGGTGTGGGCCCCTGGACCTCCATCGGCCTTACCTCCTGCGCCTATAAGAGGACCCCAGGGAGAAAACCCTAAATCATCCAGGGGAAATCCACGAAAACCTCCACAGCGCCGCCACCACCGAAGGGGAGATTCAGGGGACAGAAAGTCTTTGTTCCGGCACCCTGCTGGGACAGGGAAGTGCCCCCGGAGCCATCTCCATCGATCTCCATCACCATCTCCATCATCGTTGCTGATCCCCATGATGAGGAGGGAGTAGTTATCCTTCGAGGATAAGGGCTCTACCGGTAGCTATGTGTTCATCTCTCTCTCTCTCTATGCATGATCTTGTTGTGGTCATGAGCTTTGTAATCAAGTAGATCTACCTTGCTACTTAAGTGCTTTAATAGATCTCTGCTCTCCCCATGTGTGTCAAAGTGAAGGGAATATGCCCGAGAGGCAATAATAAAGTGGTTATTATCGTATTCCTTGTTTATGATAAATGTTTATTTTGCATGCTATAATTGTATTAATACGGAAACGTTAATACATGTGTGTTTAATAAACAAAAAGGAAGTTCCTAGTTATGCCTCTCTTATAAACTAGCTCGTTGATTAACAAGATGATCAAAGTTTCCTGATCATGGACATTGGATGTTGTTAATAACGAGGTCACAACATTAGTGTAATGATGTGATGAACATTCATCCGAAGTATAGCATTACGATCAAAGTCATTGAGTTTATATTGCTATAACAACTTACGAAGTGATCCTAATCCTTAGACCATGAGATCATGTCAATCACTAACACCGGAAGAGTTTCTCGATAACATCAAACGTCACACCGTAACTGGGTGATTATAAAGATGGGTTCAGAACTACTAAAATGTTATGTTGAGACCCATGGATCGAGAGTGGAATTTGTTCACCCCGATGACGGATAGATATGCTCTGGGCCCTCTCGGTGATATCACATTGATTAGCTTGCAAGCAAGTGATTTGATCACTAGAATGTTATATCACGGGAACAAGAAAAGAGTGCATGTCGGTAACGAGATCAAACTAGGTATGGAGATACCGATGATCGAATCTCGGACATGTAATATATCGTGAAACAAAGGGATTAAGATACTAGCGTAAAAGGTTCACACGATCACAGAAGTCATCGTTGAATGTATGGGAGTCAGTATGGATCTCCAGGTCCCGCTACTGATTATTGATCAGAGAAGGTATCGATCATGTCCGCATTATTCGCGAACCGTAGGGTGACACACTTAAGGGATGCCGACACCATTCGGAGCAAATGATATGCCAGAAAAAGAAAAGGAAAGCGCAGGAATTTATTTCACTAGACACCGGAACTGTTTCGGTTGAAATTGCTGAAACTGGTTCTGCATGTGAAATTGAAATGTTGTAAGGGGTTTTATGTGAATGTTTGTTAATTAAAGTAATTAAGAAAATTCTGAATAAATAAATAAAAGAGTTTTATTTAAATGAGAGCTTGCATTAAATTTGGTGGAAATTTAATGCATGTGAGTGGATTTTTGAGTGGAGGCTTTTTAATGGGAGTGGAGGCTTTTCATTTTGAGTGGGAGCTCCACCCACATGAATGTGGAAGAGGTGGGGGCAGCCCCCATGGCTGGGCGCCATGCCCCTTGGGTGCCCCCCTCTCCCCTATAAAGGGCCCCCCTCTCCTCCTCTCAAAGCACACCTCCTCGCGAAGGATCTCTCTCCCCCCTTTAGAATTTCCCCATGGTCTCGGATCAGCGAGATACATGTTCCCGATGGATTTTTCTGAAAGGATTTGTTGCTTCCGCTGCTTCGCTGGAGCGAGGGCGTGGAGGTTGTCGGGGTACCCGTACGTGTGTGCGATCACGGATGCACCACTGCTTTGAGGTGCTGGACTTGATCGTGCTGGACCGGCTGGACCAGATGGACTTCATCACGATCTTGAGATCGGCAAGCGTTCGTCTACATCATCCACGAGTACAACCTCGTTAACGCTATTCGGTCTTCGAGGGTATGTATTCTATGGATGTATATCCACCCGTTGCTTGTATCTAGTAGATAGATCTTGGTACTTAGTTGTTCCTATCGTAGGAATTTTTTTGTTTTCTATGCTGTGAACCCTACAGTGGTATCAGAGCCGGATCTATGTGTAGATACTTTGCACGGTTAGTACACATATGAGTATGTGGGCGATGATGATCATTTTATTGCTTCTTAGTTGTACTTTGGATATTGGTGGCATAGTGGGATGAAGCGGCCCGAACAAACTTTACATGTCCTCGCACATGAGACCTGTTCCACGCTTGACATGCAACTAGTTTGCATAAGTGGCTAGCGGGTGTCTGTCTCTCCTACTATAGTCAATATCTAATTTGCAACGAGTTGTCAACAATTTGGTTATCCTCGTTGTGGTTCATGTTCGTAGGTAAGAACGGTTCTATCTTCGAAAGCCCTAAGCCACGTAAAATTTGCAATGGATAAATTAGAGGCGTCTAGTTTAGATTGTTGCTGGGCTAGTGTTATGATATGGTGATGTTGTAAGTAGAAGTATGAGATGATACTCTTACAACACACATAACGTGTAAACTCCATAGACCTTGGATTTACACATAAAGATATGATAGTGATCATACCACGGTGCACATGATAGAGATCATATGCGGGAACCATATCATTTCACTAAATAAAAATGTGATGTTTGATTGCATCTTATATTGCTTGTTTGGAGTTTTATTAGCATAATAAGTTGATCCCTCATTTAGATATCAAGATAAAAATGTGTTCTTCCTTAAGTATGCACCGACAATGTTTCGTCGCTTCAAGGCATCACGTGATGATCGGGTGTACTTGAATCCACGAGCATATCTCGGGTGTAAGACAGTTACACACGCGAATACTAAGGTTCTTACTTGGCGAGCCTAGCATGTACAGACATGGCCTCGGAACACAGACCGAAAGGTTAAGCATGAGTCATATAGTAGATATGATGCCCATTTGATGCTCGCCTTTGAAGCTACGCCGACTCACGTGATGATCGGACTTGGTGTAGTGGATTTGGTTCATGTAATCACCAAAAAGACACGAGGGGTGTCATTTTTGAGTGGGAGTTAATTTCTAATTTGGATTAGTAAAACTCAATTTATCATAAATTAAATCAAAGTGAATTTGCATAATTTGTTGTAGTCACTGGCATTCGTTCACCACCTTATGCATAGTTGTAATTGAGATAATAGAACTATAGAATTCTGGATATATACTTTACGAACTGGTATCGTATTGTATTGAGTGTCAATCTAAAGTTTAAAGTACTATTGCAAACTTTCAGCAAAAAATTCTATTTACTCCGTGAAATTTAATAATTGGTATTAAACCGAGAGTAACAATTCCAGTGTTAATATCTTAAGTATCATGTTTGCCTCCATGATTCTTGATTGTTTTAATATCAAGTTTATCTAGGAGCTGAAAGAATTGTTTCATAAACCATCATGTGTGGCAGATATAACGATATCTGAAACAATGTTTTGGTTGCAATATGATAGAGTATAATATATGTTCTCATATTGGATGAGAATTTACGAAGGTTGGAGATGCTAGACATCCTAATCATCCAAAAGGGTTTTGGAAAGTAATGTTATACTCACGATTCGCCTTTATAAGCTAGAGTAGCTTGATCATGAAAGTCGTCATGATAAGAGTGAATAGAAGATGTATGTAAAGTGTTTACTACACTAAAAGATTACTAAAGAATGGATTTTGAAAGAATATCGATTATTTTGATGATGGTGATCTACTTCAAAGTGCAAGTACAAAGGTATTATTATTTGAATATACACGCTTTAGACTATGTGTCATGTATATGACACCACTTTGGTGTTGATAGATTCTTTTAAAAAGTAAAAAGAAAATGCTGAAAGAGAATCTATAAAATATATTTGGCAGAAAAGAAAAGATTGGAAATATCCAATTTAGGTATATGGATGATATACATGTTATGGTTATATTCTTTGCTTGTTAAACAATGTGGTTCTTGGGTATTGGATACCGAATTGGTTGGTATGAAATTTCATACAGAACGACGCAATTCATGAACCACAATGGCCTAAGTAACTAGCAAGAGAATATGTGATGATGTTCATCGAAAACAAACAAACCGTTGTTTGTATTTCTCGTTGACATCAAGGCTTGACTTCAAGATTTGTTTTAATAATTGTTATTTAAATCAGGTATTATGAGAACAAAGGTTGTTCAAATAATTACCGTATTCCATATAAGATGGATGATTTACAAATCTAGTTGGAGAAATCACATCCATAAAACCTAATGCTAAAATGTCGCAAGACAAATGATTGAAAGATCACTTACGAAGTGACATCGCTGTTTAAATTATATTGGAAAGAAAACATGAAGAATCTCCATTTTCTGGATTTTTGGAGTCTTTGATTTGATCAAGTGACGCTTGTGAGACTTTCCTCGGGATAATTAAAACTTCGTTCAAAGGCCAAAGAAGAACGAACGACTAAATTATTGGAATTTATACATATCGATGTATGTATTCCATTATGTGTAGTCGTAAGCGATGGGTTTCAACTTCATATACTTTCTCCGGAAATTTGAGTGAATATTCACTTAATGAGAAAGAAGTGTGAAATATTTGAAAATGTTCAAAGACTTTCAAGATGAAGTGAAAATCATTGTGACAAGAAAATAAATTGTTTATGATTTTATCATAAGGGATTTATTTGAGTTACAAGTGTAACAAGAAAATAAATGAATTATGATTTTATCATAAAGGGATTTATTTGAGTTGCAAGTTTGGAAAAACACCTAGATTTACATCTCCCAAAACACCATAGGAGTATGGAGTGTTTGAGATTTGTAATGAAACCTTGTTTGACATGGTTGGATCAAAGGTGTCATTTATAAAACTGCCATTATGTTTTAAAAGATTAAAGCTTTAGAGACTACCGCTTTTACACTGAAAAGAGCTCCATCTTGATTTTGTTAAAATGACACCATATGAGTTATGGTTTGGGGTAAAACCCAAGTTGTCATTTCTTAAATTTTGGTATGCTAAACATAAGTAAGATGTTTACAACCGAAGTCGGATGAGCATGTCTTTGTAGGTTATTTCGAATAACAATTGGTTATTCCTCCATAACACCAAGGACAAAAGGGTTTGTCGCTTGAAACATGAAGTTTCTTGAAGAAGGAATTTTTCATAAATGTTAAGTGGGAGGACAATAGAACTTTGATAAGGTTATCGAACCTTAGCTATATGTGATGAGTTGCGCAGCGTCGGAAATCGTTCCGGAGGCAGCCATAATGCTCATGGTTTATGTGCCTCAAAGGTTGTGGTCACGGAGATCTAAGTTCCTATTGAACCAAGTAGGTCGGTTAAACAATCAAATGCAAAGATTTGAGAGTAAATCATTATTGTTTGACAATGATGAACCGAATACATACAAAGAAGCGATGATGGGCCCTGACTCCGTCAAATGGCTTGAAGCCATAAAATCCGTGATAAGTCCATACACGATAAATCAAGTTTTGAACTTGGAAGACCCTCCTGAAAGGTGTAAAAACCTATCGGTCGTATTTGGATCTATAAAGAAACAGACATGGATGTTTCACATCTATGAAATAGTCGACATGTCGTAAAGTATTTTATGACAATGTTCAAGGAGTTGACTATGACAAGATTTGATCTTTCATAGCGATATTTAGTCTGGACGGATTAAAGTAGCAATCACTACATATAATTTGGTATATGATAGATGAATAAACAAAACAAAGTTCTTCTAATAGAATGGTTACCTAGGACGTGTACATGACATGATCCAAAGGGTTTTGTTAATTCAAAGGATGCTAAAAGGGGCATGCAAACTTAAATGGTTGAAGTAAGCATCGCGGAGCTGGAATCTTCACCTTAATGAAAAGGAGTTTTCATCAGGAGACGATGAAGATGCTTGCATTTGCAAGAAATTAAGTGGGAGCGCTGAGACATATTTCTAATACATTATGTGGAGGACATCTTGTTGATTAGAAATGATGTATATTTTATTGACAAAGGTTAAGAATTTCATTTTGATGAAATACTTAGGCAAAACCCGAATATTTAGCGTGAATGTCTATAGTGGATAGACTGTGACGCCAATATGGTTGTGCCAAACGTACATATATGAGATATTGAAGGAGTTCAATATAGAAACGACAAGAAACAATTCTTGTTGCATGGAGAGGAATTGAATCAAGATTCAAGTGTATCGACACTTGATAAGTGAAACAAGATTCAAGTTTTTTGACACTTGATGAGTGAAATCACGAGAATGTTTTGATCAATCATACCATGATATGTACACATCCAGATATGTCCTATGCTCTAAGTGTTATGAGCATATACCAGAATGAATCATAAAATGATCATTGGACGAGAGTAAGGATATTCTTATGATCTTTTGGAAGAACTAAGAATATATTTGTGTAGAGGTGACAAACAATTACAAATAGTTCATTGTAAAGCGTTACATTGATACTAGTTTTGTCACAAGATACAAATTAAGTTTATCTCAATTTAAACTATGAGTGGCATAATGAAATGGAAAGGATTTTTCATGATGGATTTGGATGTATTCCATAGTTAAGACATTGTGACGAATACTACAACAAAAGGGCTAAGTATATGACTGCTATAGTAGCAGCAAAGGAGGGAATTTGTGTCAAGTAGTTTGTTATCAAACTAAGGTGTGGTTCGCAACTGGCTAACACTAAAGATATATTGTATGACAATAGTATCGACGTGTTTTAAACCCCAAGGAACTAAAGGTCTCACCGAAAGACCAAATTTATACAATGCCATCTCATTGGAGAATGAGTGATGCGTGAAGACGCAAAGACATGCAAATACACACGGACCTGAAAGTGTCAGATCCGTAGATTATGTTAACCACTTGAAATTGTGTATTTGGAACACCAGAAAGCCATAGGTGTTCAATACACAAAGTTTTCAAACTAGATTATTGTCTCTAGTGCAAGTGGGAGACTGAAGGGAATATGCCCGAGAGGCAATAATAAAGTGGTTATTATCGTATTCCTTGTTTATGATAAATGTTTATTTTGCATGCTATAATTGTATTAATACGGAAACGTTAATACATGTGTGTTTAATAAACAAAAAGGAAGTTCCTAGTTATGCCTCTCTTATAAACTAGCTCGTTGATTAACAAGATGATCAAAGTTTCCTGATCATGGACATTGGATGTTGTTAATAACGAGGTCACAACATTAGTGTAATGATGTGATGAACATTCATCCGAAGTATAGCATTACGATCAAAGTCATTGAGTTTATATTGCTATAACAACTTACGAAGTGATCCTAATCCTTAGACCATGAGATCATGTCAATCACTAACACCGGAAGAGTTTCTCGATAACATCAAACGTCACACCGTAACTGGGTGATTATAAAGATGGGTTCAGAACTACTAAAGTGTTATGTTGAGACCCATGGATCGAGAGTGGAATTTGTTCATCCCGATGACGGATAGATATGCTCTGGGCCCTCTCGGTGATATCACATTGATTAGCTTGCAAGCAAGTGATTTGATCACTAGAATGTTATATCACGGGAACGAGAAAAGAGTGCATGTCGGTAACGAGATCAAACTAGGTATGGAGATACCGATGATCGAATCTCGGACATGTAATATATCGTGAAACAAAGGGATTAAGATACTAGCGTAAAAGGTTCACACGATCACAGAAGTCATCGTTGAATGTATGGGAGTCAGTATGGATCTCCAGGTCCCGCTACTGATTATTGATCGGAGAAGGTCTTGATCATGTCCGCATTATTCGCGAACCGTAGGGTGACACACTTAAGGGATGCCGACACCATTCGGAGCAAATGATATGCCAGAAAAAGAAAAGGAAAGCGCAGGAATTTATTTCACTAGACACCGGAACTGTTTCGGTTGAAATTGCTGAAACTGGTTCTGCATGTGAAATTGAAATGTTGTAAGGGGTTTTATGTGAATGTTTGTTAATTAAAGTAATTAACAAAATTCTGAATAAATAAATAAAAGAGTTTTATTTAAATGAGAGCTTGCATTAAATTTGGTGGAAATTTAATGCATGTGAGTGGATTTTTGAGTGGAGGCTTTTTAATGGGAGTGGAGGCTTTTCATTTTGAGTGGGAGCTCCACCCACATGAATGTGGAAGAGGTGGGAGCAGCCCCCATGGCTGGGCGCCATGCCCCTTGGGTGCCCCCCTCTCCTCCTCTCAAAGCACACCTCCTCGCGAAGGATCTCTCTCCCCGCTTTAGAATTTCCCCATGGTCTCGGATCAGCGAGATACATGTTCCCGATGGATTTTTCTGAAAGGATTTGTTGCTTCCGCTGCTTCGCTGGAGCGAGGGCGCGGAGGTTGTCAGGGTACCCGTACGTGTGTGCGATCACGGATGCACCACTGCTTTGAGGTGCTGGACTTGATCGTGCTGGACCGGCTGGACCAGATGGACTTCATCACGATCTTGAGATCGGCAAGCGTTCGTCTACATCATCCACGAGTACAACCTCGTTAACGCTATTCGGTCTTCGAGGGTATGTATTCTATGGATGTATATCCACCCGTTGCTTGTATCTAGTAGATAGATCTTGGTACTTAGTTGTTCCCATCGTAGGAATTTTTTTGTTTTCTATGCTGTGAACCCTACACAAAGTGACAGCGTGCACGCCATGGTGGCACTTAGGCTTGAGTCTACATAAATACTCATCATGTTTTATGAGATCTATGCTTTTCCCCACGTGTGTGACAGTGAAAGGTTGCGCGCCGTGTGTGGCACTTAAGCTAGACTACATATATATTCATGAGTTATATTTAGAGTTGGATGTCTTTATGAAATTGTGGTGTTTGTTGGAACCATCTAGCGCTCAAGGTGACAGTGTGGGGTTATCTAGATTGGGGAAGGCCCTACCATGGATTAGAGTGTCCAACCGAAGAGTGGTTCAGGGTAGTATCATGAAGAGAATATATTTATATGAGAGAGTGTTCACTAGTGAAAGTATGATCCGTAGGCCTTGTTTCTAAGCATTGAAACACCGTTTACATCTAGATCTGTTGCATGTTTGCTTGCTTACTTCTTTTTGCCTTTAGTCTTTTCCTCACCGTCAAGCTTTTTTCTGGCACAGTTACCACTTGTATTTCACTATCTCTTCGCTGAACTAGTGCACCTATATACCTGACAAGTGTATTGGGTGTGTTGGGGACACAAGAGACTTATTGCATCTTGATTGTAGGATTGGTTGAGAGGGATACCTTTGACCACTTCCTCCCTGAGTTCGATAAACCTTCGGTAATCCACTTAAGGGAAACTTGTTGATGTTCTACAAACCTCTGCACTTGGAGGCCCAACAACGGTCTACAAGAATAGAAGTGCATAGACATCAGACACCAGGGTGGCCACACCCTAGGTGGGCGCGGGCCAGCCCTGGTGGCGCCCAAAGGGGGTGTGGCCCCCTGGCACTCCATCGACCTTGCCTCCTTCGCCTATAAGAAGCCTCCGACCCAAAAACCCTAAATAACCGACCAGAAAGCCACGAAAAGTTCCGCTGCGCCGCCGCCACCGAAGGGGAGATTCGGGGGACAGAAAGTCTCTGTTCCAGCACCCTGCCAGGATGGGGAAGTGCCCCGGATCCATCTTCTTCGATCTCCATCACCATCTCCATCACCGTTGCGGATTCCCATGATGAGGAGGGAGTATTTCTTCCTCGAGGCTAAGCGCTCTACCGATAGCTATGTGTTTATCTCTCTCTATGCATGCTCAAATAGATCTGCTCAGCTACACAAGTGCTTTTATAGATCTCTGCTCTCCCCACGTGTGTGAAAGTGATAGCGTGCATGTCAATACTCAAGTGTTTCAATAGACCTTTGCTCTCCCCACGTGTGTGAAAGTGACAGCGTGCACGTGGCGGTGGCACTTAGGCTAGAGTTCATAAATCCTTATCATGAGTATATTTTGAGTTGGCTGTCTCTATGAAATTGTGGTGTTTGTTGGAAACATCTAGTGCTCAAGGTGACAGTGTGGGGTTATCTAGATGGGGAAGGCAGACTTTGAGGAGTGCTGTTATAGCCCTACCATCGATTAGACTTCACCAACCGGAGAGTAGTTAAGAGTAGTATCATTGTAAGATCCCACCTTTGTAAAGGAAAGGATCCCTGTGATTGCAATGCTAGTCCCTGGATCAATAGCTAGCATCCACAGTTAAGATGTAATATCAAGAAACAAAGGTCATAATACAACTTTATAACCAGGAATAAAATAATTTATTACATCTTACATAGCTCATTTGGCTATCTCATTACAATGCAGCAGAATATAAAAATAGCATGGGGTCCTTCATCTTCAAAGTGCCACATGCAAACATGTTGGTTGTAGACTTGTAATCCTAATCAACACACTTCACTAACATCAAACAAACCTGTAACATAATAAGTTACAACCACAAGGGTCAATACATTTGAATTGTATTGGCAAGTGATACTATGGTAGTATAGTGGAGTCTATCATCTATATGCATTTGGTTAAGTGGAGCTTAGGCTTGCATTGCTCAAAATAGATTTTTCCTTATCATTTGAAAACACTAAGTTTTTGCTTGACAAAATCACCCAAGGCATCTCCCAATAGAAATTGGTGATCCTTCAACCCTTGTTCAACCACAAGCTTTTAACTTAGAAATTGGGATGAGGAGATTCTTGATAGCTTCCATGTCTTTATGCTCAAATTGTCCTTTACCAGGGACATGGCTAAGTACTTAGATTTTACACTCTGCAGAGGTGGTGCACTTTCCCCACAAGACTTGGTTTCACCAAGACAAGATCTTTCAGAAGCCTTCCCTTAGACCAGAATGGACGCGTTCCAACCTATCAAACCCCTACCACCAACTGTCCATTTGGCTAAGTTATTGCAACCTATATGATCCAGGCAGAGCCCATAATGCCAAGTGGCTGCACTTGAAGCTTCTCAACATTTGACATATCAAATCTCTTTGTTCCTGGGTGGCCATCCACAAGTGAGATACATAAGGTAAACCATAGAGATGGGCCTTGTGTAACCACTCAACACAAACCATTCCTTCCATTCCACCCAGGTGATTCATTCACTTAGTTGTTTTATTAAACAAAACGCAAGTCCTTGACTTAGAAATATTCCATAGCATGAAATATAATCCACCTTTGTTTTCTACTAGCTAATCTAAGCATGATATTAGTAGGAATCTTAACTTAGGAATTTCTACTAAGGTTTCATCTACTAGGAGTTCCCATGGCATAGTTTATACTTAGAAAAAATTCCATGCAAGTCCTACTTAGAAATATCACTAATGCATAGTGAAAATAATGGGACAAAAGTATGAAGCATCACTTGACCTTTTGGTAGAGAATATAAGTTCACTCCTTGTCCTTGCAATATTCACACTCTTCAAATAACTAAAATTTATTCAAGCAAGGCACAATTTCAATCTACCATTCAAGCAAACATCACATAAAATAATAGAAACAAAACAATGCATGCAAGCATGCAAAAGATTTATTTGGAAAAGTTGTTTCTAATGGGTTATAAAATATTTAAAACACGTATTGGTCATTTTATAAAAGTGGCAAAATCATTTGCAAAAGATTTTACTTTATAAACCATTTTTAAACCAAATCAATATTTTATGTGGTTAGAAAATGTCTTTAGTAAAGCAATAATCTTCATAGGGTTCACCAAATATATTTTTAAATCATAAAACTTGGTGTTCGGGGTCAGAGAGTTTAAATAAAAACATTTCCCAAAGATTTTCTTCCAAAAGCATTTTTAATAAATAAACATTATTTTTATTTGACTAGAAATGCTTTAAATCAAAGATTTATTCTTTTGCTTCTCCAAATATGTTTTTTAAACCACAAATTTATTTATAAGGTCAGTAGGTTCAAAACAATCCATTTGCCAATGGTTTTCTCTCAAAAATCATTTTAGAACAAATTTTATATTCTAAATATGCCTACACAAGTTTCTGCAAAAACAATCAATTTAACAGAAGCAATTTACTAAACAGAGTGCATGGTTGGGTAGGATTTGTCTTGCTGATTCCATTGATATAAAATTTGCAAAATTTGGACGTGTGGTTTGAAAGTTATGCAATTTACAAAATCAAACAACTAATAGAACAAATCATGTTTTTAAAACAAAGTCTGGGCCACGTGGACTGTTCTGATTGGCCGAAAATGGTTCGTGCGGATTGACCTATTTGGTGCGTTGGATCTAAGTTTAATCGCGCGGCTCAGGTTCACCCATACCCTTTCACGTTAAATTCTATCGCATCCGTTAGATCAAGATACAGCGGCCCTCAACGCTTTGACCAAGAAGCAGCGGCGCTGGCGGCGGCGTGTGGCGACACGCGGTCAGACGGAGGCATTTCCGGCGATTCAAGAAGCAAGGAAGGAAGAGAGGTAGCTTACAGGGTTCACAGGGTGATGCTAAAGCTCAACGTTGTGGTAGTTCGTCCAGGGCGCACGAGTTCGTCTTTAATCTCTCGCCGGAGTTGCTGTGGGCGGCGGTGCTCTCGGGTTGTCGTCGTTGGCGACGTTTAGGACCACGCTGGAGAGCTCGACGGAGACGATACAGACGGCGGTGGCACTCGGGTGATGCCCTTGTCGATGCTCTGGTGTTTGCGTGGATGAATGGGAAGCACAGGGAGGTGCGCCAGAGGCTGGGGATCACGCTCGTATGCTCCAGGGGGCAGAGGAGTAGCTGGTCTCGCTGGAATTCGCCGGGAAACTCGTCGGAGGCAGCGGCGGTCTGAGCGGGAATTGGGGCAGCCTAGGGGCTCTCGAGGTGTGATGTTTGGGGGGAAAGGAAGAGGGGAAATGGGCGCTTAACTGAGCGTGGTCAGGGGCAAGAATCACGCGGCGTTGATGTGAATTTATCACGCGAATCAATCGGAAGAAACGGGAGAGAGAGGGAGGAAGAACTGGTCGCGCGGTTGAAGACAGTGACGAGGCTGTGGGGCCTGTTCGTCAGCGAAAGAAAGAGAGAGGAGATGGGGGCCAGTGATCAGTGACTGCGCGGGATCTTTCTGCGGTAAGAAAAACACTTTGGGGAGAGGGGAGAGGTGGGCTGCTGGGCCTGGACTGGGCTGGGCTGCTCCTTTTATATTTTTTTCTTCTCCTGTTATTTTTCTTTTTCCAATACTTTTATTCTGTTTTGATTTTGATTAACCAATTCAAACACTCATTTGAATTCAAACCTTTGTCAAACTTTGTGAATAATCAAACACTGTTTATTAACACATTATGAGGTCAAATTTAGAATAAATTTTTTATTCTTTTTAGGGAATATTAATTAATTAAAATAGGCCCTTGTATTAATTCAAATAAGATTTAATAATGTTTTTCAAACTCCATTTGAATTCCAAATCTTTTCAATAGGTTTTATTTGTTTATTTGGATGTCAAATAATTCATCTTGAATTATTTGGAAAAGTTTTTAATATGATTTATTAATCATTTAAAATTGGATTTGTCTTTATTCAATTAGAATTTGGTTTATGCCATTTTATTTTATTTTGGAAAATTCTTTATCCTTTTATTTTATTTGGATTTGGATTATATTTATTCCATTTGCTTATGGATTAAGCCAAGATTTAATTTGGTCTTTAAATATTCCTCATTTAATATTTCTATCTTTATCTTATAAAAACCATATCTTTTTATTTATAGATCCAAACTTGGTGATTCTAATTTGTAAATTCTTATTCAATATTTATTTATACTTTTAAATATCTTTAGGATTATGTGCTCACCAATTGGTATAGATTTTAGATAAGTGCTTTATTAGCTTTGGAAATTACTTTTCCTTATCTTATTAAATTCATAGGATTTTATCTATGGCTCCAAATTAAGTGAAACCAATTTATATGATCTTATAATATTTCTATTTGTCATTCTTGATCATTTTGAAATGTTTGTTGACAAATTTTTATATGGATCAAATCCATAGGCTTGGGGATAACTTGGAAATGTTTTTCTTCCATTAGGGTTTTAGGATTTTGGTTTATTCTCCAAGTGTTTAAATTTCAAGATGCATTTTAAGAGGAATGCATTCCACTTGATTTGAATTTAGTTGGATTCAAATGTTATCCAAAGTTTGTTCAAGATGGGATTTTAAGTTTCCATTTAGAAACAAAAGTTTCTTTTCACCCTAATTTTCAACAATTATCTATTTTGTTTATTTATTTTTCACATTACAAGATTTGGAAAATCTTGGGATTTTACAGGCTACCACCCTTAAAATAAATCTCGTCTCGAGATTTGGGAATGCTAGGGGTTACAAGTTGTCTCAAAGCAACTAGGGTACTACCACCCATAAAATTTTCCAACTAGATTACTTCTTGGCTTGCTTGGGGTCTTGATGATACTTCTCTGGGCAAACATCTGCATAGTGTCCTTTGTTTCCACACTTGAAACATGTGACAAGGCTAAGATCCTTCATAGGCTTTATCTTGTGCTTCATCTTTTCTGGACAATTGCTTGCATAATGTCCTTGGTTACCACAATTGTAACATGTGACAAGATTGAGTTCTTCACGTATCTTCTGTGGACAAGTTGACACATAATGGCCTAACTCTTTGCAGTTGTTGCACCATACTTGGTTAATCTCCTTATATTTTTGTTTCTTCTCAGGACATTCATTGGCATAGTGTCCCATCTCTTTACAATGGCAACATTGCACTTGACTTTTGTCCTTCTTCTTCTTGGGTTTCTCCAAAGCTAGGAGTGCTTCTAGTTCATGTTCTTCATATCTTATCTCAAAGGTGGGAAAGTTTCCTGGTCTCCTTGACCTTTTCCTTGGATAATACATATGTCTCCTCTTTGGTCCTTCAAATTGAGTCATATTGCAGGGAGGTGCAAGCTGAGATTTTCCTTTGTCTTCATCTTTCTTGGTAGACTTTGCTCTCTCATGGAAATCTGTAATCTGTTGTTGTACTCCACCTTGTTTCCTTTGTTGAACTATGGAATAGATGGGGCATTGGATATGGACATGATTATTTCCTTCACATAGGAAACAAGTAGCTTGAGATGTGGGGCATTGGTCAGTTGGATGTTGTCACATCCCAAGATTTTCCAAATCTTGTAATGTGAAAATAAATGAATAAAATAAATTTTTGTTTGATTTTCAGGGCCAGAAGAAACTTTTTGAATCCAATTGGAAACCTTCAAAACCTATTTGGATCAAATGAAATCCAAAAGGGATTTAAAAAGTTAAATAAACAATAAACTTCAAAATATTTAGACTTACTATTCTGGATCTTTTAAATAAAAGGTTTTGGCTTTCAAAAGAAAAAGTGGATTTATAAATAAAGATTATTTTACAGAGCCAAATTAAACCTTGGCCAAGCCTTTGAATTAAACATTTTGTTTTGAATGAAAATAACAAAGGTTTTATTTAAATAAATTAATAAGGATTTGATATCCAACTTTATTTAAATAAAAGGTTTTATCATTTTAATTAAAATATCAAACTTATTAAATTATTTTAAATAAGTTTTCCAAGTATTTTATTTTCTTAATTAAAACCTATTGAAGTGTTTTGGCTTTATTTTAGATTTCAAAATATATATCTCAATAGAACAAATCCTATTTGAATTAATCACTAAAGCCCATTTTTATTTAATTACTAATGGCCCCTTTAGCAAAAATGTTATTTTGTTTTAAACAAGATTTCCAAAATGAATTGTATTTTCAAATAAAACCTACTGATTTGATTTTGAAAATATTTGGATTTCAAATGGGGATTTTATTAATATCAAACCCTATTTGATTAATAAACCATGGTCCATTTTATTTAAATTATAAATGGAACCTTTAATAAAATTGTTATTTATTTTAAACAAGCTTTCTAGATATACCTTATTTCAAATACAACCCACTATTTTGGTTTTGGAAAATATATGGATTTAAATTGAGTTTGAAATAAATCAAATCCTAATTTGATTAATTAGCAATGGGCATTTATTTAATTAATAATGGACTTTATTATTTAAAAATTATGGATTTTATATTTAGGTTCAGGCTACTGAACAGAACCAAGTCAAACTTCCAAAGTTTTGGTGTTGGTTTGAATTAAATTGAAACTTGTTTGTTTGTTTGAAAACCAAAACAGGAAAATAGAAATAGAAAAAGAAAAGGAATTAGACAGAAAAAAAATAGAACAGCCCACCAATCTGGCCCAACTAACCCAGCAGCAGCCCATCTAGCCCACCTGTTCCTCCCCCGAACCGTTTTTCTCCACCGCAAACCTAACCCACACCCTCACTGGCAGGTGGACCTCCTCCTCGTCTCTTTTCCCACTAACGCAACGGCCCCACTCCACTGTTCTTCCTCTCCACCCCGCTCGACCGTTCCTCGCCGTTTACTGCCGAGTAAACTCCCTTGAATTCGCGTTGATGAATGGATTAAACCCGCCATTGACCATGCTATGTTAAACGCCATGCTTCACGCCTCCTTTACCCTCTGTTTCCTCTCCCGAGCACGCCTCCAGTCCATCTCAATTTCTCCTCGACTGCACTGTCTCCGACGAGCTTCCACCGACGAATACGGCCAAGCCACACCACCTCCTGCCTCCCCGAACACACGAGCACGCTCACCGCATCCTGGCGCATCTTACCGTGCCAATCATTCATCTGCGGGCGTCCAGAGCATCGACTTCGACAACATCTGACCGCGCCGCCGCGTCTGCCTCACTCCGACGAAGTCCCCTGGTAAACACCGACCACCCCGTGCTCTCTCGTTCATGCTCCTACACTCGCCACTCTCGACTGCGTCTAATCGTGTACTCGTTTTCCCTCGGGGCGAACCACAGCTCCACCCACGACGAGCTCCAGAACCATCTGACGCCGACCAAGTCTCCGGCGAGCAATTAATCACAACTTCGCGTGCCCCTCGTCAAACCAGCAGCACGTTGAGCATCGCCGTATTCTCCTGAGCCTGGTGAGCATCTTCTTACCCTTTCTTGCTTCCTGCCTCGTCAGCGCCGCCGCCAACTGGTCGCTCCGCCGCTCGCCGTTGTCCTCGCGCCGCCAGTCCTTGGCCAGGCAGCAGCAGCCGTCCGATGTCGATCGGATGGATATGATAGAACCACTTATCGAAGGGGTATGCGTCGATCTGCGCCGCACGTTCCAGTTAGATCCTGCGGTTCGCGATGCCGATCCGGCCGAACCGGTATCAACCAGTAGAATAACGCCGCGTGTCACCTATTCAGTTTAAAACAGATTTTAAAACAGAATTATTTGCAAACTTCAAACCTTTGTAACTTTCAAACCACACGTCCAAATTTGACAAATTTTATATCAATGGATTCAGGAGAACAAGCCCTAGCCAACTATGGAGTTAGTTTAGCAAATAGTATCTGTTTGGTTGCTCATTTTTGCAGATTCATTTGTATGCTTGTTTAGAGTATAAAAATTGTTTAAAATTGAATTTAAAGATAAAACCTTTGCAAATTGGATTGTTGTGACCTTACTGACCCTAGGAACCAACCCTTGGTATTAAAAACAATTTTTGTAAGATTTAGGTTGGATTACTTGACTTAGTCATTTTCTAGCCAAATAAAAAGAATGGTTTTTGTTATAAAAATATTTATGGAAAAGAAACTTTAAGAAAATGGTTTGATCAAACCCACTGACCCAAAACACCAAGTTTTGCAAATTAGCAACTCATTTGGTGAACAACTTAAGAGTTTTGCCTTAATAAAAACATTTTTCACCACATAAAATGATGAATGGATTTAAAGATAGTTTTTGGACAAAACCCTCTTGCTAATGACCTTGCCACATTGGTAAATGACCAATTTGGATCTTACAAAGTTTAGAAACCCCATAGAGACCCCTTTTCAAACTAAAACTATCTTGTGCATGCTCCCATGCATGACTTAGATTCCATTACTTTGTGTGTGTGAAGAATTGTCTGTTTGACTTTGGTTTGGAATGTGAATTGAATTTGTGTTTGCTTGATTGATTTGTAGTGAAGTGTGAGACTAGCAAGATCAAGGAGTGAACTACCATTCCCTTCCAAAAGGCAAGTGATGCTTCATACTTTCTATCCCATTACTTTCTCTATGCATTAGTGATTTTGCTAAGTAAACTTGCATGGATTTTGCTAAGTATAGATCTTGCTATAGGAAAACCTAGTAGATGAATCCTTAGTAGGATTTCCTAAGTTAAGTTTCCTATTGCTACCAAGCTTAGCCTAGCTAATAGAAAACATGGGTGGAATATATATTCACACTATGGAAAAATATTCTAAGTCTGAGGACTTGTGATTTTGTTTAATAAAACAACTAAGTTAATGAATCACCTGGGTGGAATGGGCTTGCTTGGTGGAGAATGGTTGAGTGGTTCACAATGCCATAGACTTGGATTGTGTATCTCACTTGTGGTATGCCACCCAGGCACAAAGAGATTTGAGATGTCAAATGTTGAGAAGCTTCAAGTGCAACCACTTGGCAATATGGGCTCTGCCATGATCATATAGGTTGCAAGAACTTAGCCATATGGACAGTGGGTTGTAGTGTTTGATAGGTTGGAGCGCGTCCATTTTGGTCTAAGGGAAGGCTTCTGAAAGATCTTGTCTTGGGAAACCAAGTCTTATGGGGAAAGTGCACCACCTCTGCAGAGTGTAAAATCTAAGTACTTAGCCATGTCCCTAGTAAAGGACAATTTTGAGCATCAAGACATGGAAGCAATCAAGAATCTCATCATTCAAATTTCTAAATTAAAACTTGTGGTTTGAACAAGGGTTGTTTGAATTCTTCAATCATTGATGGAGAGATGGCTTGGTACAAGGATCTTGAAATCTTTGATTGAGGGAAATGATTTTGTCAAGCAAAAACTTAGTATTTTCAAAATGATAGGAAAAATCTATTTTGAGCAATGCAAGCCTCAACTCCACTTAGCCAAATGCATATAGATGTTAGACTCCACTATACTACCATAGTATCACTTGCCAATACAATTCAAATGTATTGACCCTTTGTGGCTGTAACTTGTATGTTGCTGGTTTGATTGATTTTAGTGAAGATTGATTGTTTATGATTACAAAGTCTACAACCAACATCTGCCTGTGGCACTTTGAAGATGAAGGACCACTTGACCATAGTTATTCCGCTGCAATGTAATGTAATAGCCAAATGAGCTATGTGTGATGTAATAAAATTATGTTATTCCTGGTTATAAAATTTTATTATAACCTTTGTTTCTTGATATTACATCTAAACTATGGATGCTAGCTATTGATCCAGGGACTAGCATTGTAAAACACAGAGGGCTCTATCTTATTTAAGATTGGGACCCCCTACAGATGTTTCTCTTCACAATTGGGGCATTGATCTTCATGCTCTTTGGAAGTGTGATCCTTGTCTCCACAAACATTGCAATCCTGGGTTCCTTCTAAAATATCATCCTTGACATCATTGTCATCACAATATCCTTGGGAAAGGTTGTCTCCCATGTTGATCATTTGAGTGGTCATCCCTTGCAACAATTGGGATTGGATTTCCAAAATCTTTTGCATGGTTGGGTTTAACCCATTGTTGTTAGCTAAAAACTGAGTTGTCACTTGGTTCAACTGGGTTTGGTTTGCTAGTAATTGTTCTCTCATGTTGACCTCATGGTTGTTGTTGTCACTATCCTTGATGTTGGAGTTCCTTGGAGTAGTCATCTGTTTGGGTTGGATTGGGATTAGAATGGGCAAAAGATTTCTAAGGAATAATTCTAATCACACACATCACAATTCACACAAGGAATGTGCAAGCAATCACAAACAACATTCTACTCAAACAACAAAGTCCAAACACATTTTTAGGCAACAAAATATTTTTGCTACACCACATAAGTTGGTGTGTTTGATTTAATCTAAATATGGTGGTCCAATTATATGGTTCACTTGAGATCTTTCCTTCCTTCTTAGTTGATTCTTAATGAACAAGATTCCTTGTATCCTTGGATAATTCCTTGCATCTTGGTCACAAAATTTCAACGGTGATGATGGTTCCTTCTAAGTTGTGTTTCCTTAGTCTTCAATTATTGAGTAACATTTCTTGTCTCACTTGTAGTCCTTAGTGATATCCAAGTTGAAGTCCTTGTTGAGAATAAGGTTGAAATCACTTGAGTTGGTGAAGTCCTTTGCTCATGTTGAAGTCTTTGCTCATGGAGGAGGCTTTGTCCATCAAGTTTTGAAAAGGAAGAGATGTAGAGTCAAAACCAAAAAGGTTGAGGAAAGAGTTTACAAGATTGTTTGTAAATAAGTTTTGGAACAAATACAACTCCTATTTTTCTAAGGGGTTTTGTCCAATCCTAGGTTTACAAATCCTACAGGCAAGACAATGCTCTGATACCATCTGTAAGATCCCTCCTTTGTAAAGGAAAGGATCCCTGTGATTGCAATGCTAGTCCCTGGATCAATAGCTAGCATCCACAGTTAAGATGTAATATCAAGAAACAAAGGTCATAATACAACTTTATAACCAGGAATAAAATAATTTATTACATCTTACATAGCTCATTTGGCTATCTCATTACAATGCAGCAGAATATAACAATAGCATGGGGTCCTTCATCTTCAAAGTGCCACATGCAAACATGTTGGTTGTAGACTTGTAATCCTAATCAACACACTTCACTAACATCAAACAAACCTGTAACATAATAAGTTACAACCACAAGGGTCAATACATTTGAATTGTATTGGCAAGTGATACTATGGTAGTATAGTGGAGTCTATCATCTATATGCATTTGGTTAAGTGGAGCTTAGGCTTGCATTGCTCAAAATAGATTTTTCCTTATCATTTGAAAACACTAAGTTTTTGCTTGACAAAATCACCCAAGGCATCTCCCAATAGAAATTGGTGATCCTTCAACCCTTGTTCAACCACAAGCTTTTAACTTAGAAATTGGGATGAGGAGATTCTTGATAGCTTCCATGTCTTTATGCTCAAATTGTCCTTTACCAGGGACATGGCTAAGTACTTAGATTTTACACTCTGCAGAGGTGGTGCACTTTCCCCACAAGACTTGGTTTCACCAAGACAAGATCTTTCAGAAGCCTTCCCTTAGACCAGAATGGACGCGTTCCAACCTATCAAACCCCTACCACCAACTGTCCATTTGGCTAAGTTATTGCAACCTATATGATCCAGGCAGAGCCCATAATGCCAAGTGGCTGCACTTGAAGCTTCTCAACATTTGACATATCAAATCTCTTTGTTCCTGGGTGGCCATCCACAAGTGAGATACATAAGGTAAACCATAGAGATGGGCCTTGTGTAACCACCCAACACAAACCATTCCTTCCATTCCACCCAGGTGATTCATTCACTTAGTTGTTTTATTAAACAAAACGCAAGTCCTTGACTTAGAAATATTCCATAGCATGAAATATAATCCACCTTTGTTTTCTACTAGCTAATCTAAGCATGATAGTAGTAGGAATCTTAACTTAGGAATTTCTACTAAGGTTTCATCTACTAGGAGTTCCCATGGCATAGTTTATACTTAGAAAAAATTCCATGCAAGTCCTACTTAGAAATATCACTAATGCATAGTGAAAATAATGGGACAAAAGTATGAAGCATCACTTGACCTTTTGGTAGAGAATATAAGTTCACTCCTTGTCCTTGCAATATTCACACTCTTCAAATAACTAAAATTTATTCAAGCAAGGCACAATTTCAATCTACCATTCAAGCAAACATCACATAAAATAATAGAAACAAAACAATGCATGCAAGCATGCAAAAGATTTATTTGTAAAAGTTGTTTCTAATGGGTTATAAACATTCTAAAACACCTATTGGTCATTTTATAAAAGTGGCAAAATCATTTGCAAAAGATTTTACTTTATAAACCATTTTTAAACCAAATCAATATTTTATGTGGTTAGAAAATGTCTTTAGTAAAGCAATAATTTTCATGGTGTTTGGGGTCAGAGAGTTTAAATCAAAACATTTCCCGAAGATTTTCTTCCAAAAGCATTTTTAATAAATAAAAAATATTTTTATTTGACTAGAAATGCTTTAAATCAAAGATTTATTCTTTTGCTTCTCCAAATACGTTTTTTAAACCACAAATTGATTTATAAGTTCAGTAGGTTCAAAACAATCCATTTGCCAAAGGTTTTATCTCAAAAATCATTTTAGAACAAATTTTATATTCTAAATATGCCTACACAAGTTTCTGCAAAAACAATCAATTTAACAGGATCAATTTACTAAACAAAGTGCATGGTTGGGTAGGATTTGTCTTGCTGATTCCATTGATATAAAATTTGCAAAATTTGGACGTGTGGTTTGAAAGTTATGCAATTTACAAAATCAAACAACTAATAGAACAAATCCTGTTTTTAAAACAAAGTCTTGGCCACGTGGACTGTTCTGATTGGCCGAAAACGGTTTGTGCGGATCGACCTATCTGGTGCGTTGGATCTAAGTTTAATCGCGCGGCTCAGGTTCACCCATACCCTTTCGCGTTAAATTATATCGCATCCGTCAGATCAAGATCCTGCGGCCCTCAACGCTTTGACCAAGAAGCAGCGGTGCTGGCGACGGTGTGTGGCGGCGCGCGGTCAGACGGAGGCGTTTCTGGCGATTCAGGAAGCAAGGAAGGAAGAGAGGTAGCTTACAGGGTTCGTAGGGTGATGCTGAAGCTCAACGTTGTGGTTGTTCGTCGAGGGGTGCACGGGTTCGTCTTTAATCTCTCGCCGGAGTTATTGTGGGCGGCGGTGCTCTCGGGTTGTCGTCGTTGGCGACGTTTAGGACCACGCTAGAGAGCTCGACGGAGACGAGACAGACGGCGGTGGCGCTCGGGTGATGCCCTTGCCGACGCTCTGGTGTTCGCGCGGATGAATGGGAAGCACAGGGAGGTGCGCCAGAGGCTGGGGATCACGCTCGTATGCTCCAGGGGGCAGAGGAGTAGCTGGTCTCGCCGGAATTCGCCGGGAAACTCGTCGGAGGCAGCGGCGGTCTGAGCGGGAATTGGGGCAGCCTAGGGGCTCTCGAGGTGTGATGTTTGGGGGGAAAGGAAGAGGGGAAACGGGCGCTTAAGTGAGCGTGGTCAGGGGGCAAGAATCACGCGGCGTTGATGTGAATTTATCACGTGAATCAATCGGCAGAAATGGGAGAGAGAGGGAGGAAGAACTGGTCGCGTGGTTGAAGACAGTGACGTGGCTGTGGGGTCTGTTCGTCAGCGAAAGAAAGAGAGAGGATGTGGGGGCCAGTGATCAGTGACTGCGCGGGTTCTTTCTGCGGTAAGAAAAACGCTTCGGGGGAGAGGGGAGAGGTGGGATGCTGGGCCTGGACTAGGCTGGGCTGCTCCTTTTATATTTTTTTCTTCTCCTGTTATTTTTCTTTTTCCAATACTTTTATTCTGTTTTGATTTTGATTAACCAATTCAAACACTCATTTGAATTCAAACCTTTGTCAAACTTTGTGAATAATCAAACACTGTTTATTAACACATTATGAGGTCAAATTTAGAATAATTTTTTTATTCTTTTTAGGGAATATTAATTAATTAAAATAGGCCCTTGTTTTAATTCAAATAAGATTTAATAATGTTTTTCAAACTCCATTTGAATTCCAAATCTTTTCAGTAGGTTTTATTTGTTTATTTGGATGTCAAATAATTCATCTTGAATTATTTGGAAAAGTTTTTAATATGATTTATTAATCATTTAAAATTGGATTTGTCTTTATTCAATTAGAATTTGGTTTATGCCATTTTATTTTATTTTGGAAAATTCTTTATCCTTTTATTTTATTTGGATTTGGATTATATTTATTCAATTTGCTTATGGATTAAGCCAAGATTTAATTTGGTCTTTAAATATTCCTCATTTAATATTTCTATCTTTATCTTATAAAAACCATATCTTTTTATTTATAGATCCAAACTTGGTGATTCTAATTTGTAAATTCTTATTCAATATTTATTTATACTTTTAAATATCTTTAGGATTATGTGCTCACCAATTGGTATAGATTTTAGATAAGTGCTTTATTAGCTTTGGAAATTACTTTTCCTTATCTTATTAAATTCATAGGATTTTATCTATGGCTCCAAATTAAGTGAAACCAATTTATATGATCTTATAATATTTCTATTTGTCATTCTTGATCATTTTGAAATGTTTGTTGACAAATTTTTATATGGATCAAATCCATAAGCTTGGGGATAACTTGGAAATGTTTTTCTTCCATTAGGGTTTTAGGATTTTGGTTTATTCTCCAAGTGTTTAAATTTCAAGATGCATTTTAAGAGGAATGCATTCCACTTGATTTGAATTTAGTTGGATTCAAATGTTATCCAAAGTTTGTTCAAGATGGGATTTTAAGTTTCCATTTAGAAACAAAAGTTTCTTTTCACCCTAATTTTCAACAATTATCTATTTTGTTTATTTATTTTTCACATTACAAGATTTGGAAAATCTTGGGATTTTACAGGCTACCACCCTTAAAATAAATCTCGTCTCGAGATTTGGGAAGGCTAGGGGTTACAAGTTGGCTCAAAGCAACTAGGGTACTGCCACCCATAAAATTTTCCAACTAGATTACTTCTTGGCTTGCTTGGGGTATTGATGATACTTCTCTGGGCAAACATCTGCATAGTGTCCTTTGTTTCCACACTTGAAACATGTGACAAGGCTGAGATCCTTCATAGGCTTTATCTTGTGCTTCATCTTTTCTGGACAATTGCTTGCATAATGTCCTTGGTTACCACAATTTTAACATGTGACAAGATTGAGTTCTTCACGTATCTTCTGTGGACAAGTTGACACATAATGGCCTAGCTCTTTGCAGTTGTTGCACCATACTTGGTTAATATCCTTATATTTTTGTTTCTTCTTAGGACATTCATTGGCATAGTGTCCCATCTCTTTGCAATGGCAACATTGCACTTGACTTTTTTCCTTCTTCTTCTTGGGTTTCTCCAAAGCTAGGAGTGCTTCTAGTTCATGTTCTTCATATCTTATCTCAAAGGTGGGAAAGTTTCCTGGTCTCCTTGACCTTTTCCTTGGATAATACATATGTCTCCTCTTTGGTCCTTCAAATTGAGTCATATTGCAGGGAGGTGCAAGCTGAGATTTTCCTTTGTCTTCATCTTTCTTGGTAGACTTTGCTCTCTCATGGAAATCTGCAATCTGTTGTTGTACTCCACCTTGTTTCCTTTGTTGAACTATGGAATAGATGGGGTATTGGATATGGACATGATTATTTCCTTCACATAGGAAACAAGTAGCTTGAGATGTGGGGCATTGGTTAGTTGGATGTTTCTCTTCACAATTGGGGCATTGATCTTCATGCTCTTTGGAAGTGTGATCCTTGTCTCCACAAACATTGCATGCTTGGGTTCCTTCTAAAATATCATCCTTGACATCATTGTCATCACAATATCCTTGGGAAAGGTTGTCTCCCATGTTGATCATTTGAGTGGTCATCCCTTGCAACAATTGGGATTGGATTTCCAAAATATTTTGCATGGTTGGGTCTAACCCATTGTTTTTAGCTAAAAACTGAGTTGTCACTTGGTTCAACTGGGTTTGGTTTGCTAGTAATTGTTCTCTCATGTTGACCTCTTGGTTGTTGTTGTCACTGTCCTTGACGTTGGAGTTCCTTGGAGTAGTCATCTGTTTGGGTTGGATTGGGATTAGAATGGGCAAAAGATTTCTAAGGAATAATTCTAATCACACACATCACAATTCACACAAGGAATGTGCAAGCAATCACAAACAACATTCTACTCAAACAACAAAGTCCAAACACATTTTTAGGCAACAAAATATTTTTGCTACACCACATAAGTTGGTGTGTTTGATTTAATCTAAATATGGTGGTCCAATTATATGGTTCACTTGAGATCTTTCCTTCCTTCTTAGTTGATTCTTCATGAACAAGATTCCTTGTATCCTTGGATAATTCCTTTCATCTTGGTCACAAAATTTCAAAGGTGATGATGGTTCCTTCTAAGTTGTGTTTCCTTAGTCTTCAATTATTGAGTAACATTTCTTGTCTCACTTGTAGTCCTTAGTGATATCCAAGTTGAAGTCCTTGTTGAGAATAAGGTTGAAATCACTTGAGTTGGTGAAGTCCTTTGCTCATGTTGAAGTCTTTGCTCATGGAGGAGGCTTTGTCCATCAAGTTTTGAAAAGGAAGAGATGTAGAATCAAAACCAAAAAGGTTGAGGAAAGAGTTTACAAGATTGTTTGTAAATAAGTTTTGGAACAAATACAACTCCTATTTTTCTAAGGGGTTTTGTCCAATCCTAGGTTTACAAATCCTACAGGCAAGACAATGCTCTGATACCATCTGTAAGATCCCTCCTTTGTAAAGGAAAGGATCCCTGTGATTGCAATGCTAGTCCCTGGATCAATAGCTAGCATCCACAGTTAAGATGTAATATCAAGAAACAAAGGTCATAATAAAACTTTATAACCAGGAATAAAATAATTTATTACATCTTACATAGCTCATTTGGCTATCTCATTACAATGCAGCAGAATATAACAATAGCATGGGGTCCTTCATCTTTAAAGTGCCACAGGCAAACATGTTGGTTGTAGACTTGTAATCCTAATCAACACACTTCACTAACATCAAACAAACCTGCAACATAATAAGTTACAGCCACAAGGGTCAATACATTTGAATTGTATTGGCAAGCGATACTATGGTAGTATAGTGGAGTCTATCATCTATATGCATTTGGCTAAGTGGATCTTAGGCTTGCATTGCTCAAAATAGATTTTTCCTTATCATTTGAAAACACTAAGTTTTTGCTTGACAAAATCACCCAAGGCATCTCCCAATAGAAATTGGTGATCCTTCAACCCTTGTTCAACCACAAGCTTTTAACTTAGAAATTGGGATGAGGAGATTCTTGATAGCTTCCATGTCTTGATGCTCAAATTGTCCTTTACCAGGGACATGGATAAGTACTTAGATTTTACACTCTGCAGAGGTGGTGCACTTTCCCCACAAGACTTGGTTTCACCAAGACAAGATCTTTCAGAAGCCTTCCCTTAGACCAGAATAGACGCGTTCCAACCTATCAAACCCCTACCACCAACTGTCCATTTGGCTAAGTTATTGCAACCTATATGATCCAGGCAGAGCCCATAATGCCAAGTGGCTACACTTGAAGCTTCTCAACATTTGACATCTCAAATCTCTTTGTTCCTAGGTGGCGATCCACAAGTGAGATACACAAGGTAAACCATAGAGATGGGACTTGTGTAACCACTCAACACAAACCATTCCTTCCATTCCACCCAGGTGATTCATTCACTTAGTTGTTTTACTAAACAAAACACAAGTCCTTGACTTAGAAATATTCCATAGCATGAAATATAATCCACCCTTGTTTTCTACTAGCTAAGCTAAGCATGATAGTAGTAGGAATCTTAACTTAGGAATTTCTACTAAGGTTTCATATACTAGTAGTTCCCATGGCATAGTTTATACTTAGCAAAAATTCCATGCAAGTCCTACTTAGAAATATCACTAATGCATAGTGAAAATAATGGGACAAAAGTATGAAGCATCACTTGCCTTTTTGGTAGAGAATATAAGTTCACTCCTTGTCCTTGCAATCTTCACACTCTTCAAATCACTACAATTTATTCAAGCAAGGCACAATTTCAATCTACCATTCAAGCAAACATCACATAAAATAATAGAAACAAAACAATGCATGCAAGCATGCAAAAGATTTATTTGGAAAAGTGGTTTCTAATGGGTTATAAACATTCTAAAACACCTATTGGTCATTTTATAAAAGTGGCAAAATCATTTGCAAAAGATTTTACTTTATAAACCATTTTTAAACCAAATCAATATTTTATGTGGTTAGAAAATGTCTTCAGTAAAGCAATAATCTTCATAGGGTTCACCAAATATATTTTTAAATCATAAAACATGGTGTTTGGGGTCAGAGAGTTTAAATCAAAACATTTCCCGAAGATTTTCTTCCAAAAGCATTTTTACTAAATAAACATTATTTTTATTTGACTAGAAATGCTTTAAATCAAAGATTTATTCTTTTGCTTCTCCAAATATGTTTTTGAAACCACAAATTTATTTATAAGGTCATTAGGGTCAAAACAATCCATTTGCAAAAGGTTTTATCTCAAAAATCATTTTAGAACAAATTTTATATTCTAAATATGCCTACATAAGTTTCTGCAAAAACAATCAATTTAACAGAAGCAATTTACTAAACAAAGTGCATGGTTGGGTAGGATTTGTCTTGCTGATTCCATTGATATAAAATTTGCAAAATTTGGACATGTAGTTTGAAAGTTATGCAATTTACAAAATCAAACAACTAATAGAACAAATCCTGTTTTTAAAACAAAGTCTGGGCCACGTGGACTGTTCTGATTGGCCGAAAACGGTTTGTGCGGATCGACCTATCAGGTGCGTTGGATCTAAGTTTAATCACACGGCTCAGGTTCACCATACCCTTTCGCATTCAATTCTATCGCATCCGTCAGATCAAGATCCAGCGGCCCTCAACGCTTTGACCACGAAGCAGCGGTGCTAGCGGCGGCGTGTGGCGGCGCGCGGTCAGACGGAGGCGTTTTCGGCGATTCAGGAAGCAAGGAAGAGAGGTAGCTTACAGAGTTCGCAGGGTGATGCTGAAGCTCAACGTTGTGGTAGTTCGTCGAGGGGCGCACGGGTTCGTCTTCAATCTCTCGCCGGAGTTGTTGTGGGCGGCGGTGCTCTCGGGTTGTCGTCGTTGGCGATGTTTAGGACCACGCTAGAGAGCTCGACAGAGACGAGACAGACGGCGGTGGCGCTCGGGTGATGCCCTTGCCGACGCACTGGTGTTCGCGCGGATGAATGGGGAGCACAGGGAGGTGCGCCAGAGGCTGGGAATCTCGCTCGTATGCTCCAGGGGGCAGACGAGTAGCTGGTCTCGCCGAAATTCGCCGGGAATCTCGCCGGAGGCAGCGGCGGTCTGAGCGGGAATTGGGGCAGCCTAGGGGCTCTCGAGGTGTGATGTTTGGGGGAAAGGAAGAGGGGAAACGGGCGCTTAAGTGAGCGTGGTAAGGGGGCAAGAATCACGTGGCGTTGATGTGAATTTATCACGCGAATCAATCGACAGAAATGGGAGAGAGAGGGAGGAAGAACTGGTCGCGCGGTTGAAGACAGTGACGTGGCTGTGGGGCCTGTTCGTCAGCGAAAGAAAGAGAGAGGAGGTGGGGGGCAGTGATCAGTGACTGCGCGGGTTCTTTCTGCGGTAAGAAAAACGCTTCGGGGGAGAGGGGATAGGTGGGATGCTGGGCCTGGACTAGGCTGGGCTGCTCCTTTTATATTTTTTTCTTCTCCTGTTATTTTTCTTTTTCCAATACTTTTATTCTGTTTTGATTTTGATTAATGAATTCAAACACTCATTTGAATTCAAACCTTTGTCAAACTTTGTGAATAATCAAACACTGTTTATTAACACATTATGAGCTCAAATTTAGAATAAAAATTTTATTATTTTTAGGGAATATTAATTAATTAAAATAGGCCCTTGTATTAATTCAAATAAGATTTAATAATGTTTTTCAAACTCCATTTGAATTCCAAATCTTTTCAGTATGTTTTATTTGTTTATTTGGATGTCAAATAATTCATCTTGAATTATTTGGAAAAGTTTTTAATATGATTTATTAATCATTTAAAATTGGATTTGTCTTTATTCAATTAGAATTTGGTTTATGCCATTTTATTTTATTTTGGAAAATTCTTTATCCTTTTATTTTATTTGGATTTGGATTATATTTATTCCATTTGCTTATGGATTAAGCCAAGATTTAATTTGGTCTTTAAATATTCCTCATTTAATATTTCTATCTTTATCTTATAAAAACCATATCTTTTTATTTATAGATCCAAACTTGGTGATTCTAATTTGTAAATACTTATTCAATATTTATTTATCCTTTTAAATATCTTTAGGATTATGTGCTCACCAATTGGTATAGATTTTAGATAAGTTCTTTATTAGCTTTGGAAATTACTTTTCCTTATCTTATTAAATTCATAGGATTTTATCTATGGCTCCAAATTAAGTGAAACCAATTTATATGATATTATAATATTTCTATTTGTCATTCTTGATCATTTTGAAATGTTTGTTGAAAATTTTCTATATGGATCAAATCCATAGGCTTGGGGATAACATGGAAATGTTTTTCTTCCATTAGGGTTTTAGGATTTTTGTTTATTCTCCAAGTGTTTAAATTTCAAGATGCATTTTAAGAGGAATGCATTCCAATTGATTTGAATTTAGTTGGATTCAAATGTTTTCCAAAGTTTGTTCAAGATAGGATTTTAAGTTTCCAATTAGAAACAAAAGTTTCTTTTCACCCTAATTTTCAACAATTATTTATTTTGTTTATTTATTTTTCACATTACAAGATTTGGAAAATCTTGGGATGTGAAAATCATGAAGAGAATATATTTATTGAGAGTGTTCACTAGTGAAAGTATGATCCCTAGGCCTTGTTTCTAAACATTGAAACACCGTTTACCACTAGATCTGTTGCATGTTTGCTTGTTGCCATCTTTGTTTACTTGCCTTTAGTCTCCTCCACGCCATCATAGTATTTTCTGGTGCCGTCACGAGGAACTATAGGACCGTTTGAACCTTTTCCTCCCGGCATGCTCTTTTCTGGCACCGTTGTCTTATAATCATCCATACCACTTGTATTTCACTATCTCTTCGATGAACTAGTGCACCTATACACCTGACAAGTGTATTGGGTGTGTTGGGGACACAAGAGACTTCTTGTATCTTGATTGCAGGGTTCCTTGATAGGGATACCTTTGACCACTTCCTCCCTGAGTTCGATAAATCTTGGGTAATCCACTTAAGGGAAACTTGATGCTGTTCTACAAACTTCTGCACTTGGAGGCCCAACAACTGTCTACAAGAATAGAAGTTCGTAGACATCAAGATCTTTTCTGGTGCCGTTGCCGGGGAGGTAAGGGAAAAGGCACTCACACACTCTCTCACACGTCAACAGCAAGCCAGAAAGCTATTTTCTGTCGCCGTTGCCGGGGAGGTAAGGTAAAAGGTACTCACATCCTGCTATCTTTTTAGATTCTACAATCTTTTCTTTTTGTTTCTTGTTTTCACTAGTTAGGCTTAATGGAAAACAACAACAAAATTAGAGAGCTTTACAGTATTTATCTTGAGTTAGGACATGAAGTGTTTGAAGAGAAAATTTAAAAACCTATGGAACTTTATTTGCATGCTAATAGCAATGTTATTAGTATGAATTCTTTGAACACCATTATTGCTAATGCTATGGAAACATCTAAGCTTGGGGAAGCTAGTTTTTATGAAAATGATCTTTTTAGTTCCCCAGCTTTGGAAGATAGCTATTCTATTGCTTATGATGATACCAAACCTCCAATTTATGATGATTATAATGATGAATATGATATTTTCAGTCCACCTAATATTGAGGAGAAAATTAGTTATAATTATAATATGCCTCCTATATTTGATGATTATGGTGTTGAGAATAATAATGATAGCTATTTTGTTGAATTTGATCCCACTACAATTAATAAGAATGACTATTCTTATGTGGAGAGTAATAATCATTTTATGCATATGGCTCATGATAAGAATGTTTTATGTGATAGTTATATTGTTAATTTTATTCATGATGCTACTGAAAGTTATTTTGAGAGAGGGAAACATGGTTTTATGCATCTCAAAAATATTAAGTTTCCCCTCTTTATGCTGAAAGTCTTGAAGTTGCATTTGTTTTGCTTTCCTATGCTTGTCGCTTTGTGCTTTCATGACTTGTTTCTTTACAACATTCCTATGCATAGGAAGTGCCCCCGGAGCCATCTCCTTCGATCTCCATCACCATCTCCATCATCGTTGCTGATTCCCATGGTGAGGAGGGAGTAGTTCTTCCTCAAGGCTAAGGGCTCTACCGGTAGTGTTGGAGATATGCCCTAGAGGCAATAATAAATGTAGTTATTATTATATATCTTTGTGTTTATGATAAATGTTTACATTCATGCTATAATAGTATTAACAAGGAAACATTAATACTTGTGTGATTTGTAAACTTAATTGAAGTCCCTAGTAAAGCCTCTATATAATACTAGCTTGTTGGTTAATAGATGATTGTGGTTTCCCTATCATGAAACTGAGATGTTATTAAACAACAAGATCATATCGTTAGGAGAATGATATGGTGGACATACTCCTATAGATAAGCGTAGCATAAAGATCAAGTCATTTTAATAGTTCAATTGCTATATGCTTTCTGATACATAGTAATCTAATTCCTTCGACCATGAGATCATGCATATCACCTTTACCGGATGGATGCTTTGATGACATCAAACACCACACCGTAACTGGGTGGCTATAAAGGTGGCATTGAGTGTTCGGAAGGTATTGGTTGAAACACATGGATCAAGAATGGGATTTGTCCATCCATATGACGGATAGATATACTCTGGGACCTCTCGGTGAAATGTCATCCAATTAGCTTGCAAGCATGTGACTGGCTCACAAGGGATCACATATCACGGGAACGAGAAAAGAGTACTTATCGGTAACGAGGTTGAACTAGGTATGCAGAGATACCGACGATCATAACCTCGGATAAGTAAACTATCGTGAGACAAAGGGAAATTGATATCGTATGTAAGTGGTTCATTCGATCGCAAAGTAATCGTAGAAATATGTGGGAGCCATATGAATTTCCAGATTCCTCTATTGGTTATTGTTCGGAGAAGTGTCTCGATCATGTCCGCATAATTCACGAACCGTAGGGAGACACACTTAAGGATTCGACGTTGTTTGAGTAGTTATGGAATGATGAGAAAGAGACTGAATGTTGTTCGGAGTCTCGAATGGGATTCGGGATATCACGAGGAGATCCGGAATGGTCCGGAGAATAAGATTCATATAAGGAAAGTCCTGTTTCGGAGATGCAGAATGGTTCCGGTGTTTTCATCGGGAATGTTCTAGAAGGTTCCGGAATGTCCGGAACTCCGGGGGGGAAGGGTACATGAATGTGTTATATCAAGTTGATATGATTGCATCATGTACTCGGTGTCATCGCTGTTCAAAATAGAGGGTTTATTCAAATCCTAGTTTGAAAAGTCAAACGGCTAGTTTGAAAGTCAAACGGCAAGTTTTGGAAAGAGGAGGAGGAGTGGGAAACCGAGTTGGGGAGGGTTTCCCTCCTCCAACCAGCGGCGCACCACCCAAGCCGAGTTGGGGAGGGACTCCCCTCCCTCCCCTTGGCCGGCCGGCCCCTCCACCTATAAAAGGAGGGGCAGGGCTCCCTCCTAGCACACAAGTCCCTTGCCCCGAAAACCCTAACCCTAGCCGCCGCCGCCCTCCAAGCCGCCGCCGACCTCCAAGCCCTATCCGCCAGCCCTAGCACCTCTTCCTCGGCGTGTCTAAACCCTAGATCGTCGAGGGATTTCTCATAGCCCACCATACTCGCTCCGTCTTAAGGCGAAGCCCTGCGAGATCTCCCCTCTACTTCCGGTACCACGCCGTTGTGCTGCCGGAATCGCGAGGAGAGTGCTACAACCTCCGCTGCCTGCTGGAACAAGGGAGAGGAAGGTCTTCGTCGAGTACTGAACGTGTGACCGACTGCGGGAACGCTGCCGGAACGCAGCGCCGGAAGGATCATCTACGCGATCTTGAGATCGGGAAGAGTATGACTACATCACCCACGAGAATCCGCTCTCATTAAACACTTTGGAATCTTCGAGGGTGAGTTATTCTATCGACTCGTTGCTACAATCTAGTAGATAGATCTTGGCTTGTTTGTTTGTATGCGGTAGAAAATTTTTGTTTTCCATGCTACGAAACCCTACAGGTAGCTATGTGTTTATCTATCTCTATGCATGATCATGTTGTGATCATGAGATTTGTAATCAAGTAGATATGCTCTGCTACTCAAGTGCTTTAATAGATCCCTTCTTTCCCCACGTGTGGGAAAGTGACAGCGTGCATGCCATGGTGGCACTTAGGCTAGAGTTACGTAAATACTCAAGTGCTTCAAAAGATCTCTGCTCTCCCCACGTGTGTGAAAGTGACAGCGTGCACGCCGTGGTGGCATTAGGCTAGAGTTCATAAATCTTTATCATGAGTATATTTTGAGTTGGCTGTCTCTATGAAATTGTGGTGTTTGTTGGAACCATCTAGTGCTCAAGGTGATAGTGTGGGGGTATCTAGATGGGGAAGGCGGACTTTAAGGAGTGATGTTATAGTCCTACTGTCGATTAGAGTTCACCAACCAGAGAGTAGTTAAGAGTAGTATCATGAAGATAATATATTTATTGAGAGTGTTCACTAGTGAAAGTATGATCCCTAGGCCTTATTTCTAAACATTGAAACACCGTTTACCACTAGATCTGTTGCATGTTTGCTTGTTGCCATCTTTGTTTACTTGCCTTTAGTCTCTTCCATGCCATTAGAGTCTTTTCTGGTGCCTTCACGGGGAACTATAGGACCGTTTCAACCTTTTCCTCCCGTCAAGCTCTTTTCTGGCACCGTTTTCTTATAGCCATCCATAACACTTGTATTTCACTATCTCTTCGCCGAACTAGTGCACCTATACACTTGACAAGTGTATTGGGGACACAAGAGACATCTTGTATCTTGATTGCAGGGTTCTTGAGAGGGACACCCAGGATACAATGGAGTCATCCCATCTAACTCCATTTGCGCCAGCTTGGCTTTCTCTCTGGCCGCAGCTTTGGCGTTGCTCGTCTCCTTGAGAAGCGGTTCCTGAACATGAGGGTCCCTTAACACCAAAGTTAGCAGCATCTGGGTGTTCGCTTCTTCTCCTTCTTCATGATGGTCATGCCCGTCGACATCTCTTTCTTCGTCATGATGATCATATGCCCGTCGCCGGTATATTCTTCGTCATCATGACCATGCCCGTCGGGACACTCTTCGTCTTCTTGCTCGCCCAAGTCTTCATGATGACCAACACCATTTACTGCCAGCTCCTCATCGAATTCGTCGCGCATGAAACCGCGCCTGAGCAGGTGATCCTCCAATTGTCCAGAATCAGGGTCGATCCAGCGCTAGAGTTTGCATGTTCGACATGGACATCTTATCTGGGTCTTCTTGTTCCGAATCATGTCCGCCTTGGCGTCTTTCTTATACCTAGTAACTAGACCTTCGCTCATGTTGGCGACCATGGTAGCCTGCGCGGTATGCACATATAGAGCAAAAACACAAAGAGTAGGTTAATTAGAAATATACACACACAAAACACACATGCATGATCATCGCCGGAAAAATTCGGCATGACCTTTCCTAAAATTAGGACATATGGGTGGTGCAAAAATTTGCCGAAATGGAAATAAATCAACATTTCGGAAAACATCCATGCACCACACCGGGACAGAGACAAGCAAAAACAAGAATCTTCTTCCCATGCAAGCTTCCCATGCAAGCATTCATGCACCACACAAGCTTCATCCACAAACATCATCTTCGCGCCATGCATGCATCGCATATACACACCGCCCGCGCGACAAGCTTTACACCTACAAAACATGCATATTCATGGCCAATTACTCACCGGGTAGATAGAATACCGAGTCGAGAGCGCGATGTGAGAGAGTGTGGATCAATAGATCTCTAGAGATATAATAGTACACAAATAGAGATGTGGAGGAGAAAAGTAGGTGTGTCTTAGATCAACTAGTTGGAGAAAGGCTTTCCCTAGCCAATCTATCAACTATAGTAGGTTCAAATACAACAAAATGTAGAAAAGTATAGACACAATGGGGTGGGAGAGAGGAGGAAGATGAGCTGGGAGGAGGGGGAAGAAGGATGTGAAATGGATGGTGGTAGATAGAGGGGTGCAAAGCTGCCACCTTTGTGCAGATCTGGTCGAAGGATTCTGTGGCGCATACAGGCCATATGCGCCATAGAAGTTCAATCTTCTGTGGCGCATACTGGCTGCATGCGCCACAGAACCTTGGCCATAGGGTGCAGTGGGCCATGTGGGCCCCCTGACTCAATGTTCTGTGGCGCATGGCAAATGAATGCGCCACAGAACCTTGGCCAGTGGCTAGACACTGTGGGCCAGGCACTCAGTGTTTTGTGGCGCATACTGTGGTTATGCGCCACAGAAGGTCAAACTTCTGTGGCGCATAACTGACCTATGCGCCATAGAACACTGAGGGCACAGTTCTGCACCAAATAAAGGTGGCAGATAGAGCTCTTTAATGACACCCCTCTATTTATATGTCACACTCCCTGTCCAAAGAAACATACCTGCCCCTCATGTCTTCTTCCCACAACTCATCGGAAGACTCGCTGGAGAGCACAGCCCGCTCGCGTTCCCTGCAGCCTACTCTCAATGGAGGGGAGAGGTCGAGGGGCAGTGCTCGGAGTCAGCCGCCGCGGGATTCAGATGTCAACCTAATCGTGGCGGAGGCCAGACTGCGGCACGAGGCCCTCTACAACAAGTCCATGAGGTTGTACGCCGTGCTCGCGTCTCCGGAGGAGAGGGCGCGCATGGCGGAACCAATCGGGTGGCGGCCGGTGCTCGACCCCAACGTGTTCATGGAGGACCACGTCCGCAGGCTGCAGGCGCGCGTGAACAGGGAGGTTTGGCATCTTCCACCGCCATCGCCCCCACCAGCTCTTTGAAGGGATTTGCAATGTTGTAGTTTGTGTATTTGCAATGATGTATGGCATAGTTGTTTTGCGCTGTTCAAGGCTATGCGCATGTGCATTTTGCAACGATGTATGCCACTGCACATGTCTATCTACTAGATTGTCTAGTATATTCTACCTATTCCACTACTAGTTGGGAAAAGCACATGAGAAGTTTGTTCAAGGAAACACGAAGCATTCTGTGATGCATAATGGAGTAATGCGCATCTTCTGTGGCGCATATGCACAAATGCGCCACAGAAGCTTGTACATGGGTGTCTAGAATGTGGGGCCCACATTATTATTCTGTGGCGCATACGACGATATGCGCCATAGAAGAATCTTCTGTGGCGCATAATACTCTATGCACCATAAAAGTTTGGTCAGAGCACGGTCGTACCAAACTTCAGTGGCGCATACAGGTTGATGCGCCACAGAAGATTCATGGTCCAACCGCTGGTGCGGGTCCCACCATACTTCTGTGGCGCATCACTCAGTAGGATGCACCACAGAAGTTTGGTGATTCTGTGGCGCATTTCTCGTGATGCGCCACTAGATAACTTTTGTGGCGCACGGTCAGAATCATGCGTCACAGAAGGTATGTATATCTATAGCTAGTTTCCTAGTAGTGTGTACTTAGTTGGAATATGGGCCATGACATTGATAATCGTGTGGAAGCAAGTACATGTAAAATTTTGGGAAATAAGATATATGATCTGTGTGGTCTGTTGCTTACTGCAACTCTTTCTTGACAGTGTAACTTAACCGTAACTCTGAAACTTAGTAAGTTATTGCATCTTTATGGAGATTGTTGTATATTAATGTTGCTTGTTGCACAACATGTGAAATGCATGTTTTTAATAAAAAATTACATGTATGCTTGTCTACCTTTCTAGCTTTCTTTTCTACTCATGTAGTTTTCCAAAAATTTCTGAAACATGTGCTTTATTTTTGTTATATTACGATGATAAGAAAATCCTGGTTCGAACTAGGTAGACTGTTCATTTACCCTACGATATAATGTAGACGCGTGGTTAGCCCTAACAATGAAGAGTGAATGAATTTCTGAATGGTGTGCGGTTGTATTTACGAATCTGAACATCTGAATACCGAAAGGAGGGGATGATTAACTCGAGTCTGATAGAATATGTCAGAGAATAAAATCGAGCGGCTCTCCAAGGAAAAAACATAAGTTTAATCTCTTCGTTACAAAGCCTAGTGAATACTCCAAGACCTTCAGTTCTCGTCAGGTAATCGAGCCATGCTCCCTATTTCAAAACCCACTGAGATCAAGCTTCAGGTGACAGACCAAGGTACAAAAAAAAAAAAGCAAAAGCACGCACGCGAAACTCGGTACACTACACGCATCATCGGTTACTCTAAAGCGACGGCCTCGAAGAAGACTGCCACGCTGTCCCTGGCATGCTGCTGCGCCGTGGCCGACGGCCGCGATGCGGCCTCGGAGAAGTACCCCTTGGCCGCCTCCAGCAACGCGGACGCCACCTCCGCCGCTGTGCTTCCGTTGCGCTTGTCGTCGTCGCTGGCGGGAACCGCGGGGGCCATGGTGCCGTCGAACGGCGCCTCGCAGTACACCATCGTGGCCACGAACCGATCCATGCCGGCGGCCATCTGCTTCGCTTTGCTTTGCTTCGGCTCCTTGTTGCTCTAGGTTCTAACACGATGAACTCGAGTTTCTCGCTTGCGTGCAATGAAGAAGGTTATAGCCGCGCGTGCAGGTATTTATTTATAGCCTCTGCACAAGGCCGTACCGTGGCCGGGAAGTTTGTGTTGGATCATTGGATGCATGTCCTGCTCATCTTCGTTTCTGACTCGGAATCATCAAGCTGGAAACTGGAAAGCCGACCGCGTATGGAAGTCCGCATCGCAGAGGGCAATCCCCATATCTCGTCTGCAGCGCGACGGTGTACTTTCAGCCCGCTCGCGGAGGAACCCTGGGCCGTGGCCCATTAATGCGGCAGCCATGTTTTGGTCGAGTTTCTTTCTTTTTCCGTGGTTTGTTTCTTTTCTGACTGGTTTTTGCTGTTTTATGTTTTTACAAATCGAACATTTTTTGAAATCTGAATAATTTTTAATTCTGTTTTTTTACAATGTAAACATTTCCAAAAATTAATTATTTATTCAAATCTGAACCTTTTCATATCTGAACAATTTTCAAACTTGTATATTTCTTAAATTTGAACAATTTCAAATTTGAATTTTTTCTTAACTTAAATGATTTGTAAATTTGATTTTTTCTTTCTAAATTCAAACTATTTAAGATTCAAACTTTTTCAAAATAAGCACAATTTTAAAATAAAATTGTAAAGAAAAAATAATAAAAATTAAAAGAATAAGAAAGAAAACAATACCTATTATTTTGGGTCGCATTGAAGGCGGCTGTAACGAAACGCTGTTGACATGGTTATACCATACGGGTACACGACATTAGCATACCTGGTCCAGTCCAAGGAAGACCCACGGTCCATGAAGATTTTCGGATGGCCCAAGCCCATGACGTCTTCGGATCCTTGGAGAGCAAGACTAGAACAGATAGAATATTGAAAGGGGCAAACCCTAAACTTGTAACCGACTCTTTTTTTTTGACCTTGTACGTCCATAGGCATACATTACTCGTATTTATAACCGTAACAATACAAAGAAGATACCAATACAAGCAAAAGAAAAGAAGGAGAAAACAAACGGTTGGAAAACTGCAAACCGTCCTCGCCACAACTACTAAGAACCCAAATCCTTTGCCATCGCCGGAGAAGAAGAAGATCAACAGCAGCTGGTCCACACTTTGGCACCGAAGAAACCCCTAGCCATGAGGCTTTAAAGAGCCGCAATAACCACCAGCCCCATAAGACTGGATCTAGCCTGCTGCTAAGAAACATCGGCCGGAGGAGCCCTCCAAGCATCTTAAACGCCGGATCCAGGGCCAACGCCACCCCGCCTATCAAGCGGCCGGATCCTCCACCATCCACCACAAACCAGTAGCAATCCGCACCGCCGCACTCCAAGGCCGCCAGGACCAGATCGACGGCAAGATCAACACCACACAAAGACGGAGCACACGCCCGGCGAAGACCAAATCCCACAGGCTTCTCGACGCCGCAAACGTCGCCGAGATGGGGTTGAAGCCGGGGTACCTTTATTCAATGTAGCGCATCCACCACCATCTGAGTTGCGCCACCACGACACCACAGAAACACTAACTTTAGGGACCTTGTTGAACGCCGAGCGTAGGTCCTGGGTCCCCACCCCCTCCCGCCCGCGCGAGCGGAAGCGGAGGAGGCGAGGACCCGTCGATCACCGGCGGGGAGGAGGCGGCGGCTAGGGTTTTTTTAGGGAGGAGGAAGAGTCGCCTTGAGTAAAACGTACGGGCTTGAGAGTTAACTTGTAACCGACTCGATCTGTGCCCGGGACCTGCCTACCTCTATATAAAGGCTAGGAGGGCACGATGAGGAGGATCTCTCTCTCACCTCACCCCATACACACCTCCACGCCAGATTGCATCTACGCACCCCTGTACTTTTCGGTTCCGCCGTAATCAAGAGCAGACAAGCAGAAGTAGGGTTTTCCCTCCGGGGGCCTGAACCTGGGTAAATCTCGTGTCTCCTGGTTGCTTGTCTGTTAACCGTTCCGCGATCTCTAGCACCCCCATTTTCTCCAAAACCCAAGCTCATAACAATGGGCATTGACGAGATTAAACCTCGTCAATTGGTGTCGTCTGTGGGAAACAGGGGCGCTGATTGTGCGATCGTGACGGTCCCGACCAAAGCAGGTGAAGATGCAAGAAGTACACGACAAACGCAAGCAAGCGGCCTTGGAGTCCAGCGTGTGGCGAGTTGCGCTCTCCGCGGTTGGCGGCTCCAGCTCGCACGACAACAATGCCAACAAGCATCACTCTCGCGTAGAGAACATGGACCCTGCTGCACGTCGTGAGGTGACTCGAACCCTCAACACGTCCTTCATTGAGATGGACGCCAACGGTAATGTCACCCCGAAGACGCCACAAGCTGCGATCATGGCAGCCACCACATATCTCGCGTCCCATCCACCTCCGGTGGGGGACCCAAAGAGAGCTATGCACAAGTCCGCACTAGCCGGGCTCAGACTCGTCAGAGTTGCGCTCCACGAGGAGGCTCCTACGGAGCCGAAAAAGAAGGCTGCAGTCAGATTCAATCACAACCCCACAACTCATCCGAAGAGGACGAGCACGACCTACCGCGCCGACGCAAGAGTCCACGACGTCGCAGCCGTGACTATGACGCTCGAAACGACCTCGCTGAAATGGATCATATGGGCACCTAGAGGGGGGGTGAATAGGTGCTAACCAATTTTTAATACTTTTTCAATTTTAGGCTTGACAGAAAGTAAATTCTCTATAAATGCAACTACGAGAATTTCCCTATATGTAACCCTAACTACTAAGCACGTAAAAGAGGAGCGAGGAAACCGTAGTGGAGCACGCGGAGACACAGGGATTTGTTTTACTGCAGTTCCTTCCTTGTTAAGGGAAGTACATCTGCGTTGGAAGGGTGGGCGGTTCTAAGACCACCACGCCACAATAGGCCTCACCCTATTCTCCGATGGATCTCGCCACGAGAGGCCTGATCCACCTTCTCCACTATTGGATCCCTTCGAGGCGGGAACCGGTGCCTTTTACAACACTATCGGGGCACACACCCACAACCGAATTGGGGGATCCCGAGATGACAACAAGCTGCCACAAGAACAAGGTTTATCAATATAAACAAAAACAAGGATCTAGGTATTTGCAAGAAATACTAGATCGGGGGTTCTCTAATGAATGGAGAGGAGATGAAGCGCTTGATTGCTGATGATGAAGATCGAGTTCTCCTCCTTCGATTCCCCAAGGGATGGGGACTTTGGGTGGATCTAGGTGGAGCACTCTTAGATGAAGCTTTCAGATCTGATCTGGTCTTTTTCGAGATGAATCAAGAGTTCTGGCAGAAGGGGGAAGGATGGCTTAAATACCCCCTCCCCAGATCTGGCCGTTGCACAACTTTGGGGGCGGATTATCCGCCCCCCACTTGGGGCGGATTATCCGCCCCCTGGGAAAACTCCGCCCCAAGGGCAGATTATCCGGGGAAAACTCCGCCCCCTCTCTGGGGCTTGCGCCATGGTGAAGCTTGGTGAAGATCTTGGGGGGGCGGATAATACGGCCCCCTTGAGGGGCGGATTATCTGGCCAGGCCGGAAAGTCCGGCCAATACTCCGCCCCCTCTCTGGGGCTTGCGCCTTGGCGATGAGCAGGGGGGCGGATTATCTGGGCCCTCCTGAGGGGCAGATTATCCGGGCGGGCCGGAAAATCCGGCCAAAATTCCGCCCCCTTCTGGGGCTTGCGCCAACTTGGGAAGAGGGAGGGGCGGATTATCCGCCCCTGGTGGGGGCGGATTATCCGCCCCCCAAAAATAGAATCCTTTCCCTTTTTCTCATAGGTGGCTGCAACACTTCAACACACGTTAGATAATCCTTGATATTGTTATCTAACACACAAAACACTAGGGATTATAAAATGTTCTTTCAATCTCCCCCTTTTTGGTGTTAGATGACAATATTAGGATTTGCAATAAAACCGGCAAATGCCACCTTAAATAATGAAAGACGCTCCCCTAGATGTGTGCATATTTAAGATTTGCATTTGAATACAAATACACACACTAGTGAGAACACTACTTCCATAACCAAGATAATTGAAATGAGGTGGTTTTGGAACCAAGGTCATACCACCGGGATGAGAATATAGCCAAAGCATACATAGATAATCCCATGAATCCATATGCCATCAAATATGCTCCATAATTCCAGAATTCCATGGGGTCCATAATAGATAAATCCAGAATTCCATGAATACCAAACATAGTACCAAACAATGGAGTACGACATAGTCTTACATAAACAAACACAAATAGTAAATGAGTTCACGCTAGAAAAGGCACAAGCAAGCAAATAAAACCGACTAAAAGAGAAAAGCTTGTGCCCGACCCTTGCAAATCCACGAGACCTAATAGAACTACTTCTCCCCCTTTGGCATCGAAACGCCAAAAAGGAAGAAGAGGGATGCTAACGCCCCTGGAGATCACTCCTCCTCATCCTCGTCGTAGTCATTCCCGTCCCCTTCCTCTTCATCATACTCATCATCATCGTCATCAGATGGAGGAGTGGGTGCCCTCGGTGGAGGAGGAAAGAGGCAACTCTCGAGCTCGCCATAGTTGATCCCTGAGGTGTTCCACTGAGCATACGGATCCGGAGCAGTGGGAGGAGGTGGATGGCTAGTGGCACCTGAGACATGGTGGAGGATAAGCTGCTGCGTGTGATCCCTCTCATGATCCCTGCGGTACGCCTGATATTGTCCCTTGTGAATGTCAATTCCCATGCAAAAAATGTTCCGCTGGAACCAAGTAAGCTGCTTGACCTCGCGTGCCATTGGGGACACCGTGGAACGACGACCACTAGCCCGAGCATCACGCATGAAGGACTCCAGGGCAGTGGAAGGGTGGTGGGTCTTCTGAGCCTTGTTGTAGATTTTCTTGGGCTTGTGAATTCCATCCAGAGCAGTGCCAAAATCCTCATGTGGCAACATATGCTTGACGAACATCATTATGAACGGAGCATAAGGAATAGAGAGCCTGTTGATCATAGCATCCGTCATCTCATGATAAATATAGTCCATGACATCCAGTTTGTAACCTGTGGCTGATCCAGAGTTAGTGGCACACTCGTGAGCAAACGCAAGAAGTGGAACCAGGTGGCCACAGATCCTGTCATTGTTGCCACCACTAGGAGCGATGCAGTCCCTAAAAATGCCAACAAGGGCTGCATACAAGGGAGAGAGACCAGCGAAAGTACCAGCAACCCCATCAGAGTAAAGGCAAGGAGCAAGTGCAGTATCCTTGGATGGCTTCAGAGGAGAAATGATACGGTGGCCCGAAGGAGTGTCACGGCCATGGAATGCATAACCAAGAACCTGCACAAAGGTGCGAAAGTCCGACTGAATCATGGTTGTCCCTGTCATCCACTTCATAGTGCGACGCTCATCACTGCAAATCACCAGAGTTGAGAAGAACTGCCGCACCACAGAGGAATCATAGTTGCATTGGATAGTCATGAGGTGGTGCAGCCCCACCTTGTTGGTCACATCTAGTGCCTCAATGAGCCTAGTCTTGGATTGAGCCTCAGTCAAATTGATGGGACGCATGGGGCGAATCTTGAGAGTAGCATAGACATCATCATGAATAGCCCGAAAGTGGGCATTCCAAAACATTTCGTCCTCGGGGGGACCATCGCTGTCAGCCTCATCATAATAATCAGTCTGACGAATGGTGGCATACTGAAGACTGTCCATAGCGTTGTAATTGGGCCGAGACTGTTTGCCCTTGCGAGATGCGGTCCTCTTAGTTTTCTTACTTGCCTCTGCCATCCGTTCAGCCTCTCTTGCTGCTCTGCTGACCTCGGTCTCGTCAATGAACTTCCCGTCTGCAGTGAGCTTGAGATAACGGGGACGGGGACGACGGGCGAAGGTCTTGGTCGGCTTGGAACCACCTGTGAAAAGCATTAGAGGGATAGCATGGAGATAAGCATACACACAAGTCCAGGAGAAAAACACGGAGAAAGAGTAGCAATGCAACCCCAGAACCAAAGATGTGCATTTGTAGAAGCAGAACCAAAACAGACTAGATTTTACTCTCCAGGCCGGATTATCCGGCCCTGGCAGGGGCGGATAATCCCCCCCCCCCCCCCCCGCAGGAAATTTCTGGATTGGCTCAGATCTACCATGGCAAAACAGATCGGGTACTAGGGTTGCAAGTCTACTGATTCTAGCATGTAAGGAACAACACCAAGAACCTTCTACAACGAGATTTCCACCAAATGAAATACATCCCATACAAAAGGAGAGAGATGAGGGAGTTACCCTCACTCATTGGAGGAAAATCGCAGGGGAGAAGATACCCGAAGGCGAGGTGAAGAAGATCCAGGGAGAGCCCGGAGAATCCGGTGGTCGAACCGACTCTGGGAGAGGCGGATGCTCCGGCGGCGGCTGGGGGGAAGAGGTAGGGTTGGGGGAGGACGGACTGCTCTGTTTGAGCCGGCCCTCCCTGACCCAGCCTATAAGGGGCTGATTTCGCCCGGGGCGGATAATCCGCCCCCCACTTAAGGCGGATAATCCGCCCCCCAGAAATTCTGTGAAATGCAGAATCAGGCCAGAGCAACCTAGCAAACCTCTCGATGGTGTTTTAGAGGACTTGTGTGCAAGAATAGATGGTTCAAGGGGGAAGAGAAAGGCTTGGGTTGAGAGCATCAAACTGAGATGGTACTACACACCCAAATTTGCAAGAATCAAACCAATCAAAAGCCAAATTGAGTGTGTTTTCCATAAGAACAAGAGATATGCAAGAAAATCCAACGAGACCCATGAAAAACCAACTCTTCTCAAGGAAGAGGGCGGTGGCCGAAGCCACCATGTTGGAGCGCATGGCATGACACCGGGAAGATGTATCTTGAGTTCAAAACCAATGCTCATCGATGACCCACATATCACAAAATGATATTAAGGGAAATGATTTTACTTGCTTTCGGCATTATGGGGGGAGGTTTGGCCCAATCAATTAGGACCACACTCCCCCTATGTCTATGCCCGCATCTAAACCAAATACATGAATAAGAGCAAGAGAGTGTGCAAGGGTAGTCAAGCCAAGCTCCTTGAATCTATGATATTTAGCTCATTCCTCAAATAACAAAATCTTGCTTCATCAAGAGGCTTCGTGAAAATATCAGCAAGTTGGTTCTTCGTGCTCACAAAGTATAGAGCAATATCTCCACGAGCAACATGATCCCGAATAAAGTGGTTGCAAATCTCTATATGTTTTGTTCTTGTATGCTGCACGGGATTGTAAGCAATTTTTATAGCACTTTCATTGTCGCATAATAGAGGCACTTTGTGACAATTGACACCATATTCCTTTAAAGTTTGCCTCATCCATAACAATTGAGTACAAGCACTTGCAGCAACAACATATTCAGCTTCGGCGGTTGAGAGTGAAATACAATTCTGTTTCTTTGATGACCAACACACTAGAGACCTGACCAAGAATTGGCATGCACCAGAGGTTGATTTCCTATCATCTTTGTCACCAGCCCAATCTGAATCAGTGTAACCACATAGAGAGAAACTTGAACCCTTGGGATAACATAACCCAAAATTTGGGGAATGAACCAAATATCGGAAGATTCGCTTGACTGCCACTAAGTGGCTTTCTTTAGGAGCGGCTTGGTACCTTGCACACACTCCTACACTTAACACGATATCGGGCCTAGATGCACAAAGGTAAAGGAGAGAGACGATCATGGATCGGTATACCTTTTGATCCACGTCTTTACCCTTGGGATTGAGCTCAAGATGACACTTTGTTTGCATTGGGGTAGCAACGCCATTGAGATCCGTCATCTTGAACCTTTTGATCATGTCTTGGATGTACTTAGATTGATTAATAAAGGTTCCCTCTCTAAGTTGTTTAATCTCAAATCCAAGAAAGAATCTCAGCTCACCCATCATGGACATCTCAAACCTGTCAGTCATAAGCTTTGAAAATTCATCGTTAAAAGCTTGGTTAGTAGAGCCAAAAATAATGTCATCTACATAAAGTTGGCATCCAAAAAGCTCCCCATTAACCTTCTTAGTAAAAAGAGTGGGATCGATTTGCCCAACTTCGAAACCACGGTCTAGCAAAAGCTCTTTAAGGTGCTCATACCACGCACGTGGGGCTTGTTTAAGGCCATAGAGCGCCTTATCGAGTTTGTAGACATGGTTCGGGAATTTGGGGTCCTCAAACCCCGGGGGCTGCTTGACGTATAATAACTCATGTAGAGGACCATTAAGGAAAGCGCTCTTAACATCCATTTGTTGTAATTTAAAATTATGATGGGCTGCATATGCAAGAAGGATACGGATGGACTCAAGACGAGCCACAAGAGCGTAGGTCTCGCCAAAATAAATTCCTTCCACTTGAGAGAATCCTTGAGCCACGAGTCGTGCTTTATTCCTCACAACAATGCCATTTTCATCCTGTTTGTTCTTGAAGATCCACTTGGTGCCGATAACATTGCGGCAATCCTTTGGTTTTTCTACGAGCTTCCAAACTTTGTTGCGTTCAAAGTTATTTAATTCTTCATGCATTGCAACAACCCAATCGGGGTCTTCAAGAGCATCAAAAACCTTCTTCAGTTCAACCATGGAAATGTGAGCTTGATGATCACAAAAGCTTGCAAGTTCTCTTCTATTGGATACCCTTCGTCGTAGGTCACCAACAACCTTGTCAAGAGTGTGACCTCTTAGTTCAAGGTTCCGATCAGCACGTGCCTTGTGACGAGCCTCAATGTCCTTATTGTTTCTAGGAGAAGTTGATTCAATAGTTGTATCCTTGTCTTGATTACTTCCATGCCCTTGATCTTGGTCACCGTTAACGCCAGAAGATTGTTGCTGAACATTTTCTTCAGGCCCGGATAATCCGCCCCTTGGAGGGGCCGGACTATCCAGCCTGGGAGTTGAAGTACCAGAACCATCTTCCTGAGAATGCCTGATAGGAGTTGGAGACCCAGGGCCGGATAATCCGCCCTCGGGGGACGGAGAATCCGGCCTGGGAGCTTCAGAGTTGTTGACTTCTCCTTCGGATCCTCTGGAACGAGTTGGAGTGCCAGGGATGGATTGTCCGCCCCTTGGAGGGGGCGGATAGTCCGGCCTGGGACTACCAACTTGTACAGGGGACAGTTGATCTTCAGCAGATTGTGGTGATGGTGCAGGATTTTCTCCAACAGTAGGAGCTTGTTGATCTTGTGTAGATGAGGGCTCCACATGTGTGGAGCATTGTCCTTCCCGATCCGCCACAAGGGGTTCCTCAATGGGGCGGAAAAATCCCACGCCCATTCTTCTTATGGCATCTTGGGGTATTTTAACATCGGTAAGTATTTCATATGGAGTCTTGTCCAAAATCTTTCGAAGGTAGAGCCGGTTTGATGAGTGACAAGCAGTGGATATGGCTTCAGCCCAAAAATTATAAGGAGACTTGAATTCAGCTAGCATAGATCTTGCCATATCCATCAAAGTCCGGTTCTTCCTCTCGGCTACACCATTCTGTTGAGGGGTGTACGCAGCGGAATATTGATGTCTAATCCCCTCTTCGCTAAGAAACTCATTTAAAGTGTAGTTCTTGAATTCAGAGCCGTTGTCACTTCTAATTGCCAAGATAGGAACATTGTGTTGACGTTGAACTTAATTGGCAAAGTCGATGACAGTTTGTTGAGTCTCACTTTTCAGCTTGAAGAAATCGACCCATGTATATCTTGAGTAATCATCGACAATGACCAAGCAATATTTCTTCCCACCAAGACTTTCATGAGAAGGAGGACCAAATAAGTCCACATGAAGTAATTCCAAGATCCTCTTTGATGACACAATAGTCTTCCTCTTGTGGGGAGAGTCATGCATTTTTCCTTCTACACAAGCCCTGCAAACACGATCTTTGGCAAAAGAGACATTGTATTTTAGTCCAAGGATGTGGCCACCCTTCTGGAGACTTTGCAAAGTTCTCATGTTGACATGGGCTAAACGGCGATGCCATAGCCAGCCCACGTCGGCCTTTCCGAATAGACACATCGGACCCGAAGTGGTTTTCCCCGAGAAGTCCACCACATACAGATCATTTTCGACGTATCCAACGAAAGCGACCTTTAGAGACTTGCTCCACAAGAGTACCACCAAATCATCATCGATAAAAACAGCAAAACCCATCTTGCCAAGGGCACGTACAGAAAGAAGGTTGTAACTGAGGGTCTCAACAAGCATGACGTCCACGAGAGAGATATCGTGGGCAACCACAACCTTGCCAAGACCCAATACCTGAGATTTAGACTTATCACCATAGGAGACTGTGATATTATCATGATTTGGACGCATCTCCATGATGATCTCCTTGCTTCCGGTCATATGACTAGTGCAGCCACTATCCATCACCCATTTTGACCCACCGGAAGCATAGCCCTGCAAGAAAATTACTTCTTGGTTTTAGGTACCCATTTTTCAATGGGTCCTTTCATGTTAGTAACAAGGGTATTTGGGACCCAAATATACCTAGCAATATATTCATCAAAAGGACCAACATAATAAGCATAAACATCGCCATAGTCATCACAAAAGAGTTCATAATTCGGATTGTGAGACCCTACAAAACCAATATTATTAGTCTTGTCTTTTGTGACATTCTTCTCAGCGGTGCTTGTCTTTAATTGCACATTCTTGGTCTTGTTCTTCTTGGTTTTCTTCTTCTTGGACTTGGTGACATAACCAAGTCCCTCTTTACCATGATTTGACCTTTGCTTGCCAAGGACTTCATCAAGCACACCTTTGTCCTTGGTAGTGATGTCCTTGATCACATCTTTTTCCACACTAGCATTTTTCTTTTTACTATATGTGGAGTTGGATGAGCTAGGAGTATCATATTTGGCCAATTGACTTTGAAGCTGATCATGTGACTCATTGAGAATAGAGAACTCGTTTTTCAACGCCTTGTGGGCATTGTCAAGTTTCTCCAATTCCTCGGAGAGTCTATCATGAGCAGCCCCAAAGTCAATCCTTTCCTTCTTTAACTTCTTTGCTTTGGTGACAACATTGTCACGTTCCTTAACAAGTTTAGTCACAATTTCTTCATGTGACTCTTCCATAGACTCGAGCCTCTCTTCAAGAGAGACCCGAGCTTCTTCTTCTTCAAGAGCATTTTTTAGGGATGCAATTTCCATTGCATCCTCCCTTTCAATTCTGCCCTTTTCTTCGAGGAGTGCTTCGTTTTGGGCCAGCTGAGCCATAAGAGCTTCAAAACAAACTTTGTGCTCACCTTGCAAGTTAGTGTAGAAATAATCCAAAGCAATAATCTCTTCTTTAACCTTAAGACTAGTAGGATCATCCATGTCTATCATAGCCTTGGGAAAAGAAGAGTTAGAAGAAGTTACCTCGGAGCTTCTTGCCATGAGGCAAGTAGCATTCTTGTTGGTGATGTTTTCGTTCGGAGAGTCGAAGAGAGATGTTGATGTAGATGTGGTGGCTATAGCAGCCACCTCTTGAGATCTATCGTCCTCGTCCTCATCTTCACTCCCCGATGAATATTCTTCTTGAGCCACTAGAACAATCTTTGGTTTCTTCTTGAAAGGAGCATTCTTCTTTACAAACTGTTTCTTACGTGGAGCTTTTGATTTGTCCTTGAAAATGAGTCTTCCTCCATTATCCTCTCTGCTTTGATAAGGACACTTAGCTACGAAGTGCAACCGGTCACCACAATTGAAGCATGTTCTCATCTTGGGACCATTTTCTTTTCTTCCATAGGCTCCACTCTTGCGATCTAGTTCAGCTTTAGCCTTGGCTGGATCTTTCCAAAAGTTTCTTGCATAAAGAGCCAAGTATTGTCCGTGGATCCTTTTTATATCCTCGGGACAATCCAGACCTTCTACCGCATATTCATCATGATCAATCACACTAGTCTTCAAGGCCATGTTGACCCCCTTTTGCATCCCCATAGCTCGAGCACGAGCATCTTCGGCATTCTTGGCAGCCACTTTGAAAGCGGCCATTTCTGTCATTACCTCATTGGATGACATGAGGTGATAGTTATGCCTACCTTGGAGACTTTTCAAATCTGTGGGCTCAAATGGCATAAGAGCACTGACATACTTGCGCTTGATCCAAGCATCATCAACATGAGCTGCACCGTGGTTTCTGAAGGTTGTGGCTATTGCCTTGAGCCTCCTATACATGTCCTGAAGGGAATATGCCCGAGAGGCAATAATAAAGTGGTTATTATCGTATTCCTTGTTTATGATAAATGTTTATTTTGCATGCTATAATTGTATTAATACGGAAACGTTAATACATGTGTGTTTAATAAACAAAAAGGAAGTTCCTAGTTATGCCTCTCTTATAAACTAGCTCGTTTATTAACATGATGATCAAAGTTTCCTGATCATGGACATTAGATGTTGTTAATAACGAGGTCACAACATTAGTGTAATGATGTGATGAACATTCATCCGAAGTATAGCATTACGATCAAATTTATTGAGTTTATATTTCTATAACAACTTACGAAGTGATCCTAATGTTGGAGATATGCCCTAGAGGCAATAATAAATGTGGTTATTATTATATCTTTGTGTTTATGATAAATGTTTACATTCATGCTATAATAGTACTAACAAGGAATCATTGATACTTGTGTGATTTGTAAACTTAATTTGAAGTCCCTAGTATAGCCTCTATACATCACTAGCTTGTTGGTTGATAAATGATTGTGGTTTCCCTATCATGAACATTGAGATGTTATCAACAACAAGATCATATCGTTAGGAGAATGATATGGTGGACATACTCCTATAGATAAGCGTAGCATAAAGATCAAGTCATTTCAATAGTTCAATTGCTATATGCTTTCTGATACATAGTAACCTAATTCCTTCGACCATGAGATCATGCATATCACCTTTATCGGATGGATGCTTTGATGACATCAAACACCACACCGTAACTGGGTGGCTATAAAGGTGGCATTGAGTGTTCGGAAAGTATTGGTTGAGGCACATGGATCAAGAGTGGGATTTGTCCATCCATATGACGGATAGATATACTCTGGGCCCTCTCGGTGGAATGTCATCCAATTAGCTTGCAAGCATGTGACTGGCTCACAAGGGATCACATATCACGGGAACGAGAAAAGAGTACTTATCGGTAACGAGGTTGAACTAGGTATGCAGAGATACCGACGATCATAACCTCGGATAAGTAAACTATCGTGAGACAAAGGGAAATTGGTATCGTATGTAAGTGGTTCATTCGATCGCAAAGTAATCGTAGAAATATGTGGGAGCCATATGAATTTCCAGATTCCTCTATTGGTTATTGTTCGGAGAAGTGTCTCGATCATGTCCGCATAATTCACGAACCGTAGGGAGACACACTTAAGGATTCGACGTTGTTTGAGTAGTTATGGTAGTATGAGAAAGAGACCGAATGTTGTTCGGAGTCTCGGATGGGATCCGGGATATCACGAGGTGATCCGGAATGGTCCGGAGAATAGGATTCATATAAGGAAAGTCCCGTTTCGGAGTTCGGGAATGATTCCGGTGTTTTCATCGGGAATGTTCTAGAAGGTTCCGGAATGTCCGGCACTCCGGAGGGGAAGGGGTACATGAATGTGTCATTGCATGTTGGAATGATTGCATCATGTACTAAGTGTCATCGCTGTTCCAAATAAAGGATTAATTCAAATCCTAGTTTGAAAAGTCAAATAGCTAGTTTGAAAATTCAAACGGCTAAAATTGGAAAGAGGAAAAGAGGAGGAAGGGGAAACCGAGTTGGGGAGGAGTTCCCTCCTCCAACCTGCGGCCCACCTCCAAGCCGAGTTGGGGAGGGACTCCTCTCCCTCCCCTTGGCGCGGCCGGCCCCTCCACCTATATAAGGAGGGGCAGGGCTCCCTCCTCTAGACACACAAGTCCCTCACCTCAAACCCTAGAAGCTGCAGCCCTCCATAGCCACCGCCACCCCCTAGGGTTTTGCCCTAGCCGCCGACTTGGGGGTCCCCGGAACCCTAGCCGCCGGCTCTAGCCCCTCCTCATTGGTGTGTCTAAACCCTAGAACACCGAGGAGCTCTCTCATACTCCACCATACTCGCTCCGGCTTAAGGCGAAGCCCTGCGAGATCTCCCCTCTACTTCCGGTACCACGCTGTTGTGCTGCCGGAATCGTGAGGAGAGTGCTACAACCTCCGCTGCCTACTGGAACAAGGGAGAGGAAGGTCTTCGTCGAGTACCGAACGTGTGACCGACTGCGGGAGCGCTGCCGGAACGCAGCGCCGGAAGGACCGTCTACGCGATCTTGAGATCGGGAAGAGTACGACTATATCACCCACGAAAATCCGCTCTCGTTAAACACTTTGGAATCTTCGAGGGTAAGTTATTCCATCGACTCGTTGCTACAATCTAGTAGATAGATCTTGGCTTGTTTGTTTGTATGCGATAGAAAATTTTTGTTTTCCATGCTACGAAACCCAACAGTGGTATCAGAGCCGTGTCTATATGTAGATCTGTTGCACGAGTAGAACACAATGGTTATTGTGGGCATTGATGCTTTTATTGTCGATTGCTTCTTGTGTACTTTGCATCTTGCGGTATGTTGGGATGATGCGGCCCGGGCTAACCTTACATGACATCGTTCATTAGACTTGCTCCACGCTTGACATGCAACTTGTATTGCATAAGTGGCTTTGCGGGTGCCTGTTTCTCCTAGCATAGTTAAGATCCAATTTACAATGGGTGATTAACAATACTAGTATCAATGTTGTGGTTCTTGTTCGTAAGTTAGAACGACACTTATTGAAAGCCCCAAACCACGTAAAACATGCAAAGAAAGTAGAGGCGTCTAACTTTGTTTTGCAGGGGTGTGCAGTGATGTGATATGGCCAAGATTGTGATTATATTTGATGTATGCAATGTTCCTTATTGTAAGTTGGCAACCGGCAGGAGCCATATGGTTGTCTTTAATTTATGTTAAGACCCGCGTGTCTATTCAAAGTAGTTGTAATAGTTGAAGCCGGTGGACGACAACCATGGAGAAGCGTCATTAACCTTGATGCAATGCCGGTGATGATGGAGATCATGTTCGTGCTTGAAGATGGAGATCAGAAGCACAAAGAAGAAAGGCCATATCATATCACATATTATGAATTGCATGTGATGTTAATCCTTTATGCATCTTGTATTGCTTAGTAGACGACGGTAGCATTATAAGATGATCCCTCATGCACATGAATTTCAAGTCATAAAGTGTTCACCCTTAGTTAGCACCGTTGCTAAAGCTTGTTGTTTCGAAGCACCACGTGATGATCGGGTGTGTTAGATTCTGCAAGTGTATACAACGTGAGCAAGCCAGATTTGCTCATGCAGAAACTAAGGTTTGATCTTGACGAGCCTAGCATGTACAGACATGGTCCCGGAACACGGATCACCGAAAGGTAAAGCATGAATCATATAGTAGATATGATGAACATGTCGATTGTTCGCCATTGAAACTATATCAACTCTCGTGATGATCGGTGTTGATGTAGTGGATTTGGTTCGTGTGATCACTAAAACAATGTGAGGGATGTTGTTTTGAGTGGGAGTTCACCTAGATTAACTTTATTATTAATTTGAACTCAATTTGTCATAAACTTAGTCTAAACTATTGCAAATATGTTGTACATCAATGGTAGCCCCTACCATCAATTTTAATGCGTTCCTAGAGAAAGAAAAGTTGAAAAACAATGGAAGCAACTTCGCGGATTGGTTTCGCAATTTGAGGATTGTCCTCACAGCTGGTAATTTGACCTATGTGCTGGATGCACCGCTGGGTGACCCACCTGCAGCTGATGCTTCCGATGAAGTAAAGAATGTTTACCTCGCTCGGAAGAATTAGTACTCCATAGTTCAGTGTGCTATCTTGTATGGTTTGGAATCGGAGCTTCAGAAAAGGTTTGAGAATTCAGACCCATATGATATTGTCGAGGATCTCAAATTGATCTTTGAGACTCATGCGGCAATTGAAAGTTATGAGGCTTCTGAAAAGTTCTTTAACTGCAAGATGGAAGAGGGCAGCTCCGTCAGTGAGCATGTGCTTCAGATGTCTGGGCACGCAAACAAACTTCAAAGCTTGGGTATAGTGATTCCTAATGCTTTGGGGATTTACCGTGTCCTCCAATCACTACCACCAAGTTACAAGAACTTTGTGATGAACTACAACATGCAGAACATGAACAAGCAGTTGCCAGAACTGTTTGCTATGTTAAAGTCTACAGAAGTGGAGATCAAGAAAGAGCACCAAGTGTTGTTGGTCATAAAGACCACCAAATTCAAGAAAGGCAAGTCTAAGCAGAAGGGACACTTCAAGAAGGGTGGTAAGAAAGTTACCACGCCGGCGAAGAAGACCAAGGCTGGACCTAAGCCTGAAACTGAGTGCTTTTACTGCAAGGGAGAAGGTCACTGGAAGCGGAATTGCCCAAAGTACTTGGCGGATTTGAAGAACGGCAACATCAAGAAGAAAGGTATATCTGATATACATGTTATTGATGTGTATCTCACTAGTACTCGTAGTAGTGCCTGGGTATTTGATACTGGCTCGGTTGCTCATATTTGTAACTCGAAACAGGTGCTGCAGAATAAACAGAAGCTAGCGAAGAACGAGGTGACGATGCGCGTGGGAAACGGATCAAAGGTTGATGTGATCGCGGTCGGCACGCTACCCCTTCATCTACCATCGGGATTAGTTTTATACTTAAATAATTGTTATTTGGTGCCTGCGTTGAGCATGAACATTATATCGGGATCTTGTTTATTGCGAGACGGTTACTTGTTTAAGTCCGAGAATAATGGTTGTTCGATTTATATGAGTAATATGTTTTACGCACATGCACCTTTGATAGATGGTCTATTCTTATTGAATCTCGATAGTGGAAATACACATATCAACAACATTGAGGCTAAACGTTTGAAATCAAGCGATAATTCGACCTATATGTGGCACTGTCGTCTTGGTCACATTGGAGTGAAACGTATGAAGAAACTCCATTCCGATGGACTTATTGAATCACTTGAAAGATGCGAAGCATGTCTGATGGGTAAAATGACTAAGACTCCATTTTCAGGTATGATGGAGCGAGCTACAGACTTATTGGAAATCATACATACCGATGTATGTGGTCCAATGAGTGTAGCATCGCGCGGTGGTTATCGTTATGTTCTTACCATCACGGATGACTTGAGTAGATATGGGTATATCTATTTCATGAAACATAAGTGCGAAACTTTCGAGAAGTTTAAGGAGTTTCAAAGTGAGGTAGAGAATCAACGTAACAAGAAGATTAAATTTCTGCGTTCTGATCGTGGAGGTGAATATCTAAGTTACGAGTTTGGCGAGCATTTGAAGAAATGCGGAATACTTTCACAATTGACACCGCCGGGAACACCACAGCGTAATGGTGTGTCCGAACGTTGTAATCGAACTCTCTTAGATATGGTTCGTTCTATGATGTCACTTACAGATTTACCGCTATCATTTTGGGGTTATGCATTAGAAACAGCCGCATTCACTTTAAATAGGGCACCGTCTCAATCCGTTGAAACGACACCGTATGAATTATGGTTTGGGAAGAAACCTAGATTGTCGTTCCTTAAAGTTTGGGGATGCGAAGCCTATGTAAAGAAGTTACAGCCGGACAAGCTAGAACCCAAAGCGGAAAAATGCGTCTTCATAGGATACCCGAAGGAAACTATTGGGTATACCTTCTATCATAGATCCGAAGGCAAAATCTTTGTTGCCAAGAATGGATCCTTTCTAGAGAAGGAATTTCTCTCGAAAGAAGTGACTGGAAGGAAAGTAGAACTCGACGAGGTTATCGAACCTTCTCTCGAAATTGCGAGTAGCGCAGCACCGGAAGAAGTTCCTGTGGTGCCTGCACCAATAAGAGAGGAAGCTAATGATGGTGATCATGAAACTTCGGTTGAAGTTGCTACAGAGCCTCGGAGGTCAACGATAACTCGTACCACTCTAGATTGGTATGATCCCGTTATGAGTGTCATGTTGGTGGACAACACCGATGACCCTGAGACATATGAGGAAGCGATGATGAGCCCAGATTCCAATAAATGGCAAGAAGCCATGAAATCCGAGATTGGATCCATGTACGAAAACCAAGTATGGACTTTGGTGGACTTACCGGATGGCCGGAAGGCTGTCGAGAACAAATGGATTTTCAAGAAGAAAACAGATGCTGATGGTAATGTTACTGTCTATAAAGCTCGACTTGTCGCAAAAGGGTTTCGACAAATTCAAGGAGTTGGCTACGATGAGACTTTCTCACCAGTAGCGAAGCTAAAGTCTGTGAGGATTATGTTAGCAATCGCTGCATATTATGATTATGAGATATGGCAGATGGATGTCAAAACAGCATTCCTCAATGGAGACATTGATGAAGAGTTGTATATGATGCAACCCAAAGGTTTTGTCGATCCTAAAGATGCTAACAAGGTATGCAAACTTCAACGGTCCATCTATGGATTGAAGCAAGCATCCCGAAGTTGGAATCAACGTTTTGATAAGGTGATCAAAAGTTTTGGTTTTATACAAACTTATGGAGAAGCTTGTATTTACAAGAAAGTGAGTGGGAGCTCTGTAGCATTCTTAATACTATATGTGGATGACATATTGTTGATTGGGAATGATGTAGACCTTCTTAATAGTGTCAAGGAATATTTGAATAATAGTTTTTCAATGAAGGACCTTGGCGAAGCAGCTTACATATTAGGCATAAAGATTTATAGAGATAGATCAAAACGCCAAATATCATTGTCACAGAGTACATATTTGGACAAAGTTCTAAAGAGATTTGGAATGGAAGATAGCAAGAAAGGGTTCTTGCCCATGTTGCCCAATACGACCTTGAGTAAAACTCAAAGTCCGACATCGGCAGAAGATAGAGAAAGGATGAGTAAGACTCCCTATGCCTCAGCCATAGGATCTCTAATGTATGCCATGCTATGTACTAGACCCGACATTGCATATGCTGTTAGTTTAACTAGCATATATCAAAGTGATCCAGGAGTGGATCATTGGACAGCGGTCAAAAACATCCTTAAGTACTTGAGAAGAACTAAGGATATGGTTCTTTCTTATGGAGGTGATGAACAGCTCGTTGTTAATGGTTACACCGATGCTAGTTGGAACACCGATCCGGATGATTCTAAATCACAATCTGGATACGTATTTATTTTGAATGGTGCAGCAGTTAGCTGGAGGAGTGCAAAGCAAAGCATTGTGGCGAGATCTTCAACTGAATCGGAATACATGGCTGCTTCAGAGGCTTCACAAGAAGCGATATGGATGAAAGAGTTCATTACAGAGCTGGGTGTGGTTCCTAGTGCGCTGGACCCAATGTCTATCTACTGTGATAACATGGGCGCCATAGCCAATGCGCAAGAACCAAGGTCACACAAGAAGCTGAAGCATATCAAGCTACGTTTTCACGCTATTCGAGAACATATTCAAGATGGGGATATAAAGATTTGCAAAGTACACACAGATCTGAATGTGGCGGATCCGTTGACTAAACCTCTCCCGAGGGCAAAACATGACCAGCACCAAACTGCCATGGGTGTTCGGTATATTACCATGTAATCTAGATTAGATGACTCTAGTGCAAGTGGGAGACTATTGGAGATATGCCCTAGAGGCAATAATAAATGTGGTTATTATTATATCTTTGTGTTTATGATAAATGTTTACATTCATGCTATAATAGTATTAACAAGGAAACATTGATACTTGTGTGATTTGTAAACTAAATTTGAAGTCCCTAGTATAGCCTCTATACATCACTAGCTTGTTGGTTGATAAATGATTGTGGTTTCCCTATCATGACCATTGAGATGTTATCAACAACAAGATCATATAGTTAGGAGAATGATATGGTGGACATACTCCTATAGATAAGCGTAGCATAAAGATCAAGTCATTTCAATAGTTCAATTGCTATATGCTTTCTGATACATAGTAACCTAATTCCTTCGACCATGAGATCATGCATATCACCTTTACCGGATGGATGCTTTGATGACATCAAACACCACACCGTAACTGGGTGGCTATAAAGGTGGCATTGAGTGTTCGGAAAGTATTGGTTGAGACACATGGATCAAGAGTGGGATTTGTCCATCCATATGACGGATAGATATACTCTGGGCCCTATCGGTGGAATGTCATCCAATTAGCTTGCAAGCATGTGACTGGCTCACAAGGGATCACATATCACGGGAACGAGAAAAGAGTACTTATCGGTAACGAGGTTGAACTAGGTATGCAGAGATACCGACGATCATAACCTCGGATAAGTAAACTATCGTGAGACAAAGGGAAATTGGTATCGTATGTAAGTGGTTCATTCGATCGCAAAGTAATCGTAGAAATATGTGGGAGCCATATGAATTTCCAGATTCCTCTATTGGTTATTGTTCGGAGAAGTGTCTCGATCATGTCCGCATAATTCACGAACCGTAGGGAGACACACTTAAGGATTCGACGTTGTTTGAGTAGTTATGGTAGTATGAGAAAGAGACCGAATGTTGTCCGGAGTCTCGGATGGGATCCGGGATATCACGAGGTGATCCGGAATGGTCCGGAGAATAATATTCATATAAGGAAAGTCCCGTTTCGGAGTTCGGGAATGATTCGGGTGTTTTCATCGGGAATGTTCTAGAAGGTTCCGGAATGTCCGGCACTCCGGAGGGGAAGGGGTACATGAATGTGTCATTGCATGTTGGAATGATTGCATCATGTACTAAGTGTCATCTCTGTTCCAAATAAAGGATTAATTCAAATCCTAGTTTGAAAAGTCAAATAGCTAGTTTGAAAAGTCAAACGGCTAAAATTGGAAAGAGGAAAAGAGGAGGAAGGGGAAACCGAGTTGGGGAGGAGTTCCCTCCTCCAACCGGCGGCCCACCTCCAAGACGAGTTGGGGAGGGACTCCTCTCCCTCCCCTTGGCGCGGCCGGCCCCTCCACCTATATAAGGAGGGGCAGGGCTCCCTCCTCTAGACACACAAGTCCCTCACCTCAAACCCTAGAAGCTGCAGCCCTCCATAGCCGCCGCCACCCCCTAGGGTTTTGCCCTAGCCGCCGACTTGGGGGTCCCCGGAACCCTAGCCGCCAGCTCTAGCCCCTCCTCCTTGGTGTGTCTAAACCCTAGAACACCGAGGAGCTCTCTCATACTCCACCATACTCGCTCCGGCTTAAGGCGAAGCCCTGCGAGATCTCCCCTCTACTTCCGGTAACACGCCGTTGTGCTGCCAGAATCGCGAGGAGAGTGCTACAACCTCCGCTGCCTGCTGGAACAAGGGAGAGGAAGGTCTTCGTCGAGTACCAAACGTGTGGCCGACTGCGGGAGCGCTGCCGGAACGCAGCGCCGGAAAGATCGTCTACGCGATCTTGAGATCGGGAAGAGTACGACTACATCACCCACGAGAATCCGCTCTCGTTAAACACTTTGGAATCTTCGAGGGTAAGTTATTCCATCGACTCGTTTCTACAATCTAGTAGATATATCTTGTCTTGTTTGTTTGTATGCGATAGAATTTTTTTGTTTTCCATGCTACGAAACCCAACACCTAATCCTTAGATCATGAGATCATGTCAATCTCTAACACCGGAAGAGTTTCTCGATGACATCAAACGTCACACCGTAACTGGGTGATTATAAAGATGGCTTCAGAACTACTAAAGTGTTATGTTGAGACCCATGGATCGAGAGTGGAATTTGTTCATCCCGATGACGGATAGATATGCTCTGGGCCCTCTCGGTGATATCACATTGATTAGCTTGCAAGCAAGTGATTTGATCAGTAGAATGTTATATCACGGGAACGAGAAAAGAGTGCATGTCGATAACGAGATCAAACTAGGTACGGAGATACCGATGATCGAATCTCAGACATGTAATATATCGTGAAACAAAGGGATTAAGATACTAGCGTAAAAGGTTCACACGATCACAGAAGTCATCGTTGAATGTGTGGGAGTCAGTACGGATCTCCAGGTCCCGCTGCTGATTATTGATCGGAGAGGGGTCTCGATCATGTCTGCATTATTCGCGAACCGTAGGGTGACACACTTAAGGGATACCGACACCATTCGGAGCAAATGATATGCCAGAGAAAGAAAAAGGAAAGCGCAGGAATTTATTTCACTAGACACCGAAACTGTTTCGGTTGAAATTGCTGAAACTGGTTCTGCATGTGAAATTGAAATGTTGTAAGGGGTTTTATGTGAATGTTTGTTAATTAAAGTAATTAACAAAATTCTGAATAAATAAATAAAAGAGTTTTATTTAAATGAGAGCTTGCATTAAATTTGGTGGAAATTTAATGCATGTGAGTGGATTTTTGAGTGGAGGCTTTTTAATGGGAGTGGAGGCTTTTCATTTTGAGTGGGAGCTCCACCCACATGAATGTGGAAGAGGTGGGGGCAGACCCATGGCTGGGCTCCATGCCCCTTGGGTGCCCCCCTCTCCCCTATAAAAGGCCCCCCTCTCCTCCTCTCAAAGCACACCTCCACGCGAAGGATCTCTCTCCCCCCTTTAGAATGTCCCCATGGTCTCGGATTAGCGAGATACATGTTCCCGGTGGCTTTTTCTGGAAGGATTTGTTGCTTCCGCTGCTTCGCTGGAGCGAGGGCGCGGAGGTTGTCGGGGTACCCGTATGTGTGTGCGATCACGGATGCACCACTGCTTTGAGGTGCTGGACTTGATCGTGCTGGACCGGCTGGACCAGATGGACTTCATCACGATCTTGAGATCGGCAAGCGTTCGTCTACATCATCCACGAGTACAACCTCGTTAACGCTATTCGGTCTTCGAGGGTATGTATTCTATGGATGTATATCCACCCGTTGCTTGTATCTAGTAGATAGATCTTGGTACATAGATGTTCCCATCGTAGGAAAATTTTTGTTTTCTATGCTGCGAACCCCTACAGTGGTATCAGAGCCAGATCTATGTAGATTCTTTGCATGGGTAGTACACATATGAGTATGTGGGCGATGATGATCATTTTATTGCTTCTTAGTTGTACTTTGGATATTGGTGGCATAGTGGGATGAAGCGGCCCGGAAAAACTTTACATGTCCTCGCACATGAGACCTGTTCCACGCTTGACATGCAACTAGTTTTGCATAAGTGGCTAGCGGGTGTCTGTCTCTCCTACTATAGTCAATATCTAATTTGCAACGAGTTTTCAACAATTTGGTTATCCTCGTTGTGGTTCATGTTCGTAGGTAAGAACGGTTCTATCTTCGAAAGCCCTAAGCCACGTAAAACTTGCAATGGATAAAATAGAGGCGTCTAGTTTAGATTGTTGCTGGGCTAGTGTTATGATATGGTGATGTTGTAAGTAGAAGTATGAGATGATACTCTTACAACACACATAGCGTGTAAGTTCCATAGACCTTGGCCTTACACATAAAGGTATGATAGAGATCATACCACGGTGCACATGATGGAGATCATATGCGGGAACCATATCATTTCACTTATTAACATGAGATGTTTGATTGCATCTTATATTGCTTTTTTAGCGTTTTATTAGCATAATAAGATGATCCCTCATTTAAATATCAAGATAAGAATGTGTTCTTCCTTAAGTATACACCGACAATGTTTCGTCGCTTCAAGGCATCACGTGATGATCGGGTGTACTTGAATCCATGAGCATATCTCGGGTGTAAGACAGTTACACACGCGAATACTAAGGTTCTAACTTGGCGAGCCTAGCATGTACAGACATGGCCTCGGAACACGGACCGAAAGGTTAAGCATGAGTCATATAGTAGATATGATGCCCATTTGATGCTTGCCTTTGAAGCTATGCCGACTCATGTGATGATCGGACCTGGTGTAGTGGATTTAGTTCATGTAATCACCAAAAAGGCACGAGGGATGTCATTTTTGAGTGGGAGTTCATTTCTAATTTGGATTAGTAGAACTCAATTTATCATAAATTAAATCAAAGTGAATTTGCATAATTTGTTGTAGTCATTGGCATTCGTTCACCACCTTACGCATAGTTGTAATTGAGATAATAGAACTATAGAATTCTGGATATATACTTTAGGAACTGGTATCGTATTGTGTTGAGTGTCAATAAAGTTTAAAGTCCTATTGCAAACTTTCAGCAAACTCTATTTACTCCGTGAAATTTAATAATTGGTATTAAATCGAGAGTAACAATTTCAGTGTTAGTATCTTAAGTATCATGTTTGCCTCCATGATTCTTGATTGTTTTAATATCAAGTTTATCTAGGAGCTGAATGAATTGTTTCATAAACCATCATGTGTGGCAGATATAACGATATCTGAAATAATGTTTTGGTTGCAATATGATAGAGTATAATATATGTTCTCATATTGGATGAGAATTTACGAAGGTTGGAGATGCTAGACATCCTAATCATCCAAAAGGGTTTTGGAAAGTAATGTTATACTCACGATTCGCCTTTATAAGCTACAGTAGCTTGATCGTGAAAGTCGTCATGATAAGGATGAATAGAAGATGTATGTAAAGTGTTTACTACACTAAAAGATTACTAAAGAATGGATTTTAAAAGAATACCGATCATTTTGATGATGCTGATCTACTTCAAAAGTGCAAGTCCAAAGGTATTATTATTTGAATATACACGCTTTGGACTCTGTCATGTATATGACGCCACTTTGGTGTTGATAGATTCTTTTAATAAGTAAAAAGGAAATGCTGAAAGAGAATCTATAAAATATATTTGGCAGAAAAGAAAAGATTGGAAATATCCAATTTAGGTATATATATGATATACATGTTATGGTTGTATTCTTTGCTTGTTAAACAATGTGGTTCTTGGGTATTGGATACCGAATTGGTTGGTATGAAATTTCATACAGAACGACGCAATTCATGAACCACAATGGCCTAAGTAACTAGCAAGAGAATATGTGATGATGTTCATCGAAAACAAACAAACCGTTGTTTGTATTTCTCGTTGACATCAAAGCTTGACTTCAAGATTTGTTTTAATAATTGTTATTTAAATCAGGTATTATGAGAACAAAGATTGTTCAAATAATTACCATATTCCATATTAGATGGATGATTTACAAATCTAGTTGGAGAAATCACATCCATAAAACCTAATGTTAAAATGTCGCAAGACAATTGATTGAAAGATCACTTACGAAGTGACATCGCCGTTTAAATTATATTGGAAAGAAAACATGAAGAATCTCCATATTCATGGATTTTTGGAGTCTTTGATTTGATCAAGTGACGCTTGTGAGACTTTCCTTAGGATAATTAAAACTTCGTTCAAAGGCCAAAGAAGAACGAACGACTAAAATATTGGAATTTATACATATCGATGTATGTAGTCCATTATTTATAGTCGTAAGCGATGGGTTTCAACTTCATATACTTTCTCCAGAAATTTGAGTGAATGTTCACTTAATGAGAATGAAGTATGAAATATTTGAAAATGTTTCAAAGACTTTCAAGATGAAGTGGAAAATCATTGTAACAAGAAAATAAATGGTTTATGATTTTATCATAAGGGATTCGTTTGAGTTACAAGTGTAACAAGAAAATAATGAATTATGATTTTTCATAAAGGGATTTATTTGAGTTGCAAGTTTAGCAAAACACCTAGATTTACATCTCCCGAAACACCATAGGAGTATGGAGTGTTTGAGATTTGTAATGAAACCTTGTTTGACATGGTTGGATGAAAGGTGTTATTTATAAAACTGCCATTATGTTTTAAAAGATTAAAGCTTTAGAGACTATCGCTTTTACACTGAAAAGAGCTCCATCTTGATCCGTTTAAAAGACACCATATGAGTTATGGTTTGGGGTAAAACCCAAGTTGTCATTTCTTAAATTTTGGTATGCTAAACATAAGTAAGATGTTTACAACCAAAGTCGGATGAGCATGTCTTTGTAGGTTATTTCGAATAACAATTGGTTATTCCTCTATAACACCGAGGACAAAAGGGTTTGTCACTTGAAATGTGAAGTTTCTTGAAAAAGGAATTTTTCGCAAAAGTTAAGTGGGAGGACAATAGAACTTTGATAAGGTTAACGAACCTTAGCTAAATGTGCCGAGTTGCGCAGCGCCGGAAATCGTTCTGGAGGCTGCCATAATGCTCATAGCTTATGTGCCTCAAAGGTTGTGGTCACGGAGATCTAAGTTCCTATTGAACCAAGTAGGTCGGTTAAACAATCAAATGCTAAGATTTGAGAGTAAATCATTATTGTTTAACAATGATGAACCGAATACATACAAAGAAGCGATGATGGGCCCTGACTCCGTCAAATGGCTTGAAGCCATAAAATCCGTGATAAGTCCATACACGATAAATCAAGTTTTGAACTTGGAAGACCCTCCGGAAAGGTGTAAAAACCTATCGGTCGTATTTGGATCTATAAAGAAACAGACATGGATGTTTCACATCTATGAAATAGTCGACATGTCGTAAAGTATTTTATGACAATGTTCAAGGATTTGACTATGACAAGATTTGATCTTTCATAGCGATATTTAGTCTGGGCGGATTAAAGTAGCAACCACTACATATAATTTGGTATATGGTAGATGAATAAACAAAACAAAGTTCTTCTAATAGAATGGTTACCTAGGACGTGTACATGACACGGTCCAAAGGGTTTTGTTAAATTCAAAGGATGCTAAAAAGGGCATGCAAACTTCAATGGTTGAAGTAAGCATCGCGGAGTTGGAATCTTCACCATGATGAAAAAGGAGTTTTTCATCAGGAGACGATGAAGATGCTTGCATTTGCAAGAAATTAAGTGGGAGCGCTGAGACACATTTCTAATACATTATGTGGATGACATCTTGTTGATTAGAAATGATGTGTATTTTATTGACAAAGGTTAAGAATTTCATTTCGATGAAATACTTAGGCAAAACCCGAATATTTAGCATGAATGTCTATAGTGGATAGACTGTGACGCTAATATGGTTGTGCCAAACGTACATATATGAGATATTGAAGGAGTTCAATATAGAAACGACAATAAAAAGTTCTTGTTGCATGGAAAAGGAATTGAATCAAGATTCAAGTGTATCGACACTTGATAAGTGAAACAAGATTCAAGTGCTTTGACACTTGATGAGTGAAATCACGAGAATGTTTTGATCAATCATACCATGATATGTACACATCCAGATATGTCCTATGCTCTAAGTGTTATGAGCATATACCAGAATGAATCATAAAATGATCATTGGACGATAGTAAGGATATTCTTATGATCTTTTGGAAGAACTAAGAATATATTTGTGTAGAGGTGACAAACAATTACAAATAGTTCATTGTAAAGAGTTACATTGATACTAGTTTTGTCACAAGATACAAATTAAGTTTATCTCAATTTAAACTATGAGTGGCACAATGAAATGGAAAAGGAGTTTTCATGATGGATTTGGATATATTCCAAAGTTAAGACATTGTGACGAATACTACAACAAAAGGCTAAGTATATGACTGCTATAGTAGCAGCAAAGGAGGGAGTTTGTGTCAAGTAGTTTGTTATCAAACTAAGGTGTGGTTCACAACAGGCTAACACTAAAGATATATTGTGTGACAATAGTATCGACGTGTTTTAACCCCAAGTAACTAAAGGTCTCACCGAAATACCAAATTTATACAATGCCATCTCATTGGAGAATGAGTGATGCGTGAAGACGCAAAGACATGTAAATACACACGGACCTGAAAGTGTCAGATCCGTAGATTATGTTAACCACTTGCAGTTGCGTATTTGGAGCACCAGAAAGCCATAGGTGTTCAATACACAAAGTTTTCAAACTAGATTATTGTCTCTAGTGCAAGTGGGAGACTGAAGGGAATATGTCCGAGAGGCAATAATAAAGTGGTTATTATCGTATTCCTTGTTTATGATAAATGTTTATTTTTCATGCTATAATTGTATTAATACGGAAACGTTAATACATGTGTGTTTAATAAACAAAAAGGAAGTTCCTAGTTATGCCTCTCTTATAAACTAGCTCGTTGATTAACATGATGATCAAAGTTTCCTGATCATGGACATTGGATGTTTTTAATAACGAGGTCACAACATTAGTGTAATGATGTGATGAACATTCATCCGAAGTATAGCATTACGATCAAAGTAATTGAGTTTATATTGCTATAACAACTTACGAAGTGATCCTAATCCTTAGATCATGAGATCATGTCAATCACTAACACCGGAAGAGTTTCTCGATGACATCAAACGTCACACCGTAACTGGGTGATTATAAAGATGGCTTCAGGACTACTAAAGTGTTATGTTGAGACCCATGGATTGAGAGTGGAATTTGTTCATCCCGATGACGGATAGATATGCTCTGGGCCCTCTCGGTGATATCACATTGATTAGCTTGCAAGCAAGTGATTTGATCACTAGAATGTTATATCACGGGAACAAGAAAAGAGTGCATGTCGGTAACGAGATCAAACTAGGTATGGAGATACCGATGATCGAATCTCGGACATGTAATATATCATGAAACAAAGGGATTAAGATACTAGCATAAAAGGTTCACACGATCACAGAAGTCATCGTTGAATGTGTGGGAGTCAGTACGGATCTCCAGGTCCCGCTGCTGATTATTGATCGGAGAGGGGTCTCGATCATGTCTGCATTATTTGCGAACCGTAGGGTGACACACTTAAGGGATACCGACACCATTCGGAGCAAATGATATGTCAGAGAAAGAAAAAGGAAAGCGCAGGAATTTATTTCACTAGACACCGAAACTGTTTCGGTTGAAATTGCTGAAACTGGTTCTGCATGTGAAATTGAAATGTTGTAAGGGGTTTTATGTGAATGTTTGTTAATTAAAGTAATTAACAAAATTCTGAATAAATAAATAAAAGAGTTTTATTTAAATGAGAGCTTGCATTAAATTTGGTGGAAATTTAATGCATGTGAGTGGATTTTTGAGTGGAGGCTTTTTAATGGGAGTGGAGGCTTTTCATTTTGAGTGGGAGCTCCACCCACATGAATGTGGAAGACGTGGGGGCAGCCCCATGTCTGGGCGCCATGCCCCTTGGGTGCCCCCCCTCTCCCCTATAAAAGGCCCCCTCTCCTCCTCTCAAAGCACACCTCCTCGCGAAGGATCTCTCTCCCCCCTTTAGAATTTCCCCATGGTCTCGGATCAGCGAGATACATGTTCCCGGTGGCTTTTTCTGGAAGGATTTGTTGCTTCCGCTGCTTCGCTGGAGCGAGGGCGCGGAGGTTGTCGGGGTACCCGTATGTGTGTGCGATCACGGATGCACCACTGCTTTGAGGTGCTGGACTTGATCGTGCTGGACCGGCTGGACCAGATGGACTTCATCACGATCTTGAGATCGGCAAGCGTTCGTCTACATCATCCACGAGTACAACCTCATTAACGCTATTCGGTCTTCGAGGGTATGTATTCTATGGATGTATATCCACCCGTTGCTTGTATCTAGTAGATAGATCTTGGTACATAGATGTTCCCATCGTAGGAAAATTCTACTTTCTATGCTGCGAACCCCTACATGTCCTCGTGGTCTTCTCCATCCAGCATATAGAATCCTTCAGCTTCATTGCTCAAGGCATCATATCTATTCCTTCTCATACTTTCATTTCCGAGGAAGAGCTCGGTGAGGGCATCCCAAGCTTCTTTAGCTGTGCTAAGATGCTGAATGTGTGGCATGTCTTTGTCACCCACACCAAGCTGTATCATGTGTAGAGCTATAGCGTTGAGTTGGCTATCGACCACTTCTCTTCTTGTGAGATTGTTGGGGTTTCCAACATGAAGACCATTTTCGATGATCTTCCACAACTCTATGGAGGAACTGCACACATGAGATTTCATAAAAAATTGCCATTGAGAGAAAGTAGATGCAGAAAGTTTGGGTGGATCACCCCTATTACGTATATGTGGGTGAGGGATAGGTGGATCAGGGGAATACACATGAGAAACCTCATTGTATCCATCCTTACCGCTATCCTTTTTCGAGGAGGAGCTCTTGCTAGTATCATCACCAACCACTTCGTTATCTTTGGAAACAGTTTTACCCGTTTCCTTGGATTGCGGAGTGGTATCCTCAGAGTTAGATGGAGGTGATGCTGCGGATGTGGAGAGACGCATTATCAATTGATGCATCTCTTCCATCTTAGCCTCCATTGAACTCACCAAGGTTGTTTCCAACGTCTTGAGATCGTTCATGGTGACTACCTCCGGAGCATCACTCCCATCTACCTTGGAACCCATACTTCTCTTAGGCGGTTAAGCCCGAAATAAGAGCCGAGGCTCTGATACCAATTGAAATGGATCGTACGGGCACCTAGAGGGGGGGTTGAATAGGTGCTAACCAATTTTTAATACTTTTTCAATTTTAGACTTGGCACCAAGTAAATTCTCTAGAAATGCAACTACAAGAATTTCCCTATATGTAACCCTAACTACTAAGCACGTAAAAGAGGAGCGAGGAAACCGTAGTGGAGCACGCGGAGACACATGGATTTGTTTTACCGCAGTTCCTTCCTTGTTAAGGGAAGTACATCTGCGTTGGAGGGGTGGGCGGTTCTAAGACCACCACGCCACAATAGGCCTCACCCTATTCTCCGATGGATCTCGCCACGAGAGGCCTGATCCACCTTCTCCACTATTGGATCCCTTCGAGGCGGGAACCGGTGCCTTTTACAACACTATCGGGGCAACCACCCACAACCGAATTGGGGGCTCCCGAGATGACAACAAGCTGCCACAAGGACAAGGTTTATCAATATAAACAAAAACAAGGATCTAGGTATTTGCAAGAAATACTAGATCGGGGGTTCTCCAAATGAATGGAGAGGAGATGAAGCGCTTGATTGCTGATGATGAAGATCGAGTTCTCCTCCTTCGATTCCCCAAGGGATGGAGCCTTTGGGTGGATCTAGGTGGAGCACTCTTGGATGAAGCTTTCAGATCTGATCTGGTCTTTTTCGAGATGAATCAAGAGTTCTGGCAGGAGGGGGAAGGCTGGCTTAAATACCCCCTCCCCAGATCTGGTCATTGCACAACTTTGGGGGCGAATTATCCGCCCCCTGGGAAAACTCCGCCCCAAGGGCGGATTATCCGGGGAAAACTCCGCCCCCTCTCTGGGGCTTGCGCCATGGTGAATCTTGGAGAAGATCTTGGGGGGGGCGGATGATCCGCCCCCCTTGAGGGGCAAATTATCCGGCCAGGCCGGAAAGTCCGGCCAATACTCCGCCCCCTCTCTGGGGCTTGCGCCTTGGCGATGAGAAGGAGGGCGGATTATCCGGCGGGGCCGGAAAATCCGGCCAAAATTCCGCGCCCCTTCTGGGGTTGCGCCAACTTGGGAAGAGGGAGGGGCGGATTATCCATCCCTGGGGGCATGCGGTTGGGTGGTGGTGGGGTGCCGTTGGCCGTCTCGCCTGGTGGGGGCCGGGTGCTCCCTCCTGGCGGCGCGTTCTTGCAGATCGCGCGCTCGGCCACGCGAGCTGGGTTGTTTTCATTGTCGAAGTTCAGGGCGCGCCCCTGAATGGTAGGGTTCAGGCGCGACCTGATTCGGAGTTGGTGATAGCGTGAAAGCTCCTGCATTATCACCTGCTCGAGGCGAAATTTTTCGCGCTCGGCTTGTTCCTTGCGGACCGCCTCCGCCAGCTGCAGGCGAAGTTCCTCGACCTCCGTTGCCGTCGCGTTTGGTGGGATCGGCGTGGAGAAGGGGTCTTGTGGGGGGTCGGCGCCAGTTGCCATGTAGGTCACGGCATGGCGACCGGTTCCGTCGTGGAGGTCGACGGAGTTCTCCGACCCGGAGTCGAAGTCGAAGATCCCAAGGATGGAGGGGTCCTCGAAGTCTCCGACGTTGGAGACCTGGGTGATGGAGCCCGCGGGCGATGCGGCGACGATGGATCCGACGGTCGACGCCGGGGTCGCCGAATCGGCGTCGTCGTTGAGGGTCGCGTCGTCCGCGGCCGCGGTGGTTTCGGCCACGTTGTTGTGGGCCGAGTCGTACTCGGAGGCGAGGCGGTGGATCGTGCAGACCTGGCTCTCAGAGAGCCGGTCGCGTGGCGGTGACTCGCGGATGAGCCAAGTCCTCCGAAACGATGACGTCAGTGAGGCCGACGAAGAGGCTGATCGTGCCGACTGGCAAAATCACGCTGTGCGTGACGGGTCGTGCCGCTAGGACGTAGCTGCTCGGCAAGATCTGGAGCATCTCGCCGATTGTGATCATGCGGCCGGTGGCGATTGACTCGTTGATGGGCAGATTGGATCTCGCCGCAGAACACCGGCCTGACCGGCCAGGCCCCACGGTGGGCGCCACTGTCGTGGGAATGACCACGGCAGATGCTGCACTCGGCAGCGAGTAGTAGAACATGGGGCAAGGGAGGCCAGCCATCTGCGGTGCGAGATAAGGACGGAGACACAAGGTTTTACCCAGGTTCGCCCCCCGGAGGGTAAAGACCTACTCCTGCTAGATTGTATTATGGAGAGAGTACAAGGGGCGAGCTCGATGACTAGGTGGCGAGTCGCTTGTGTGTATGATGGAACATGTCCACTATGCGTACCCTAGGGAGGTTTATATAGGCTCACCTCGCTAGGGTTTACAGATTACAACCGAATTAGTTAAGGATTCAGAGGGTCTTTGACCTAGTCCAACTAGGCCTAGCTACGCTTCTGGGCCTCCCAGCTTCCAGTCGCCCGAGTCCTCGCCAAGTCTTGATCCAGTCGCCGTCCTGCAGGCCCACTCGCTGGCGGCTTGGGCCAGTAGGAAACGTCCTGCTGGGCACACCCCGGTAGGCATGTCCCCATCACATTCCAAATCTAAGTGAACCTACATACTAAAAGTAGTCTAGATACATTTGCTTCACAAAGCTAAAACATCTTATATTTTGATACAGAAGGAGTATATGCTTGCATCTATACGTTGGGATTAGCAGAACCGTGCTGTCACGGGGAACGCTTTCAACACTTAAGGATACATATCTTGTTGATATCATGCTCTTTTGTTTGCAGATGTCATCGGTGTGAAATAAAAAAGGGAGCTTGTAAGTCCATGGAGTTATGTATGTGCGTTAGAGAAACGCCTGGGCCACTAGCCTAAGCCATGCCTAATCATGGTGGAAACTTGTAGCATCACCATAGTGAGCAATCTATGAAACATCCTTAATAAAAAGATATGCAAATAGTAAATAAAAATATCACTGAGATGCTCATTGTCTGCTTGTCTTGTCATTTTGGTTATGGGATAGCTCCTGTATCATGTGGAAGGGGTACCCCGTTGGTGTTTATTTATGATACACATGTACTTACAATGGTAAGAACTTACCGGTGACTAAAGTTGAGTAGCATGAGGAGCGGCCCTCGTACTCAAGGGACATGAGATTGCCAACTTATATTTCGTCAAGCATATACTCCATCGTTTTTCACTTTAACCTTAATCATCTCAAGATGCCTATGATAGGGGCAATGAGGGCTCAAAGCTAGTAAGTACCATAATATTTTGGAAGCTCTTTATGACTTGAAATCCCTGCTTCCCTCTATGAAGGGACCTTTCTTCTATTTTTAAGTTGAGTCAGTAAACCTACTTCCTCTCTATCTCCAGCAAGCATTTGAGTTGTTGTGTTGCAAGCATTCATATGGTGATTTATTCAATCATGTTCTTTATCTTCCTTGTTTGCACAAGACTCTTATCTATTGAGTATTACTTTGAAAGCCATCATTGTGAAAAACCTTTTTGAGCAAAGAGTGCTCCTGTTTTTGAAGACTTCTACAAAAGCTTTTTGTAGAACTATTTGCCAGCTGTTCTCTGACCAAGAACAAGAGTTTCCCAATTCCAATTATGATTTATCTTTATGCATCTCAATTGTGACTCATGTACTTGTTGCAAGCTAAGTTATATAATGGCGAGTTGCTTTCTTCTATGAGTTGTGTAATGGTAAGTGTGATGTTTCTTGTCCGTATTATTTTATCGACACTTCACTCCATAAACCTGTGGACATGTTTACTGAGCTCAGTTTTCGCTTGGGGACAAGCGAAGGTCTAAACTTGGGGGAGTTGATACGTCCAATTTGCATCACCATTCTATATCATAATTTGCCTCTATTCATTGATATGTGTCTTATTATGAGGTGTTACTTATGTCTTTTCCTCTCTTTTTGCATGTTGGATGATTCTTGGAGGATGGACTTCCAGAGTCAGGTTTCTGATGAAAAAAGAGGTGTTTTGATGCAGTTTCGCGAAGATCAGAAAAATATTGGAAAATTATATTTTCCTAGAAGACAAAGGAAGCTAGAAGGGGAGGCGTAGCTGGGCCACAGGGGGGCCCACACCCCTAGGAGCGGGCCCACCCTGGGCCACACCTAGGGAAGGTGTGGCCCACCTGGCCGGCCTCCCACTCCGCCCTCTCGCCTATATCTTCCTCTCGGAACCCTAATACCAGGGAAGCGACCACAAAAAGATTTCCGCCGCCTCTGCGGGGCGGAAAACACCGAGAGAGAAAGAGCACTCCGGTAGACAGATTTCTGTCGGGGAAATTCCTTCCCGGAGAGGTGAGATCCGCCATCAACACCGTCATCAAGCTAGACTTCATCGGGATCATCATCATCATCCACACCATCATCTCCACCAGCACCATCCTCACCACTCCATCCCGCTATAACAATCGTGTTGAATACTTGCATAGTTCTTAGGGGAAACTTTCCTGGTGTTAATTACTATTGTAGTTGATGCTTGTGAGTGGAACCATTGGATTATTGTTTATGTTCAGATTGTTATCCATCACCATATCATCTTTGATCTTCATCCATATGATGTCTTGTGAGTAGTTTGTCTAGTTCTTGAGGACATGGGAGAAGTCATATTGTTAGTAGTGGATTTGCATTGAGATATTATTCAATGGTTTAGTATTTAAGTTGTGGTGCTATTCTTCTAGTGGTGTCATGTGAATGTCGACTACATGATACTTCACAATTTATGGGCCTAGGAGAATGCATTGTGTATTTGGCTACTAATTGTGGGGTTGCCGGAGTGACAGAAACCTGAACCCCCATTAGGACACCTTTGCACAAGGGAGTGTAGGATCTAAGAGTTTAAGGCTGTGGTTAGGTTTATATCTTAATTCCTTTCCTATAGTTGCCGATGCTTGCAGGGGGTTTAATCACAAGTATGTATTAGTCCAAGTAAGGTCGGTACATTAGCACAGGTTCACCCACACAGCACTTACAACACCAAACAAGAGTACTCAACTATTTGAAGCGAAAGAACTTGACAGAATTCCCATGTTTCCTCGAGAATGTTTGGTCCTTATAAGTATTTCCACCGGCTTGTCCTTTGCTACGAAAGGATTGGGCCACTTGCTGCAGTTGTTCGTTGTCTTTATTACTTGCACTTTGTTCTATTGCTTTATCAGAAAACCCCTAAAAATCTGTTTGCTAAGTATTTACAGAGATTTACTGCTCCATACCACTAGTCAACACCTTTTGATCCTCGTTGGGATCGACACTCCTATTTATCAAAAGTACTACGATACACCCCCTATACTTGTGGGTCATCATTACTCTTGGGCTCTTAGAACCCTAGACGGTTGTGTGGTTGTTGTGCTGACTTTTTGAGGCCTCCAATTGAGTTGTGGAGTGGCCTCAAGCTTGTGGCCTTTTGTGGCTTTGTTCTTGAGAACCTACAATTGAGTTGTGGAGGTAGCTCCAAGCTTGTATGGGTTTGGTGACCGCCCGCAAGTTTCCCATAGTGAATCGAGTGCCCACCTTTTATGGTCCGCACTCGGGATAATAGGGTGAATCTGTTGTGGCGTCGGTGTGTTGCGTGCCTTTACATCTTGGGGTGAGGCCTTGTGTGGAATTGAGTGAGCATCGAGCCACCACACCCTTAGGTGAGCCATTTATGGCGTTCGGAGAGCATTGCGCTATCGTACCCATCCAATGGAGACGTAGCTTCTTTGAAAGTAAACTTCGGGATAAAAATCACCGTCTTCGTGTCCATTAGTTATCTCTCCACCGAACCTCTTTACTTATGCATTTACATTGTGATGGCCATCGTGCTTGAAGTTTTATATCTTTCTATCACCTTGTTGCTTGTCTTGCTTTGCCTAGGTTGTTGGTACAGTTAGGTGAACCTAGTGTTTTTAGGTTTTGTGCTCTATAATTAAATGTTAGTTTTATTTTGTATTTATTAAAGCATAAACTAATAGAAGAAAAAGGGTCTTCGATTCGGTCCAGAGTCTAACACTAGTCCCGGTTTGTTACGGGCTGGGACTAGTATGAGCACTAGTCCTGATTCGTACCGTTTTCAGCGGCTAGGAGCCCAAGGAAATTTTAGTCACGGGTCGTTTCGGACCTTAGTCATAGGTCGTGATACGACCCGGGACTAAAGGGTTTCGGGCACGGGCAACACCCTTTAGTCCCGGGTCGTGATACGACCCGAAATTAAAGAGGTGCGGGCCACGGCAGGAAAACTTAAAATGGCTATTACTCTTGGGTACGATGACGGAAAAGAATGTACAACCGATCAAAATGTGCGGAAAGAATTGTGATTTCGATTTTAACAATGCTAGGCCATTTTGGATTCTTTTAGATTTTTAAAATTCGAAAAAGGAAATAAAGTTATTTAAAAAATTAATTTTATTTGCAATTTTTTATTCCATATTTGGATTCCTCACATTTTTCTGATAATTATGGATATATTATTTGTCGAATTTTGATTTACAGATTTAAAGATATTATTTATGCCATATTAAATGAATAAATGGCAAAAAATGAATAAAATATTATTTTATTTAGTTTTTTACTTTGATTGGATTAAAATATTATTATTAATTATATATTGTTGTTTAATAAAATAGTTGTTTGTAATTTCAAAAAATAAAAGAGCTAATAGGATTGATATGGTAGTGTTGACAACAAGGTACAAATGGGCTTCGCGTAAGGGCATCCTAATGGAACAGAGAAGTTAAGCATACTAGGGGTGGAGTAGTGCTAGGATGGGTGATCGACCGGAAAGTTTGACCACCAGTGTAAGTATACTTAGTATTAAAACTGTTTCAAGTGAGAGGATTACGGGTCAAAACAATTCAAAAGTTCAAGGAAAAATTCGAAAAATAAAATAATTTTTTTTGAAAAATATCTCTAGTCCCGGGCCATATTACGACCCGAGACTAAAGGTTCTTCGTCCCCCCTCCCCCCCCCCATGTGGTGGCCTCTAGTCCTGGGTTGTAGCAAACCGGCACTAGAGGTAGGGGCCTTTAGTCCCGATTTCGCAGTCCCGGGTGCAAAACCGGGACTAAAGTCCCTTACAATCCAGGACTATATAGTTTTCTTTTCTACTCATATAGTTTTCCAAAAATTTCTAAAACATGTGCTTTATTTTTGTTATATTACGATGATAAGAAAATTCTGGTTCGAACTAGGTAGACTGTTCATTTACCCTACGATATAATGTAGACGCGTAGTTAGCCCTAACAATGAAGAGTGAATGAATTTCTGAATGGTGTGCGGTTGTATTTACGAATCGGAACATCTGAATACCGAAAGGAGGGGATGATTAACTCGAGTCTGATAGCATATGTCAGGAGAATAAAATCGAGCGGCTCTCCAAGGAAAAACATAAGTTTTAATCTCTTCGTTACAAAGCCTAGTGAATACTCCAAGACATTCAGTTCTCGTCAGGTAATCGAGGCATGCTCCCTATTACATTTCAAAATCCACTGACCATCGTGGCCACGAACCGCTCCATGCCGGCGGCCATCTGCTTCGCTTTGCTTTGCTTCGGCTCCTTGTTGCTCTAGGTTCTAACACGATGAACTCGAGTTTCTCGCTTGCGTGCAATGAAGAAGGTTACGGCCGCGCGTACATGTATTTATTTATAGCCTCTGGCCCTCTGCACAGCAAGGCCGTACCGTGGCCGGGAAGTTTGTGTTGGATCATTGGATGCATGTCCTGCTCATGTTCGTTTCCGACTCGGAATCATCAAGCTGGAAACTGGAAAGCCGACCGCGTATGGAAGTCCGCATCGCAGAGGGCAATCCCCATATCTCTAGGGTGTCAAGTGAGATCCCATCTAAATTCCACCCGTAGTTCATTTATTAAAATCTAGTGTAAAAAATTTAAACTAAATTTTGACAAATGAACCTATATATCTCATCTGCAGCGCGATGGTGTACTTTTAGCCCGCGCGCGGAGGAACCTGAGCCGCGGCCCATTAACGCGGCAGACATGTTTTGATCGGGTTTCTTTCTTTGGTTTGTTTCTTTTCTGACTGGTTTTTGCTACTTTATGTTTTTTCTTTTCTGTTTTTACAAATTTGAACATTTTTTGAAATCTGAATAATTTTTAATTCTGATTTTTTTACAATGTAAACATTTCCAAAAATTAATCATTTATTCAAATCAGAACCTTTTCATATTTGAACAATTTTCAAACTTGTACATTTCTTAAATTTGAAATTTTTTATTAACTTAAATGATTTGTAAATTTGTTTTTTTTCAAAATTCAAACTATTTAAGATTCAAACATTTTTCAAAATAAGCACAATTTTTAAATAAAATTGTAAAGGAAAAATAATAAAAATTAAAAGAATAAGAAAGAAAACAATACCTATTATTTTGGGTCGCATTGCACGCGGCTGTAACGAAACGCTGTAGGCAGGACGGAAAGCCTCCCGTTTTGAGCGGGATATAGGCGTTTGATATTTAGCCCACATGTCAGTGACACATTTTATTTTTGTCATTATCTGTTCTAGACTCAATGAAAGGCCCAACCTAATCTACCATAGGCCAGAGGCCCACCTAACTCTAACTTGTTAACCTAACATGATTTACACAAGGCATCTCACACAACCACACCCCCACGGTCACGTTCGTCCATTGCGTTCCCATGGAGACACACACAACAACAATGTAGTCGTAGTGTAAGGGTACATTGTTGTGGTTTTGATAATAAATGACAGTCCTCTTGGAATACTCCCTCAGTCCCGGTTTAAAGGACACAATTTGCAATTCTCTGGGCCCTAGGTGTCATCTAATTGGTCCATTTAATAGCATGGAGTAGAACATCCATGAAGAAAAAAAGAATTAGAAAAGCGTTCACATTTGTTCACATATGTGCATGCAAGCATTTTGTTCTTTTCACACGGGAGTAATTATAGGAATTAAATGATTTTGTGTCTAAGTATTTTGGGATTGCATGGTTTGCAAATTGTGTCCTTTAAACCGGGACGGAGGGAGTAATGTTTTCATTGAGCTTTATATAAAGTAATATTTCATGGGTCATGCTTGTAGTCCATGTGTTGAATTCATGTATGGATGCCATAAAGATAAAGCTATATCTTGAGTATTGGCATCAAGATCATCGATTTGAAGAGAAGAGTATGATATGATCAAGAAGAAAAAATGAAGATGGAGTTCTTGTGCGGAACTCAATTTAGCCATCCTCTAAGGTTATGTGTTAAAAAAATGGATGATTAAGATCTTGAGAGTTCGATCTCAAGAGAAGAATTCAAGATATGGCTCTAAGTCGGTGTCATGATAGTCTCACGAGGTGAGCTATGGTTGACTAAGATATAGAGCATGCAATCATACGAAGAGTTCTTTATGTATCTCAAGATATTTATATGTATGAGAAGATATATGGTTGAGGTCAATGATGAGACATCGGTGAGGCCTCGTAGGCATCAATGAGACCAACGAATTGGCTAGCAGCGGCTAGGTGTCGTACATGCTGAGACGCCAATGAGGCCTCGTAGGCATCATTCAGGTCAATGCCCTCTGGACGACGGTCATTTGTGCTTGGGGAGAACACCTCGTTGGGGCTGAAGCTGCCGTATCCGCCAAGCTCGGCATCATGGTGGTCGGGGCAGAACCTTGTCCTGGAGAGCGGCGTCTTGGAGCTTTTGTGGAAATAGCCAATCTGCGATGGCGACCCAGCCCTCAGGTGCGACAGCAGATGTCGGTGCAGGTGTTTAACCTAATCATGTTGAGGAGGAATGAAATTCCCAATGTTGTGGGCTTGTATTTACTAGCTTGTGAATCTAAATATCAGGTAGAATATCAGGATAATACAACCGAATTCTCCGAGGAAAAACATAAGTTTATTCCCTTGGTTACAAAGTCTAATTAGTAGTACTCCAAGGCACTCAACTGAACTAAGATCAAGCTTTGGCCGATCGATGATCTGCTTCCACACAGACCAAGGAAAAAAAAGAAGCAAACACACATGCTAAACTCGGTACACGCATCATCGGTTACTCCAAGGCAGAATATCAGGATAATACAACCGAATTCTCCAAGGCAAAATATAAGTTTAGTCCCTTTGTTACAAAGCCTAATTAGTGGTACTCCAACTCTCGAAGACACTGAATTCTTTGCCATGTCATCGAGACGTGCTCCCTATTACAGCGCAAAATCAACTGAAGCAAGTAAACAAAACTCGGTACACTACACTCATCATGGGTTACTCCAAAGCGACGGCCTCGAAGAAGACTGCCACGCTGTCGCTGTCCCTGGCATGCTGCTGCGCGAGGGCTGACGGCGGCGTTGGCACTGCGCCGGAGAAGTACCCCTTGGCCGCCTCCACCAACGCGGACGCCACCTCCGCCGCCGTGCTGCCGTTGCGCTTGCCGTCGTCGCTGGCGGGAACCGCGGGGGCCATGGTGCCGTCGAACGGCGCCTCGCAGTAGACCATCGTGGCCACGAACCGCTCCATGCTGGCGGCCATCTGCTTCGCTTTGCTTTGCTTTGCTTCGGCTCCTTGTTGCTCTAGCTTCTAACGAGTTTCTCGCTTGTCGTGCAATGCTTAGCTTGCGGCCGCGCGTGCAGGTATATATACATGTCCTGCTCGTCTTCGTTTCTGACTCGGAATCATCAGCCGGAAACTGGTAAGCCGACCCCGTATGGAAGTCGGCGTCGCAGAGGTTCTTTCCTTGGTGAAAACATGTGCGTGGTATTCAGGAGCCCGGCCCGTTAAGCTAGCACCTCTTCGGCCTGTCGCAGCCCATATCACCGCCCAATTGGACCGGCACCATCTCCTACGACCGGGAGCTTCCTACTTGACACCTTAAGCGCAATGCTCCCACGGATTCTTTTCGTAGCCTGCATCAATGCGGTCCAATTTACAGGTATTGTTCTAAAAAAACAGGTATTGTTTCACTTTTATAATGATGTTTTATTTTTTTTTGATTTCTTGATAGAAAAAAAGTTTTCTATAAGCCAAAGAAAAGACTGAAACAACCACGTTTTAAAACAAAACTAAGGCCCAGTTCTTTTTGGGGCTTCTTCGAGAAGCCGCTCTCCCCCCAGCTTCCTGGAGAAGCCGGTCTAAAAAAATTTCGAGGCTTCCAAAATAGTTAAGTCTAAACAAATTTGGAAGCCTCGCAATTTTTTTAAACCGGCTTCCACAGGAAGCTGGGGTAGGGCAGCTTCTGGGAGAAGCCACAAAAAGAACTGGGCCGACTATAGGTAGATAGAACGGGACACCTTCAAATTAAACATGGTCTAGAAGCCAACCACGCAAACACATGGACGAGATAACTTATCAAAGTCGCCAAGGGGAAGAGGGAGTCCAATTATGCAAAGAAGGGCAGGACTGGCCACCCTTTCTTCGGAGAGTCGAAGACGTTGTGGTGTGCAGGTCTCGCCTCAATACGCCAACCGCAACTAGCGCTTAGAATGTCGGACGACCCTAAAATGCCGAAACCGTTGCCCATTGCACACGTGTCTACTACCACCATCCGAAATCCATCAAGAACTTTCGTGTGTCCAAGATGCCATAACACAGGATCCTCCCTCTTCCGCTGCCCACGCCACCCAAAGAAACCATGCTCGCGGGATCTTACAAAAAGAGTCATGGCACGTGTCATCAGCCCGCATTCCAACTCTGAGTCCAATCTCCAAGAACATCGCCTCAAAGAAGGTAGCAACATCAACGATGTCGCCGTTTTGTGATCCGCCTCCAAAATCCAGATCTAAGTTTTCACCCGAAGGATTAGATCATAAGTATGGATTGTATTGGGGCTCCTTGACGACGCCACCATGAAGGAAAAACAACAAGACCGGGCAAGGCTTTAGCCCGGAGCGCCATGTACGCATGCACGCCACTCAACCACGCACAAACGACGCCACAAAATACCTAACACTATCGAAAACACGCTAGCTCGAGAAATGTATTAGACCGCCATCCTACCAATGGAGGCCACCGCATGCCTAGAAGCCAACCACACAAGCACATGGACACGATAACTTATCAAAGTCCCCAAGGGGAAGAGGGAGTCCAATTATGAAAAGAAGGGAAGGACTGGGCCACCCCTTTTTGGAGAGTCGAAGACGCTGTGGTGTGCAGGTCTCGCCTCAATCCGCCAACCGCCAATAGCACTTAGAATGTCGGACGATCCAAACGGTCTGATTTTGTCTGTTTTGATCGGGCCACAGACTATTTCGGGTCATGGTTCGGCTTGTCCGGCCAACCGCGGCCAGCGGCAATGATCCATTTGTCTGCGCTTGTCCAACGGGGTCATGCTAATTTTTTTTGAAATTCAAAGAGAGATAATACGTGCTAAAACTGGCAAAGTTCATACATATTCATATGTAATTTACATTCAAATATAAAATACGAAATTTAAACTAGCCTTAGCCCTAACTACCGATCTTCGTGCGCCGACGCCGTCGTGTCCATCTTGGGGTCGAGGTCGATGTACTCCGGCAACGTCTAGAGATTGGTCGGTGGCAGGGTCGGAGCGGGCGCGGGCAGGTTGATCACCTGGCTAGTCCGTGTTGCCCGCGACGCCATGTAGAGGTGGAGGTGCGCCAGCTCCATCCCCTCCTCCGGCACTGAAAGCGCCCACCTCGGCAATGGCGGCGCAGGAAGCAACTGCATGTTTGCCTACGCCACCGGGCCGGTGAGCTAGACGGCTTCTTGGTAGCCGCCACAAAAGGCGTCCTCATCCTTCGCGCTGGCCGCAATGGCCTTCTCGGTATAGGCATCCTCGTCATTGCCCCATGCTAGTACCTACTGGTACTCCAGGGCCAGGTGCGTGCGGTGGCTGTGACTGCGTCCACCTCCTCCTCCTTGAAGATGATGTCGTCACCGTCGATGCCGAGAGCGTCATCGGAGTGGTTGACAGCTCCATCGTCGTCGGGGTTGAAGGCGGGGACGTTGTATGCCTTCCACGGCTGGAACTCGCCGTGGAAATTGCTCGCGCGCCACGTCGTCTGCTCCCAGGCAAGGAATTATTTTTAGAAGTCCTGGCATGAAGAGCACCGTAGTTCCATTGGTGTAAAAATGTTGAGCTAATGTAACTAGTTTAAATCTACTGCAAGTGGGATATTGCTGGGAATATGCCCTAAAGGCAAATAAATGATTATTTTTGTTCCAGGTATTCACAATTGTAGTTTATTCTTTATGTTCTAACTATTGTGTCTTGATTGTGAGAATATAAGGAAAACTCAGAAGCATGTGTAAAGATATAAACACCAATGTTCCTTGCCCCATGGGCATGACTAGCTCATTGTCAAAGATGATCAAGTTTTCCAGATCATGGTATAGTTATTCTAACAATGATACCATTTGACACTGAGGGTATATTGTTAAGATTAACAAGTACATTGAACCAACCCAAGTCAAATGATCTACTAAAATTAAGATAATCATTTTCATTTCGTTTTTAGTATATCATTGTTGTTGCTATATTACTTTGTCCTTTGACCATGAGGATATCAGTTGTACTTCATAGTGGAAGACATGTCTTGATTGCATCCTAGTTTCACCTTTCATCGGGTGATCATAAAGGTTGCCTTCAAATATGTTGGAAACTTATGCAGTTCACAAGATAGTTTGAGATGGGATTTTCACCTTTTTTGATGGAGAGATACTCTTAGGCCCTTCTTGATATTACGGTATCATTAATCATCTGGCTAGAAACAGAGTGATGAGATTCACTGTATACTAGAATATGTGAACAAGAGAAAGAACGAAAAACCATTAACGATGCCAGCATGGTATAGTAATCAAGAGTTGTATTATATGGATAATGAATTATCTTACATAAGTATTGTAGTGTATCATGATGCAAAGGGGTAGTAAAAATCAACACCCTCCTCCACTCTACCTTTTAGTAGGATTTGTGGCATCAATTTTATTGGAAGCTATATATTTAATGCCACAAATTTTCACATGAATCAAGGTGTTAGGGGTGCACTACCTCATCAAACCACGACATGGATGGATCCGTGTTATCAAATCGTGCCATCATATTGCTGAAATCAAATCATCACCAACTTTAAAATTTGCTATTTTTATGATGGCACGCAAGCTCATTGCATGGAAAAGCCGCGTCAAACTAATTGAATCAACAAAGATATTTCGTCTGCTCAACTTCCTCAAAAAATCAAATAGGAAAGGGACCATACATTGTGTTAAGATTCTTGACACGATGGCTAAGCAGGAGACTTCGAATTGGAACATTTGGTTCTTCTCGAGTGGTCCTGACAATTTTGTCATCATGACTTCATTATGCATACTAATAAGTAGCATGATGGTTGTCGTACTAATGTATCCTTCTGTGGTGTCTGTGGTGTATGAGCCAAGTGGACCTAGTTGTATGTATGCTATGTGGAACTCTGTGGGACACTCCATGACTAGTTAGTATGTAACCTGGGTTCATTAGAAAAGTCTTACGGGACAAGGGATGCAACCATAAGCACTATCTGTACATAACTTGGAGTCATACACATACGTGAAGAGCATGCCCTACCAACCTATGCATAAAAGAAGGACTCAAGACCCGTATAGGAGACTAAAGTCCCTCAAATGCATAATAGACCATAAGCCTTCATGCAAACATAAGCCAATACATATATAAAGTGCTCCCACTAGTTTCGTCCTCAATGATCCGTTGAGTTTCCCATGTTACTCATCAGGTTCATCTTTGTAAACATCATTGTAATTTGTTATGGATATAAATCTAACAAAGCAGGAGTCACTACGACACACCGGCTCTTTGCCGTGTGGGGAAAAAGACACGACAAAGGCCCTTTGAAACACGGCAAAGTCTTTGCCGTGTGTATACACGACAAATGCCACACGACAACGTTCGGCCGTGTGTTTTCTAAATAAGACACGACAAAGACTTTGCCGTGTGTCTTACACATAGACATGACAAAGTAAAGTGAGATGACAGTTCCCGCGGAGATGACGGTGTCTATTCTTTGCCGTGTGTCTCCTTGAAAAGTACACGATAAAGAAGCTGTATTTGTCGCGTGTCTCATGGAAAATTACACGGCAAAGAGACTGCCTTTAAAAAAAATTCAATTTTGTTTCAAACTTTTTTAAATATTGTTTACTTGATAATCTCATATAGTATATTTTAACCCTTTGTATGCTTAATATTAGGTTAAATTGCACTCATAATCAAACTTCTCCTTCGGTCACCCATCCTAACACTACTTTATCTCTAGCACGCTTAACTTCTTCATTCCTTCAGAATGAGCTTCCGAGAAAGAAATCATACCTTGTCAATAATACTTTCATATCAATCCTATTAACTCTTGGACCATGATGTCAAACATCTCAGTTTTAGATTTCAAATAATTATTTAAGTAAACAATAATGAATAAGTAATAATAATCTTGAATCCAAATAAAAAATAAAATGATTTTATTTTATTTCATTTTTCTATTTAATATGGAATAATTCATATATTTAAATCCGTAAATCGGAATTTGAAAAATAAAATGTCTAAATCAATCAAAAAATGTGAGGAATCCAAATATGACATCCATATAATCTTGTGAAAATGGGGTGATATCATTTTGAATTAGCCATTTGGTGGTTGCTTCACAAAATCCCATGTTTTTTGTGATCGGAAAATGGAAAATGGCTTTTTGGTGCAACATTGTTCGCTATCCCATGATGCATATGCATGCACAATATGGACACATCATCACAAACTATGCTTTGATTGTAGCTATAACATTGGTTATTTGACCCGAAAGCAAGGAAACCTTGAATGAGATAGGTCATTTTGTGAAGGTTTTTTAGACATATTCAATATACCAAGTTTGATATTTTTTCCTCCAACTATGTCACATAATATGACACTACGCAAAGGTTTTGCATTGTTTCGATCGTTTTTGAATTTTTTATGCCTCTTTTAAACTATCAACAAACTTTGTTGAACGACGGATATGAAGATTCTTAGCTCGGAGCTGAGCCTCTCTAACTTTCATTGGATCTTTGATGAAATAACATATTATGAACCTAAAAATGATTTTTGTAAAAAATCATGACCATCAGATCATGTACCTGTAGTTCATATCTGACCCACTTCCTATCGATTCGGCAGGAATTTGTCTTTTTCACTTGGGGTGGACGAAAAGGTTTGAGATCCCCCTATTGGGACATTGTCCATTTAAGGTGGTATAGTATTTTTAAAAAATGGGGTGGTAGCATTTTGAATTAGCCATTTGGTGGTTGCTTCACAAAATCCCCTATTTTTGCGCTCAGAAAATGGAAAATGGAGTTTTGGTGTGACGAAAAGGAAAACTTCCTCCTGTAACATTGTTATATATCCCATGATGCACATGAATGCATAATATGGACACATTATCACAAATATGCATTGATTCTAGCCATAACATTAGTCATTTGACCCTAAAGCCATGAAACCTCGAATGAGATATGTTATTTTATGAAGGTTTTTTTGAGACATATTCAATATACCAAGTTGGATATTTTTTCCTCCAACTATGTCACATAATATAACACCACGCGAAGGTTTCACATTGTTTCGATCGTTTTTGAATTTTTTTATGCCTCTTTTAAACTATTGACAAACTTTGTCGAACGATGGGTATGAAGATTCTTAGCTCGGAGCTTAGCCTCTCTAAACTTGCATTGGATCTCTGATCAAATAGCATATTGTGAATCTAAAATGATTTTTGTAAAACATCATGGCCATTAGATCATGTATATGTAGTTCATATCTGACCCACTTCCTACTGATTCGACAGGAATTTATCTTTTTCACCTGGGGTGTACGGAAAGGTTTGAGATCCCCCTATTGGGACATTGTATATTTAAGGTGGTCTATTTTTTTAAAAAAAGGGGTGGTAGAATTTTGAATTAGCCATTTGGTGGCTGCTTCACAAAATCCCCCGTTTTTATGCATGGAAAATGAAAAATGGCTTTTTGGTTCGACGAAAAGGAAAACTTCCTCCTACAACATTGTTCGCCATCCCATAATGCACATACATGTATAATATGGGCATATTATCACAAACTATGCGATTGATTCTAGCCATAACATTGGTCATTTGACCCGAAAGCCAGGAAACCACGAATGAAATAGGTCATTTTGTGAAGGTTTTTTTGAAACATATTTAATATAACAAGTTTGATATTTCTTCTTCTAACTATGTCACATAATATGACATCACGTAAAGGTTTTACATTGTTTTGATCATTTTTAAATTTTTTATGCCTGTTTTAAACTATGGTCAAAACAGCTAGCACAAAGATTCTTAATCAACATAAATATCTAATATTTGAGTTTATATAGAAAGATCTCATTTTTCTGCAAATTATGATATATTATTTGTATTTTTCTGAAATAGAATGATTTTTTTATGATTTTCCTAAAAGTAATGTGATAAAAGGAAAAAAAAGGACTTTGTCGTGTATACTACGGAATACACATGGCAAAGGCCCTTTGCCGTGTATACTGCAGAATACACACGACAAAGGCCGACGATGGAACACAACAAAGAGGCCACCGTTTACAACCGTTAGCTCCTCCCCGTCAAGTGGACTGTAGGGTTCGCAACATAGAAAACAAAAAAATTCCTACGATGGGAACAACTAAGTACCAAGATCTATCTACTAGATACAAGCGACTGGTGGATATACCTCCATAGAATAAATACCCTCGAAGACCGAATAGCGTTAACGAGGTTGTACTCGTGGATGATGTAGTCGAACGCTTGCCGATATCAAGATCGAGAAGAAGTCCATCTGATCCAGCCGGTCCAGCACCATCTAGTCCAGCACCGCAAAGCAGTGGTGCATCCGTGATCGCACACACAGCCGGGTACCCTGACAACCTCCACGCTCTCGCTCCAGCAAAGCAGCGGAAGCAACAAATCCTTTCAGAAAAAGTCACCGAAAACATGTATCTTGTTGATCGGAGACCATGGGAAAATTCTAAAAGCGAGAGAGATCCTTCACAAGGTGTACTTTGAGAGGAGGAGAGGGAGGCCTTTTATAGGGAGAGGGGGAGCACCCAAGGGGCATGGCGCCCAGTCCATCGTGGCTGCCCCCACCTCTTCCACATTCAAGTGGGTGGAGCTCCCACTCAAAATGAAAAGCCTCCACTCGCATAAATATTCCTCCACTCAAAAATCCACTCACATGCATTAAATTTCCACCAAATTTAATGTAAGCTCTCATTTAAATAAAACTCTTTTATTTATTTATTCAGATTTTTTAATTACTCTAATTAACAAACATTCACATAAAACCCCTTATAACATTTCAATTTCATATGCAAAACCAGTTTCAGCAATTTCAACCGAAACAGTTCCGGTGTCTAATGAAATAAATTCATGTGCTTTGTAATTCTTTCTCTGGCATATTATTTGCTCCAAATGGTGTCGGTATCCCTTAAGTGTGTCACCCTACGATTCGCGAATAATGTAGACATGATCGAGACTCCTCTCCATCAATAATCAGCAGCGGGACCTGGAGATCTGTACTGACTCCCACACATTCAATGATGACTTCTGTGATCGTGTGAACCTTATACGCATGTAACTCAATCCTTTTGTCTCGCGATATGTTACATGTTCGAGATTCGATCATCGGTATCTTCATACCTAGTTTGATCTCGTTACCGACATGTACTCTTTTCTCGTTCCCGTGATATAACATTCTAGTGATCAAATCACTTGCTTGCAAGCTAACTAATATGATATCACCGAGAGGGCTCAGAGTATATCTCTCCGTCATCAGGATAGACAAATTCTACTCTTGATCCATGAGCCTCAACATAAGACCTTCGTAGCACTGTATCCATCTTTATAGTCACCTTGTTACGGTGTGACGTTTGATGTTATCAAGATACTCTTCTGGTGTTAGTGATTGACATGATCTCATGGTCTAAGGACTAAGATTACTTCATATGATATTATAGCAATATAAACACAATGACCTTGATCGTAATGCTATACTTCGGATGAATGTTCATCACATCATTCCAACAATATTGTGACCTCGTTATTAACAACATCCAATGTCCATGATCAGAAAATCTTTGATCATCGTGTTAATCAACGAGCTAGTTTATAAGAGAGGCATAACTAGGAACTTTCTTTTTGTTTATTAAACACACATGTATTAACGTTTCCGTATTAATACAATTATAGCATGCAAAATAAACATTTATCATAAATAAGGAATACGATAATAACCACTTTATTATAGCCTCTCGGGCATATTCCCTTCATGGACCTGAGGGGTCGCGGGTCCCACCTCCTTGCCGTGACGATGCCTATGCCGTGTGCCGCTGTCGACTTTGCCGAGTGTTTTTTCTTTGACGTGTTTCTTTATGGGTCTTTGTCGTGTATATTTTTTTGTCGTGTTCTTTTTTCGAAATTTGCCGTGTTCGTGTACTTTGTCATGTGTTTTCTGGGTTACACACGACAAATACAAACTTTGCCGTATTCCGGTCTATTTGGCACACGACAGCGACATATTTTTCCGTAATGAGTAAGGGGTCCGAACCTAGTTAACACCCGTCTCCCATCTATAACCACCGGTGACCCGACATATTTCATGATAAAACAAATCATGTACAATCTATGCCAGTGAGGTTACAATATTACAACCCTCCACATAATACAATGACCTTTGAGTAATATAATTTCACGAGGTTAACAAAAGTTTCACTATTTTGACCTTATGAACAAGTTTGTTTCTTCTCAAATGTAATGGGTTCTTTTTTCCTTTTTTTCTTTCACATAAAATAAATAGTAGAAGAAGCTGGGTCAGTTGTATAGGTCAAGTATACCTATCTCTTTAAAAAAAGTACATGTCAAATACCAAGATGGTGCAAAAAGAAAGTATGTAGGCAGACCTACATGCACGGGGTAATTATTACGTGTAGGGGCTAATTCGGATTCTTTGCCTGTCCAGCGAAAAAGAGCTTTCTTTAATGTATAATAAAATAATAATACTAGGCCTTGGTAGGTATATGTCACTCTTTTACCTAGAATTGATACTCTCCCTTATGCAAGAATGGTTGGGTGGTCTAAAAATATATACTACCCTGGTTGGGTGACTTTACATCGATCGGTACTCCTCTCAGTGAATTTATCAATGTTTCCACTCCCTCCACCATGCATGGCTGCAAAATGCATGCCACTATCACCAAATTCCCACCCATGCAACACGCATCATATATTACCTAATTATAGCAAACATAATATTTTCCTCAAAATGGGCACATAAATAAAAGGCATATAGTATATGCATCGCATCGACCAATTCCTCAAGGTTTGCATGAACTCGTGATCCAGGTGTGAGTGTGTGACAGGCTCTCATGGAGAATTCACCATGGAGCCAGCGGTACATACACAAAAAGGCCAAGCTAAAGTTGTCGACAGGAGACAAAAACCAAGATCGCCCAAGATTTTCACACCACCAATTGACCGCGACAAGGCGATAAAAGTATGCTCGTACGTGTGGCACGAGGGGCTAGCTGCTGCTGCGCCGCACACAATATTTTCAACAAGCCACGTCGCGGGAGATTTTGTATATGTAGCCAAAAGCAGTGCTTGATGGTCTGACTTCACATCAACCTGCTGACACGTCCGATCCCCCCATTTTTTCTCGAGTTTGCGCGGAATATCAACACAAAACAGCTGGAGAAGGCCAAAACTACGTGCCCTTTTTCTCAACCGTCTTCCTCTTGTCGCGACACACGATCGGGATCGAGACAACATACGATCCATCCACATCCATCCGTCCGTCTAAACTACACCATAATTAAAAGTAATCGAAACGCATGGTGTTCTCGTTTGCTGGTCGATGGATCCATCACAATAATGCATTACATCTTTATGGCTTTATTATTATTATGCTACATATATATAAGCTATAGGTATACAAGTAATTAACAATACATACATGTCTCCCCCCTCTCTCTCTCTCTCCTACCACACACACACACACACCGTCTTTTTCAATTCTGTAATTTGTAGTATCAGCTCCGATCTTGAATCTTACGTTGGCTTTTAATTGTCTCCCTAGTGTGTCCCTCCCTAGGAAATTATTCACGTACAATACCGGCCATGCACGCACGCGCGCATGCACGTAGAAAGATGGATTGAGTTAGTGCTAGTAGTGCGTACGTGCATGCATGCGGCATGACGCGCCACACTAAAACACTGGACAAAATAAAATAATTAATTAGCCACCGCTACACGTTGTTCATCGTCAAGTCCGCGTGTAGCGACGACACCGACCGCGCCAGGCTCCAGAGGTCGCCGTCGCCGGCGCTGGAGACGGCGGAAGAGGAGAAGGCAGCGGCGCTGTGCTCGTTGAAGAAGAAGGACGGCATGGCGCCGTTCGCCTTGGTCGACCCGTCGGAGAGGCCGTTGCTGAGCTCGTAGGACGCGAGCCTGTCGAGCGTGTCCCAGTCGCCGCCCCCGCCGTACTCGGTCGGCGGCGGCGGCGGCAGGAGCCCGGGCCCGGCGGCGACGTGCTCGAGAGGCGGGAGCTTCATGTACCTCTCGTACAGGGTGCCGCCGCCCGTGGCGGCGCTGTTGATCAGGTGATCCAGAGCGGAGCTGGCGGCCGGCTTGGTCTCCTGCTTGCACTCCGTGGAGGACGGACGGCCCATGTAGTGGTTGAGGATGTGGTCGAGGGCGTCGTCGCTGGCGGAGTAGTGCAGCAGCTGGTGCTGGTGCTGGTTCTGCTGCTGCATCTGGGTGGCCTTGGCGTGCTCGCTGCCGGTGGTCACCGTGGACGAGCAGTTGCTCGGGGTGCGCTCTATTGCTACACCGCCGGCCAGCTTGTTGGCGGCGCAGCCCTGGCCAGCAGCTTGGTGGCTGGCGACGAGGTGCTTCTTCTTGAACACCCTGCAGATGACCCACCCGTCCTCCTGCGCCGACGACTGGTCCCCGGCCACGCCGCGTATCTGCTCACACGTACGAATCAGCACGGTAACTCGATCGCATGAGATGATATGGTCGAGATCGGTATGAGCAGCAAAAGTCAATTGATTAATCAAGTGCGTGGTGTGACGTGCTTAACTAATCGCATGCAATTATTGTCCCGGTTAGATTAGTCCACAGCGTGATGCATGCATGGTGTGGAATTTTGGTAGTACCACTAGTAGAATAAGGTGGGTTAATTCGTAGAAGGTGGGTTAATTCGTAGAAGGTGAGTTAATTTTGGATCGGAGTCCATTTACACGAAAACAGTAGTACTCCGTACAATACTAGGAGCCAGCTCAAAAGATCTCCAAATCCTGGATCCATGCATATGCATGCATATGTCGCATATAGAGTTTGACCTCGAGAAAAGGAAGAGATCGATAATGGAGTTTCGTTTGTCATATGCCGGTGTCTCCGCGTACAAAGGTCCACTGTTGTACCATTCCCTTTGCAGTACTGTACGAGTGTGTGAGATAGTGAGTGAGTGTGTGTCGTCAAGTACGCATGTAGTACGTGAGATAGTTGGGTTAGCTATGAGACCATGTACGTGTTGTTGGACGATATGATCTTGCTGGTGCAGGACCAGATTCTCCTGCTGCGCGCGTGCCCATTGGCTTGGCTTGACCCCAAGACGCCCCGCGTGCACGCACCTAACCACCACCTCGACGTACCATCGATCACCGATCGATCAATCGCTCGCTCGCATTTCGCTTCGAGATCGCCGGCCCAGCCCCAGCTCCAGCCTAGCTAAAGCCTTTGTCCCTTCACATGTACTGAACCTACTACCACTACCCACTACCCTCACGCCTCGCCCCTTTTCCTGACGCCGACCCGTCGAAAGGAAATCCCAGCTCCCACTCGCAAATAAACCATGCATCATGTCATGTGTGTCCCCATTGCCAACCACCGCCCCGAACATAATCTTCACTAGCCTTTGTCGTCTACAGTACGTCCCCCCCTGCCACGTGTGTACGTGGATACGCAATACACGTACATTAATTGATCGCATGCACCACCACCACTACTCTCCATCGATCTCTGTCGGCCGGCCGGCCACCGTGCATGCAACCTACGTACGTACGTACGTGCGTGCGTACGTGTGGGGAGAGTATATATGTATGTGTCTGCGTACCGGTGATGAGGCGCCGGAGTAGTAGGGGACGTCGCCGCCGCCGCCGCCGGAGCCGGGGTGCGGGGAGACGACGAGGTCGTCGAGGCGGTACTCGTGCATGATCCAGTCGGACTTGTGGCCGTGGGGCGCGCGGCCCTTGTAGAAGACGAGCGTCTTGCGCATGCCGATGCGGCCGGACCCGGCGGCGGAGTAGATGGCCTTGTCCCGGCCCGTGGCCTTCCAGAACCCCGCCGCCGTGGCGCGGTTGGTGCGCGTCCCCGTCGGGTACTTCTTGTCCTTGTGGCTGAACAGGTACCAGTCGTTCTGGGGTCCCGTCCCGATCCTGCAACGCTCTGCAGATCCATGGCCACTTCTCGGTCACCACCGGTGCTCGATCATGCATTGTGCAACGAGAGGTAGGAGGATGAAAGGAAGAAACACGAACCTTGGATGTCCCATGGCTCGAGCTTGTTGAGGTCCACGTCGGGGATGACGTCCAGGTCGATGGGCTGGGAGGCCACCTTCTTGGCCAGGTAGTAGGTCAGCAGCTCCTCCTCCGTCGGGTGGAACCGGAACCCCGGCGGCACCACCGACTGCCCGTTCACCGAGATGCTCATGCTCGAATTGATCTACTACCTCACGCACTCTCGGTTCAGCGCGTGCTTTCTCTGGTCAAAACGGCTGAAGAGAGAATATGTAGGATAGATAAGGAGAGGCACTGTAGCCGGAGTGCAATGCTCCACCTAGCTAGGAGCTAGCAACCATTGATGGATGAAGGAAGAAAAGGGAGGAAGGGAGCAGCGCAGGGAATGAAGTTGCTGGTGGTGGTGATGGGGTACAAGGAAACAACTGCAACGAACGGGAGGTGGTTATATATAGCTAGCAAGCTAGCTACGGATCGATCGATCACGCGCGCCCTGCCCAGCTCCAGGCTCCAGCAGCAAGTGGGACTAGCTAGTGAAGCGCCACCAAACCTTGAGAGAGAAACGCCAAGGCGCCGCTGGCCCCACGAACGACGGCAAGATGGATGGGGAAGGGGGAGGGGAGGGGATTGGGAAGGGTGCGCGATAGAGGGGGCAAGAAAGGCGAGGGGCCAACGTCCGGAGCCATGACACGCGACCTTAAAAATCTCCCGGAAAACCACAGGCCAAACAGAACTGATCCGCCCCGGCCGCATCACGCGTACGGCCTCACGGGTAAACCATCACCAGGCAACATGTGCAGCATATGTGCCAATGGCCTGCATGCATAACCACCCCAGGCAGGCAGCAGCAACAGACCGACAGTTTTACATTACAGAAGAAATAAAACCATCGCAACAACAATAACAGCATCAGCAACAGCCAGCAACAGAACGGCCGAGATCGATGTGTCTGTGCTAGCGGTTTGCTTTTCATGTTCAAGATTGTTAGTTTTGATAAGTTGAGAGGTTAATTTAAGGGACCCTTAATTTAAAGGTGCACGAGGGGGAAAGATGGATAGTTTCGGCTGTAGCAGCAGTACTGATTTTAGCCAGCCGACGAGGCTACCGGAGAAGAAAGGTTGAGAGGTTAACTTAAAGGTGCACAATCAAGGAGGAAAGATGGATAGTTTCGGCTGTAGCAGTAGGACTGATTTTAGCCAGCCGACGAGGCTACCGGAGAAGAAAGCAGGCAACATATTGTGCAGCTTTTTGACTTGTTCTCCCCGAGAAAGATAAAGAAATGTGCATGCAAATGATTCTGCAGTTCAGTTGTAGTGTTCCACCCTGTGCAAATCTGTCTCCCGCTTTTTTTCTCCTTCATGAGCCAAAAGCCGAGATGGGGACTAGAATAATTAATAGAAATTATTGTCATTGGAAATTATTGAAGGTGTAAGTCGTCATAGGAGAACAACGGATGTTGACTTTGCATTTCAAGCTACTATATTGCTACCTAATTGATTGACCAAAACTACTTCAAGATTAGTGTCTATTTAAATGTAGGTATGCATGACCTCCTGCTCCATGCATATTGTTTTTGAAGCCGCTTCTAATTGTCAATTTAATAAGGAAATGTTACTACTACGGACCAAAGAATCGATCAACAATATATAGTACGTAATTGACATTGTTAGATTCCTATACCGACAAATACTTTCTAACGATATCAATTTTATATCAAACATTTCTTATATACATGGATTAATTTTGAACAAAGACAAATCATGAAAAATGTGTTCCTTATTCATTGGAATGGAGGGATCGAGTATGTTTGTGAGGACAAACAAGATGGCTAAGACACCATGGACATGTTTAGTTGCATGCACTTGGCCATGTTGACCCGACGAAACTTTCTTGGAAATGTTGACGAGGCGTAACCTCGGCAATGTTTATTGTTATAAACTTAGGGTTTCGGGGAAAAGGGAGCGCTGATGATTCCGTCGGCTTATCAGACAAACAAGGGAGTCGATGCCCATCTGATTATTATTAAAGATAATTACAGAGTCGCCGAGTCGCTAGATATAATCTAACTCATGGAGGATTGTGGTGAATCGAGAACTACGGTGTCCTCTTCGTCTGCTCCTCTCAACCTTTATATAAGATGTTGAGTCTCAGAGTTAAGTATGGATCTATTACAAATTGGAAATACAACTCTATGACAATGTCAGTTTAGTACTATGCCTTAATCACCACGTCTAGTTCCTGGGCTTTGGATGCTTTCAGGACCCTTAATTTCTTGTGGGCCTTATGGGCCGTAGCTTAGGTAAGTACCAGGTATACCAATTACGGGAACCCAATGAGTCATACCCATGTCAGTAGCCCTCGATACTCCACTCAAATCGTCGATTCCGGTTGAGTCTCAAGACACTTTAGTATTGAACCCAAAGATCTCCTCGAGTAAACGAACTATGAGTTCAATATTTTTTCATGGTGATTTTGGTAAAACGAGTCTGGTGCATCTGACGGATTGAGAATCGGTTAATTGCTCTTGGAAAAAAAATATCGTGAACCTTCTTAAGCTCAAGTACCTGAAATCAAACCTGGTAAATACTGGCGTAATTCAGTTCGGGTCATGGAGGTCTTATCGAGTACTTTATTCTAATTTTGCGTTTTGGGTACCCAACACGTCTGTCGGGATTTTTATCATATATCGATTGATATGAAAAATTTCTAGCAGATCGCATTTGTGTGCGATTACTAGGTCCACAAGACAGATCCCAGGGTTTTATCTTCATGTCGTAGACACGACATTCAGACATGTTATCGTGGCGGATGTGGTATGAGAACTTAAAGCTTTTATCAACTGCCTTGTTTGGCTGTTGGAATTACTGAAGTTGCCATTTTGTTGACATTTTCATCGGGTGCGTTGTTAACGCCCCCGATGGGAGTAACCACTTGAGAGTTCATCGAGCCCGTAGGAGGATTTTTGTTCTTCTATCGGGTGCGTGGCCAGTGCTCCCGATGGAAGTAGCCCCCGAGGCTACAGTCGAAAGCTTGCAGTCGAGTGTAGGCTCATAGTTGATCTTCGTGTCCTTGCATTTTTCTATCAACTCCGTAGGAGGATTTGTTTTTTCTATTGGGTGTGCGGACAGCTCTCCCGAAGTGATTAGCCCCCGAGGCTATGTTCGGGTGCTTGCACCAGAGCATAGGCTCAAAGCTTTATCACCCGAGGAGGTACTCAACTCAAGCCTTCCTTCCTTGATCATCAAAAACTATTGTGTGCGTGGCCAGCGCTCGCGAGGGGAGTAGCCTCCGAGGCTATGTTCGGGTGCTTACACCAGAGCATAGGCTCAACATCTTCACCGCCCGAGATTTTTTTTGACTCGGGCCTTGTTTCGGGAAGCATCAATATATTTATCGAGTTAATCTTAGCGAATCTGATGCTTTTCTTCATTGCACATGACGTCATTGCTGACAATGATGGCGTGCTCCAGTCGTGATAGAGAGGACACGATGGGACGTATCAGTGGTGGGCCCCTGACGCGTGGATCCAGAATATCCCTAACTACCAATTTTACTATTCGTCTACCCATTATAAGAGTTCTAAGCTAAACCTTTGTAGATTCCTAAGTTTGCTTGGTGAAGATCTCTAGTAGCTTATTTCTTCTTCTTCTTCCTCTCATTCTTGATGAGTTCTTCAAGTTCCTCTCCCCGTTCTTGCTTCTTCTTCCTCTTAGATCACTCTCTAACTAGTGTGTGTGATTTTGGTCTAAGCTCGATTAGTGAGTTGTGAGCTTTGGGGTCTCAGGTGGTCAGCTATTTATAGTGTTCCTAAATGGCTATGGTGATGACACCTATGCCATGCATTTAGGTAATTCAACTACTTAGGCATGTGTGAAACCACCTCTATTGTCTAACTTATTCATAGTTGGCATGTTACTTTTGGTGGTTAAGCCTATGCTAGTTTTAACATATGGAAATATGGAAAATTTGGCATATGGTTCTTTGTTTTTATTTGCAGGAGGTTAGTATCTACATATGCCTAATCAGGCATGTCCGTTCATCTTTTTTCACGTTCTGGTCTTGGACAATGACAAGTGTATATTCATTATTATTATTGGTGATTTAAATTTGGATTTCATCCATGAGCCCTTGCAATTCTAATTGGATGATTGTTCTGTTGGAATTATGCCCTAGAGGCAATAATAAAGATGTTATTATTATAATTCTTGTTCATGATAAAGTTTATATTCCATGCTAGAATTGCATTAAGCGGAAACTTTAATACTTGTGTGGTTTGTGAACAATATCGTGTCCCTAGTACGCCTCTATGGACTAGCTCATTGATTAATGATGGTTAAGGTTTCCTAACCATAGACATGAGTTGTCGAATAATAATGAGATCATATCATTGGGAGAATGATATGATGGACAGACCCAACGGAGCAATTAGATCGTGTCATCGTGTTCATCTTTGCGAAGCTTTTCTTATGTCAAATATTGTATTCCTTAGACCATGAGATAATACAACTCCCTAGTATCGGAAGAAAGCTTTGAGGTCATCAAACATCATCCTATGAGAGGGTGATCATAAAGGTGTCTCTCAGGTGATCAGAAAGTACCTGTTGGGTTGTATGTATCGAGATGGGATTTGTCCCTCCCAAGTCGGAGAGATATACTTCGGGCCCACTCGGTAATCGATATCAACACCGCTTGCAAGCATGTGATTAAGGAGTTACTCACAAAGTGATATCGGATTACGGAACGAGTAAAGTACTTGCTGTGAACGAGATTGAACTAGGTATGATGGTACCGACGATCAAATCTCGGGCAAGTAAAATATCGCGAGACGAAGGGAATATATATATGGGATTGATTGAATCCTGGCATCGTGGTTCATCCGATATGATCATCAATGAATGTGTGGGAGTCAATATGGGTTTCCAGACCCCGCTGTTGATTATTGATATAAGATCATGTCTGCATATTCTCGAACCCGATGGGTCACACACTTAACGTGTCTCGACGCTAGGATAGATTGGATAATTGGTTTATGAGTTTTTGTTCGGAGTCTCGGATGGGATCCGGGACATCACGAGAGGTTCTGGAATGGTCCGGAGAATAAGATTCATATAAGGCAATGCAGTTTTTGGAGTTCGGAATTGTTTCGGGTTAATAGGTATTGTACCGGAAGCTTCTAGAACCTTCCGGAGGGGGACCAACGTGGCCCCACCTACCGGGAGGGTGCATGGGCCTATGAGGGAGTGCCCTGGCTGCATTGGGCCAGGGGAACAAGGCCCTATAGGGCCCAGCCAGCCAACCTAGGGCAAAACCCTAGGGGAGCTTCTAGAAGGGGGGAAACTTGCCCCCCACTCCTCCCTCCTTGGCCGCCGGCCCTAGGGCTTGGGGGAGGGGGCAAGGGCTGGCCGCCCACCCCTCTATATAAAGAGGGCTGGGGGGAGCACCCCTCACACACCTCCTCCTAAAGCCCTAGCCACCCTGCTGCCCTCCTCTCTCTCTCCCTCCCGACTGCGTGTAGGCGAAGCCCTGCTGCAGAAACTCTCCACCACTTGCACGGCGCCGTCGCGTTGTAGATCCAATCCGTCTCTCCACCATACTTGCTGGACCGAGGAAGGAGGAGACGTCGAGGTGTTGCACGTGTGCATCTCTCGGAGGCATCCCCACTTGCGGTGTTAGATCGGATCGGATCGCGAGGAGGAGAAGCGAGTACGACTACATCACCCATGTTCCGACGAACGTTCCGCTGTGCGAATCTTCAAGGGTATGAAGATCTCATCTATCCCCCCTCGTTGTATCCGTAGAAATTTTTTGATTTACTATGCTGCGAAACCCTTCAGTGGTATCAGAGCTAGATCTATGCGTAGATGTGTTTCACGAGTAGAACGCAACATGGTTGTTGCGGACATTGATGTTTTCTGTTGCAAGCCTCTTGTTTGTGTTCTTCTTATGACGCGGGATAGTGAGATCGAAGCGGTCCAGGCCAACCTTACGCGACCTCGTTCGCGAGACCGGCTCCGCACTTGACGTGTGGCTTGTTCCACACATGCGGCTGGTGGATGCCAGTTTCTCTCACTATAGTTGCCATGGGATTTACACCGGAGTTTGGCAACCATAATATCACCATTGTGGCTTTCCGTAGGTAAGAATCGTTCTTAGCTTGCTACTCCCATAAGCCACATAAAACATGCAACAACAAAGTAGAGGCGTCTAACTTGTTTTTGCAGGGAGTGTTTTCTGTGATATGGTATGGCCCAAGATGTGATGTGTATGTTGTATGCAATGATCATGTTTTGTAATGTTTCACGACTTGCATGTCGATGAGTACACAACCGGCAGGAGCCATATGGTTGTCTTTATAATTGTGTATGACCTGTTTGTCAACTTCTTATACGCCATGTAATAGCTTTACTTTATCGCTAAGTAGTTAGCAATAGTTGTAGTTGCTATTCGTGGTGGAGGCAATCATGGTGGAGTGATGGAGATCATGCCGGCACGCACAAGATGGAGATCATTGCGCGAAGATTGGCTATACCATGTCACATAAAGTTATATGCATGTGATGTTTATCCTTTTATGTATCTTATTATGCTTAGATCGCGACGGTAGCATTATAAGATGATTCCTCACTTACAAGATAAAACTGTGTTCTCCCCATGTATGCACCGTTGCGAAAGTTCGTCGTGTCCAAGCATCACGTGATGATCGGGTGCTATAGACTCTACGTTCACATACAATGGGTGCAAGCCAGTTTTGCACACGCGGAAATACTTGGGTTTGACTTGACGAGCCTAGCATGTACAGACATGGCCTCGGAACACAAGAACCGAAAGGTTAAGCATGAGTCATATGAATGATATGACCGACACTTCGTTGTCCAACATTGAAACCACATCTCTTCTCGTAAAGATCGGATTAGGTGTGGTGAATTTGGATCATGTTCACTAAACAACTTGAGGGATGTTGAATTTAGTGGGAGTTCATCTAGTAATTTGATTAAGTTGAACTAGTTATCATGAACATAGTCTAATTTGTACTTGCAAATATTGTAGATCAAATGGCTAAGTCCAACTTCAACTTCAACGTTTTTGCTGAGAAAGAAAAGCTTAAGAACAATGGGTCTAACTTCACCAACTGGTTCCGCAATCTGAGAATCATTCTCTCTGGCGGACAAAAGGACTATGTCCTTGAGAATGCGCTAGGTGACGCCCCTTCTGTAGATGCGCCGGCTGATGAGAAAACTGTTTATCAGTCGCGCAAAGATGATTATGGTGTGATTAAGAGCACCATGTTGTTTGCTATGGAATCAGACCTTCAAAATCGTTTTGAAGACTATCTCGGGCCCTTTGAGATTCTTGAGGAGCTGAAAACTATGTTTCAGACTCAGGCTCGTTCTGAGAGATATGAGATCTCTGAGAAATTCTTTAACTGCAAGATGGAGGAAGGGAGTTCCGTTAGTGAGCACGCCATAAAGATGTCGGTCTACACTCAACTCCTTGAGCAACTGGACTGCAAGATTCCAGAGGAGCTCAAGATTGACAGGGTTCTGCAATCACTCCCTCCCAGCTACAAAAGTTTTGTAGTGACTCATAATCAGATTGGTTCCACTGATACGATCACCGAGCTCTTCGCAAAGCTGAAGGCTGCGGAGGTGGACATCAAAAAGGATAATCATGTGTTGATGTTCAACAAGCCCCCCACCTTTAAGAAAGGTAAGGGTGCAAAGAAGCCCTTCAAGAAAGGCGGCGGCAAGCGCGTTGCCCCTACTGAGAAGAAGCTCAAGTCTGGACCCAAGCCGGACACTGAGTGCTTCTATTGCAAGGACAAGGGTCACTGGAAGCGCAACTGTCCGAAGTACTTAGCGGACAAGAAGGCTGGCACCATCAAAGGTATATTTGATATACATGTTATTGATGTTTTCCTTACTAGCCCTCGTTGTAGTGCCTGGGTATTTGATACTGGTTCAGTTGCTAATATTTGTAACTCGAAACAGGAGCTACAGAATAGACGGCGGCTTGCGAGGGATGAGGTGACGATGCACGTTGGCAACGGATCAAGAGTTGATGTGATGGCCGTCGGCACGCTCTCCTTAGTTTTACCTTCGGGATTAGTTTTAAGCCTCAATAAGTGTTATTATGTGCCTGCGTTGAGCATGAACATCATATCTGGATCGTGTTTATTGCAAGACGGTTATTCATTTAAATCAGAGAATAATGGCTGTTCCATTTATATGAGTAACATCTTTTATGGTCATGCATCTGCTGTGAATGGTTTATTTCTTCTGAATCTCGAAAGGGATGAAACACACATCCATAACATTGAGGCTAAGAGATGCAAAGTAGATAGTGATAATACTACTTATTTGTGGCACTGTCGTCTAGGTCATATTGGTGTAAAACGCATGAAGAAACTCCATTCTGATGGACTTTTGGAGTCTCTTGATTTTGAATCATTTGACACATGTGAACCATGCCTCATGGGCAAGATGATCAAAACCCCGTTCTCCGGAATAATGGAGCGAGCAACGGACTTGTTGGAAATCATACATACCGATGTATGCGGACCGATGAGTGTTTCGACGCGCGGTGGATATCGCTATTTTCTCACTTTTACCGATGACTTAAGTAGATATGGGTATATCTATTTAATGAAACATAAATCTGAAACATTTGAAAAGTTCAAGGAATTTCAGAATGAAGTGGAGAACCATCGTAACAGAAAGATTAAGTTTCTACGATCCGATCGTGGAGGTGAATATTTGAGTTATGATTTTCTCACGCATCTTAAAGCAAGCGGAATCGTTTCGCAACTCACGCCACCCGGAACACCACAGCGCAATGGTGTGTCTGAACGCCGGAATCGAACCCTATTAGATATGGTCCGATCGATGATGTCTCTTACTGATTTGCCGTTATCATTTTGGGGTTATGCATTAGAAACCGCTGCATTCACTTTAAATAGGGCACCATCTAAATCCGTTGAGACGACACCGTATGAGTTGTGGTTTGGTGCTAAATCTAAGTTGTCGTTTCTTAAAGTTTGGGGATGCGAAGCTTACGTCAAGAAGTTGATGCCGGACAAGCTCGAACCCAAAGCGGAGAAATGCGTCTTCATAGGATACCCTAAGGAAACTATTGGGTATACCTTCTATCACAGAACCGAAGGCAAAGTGTTTGTCGCAAAGAACGATTCCTTTCTTGAGAAGGAGTTTCTCTCGAAAGAAGTGAGTGGGAGGAAAGTAGAGCTAGACGAGGTCGTTGAACCTTCTCTTGAGTTGGAGAGTAGCGCAGCACCTGAAATTGTTCCAGTGCCGCCTGCACCAACAATAGAGGAAGCTAATGACAAGGATCATGAAGCTTCGGACGATGCTGCTACTGAACGTCGCAGGTCGACAAGGTCGTGTGCCCCTCCTGAGTGGTACGGCAACCCTGTCTTGACTATCTTGTTGGTAAAAGACAGTGAACCTACGAACTATGAGGAAGCAATGATGAGCCCAGACTCTGAGAAATGGCTAGAGGCCATGAAATCCGAATTGGGATCCATGAGCGAAAACCAAGTATGGACTTTGGTGGACCCTCTAGCGACCGAAAGGCCGTTGAGTGCAAATGGATTTTCAAGAAGAAAACGGACGCGGATGGTAATGTTACCGTCTATAAAGCACGGATTGTCGCGAAAGGTTTTCGACAAGTTCAAGGTGTTGATTACGATGAGACTTTCTCTCCCGTAGCGATGTTTAAGTCCATTCGGATTTTATTAGCAATTGCTGCGTTTCATGATTATGAAATATGGCAGATGGATGTCAAGACTGCGTTCCTCAATGGAAACATTGATGAAGAGTTGTATATGATGCAACCCGAAGGTTTTGTCGATCCTAAGGATGCTGATAAAGTGTGCAAACTTCAGCGTTCCATTTATGGACTGAAGCAAGCATCTCGGAGTTGGAACCTTCGTTTTGATCAAGTGATCAAGAGCTTTGGATTTGTTCCAAATTGCTACGAAGCTTGTATCTACAAGAAAGTGAGTGGGAGCTCAGTGACATTTCTGGTACTATATGTGGATGACATGATTATTGGAAATGACATTGACATGCTTAACGATGTGAAGAGTTATTTGAACAAATGTTTTTCAATGAAAGACCTAGGGGAAGCTGCTTATATATTGGGCATCAAAATCTATAGAGATAGACAAAGACGCCTGATAGCTTTAAGCCAGAGTACATACCTAGACAAAGTTCTGAAAAGGTTCAGAATGGATAAGGCAAAGAAAGGTTCAGTGCCTATGTTTTCAGGTAAGATATTGAGCAAGGCTCAGTGTCCAGCTACGGTAAATGATAGAGAAGCTATGAGCAAAGTGCCTTATGCCTCGGCCATAGGTTCTATCATGTATGCCATGTTGTGTACTAGACCGGATGTGTCCAATGCTCTTAGTTTGACGAGCAGATACCAAAGTGATCCAGGAGTGGAACACTGGACAGCCGTGAAGAACATCCTAAAGTACCTAAATAGGACTAAAGAAATGTTCTTAGTCTATGGAGGTGATGAACAGCTCGTCGTAAAGGGTTATGTTGATGCCAGTTTCAACACCGATAAGGATGATTCTAAATCTCAGACAGGATACGTTTATATTTTGAATGGAGGAGCTGTGAGCTGGAGAAGCTGCAAGCAAAGCGTTATCGCGGGATCTACAGTAGAAGCGGAATACATGGCTGCTGCAGAAGCGTCAAGTGAAGTAGTTTGGATCAGGAACTTCATCACTGAGCTTGGCGTGGTTCCAAGTGCATTGGACCCACTGGAGATATTGTGTGACAACACTGGCGCCATAGCACTCGCTAAGGAACCAAGATATCATCCAAAGACCAAGCATATCAACCGCAAGTTTCATATAATCCGAGATTATATAGCAGATGGAGATCTGAAGATTAGCAAAGTACATACAGATCTGAATGTCGCAGATCCATTGACTAAACCTCTTCCACGTGAAAACATGATCAGCACCTTAGTGCCATGGGTGTTAGATTGTTGCCAGATGTAAACTAGATTATTGACTCTAGTGCAAGTGGGAGACTGTTGGAATTATGCCCTAGAGGCAATAATAAAGATGTTATTATTATAATTCTTGTTCATGATAAAGTTTATATTCCATGCTAGAATTGTATTAAGCGGAAACTTTAATACTTGTGTGGTTTGTGAACAACACCGTGTCCCTAGTACGCCTCTATGGACTAGCTCATTGATTAATGATGGTTAAGGTTTCCTAACCATAGACATGAGTTGTCGATTAATAATGAGATCATATCATTGGGAGAATGATATGATGGACAAACCCAAACTAAGCGGAGCAATTAGATCGTGTCATCATGTTCATCTTTGCGAAGTTTTCTTATGTCAAATATTGTATTCCTTAGACCATGAGATAATACAACTCCCTGGTATCGGAAGAAAGCTTTGAGGTCATCAAACGTCATCCTATGAGAGGGTGATCATAAAGGTGTCTCTCAGGTGATCAGAAAGTACCTGTTGGGTTGTATGTATCGAGATGGGATTTGTCCCTCCCAAGTCGGAGAGATATACTTCGGGCCCACTCGGTAATCGATATCAACACCGCTTGCAAGCATGTGATTAAGGAGTTACTCACAAAGTGATATCGTATTACGGAACGAGTAAAGTACTTGCTGTGAACGAGATTGAACTAGGTATGATGGTATCGACGATCAAATCTCGGGCAAGTAAAATATCGCGAGACGAAGGGAATATATATATGGGATTGATTGAATCCTGGCATCGTGGTTCATCCGATATGATTATCGATGAATGTGTGGGAGTCAATATGGGTTTCCAGACCCTGCTGTTGATTATTGATATAAGATCATGTCTGCATATTCTCGAACCCGAAGGGTCACACACTTAACGTGTCTCGACGCTAGGATAGATTGGATAATTGGTTTATGAGTTTTTGTTCGAAGTCTCGGATGGGATCCGGGACATCACGAGAGGTTCCGGAATGGTACGGAGAATAAGATTCATATAAGGCAATGCAGTTTTTGGAGTTCGGAATTGTTTCGGGTTAATCGGTATTGTACCGGAAGCTTCTAGAACCTTCCGGAGGGGGACCAACGTGGCCCCACCTGCCGGGAGGGGGCATGGGCCTATGAGGGAGTGCCCTGGCCGCATTGGGCCAGGGGCACAAGGCCCCATAGGGCCCAGCCGGCCAACCTAGGGAAAAACCCTAGGGGAGCTTCTAGAAGGGGGGAAACTTGCCCCCCACTCCTCCCTCCTTGGCCGCCGGCCCTAGGGGTTGGGGGAGGGGCAAGGGCTGGCCGCCCACCCCTCTATATAAAGAGGGCTGGGGGCGCACCCCTCCCACACCTCCTCCTAAAGCCCTAGCCGCCCTGCTGCCCTCCTCTCTCTCTCCCTCCCGACTGTGTGTGGGCGAAGCCCTGCTGCAGAAACTCTCCACCACTTGCACCGCGCTGTCGCGTTGTAGATCCAATCTATCTCTCCACCATACTATGGCATCCCGCAAAACCACTACTAGAAAATTGCGTTGTTTTTGTGCATTGCATCATCATGACCGCATGCTCATGTCGTCATGCCACATTGCATTTGAGCATCGTCATGCCATTGTACATTTGTTTGTCTAAAACTATTTTGAAAGCGCCTAGTTTTGTTTTCCAATATCCCCGTCTTTATTTCAAATCCAAACCCGGGCTCCGGATTATGTTGTTTCGTCTGCCAATGGATTTCAAACGCCCCGTTTCAAATATTAAAATATGTATTTTATTTTTAGGGGGCAGCCAACCGGGCCGATCCGACCCAGTCGGCCACCCCCAGTACAAGATCCAGCCGCCTAATTCCTAATCTTATCCCAGTCCTATCTACCCAGTCCCCCAGCCACTGCACCAATCGGTGCCTGCCAACTCATCCTCTCTCTCCCCCCAACCACTCTCCCGCTGACACCTCACCCACACCACTCCCTCCCTCTTCCCCTGCCTCTCACCTGCACACAGACGCACGCCAGGACCCGGCCCCACCACTCCCCACCTGCAGCGACCCCTGGGCCAGCGCCCCACTGACCCCGCTTCCACCAACCCCCGCGTTCCTCCCCGCCTCGCCGCCAGGAGCCCCTTCACCGCCATGCCTCCGCGCCAATCGTCGACGCCCACCTCTCCTAGCGCGCGCCAGCTCGCCGGACGTCACCGCCCGTCACCAGCGCGGTGCCCCTCCCCAAGACGCTCTTCTCCATCTCCACCCTCAACCGCTTCTGCATCGGCGTCTGGAAGTCCCCGGACGCGGCCGGCCTCCCCAGGCCGCCTTCCTCGCTCCCCCGGCAGTCGCCGCCGCCGCCAGTGCGTCCGCCACCGCCGCCCACCGTCCCGCGCCCGGCGCCTTCCTCCTCCTTCGCCTCTCCCGGCCGGCCTCGCCCCTCGCGGCCGTGTGCCCCGCCGCCGGATGCCGGACGCCGCCTGCGCGACCTCTTCGGCCTCGCCTCCGTCGAGCCGTGCTCGGACCCCCGCCCCCGGCCGCGCCTTCCGCCCTCCTCCAGCGCTCGCCTCGGACCCGCCTCCATCCTGTCGCTGCTGCCTGCCTGCCGGGGCCCTGCAGAGCCGCTGCGGGTGCCCCTCCCCTTCGTCCCTGGCGCTGTCCGTCCCTGGTCGCCTCCCTGTGAGAAGCGCTGCCCGGGCCCCCTCTGCTTCGAGCCCCAGGCCGCGGGAGGCCGCCTTTTGCCCGTGAAGGCTTGCCTCCTACCGTGCCTTGTTCCTTGGGCGTTATGTGTTTCTTTTGGTGATCTTCTCGGCAAGTACCTCTGTGGCTGCGAAGTCGATGGGAAGGTGTTGATGTGTTGCCGCAAATTGAGACCTCTCGGCGAACGAGAACAAAACGTGGTATAAGAGCAACAATGATGACGACAAGATCTCCCGAAGGCCCCGACAACTAAAACAAGATCGTCATCGAAAGTGGAGCCGCAAGCCCCAAGATCATCGAGAGGGGACCGATTACCTCGGACCAAGAACGTCGTCATGGAACGCCAAGATCTACCTCCCGGACCCGAAGACCGTACCTTCGCGGAACAAGTTCACGGCCAACAACCAAAGTCGGAACCCCAAGGTCGTCAACACGGACTCGGAGGATCCCCGGACGACGAGCCCTTCATCTCGGACGCCAAGTTTGTCGAGAACCCGGACGCCAAGGTCGCCGATGCGAATACGACAAGTACTTCATCCCGAACGCCATTCCCGTCGACATGACCCGAAGACCACGGATGCGCCAAGATCTACTCTGTTATCCGAGAACGATCCCGTCGAACCCTGAACCCTAAGACCGACCTCGGACCCCCGGAACCAAGATCTTCGACCTCTAATGTGTGATCCCTTTTCTCGAGCCCTATTTTTATAAATGAAATACAAACTTGTTGCATATTAAATTGTCATACTCGCATACATATTGTCATGTGGTTTGGGGGCCTTATGCCGATTCACCATATAATTAAATATGGGGCCCATATGCGGGCAAATCTAGTCTTATATTGGCCTCATTTAAATCTGTGTAGCGAACCGGTAACTTATCTTGCCTTGTGATTACAACATTTAAATTGCGGGGTAGTTAAACAACTTGAACCATTTAATTAATTGTCGGGACCCCGGTTCCACGTAATATTGCCTAATTGCATTGCACCCTTGCCATGTCATACATCATGCATGCATCATGCCGATCTTTTGCCGTAGTATTAAATGGTGCATCCGGTGTTTATTCTAGTGTTTTGCTTCTTCGCGGATAAGGCCGTTGAGTTGATGTGAGCTTCGCCCCGATCTTCGGATGAACCTTCGACAATGTTTTCAGGCGAGCATCTCCCCCTTTCTACCTATCTTACTCTTATAGTATTTATTCCCTCCTGTTGATCTATTGCTATCTGTGTTGCGTTGCTCTAGCTTTCGTGCCCGTGATATCCCTTGTAGCCTTATATTGCCTTGGACACCTCCTATTACCTGTTGTTTGGTAGATAGTTGGACCTGCGCGTCGTAGTCGCTTGCTCAAGTGCTGTTGCGTGTCGTCAAGTACCACAGTTGTTGGAGCATTGCCGCATGTTTAATGTTGGAGATGATCATGGCTTTAATTATCGTTCACTTTAATTATTGTTTAACAACTAAAATTGAAGTAAGTAAGCAGAGGCACAGGTGGGCAATAGATGTTATTTGGTTGTTAACCGTCCACTTCTGTCCCGTAGGACCCCGAGTACTTGATACCTGTTCCTTGAATATTCGCGCTATCCACATACGGGGAATTATGGGACCCCCCTGAGCCAGAGCTTGATTCATTCTTATTTATTGGGGCCACAAACTAGTTTGAGGTTTTATTTACTATCCAGTACCTATGCCATGCTTTACTGCTTTATTTACGATTGTGCGAGGAGCACCTGTACTGTTTAGGTAAGCGGAGTGTTTTCGCGGTATCGACAAGCCCAGTTTTGGGTTCCCAGTCGTTTACAGCCATTGACGCAAACCTTGAGTCCGTCTCGGAGTCACCTAGCTTCGTTGCGGGTGTACTCAATGGGGTGGCCCCCTGAAATAATTCTGAATCCTGTGATTGCTTTGTCGTGAAAGCCTCGTTGGGTTTTGATTTGGTTTTTCCGAGGTTGATCGAGTGTGTGTTGCTATTTGTGCACCCCTGCAGGGTAAAACTTTCTGAAAGCCGTGTCCGCGGTTATGGACGACTTGGAGCACAGTATCTCGATCATAGACAACTATAACTAAAGTAGTGCTATAAATTTGACTTTATAATGACTAGTAATCAGCTTCACAATAATGGAATGGCTAAATAAAACTGCGAACAATTGCTTGTTTGGGTTGTCGCTTGCGACCACTGTATCTGACTAGTAAATATTGCAACTACAACGGAATGGCTAAATAAAAGTACCAACAACTGCTGGGTTTTGGGATATCTCATGCTAATTGTATCTGACTAGTAAGTGTTGCAACTACAACGGAATGATTAACTAAAACGGCCCACTGCTTATTTTATCAGGATAATTATCTATACTTGACTAGTAATTGCTGCAACGATAACTGTATAAATAAAACTGGCAACTGTGTGAGTTCCTCGGTTGACTTCCTCGTTTGGTATCGAGGGGGAAATACCAGGATGGGCTTGTTTGGTGTTAGATTCAGGTTGGATCCGAATAGGTCTTTCTTACCCCCCCTCTGATAGCCGCTAGATGTATCGAGTCTCTATAGGTTGTTTAGTGCATGCTGCCGCAGCCGCTTCAGTCCACCATACCTATGTAGGCGAGGACCGCCGAACTCTAGTCTCGCCGTGTACTGGCCTCAGTACTGACGCTCTCTCTTTTCCCTTTGCCCTTTGTCGGCACCCCTTTTGTTTAAGCAGGTTTTGAGATCGACGTCGTTAGCAGGGTTACCCTTCCGGCTTGGCCTGGGCAGGGTTATGGACGCCATTGGTTATTCTTCAGGGCTCTTAGCCCCATTTGCATCTTGTCCGTAGTCGGACGCTCTATCATTTTTAAGGTGATTTGGATCTTTGTATATTATATCTGTATTCTTGACTCTTTGAGTCGTTGTTGTATATATATCTGTTCTGTGGGTCCCATCGAGGACTGTTGTGTAATGTTATTACTTCGTTTTCCACCCGCACGAAAGTGCCTGGTGGTCACCTTTGAATCGTTTCTATGCGGGTTTGGCGGGAATCGCTGAAACTTGCATAGGGTCGATTCTGAGGGTGTTACAGAGTGGTATCAGAGCTCAGCAGTTACGATACCCCACAAGTCCAGCCTGTAGGATAACCTAGCTAACGGCCGAAGTAGAGTGTCAAAACTATTTTTGCAAAATCGGTTGGATAGATCTGGTTAGGTCTGCTTTTACTCCTTACCCCTCTGCTATTCCCCTCTTACCTCTACGTGTTTTGAATCCGCTCTCCTCTCCCTCTTCGAGTCTAGGATTTCTCGTGGTTGGGTTTCCATCGTACCTTCAGGGTTTCGCTTCCTCCTTTGATAACGGTGTTCTACCATCCGGTGTTCATGCTGCCTGCGGAATCCGTCTAATGTGGTACCATTCTTTGTTCCTTGGTCGTGCCTTCCGGTGTTTTCCGACGCGACGACATCATCTACGCCAGATCCGATGCAGAGTCTGCATCACTCCCTTGTTTCTGAACCTCGATGGTCGAGATCTTCAGTCTGATTCCGAGAATGGTTGCACGCTTTCCACTGATTGTGCAGAGTAATAGTTTGGGTGCGTGATGGATTGGCCCCCATGCCTACTACCCCTCCTATTCTCTTTTGTACATCGAAGTGGATGAGAATGCATCGGTTCTCTCTTTCTATCGAAGCTAGAGGTGGCTTTATTTGTGGATACCTCTACCTTCGCCTTTTTGCTCCCGGAGTGTTCTCTGACGATCACGGACAACGACCTCTTGTTAGTGGTGTCGCGAGGATCTACACGAAGCGAGAATATGCAGACCGCCGGCCTTCTTCCCGGTACCATGAGGCGGATCTCGAGGGCGAGATCCATTGTTAGTGGTGTCGAATTGTGGCATCCCGCAAAACCACTACTAGAAAATCGCGTTGTTTTTGTGCATTGCATCATCATGACCGCATGCTCATGTCGTCATGCCACATTGCATTTGAGCATCGTCATGCCATTGTACATTTGTTTGTCTAAAACTATTTTGAAAACGCCTAGTTTTGTTTTCCAATATCCCCGTCTTTATTTCAAATCCAAACCCGGGTCTCCGGATTATGTTGTTTCGTCTGCCAATGGATTTCAAACGCCCCGTTTCAAATATTAAAATATGTATTTTATTTTTAGGGGGCAGCCAAACCGGGCCGATCCGACCCAGCCGGCCACCCCCAGTACAAGATCCAGCCGTCTAATTCCTAATCTTACCCCAGTCCTATCTAACCAGTCCCCCAGCCACCTCACCTGCACCAATCGGTGCCTGCCACCTCATCCTATCTCTCCCCCCCAACCACTCTCCCGCTGACACCTCACCCACACCACTCCCTCCCTCTTCCCCTGCCTCTCACCCGCACACAGACGCACGCCAGGACCCGGCCCCACCACTCCCCACCTGCAGCGACCCCTGGGCCCGCGCCCCACCGACCCCGCTTCCACCAACCCCCGCGTTCCTCCCCGCCTCGCCGCCAGGAGCCCCTTCACCGCCATGCCTCCGCGCCAATCATCGACGCCCACCTCTCCTAGCGCGCGCCAGCTCGCCGGACGTCACCGCCCGTCACCAGCGCGGTGCCCCTCCCCAAGACGCTCTTCTCCATCTCCACCCTCAACCGCCTCTGCATCGGCGTCTGGAAGTCCCCGGACGCGGCCGGCCTCCCCAGGCCGCCTTCCTCGCTCCCCCGGCAGTCGCCGCCGCCGCCAGTGCGTCCGCCACCGCCGCCCACCGTCCCGCGCCCGGCGCCTTCCTCCTCCTTCGCCTCTCCCGGCCGGCCTCGCCCCTCGCGGCCGTGTGCCCCGCCGCCGGATGCCGGACGCCGCCTGTGCGACCTCTTCGGCCTCGCCTCCGTCGAGCCGTGCTCGGACCCCCGCCCCCGGCCGCGCCTTCCGCCCTCCTCCAGCGCTCGCCTCGGACCCGCCTCCATCCTGTCGCTGCTGCCTGCCTGCCGGGGCCCTGCAGAGCCGCTGCGGGTGCCCCTCCCCTTCGTCCCTGGCGCTGTCCGTCCCTGGTCGCCTCCCTGTGAGAAGCGCTGCCCGGGCCCCCTCTGCTTCGAGCCCCAGGCCGCGGGAGGCCGCCTTTTGCCCGTGAAGGCTTGCCTCCTACCGTGCCTTGTTCCTTGGGCGTTATGTGTTTCTTTTGGTGATCTTCTCGGCAAGTACCTCTGTGGCTGCGAAGTCGATGGGAAGGTGTTGATGTGTTGCCGCAAATTGAGACCTCTCGGCGAACGAGAACAAAACGTGGTATAAGAGCAACAATGATGACGACAAGATCTCCCGAAGGCCCCGACAACTAAAACAAGATCGTCATCGAAAGTGGAGCCGCAAGCCCCAAGATCATCGAGAGGGGACCGATTACCTCGGACCAAGAACGTCGTCATGGAACGCCAAGATCTACCTCCCGGACCCGAAGACCGTACCTTCGCGGAACAAGTTCACGGCCAACAACCAAAGTCGGAACCCCAAGGTCGTCAACACGGACTCGGAGGATCCCCGGACGACGAGCCCTTCATCTCGGACGCCAAGTTTGTCGAGAACCCGGACGCCAAGGTCGCCGATGCGAATACGACAAGTACTTCATCCCGAACGCCATGCCCGTCGACATGACCCGAAGACCACGGATGCGCCAAGATCTACTCTGTTATCCGAGAACGATCCCGTCGAACCCTGAACCCTAAGACCGACCTCGGACCCCCGGAACCAAGATCTTCGACCTCTAATGTGTGATCCCTTTTCTCGAGCCCTATTTTTATAAATGAAATACAAACTTGTTGCATATTAAATTGTCATACTCGCATACATATTGTCATGTGGTTTGGGGGCCTTATGCCGATTCACCATATAATTAAATATGGGGCCCATATGCGGGCAAATCTAGTCTTATATTGGCCTCATTTAAATCTGTGTAGCGAACCGGTAACTTATCTTGCCTTGTGATTACAAAATTTAAATTGCGTGGTAGTTAAACAACTTGAACCATTTAATTAATTGTCGGGACCCCGGTTCCACGTAATATTGCCTAATTGCATTGCACCCTTGCCATGTCATACATCATGCATGCATCATGCCGATCTTTTGCCGTAGTATTAAATGGTGCATCCGGTGTTTATTCTAGTGTTTTGCTTCTTCGCGGATAAGGCCGTTGAGTTGATGTGAGCTTCGCCCTGATCTTCGGATGAACCTTCGACAATGTTTTCAGGCGAGCATCTCCCCCTTTCTACCTATCTTACTCTTATAGTATTTATTCCCTCCTGTTGATCTATTGCTATCTGTGTTGCGTTGCTCTAGCTTTCGTGCCCGTGATATCCCTTGCAGCCTTATATTGCCTTGGACACCTCCTATTACCTGTTGTTTGGTAGATAGTTGGACCTGCGCGTCGTAGTCGCTTGCTCAAGTGCTGTTGCGTGTCGTCAAGTACCACAGTTGTTGGAGCATTGCCGCATGTTTAATGTTGGAGATGATCATGGCTTTAATTATCGTTCACTTTAATTATTGTTTAACAACTAAAATTGAAGTAAGTAAGCAGAGGCACAGGTGGGCAATAGATGTTATTCGGTTGTTAACCGTCCACTTGTGTCCCGTAGGACCCCGAGTACTTGATACCTGTTCCTTGAATATTCGCGCTATCCACATACGGGGAATTATGGGACCCCCCTGAGCCAGAGCTTGATTCATTCTTATTTATTGGGGCCACAAACTAGTTTGAGGTTTTATTTACTATCCAGTACCTATGCCATGCTTTACTGCTTTATTTACGATTGTGCGAGGAGCACCTGTACTGTTTAGGTAAGCGGAGTGTTTTCGCGGTATCGACAAGCCCAGTTTTGGGTTCCCGGTCGTTTACAGCCATTGACGCAAACCTTGAGTCCGTCTCGGAGTCACCTAGCTTCGTTGCGGGTGTACTCAATGGGGTGGCCCCCTGAAATAATTCTGAATCCTGTGATTGCTTTGTCGTGAAAGCCTCGTTGGGTTTTGATTTGGTTTTTCCGAGGTTGATCGAGTGTGTGTTGCTATTTGTGCACCCCTGCAGGGTAAAACTTTCTGAAAGCCGTGTCCGCGGTTATGGACGACTTGGAGCACAGTATCTCGATCATAGACAACTATAACTAAAGTAGTGCTATAAATTTGACTTTATAATGACTAGTAATCAGCTTCACAATAATGGAATGGCTAAATAAAACTGCGAACAATTGCTTGTTTGGGTTGTCGCTTGCGACCACTGTATCTGACTAGTAAATATTGCAACTACAACGGAATGGCTAAATAAAAGTACCAACAACTGCTGGGTTTTGGGATATCTCATGCTAATTGTATCTGACTAGTAAGTGTTGCAACTACAACGGAATGATTAACTAAAACGGCCCACTGCTTATTTTATCAGGATAATTATCTATACTTGACTAGTAATTGCTGCAACGATAACTGTATAAATAAAACTGGCAACTGTGTGAGTTCCTCGGTTGACTTCCTCGTTTGGTATCGAGGGGGAAATACCAGGATGGGCTTGTTTGGTGTTAGATTCAGGTTGGATCCGAATAGGTCTTTCTTACCCCCCCTCTGATAGCCGCTAGATGTATCGAGTCTCTATAGGTTGTTTAGTGCATGCTGCCGCAGCCGCTTCAGTCCACCATACCTATGTAGGCGAGGACCGCCGAACTCTAGTCTCGCCGTGTACTGGCCTCAGTACTGACGCTCTCTCTTTTCCCTTTGCCCTTTGTCGGCACCCCTTTTGTTTAAGCAGGTTTTGAGATCGACGTCGTTAGCAGGGTTACCCTTCCGGCTTGGCCTGGGCAGGGTTATGGACGCCATTGGTTATTCTTCAGGGCTCTTAGCCCCATTTGCATCTTGTCCGTAGTCGGACGCTCTATCATTTTTAAGGTGATTTGGATCTTTGTATATTATATCTGTATTCTTGACTCTTTGAGTCGTTGTTGTATATATATCTGTTCTGTGGGTCCCATCGAGGACTGTTGTGTAATGTTATTACTTCGTTTTCCACCCGCACGAAAGTGCCTGGTGGTCACCTTTGAATCGTTTCTATGCGGGTTTGGCGGGAATCGCTGAAACTTGCATAGGGTCGATTCTGAGGGTGTTACAGAGTGGTATCAGAGCTCAGCAGTTACGATACCCCACAAGTCCAGCCTGTAGGATAACCTAGCTAACGGCCGAAGTAGAGTGTCAAAACTATTTTTGCAAAATCGGTTGGATAGATCTGGTTAGGTCTGCTTTTACTCCTTACCCCTCTGCTATTCCCCTCTTACCTCTACGTGTTTTGAATCCGCTCTCCTCTCCCTCTTCGAGTCTAGGATTTCTCGTGGTTGGGTTTCCATCGTACCTTCAGGGTTTCGCTTCCTCCTTTGATAACGGTGTTCTACCATCCGGTGTTCATGCTGCCTGCGGAATCCGTCTAATGTGGTACCATTCTTTGTTCCTTGGTCGTGCCTTCCGGTGTTTTCCGACGCGACGACATCATCTACGCCAGATCCGATGCAGAGTCTGCATCACTCCCTTGTTTCTGAACCTCGATGGTCGAGATCTTCAGTCTGATTCCGAGAATGGTTGCACGCTTTCCACTGATTGTGCAGAGTAATAGTTTGGGTGCGTGATGGATTGGCCCCCATGCCTACTACCCCTCCTATTCTCTTTTGTACATCGAAGTGGATGAGAATGCATCGGTTCTCTCTTTCTATCGAAGCTAGAGGTGGCTTTATTTGTGGATACCTCTACCTTCGCCTTTTTGCTCCCGGAGTGTTCTCTGACGATCACGGACAACGACCTCTTGTTAGTGGTGTCGCGAGGATCTACACGAAGCGAGAATATGCAGACCGCCGGCCTTCTTCCCGGTACCATGAGGCGGATCTCGAGGGCGAGATCCATTGTTAGTGGTGTCGAATTGTGGCATCCCGCAAAACCACTACTAGAAAATCGCGTTGTTTTTGTGCATTGCATCATCATGACCGCATGCTCATGTCGTCATGCCACATTGCATTTGAGCATCGTCATGCCATTGTACATTTGTTTGTCTAAAACTATTTTGAAAACGCCTAGTTTTGTTTTCCAATATCCCCGTCTTTATTTCAAATCCAAACCCGGGTCTCCGGATTATGTTGTTTCGTCTGCCAATGGATTTCAAACGCCCCGTTTCAAATATTAAAATATGTATTTTATTTTTAGGGGGCAGCCAAACCGAGCCGATCCGACCCAGCCGGCCACCCCCAGTACAAGATCCAGCCGTCTAATTCCTAATCTTACCCCAGTCCTATCTAACCAGTCCCCCAGCCACCTCACCTGCACCAATCGGTGCCTGCCACCTCATCCTATCTCTCCCCCCCAACCACTCTCCCGCTGACACCTCACCCACACCACTCCCTCCCTCTTCCCCTGCCTCTCACCCGCACACAGACGCACGCCAGGACCCAGCCCCACCACTCCCCACCTGCAGCGACCCCTGGGCCCGCGCCCCACCGACCCCGCTTCCACCAACCCCCGCGTTCCTCCCCGCCTCGCCGCCAGGAGCCCCTTCACCGCCATGCCTCCGCGCCAATCATCGACGCCCACCTCTCCTAGCGCGCGCCAGCTCGCCGGACGTCACCGCCCGTCACCAGCGTGGTGCCCCTCCCCAAGACGCTCTTCTCCATCTCCACCCTCAACCGCCTCTGCATCGGCGTCTGGAAGTCCCCGGACGCGGCCGGCCTCCCCAGGCCGCCTTCCTCGCTCCCCCGGAAGTCGCCGCCGCCGCCAGTGCGTCCGCCACCGCCGCCCACCGTCCCGCGCCCGGCGCCTTCCTCCTCCTTCGCCTCTCCCGGCCGGCCTCGCCCCTCGCGGCCGTGTGCCCCGCCGCCGGATGCCGGACGCCGCCTGCGCGACCTCTTCGGCCTCGCCTCCGTCGAGCCGTGCTCGGACCCCCGCCCCCGGCCGCGCCTTCTGCCCTCCTCCAGCGCTCGCCTCGGACCCGCCTCCATCCTGTCGCTGCTGCCTGCCTGCCGGGGCCCTGCAGAGCCGCTGCGGGTGCCCCTCCCCTTCGTCCCTGGCGCTGTCCGTCCCTGGTCGCCTCCCTGTGAGAAGCGCTGCCCGGGCCCCCTCTGCTTCGAGCCCCAGGCCGCGGGAGGCCGCCTTTTGCCCGTGAAGGCTTGCCTCCTACCGTGCCTTGTTCCTTGGGCGTTATGTGTTTCTTTTGGTGATCTTCTCGGCAAGTACCTCTGTGGCTGCGAAGTCGATGGGAAGGTGTTGATGTGTTGCCGCAAATTGAGACCTCTCGGCGAACGAGAACAAAACGTGGTATAAGAGCAACAATGATGACGACAAGATCTCCCGAAGGCCCCGACAACTAAAACAAGATCGTCATCGAAAGTGGAGCCGCAAGCCCCAAGATCATCGAGAGGGGACCGATTACCTCGGACCAAGAACGTCGTCATGGAACGCCAAGATCTACCTCCCGGACCCGAAGACCGTACCTTCGCGGAACAAGTTCACGGCCAACAACCAAAGTCGGAACCCCAAGGTCGTCAACACGGACTCGGAGGATCCCCGGACGACGAGCCCTTCATCTCGGACGCCAAGTTTGTCGAGAACCCGGACGCCAAGGTCGCCGATGCGAATACGACAAGTACTTCATCCCGAACGCCATGCCCGTCGACATGACCCGAAGACCACGGATGCGCCAAGATCTACTCTGTTATCCGAGAACGATCCCGTCGAACCCTGAACCCTAAGACCGACCTCGGACCCCCGGAACCAAGATCTTCGACCTCTAATGTGTGATCATTTTTCTCGAGCCCTATTTTTATAAATGAAATACAAACTTGTTGCATATTAAATTGTCATACTCGCATACATATTGTCATGTGGTTTGGGGGCCTTATGCCGATTCACCATATAATTAAATATGGGGCACATATGCGGGCAAATCTAGTCTTATATTGGCCTCATTTAAATCTGTGTAGCGAACCGGTAACTTATCTTGCCTTGTGATTACAACATTTAAATTGCGTGGTAGTTAAACAACTTGAACCATTTAATTAATTGTCGGGACCCCGGTTCCACGTAATATTGCCTAATTGCATTGCACCCTTGCCATGTCATACATCATGCATGCATCATGCCGATCTTTTGCCGTAGTATTAAATGGTGCATCCGGTGTTTATTCTAGTGTTTTGCTTCTTCGCGGATAAGGCCGTTGAGTTGATGTGAGCTTCGCCCTGATCTTCGGATGAACCTTCGACAATGTTTTCAGGCGAGCATCTCCCCCTTTCTACCTATCTTACTCTTATAGTATTTATTCCCTCCTGTTGATCTATTGCTATCTGTGTTGCGTTGCTCTAGCTTTCGTGCCCGTGATATCCCTTGCAGCCTTATATTGCCTTGGACACCTCCTATTACCTGTTGTTTGGTAGATAGTTGGACCTGCGCGTCGTAGTCGCTTGCTCAAGTGCTGTTGCGTGTCGTCAAGTACCACAGTTGTTGGAGCATTGCCGCATGTTTAATGTTGGAGATGATCATGGCTTTAATTATCGTTCACTTTAATTATTGTTTAACAACTAAAATTGAAGTAAGTAAGCAGAGGCACAGGTGGGCAATAGATGTTATTCGGTTGTTAACCGTCCACTTGTGTCCCGTAGGACCCCGAGTACTTGATACCTGTTCCTTGAATATTCGCGCTATCCACATACGGGGAATTATGGGACCCCCCTGAGCCAGAGCTTGATTCATTCTTATTTATTGGGGCCACAAACTAGTTTGAGGTTTTATTTACTATCCAGTACCTATGCCATGCTTCACTGCTTTATTTACGATTGTGCGAGGAGCACCTGTACTGTTTAGGTAAGCGGAGTGTTTTCGCGGTATCGACAAGCCCAGTTTTGGGTTCCCAGTCGTTTACAGCCATTGACGCAAACCTTGAGTCCGTCTCGGAGTCAGCTAGCTTCGTTGCGGGTGTACTCAATGGGGTGGCCCCCTGAAATAATTCTGAATCCTGTGATTGCTTTGTCGTGAAAGCCTCGTTGGGTTTTGATTTGGTTTTTCCGAGGTTGATCGAGTGTGTGTTGCTATTTGTGCACCCCTGCAGGGTAAAACTTTCTGAAAGCCGTGTCCGCGGTTATGGACGACTTGGAGCACAGTATCTCGATCATAGACAACTATAACTAAAGTAGTGCTATAAATTTGACTTTATAATGACTAGTAATCAGCTTCACAATAATGGAATGGCTAAATAAAACTGCCAACAATTGCTTGTTTGGGTTGTCGCTTGCGACCACTGTATCTGACTAGTAAATATTGCAACTACAACGGAATGGCTAAATAAAAGTACCAACAACTGCTGGGTTTTGGGATATCTCATGCTAATTGTATCTGACTAGTAAGTGTTGCAACTACAACGGAATGATTAACTAAAACGGCCCACTGCTTATTTTATCAGGATGATTATCTATACTTGACTAGTAATTGCTGCAACGATAACTGTATAAATAAAACTGCCAACTGTGTGAGTTCCTCGGTTGACTTCCTCGTTTGGTATCGAGGGGGAAATACCAGGATGGGCTTGTTTGGTGTTAGATTCAGGTTGGATCCGAATAGGTCTTTCTTACCCCCCCTCTGATAGCCGCTAGATGTATCGAGTCTCTATAGGTTGTTTAGTGCATGCTGCCGCTGCCGCTTCAGTCCACCATACCTATGTAGGCGAGGACCGCCGAACTCTAGTCTTGCCGTGTGCTGGCCTCAGTACTGACGCTCTCTCTTTTCCCTTTGCCCTTTGTCGGCACCCCTTTTGTTTAAGCAGGTTTTGAGATCGACGTCGTTAGCAGGGTTACCCTTCCGGCTTGGCCTGGGCAGGGTTATGGACGCCATTGGTTATTCTTCAGGGCTCTTAGCCCCATTTGCATCTTGTCCGTAGTCGGACGCTCTATCATTTTCAAGGTGATTTGGATCTTTGTATATTATATCTGTATTCTTGACTCTTTGAGTCGCTGTTGTATATATATCTGTTCTGTGGGTCCCATCGAGGACTGTTGTGTAATGTTATTACTTCGTTTTCCACCCGCACGAAAGTGCCTGGTGGTCACCTTTGAATCGTTTCTATGCGGGTTTGGCGGGAATCGCTGAAACTTGCATAGGGTCGATTCTGAGGGTGTTACAGAGTGGTATCAGAGCTCAGCAGTTACGATACCCCACAAGTCCAGCCTGTAGGATAACCTAGCTAACGGCCGAAGTAGAGTGTCAAAACTATTTTTGCAAAATCGGTTGGATAGATCTGGTTAGGTCTGCTTTTACTCCTTACCCCTCTGCTATTCCCCTCTTACCTCTACGTGTTTTGAATCCGCTCTCCTCTCCCTCTTCGAGTCCAGGATTTCTCGTGGTTGGGTTTCCATCGTACCTTCAGGGTTTTAGCTTCCTCCTTTGATAACGGTGTTCTACCATCCGGTGTTCATGCTGCCTGCGGAATCCGTCTAATGTGGTACCATTCTTTGTTCCTTGGTCGTGCCTTCGGTGTTTTCCGACGCGACGACATCATCTATGCCAGATCCGATGCAGAGTCTGCATCACTCCCTTGTTTCTGAACCTCGATGGTCGAGATCTTCAGTCTGATTCCGAGAATGGTTGCACGCTTTCCACTGATTGTGCAGAGTAATAGTTTGGGTGCGTGATGGATTGGCCCCCATGCCGACTACCCCTCCTATTCGCTTTTGTACATCGAAGTGGATGAGAATGCATCGGTTCTCTCTTTCTATCGAAGCTAGAGGTGGCTTTATTTGTGGATACCTCTACCTTCGCCTTTTTTCTCCCGGAGTGTTCTCTGACGATCACGGACAACGACCTCTTGTTAGTGGTGTCGCGAGGATCTACACGAAGCGAGAAGATGCAGACCGCCGGCCTTCTTCCCGGTACCATGAGGCGGATCTCGAGGGCGAGATCCATTGTTAGTGGTGTCGAATTGTGGCATCCCGCAAAACCACTACTAGAAAATCGCGTTGTTTTTGTGCATTGCATCATCATGACCGCATGCTCATGTCGTCATGCCACATTGCATTTGAGCATCGTCATGCCATTGTACATTTGTTTGTCTAAAACTATTTTGAAAACGCCTAGTTTTGTTTTCCAATATCCCCGTCTTTATTTCAAATCCAAACCCGGGTCTCCGAATTATGTTGTTTCGTCTGCCAATGGATTTCAAACGCCCCGTTTCAAATATTAAAATATGTATTTTATTTTTAGGGGGCAGCCAAACCGGGCCAATCCGACCCAGTCGGCCACCCCCAGTACAAGATCCAGCCGTCTAATTCCTAATCTTACCCCAGTCCTATCTACCCAGTCCCCCAGCCACCTCACCTGCACCAATCGGTGCCTGCCACCTCATCCTCTCTCTCCCCCCAACCACTCTCCCGCTGACACCTCACCCACACCACTCCCTCCCTCTTCCCCTGCCTCTCACCCGCACACAGACGCACGCCAGGACCCGGCCCCACCACTCCCCACCTGCAGCGACCCCTGGGCCCGCGCCCCACCGACCCCGCTTCCACCAACCCCCGCGTTCCTCCCCGCCTCGCCGCCAGGAGACCCTTCACCGCCATGCCTCCGCGCCAATCGTCGACGCCCACCTCTCCTAGCGCGCGCGCCAGCTCGCCGGACGTCACCGCCCGTCACCAGCGCGGTGCCCCTCCCCAAGACGCTCTTCTCCATCTCCACCCTCAACCGCCTCTGCATCGGCGTCTGGAAGTCCCCGGACGCGGCCGGCCTCCCCAGGCCGCCTTCCTCGCTCCCCCGGCAGTCGCCGCCGCCGCTAGTGCGTCCGCCACCGCCGCCCACCGTCCCGCGCCCGGCGCCTTCCTCCTCCTTCGCCTCTCCCGGCCGGCCTCGCCCCTCGCGGCCGTGTGCCCCGCCACCGGATGCCGGACGCCGCCTGCGCGACCTCGTCGGCCTCGCCTCCGTCGAGCCGTGCTCGGACCCCCGCCCCCGGCCGCGCCTTCCGCCCTCCTCCAGCGCTCGCCCCGGACCCGCCTCCATCCTGTCGCTGCTGCCTGCCTGTCGGGGCCCTGCAGAGCCGCTGCGGGCGCCCCTCCCCTTCGTCCCTGGCGTTGTCCGTCCCTGGTCGCCTCCCTGTGAGCAGCGCTGCCCGGGCCCCCTCTGCTTCGAGCCCCAGGCCGCGGGAGGCCGCCTTTTGCCCGTGAAGGCTTGCCTCCTACCATGCCTTGTTCCTTGGGCGTTATGTGTTTCTTTTGGTGATCTTCTCGGCAAGTACCTCTGTGGCTGCGAAGTCGATGAGAAGGTGTTGATGTGTTGCCGCAAATTGAGACCTCTCGGTGAACGAGAACAAAACGTGGTATAAGAGCAACAATGATGACGACAAGATCTCCCGAAGGCCCCGACAACTAAAACAAGATCGTCATCGAAAGTGGAGCCGCAAGCCCCAAGATCATCGAGAGGGGACCGATTACCTCGGACCAAGAACGTCGTCATGGAACGCCAAGATCTACCTCCCGGACCCGAAGACCGTACCTTCGTGGAACAAGTTCACGGCCAACAACCAAAGTCGGAACCCCAAGGTCGTCAACACGGACTCGGAGGATCCCCGGACGACGAGCCCTTCATCTCGGACGCCAAGTTTGTCGAGAACCCGGACGCCAAGGTCGCCGATGCGAATACGACAAGTACTTCATCCCGAACGCCATGCCCGTCGACATGACCCGAAGACCACGGATGCGCCAAGATCTACTCTGTTATCCGAGAACGATCCCGTCGAACCCTGAACCCTAAGACCGACCCCGGACCCCCGGAACCAAGATCTTCGACCTCTAATGTGTGACCCCTTTTCTCGAGCCCTATTTTTATAAATGAAATACAAACTTGTTGCATATTAAATTGTCATACTCGCATACATATTGTCATGTGGTTTGGGGGCCTTATGCCGATTCACCATATAATTAAATATGGGGCCCATATGCGGGCAAATCTAGTCTTATATTGGCCTCATTTAAATCTGTGTAGCGAACCGGTAACTTATCTTGCCTTGTGATTACAACATTTAAATTGCGGGGTAGTTAAACAACTTGAACCATTTAATTAATTGTCGGGACCCCGGTTCCACGTAATATTGCCTAATTGCATTGCACCCTTGCCATGTCATACATCATGCATGCATCATGCCGATCTTTTGCCGTAGTATTAAATGGTGCATCCGGTGTTTATTCTAGTGTTTTGCTTCTTCGCGGATAAGGCCGTTGAGTTGATGTGAGCTTCGCCCCGATCTTCGGATGAACCTTCGACAATGTTTTCACGCGAGCATCTCCCCCTTTCTACCTATCTTACTCTTATAGTATTTATTCCCTCCTGTTGATCTATTGCTATCTGTGTTGCGTTGCTCTAGCTTTCGTGCCCGTGATATCCCTTGCAGCCTTATATTGCCTTGGACACCTCCTATTACCTGTTGTTTGGTAGATAGTTGGACCTGCGCGTCGTAGTCGCTTGCTCAAGTGCTGTTGCGTGTCGTCAAGTACCACAGTTGTTGGAGAATTGCCGCATGTTTAATGTTGGAGATGATCATGGCTTTAATTATCGTTCACTTTAATTATTGTTTAACAACTAAAATTGAAGTAAGTAAGCAGAGGCACAGGTGGGCAATAGATGTTATTTGGTTGTTAACCGTCCACTTGTGTCCCGTAGGACCCCGAGTACTTGATACCTGTTCCTTGAATATTCGCGCTATCCACATACGGGGAATTATGGGACCCCCCTGAGCCAGAGCTTGATTCATTCTTATTTCTTGGGGCCACAAACTAGTTTGAGGTTTTATTTACTATCCAGTACCTATGCCATGCTTTACTGCTTTATTTACGATTGTGCGAGGAGCACCTGTACTGTTTAGGTAAGCGGAGTGTTTTCACGGTATCGACAAGCCCAGTTTTGGGTTCCCAGTCGTTTACAGCCATTGACGCAAACCTTGAGGCCGTCTCGGAGTCAGCTAGCTTCGTTGCGGGTGTACTCAATGGGGTGGCCCCCTGAAATAATTCTGAATCCTGTGATTGCTTTGTCGTGAAAGCCTCGTTGGGTTTTGATTTGGTTTTTCCGAGGTTGATCGAGTGTGTGTTGCTATTTGTGCACCCCTGCAGGGTAAAACTTTCTGAAAGCCGTGTCCGCGGTTATGGACGACTTGGAGCACAGTATCTCGATCATAGACAACTATAACTAAAGTAGTGCTATAAATTTGACTTTATAATGACTAGTAATCAGCTTCACAATAATGGAATGGCTAAATAAAACTGCCAATAATTGCTTGTTTGGGTTGTCGCTTGCGACCACTGTATCTGACTAGTAAATATTGCAACTACAACGGAATGGCTAAATAAAAGTACCAACAACTGCTGGGTTTTGGGATATCTCATGCTAATTGTATCTGACTAGTAAGTGTTGCAACTACAACGGAATGATTAACTAAAACGGCCCACTGCTTATTTTATCAGGATGATTATCTATACTTGACTAGTAATTGCTGCAACGATAACTGTATAAATAAAACTGCCAACTGTGTGAGTTCCTCGGTTGACTTCCTCGTTTGGTATCGAGGGGGAAATACCAGGATGGGCTTGTTTGGTGTTAGATTCAGGTTGGATCCGAATAGGTCTTTCTTACCCCCCCTCTGATAGCCGCTAGATGTATCGAGTCTCTATAGGTTGTTTAGTGCATGCTGCCGCTGCCGCTTCAGTCCACCATACCTATGTAGGCGAGGACCGCCGAACTCTAGTCTCGCCGTGTGCTGGCCTCAGTACTGACGCTCTCTCTTTTCCCTTTGCCCTTTGTCGGCACCCCTTTTGTTTAAGCAGGTTTTGAGATCGACGTCGTTAGCAGGGTTACCCTTCCGGCTTGGCCTGGGCAGGGTTATGGACGCCATTGGTTATTCTTCAGGGCTCTTAGTCCCATTTGCATCTTGTCCGTAGTCGGACGCTCTATCATTTTCAAGGTGATTTGGATCTTTGTATATTATATCTGTATTCTTGACTCTTTGAGTCGCTGTTGTATATATATCTATTCTGTGGGTCCCATCGAGGACTGTTGTGTAATGTTATTACTTCGTTTTCCACCCGCACGAAAGTGCCTGGTGGTCACCTTTGAATCGTTTCTATGCGGGTTTGGCGGGAATCGCTGAAACTTGCATAGGGTCGATTCTGAGGGTGTTACAGAGTGGTATCAGAGCTCAGCAGTTACGATACCCCACAAGTCCAGCCTGTAGGATAACCTAGCTAACGGCCGAAGTAGAGTGTCAAAACTATTTTTGCAAAATCGGTTGGATAGATCTGGTTAGGTCTGCTTTTACTCCTTACCCCTCTGCTATTCCCCTCTTACCTCTACGTGTTTTGAATCCGCTCTCCTCTCCCTCTTCGAGTCCAGGATTTCTCGTGGTTGGGTTTCCATCGTACCTTCAGGGTTTTAGCTTCCTCCTTTGATAACGGTGTTCTACCATCCGGTGTTCATGCTGCCTGCGGAATCCGTCTAATGTGGTACCATTCTTTGTTCCTTGGTCGTGCCTTCGGTGTTTTCCGACGCGACGACATCATCTATGCCAGATCCGATGCAGAGTCTGCATCACTCCCTTGTTTCTGAACCTCGATGGTCGAGATCTTCAGTCTGATTCCGAGAATGGTTGCACGCTTTCCACTGATTGTGCAGAGTAATAGTTTGGGTGCGTGATGGATTGGCCCCCATGCCGACTACCCCTCCTATTCGCTTTTGTACATCGAAGTGGATGAGAATGCATCGGTTCTCTCTTTCTATCGAAGCTAGAGGTGGCTTTCTTTGTGGATACCTCTACCTTCGCCTTTTTTCTCCCGGAGTGTTCTCTGACGATCACGGACAACGACCTCTTGTTAGTGGTGTCGCGAGGATCTACACGAAGCGAGAAGATGCAGACCGCCGGCCTTCTTCCCGGTACCATGAGGCGGATCTCGAGGGCGAGATCCATTGTTAGTGGTGTCGAATTGTGGCATCCCGCAAAACCACTACTAGAAAATCGCGTTGTTTTTGTGCATTGCATCATCATGACCGCATGCTCATGTCGTCATGCCACATTGCATTTGAGCATCGTCATGCCATTGTACATTTGTTTGTCTAAAACTATTTTGAAAACGCCTAGTTTTGTTTTCCAATATCCCCGTCTTTATTTCAAATCCAAACCCGGGTCTCCGAATTATGTTGTTTCGTCTGCCAATGGATTTCAAACGCCCCGTTTCAAATATTAAAATATGTATTTTATTTTTAGGGGGCAGCCAAACCGGGCCAATCCGACCCAGTCGGCCACCCCCAGTACAAGATCCAGCCGTCTAATTCCTAATCTTACCCCAGTCCTATCTACCCAGTCCCCCAGCCACCTCACCTGCACCAATCGGTGCCTGCCACCTCATCCTCTCTCTCCCCCCAACCACTCTCCCGCTGACACCTCACCCACACCACTCCCTCCCTCTTCCCCTGCCTCTCACCCGCACACAGACGCACGCCAGGACCCGGCCCCACCACTCCCCACCTGCAGCGACCCCTGGGCCCGCGCCCCACCGACCCCGCTTCCACCAACCCCCGCGTTCCTCCCCGCCTCGCCGCCAGGAGACCCTTCACCGCCATGCCTCCGCGCCAATCGTCGACGCCCACCTCTCCTAGCGCGCGCGCCAGCTCGCCGGACGTCACCGCCCGTCACCAGCGCGGTGCCCCTCCCCAAGACGCTCTTCTCCATCTCCACCCTCAACCGCCTCTGCATCGGCGTCTGGAAGTCCCCGGACGCGGCCGGCCTCCCCAGGCCGCCTTCCTCGCTCCCCCGGCAGTCGCCGCCGCCGCTAGTGCGTCCGCCACCGCCGCCCACCGTCCCGCGCCCGGCGCCTTCCTCCTCCTTCGCCTCTCCCGGCCGGCCTCGCCCCTCGCGGCCGTGTGCCCCGCCACCGGATGCCGGACGCCGCCTGCGCGACCTCGTCGGCCTCGCCTCCGTCGAGCCGTGCTCGGACCCCCGCCCCCGGCCGCGCCTTCCGCCCTCCTCCAGCGCTCGCCCCGGACCCGCCTCCATCCTGTCGCTGCTGCCTGCCTGTCGGGGCCCTGCAGAGCCGCTGCGGGCGCCCCTCCCCTTCGTCCCTGGCGTTGTCCGTCCCTGGTCGCCTCCCTGTGAGCAGCGCTGCCCGGGCCCCCTCTGCTTCGAGCCCCAGGCCGCGGGAGGCCGCCTTTTGCCCGTGAAGGCTTGCCTCCTACCATGCCTTGTTCCTTGGGCGTTATGTGTTTCTTTTGGTGATCTTCTCGGCAAGTACCTCTGTGGCTGCGAAGTCGATGAGAAGGTGTTGATGTGTTGCCGCAAATTGAGACCTCTCGGTGAACGAGAACAAAACGTGGTATAAGAGCAACAATGATGACGACAAGATCTCCCGAAGGCCCCGACAACTAAAACAAGATCGTCATCGAAAGTGGAGCCGCAAGCCCCAAGATCATCGAGAGGGGACCGATTACCTCGGACCAAGAACGTCGTCATGGAACGCCAAGATCTACCTCCCGGACCCGAAGACCGTACCTTCGTGGAACAAGTTCACGGCCAACAACCAAAGTCGGAACCCCAAGGTCGTCAACACGGACTCGGAGGATCCCCGGACGACGAGCCCTTCATCTCGGACGCCAAGTTTGTCGAGAACCCGGACGCCAAGGTCGCCGATGCGAATACGACAAGTACTTCATCCCGAACGCCATGCCCGTCGACATGACCCGAAGACCACGGATGCGCCAAGATCTACTCTGTTATCCGAGAACGATCCCGTCGAACCCTGAACCCTAAGACCGACCCCGGACCCCCGGAACCAAGATCTTCGACCTCTAATGTGTGACCCCTTTTCTCGAGCCCTATTTTTATAAATGAAATACAAACTTGTTGCATATTAAATTGTCATACTCGCATACATATTGTCATGTGGTTTGGGGGCCTTATGCCGATTCACCATATAATTAAATATGGGGCCCATATGCGGGCAAATCTAGTCTTATATTGGCCTCATTTAAATCTGTGTAGCGAACCGGTAACTTATCTTGCCTTGTGATTACAACATTTAAATTGCGGGGTAGTTAAACAACTTGAACCATTTAATTAATTGTCGGGACCCCGGTTCCACGTAATATTGCCTAATTGCATTGCACCCTTGCCATGTCATACATCATGCATGCATCATGCCGATCTTTTGCCGTAGTATTAAATGGTGCATCCGGTGTTTATTCTAGTGTTTTGCTTCTTCGCGGATAAGGCCGTTGAGTTGATGTGAGCTTCGCCCCGATCTTCGGATGAACCTTCGACAATGTTTTCACGCGAGCATCTCCCCCTTTCTACCTATCTTACTCTTATAGTATTTATTCCCTCCTGTTGATCTATTGCTATCTGTGTTGCGTTGCTCTAGCTTTCGTGCCCGTGATATCCCTTGCAGCCTTATATTGCCTTGGACACCTCCTATTACCTGTTGTTTGGTAGATAGTTGGACCTGCGCGTCGTAGTCGCTTGCTCAAGTGCTGTTGCGTGTCGTCAAGTACCACAGTTGTTGGAGAATTGCCGCATGTTTAATGTTGGAGATGATCATGGCTTTAATTATCGTTCACTTTAATTATTGTTTAACAACTAAAATTGAAGTAAGTAAGCAGAGGCACAGGTGGGCAATAGATGTTATTTGGTTGTTAACCGTCCACTTGTGTCCCGTAGGACCCCGAGTATTTGATACCTGTTCCTTGAATATTCGCGCTATCCACATACGGGGAATTATGGGACCCCCCTGAGCCAGAGCTTGATTCATTCTTATTTCTTGGGGCCACAAACTAGTTTGAGGTTTTATTTACTATCCAGTACCTATGCCATGCTTTACTGCTTTATTTACGATTGTGCGAGGAGCACCTGTACTGTTTAGGTAAGCGGAGTGTTTTCGCGGTATCGACAAGCCCAGTTTTGGGTTCCCAGTCGTTTACAGCCATTGACGCAAACCTTGAGTCCGTCTCGGAGTCAGCTAGCTTCGTTGCGGGTGTACTCAATGGGGTGGCCCCCTGAAATAATTCTGAATCCTGTGATTGCTTTGTCGTGAAAGCCTCGTTGGGTTTTGATTTGGTTTTTCCGAGGTTGATCGAGTGTGTGTTGCTATTTGTGCACCCCTGCAGGGTAAAACTTTCTGAAAGCCGTGTCCGCGGTTATGGACGACTTGGAGCACAGTATCTCGATCATAGACAACTATAACTAAAGTAGTGCTATAAATTTGACTTTATAATGACTAGTAATCAGCTTCACAATAATGGAATGGCTAAATAAAACTGCCAACAATTGCTTGTTTGGGTTGTCGCTTGCGACCACTGTATCTGACTAGTAAATATTGCAACTACAACGGAATGATTAACTAAAACGGCCCACTGCTTATTTTATCAGGATGATTATCTATACTTGACTAGTAATTGCTGCAACGATAACTGTATAAATAAAACTGCCAACTGTGTGAGTTCCTCGGTTGACTCCCTCGTTTGGTATCGAGGGGGAAATACCAGGATGGGCTTGTTTGGTGTTAGATTCAGGTTGGATCCGAATAGGTCTTTCTTACCCCCCCTCTGATAGCCGCTAGATGTATCGAGTCTCTATAGGTTGTTTAGTGCATGCTGCCGCTGCCGCTTCAGTCCACCATACCTATGTAGGCGAGGACCGCCGAACTCTAGTCTCGCCGTGTACTGGCCTCAGTACTGACGCTCTCTCTTTTCCCTTTGCCCTTTGTCGGCACCCCTTTTGTTTAAGCAGGTTTTGAGATCGACGTCGTTAGCAGGGTTACCCTTCCGGCTTGGCCTGGGCAGGGTTATGGACGCCATTGGTTATTCTTCAGGGCTCTTAGCCCCATTTGCATCTTGTCCGTAGTCGGACGCTCTATCATTTTCAAGGTGATTTGGATCTTTGTATATTATATCTGTATTCTTGACTCTTTGAGTCGCTGTTGTATATATATCTGTTCTGTGGGTCCCATCGAGGACTGTTGTGTAATGTTATTACTTCGTTTTCCACCCGCACGAAAGTGCCTGGTGGGCACCTTTGAATCGTTTCTATGCGGGTTTGGCGGGAATCGCTGAAACTTGCATAGGGTCGATTCTGAGGGTGTTACACATACTTGCTGGACCGAGTAAGGAGGAGACGTCGAGGTGCTGCACGTGTGCATCTCTCTAGTAGCCTCTATTAATACAGGTGTGAACATACGTCCCTAGTAGCCTCTATTAATACTAGTTCGTCGGTCAATCGATGATCAAGGTTTCTTGATCATGTTGGTTCTTCGACACCAGTTGACAACGAGGTCATATCATTGGTGAATGATGTGATGGACATTCCTCAAAGAATGTGACACGATCAAGTCATGAAGTTCATCATTGCAATAGTCACAAACAAAGTCTTCTTCTTCTTAGACCGTGAGATCATATTAATCACTGTCTCCCGAGGCTGCTTTGACCGCATCAAACGTCACTCAGTAAAATGGTGATTACAAAGGTGTATGTTGGGTATTCCAGAGGTACAAGTTGAGGCCTATGAATCAAGATCGGGATCTTTTCATCCAGTGGCAGGTAAGATACAGTTAGGCTGACTTGGTGAGATTACATCCATAATGTTGCAACATGTGACTAGGTCACGGGGATGTAATATCGCGGTAACAAGTAAATAGTACTTGTCGGTAACGAGATTGAACAAGGTATGGTGATACCTTAACTATCGTATATCGGACAAGTAGTATCAAAGAAACAAAGGGAATTGGACTCGGCGATTATGGTTCAAACGACATCGTCATCTGGAATGTACAGGGGTCATCGTGGGCATCCCGGTCCCGCTATTGATCAATGATAGAGATCATATCTGTGTCATTCCCGAGCAGTGGGCCACGAGGTGGGCGGCCGGCCCACCCAGGCACCAGCCATCGCCACAGCTTGGCGAGCTGGGCCACCAGGGGGCGCCGACCCACCCGGCTCCAGCACCTGTTGTTGTGCTGTTGGGCTACGTGAATTTGGCCCAGTCGACAATGTTTCTTTTTACTGGTATTTTTCCTTTGCTATTAATCCCACATGGCTAACCTAATGGGGAGGGCTCACCCTCCTCCTATATAAAGTGTGGCCCATGGGTGGGATTAAACACACAATTTGAGAAGTCCTTTGGTTGACTTTCTCCCTCTCTATATACCTTGCGACCACGTCCCCCATGTAAGGGCCGTGCGAACAAGGCTTCTCTGCGGGCGTCGTTGTGCTGCGAGGATTCTGAAGCCGGAGATCTACTTCCTCACTCCCGGCGGGATCGGGGAGACGGAGGTTCTCGTCGTACACCGTATGTGTACGAAGCCACGAGGTGCAACACTTGGGGCACTTTGCATGTCGTGAGTCGGACTGCTGCACGGTGATGGAGTAAGGAGTGACCTGTGAGGAGCTTCGCGACCTTGAGGTCGGCTACGAGCACGACTACTTCAACCGCTTTAGGACTACACGGGTATGTATCTGAAACCTCTCGGCCATTACTGCATTAATAATAGTTAGATCTTGGGCATTAGGGCGATTCGTCGTAGAATTTTTTTTGTTTTCTGCATCAAAACTCCAACAATTCTAAGATACTATTTGGGGATATTCTTGCTAAGATATTGGATGGTTAATTGGTTTACTATAGTTCCTTTAAATTATACTTTGGAGTGGTGAACTGTCAAGTGTTCATCCTCCAATGTTTGATGCTTTTTATATGAATCAAGGCTTGGGTGATTGGTGTGGTTTGTACTATTTTTATTTGGTTCCAATACTCATTTAGTTGGCTTAATTTTTCTGGATGAATTTCTAGTTACAACTAGCTAATTACTTCAGGTTCTTGCCTAGTGATCTTAATGTTGGTTGGCTACTCTCTACTGTGAGTCATTGCTCACCCTAACTAGGTTTTGGTTTTTATTACTCACTTCTATTTATTCTAGCCGTCATTCCTAGGGTTTCTATTTTCTCAGCAAACCACTCGGATTCAGGACTTGTTCCTAGATCCTAGTTTTGGATTCAACATTAATTTGGTTTTTCCTTAGGGCAAAACCTACATTTTAACTTTCAAAAAAGTTCTTTTGTGTGTTTATATTTGCAAGTTAAAGGTGTTCAAGTGGCAGCAAGGATGAGAAGTTTAGATAGGTGTAGTGTAGGTTCAGCAAGATCAAGATGAGATTGAAGGGTAGAATGAAGATAAGATGATAGATAGGTTTAGTTCTTAGGGTGTTTCTCCTTTCTTTGTAATTTTCTTCTTCTTTTGTATCAAGCTTTGTAAGTCTCTAACTTGTACACATTTATGAATAAAGTTCAAATTTACTTAAATTTGATGTGATTTCACTTGTGATATTTTTCCCTTTCTTTGTTGTATTTAATATCTTGCGAATTTAAGTTTGAATAATTCAAACCTTAGTTTTGAATTCCAAGTATAAATGTAAGTTATTTCATTTACTTTCTTGATCATAAGTAAGCGTGTGATTATCAATAAGTGTTTTATGATTGATAAAACTATTCACTCAAATGACTACAAACAATACATATTTGAACTTGAATTCAGGTCCTAGGGTTGAGTTGAGTCAATATCAACTCTAGCTTAAATTCTCAAGCGTTAGCACTCAAAACATAAAAAGGTTATACTCCCCCTCAATTTCATGTCCTAAAACGAAATGCATAATTTCAATATCATACCTTAGCTCTTTCCTATTTCTTTGGGATATTACATGGCGACGGCTTCACGAACCAGATCTAGACCCCTGTTGTCAGTATACGCAGCTATGCACACACGAGAGGATAATACATGAGTGGCACATTACCGGATAGACCAAAAATGCTAGAGTTACGGGGATTTTGCTACGAAAAAGCTTTACGGGATGAGGTGGATCAACCCGGCTGGTCTAAATTTTTTACCTCCCGTGATTCTAGGAACTAAGAACGAATCCATGATCCCCACATCTGTCCGTAACTCAAATCCCGTAAAAACCAGCCGGATAGACCCCTGTTGTCAGTATACGCAGCTATGCACACACGAGAAGTCGTCGTTGAGATCAAGTTGACTGAGACCTATCTGCATGCGGCAGCTACGTACGCGGTACGTTGCGCGCGCGTCCCGTGTGGATCGAGCGAGATGCCGTGCCTCCGCGCGCCCGCGACTGTGCTCGATCGCGTCGGCAGCGCGCACGACCAAACCGTCGGGGACGGCCACGGAGGCGCACTGCCGGCACGCACGACGCCAGCCAGCTAGCCGAACGCTTTGCCCGGTGACTTCCGCGGAAAAAGTACATGGTCTCTCCGTGCGCTTTTGCCAGTGGATCGACCGACGATGTTGGGTTGGAAACTCGGAGGCACGTCAGATTCACGCGACGTACTGCTGCGTCGTCTCCCCTGCGCGCGGTCTCCCGTTAACTTAATTTGCCGACCTATGCTCAATCTGAGTACGGCGGTGCGTGACGGCGAGGCCAGGGGACGTACACGTACGTTTATTAGGAACAGGGAGATCGAGTCCTAACTCCCAAGTCCAACACCCAAAAAAAGAAGAAGACGTGGTTCCCCTAAAAACAACACGTACGGTTGTTGTAAATAGCAGTTTGTGTGTTCTTCACCTTTTACCCAGAGTACGGGTCCATCATTTACTGATTATTAATCTTGTTGTTGCATGATGCGATCCAGACTCGATCGATATCGGGTCGTACCAGGCGTCCCCCGGGGGATTAAAACTTCCCATCCTCCGGGTCCTCCTCACGACACGTGTCCACTAAACAACAGCCAAACTCCCGCTTTTGCTACAAACGCCCAATTTTTGCTACAAAATATCCCGCTTTTGCTACATGTAGCAGAAAATGGTTCATCATAGAAATAGAAAAACAGACTAGAGCTCGCCGGAGAGTTCGCCGGAGACCTCGCCGGAGAGTTCGCCGGAGACCTCGCCGGCGACGGTGTAGCAAAAAAAATAATACTAATGTAGCAAAACCGATTTCACCGGAGACTCGCCGGAGACCTCGCCGAATAACGCGTAGCAAAAAAATGGTGCTTTTGTAGCAAAATCAGAAAACAAATGTAGCAAGATGATTATGCTAATGTAGCAAAAGCCTGACTTCGCCGGAGACATTGTCGGAAAAAATTGTAGCAAAAAAATATGCCATTATAGCAGCACCGCTCGCGCATGTAGCAACACCACAAAGCATATGTAGCAGGTCCGGTCGGTCAGGATGCCGCAGGTAGCAACGACTGTGGCCGTAGGTAGCAATATCAGAAGCCGCATGTAGCAAATCCAACACCCGCTTGTAGTATCGCCGCTGACCGCATGTAGCAAGAACTGGCACGACTTGTAGCAACGCTGGATGCTGATTAGTAGCATCCACATGTCGATGAGTAATGTGGGAGGCCTCGCATGTGAGAATCCAACAGGGAGGTGGGCTAGTCTGCGGGGAGGAGGGCTTGCAAGTAGCAGGGGGTAGAGGCTCGCCGGTGAGGACAAGATCCCTGAACACAACGTCGCTGGGGAGGGTCGCCGTGCTGAGGCAGTCGGCGGCGGCGGAGGCTGGTTTCTGCTCCAGCGGCAGCGGCGAATCAGGGCCGGCGGCGGCTGCGCGTGTCGTCGGCGGTGGAGGCACGAGCGCGCAGAGATTCGGTCGGAGGGCACAGGGGCGGAAGGGCGGCGGCACGCAGCAGATGCAGATCGCGGCAGTTGGACGAAAAAGAAAGGCCACGCGAGGAAGAAGCCTGGCGCGTTGTTGCTGCACAGGGAGAGGAACCGGGGGATCGCATCCCCGGGGGAGTCCTATCATTTTCCATCGATATCTCTCTTCCACCATGCATGCATGTACTGACACCAATCGGCCGGTTCATGAGCTCCTTCGATTCATATATATCCCATAGAAAAAAAAAACTTGTCGGAGAGGCCTTTCTGCCGACTGCACGGTCGTCCATGCATATTCCCATCTCGATTATTAGCTTAGCCATATATATAGCCCGTCACATTAGGCAGTAGCCAATGTGCATGCATGTACCAGACCAATAGTACCACTAGTCTAGTCTATAATAGCTTCTAGCCAGTGCTAATCACGAATTAATAATGAGGTTAATCACGCTGTCATGGGTGTGTACGACCGATGGTAATCGCGAGCCGTGTCGAGCCGTTAATGGCCAGGGCTCGCCCTGATGTGTCCTGCCGCTCGCCTCAAAACGTCCCTACTACACCCTCCTCCTTTCTTTTCCTTTGAAAAAATATCCCGGCCAGCTTGCTACTAGCTAGCTGCTAAACCTCTTTTACCATGTCTCCGTGGATGCATGCATGGCCCATGTAGTCGTGCTGTTGCTGCCAGACTCACTATGTAGCTAGCTAGCTACCCAAAGGATCCGATCAGTTAAAATAATTAACTCGGTTAGTCATTAGTCAACGACGGCAGACGGAGATGGATTCGATCGATGGGCGAAATCTAACGTAAATTAACGCGGTTCGACCCGATCTATATAGAGCGTGTCGATCGGCGACACGCTCCCGAAGCTAATGGGCGTTTCGATCGTGTGAGTCGTCGATGATAGATAGATGACGAGTTTTTACCAGCAATGATCGACCGACCGATTCGACGGGCGACGTCCAGATCGTTTACCAAAAAAGCGAGTGGGGATTCGACCGGTCAGTCTGTCGGAGCGACGCCCAAGGCCTCGTCGCCTGCTTCTATCTATCTAGCTCGAGACCGATCGGCCGTCCGGCCGTAGTCTGCCAGCTGCGTAAGTATGTACGAGCGCGCGTGTGTCTCTCTCGGTACGTCTTGTGCGTACGTGCAGTTTGTACTTTGCACTGTGCGTATATGTAGTGGATAAGGCTATCGATGACCTGTACGTGCCGCTATGGCATGCTTTTTTTTTAACCAGGAGCGCCCCGAAGGCCGTAGAAGCTTATATTAAAACCAGACGGCAGGTGTATAGTTCTATCATAAAGGACCCATAAAATTAAAAAATACACATAGGTTCCTGGTAAATGCAGAAGGGACCCTCCTGAGAGATAAACCAACGTCATCGAGTCCTTCTCTCTCCCCTCCGTTGAGCGCAAGGCCGGTGACGCCGCCGCCAGACACCGAAGCGGGGACGAACCACTTGCTTCGGAGGCGGCGATGAACGCGGCGGCCGTCCTCAGAAAGGGCCTCCATTCGGAGGTTGCTGATTTGCCGGAGATCCTTGCCGGCTTGGATGACGAATGGCGTAAGCGTCGTCGATGTGTTGCTCTTGCTCGGTGAAGAAGCTTTTCTACTCCTGCGCCGTCGAGACTCGAATCTCCGTCTCCGTCGGTGATGAGAAACAGCTGGCCCCCAAGCCCCACTCCTGCCACGGGTGGGAAAGGGCCAGCGGAGAAGAATACGTCGCCAGAGATTGCAGCCCAGCGGCAGAAACCCACCAGCCTCCCTCCGCCTGCCAATGCCTGCTCCCTCCTCTGCAGAGTCGCTCCCTCCCTCGCCGCCACGGCCGGCCAAGGGAGCAGATGAAGAGGACGGAACCAGGCCGCCAGGGCGGTCGCGCTTATTGACCGGGCCCCCGCCGAGCTCCCGTCGTTGCTCCCACCATGGGAGTTCGCCGTCAAAGCTCTGCACCCGTCCACCGACGCTGCGCCACTGCGCCGGAGGAGAAGAGCCCGAAGAGATCTTATTGAAGGAGAAGCCTAGCCATTGCAGATCTCCGCCGCACCTCCCCCGCCGGAGAAGAACGCCGAGGATGGCAACCACCAGGGCGAGTCGGAGCAGATCTCGGTGCTCCGACCACCTTCTTGGGCGAAAAAAACTACAAGAAAGCAGAAAAACCAAGCCCCTCTCCCTCTCACCGCCGGCCACCATGGCTGCCGGCAACGGGAAGGAGAGAGGCCGGCAGCACCACCGGGGAGGAAGCTCAAGGGAGAAGAGGAAAGGACGGCACGGAGGCCAGGCTCCACAAGGGGAAAAGTTTAGTAATTGAAGCTTTAGTTGAGAAATACCTAGGGCTGCCCCGCCGCTATGGCATGCTACTATTAGCTTAGCGTGCTGATGAATAGCGCCATCTAGGTAGGAACCCTTTTCGAACCGTCACTACAGGAATGGAGCTAGATACCCACGGCCAGAGACTACGTCGACGGTCAAAATTCGGGGCCCTCGGCGTAGGCCACAAGCTATTTTTCCTTTTACCTTATTAATCTTAGAAAAATATAACTAAATCATTCTAATTCAGGAAAATACAAATAATATATCAAATTTTGCAGAAAAATAAGATCTATCTATCTACATTCAAATATTATATATTTATTTTGACTAAGAATCTTCACGCTTGCCATTTTGACCATAGTTTAAAACGGGCATAAAAAAATCAGAAACGATCGAAACAATGCAAAAGCTTCGCGTGGTATCATATTATGTGACATAGTTGGAAGGAAAAATATTGAACTTGGTATATTGGTTATGTATCAAAATATCTTCACAAAATAACCTATCTCATTCGAGGTTTTCTGGCTTTCGGATCAAATGACCAATGTTATGGCTAGAATCAAGACATAGTTTGTGATAATGTGCATATATTGTGCATGCATGTGCATCATGGGACGGCGAACAATGTTGCATGAGGAAGTTTTTCTTTTCGTCGCACCAAAAATGCATTTTCTATTTTTTTAGCGCAAAAACGAGGGGTTTTGTGAGCAACCACCAAATGGCTAATTCAAAATGCTACCACCCTATTTTTCAAAAGTACTATACCACCTTATATGGACAATGCCAATAGGGGTGATGGTGGCTCAGATCAATGTAGAACTTCATTGGGAATCCCCAAGACGAAGGTGTGATGAGCACAGCATCAAGTCTTTCCTCAGTAAGAAACCAAGGTTATCGAACCAATAGAAGGAAGGAAACGACTCAAAGGTGTTGCTAGCAACTTGGAAACCTGCACAATACAAACTCAAGACTTTGCCCCAATGAACAGTGAGGTTGTCAATCTCACTGTTTTACTGAAAACAAAGGATTAACTATATGGTGTGGAAGGTAATGGTGGTTTGTAGAAAGGTAAACAGTAACAATGGAATATGTATCAATGGTAAAGATTGTATCGGGGTCCATAGTTTACTAGAGGTGTTCTCCTTAAGATAAACAAACATGACATGCTGGGTAAACAAATTACAACAGGGCAATTGACAGGACTGAGCAAGGCATAACAATGCAATACTAGACATTCATGATCCTATGAGATTTGATTGGGCAATACAACAAGATACATAGACCGCCATCCAACTGCATCTATGACTAGTAATCCACCTTCAGGTTATCATCCGAACCCACTACAGTATTAAGTTGCAAGCAATGGATAACTGCTTTAAGCAAAGTGTGTAAGGTAAACAATCCACTTGTTCCATGAACAAGAGACCGTTGTTTCCCCCCCTAGTAGCAACAACACATCTATGACCTTAGAGATTTTTGTCACTTCCCTTAGATTGAATAGAGGCATGAACCCACTATCGAGCATAAATACCCCCTCTTGGATTCACTAGCATCTACTTGGCCAAGGTAGCTACTAGAAATAGAGAGCATGCCAGATCACAAACAACATAGACATGATAGAATCAATAAGACAAAACCATTAATCAATCTGACATAGAAATCTCAATATCCATCGGGTCCCCGCAAACACAACATGCATGATTACAAATAGATGATCTTGATCATGAACGGACCTCACAAGATCTAAACAAGGTAGCACGAAGGAGGAGATACAACCATCTAGCTACTACATGGACCCATAGTCTAAGGTGGAACTACTCATGCTTCATACCGGAGGCTGGCATGATGAAGAAGAAGAAGGCCTCCGGGATGATCTCCCATCTGGCAGGGTGCCAGGAAGAACTTCAGATCCCCCCGATCTAGGGACGATGGTGGCGGTGGTACGGACTGTTTGGAAGATTGATCGGGTCCTTAGGGTTTTGGTATCAGGGCGTCTTTATAGGCGAAGAGGCGAGGCAGGGGCACCTAGGTTGTCCGCACCCCCCAGGCACAGGCCCATCCTGGCTGCGCGGCTAGGGGGTGTGGCCCCCTAGTGGCTCCCCTTCGTCTCGTACTCTAGCTCCATGTTTCCCACGATAAAATATTGACTTTGGCTTTTGTACCGTCCAATTCCTAAAATATTGATTTTCTGCCTTTTCTGGAACCAAAAACGGAAGAAAACAGGCAAATGACACTGTGGCATCTAGTTAATAGGTTAGTACCAGAAAACATATAAAAACACCTCAAAGTGTAGACAAAGCAAAGGAAAGTAGATACTAAACAAGCATGGAACATCAAAAATTATAGATACGTTTCCGACGTATCAAGCATCCTCAAGCTTAACTCCTGCTCGTCCTCGAGTAGGTAAGTGATAAAAAGAATAATTTTTGAGGTGACATGCACCATCAAAATCAAGATCAAACCATTTGTAAGCATTGGAAGCTGGGATCAAAGAACTCTAAACATGAGTATGAAAGATGGAGTTCTAACAGTAAGGTAAAGTAACTATGCATGCAACATGAAAGGTTACAAACAAAGATCATGAATAACAATGCATTGAAATACGTTTGTTTGTTTCACTATAGAAAACATAGCATAGTGGCATTCAGCTTGTCCCTCATGGAGTAGCAAATAAATGCATAGGACACCTTCAAAGTTCATAAGAGTGACTAGATACAAATAGTTCAAGAACAAGCAATATCAACAATATGAATCAATCAATAAGTTTTGGGACAATACACATAGAACTAAGAATGACAACTATGCTCTCTTAACTGGTGCCTAAGGATAGAAGGTGGAGACTCAATATAATGGTGGAAGAAAGGCCCTTCATAAAAGAGGGAAGCAGGGATTTCAAGTCTCAAAAAGAGCTTCCAAAAATTATGGGACTTGTTAGCTTTCAGCTCTCATTGCCCCTATCATAAGCATCTTGAAGTGATTAAGGTTAAAGTGAACAAACTATGGAGTATATGCTTGACAAAGTATAAGTTTGAAATCTCATGTCCCTTGAATATGAGGGCCTATCCTCATGCTATTCAACTTTAGTCACCTGTAAGTTCTTGTCATAGTAAGTACATGTGTATCATAGAGAACCGCCAATGGATACCCCTTGCACATGATACATGAGCTATCCCATAACCAAAATGACAAGACAAGCAGACAATAAGCATCTCAGCAATATTCTTATTTACCATGGGAAAATGGTGCTTTTCTCTCTCTTTCCTCTTTTCAATATGTCTCTCTTTTTTATAAGAATAAAGATTCATAGATTGCTCACTATGGTGATGCTACAAGTTTCCACCATGATTAGGCATGGCTTAGGCTAGGGGCCCAGGCGTTTCTCAAACACACATACATAACTCCATGGACTTAAAAGCTTCCCTTTTATTTCACACTGACGACATCCATAAACAAAAGAGCATGATATCAACTGTGTACAAAGTACAAGTGCAATGTTGAAAGCGTTCCCCGTGATAGCACGGTTCTGCTAATTCCAACGTATAAGTGCAAGCATATACAACATAGATGACACAATGGTTCAAGTTTATTAGAGGCAAGAAAAATAAAGTGTGTCATCAAGTTCGTGAGAGCTTTAATCACTAAGTTTTCACATAACAAAAGGACTTTTTAATTGGAAGATAGATGAAAACAAGAATGTACTTAGAATGGTGTAACACACCATGCATAGGAATTTATAGTGAACATTTTGGAATAACTTGGTTTCTTGGGAGTTGGATGCATGAGTAAAGCTTACTCATACAAGTGGAGGCTAGGAAAAGACTGAGAGCGACCAATTAAGAGAGTAATAATGGCCATAATCATGCAGAGCGACAAAACGTTACTAATCAAAGCATAAAGTGGTACTACAAGTCAAGTACTAATTGATCATAGAGGCTATGGTGACTTGTCATAGTCATAACATGGTGTAAGCATGTGCCAAGTCAACTCAAATAAAGCATCAAAGGAGAATATCACAATACTATGCCTTTGTATGCTAAAACAACGCATGATTCCTTCAAGGCACATTAAGCAATCACAATTGTTTGGAACAGTTCATGCTACAACAATAATCACTAAGCATAAGGTCAAAACAACATCTAGCATGACATGATAAAGTCTAAGTCACAGTCAAAGCAAGCTTCTCTTGTACTATTCAAGCAAGAACTTTCTACTCCTCTCCAACACCAATCAACTTATTTGAAACAACACAGCGAGAACGGGGGTCCAAACTACTATATTGAAGCAAACTAAGCAAACTAAAAACATAAATAAAAACTAAGACGCTCCAAGAACAACACAACAGTGCATGAAACAATAAAAACGAAGTATCTAGAAAGACCTGAGATTTTTATTGATGAAGGGGATGCCTTGGGCATCCCCAAGCTTTGACGCTTGTACTTCTTTAATATTTCTTAGGGTGACACGGGGTGGCATAACCAAGCTTGAGCTTTTGTCCATTTTTCATCTCATTACATCATTTTTCTCTACACCTGAAAATTTTCCTTCATACAAAACTTCACACAATCTTCATTAGCAACATTAGTGTATTAAAAAGATAATAGACCATTGGGTTTTAGTTTTAGGACAGCAAAACTTTCACTAAAACACAAGATACTATAGCAATTCCCTCAAAAAGCTCAATTTCCCCAAAATAACCCAAAAAGGAATCAATAAGAAGCAAATGCAAATAATGGCAGAAATTTGTCAAAACAGACCAGCAGGTAGAAACCGATTTTTTTTGAAGACCTTCTGTTGCTCAAATCAAAAAGTTTTGAACTAACGAAAGTTAGATAACATACTGGGGGATTTATTCAGACAATTATAGCTCAATCCGACTTATAGAGATTTTACACGAATATTTATGGTGGAGCACAAAAATCCGTTTCCGGACAGCAACTCTCCAAATCGTATTTCCCTCTCATTAGAGGTTATTCTAGGTACAAAAATCAAATAAAAAGGATAAGGAGAGTTTATTACAGAACTTTCAAGACTCAAGATAACTATTGGGTTATATCCCAAGAAGTAATTTTCTTTAATGCCTTTAAGTTAGGCATGATAGTTTGAGAAGATGCTCACATAAGAAATATGAATTAAAGTAAAAGAGAGCATAAAGAATCAAATTCAAAACACATTTAAGTCTAACCCACTTCCTATGAAAATGAATCTTGTACAGAAACAAGTCATTAAAGCACAAAACAATAAGCATAGGAAAGCAAAACAAGTGCAACTTCAAAACTTTCAACATAAAGAGAGGAAACTTAATATTATTGAGATGCATAAAACCATGTTTCCCTCTCTCATAATAACTTTCAGTAGCATCATGAATAAAGTTAACAATATAACTATCACATAAAACATTCCTATCATGAGCAACATGCATATAATGATTATTACTCTCCACATAAGCATAGTCATTCTTATTAAATGTAGTGGAAGCAAATTCAACAAAATAGATTACATTATTATTCTCATCCCCATAATCATCAAATATAGGAGGCATATTGTAATCACAATTAATTTTCTCGGCAATAGTAGGTGGACTGAAAATATCATAATCATCATTGTAATCATCATAAATTGGAGGTAAAGTATCATCATAGGCAATAGAATTTTTAGAATTGTTACCAAAGAGATTTTTAATATCAAAAGTAGTGTGTTTTTCCCAATCATGATCACTACTATAGGTAATAGGCATAGGAACATCATCACAAGTTTTACCCATTGTAGATATTTCAAAATAATCCGTAGGAGCATAACATTCATCCTCCTCTTTTTCATCTAATGAGCTTCATGTTTCAGCAATTTCTTCTTACATAGGCTCCTGCAAGGCATTAGTCTCTTCCGTTTGTGGAAAGCACTTATTAAAATATTCAAGAATATAGCCATTTTCTTTCTTGTAATTATCAAAGCAAAATTTAAGTATCTTATAAACCTCATATTCATAAGGTGCATCATCAGTATTTTCAAGCAAACTGGCAATTTCAAATGCACCCTTGAAAGCAATAAATTCTTCAATTTGTTCCACATCATAAAGGTCATAATTTCCTTTAACATAATAGGATATGGTAACATTATCATTATACTCACATTGAAAAGGGAGGTGTTTATACCTCCTATAGCAACAAGCTTTATCAAAGCAATAAGTAACATTATAAGTAGAGTACACCTCTCTAGCAATAGTATTCAATTTATCAATTTGTGCCCATAAGTGTTTCCCTTTTTGTGACAAACGGTGTTCCTTATAACAGTACTTTTGTTCTTCTGTGAACGCACCTTGCCAATAAGAACTACTTTCAAAGTAACCATCCATTGATAGAAATCATGACCAAGCAAGGCAATAACAGACCAGCAACTAGAGTAGGAACTATTTTTTATGTTTTTGATAAAAGAAAGCAAACCAAACGAAACTAATTTTTTTGGATTTTTTGGTAAAAAGAGGCAAACAAAACCAAGAAAAAAACAAAGTAAAGAGAAAGGTTGTGAAGGACTCCCCTTGTGAAGCCGTCCTTAGCCTCCCCGGCAACGGCGCTAGAAAATCTTGATGGTGTCTCAGATCAATGTAGAGCTTCGTTGGGAATCCCCAAGAGGAAGGTGTGATGAGCACAGCAGCAAGTCTTCCCTCAGTAATAAACCAATATTATCAAACCAGTAGGAGGAAGAAACGACTCAAAGGTGTTGCTAGCAACTTGGAAACCTGCACGACACAAACTCAAGACTTTGCCTCAACGAACAGTAAGGTTGTCAATCTCACCGGTTTGCTAAAAACAAAGGATTAACTGTATGGTGTGGAAGGTAATGGTGGTTTGCAGAAAGTTAAATGATAACAATGGAAGATGTATCAATGGTAAAGATCGTACCAGGGTCCATAGTTCACTAGAGGTGTTCTCCTTAAGATAAACAAACATGGCATGCTGGTTAACAAATTACAGCAGGGCAATTGGCAGGACAGAGCAAGGCATAACAATGCAATACTATACATTCATGATCATATGAGATTTGATTGGGCATTACAATAATATACATAGACTGCCATCCAACTGCATCTATGACTAGTAATCCACCTTCAGGTTATCATTCGAACCCCCTACAGTATTAAGTTGCAAGCAACGGATAACTTCTTTAAGCAAAGTGTGTAAGGTAAACAATCCACTTGTTCCATGAACAATAGACCGTTGTTTTCCCCTAGTAGCAACAGCACATCTACAACCTTAGAGATTTTTGTCATTTCCCTTAGATTAAATAGTGTAGGGTTCGCAGCATAGAAAACAAAAAATTTCCTACGATGGGAACAACTATGTACCAAGATCTATCTACTAGATGCAAACAACGGGCGGATGTATATCCGTAGAGAACATACCCTTGAAGACCGACAAAGCTTAACGAGTCCAAACTCGTGGTTGATGTAGACGATCTCTTGCCGATCTCAAGATCGAGAGGAAGTCCTAGCGCCGCAAAACAGCAGCGCATCCGTTCTCGCACACACGTTCGAGGCACCGAGCAACCTCCGCCTCCTCGCTCCAGCGATGCAGCGGAAGCACAACTCTTTCTTGCCGAATAGCCACCGGGAACATGTATCTCGCTAGTCCGAGACCATGGGGAATAAATTCTAGAGGGGGAGAGAGATCCTTCACGAGGAGGTGTGTTGTGAGAGGAGGAGAGGGGGGCCTTTTATAGGGGAGAGGGGGGCACCCAAGGGGCATGGCGCCCAGCCATGGGGCTTCCCCCACCTCTTCCACATTCATGTGGGTGGAGCTCCCACTCAAAATGAAAAGCCTCCACTCCCATTAAAAAGCCTCCACTCAAAAATCCACTCACATGCATTAAATTTCCACCAAATTTAATGCAAGCTCTCATTTAAATAAAACTCTTTTATTTATTTATTCAGAATTTTGTTAATTACTTTAATTAACAAACATTCACATAAAACCCCTTGCTAGTATTCCATTTCACATGCAGAACCAGTTTCAGCAATTTCAACCGAAACAGTTTCGATGTCTAGTGAAATAAATTCCTGCGCTTTCCTTTTCTTTTCGGCATGAAACTTTTGCTCCAAATGGATGTCGGTGTCTCTTAAGTGTGTCACCCTACGGTTCGCGAATAATGCGGACATGATCGAGACCCCTCTCGGATCAATAATCAGAAGCGGGATCTGGAGACCCATACTGACTCCCACACATTCAACGATGACTTTCTTGTGATCGTCGGAACCTTTTACACTAGTATCTTAATCCCTTTGTTTCGCGATATATTACATGTCCGAGATTCGATCATCGGTATCTCCATACCTAGTTTGATCTCGTTACTGACATGCACTCTTTTCTCGTTCCCGTGATATAACATTCTAGTGATCAAATCACTTGCTTGCAAGCTAATCAATGTGATATCACCGAGAGGGCCCAGAGTATATCTATCCGTCATCGGGATGAACAAATTCCACTCTCGATCCATGGGCCTCAACATAACACTTTAGTAGTTCTGAACCCATCTTTATAATCACCCTGTTACGGTGTGACGTTTGATGTTATCAAGAAACTCTTCCGGTGTTAGTGATTGACATGATCTCATGGTCTAAGGATTAGGATCACTTCGTAAGTTGTTATAGCAATATAAACTCAATGACTTTGATCGTAATGCTATACTTCGGATGAATGTTCATCACACCATTACACTAATATTGTGACCTCGTTATTAACAACATCCAATGTCCATGATCAGGAAACCTTGATCATCTTGTTAATCAACGAGCTAGTTTATGAGAGAGGCATAACTAGGAACTTTCCTTTTGTTTATTAAACACACATGTATTAACGTTTCCGTATTAATACAATTATAGCATGTAAAATAAACATTTATCATAAATAAGGAATACGATAATAACCACTTTATTATTGCCTCTCGGGCATATTCCCTTCAGTCTCCCACTTGCACTAGAGACAATAATCTAGTTTGAGAACTTTGCGTATTGAACACTTATGGCTTTCCGGTGTTCCATATACGCAATTGCAAGTGGTTAACATAATCTATGGATCTGACGCTTCAGGTCCGTGTGTATTTGCATGTCTTTGCGTCTTCACGCATCACTCATTCTCCAATGAGGTGGCATTGTATAAATTTGGTCTTTCGGTGAGACCTTTAGTTCCTTGGGGTTAAAACACGTCGATACTATTGTCATACAATATATCTTTAGTGTTAGCCCGTTGCGAACCACACCTTAGTTTGATAACAAACTACTTGACACAAATTCCCTCCTTTGCTGCTACTATAGCAGTCATATACTTAGCCTTTTGTTGTAGTATTCGTCACAATGTCTTAACTTTGGAACTCTTCCAAATCCATCATGGAATCTCCTTTCCATTACATTGTGCCACCCATAGTTTAAATTGAGATAAACTTAATTTGTATCTTGTGACAAACCTAGTATCAATGTAACGCTTTACAATGAACTATGTGTAATTGTTTGTCACCTCTACACAAATATATTCTTAGTTCTTCCAAAAGATCATAAGAATATCCTTACTATCGTCCAATGATCATTTTATGATTCATTCTGGTATATGCTCATAACACTTAGAGCATAGGACATATCTGGATGTGTACATATCATGGTATGATTAATCAAAACATTCTCGTGATTTCACTCATCAAGTGTCAAAGCACTTGAATCTTGTTTCACTTATCAAGTGTCGATACACTTGAATCTTGATTCAATTTCTTTTCCATGCAACAAGAACTGTTTCTTGTCGTTTCTATATTGAACTCCTTCAATATCTCATATATGTACGTTTGGCATAAACATATTAGCGTTATAGTCTATCCACTATAGACATTCATGCTAAATATTCGGGTTTTGCCTAAGTCTTTCATTGAAATGAAATTCTTAACCTTTGTCAATAAAAGATACATCATTTCTAATCAACAAGATGTCCTTCACATAATGTATTAGAAATATGTCTCAGCGCTCCCACTTAATTTCTTGCAAATGCAAGCATCTTCATCGTCTCCAGATGAAAAACTCATTTTTCATCATGGTGAAGATTCCAACTCCGCGATGCTTACTTCAACCATTGAAGTTTGCATGCCCTTTTAGCATCCTTTGAATTTAACAAAACCCTTTGGACCGTGTCATGTACACGTCCTAGGTAACCATTCTATTAGAAGAACTTTGTTTTGTTTATTCATCTACCATATACCAAATTATATGTAGTGGTTGCTACTTTAATCCGTTCAGACTAAATATCGCTATGAAAGATCAAATCTTGTCATAGTCAACTCTTTGAACATTGTCATAAAATACTTTACAACATGTCGAATATTTCATAGATGTGAGACATCCATGTCTGTTTCTTTATAGATCCAAATACGACCGATAGGTTTTTACACCTTTCCGGAGGGTCTTCCAAGTTCAAAACTTGATTTATCGTGTATGGACTTATCACGGATTTTATGGCTTCAAGCCATTTGACGGAGTCAGGGCCCATCATCGCTTCTTTGCATATAGTCGGTTAATCATTGTCAAACAATAATGATTTACTCTCAAATCTTAGTATTTGATTGTTTATCCGACCGACTTGGTTCAATAAGAACTTAGATCTCCGTGACCACAACCTTTGAGGCACATAAGCTATGAGCATTATGGCAGCCTCCGGAACATTTTCCGGCGCTGCGCAACTCAGCACATTTAGCTAAGGTTCGTTAACCTTATCAAAGTTCTATTGTCCTCCCACTTAACTTTTATGAAAAATTCCTTCTTCAAGAAACTTCACATTTCAAGCGACAAACCCTTTTGTCCTCGGTGTTATGGAGGAATAACCAATTGTTATTCGAAATAACCTACAAAGACATGCTCATCCGACTTCGGTTGTAAACATCTTACTTATGTTTAGCATACCAAAATTTAAGAAATGACAACTTGGGTTTTACCCCAAACCATAACTTCCATGGTGTCATTTCAACGGATCAAGATGGAGCTCTTTTCAGTGTAAAAGCGGTATTCTCTAAAGCTTTAATCTTTTAAAACATAATGGCAGTTTTATAAATAACACCTTTGATCCAACCATGTCTCACAAGGTTTCATTACAAATCTCAAACACTCCATACTCCTATGGTGTTTCGGGAGATGTAAATCTAGGTGTTTTGCTAAATTTGCAACTCAAATAAATCCCTTTATGATAAAATCATAATTCATTTATTTTCTTGTTACACCTGTAACTCAAATAAATCCCTTTATGATCAAATCATAATTCATTTATTTTTCTTGTTACAATGATTTTCCACTTCATCTTGAAAGTCTTTGAAACATTTTCAAATATTTCATACTTCTTTCTCATTAAGTGAACATTCACTCAAAATTCCGGAGAAAGCATATGAAGTTGAAACCCATCGCTTACGACTACACATAATGGACTACATACATCGATATGTATAAATTCCAATAATTTAGTCGTTCGTTCTTCTTTGCCTTTGAACGAAGTTTTAATTATCACGTGGAAAGTCTCACAAGCGTCACTTGATCAAATCAAAGACTCCAAAAATCCATGAATATGGAGATTCTTCATGTTTTCTTTCCAATATAATTTAAACAGCGATGTCACTTCATAAGTGATCTTTCAATCATTTGTCTTGCGACATTTTAGCATTAGGTTTTATGGATGTGATTTCTTCAACTAGATTTGTAAATCATCCATCTTATATGGAATACGGTAATTATTTGAACAACCTTTGTTCTTATAATACCTGATTCAAATAACAATTATTAAAACAAATCGTGAAGTCAAGCTTTGATGTCAACGAGAAATACAAACAACGGTTTGTTTGTTTTCGATGAACATCATCACATATTCTCTTGCTAGTTACTTAGGCCATTGTGGTTCATGAATTGCGTTATTCCGTATGAAATTTCATACCAACCAATTCGGTATCCAATACCCAAGAACCACATTGTTTAACAAGCAAAGAATACAACCATAACATGTATATCATCCATATACCTAAATTGGATATTTCCAATCTTTTCTTTTCTGCCAAATATATTTTATAGATTCTCTTTCAGCATTTCCTTTTCCTTTTAAAAAGAATCTATCAACATCAGAAGTGGCGCCATATACATGACACATAGTTCAAAGCGTGTATATTCAAATAATAATACCTTTGGACTTGCACTTTGAAGTAGATCACCATCATCAAAATGATCGGTATTCTTTCAAAATCCATTCTTTAGTAATCTTTTAGTGTAGTAAACACTTTACATACATCTTCTATTCATCCTTATCATGACGACTTTCATGATCAAGCTACTTTAGCTTATAAAGGCGAATCGTGAGTATAACATTATTTTCCAAAACCCTTTTGGATGATTAGGATGTCTAGCATCTCCAACCTTCGCAAATTCTCATCCAATATGAGAACATATATTATACTCTATCATATTGCAACCAAAACATTGTTTCAGATATCGTTATATCTGTCACACATGATGGTTTCTGAAATAATTCTTTCAGCTCCTAGATAAACTTGATATTAAAACAATCAAGAATCATGGAGGCAAACATGATACTTAAGATACTAACACTGGAATTGTTACTCTCGATTTAATACCAACTATTAAATTTCACGGAGTAAATAGAGTTTGCTGAAAGTTTGCAATAGGACTTTAAACTTTATATTGACATTCAACACAATACGATACCAGTTCGTAAAGTATATATCCAGAATTCTATAGTTCTATTATCTCAATTACAACTATGCATAAGGTGGTGAACGAATGCCAAAGACTACAACAAATTATGCAAATTCACTTTGATTTAATTTATGATAAATTGAGTTCTACTAATCCAAATTAGAAATGAACTCCCACTCAAAAACGACATCCCTCGTGTCCTTTTGGTGATTACATGAACCAAATCCACTACACCAAGTCCGATCATCACGTGAGTCGGCGTAGCTTCAAAGGAGAGCATCCATATGGTCATCATATCAAAACATATGACTCATGCTTAACCTTTCGGTCCGTGTTCCGAGGCCATGTCTGTACATGCTAGGCTCGCCAAGTAAGAACCTTAGTATTCGCGTGTGTAACTGTCTTACACCCGAGATATGCTCGTGGATTCAAGTACACCCGATCATCACGTGATGTCTTGAAGCGACGAAACATTGTCGGTGCATACTTAAGGAAGAACACATTTTTATCTTGATATCTAAATGAGGGATCATCTTATTATGCTAATAAAACGCCAAACAAGCAATATAAGATGCTATCAAACATCACATGTTTATTAGTGGAATGATATGGTTCCCGCATATGATCTCTATCATGTGCACCGTGGTATGATCACTATCATACCTATATGTGTAAGTCCAAGGTCTATGGATATTACACGTTATGTATGTTGTAAGAGTATCATATCATACTTCTACTTACAACATCACCATATCATAACACTAGCCCAGCAACAATCTAAACTAGACGCCTCTAATTTATCCATTGCAAATTTTACGTGGCTTAGGGCTTTCGAAGATAGAACCGTTCTTACCTACGAACATGAACCACAACGAGGATAACCAAATTGTTGACAACTCGTTGCAAATTAGATATTGACTATAGTAGGAGAGACAGACACCCGCTAGCCACTTATGCAAAACTAGTTGCATGTCAAGCGTGGAACAGGTCTCATGTGCGAGGACATGTAAAGTTTGTCCGGGCCGCTTCATCCCACTATGCCACCAATATCCAAAGTACAACTAAGAAGCAATAAAATGATCATCATCGCCCACATACTCATATGTGTACTACCCGTGCAAAGCATCTACGCATAGATCCGGCTCTGATACCACTGTAGGGTTCGCAGCATAGAAAACAAAAATTTTCCTACGATGGGAACAACTATGTACCAAGATCTATCTACTAGATGCAAACAACGGGCGGATGTATATCCGTAGAGAACATACCCTTGAATACCGACAAAGCTTAACGAGTCCAAACTCGTGGTTGATGTAGACGATCTCTTGCCGATCTCAAGATCGAGAGGAAGTCCTAGCGCCGCAAAACAGCAGCGCATCCGTGCTCGCACACACGTTCGAGGCACCGAGCAACCTCCGCCTCCTCGCTCCAGCGATGCAGCGGAAGCACAACTCTTTCTTGCCGAATAGCCACCGGGAACATGTATCTCGCTAGTCCGAGACCATGGGGAATAAATTCTAGAGGGGGAGAGAGATCCTTCACGAGGAGGTGTGTTGTGAGAGGAGGAGAGGGGGGCCTTTTATAGGGGAGAGGGGGGCACCCAAGGGGCATGGCGCCCAGCCATGGGGCTGCCCCCACCTCTTCCACATTCATGTGGGTGGAGCTCCCACTCAAAATGAAAAGCCTCCACTCCCATTAAAAAGCCTCCACTCAAAAATCCACTCACATGCATTAAATTTCCACCAAATTTAATGCAAGCTCTCATTTAAATAAAACTCTTTTATTTATTTATCCAGAATTTTGTTAATTACTTTAATTAACAAACATTCACATAAAACCCCTTGCTAGTATTCCATTTCACATGCAGAACCAGTTTCAGCAATTTCAACCGAAACAGTTTCGGTGTCTAGTGAAATAAATTCCTGCGCTTTCCTTTTCTTTTCGGCATGAAACTTTTGCTCCAAATGGATGTCGGTGTCTCTTAAGTGTGTCACCCTACGGTTCGCGAATAATGCGGACATGATCGAGACCCCTCTCGGATCAATAATCAGAAGCGGGATCTAGAGACCCATACTGACTCCCACACATTCAACGATGACTTTCTTGTGATCGTCGGAACCTTTTACACTAGTATCTTAATCCCTTTGTTTCGCGATATATTACATGTCCGAGATTCGATCATCGGTATCTCCATACCTAGTTTGATCTCGTTACTGACATGTACTCTTTTCTCGTTCCCGTGATATAACATTCTAGTGATCAAATCACTTGCTTGCAAGCTAATCAATGTGATATCACCGAGAGGGCCCAGAGTATATCTATCCGTCATCGGGATGAACAAATTCCACTCTCGATCCATGGGCCTCAACATAACACTTTAGTAGTTCTGAACCCATCTTTATAATCACCCTGTTACGGTGTGACGTTTGATGTTATCAAGAAACTCTTCCGGTGTTAGTGATTGACATGATCTCATGGTCTAAGGATTAGGATCACTTCGTAAGTTGTTATAGCAATATAAACTCAATGACTTTGATCGTAATGCTATACTTCGGATGAATGTTCATCACACCATTACACTAATGTTGTGACCTCGTTATTAACAACATCCAATGTCCATGATCAGGAAACCTTGATCATCTTGTTAATCAACGAGCTAGTTTATGAGAGAGGCATAACTAGGAACTTTCCTTTTGTTTATTAAACACACATGTATTAACGTTTCCGTATTAATACAATTATAGCATGTAAAATAAACATTTATCATAAATAAGGAATACGATAATAACCACTTTATTATTGCCTCTCGGGCATATTCCCTTCAAATAGAGGCATGAACCCACTATCGAGCATAAATACCCCATCTTGGAGTCACTAGCATCTACTTGGCCAAGATAGCTACTAGAAACGGAGAGCATGCAAGATCACAAACAACACAGACATGATAGAATCAATAAGACAAAACCATTAATAAATCTGACATAGTAATCTCAATATCCAACGGATCCCCGCAAACACAACATGCATGATTACAAATAGATGATCTTGATCATGAATGGAGTTCACAAGATCTGAACATGGTAGCACAAAGGAGGAGAGACAACCATGTAGCTACTACATGGACCCGTAGTCCAAGGTGGAACTACTTATGCTTCATACCGGAGGCTGGCATGATGAAGAAGAAGGCCTCCGGGATGATCTCCCGTCCGGCAGGGTGCCAGGAAGAACTTCAGATCCCCGATCTAGGGACGATGGTGGCGCCAGCTACGGACTGTTTCCTAGAAGATTGATCGGGTCCTTAGGGTTTTGGTATCGGGGGGTCTTTATAGGCGAAGAGGCAAGGCAGGGGCACCTAGGGCGGCCGCACCCCCAGGCACGGGCCCAGCCTGGCCGCGCGGCCAGGGGTGTGGCCCCCTGGTGGCTCCCCTCCGTCTCGTACTCTGGCTCCGTGTTCCCCACGGTAAAATATTGACTTTGGATTTTGTCCCATCCAATTCCGAGAATATAGAATGGGTTTCGCTTTTCTTTGCGGGAGTCCTGGTGGGGAGATATGCTAGCAGGTAATGGCTTGATTTTCTGCCTTTTCTGGAACCAAAAACATAAGAAAATAGACAACTGGCACTATGGCATCTTGTTAATAGTTTAGTACTAGAAAACATATAAAAACACCTTAAAGTGTAGACAAAGCAAATCAAAGTAGATACTAAACAAGCATGGAACATCAAAAAATTGTAGATATATTTCTGACGTATCAGGGGGATCTCAAACCGTTTCATCCACCCTTCGTGAAAAAGACAAATTCCTGCCGAATCAGTAGGAAGTGGGTCAGACATGAACTACATGTACATGATCTGATGCTCATGATTTTTTTACAAAAATCATTTTTTAGGTTCACAATATGATATTTTATTAGAGATCCAATGCAAGTTTAGCGAGGCTTAGCCCTGATCTAAGAATCTTCATGCCCGTCGTTCGACAAAGTTTGACGATAGTTTAAAACGGGCATAAAAAAATTCAAAAACGATCAAAACAATGTGAAACCTTCAGGTGGTGTCATATTATGTGAGATAGTTGTAATAAAAAAATATCAAACTTGGTATATTGATTATGTCTCAGAAAAACCTTCACAAAATGACCTATCTCATTCGAGGTTTCCTGGCTTTCGGATCAAATGACCAATGTTATGGCTAGAATCAAGGCATAGTTTGTGTTAATATGCTCATATTGTGCATGCATGTGCATCATGTTATGGCAAACAATGTTGCAAGAGGAAATTTTCCTTTTCGTCGCACAAAAAAGCCATTTTCTAAGCGGAAAAAACAGCCTCTGTGGCTACGCCGAGGGAGGGCTTTGCCAAGGAGGCCACGCCGAGGACAGCCGTTGGCGTAGTCTATGCCGACGATTATATAGCCTACGCCGACAGCTTTTGGCCCTCGGCGTAGCGTGCCATTCCTATAGTGTATGCATGCATCCATTCTTCTTTACTTGAACTGGAAATAAAGGAGTGATCTGCGGTATACTGTTTGCTTGTTCTCTTGTCGCACATCGAACGCGTGATTGGTGGCCCGCAACACTTGAAACATGCCTGTTGGATTCAAAAACCGGTCGATTGGTTGTCCGCTCCATGCCCACGTATTAGCTAGCGCGTGTCAGAGCACCCACGAGTCAGGTCCAACAACAACAACTGAACCGGTCGTATCATAGAGTCACCCTCGCGGCTAGCTGCTTCCCCAAAGCCAAATTCCGTTCCCAGCTGTATGTACATGCGGGTGCGATCATGGAGATGGTGCGAGCTCTCGCGCTGTAGGAAAAAAAGGGAGGGGTATTTTGGACACCTCCCGCTGAAAACCTCACCTTATTTATTTCCTCCTCGCTCACCATTTCCCCCATTCGAGCTCTCTTGTCCTGTCGGTGGCTAATCTCCTGCTGCGATTCTCACGGCGGCAAGTCCTTAGTCGCCATGTCGAGCTGGAATGGTGGTCAGAGCTCAACACCCTTGTTGGTAGGTGAGTTCAAATTCTGCCAATTCCTTTGTAGAGTTAGGGTTAGCTTCTGATCCGGGATTTTTGATCCGGCCTCAAATCAACTCGATTTGTCTGAAATTTCATGTATGTTAGGACCTCGCAAACATGGACTATGCTCCACGCATCAACGAAGACCTCTCATTCTACGGCATGGCAGAGGATTGTCCCGAGGTTGCTGCCTCCACAAGCTTGGGCATGTTAAGTCTGTTGTATTTGAAGGAAGCAACACTGGCCACAGATTCTACCTCTATTTCGTGCATAATGTAAGTCATCTCATCCACAAGCTTCTTATTTGTCAAGCACTATAAAATCCACTAGCTTTGATCATGCACTTATGATCTGTAGGAAGTCATAAATTGTGGTTTTATGGCTTGGTTGGATAAAGAATGTCCAGAAACATAAAAATGCATTAGGAAGACTGTGGAAAATATATCATGATAGTAACCGTGCAAGAATCAAAGAGAGGATTCAGAATGCCAAGTTGGTGAACAATCTTGTTGACGAGAAGAACAAGATTGATAGGAAGTACTCATGGATGAAGCTGAAAAAAGGGCTATGGGTGAGAACTTATCCAGGATTACGGAAAGGAGAAGGAGATGGAGATGGATTTGCAGAAGACCGAAGTGTTGAAGAGTGAAGTGTATATGCTAAAGCAGTTGCGAAAATATCAAACCAGGATAATTAATATCAAGCAGAAGAAATGGGATGGAGAAAATGAGGGTATGAAGGTGGAAAATAAAAAGCTTGAGTACATAGTTTTTGATATGTTCAGTGCTATCAAGGCTAACAAAGACAAGTTGAAAAGGATCAAGGAAATATGTGATAAGTGATGTGTAATTTCTATCATTTCAAGTTTCTTGTACATGGTGAACCCACGGTGTAAGGATGGCACCCACTTTTGATGTGGTGGTAGGTTGACACCATAGGCAGATGGATTTCTTGAAATCCTCTTTTAGTACTTATCATGCGAGTACATAGTAGATGTAATGGTAACCTCACCTAAGTTAGAATGAGGTTACCACATACGGACTCATCCGTGTAACCAAACAATTTTCTATTTACATCAGCCAGGAGAAAAATGTTATAAGCAGCGCACCAAACAAAGGGGTCAAACATGTCCTAAAAATATAATCACCTCGCATGTGGACAACCAAACAAAATCCACGACATGGCTTACTATCATTCTTCCATGGCCATGCTCCCAGGGAGCACAAATATTGTTGCAGCCAACCAATCGCACCCTATATGGATTGAAGGGTTGCAGACACTGCATTAGTTTCCTTGAGGATGGTGTAGGCAACTACCAACTCTGTTTTAAAGGGCATGTTTGGTAGCCTGCTGCGGTGACCCAGCATACCACTGCATGTGTAGTACACTATAGTCGTTGACCAAAAAGCGGTCTTCAAACATTCAAAAACTGTCTGCCTGGCGCGGTACCAAAAAGCGGTACTACCGGTAGTACCGCTTTTCGTCTGGAAAACTGCTGATTTTTCCCTGTCCGGTAGTACCGGTTGCCACTGGCGGTACTACCGCTTCCCGGTAGCAGCAACTGTAGTACCGTTGTGGGAAGGATTTGATGAAGTTTGAAAAACAGGGGTGCTCCGGTACCAGGTCCGGTAGTACCGGAATTCTCTGGTAGTATCGCTTGAACTTCCGGTACTACCGCTTCAATGAATTCTCCAACGGCCAGATTCTGTGGAGGGGTATAAATACCCCTCCACCTACCTTGGGACAAAGTGCTTAGCACATTAAAGTCATTTCCCACCATTGGAGTCCATTGGAGCCACTCAAATCTTCAAGATCTCCTCATCCAACCACACAAAGTCCTTGATCTTTGGGGAATCGAAGGAGGAGGCCCCGATCTACTACTTCACCAAAAGAGATCTTCATTTCCCCCTCATTTCATTGAGGGCCCCTTTGCTCTAGTGTTTTCTTGGAAACCCTAGTTCTTGTTTTGGTTCTTACAAGCTTGTCTTTGATTGCTTTGACAGCTTGCTTGTATTTGGGAGCCTCCGATTCAGTTGTGGATGTGTGCCCCAAACTTGTAACGGTGCCGGCTTCCACCTTGAAGGTTGCCGATATAGTGGAAGGTGAATCGATCCCGTTGGGGTGAGATTCATCGGAGAACAAGGGAGGCCTTTTGTGGCGTTGGTGGTTTGAAACCACCCCCTCTCCAAACATAGACGTACTTCCCCTCAAAAGGAAGGAACTACGGGAAACAAATCCTTGTGTCTCCGTGTCCACTCTTCGGTTACTTCTATCCTTTATCGCACCTTACTTACTAGTTACCACTTTGTGTTGTGTTATCTCTTGCATAATTGTCATATAGGTAAATTCACCATAGTTGCATTATCTAGAGAATTTACCTTATTGTCGAACCTAAATTTGAAAAAGGAGAAAATTTGAAGTAGCACCTATTCACCCCCCCCCCTCTAGGTGCCCATACGATCCTTTCAATTGGTATCAGAGCCTCGGCTCTTTATTTGGGCTTTACCGCCTAAGAGAATATGGGTAGCCGTGAAGGGGATGGTGATGGTGAGCCGACCACGGTGACCATGGAAGATCTCAAAAACTTGGATGCAAGATTGAGCTCTTCCTTGGTCAACGAAGTCAAGAAGATGCTTGAGCAACTTCTTAAAGACAAAGAAGGCTCATCACCCCCATCTCCTCAAGAGGATCAACCATCCACATTACCTAAAGGGAATACGTCAGTATCCCCCGAGGGTGCATTGGTAGGGGGTAAACCAGACAACGCTAATTCCTCCACTCATAATAATGGTGGGAAGGGTGAGCACCGTGACTCATGGTACTCTCCCGACCCTCCAATCCCTCACCCTCATGTATACAATAGAGGTGACCCACCTAAGCTTGAAGAATCCGCTACTTTTGCTCAATGGCAATCACTAATGAGAACTCATATGCGCAGCTCTTGCATTGAACTATGGAACATCATCGAGCATGGACTCTTTATTGGGGATCCAACCAACTTGACAAGAAGAGAGATTGTCAATAGTCAACTCAATGCCACTGCTCTACATATGATTCAACAAGGTTTGGGGACAAAGGATTATCCACACATTGAGCACTTTAGCATTGCCAAGGAAGCTTGGGATGCTCTCACTGTGTTGTTTATTGGAAATGAGAGTATGGGGAGGAACAGATATGATGCTCTAAGCAATGAAGTCGAAGGCTTCTACATGAAATAAGGTGAAGATCCCGAAGATATGTATCGAAGGCTCAAGACCACCGCCACCGCTTTCAGAAATGTGGGTGCCTCACATGTGGATGATGCATGGATAAAAAGGAAATATGTGAGTGCACTCATGCCTTTTGAGCCCACCGACTTGAAGAGCTTACAAGGAAGACACAACTACCATCTCATGACCTCAAATGAAGTTATGCAAGAGATGGCCGCTTTCAAGGTCGCCACCAAGAATTCCAAAGATGCCCGTGCTCGTGCCCTCGGTATGAGCAATGTGGTCAATGTTGCTTTGAAAGCCAAAGTTGTGGACTTTGAAGATGAAGATGATAGTGATGAAGGCCTCTCTTTGGACCATCCCGATGATGTCAATATTGCTCATAGTCAATATATGGCTTTCTATGCAAAGAACTTTTGGAAGAACCCCGCCAAGGCCAAGTTGGAAATGCAACGAAGAAGCAATCCAAATGGGAAAAGAGAGAATACCACTAGGTTGAGAACTTGCTTCAATTGTGGTGACCGCTATCACTTTGTGGCAAGCTGCCCCTATGAGAAGAGAGAAGATAATGGTGGTAAGCTTGTGTTGAAGAAGACTCTCAAGGCACCTTACAAGAAACCCTTCATCAAGAAGAATCCCGTCAACAAGAAGTCGGGAGAAATTGTCTTGATCACTCATGAAGAATACTCCTCCGACAATGAAGATGATGAAGATGAGGAAGAAGAAGAAACTTCACATGGTGTGGCTGCTCTAGCTACCACCTCTACTCCGACACTCTCACTCTTCGACTCTCCAAATGAGAACTCTTCCACCAAGAACGTCACTTGCCTTGGCAAGAGGAACGGAGGTACCCTCATCATCCCACTCTACTCAATTGGATAATGATGAAATTGATGATGAAATGTCTCTTGATGTTAAAAAGGAATTAATTGCCTTTGATGAGTTCATGACTAACCTAGAAGGTGATGCTAAACTACATTTTGGGAACATCTTAGATCAAATCTCCCATACTCAAGAGCTTCTAGATGTTAGATGTAAACTTGGGCATGAACATATGATTGAACTAGAGGCTTTAAGCAATGCTCTAGAAGAAGAACAAGAGACTAGGTTGTCCCTTGAGTCAAAACTTGAAGGGCTTGATGAGGCCAATGACATCATTGTTAACAAACTCATCAAAGAGCGTGATCATGCTATGGCTAAATACAAAAGGGCTAAAAAGGACAAGATTGAGTTTGGTGTGGTTCATGAAAAACTTGCCGAGGACTTTAGTTTGCTCAACAAGGCTCACAAGGCCTTGGAGGGTGAACTCTTGTCTCTCACAAAGTCCCATGAAACGCTTCAAACTCAATTGGCCAATATACCTTCACCTAGTAACTTCATTCCATCTAGTAGCACAACTATTCTTGAAGAGAATGCTAGGTTGAAGGGGGAGCTTGCTAAGGCCACATTTCCACAAGGCAACAAGTCTATTGATGATCTTTTGAGCAAGCAAAGGCGTAGTGGCGATAAAGGGGGCATTGGTTTTGTCTCCAAAACAAAGAAGAAGAACAACAAGAAGAAGAAGAAGGACAAGCCCGCACAATAGACCAACAAGATCATTGTGGAGAGTAAGACCACAAATGGTAAAACTATGTCACATGATGATTTTGCGGGAAGTGCTAACCCTCACTATGTTCTAATGCGTGATTACTATGGTGATGTGTATGCACAATATGTTGGTCCTTATGATGGTTATATTGCTTGGTCTATTTGGGTTCCCAAGACCCTTGTTGCTAACAAAAGAGGACCCATTGAAAAATGGGTACCTAAAAACTAGCTTGATCTTTTGTAGACTTATGCTTCCGGAGGGTCAAAATGGGTGATCGATAGTGGTTGCATAAGTCATATGACCGAAATCTTGTCTATTGTCAAGGACTTGGTGTCAAATGAAGATCAAATCACCGTCACATATGCCGACAAGTAAAAATCTACGGTAATTGGGTTTCGGCAAGGTAGTGGTGGCTCACGACATTACACTCGTGAACGTCATGCTTGTTGAAACCCTTGGATACAATTTACTTTCTGTCCGTGCTCTTGGAAAGATGGGCTTTGCCGTCTTTATTGATAATGATATTGTGGTCCTCATGTGGAGCAAGTCTCTCAAGGTCGCTTTCGTTGGGTACGTCGAAAATGACTTGTATGTGGTGGACTTTTCGGGGCAAGCCACTGCAGGTCCGATGTGCTTATACGGGAAGGCCGATGTGGGTTGGCTATGGCACCGCCGACTAGCCCATGTCAATATGAGAACTTTGCAAAGTCTCCATAAAGAGGGCCATATTGTTGGACTAAAAGAAAATGTTTCCTTTGCCAAAGATCGTGTTTGCAGGGCATGTGTTCTAGGGAAGATGCATGACGCTCCTCATAAGCCCACGAACCAAATCAAGTCTAACAAGATCTTGGAACTCCTCCATGTGGACCTATTTGGTCCTCCATCTCATGCAAGTCTTGGTGGGAAGAAATATTGTTTGGTGATTGTTGACGACTTTTCAAGATACTCTTGGGTTTATTTCTTCAAGTTGAAGAGTGAAACTCAAAGGACTTTTATCGACTTCATCAACTTGGTTCAACGGCAACACAATGTTCCCGTGATTATAAGAAGTGACAACGGCACCGAGTTCAAGAACTACACCTTGAATGATTTCCTTAGTGATGAGGGGATTAAACATCAATATTCTGATGCATACACCCCTCAACAAAATGGTGTGGCCGAAAGGAAGAACCAGACTCTTATTGAGATGGCTAGGACCATGTTGGCGGAGTTTAAATCTCCGTACATCTTCTGGGCCGAAGCCGTCTCCACCGCTTGCCATGCTTCAAACCGGCTCTACCTCCGAAAGAAAATCAACAAGACTCCATATGAGATACTTACCGGCAACAAGCCCAACATATCTTATTTCCGGGTGTCCGGTTATAAGTGTTTCTATCTCATCAAAGGTGTTCGTTTGTCTAAATTCGAGTCTAAAGCATTAGAGGGTATTTTTTTTGGCTATGGTCTCGAATCTCACACTTATAGAATCTATTACAAGCTCTCCGGAGCCGTCATAGAATCTTGTAGTGTGACCTTCGAAGAATATGATGGTCCCCAAGGGGGCGTGTTGATGCTTGTGATGCAGATGATGAAATGCCTCAGGATGCCATAGGAAGAATGGGTGTGGGTTATATCCGCCCCGTTGAGGAACCCCTTATGGCGGATCGAGAAGAACTATGCTCCACTCGAGTGGAGCCCTCATCTTCACAACCTCAACATGCTCCATCTACCGAAGAGGACATTGAGTCAAGCCAAAGACAAGAACTGGACCCTCAACATAGTGATCAATGTGTGAACTCTAGTCAAAGGGAGCTTGGTCCATTCGATGGGGTGTCAAGTGGTGCCACATCAATTTTTCAAGGTAGATCCTGTAGGGGTTCGTAGCATGGAAAACAAAAATTTTCTATCGCATACAAACAAACAAGCCAAGATCTATCTACTAGATTGTAGCAACGAGTCGATAGAGGAACTCACCCTCGAAGATTCCAAAGCGGTTAACGAGAGCAGATTCTCGTGGGTGATGTAGTCGTACACTTGCCGATCTCAAGATCGCGTAGACGATCCTTCCGGCGCTGCGTTCCGGCAGCGCTCCCGCAGTCGGTCACACGTTCGGTACTCGACGAAGACCTTCCTCTCCCTTGTTCCAGCAGGCAGCGGAGGTTGTAGCACTCTCCTCGCGATTCCGGCAGCACAACGGCGTGGTACCGGAAGTAGAGGGGAGATCCCGCAGGGCTTCGCCTTAAGCCGGAGCGAGTATGGTGGAGTATGAGAGAGATCTATTAGTGGTCTAGGGATTAGACACACCAATTAGAAGGCTCTAAACCGAAGGCTAGGGCAATTAGAAGCTCTAAACCAAAACGGCTCTAAACCGGAGATTAGAGGATAGGAACTTGTGTGTCTAGAGGAGGAGGCCCTGCCCCTCCTTTTATAGGTGGGAGGGGCGGCCAAGGGGAGGGGAGTCCCTCCCCAAGTCGGCCTTGGTTGGCGCGCCGGCTTGGGGAGGAGACTCCTCCCCCAAGTCGGTTCCCAACTCCTCTTGCTTGTTTCCCACAGTTTCTTGTTTTAGCCGTTTGACTTTCAAACTGGACATTTGACTTTTCTGTTTTAGGATTCAATTTAATCCTTTATTTGGAACAGCAAGAACACTTAGTACATGATGCAATCATTCCAATATGTAATGACACATTCATGTACCCTCCCCCCCGGAGTGCCGGACAATCCGGAACCTTCTAGAACATTCCCGATGAAAACACCGGAATCATTCCCGAACTCCGAAACGGGACTTTCCTTATATGAATCTTATTCTCCGGACCATTCCGGATCACCTCGTGATATCCCGGATCCCATCCGAGACTCCGAACAACATTCGGTCTCTTTCTCATAATACCATGACTACTCAAACAACGTCGAATCCTTAAGTGTGTCTCCCTACGGTTCGTGAATTATGCGGACATGATCGAGACACTTCTCCGAACAATAACCAATAGAGGAATCTGGAAATTCATATGGCTCCCACATATTTCTACTATTACTTTTGCGATCGAATGAACCACTTACATACGATACCAATTTCCCTTTGTCTCACAATATGTTACTTATCCGAGGTTATGATCGTCGGTATCTCTGCATACCTAGTTCAACCTCGTTACTGATAAGTACTCTTTTCTCGTTCCCGTGATATGTGATCCCTTGTGAGCCAGTCACATGCTTGCAAGCTAATTGGATGACATTCCACCGAGAGGGCCCAGAGTATATCTATCCGTCATATGGATGGACAAATCCCACTCTTGATCCATGTGTTTCAACCAATACTTTCTGAACACTCAATGCCACCTTTATAGCCACCCAGTTACGGTGTGGTGTTTGATGTCATCAAAGCATCCATCCGGTAAAGGTGATATGCATGATCTCATGGTCGAAGGAATTAGGTTACTATGTATCAGAAAGCATATAGCAATTGAACTATTTAAATGACTTGATCTTTATGCTACGCTTATCTATAGGAGTATGTCCATCACATCATTCTCCTAATGATATGATCCTGTTGTTAATAACATCTCTATGTTCATGATCAGGAAACCATGATCATATATTAACCAACAAGCTAGTTTAACAAGAGGCTTTACTAGGGACTCTTATTTTAGTTTACAAATCACACAAGTATTAATGTTTCCGGTTAATACAATTTTAGCATGGTATGTAAACATTTATCATAAGTGTGAAGATATGATAATAACCACTTTATTATTGCCTCTTGGGCATATCTCCAACAGATCCATCCAAGCTGTTTTGAGACGTGCTCAAGTTGATGCTAGAAGAGCACTTGATCAAGACCAAGGTCAATCCTTGCCTCCAAATATAGAGGATGACTCCAATGATGATCAAGGTCAAGTTGATGGTCGAGACGAGGATCAAAATGATGAAGAGGGTCCCCCAAGAAACAATGAAGAGATCCACGCTCGTCGCGAAGCTAGAAAGGAAAGAATGTTGGAAATAAGAGACCACACCCTCCAAAATGTTGTTGGAGGTCTAAGGAAAGGAATTTCCACAAGAGCACAATTGAAGAGGTTCAGTGAACATCAAGCTCACATTTCCATGATTGAAACCAAAGAAAGTGTGGGAAGCTCTTGAAGATTCGGATTGGTTAGAAGCTATGCACAAAGAGCTCAACAACTTTGAGAGAAACAAAGTGTGGAAGTTAGTTGAGAAGACAAAGGATTGCCGCAATGTTATTGGAACAAAGTGGATATTCAAGAACAAGCAAGATGAGCATGGGATTATTGTAAGGAACAAGGCTAGATTGGTTGCACAAGGTTATTCCCAAATTGAAGGCATTGATTATGGAGAGATTTATGCACCCGTGGCTCGCCTTGAGTCCATCCGTATCCTTCTTGCTTATGCGGCACATCATAACTTTAAGTTGCAACAAATGGATGTAGAAAGTGCATTCCTTTATGGTCCTTTAAATGAATTGGATATGTTAAGCAACCCCCGGGATTTGAGGACCCCAACTTCCCTAACCATGTCTACAAACTTGATAAGGCACTCTATGGGCTCAAGCAAGCCCCACGCACGTGGTATGAGCACCTTAGAGAGTTATTGTTTGACCGTGGCTTTGAGGTTGGGAAAATCGATCCCACTCTTTTTACTAAGAGGGTCAATGGGGAGATTTTTGTATGCCAAATATATGTTGATGATATTATCTTTGGCTCATCTAACAAAGCTTTTAATGATGAATTCTCAAAGCTTATGACTAGTAGGTTCCGGATGTCCTTGATGGGGGAGTTGAAAGTATTTCTTGGCTTTGAGATCAAGCAAGTTAGAGGAGGAACATTCTTCAATCAAGCCAAGTATACTCAAGATATGCTTAAGAGATTCAAAATGCAAGATTTGAATGGAGCCCCAACTCCCATGGCAACAAAAACTCATCTAGAACAAAATCCAAATGGTAAAGATGTGGATCAAAAGGTATACCGTTCTATGATTGGTTCTTTGCTTTACCTTTGTGCATATAGACCCGATATTGTGTTGAGTGTAGGTGTGTGTGCAAGATATCAAGCGGCTCCTAAGGAAAGCCATTTAATGGCGGTCAAGAGAATCTTTTGATATTTAGTTCATACCCCATTTTATGGTCTTTGGTACCCTCAAGGCTCAACATTCGCTCTTTGTGGATACACGGACTTGGATTGGGCGGGAGACAAGGATGATAGAAAATCAACATCCGGGGCTTGCCAATTCCTTGGTAGGTCCTTGGTATGTTGGTCTTCTAAGAAGCAAAATTGTATATCTCTCTCCACCGCCGAAGCCGAGTATGTTGCTGCTGCTAGTGCTTGCACCCAATTGCTATGGATGAGGCAAACTTTAAAGGAATACGGTGTCCATTGTGACAAAGTGCGTCTTCTATGTGACAATGAAAGTGCCATCAAGATTGCATACAACCCGGTGGATCACACAAGGACAAAGCATATTGAGATTCGACATCACTTCATTAGAGATCATGTTGCTAGAGGTGATATTGATCTATCCTATGTATCAACCAAAGATCAACTTGCTGATATCTTCACGAAGCCACTTGATGAAGCAAGGTTTTGCTACTTGAGGAATGAACTAAATATCGTAGATTCTAGGAGTTTGACTTGATTATCTTGCACTCTCACCTAATACTCGACCCATGTTTGGTTTAGGTGTAGGCATGGACATAGGGGGAGTGCGGTCCTAATTGATTGGACTATCCCTCCCCCCATTATGCGCAAATTAAACAAAATCATTCCTCTTAATATCATTTTGTGATATGTGAGCTCAATGATGAGTTTCGGTAATGGACCCAAGATATATCTTCGTGGTGCCAAGCCAAGTATACTCAAATATGGTGGCCTAGGCCACCGCCCCCTCTCAATCGAGAGGTTGATGTGCTTACTCGTGTTTGTCACTTTTTAAATTGGTTCTTACTCATGTTAGTCATCCTCTAGTTGGTGTTGATTCTTTTGGTCATGCACTCATATTTGGCTCTCCATATGTTTTTAGTAATTTTTACTTGAGTGCATTGGCCCATATCCGCGTGTCTCTCTAAACCCATGCCACCCTTATCCCCCAACAAAACCCATCTACTCTGCACAAGAACCTTCCATTTTTCTGTATCTTGGGTCTCTGCCCTGATGGTAACGGTACTACCGGATCTCATATGCGGTACTACTGCCTAACGGTACTACCGGACGTTACCAGCGGTACTACCGCTCCTGGTTGTGTTTCCAGGTTCCTTCCTGAAAACTTCCCAGGTGCGGTACTACCGGCCTGTACTTCCGGTACTACCGCTTAGCGGTACTACTGCCCATGGCACCGGTACTACCGCTTGTGCGCGTCGGTTAAGACTGAAGATGGGGGAGAGGCACCCCTCAGTGCCTCATTCATACCTTGTATCCACTCCTCACCAGCGCCACCACCAGAGCAAGACGACGCCGGAGGAAGCCCGCCCTTCCCTCCCTCTCCCGGATCCACACCGGATTCGGCCTTCCTGCGGGCTCCTCTCTCTTCCCCACCGTCATGGACACCGGTACTACCGCCCTCCTCATCTTCTTACTTGTTTTCTCCATTGAATCTAGGGTAACTTTGATTCTTGGTTAAAACTCGCATTCTTGAGGTTGTATCGTGTGCTATTTACCAGATCTATCACTTGGTCCGATGGAAATCGTGTTTTACAACAAATTTATTGCCCGTACTTGGATCTCTAGTTCAGATCTGCACTATAGTCGCGGGCCGGTAGTACCGGGAATCTTTTTCCGGTACTACCGCTTGGCGGTACTACCGCCAGTGCAGGTCCGGCACTACCGCCCAGTACTGGCAGCAATTTTTTTAAAAAAACACCAAGCTCCATCCTCTGTGTTGTCTCAGGTTCTTGTGCCCTTACCCCTATGCTATCTCCCTCGTTCTTTCACAGGTGCAGGGGGTTCCCGGGGATCACGCAAGCGCTCCAAAGCTCACTATGAGATAGAGGACTATGAGTCAGAATCCGAGACTGAGTCAGAAGAGGAGGTCATGCCCCAACCTAGTGCCCGTCTGAAACTGCAAACAACTCGTGGTCGTCGGGGTGGGGGGGTCAAGCAAAGTGCTGGTCGTGGTAAAGCTCCTCCACCTCCTCGTCCTTCAGGTCCTCGCAAGAGTCAAAGTTCTGGGCCATCTGGGCCCAAGCTGTTGTCTGAGATATCTGAGACAAAATTTCATGCTCTGCGGGTGGTCAGTCCATATGGGGCAGCTCGCTCTTATGCTCGAGAAAATAGCCTCTTCTATACGGACTTTTAGGAGCGGGTGTTCCATGAGATTCTAATGAAAGATGACAAAATTGTGGTTCCTCAAAAATGGATCGAGATGAATCATGTGAGGAAGAATCTGAACTACTTTGGTGAGGCCCTTGACATTTGCAACAACATTGGCTTGCTTCCCATTATGGAGTTCCGGTGCAACTATGATCCAATGCTCATTGCTCGGTTCTATGCAACCGTTCACTTTGCCAAGAATGATACTAGGACTCTCACTTGGATGACCGAGGGTGTTGTCAAGCAAGCAACGTTGGCTGAGTTTGGGGCTATCCTCGGGTTCGAAGACCATGGCAAGGATATTCCCATTGGCTTTCGGTGCCACGCCAATGATCGTCCCATGAAGAAAGATGTGCTTGCCCCTCTGTACATCCGGGGGCGTGGAATCCCTAGAAAGATCAAAGGGCTCCTTCCTACTTATGACATCTTGCACCGCATCTTTCGCGAGACTATCGCCCCTCGTGCTGGGAATGTTGATGAGATACATGCTTTCATGGTCGATATTATGATGGCCACCCATCATCTCCGTGACTCTGGCCTACCTATGGATGTGATGGATGTTATTTGGAATGAGATGGTCTGCGCCACTTTTCAGAGGAGGGTGCCTCCTTTTGCTCCATACATCATGGCTCTCATCATTAGCAAGTGCCATGTGATTGCCCGTGACTTGCCTAATCTTCGTCTTGCCACTCACCGCCACAAGAATCTGCTGATCAAGACCCATCTCAAACCACGCAATGCGGATGGTCAGATTGTTGATGAGGATGGTAACCCAGTTGAGGAGGACTCAGGTGATGCTACTGATGCACCACAGGATGCTGCTTTTGTGGTCTCTCGTCGCAAGACCGCTCAGCCATCTTGGGCCAAGAGGTTTGAGGCCAAACTCAAGAAGATATTCTGCTTTCAAGTGGACAATCAGAAACGCATGTACGAGGCCCATGTTTATGCCAAGAAGGCATGTGCTCGTCAGAAGGAAATGATGGAGGCTCAAGGCTTGACTACTTCCAAGGGCTCCTAGAACAACATTACCCCAGAAGACCAATGGATCTCCAAGCACAGCAACTGGGAAGATGATGCCACCTCCTCTTTTCGTGCCACGCCACCCCATGAAGATGCATGGGAAGACGACTGGGTTGATGATGATGACGAGTGATCTCCGGGGCGATAGTGTTGCTCTTGTCCCCTTTTTGGCGTCTTGATGCCAAAGGGGGAGAAGTTGCACATTAGGAATGCGGGATTTGCGAGGGAAAAAGTCACAAGCTCGTTCTTGCCATTGTTTTTATTCGCTTGTGAACTTTATTTGTTTGCCTCTTATGATGTGTGAACTATGTGGTTATGCGGTAAGACTATGTGGTCATCGTATGGATCCATCTTGTGTGTAATATGGCTATTCTTGTTTGGATCCATCCTATGTGACGACCTTCCCCATTTCTAATCAATATTGGTCATCACATGTTATTTAGCAAAGGTATGTGCTCTATGTGCGACTTCTACTCCCAGGTAGCTTGTTAGAATGTATGGGGCTTGTTTCTACATATCTAGGGGGAGCCCCATCTACATCTTGTCATCACTAGATTTCCCTGCAAAATGTGTGTTGTCATCAAACACCAAAAAGGGGGAGACTGAAAGAGCATTTTCTATCCCTAGTGATTTTGGTGTTTGTTAACAACACACATGTCGGACTAATGATTTGCTAAGTGTGTCGCAGGTACATTAAAAAGGTCTGCAAACATTCAAAAACTGTCTGCCTGGTGTGGTACCAAAAAGCGGTAGTACCGCTTTTTGCTACCGGACCAGACAGAAGCCTGTGACTAACTGTCAAAAAGTCTCTGCCGCGCCAGGTACTAAAAAGCGGTAGTACCGCATTTTAGTACCTAGCGCGATAGAAGCTTTTTTACAGCTTGTCAAAAGCTTCTGCCTGATCCGGTACTAAAATGCGGTAGTACCGCATTTTAGTACCGCTCGGGACAGAGACTTTTTGTACGTTGCAAAAAGCTTCTGTCTGCGCCGGTAGCAAAATGCGGTAGTACCGCATTTTACTACCTGGCGTGATAGAGACTTTTTGTACATTGCAAAAAGCTTCTGTCTGCGCCGGTAGCAAAATGCGGTAGTACCACATTTTACTACCTGGCGTGACAGAGAGTTTTTCATCTGGAAAACTGCTGATTTTTCCCTGTCCGGTAGTACCGGTTGCCACTGGCGGTACTACCGCTTCCCGGTAGCAGCAACTGTAGTACCGCTGTGGGCAGGATTTGATGAAGTTTGAAAAACAGGGGTGCTCCGATACCAGGTCCGGTAGTACCGCTTGAACTTCCGGTACTACCGCTTCAATGAATGCTCCAACGGCCAGATTCTGTGGAAGGGTATAAATACCCCTCCACCTACCTTGGGACAAAGTTCTCAGCACATTAAAGTCATTGCCCACCATTGGAGTCCATTGGAGCCACTCAAATCTTCAAGATCTCCTCATCCAACCACCCAAAGTCCTTGATCTTTGGGAAATCGAAGGAGGAGGCCCCGATCTACTACTTCACCAAAAGAGATCTTCATTTCCTCCTCATTTCAGTGAGGGCCCCTTTGCTCTAGTGTTTTCTTGGAAACCCTAGTTCTTGTTTTGGTTCTTACAAGCTTGTCTTTGATTGCTTTAACAGCTTGCTTGTATTTGGGAGCCTCCGATTCAGTTGTGGATGTGTGCCCCAAACTTGTAACGGTGTCGGCTTCCACCTTGAAGGTTGCCGATATAGTGGAAGGTGAATCGATCCCGTTGGGGTGAGATTCATCGGAGAACAAGGGAGGCCTTTCGTGGCGTTGGTGGTTTGAAACCACCCCCTCTCCAAACGTAGACGTACTTCCCCTCAAAAGGAAGGAACTACGGGAAACAAATCCTTGTGTCTCCGTGTCCACTCTTCGGTTACTTCTATCCTTTACCGCACCGTACTTACTAGTTACCACTTTGTGGTGTGTTAGCTCTTGCATAATTGTCATATAGGTAAATTCACCATAGTTGCATTATCTAGAGAATTTACCTTATTGTCGAACCTAAATTTGAAAAAGGAGAAAATTTGAAGTAGCACCTATTCACCCCCCCCCCCTCTAGGTGCCCATACGATCCTTTCAACATGACATCTACAGAACACAGTTCCGTACATATCACATCCCTCAGAGTGGTACAACAGAAACATTGCGGGTCCATATTACAAATGTACACACATTATTATTATTACAATACCGGAAGTTCAAGACTTCCAAAATATCCAACTTACAAACCAAAATATAGTGTTCAGCGGAATTTAAAAGTAGCAACTCCGTCTAGGAGTTGAGCTCAACAGCTTATTCTATAGAGTTCATGCTGCTCGGCTCCATTGCTTACTATTAACTAGGTTACTTAGTTGGACTCATTATCATCGACACCATAGCGGATTTCGTAATGCACTCCTTCAACTCCTCCGGACAGATCAGGTTCCTTATAGAACACATCTTCTTGGCATTCGGCTGCATACATTGGCACGTCTTCAGGATCCTCAGAGTCTAAGCAAGGGATCAAAGGAACGAATGAGTAACAGAGTTACCCAACAAGTTCATTATATGCAAGGTGGGAAGTTTGATGCTCTAACTACCACCTCAGATTATAAATCCTTGGCACTATGCAGTTTTTGTAAATCTTTCTTCAAAGATTGATTTTATTCCAAAAAACTATGACAATCAGCCTTCACAGGTTGACCAGAACTTTCATGGAGTTCCTTTCCTGCCGCGTTCGTAGCTCCTTACCGGAACAGGGAGTAACAAGTTACAGTTCTTACACTCTACAGAGGTGCGTTACTTTACCCATGAGAGATCAACTCCTTGTTGCACAACCGGGCGTACTTTCTCGTCCACAATTCCATGATGTGGGGCCCAGTAGTTGGTCCAAGCCAATCACTGCCCCCTTCGCGACCCCGCATGCCTCCTTGGTGTACACCATGCCCACATAATGAATTACGGCAATGGTTTGTACAAACCGTTAGATGCCAGAACTATCATGGGCCGATGAGGGTTCCCACCCATATGCTGCATATCCTCTACGAATTACCAATTAATATGCACTCTACGAGGATAACAGCCACGAACTGCACATCCGGCTTCATGCGAGAGGAAGAAGATACAGCTGACTTCTCTGTCCCATTGCAAATCTCATGGCTAACGCGTAATATACGGCGCTAGAATCACTGATGTTAGGGGTTATTAAGTCCCTACTTGATCATCATTGTTGCAAATAGAACCCTAAGTTCTATTGCTCCATTATATCACCACTTAGGATGATATCTATGATTTCTTTATTTATGAAAATAACATTTTCTTTCTTTTATAGCATATATGATAACACACAATTTGCAAATACTTAGATAAAGACTCTTCAAAGGACATGAGCAAGTGATGAACTTGCCTTGTGATGGCAAGGTAGTGAAGTCTGATGCTTGCACTGGACCTTGAGCTTCTAGTTCTACAAAAACATCATTATTGCCCAGTAAGGACAATATTTAAAGAAGCAAAGATGATTATGCAAGTAATGTAATGCATTTACCCCCAAAAAGTTCCTTTTTAGTAATAAAGGATTTATAAATATTACTTTTAATATTTATAACATATATTGAGTTATTTTATTTTATTTCCCTTTTATTTGACTTTTATTGATTTAATAATTCTTTTAGGAATTATTAATTATACATTAGAAATGGTGATTAAATATTTATTTAGTATTTTTCTAAAATAATAAAATATTAATAAATAATTAAAGTGAATTTTAATTAATTTTATCACCCTTCAATAATTTTGTAAAATTCAATAAGGAATATATAATTTACAAAATTCCTAATAAAATTTAAATGTCTAAAATTTTATATTTTAATTTATTTGAGTAGTTTGGATTTTTGTGAATCCAAAAAATATTTTATTTATAATTTTTGGACTTTTATTTTATTTTCTAGAATTTTATCAAGTCCAAGGGTATTTTGGTCTTTTCTTTTTATTGAAAGAGGCCTGTAATTGTTTCTGGGCTGAATATTCTTATTGGGACCTAGTGGCCCATTAATTCTAGACAAAAGAGCCACCCTGAAGGGTCTGGCCCAGCTCGGCCCACTCCTCACTGCCTCTCTCTCTTCCTCGAGCTTATCCTCTCCTCCTCTGACCTCGACCTCGTGGCCGGCGATGCCGCCACCGTTGATTCTCGCTGTCGTAGGCTGTTTCGGTCGTCGCTGTGGTGCTTTAGGGGGTTATCGACGATGCTCGTTCGTTCTATCCAATTGGATTGGAGTTCAGGGCTTCTCCATGGCCAGGTTCACCCCGTTCCCGAACCCTAGGGTTAGGAAAAAGTGCTGCCGCCATCGCCGTGGTCCCGTCTTTGGTGGTGTGGTGGATTGGTATGCTGTGGTGGCCGCTGCCGTGGCCGGTGCAGGTTGCAGCGCCCCCATGGGTGCTCCCTGTGCTGCCACGGGTTCGTCGGCCAATCTGCTTCCTCTTCAATTTCTACAGCGAGGACCTATGGTGAGTTTGATTCTTCTTCCTTGGTGCTTTCTGTGCTTGTTGATTTGATGCTAGAGACTGGTAGTGTCCTCTCTGTCTATGGTCTAATTCCGTTTAGGATGATTATCCATTTTAGGGTTCTTGTTATGTGATTGATCATGTACTGGATGATTGGATTCATGTTTGGATGGTCAGTACATATGCTAATTGCTTATTGGCCTGAGGCTTGTTTGCTAAGAATGATCTATGATGTTTCTGGTGACTTACTAGATGATTTGATGCTTGGGATTGCATCTGATTCAGATGATGTAGTTGTTTGGAAAGCATGCTTGGTTAAGCTAATGATCTGATAGTTTTCCACTGTTTATTTGATTCATGGTCATAACTATGATAAGATACAACTACTGTCTTAGTGTTGTTAGCTTGGGAATTAACATGTAGCTTGGGAATTATGATCTCAAACAGTGAAGTGTATTATAGGAATATCCTAGTTATGATTCCTGTTTTATAGGAAAATGATTAGTTAGTTGATTGTCTGAATCTATGATGATTTACTGTCTTTCCTGATTCATATTGGATTGTTCTTGTGACACCATCAGGTATGGCACACAAGTTTGATTCAAAACCATGGATTTGGTTAGTTTATGCTTAAGGCAATCTTGACTTTGAAAGATAAATATAGATGCTCTTATCTGAATTTCCTAAGACCAATGATGTTGGTCTGAGGCTTAGGGATTCAAATCTTATCTAATTGGTTCATCTAGATAGTCCTGGTAGTGGTACCAGCTATTCTTTATTGAATCAAAGCTTGGAAAAATGATAGTGAGCTTGATCATGTTATGGATCCTATGGATTTGTTCCTAAGGTGCTACCCTTCCTTTAGGGATGTGCCTAGAAATAGATCATAGGTATATGCATGATTGATTGGTAAAATATTGTTGGACAACCAGAGCAAGGATGTTGCTCTGAGCTCTGGTTGAACCTTGGTACTTTGTGGTTTTCCTTTAGAGTTTCAGAAATCCCTATGATGGATTCACCCCTCTTGGGTGCTTTCTGAGGTTTTGTTTTATAAAACAACACATGTTTCTCTCTGAATAAGATGATTAGATCATGTGAAGGTTTTATGAAACTCACCACAAAATCTGATGATGGTGTAGTAAGTTGGTGATGATGATCTTGATCTGGTTTTGCTGGACTACTTTGCTTGCTCTTGAGCTAGCCTGCTCCTCCTAGCTCCTGGGCTTAATCTTGCTATCCACCTAATCCATTCCCCTCCTTATGTCACCATCCTACTGATTTTTGGTTGATCCTTGGTTGGTGTGGTTGCTGGTTGTGGTGCTTGGTTTAGCTGCTTTCTACACTGGTTGTTCTTGTGTGTTGTGCAGTGGGGTGATGCACTAGTGCCCCCCACGGCTGTGCTGTGGTTTTTGTGATATTGGGCTATGCTTGTGAGGTCGACAGCACACCATATGCATGCTGGTGTGTGTCCATCTTGTGTGCCTGCTATGCACTTGTAGATATGTTCAGAATTTTTGAACTTACTATTACCAGATTACTTTCACCTGGCTGGTGAATTGGTCCCTCTTGGCTGTCATTTGACTTCTGGCTTTAAAGTTATGAAAGATGGAATCTTTCATATTGGTGGAACTTGCCCCTTTTATAACATTTCTCAATGATGAATTTGTCAAGTGCATTTCACTCACATATCTGAGAGAAATAATACTAACACTAATCTTCTTTTGTTTTTATTTGGTCTTTGTTTTGCAGGTACAAAGATAAAGATGAAGATTTAGTTTAGATTTAGATATAGGACAGTTAGTAAATATTCCAATGTAATTTTCTTATTCTTTTGTAATTTTTCTTTTATTATTCTTGTAATCTTTATTTTATTCAATTGTAATAAATATTATATTATTATTAATAAAGAATATTCTTATTCTTTATTCTTTTGTAAATTGTGAAGTTTGAAAATGGCTTCAGTAGGTTACATTCTTTGTAACTTGTTTATATATTGATAATATGAAATATTGTTTTTGGATAGAATTTAAGTTATAATACTTATCTCTTAATTAATTTAAGATTCAAAACTTATATCTAAATCATTTAAATTATAATTCAAACACTCAAGTTTAAAATTCAAATTCATTTTAAACACATAACTCCTTAAAGATCATCTCAAAGTTTATAACAATCATCCTTTAAGACTAAACCTAATCTCAAAGGATGAAAGAAACATTGATCACTTAAGATTTTAATTTGGCGAAAATTTTACCCACATTTTCACGAATAAATGCATGCAACATTTCATATTCCTAAATCTACCCTTCGTTAGTTCCTAAATGCTGGGATGTTACACCTGCACATACCTAGGGCAGGCCCGCGATGAAAACAGGCTGATTGGTTGCCTGTAGCACCCCCATGTTGTGGCCCGCGCGCATCTTAAAGCAGGCCAGAGCCAGGCCTAGTGACAACGAGCGATTTGGCCATTTTTTGGGGGCCTGGCTCGGGCCAACGAAAATGAGTCAACACGGTGCACTGGTGGGAGACGGGAGGGAGACGCCGTGTCGCTTCTAGGCCAACCTCCCTAAATCCCCTCACCTCCCACTCTTCTTGCTCACTCTCCTCTCTACATTGCGGTCAGTCTCCCCTTCCCCACTCGGCGGTGGCATTCCCCACGACGAATCGGTCGTACACCATCATCGGTGGTGGTGAAGGGCTTAGAGGGAGGAGACTCCGGCGTCAAGACTATCGCTCACCATCGGAGGCGGTGGTCTTATTACAAGAAACAGCGGTGAATCCAAACCATGGCGGTAAGCTTTCCTCCCTTTTTCCCCGAGCCATTTATACGGTAGATATGCTTGTAGAAGGTCATGGTTAGGGTCCTAGATGCCATGTGTTATAGATCTGCACAGATATCCCCTGCTCACGTTTCTTTTTTATTTGGGTTTTTCGATCTGCACGGATTTGTCGATGATTACAATGGATAAGGGCACTTTCAGGACGAGGTGATTGAACCAGGATGAGTTTTCAATGGTTTGTGCATTCCGCCAGGTTCACTCACCCCGTCGCTGAAACTGGTGTTCGTCCGTTGCCACATTCAGTAGTATTGGTAACTGCAAGTCAGTCCCTATATGAGCCATGAGGCAATGTTTCCACCTTTACGAACTATCAATGATTAGGATAGTTCCACATACAACAACTTTCTATAGATGGTCTTTAGTACCTAATATTTTTGCCCAAAGAGGAAATTTGTTTATGGTCCTTCGTACTAAGGGATCATCTATGGACACATGTTTGATTGTTCTAATCTTATGTCCCTGCTATATGTGCTACGCCAATGATTAGAATTGTCACACAATGTACCTTCATGGATGTATGATCGAACCTTGTTGTATGTACAAATCGTGTATTTGTGCATCTAACTTGGTTCGCTCACGCCGTCCCTAAAGGCAATATGCATTTGCCACATTATGTGTGCAACAGTGGCAAATATGAGGCAACAAATTTCTAACTCATTGGTTTGCTTTCTGTTTATTGCTTTTCCTTGTGTTGATTGCTTTGCTTCGTGTACACTGCATTGCTTTGTGTTCATTGCTTAACTTTCTTAGTCATTGCAGGTTGTCAACATCGGTGGCCGGGGAAAGGAGTCTGCCAATGGCTCGAACAAGAGGGCAAAAAGTCAGAAATGCCTCCCAATGTTGGCACCTGGGTTGAGGCAATGACCCCTACCCGGTTCTACAAGGTGATCATAGCACCTGCACTGGGATTGCCTCCCAGAGGCGTTCAGGCCATACTTGGAAAGTGTCCCTGACACAGTCACTCTGAAGCTGACGATCGGCTACCAATAGGACATCATGATCTTAGATGTCAATGAGAAAGCTAGCTTCGATCAAGGTTGATCACCTTTTGCAGTAGCTCATGACCTGAAGATCGGCTACTTGCTAACCTTCGAGAAGATCTACCCAAAGGTTTACAAGGTGGTCATCTACGACTACGCCCAAGCCGAGGTTTGCAAGAGGTGCCTTGAGCACCCTGAAGCTTCCAGGAGGATCATGGAGCAGCAGTGACTTCTGTCTAGATGAAATAGTTATGGTTTGTGCTTCTGGTCGTGAGCAAGTACTTTTTCGTGCCCTGTTGTGAACTATCTCGTTGATCTTACATTTGTGTTTGTGTGTGTTTACAGTGGTATCTTCACCTCTCTTTAAAAGAGGTGACCATATTGCCGCATGCAACCAAAACGCATTGCTTTTTTGTGTTCATAGATGCATGCAGACAACGAAACAACCACAATTCTGATTTTCAAGGACACAAAAAAGAAGGTATGCAGGCAGGCTACCAAACGGGATGTCATACATGGCCCAAAGTCTGTATAAGGCTGACAGTGTCAACCGTCGGTCCGGGAAAAAAAACATACAGGCTACAAAACACGTCCAAAATATAAGATGTTTTAATAGGCTAAAATAATGACGTCATCTTGAGACAGATATAAGTAAACGCGTGTCTTACTGCGAAAGCCGTTGCTCGGTGGCAGAGGTGGCTCCAGCAAGACATGCAGCAAGGAGGATTCCCCGTTTACCGACGGTACTAGCAGCACCGGACGTACCATCCATGCAACCAACAAGCAATATGTAGCTAGCTGGAACCCAAATTAACCAAAGCGAAAAAATCATCCGATCTGATCTGACAGCGCCTCGACCAAGGTAGAGCAGGGAGTATCTATCTAGCTGGCCGCCCCGCCTAGCCTAGCCTATCCTAGATGGGGTACTGTCCAAGGCAGAGATTCCACACGGGCACTGTAGCGCCAGCGACGCTGCTAGCGACCAAACGCGCGCTTTACCCATCGATCGCCCTCACCACGCCACTGCCCTGCTGGGTATATTCGTCGATCGCTCACGTAACACACGGACCGTGGCAGGAGCAAGGAATATTTGTCTCTTTTCTTGCCGTCTTCTCTCTTTCGCCAACAACAACAACGCCCACGACATATGTGTACACAGTATTTCTCTTTGTCTCCCTCTCACCCGTCGTGGTCGCCGTCGTGCGTGGTGCTTAATTGGTGGTACGTGTACGTGTCCGGAAATGCTTCAACCTTCTAGAAGCTACCCTTGCATATTACCAATAACAATTATTCCCCTTGTTGTTTGTCCTTGTTGTGTTCCTGCTTGCATGTAGTAACAACACTGGCTGCTGATGGATGATTAGCTAGCTAGCTATGTTAGCTTCCTGTAAAATGCTCACTCACTCAGCTAGTGCGGGCACCGTTAAAACTGAATTGTCAGGCATGATGATCTCTCGCTCTCTTTGATAATTAGTGGAGGCTGTGCACACATTCTAGATCGCAATTATAGCTGCCGATCTCTCCTCCATCGCAATGGCCTCGGTATATATATTTAGCTTTATTAGTTATCTCGCTAGTGAACTTCTCTCGCTCTACCGGTAATCATGGAGTACGTATATATGCTGGTCGATGGACGGACGTAGCAACGACAGGATAATTGGTGGGCGAGAAAAGAATTATAGTATACGCGTGTAGTACGTACGTGCATGCATGGTGTCAGTGCGTGTGCGGATTGGGGCCATGCATACACACATGCTGACCGAATCAACGGGCCAGGTTGTTGTTCTTTGTCAGTGCGAGTGAGCGAGTGAGTGGAGGCTAGCTTGTCCCCATGCATGTCAACGCCCTGCCTTTCCGACGCCAACGGCCGGCCGGCCGGCGTATTCCGCTGCTCCACGTACGGTGCAGGTAACAGTAACTTCTACGGAAGATAATATTTACCCTCGACACTATGACTCAACGCAAGCTAGCGACATGGAATAAAGGTGCGAAAGCTCGCTTACATACACCAGCTGGGCGACGCGTTTGGTAGACTGCATTCCCACCAAACAGGCCAAAGCGTGACGAAATCGGACCGTCTGGTTTCCCGGCACAACCGCTGCGTCGTGACTAGCACGCTCTGCAAAGCACTCAAGGGCCAGGCCCAACCAAAACGCTCGAATCGAGCGTTTTCATGGAGCCATGCCATGGAGCTGTAAAAAAGGAGGCGGCGACATGCGCGCGCCATCCGCGGGGGCGCAGGCAGGAAACGAAAGTTTCCAGGCCTTGTTTCGCGCCAACAACACCCTCACCTGCTGAAATGGCTCACCCTACGTGTTGGCCCTCCCCAAAATTCCCCTCTCCTCTTCATTCCACGACACGAGCGAAGGAGGCGGCAGCGGCGCAGATCTACCGTACCCGGCGGTTCCTCCAACTCCGGGTGGTGAGCGTTGGTCAGCGGCATCGAGGCACATTTCCCTCCTCCCCGGACGCGCATCGCCATGGGTGAGGTAAGCACCGCGAATCTCTCCCCACTACTGTTTGTAGTAGGGCTGAAGCATCGATTTAGGAAGAACTCACCGTAGCTCCGGTTTGTTAGGCCGACAGGATGGCGTTTATCCATTATCCATCACCGTAGCTCCGAAGGTGAAGAAGAAGAAGAAGAAGAAGAAGAAGAAGAAGAAGAAGAAGAAGAAGAAGAAGAAGAAGAAGAAGAAGAAGAAGAAGAAGGAGGAGGAGGAGGAGAGGACCCCCCCCCCCCCCCCCCCGTTTTCCAAACAATAATCATGATTGACTATGCGTCTATGCTTGTGAACTTCCATTCGTATTAGCTAGGGTTGTGTGATGAACTGCATATTCGTAGTACCTCGGTTTGTTCGTCGATGAACTTCCTACTCAGATTATGATTTATACCTTCAGTTGTGTGATAGGAGGGTAAGATCACCCACCGGAGAGAAGGGGTGACCGCATTTCAGACCTAGGAGCAACCAAACACACGTGTTTGCTTCATGTTTGAAGCTCCATGCTTGCAAGAAAGCTATCAAACTGGTTGAACAAAATGGCTCACAGATGAACTGTAGGCTACCAAACGGTGTGCAATTTATGATCCAATGCCTGTATGAGACTAGCAATGTCAGCCACAACACTACCGGGCTGGACGAAAAAAATAGATGCAGACTATTAAACAGACCCCTGGCCTACGTCCTTGTCCGTGATGCGCTGGCCGGGTCAATCACCTGCGCGCGTCCTCCCTTTCCAGGCTATTTCTTGGTGAAACTTGGACTCTGTGTATGTATGTGGGGATACCGATATCATCTCGCCATCCGTATCTGGTAGATATCATATCTCTGTGCCGCCCTGGCCGTGGTAGCAGTACGTGTACGTGCTGCTGTAAGGCGTGCACCGGAAGCTTTAATATGTTCGCGCTGCCGGCAGGCCGTCGGCGATCGACCCACGACGACCGACGGCGACGTACCTACCTTTGTCAAGCGCAGTCGCTGTCCCCTAATTCCTTCTTTCTAGCTGTTGCCTCTTGGTACTTTATATTCATCACAATGAAAAGCAAAAAAAAAAAAAACTCAGACATCTTTCTTTCTCGGGTGATGCACGAAAGCGCGGAGAATGTGTGTCTTTTCTTTTTGTTCATTCATGGTGTGCGTACGTATGCCATTGATCATCCATGGAAGTGGGGATGTGCCGAGACCTGATTTGGACTCTACACGAGCCAACACTAACATAACAGGCTATGGATGGATATATATTAGTATATAGTGTGGTGGTGTTGCTTCGTTTTTAATTAACTTTGCATATGCATGGAGAGCCCGTGCGTGCGTGGCTGCTCCCAAGCCCTAGGGATTAGCTTTTATGGAGTATATTTTAACTTAGAGACGAAAGAACAAAGATCTACTCAACTTCATCACGAGATATCCTGCCATTAACAAGTCCGTGTATACACTTTCCGGTGCCATATTTTTCTCCTCTAATTCAGAGTCAATTTTAGTTCACTGGAATTTGGTGGGAAGAGAACGTACTCTCCGCTAATTGGCCACTTTACGTGGGTTTTAGCTATTCTTTCTGTGGGGTTAGCTTTTCATTGAGTTGAAACGAATCTCTGTATTTTAAGCAAATATACATAGTGAACTTAGAGAGCAGTGTCACATCGGATACACTTCACGTGATGATTACATCCCCGAAAAAAAAAACGTGATGATTACATCCGGCAAATAGTATTAATACATATTTGCTCGTCGTACTTGCCGTTTGGATAGGCAATCTTAGCCCAAAAGAGAATGAATTCATGTGCTTTGCTTGAGCATATGCAAGCCACATGAGTACATATAACAACGAAAACAACCGAAAGGAACAAATGGACATGCGTGTCTTTATTACTTTTAGACCGACTAAGTTTAATTAATTAGCTCGTGCAGAGTTATGACAAAGTTTTGCCATCAGGATGGCATCATGGCTGCTGCATGATGCGTGGCCCGGCCGTCGGCTGGGCGTGGCCTACGAGGCATCATCATGCAGGCGCTAACGGCCTAACTCGTGCATGGCAAAGGCGCCCGCGCACACACAAAAGCCCAAGGATTCTCCCTCCATTCATCAATCACATCCGGAGTAGCTTTGAGCTTTGCAGCGTATCATCTCTCCAGGCAGGGTCAGCCGCCTAATCATCACGGCGGCCAGCACCCGGCGCCTGTCCACGTACTGCGCCTCCATGCACCATCGCCATTGCCGTCTGAGATCGGGCGCCTAAATCTCCATTAAGCAGCAGCACCTAACTCCCCATATATCACGCTCGTGAGTGAGGACTAAAAGGCTATCCAGTAAGTGGTACTAGGATTCTAGCCATAGATGGTGTGGGCGAGACCTGGCCCCGTGTTTCGTCGAATGATTAGAGCCATGCTTGAGTTGATTCCCTTCGGAACAGAGCCTTCATCATCGTACACAGTTTGCCTGTTTCACAACAAACAAACAAACAAACAAACAAACAAACAAACAAACAAAAAGCGGAATTAATCAGTTCTTACCCCCAAAAAAAAATCTGAATACGACATATTATATGTGTTGCACAGGTGACCTGTAGTTATATATAGGTGCATTGATTTGCTGGGCCTGCTCCAAGTCTTGTCCTGAACACAGGAAGCAATTGGCGCAGCAATTAAAATCGAAGGCAAAAACTGCAAGGAGCAATGGTCTGAACCGCCAATTCCCCGGTCCTGCTTGGCTACTTCGGAGCCTCCTTTCTGGACTCATCCGCACCAAACGACCGGTACCACCATACCAAATTTGAGCAGGAAGATTTGTGAGCCATGGCAACGGTCACCATCCGCTGCTTCCAAGACGTAACATGAGTGGTCGCCCCTGACCTGGGAAACATTTGAGCTTCAAGGCTTCAGTTCAGGCGTTATCTGGAGAGTCTGTCCCCTGTTGGGTGTAGGTCAGGTGTAGCTTCAGCTCCAGAGTGATCTGGAATGGCCTCCAGCTCTCTTACGTGCAGGCAACCACTCCCATGCAGACAACAGACACAAGACAAAAACAACTAACTAGTAATGAGAAAACATATTTATATATTTTTTTATTAAGATGCAGTATGGCTAAACTACACCTGATGTTCTGTGCAGAAAACCTCCTCCGCTGATGGTTGAAAGTCGGCATGGGGAAACCTCAACTCCGCAAGCATCTGGCTTCTTAAACAAGCAACGCAAGAGCTCATGAGAAGATTAATCTAGAAATAACTCGGGAACAAGACTGCCCTGCATTCTGATTGGCAAAAGTAAGCAACATACTTGCATCCTAATCTCCAGGTGCGGAAGTGCAGCTGGATTGATATTGATGGTATAATCAAACTGCCCAAGTCACAATAACTTACTCAGCACACTTGGGGGATCCAGATTTCAGATTCTGTAACACCGTGGCGCGCTCTGGATCCCTCCCCATCCTTCAATCACATGCAAAAAAAAGTTGCAAATACAGGAATGTATGCTTCACTTTTCTTCCCATGAATCAGACAGCTTGCACCGTAATGACACTTCATCATCAGCTTTGGCTTGTGTGTAGTGAGCATCAGAGTTGAGTGAGAGCAAGTAAAGTGGCAGCAGGTTCCATCGGCAGCGGCATACGTGCAGGCTCACGAGACTGTACAACTTGCAGACCCAGGTCTCATCAGGCCAAAGTCCAACTCCTAGTGCAGAGGCAGATGCAGAGGATCGGGAAACAGGGCCAACAAGTGCAAATCAAGGCAGCACCATCTGGGAATTAGATTGTGACAGGTCACCAAAGTCATTCATGGAGAAGATGCATGCGATCTTGCCCTAGCCAAGCAGTAGCATAATAGCATAACGGAAAAGGTAAAAGGAGAGCCCATACCATGATAACCATTTGTCCATGTCTGTAGCATGTATGACCAAGCCGGCAAGACCTAGTGACCAGAGAGTGCCCACACCACCACAGAGGAGTAACAGACTTGGTTTATTATAGCAACATGGTTCTTCACGATAAGGAAGCATGCAGTTTTCAACACCAAATCAAATCAGCTCTAGGCACTAGCTGGGAGGGAGTGCCTTCCCTAAAGATTTGATGGTAACACAACCAAAAGGAGATCGTTTACTAGGCAAACTAGAATCCAGGCTTTACCATGCATAGCTCCATCCACTTGATGAAAAGTTGCTCCACCTTGTTAGTGAACAAAGCTTGGTGCTTCCACCGGTTTTGAAACCATCTGTTAACACGTCATAACGAACTTTTATTATAATCAATCACAAGATTCAGTAAGGTTTACCCTAACAGGCATGATTGAGACGTTTTACTTCTCCCCAGAGCCAGGGTGGAAATCCATAAAAATTCCAGCTACATAATAATAATAATAATCATAATAGTTGTTTCTCGAAATAAAACAAAATCATACTACTCACACACCAGCGGATTACTCAGATCAAATCAGCAGCTTTTCAAACCATAACTACACTTTATTTTGCAAAAGTTGAGGAGATGGTATATGCATTCAAAAACTACTTAATCGATTCTGCATCTTTGACTTTCAGTTTCGCAGTACCTTAAGTCCATTTCACTTGTCCCTATGTCTTCTATTGGAGTAGATCCAAAGCAATGTTGTTGTCTTTTAGACACCCCACAAACATATTTTATCAATACAAGTCAGAACTGTATATTGGTTTTTTAGTCATACCCAGCTACATGTATTTTTTCAGTCATACCCAGCAAAGAAAAGCAAGTAACTTCGTCAGCCTGAATTCATGCAAAAGACTGGAATACAAGTCTACAAATGAAATTTCTTATAGTAGTTCAAATGTAAGGCAGTGCTTTTCTGGAGTACATCTTGTCTATGCTTCAGGACAAGTCAATGGAAGATCTGAAATTACAATTCTAAGAACAAGCTTGGGCTAGCAAAATGGCAGCATTCAAGGAAAGAGCCCAAGCATATACATGACTAGGCCCAGGTCCATTAAATATTAAAAGGACCCACAAATGTAATCAACTGCCTTTGTAGAACTCGGTCACTGATTGAGCAATGGGAGATGGCAAGTCTCATATATCTCAAGTAGTACCATCAAGTTCAATTTCAACAAAACAAGATGGGAAAAGGTAGCACAATTAAGATCCCAGGTGAGCAAGACATGTTGGTCTACTAGTTACAGAACAAAGATGACATCGTTCTAGATGACTAAGTTGTGTCATGAAGATTAAAAATTCAAAAATCATGTACTTATTTTCAGAAGATCAAATTAGGAGTAGTTTCAAATCTGGAGTACATCTTCTTTATGCTTCAGTACAAGTAATTGAAGATCTGAAATTACAATTCTAGGAACAAGTTTGGGCTAGCAAAATGGCAGCATTCAAGGAAAAAGCCCAATCATATACTTGACTAGGCCCAGGTCCATCAAATACTAAAAGGATCAACAAATGTAATCAACTGCCTTTGTAGAACCTAGTGTCACTGATTGAGCAATGGGAGATGTTATGTCTCATATGTCTCAAGTAGTATCATCACGTTCGATTTCAATAAAATAAGATAGATGGGAGAATGAGCACATTTAAAATCCCAGGTGAGCAAGACATGTGGATCTCCTAGTTACAGAACAAAGCTGTAGATGAAACTCATGTCGAGAAGATCAAAATTTCAAAAACCATACTTACTTTCCAAACATAGAACAGTGGACATCTGAAGATACATCAAAATATCATGAAAGAGAATAAGAATAATTATGTAATAAAATATCGGCTGATAAATCAGTTAACTAGCCGATTAACTGCGAATCAGAGCCTGACCGAAACGAAAAGGGCTTATTCGGTGGGTTTACTGGTCTAGCCGATAAATCGGTCTGACAAGCCGATTTATCGGGAATCTTTAGTTAACTGGTAGGGTTTCATTTTACTGGTCTGTCCTTTTCTATCCAAATAGACCCCCACCGCTCCAGTAGTCGACCCATCCTGCTCGTTAGGGTTGGGAATTGGGGCTCCCGCGCCGCCTCCTCATCTCATGGCGGCCACCGGCAAGGAGAACGTCGCCGCCGGCCAGATCCACCTCCCGCCAGCCTCTCTTCTCCCCCTCCTCCGGTCATCCCTCACCAGGCCCTTGCTCGATCCGCCTGAGCAGCTGCGCCGCCCGCCGGATCTCCAACAATTGCTAGGAACATTGGAGATTGGGATAGTACTAAAAAAAAACTAAAAACTAGGTATATTCTTCCGATTAATGGTCAACCGATAAATTTAGTTAATCATCCGATTCACCGATTTATCGTTTCTCAGAGGCCGACCGAGCAGTCACCAGTCACCGATATTCTGAACATTGTAAAAGAAGATGATTCAGTTAAGACAATACAGACTATCTTCAACTAACACTACGTCAGGTAATACACCTGTTTACCTCAATTCTGAAAATGCATCCCTCCCTACCTTTATAATGATATGATACTTTGAACAAACCTCAAAAGCTCCCAATTAAGTTAAGAAATGGATTCCACACCTGTTTCCTAGGCTAGCAGGGAACCAGTTTACTTTTCTTCCATGTTTACTGATGCACAACATTATATCAGAAATTCAATGGCCCTGGAGGCATATTCAGTCCAACTGAAACATTCCATGAAGTGTGCCACTTGCGTGTACAATGGGAGAAAGGTTCCCAGTGAAATGGTTTGACAGAAAATCTAATGCCTTATTACTGTGTATGAGAACACTATGTTCCTAGCAGAAGGCAGCATCCAGCCTATAAAGGAAGCATGCAGTTTTCAACACCAAATCAAATCAGCTCTAGGCACTAACTGGGAGGGAGTGCCTTCCCTAAATATTTGATGTTAGCACAACCAAAAGGAGATCATCTACTAGGCAAACTAGAATCCAGGCTTTACCGTGCATAGCTCCATCCACTTGATGAAAAGTTGCTCCACCTTTTTAATGAACAAAGCTTCGTGCTTCCACCAGTTCTGAAACCATCCGTCAACATGTCATAACGAACTTTTATTATAATCACAAGATTCAGTAAGGTTTACCCTAACGAGCACGATAGAGACGTTTTACTTCTCCCCAGAGTCAAGGTGGAAATCCATACAAATTCCAGCTCCATATTGATTATAATAGTTACACGCCGTTTCACCACAAGAAACCATGGATTACTTGCCAATTAAGTTTCACCATGGGAAAGTTAAATCTAAATAATAATAGGCTGAGGAGACCAAATCAGCACGTTTTGAAACCATAACTATGCTTTATTTTGCAAAACTCGAGGTGTTAATATATGCACTCATATGTTTAGTAGACTCAATGAATCTTTGACTCCATACGGCAGTACCTAAGTACACTTCACTTGTTTCTATGTCTTCTATTGCAGATCCAAAGCAATGCTACTATGTTTTAGATACCCCAAAAACATATTTTATCAATAGAGGTCAAAACTGTGCTTGTATTTTTTTATTCATGCCCAGACATGTATTTCTCAGTCATACTCAGCAAAGCAAGTAACTTCCTGGCTACAGAAAGAGGGCTTTAAGAGTTGCAGAAGGGTTCAGCCTGAACAGATGCAAAAGACTGACATAGAAGTCAACAAATTAAATTTCTTGTAGGTGCTGCATACTTGCATGTAAGGAAGTGCTGCTCTGGAGTACATCTTCTCTATCCTTCGGAACAAGTCAGCAGAAGTTCTGAAAGTACAATTTTAGGAACAAGCTTGGGCTAGCACAATGGTAGCATTGAAGGAAATAGCCAAAGACCATACATGACTAGGCCCAGGTTCATTAAATTAAATCCTAAAAGGTCCAACAAATGTAATCAACTGCCTTCTTAGAAACCAAGTGAGCAATGAGAGATGCCAGGTCTAATAAATCTCAAGCAGTACCATCATGTTTGATTTCGATAAAAATAAGACACGATGAAAAATAAGCACATTTAAGATCCTTAGTGAGCAAGACATGTTGGTCTTCTACTTACAGAACAAAGCTGACATCATTCTAAATGACGTAAATCGTGTTGAGCAGATCAACATTTTAAAACACATACTCCCTCCGATCCATATTAATTGCCGCTGAAGTGGATGTATCTAGACATGTTTTAGTGCTAGATACATCCGATTCAGCGACAATTAATATGGACCGGAGGGAGTACTTATTTTCAAAGATCAAATTAGGAACATTTTCAAACATAGAAGAATAGTGCATATCTGAAGATAAAGCAAACTATCATGAAAAAGAATAACTACATAACAAAAGAAGAAGATTCAGTTAAGACAATACAGACAATCTTCAACTAACACTGCCAAGTAATACACCTGTTTAGTTCAATTCTAAAAATGCATCCCTCATCTCTAATGATATGATACTTTGAACAAACCTCAAAAACTGCCAACTAAGTTAAGAAATGGCTTCCATGCCTGTTTCCTAAGCTAGCAGGGAACCAGTTTACTTTTCTTCCATGTTTATACTGATGTGACAGCATATATCAGAAATTCAATGGCCCTGGGGGCATACAAGTATCCAGTGAGCCCAACTGAAACATTCATCAAGTCTGCCACTTGCATGTTAATTATAGCCCACTCATTTTCCTTGTATAATGGAAGAAAGGCTCCCAGTCTAAAAATGAAATTCTTATGCCTGGAATGGAAGAAAGGTTCCCAGTGTAGTGGTTTGACAGAAAACCATGGAAGAAACATCCATCTTGTATAATGGAAGAAAGGTTCCCAGTGAAATGGTTTGACAGAAAATCTCATGCCTTCACTACTGTGCATGAGGTCACTAAGTTCCTAGCAGAAGGCAGCATAAACCAGAAATCCAATGGCCATGGAGGATACAAAGTACCCAGTTAAATGAAACAGTCCATGATGTGTGCCATTTACGTGTTTATTATAGCCCACTGTTTTTTCTTGTATAATGGAAGAAAGGCTCCCGGTCAAATGGTTTGACAGAAAATTTAATGCAGTGTATAAGGACACTAAGTTCCTAGCAGAAGGACAAAAGAGAACAAGCCAAAAAGTTGAGATATCAGCACTGTCATGAAATGTAACAGAATATCAAAGTCAAGGTTGGCCACACCCCAGCTCAATTTTCAATCATGATAGAACGAATCCAAGGGTGATAGTAACAGAGTAGTTCCAGCTTAATACAACATAACTGTTGTGTATTTTGACAAGGGCAAACTGTAGATAAAATCCATAAATCCCCTAGCTGTAATTAAATTGAAAAAATCAAGGACTGTTTTTTTCATGCTGGCTGATATTTCCTCATCACAATCCTAGTTAAAAATCCCAAACTGCCAAAAGATAGGATGTAGTCTAACTAGACTAGAGACAAAGTTCCACAAGGATCAAGGTGACTCTTATATGTGAAACCTTCATAGCAATATGAGAGCATATGCAACACGAAGATAATGCATAAATGAAACATACAAGTAGGTAAGAATCATGTGACTTACAAACAACAGTTGCAACTTACTATGGTGCTCTAGGACCCAGTCTATACTTTCTGTGTTGAAATTTATTAATCTGCCCTCACACTCAAGCGCCTTATACTTAAACTTCGCTTACTCACTATACAACAAAAGGATCCAAAACAAGAGCACCAGGACAGGCATTGTAGAATAAGTCAGAACTCAAGAGCTACAATCACCATCATATAAATCAACAAACTGAATGATGCTCAGATTTTACCAGGCACACAAAGTAAACATCTAGATACAACAGCTACATAGGTACAATGAAGAACAGCTCAACTCAACAATTGTAGAGTAAATTTAGATACAATCAAGCTGCCGATTACTTAACATACACATAGTGTTGGTACCAAATTACAGCAAGAAAAAATGTAACTACCTTGAAACAAAAAACAAAAGGATGTGGACTAGATACCAGTCTATCGCACTTGTCTTGTGGAGAGGATTTGTCCTGTGGAAGCACATATAACACCTGTATAGCCACTGTCAAGGTAACCACTGCCAACTGTTAGCATTCATAACTCAAACTCATCATCCAACTTGAGTGCCTCAGCAGCAGCCTCCTCCTCTTCATCGTCGATTGCAAAGTATGGGTTATGCACCTCAGGCCGGAACCTGTACCCAGTGAACACATAGAATGCAAGGGTGGCGATCTCTCCAGCCACGACACTAGTCCAGAGATATCGGTACGAGGTGATGGTCACCAGCGCATACACCACAACACGTGTGAAGTAGATGTAGCAAATGACGACCACGTAGTACTGGCGGAAAAGGGTCAGCTTCATCAGGTTCACCGCCGCTTTCCCATCGGAGCGGGCAGCCTCACGGAGGTTCTTGATTGACCACACGATCGGGAAGAGCACGGCGCAGCAGCAGACCACATCCACAAGCAGGAATATCTGTCTCCAGGTAACCCAGTCTCGGGCATACGGGCCAGATTCATCGATCACAACCTGTGCAATGTTGGCCACGACCTGCAGGGGGATGACCACCATGAGCACCTTCTTCTCACGGTCCGCCAGGTACGGCTTGAGGAAGGACCAGCCAGTGCCGATGAGCACTATGAGCGTGAAGAGCGAGATCCCCTTGAAGAAGCTGAAGATGTAGAAGAGCACATCCCAGCCGTGTGCGGTGCCAGTGCGCTCGATGTAGGACTTGTCCTCAGCCTCGGCGAGGAGGTTGAACCCCTTGAGCACGAGCACCGCGAGCATGAAGTAATGGATCCGGAACACGGCGGCACGCTTGCGCAGCAGTATGGAGACCCAGGCAGCGACGAGCCCGGCGTACGCGATGCAGAAGATGAAGTAGATGGTGGGCAGCGCGGCGGCCCCGACGGAGAGGTATGCGCGCTCACCGGTGGCCGGGTCAACGTTGTACATGGCGGAGCTGATGTCCATGGAGACCTTGAGATTCCCGCCGGTGAGGCAGTTGGCGAAGACGAGCGTGTACTGGCCGGGCTCGGAGACGCGGAAGGAGGTGGTGAATGAGGAGGAGCGGGCGACCTCGACGCCGGCGGGGTTGGGGGCCGGCTTGAGGCGGTCGAAGGAGTAGGCGAGCTTGACAAGGTCGGACTGGAGCGCGCAGGTGACATCGAGGTCCTGGAGTTGGCGGAGAACGTGGACCCATGCGTCTAGGGTGGAGAGGAAGAAGCCGAACTGTGAGAGGTCGAGGTCGGAGGAGGCCGGCGGGTCGAAGGCGATGCCGGAGACGTTGATCTCCAGGACGCCCTGGTGGGAGAAGCCGAACTCGTCGAGCGGGATGATGGTGCGCGGGTCAGCGCGGATCACCGTCTTTCGGATCTCGGCCGCAGCCGGAAAGGCGAGGAGGGCGAGGACGCCTAGGAGCACCGCGGCGAGCGGCGGCGCGGCCATCGGAGCGGTTGGTGCGATCTGAGGAGAGGGGGGAGACGGTAGGATTTGGGATTTGGACGACGAGCGGCACGCTCTGGCGTGATTTGTCGGCAAAGGCGACGGGCTTCGGGTCCGGCCCGACGACCCCGAGGGGACGGACCCCTGTATTTTTTCCCTTATTTTTTCATGTCGAAAACCAAATTGAAGTAACTGAATTTTAAGTGTAGGTTTAAGCACAATGTTTTGACCCTGCATTTAAGCATTTTTCTGATAGTATTTAATGACTAGCTAAATATATACTACTCTTTCCATACCGGTTTAAAGGGCCATCACATAGTTTAAGAAAAAAGTTTGATCGTATATTATGTCACAAAAATTATACCATTAAAAATATATTTTGAATATAAATCCAATGATATAATTTTTGAAAATTATAATTCATATTTTGTTCATCAAACTTGTGACCAAACTTTTTTATTGGACTACGTGTTGGCCCTTTAAACCGATGTGAAGGGAGTAGTATGAATTGTAAAAAAAAACATGTTGATTTGAAAAATGGGCTCATCACTCGGTTATGTGCCACAGTTAGCTTTAATGCGTGGTGGTTGCTCTAATGAATCTGTCCTTATACATAGTGCATGGACATTAACCATGAAATCGAATCTCTCAAAAGAAACATAAAATCGACGCAGTAAATGCTAATTTAATATATTAAAATAATTTATCTTCTAAACCATTAATTTAACTAGCAATGCACCTTGAGGACTTCCGGCCCATGTTTCGGTGTTTCGATGAATTTTTTTTGCCACGTCAAATTTCATTTCCATATACTGTGGTTGCCAAATTAACAATAATGCTATGGAGAGTTAGAGAGTGAGCATTTCTAGTGCTTTCAATAATAAAGAGGTGATATCATTAAACTAAAACTAGTATCAAGAATCCTAGCATTGATCTAAGATGACGTACTTGGCAACAAAGTTATCAAAAATTAATAACGCCAAAGGCGAAGGGATACAAGGTGCTGCATCGAGCTTACACGAGAGATCTAACCACCCACGCAAAAAGGCTACCAACGAAGCTACAACCGAAAGCGCGAGCAGTCGGAGAGGCCATTACAGATACTACAAACGCGGAAAGCAAGCGCACGACGTCTATAGTGTCGGGTCGGAGCTCCCCGGAGGGCGAGCCATTTTCACGCCCGTCGTCGAGATCCCGTCATCGCTGCAGCAGCAGCGCCACCAGAAGCCGACCACCTCCAGAAACCAAACCGCGCTGCCCACAAACCCCCAAGTAGCGCCGAGGGATCCCCAAGAAGACCTGGGGGTGTAGATCCGCATCAAGCCTTGCCGAGGGAGACACAACCACCGTCGAAGAGCCACACGTCGAGAGCTCCAAGGCGGCGTCTTCAAGAAGAGCACGACGCCTGAGCGCCGCCACCCGCCTGATCCGAGGATCAGGGTTTTCACCTGGAGCACGAGAGAGAACGAAAGCACCGCGGCGACGCCTTCAACAAGGGAACGACGTCCGTAGACGCCGCCGTCGCGGCCAAAAAGGCATGGTTTCTGCGGTGACCCAGCATACCACTGCATGATGTAGTACACTATAGTCGTTGACATAACACCAATGAAACACCGTTCACTAGTATTACATCCCTCAGAGTAGTACAATAGAAACATAGCAGGTCCAAGACATTACTATAGGTTACAACTCAACTCTTTACACAAGATCCAGAGAACACTCTAGGTTAAAGAGAGAGAAAGAAACTTCTTACAAAGAAAAATCAGAAATAAACAACTCATAACTATTATGCTAATAAAATTAGCATCTAACTATTTGGCTTGTATTGCTGCTATTGCAGTACTCTACAGAAATAGGTTCTATGGCTAGAGATTATATTCTTATCTAATCAATAACTTCGTCTTCACTTGAGTTGATGTATATGTTGACTTTATTGAAGAACTTTAGCTTCTGGTGATGATTCCTGGAGCATAACTTGATGTAGGCGTTGTCTGTACTGGCTTTAGAACCTAGCACGGGTTAAGAATATACTTTGAGTACGAGCGTACTCAGCAAGTTCACTAGAAAAGGAGTGTTTGATGCAATAGCTACAGCCACAGACCGTAGGTCGTAGGCAATGCAGGTTTTCGTAAATATTTCTTCAAAGGTTGCTTTTATTCTGAAAAGCTATGTCCGTCAGCCTTCACGGGTTTACCAAAACTTTCATGGAGTTCCTTTCCCGCCGTGTTCGCAGCTTCTTCCCGGAACAGGGAGTAACAAGTTACAGTTCTTACACTCTACAGAGGTGCGTTACTTTACCCATGAGAGATCTTAGCTTTGTTGCACATCCGAATTGCAGGTTCGTTCACACTTCCTTAGTGTGAGGCCCAGACTAAGATCCAATCCAATCACTGCCTTCTCCACGACCCCGCATGTCTCCTTGGTGTACGCCAACCCACCTATTAAATTACGGCAATTGGCAGTACATACCGTTCAGATGCCGGAACTATCGTGGGACGTTGAGAGCTCTCACCCATATGCTTCATATACTCTACGAATTACCATATAATATGTACACTACGAGTGATAACAACCACGACCCGCACATCCAGCTCCATGCGAGAGGGAAAAGATACAGCTGACTTCTCCGTCCCATTCCGAATCTCATGGTCAGCGCGTGATATATGGCGCAAGGATCACTGGTAATATTGGTTGTTAAGTCCTAGATAATATATCCATTTACCACTGGAACTCTTATAGTAGGTTATTACCTCATGGTAAATAACCTATAATCACACTATTATGAAAATAGTGTTTTCTGACCTTTTTTAAATGCAGGTGATGACAACACTGGATTTGTAAAAATACTTTACAGAAAATAATCAAAGGACATGAGCAAGTGTGAACTTGCCTTTTGTGATTGCAAGATTATGCACTCACGGTCTTCAAGACAATATAAGATCCAATAGCTAAAATCTCCATCATTGGTCCGGTAAGGACTAATGTTTAAAGAAGCAAGATGCTTTTATGCATAAGTAATGTAATGCAAGTTGATAAACGCGAATCCCGAGAATAACGTTGTTTTAGGGTTTGGATACTGGAAAGGTTTTTCTTGGAATGTGTTGCCCTTTTAGATTAAGTTTCATACATGTGCTTCTTATTAAGGCTTGTGAGTGTGAATGAAACAACATGTATCTGTACAACAATAAAATACACACATATGGGATGCTACTCAAGGTTGCTTACATCTTAATTGTTTATCTTCAGGTTTTACTTTACAAGTAATGTCACTTATAAAGAATTTAAGTGTTATTGATCCTAAGTATATAAGTAGAATATAAAGTAAGGTGTTTTACTATTAATTGTCATATGTTGTTTGAAGTGATAAAATGAATAACTTTTGAAGAAAATCTTACTCAACTAAGCAGAAGCATTTAAGCTTTTAAGTTAACCTTATGAGATGTTCTTTCTAGTTATAGTCCTTAAGTAAGAAAGAATTGCCTTTATTGGAATAATAATATTAGTAGTATTTGAGACTTATCTATTTTGGTTTTTAACTTGGTTGGTTTGGTATTAAGATGCTTTATAACTTAATTATAATAGACCAAAGTTAACTATAAAACACATAACAAGGTTTTAGCATTATGTTTAAAGTCTTGTAGACTAAAGTTAACTTTAAAGACATAGAAGGACTTTAAGTGTAATGCTTATTATACTTATATCTTGTTCACTTTATAATGTTTCTTTAAAGTTATTTAAGGATGGTACTATTTTTAGTTGGTAGTGGTTTCTTTACATTATAATTTTATAAAGGGATATATCTCCTTATAAGAGTGTGGTTGAGGTTTATGAATAAGTAAACAATATTATTCACTTCCTATGAACTCACTATGGTGTTTTGATTTGTTTATAAACTTGTGATTAAAGTAAAGGAATAGGTTTTATCTCTTTACAAATTATTCTTGGAGTTTTTTAGATTGGATAAAGATCCTTTTATAAAATAATCTACATTAATGGTTGAGAATTAATTTAATAAAATTGTATTCAAAGTGGGTTAATTCATTTTGAATGCACACTACCAATATTTAATATTAATACTAGTTATTAGACTCAATTGATTAATTTTTAGAATTATTAACAAGTTTTATTTACCTTTATATGAATTATTAATTAAGGAAATAGGTTTAAATTCAAGTTATAAAAGTGTTTAACTTTTTATTTAACTCAAAAGTGGAATATTACATTTTTAACATGTAGGTATTATTTTTGTGATCATTTTGGTATATTACATTTATTTTTGTGATTTATAAATAATAATATATGATTTTAATAAGGTTTATTACTTTATAAATACTTAATAATTAACAAATATTTAATTAAGTGAAATAATAATGTATAATTATAATTTTTAAAGTATAATTCTTATTTTTCTAAGATTTTTAGTATTTTATTTATATTTTTAACATCTACCATTATTAAAATATGAATTATCAAAGTTTTATTACTTATAAAACCTTTATTAAATAATGTTTATTTAAATAATTAACATAATAATATTTGATAATAGTTTAATGTTATAGATTTTCTTTTTCTGAAAATTTTCATATACTAAACATATTTTTCTGAATTATAAAACAAAAGTTATTAATGAAATAAGATTTAATTATTTTATTTATATTGGAATTAATATTGTTTTATCTAATATTTAAACAGAAAAGACATTTTGTACCTAAGCTAAATCTACCCACGGTCACTGACTATTGGGCCCAAGGCCATGTCATATGCCACATCAGCAAAGACCAGTTAAAAGCTGACCCGGTCAAGGGTGACATCACCCTGTCGTCGCGATGACGTCACCTCGCCGGAACCCCCCTAGTCAAGCACGGACACGGCGAGCTGGCGCGCGCGAGGATGCCTGGCTACGCGCATAGGATGTAGGAGCGTGCACTGAATGATAAATGGGCGGCGCCGCTGGTTGTTGGCTATCAGAGAATCTACGACGGCGAGTTCGTGCGGCGGCTATGGGCGGCGCACGTCGGGAGTACCATTATGGAAGCAATCGAGGAAAGTAAGGGCACGGGGAGGCTCAGTGGCTTACCAGGAAGCTTGTGGAGGCTATGGCGAGGGAAGGCAAGCTCGGACAACGTCGCCATGGTCGACGACGAGCGACGGTCAGAGGAAGGGGATGCGCGTGATTACGGTCTCCTGGCTCGATTCCTTCCGCACATAGCCGAAGTCCACCATGGCAAAGCTTGATGCATCTTCAGTTGGTCTCGAGGAGGTCTCAGACGGCGACGACGAACAACTCCGGCGAGCTAGGGTTCAGTCAAAGAGGAAAAATGGGGAAAGAGGGGAGGATAAGGTTTGCTGGTGTTACAAGGTTCCTCTTATAGGCAAATATAAGCGGTGGCTCGAATCTTGGCGGAGCGGGCATCGTGACGACGACGGACGGCGGAGCGGGCATCGTGACGACGGCGGACGGCGGAGCTCGAGCCAGCGAGCTGCTTGCTCGGCGTCGCATTATGGCGAGAGGAGGAAGAAAGGAGAAAGAAATGGCGAATCGGTATGGGCCGAGGAGTTGGGCCAGTTGGGCTGTGATCAGCTGCTTGCGGCGACGAGTAAGCAAGAGAGGGGATGGGCCATGGGCCAGATTTGATGTTTCCTCTAATTTTTTCTGGTTCTATTCCTTTTTCATTTTCTGTTTTGTTTTTAGTTTTGAATTTAAGCAATAACTTTGACTTATCTTTATGGAATTTTATTTGCTGAACATTTGCAGCAATAATGAAGTTATTAAGAATCAATTTGTGAACTTTTATTATATATTGTTTAGGGTTTCTTTATTTTCTTTATATAGATACCTTTCCTATTATTATTTGTGAGGGCCTTTAATATGAATTTAATTGGGCATAAATTCATAAACTTATTATAGAATGTATTACTACTAACTAATGAGATTGTATTCTTATTAATACATAATATTAAGGCAACTTTTATATTTAGTGATCCTTCATAAGTATTTGATACATAAGGTTGTAAGTACTAATAAGGTTTGAAATTATTCTTATGAATTTAAGAAATAGCAACAGATATATTTTATTATAACTAACTTTAAAAGTTAAAGGTTTGAGTTGAAAATGCTTTACCATAAGTTCTTAGAAGATTTAATATTCTCATATTTATTTTATTGATGTGAATAAAGGTTAATGGCTAAACCTATTGTCTTTATGTTTGTGATTTTAATAATATCACCATTTAAAGTGAAATAGTGGGATTGTTTTTCTGGGCTAACTTATGAGAAACAATTGATGAAGATAGTTCCATAAGCACCTATGATAATGATGGTTGAAAATGACAAAGATGTGCTCAGGTGATTTGATATAGTAAATATTCCTATAAACCATTGTGGAAACAAGATGATAGATCAATTATTTGAGATGGATACTCTGTTTGGTTAAAGATTTAGGGTTTAGGCTTTAACAAGGATTCCTATATTCCATACTTCATAATTCTGGACTTCTGATTAAGGAATTCCTTTCCTAGATATATTACTTCTCTATGTCCATCATGATGTGCTAACATGATGAGCTTTGCTTTATAGAATATTCTTATCCACCTTTTATTCTTCGAAACCCATTTGTAAATCCAATGAGCTTAACACTAAAGCTTTCATAATCTTCTCATACTCTTCCTTAATCATCCTTCACTAATATTACTCCAGTAGTTGTATATATCAAACTTCACTTCACCTCAAGTGTTTAGTAATTCCCAAGAGGAAGATACTACTTCTCTAATTCAATGTGCTCTAGCATCATCTTAATCATACTATCATATCTCTACTTGATTCCAGTATCTAATACTCCAACCTCACATTATATTTGAGATGGATACTCTGTTTGGTTAAAGATTTAGGGTTTAGGCTTTAACAAGGATTCCTATATTCCATACTTCATAATTCTGAACTTCTGATTAAGGAATTCCTTTCCTAGATATATTACTTCTCTATGTCCATCATCATGTGCTAACATGATGAGCTTTGCTTTATAGAATATTCTTATCCACCTTTTATTCTTCGAAACCCATTTGTAAATCCAATGAGCTTAACACTAAAGCTTTCATAATCTTCTCATACTCTTCCTTAATCATCCTTCACTAATATTACTCCAGTAGTTGTATATGTCAAACTTCACTTCACCTCAAGTGTTTAGTAATTCCCAAGAGGAAGATACTACTTCTCTAATTCAATGTGCTCTAGCATCATCTTAATCATACTATCATATCTCTACTTGATTCCAGTATCTAATACTCCAACCTCACATTATATTAATATGACTTGTAATTACTAATCTAGGATAATATATCTATACTATGGTTCAATCATGTTTTATCCACCAATGTCACTTATACATGGTATAAGCATTCAATATTGGTGAGTAAGGCATGATCATTATAATCCTTTGATCCTTTATGGTTCAGGTTTCCAGTTGGCTAAACAAGGCTTCCATCCATACAACATTACAGTTGTATTATAATTATCTTCCATTTAACTTTATTGGATTAAGAGATATAATTCATTGATTATACCTACTTGATCCAATAGGACTACTCCTGGTAACTTATCTTCAGACCTCATCCTTGTAATCTTCTTTGTTACCATATTGATTTGATTTCCTCCAATTACTCCCATCCTATAGATGACATCTAGAACTAGCATCACTATTTACCTCTTCTTACTTCTTTCTTTATAAGCCTTAAGTGAATGCTATAATAAGGACAAGAGTTAATAGGTCAAGAATTGGTAGGTTAAGAATTGGTGAATCAATAGTTGATTACTCAACATTGATGAACAACAGATATTGGAATATGATTCCAATAGGAATGGTAAAGATTGATATGGAAAGAAAGATATATGGTGATTGATCTTGACTTAGTTTCTTCCCTACTCACTCTCACTAAAGGGTTAAAGTTAGGTATTTCCATGATACTCATGGTATAAGTAGGTATTAAGATATAGTTGTTACATTCATATTATTTGTGTTATATTTATAATTTGGTATTCATGAGTGATTATAATGAATACTATGATATGATCACCTAAGGATCAAATATAAATCATTATGTAATGTATTAGGGTTTAATTTTATTACATTTGATCTACCCTTAGATCAAATCATGTTTACCCAAAATAAGGTTTTAGCAAAGGTCATACTGAAACTTATCGCAGTCAACTTGATGATCTACTTCAATTCCATCAAGTTAAGAGAAGCTTCAATCACTTTGACAAGTTTTTATTTAAAAGCGCAAAAATTATTCAGATTTTCTAAGCATGAATGCAATGCACATATCTGTGTTCAGCTTATTTCTAAGCTCTAATGCTGGGATGTTACAGTTTCCCCTCGGCTAAGCCTTCATCCTCCAACACGGAGGTCGGGCCACCGCCGAGACGGCAACCACACCACCGCCATGACGAACAACACCCAAGACACCGGGCCACGCCACCGACGAAGAGCCGCATGCCAAGAGCTCCAAGACGGTGTCTTCAAGAAGAGCACGACGCAGCAGCGCCGCCACCGCCTGATCCAAAGATCTAGTGTTTTCACCCGGAGCCGCCGTCAAAGCACGCAACTCGCCGGCCACCATACCGTCCGCACGGTCATGGTATTCGGCCAGCACCTGAGTCCCTGGCTCGCCCGACAGCCAAGGGGACTCCCGCCACCCAGGGCCGCCGCCCCGGCGTACCCAACTTTGCACCCCGCCACCTGGGAAAAACGTTGCGAGAACACGAGACAACAAGGGCACCGGGCGGCTGCACACCCAGCACTACTACGACCAGACAGGAAGGAGCACAAGCAGAGCCAGATCGACCTCTAGCAGCCCCCTTGGTTGTCGAGGCCCATAGATATGGGACATGGGTGATGGGCTCGAACGGGCCCAAGGGCCTCCGCCCCGGCCCGAACTCAGGGGAGCACCATCTCCACGTCAGGGTCCTTCCGCCATGGGCAGTACGTGCGCAGCGCCGCCGCACGCCCAAACGCTCGTCGTGCCCGTCCACGCCCTCGACCTCTACCGGTGGGCCAGGGGCAGAGCTCGCGCCGCCCGCCGCCGAGACAGCTCCAGGGAGCCGTCGCCACCACAAGAATGCACAGGACACGAAGCCGCCACGCCGAGGTCGGAGCTCTCCGCCACCGCACCCCACGACCAGCACGACGCCCTCACAGGCCGCAGCGGCCCACGCCGCCACCACCGCGCGAGGGGGGAAGAGAGGCCCCGCCGTCGCCGATGCGTGGGCTTCGCCCGGTGACGCCCTCTGGCGGCGGCGAGGAGGAGGGAAGGAGGTGGGGAGGAGCTAGGAAGGGGCGCCGCCAGGGGCTCTCAGTCGCTCGCGGGAGCGACGCGAGAGCCAAGATAATTTAGCAACTAAGTAGATGTAATATGGCAACTAAGAAATAACAGGAACTATCAAGAGAAAAGAGTTCCAAAACCAGACAAGATGAGATTTAGATTCAAATATCTTCTCATGACTAAACCAACGATGAAAACAGAATAAGAATCCGATTAGCGTTTGAAGAGATGAAAATTCAGAACCAAGGGAACTTTTATGATGTTCTAGATGCATGTATTCACGTCATTGATTGCATGCGTGTAGGAGAGAAAGCAAATGGAGGATATGTCCGCGCCCCGCACGGTAGTTGCCTAGTATGGCCCTTAAAAAAGAGTTGATTCTTTCCTTCAATTTTTTTCAAACTTTTATGATTGTTTCTTTCCTTCTAGTCAAAAACCAATTCAAATTTTAATTTTGTAATTACAATATGCATAAAAAATCTATCATTCTTTTTCCTGTAGAGGTGTGATGAGAGTGGTCTTTGCATGAAGAGATGATGCTTGAGGAGGTTAGATTAATAACTGGGTCATGTTGGGTACACTCCTCACGTGGGATATGAGGAGATGGCCTTGTTGAAGACTTTCAGATGTCCCAAATAGGTGCAAGAGCCCACTACCAATTATAGGGTTATGTCCAAGGTTTATTTTGGATATTGCATGTGATGAAAGGGTAGGGATATGCCTCCCATCTAGCAACCACTAGGTGGGGTGACAAAAATCCTAGGTTATCCTCCATTGAAGAAGAAAGAAGACAAACCAAGAGAGAATGGAAGGAGAGAAAGTTGAATGGAGAGCTTGAGATCAAGAACACTGCCAACAAGGTTGTGAAGTCCAGATTCACTTCCTTGTCTCCTTCAAGTTGTGGTTTCACCATCTTTGGTGAGATTGTTCCAATTCTAACTCTTTGCCTTAAATTTTGTTGTTGGCATCCAAGATCCACGTATATATCAACCACAATATATTCCACCATGTTGCAAGTTGCTGCTTGATGATGTGAGACATGTTCCCAATATACAGTTGAGTCTGTTGTCAGTTGGAAAGGTTGATGACATTTTTATAAAAGTTATTTTGGTGATGCAAAATAAGAACTCACCAAAGGATCTTTTATTGTAGCTTGAGGAATCAAGCAAGATTGTCTCTATGTGATTAAAAACAAGCTATGCACTGGCGTGTCGAACATTGTCGAGAACGACACTTCGGTTGAGTTATGACACAAGGGACTAGGGTATATGAGTGAGAAGGGTATGGACGTTCTTGACCACATCAAGTTCCTTCCTAAGTTGAAAGGTATAACCTTTAAACCATGTAAACATTGTTTTTCTGGAAAAAAATGAAGGGTTACATTTCGTACACTCTCGCCACATTGCATGGAGAATGTTCTTGACACTATGCATACCGATGTTTCTCCATGAACAAAAAAATATCTCGAAGGAATATTATACTTTGTGACATTCATTGATGACCATTAGTGAAAAATGTTTTGGTATGTGTTGAAAAATAAGTGCGATTCCTTGACATCTTCAAGGAATTCCATCGCAAGTTGAGAGATAAACTAGAAGGAAATTTAAGTGGATGAGATTAGACAATGGTGGTGAATACCAAGGTTCCTTTGAGAGGTATTACATAAAGTTTATCATCGGGCTTGAGAGGACTCCACCAAAGACACCCCAGCTCAACGGGCTTGCATAGGGAATGAAGGGGACTTTCACCGAGAGGGTTACAAGTATCCTCATGCAAAGTTACCTAATTATTTTTTAGTTGAAGCATTGAATCATGTTATGTATGTAATAAACATGTCCACCTTAGTTCCTCTTGCAGGTAATATTCCTTATAGAGTTTGGTCAGGGAAAGAGGTATATCATACAACAACTTGAAGGTCTTTGGGTGCAAGGCTTTTGTGCATGTCCCGAGAGGTGAGGAATCTAAGCTTGATAACAAGACAAAATAGTGCATCTATGTCACCAGTCAAAGTGATGAATTTGGATATAGATTGTGAGATCCTATCAAGAAGAAGGCATATAGAAGACGAGATGTGGTTTTCATTAAAGATGAAGTAACATAAGATATTGGAAAATCGGAGAAGTCGGAGTCCATCACACCTCTGGTTGACTTGGATCTAATTAACCCTCCTCTCGTGAATGCCAATCATGGAGGAGATGATGATGAAGACGATGATGATGCAACTAAGCAAGGTAGTACAAAGCGAGGTACATGAACATCCATCTGATGAAGATGATGAAAATTAAGGTGATGACAATCCACATGATTCAACTCTAGTGTAATAGTTGAGGAGAAGTGGAAAAGATCTAGTACCTTCAAGAAAGTACCCAAAACATCAGTATATGTTGATGACTGATACAGGTGAACCCTCGTGCTATGAGGAGGCAGTGTCTGATGAGCACAAGAATGGATGGTCGGAATCAGGGGCGAAATTCCCTTTTAGGAATAGTATGGCAGCTTCCCTACCTAGATTTTGTGCAAAAAATCACGTATATATATGCATCTCTTCGTTGTATATACAGTTTTTCAGCGAATTTTGTACGTTCTAAAGAAAAACAGAACAAAATTGACTCAATGGGCCGTGTTGGAGGGATTTCTTCCATCCTAGGCCTTTGTTGGGCCGTGAACAGGGAGAGGAACCCAAGCAGAACTGTCCCCGAGGGATAGAAATGAAACCGAACAATGAATCGCTGCACCGCCGTCTGTCCTCCTGATCGGGCGAGTGAGAGTTCCCTTCCTTATCTCGTGACTCCCATGTTGGCCCGTCGCCAGGACTACCTTCTTTTGCATGTCCACCCTTCCCCTTTCCCTAGATGCTGGAATCCTCAATTCTCTATTCTCAACAAGGTTTGTGTACTCTACAAGCTTCCTGATGGTCTGATCCGTAGGGTTCATAGCATGGAAAACAAAAAAATCTATCGCGGGAACACACAAAACCAAGATCTATTCTACGAGATCGGTGCAACGAGATTGCAGAGAACTAACCCTTGAATATCCAAAGCGTTTAACGGGATTCAGATCTCGTGGTTGATGTAGTCGATCACTTGCCGATCTCAAGATCGCCTAGAAAATCCTTCCGGCGCCATGTTTTGGCAGTGCTTTCGCAGTCGGTCACACGTATGGTAGTCGATGAAGACCTTTCTCTCCCTTGTTCTAGTAGGGCAGCAGAGGTTGTAGATATCCTTGGAATCCCAACATCATGATGGTGTGGTGGTGATGGCGGAGAAGAGATAACTGCAGGGCTTCGCCTAAGCCGAAGCAGTGTATGGAGGAGAGATGGGAGGCGCCGACGGCTAGGGTTTGGGGTGAGGGGCTAGGGGCGCCCTCACCCCTCCTTATATGGGTGGGGCTGTGGCCAGGGTTCCCACCCCTGGCCGAGTCCTTCCCCAACTCCTTTAGGCTAGCGGCAAGGAAGGCGAGAGGGAGAACTTGTCCCTCAAGGTTTCCCTTTCCTTCCCTAACTAGGATTTGACTTTTCAAACTAGAGTTTGTTTCTCTCTTCCTAGTCCTTGGCCGAGTTGTCCTAGGGTATGATGCGCCCAGCCCATCAGGGTATGGTGCATTACAAGCACCCCCCCTTCCGGGGTGGTGGACTTTCCAGAACATTCTAGAAGCTTCTGGTCAAAACATCGAAAACATTTTCGAACCCCGAAAATTGACTTTCCTTATATGAATCTTATTCTCCGGACCATTCCGGATATCCTCGTGATGTCCTGGATCCAATCCGAGACTCTGAACAACATTTGATCTCCAACTCACATTCAATATCTACTTAAACAACATCGAATCCTTAAGTGTGTCTCCCTACAGTTCGTGAACTATGCAGACATGATCGAGACACCTCTCCGATCAATAACCATAAGTGGGATCTAGAAATCCATAATGGCTCCCACATATTTCTACGATGACTTCGTGATCGAATGAACCATTTACATACGATACCGATTCCCTTTATCGCGCGATACTTTACTTATCCGAGGTTTGATCATCGGTATCTCTATATCTAGTTCAACCTCGTTACCGATAAGTACTCTTTACTCGTTCTGTGATATGAACTCCCTTGTGACCTAGTCACATGCTTGCAAGCCAATTGGATGACATTCCCTCGAGAGGGCTCAGAGTATATCTATCCGTCATATGGATGGACAAATACCACTCTTGATCCATGTGCTTCAACACATACTTTCAGAATACCTAATGCCACCTTTATAACCACCCAATTATGAAGTGGTGTTTGATGTCATAAAAGCATCCATCCGGTGATGGTGATTAACATGATATCATGGTCGAAGGATCATGTTACTATGTATTTGAAAGCTTGTAGCAAACAAACTCTAAATGACTTTGATATTACGCTACGCTAACTATAGGAGTGTGTCCATCACATCATTCTCCTAATGACATGATCTTGTTATTAATAACATCTAATGTCCATGATTAGGAAACCATGATCATCTATTAATCAACAAGCTAGTTCAACAAGAGGCTTACTAGGGACTCTTTTATGTTTACAAAACACACAAGTATTAATGTGTCCGGTTAATACAATTATAGCATGAGATGTAAACATTTATCATAAACACAAAGATATAATAATGACTATTTTATTATTGTCTCTTGGGCATATCTCCAACATGATCTGGTGATCTCAATTCTTAGCAAGGTTTCTAATTCTAACGGTCTCACACTCTCACCCCTGCTAGGTCTAGGCAAGTACTATAGGATCTCTTCTCAGCTGATTTTGTTTTGATATTACAAGCCTAGCTAAAAAGATAGTTGAATTTGATATGCACATCTTATTTTCTATAGTCTACCGCTTTATTGAGTTGGCAATGTTTTTTCCGTGGCAACGACAACTGTTGAAAGGGCATTCTCATTTATGAAGATCATCAACATCGAATTACGCAACAAGATGTCTGATGGTTGGATTAATAATTTGATGGTGTCCTACATCGAGCAAGGATATTCAGAAGTGCGTATTTTGGTGAAATTAAAAAGATGTTTAAAAGAAAGGTAGAGCTTTTCCATTGTATGGGACTTCTAAATGGCATTAAAGCTTCATTATTGGCAAGTATGTATGTTCTATATTATTGATTTAAATATGTTAATATTATCATTTGTACTAAGTGATTGTGTTATTACCATTGTCTCGAGACAATCTTGATTTGTTGCATTTTTTAATGTTCTAGAGTTTTCTCGACCTTAGTTTTTTTTCTTCCTTCGCCAACTGGTTGGAAGCCATGTCGGATGAGATAAAATCCCTATATGAAAATGAAACCTTTGATATGGTGTCTTTGCCAAAGGGCAAGAAAGCGTTCAAGAACAAATGGGTGTACAAAGTGAAGACAAAAGAGCATAGCTCACATCCAAGGTGCATGGTGAGATTAGTTATGAAAGATTCCATGTAAAAGAGTGTAATGAATTTGATGAAATATTCTCTCTTGTGGTCAAGATATCTTAATCTGAGTTGTGTTTGGCATGTCTTGCACCATGGACTTGATGTGAAGACACCATTCTTCATGGCGACCTAGAGTAGGAGATATACATGGAGAAGCAAGAAAGATTCATCGTTGCAGGTAAGGAGCACCAAGTGTGCATATCAAAGAAGAGCTTGTATGGCTTGAAGAAAGCTCATCGGTAGTTGTACAAGAAGATCGAGTCATTTATGACTGATCTTGGTCACCATAATGCACAACCTGATCATTATCTCTTTATGAAGAGGTATGACGAGGGTGAATTCATTATTTTCTTGCTATATGTCGATGACATGCTGGTTGTTGGAAATGGCACAAAGAGGATTTCTATTCTCATGAAGGCATTGAGTAAATCATTTGCCATGAAGGATTTAGGACTAGATAAACAAATTCTTGGCATGAAAATCTCCCGTGATAGATCAAAGAAGCTATTTTGTCTCTTTGAATGATACAATGAAAAGGTACATGATGATAGGTTCAATATGAAAGACGCAAAGTATTTTACGTCTCCACTTGTAGGACATCATAAACCGAGTTCAGAACAATGTCCTAGCAACAAGAAGGAGAAAGTCTGTTTGATGTATGCCATGGTGTGCACTTGGCCTAATATTTTCTATGCAGTTGGAGTTTTTAGCCAATCCATGACAAATCCATGTGAAGATCACTGGAATACAGTAAAGTGGATTCTCAAGTATCTCAAAGGTACTTCTAGATTGTGCTTATGCTTTGGAAACGATGATCCTGTATTGCAAGGTTATACATATGTTGATTATTTTGGTGATGAAGATTCTAGGAAGTCTATTTTTGGATACTTGATGACTTATGTTGGGGGGGGGGCAGTGTCCTGGCAATCAAGGTTGTAGAAATGCATTCCATATCAACCACATATGCAGAGTACATAGAGTGGTTGAGGATTGGAAAAAAGTATTGTGGATGAAATCTTCTTGCAAGAGTTGGGCATGAAAAAAGAGAATTATAATATGTCTTGTTATAGTTAGAGTGCTATCCAATCTTCCACTCTCGAACCAAACACATTGATGTGATGTATCATTGGATTCGAGATGTGAGTTCCAAGCTGCTAAAACATGAGAAAATCCATACTAACAAGAATGGTTCAGATATGATGACCAAGATATTGCCAGGTGAGAAGCTACTTATGTTGCAAGGAGGTGCCCCCCGGATGAGTTAGATGGGGAATAATTTTTGGATGTCCTCCTCATATGGCTGTGAGTATATAACCTTATTGAAGCCATTCAAGTGTCTCAAACACATGCGAAGATCCCACTACCCATAAGGATTATGACCAAGGGTTTTTGTGGACACCTTTTCAAGCGGCCTAAAATAGGTGCAAGAGCCCACTCTTTTCAAATATTTATGATTGCATTTTCTTTTTAAGAAGAAATTGAATCAACATTTATTCTATTTTTCCTTGCAATCCAAATTAAAAATGTAGTGTTGAGGTGGGATGAATTACTAGGCTAGATTAGATCTAGCGTGACTTAATAGTTAGGGTAATTTTTGGGAGATGTTAGCAAACCCACCGGATATTCAATGCGACCTCACAACTCAAATTTGGTGTTCATGGGTCGAGGCAGACCTTCCCTTCCTCGTGTTATTTCGTCTTTCCCTTTGAGTGTGGGGTAGGGTACGCATGCAAGTGGGCAGTCCGGCGGACAAGACGGACAGTCCGCCAGAGTGCATGCAAAGCTAGGAACACTTAGTTTAGGAAATGAATTGGTTTAGTGAATAAGCTGGAATTAAATTAGGCGGACATGCATACACGCGTTGGCGGACGTCCGCCTGCATCCCTAGTGTGGGTGTGGGGACAGTAAATGAGCCTAGAGGGGCAAAACAAGAACGAAGAAACACAAATGTACTTTTTTAAAATTCTCTAAAGAGACTTTTATCCTGCTTTATAAATAAAACCAATACGGCTGAACAATATAAGGTTGTGAGGTAGCCCTATTACAAAGCACATCATGAGATAATCGGAAAGCGTAAGTCATACCGACAAAGCCAAGAGGTGAAAAAACAACACGAAAGCCAAGTGTGCTCTGGGATGCCTGTCCACTCTATACGACACCTGTGCTCCATGACAGCGCCCCTAGAAGGCTAACAACGTAAAGTGTCGCTGTCGTCGAGTCCAAAAGGACATGAGTTTTACCCGAAACGCTAGCATGGGAAAAGAGCACCTCGATGACGCCATCAAGAGGAGAGCGGCACCCGTGGGCATCGTCGCCGTCAGTGCCGAAGCACGAAGCTTTCGCTCGATAACTCCCCATGACACACGAAGAGGGCCAAACGGCGCATGAGACAAGGGGAGATATCCCACTTCAGATCTGGGCACTATTACAACCGCCGGAAGAGACGGCTCCCGAGCGACCCGCCCAGCATCCATTGCCGCCCACATGACATTGATATTGATATACTGATATTTTAGGACACTTGTAATACTGATATTTTTGGTTATTGATACTGATATGTGATATGCAATCTTGGGCAACTAAGGTTTATATATGAAAAAAGAAAGAATCTCTATGTGCCTATTGCCCGTTAAAAAAACAGTTTTGCCTATTTCTGGGGCCTTTGCTACTACTCCTGGGGGCAGCCCACGAAGGGTAGGTGTAGACACTCGTGTGTCGGTGCAAGCCACGGCGTGGATCGACATCAGCAGCCAAATGGGGTTTTCTATTGTAGATAATGGGGATTAGATTGCATGCTTTTAGTGTTGAAGTTAGTTGCGAGTGGTGCTTCAGTCGCTATCTCCATTATAGTTTACACGTCTGGTGGTGGACGCCCTGAATAAGTGTACTCTGATCATCTTCCAGCTACCATTTCCACTGGCATTTCAACATCTAGCACTGGCATGGATGTTTTTTATGATCAACGGCACATCAAGTCGATGCCCCCATTCCCTAGTTTACAAAGTGAAACCAAATCTTGGCCGAACAAGGTGCACCCACGTTCTAGCAACACAACAAATAAAAACCCACGTTGGACAAAACACGCCACTGAATGCCAAAATGTTAACCAGTACTACTCCCTTCTTCTCAGCTTATTACTACTAGTTTATTAGTTAGGTTTACTAAAAAACTAAAAAAATCTCAAAAGTTAGGCTCATATCTAGCACTAATTAATACATAAAACCAATAATTGGTCTCCTAAAACGCTCCCACTAATGTTAGAGATTGATATGCAGTCAATCCCTAATCATCTAAATCACAACGCTATTTCTGTTGGAAATATAAGCAATAAACCATATAATTTAATCCGAATAATAAACTGATAAAGTATGATCATACAGACAGTAGTAAAACCAATCATGCAGATCAACAAAGTAGATGAACAGATTACATCTATACAAGATAAAACCTATTACATCTACACCAAACGCTAGAACAAAGAACTCTAGCATAATCCGAAAAGAACAGTTGAAGATCACATACAATGTAGGCTAAATAGCAGCCGCAGCGGTTGCAGCAGCGTCACCCATGTTGAGGTTGTCGAAGAGGTCGCTGACGTCCGAGAAGAAGTCGTCGTTCGGGAACTCGCTGTCGGACGACGTCGTGGTTGCCAGTAATCGCGCTTGAGCGCTCTCAAAAAACCTGATCGCCCCTCACCCGTACAGGTTCACGGGAGGCGGGGTTCCGGAGGCCTACTGTCCTGATCTGCGGTGTATGCCGCAAGCCGGGATGAGGAAGACGAAAGCAGCGGCGCAAGGTTCTGGAGGTAGGCGCGTGTGTGGATTGATTCACCGATTAGGTTTAGTGCAGACGCTTATATAGTGTAGGTTAGGAAGATCGTGGGTTCATCCCACGTCCGAGTCGGTAACACCCACGTCCATAAAAACTGGAAACGACTGTAATTAACGCGTCCGTTAATGACTCATAATCAGTTTTCCCAACCAGCAAAATAAAGCTCGGCTCGGCGAGATTCCCGCAACCCACGGCGTGCGTGCGTCGTGACGCGGCGTGGCGTGGCGAGGAGGGCGGCGTCATCTTCTTGTCACACCTTAGTGACTGGTGCAACACTCTACTATATAAGGTGGTCCAACTCCCCTTCAACTAGCAATATGGGACTAAACTTTAGCACCACTAGCACAGCCATATGCTGCCATATACAAGTGGGCTAAAGAGAATTTCAGAATTTGTCTAATGGGCCAACAACCCAAAACTCACCAAATTCCAACAATCCCCCACAAAGTCTTATTGGCACATCACATCATTTTCCTTCCAGAACATTGTTTTATATACCGGTGTGTAGTGGATACTGTTAAGTTGAACTTCCACGTTAAACTTCATGCTACACTAGCTAGCAACTTAAATAGTAGACTATGCCTTGAACTACAAGTTTTCTGCATGCTAGTTTCACACAAAATCTAGACCGGTACAGGGCTACCGTCGGCTTCCCCGCGGTTTGGAGCTTATGCGTCATACTCCAGGGCCTTTCATGAGTTTATTAGAGAGCACCCAACTCTCACGGACTACAATGTTTGACAGTCAGACTCATATAGGTGTGTTCCTCAAGAGATATTCTGCAGGACAACATCTCCGCTTATAAAAGCCACTTGGAACACATTAAGATAAATATCAACCTGCCATGCAGATTAAGAGAGTATTGCATCTTTATGGAGATGTAAATATAATATGGGAATACTCTCCTCTCAGCTGACCAACAGCTTGTCTCCCAGCTCTAATTCACGGGATCTCTGATCACATAGAGTGGGTTGCCACTGGGATCAACTCATAGCATGGGTCTCAAACCCATCTTCCTCGATGCATTATCTATCACATTTCGTGATAAACCCTTTGTGAAGGGATTTGCCAGATTCTTAGATGTTTGGATATAATCCAACGTAATAACTCCGGAGTTTCTCAGTTTCCTGACAGATTTCAATCTCCTCTTCACATGCCTTGATGACTTCATATTATCCTTAGAACTATTTACTTTTATGATCAAGTTTGATTATCACAGTTCGTCGGGATGGCGGGTATTGGTTTTTCAACCACAGGTAAGTCCATCAAGAGCTCATGAAGCCACTCTGCTTCAACAATGGTTGTGTCTAATGCGGTGAGTTCTACTTCTATTGTTGACCTCGTTAAGATGGTCTGCTTGCAAGACTTCCAGGAAACAACGCCACCACCAAGTGTAAACAAATAACCACTTGTGGCCTTAATCTCATCAGCATCAGATATCCAGTTTGAATCACTATAACCCTCAAGTACCCATGGATACCCGGTATAATGAATACCGTAACTCGCAATGCCTTTCAAATAGCGCAAAACTCTTTCAAGAGCATGCCAATGATCATCTCCAGGATTTGACACAAATCGACTCAGTTTGCTTACAGCAAAGGAGATGTCAGGTCTAGTAGCGCTGGCTAAATACATGAGCGAGCCAATAATTTGAGAATATCTCAATTGATCTTTAGCAGTCCTTCGATTCTTTCGAAGTAGCACACTCGGATCATAAGGCGTTGGAGAAGAATTGCAGTCGCTATACCCGAAGCGACTCAATATCTTTTCCACATAGTGAGACTGAAGCAGTGTAATCCCACCATTGTCATCCTTTAGTAGCTTTATGTTTAAAATTACATCAGCCACTCCCAAGTCCTTCATCTCAAAGCCTCGAGATAGGAACTCTTTGACCTCCTCGATAACAGCGAGGTTGGTCTCGAATATCAATATGTCATCAACGTAGAGACACATAATAACTCCCTCGCCCCCACCATGGCGATAGTACACACATTTATCAACTTCGTTTACAACAAACCTTCAGCAGTTAAAGTTCTTTCAAACTTCTTGTGCCACTGTTTAGGAGCTTGCTTAAGACCATACAAAGACTTCACTAACTTACACACCTTTCCTTCTTGACCATCTACTACAAATCCTTCAGGCTGCTCCATATAAATTTCCTCATCTAGCTCTCCATTTAGAAAAGCTGTCTTAACGTCCATTTGATAAATGAGAAGTCCATGTGAGACAGCCAAGGAAAGTAGTACTCGAATAGTGGTCAATCTGGCTACAGGTGAGTAGGTATCGAAGAAGTCTTCACCTTCCTTTTGGGTATAACCCTTAGCCACAAGACGTGCCTTGTACTTTTCAATAGTACCATCAGGTCTAAGCTTTTTTTGAACACCCATTTACATCCTACAGGTTTACACCCATAAGGACGATCAGTGATTTCCCAAGTACCATTAGCTAAGATGGAGTCCATCTCGCTTCGGACAGCTTCCTTCCAGTAGTCAGCATCTTGAGATGCATAGGCTTCTGAAATAGAAGTGAGAGTATCATCCACAAGGTACACAATGAAATCATCACCAAATGACTTTGTAGTCCTTTGTCTCTTGCTCCTTTTGGGAGCTTCATTGTCATCCTCCACAGGATCATCAGAGTGTTCTATCGGCATAGTGGGTTCAGGAATTATAGAAAATTCCTGACTAGATGAACTAGTCATCTCCTGATTTGATAAGCTAGACATGACTTTCATAGGAAAGATGTCCTCAAAGAAAGTTGCATCATTCGACTCCATAATTGTACCAACATGCATGTCAGATACCTCATATTTTACTATCAAAAATCTATAGCCAATGCTATGAAAAGCATATCCTAGAAAAACACAATCAACGGTTTTTGGTCCAAGCTTTCGCTTCTTGGGTATTGGAATATTGACTTTCGCCAAACAACCCCAAGTTCGTAAGTAAGAGAGTTTAAGCCTTTTCTTTTCCCATTCCTCAAATGGATTCATGGTTTTATCCTTTATAGGAACATGGTTTAGGACATGACACGCAGTCATTAGCGCCTCCCCCCACCATTCCTTGGAAAGACCCGATGTATCTAACATGGCGTTAACCAAATCAGTTAGAGTGCGGTTCTTCCTTTCGGCCACCCCATTTGATTGAGGTGAGTAGGGAGGCGTCCTCTCATGTATAATACCGTGTTCCATACAGAATAAATCAAATTCGTTTGAAAAGTACTCTCCACCATGATCCGACCTTAGCCGCTTGATTTTAAGATCAAGTTGGTTTTCTGCCTTAGCTTTATAGATTTTTAAGTAGTTCAAAGCTTCATCTTTAGATTTTAGAAGATAAACATAGCAATATCTAGTGGAGTCATCAATCAACGTCATAAAGTATCTTTTTCCACCTTTTGTCAACACACCATTCATCTCACAAAGATATGAATGTATAAGTTCCAGTGGTGCTAGGTTTCTCGGTTCCGCAGTCGTATGAGACTTGCGGGGTTGCTTTGCTTGCACACAAACTTGGCACTTAGAACCTTTGACAGTGGTAAATTTCGGAATTAAACTCATATTGGCTAGCCGCGTCATGCAACCAAAGTTAATATGACAGAGACGTGAATGCCAAACATTGGACTCATTATCATTACAAACATGATTAATAACTTTAGTACATGAGTCTGACAAAGACAAGCGGAACAGAACTCCGCACTCATAACCCTTTCCAACAAATTGTACATACTTAGAAATTACAACTTTACTGGACTCAAAAACCAACTTAAAGCCATCTCGGCATAAAAGCGATCCGCTGACGAGATTCTTATTGATGGAGGGAACATGCTGCACATTCTTCAGCTGTACGGTCTTCCCCGAAGTAATATTTAGATTTACCGTACCAACACCATGAACAGAAGCACGTGAGCCGTTTCCCATCAGCACGGAAGAGTTCCTTGAGACCTGATAAGAGGAAAACATGGAAATATCAGAACATACATGTGTATTAGCACCTGTGTCTATCCACCAATCAGGAGAATGACATACTGAAAGGATAGTAGGTATAATACCGTACCCAGCATCCTTCATCTCAGTATCGCTAATAACAACATTAGCAGCATTGACGCTGTTCCCATGTTGACGCTTGTCAAAGCGATTAGGGGAGCTAGGAGCCCAATGACCAGGATCACCACAGACGTGGCAAGAGCCTTTCCTCTTAGCATTTTTCTTCTTGAAGTTGGTTGAGTGCGTGACCTTGTTCTTGCCATCAAACTTCCCCTTTCCTTCAGTTTTGTTCTTATTCTTGAACTTGTGGGATTGGGAGTTTTCCCTCTGCACCAAATTCCTAGTAGAACCTCCCTCAAATCCTCGAGTAGTTTTGTCCTTTGCTCTCTCCTTCTCTTCCACATGAAGAGACCCAATGAGATCTGTAATGGAAAACTCTTGTCTCTTATGTTTCAGAGAAGTAGCAAAGTTCCTCCACGAAGGAGGAAGCTTGGCAATAATGCCACCAACCACAAATTTGTCCGTAAGGAACACTTGAACTGCTCAAGTTCTTTGGCAAGTGATTGTATCTCATGATCTTGCTCAACGATGGAGCGCTCATCAACCATCCTGTAGTCATAGAATTGCTCCATGACATACAACTCAGTGCCAGCGTCCGAGACCCCAAACTTGGCCTTGAGCGCTTCCCACGCGTCCTTGCATTATCAAATGACATATAAGGGTCAACAATGTTGTACCCAAGAACACTGAACAAAGCCGCCATAAACATGGTATCGACTTTCTTAAAGTTCGCTTCCTGCTCAGCAGAAAGATCTCCTTCAGGCTTGCCAAGAGTGGCGCTATAGCAGTTTAGGTTTTCAAACTAGAGAACTGTTCTCTTGCGCCATCTCTTATAGTGCATGCCATCAAAAGAAGGCGGCCTAGTAGCCATGGCTACACCAGTGGAATTCAGTTGCCTATAATCAGGTTTTTGGATTGTTGGAAATATAAGCAATAAACCATATGATTTAATCCGAATAAAAAACTAATAAAGCATGATCATACAGACAGTAGTAAAACCAATCATGCAGATCAACAAAGTAGATGAACAGATTACATCTATACAAGATAAACCTATCACATCTACACCAGACGCTAGAACAAAGAACTCTAGCATAATCCGAAAAGAACAGTTGAAGATCACATACAGTGTAGGCTGAATAGCAGCCGCAGCGGTTGAAGCAGCGTCGCCCATGTTGAGGTCGTCGAAGAGGTCACTAACGTCCGGGAAGAAGTCGTCGTTCGGGAACTCGCCGTCGGACGACGTCGTGGTTGCTAGTAGTCGCGCTTGAGCGCTCCCCAAAAACCTGATCGCCCCTCACCCGTACAGGTTCACGAGAGGCGGGGTTCTGGAGGCCTACTGTCTTGATCTGCGGTGCACGCACAAGCCGGGATGAGGAAGATAAAAGCGGCGGCCCAAGGTTCTGGAGGTAGGCGCGTGTGTGGATCGATTCATCAATTAGGTTTAGTGCAGACACTTATATAGTGTAGGTTACGTCCGAGTCGGTAACACCCACGTCCATAAAAACTAGAAACGACTGTAATTAACGCGTCCGTTAATGACTCATAATCAGTTTTCCCAACCAGCAAAATAAAGCTTGGCTCGGCGAGATTCCCGCAACCCGCGGCGCGCGCGCGTCGTGACGAGGCGTGGCGTGGCGTGGCGAGGCGTGGTGGGCGGCGTCGGAGGAGGAGTGCGCGAGGGCTACTCTTCTTATCACACCTTAGTGAGTGGTGCAACACTCTACTATATAAGGTGGTCCAACTCCCCTTCAACTAGCAATGTGGTACTAAACTTTAGCACCACTAGAACATCCATATGCTGCCATATACAAGTGGGCCAAAGAGAATTTCAGAATTTTCTAACGGGCCAACAGCCCAAAACTCACCAAATTCCAACAATTTCTACTAAGCCTAATAAACTAAGAAGAAGGTGTTACCAGGTGCACATCTAGTCGGGTAGTCTCTCTTATAGATCATACTCGCATCTGATTGACGATGGGGACAAAGAGATATGAGAGGAGAGAGAGAGAGAGGCAGTACCTTCTCCTTGGCTAGACGAGCCTGTGGCGCCATGGCAATGCAGAGACGACGAGTGTGGGTCATCAGCGAGGCTTACTGTTACTACCATGCTCCCTAGATCGGTAGGGTTTGTCGATGGAAAAAAACGGTTTGCGGCAAACCTCGTATCGGAAGCCGCCGCCCCCCACCTCTTTATATAGCGCAGTGCAATAGGGGCCTACCAACCATGTAGGGTTGGACGCCCCCGATCAGGACATGGATCAAAGGGCCCGATGGGCCATTGTGCCCACTCGGGAGGAGATCAATCTAACATTCTTCCCCTTGATCTCAACATTTTTTTAACTATATACTTTTCACTTTACTCGTTTCATCACTGATCAGTACATAGAGCATGTTTCATCGTCACAGCTCAATTCCAATAGAATCAGACATCTATAATATACCTCTCTGTTTTGAAACAAATTTTGTTCCTTTTCGGGGCCTTTCATGATCCAGAAATCATAGGTTTTTCCGTAAACCCATGCTGTCTAAGTGTTCCTTGAACATATTGGATGGTAAGCCTTTCATAAGTGGATCCGTAAGCATATCATTTGTCCTTATATGCTCGAGACTTATAGTGTGATCCTGGATTTTATCTTCACGTGGGGTCACATCTACAGGCCGAAAGACCTGGGTGGGCTTTGTATCGTTAACCTTGATAGGTTTGGTACGGCCCTGCGGCTTAAGTGGCTTTGGCTGCACAGGCGGAACTACTTGGGGACCATACATGGCCCTGGCCCGGTCTTTCAAAATGGCAAAAAATTAATATCCAGGTATATGGCCCATAAGAACCACTCGTGCAGATTAACCAGCCCAGTTATTTGGTCGCTCTAGTCTAGAATCGGCGACGTCCTGGCATCCTGTAGGCGGAATAGCTGAAGCGCTGTCTTCCTGCTTCTCCTGTTCCTCAAATTGCTAGGTCTTGTTCTCCTTCACAATCTCAATCCCATTCTCCAAGCTGGCTAGCTGCTCTTCTGCCCCAAATCAGGTACCATGTCCGCTACTCTCCAAGCCATAAATGCGAAGAAATCAAGCGATTGGTGAAGTTGCAGCTCCAATCTCCTGACCGCCCGTCGGCAGATCCAATAAGATGTGTTTTGTTTGATTTCTTCAATCCTATTCAAACTTAGTTAATGTAAATCCCCATAAGGAGCACCTTCACTATCCGGAAGTACAGAAGAGTGACTCTTTGATCACCCACAGGTTGATTTACTTGCATTTTGGCATCATTTCGTTGCTTCAGGCTATAAGCCTAAAAGGCTAAAACATGAACATATTTCTTAATGCAAGCTATTTTGTGAATAACTGATATATGTATGTTAATATATGGTTTTTTCCTGATGATTCCTTGTTATTATAACCCATTGGCCCGTCCTAAGTTGCTTGTCACGGTCCGCCAGTGTTTGGCTGAAGCGTGTCTCCCCAAGCAAACCCTGGACTGGGCTGCCGGTGCCTTGCACGCGCAGCGATCGGGAGATCTTCGCGGCCGCCACAGGGGCATCCATTGAGGATGGAGCTACGGCTAGCTTCTGGTTGACAGTTGGATGGACGGACATGCACCGTTCTCAGCCTTCCCGGCCCTCTTTGAGGCGTCCCGTCGGAAGCGGCGTCCCGTGCGCGATGCGCTCCACAACCAGCGCTGGGTTGCGGATCTGAGTGGTCGTATCTCCTCTGAGACGTTAGGCGACTTCGTGGGGCTTTGGACGCGCACTGCTGGAAAAACCATCTTCAGAACAAGCCCAGCAGTCCGGCCTGGCACAGCCCATGACTAGTGGGAGCACTAGTCCCGGGCCGTGAGGCCTCTAACGGCTAGAAACGGCCGTAGTGACTAGTCCCGGGCCGGACCAGGTCATTAGTCCCGGTCCGTAATACGGCCCGGGACTAATAACCTGGAGCAGGCCAGCTGGTCCTTTCGTGGACTATTAGTCCCGGGTCGTATCACGGCCCGGGACTAGTTGTCCACGACTATATAATCTGCCTCCTGTCCTGCTGCCCTAAAGCATATGGTGGCCATTTTTCTCAAAGAAGCAAGAGAGTTCATGCCATTTTTTTTCTCAAGATTTGTCAAGATTTAGTTTGCAACACCTAAATCCAAAGCTTTAAAAGGTTAGAACTTCATTCTTTCATCTCTTATTGCTACTTTAGCTCTATAATGCTCTAGAAGTATAGAGATATGGATCAAATGTATGCATGCTCTAGAAGTAGCTAGAAGGATTTTGATATATATGTGTAACAAATTTTGATTAGGCATATAGTTACTGAAAATTGAAATGTGTAATTTTAGAGTTTCAGAGCTTAGAATGGAATGAGGTTTTCACTGATAGAACAATAATAAAAAACTCCACATTTATCATGTTGATTGTTTTCTACAATTCACAAATTGGTGCATGTAAATTTTTCAAAATTCAAAATTAATGCTCTAGAAGCTCTCAATATAACTTATAATAATTTTATCATGTTGTGTAATGGTTTTTGATATACTTTTACTATAATGCAGATGGTCCGGGAATGGATGTACGGTACTGTGGCATCCCGCAAAACCACTACTAGAAAATCGCGTTGTTTTTGTGCATTGCATCGCCATCATCTTGCATTGTTTGTCTGAACTATTTCGAAAAACCTAGTTTTGCTTTGTACAAATGCCCCTCTTTATTTCAAAGGCAAAACCCCGATCGTATCGGATATTTTATTTACCTAAAAACTATTTGCAAAGTAGCCTTGTTTTAAAATAAACAAGACAAAACAAACACATATTTACAAAACTAATAAAACCTAAACTCTAAGTCCTAAAACTACCCAAACCTATCCTACCCACCAACCGCAGCGTGCCACCTCACCCTCTCCCCCAATTCCTACCCACCCCGCCACATCATCAATCCACCAGCCCCACTTCCCCCTCTCCCTCTTTCTCACACAGTTCCACCTTACCCTCTCACTTACAACCTGGCCCCACCCGCAGCAGCCCCACCCACCACTAACCTCACCTTCTCCCTGGACCCGGTCAACCCCACCCCACCGACGCACCCTGGCCCACCCCGACGCACCCTGGCCCAACCGACCCACCTGCCCCGCTCCCCTGGACCCGCAGCACCCCCCACCACGCGTCCCCCACGCGCTCCCTTACCCCGCTCCCGCAACCCCCGACGCCACCCGACGCGTCCCACCCCTTCTCCCTCCTCTCCGGCGACCTCGCCCCGCAGCTCCCTCCCATGGCATCGCCGCCAGGCTCCCTCCGGCCACCGCCTCTCCTCCTCCCTCCGATCACCGCCCGCATCTCCCCCTCCACCGCCGGCGCGCCTTCCGCCTCCTCGCCTCCTCCGCTCCAGGCCGTCGCCGGCCTCCTCCATCCTCTGGGCCGCGACCCCCCGGCACACGAGCACCCCGTCAACCTCGCCGGCCTCGAGCCGCCCCCCCCCCCGCGCGCCGCTCTCGGGCTCCAGCGCCCCATCGACCTCGCCGGCCCCCGCGCGCTCTGGCCAAGCTCCCAGCGCCACCGTCGCCCGCCTGCTCCGGCCCGTCTGCGTGCCGCCCGGCTCCTCCTCCCCGCTCGCCGGAGGCCGCTCCTCCCCCTGGCCGACGACGAGCCCCCGCCGCCCGGCCGCCTGTGCTCCACGCCGTCCTCCGCGTGGGCCCAAGCGCCGTCGCGCCTCACCCTCCTCCTGCCGCAACCTCGACCTCGCCATCCCCTGTCGCCTCTACAGCGTCACGGACCCGGAGCTTCTCCATGCTCGAGCACGCGCGCATGGTGCTGCTATCCAGACGCTGCAGCGCCACGTTACCCTGCTCCCGTCACGCCTCTACGCCAAGATCCTCGATGTCGTGCGGAGTCCAACAACCAAACACGGAGAAGGTTGACAAGCGTCAAGTTCCCCTTGTCGACAAGATCGGCTCGATGCTGTTGGATTAGAAGAATGTACTTGGTGGAAAGCGAAGGCCCTGACGCAGATCCCAAGCTCGCCACCGGCGGACAAGATGGTACCCAAGGTCGTCGACATAGAAAACCCCAAGATCTCCTTCATGGAATTCGAAGCCGAACCCGGAGACCTCCGTCATGGATCATCGAGCACTTCTACACGGACCCACGGGATGGCATGTTCTTCACCCAAGGGCGACAAGGCTCTCTTCACGGATTTCGAGACCCTGACATCAAAAACGACAAGATCGTCGTCATAGAACCCGAAGACCACATGTGCGACAAGTACTCCCTCGAGGACGCCGAGTGCTTCACCCGGACACCGAGAACCCGGATGCGACAAGATCTGCCCCGTTGTTCGAGAATGTTCCTGCCGAGACCGCTTCCGTCGAACCCTGAGACCGAACCCCGAACCCCGGAACCCCAAGATCGTCGAACCCTAATGTGTGAACCTTATCCGAACCCTATTTTTATAAATGCTAAACATAAAACCTGTTGCATATTAAATTGTCATACTCACATGCATATTTGTGTGGTTTGGGGGCCTTATGCCGATTCACCTCATAATTAAATATGGGGCCCATATGCGGGCAAATCTAGTCTTATATTGGCCTCATTTAAATCTGTGTAGCGAACTGATGCCATGTTTTGACTTGTTAAGACAACATTTAAATTGCGGGGTATCTAAACAACTAGAACCATATATTTAATTGTCGGAACCCCGGTTCCACTTAATATTGCCAAATTGCACCGCATCTGCATCATATCATAATCATGCCAGATCTTTTGCCGTAGTATTAAATATTGCATCCGGTGTTTATTCTAGCGTTTTGCTTCTTCGCGGATAAGGCCGTTGAGTTGATGTGAGCTTCGCCCCGATCTTCGGTTGAACCTTCGGCAATGCTTTCAGGCGAGCATCTCCCCCTTTCTACCTATCTTACTTTATAGTATTTATTTCCCTCTTGTTGATCTATTGCTATCTGTGTTGCGATGCTCTAGTTTCGTACCCGTGATATCCCCTGCAGCCTTATATTGCCTTGGACACCTCCTATTACCTGTTGTTTTGGTAGATAGTTGGACCTGCGCGTCGTAGTCGCTTGCTCAAGTAATATGGCGTGGCGTTGAGTACCACAATTGTTGGAGTATTGCCTCACGTTGAATGTTGGAGATGATCATGGCTTTACTTATCGTTCACTTTAATTACTGTTTAACAACTAAAATTGAAGTAAGTAAGCAGAGGCACAGGTGGGCAATAGATGTTATTTGGTTGTTAACCGTCCACTTGTGTCCCGTAGGACCCCGAGTACTTGATACCTGTTCCTTGAATATTCGCGCTATCCACATACGGGGAATTATGGGACCCCCCCTGAGCCAGAGCTTGATTCATTCTTATTTCTTGGGGCCACAAACTAGTTTGAGGTTTTATTTACTATCCTGTACTTATGCCATGCTTTACTGCTTTATTACGATTGTGCAAGGAGCACACTGTACTGTTTAGGATCGTGACCCGTTTTCGCGGTATCGACACCCCGAGTTTTCGGGTTCCCAGTCGTTTACAGCCGGCCCCACTAACCTTGAGTCCATCTCGGAGCCGGCCAGTTTCGTTGCGGGTGTACTCCAAGGGGTGGCCCCCTGAAATATTTCTGAATCCTGTGATTGCTTTGTCGTGAAGGCCTCGTTGGGTTTTGATTTGGTTTTTCCGAGGTTGATCGAGTGTGTGTTGCTATTTGTGCACCCCGGCCGGGTAAAACTTTCTGAAAGCCGTGTCCGCGGTTATGGACGACTTGGAGCACAGTATCTCGACCATAGACAACTATAACTAAAGTAGTGCTATAAATTTGACCTTATAATGACTAGTAATCAGCGTCACTATAATGGAATGGCTAAACAAAACTGCCAACAATTGCTTGTTTGGGTTGTCGCGTGCAACCATTGTAACTGACTAGTAAGTATTGCAACTATAACGGAATGGCTAAATAAAAGTACCAACAACTGCTGGCTTTTTGGGATATCTCACGCTAATTGTATCTGACTAGTAAGTGTTGCAACTACAACGGAATGATTAACTAAACGGCCCACTGCTTATTTTTATCAGGATGATTACCTACACCTGACTAGTAATTGCTGCAACGATAACTGAATAAATAAAACTGCCAACTGTGTGAGTTCCTCGGTTGACTTCCTCGTGTGGTCTCGAGGGGGAAACACCAGGATGGGTTTGTTTGGTGGTAATGTCAGGTTGGTTCCGAATAGGTCTTTCTTATCCCTCTCTGATCGCCGACAGTTGTATCGAGTCTCTATAGGTTGTTTAGTGCATGCTGCCGCTGCCGCTTCAGTCCACCATACCTTTGTAGGCGAGGACCGCCGAATTCTAGTCTCGCCGTGTACTGGCCTCAGTACTGACGCTCCTCTTTTTCCTTTGCCCTTTGTCGGCACCCCTTTTGTTTAAGCAGGTTTTGAGATCGACGTCGTTAGCAGGGTTACCCTTCCGGCTTGGCCTGGGCAGGGTTATGGACGCCATTGGTTATTCTTCAGGGCTCTTAGCCCCATTTGCATCTTGTCCGTAGTCGGACGCTCTATCATTTTCAAGGTGATTTGTATCTTGTATATTATATCTGTATTCTTGACTCTTTGAGTCGCTGTTGTATATATCTGTTCTGTGGGTCCCATCGAGGACTGTTGTGTAATGTTATTACTTCGTTTTCCACCCGCACGAAAGTGCCTGGTGGGCACCTTTGAATCGTTTCTATGCGGGTTTGGCGGGTTTCGCTAAAACTTGCATAGGGTCGATTCTGAGGGTGTTACAGAGTGGTATCAGAGCTCAGCAGTTGCGATACCCCACAAGTCCAGCCTGTAGGATAACCTAGCTAACGGCCGAAGTAGAGTGTCAAAACTATTTTTGCAAAATCGGTTGGATAGTTCTGATTAGGTCTGATTTTACTCCTTACCCCTCTGCTGCTCTCCTCTCGCCTCTGCGTGTTTTGAATCCGCTCTCTTACCTTTCTTCAAGTCCAGGATTTCTCGTGGTTGGGTTCCGTCGTACCTTCAGGGTTTCGCTTCCTCCTTTGGTAACGGTGTTGCTACATCTGGTCTTCATGCTATCCGAGGAATCCTTCGTCTACGGTGGTACCATTCTTTGTTCCTTGTTTGTGCCTTCCGGTGTTTTCCGACGCGTCGACATCACCTACGCCAGATCCGATGCGAAGTCTGCCTCACTCCTTGTTTCCGAACCTCGCTTGTCAAGATCTTCAGTCTAATTCCGAGAGTTGGTTGCATAATCCGCCTATTCGGGTGCCGAGTAATGGTTTGGGTGCGCGATGGACTGATCACCATCCGACTACTCTTATCATTCGCTCTTGTACATCGAATCAGTGGATCCAGCAGTTTTACTCCGTCCACGGAAGTCAGGGGTGGCTTTATTTGCTGATACCCCTACCTTCGACCTTGTGTTCCCGGAGTGTCCTCTCGATGATCACGGACAACGACCTCTTGTTAGTGGTGTCGCGAGGCTCTACACGAAGCGAGAAGTTTCAGATCGCCGCCCTTCTTTCCGGTACCATGAGGCGGATCTCGAGGGCGAGATCCATTGTTAGTGGTGTCGAATTGTGGCATCCCGCAAAACCACTACTAGAAAATCGCGTTGTTTTTGTGCATTGCATTGCCATCATCTTGCATTGTTTGTCTGAACTATTTCGAAAAACCTAGTTTTGCTTTGTACAAATGCCCCTCTTTATTTCAAAGGCAAAACCCCGATCGTATCGGATATTTTATTTACCTAAAAACTATTTGCAAAGTAGCCTTGTTTTAAAATAAACAAGACAAAAAAACACATATTTACAAAACTAATAAAACCTAAACTCTAAGTCCTAAAACTACCCAAACCTATCCTACCCACCAACCGCAGCGTGCCACCTCACCCTCTCCCCCAATTCCTACCCACCCCGCCACATCATCAATCCACAAGCCCCACTTCCCCCTCTCCCTCTTTCTCACACAGTTCCACCTTACCCTCTCACTTACAACCTGGCCCCACCCGCAGCAGCCCCACCCACCACTAACCTCACCTTCTCCCTGGACCCGGTCAACCCCACCCCACCGACGCACCCTGGCCCACCCCGACCCACCTGCCCCGCTCCCCTGGACCCGCAGCACCCCCCACCACGCGTCCCCCACGCGCTCCCTCACCCCGCTCCCGCAACCCCCGACGCCACCCGACGCGTCCCACCCCTTCTCCCTCCTCTCCGGCGACCTCGCCCCGCAGCTCCCTCCCATGGCGTCTCCGCCAGGCTCCCTCCGGCCACCGCCTCTCCTCCTCCCTCCGGTCACCGCCCGCATCTCCCCCTCCACCGTCGGCCTTCTCCGAGCTCGCCCCGCCGCTCTGCTCTCCGGCCAGAGCCTACCGCCGGCGCGCCTTCCGCCTCCTCGCCTCCTCCGCTCCAGGACGTCGCCGGCCTCCTCCATCCTCTGGGCCACGACCCCCCCGGCACGCGAGCACCCCGTCAACCTCGCCGGCCTCGAGCCGCCCCCCCCCGCGCGCCGCTCTCGGGCTCCAGCGCCCCGTTGACCTCGCCGGCCCCCGCGCGCTCCGGCCAAGCTCCCCGTGCCACCGTCGCCCGCCTGCTCCGGCCCGTCTGCGTGCCGCCCGGCTCCTCCTCCCCGCTCGCCGGAGGCCGCTCCTCCCCCTGGCCGACGACGAGCCCCCGCCGCCCGGCCGCCTGTGCTCCCCGCCGTCCTCCGCGTGGGCCCAAGCACCGTCGCGCCTCACCCTCCTCCTGCCGCAACCTCGACCTCGCCATCCCCTGTCGCCTCTACAGCGTCACGGACTCGGAGCTTCTCCATGCTCGAGCACGCGCGCATGGTGCTGCTATCCAGACGCTGCACCGCCACGTTACCCTGCTCCCGTCACGCCTCTACGCCAAGATCCTCGATGTCGTGCGGAGTCCAACAACCAAACACGGAGAAGGTTGACAAGCGTCAAGTTCCCCTTGTCGACAAGATCGGCTCGATGCTATTGGATTAGAAGAATGTACTTGGTGGAAAGCGAAGGCCCTGACGCAGATCCCAAGCTCGCCACCGGCGGACAAGATGGTACCCAAGGTCGTCGACATAGAAAACCCCAAGATCTCCTTCATGGAATTCGAAGCCGAACCCGGAGACCTCCGTCATGGATCATCGAGCACTTCTACACGGACCCACGGGATGGCATGTTCTTCACCCAAGGGCGACAAGGCTCTCTTCACGGATTTCGAGACCCCGACATCGAAAACGACAAGATCGTCGTCATAGAACCCGAAGACCACATGTGCGACAAGTACTCCCTCGAGGACGCCGAGTGCTTCACCCCGGACACCGAGAACCCGGATGCGACAAGATCTGCCCCGTTGTTCGAGAATGTTCCTGCCGAGACCGCTTCCGTCAACCCTGAGACCGAACCCCGAACCCCGGAACCCCAAGATCGTCGAACCCTAATGTGTGAACCTTATCCGAACCCTATTTTTATAAATGCTAAACATAAAACCTGTTGCATATTAAATTGTCATACTCGCATGCATATTTGTGTGGTTTGGGGGCCTTATGCCGATTCACCTCATAATTAAATATGGGGCCCATATGCGGGCAAATCTAGTCTTATATTGGCCTCATTTAAATCTGTGTAGCGAACTGATGCCATGTTTTGACTTGTTAAGACAACATTTAAATTGCGGGGTATCTAAACAACTAGAACCATATATTTAATTGTCGGAACCCCGGTTCCACTTAATATTGCCAAATTGCACCGCATCTGCATCATATCATAATCATGCCGGATTTTTGCCGTAGTATTAAATATTGCATCCGGTGTTTATTCTAGCGTTTTGCTTCTTCGCGGATAAGGCCGTTGAGTTGATGTGAGCTTCGCCCCGATCTTCGGTTGAACCTTCGGCAATGCTTTCAGGCGAGCATCTCCCCCTTTCTACCTATCTTACTTTATAGTATTTATTTCCCTCCTGTTGATCTATTGCTATCTGTGTTGCGATGCTCTAGTTTCGTACCCGTGATATCCCCTGCAGCCTTATATTGCCTTGGACACCTCCTATTACCTGTTGTTTTGGTAGATAGTTGGACCTGCGCGTCGTAGTCGCTTGCTCAAGTAATATGGCGTGGCGTCGAGTACCACAGTTGTTGGAGTATTGCCTCACGTTGAATGTTGGAGATGATCATGGCTTTACTTATCGTTCACTTTAATTACTGTTTAACAACTAAAATTGAAGTAAGTAAGCAGAGGCACAGGTGGGCAATAGATGTTATTTGGTTGTTAACCGTCCACTTGTGTCCCGTAGGACCCCGAGTACTTGATACCTGTTCCTTGAATATTCGCGCTATCCACATACGGGGAATTATGGGACCCCCCTGAGCCAGAGCTTGATTCATTCTTATTTCTTGGGGCCACAAACTAGTTTGGGGTTTTATTTACTATCCTGTACTTATGCCATGCTTTACTGCTTTATTACGATTGTGCGAGGAGCACACTGTACTGTTTAGGATCGTGACCCGTTTTCGCGGTATCGACACCCCGAGTTTTCGGGTTCCCAGTCGTTTACAGCCGGCCCCACTAACCTTGAGTCCGTCTCGGAGCCGGCCAGTTTCGTTGCGGGTGTACTCCAAGGGGTGGCCCCCTGAAATATTTCTGAATCCTGTGATTGCTTTGTCGTGAAGGCCTCGTTGGGTTTTGATTTGGTTTTTCCGAGGTTGATCGAGTGTGTGTTGCTATTTGTGCACCCCGGCCGGGTAAAACTTTCTGAAAGCCGTGTCCGCGGTTATGGACGACTTGGAGCACAGTATCTCGACCATAGACAACTATAACTAAAGTAGTGCTATAAATTTGACCTTATAATGACTAGTAATCAGCGTCACTATAATGGAATGGCTAAACAAAACTGCCAACAATTGCTTGTTTGGGTTATTGCGTGCAACCATTGTAACTGACTAGTAAGTATTGCAACTATAACGGAATGGCTAAATAAAAGTACCAACATTTGCTGGCTTTTTGGGATATCTCACGCTAATTGTATCTGACTAGTAAGTGTTGCAACTACAACGGAATGATTAACTAAACGGCCCACTGCTTATTTTTATCAGGATGATTACCTACACCTGACTAGTAATTGCTGCAACAATAACTGAATAAATAAAACTGCCAACTGTGTGAGTTCCTCGGTTGACTTCCTCGTGTGGTCTCGAGGGGGAAACACCAGGATGGGTTTGTTTGGTGGTAATGTCAGGTTGGTTCCGAATAGGTCTTTATTATCCCTCTCTGATCGCCGACAGTTGTATCGAGTCTCTATAGGTTGTTTAGTGCATGCTGCCGCTGCCGCTTCAGTCCACCATACCTTTGTAGGCGAGGACCGCCGAATTCTAGTCTCGCCGTGTACTGGCCTCAGTACTGACGCTCCTCTTTTTCCTTTGCCCTTTGTCGGCACCCCTTTTGTTTAAGCAGGTTTTGAGATCGACGTCGTTAGCAGGGTTACCCTTCCGGCTTGGCCTGGGCAGGGTTATGGACGCCATTGGTTATTCTTCAGGGCTCTTAGCCCCATTTGCATCTTGTCCGTAGTCGGACGCTCTATCATTTTCAAGGTGATTTGGATCTTGTATATTATATCTGTATTCTTGACTCTTTGAGTCGCTGTTGTATATATCTGTTCTGTGGGTCCCATCGAGGACTGTTGTGTAATGTTATTACTTCGTTTTCCACCCGCACGAAAGTGCCTGGTGGGCACCTTTGAATCGTTTCTATGCGGGTTTGGCGGGTTTCGCTAAAACTTGCATAGGGTCGATTCTGAGGGTGTTACAGAGTGGTATCAGAGCTCAGCAGTTGCGATACCCCACAAGTCCAGCCTGTAGGATAACCTAGCTAACGGCCGAAGTAGAGTGTCAAAACTATTTTTGCAAAATCGGTTGGATAGTTCTGATTAGGTCTGATTTTACTCCTTACCCCTCTGCTGCTCTCCTCTCGCCTCTGCGTGTTTTGAATCCGCTCTCTTACCTTTCTTCAAGTCCAGGATTTCTCGTGGTTGGGTTCCGTCGTACCTTCAGGGTTTCGCTTCCTCCTTTGGTAACGGTGTTGCTACATCTGGTCTTCATGCTATCCGAGGAATCCTTCGTCTACGGTGGTACCATTCTTTGTTCCTTGTTTGTGCCTTCCGGTGTTTTCCGACGCGTCGACATCACCTACGCCAGATCCGATGCGAAGTCTGCCTCACTCCTTGTTTCCGAACCTCGCTTGTCAAGATCTTCAGTCTAATTCCGAGAGTTGGTTGCATAATCCGCCTATTCGGGTGCCGAGTAATGGTTTGGGTGCGCGATGGACTGATCACCATCCGACTACTCTTATCATTCGCTCTTGTACATCGAATCAGTGGATCCAGCAGTTTTACTCCGTCCACGGAAGTCAGGGGTGGCTTTATTTGCTGATACCCCTACCTTCGACCTTGTGTTCCCGGAGTGTCCTCTCGATGATCACGGACAACGACCTCTTGTTAGTGGTGTCGCGAGGCTCTACACGAAGCGAGAAGTTTCAGATCGCCGCCCTTCTTTCCGGTACCATGAGGCGGATCTCGAGGGCGAGATCCATTGTTAGTGGTGTCGAATTGTGGCATCCCGCAAAACCACTACTAGAAAATCGCGTTGTTTTTGTGCATTGCATTGCCATCATCTTGCATTGTTTGTCTGAACTATTTCGAAAAACCTAGTTTTGCTTTGTACAAATGCCCCTCTTTATTTCAAAGGCAAAACCCCGATCGTATCGGATATTTTATTTACCTAAAAACTATTTGCAAAGTAGCCTTGTTTTAAAATAAACAAGACAAAAAAACACATATTTACAAAACTAATAAAACCTAAACTCTAAGTCCTAAAACTACCCAAACCTATCCTACCCACCAACCGCAGCGTGCCACCTCACCCTCTCCCCCAATTCCTACCCACCCCGCCACATCATCAATCCACAAGCCCCACTTCCCCCTCTCCCTCTTTCTCACACAGTTCCACCTTACCCTCTCACTTACAACCTGGCCCCACCCGCAGCAGCCCCACCCACCACTAACCTCACCTTCTCCCTGGACCCGGTCAACCCCACCCCACCGACGCACCCTGGCCCACCCCGACCCACCTGCCCCGCTCCCCTGGACCCGCAGCACCCCCCACCACGCGTCCCCCACGCGCTCCCTCACCCCGCTCCCGCAACCCCCGACGCCACCCGACGCGTCCCACCCCTTCTCCCTCCTCTCCGGCGACCTCGCCCCGCAGCTCCCTCCCATGGCGTCGCCGCCAGGCTCCCTCCGGCCACCGCCTCTCCTCCTCCCTCCGGTCACCGCCCGCATCTCCCCCTCCACCGCCGGCCTTCTCCGAGCTCGCCCCGCCGCTCTGCTCTCCGGCCAGAGCCTACCGCCGGCGCGCCTTCCGCCTCCTCGCCTCCTCCGCTCCAGGACGTCGCCGGCCTCCTCCATCCTCTGGGCCATGACCCCCCCGGCACGCGAGCACCCCGTCAACCTCGCCGGCCTCGAGCCGCCCCCCCCCGCGCGCCGCTCTCGGGCTCCAGCGCCCCGTCGACCTCGCCGGCCCCCGCGCGCTCCGGCCAAGCTCCCCGTGCCACCGTCGCCCGCCTGCTCCGGCCCGTCTGCGTGCCGCCCGGCTCCTCCTCCCCGCTCGCCGGAGGCCGCTCCTCCCCCTGGCCGACGACGAGCCACCGCCGCCCGGCCGCCTGTGCTCCCCGCCGTCCTCCGCGTGGGCCCAAGCGCCGTCGCGCCTCACCCTCCTCCTGCCGCAACCTCGACCTCGCCATCCCCTGTCGCCTCTACAGCGTCACGGACTCGGAGCTTCTCCATGCTCGAGCACGCGCGCATGGTGCTGCTATCCAGACGCTGCACCGCCACGTTACCCTGCTCCCGTCACGCCTCTACGCCAAGATCCTCGATGTCGTGCGGAGTCCAACAACCAAACACGGAGAAGGTTGACAAGCGTCAAGTTCCCCTTGTCGACAAGATCGGCTCGATGCTGTTGGATTAGAAGAATGTACTTGGTGGAAAGCGAAGGCCCTGACGCAGATCCCAAGCTCGCCACCGGCGGACAAGATGGTACCCAAGGTCGTCGACATAGAAAACCCCAAGATCTCCTTCATGGAATTCGAAGCCGAACCCGGAGACCTCCGTCATGGATCATCGAGCACTTCTACACGGACCCACGGGATGGCATGTTCTTCACCCAAGGGCGACAAGGCTCTCTTCACGGATTTCGAGACCCCGACATCGAAAACGACAAGATCGTCGTCATAGAACCCGAAGACCACATGTGCGACAAGTACTCCCTCGAGGACGCCGAGTGCTTCACCCCGGACACCGAGAACCCGGATGCGACAAGATCTGCCCCGTTGTTCGAGAATGTTCCTGCCGAGACCGCTTCCGTCGAACCCTGAGACCGAACCCCGAACCCCGGAACCCCAAGATCGTCGAACCCTAATGTGTGAACCTTATCCGAACCCTATTTTCATAAATTCTAAACATAAAACCTGTTGCATATTAAATTGTCATACTCGCATGCATATTTGTGTGGTTTGGGGGCCTTATGCCGATTCACCTCATAATTAAATATGGGGCCCATATGCGGGCAAATCTAGTCTTATATTGGCCTCATTTAAATCTGTGTAGCGAACTGATGCCATGTTTTGACTTGTTAAGACAACATTTAAATTGCGGGGTATCTAAATAACTAGAACCATATATTTAATTGTCGGAACCCCGGTTCCACTTAATATTGCCAAATTGCACCGCATCTGCATCATATCATAATCATGCCGGATCTTTTGCCGTAGTATTAAATATTGCATCCGGTGTTTATTCTAGCGTTTTGCTTCTTCGCGGATAAGGCCGTTGAGTTGATGTGAGCTTCGCCCCGATCTTCGGTTGAACCTTCGGCAATGCTTTCAGGCGAGCATCTCCCCCTTTCTACCTATCTTACTTTATAGTATTTATTTCCCTCCTGTTGATCTATTGCTATATGTGTTGCGATGCTCTAGTTTCGTACCCGTGATATCCCCTGCAGCCTTATATTGCCTTGGACACCTCCTATTACCTGTTGTTTTGGTAGATAGTTGGACCTGCGCGTCGTAGTCGCTTGCTCAAGTAATATGGCGTGGCGTCGAGTACCACAGTTGTTGGAGTATTGCCTCACGTTGAATGTTGGAGATGATCATGGCTTTACTTATCGTTCACTTTAATTACTGTTTAACAACTAAAATTGAAGTAAGTAAGCAGAGGCACAGGTGGGCAATAGATGTTATTTGGTTGTTAACCGTCCACTTGTGTCCCGTAGGACCCCGAGTACTTGATACCTGTTCCTTGAATATTCGCGCTATCCACATACGGGGAATTATGGGACCCCCCCTGAGCCAGAGCTTGATTCATTCTTATTTCTTGGGGCCACAAACTAGTTTGAGGTTTTATTTACTATCCTGTACTTATGCCATGCTTTACTGCTTTATTACGATTGTGCGAGGAGCACACTGTACTGTTTAGGATCGTGACCCGTTTTCGCGGTATCGACACCCCGAGTTTTCGGGTTCCCAGTCGTTTACAGCCGGCCCCACTAACCTTGAGTCCGTCTCGGAGCCGGCCAGTTTCGTTGCGGGTGTACTCCAAGGGGTGGCCCCCTGAAATATTTCTGAATCCTATGATTGCTTTGTCGTGAAGGCCTCGTTGGGTTTTGATTTGGTTTTTCCGAGGTTGATCGAGTGTGTGTTGCTATTTGTGCACCCCGGCCGGGTAAAACTTTCTGAAAGCCGTGTCCGCGGTTATGGACGACTTGGAGCACAGTATCTCGACCATAGACAACTATAACTAAAGTAGTGCTATAAATTTGACCTTATAATGACTAGTAATCAGCATCACTATAATGGAATGGCTAAACAAAACTGCCAACAATTGCTTGTTTGGGTTGTCGCGTGCAACCATTGTAACTGACTAGTAAGTATTGCAACTATAACGGAATGGCTAAATAAAAGTACCAACAACTGCTGGCTTTTTGGGATATCTCACGCTAATTGTATCTGACTAGTAAGTGTTGCAACTACGACGGAATGATTAACTAAACGACCCACTGCTTATTTTTATCAGGATGATTACCTACACCTGACTAGTAATTGCTGCAACGATAACTGAATAAATAAAACTGCCAACTGTGTGAGTTCCTCGGTTGACTTCCTCGTGTGGTCTCGAGGGGGAAACACCAGGATGGGTTTGTTTGGTGGTAATGTCAGGTTGGTTCCGAATAGGTCTTTCTTATCCCTCTCTGATCGCCGACAGTTGTATCGAGTCTCTATAGGTTGTTTAGTGCATGCTGCCGCTGCCGCTTCAGTCCACCATACCTTTGTAGGCGAGGACCGCCGAATTCTAGTCTCGCCGTGTACTGGCCTCAGTACTGACGCTCCTCTTTTTCCTTTGCCCTTTGTCGGCACCCCTTTTGTTTAAGCAGGTTTTGAGATCGACGTCGTTAGCAGGGTTACCCTTCCGGCTTGGCCTGGGCAGGGTTATGGACGCCATTGGTTATTCTTCAGGGCTCTTAGCCCCATTTGCATCTTGTCCGTAGTCGGACGCTCTATCATTTTCAAGGTGATTTGGATCTTGTATATTATATCTGTATTCTTGACTCTTTGAGTCGCTGTTGTATATATCTGTTCTGTGGGTCCCATCGAGGACTGTTGTGTAATGTTATTACTTCGTTTTCCACCCGCACGAAAGTGCCTGGTGGGCACCTTTGAATCGTTTCTATGCGGGTTTGGCGGGTTTCGCTAAAACTTGCATAGGGTCGATTCTGAGGGTGTTACAGGTACTGACCGACGCTCTGGCGAGTTCATTAATGGCGTGCATGAATTCATCTGTGTTGCTGATGCAAACAAGCGTAATGGTTTGTATTCTGTCCATGTAATGGATGTAGGAATCAGAAGGATTACTCTGACTCAAAAACCCTTCACAGCCACCTGTTGAAGTCCGGCTTCATGCCCAGTTATAATTGTTGGACCAAGCACGGAGAGAGAGGGGTTATAATGGAAGACAATGAAGAAGAGGAGGAGGATGACAACTATCATGGTTTCCCTGAGTACGGAGATACTTCCATGGGGGATGCTGAAGGGGAGGATGAAGAATAGACACATGATGAGCCCGCTGATGATCTTGGTCGGACCATTGCCGATGCACGAAGAGATTGTGAAAATGAAAAGGATAGGGAGAAGTTCAATCACATGTTAGAGGATCACAAAAAGTTGTTGTACCCAAATTGCAAAAATGGTCTGAAAAAGCTGGGCAGCACACTGGAATTGCTGCGATGGAAGGCTGAGTGTGCTATACCTGACTCCTCATTTGAAAAGTTGCTGAAAATGATGAAGATATGCTTCCAAAAGATAACGTATTGCCCGCCAGTACGTACGAATCAAAAAAGGTTGTCTTCCCTCTAGGTTTAGAGGTTCAGAAGATACATGCATGCCCTAATGACTGCATCCTCTACCGCGGTGAGGAGTATGAGAATTTGGATGCATGCCCGGTATGCACTTCACTTCGGTATAAGATTAGACGAGATGACCCTGGTGACGTTGAGGGCGAGCCTCCCCCCCGGAAGAGGGTTCCTGCGAAGGTGATGTGGTATGCTCCTATAATACCACGATTGAAACGCTTATCCAGAAACAAAGAGCACGCCAAGTTGTTGCGATGGCATAAAGAGGAACGTAAGTCAGACGGGATGTTGAGACACCCCGCTGATGGGTCGCAATGGAGAAAAATCGATAGAAAGGACCCGGACTTTGCAGATGACGCAAGGAGTTTAAGGTTTGGTCTAAGTACAGATGGCATGAATCCCTTTGGGGAGCAGAGCTCCAGTCACAGCACCTGGCCCGTGACTCTATGCATCTATAACCTTCCTCCTTGGTTGTGCATGAAGCGGAAGTTCATTATGATGCCAGTGTTGATCCAAGGTCCGAAGCAACCCGGCAACGACATTGATGTGTACCTAAGGCCATTAGTGGAAGAACTTTTACAGTTGTGGCACGAACCCGGGATACACGTGTGGGATGAGCACAAGCAGGAAGAATTTAACCTCTGAGCATTGCTTTTTGTAACAATCAATGATTGGCCTGCTCTTAGTAACCTTTCAGGACAGTCAAACAAGGGATACAATGCATGCACACACTGTTTAGATGAGACTGAAAGTATATATTTGGAACATTGTAAGAAGAATGTATACAATGAGCATCGTCGATTTCTTTTGGCCAAGCATCCCTTAAGAAAGAAAGGCAAGCATTTCAACGGTCTGGCATGTCACTAGACGAAGCCTAAGGAGCGTACTGGTGCTAATATATTTGATATGGTCAAAGATTTGGATCAACTGGTAACCTTTGGAAAGGGTCCTGGAGGAAAATCTGTTCCGAAGGACGCTGAAGGACACGCACCCATGTGGAAGAAGAAATCTATATTTTGGGAGCTACCATATTGGAAATTCTTAGAGGTCCGCTCTACAATCGATGTGATGCATGTGACGAAGAATCTTTGCGTGAACCTTCTAGGCTTCTTGGGCGTGTATGGGAAGACAAAAGATACACCGGAAGCACGAAAGGACCATCAACGTATGAAAGACCCAGATGGCCTGCATCCAGAATGGTTTTAAGGTCATGCCAGCTACGCTCTTACCAAACAAGAGAAGGAAATATTTTTGAATGCCTAAGCAGTATTAAGGTCCCGTCTGGCTTCTCGTCGAATATAAAGGGAATAATAAATATGGCAGAAAAAAAGTTCCAAAACCTAAAGTCTCATGACCGCCACGTGATTATGACGCAAATGCTTCCGATTGCATTGAGGGGGCTTCTACCAGATAATGTTCGAGTACTCATTGTGAATCTATGTGCATTTCTCAATGCAATCTCTCAGAAGATAATCAATCCTGAAGATCTACCACGGTTACAAAATGATGTGGTCCAATGTCTTGTCAGTTTTGAGTTGGTGTTCCCACCATCCTTCTTCAATATTATGACGCACCTGCTGGTTCACCTAGTCGAAGAGATTTCCATTCTCGGTCTTGTATTTCTACACAATATGTTTCCCTTTGAGAGGTTCATGGGAATTTTAAAGAAATATGTTCGTAACCGTGCTAGGCCAGAAGGAAGCATCTCCAAGGGCTATGGAATAGAGGAGGTCACTGAATTTTGTGTTGACTTTGTTCCTGACCTTAAGACGATTGGTCTTCCTCAATCGCGGTATGAGGGGAGACTGAGTGGAAAGGGTACTCTAGGAAGGAAATCAATAATATGTAGGGACGGACATTCTTACACCGAAGCACATTACACCGTTCTACAGAATTCTATCTTGGCAGCCCCATATATCGAGGAACACAAGAAAATCTTACGCTCCAACAACCCTGGAAAGCATGACTCTTGGGTTAGAGATGAACACATGAAGAGTTTCGGCGGTTGGTTGCAACATCTCATCAAAAACAACACTCTTGGAGATCAGCTATACTTGTTGTCTAGGTCACCATCTTCGACTATATCGACTTTCCAAGGGTACGAGATAAATGGGTATACATTTTACACGATAGCCCAAGATAAAAAGAGCACCAACCAAAACAGTGGTGTCCACTTTGATGCAACAGACAACAATGGGTCAAAGACCACATATTATGGTTACATAGAGGAGATATGGGAACTTTACTATGGACCTAATTTTAAGGTCCCCTTGTTTCGGTGCAAATGGGTCAAGCTAACAGGAGGAGGGGTTGAGGTAGACAAGAAATACGGAATGACATCATTGGATCTCAACAATCTTGGGTACTTAGACGAACCATTCGTCCTAGCCAATGATGTGGCTCAGGTTTTCTGTGTGAAGGACATGTCTACCAAACCTAGAAAAAGAAAAAATAAGAAAAAGAATACATCAGACGATGAGCCAAAGCGCCACATAGTTCTTTCAGGAAAAAGAAACATCGTGGGAGTGGAGGACAAGATAGACATGTCAGAAGATTGTGATAAGTTTCACGAAATTCCGCCCTTCGCGGTGAAGGATGACCCAAGCATCATGTTAATGAATGAAGATGCTCCATGGATACGACGGGATCAGAAAGGAACACACGGGAAGAAATGATATGTAATAATTGTAACATTTTATGAGTGAAGATGCTCCATGTGTCCATTTTTATAGTGTTGTCTGCAAACAATCTTGAGTGTGTTAGTCCTGTTTTGTGGCTGGACCGGGACTAAAGGAGGGCCTTTAGTCCCGATTCTTACTTACCATTAAGATCTGATCTCCAAATGCGTGAGGTCACATATTAGGGAGTGCCTCTATGACCAGTTTCTCGGAGATGACGAAGGACTGGGATCCGGCGGCATCTCCCTGAAACTGGCCGTAGTGGTGTCCCTGCTCTCGAAAACCATCTTGCAGCTTGTAACTTCTCTAACTAGATCAATACGCCTGGAAGCTAACTAATTTCACATATTAGGGAGTGCCTCTATGACCAGTTTCTCGGAGATGCCGAAGGACTGGGCTCCGTCGGCATCTCCCTAAAACTGGTCGTAGTGGTGTCCCTGCTCTCGAAAACCATCTTGGAGATGCCTCAAACTGGCTGGAGGACTGGACTCACAAGGATGCCTATTTATAGTACAAGCAGCTCGGCATAATGTCGACACTCACGACATAATGTCGACACTCACCCCTATTATTAGTGCTGACTCATGTTTTGTCCCGGTTGGTGTCTCCAACCGGGACTAAAGGTTCATCTTTAGTCCCGGTTGGTGACACCATCCGGGACAAGATACAAGCCGCACGGCATAATTACGACACTCACCCCTATTATTAGTGTTGCCTGGCCCAGTCTGCCACAATCCCTTCAGTCGCGGTTGGTTTCTCCAACCGGGACTAAACATGAACCCTCTCTTTATATAGGCATTTCCCTCTATTTATTAGGTAACACTCAAGACATTAATTAATATTAAAAACCGGGACAAACCCGGACTAGCTAACACTCAGGACTAAAGCCGCCCCCTTTAGTCATAATCATGCCTAGTCCTATAGTACGCAGCTTCAGGGTCTTCTTCGTCATCGTCATCATCATCGTCATCGTCACCTGCCACTCCGAGGATCCTCAGCCCATCCATGGCATATACCAGGGGCCATTACAGCCTCGGATTCACGGCGGGCGGGGGAGGGGTCTCCTGGAAGACGATGCCGCTACCGCCGGGCCGGTGTGGGGCCTTTTTGTGGCTCTGTGGTGGGTGGACTCGTGGGCACCACAGGCAAGGATGGTCTCCTCCGGCGGTGTAGCGCATCACTCCGATGATAGTACGATTCGCCCACCACAGACGACGGGTGGCTTCGTTGTGGTTCACCGGTGGCGGGCCATCACCCTCGTACCTGGCGAGCTCCCTTTCCCGCCTATTAACGAAGAAGGCATTCCAGGTGTCGTAGTTGTCGGGATCCCACTGGGGATCCATCCGCTGCTCCGGTGTGAGCTCGTGGTAGAAGTGGTTTGTGATGGCCGCCTGGCGTGCAGAACCTTGAGGGACAGGAAGGACATGAACCCCTCCAGCGCTCAGCATCCAGCCAGCGGGCAGCCGGTAGCCCGACGGATAAGGGTACTTGGAGGCGCACAGCGCCTCGGTCTCCTCGAGGGTCAGAATGGCCCAGTAGGCGTTGTCCATTGTTCTAAGAGAGGAAGGTGTGGATGTATGGATAGCCATGGCGCGATCGCCCTAAATATAGAGGGAAAGGGCGGGAAAACTTGGTGTGAAGCTTTGGGAAATGGTGGGAAATATCTTTAGTCCCGGTTAGTGACTACATCCGGGATTAAAAGCTCTCGTAGAAAGGAAAGGGCGGGAAAACTTGGCGGGAAGCGGTGGGAAATGGCGGGAAATATCTTTAGTCCCGGTTTGTGACTACAATCGGGACTAAATGGATATTATATTAAGATTCTTTATATTTTTCTAATAATAGACATATTATTTGTGTTATTTGGATTATTACAATAAAAGATATGATTTTCCAAAGTTTTTATATTTGATTTGAATTAAAAAAAGAAAATTTACAAATGAAATAATTTATAAATGATGCAAACAGATAAATGGATATTATATTAAGATTCTTTATATTTTTCTGATAATAAGAGACATATTATTTGTTTTATTTGGATTATTACAATAAAAGATATGATTTTCCAAAGTTTTTATATTTGATTTGAATTAAAAAGAAAATTTACAGATGAAATAATTTATAAATGATGCAAATAGATAAATGGATATTATATTAAGATTCTTTATATTTTTCTGATAATAATAGACATATTATTTGTTTTATTTGGATTATTACCCTAAAAGATATGATTTTCCAAAGTTTTTATATTTAATTTGAAATAAAACAAAGAAAATTTACAAATAAAATAATTTATAAATGATGCAAACAGATAAATGGATATTATATTAAGATTCTTTATATTTTTCTGATAATGATAGACATATTATTTGTTTTATTTGGATTATTACAATAAAAGATGTCTATTATAAAGAATCTTAATATAAAGGAGGGCCTTTAGTCCCGGCGTTGTCCATTGTTCTAAGAGAGGAAGGTGTGGATGTGCGGATAGCCATGGCGCGATCGCCCTAAATATAGAGGGAAAGGGCGGCAAAACTTGGCGTGAAGCTTTGGGAAATGGCGGGAAATATCTTTAGTCCCGGTTAGTGACTACATCCGGGACTAAAAGCTCTCGTAGAAAGGAAAGGGCGGGAAAACTTGGCGGGAAGTGGTGGGAAATGGCGGGAAATATCTTTAGTCCCGGTTTGTGACTACAATCGGGACTAAATGGATATTATATTAAGATTCTTTATATTTTTCTAATAATAATAGACATATTATTTGTGTTATTTGGATTATTACAATAAAAGATATGATTTTCCAAAGTTTTTATATTTGATTTGAATTAAAACAAGAAAATTTACAAATGAAATAATTTATAAATGATGCAAACAGATAAATGGATATTATATTAAGATTCTTTATATTTTTCTGATAATAACAGACATATTATTTGTTTTATTTGGATTATTACAATAAAAGATATGATTTTCCAAAGTTTTTAAATTTGATTTGAATTAAAAAAAGAAAATTTACAGATGAAATAATTTATAAATGATGCAAATAGATAAATGGATATTATATTAAGATTCTTTATATTTTTCTGATAATAATAGACATATTATTTGTTTTATTTGGATTATTACAATAAAAGATATGATTTTCCAAAGTTTTTATATTTGATTTGAATTAAAAAAAGAAAATTTACAAATGGAATAATTTATAAATGATGTAAACAGATAAATGGATATTATATTAAGATTCTTTATATTTTTCTGATAATAATAGACATATTATTTGTTTTATTTGGATTATTACAATAAAAGATATGCCAAGTGCTCTTTTATTTGATATGATTTTCCAATGGCTTATCCTTGGTTTTTTTATAGTTTTTTTATAGTTTTTTGTTATAGTTTTTTGTATAGTTTGTTATAGTTTTTTTATAGTTAGGTTTATTATAATTAGGATTATAATTAAGATTATTAGGATTATTATAATTAGGATTATTAGGGTTTTTGTTATAGTTTTTTTATAATTAGGATTATAATTACGATTATAATTAGGATTATTATAATTAAGATTTAATTATTAGGATTAGTATTAGGATTATTATAATTAGGTTTATTAGGGTTTTTTGTTATAGTTTTTTATAATTAGGATTATAGTTACGATTATAATTAGGATTATTATAATTAAGATTTAGTTATTAGGATTATTATAATTAGGTTTATTAGGGTTTTTTCTTATAGTTTGTTTTTATAGTTTTTTTATATTAGGGTTTTTTGTTTTAGTATTAGGATTATTTTTTTAATTAAAAAATTAGAATTAGGATTAGGATTATTGTTTTAGTTATTTTTTGTTTTATTTATTAGGATTATATTGTTTTATTTATTGTTTTATTAGGGTTATTTTTTTGTTTTAGTTATTATGATTATTGTTTTAGCACAAATAATATTAGGATTATTATAATTAGGATTATATTGTTTTAGTTATTAGGATTATTGTTTTTGCTAACCTGTTTAACTCTCTTTTTGTTATAGATAATTAAGTCATGGATCCATCCGAAGATCCTGGTCGCATCGGTGAAGGTTTTCTTCAGGGCATGATAAGAGGTGAAATTCCTCTTAATATTACTACCGGCACCGAAGATATTTTGCTCGAGGAAGAGATATCCTCATATCTGAATCCATCCGGTGATGGACTAGAGGAAAACCTAATGTACCAAGGGGAAGACCAGATGGATGAAGGGCAAACAAATAACAACAATAATCATGGCCCCTCGACAGGATCCGGCGAGGTACATATATATATAAAGTCTCGTGTTACCTCTATTCATTAACTGATCTAGATATATATTAATCACTCTCTCTTCTTATTTTAGCCCACCGGATCGAAGCAATCGACAACTCGAACGAAACGAGGGCCGAACAAAAAGTTGGATGGTAATCAGAGGTTCACAATCGAAGAAATAGATGATGATGGTGAATCGATTGCTCCAGAGAAGCACCAGAGGATGTTTATAAATCAATGCGGGGTGCTTGTTAGGGACAACCTGCCGATCACCATCCAAGAATGGAATAAGTCAAAGAAAGCCGGTGAAGAATCCAACATCTATGTCACCGATGATGCCAAAGATAACCTTTGGCAGAAGCTCATAGCGCATTTCATACTACCTCAAGAGTATGAGGAATTTAAGGTAGATGGTATAACCCCAAGGCCGGGTGGGCTTGAAAATAGAGCGAAAGTCAAGGAGTGGGCACTGAGCAAGATGGCTGAACTGTACCGGAACCACAAGAAAAGTTTATACGCGAAATATGTCGCGAAAAAGAAAACTCCAGACTTCAAAGGAGTAAATGAGAAGTTGAGAGAACAGTGGCCCGATTTTGTACAGTACAAGCAATCTGATAAAGCAAAGGCAAAGTCGGCAAACAACGCGTTAAATGCTGCCAACAAGAAATACCATCATAAAATGGGGACAGGTGGCTACAAGAGTGTCGTCCCTAAGTGGGAAACTATGGAAAAGGAAATGAGGGCTAGAGGCGTCACTCCTGGTACAGATGGATGGCCCGAGAGGTCAAAGCACTGGTGGTACGGGCACGGGGGATCCTTGGACCCAGAAACAGGAAAGACATTATTTCATGAGAAAATTCTACCCCCCCCCAAGACCTTATTCAAGCAATGAACGATGCTCAATTGGGATTGTTCCGTCCCGAGAGAGAGAGAACGACGAGCTGACACGCGTCCTAGGGAATCCTGAAAAGGGAGGATGAACACGAGGCAAAGGCACCGGTGTCTCGTGGAAGAAAGGATTTCCTCAGTACGATGCCAGTTACAGAAGCCGTCAGAGAAAGAAGGACCGGGAGGCAGACCGGATCTCCAGGGTAGAGCAGGACCTAGCTGATCTGAAGAACCTCATGCATGAAATTAGCCAAAGGCCGCCGTCGTCAACTCACCCGTGGTCTGATGATCCTACATTGGATCTTAGCCAACGGAGAAGCAGCGTGGCTTCCACGGAGGTCCGTGCAGATGATCAAGCACTGCTGGATGATGCACCGGCTCCTCACTACCCGTGGATGATGTCAGAGAGATGGCACAATGTGAGCTACATCAGCCAATGAACAACCTGTCCTTCAAGGTGACGATCGGCACTGCTTTACCTTGTCTACCTGGAGCACTCCACCATTCACTTCCGATTCCACCAGGCTATGCTCGTGTCACGGTGGATGACATAGTGGAGGATTTTGCGGACCTAGAGATTGAAATCGCTACGCCTGAAGGCCTTACGAAACTAGGAGATGTCAAGCGCAACATCATTCTATGGTATAAGAAGTACATCAAGTTTCCAGGCTCGGCGCCAAGGCCACCGACTCCAAGGAATCCAAGTCCACCCCGCATCAAATATCGTCAACCTCCAAGTTCACCCCAACCCGATTATCGCCAACCTCCAAGTCCACCCCGCCCCGCTGACGATCGCCGCAGCAGGAGTACATCAACTCGATCTCCGCCTCCGCCTCCGTGCAATACTACTACCTCGTCGAAGAAACGGAAGTTTGACGGTCCCCCGCGCCCCACATCGAAGAAAGGTCAAATGCCGAAGATAGTCGATATCCCGTCGGCTCTTCCAAAGAGACCTTATGACAAGACCGATGAGAAAACTAACGCGGATGTGGCTGCCCAAGTTAAGGCGCATTTTGCACCCAAAAAGCCTGAGCCAAAGCCGGTATATAATGAAAAAACCAAAAAGTGGGCTAAGTCCTTTCTTGAGCAACCATCCCAGATATCGATGAATTTGGAATCAGACTATGACCGGGAGATTATTAAGCAAGCACAGAGGAAAAAAATCATAAGTGCAAAAAGCGGGAAACAAGTTGCCCAGTTCGGAGCACAGAAGAATCAATCGGTCGCCCCGCTCAAAGTCATTTCAGACCTCGACAAGGCCTTCAGAGCTGAAATGGATATGGACATGCAAATAATGGACCCTAGAGCCCGTAATAATGCTGCACTTATGGGAATCACTGTATCGCAGGCCAAAGAACTTGCTAACGAAGCAAATATGTCTCTTGGTCAATATTTAGGCTATGAAGATACGCTAGTGGGTCAGATAGTACGGCAGTATGTCCAAGGAGAGCCTCTAGTCAGTAATGAGGAGCTCGTGCGTCTATCCACACATATGCGAAATCTGCATGAATGGTACATGTCGTAAGCAGAAAAAAGCATCAGAAAGATTGGTTTCCGGTGGACGTTAGAAAGGAGCATCACTTCAAACCATACTCGATACAGGTTCAAATGACCGAACTGTTTCAGTTATACAACCAGCGCGCCCTCGACAAATCTATCATTGGTTGCTACTGTCTGTAAGTTATTTATTTCTATAATTAAGTTTGTAGCTCATCTCGTTCATTGCATTTAATATATTATCCTAACTATATATCCTTTTGTATGATGATATTATATTCCGCAGAATGAAGATGCTTGAATGCAAAAGAGCTAGAAGATATGACGTTGGGTTCATTGACCCATATATCATTAATGAATATACGTTAAAGAATCACCCCAAAGACGTGGAGGAAGACCTGTGCAGGTTCTTAAGCGAGCATAATTTTGTTAAGGAAATACTATTTCCTTATAACTTCAAGTGAGTGTTTATATCTTGTACACATTTTATTTTTGCTTACTGGATGAGCTATGCATGTATGCTTATGTAAATGTCCGCAGATTCCACTGGATCTTGCTAAACATTCAAGTTGACAACTCCCTAGTTGAAGTCCACGACTCATTAAGTTGGGACCAAGAGCAGTGGAGCGACATGAAAGCAATGCTCCATAAGTAATTTCAATCATTATCGCATTATATCGTCTTCTTTCATTCATTTCCTGATATCAAGTAACTAATACCTCCTTTGTTCATTTTCTTTGTCGAGCAGATGTTGGACATGGTTCAGACAAAAAATACCAGGTCCATTCAAAGAGGAGTTAACTTATAAAATGGTGAAGAGTTTACAGCAGCCACCGGGAACTCATTTATGTGGATACTACATCTGCGAGTACATCCGCGAGTTGACCAGTGAGCGGAAAGTTGACTCACATTATATTTATAATTTGCGGGAGAAACTAGAGCCAGACCAGCGCATAAGAGCAATTCAAGAGGAGCCGGCGGGATTTATGATGAAGGAAGTCCTTGATGTACATGAAGAGCATTATGCGGATGACGTGGAACTCGATTTGCCTTAGTCATCTTCATGTAGCTGATATGATATATATATTCATCAATGACCATGTAATTTCAAAACATTTCTTCCTTTTGATATGATTGATTATATGTATGCTTGCAAGGGATCAATTAATTATATAAATGCATCGACGTGTAGTGTGTATGTAGTAGCGTATAATATGTATACTGAAATATATGTTTGAATTATAGTGAAACACAAAACAAAATAGGAACGAAATGGCAAAAAAAAAAGGAAATACACAATCTGTGCCGCGGCAGGAAACCTTTTAGTCCCGGATGGTGTTACAGCCCGGGACTAGAGGGTTTCCGCCCCCCCGCGGCGCTGAAACAGCCACGTGGCTGTTATCAGTCGCGGGCCGTTGCATGCCAGGACTAGAGGGGGGGGCTTTAGTCCTGTTTTCGCAGTCCCGGGCCCAAAACCGGGACTAGAACCCGTTGTGACCCGGGACTACAGCCCTGTTTTCCACCAGTGGCGCGTGGCGGCTATCCAGCTCCTGGTTGGGGTCCCTGACTCCTTCCGCTGGCGATGCGAGGCGTCGGGCGTCTACTCTGCCTCCTCGGCCTATCTGCTTCGGTTCTTGGGCTCTGTTGCGTCGCCGCTTATGCAGCCAGTTTGGCGTGCCTGGGCGCCGGCGAATTGCCGCCTCTTTGCTTGGCTCTTGGTCCAGAATAGAGTTCTCACTACTGATCGGTTGATGGCGAGGCAATGGCCAAACTCCTACTTCTTCCCGCTCTTCAGGCGCAGCCTTCACCACCTCGCTACGGAGTGTCCCTGGTCTCGCTCCCTCTGGGCAAGGTTGTAGTGCACTTTGAGCTGGCTAGCTTCCAGCCTGAAGCTTGGGACCAATTGGCATCTACTTTGGATTGGTTCCTGTCGCTGTCGGAGGTCGGAGGGGATGCTCTCTTGCGGCGCTGCAGGACGCTTGGCCTCATGGTTCTTTGGTTTATCTGGAACGAGCGCAATGCCTGCATCTTCCGCGAAGCTGAGCGCTCAGCTTCGGCGGTGTTTAATGATGTACTGGACGAGTGCATGTCCTGGGCGGTGGCCGGCTGCCGGCATCTGCGGAGCCGCGAGTAATCGGCATGCGCTGTTCTGTATGTCGGCAAAGGCCGGCATGTATTTTTTGCTTTTGCTTTTGGCTTCTTTTGCTTTGCCCGGCTTGGTTGTTCTGGTGTTGAGTTCCTTGTAACTCTTTTCCCAAATACGCAGCTCTCCTGCGTCCATTTAAAAAAAAATTGAGACTAAGGTGGCCACGTGCACGCTCGTGCACGCCAGAAGTTCATTTCTGAGTGCACACAGCATAGTATATTTTGTTTTTTCAAAATCTATGTACATTATTTTCGTAGTATGGACTCACCCTTGAAAGATAGGTTTCCTGATTTATTTGATGTTTGTCAGAACCAGAGAATCACAGTGGCAGAAATGGCAAAAAAAAGATGGGGTTTATCTTTTAGGAGATGGTTGGATATTGAAGGGTTAAATCATCAGGAGCAGTTGAGAAATTTGTTATCTGGGGTGTGTCTGAATCAGGAAAGGGACATGCCAGTGTGGATGTGGAGTAAATCTGGCAAGTTTTCTGTTAAGTCCATGTATACACATCTGTCGAATGTGGGGATTGATAGAAGTTTTAAACATCTGTGGAAAGCAAAAATCCCTTTGAAAATTAAGATTTGGCTGTGGCTTATTTGGCATAATGCAATTCTCACCAAAGACAATATGAGGAGAAAGAAGTGGGTTGGAGATTTTACCTGTCGGTTTTGTAGGAAGGATGAGAGCATTGGGCACCTGTTCTTTTCATGTGTGGCTGCTAAATATGTTTGGGGGGTGGTTGCCAGAACTGTTGGTGTTGCACATAGACCTGGTTCCTTTTCCCAGTATTTTTGGTGGGCCTCTCAGTATGTGGGGGTTAGTAGGAATGTGCAGATTACGGTGGTGGCGGCTATTTGCTGGGCTATGTGGAAACTTAGGAATCGAGCTTGTTTTGATAAAAAGCTCATTAATTCACCTGTTGATCTGATCTTATATGCTTGTGTTTTCATTCGTTATTGGGCAGGTTTGCATGGGGAGGATGACCGTGTGGTGTTGCAAGCTGGGGCAGATACCCTTCAGCAGAATGCGTTGGCTGATGCGGCAGCTATGGATGTGGCCCCTGTTCCTTTCTTAGGTCTGCCTTCAATCCCTGGAGATCGTGGTCGTGAGGCTCCGGAGCTGGAAAGAGGGAGGGAGAAAAGAAGGAGAACTGGGAGATAAATAGCTTTTGAGGGACTGGCAGAAATATAAAAAGCTTGGCGTTGGTGTGGCTTTCAGTTCTTGCGCTCCTTTTGGGATGTTATGTTTTGGATAGTTTCTCACTAGCCTGCGGGCGGTGTTCTTGCGTCTCCATCTTCCCTCCTTTCTGTCTAGTTTGTTTGGTATGTAAGGTGAACTTCTATTTTCGTTTTGACCCCCTAGGTGGGTCAGTACTATGACGTTTGTGTGTGGTTGTTGTTCCGTTATCTGACGATAGTGGAACCCGATCCCTCTTTCTGGGGGATTGTATGGAAAAAAAAATTATTTTCGTAGTAACACACATGTCACTTGAGATAGAGGAATTGATAAACCATTTGGGTATGTCTCTCTCAATATCATTGTTTTCCATAGCTTTTGGTCCATTTGAGTTGTGTTGTCCGCTGTGATGTCTATGCAAATCATATCACTAGATATTAATTTAGAGAATACAAGTGATACAGTAAGAAGTAAAAAAGAAGTAAAAAAAGGTATTGATAAACCGCCAAAAAGTAGATATCGAATTTTCAGAAAACGAATTTTCTCATTTTCCAAAAGTTCTAAGAAAGAATCAAGAGAATAATAAGAAAATGATATACAAATTTTCCAAAAACCTAAAATATACATTTTTCTTATAATTTTTTTCATGTGTGAACCAACGACAAACATCAAATGCAACGTCATAGCAACATCCCTCTAAATTTCTGTGATGGTGCATGTCAAAAGCATGCCATTTAGTTTGTGTAATCCAAATTGCATGATCTTCTCTGATGGATTATGTTGTTGAAATGTTGATTAAAAACCTTTCTTTGTTCGCATATATTCTACAACACCGTAATTTTCACATGCTATAAGAAAATAAATTTTAGAGATCGTGGCAATGCACGATGCATTCAACTAGTCATGAATAACATGCATTGAAAAACACTTGTTTGTTTCACATACAGAAAACATGGCATAATGACATTCAGTTTGTCCCTTATGGAGTAGCAAATAGATGCATAGGACACCTTCAAAGTTCATAAGAGTGACTAGATACAAATAGCACAAGATCAAGTAATACAACAATATGCATCAATCAATAAGTTTTGGGACACTGCACATAGAACTAAGAATGACAACTATGCTCTCTTAACTGGTGCCTAAATGTAGAAGATGGAGACTCAATATAATAGTGGAAGAAAGGCCCTTCATAAAGGAAAATAGGGATTTCAAGTTTCAAAAAGAGATTTCAAAAATTATGGTACTAGCTAGCTTTCCGCCCTCATTGCCCCTATCATAAGCATCTTGAAGTGATTAAGGTTAAAGTGAACAAACTATGGAGTATATGCTTGAAAAGGTATAAGTTGACAATCTCAGGTCCCTTGAATACGTGGTCCGCTCCTCATGCTACTCAAGTTTAGTTACTTGCAAGTTCTTATCATAGTAAGTACATGTGTATCATCGAGAACCACCAACAGGGTACACCGTGCACATGGTACAGGAGCTTTCCCATAACCAAAATGACAAGGCAAGCAGACAATGAGCATCTCAGCATTCTTCTTATTTACCATGGGATATGGTGCTTTTTCCTCTCTTTCCTATTTTCTCAATATGTCTCTTTTTTCTCAATCTCTTTTTTATAAGAAGAATGCTTCATAGATGTCACTATGGTGATGCTGCAAGTTTCCACCATGATTAGGCATGGCTTAGGCTAGTGGCCCAGGAGTTTCTCTAACACAAAATACATAACTCCGTGGACTTACAAGCTCCCCTTTCATTTCACACCGAGGACATCCATAGACAAAAGAACATGATATCAACTATGTACAGAGTACAAGTGCAATGTTAAAAGCGCTCCTCATGAAAACATGGTTCTGCTAATTCCAACATATAAGTGCAAGCATATACAACATATATGACACAATGGTTCAAGTTTATTAGGGGCAAGAAATATAAAGTGTGCCATGAAGTTCGTGATAGCTTTAATCACTAAGTTTTCACATAACAAAATACTTTTTAATTGGAAGATAGCTAAAAACAAGAATATACTTGGAATGGTGTAACACACCATGCATAGGAATTTATAGTGTACACTTTGGAATAACTTGGTTTCTTGGGAGTTGGAAGCATGAGTAGAACTTACTCATACAAGTGGAGGCTAGCAAAAGACTGGGAGCAACCAACTAAGAGAGCAATAATGGCCATAATCATGTAGAGCGACAAAACATTACTAATCAAAGCATAGAGTGGTACTACAAGTCAAGGACTAAATAATCATAGAGGCTATGGTGACTTGTTCATAGTCATAACATGGTGTGAGCATGTGCCAAGTCAACCCAAACAAAGCATCAAAAGAGAATACCACAATACTATGCTTTTGCATGCTAAAACAACACATGATTCCTTCAAGGCACAGTAAGCAATCCTAATTGTTTGGAACAAGTCATGCTACAACAATAATCACTAAGCATAAGGTCAAAACAACACCTAGCATGACATGCTAAAGTCTAAGTCACAGTCAAAGCAAGCTCCTCTTGCACTTTCAAGCAAGAACTTTCTACTCATTTCCAACACCAATCAACTTATTTGAAACAACACAGCGAGAATGAGGGTCCAAACTATTTTATTCAAGTTTTAACTAAACAAACTAATCAAAGCAAACAAAAACTAAGATGCTCCAAGAACAACACAACAGTGCATGAAACAATAAAAACAAAGTGTCTAGAAAGACCTGAGCTTTTTATTTATGAAGAAGGGGATGCCCAAGGCATCCCCAAGCTTTGACGCTTGTACCTCTTGGATATTTCTTGGGGTGACACCGGGGTGGCATCCCCAAGCTTGAGCTTTTGTCCATTCTTCATCTCATTACATCATTCTCTCTCTACACCTGAAATGTTTTTCTTCATACAAAACTTCACACAATCTTCATTAGCAACATTAGTGTATTCAAAAGATAATAGACCTTTGGGTTCAGCTTTAGAACAGCAAAACTTTTCACTAAAAGCACAATATACTGTTGAAGGGAATATGCCCTGAGAGGATTTAATAAAGTGTTTATTATGTGTATTCCAAGTATATGATAGATGTTTATTTTGCATGCTATAATTGTATTAATATGGAAACATTAATGCATGTGTGTTTAATAAACAAACAGAAAGTTCCTAGTTATGCCTCTCTCATAAACTAGCTCGTTGATTAACAAGATGATCACAGTTTCCTGATCTTAGACATTGGATGTTGTTAATAACGAGATCATAATATTAGTGTAATTATGTGATGAACATTCATCCGAAGTATAGCATTACGATCAAAGTCATTGAGTTTATATTGCTATAAAAAACTTACGAAGTGATCCTAATCCTTAGACCATGAGATCATGCCAATCACTAACACCGGAAGAGTTTCTTGTTGACATCAAACGTCACACCGTAACTGGGTGATTATAAAGATGGCTTCAAAGCTACTAAAGTGTTATGTTGAGACTCATGGATCAAGAGTGGAATTTGTTCATCCCAATGACGGATAGATATACTCTGGGCCCTCTCGGTGATATCACATTGATTAGCTTGCAAGCAAGTGATTTGATCACTAGAATGTTATATCACGGGAACGAGAAAAGAGTGCATGTCAGTAACGAGATCAAACTAGGTATGGAGATACCGATGATCGAATCTCGGACATGTAATATATCGTGAAACAAAGGGATTAAGATACAAGCATAAAAGGTTCCGACGATCACAGAAAACTCACCGTTGAATGTGTGGGAGTCAGTATGGATCTCCAGGTCCCGCTACTGATTATTGATCGGAGAAGGGTCTCGATCATGTCCGCATTATTCGCGAACCGTAGGGTGACACACTTAAGGGACACTGACATCCAGTTGGAGCAAATGTTTCATGCCAGAAAGAATAACAAGCGCAAGAATTTATTTCACTAGATACCGAAATAGGTTTTCGGGTGATCTTGCAGAAAGTGTAATTGCATGTGAAATGAATTCTAGCAAGGGGTTATATGTGAATGTTTGTCATTAAAGTAATTGACAAAATTCTGAATAAATAAAAAGAGTTTTATTTATGAGAGTTTTCATTAAATTTGGTGGACATTTAATGGCAAGTTTGAGTGGGATTTTGAGTGGAGGGATTTGAAAGGATTTTGTGAGTGGAGTGTCCACCCACATGAATGAGGGGAGGGCAAGGGGGCAGCCCCCATGCGTCAGCCACGCCCTTGGGGTTCCCCCCTCTCCTATAAAAGGCACCCCCTCTTCACTTCTCACTCACACCTCCTCGTGAAGGATCTCTCTCCCCCTCTAGAATTTATCCCCCATGGTCTCGGACTAGCGAGATACATGTTCCCGGTGGCTATTCGGCAAGAAAGGGTTGTGCTTTCGCTGCATCGCTGGAGCGAGGAGGCGAAGGTTGCTCGGTGTCTTGTACGTGTGTGCGAGCACGGATGCGTTGCTGCTTTGCGGCGCTAGGACTTCCTCTCGATCTTGAGATCGGCAAGAGATCATCTACATCAACCACGAGTTTAACTGGTTAAGCTTTGTCGGTCCTCAAGGGTATGTTCTCTATGGATATACATTCGCCCGTTGTTTGTATCTAGTAGATAGATCTTGGTACATAGTTCCCATCGTAGGAATTTTTTGTTTTCTATGCTGCGAACCCTACAGTGGTATCGGAGCCGGATCTATGCGTAGATGCTTTACACGGGTAGTACACATATGAGTATGTGGGCGATGATGATCATGTTTCTGCTCCTTTGTTGTAATTTTGGATATTGGTGGCATAGTGGGATGAAGCGGCCCGGACAAACTTTACATGTCCTCGCACATGAGACCTGTTCCACGCTTGACATGCAACTAGTTTGCATAAGTGGATAGCGGGTGTCTGTCTCTCCTACTATAGTCAATATCTATTTTGAAATGAGTTGTCAACAATTTGGTTATCCTCGTTGTGGTTCATGTTCGTAGGTAAGAACGGTTCTATCTTCGAAAGCCCTAAGCCACGTAAAACTTGCAATGGATAAATTAGAGGCGTCTAGTTTAGATTATTGCTGGGCTAGTGTTATGATATGGTGTTGTTGCAAGTAGAAGTATGAGATGATACTCTTAAAACACACATAACGTGTAAGTTCCATAGACCTTGGCCTTACACACAAAGGCATGATAGTGATCATATCACGATGCACATGATAGAGATGATATGCGGGAACCATATCATTTCACTAATAAACATGTGATGTTTGATAGTATCTTATATTGCTTGTTTAGCGCTTTATTAGCATAATAAGATGATCCCTCATTTAAATATCAAGATAAGAATGTGTTCTTCCTTTAGTATGCACCGATTATGTTTTCGTCGCTCCAAGACATCACGTGATGATCATGTGTTCTTGGATCCACGACCATATATCGGGTGTAAGATAGTTACACACGCGAATACTAAGGTTCTAACTTGACGAGCCTAGCATGTACAAACATGGCCTCGGAACACAAACCGAAAGGTTAAGCATGAGTCATATAGTAGATATGATGCCCATTTGATGCTCGACTGTGAAGCTACACCGACTCACGTGATGATCGGACTTGGTGTAGTGGATTTGGTTCATGTAATCACCAAAAAGGCACGAGGGATGTCGTTTTTGAGTGGGAGTTCATTCGTAATGTGGATTAGTTGAACTCAATCTATCATAAACTTAGTCTAAACTTTACAAATTCTGTTGTAGATGGCACCACCTACTTTTTTCAATGTGTTCATTGAGAAAGAGAAACTTGCAACGAATGGTAGCAACTTACCCAATGGGCCATGAATTTGAGGATTCTCCTCTCCGATGCATAAAAGCAATATGTGCTAGAAGCGCCGATAGGCCCCCCACCTTTTGAGGATGCCCCTGACGAGGAGAGGAATGTCTATCAGACTCATCAGGAGGACCACAACTTAGTTCATTGCGGCATATTGTATGGGCTAGAGCCAGAACTTCGAAAGCGTTTCGAAAACGGCAATGCATTCGATACAATGGGTGAGTTGAAAATGATTTTCGACACACATGCTGCTGTAGAGAGCTACAATGCTTTAGAAAAGTTCTTTAGCTGCATGATGGAAGAGCACAGCTCCGTTAGTGAGCATGTACTGAAGATGTCGGGTTACGCCGATAAGCTTGTGTCCTTGGGAATATCGATTCCCATTGACTTAGGCATCCATCGTGTTCTGCAGTCTCTACCACCTAGCTATAAGAGCTTCGTGATGAACTATAATATGCAAGGCATGAAGAAGTCTCTTACCGAGCTTCTGTCAATGCTTAAAACTACAGAAGTGGAGATCAAAAAGGAACATCAAGTGTTGATGATCAATAAGAACACTGATTTCAAGAAAGACAAGAAGGGAAAATGGAAGGGAAGTAAGGGCGACAAGCCAGTTGCCGTGCCTAAAAAGAAACCCCGAGTTGGACCTAAGTCTGATACCGAGTGCTACTATTGTAAGGGGACTGGCCACTGGAAGCGCAACTGCCCCAAGTATTTGGCAGACAAGAAGGCCAGCGGGGCAAATAAAGGTATATATGATATACATGTTAGTGATGTGTACTTGAATAGTGCTTGCAGTAGCACCTGGGTATTTGATACCGGTTCAGTTGCTAATATTTGTAACTCGAATCAGGGGTTGCGGAACAAGCGACCGCTAGCAAGGGGTGAGGTCAAGATGCGTGTCGGCAATGGATCAAGCGTTGATGTGATCGCCGTCGGAACGCTGCCTCTCCATTTGCCATCAGGATTAGTAATAAACTTGAATAATTGTTATCTGGTGCCAACACTGAGCATGAACATTGTATCTAGATCGTGTTTGATGCAAAGTGGTTATTCATTTAAATCCGATAACAATGGTTGTTCTATTTATATGAATGAAATCTTTTATGGTCATGAACCGATGATGAATGGTTTATTTCTTTTGGATCTCGATAATAATATTACACATATTCATAATGTTGATGCTAAAAGGATTAAACTAAATGATGATATATCCACATATATGTGGCACTGCCGTCTAGGTCATATTGGCGTTAAACGCATGAAGAAGCTCCATTCGGATGTACTTTTGGAATCACTTGATTTTGAATCATTTGATACATGTGAGCCATGCCTTATGGGCAAGATGAGTAGAACGCCGTTTTCCGGTTCAATGGAACGGGCAACAGATTTATTGGAAATCATACATTCTAATGTATGTGGTCCAATGAGTGTGTCGGCGCGAGGTGGATATCGTTATTTTGTTACTTTCATGGATGATTTGAGTAGATACGGTTATATCTACTTGATGAAACACAAGTCAGAAACCTTTGAAAAGTTCAAGGAATTTCAGAATGAAGTGGAAAATCATCATAATAGAAAGATCAAATTTCTACGGTCCGACCGTGGAGGTGAGTATTTAAGTTACGAGTTTAGCACTCACATGAAAGAGTGTGAAATTGTTTCACAACTCACACCTGCCGGAACATCACAGCGAAATGGTGTGTCGGAACGTCGTAATCGTACTTTATTGTATATGGTTCGATCTATGATGTCTCTGACGGACTTGCCATTGTCATTTTGGGGTTATGCACTAGAAACTTCTGCATTCACTTTAAATCAGGCACCATCTAAATCTGTTGAAAAGACACCGTATGAATTATGGTTTGGAAACAAACCTAAGCTATCATTTCTTAAAGTTTGGGGATGCGATGTTTATGTGAAGAAACTTCAACCGGATAAACTCGAACCCAAAGTGGAAAAATGCGTCTTCATAGGATACCCTAAGGAAACTATTGGGTATTCCTTCTATCACAGATCCGAGGGCAAAGGTTTTTGTTGCCAAGAATGGACCCTTTCTAGATAAAGAGTTTCTCATGAAAGGTGTGAGTAGTCGGAAGGTAGAACTTGAAGAGGTTATTGAACCTTCTCTTCAAAGTATGGTGAGTAGCACAGCGCCGGAAGTCGTTCCGGAGTTGGCTTCACCAGTTGAAGAAGGAGCTAATGATAATGATCATGAAACTCCAAAAGAGAGTACTACCGAACCTTGCAGGTCTAGCAGGACGCGTGCAGCTCCTGAGCTGTACGGAAATCATGTCATGAATTTCATGGTTGATGAAAATGATGACCCTACGACGTATGAAGAAGCGATGATGAGCCCGGATTCCAACAAATGGTTAGAAGCCATGAAATCCGAGATGGAATCCATATATGAAAATCAAGTTTGGAACTTGGTGGACTTACCTCACGACCAAAAGGCCATGGAGAATAAATGGATTTTCAAAAGGAAAACTGATGCTGATGGTAATGTAACCGTCTATAAAGCTCGACTTGTCACAAAGGGGTTTCGACAAATTCAAGGAGTTGACTACGATGAGACATTCTCTCCCGTAGCGATGCTAAAATCAGTTAGGATTATGTTAGCAATTGTTGCATATTTCGATTATGAGATATGGCAAATGGATGTCAAAACCGCGTTTCTCATGGTTAATATTGAAGAAGAGTTGTATATGATACAACCAAAGTGTTTTGTCGATCCTAAGGATGCTAACAAGGTGTGAAAGCTTCAACGATCCATCTATGGATTGAAGCAAGCATCACAGAGTTGGAATCTCCACTTTCATGAGGTGATCAAAGAGTTTGGATTTTGTTGGAGATATGCCCTAGAGGCAATAATAAATGTAGTTATTATTATATCTTTGTGTTTATGATAAATGTTTACATTCATGCTATAACAGTATTAACAAGGACACATTAATACTTGTGTGATTTGTAAACTAAATTAGAGTCCCTAGTAAAGCCTCTTCATAATACTGGCTTGTTGGTTAATAAATGATTATGGTTTCCCTATCATGAACATTAAGATGTTATTAACAACAAGATCATATCATTGGCAGAATGGTATGATGGACATACTCCTATAGATAAGCATAGCATAAAGATCAAGTCATTTTAATAGTTCAATTGCTATAAGCTTTCTGATACATAGTAACCTAATTCCTTCGACCATGAGATCATGCTTATCACCATCATCGGAAGGATGCTTTGATGACATCAAACACCACACCGTAACTGGGTGGCTATAAAGGTGGCATTGAGTGTTCGGAAAGTATGGGTTGAGACACATGGATCAAGAGTGGGATTTGTCCATCCATATGATGGATAGATATACTCTGGGCCCTCTCGGTGGAATGTCATCCAATTAGCTTGCAAGCATGTGATTGGCTCACAAGGGATCACATACCACGGGAACGAGAAAAGAGTACTTATCGGTAACGAGGTTGAACTAGGTATGTAGAGATACCGACGATCAAAACCTCGGATAAGTAAACTATCGTGAGACAAAGGGAAATTGGTATCGTATGTAAGTGGTTCATTCGATCACAAAGTAATCTAGAAATATGTGGGAGCCATATGAATTTCCAGATTCCTCTATTGGTTATTGTTCAGAGAAGTGTCTCGATCATGTCCGCATAATTCACGAACCGTAGGGAGATACACTTAAGGATTCGATGTTGTTAAGTAGTTATGGAATGATGAGTAAGAGACTGAATGTTGTTCGGAGTCTCGGATGGGATCCGGGATATCACGAGGAGATCCGGAATGGTCCGGAGAATAAGATTCATATAAGAAAAGTCATGTTTCGGAGTTGGGGAATGATTCCGGTGTTTTCATCGGAAATGTTCTAGAAGGTTCCGGAAGGTCCGGCACTCCGGAGGGGAAGGGTACATGAATGTGTCATGACAATGTGGAATGGTTGCATCATGTACTAGGTATCATGGCTGGGAAAAATAAAGGGAGAAATCAAATCCTAGTTTGAAAAGTCAAACGCCAATTTGAAAAGTCAAACGACAGTTTTGCTTGGTGGAGGGAGAGTAGGAAACCTACTTGGGGAGGAGTTCCTCTCCCTCCACCCGCCGGCCAAGGAGGCCGACTTGGGGGAGGACTCCCTCCCCTTGGCCAGCGCCCTCCCACCTATAAAAGGAGGGGCAAGGGTGCCCCTCTTCCCTACACCTCTCTCCACCTAAACCCTAGCCCTAGCCGCCGGCCACCACAAGTCGCCGCCGCCCTAGGGTTTGCCCTAGCCGCCGAGTTGGGGCTCTCCCAAAGCCCTAGCCGTCGGCCTAGCCTCCTCCCTTGGTGTTTCTAAACCCTAGATCGCCAAGGCCTCTCTCATAGTCCACCATACTCGCTCCGGCTTAAGGCGAAGCCCTGCGAGATCTCCCCTCTACTTCCGGTACCACGTCGTCGTACTGCCGGAATCGCGAGGAGAGTGCTACAACCTCCGCTGCCTGCTGGAACAAGGGAGAGGAAGGTCTTCATCGAGTACCGAACGTGTGACCGACTGTGGAAGCGCTGCCGGAACGCAGCGCCGGAAGGATCGTCTACGCGATCTTAAGATCGGCAAGAGTACGACTACATCACCCACAAGAATCTGCTCTCGTTAAACACTTTGGAATCTTCGAGGGTGAGTTCCTCTATCGACTCGTTGCTACAATCTAGTAGATAGATCATATCTTATTTGTTTGCATGCGGTATAAAAAAATTGTTTTCCATATCTTGCTCCACGCTCAACATGCAACTTGTATTGCATAAGTGGCTTTGCGGGTGTCTGTCTCTCCCATTATAGTATAGATCCAATTTACAACGGGCACTTGATAGTTCAAACATCAACATTGTGGTTCATGTTCGTAAGTTAGATCGACACTTATTGAAAGCCCCAAACCACGTAAAATATGCAAAGAAAATTAGAGGCGTCTAACTTTGTTTTGCAGGGGTGTGCTGTGATGTGATATGGCCATGATTGTGATTATATTTGATGTATGCAATGTTCCTTATTGTAAGTTGGCAACCGGCAGGAGCCATATGGTTGTCTTTAAATTCTGTTAAGACCCGCGTGTCTATTCAAAGTAGTTGTAATAGTTGGAGCTGGTGGACGACAACCATGAAACGACGCCATTGACCTTGGCGCTATACCGGTGATGATGGAGATCATGTTCGTGCTTGAAGATGGAGATCGGAAGCACAAGAAGAAAGGCCATATCATATCACATATTATGAATTGCATGTGATGTTAATCCTTTATGCATCTTGTATTGCTTAGTTAACGACGGTAGCATTATAAGATGATCCCTCATGCACATTAATTTCAAGTTTTAAAGTGTTCATCCTTAGTAAGCACCGTTGCTAAAGCTTGTTGTTTCGAAGCACCACATGATGATCGGGTGTGTTAGATTCTGCAAGTGTATACAACGTGAGCAAGCCAGATTTGCTCATGCGGAAGCTAAGGTTTGATCTTGACGAGCCTAGCATGTACAGACATGGTCTCGGAACACGGATCACCGAAAGGTAAAGCATGAATCATATAGTAGATATGATGAACATGTCGATTGTTCGCCATTGAAGCTACATCAACTCTCGTGATGATCGGTTTTGATGTGGTGGATTTGGTTCGTGTGATCACTAAAACAATGTGAGGGATATTGTTTTGAGTGGGAGTTCACCTAGATTAATTTAACTATTAATTAGAACTCAATTTGTCATAAACTTAGTCTAAACTATTGCAAATATGTTGTAGATCAATGGCGGCCCCTACCATCAATTTTAATGCGTTCCTAGAGAAAGAAAAGTTGAAAAACAATGGAAGCAACTTCGCGGATTGGTTCTGCAATTTGAGGATTGTCCTCAATGCTGGTAATTTGACCTATGTGCTGGATGCACCGCTGGGTGACCCGCCTGCAGCTGATGCTACCGATGAAGTAAAGAATGTTTACCTCGCTCGGAAGAATCAGTACTCCACAGTTAAGTGTGCTATCTTGTATGGTTTGGAATCAGAGCTTCAGAAAAGGTTTGAGAACCATGAACCTCATGATATTGTCCGTGAACTCAAATTGATATTTGAGACTCACGCGGCAGTTGAGAGTTATGAGGCTTCTGAAAAGTTCTTTAACTGCAAGATGGAAGAGGGCAGCTCCGTCAGTGAGCACGTGCTTAAGATGTCTGGGCACGCAAACAAACTCCAAAGCTTGGGTATAGTGATTCCTAATGCTTTGGGGATTTACCGTGTCCTCCAATCACTGCCACCAAGTTACAAGAACTTTGTGATGAACTACAATATGCAAAGCATGAACAAGACGTTGCCAGAACTCTTATCCATGTTGAAATCTGCAGAAGTGGAGATCAAGAAAGAGCATCAAGTGTTGTTGGTCAATAAGACCACCAAATTCAAGAAAGGAAAGTCTAAGCAAAAGGGAAACTTCAAGAAGGGTGGTAAGAAAGTTACCGCACCGACGAAGAAGACCAAGGCTGGACCTAAGCCTGATACTGAGTGCTTTTACTGCAAGGGAGAGGGTCACTGGAAGCGGAATTGCCCAAAGTACTTGGCGGATTTGAAGAACGGCAACATCAAGAAGAAAGGTATATCCGATATACATGTTATTGATGTGTATCTCACTAGTACTCGTAGTAGTGCCTGGGTATTTGATACTTGTTCGGTTGCTCATATTTGTAACTCGAAACAGGTGCTGCAGAATAAACGGAAGCTAGCGAAGAACGAGGTGACGATGCGCGTTGGAAATGGATCAAAGGTTGATGTGATCGCGGTCGGCACGCTACCTCTTCATCTACCATCGGGATTAGTTTTATACTTAAATAATTGTTATTTGGTGCCTGCGTTGAGCATGAACATTATATCTGGATCATGTTTGTTGCGAGACGGTTACTTGTTTAAGTCCGAGAATAATGGTTATTCGATTTATATGAGTAATATGTTTTATGCACATGCACCTTTGATAGATGGTCTATTCTTATTGAATCTCGATAGTGGAAATACACATATTAATAACATTGAAGCTAAACGTTTGAAATTGAGCGATAACTCGGCCTATATGTGGCACTGTCGTCTTGGTCATATTGGAGTGAAGCGTATGAAAGATGCGAATCACTTGAAAGATGCGAAGCATGTCTGATGGGTAAAATGACTAAGACTCCATTTTCTGGTATGATGGAGCGAGCTATGGACTTATTGTAAATCATACATACCGATGTGTGTGGTCCAATGAGTGTAGCATCGCGCGGTGGTTATCGTTATGTTCTTACCTTCACGGATTACTTGAGTAGATATGGGTATATCTATTTCATGAAACATAAGTCCGAAACTTTCGAGAAGTTTAAGGAATTTCAAAGTGAGGTAGAGAATCAACGTAACAAGAAGATTAAATTTCTACGTTCTGATCGTGGAGGTGAATATCTAAGTTACGAGTTTAGCGAGCATTTGAAGAAATGCGGAATACTTTCACAATTGACACCGCCGGGAACACCACAGCGTAATGGTGTGTCCGAACGTCGTAATCGAACTGTCTTAGATATGGTTCGTTCTATGATGTCACTTACAGATTTACCGCTATCGTTTTGGGGTTATGCATTAGAAACAGCCGCATTCACTTTAAATAGGGCACCATCTAAATCCGTTGAAACGACACCGTATGAATTATGGTTTGGGAAGAAACCTAAATTGTCGTTCCTTAAAGTTTGGGGTTGCGAAGCCTATGTAAAGAAGTTACAACCGGACAAGCTTGAACCCAAAGCGGAAAAATGCGTCTTCATAGGATACCCGAAGGAAACTATTGGGTATACCTTCTATCATAGATCCGAAGGCAAAATCTTCGTTGCCAAGAATGGATCCTTTATAGAGAAGGAATTTCTCTCGAAAGAAGTGACTGGAAGGAAAGTAGAACTCGACGAGGTTGTTGAACCTTCTCTCGAACTTGTGAGTAGCGCAGCACCGGAAGTAGTTCCTGTGGCGCCTACACCAATAAGAGAGGAAGCTAATGATGATGGTCATGAAACTTCGGTTGAAGTTGCTACAGAGCCTCGCAGGTCAACGAGAACTCGTACCACTCCTGATTGGTATGATCCCGTTATGAGTGTCATGTTGGTGGACAACACCGATGACCCTGCGACATATGAGGAAGTGATGATGAGCCTAGATTCCAATAAATGGCAAGATGCCATGATATCCGAGATTGGATCCATGTACGAAAACCAAGTATGGACTTTGGTGGACTTACCGGATGGCCGGAAGGCTGTCGAGAACAAATGGATTTTCAAGAAGAAAATAGATGATGATGGTAATGTTACTGTCTATAAAGCTCGACTTGTCGCAAAAGGGTTTCGACAAATTCAAGGAGTTGACTACGATGATACTTTCTCACCAGTAGCGAAGCTGAAATCTGTGAGGATTATGTTAGCAATCACTGCATATTATGATTATGAGATATGGCAGATGGATGTCAAAACAACGTTCCTCAATGGAGACATTGATGAAGAGTTGTATATGATGCAACCCAAAGGTTTTGTCGATCCTAAAGATGCTAACAAGGTATGCAAACTTCAACGGTCCATATATGGGTTGAAGCAAGCATCCCGAAGCTAGAATCAACGTTTTTATAAGGTTATCAAAAGTTTTGGTTTTATACAAACTTATGGAGAAGCTTGTATTTACAAGAAAGTGAGTGGGAGCTCTGTAGCATTCTTAATACTATATGTGGATGACATGTTGTTGATTGGGAATGATGTAGACCTTCTTAATAGTGTCAAAGAATATTTGAATAATAGTTTTTCAATGAAAGATCTTGGCGAAGCAGCTTACATATTAGGCATAAAGATTTATAGAGATAGATCGAGACGCCTAATATCATTGTCACAAGGTACATATTTAGACAAAGTTCTAAAGAGGTTTGGAATGGAAGATAGCAAGAAAGGGTTCTTACCCATGTTGCCCAATACGACCTTGAGTAAAACTCAAAGTCCAGCAACGGCAGAAGATAGAGAAAGGATGAGTAAGACTCCCTATGCCTCAGCCATAGGATCTCTAATGTATGCCATGCTATGTACTAGACCCGACATTGCATATGTTGTTAGTTTGACTAGCAGATATCAAAGTGATCTAGGAGTGGATCATTGGACAGCGGTCAAAAACATCCTTAAGTACTTGAGAAGAACTAAGGATATGGTTCTTTCTTATGGAGGCGATGAACAACTCGTTGTTAATGGTTACACCGATGCTAGTTGGAACACCGATCCGGATGATTCTAAATCACAATCTGGATACGTATTTACTTTGAATGGTGCAGCAGTTAGCTGGAGGAGTGCAAAGCAAAGCGTTGTGGCGAGATCTTCAACTGAATCGGAATACATAGCTACTTCGGAGGCTTCATAAGAAGCGATATGTATGAAGGATTTCATTACAGAGCTCGGTGTGGTTCCAAGTGCGCTGGACCCAATGTCTATCTACTTTGATAACATGGGCGCCATAGCCAATGCGCAAGAACCAAGGTCACACAAGAAGCTAAAGCACATCAAGCTACGTTTTCACGCTATTCGAGAACATGTCCAAGATGGTGACATAAAGATTTGCAAAGTACACACAGATCTGAATGTGGCGGATCCGTTGACTAAACCTCTCCCGAGGGCAAAACATGACCAACACCAAACTGCCATGGGTGTTCGGTATATTACCATGTAATCTAGATTAGTTGACTCTAGTGCTATGATAAATGTACTTATATTATATTATATCTTTGTGTTTATGATAAATGTTTACATTCATGCTATAACAGTATTAACAAGGAAACATTAATACTTGTGTGATTTGTAAACTAAATTAGAGTCCCTAGTAAAGCCTCTTCATAATACTGGCTTGTTGGTTAATAGATGATTGTGGTTTCCCTATCATGAACATTGAGATGTTATTAACAACAAGATCATATCATTGGCAGAATGGTATGATGGACATACTCCTATAGATAAGCGTAGCATAAAGATCAAGTCATTTTTATAGTTCAATTGCTATAAGCTTTCTGATACATAGTAACCTAATTCCTTCGACCATGAGATCATGCTTATCACCATCACCGGAAGGATGCTTTGATGACATCAAACACCACACCGTAACTGGGTGGCTATAAAGGTGGCATTGAGTGTTCGGAAAGTATGGGTTGAGACACATGGATCAAGAGTGGGATTTGTCCATCCATATGACGGATAGATATACTCTGGGCCCTCTCGGTGGAATGTCATCCAATTAGCTTGCAAGCATGTGACTGGCTCACAAGGGATCACATACTACGGGAACGAGAAAAGAGTACTTATCGGTAACGAGGTTGAACTAGGTATGCAGAGATACCGACGATCAAAACCTCGGATAAGTAAACTATCGTGAGACAAAGGGAAATTAGTATCGTATGTAAGTGGTTCATTCGATCGCAAAATAATCATAGAAATATGTGGGAGCCATATGAATTTCCAGAATCCTCTATTGGTTATTGTTCGGAGAAGTTTCTCGATCATGTCCGCATAATTCACGAACCGTAGGGAGACACACTTAAGGATTCGATGTTGTTGAGTAGTTATGGAATGATGAGTAAGAGACTGAATGTTGTTCGGAGTCTCGGATGGGATCTGGGATATCACGAGGAGATCCGGAATGGTCCGGAGAATAAGATTCATATAAGGAAAGTCTTGTTTCGGAGTTGGGGAATGATTTCGGTGTTTTCATTGGGAATGTTCTAGAAGGTTCCGGAAGGTCCGGCACTCTGGAGGGGAAGGGTACATGAATGTGTCATGACAATGTGGAATGGTTGCATCATGTACTAGGTATCATGGCTGGGCAAAATAAAGGGAGAAATCAAATCCTAGTTTGAAAAGTCAAACGCCAATTTGAAAAGTCAAACGGCAGTTTTGCTTGGTGGAGGGAGAGTAGGAAACCTACTTGGGGAGGAGTTCCTCTCCCTCCACCCGCCGGCCAAGGAGGACGACTTGGGGGAGGACTCCCTCCCCTTGGTCGGCACCCTCCCACCTATAAAAGGAGGGGCAAGGGTGCCCCTCTTCCCTACACCTCTCTCCACCAAAACCCTAGCCCTAGCCGCCGACCACCACAAGTCGCCGCCGCCCTAGGGTTTTCCCTAGCCGCCGAGTTGGGGATCTCCCCAAGCCCTAGCCACCGGCCTAGCCTCCTCCCTTGGTGCCTCTAAACCCTAGATCGCCAAGGCTTCTCTCATAGTCCACCATACTCGCTCCGGCTTAAGGCGAAGCCCTGTGAGATCTCCCCTCTACTTCCGGTACCACGTCGTCATAGTGCCGGAATCGCGAGGAGAGTGCTACAACCTCCGCTGCCTGATGGAACAAGGGAGAGGAAGGTCTTCATCGAGTACCGAACGTGTGACCGACTGCGGAAGCGCTGCCGGAACGCAGCACCGGAAGGATCGTCTACGCGATCTTGAGATCGGCAAGAGTACGACTACATCACCCACGAGAATCTGCTCTCGTTAAACACTTTGGAATCTTCGAGGGTGAGTTCCTCTATCAACTCGTTGCTACAATCTAGTAGATAGATCTTGGCTTGTTTGTTTGCATGTGGTATAATTTTTTTGTTTTCCATGCTACGAACCCCTACAGATTTGTCCAAACTTATGGAGAAGCTTGTATTTACGAGAAAGTGAGTGGGAGAAATGTGGCATTTCTGATACTATATGTGGATGACATATTATTGATCGGAAATGATATAGATCTTTTAAACAGTGTTAAAAGTTATCTAAACAGCAAATTTTCAATGAAGGACCTAGGTGAAGCGTCATACATATTAGCCATAAAGATCTATAGAGATAGATCTAGGCGCCTATAGGGCTATCACAAAGTACATACCTTGATAAGATTTTAAAGAAGTTTAAAATGGAAGATAGTAAGAAGGGGTTCTTACCTATGACACAAGGCACGACATTGAGTAAGATCAAAGTCCGGCTACAACAGAAGAAAGAGAGAAAATGGACAAAGTCCCCTATGCTTGAGTCATAGGCTCTATAATGTACGCCATGCTATGTACAAGACCGGATGTGGCACATGTTATTAGTTTGACTAGTAGGTACCAATCGGATCTAGGTTCAGAACAATGGAAAGCGGTCAAGAATATCCTTAAGTACTTGCGAAGAACTAAGGATATGTTTCTTGTATACGGAGGTGAAGAAGAGCTCGTCGCTAAGTGTTATGTCGACGCTAGCTTTGACATCGACCCGGATGACTCTAAGTCTCAATCCGGATACGTATTTCTCATGAGTGGCGGAGCGGTTAGTTGGAGGAGCTCCAAACAACCTGTGGTGACGGGATCAACAACGGAGGACGAATATGTTGTTGCTTCGGAAGCGGCTCAGGAAGCAGTTTGGATGAAGGAGTTCATATCCAAACTAGGTGTGGTTGCAAACGTGTTGGACCCAATGGTGATCTATTGTGACAACAATGGTGCCATTGCCAATGCCAAAGAGCCAAGGTCTCACAAGCATTCCAAGCATATTAAGCGTCGGTTTCACTCCATCCGCGAGCATGTCAAGGATGGAGATATAAAGATTTCTAAAGTACATACGGATCTCAATGTAGCAGATCCGTTGACTAAAACTCTCCCTAGAGCAAAACATGATCTATACCAGAACTCCATGGTTGTTAGATACATCACTATGTAACTAGATTATTGTCTCTAGTGCAAGTGGGAGACTGAAGGGAATATGCCCTGAGAGGCAATAATAAAGTGTTTATTATGTGTATTCCAAGTATATGATAGATGTTTATTTTGCATGTTATAATTGTATTAATACAGAAATGTTAATACACGTGTGTTTAATAAACAAACAGAAAGTTCCTAGTTATGCCTCTCTCATAAACTAGCTCGTTGATTAACAAGATGATCACAGTTTCCTGATCATAGACATTGGATGTTGTTAATAACGAGATCACAACATTAGTGTAATGATGTGATGAACATTCATCCGACGTATAGCATTACGATCAAAGTCATTGAGTTTATATTGCTATAAACAACTTACGAGGTGATCCTAATCCTTAGACCATGAGATCATGCCAATCACTAACACCGGAAGAGTTTCTTGTTGACATCAAACGTCACACCGTAACTGGGTGATTATAAAGATGGCTTCAAAGATACTAAAGTGTTATGTTGAGACTCATGGATCAAGAGTGGAATTTGTTCATCCCAATGACGGATAGATATACTCTGGGCCCTCTCGGTGATATCACATTGATTAGCTTGCAAGCAAGTGATTTGATCACTAGAATGTTATATCATAGGAACGAGAAAAAAGTGCATGTCAGTAACGAGATCAAACTAGGTATGGAGATACCTATGATCGAATCTCGGACATGTAATATATCGTTAAACAAAGGGATTAAGATACAAGCGTAAAAGGTTCCGACGATCACAGGAAAGTCATCGTTGAATGTGTGGGAGTCAGTATGGATCTCCAGGTCCCGCTACTGATTATTGATTGGAGAAGGGTCTCAATCATGTCCGCACTATTCGCGAACCGTAGGGTGGCACACTTAAGGGACACTGACATCCAGTTGGAGCAAATGTTTCATGCCGGAAAGAATAACAAGCGTAGGAATTTATTTCACTAGATACCGAAATAGGTTTTCGGGTGAAATTGCAGAAAGTGTTTTTGCATGTGAAATAGAATTCTAGCAAGGGGTTATATGTGAATGTTTGTCATTAAAGTAATTGACAAAATTCTGAATAAATAAAAAGAGTTTTATTTATGAGAGTTTGCATTAAATTTGGTGGACATTTAATGGCAAGTTTGAGTAGGATTTTGAGTGAAGGGATTTGAAAGGATTTTATGAGTGGAGTGTCCACCCACATGAATGAGGGGAGGGCAAGGGGCAGCCCCCATGCGCCGGCCACCCCGTTGGAGTTCCCCCCTCTCCTATATAAGGCACCCCCTCCTCACTTCTCACTCACACCTCCTCGTGAAGGATCTCTCTCCCCCTCTAGAATTTATCCCCCATGGTCTTGGACTAGCGAGATACATGTTCCCGGTGGCTATTCGGCAATAAAGGGTTGTGCTTCTGCTGCATCGCTGGAGCGAGGAGGCGGAGGTTGCTCGGTGTCTTGTACGTGTGTGCGAGCACGGATGCGCTGATGATTTGCGGCACTAGGACTTCCTCCCGATCTTGAGATCGGCAAGAGATCGTCTACATCAACCACGAGTTTAACCCGTTAAGCTTTGTCGGTCTTCAAGGGTATGTTCTCTACGGATATACATCCACCCGTTGTTTGTATCTAGTAGATAGATCTTGGTACATACTTCCCATCGTAGGAAATTTTTTGTTTTCTATGCTGCAAACCCTACAACTGTAGCAACTCCATCAAAAAGCTCAAGTTCCCAAAAAGAACCCAAAAAGGAATCAATAAGAAGCAAATGTAAATAACGGCAGAAATCTGTCAAAATAGACCAGTAGGTAGAAACCAATTTTTTCGAAGACCTTATGTTGCTCAAATAAAAAAGTGTTGAACTAACGAAAGTTAGCTAACATACTGGGGGATTTATTAGTAAATGTTCAGCTCAATACGACTTACATAGACTCCTCACGAATTTTTATGGTGGAGGACAGAAATCTGTTTCGGGACAGCAACTCCCCAAATCTTACTTCCCTCTCATTAGAGGTCATTCTTGGCACAAAAAGCAATCAAAAAGGATAAGGAGAGGTCATTACCGAAGTAATAACTTTCAAGACTCAAGGAAACTCTTGGGTTATCTTCCAACAAGTACTTTTCTTTAACGCCTTTAAGTTAGGCACAAGAAGCAAGAAATCAAGTATTTTCAAATGAAGAAGCATTAACATCAACTCTCTTGCTCTTACCTTTCTTACCTTTCTTCTTCTCTTTAGGGAAAATATGATTGCTTACTGGAGGATAAAAATGCATAATGCCTTTTCTCACATCTATTATTGCTCCAAGGTGTTTTAGTAGGGATCTTCCGAGTGTAATCTGTCCTTTGCCTACACATTCAATAACAAGATAATCAGTAGACACCATTTTCCCTGAGATTTTTGTAAACACACCTTTAGCTATTCCAATGGGTAATAAAGTTGCATTATTGGTAAGAGATATTTCTTCTCCTCCTTTAGAAAGTCTCCAAAGACTCAAAGACTCATAAATATCTTTAGGCATAAGGCAAAATTCAGACATGATATCACATCGAGCATCAAAAGTTGCACTATTTATAGAGACTTTGATTGTGGGAAACCACTTTGAAGGCTTGGAATTTATTGGAACATAACCATGGTGCTCTCTAAGTGTGTGATAGCAATTGTTCAAAGCAGTAGTACTATACTCAAGAGTGTTCAACCTAGCATAAATGTCTATAAAAGAAGAATCAGACTTGCCATGCATATTATAGATTATAATCAACCTATTTATAGCATCTAAAGCTTCACTCTCAGTACAACGAAAAACATCTTTCTCAGCCACAGCATCCAAAGCATATCTATAACAAAGAGCAATACCGTGGTAGAAACTATTAATAACCAAGATAAGACTCATCTTAGGCTCAGTTTCCCTTTCTAAAGCAGAGATTCTAGACCAAGCTTCTTTGAAACTCTCTCCACTTCCTTGCTTGAAAGTGAAGATACTTTCCATAGGTGACACATGGATTGGACCAAAACCAGACATAGTAGCAACTAGAGCAGGAACTAATTTTTTTGTGTTTTTGATAAGAGAAAGCAAACCAAACTAAACAAGTTTTTTTTTGGATTTTTTGATAAAAGAGGCAAACAAAACCAAGCAAAAGAAACTAAGCAAATCAAAAACAAAGTAAAGAGAAAGGTTGAGAAGGACTCCCCTTGTGAAGACGTCCTTAGCCTTCCGGCTATGGCGCCATAAAACTTGTTGATGGCGCGTGGTTGATGTGGAGCGCTTCGTCGGGAAACCCCAAGAGCAAGGTATGATGCAGCACAGCAGCAAGTTTTCCCTCAGTAAGAAACAAAGGTTATTGAACCAGTAGGAGGAAGGAAACGTCTCAAAGGTGTTGCAAGCAACGTGGAAACCTGCACAACACAAACTCAAGTCTTTGCCCCAACTAACCGTGAGGTTGTCAATCTCACCGGTTGCTGTAACAAAGGATTAACTGTATGGTGTGGAAGGTGATGATGGTTTGCAACAAGTAAACAGTAACAGTGGAAGATGTAACAATGGTAAAGATTGGACCGAGGTCCATAGTTCACTAGAGGTGTTCTCCTTAGATAAACAAGAGACCAAGGTCCATAGTTCACTAGAGGTGTTCTCCATGAACAAGAGACCGTTCTTTTCTCCCTAGTGGCAACAGCACATCTACAACCATAGAGATTTCTGTCACTTCCCTTGATTAAGTAGAGGCATGAACCCACTATCGAGCATAAATACCCCCTCTTAGAGTCACTAGCAACTGCTTGGCCAAGATAGCTACTAACAACAGAGAGCATGCAAGATCACAAACAACACAAACATGATAGAATCAATAAGACAAAACCATTAGTCAATCTGACATAGTAATCTCAATATCCATCGGATCCTCGCAAACACAACATGCATGATTACAAATAGATGAGATCTTGATCATGAACGGAGCTCACAAGATCTAGACATGAAATCAAAGGAGGAGATACAACCATCTAGCTACTACATGGACCCGTAGTCCAAGGTGGAACTACTCACGCTTCATACCGGAGGCTGGAATGATGAAGAAGAAGGCCTCCGGGATGATCTCCCCTTCGGCAGGGTGCGGGAAGTGCTTCAGATCCCCTCGATCTAGGGACAATGGTGGCGGCAGCTACTGTGGCATCCCGCAAAAACCACTACTAGAAAATCGCGTTGTTTTTGTGCATTGCATCATCATGACCGCATGATCATGTCATCATGCCACATTGCATTTGAGCATCGTCATCATCTTGCATTTGCTTGTATAAAACTATTTGCAGATAAACCTAGTTTTGTTTTCTAAACGCCCCATATTTAATTAAACGCCAAAACCGGGTCTCCGGAATATTTTGTTTTGGCTGCTATCGGTTTGCAAATGGCCCGTTTAAAACAAATAAAATGTTTAATTGTTTTTAGTGGGGCAGTCGAACGGGCCGAATGACCCGAACGACCACCCCAGATTAAATCGGTCCAACCAACCAGTCCCACCCATAATCCTAAACCACCTAAAACTCTACACACACCCTGCCGCCTGGGCCCCACCCCTGGCCCCTGACCCCGCCAGCCCCACACAGGCCACACAACGCACGCACGCACGCACGCACCCCGCGGGCCCCCACCCCGTCCCCGACGCGCGCTCGTCTCCTCTCTCCCTTCTTCTTCCTCCTTTCCTCCTCTCCTCTGTGGCCGCTCGCCCCTCCGAACCACCCTCTCCGCCAGCCGCCCGCCTCCCTTGCTGCGAGCCCCGCCGGCCGCCTCGCCCTCTCCGGCAGCCGCCTCCGCGCCGCGCGCCCTCGCGCCTCTCCCTGCAAGCTCGCCGGCAGCCGCCCCGCACCTCGCCTGCGTCCACCGCCGCCTCTCGCCGGCAGCCGCCCCGCCCCGTCCCGTGCGCCACCGCGCCGCCAGCACGCGCCCCCTCCTCCGCCCGGCCCCGGCCCCGGCTCGCCGCGTCGACCTCCCTCGCCGCGTCCGCTCCGGCCTCCGCCACCCGCCCCGCATGCTCCGGCCGCATCCCCGCCGCCAAGCCCTCTCCGCCGTCGGTCCCCTCGCCTCTCCACCGACCTCGCCCCCTGCCTCGCCGCAAGCTCTCGCCGCCCCGCGCCCGGCTCCCCTCTGCGGCTGCCCCCACCGTCGTCGTCGGCCGCAGCCCGCACGCCCCCTCCCCGCACGTCCCCTCGCCGGCGCTGCCCTCCAGCCGACCCGCGCGCTCCAGCACCGCGAGCTCGCCCCCAAGCCGGCTCCCCGGAGCCGCCCGCAACCGCCCCTCGCCTCGCTGGCCCGTCCGTCGTCCGCCTCGTGCCGTCCCCGTCGAGCCCCTGTAGCCGTGCTCGTCCGCCTCCGACCGCGCCTCCGGCCGCCGCCAGGAGCCCGTCTACGGCCCGCGAACCCGTTCCCCGAGCCCTCGCCTTCCCTGTCCGCGTGCAGCAGCCGGCCCCGCCTGGACCCATCTGCCCCGCGGGACCCACCCGTCGTCGCCGATGCCTTCTGCCTCCACCCGTGCAGGTTCCCTGTGTAGTACCAAGTTGGAGCCAAGTTGGTGGGTGTGGAAACAACAAGATCGACACCGGCAAACAACCCCGAAACCCCAAGTTCACCCTCGCCAAGATCTTCGTCGAAACCCGGTGGTCTCCTACATGGACCTGAGAACGAACCCGAAGGCCACCGACGGCGAACCCTGAGGCCCTCGACGCGACGATGCCTGCTTCCAAGATCTCCGGCATGGATCGAAAAGTTCCCCGAAGACCGATCCCGATGTACCGGAGACCGGACCCTCGACACGCCAAGATCTACCCTCGGACGCCAAGACCCGAACCGGGAGGACGCAAAGATCGCCACGAGACCGACAAGCATTTCACCCCGAAGCCAAGGCCGACCCGACTTGAGGACCCGACAAGATCTGCGCAACAACAAGATCGGCACCGACCAAGGCGGATCCGATGCGCCCCGACACCGAACCTAGTCCTTCACTGCGGATGCGACAAGATCGACCCCGGAGTCCGAGAACGACCCCGTCGAACCCTGGACCCCGAACCCCGGAACCCCAAGATCTGCCGAACCCTAATGTGTGAACCCCTTCCCGAAACCCTATTTTATAACATAATAACAACTGTTGCATAGTAATCATTCATCTTGCATGCATGCTTGTCATGTGGTTTGGGGGCCTTATGCCGATTCACCTAATAATTAAATATGGGGCCCATATGCGGGCAAATCTAGTCTCATATCGGCCTCATTTAAATTGGTGTAGCGAACCGGTGCTATCTTCTGCCATGTTAAACAACATTTAAATTGCGGGGTAGATAAACAACTGGAACCATCTAACTAAATGTCGGGACCCCCGGTTCCACTTAATCTTGCCTAATTGCATCGCATCTTTGCCATGTCATTCATCATACATGCATCATGCCGATCTTCTGCCGTTGTATTAAATATTGCATCCGGTGTTTCTTCTAGTGATTTGCTTCTTCGCGGATAAGGCCGTTAAGTTGATGTGAGCTTCGACCCGATCTTCGGTTGAACCTTCGACAATGTTTTCAGGCGAGCACCTCCCCCTTTCTACCTATCTTACTTTTATAGTATTTATTCCCTCCTGTTGTTCTATTGCTATCTGTGTCGCGTTGCTCTAGTTTTCGTAACCGTGATATCCCTTGCAGCCCTATATCGCCATGGCCACCTCCTATTACCTGTTGTTTGGTAGATAGTTGGACTTGCGCGTCGTAGTCGCTTGCTCAAGTGCTGTTGCGTGTCGCCATGTACCACAGTTGTTGGAGTATTGCCACATGTTTGATGTTGGAGGTGATCATAGTTTTACTTATCGTTCACTTTAATTCCTGTTTAACAACTAAAATTGAAGTAAGTAAGCAGAGGCATCGGTGGGTGATAGATAACATTTGGTTTCCGACCACCCACTTGTGTCCCGTAGGACCCCGAGTACTTGATACCTGTTCCTTGATTTATCGCGCTATCCACATACGGGGAGTATGGGCCCCCCTTAGCCAGAGCTTGATTCAGTCTTATTTCTTGGGGCCACAAACTAGTTTGAGGTTTTATTTACGATCCTGTACTTATGCCATGCTTTACTGCTTTATTTACGATTGTGCGATGGATAGCACACTGTACTGTTTAGGTAAGCGGAATGTTTTCGCGGTATCGACAAGCCCTGTTTGGGGTTCCCAGTCGTTTACAGCCATTGACGCAAACCTTGAGTCCGTCTCGGAGCTAGCTTACTTCGTTGCGGTTCTACTCAATGGGGTGGCCCCCTGAAATATTTCTGAATCCTGTGATTGCTTTGTCGAGAAAGCCTCGTTGGGTTTTGTTTTGGTTTTTCCGAGGTTGATCGAGTGTGTGTTGCTATTGGTGCACCCCGGCCGGGTAAAAACTTTCTGAAAGCCGTGTCCGCGGTTATGGACGACTTGGAGCACAGTATCTCGACCATAGACAAGCATAACTAAAGTTTATTGCTATAAATTTGACTTTATAATGACTAGTAATCAGCTTCACTATAACGGAATGGCTAAATAATACTGCCCACAATTGCTTGCTTGGGTTGTCGCTGGCGACCATTGTACCTGACTAGTAAGTATTGCAACTACAACGGAATGGCTAATAAAAGTACCAACAGCTGCTGGGTTTTGGGTTATCTCATGCTAATTGTATCTGACTAGTAAGTGTTGCAACTATCACGGAATGGTTGACTAAAAGTGCCCACTGCTTATTTTATCAGGATGATTATCTATACCTGACTAGTAATTGCTGCAACGATAACGGAATAAATAAAACTGCCAACCGTGTGAGTTCCTCGGTTGACTTCCTCGTTTGGTCTCGAGGGGGAAACACCAGGATGGGTTTGTTTGGTGTTAGCTTCAGGTTGGATCCGGATAGGTCATTCTTATCCCTATCTGATAACCGCCAGTTGGATCGAGTCTCTATAGGTTGTTTAGTGCATGCTGCCGCTGCCGCTCAGTCCACCATACCTTTGTAGGCGAGGACCGCTGAATTCTAGTCTCGCCGTGTACTGGCCTCAGTACTGACGCTCCTCTTTTTCCTTTGGCCTTTGTCGGCACCCCTTTTGTTTAAGCAGGTTTTGAGATCGACGTCGTTAGCAGGGTTACCCTTCCGGCTTGGCCTGGGCAGGGTTATGGATGCCATTGGTTATTCTTCAGGGCTCTTAGCCCCATTTGCATCTTGTCCGTAGTCGGACGCTCTATCATTTTCAAGGTGATTTGGATCTTTGTATATTATATCTGTATTCTTGACTCTTTGAGTCGCTGTTGTATATATCTGTTCTGTGGGTCCCATCGAGGACAGTTGTGTAATGTTATTACTTCGTTTTCCACCCGCACGAAACTGCCTGGTGGGCACCTTTGAATCGTTTCTATGCGGGTTTGGCGGGTTTCGCTAAAACTTGCATAGGTCCGATTCTGAGGGTGTTACAGAGTGGTATCAGAGCTCAGCAGTTGCGATACCCCACAAGTCCAGCCTGTAGGATAACCTAGCTAACGGCCGAAGTAGAGTGTCAAAACTATTTTTGAAAATCGGTTGGATCGTTCTGCTTCGGTCTGATTTTACTCCTTACCCCTCTGCTATTCTCCTCTTATCTCGACGTGTTTTGAACCTGCTCTCTTATCTTTTCTTCGAGTCCAGGATTTCTCGTGGTTGGGTTTCCGTCGTACCTTCAGGGTTTTGCTCCCTCCTTTGATAACGGTGTTCTACCAGCCGGTGTTCAAGCTGCCTGATGAATCCGTCTACGGTGGTACCATTCTTTGTTCCTTGTTTGTGCCTTCCGGTGTTTTCCGACGCGACGACATCCTCTACGCCAGATCCGATGCAGAGTCTGCATCACTCCTTTGTTTCTGAACCTCGCTTGTCGAGATCTTCAGTCTGATTCCGAGAATGGTTGCACCCTTTTCTACTGATTGTGCAGAGCAATAGTTTGGGTGCGTGATGGATTGGCCCCCATGCCGACTACCCCTTCTATTCGCTTTTGTACATTGAAGTGGATGAGAATGCATCGGTTCCTTCTTTCTATCGAAGTTAGAGGTGGCTTTGTTTGTTGATACCTCTACCTTTGACCTTTTGTTCCGGAGTGTTTCCTCGACGGTCACGGACAACGACCCTTTGTTGGTGGTGTCGTCGTTTTCAAGATGAAGAAGGAACTTTGTTAGTGGTGTCGCGAGGATCTACCTGAAGCAAGAAGATGCAGATCACCGACCTTTCTTCCGGTACCATGAGGCGGATCTCGAGGGCAAGATCCTTTGTTAGTGGTGTCGAATTGTGGCATCCCGCAAAAACCACTACTAGAAAATCGCGTTGTTTTTGTGCATTGCATCATCATAACCGCATGCTCATGTCATCATGCCACATTGCATTTGAGCATCGTCATCATCTTGCATTTGCTTGCATAAAACTATTTGCAGATAAACCTAGTTTTGTTTTCTAAACACCCCATATTTAATTAAACGCCAAAACCGGGTCTCCGGAATATTTTGTTTTGGCTGCTATCGGTTTGCAAATGGCCCGTTTAAAACAAATAAAATGTTTAATTGTTTTTAGTGGGGCAGTCGAACGGGCCGAATGACCCGAACGACCACCCCAGATTAAATCAGTCCAACCAACCAGTCCCACCCATAATCCTAAACCACCTAAAACTCTACACACACCCTGCCGCCTGGGCCCCACCCCTGGCCCCTGACCCCGCCAGCCCCACACAGGCCACACAACGCACGCACGCACGCACCCCGCGGGCCCCCACCCCGTCCCCGACGCGCGCTCGTCTCCTCTCTCCCTTCTTCTTCCTCCTTTCCTCCTCTCCTCTGTGGCCGCTCGCCCCTCCGAACCATCCTCTCCGCCAGTCGCCCGCCTCCCTTGCTGCGAGCCCCGCCGGCCGCCTCGCCCTCTCCGGCAGCCGCCTCCGCGCCGCGCGCCCTCGCGCCTCTCCCTGCAAGCTCGCCGGCAGCCGCCCCGCACCTCGCCTGCGTCCACCGCCGCCTCTCGCCGGCAGCCGCCCCGCCCCGTCCCGTGCGCCACCGCGCCGCCAGCACGCGCCCCCTCCTCCGCCCGGCCCCGGCCCCGGCTCGCCGCGTCGACCTCCCTCGCCGCGTCCGCTCCGGCCTCCGCCGCCCGCCCCGCATGCTCCGGCCGCGTCCCCGCCGCCAAGCCCTCTCCGTCGTCGGTCCCCTCGCCTCTCCACCGACCTCGCCTCCCGCCTCGCCGCAAGCTCTCGCCGCCCCGCGCCCGGCTCCCCTCTGCGGCTGCCCCCACCGTCGTCGTCGGCCGCAGCCCACACGCCCCCTCCCCGCACGTCCCCTCGCCGGCGCTGCCCTCCAGCCGACCCGCGCGCTCCAGCACCGCGAGCTCGCCCCCAAGCCGGCTCCCCGGAGCCGCCCGCAACCGCCCCTCGCCTCGCTGGCCCGTCCGCCGTCCGCCTCGTGCCGTCCCCGTCGAGCCCCTGTAGCCGTGCTCGTCCGCCTCCGGCCGCCGCTAGGAGCCCGTCTACGGCCCGCGAACCCGTTCCCCGAGCCCTCGCCTTCCCTGTCCGCGTGCAGCAGCCGGCCCCGCCTGGACCCATCTGCCCCGCGGGACCCACCCGTCGTCGCCGATGCCTTCTGCCTCCACCCGTGCAGGTTCCCTGTGTAGTACCAAGTTGGAGCCAAGTTGGTGGGTGTGGAAACAACAAGATCGACACCGGCAAACAACCCCGAAACCCCAAGTTCACCCTCGCCAAGATCTTCGTCGAAACCCGGTGGTCTCCTACATGGACCTGAGAACGAACCCGAAGGCCACCGACGGCGAACCCTGAGGCCCTCGACGCGACGATGCCTGCTTCCAAGATCTCCGGCATGGATCGAAAAGTTCCCCGAAGACCGATCCCGATGTACCGGAGACCGGACCCTCGACACGCCAAGATCTACCCTCGGACGCCAAGACCCGAACCGGGAGGACGCAAAGATCGCCACGAGACCGACAAGCATTTCACCCCGAAGCCAAGGCCGACCCGACTTGAGGACCCGACAAGATCTGCGCAACAACAAGATCGGCACCGACCAAGGCGGATCCGATGCGCCCCGACACCGAACCTAGTCCTTCACTGCGGATGCGACAAGATCGACCCCGGAGTCCGAGAACGACCCCGTCGAACCCTGGACCCCGAACCCCGGAACCCCAAGATCTGCCGAACCCTAATGTGTGAACCCCTTCCCGAAACCCTATTTTATAACATAATAACAACTGTTGCATAGTAATCATTCATCTTGCATGCATGCTTGTCATGTGGTTTGGGGGCCTTATGCCGATTCACCTAATAATTAAATATGGGGCCCATATGCGGGCAAATCTAGTCTCATATCGGCCTCATTTAAATTGGTGTAGCGAACCGGTGCTATCTTCTGCCATGTTAAACAACATTTAAATTGCGGGGTAGATAAACAACTGGAACCATCTAACTAAATGTCGGGACCCCCGGTTCCACTTAATCTTGCCTAATTGCATCGCATCTTTGCCATGTCATTCATCATACATGCATCATGCCGATCTTCTGCCGTTGTATTAAATATTGCATCCGGTGTTTCTTCTAGTGATTTGCTTCTTCGCGGATAAGGCCGTTGAGTTGATGTGAGCTTCGACCCGATCTTCGGTTGAACCTTCGACAATGTTTTCAGGCGAGCACCTCCCCCTTTCTACCTATCTTACTTTTATAGTATTTATTCCCTCCTGTTGTTCTATTGCTATCTGTGTCGCGTTGCTCTAGTTTTCGTAACCGTGATATCCCTTGCAGCCCTATATCGCCATGGCCACCTCCTATTACCTGTTGTTTGGTAGATAGTTGGACTTGCGCGTCGTAGTCGCTTGCTCAAGTGTTGTTGCGTGTCGCCATGTACCACAGTTGTTGGAGTATTGCCACATGTTTGATGTTGGAGGTGATCATAGTTTTACTTATCGTTCACTTTAATTCCTGTTTAACAACTAAAATTGAAGTAAGTAAGCAGAGGCATCGGTGGGTGATAGATAACATTTGGTTTCCGACCGCCCACTTGTGTCCCGTAGGACCCCGAGTACTTGATACATGTTCCTTGATTTATCGCGCTATCCACATACGGGGAGTATGGGCCCCCCTTAGCCAGAGCTTGATTCAGTCTTATTTCTTGGGGCCACAAACTAGTTTGAGGTTTTATTTACGATCCTGTACTTATGCCATGCTTTACTGCTTTATTTACGATTGTGCGATGGATAGCACACTGTACTGTTTAGGTAAGCGGAATGTTTTCGCGGTATTGACAAGCCCTGTTTGGGGTTCCCAGTCGTTTACAGCCATTGACGCAAACCTTGAGTCCGTCTCGGAGCTAGCTTACTTCGTTGCGGTTCTACTCAATGGGGTGGCCCCCTGAAATATTTCTGAATCCTGTGATTGCTTTGTCGTGAAAGCCTCGTTGGGTTTTGTTTTGGTTTTTCCGAGGTTGATCGAGTGTGTGTTGCTATTGGTGCACCCCGGCCGGGTAAAAACTTTCTGAAAGCCGTGTCCGCGGTTATGGACGACTTGGAGCACAGTATCTCGACCATAGACAAGCATAACTAAAGTTTATTGCTATAAATTTGACTTTATAATGACTAGTAATCAGCTTCACTATAACGGAATGGCTAAATAATACTGCCCACAATTGCTTGCTTGGGTTGTCGCTGGCGACCATTGTACCTGACTAGTAAGTATTGCAACTACAACGGAATGGCTAATAAAAGTACCAACAACTGCTGGGTTTTGGGTTATCTCATGCTAATTGTATCTGACTAGTAAGTGTTGCAACTATCACGGAATGGTTGACTAAAAGTGCCCACTGCTTATTTTATCAGGATGATTATCTATACCTGACTAGTAATTGCTGCAACGATAACGGAATAAATAAAACTGCCAACCGTGTGAGTTCCTCGGTTGACTTCCTCGTTTGGTCTCGAGGGGGAAACACCAGGATGGGTTTGTTTGGTGTTAGCTTCAGGTTGGATCCGAATAGGTCATTCTTATCCCTATCTGATAACCGCCAGTTGGATCGAGTCTCTATAGGTTGTTTAGTGCATGCTGCCGCTGCCGCTCAGTCCACCATACCTTTGTAGGCGAGGACCGCCGAATTCTAGTCTCGCCGTGTACTGGCCTCAGTACTGACGCTCCTCTTTTTCCTTTGGCCTTTGTCGGCACCCCTTTTGTTTAAGCAGGTTTTGAGATCGACGTCGTTAGCAGGGTTACCCTTCCGGCTTGGCCTGGGCAGGGTTATGGACGCCATTGGTTATTCTTCAGGGCTCTTAGCCCCATTTGCATCTTGTCCGTAGTCGAACGCTCTATCATTTTCAAGGTGATTTGGATCTTTGTATATTATATCTATATTATTGACTCTTTGAGTCGCTGTTGTATATATCTGTTCTATGGGTCCCATCGAGGACTGTTGTGTAATGTTATTACTTCGTTTTCTACCCGCACGAAAGTGCCTGGTGGGCACCTTTGAATCGTTTCTATGCGGGTTTGGCGGGTTTTGCTAAAACTTGCATAGGTCCGATTCTGAGGGTGTTACAGCTACAAACGGTTTCATGGAATATTGATCGGGTCCTTAGGGTTTAGGCATCGGGGCTTCTTATAGGCGAAGAGGCAAGGCTGGGAGGCGTCGAGGGGGACCACACCCTGCCCAGGCGCGGGCCCACCCTGGGCCGCGCCTAGGGGGGTGTGGCCGCCCTGTGGCGCCCCTCCGTCTCTCCTCTGGACTCCGTGTTCTCCTCGGTGAAATATTTACTTTGGATTTTGTCCCGTCCAATTCCGAGAATATTCCCTTAATAGCTTTTCTAGAACCAAAAATAGCAGAAAACAGGCAACTCGCAATATGGCAATTTGTTAATAGGTTAGTGCCAGAAAACATATGAAAATCACCTCAAAGTGTGGACAAAGCAAAGCAAAGTAGATACTAAACAAGAATGGAACATCAAAAATTATAGATACGTTTCCGACGTATCAACCGCGTGTGCGACCCCGACCCAACCCTCACGCCCGCTCGCCCACCCCGACGCCTCGACCCCATCTGCTCCCCATCCTCGAACCATCGCCACCAGACCCTCCCCACCCTCATCTTCCTCTCAGAGCTCCGCTGCTCGCTCGCCCTCGGCCTCCACGACCCTGCCACTCAGGACTCCCCTTCCCCTAGCACCGCCGCGCCTCATCGCGCCCCTGAGCTCCCCGGTGGTGTCCACCGCAGCCATGGCACCACCACACGGGCCGCCTCCCCGTGCCTACCCCTGCAGCAGAGCTCTCCTACCGCTGTCGTGGGCACGTGCTGCCAAGCCACCCTAGCCCCGACCTCTACCTCCATCGTCCTCCGCGCCCCTACATCGAGCCAGCGCCTCCTCGCCAGCAAACACCTTGTCTGCCGGAGTTTGACCCCCCCCCTCTGTGCAGCACGCCCCGCCAAGACCGTCCACCCGAGCTCTGCGGCTACCGTCACGCTCCCGCGTCCATCGCCTCTGCACCGCCCGCGGTCCTCCTCCACACCTCGAGTGCAACAGTGAGGCGTCCCCATCGTGTCCGCCTCTGCCGCTTGTCGCCTTGTCGACTCCCTGTCTACTCCACTATACAAGTATGTGCAAGGGTAGCAACATCATCCTGGATGTCCAAGTCAAGTCGTGTGGCTCCCTATTGTTGTGTTGTTCATCATCACAAGCCCTTGGTCAAGTCTGGCACATTCAAGGTCGACACAGTCAAGGCCCTGGTACCCTATCTTGTTGCCTCACGAGTCCGACCAATGTCTTCGATGTAACTCATGCGGCACTACCGATGGCCTCGACATCGGTCCGGAGCCGGTCACCGACCTCGAAGCTGGAATTCCAAGGATGACAATATGGAACCCCGATAAGATCTTTATCACGGAACCAGAGACCCCGACCCACGGATCCGATGGTCGAGCCTCCGAATACCTAATCCATAATCCTTCTCCTTCCTGGATCCAAAGACCGATCCCGCCGAACCAGATCTCGCTGAACCCCAAGATTGTCATCCAATGTGTGACCCTGATCCGACCCCTATTTTTATAATATGACACATCTATCTTGTTGCATTTAAATTATACATGATTGCATTCATACCATGTGGATTTGGGGGCATTATTCCGATTCACCTCATAAATTAAATATGGAGACCATATGCGGGCTATTCTAGTCTTATATTGGCCCCATTTAAATTTGCGTAGCGAACCGATGATATATTATGCCTTGTTAAGTCAACATTTAAATTGCAGGGTATCTAAACAACATAAACCTATTAATTAATTGTTGGGACCCCGGTTCCACTTAATATTTCCTAATTGGATCGCATCTTTGCCATGTCATGCATTATATATGCAGCATGCCCGATCTTCTATCGTAGTATTAAATAGTGCATCCAGTGTTTCTTTTAGTGCTTTGCTTATTCACGGATTAGGGCGATGAGTTGATGCGAGAGTCGACCCGATCTTCGGGTGAACCTTCGGCAATGTTTTCAGGTGAGTATTCTCCCCTTTCTACCTATTTTATATTTATAGTCTTTACTTCCTCCTATAGATCTATTGCTATCTGTGTTGCGATGCTTTAGTTTCCGTGCACCATTTATATTTTCTTGCAGCCTCTATATTGCCTTGTAAACCTCCTATTGCCTGTTGATTGATAGACAGTCGGCCTTGCGAGTCATAGTTGCTTGCTCGGGTGCTGCTTCGCATCGTCGATATTCCATCGTTGTTGGGTGGTTGGCACATGATTAATGGTGGATATGATCATGGCTTTAATTATTGTTTAATAACTAATATTGAAAGTAGGTAAATAATGCAGAGGCACCGGTGGGTAATAGACAATATTTGTTTTTTAACCGCCCACTTGTGTCCACCTAGGACCCGAGTTTTTGACACCTGTTCTGAGATCGAGCGACCTAACCACAGGTCGGGTGTGTGGGAACCCCCATCGATTTAATACCTGATTTCAAAGTACTGTGCTGGGGCCACAAACTAGTTTGGGGCTTTATTACTATCTTGTATTTATGCCATGCTTTACTGCTTTATTTACTATTGCGCATGGAGCGCATGTACTGTTTAGGAACAAATGCGGATTGTTTTCGCGGTATCGACTAGCCTAGTCACACTTTCGAGTTCCCAGTCATTTGCAGCCACTGACGCAAACCTCTGGGTCCGTTCCGGAGCAGGCCAACTTCGTTGCGGGTAGCTTAGTGGGGTGTCCCCCATGTGCTTGCTTTGGATCTAGGAAACTTCGTGTCTGAAACCCCGTCAACATACCGTTGGTTGTATGTTTTGTGATCTTGTACCTACCTAATCTAACAACAAGGGTGTAGGTGTGTGTGGAAACTTTGGTGCACCCCTTCAGGGTTTAATCTTTTTGAAAAGCCATGTCCATGGTTATGGACGACTTGGAGCACCGTTCTTGATCATAGACAACTATAAATAAAGTTTACTGTTATAATTTGACTTGTATCTGGTATGACTAGTAAGCTAGATAACCACCACAGTAAGAATGAATAAAACTGCCAACCGTGTGAGTTTCCTCAATAGGACTTCCTCGTTTGGTCTCGAGGGGGAAATACCAGGATGGGTATGTTTGGTGGTAGTATCAGCTTGGTTCCAAATAGGTCCTTCTTATCCCTCTCTGATAGCCAACAGTTGTATCGAGTCTCTATAGGTTGTTTAGTGCATGTTGTGCTTCCGCTTCAGTCCACGATACCTATGTAGGCGAGGACCGCCGAATTCTAAGACTCGCCGAGTATTGGCCTCAGTACTGACCGCTCTCTTTTTCCTTCGCCCTTTGTCGGCGCCCCTTTTGTTTAGCAGGTTTGAGCTTGACGTCGTTAGCAGGGTTACCCTTCCGGCTTGGTGTAACACCCCAGTTTTACTTAATCAATATTAGGGTTAGTTTTGTGCATCATGAGCATCATCATTTAAATTGTGCATTGGAGAAAACAAATCAAAACTCTAAACCCTAGTTTTCTCCCCTCTCTTTGAAACACATTCAAATGGTTTGAATTTGAAAAACCCCCAAAATTATTGGAGCCCAAATGGATTAAAAAGGGTTCATAAATATTTTATATACTTTATAAAAGCCTCTAGTATTTTGAATAACTCAAAACAGATTTGTATATGGAAATACAAAAACAAAAGTGAAAACAGAAATAAAAAAACAGATTCTGGAAATAAAAAATAGCAGCCAGACCCTTATCAGGCCGGCCCAACCCTTTCTCTCCTCTCTCTCTGCCGCCCACACGCGCTAGCACCCGGCCCAAGCCAGCCCATCTCGTCCCATACCCCTTCGCGTGCTTCTTTTTTCTTCTTCCTCGGCACCGGTGGGTAAGCTGCTCGCTGTCCGTGCGCCGGTCATCGATCGTCGCCGCGCCAAGATGAACGCCGCCGCTCTGGAGAGGATATAAGACCGTCGTGTCGTGCTCTGCCCTCTCTCCTCATCCCCATATCCCCCTCTCCCCGGCTCTGTTGCTCGTGCGCAGAAGCCGAACCCTAGCTCCGGCCAGGACCTCGTCGTTCCCGTCGTTCCCGGCCTCCTCTCGCCGTTCTGAGGCCACCTCCGAGCTCGCCAAGCTCGCCAAGCTGCATTGATTCGCCTCAGCTAGGTCACGAAGCCCCGCGCGCTCGCAGTCAAGCGAATCGAGGTCTCCGACCCGACTCTGGCCACCGCTGTCGTCGTCGATTCCGGCCGCGTCCGACCATCTCTGGCCTCGCTGACCCCTCCACAGCCTCCGTGGTGAGCCCCTCCACCTCCCAGTCCTCTCCGTGCCTCCCCTCCCTCTATGTTTTGCCCTGTCACCTATCGCCCACGTGCTCCGCCGCCATTAGCTGTCGCCGTCGTTGCTCCCGCAACCAAAACGGAGCAGCGCCGCCTGATTCTGGCTCAGCGTGATGCACTGGTTCGAACCCGCCCAACCGCGCTTCCCAGATCGCTCCCTAGCACCGTCTGGCCGTTCTCTGGCGAGGCCCGCGTGGCGCCCGTGTGACGTCCACATGGTGCCTGCGTGGCCCTGGTCCCACCAGTCAGCCTCTAGGGCTAGGCTCTGCCCCGGTAACAAATGCCCCTGAGCCCATTTTGCGTGTGTGGCTGCTGAGGTGGCTACGGGCCCATCGGTCAGCCACTATGGCTAGCCCAGGCCTCGGTTGAAAAAGGATTTAAGTTTTATTTAAATTAAGAAAAGGTTTAATAATTTCATAAATTGTTTTGAACATTGTAAATTCAATAACTTTTAATCTGTAATTCAGAAAAATACAAATAATATATCAAAATGTTCAGAAAAATGAGAACTACCTCTTTAAGCTATAATCATGCATTGTTAAGCAACTTAAATGACAAGTTTAATTAGAAGAACATAGCAACCCCTCATAGGTGATTCCGGAGTTTCCCCGATTTAGGGTTTATACCCCTCGGAACCCCGAATAAACTGTCGAACATGTTTTAGGGTTAATTTTCAATACAATTTAACTTTTCATATCGTCATCATTGCTTGAGCATTGCATCGATGCCATGTGTTGATTGTTTTCCTTTATTTCCGATGTTTGGTTCTTCCTCGGTAGAATACGAGATCGAGATCGAAGCCCGAGGACAACACCATCGAAGATCGAAGATCGACGAACAATACTTGACCAACTGTAACCAAGTCAAGTACAAGATATCCGAAGATCTGCTTATGGGTTATCAACAGGCAAAGGCAAGCATAGCCCCACCATGATATAACCCTATGTTTTCGAAAGCATTTCAATTCTTGCCATGTTGCATACGATTCTACTGTGGTCTTTTATCGATAGATAAAGTATCCTATCTATTGCATTACTCCCTTTGAGCTTATATTACCTGATCCACTACTCCTAGCATAACTAGGTTTGGCTTGTGTGCGCTGCTAAAGCTTATATCTGTGTCCTTCTTAGCCATGCATAGCTGTTAAGTCTGGTCCATCCAAATGATGTATCAGATGCAGATAATCTAGTATGACAGGAGAACGTGACGAGATGATATCCGAGGTGATATAAGTTAAACATGCTAAGGCTTGTATGGGAGGCCACAGTGGGATGTGGTTTTTCTAGTCCCATGCTCACCACCACTAGGACCTGAGTTCTTGCCTTTGGAACCAAGACGAGCGTGCAACCACACGGGGCCTGGAAAACCTCACGAGAAGCTAACTTGCCTAGTAGATTCCATGAGTCACATAGTTCGGGCGTTCCATTCGACATATGCATAGAAAATCTTTTGAAAGATTTGCTGGGTGATGGTGCATTCATAACAGGTAGGGAAGCGTGGACCGGGTTGCTTGGGGTAGATAGCGCCCCTGTCAAACCAACCTTGCCTCACATCTTTAAGTACCGGCTTCGGGATTTGACCCGTTACAGCGGAACTATACTTATTGCGTGACTCATGGTCTCGACGAAAGCAAGGTAAAGGTCGTGTCTAACCACCCTCTATCGGCCTTCCAAGGAAGAGGGCTAATCATGTGGCATTAAGAGAAGGTTAGTACGTGTGGGTAAAGTTGTACACCCCTACAGGGTAATAATCTTTTCGAAAAACCATGTTCACGGTTATGAACGACTTGGCGGCCGGACTCGAGATCATAGAGAACTTTAACCTAATCGTAAAACTTGGCAGATCAACGTGTGCTTAAGGATGCTTCCTCATGGGTACGAGGGGGTGATCCTAGTTCAGATGATGATGATTCGGTGGATATCAAAAGATGATGATCAATATTTCGAAGATGTCGCTCTCTTATCCCTTTTAAAATACTCTGATTAGACGAGCTTCTTCTCTCTCTTGTTTTATAAACAAAAGATGGCTTTATGCAAAACAACTCCACCAGCCATAAGTCTTGCGGAGTACACCTTGTACCCACCCTTGCTTTGTTGATACTTTTGGCAGAGTAAGTGTTCACCTGAAGACGAGTTCCGTACTACATCGACATTGACCAGTAGCTTGGGGTTCCCGGCCGGCAGCCTGGAATCTATGGGCTGGGACGTCATCGTTATGCTTCAGGCCTCTTAGGCCATTTGTTAAGTTTGCTATACTTAATAGCATAATGTGCCTTCCGTTGTTTGATGTTTGTGATCAGTGACCTCTGCTTGTAATAATTTGGTTCTCTGCTCAGTTATGAGCTTGCTGTAATAATTTTTGTGTCGTAGGGTCATTGCTGTGTTATCGATTCTTCACTGGATATTCTCGAGCTCAAGGTTAATCTTATGTCAGACTGAGGTCTAGGATTTGTTTAGCCCTGATCCCGGGGGTGTCACACTTGGCCTGGGCAGGGTTATGGATGCCATTGGTTATTCTTCAGGGCTCTTAGCCCAATTTGCTTCTTATCCGTACTCGGATGTTGTAGCATTTTGAAGGTGATTTGGATCTTCATATTGTATATCTGTATTTTCAACTCGTCGAGTCACTGTTGTATATATCTGTTCTACGGGTTCCATCGTGGACTATTGTGTAATGATATTACTTTGTTTTCCATCCGCACGCAAGTGCCTGGTGGGCACCTTTAAATCGTTTCTATGCAGGTTTGGCGGGAATCACTAAAACTTACATGGAGCCGATCCAAGGGTGTTATAGCCGGGGTTTCTGTTGCCTTAGCTAACACTTCCCTGATCATGAGCTTGTGCTATTTTTGCTTTCCTGGCCACAACCGGGTCATAAGGCACCATTTGCTTGTTCCTTCTCCTAGAGGTTACCACCTCTTCTCTCCTCAGGCCTCCACCGGGTAAGGAGGCTGCAACAACTAATCTTGCCGGAGCACCCTAGATGAATGAACGACGCGAGGACCCCCTAGCCTTGCCGGGTTATTCTTGAGAAGTTCCTCATTTTTTGGTTTGCTAAGCGTTCCAGCTCATTGACTCTTTATTGCTGCCTTTGCAGGGCTTCGTCGGATAGAGCAGATATCTCGGCAGCTGCTGCATCTGCATCCCTGAGGGTCTTCGCAGGTGTGTTATACCTCGGCAACCCTGGGTCAGCCGAATCACCTGGTCTTGGCACATGTTCCTTGTTTATATCACTAAGGAGGTTTTTTCCTCTTATTCTTACACCATCCATGCGAGTTGGTCTAGTGTTAAGCTTGTTCGCCATGGCATACTCACACAAGGTAATGTTCAGTGACTGTTGAGCTGCTGCTACTTTCTTAGCTCCCTCTAACACTTTCTGCTGGGTCTCCTCTAGCTTGGATTGTGCTTGATCCGGGTATATAATAGGAGCTATAAGAGTAGTTAAGCTATCTATGGCTTCCTGCAGGATATTCTACGGTCTCTCCAGCTGAGGGCCCCTCGAACGAGGTGCTCTGGGAGTCACATTCCCCGTTTGTACCGGGTTTGTAGCCGTCGGGTCTCTGTTGGTGCCGGCGCCAGCGCCTGCGGCTGGTGCAGTCATCATCACCTCGACGCTGCCAGCGGGGTGAGTGATACGCTGCTCACGAGTTGCGCAGAGGGGCGGCTTACCCGCCACAACGACTCGCTGCGGATAGACACGGGAGGTGTAGACACCGATGTAGAACTTGTGTGCGCCGAAGCTGACAAAGACGTTGTTGCGTGGAGGAGGACGCTTGCCAGAGTTGCAGATGTTGTCGCTGACATAGTCCTGCGAGTTGAATCACTGGACTAGCTCAGAGACGATGCGCTCTCTAGTGGCGATGAAATTTCCCGTATGGACCTTGACTCTAGCTAGCACCGCTGCTGGCCCCACGGTGGGCGCCAACTATCGTGGTGATGGCACGGCAGATGCCATGGGTAGGCTAAAGATGGGGCCAATGTGTACTAGTGGGATCCAGGGAGGGATAGCATAGTGGATATACACACGATGGATACTATCAAGATCTATTACTTTGACCAACAATGGAGTACACTTGCTCCTTGAGCTATATCAGGGAGAAAGGAGGAAGAAAAAGTAAGTTGCTCTCCCTTAGCTCGAGGGTTTCTCCTCTATAGAATGGATCGATGCCCCCTCTAGGATGTCTTGGATTACCTTATAAAGGGGTGGCCAGGTTATAATTAGGGCTGAGCTGGACAGCATATTCCCAGCATATACCCTTCCCAAAGTAGTAATTCGGCGGTCTCCTTTCCGCTGTCGCCCTCCTCTACATGACAAAGACCCAGAGCCCATGACATGTGACCGTTGGGCTCTGGGATTGTCACCTCGTTACCTCTGTTCTGTTCTTGTGACTCTGGCTTTTGTTCTGTAGCACTTGTCTCTCCTTGGATTCCTGAGGGAGAGACAGAGGACCATGTTGACCTTGGGGCTCGTTCTCTCCTTCCAGACAAGCCAACACACCTGAACCGGCCTTGTTCTTTATAACTCGGCCAAGCCAGTACCTGCAAATATAAAGTGTGTTAGACATCATGTTGACATACCTCATATGTCGGCCAAGACAAGCCAATGTTGTTTAGCTTTGGGTAATTCGGCCCTTATTCGGCCGGCCCTCATATAACTCGGCTGGATCATGCCTTGGCCCAATCAATACCTTGGTGGGATTTGCCCTTTTACCTTAGCTTGACCCTACCTGGGGTCATCCCCCCCAACAGGAGACTACCACCCGGGAACCGTATGGTGCTCTTCCTTCCCATCGCCCTTTTTGGTGGAGGGATTAGCGACATTATGTTCATCCTCCACTATCTCAACCATTGGTTTAGCCGAAACATTCCCAGGAAGAGTAAGGGGTTCCTCTTGAGGAGGAGGTGGTGAGGCTATCTTCTCTCTAACAAGTTGCTCAACTAGTTGATGCAACTATTTGATTTCGTTGCCCAGGGAGGAGCTCAAGCTTGATTCCAATTTATTGAGATCCTCCATGGAAACCATGGTGCTAGCCTCACTCCCTTCTTATCCATCATGGCTACCCATACATTCTTAGGCGGTAAAGCCCGAATAAAGAGCCGAGGCTTTGATACCGATTGAAGGATCGTATGGGCACCTAGAGGGGGTGAATAGGTGCTACTTCAAATTTTAATATTTTTAAATTTAGGGTTTGACACATGTGACACTCCTAGGATTAGGGCTAAACAAATCCTAGACCTTAGCCTGACATAAACTTAACCTTGAGCTCGAGGATATCCAGTGAAGAATCGATAACACGGCAGTGACCCTACGACACAAAATTATTACAGTAAGCTCATAACTGAGCAAAGAACCAAATTATTACAAGCAGAGGTCACTGACCACAAACATCAAACAATGGAAGGAAAATTATGCAATTAAGTATAGCAAACTTAACAAATAGCCTAAGAGGCCTGAAGCATAACGATGATGTCCAAGCCCATAGATTCCAGGCTACCGCCGGGAACCCCAAGCTACTCGTCAGTGTCGATGTCATACCAGACTGATCTTCAGGAGAACACTTACTTTGCTACAAAAGTATCAACAAAGTAAGGGTGAGTACGGGGTGTACTCAACAAGAGTTATGGATGGTGGGGCTGTTTTGCATAAATTTATCTTTGTTCATAGAACAAGAGGGAGAAGAATCTCATCTAAATAGAATATTTTAAAATGGGATAAGGGAGCGACATCTCCAAAGTATTGATCATCATATCTTTGATATCCACCAAACCTCATCATCTGAACCTTAACTAGGATCACCCCCTCGTACCCATGAGGAAGCATCCTTAAGCACATGTTGATCTACCAAGTTTTACGATTAGGTTATAGTTCTCTATGATCATCACGTCCATTTCCAAGTCGTCCATAACCATGGACACGACTTTTCGAAAAGATAAATACCCTGCAGGGGTGTACAACTTTACACACACGTACCAACCGACTCGTAATGCCAAAATTATCAGCCCTCTTCGTTGGAAGGCCGACAGAGGATGGTTAGACATGACCTTTACATTGATTTTGCCGAGACCATGAGTCACGCCCTAAGGATGGTCCGCCGTAATGGGTCAAGTCCCGAAGCCGGTCCCCAGAGATGTGAGGCGAAGTTGGTTCCACCAGGGGATCCATCGACCCCAAGAAACCTGGTCCACACTTCCCTACCTGTTATGAATGCACCTCCCTCACCTTGTCTTTCAAAAACATTTTCAATACGTATGCCAAATGGAATGCCCGAACTATGTGACTCATGGAATCTACTAGGCAAGTTAGTCAATCGAGGGGTTCCCAAGCCTTGTGTGGTTGTATGCTCGTCTTGGTTCAATAGGCAAGAACTCGGGTCCTAGTGGTGGCGAGCATGGGACTGCAAAAACCACATCCCACCGTGGCCTCCCATACAAGCCTTAGCATGTTTAACCTTTACCACTGATCTCATCTCATCAAGTTCTCCCGGCATACTACATTCTATACATCTGATACATCATTTGGATGAACCAACACTAACGTCTATGCATGGATAAGCAGGACACAGATATAAGCTCTAGTAGTGCACACAAGCCAAACCTAGTTATGCTAGGAGCAGTGGATCAGGTAGTATAGGCTCAAAGGGAGTAACACAATAGATAGGATACTCTATCTATCGATAAAATACCATAGTAGAATCGTATGCATCATGGCAAGAATTGAAATGCTTTCAAAACCATAGGATTGTATAATGGTGGGGCTATGCTTGCCTTTGCCCATTGAAAACCAATAAGTAGATCTTCAGGTATCGTGTACATGACTTGATTACAGTTGGTCAAGTATTGATCTTCATTCTTCGATGTTGTTGATCTTGAGATTCGATCTCGATCTTGGTATCGTATTCCACCGGGAAGAACCAAACACCGGAAAGAAACAAAATAATCAACACATGGCATTGATGCAATGCTCAAACAAGTATGATGATATGACAAGTTATATAGCATTGATATGAAACCCTAAAACATGCTCGACCATTTTAAATAGGGTCCGAGGGGTGCAAACCCTAAAACAGGGAGAACCTCGGAGCCACCTACGGGGTTCAATTTGGTTTTTATAATTAAACCTATCATTGAATTTGTTTATCAATGCATGATTATATCTTTAAGAGATATATCTCATTTATTTGAACATTTTGATATATTATACATATTTTTCTAATTTAATATGAATTAGTTATGATTTTTCCCAATTTCAATCCATTTTAAGTCATTTTTAAAACAACTAATTTTTTTTGGAATATCTAAATTATTTTCCAACTTGGACCCACATGTCATATGTTTATTCATTTTAGAAAACATTTATATAAATTATTAAAAGGCTAACATCCTAGGCCCACAGAGGTTTATTTATATTCTAGAATTAATTTTACAAACACATTTAATAAAAGAGAAGGGGCTTATTGCATCACTATGACGTCATCAATGGTGGAGCTCTCAAATCGAACGTGGGGCGGCAACGAGGGCTACCTAAAGATGGTGGCACCGCTGCCATTTGGTCACACGAGACGGCGACACAACGACAACAAGCGGCAGCGTTGGCAAGTGCATGTCGGGGAGGCGAGCTAGAGGGCAAGGGAGGATTGGGAGAGGTGCTGGAGCACCGGTAGCTCACCAGGAAGACGATGGAGGGTGCGACGAGGCTAGATGAGGCTGGACGGAGGAGAATCGACAGCGGCCAGAGCTCGAGAAGCTGACGATGTGGGGCTCAATTCTAGTCAAACGGTGTCCTCACAGCTTGCGTGGCTTGACGAGAATGATGACGGCGACACGACGCTTCTCCCAGGCTACTCCATGGGAATCGGGGCGGTCGGTAACGGCGAGGCTTGACAAAGCCCAAGCGGCTAGGGTTTCGGGTTGGGGAACCTGGGAGAGCAAGAGTAGAAACAGGGCACGACTAGGGTTCTTTGCGGCGGCCAGAGGGTCTTGTAGGCATCCGGGGGCGACAACACGAATCCTGGTGCGGTGATCATCGCAACGCCGGCGAGCAGCAAAGGCAGCGACAATGAGCTGCTTCTGTCATGAGGAAGACGACGCACGAAGGGGTACTGGGCTAGGGTGGGCTGCGGCCGAGCCGAGATGGGCTGCAGCGGCTGCGGGCGAGCGGCAGAGAGAGAGGGAAGGAGGCTAGGTTGCGGCCCAGTTTACCTAGGAAGCATTTTTTATATAGAACCTTTTCTATTTATGTTTTCTCTTTTCCATTTGTATTTCAATTTCTTTTCTATTTTTGATTATTCCAAAAATACCAGAGGTTATATAAAATATGTAAAATTATTGCAGGGCCCTTGTAATCCATTTGGGCTCCACTATTTTTGGTAGTTTTCAAAATATAAAAACATTTGAATACGTTTTCAAATAAAGAGAGAGGGTTAGGGTTTAGGGTTTTGCATAATTTCTTGTTGCGTGAATTTTTATAAGATGATGCTTATGATGCACAAACAAACCCTAAGTTCTATTTAGCTAAAACTGGGGTGTTACAATACAAAAGGTAAATTATCTAGATATGCAAGTAAGGTGAATTTACCTATATGTCACACTAGCATAATACTAATCAAGAGCAAGATATAAGTAAAGTGCGATAAAAGATAGAAGTAACCAAAGTGGAGCACGCGTAGACACAAGGATGATTTCCCGCAATTTCTTCCTTTTGAGGGGAAATACGTCTCCGTTTGGAGAGGGGGTGGTTTCAAACACTAACGCCACAAAAGGCCTCCCTTGTTCTCCGATGAACCGCACCCCAAGGGGATTGATTAACTCTTCCACTATATCGACAACCTTCGATGTGGTAGCCGGTACCTTTACAACAAGTTCGAGGCACATATCCACAACTAAATTGTAGGCTCCCGAATAGAAGCAAGCTGTCACAACAATCAAAGACAAACTTGTAAGAACCGAATAAAGGCCTAGGGTTTCCAATGAAACACTAAAGCTAGGGTCCCTCAAGTGAATGAGGGGGAAATGAATATATCTTTTGGTGAAGATGTAGATCAAGGCCTCCTCCTTCGATTCTCCAAAGATGAAGGACTTTGGATGGTTGGAGGGGGAGATCTCGTTGATTTGGTGGCTCACCTTTAGGGTTCTTGAGGTTGGGGAACGAGCAGTCTCCAAAGGTAGAAATAGGGGCCTTTAAATAGGCCCCTAGGAAATGTAGCCATTGGAGTCACTTAACCCGGAGTGTCTGGCATAATCACCCCAAACATTCCGGCCAGGGCCGAACACTCCAGCCTCTTCACCCCGGACACTCTGGCCTGGCACAGATTCTCCAACGAATCCGGCCAGAGTCCGGGTGGTGTCCGATGTGGGACACATAAAGGATGCAGCCTCTCGCAAAAACTCGAGGAAATCTCAGGGCCGGATACTTCGGCTGGCACAGGCCGGGCATTCTGGCTCGAACGGATACTCCAGCCAACATCAGCCGGATAGTCCGACAGAAACAAGTACTGCCCACAATAAAAGCCTGGAATCCTGTTTTCCCATTGAGGGAGCAACACTAATATTATGCTGACAATATAAATATGCCCTGAAACAATTTAGTACATGATTAAAACATCCTAGTGTTGTTAACAAACATCAAAACAATATGAAGGGCAAAAATTCCCTTTCACATGGGCACCCCTTTATATATGAGAAGGGGTCGTGCCCTCCCTATTGGGTGCCCCATGTGGGACTAAAGGATAAAATAAAAATCCAGGAAAAAGACAGACAACCGCTGGGCCAACAAACCGTAGCCCAGCAACCCTCGCGGCCAGTCGGGTGGGTCGGCCACCCACTGCGCGACCCAGTGCAGTCGCCATAGCGCGCGTGTGGCCTAGCCACGGCGGCCAGCGGCCTGGGAGGCGAGGCGGTAAGGAGGTGGCGACCAGGTGGACCGCGGTCAGCCAACCTCGTGCCCGCCCGCTCACACCTGGTGGCCAGCTACCATGCCCGCTCGCATGGCCTGCCAGCAGCGCCTGCCTGGCAGCCGCCTGCGCTGCGCATAGCGCCTTCCCGCGCGCCTACGTGGGCCGCCAGGCCCACACGCCTCTGGTGCAATTTCTGCTATTTTTTCCTTTTCCTTTTCATGGTGACTTTCTCCTAGGCCAATTTCCTCCGGGGTTTTGGCCTAATGAGAAAGTTGTCCTATAGATTTTAATTTAAATATTTATTTAGTACATATTAATTCTCAATCAATATATAATAAATGCATATTATAAATTGCCATTTATCTGGAACACCTTTTAGACATTTTCTTTCTTTCTTTCTTCGAACAACTTTGGATCTCTCTTCAAAACGATTCTGTATTTCTCTTTATCTATTGTGATTCCAACTTACAGAGGATCTCTAGCTCATCGTACCATTAAGTGTATCTTTCCTACAGCTCGGGAATGGCACAGACATGATATCCATCAATGATCAATAGAGAGACCGAGATGCCCATAATGACCCTCTATGCGTTCCATGATGATGATGTCATTTGAACCATAAACGTCGAGTCCAATTCCCTTTATTTTTTCGATACGACTTGTCCGAGATTCGATCATTTGGTATGACATACCTTGTTTAATCTCGTTACCGACAAGTACTGTTTCACTTATTACCGCAATATTTCATCCCCGTGACCTAGTCACATGTTGCAATATTATGGATGTAATCTCACCAAGTCGATCGGCCTTGTGTATATTACCTGTCACTAGGTGAACAAATCCCGCTCTTGATTCATAGGCCTCAACTATACCTCTAGAATACCCAACGTACACCTTTATAATCACCCAGCCAAGGAAATGACGTTTGATGTAGTTTAGGCAGCATCAGGAGATAGTGATTAATATGATCTCACGGTCTAAGGAGAAAGAGACTATGTTTCTAACTATTGCAACGATGAACTTCGTGATTTGACCGTGTCGCTATTTTTGGGTAATGTGCATCACATCATTCAGCAGTGACATGACCTCGTTGTCAACTGGCATATAAGCCACATGATCAGAAAACCTTGATCATCGGTTGCCCAATGAACTTGTATGAATAGAGGCTACTAGGGACTTCCATTTTATATCACACTTGTATCAATTTTTCCACTTGATATAGTTATAGCATAATATAAAACTATTATGAACTAATTGAGATATAACAATAATAACCATTTATTATTTGCCTCTAGGGTATATTCACTTCACGTCGGTGGGTCCGTGGGTGGGTGGATGGGTGCGTGTGCGACTGTGTGGCTAAGAGCAAGTACAATAAGTCCTAGTCAGCTGGCTATAAGAATTAAACTAGTATTGTTTTGCTTAGTTGGATGAGAGAGAAGAGGTGAGAGAAGAGAGGTGGGCTCTTATGCAATAGTCAGCTCTTGCGCGTGCTCCTAGACACGTTGTGAGTATGTGAGTGGGGCCATTCAATTACAAAGTAGTATTCTTTAAAAATAACTATTATACTACTTGGCTAAAAGCTGACTATAAATGACCTTATAGCCAGCAAGCCGACTGTTTTATTGGAATTGCTCTAAGCATGTGTGCGTGGTGTGGGCGATAGGTTCGTGGCATTTTCTAGTTAGCGCATGCGCGCGCGGTTGGGCTGCACCGGGTAGCTGGGGTTAGCGTCGGCATGCGGAACGTTAAGGCACCGTGGGTATTGGGAGTGGATCCAGCGGGGTATTGGGAGCGTAGCTCAGCAGGCGCCGGTTGTACATGGCTTAGCGCCGGTGCGCACGGGTTCCATGTGTCGGGGGTATGTGCGGGTGGGAGGGCTGGAGGGTTCGTTCCTTAGCGCCGACATGCAAGGTCATGTGTACGTCGATAAACCAGTAGCACCAGCGCGTGGCCATGATTGGGCGCCAGCGAACCAAAAATTTAGCGCGTCGGTAGTAGTTTTTTCTATAGGCCTTTTCCTAGCAGTGGGGCGGAAAACACGCAACCCGACTGGTTGACCATATTGACCATAGTAATAGCACTTAATCTCTTATTTTTGCTCGTTAAGCCTAGTGGCGGAGGCTCCGTATATGAGGAGAGGGCCGCAGACGGCGGCGGGACTAGGATTGGCAGATCTTGAGACGAGATCTTGGCCTTGTACTTCCGCATCGTCCTCTTCAGTGGTCTGGCTTGATTCTGGCCTTTATTGGCAGGTCTGAAGTTTGAGTTGGAGCGACTAGGATCGAAGCACCTCTGCTCCTCCCGGCCGCTGAATTCTTCGCACCGCCACTCTGGCGAGCACTGCCAGTCCTTGTCGCGCCGCCGCTAGGTAGCATCATTATCCAGCGTCCTCTAGCATAGATCAAGCTCCAGCCGACGATCTTCGACATTAGCACCATCTTTGAAGGGGCATTTGTTAGAGGCACACCCCGAGCCACGGCCACGCTCCATCGCAAGCACTCTAGCGATGGGGGAGAGGGATTGGTGGAAGGGTTGTGAGCAGTGGGAGGCAGGGAAGGAGAGACGAGGGAGAGGCGACGAGATCCAGATCTAGATATGAACCACCCCCACATGTAAAAGAGAGGCAGGAAAACCGCAAATGGGATCTTGGGCACCAACCTGCACCCATAGCCACTTAAGTACATGTCCGCTCCCCTAGCGGGCCAAACAGGGATGCCCCACTCCCACACGGGTAAAGTGGGCCTATTACGAGCCACATACCCTTTCGCAGCGGGCGGTGCCACCTGGGTTGCCAAATGGCCCGAGACATTCCCCACATTGGCAGAATTGGGCCTCACCACTTGTTGGCCCGACTCACGACCCGCAAGCCCTTCCGTTCGATCCGAGGGCGAAACAACTAACACAGGGGAAGAAACCCTAGGTTTCACTAGTAGCGTCACCACCACCGTCATTGGGTCCAGCGCCTTCCTCGTCGGCCAAATCGGCGGCGCCTCCGGGGAGCATCCCTCTGACAGCGCATGCCAAAGGTCCTCACCCAAGCAACAATCCACCAGAGCAGTAGCATCCTGCGAGCACGCGCCGACGGGCAGATCTAGGCCTCTCGCTCTTGAACATATCTGTGACGCTGGCCTCCTCCTCCTCGTCGGTGGAATCTTTTGTAAGCACTCAGAATCTCGAGCACAAGCCACCCAGGCACGGCGGGCGCTTCCGCATCGGGCTGGCGGGGCACAGGGGACGCTCACACAGTCCCCTTCCGAAGTTGGCGAAGCTAGCGGTCCGTGAGGCTTTCTCGCAGGCGCGAAGCCTAGCCGTTAGACACATCTGTCTAGATGGATCCGTTTGTGAAACTTGGGGGTCATGTGTACTTTTTATCATTCAGCTAACGGCTAACAATCTGGAAAATTATAGATTCACGTCTTTCGTGTCAGCAGGAACATCCACCACCTTCATCACATGAGAGTAATAAAATATACTCTAGAAGAGAGAGATAGAGAAAGGAGTGGCGGCGCAGCTGCGGGTCAAAATGAAGGAGGGCAGATGTGAGACTAGGGTTTTCTACTATGGGCGGCTGAGATCGCGAGGGGGATGAAGATCTGACGTACAGTGGCTCTGAGCATGCATATATATATATATATATATGCTGTCCAAGAGAAAGGAATCCTCACTGCACTCTGCTAGGGTGTGTTCGGTTCTGGAATTCGGTGGAACGGAACCGGTCCGTTCCGCGTCTAGCGTTCGTTCGTGCGTTCGGTTGGAAGAAAGGAACGGAACCAGGTAGTTCCTCGGAATGGAATATTCCTCTAATATGCGGAACGAGGTCGTCCGACCGAATTGGCCGGACCACGCGGAACGGCTCACTAATTCGCGAACTAATCCAGCTAAGATGATTAGTTACTGAATCAACGGGAATTTTTGGCTGTGATGATGATCAGCTGAGATGATTAGCGACAAAATTTTGCAAAAACACGCTGTCTTCTAATTTGAGTATATTTTGCAAAGATTTTGAAAAAAAAAAGATTTCTATGATTTGGTACTTTTAGCAAAGATTTTAAGACAAAAATAAATATTTGCTACGGTTAATTACAATTGTTAAATTTAAGCTTAAATTATTAGAATTTTAAGCATCATTATAGCTATTCCGTTCCGGTCCCAATTCTTCCAACCGAACACAATATGAGACCATTCCGTTCCTCGTTCTTTTCCGAACCGAACACAGGGTCGGAACCGTCCCATGCTCTCGGAACGGACTCACTCCGTTCCGTTCCCTCTCGTTCTAGAACCGAACACATAGCTAGTTCATGCCGTGCGTTGGGAACACACACACACAGACTTGGTCATGTCGGTGACAAGGCCACACATCCACTCCATTTCGTCACCGCGCCCAGATCTCGGCCAGCCCGGCGGACGGCGGTCTGGCTTTCGTGTTGGCTACAGCTCGCCTGCCTGTCCGTCTGGCAGCATTAATCTATCCGCTTCACCACCGTGCCAACCAAAAGCAATAGAATTGCTGCCGGAGTTCGATCCGGCGGACACGGGCGCCGGCCACGGCCTCATCGAGCGCCTCACCGTGGACGCCGCGGCGATCCAGCAGGAGGTCCTCGCGGAGATCCTCGCCCGGAACTCCCACACGGAGTACCTCGGCCGCTTCCTGGGTTGCTTGCCGCCGGCGCCGGGCGGCGCCAAGCAGCGGGCGGCATTCAAGGCGCGTGTGCCCGTCGTCGGGTACGAGGACATCAAGCCCTACGTGTACCGCATCGTCTCCGGCGAGCCGTCCAGCATCCTCTGCTCCGAGCCCATCACCGACTTGGTGAGAAGGTACATACTAGTATAAACCATGCATTCCCGCGACGCACAAACCTGATGAGGTGTATGTGTGTGTTTCTCATCGCATCGATCTCATGTCATGGTGGGCCTGCAGCTCGGGCACCTCCGGGGGGGGAGCAGAAGCTGTATCCATCCACCGCGCAGAAGCTGGAGCAGAGGCGGTTCTACAATGCCTTTGAGGCACTCGTGCGGAACATGTAAGCACACGCACACACACACACCATATTATTGTCGATCAGGGCCAGGCATGTACTATGTATATTTTGTGTTGCAGTCATTTGCATGCCGACCAGCAGCAAAGCGGCAAGGGAATGTACCTCATCTTCACCTTCAGTGGGAAGCCCACCTTGTCCGGCTTGCCGGTCCTCTCCTCCAGCACGGCCTACTGCTACAGCACCCATTTCCGGGACCATGACATCCGCGGGTACACCAGCCCCATCGAGGCGGTCCACTGCCCAGATGTCAAGCAGAGCATGTACTGCCAGCTGCTCTGCGGCCTCATCCACCGCGGCGTCGTCGACCACGTCGGCGCCGCCTTTGCTCATGGCTTCGTCAAAGGAATCAGGTTCCTGGAAGAGCACTGGCAGGAGATGTGCTCCAACATCCGCGCCGGCCATCTGAGCGACTGGGTAACGCATCTTCCTCTGCGCCATGCCGTCCACCTGCAGCTGCAGCGGCCCGACCCAGCGCTAGCCGATGAGATCGCATCTCAGTGTGCCGGGTCCTGGGACGGGATACTCAGGAGGCTGTGGCCAGGAGCACGGTATATCCTCACCATCGTCACCGGCTCCATGGCGCAGTACCTTCCCATTCTCGACAGATATGGCGCTGGGTTGCCCATTGTTTCCCACACCTACGCGTCTACGGAGTGTGCCGCGGGGATCAACATAAGGCCTCTTGATCCACCTTCATGTGCGTCCTATGCATTGCTTCCAAACATTGCCTACTATGAATTCTTAGAGGTCAAGCCTCCTGCTGCTGCTGCTGCTGCTGCTGCTGATGATGATGATGATTTGGGCGGGCTAAACCTAAACCTTGTGGATCTTATGGATGTCAAAATTGGTCGCTGCTATGAGCTGGTCATCACCACCTTTGCAGGTCTTTACAGATACCGAGTGGGTGACCTTTTCGCTGTGAGTGGATTCTACAACGCAACGCCGCTGTTTCACTACTCAGGGCGGCATGATGTTGCCTTGAGCATTGACTACGAGAGTTTAAGCGAGCAGGACCTCCTCAAGGCCATTTCAAAAGCATATGACCTGCATCTTAGGCCTCTTGGGTACATGTTTGCTGGTACCACTGCATATGCGGACATATCCACCTTGCCTGGCCACTACGTCCTATTCTGGGAGCTGGACAATAACCATATTATCGAGAGTGTTATCGATCACACTGTCATGGAGAATTGCTGTCTCGCCGTGGAAGGATGCTTCGCCCTGGATCAAATGTACCGCAAAAGCCGGCACCGTGGCTCGATCAGGGCACTCGAGATAAGGGTGGTCGAACATGGTGCATTCGATCTTCTCATGGATTTCTTTGTGTCCAGGGGCGCATCACCCAGTCAGTACAAAACTCCAACAGTTATTCGATCAAAAGAAGCCCTCATGGTGTTACAGGAGAGGGTATCAGGACGCTTCTTTAGCCAAGAAACACCCAGCGGCCCTGTGTATGACTACGAGAGGAAGTTATAACAGGGGTGCTGATCATTCAGAAGAAAAAAAATCCAGTTTAGCTTGCTGTTGCTGGATTTCTGTCAGTTAGGTTAAGTTTCGTTATATTAGAAAAAATCGTGTGTGTATCGCCTGTGATCACGCATGCCTAGTTAGTGCCTGGGCTGATATAGCAGCTAGACCGATTCTTTCGCTTTCGGTTGCGACGAGTTGCTCGTGTGGGATGGCACAATAGATTTTCGGGCAAGTTTGTTAGCCCCTGTTTTCCTTTGGATAAATAAGAGCAAGAAGAATGAAAAGCTGGAAGTTGCAACGCATCACCAAACCTCGGTCTCTCTCTCTCTCTCTCTCTCTCTCTCTCTCTCTCTCTCTCTCGTTGTGCTCAACTCAATATCGATCTGAGTGTGACAGGAGTGCAAGGACAAATGATAAGACTCATATGAATACGGTCTGTTTCTACCCGTTTGGGTCAGGTCGCGGTCGATTTGGGGTCGTAGGTCCAACTGTCCGACCAGCCGTCCTTAGCGGTGCGACACATTTGTCCAGCCTGGGCACGGCATTTTTTTGTAAATTCAAACATAAACCATTCACGCTAAAACTAACAAAGTTCATACTTAATTTACATTCAAAATATCAAAAAGGAATTTAAACTAGCCTAACCCTAGATACCGATCTTCACGCACCGACGCCGCCTCGTCCATCTACGGGTGGAGGTCAATGTACTCCGGCGACGTCCAGAGGTTAGGCAGCGGCAGAGCCGAAGCGGGAGCGGATGCAGGTGGATTGATCACATGTCTAGGCCACGGTGCCCAACCGTGCTGGAGGTGCGTCGGCTCCATCCCTACCTCCGTCGCGATCGCTGGCGCCCATCCCGGCAGCAGCAGTGGTGGAGGTAGCTGGGTGTTCGCCTGTGCCACCATGCCAGTGAGCTGGACGACTTCCTCGAAGCCGACCCACTAGGCTTCCTCCTCCCACGCGCTGGCCGCAATGGCCTGATCGGTGATGGCGTCCTCGTCGTAGCCCCACGCCAGGACCTCGTGGTACTCCGGGGCAGGTCCATGGCGACATTGTCCACCGCCTCCTGCTTGACAACTATATCGCCGTCGTCCTCTTCGTTGTTGTTGTCCTCGCTGCCGAGCTTGGCGTCGGAGTGGTTGACGACGCCCTCGTCGTTCGAGTCGATGTTAGGGATGGGATAGACCTCCCCCGGCATCAGGTTGCGGCGGATAGTGGTGGCGCGCCGCACCTTGTGCTCCCACTCGAGAAACTCTACCCAGTAGGCCTCGATGCGGTAGCCATCCTCCCACAGTTGGCCTGGCGGGAGGTTGTTGATCTGGCGGCGGATCTCCTCTGTCAGCCCTTCGCCATTCTTGGGGACGGGCGGCACCGGGACACGGTACTGGTTGAGGTGTCAGCCGGTGGGGAGGGACACATCCGTGTGCTTGATGTTGCACCCCTCCCTCCAGCGGTGCTTGCACTCCGCAATACGGAAGTACCGCCGTGTGCGACGTTCCCACTGTGGCGGGTAATCCTCCACAAGGCGGCCCCAAAAATCCTCCGGCCGCGGCGGAGGTGGCAGGGATATCGGTGTGTGGCTACTAAAGATTAAATATATACATGAATTTTGCGGACAAAAATAATAACGTGTAAGGATATCGAGAACAATCAAGCATAGCTCGTCCTATCCTTCAAAATCTAGGACTGTATACTTTTGCTTGCATACATATATAAATAGGAGTATGTCTCAAGGTCTTAATATCACGGCCCTAAGGCATGCACACAGGAGCAAAATATTCAAAAAAAAACAGCTTTTGAAACATTTCTCCCTTTTATGTATTGTACTTAAATTATAAATATATACTTATCTTCAAAACCAACTCGTGATTGGATGGTTAGTAGCCAAGTTGTAGCGGCAGCCTATCCGTAATCAAATCCAAAACTTTACGTCATGTGTCTTATTAACCTGGAATATTCTATCAATGGAGGGACATTATCACCACTCCCAATAATCTGTGGTGATTTAGCCTCTCATGTGTCATTAAGAATGAATATAAATGATGTCCCCGTGGATAGTAAAACTAATATGATGACTTCATAAGTTGAGCAACTCCAAACTTCTATAGGCGTTCTGTGAGTGTGGATCCGATGGTAGTCAAATGTTCAAAAATACATAAGATAATTTTTCGGTTTCTAGCATTCTCAAAACTATCTTCGAACCAAAAATTGTCAAACCACCCTCATACATCTCAATAATCAAATTAGTAATACAACCTTGATCCCGTGCCCTTGCAATCAAAGTAGCAAGAACAATCAACAGCTATATTAAAAAAGATAGGAGAATAAGGGTCTCCTTGCCTTAAGCCCTTCTTGGTTGAAAAAAAGAACCAACATTGTCAATTAACCTGACATTGACATTACCACCCTGAACTACTTTTTTGTAAGTTGAACAAACTTAGTTGGAAAAACATTCATTTCCAACACGGAAAACATGAAGTTCCAATTTATCTTGTCATACGCTTTTTAGAAATCGAGTTTAAAAAGAACTCTAGATTTCTTCTTAGTGTGAATGTAATGCATTGTTTAGTGCAAAATGAAATCCTATCTTATATAAATCTCCCTTTTATAAAATTGATTGAATTTTTGAAACCACCTCATCGACAAATAAGATCGCTCCATTATTTGTTACTCTCGTAAAATAAATAAATAAATAAATAAAACATTTAATAGACAAATCGTCCTAAACATATGGATTCTATCTACACCCATCCTTTTTGGGAATAGGATAATCCCCCATCTTTTACAAAATGGAAAACTTCGATTCTTTGCTTCCTACCACTAGCTTTCACCATAAAATATCTAGTATTTCTACCCTCTTCCCTAATTTCATGTTCTCTATCCCTCTATCTCCATTTAATTTCCTCTTATTTCAATAGCACATTTAATTAAGATTGCAAAGAATTCGTGAGTTCATAATTAGCCGCTAAAAGCCTAGCAAACTCACTATTTATATCAATAGCATCTAGTTGGCATGAGTTTCCTTTCTCTTTTCCTATGTTTTCTTTCTATATTAAGATTAAAACCCTTCAAGTTTCTCCTAAGAAATCTCATCCTTTGTGATGCATCCCAACACATGGCAATCACCATTGGTCCATATCATACCACGCTAACCATTCCTATAAAGGTGAATTCCATCCATCGCTTGCCTTCCTTTGGTTATCATGTGAATAAGATCCTACTTGAGACAAATGCATAGTGTATGACACATGAGCATGTCGCCAAGAGGAGGAGACAAGGATGCCCCAGGAGCCAAGATCCCTAAGCAAGAATCTTGGAAGGGGAGAAGGAAGAAGCAACTAAAGTAGCCCGGAGTCTCCACCTCAGCAAGACTGGAGTCTCCGCCCGCCTGAAGTCTGCACCCTCCATAGTCCGGAGTCTCCGACCTCACAGCAACCGGCCAACGCATGTAAGGTCCTAGAACCCGCCCGGAGTCTCCGCCAGCCCTTCCAGAGTCTCCGCATAGCATTAGAGTCTCCGGCCTGAGTGAACAAGCCTGGCAGCCTTGAAGTTGGGCCTAGCCCATGTAATTCCCCATCTTTCCCATAACTTCCTATTTAGGCCTAGAATTCCCATGTTTAAGTGGATGGCCTATAAATAATCCCCCGCCCCTCCTAGAAACCTTAGAGATGAGATGAATTGAGTTGAGACTCTTGGCATGAGGCTAAGAACCCTAGATTAGGAAACCTCTCTAGGTTGAATCTATGAGTTGTATCAAGGACCTCCTCAAGTACTTGGTATCTCCTAGTTAAGGATTCTAGTAGTTGTTTGGTCTCTCCCTTTGGGATTCTACTTGGTTTATACTCTCCGCTCTATTGGGATTACACCATTTGCTTGCCAATCTCTTCACGGGTGATTCTACCGCAAGGTCTCTCGCCTAGGGGTTCTATTGGATTGGTTGTTCGAACCAATATGAGAAAATTGGATTGTGTGTGTTTGCGTGCATTTGTATCTTTACCTTGTGTTCTATTGGAGTAGAGTTCATCGTGCTTTCCCTCAACTCGACCCCAAATCCTTAAAGATGGGTCAATCCCTAAGGAACCCGCATCACTTTGTTGCCAAATGGTCCATGCAACTTTTCCCTTTAAAAAGTCCACCCAAACTTTATAAACAACACTCTTAAGATCCTCTCTAGTGAACAAACATAATTCAAAACAAAATTGTTTCATAGGCACCAATCTATTGGCTCCAGTATATATAACTAAAGCTATGTGATTAGAAACCCCTCTAATCAGGGTTTTGACCGTAAATAAAGGAAATTGTTGTTTCCAAGCCGGGTTAACAAGAACTACTCCCTCCGTCCAGAAATAACTGACTTGAATTTGTGTAAATTCAAATGTATCTATACACTAAAATGCGGCTAGATACATTCAAATCTAAACAAATCAAATCAGTTATTTCTGGACAGAGGGAGTATATCTAGGGGTGGACAAATCCGGTTCGGCCGGTTTGATCGGTTTGTCTCACTTTAAATATTATAACTAGATTTGACATCCTGATTGAGTTTGTGAAGAGAAATGAGCTAGCATTGCTCCGGCCGGTTTGCACGGTTTATACGGTGTCAGCTTTTGCTCACCTCTAAGTATAACTTTTCAAAGAGAGAGTCATGTTGATAATTTGACCAAGTGAAACCTCTGCAAGCAAAAAAGAAGTTATTGCTTTCATTGAGAGTTGAACTCAAGACCTCCCGCTTACTAAACGGGTGCTCTAACCAACTGAGCTATGAAAGCAAAGATGCTGCACTTATTGGAATCACACTCCTTCACCAGCAAACCATGAACTGGTTACTGAAAACCCGCGAAGGATTATGTGTTGCTGCTTCTACTGGCGGTGCCTGTCGAGGAGCTGCTGCACCCTGAGCTCCAGCTCCCGGATCCTCGGCGCCCACTCGCGCCTTATCTCTATCGGCCTCACCTCCCCCACAATCTCCACGGTCTTGGCGCCGCTGCCTCCGCCGCCAACCTTCTGCCGCAGGCCGCGCGCCCGCGTTCTTCCTGGTCTTCTTCTTGGCCTCCATCTTCGCCGCGGCCGCCCGCTGCAGCGCCCGCAGCACGTCGGACCCGCGCAGCTGCCCCGCGGGCGACTCCGTCGAGGCGACGGGCCGTCGCCTCCCGGACGGCTCCTCTGGCTCGACTGGCTCTTCCTCGTCCCACGGGTCACCGAAGAAGCTCTCGTCGACGGCGTCCTCGTCGCCGCTGCCGCCGCCGCCTTCGTCGTCCCACGAACGGTCGCGGCGGGCGCCTCCGCGGCGTGGCCTGGCCGACACGGCGGTGAGCGCCGCCGCGCGGCGACGGGACGGGACGGCGGCGAATGGTCGCGGGTGGACGGAGAGCACGCAGCGTGCGGTGGAGAACATCGCGCATCGATGGATACTGGTGGCGCTCTGCATTATCTGCATAGCTCCAAGTCCAACGATATGGCGCGCACCTTCCGCGCACCTTGACTATAAACAGAACACCTGACTGAACATTTCCATTCGCAGCTGCTCCACAACTCCAGTCTCTAGAGTCCATCCATATTCAGGTTACAGCTCTGCCCATCCATGAGTGGCACTCCTCCTGGTTTTGTTAGCACAGAGCAAGCTAGTGTCATCTGCATTCAGCCGGCTGTCTGCATCGACCGAAGCAGAGTCCAAAGACACCAATCTTTTGTCTAAACGAAACTCAGTTCGCAATGATGACAAACAAAATCATGCTTAAATCATCGAGAGATACGTTTCATTACCTACGCATTCTACAGGATTCAGCAAAATTCTGTGGATAAACACATTTGCACGCAAGAGCAGAACACGGTGGCTACGAGGAGGAGGAGCTGCTGATAGGCACGGACTCGTAGAGCTTGGCGAAGTAGAACTGGGTGGAGATGAAGCCCCGGTTCTTGACGCGCCAGCCGGCGGAGCGGAGCGCCTCCTCGATGTCCTTCTCCGAGTGGAGGTACGCGCGCGTGGCCTTGGACGGGCCCGGGAACAGCTCGCCGACGCGCTTCAGGAGGTCGAAGAAGAGCGTCTTGGGCGCGAAGCTGATGACGAGCCGCTTCTCGGCGAGCGAGGCCAGGTGCCGGATCATCTTCTGCGCCTCCTCCCGCGGGTAGTGGATGAGCACGTCCAGGCACACCACGATGTCGTAGCTGCCGTCCAGGCTCTCCAGGTCCCTCACCTCGAACTGCGGCATGCGGAAGTCAGGCGAAGACGCCGCGGCAAGCGCGGCCTGCCGCTGGGCCTCCGAGACCATGGCGGCGGATATGTCGGAGGCGAGCACCGAGGCGCCGGCGGACGCGAGCGGGATGGAGAGGGAACCCGTGCCGCAGCCGGCGTCGCAGACCGTGGCGCCCGCGAGCGGCACGTCGGGGGCGTCGCGCAGCATGGCGAGCGTGGCGGCGACCGTCTGCGCGTGGCCCTCGCGGATGTCCAGCTGCACGCGGTTCACGTCGTCCGTGGCCGACCCGTAGATCTTGCGCCACCGCTCGAAGCCCGTGGAGTTGAAGTAGGCGCGCACCGCCTCCTTGTCCCCTCCGCCCACGGCTTCCGCCTGCGCCTTGCGACGGCGCTCGGGGTCGGAGAGAGATACCGCTGCCGCAAGCGCCGCGGCAGCGGCTGCCGCGGCGGGCAGGGAGAGCGCAGGGAGGTCCGCTACCTGGGGCAGAGCCGAGGCGACGGTGAGAGGCTTGCGCTGCTGGTGAATGCGGAGCTGGGAATGAGCATGCGCGAGCTGAGGAAGTGAAGGCGTCGGGGAGTGGAGGCGGGAGAGAGGTGCGGTGGAGATGGCGGCGCGCGCCATCGTCGGAGTGAGGAGGAGTAGCTGATTCTTCTTCGGCGAGTGGTTCGCGGGTGTCGGAGTTGGGGATTTTGGGGATAGGGTTTTTGTGGATAGCCCCTAAGATAAGTTGCTATCTAGCATGATGTGCCTGCTGGCTCTGCAGAGAAGGCCACATTTAGATGGTAGGATTATCTCAGGGTGGTAAACGCGAATTCAGTTCCAAGTGGACCTACTTTTAGACGGGCTACGCCATGCTAGGCCGATACTGCCACTCTCGTTTTTTTTTGTTTGAGAACTAGGCCGATACTGCCACTCTCGTAACATGATCCAGTTTGTAGGTTGTGGGACTATCAACTCTGAAAGGCCCAGAGTCCAGGCCTATACGCATATGTGCATATGTATTGAGCATTGTCCGGCCCATATAAAAATTAGATATCAGGACCCACTTGCGTTTTGGTGACTAAGGAGTCATTTATCTCTCTTACAAAACCTAAAAAAAATTTATATACCTCTTATAAAGCAAAATCCCATCAAAGATCATCTAAGTTGTCTAGCTAAACATGCAACATAGCCCGTCACCAAGTGACCACAACCGTACAATTCTTATCTTCATCCCTCCAATATGTTTTTCCAACTCAACAAATCATCTACCTCAGCAGGAAAAAGTGACTATTCCATGTCATACTGCTCTATTCTCTGCAATCTTCTTCAATAGTTTCATTATCAATTAATTCAAGCAGTGAGAGATAACTTCTCTAGATTCAATCGTTACTGTAGTCTATAATTGACAGGGTAAATTTTATCTATGATGTTATGCATGTCTTTCATGTTCCCTAACTTTCCATCTTGAACCTTCACATTTCATCTATCCTCTCTCTCAAGAGAGCACTACCACACATCTATGCAACCAACACTAGTGAAAGAACATGTTGGGACCCCATGTGTGGTTTTGGTAATTAATGACAATCTTTATGGACTAATGTGTGTCTTAAGTTATACTTGTAGCATTTGTCCATTGGCATCACTTGGAGCATGTGGTGGCTTCAAGGTCGATGAAATAAGAAGAAGATGCATTGCGCAAGCTCAAAATGCACCATCTATAGAAGATCTCATGTTTGATGCGTGCCATTCTCAGTGATCATGGATCGATGATTAGGAATTAAGAAAGGCGTTCCATCTTGAGAAGGGCAAGATCATCTACATCGAGCTCAAGTGGAATGCTCAAGGCAAAGGTATAATCTTGATAGGTTTTCCTTTTGCCGGTCTCTTGTTGTGTGTAGGAGACCGGGTTTAGGATAGATAACCGTACTATCAAGATGGGCTCTCGAATGAGTAATTCGGTCACAACGTTCGGAGAGAGCTCAAACCTTTGCATACTTGCATCATCATATTTGGGTGTTATTTGGTCTTATCCATGTGAGGATATAGATCTTGTGGTAATCTCCATAACAAGCTCTTGTTCATCAAAATCGGATCTCCCTTGTTGCGATTTTGATTTATGCGGCTTTTCGGTTTCTCACCAAGTGAGGTATCTCACATTATTCTACTTGATACTTTCTCACTTGGAGATAAGAAGCCCTTGTCGTCCTCTATCCAACGCAATTGGAATCGGGTCAATCGGAGCTTTCAGTCAAAAGTTATTGCCGTTTGAATATTTGTCCGTCAATCTGTTTTCTCGGCCGAGCGGTAGTACCGCCCCTGAGAACGGCCCGTTTTCTTTCTGCCTCGCTAGGTACCTAAATCCGGTACTATCGGCCGGCCCGGTAGTACTGCCCGGGTGGGCCAGTAGTACCGGCCGGCCCAGTTTCTTTTTCCAGATCCAGATCTCGCTCTGCTGTTGTCGCTCGTTTCCACACACGCGCTTGACACCCCGCGTCACTACCGCTGGGCCCGCTCGCGAGCTGCTGCGGCTGCACTGCACACGCGCCCGCCTCGCCCGCTCGCATGCGCTGCTGCTGCGCGCATGCTCTGCCTGCCCCGCGCGGGCCCCGCTCTGCTGCATGCCTCGCTGCTGCTCGCTAGCTGCTGCCCGCTTGCATGCGTTGCTAGCTGCTGCTGTCGCTGCGCTGCTGGCTGCTGGCGCTGCTTCTGTGCTGCTGCTACGCAGCTCGCTGGCCCCACCCCGCGCGCGGCGCGCGCAGTGCTGGCCCCCGTTTTTCCTCGCTTGCTGCCGCTCTGCTCCGTTGACTTGCTGCTGTTTCGATTTCCTAGAGCATGCGGTACTACCGGTTAATTCCGGTACTACCGGACCGTTTAGAAAAAATGCCCCAACGGGCAGATTTTGCCTAGCCCTTTAAATAGCTTTGCCCCTTTGCCTTTTAGGGTTGCTTCTTCTCTCTCTATTCTTGCTCAAGCTTTGCCCCGTATTCTTATTCCCTCTTGAGCTTGATTCTATGATTTCTCTCCAATGATTCATGCCAATATTTGAGAGAAATATAGAGGAGATCTAGATCTACGTTTTGACCAAACCAAAACATCTCTTTGTGAGTGTATCTTTGGGGATCTAGATTTTGGGGGATTTTGTGTCTCTCTTTGATTCCTCCTCTTTTATTCCCCCAATAGCTTTAGTAGCTTTGTTGGAACTTGAGAGTGAGGGATTTGAGCATCTTTGTGGTGTTCTTGCCATTTGCATTTGGTGCATCGTTTGAGTTCTCCTCGGAGGATTTGGTTTGAGTTGCTCATTGGAGCTCGTCCCTCTTGGGTTCTTGGAACCCTAGACGATTTTGTGGCCTTGGTGGCATTGTGGTCTTGGTGGCATTTGTTGAGGCCTTTTGTGGCGTTTGTTGGGAGCCTCCAATTAAGTTGTGGAGAAGTGCCCCAACCTTATGAGAGGTTCCGGTTGCCACATACAAGTGCACCGATAGTGGAAGCGTGGATCGATCCCGTTGGGGTGAGATTCACCAAAGAATAAGGGAGGCCTTTTGTGGCGTTGGTGGTTTGATACCACCCCCTCTCCAAACGATACGTACTCCATGTTGGGAGGAACTCGGTAAAATATCGGTGTCCCCACGTGCCTCGGTTATCTCTATACCCGAGCTCTTTACTTATGCACTTTACATTGTGATAGCCTTCATGCTTGAAGTAATATATATCTTGCTATCAATTTTTTGCTTGTATTGCTTAGCATAAGTTGTGGGTGCACATAGGTGAACCTTAGTTGTTCTAGCTTGTGCTTAACAAAGTAAACACTAGTTTTATTCCGCCTTTGTTGAGCCACTCTAGGAAAAGTTTTAATCGCCTATTCACCCCCCTCTAGGCGACATCCGTATCCTTTCAATTGGTATCAGAGCACGGTATCTCATTTTAGGCTTCACCGCCTTGAGAGTAAAGATGTCGGCTAGGGGATTAGTGCACAAGGACATGCTCACATTCGATGGCACAAATTATGATGTTTGGAAAATTCGCATGCTTAATTTATTTCGGGAAATTCACCCAATTATCGAGGGATATCTATATGTGGGTTTATATTCTCCTATGGATACCCAAAACGAATCTTTAGAGGAGAAGTTGAACTCTCATATAGATGCTCTAGCTACTAAAATTCTTTTGCATGTTGTGAGCAATGTAGTTCTTTCTTCTATCATGCCTTATTCAAGCGCTCGTGAGATATGGACCAAGCTTCAAGATAAATATAGCAAGTCCAACATTATTGAGGATGATTGTGTTCCTTCCACTTCCGGTCGAGATGAGTTCTCATCCTCTACCACTTCACCAACATGTGACTTTTCACAAGGAAATGATATGGTGAGTGGTGATAGAAATTGCAATATGGAGGTGTGTTCACTATTTGTAATCCCTCATATCTATCTAGTTGCAATGATCTATCTTTGGACCTTAACACTTCTAGCACTCAAAATTCCTCACATGCTTGTGTTAATAGTCCTTGCATATCATGTAGAAATGACTTGAATAAATCTCATGATGATATGCTCATGTTGTCTTGTTGCCATGATAAAAATGCTTCTATTTCCTCTAGTGCTTGTATTGCTAACCATGTAGAGGAAAATGAAGATTCTATGGGCCAAGACAAGGTCTTGAAGAGAGCTACAAGTGCAATCTCATCATCACCTTCCTCCGGTTTTCACATGTGCCTTATGGCTAAGGGAACAAAGGTAACCTCTTTAAATCCCATTGTATCTCATGATGATGATGATGAGGTTGAGAATGATAATGATGATTATAGAGGTAAGTATGATATTACCTCTATTAAGAAAATGGGAGAGGTTGTCTATAGCGCTCTCTTCAAAAATAAAATTGCTTCCTCCAACTTTCTTGAAATCTTGAATTGTGCCATAGAAGGCAATGATCTTATTGAGGAGCAAGAAAACTTAATTGATGAAAAGTTTGCACTTGAGCGTGAGTATGCTAATGAAGTTGCACAACTAAACGACTCCCTTGAAGAAGAACAAACCACCAAAGAATCTCTTGAGGAGACTTTTACTCTAGAATTATCTAGAGTAAAGGAATACCATGATAGAGAACTTGCGGTGGCTAACTCCTTCAAGATTAAAAATGATGAACTTGAAGTTGCTTATGCTAAACTTGTTGAGGATTTTAAGCACCTCGAAAATGGCTCTCGGGTCGTTAAGAGGGAGCTCATCAAACTCACCGAGTCACATGAGCAACTTAAAGCTTCATATTTAAAAGAGCTTGATAAGTTGCCCTCACCTCTTGCTAATAATAATGATTCTTATGCTACTAACTCTATTTCTTGTGAAGCATATATTTTGAAGGAGAATGTTGAGCTAAAGGCTCAACTTGCTTTGCTAACTAGCAACTATGGGAAATTAGAAGAAAGTCATGTTAAGCTCTCGAGCTCGCATGAGGATCTTCTAGTCTCCCATGGTAGGCTAAAGCTAGCTCATGAGGCCATCGTGTCAAATGTAACATCTAGTGGGCCTCATGTGGACATTAACACTACATCAACTCCAAATGTTATATTGCCATGTGCTAGTCCTTGTAGTTCATCCTCTCACAACCATGATATATCTCGTGATGAATTACATTCCGTGCCTTGTTGCTCTAACAATGTAGCATCTACTTCCTCTAGTGTTTTTGTTGAAACTAACCATGTAGAGGAAATCAAAAGGCTCAAGGCTCAAGGCTCAAGTCACTTCTTTGAAGAATGACTTGAAAAAGGGTCATCAAGGGAAGGTCACACTCAACAAAATCTTGAGTGTGCAAAAATCCCCTAATGAAAAAAGTGGGCTTGGATTCAACTCCAATGTCAATAACAAGTCCACTATCAAGTTGAAGCACAAGGACAACAAGAAGAATGGCCAAGATCAAGTCAAGAATCCGGCCAACATTGTTTGCTTCATGTGCAAGGAAGAAGGGCACCATGTTAGATCTTGCCCACTGAAGAAAAATCCTCCTAGTGTGAAGCAACAAGGGAAGCGGCCTCAAGCTCCACCTCAAGTCATTAATGGGCCACTTCCTAAGAGGACTACTCGAGCTCTTCCTCGAGTTGTAGCTTTACCTAAGAAGAAAGATGGCACGAGTAGAACTTGCTACATTTGCCGTGAGAAGGGGCATATTTCTTCCTCATGCACTATCGGTATCTCCTCATCCAACCCTATCATTATTGATGATGCTTATTCTCTTTGTAAGGATGAGGTTGGCAATGTGTTTGCCAAATTTGTTGGTGCTCAATGTGGGTTCAAGAAAAGAACCATTTGGGTTGCCAAGCCTATTGTGACTAACCTCTTAGGACCCAACTTGGTTGGGGACCAACAAGCCAAAACTTGATCAATAGGTGTTTGTTGGAGGGCATTGGAGTCTTGGTTACATAATGAATAATTGAGGGATCTTTATCAATTATTATTGTCAAGACAAGCCATTTGGATTATCATGATTATATTATATTTCCAATGTTCCTCCTTGCGGTAACATATGCTAAACTCTTTACATTGAAAGTTACTCGCCCACTTGTGCATGTGTTGGTTTTGTATCTTCCATGCGTTTGTACATGATGTGCTTTCCACTTAATTATCTTGAGGTATCAATCTTATTTGTGTATGATTAGGTGGCACACCATGTAAGTGTGTTTCTTGTATTGAGCCTTACTTGATTATATTTGGTATCTTATTTGGCTCTTGTGAGAGATTAATGGATTATCCCATTTTGGGGGAGTGTTATGCTTGGGCATTCCACAATCCTAAAATTGTGTGTAAATAAGGAATACCACCTAGTATTTATATTGGATTATTGTATAGTCTATATGTGGTACAATTCTCATGAGAAATTTAAGTTTTATAATGTCCATTAATTATCTCTATTTGTATCCTTTTGCCTCGTGTTGGTTTTATGGTAGTATCACATTATGGAGGAGTCATATGCTTAGTGCATATTACAAATCCTAGAAAATGTGAATATTCGAGGTTGTGTCACTTAGAATTGATATTGATAATTATCTAGAACCTATGTGACACATTTGCTCATACAATTTCCAATTTGCTTGAATGGCTTTATTGATCTTATTTTGGATCTTGTATATGAGAGTGTTTCTTGGTATGTGTTTCCTCATATTTAGATATAAATATCCTCATGGAAACCATTTGCTTCAAATTACTCTAATCACTAGTGATTGTGTGACTATTGGAAGCTACCAAGAATCTTGTTCGAAGTATCATGCTTAATTCTTATCTTTTGTTATATGCTTATTGTTGTGACTATGATCTTGGATATCCATGCTAGCTACCTTGGGAAAATTATTCCCAATATTCTTGTCCTTGGACAGTGAATACTCAATTTATGGTAGAATTTATTGATCATATTCACTTTGGCCTTTGTTTAATTTTATCCTATCTTTGGCCAAGAAAATGTTTTGTGTTGTCTCCCAAGCCTTCCTTGCTTTTTGTGGATCTTATTTTATTGGTATCCTCTTGTGCTTTTTTTAATGTAGGTAGTAGTGATGATCTCATTTGTGTACATTTTGCATTCAAAAGCAAAATTCTATATAATGTACTACTTATGGGTGATCTCTCCTATATTATCTAGAACAATCCTATTTATGCTTCTTTGGTTGATCCATATCGGGTTGTATGTGCTTGGAACCTCAATCTTTTCGTTTTGGTATTTTGTGCCATCACGAGAAGTTTGGGGGGTTTGGTTTCTTGTTGGAACCTTGCTCTTTTTGGGAGTTAGTTTTGTCTCATTCCTTATTTCATGATTCGACCATTTTAGAATGAGATAAATCCTTGAGCATTTTTATTTCTATCTATATTTTGCTCCTTTGGTTTTAGCCTAGTTCATTTGTTGAACTTGTGATCTTTCATGTGTTGAATTGGTTCTTTGATACAATTTGGACATCGTTTGTCATGTCACACTCTTTTGCGTGCAATCTCGATTTACTTGGTGTTTTTGTTCAAATTGTATCTCCTTTTGGTTCTTGAATGCTTTATGCATGCATTTTTTTACTATATGTTTCTATTATGGCATGCTTGCTTTCTTTGATCCAATATATAGGGGAAACTCTACCAATTCCCATCGGCTAAGTTGTGCATGAAATTCAATTTCATATCAATATGCACATAATTATGTGGAGTCTCACCTATGTATCGTAGTTGCACTAACTACTTTGGACCCAATAAGTTTGGGGACCATTTTTGTACTTAAATATGTTTTAGGTACATTGGAGATATATTGGATGCTTGTCTCTCAATCTTGAAGAAGTGGTGCGTTAATGAAAATTGGAGGCAAGCTATAGGATGATCAATGAATTCATATCCTCTACATCCTACCAATTATATCTCGGTAACAAGTATCTCTTTCTCATGCTTATATATCTTGATTCCAACCGTTTGTCGGTTGCCTTCTGGCATGAATTCATGTATTTGTAATTGTTGTAGTTCTAGCCATGGTTTAAGAGAACTCTCTATTGTAAATTTGTATAAGTTGAGATGAGTACATATAATTGGAACTATACAAAATCATGCATATGATCCACCAATCCCAAATATGCCAATCTAGCAATTTATTGCCTATGTTGTCCTCAACTTCTCTCATGTGCAATAGTGAGATTTTGCTAGTTGTTTATTCCTTGTGATACTTGTTGTCTTTCTCCATATATTCCAACTTTCTAACTTTTCCCTTGGTGATCATTGTAATATATGTAGTGTTTTGGTTTTTGAAGCTCATTAATGTACAATAAGATATATGTGAGCCTTTGGCCATGCTTTGAAGCAAAAATCTTATTAGTATATGTTGTGACTTCATTTTTGCTTCCATGTGCTTTATTGAATATCTTCCTTGTATGTGCTTGTTTCTTTATGGGCATATGTCTTTGTGATGTTATCCACTTAGATACATATACACATATGAGAAGATAATTTTAGTTGATTTTTAATCCTTGGAGACCACCTTTCTATTCCTTTTGATTCTTCGGTGGCTTCCAAATTTAATTGCCTATGAGTGCTTGTTCCTCTTGTTTGCATCTTTGGGCACTCATATTTATTCTCTCATGACTTGTATTGTTAAAAGAACTTGGATGAGTGAGGATTCCATGATTATGCACCTTGATCCCAAATACAATTATCATAATTGGTGCATTATCTTTGGGGAGCTCATCTAATTCATCTAATAATGCACTTTTGTATTCTTTCTCATTTATTGTGCCTTAAATGTTTATGGAGGAGTGAGGATTCCATATTTGTGCATTTTTGTATTGAAATACATCGATTTTAAAGGATGCACAAATCTTGGGGAGCTTCTCTATTTGTTATTTTAAACACTATTTTGCTCATTTCATAATATCTCGTAGTTTCCATTTGAACTCATTTTTTGTTTTCAATTGATTTGTCGGATCTTGTGATTGCTTGCGTCATTTGTGATGCGTCATTTTATTTTATTCCTTTGGCAATCTTCGGGTCCTCGATATAGTTCTACTCCCTCCCAAGTATTCATCATTGGATATGTGCGAATGCACATCTTTGGAGGAAATATTACTATATTTGCCTTCTAGAACTTGTCACCCATTTCGGCAATCGATGCCAATGGGGGAGAAGTTTTAGAGGGTTTAAGGGAAATGGTTTATGCTTTGAGTTTGTTCTTAAGCATTTGCCTTTCATGCTCTTGCATCTTTGTTGTTGCTTAGCATGTGGTATATAAAGGAAACTCCACCAATGATAATGATTGGCAATATATGCAACGAAATTCAAGTTCATCACACATGCATAGATTGTGGGGGAGTTTGCTCTATATATGGTGGTGGTACCAATATCACATACTTTTGTAGTATTTGATATTGGTATTACCATTTTATTCATTAATATTCCTTATATAAACCCTCTTAAAGGGATTGTCATCAATTACCAAAATGGGGGAGATTGAAAGAACATGTTGGGCCCCCATGTGTGGTTTTGGTAATTAATGACAATCTTTATGGAATAATGTGTGTATTAAGTTATACTTGTAGGATTTGTCCATTGGCATCACTTGGAGCATGTGGTGGCTTCAAGGTCGATGAAATAAGAAGAAGATGCATTGCGCAAGCTCAAAATGCACCATCTATAGAAGATCTCATGTTTGATGCTTGCCATTCTCAGTGATCATGGATCGATGATGAGGAATTAAGAAAGGTGTTCCATCTTGAGAAGGGCAAGATCGTCTACATCGAGCTCAAGTGGAATGCTCAAGGCAAAGGTATAATCTTGATAGGTTTTTCCTTTTGCCGGTCTCTTGTTGTGTGTAGGAGACCGGGTTTAGGATAGATAACCGTACTATCAAGATGGGCTCTCGAATGAGTAATTCGGTCACAACGTTCAGAAAGAGCTCAAACCTTTGCATACTTGCATCATCATATTTGGGTGTTATTTGGTCTTATCCATGTGAGGATATAGAGCTTGTGGTAATCTCCATAACAAGCTCTTGTTCATCAAAATCGGATCTCCCATATGTATCTTGTTGCGATTTTGATTTATGCGGCTTTTCGGTTTCTCACCAAGTGAGGTATCTCACATTATTCTACTTGATACTTTCTCACTTGGTGATAAGAAGCCCTTGTCGTCCTCTATCCAACGCAATTGGAATCGGGTCAATCGGAGCTTTCAGTCAAAAGTTATTGCCGTTTGAATATTTGCCCGTCAATCTGTTTTCTGGGCCGAGCGGTAGTACCGCCCGGGCGGGACGGTACTACCGCCCGCCCCTGAGAACGGCCCGTTTTCTTTCTGCCTCGCTGGGTACCTAAATCCGGTACTACCGGCCGGCCCGGTAGTACTGCCCGGGTGGGCCGGTAGTATCGGCCGACCCAGTTTCTTTTCCCAGATCCAGATCTCGCTCTGCTGTTGTCGCTCGTTTCCACACACGCGCTTGCCACCCCGCGTCACTACCGCTGGGCCCGCTCGCGAGCTGCTGCGGCTGCGCTGCACGCGCGCCCGCCTCGCCCGCTCGCATGCGCTGCTGCTGCGCGCATGCTCTGCCTGTCCCGCGCGGGCCCCGCTCTGCTGCTGCTCGCTAGCTGCTGCCCGCTCGCATGCGCTGCTAGCAGCCGCTGCCGCTGCGCTGCTGCGGCTGCGGCCCCACTTGCGTCGCGCGCTGCGCTGCTTGCTGCTGGCGCTGCTTCTGTGCTCCTGCTGCGCAGCTCGCTGGCCCCACCCCGCATGCGGCGCGCCCAGTGCTGGCCGCCGTTTTTCCTTGCTTGCTGCCGCTCTGCTCCGTTGACTTGCTCATGTTTCGATTTCCTGGAGCATGCGGTACTATCGGTTAATTCCGGTACTACCGGACCGTTCAGAAAAAAATGCCCCAACGGGCAGATTTTTCCTAGCCCTTTAAATAGCTTTGCCCCTTTGTCTTTTAGGGTTGCTTCTTCTCTCTCTATTCTTGCTCAAGCTTTGCCCCATATTCTTATTCCCTCTTGAGCTTGATTCTATGATTTCTCTCCAATGATTCATGCCAATATTTGAGAGAAATATACAGGAGATCTAGATCTACGTTTTGACCAAACCAAAACATCTCTTTGTGAGTGTATCTTTAGGGATCTAGATTTTGGGGGATTTTGTGTCTCTCTTTGATTCCTCCTCTCCTGTTCCCCCAATAGCTTTAGTAGCTTTGTTGGAACTTGAGAGTGAGGGATTTGAGCATCTTTGTGGTGTTTTTGCCATTTGCATTTGGTGCATCGGTTTAAGTTCTCCTCGGAGGATTTGGTTTGGGTTGCTCATTGGAGCTTGTCCCTCTTGGGTTCTTGGAACCCTAGACGGTTTTGTGGCCTTGGTGGCATTGTGGCCTTGGTGGCATTTGTTGAGGCCTTTTGTGGCGTTTGTTGGAAGCCTCCAATTAAGTTGTGGAGAAGTGCCCCAACCTTGTGAGAGGTTCCGGTTGCCACCGACAAGTGCACCGATAGTGGAAGCGTGGATCGATCCCGTTGGGGTGAGATTCACCGGAGAATAAGGGGGGGCCTTTTGTGGCGTTGGTGGTTTGATACCACCCCCTCTCCAAACGAGACGTACTCCATGTTAGGAGGAACTCGGTAAAATATCGGTGTCCCCGCGTGCCTCGGTTATCTCTATACCCGAGCTCTTTACTTATGCACTTTACATTGTGATAGCCTTCGTGCTTGAAGTAACATATATCTTAGTATCACTTTGTTGCTTGTATTGCTTAGCATAAGTTGTTGGTGCACATAGGTGAACCTTAGTTGTTCTAGGTTGTGCTTAACAAAGTAAACACTAGTTTTATTCCGCCTTTGTTGAGCCACTCTAGGAAAAGTTTTAATCGCCTATTCACCCCCCCTCTAGGCGACATCCGTATCCTTTCAACTAGTCGGTTCCTTCCTCCTCAATACTCGTGAGATGCCCTGGCGACAAATCCTAAGAGCAAGCGCCACCTCCTAGTCGAGCTACACCACAGGAAGTTTGCCCTACACCACGAGGCAGAGTAGGGTCTACCTGAGCCACCATGCATTTTCTTTGTTGTTGCGATCTTCATATCTTGTGATTGTGCACATTCGTTTTTCTTTCCTTTGAATTTAGGTTTCAGATTTAGATGCTTTCAGTTCAAGACATGAAAGATAATATTTGCCCTTCGACACTCATACACACAAAGAATTAGGTTATGTCATAAGTCTACAACCTTGCTTTCCAAGCAATGCTTGATTAAAAAGTTGGATACCTTAGAACCCCATCCCAACAACAGATTTTTGGATTGTCATATCACTCCACTTCTTGCAATGCATTTTCCTTTCGGTATCATCTCCCCACCAAAATCTTGCTATAATATTTTGTAATTTTCTTGCTAGACAAAAAAAAAGAGCTCATAAAGTATGTTGGAATGGCTTGACACACTGATGTCACCAACACCTCACGAGCTATATCACTCATATTTTTAGCTACATAGTCATTCACCAGTTTCTTCAGTCTAGCAAAAATATGCTCAAAGTGTTCATCTGTAGAGTGATAGCTGTATTCGGTCCTTCATGTTCTCTGTTCCATAGGGTTTGCCTATATATTGCGATTTCCCTTGCACTATTTACGTACATTTTTGCTTATAAAGGAGAAAATTCACCAATAAGAACATATCGCAAACATTGCCCACAGTCCAAAAAAGGAGCCGAAGATGTCTCTGACTTTCGGCATATAAGATTCATCCATGCAATTCAAAGCTCATAAAAATGACGTCAACTCGTTTAGCCGCTCACATGTGCATGCTCGTCTCAAGTTCCCCAAGTGCTTTCATTCAAACAAGAAGCTTTATGTAAGGAACCTTGCAATAAAACTCCATAGATAAAAAACAACGATGTTTCTTCTCAATCTTGGCATCAAGAAGGCTTTTGATTCAGTTAGATCCGATTACTTAATGGAATCTCCAACATTTGGGCTTCCTAACCTAGTTCCAAGATTGGATATCGGCACTTCTCTCCACCTCCTTATTTAGGGTGCTTTATCATTGGGATTTTTGGGGATCCTATTATGCATGGTCGAGGGCTTCAACAAGGGACCCTTTTCTCCCCTCCTCTTATTCATGGCTATTGATCCTCTCCATCATATACTCCGCAAGGTCATAGAACAGGGGCATCTTCACAAACTTCGCGGAAGGGTTACCCCGATTCGCACCTCTCTTTATGCAGATGACATCACCGTTTTATATGACACCAAACAAGCAATACGTCGACTCCTAGGCCTCCACCATGGAAAGTTTTGGCAATGTAATCGGACCTTGTCACTAATTGTACAAAAATTCATGTGCCCCCAATTAGGTGTGACAGATTAAACTTGATGATATCCTCCAAGCCTTTCCCGCAAATCATGCCAACTTTCCAACGCGAGTCAAGAAAATTCACTTCCAACCGTTATAGAACAAAGTGGCCGCCAAGCTTGTCCCATGGATTGGGAAACACGTAAGTATGGCCGGTTGCACTACCCTTGTGAAGGCGGTGCATACTAGCATGGTTACGTACTTCATCACCGTGCTTAAGATCCCTATGGAAGTGCTCATGAAGATTGATAGCTTGCGGAGGGCATATCTTTAGGCGGATTGTGGCAAGATCACCGGAGAAAAATGCAAAATAAATTGGGATTTAGTATGCAAACCAAAAGAAAGAGGAGGCCTAGGAATCCTGAACCTATCAAAATTTGTCTCTAAGCTTTGCGTAAGGTGGCTTTGGAACGAGTGGAACGAAGATACCAAGCCATTGGTTGGACTTGGAAGCCCATGCAACACACAAGACCTTAGCCTCTTTGCGGCGTCCACAATTGTGAGTGTTGGCAATGGGAAAAAGGCTCTCTTTTGGGAGACCTCGTTGCTTGAGGGCATGCGGCCAAAATATATTGCACCATGAATTTCTGACATCTCTAGGAAAGAAAAGATTTTGGTTGCAAAGGCCTTAGAGAATGATTATTGGATCTCACAAATTAATTTTCAAGGCGGTATCTCCACACAACACATCACCCAATTTGTCAAGATTTGGAAGATGTTTGCCAATGTTTATTTGGACGATGACACCAAGGACTCGATTAAATGGAATCTCACAAATGATGGTTTCTCTTTGGCGAGATCGGCATACAAGATGCAATTCTTGGGTCTCACTTCCTCTCCTTTGCACTCCTTGTTTTGGAAGCCTTGAGCGCCTCCCAAGTTCAAGCTTTTTGCTTGGTTGGTTCTCCAAACTAGAGTTTGGACGGGAGATAGACTTGAGAAAAGAGGATGGCAAAATTGTGGACTATGTAAGCCATGCAACCAAGTGCAAGAATCATCGGCGCATCTTCTCTTCCAATTTTCGCTACACCATTCGTTTTTGGTGAAACTTGAAGGATTGGATAAGTCTCAATGGTGTTGAGCCACAAGATTGACATGTGATGGACATCGTCAAAGAGTGGTGTATGGAGGAGATCCACAAGGAGGGGGGGAGGGGCGAAAAGCCATGGCTTCGCTACGTATGTTGGTCTCATGAAAATTTGGAAAGAGTGCAATGCAAGAGTTTTCCAAAACTACTCAATGACCTCCATGATGATAACTTCCTAGACAAAAGAGGTGACGGCAATCTGGAGCCTTGCCGGGGCAAAATTGTTTAGTGGCATAATGTCGCGAGAGTAATTCATTTTGGAAACTTGGCCAACCTTTGTGGACCGTAAAACCTCTAAATTCTTCTTCTCTAGTATTAATGAAATGGAAAATCTTTTGCCATGTTTCAAACAAAAAATCTGAAGGAGATATCATCATGGAGTGAGAGCTGTAGTGGGGCCTTCATATTCTCGGTTTCTGTGGGCTTGACTATTGCGATCATCCATTTATCCTCGCACTGTTTCTATACATTTTCAGTTATCTGAAGGAGATATCCTCCTATAATGCTATTCACCAAAAAGAACTTACCTGAAGGAAATGCAGATGCAGTGATAACGTGTCCAGACTTTGAAGTTCAGAAGCCATCCTCTACAGGGCTCGTAGCATCAAATAAACGGGGAATGATCGGTTGGCACAAGCCTGGGAATATTGTTCCTTCTGTGAAAAGACAGTGTAATTACTGATCCGGATGATCATATCCGTACGTACTGGAAGATGCAACATCACAGGATGGAAAAGACAGCACATCGGGAGAGGCAGACACTGACAGACATAGCCGGCGGCGATCAATGGGGGACTCTGCTAGTCTATTGCGCTCTATTCAGAAATAAATTGGAGCAGTGCCCGATTCGAGCGACTCGGGGGCCTGCAACAACGCACAGGCCATGTTCATGTGTGTGCAGGAAGGAGAAGCATCCATATCTGAGAGAGGAACCAACAACTTGGGAAGCTTAATCAATTCTGTCCATATATATAAGACTATTATATTACAGTTGTGGGGAGCTGTTTGCTGCTAAGGACAGTTTGGCCAAGTTGGCCCAATAATCAAGCAATTAATAATAATAATACACTTTATCATGATTAATAATTAATTAATTACGAGGGGAGAAAAGAGAAAAGAGAAAAGAAAAAAGAAAAGATACAACTGTATGGAGTATTTATAGTCCTTGGAGAGGATAAGGCAGAGCTGCTCATCCTCCTGCTACTAGCATACCAGGGCTGCTAGCCAGCTGCACACACATCTGTTCTGGCAGCATGCAGCCTTGCAGGGTAACCGTTATTGCCTTCTTTCTCACGGCCGGCCATCAATCCTTCCTGACCCCCCTCCCCTCTTAAATCTGTGCACTGTTGGTGACGATGGATCGCTGTAGCAAGAGTAGCTGGATACACACTACTAGTACTACTACTAGAAGAGCTTCAGATGCTAGTCCTGGGATGTGGCGGTCCAGATGGCCTCGAGCTCTGCGGCGAAGAGCTTCTCCTGTCCGACGACGATGGTGATGTGGTCCTTGTTGTCGTAGACGGTGACGCGTGCGCGGGGCACCCTGGCGCCGACGGCGAGCGTGCACTCGACGGGGAGGAGCTCGTCGTCGCGGCCGTGGAAGAGGGCCACCTTGCAGGAGAGCTGGTCGGAGACGACGTCGAGGTAGCTGCCCATCCTGCTGGCGCTGAGACACATGATGTTGTGCAGGGTGTGCCAGGCCGCGTTGTGGGTGTGGCACATGAAGGCCTCGATCAGGAACGTCCGCATCCTGCAAAGGGCAGCAAATCCATCCATGCCATTCATTCATTTACTCACTCCAACGAACGAACGCCCGCCATTCACTGAAACATAGTATACTACGCGTATGCATGTGCCGGCGGGAAAGAGTAGGCTACAGTACCAGTAATAGAAACGAGGAGAAATCATCGTTCGCAGTTGCATCGCCTGGACCATGCAAGTAGGAGGAGGAGTATGACCGATATCGTGCATGTGTACTTGCGACGATCCAGTAATAAACATTTGCAGCTTCGAACCAAGCTTAACTCCACTGTAGCTAGATCTCAGCCCATTCATGCATGCATATGGAAGAGAGATGGAGCTCATTTATGGCCGCCAAAACTGCACTGGCCAACCCCACTGGGCATCCTAGCTTTCAGGTTAACCAATTCTTCTACCAGTACTACTACAGTACTAGTACAGTGCACTGTCGTCGTAGGAGAAGTGTATATATTTCAGTCAGTGTTGGTACTAGTACTAAACTGCAGGCTAGGACAGTTGGCTATGGTGCCAACAATGTGCCATACTGCCGTGCGAGGTTCCTAGCTACTAGCTCGTCGACACGGCGGCCAATTTGTATACTCGAGGATTTGATTTGGTACTAGCTACTAGCACGCTATTATCCCCGCAAAAAAAAAGCGAGCACGCTATTAATCCGCCAAAATTAATCTGGAACCCCAGCCCGGCCGGCTGGCCGTATGCAGCAGTACTACAAGTACTGTTCATCTCATCATCTCTGGATAGACAAATGGAAAGGGAAGAGAAAGGCTTTCGTGCCAAGATAGGTGTGGTCTGGTCGATCATGTTAGGTCCACACTCCACAGAGATCGGCCGAACCACAACGGAAACCAATTTATGGCATGGCACGTAGTAGTACAAGCTTAGGACGCGGGCGGCATGCACGCACGTACGGGGGCTTCGTACTGTACCACTAGCTAGCTAGCTATATGTAGCTAGCTAGCTACTCATGATGCACCGTCCAAGAGGCGACACGTACGACTCCCCCTAAGCAGCGCACATGCACGCACAAGTTGCGCAACGAACACGTACCCCGTTGCACGTATACGGACCGAATCTACGGTGCAAACTGCGCCTAGCGTATATGGACATGCCTATATGTACACAAGTCGCGTACGTACGTGCGTAGACATGGCAAAAACCCGTGGCCCCCCAACGCCGTACTAGCGAGACTATTAGTGGCAGTGGAAGGTTTAAAACATTATTTTTTTGTTAGTAAGAAGAAGAAGATAATTTTGTCTCAACTAAAAGGAAAGAGAATTTTTTTTCTCATCTACTCCCTCTGTTACAAAATATAAGATGTTTTAGGTTTGTGAAAAGAATGTATCTAGACTTGTTTTCTAGATTCACTCCAAACATGAGTGAACCTATATACTAAAAGTAGTCTAGATAAATTTACTTCATAAAACCAAAACATCTTATATTTTAAAACGGAGAGAGTATAAAAGAAAGAGTCGAGAGGACGCGCGCATATATCCACAGTGGCATGACCATCATCAACAAGTGTACGTTAAGACAAGGGCTGTGTGTGTGTTGTACCGGCCGAAGACTTTGGCGTCCCGTTCCGTGGCGAATAATTGTGGGTCGTAGCGGCTGCTGGGGCCCGGCGGGGTGCATGCGCCACCGTTTATGGCGAGGGTGGTGAGCCACCGCCGATCTAGGCCGCGCCTGCGCGCAGGGCTGTCGTGCCCGAAATACTCGACGTGTACGTACTAGTACTAGTACGCGCACCCACCCACCACGGCGTACCGCGCGCGCGGTTAGTTATTAGTAACACTTTTCTTTGCTCCATGGGGCGGCGCCGGCCGCCGGGTGGACGGCCGGACGCTCGCCGCATCGGGCAAAATCCCACGACCGGAAGGACAGACGGCCGGTGGACCAACTAGCAATATTGGTCCGATAGCTAGCACTACGACCAAGCGATCCGACTGACATTTCTGAAGACAGAGAGCCGCCATAGTTTGGTTAATACAGGCAGTGATGATGGGATCGGTGATACTACTACTTATGTAATTATGGGTTGGATTAGTTAGTCGATCGTCGTGGGTGTTAATTCCCGACGGACAAATGCGGCGTGCGTCGACTTCAGGACGTCCACACCGGCACTAGTACTAGTAACACTGTTGTCACCGAACAACATTAGACGGCGATCATTTAAGGGAAGCCGCGATCGACAGCGATCGCTGGCTATTGAGCGCGAAACAAATACCCCCGTCCCTCGTTGTCTCTCGCTTAGTATTGCTGCTCTACCGATATGTGACTACTAAGTACTCCCTCTATCCGGAAAACATGTCTAGATACTAGACAAATCCAAATCATTTATCTACAGACAATAATGGAAGTACTACTACACTAATAGTATAATTTTCCTCCATAGACGTACGTATCCTTTTCCCAAACGTTTCACGAGCAGGTACTGAAGAAGTGTTGCAAAAAAGCCGTAGTGTAGCTAGCAGGGCAGGGCAGGAGGGGAGAAGAAGGCAACTCAAGAAGTGGCTGTCTGTCACTACGCTGTTGTGGCGCCATCAATGTAAAACGACGACAGCTGTTGTGGCCGGCGCTCGTCTGCCGTCTCAGACCGCATTGAACGCACGCGCCAATCCGTTTTCAAAGCAAACCTATCTATTACTACTAGTACTAGTACAACTCAAGATCACGAGGAGGATCTTGATCGACCGTTGTTAGTTCGACTAAGTTCATCTCTCGTTTCTGCTCCACTACTTTGCGACTCGTGACGTGTGTCGCGGGGACAAGGAACAGGTCAGGTGGTTGGGAAAAACAGATGAATCAAAAGAAAAAGGGGAAATTTACTGGTGACACGAGGAGAGGAGGCGCACGCACGCACGCATGCGTGCGTCTGTGGTCGAAGTAGGGGGTTGGCTTACCTGTTTCTGGTGAAGAGCCTGAAGAGGCGGTCCCACACCCGGTGGTGCCTGCAGATGGTGAGGCAGATGGTCCGGCTCACGTGCTCGTACCAGCACGCCATCGACGCCCCGAACGCGATCGGCGGCCACACCCGCCGCGGCGCCACGCGACGCATCACGTACTGCGTCGCCGCGCCGGCCTCCGACTCCGGCACCGGGAAGTACGGCTGTCACAAGCGCACGGGGTCAGCGCTCGCGATTCACGTGATCGTGCACGGGCCAAGTGCCCGAGAAAAGTACACAACTGGAGTGACACTCTATTAATGGAAGAAGGAGATGATGTTCGGCGATTGAATGCATGGGAACCGTATGCGCAGATGGTGGGCACGGCAGTGATACTTACGGGCGCGAGGAGCGTGAGGGACTTGACGGCGTCGGGGTACTTGACGGCGAGCGCCAGGGCGAGCACGGAGCCGAGGGAGTGCGCCACCACGTGGAAGGACCGGAGCCGGTACCGCTGCAGCACGGACCGCTCGATCATCTCCAGGTGCTCCCGCAGGGTGTACAGCGAGTCCGCCGGCTTCGGGCTCCGCCCGAACCCCAGCAGGTCCACCGCGAACATCCGGTACTTGCCGCGCGCCGCAGGGCTGAACGCCGGGAACACCGTCTCCGTCCAGAACACCGACGACGAGATGAACCCGTGGATGAACACCACAGCTTCCGTCGCCGCTTCCACCGTCGGAGGCGGAGGGGCCTGGACGTGCACGTACAGGTGCTGCGACGACCGGGACCCCGTGCTCCAGGAGTGGCAGTGCTTGCAGTCGCAGTCGGACCAGCACGGCGCCTGCCGCGGCGGCCGCGGCGCGCGGTCCATCTTGCCGCGGATCAGCTCCGCGATGGCGGGGCTCACGGTCAGCGCCGGCGCCGAGGGGCCGGGCTTCCTCGTGGCGTCCGACAGCAGCGACGCGCGCACGTACAGCGTGTCCGACACGTCCTCCAGCTGCATCTTGTTGGCCGACGACGACGACAGCCGCACAACCTTCGGCCCCGCCGCCGCTGACGCCGCCCGAGGAGGCACGAACAGCGTCCCCGCCGCGCTTCCCCCACCGCCCGAGCCGACTCCGTCCTCGCGCGCCGCCGCGGAGCAGTAGCACGGCTTCCACTCCGCCTCCACGGCGTAGTCCACCACCTTGTACACCACGCACAGCACCATGTCCAGCACGTCCAGGAACGAGAACACCACGAAGCTCACCGCGCAGTTCAGCGCGCCGCCCGCCACCACCAGCAGCGCCCACACCGACGCCCTGCTGAGCGCCCACTCCCCGGCCCTACCGCCGGCCGCGCCCATGGCCGCCGCCGCCTTCTCCTGCCACACGCACGTGGCAATGTGCATTGCTGGGCGTCAGGCTCCTCGACCGGCCGATCGATCGCCGCCCTGCACGCACCCGATAGACCGGAGGCGCCGCGCCGGCCGCTCGCAGCTGGCACTGGCAGGCAGGGTGGGTGCGCTACTGGTAGAAGCAGGAGCAGAGGGGAGTGAGCTTTTTGTAAGAGTAAACGAGCAGAGCGTCGACGGGTGCGGCTTTACAAAACAAACTGCATTTAAGCGCGGTGGGGAGGCGGGTGAGGAGAAATAATATTTTTTTGGTGGGCGTTTTGGCCACGGGTTTGGTTGGGTTAAATAGAGTGTGGGCTTGAGCAAAGCTCAATCGGGAGGATGATGAAGGGAGGCGCCACCGCTTGTTGTCGCCGGTGGTACTGATTGCTGAAAGCTACGGATCGTTTCCATCCCGGCAATTATAATCGAGTTTCGTTTCATGGGGAAGGAGTTTACAGTTACTACTGTTGATGGTGGACAATACTACTGTACCTTCCGTGAAACTGCATTTATTACTTCGCTCTGGCTAGCTTAGCAGCCGTCGGGGAGCAACGAATTGTTCAAACTTGGATCGTGGGCCCCGAAATCATGGAGGGAAATTCTGCTATTTCAACGGAAGCGTCTAACGAAATGACATTGTCATATCAATCTCGAAAAAAAAAATACAGTAACATTGTCATATCATAGGCCGACCACTCTTGAAATAATGCCATCAAGACATAACAATGTCAAAAGATAGAAATGAAGAACGAGACTAGAAGTACACAATCCCTCACCCTTTTGCTATAGGACAACTTTTTTTTTTATGAAAAGGGGAATGACCCTGCAAGGCCTAGATGTTGGGTGAAGGTGAATCAAGTGGAAAAGAAAGAAACGGACTCTAGGAGGAGGAGGCGGCGGTGGCTTTGAAGAAACCCGTCTAGGGTTTTGTTCCCCTCGTCGGTGACGCCGCCGGTTCGCTCCGTCTTGGTTGGCCTTGGAGCCTTGGAGGTGTGGCGGATCACGGCCTCTTGCCGGCGGGAGGTTTTTATTCGTTGATTAGACTGTTTTTCTGTGTCTTTTCGGGATGGTGAGGCCTTGGCTACATCCTGAAGTTAGAATAAAGTCATTCCCGTCTTATCCTCGCTCCGGCGGTGCAGCTAGCACTAGCGAAGGACGCGTGGAGTCGTGTGTCCGGTAGATCTTTTGGGGTCTCTTCGGTTTTCGTGTTCATTGGTGTGTTTTTAGGTCGGTCTCTTTTGATCTACGGATGATATCATTAGCGATGGTTGCTGCTCTAGTGTGTTGGTATTTCGGAGCCTTAGCGTGATGACTTCCCGTCTATCTACTACAACAAGCTCTACTGTGACAAGCTTTGCCTGGCTCCGGTGTTTGACAGGCAAGGACGGTGGCGCGCCTTCGGCTCACGCTAGTATTTATAGTCGCCGCTAGGTGGTCCTTTGATCTATTTGTAATTTTTGTTACTTTTAGGATTTTTTGTACTACTGATAATGATTATTAATAGATTAGTGGAATTCAAAAAAGTGGAAAAGAAAGAAACGCTCTCTCCCCCGACCCCTTCCCCATACCCCATGTGACGCCTCCCCGAGTGAGGTGGCCGGGGCGGCTCCCTCTGACCCCTTCATCCCGAGCACACCCTCTCCCTCTCCCTCTCCTCTCCCGCTGAGCGTTGTTCGCTCGAGGCTGATGAGGGGATGGCAGTGGCAACCCATTCCATTCCCCGGCGCTGGACGCCCTGCTCGGTGGGTGCAGCAAGGTCGGCGATGCTCCGGCGAGGTGGATGGCGGTGCAGTGATGGCTCTGCTTCTTGGTGGTGGCAGCGTCACGAAAGTTTCCTGGCCGATGAAGCCCAGATCTAGGCCCTCCGAGCTTGATCTGGATCAGGGCGAGTCTACTCGGGTTTTTATCTTGTTTTTTCTTTATTTTCTATTGTTTTTTTATGCTTTTGGGCTTGCTTGTGTTGTTTGCTACATTAGTGGCCTCGAAGCTATATCATGTGGTTGCTACATTAATATAGCGGGACAAAAGCCTGTTTTGAGGAGGTCTATATGCTACATTTATAAAAAACTATAGAGGTACAAGTTATATAGAGGATCTTAAAAGAAACTAAATTACTGCCAAATCCTCACAGTTAGCACAAAGGACCCTAATCTATAAACAGAAAACGCGAGATGCTATTTCTTCTCCATAGATGCTTCCGGAACTCCACCGTTGGCCGCCTTCTCCATCACCGATGCCAACACCACTCGGAAAGGAGAGAAAAATAGACGTCACTGGGAATCACACAAAGGGCCTCCAGCAGGAGGTTCAGCAAATACCGGTTGAAGTCGTCGACGTCCATGAGTGACACATCAGAGTGAGCAACAAATCCTAGGCAACCGAGAATGTTTTCCTGGAAATAGCAGCTTTAGATCTTCCCCGTCGCCGTCTTGGCCATATCCAAGATCCCGCAAAATCTTTTACACCATCGGCACACCTCGCCGACATGGAGGAAAAGACATCATCGAGATGTAGAGAAGAACCAGTGCGGCATAGAGCCAATGAACCTTATTGAGGGAGATGCCAACAAGGCCCGCCTTCCATGCCTCTAGCGTCGACCAATGGAGTCACACAAGAGAAAGAAGAATTGCCGAGGCGCACCAGATATGGCCGTGGAGATTCAGTGCTTTCCTCGAACATACTAGCATAAAGCCGAATAAAACTAGAACAAAAGGATATGTACCACCGCTATGTACATGGATGCTTCCTGCGCGTCTCATCCGCCATCTGCGGCCAACAAGGTCACCGGGGAACGCTCGGGATTGGCCTGGTCATTTACAAGGGACTCTCAAGAAGGAGGCAGAGAAAAGCAGAGCGGTATAGGACAACATGGAACTTAAAGGAAAATTAAATTACAACCAAGTCCTCATAGTAAGCACCAAAGTCCCTAAACTGCAAATAGAAAACGCAATCTGGTCCTTCTTTTCCATAGATGCATCTGGAACTCCACCGTCGGCCGCTCTAACGATCACGTGGGACAATCACTTGGGAAGAAGAGAAGGATGGACGTCGTCGGGAATACCACAAAGGGCCTTGATGCCTGCAAGAGCACAAGTTTGTTCGGAGCACTTTTCGTGAAAATACTAGTTCCGGTTTTATATTGATCCCAAAGAGGAGTCTAGGAAAGTGTTTATCTACGACGTTTTTGTCGCATCCAAGGTGAAACAAGTCTTAAGTAAATTGACTGTAAGTGTCAAGGATGAAAAAATGGTGAGTATGATTGAGTTTGTAGATTAAACAAAAAGTAAATAACATAAATTAAAAGTAAAGCATGAAGATTTTATCGGAGTTCCTGCAAATAAAAAAAATAGGCGTGGAGAAATTCAGTTCATCGTAATGGATAAAGTGGGATAATTAATAATATTTTTTCATATAAGTATGCAAGTAGGTGAGCAGTCCATTATTAGCCAGAACTCCTCTAGACGGATTCCTCTATCTCTCATGATTCTTTTGTTTGTTACCACGAGCCATTGTCAACGCAACATAATATTTAAGGTCGCAATAACAGTTCAATGCCTTAAGCTTTGTGGTTCCTCGTGCCTCTTGAGTGATACTAGTTTGTGTTTAATACCAGTCGTGTCACTCGAAGGTCGCCGATTCACTAGTAAACAAGTCCTTGCCCATGTAGTTCTCTGGATCATGTTACCAAGGTCCTTAGATCAGATAACAAGCATTGCACATAACATAAATAATCAATCTTACGCAAAATAATAAAAACCATAATCAAAAATAGATAAAATATAGGATAGGCACATCATATCTCACCAATCACCTACATCTCCCCAGGCAACAACAAGGCCGCATCCCTTGTTACATAGTGCTTTGGGAGGTTTGGCTAGAGCAGAACCCCCGGGTTTTTGGCCATAGAGAGCACGATGTCAATGGGCCCTTGCCGGCGCGAAGCACCTTGCCGAGAGAGTAGGCTCCCTTAGTCGCCCGCGCTCAGGGCTATGAGCACCGTGAATACCAATAGATCTTCTGTTGGGTTTCAAAAAGACATTCAAGATAAGTTTGGAGACTGTTTTGATGCACTTTTGATTTTCATGACAATTTCAAACATTTGTTGGCGACTTCTGGGACTACTGATGCATTTCACTCGTCATATGCCGGTATCTTAGGTTTTTCTCGGCAAGAAAACAAAAAAAAACCTGTGATTTCCGTTGTCATCTCTGTACCATTTCTGGAGAGGCTTCGTTTGTGTCGCAAGCTGGAAAGGGGCGCGCACGATGGTGTGCTGCACTGGGGCAACTGGCCATGCATCGACATCATTCACCTGGCGAGGAAGTGGCAAAACCTTGGCGTATGTGCGCGTGTTGGTACAGTTGCACACATTTTCGTCGCTCCGCGCCAACCGAGAACGGTGGTGGTGGACGCCCGAGCGTGTAAACCCCGTTCTCTTCCCGCACAAGAGAGAGCGGGCGCGCGAGACAATCGTGCTCGGTGGGCGTGGCACGCACGCCAGCACGCCTAGAGTCATCTTGGCCATTGCAGCTAGAAAGACAGCCTCTGTTTTGACTCCGTACGGCTCGGCTGTCCTCTCGGCGTACGGTGGTTGGCCTCATTTGTATTTGCATATAAATCCACCGAGCACGTACGTCCAAGAGCTAGGATGCAGTTTTTGGTCGATGGTCGCAACGATGTTCACGAGCAGCGAGCTAGAGATACTACCATCCAGCTGCTGTTGGGCGATGGTCACAAGCATCTCCGTATTTTCGAACGCCAAGAATCTCCATAAGCTATTTAACACGTGAACCTTTCTTCGAGAAGAACATATTTACACGTGAGCCAAGATTGTATATACGGTACTACTATGGTAACTCATATAGTAAATCATTCATGTTAACCATGGAAGGACCCAAAGCTGCGTTTCCTTTGTTCGGCAGAGTAAACTTGTTTCATGGATGTCACGAGGGAACTACCTAACCTAGCCCTAGCTCCCTGTCTTTTTTCCTTTGTTCGGCAGGATGGTAGAGTAAACGGGAGGGAGAAGAGCCATGAAGGAGAGGTGAATCTAAACTAGACCAACAGATGGAGGAACCACGGTGGTATTGTATTAAGAGAGTGATGAGGCTCGAACTCGGGCTGCGCCTAGCACACTACAACATGCTCTAGCCGGCATTGGCGGAGCTAGGGAAATGAGAATCCGGGTGCACGGTGGTGCCCTAACTTAAAAAAAAACTTGTTTTAGGGGTGACAAACATGGTAAAAAAATAGCTAATCTAAAAAGGATTTTTTGTTTACCCTAGGTCTTGTGCACCACCAAGCATGAACTTGGATCCCCAAATCTTCTTGGGAGGTGGCTCTCAAACCCTAGGAAAGAGAGAGTGGGTGGTTGTGGGGTAAGCACCGGTATTTTGAATTCAAGGTGATGCCCGGGCAACCTTTCGACAACTCTTGAATAGTGTCCTTAAAGAGATATATATTGGAAAAGGGGTATTGGTCTTTTTTCAATGGCATTCTAGTGTCTCGGAACTAAATTTGAATGCAAGTATTCTACTCACCTCCGTGTCTGTTTTTTCTTCTTCTGTCGTGCATGCACACGGCCGACCTATGTCTGGAAACGTGCATGGTGATTGATCGTCACGTTACGTGTTGTCATCTCTTGGATGACAGTACTTGGGTGTAGTACCATTCGAATTTGCACGGCCACTCTGTCTGTAGACTCTAGCTAGTATCTTGGACAGGCAGGATGATCGACGTGTGTATGGGTGGGTGGCGGTTGGGGGTGAGCGGCCGATGGAGTAGGTACTACCCATATGCGACCATGCACGCAGCCAGCAGTAACCTGACGGGTCTCCTCTCCTCAACTCTCACGCGCGTTGACCTGGTGGTCGTGGCCGCTAATATAATAAACGCCCCAAACCAACCCCGCGGACGGACGCAACGCACGTCGCCGTGGCGCTGGCGCCCCATGACATGAATGAATGTCTCAGCATCGCCGCCGCTAGCCGCAGCGACCCATGCCGGCGCCCAGAACGTAACGCGGCCAGCCCAGCCAGCTGCCGCGCACAACGAATAATTTCGAAAACACGATGTATCCGTCGTCGAGGAGGAATTTCGCTGACAGATCGAGGCCCTACGCGACTGCCCCTGCCGTGCCGCGGCACACAAGTGCCAATAAATAAATTCGCAGGGTGGATATTGCATCTGCAGCTGCAGGGTTTAGTTTGTCTGTTGGCGCGCGAACCACCCGGCCGGTCAGGTCAACGGCTCGAGTGGGTGCGGATGCGGGGTCGTCCCGGAAAGAACGGGGCTATGCGCGTGAGGTTTGGAACGATGGCGCTGCCCAAGAGAGAAACAACGGACGGTACGTTCTGCTCGCCGGGACATAAATGCGGGGTGCCAGCCGGGAGGGTTGTGCGGCAGTGCCGTGTGACTGTGTCTGAACGGAAGCGGGTCTCTGAGGATGACCGGCCGCTGGCCGGAGTCAATGACGACTTGGCAGAGACACGGCCGCCGGTCTTCACGGGCCAACAGCGCCGGCCGGCCGGCCTGATCGTAGCTAGCTATAGGTACGGCGTGTGATCTCACACCATGCCGATCGATGACGGAGAGTGCACGTATACGTGCCGGGAGAGTCACACGTTACGGCATTGGCGCAGATCCAGGAGCACGGCACCCGGCCGGCCAGGTGCGTGCGCGTGCGTGCTAGCTATCTGCCTCCGCCATGCATGCGTGCAGGTCCATCTCCCGATCTCCGCACTCCGTGTACTGTACATGTTTTTTTTTCCTTCCCACGCAGGCGAAACGGGATAATGATATATAGAGAGAGCTTGCGATGAAAAACATGCATGTGCACGTACGTACAGCGAGTGGTGTGCGAGCTCGGAAACTGCAGCTAGCGTGACTCGTGCTTGTACGCACGTGTCCTCCGATCCCACCGGTACGTGACTGGGTTCCGTCGCGCATGCATGAAATGCACTGCAATGCAATGCGGCCAGGTCTATTTGACCGAAGCCATCCATGTGGCCACGCCGTGCGCCCCTCGTGTTTTGAGTGGGGTTAACTTAACTCATCTGGGAAGAAGAACAGGTACCGCATGATGGCACAGTGGTCGATCGTACGCAATTCGTGCCCACGACGACGACATGTAGTAGGAAGCCTCTGGACTCTGGTGCTGTCAGGAATAATTCAGCGGCAGCAACACACACTGAAATATTTGCCTAGAGGTACCGTACCTCTAACACGTGTTTCGCTTCTTCTTCTTTCGCATCTGTTCACGTGAATAAGGAACGCGTTTTTAAGATTTATCTTTGACCAAAAATTCAGTATTAGTATATATATGATGTTTATTTAGAATATTAACATAGGTGAAACATGTTTTCGTTGTTACTGGAAAAGATACCAGTACAGTGTAACATAACTAAAGGTATAATTGCTCGATTTTTTTTAAGTCAAAGATAAATCTTATAGAGAACACATGCGCGAGCATTATTCATAGCAACGAAAAGAATTACAATTACTTCCAAAAAGTTAACAAACAATATTGCCGCTCGCTTTGATACATTCGAAACTTGTATAGATCTCTTGTGAAACGAGAGTCTCCGGTGCGTAGCGACCAGGCAAATAATCATTCCAACACGGAGTATATCAAAAGTAAAATTCAGGCCTCAGGCCTTTATGCCGGCGGAGTTGTTAATCAGAAAAGAGCTAAAATGGTTGAACCACATCGAAACCAGAAAGAAATATGGTCTTTCTCTACCTTGTTTTTTTCTTTTTGTACGAATCTATCGTACTTTATAAATTATAAAAGATCAGTAAGAAAATATACAGTACAGTCCTACCATTTTCCTTCAGAAAGATAATAACGAAGTAAACAACTACAAATTCCAGATTTAGTAAGATTTTGACGAGACTCCCTTTATCTTAAAATAGATATCTTAGATTTTTTAAATTAATTTTGGATAAAGCTATATACAAATCCGAAACATCTATTTTAAGATGAAGGGAGTAACTTTTACTCACAAATGAGTAAATGAACATTTCAGAAGAGGCTACTGCAGCTTTCCTTCTTTGAATGGAGCTCCAAAGAAAGAGGCCGCGCGCAACGCGGCGGTGATCTGAATTGTGAAAGCTACTGCTAGCTAGTACGATCCGTGGGTGTCAAAATGCGGTACGGAGAGCATGGTGCAGCTAGCCGACCACTCTGAAATGAAAATCCTACGTAAGTGTAGTAGGTTAGGTGTGCGCGTAAGCGTAACGGCCGGCATCAGGACGTGTAGATACAAACATTGTTGCTCTGTACCGGTGTCCCGTGTGCAATTTGGGAAACTGCGGTGTGTACTCGATCGACCTGTTCATGCTGCCGACACGTGTACATGACCCGGACCTGTGTGTGTGTGTGTGTGTATGGACGTGTCACACTTTCGGGCATGCAGAACGCGCGCATGTGTACGGTAACAGCTGGTTGCCGTTTTCACGTTCGATGTAGATTGTAGAGTACCATCGACGTCCTCGTTCTCGATCGCTGATAAGGTACGTAGTTGCATGTGTATCGCTCGAGGAGGGACAAGTGATCGGTTCCATCGACATCGATCGAGCAGCTAGCCGGACTGCTTTGACCGATAGCTAGCATGTGTCATCACTCATTGCGCAGTAACGCTACACTTAGAAAAATTGCTTCATGGACGACATTGTCATCGAGTTCATGTGATTGGAATGGAACGATGGCAGTTGCTCCGAGAAAATCTCTCACGGTTGTTGTGTGCTTGACACGTCCTTCCCTAACAAAATTTTGTAAGCATAAGTGTATGATTAACTATTGCTCCGTGCCTGCCTCCTGCTTTCAGTTGATGAATGATTGAGCGTGGATAGAATGAGACGAACATAGCACGTCCCTTTCAGTGTGCAAGCCTCTGACGACACTGCCATGAAAAATATTACTAGTTCTCAGTGTTACACTGAAATCTTGTACGTCGAGAGAATCAACAAGAGTAAATTAACGAATATACTACTCCCTTTGTCCTAGAACAAGTGACTTCAATCTAATCACAAAACATATCTAGATACGTAGGATATCGAGACAAAGACGAGTCACTTATTTTGCGCAAGCGGAGGGAGTACAAATTTACCAGATCATGAAACTTATCTCGGGCTCGCGCGCGCGTCAGTTCTCGTATGTACGGCGGTGGCACAGGCATTTCAACCAAAACTCCGAAGTTCCGGTTCTCCCAAATGGGTGAGCAAATAGTTGGTCGCGTAAATTTCGGGCTTGGCTTGCACCGATCGCGCTTGAAGTTCAAATTTAGTCGGAATTCAGTGGAATGATCTCTTGTCGGAAATAATTAACACAAACAATTTCATCAAAGCAGATTAAGATGCTGATTTTTTTCGAGCTCCTATTACAGAGCTCGGAGCGAGAAAAAAAAGAAAGAAGCCGTTAAACGCGGTGATCCGAAAGCTACAACCGGTCCACGTCAAAGCTAAGCAGCATGGACAGCATGGTGCGCATCGACAAGTGCGTGTACAAACAGACGGATAAGTCGGAATCAGCAGCTAGCGATCAATTAATTAACCGAATCGGAAGAATGATGGAGCTAGCAGGATTGAATTGCCAGTGGGACGCGGTCAGAGATTAGCGCGCGGCGTACCCGATGGAAAGCTACTGCGCATGTTGCACCATGTCTCGTAGCGGCGGTGGCATGGGCGGACGGAGCGGACGCTGCTCATTTGCCAGGTAAATTTCGGACTAGGTTCAGACCGATCTCACATGAAATTCAAATTTAGTCAAGAATTTAGTGAAATGATCTCTAGTCAGAAATAACTGAAAAAACAAATTATGTCAAAGCAGAATTGGTGCAGCTCCCTGGAGGTGCAAAACGGCGACGGTGAGTCTGGGTGGTGGCGGCGCTCACAGCCACGTGGTAACCGGGCTGGGACTAATGCTTACGTCTTTAGTCCCGTGTTACTAGTCCCGGTTTTGGACAAAAGCCCCTTACGAGCCGCGACTATAGGCCCGTTCTCCACTAGTGCACCCCTACAGCATGGAGACGGGTTGCGGGCCCTTTTGGGCCTGGCCGGGCCAGACTGGTGTGTCCCTATATCGCGTTTGGTCGGCTGCCGCGTTGCGGTAGAGCTAGTTTCCTCCTGCGTGGATGCGAGGCTGTTGCCCTGCTCCTAGTGTCACTTTTCTCGGACCTCAAGGACCCGCGTCGATACCCACACTGAGATGACGAAGATGGCGCATTTCCTACGGTGGCGTGTGCTGGTTAGCTGCAGGTTGGGTGGAGCGCTACAGAACATCCGGGGTGATGGTTTTGTGGGGTAAGAAAAATCCATGTCGGCTTTGTCCAGCACCGACGCGGTGACGCTTGCGGGTGTCGCTACTCCTTCCTGAATGGCGTCGGGTGTATCTCTTTTCCACTCCCCTCCATGTATCGGGGGAAACCCTAGGACCAGTCCGGCAGTAGTGGCGTCGTCATCGCATTCCTTGGTGAATGCGTTGTTTGATACAAGCGGTTCAGAATGCCAGGAGCACGATGGGACTTGTTCGGAAGGCGCAACGGTTGAGGGTCGTCTTCATTTCGTCAAAGTGCCAATGTGGGCATTTGTTTCTCTTTTGTTCTTTTTTTTTAGCTTGGTTGTGCTGCAACCCTAGCGTTCTTATTGTATCGTGTGATTGTATATTAATATAGCAGGACGAAAAGCTATTTTCAGGCGAAGAATACTGATTTCTTGTGTACTCATGTTACAAAAGGAAGCCGCTAAACGTGGTGACCCAAAAGCTACAATCGGTCCATGTCAAAGCAAAGCAGCATGGACAGCATGGTGCAGTGCGCATCAAAAAGTTGCATGTATACCTGCTTTTTGAAATAGTCTTTCCCTTTGCTATATTAATATCGACGCCTGATTTTTAGTTAAGTATTAGTCGTCTCTTTCACCATTAGATATATTTCGTGATTCGTGCAGCGTGGAAATTACTCATGAGTTGCAACTAGGTTGCAATTGAGAATTAGCATAAAATAGTAGAATGATATCAGCGACTGAGACATAACTAAAAATCAGACGCCTGAGATTTAGACGCTCCCATTAATATAGCAACCAATTGAATATATTTGCTCGGGCCATAGCACGTGTAAGCCCAAAAACAAAAGGAAGAGAAAAAAAAACAATGCTGCCAATGACAGATCGATGAAATAAAGAAGGCTCGCAATCGCTGCGTCCACCAAAGCTTCCCACCATGCTCCTAAAGCTCTAAAACTTCACATACCAAGCAACGCCTTCAAAAAGAATTACAACGATAATGACACTGCTACCCAGACATGTCCTAGGGTTTCCCTCATACGCCGGGGTGAGTGAGGACACGCTATCGGGTAGTTGACTGGACATGACAACGGTGGCACACCAAAGCAACATTGGAGCTGAAGGACGGTAGCAGCAGCAGAGCCACCTGGAGAGCATCCTCCACCGCCAGCAGCGCGTGTCGACCTGACGCGGCAGAAAGAACACACCAGGCCAAATAGAAACAGTCGGACTCGGATTAAACTCCCCACCGCCACGCTGCAGCACGTAGACCACCACCGCCTATGGATGGCACCCGCCGGATATGGAGGCGGGTATGGCACCTCCATACCCGCCTCCGCCACCTCTCCCCTCCACCACCACCCGCCTCCATACCCGTCGACGGGTCCATGTTTCCACCAGACCCGCCACCCGGTGGGTATCCATGACCCGATGGGTACCCACCAAGGTGAACAAACTGGCCTCCCACCTAGTCACCAGCGGCAAATTGGCGCGCTGCTGGCCGCCTCCTTGTGCTCCCCTGCTGCTCGACGGCGAGGGCCGCACGCCGAGGAGGAAGCCAAGCCATGCCACACTCCCATGGAGCGGGATATCCGGGAACTCCTCGATAGGCGGCGGCGGTGTGGAGCTGTGGGCTGTGCGTATGCTTGCTGGCGCAGTTCGTCGCCGGAGACGCCGCCCTCTTGACCTCGAGTGCCGTCCTCGGAGTCCGTCGCTTGGAGCTTTGGTGGTGGTGGCGCGGTCCGGGGCTCCAGGGAGCGAGCGGAAGAAGAGGCGGGGCGACAGGGTCCAGGGGAAAGTGGCGGCGCGCGGGGTGGGAGTGTTGGTAGGACGCGGGGATGTGAAATTAGGATTTAGGTTAGCTACTTAGGGTTTCTCCCAAGCACTGACATGCGGGGTCCACATGTAACTGGCGGGTCTGCGGGTTAGTGGATATGGGTTTACCACCTCCCGACCCGCACCCGCTAGACCCGATGGGTCTGAATTTTTACCACTACGCGAACGCATGGTTTTTTTTTCAACCAAACCCTTCTCCATTTGATGCGGGTACCCGTCGGGTTAACGGGTGGCGGGTACCCATTGCCATCCATAACACCGCCGCTACCGCCTCTGTACAGAGATGGATAATTAGCAATCAGCAGCGATCAATCAACAGATCCGAAGAATGAGGATTGAATCATTGCCACTGGGACGCGGTCAGAGATTAGCGCGCGGCGTACCCGATCGAAAGCTGCCGCGCATGTTGCACCACGCCCGTCTCGTAGCGCGGCTGGTGGCATGGGATGGGCGGATGGAGCGCGACGTACGCTAGCTTCTCCCGTAGAATCTCTGAAACCGAAAACGATATAAGCTTGATCGTGAAACACGTACGTTGCGGTTCAACGGCGCTGTGCGTAATAATTATTAAGGACCTTAATTCCCTGCTTTTGCCATGCCGATCCTAACCAGCTGTGTTCATGGGCGCTGTTCGTGATTAAAGGAGGAGCCTACGTGTCTGACATTCTTGCGCGGATTCGGTCGCAGCATATCGATCACCGTCCACGCCGTCATACTATTCGATCTTGTTTGTCCTGTCCTACTAGTACATAGTAGTACGTGGTGCGTTCCTCGCCTGCGCGTTGCGTTTGCCCGGACGAAAAATCCTCCTCTCCTACTACTACTACAGTTGATCATGTTTCGTCCAGATTACGGCAGTGCTAATCAGTTCAGCTATATACTGATCGAGATTCAAAACCATTTATATATTGTCGGCACTGTTGCCTGTTGGTAGCTTACAAGCACACCTTTGTAACATGTCCGTAAGCAAGGGGCTTATGGCATTTGACGAGACAATGCTGGGATCTGCCTGCAGAGGAAAACATGGAGAACACGGGTAGTGACTGGGTACTTTAACTGCTTGCTAAATTAAATAAGACACAAAGGCTGCTGGTACTGACGATTTTGTGGAGAGCTTGGCACGTACACAATGAGTTAACCCGCAACAAACCAGCACCTCCGATTGAAGTATCAAAACGTTTTTTATGCAGCTACGTGGATACCTTGTTGATGATCAAACAACACCCAAAAGCGGAATTCTGCAAGAGGAAGCAAGTAGTGTCATATGTAGGAAGAGCTGAGATGAGGGAGGATAGGAACCAGAGGTCAAAAATTCAGGAACGGTGGCAAAGACCGATGCGAGGTAGACTGAAGTTGAATGTCGATGGCAGTTTCCTTCAGAGCACAGGTGATGCAGGAGCAGGGATGATATTGAGAGACTATCAGGGAGATGTCATATTCACAGCCTGTGGATCTTTGCAGTACTGTGCTTCTGCACTGGAGTCTGAGATGGCAGCATGTGAGGAGGGACTGAAGCTAGCTTTGAATTGATCGACGGAACCGATCGATTTGGAGATGGACTGCGCCACCGCGGTGAATATGATCACAGGGGGCAAGGATCAATCTTCCTTAGTTCACTTGACTCGTACTATAAAGGAAGCCTTTGGTGAAAGAGAAATTACTGTCAAGAAAATTGATAGGACCCAGAACAATGCAGCGCACACAATGGCAAAGTTGGGGAGGGAGTCAAATACTACCCAGTTCTAGATCAGGGGATGTCCTGATATGCTGAACGATATTGTAACAAATGATTGTAACTTAATATACTTCTTTTCTCGCAAAAAAAAAGCTTACACACCTTTGTTACACGGACCGGAGGAGTACAGCAGGGTGACCGATCAGTACGTCCTTCCTATCTGTCGGATACAGCCATATATATCAGCTGGATTACGTGTGCTCGCTCCGTCTTAAAATAGATGTCTCGTTTTTTTTTTTAAATTTGGATGAGTCTAAACACTATAGATTTATTCAATTTTAAAAAACTGAGACATCTAAATGTCTTGAGACGGCGGGAGTACTCCTTCCGTCCAGAAATAATTGACTTACTAGATTTAAATGTAACTATATACTAAAACATATATAGATATATTCGAATCTAGACAAACACAAATCACTTACTTTATGGATGGAGGAAATATATAAAATCCTCTAGTAGTACAAATAATCCGGATGCATATAGTTTAAATCATGAATGGAGAAAAAAAAGTTGAGCTGCTTAATAAAGCAGGAAACATGCATGTCCTGACCGATTCGTGGTTGTTGGTGCCACGTTTAATTCCGGTGACGTCGACCGCTCGCTGAGATTTCACGGTAACAAGGAGCCCCCAAGCCCAATGTTGGACGGCTCCAATAGCGTCCCTATATCATGCCTACTATGCTATGGGGTGCATGCCTAATTTTCTGCTCACACCAACAGTCCTAATAACACACAGACATATTTTAGAGCCCAATATAATAGCCGGCAACCCTACTTCGGTCCTTGTCCACAAAGCTTATGCTGGGAGCGATGACACCTATATCTGTTGATTGAAGCTATCATCGAAGTTCACCGCAAGTAGTGAGGGTTGTGCTTCTTCCCCAATAGTTCATGTAATAATTAGTTTAAATTGTTGTTTGAATTATTTTATGAGACTACTTGCATATACTAGATATAGATGATCTAAGTGTAGTTTAAAAATGCTTGCATGCATTAGAATTTGCATTTCAAAAAATTGTTAACAAAATACAAATGTTGGCCACCGGGTTGAATCTACCATCTGCGACGCTTGGCCATCTGCGCATGTATTAATGATGATGCCTTCTTAATGGCTGTGGACGCGCATCGCCCCCCACTACTTGTGCACTTCCTCCACACACGCACTTATCCCCGCCGCTCGTCATGGACAGACTCTCTCTGAACTAGTACGAGTCCCGTGAGTTCGCCTGCCTGCGTCACCACACGCCGGGCTTTGACATAAGCTTCGGCGGGGTGCGAACGAGTTGGCCATCCGGATAGCGGAGCGGTGCCGCCAACTGCTGGAGTGGAAGAGGGCAATGCCCCAGTACTTGGCCGACGGTGAGTGTTGGCCAAGGCATTTTGTAAGGAGCGGATGGCAGCCCTAGCCATGTTTTGCTCGCACAGGCTGCAGTTCCCACGACATCTGCGCAACGCCGGGGAGCGACGACACTTCTAGTATCTATCGAGCCATGGAATCTACGATTAAGCCTGTGAAAAAGGTGAAACCGTTCAAACCAGCCAAAAAAAATTCCAAGTTCAATCTCATTCACAAATCAAATCTAAACTTTAAAACCAGTGCAAAATTTTGAACTAGCTCAAACCGATTAAACCGGCTAAACCGGGTTTGCGCTGGGTTATCTACGATAACGAGGATGCTCTGTGAAGATGCTCTGGGTATGCGGTTGAGCACTGGGCATTGATGGATCATGATCACACACCGAGGGCCGGAAGGAAGAGGTCGGCGGCAGGCAGCGTAGTTGTTGGGCAGTGCCTATCGCCACCGGGAATAGTAACAGGTAGACACACACACACAGGCAGGCATGCGCGTGTGCACGGCCGGCCGAGATTGACTCGTTCTCTGCATGCCAATGACAATGAGCTCTCAAATCCTCCCATTTAAGAGCCCAAAATTGCAGATAGTACTACTCCTACTCATGTGAAGCTGAAGCCCCCCGCTGCATCGCGTGCTGGTCAAGATGTGCTGACTTTCCACTGAACCAACCGACTGATGATTCAATTCAACCACCAGTTGGGTGGGGATCTGCCGTTTGGGCGCTAGGGCGTTGGTCGGTCGCGGACAGCCCGAGACCGAGAGTCACGAAACGGTGAAATGCCATCCTTCGCTTCCGCTGCCCGTACGCTGGTCTACGACAATTCGAAGCTAGTAATAAGTTCTCGCTCTCGATCAACTCTAGTAACTGAGTAGTACTGCATTTGCGAAACATGTCCAACGGCTTACTTGAGCCCCAAACACGCTGAACATTGAAGCTGCTACTACTTTTCAACAAAATGGAGATGCTCGCTAAAAGAAAGCAGGCTAAGGGCATTTTCACCGGGGCGACGCAAACGGTTTGAAACTGTCTGCGCGAACGTGTGGTACGTGCGCGGCGCTCCAGCGGGCGATCTATTCGGCGAAACGCGTCCGGTCCGATTCATCCGTGCATCTAATCTGGGTTTCGGTTGCGTCAGCCCGGATAGTGCGGACAGCGCAGGGACTCGTCCATAGGCCCACCCGTCAGCCACCGCTTACCGGTGGCATTGATTCAGACGGCCAGCGACACCGATTCGGACGCAACCGCGACACCGATTTAGAGGCGTTGCGCGAAAGGCTGATCGACGGCACTCTGCGCCATCAATAAAGACGAGACGATACGCTAACGCCGCCTGTGTTCCCGCGCCAACATTGATGGCGAAGGAGCGGGAAGCTGCGCGCTTTCATGGGAGACTGGGCTATTTAACCCTGCGTCTGTCGGTGTTGTCCTCCTCACCTCTCGCCATTGCCGCCACCACCACCACCACCAACGATGAAGACCCCGTCGTGGCTGAAGCGGAGCAAGAACGACCACGAAGCATCTGGCAGCCGTGGCTCTCGGTTGCCGGCCTTCCTCTGCGGCACGTCCTTGCCGCCTCCGCCGCGGCTGTGGGGGACTACCCGCTACCACGGGAACATCGCACCTGGCGGTACTACCGCGTCGGGGAGTGCGAGCGCCGATGGAGGGAGGGTCGCGACATCCAACATACGAGTGCCTCTCTCCCCACCGGCTAGCACCTCAACCAGGACTATGTTCCGATGCCGCCATCGCCTAAGGTGGGCAGAGGGCTGGCGGAGGAGATCCGTCAGCGGATCAATAACCTTCCCCGGTCCCATCGGTGGGAGAGGGGCTACCACTCCGAGGCGTACTAGATCAAATTCCTCGAGTGGGAGCACAAGGCGCGGCACACGACCACCGTTCCCCGCGACCTGTAGCCGTGGGAGCTCTACGACGTCCCCGACATTGACTCGGACGATGAGGGCACCCACAACCACTCCACGCCGACCTCGGCAGCGAGGACGGCGACGACATCGTCGCTGCTGCCGGGTTGGGCGCCTACGATCGCGCCGCAGGTGGGGATGGGGCTGGCGCACCTCCAGCATGGTTGGGAGCCGTGGACTGGACAGGTGGTCAACCCACCTGCTCCCACTCCCGCTCTGGCCCTGTCGCCGCCCAACCTATGGATGCCGTCGAAGTACATCGACCTTGACCCGTAGATGGTCGAGGCGGCGCTGGCTCGCGTAGTTTAGTACCGGGCTAGTAGTAGTTAGTAGTTTAAATTCTGTTTTATATATTTTTGAATGTAAATTAAGTTTAAATTTTGACTGTTTTTCGCGTGAACTGTTTGTGTTGTCTCGCCCAGCGCGGACAAATGGATCGCGCCGCTGGACGCGGCTGGCCGGACAGGCCGGACCCCCTACCCATACTAACCGCGGCCCAACCCCCTACCCATACTAACCGCGGCCCGACCCAAACAGACACAAACAGACTGTTTGGGGGTGACCGTTTGGGTACCCGGTGGAGATGCCCTAACTCGCTCATATGATCTTCTCCTGCCCAGGATCTTCCAAGAAACATATAGTAGTGTATTCCAAAACACACTTGAGATGGAAGTTGCTACTTTCCATGACAAGACAATGGGGATGCACAAAAAAACTAATGGTGCTTTGGTGCGGTGTCCCCTTTCTCCCCCAAACTTATAAAACTGAAAACACAGCGGCGACAAGGATTGACGGATATCCTTCATGTATTCCGAACCGAAGGGGCATCGGCCAATCCCCATGGTACGTCCTTATGTCTTCAGTTTCATATGTTTAGAACAGAGGGGGACATCGAAGCAAAAGTCATTCAGTCTAGGATTTTGCATGGAAAAACATGGAACAGGCATCTCCATCTCGGATTGCCATGCGTTTCAGTTTTGGGATTGCCATGCATTTCAGTTTTGGTCTAACCCAAATTTTATGAAGTTAATTCGAACCACATATAGAAGGATAGAGAAATCAAAATCAGTAATACGTAAAATTATATTTCTTCCGGATACGGTATTTTGGCTCTGGGGTACATATGCTCTATTTATTTGAAAGGCATTTTATGCACATTTTCAAATGTTAATTTGTTTTAAGCACCAATCATGAAAGGCATTTGGCTCTGGGCGTAACCGGCAACTTAATCATGCGATGGCTTGCACTGTAGGCAAAGCAATGCGGCACGGCAGCTGTGTTTCCTCCACCCTGGACCAAGCCTCCGCATGCCAAAAACGGAGGCCGGGCTGCTACATTCATTTAAGCCGCGCCATTACAGCCCGCTGGCGCTGCGTCTCTAGGTGCTTAGTACTCCCTCTGTTCGGAATTATAGGTCCTACGCGCATACCTAGGTTGTTAATTTGACTAACAAAACATAACTTATATATCACAAAAATTATACCATTAGAAAATATAACTTCTAAAGTTTCTAATGGTATAATTTTTATGCTATACTATTTATGTTTTGTTGTCTAAATTGGCAACCTAGTTATCCGCACGGGACTTATAATCCCAAACGGAGGGAGTACTTCTTACTGCAATTATTAGCATCATCGAAGAGACAATGAATGAATGAAGAGAGCTGCTAGTAGCACTACAGTGCGGCTTACGCTAATATGATTGGCGAAAGCCGACGAGTCCCCAGTCGCTAACTAACCGAGGAAACCAATGCCCGACGACCGAATCAATGGCCACGGCCGTGCTCCGCCCCAATTGAATTTTCGTCGTAGATTGGCCCGGCCGGTCCGGAGCGCCTCGCCCCCATCGGCCGCTGCTTTGCAGAAAACAAAATTGCAGGTGGGTGGGTGATGGTGATGGTGATGGCGATGGCTCCATTCTCGACCGACGCCCAACTAACCGACCTCCTGGCAGCCAGCAGCCAAGTCTGTGTCTGGCAATGCATGCCAAGAAACGTGCAGAGCGTCGTTAGCTTAGCGTCGTGAACACTTGCGAGCGTTGAGAGCATTCTGCATTGTCCGGTGACGAAACCAAGGGAAAGCTTCGCTTCTTCTTTCTTTCAGCCTCTGCAAGGCTGCAACAGGAAAAGCTTGGAGACTGACTGTCTCGTTGATGCATGGCGTGCACACTTTGGAATCATGCTGCTGCTGCTGCTGGAACTGGAACTGGAATTGGCTCGCTCCCGCCCGATCGGTGGCGTGGCGTGGCGTCGGTCACGGCGCCAGCAGGGCCGGGCCGGCAAAATCCGGGGCCCTGTGCGAAACTCTAAAATAGGGCCCTAGCTTACTAGAAATTTTGAACTATTTTCCTTCAAAAAAAAAAAATTTTGAACTATTTAACAACTATAATGTATATATATCATAATATCTTATGTTGTAATTGGATATATTAAGTACCATACCTAGTCAACTTCCGGATGCATAATGTTTTTATTTGAACAACATTACTCTTTTAGGGTTCTTTAAAATAAAAAAATTGAGATGTAAATAGATCCCGTTCCTTTTACTTTCTCTTACGTTTTTGGAACCATATTCATGCCTCATGATTCTAGAAACGCTGGTAAAAATGCATACAAAAGATTGGAAAATTTAAAAATCAGTCCAGCCTGGGCTTATACCAGTGCCAATCACAACGTGGGTAAGTATAATCAGCGATCAGTGATCAACGAGAAATAGGAAACAAAACCAGGACTCACCTGGCGACCTACGACCGTGACCTTCGTTGGGCGCGAATCCCGCGCCACGTCGGCTTATTTGGCGTATGTCTCCCGTGCATGTGGAGGCGACGAGGCCTTTTGGCTGTATGCAGCTGGCCACCCACGATCGATCGGATGAATCAATACTTGGCGAGGAGCCGAGGAGTCCACCAACACGGGTGGGCAGTTTGAGCGGCCCAGCTAAGGCATGAGGGCTTATTCTATCTACTATTTTTTCATTCTAGTAGTATATAGCAGGCCTTTATAAATTTTTTGGGCCCCCAAAATTTTGGGGCCCTGTGCGGGCCGCACATTTGGTACAACAGTCGGCCCGGCCCTGGGCGCCAGTATAGTTAGTTAGTTAGTTAATGGCACCCGAATAGGTTGGTTAACTCGGGTTTGGTGGCCTGGGTCCGGCCCTGTGCGGCTGTGCCCCCAACAGCTTGCTCTACGCCGCGCCAAGTGTCCAAATAAACACTTGTACGGACTACTGAACCGCTCGTACGTGGAGTTGACAAGTAGTAGACACAGGAAACTCTCCCCACCTCCATGAATCACACGAGCCCACGAGTAGGCCTGCCGCTGCCGGACGCCGGCCTAGGGGCGCCCTGAACGAACGTCGGATTATCCTCGCAGAATGTGTGGGCGCGTCCGGTTCTTGAATCTCGACGTCGACCTCGCGGTTCCGAATGCTCTGGATTTTCGTCACACGCCTTCAGTTCCTTGGCAAAACGGGGATAGTAGATAGAGTAGATTCCTACTACTACCTCTTTCAGCTTATTATTTTCATATTGCAACAGTTTGTATGAGGACCATACAAGGAAGGCTGTCATGCTACGGATTCATGGCAAGTTAACGACATGCGGTGCTTGTCTTCATCGCGCAACCTAACTGTGGTCACCGCTCCTCTCCTCCTACAAGATATTTATATATAGGGTGAAAGCGACCGACTCTAGCGTTGGAGTATACAGTAGATATATATAGGTTCACACGTGCTCAGGATCTATAAATAAAACTACTGAGGCTGGTCATAGTGGGGAGTAACTTAGAGTAGTAACATGTGTATGTTATTAGTCTAAGTTACTACCTCCATAGTGGCAAATAACATAGGTGTGGTGTCATGTAAAGGCTTATTTATTGCAATGTAGATTCATTTTGTCTTAAAATGTGTGATGTTATGGTAACATAGCTAGTTACCACAAGCCTCTCTCTCATCATTTAATTGCATGCCATGTCATCTAAATGCTTAGTTGGCAATACATGTAGGACTATGTTACTACTCAAGTTACTCCCACTATAACTAGCCTGATGTAGGAGTAGCTAGCACCACAAAGATACTTTTTTTTTGAACGGTCAAAAGGTCTAGAAGACCCAAGAAGCTGCAAGTAGATCCAGGTACAAAATGCAAAGAGGCCCCTAGCGCTAAGCATCCTAGCTATACTAGAAATAACAGACATGGGCCTTTTTTTACAGAAAAGGAACAAGAAAAGCAATCAAGCCCCGGGTCGACGCTGCCACCAAACTCCGGCGATCTCCAGCCAATGGCTAGATCGAAGTCTCTTGCTCGTGACGCTTTCTGAACCGGAGAAGCATTGCCGCCGGCCAAATCACACTCTCCGGGGACGAACCACTTGTTGAGAACGATCTGTTGAGCTCCGGTGCAAAGCTTAAGAGGGCCTCCGATGGAGGTTGAAACCCTGAGCCGCCTTTCGGACAGAACGGAGAGCGGTCCAGCGGCCACGCCACCACAGGACCACTGCGAGGAAGAACCAATGGGTGCAACTTTATCGGGCTTCGGCTTCGTCTTCCGCATCGAGGCGCCCTCCCTTCCGTCCCTCTCCACCACGACAGGCCACGATAAGAGCATTGTACTACGTGAACAAGTCCTACCAAATGCAACTAGGATGACCTCTACCTATGGTGAGGTACCAGTAGTACACAGGGGCTTCAAAAATGGAGCACACTTGATTCTAAAATTATACAGGTTCGATACACACTACACTACGCAGACAACGGTACTTTATATCGGTATATATGGTGGTCACCAGTCACCACCATGTCTCGTTATTCTGCTGTCAAAGAGGCACATCACCTTAACTGCATAGAATAGGGGCGGCTTACCAAAGGCGCGCAAGCCTCCCTCAAGAGTGGATATCGTGTAACATCAGAGGACATTAGGTACATCAAGACTCCCCATTTCGCAGTCATAAGAATGTGTGGGCGAAGGGAATTAGGTACAGCAAACGTGACGTTCATCGGAATATATATCTCCGCAGGATCATCTCATGGGCCACTCAATGGGCAGTGTCACATTCACAAGTAAGCACACAAAAACGCACCTTCTGTTGCTTTAATAGGCGATCATCTTTTGGCTTAGCTAGCATAGCAGTTTTGTTTTGTATGGCAAGCAGAGTGATCATTCATGAGTTGTCACTGAACAGATTTCTTTACCTTCCGTCAATACATAATAGATTACCAAAAGAAAGGAAATCTAGCTAGGCCTCCCACTCTCACAAGGTAAAGCAGAGGTGGGTCTTTCATGCTTCTTCCATCGGTGCATTTTTATATCTTGGAGCGAGGCACCACCTCTTCCTCTGTTGCTAAGTTAAGCTTTTCGACAGACACACTTTTCCTACACCTAATTAACCAGAAGAAACATAGTAGTAACTCCAACAGGATGCAATATCTTTTCCCTGCAACTTTTAATAATGGGTGAAGATACTTTGGCGAACAGCACCAGTTCCTCTTTTGCTCTAATAACTGTTCCAGCTAGAAATGGTTTCTCTTATCTGGCATTCCTCTCGTGGTTAATGTATAGCCAACCAGCAAATTACGTACAGTACTACATATTGAAGTGTTTGCTGTAATAAGCAGTCGGTGCGTGACGTGCGAGTCTATCAACTTCGGCAAGCACATAAGATGCGAGGTACAGAATGAACAGAAGCAATAACGGACAGGGAGCAAGAAGAGACGTTACACGTCTCTCACTTGGGAGTGACTAGTAGTTGAACAGCGGGCCACTCCAATAGTGGTCTGGTTACTTCAGTACTGAGATGGATTAATTGGGGGCCCTGTTGATAGCAACGGGAGTTTATGGGGAGACAAGGACATGAGCTGAGCTAGCATGCAGTATGAGCTCTGGATTTATGTTCAGGCAACATAAGGTGTAGCGGTGCTGTAACATGGTCATTTGCTTCCAAGGTTATACCACCAGTCCTGAATGCCCATATAGTCCATTTGTAAACAAAATGACTAATTTGATTGAATAGTATGAGTAGTCACTAAATTAGCCACGGATAAATATCTAAGAATGACCCACATATCTGGGGACTCTGTTCCATTTCGTGTCTAAGATCTTTTGTATCCCATCTTCCAACTATTGCTTGATTTTTTTTTTTGCCATTTAGGAGAAGTTCTAATAATCAAATGTTGAACATTAAAATGGAGCTGACTTGAAGGAGCTGAGGCAGTCGAACTGTGAATTTACAACAAAAGTCATTAGGCAAAAAAGTAATACCATGACCTTACTTCAGGTTCATAAATATAAATTAATCACCATACAAGAAACATCCACAGATCTGAGACTAGTAATTAGATGTTAATAAGACAGAGCCAGACCTCGTAGATGACACAGGCCCAGCTAGCCAACAGCATATCCTATACCACAAATGCTAGGAGTAATTTTAGTCATCCACTTCTGGCTTCACAAAGAATTCTATGAAAGCAATCCGGCTTGGCTGTTGAGCCCTTCTGTGGTAGGATTGTATACCTTGTCTAGCAACTGAAACCAGGTGCTGGATTTTGAGCATCCCTCCCCTCCCAATCGTCACCTTACTGCCACAATTCTCCTTCAAGACACTACTTGGAACATTTGAGGTAGTTGCACGAAGAAACTTGTACTTATACCTAGCAGAAGCTTTAGAGTTAGCACAAAGAAGCACCTGAAGATTCGATGCTTAAGAGTTTTTACCTGTATGAAACTTCATGGTCACACTGGAATGCAATTAGAAGATCGGGATTTGCATAGTAGGAGAATTCAATCTGCAAAATGGAGTAAGTAGCACTGAGCTATAGACACAATTGGAAGCTACCGGATAAAAGAACGCGACTTACGACGCACCTCCAAGTCACCATGCCCTTCGCCTTTAAACATTACTGAAGGTGGGTCTGGTTGAAATTGAATCTGAATGCTTGAGCCTGGCCACTCAAGGTCATCAACTGATTCTTTTAGGATGACAGACTGTGGCATTTAACGAGGTAAACCATTATCTCTGAGGCACTACAAGTTAAAATTTGAAACGGTGGAACTGCCACGAAAGAAACGGATGAAGTATTGCAAGTACCCTGACAGTAAAAGTGACTGGAGTATCCCCTGCATGCTCAAAATGGTAATCCCACGCGACAGTATCAGGAATTCTGGTTCTGATTTCAGCATGCATACATGCATCTCGGGAGTCCACTGACCTACACGTAACCAGAATACAACTCATGAGCAAAAGGCCAACCAGAAATCTACTGGTAATTAATCTTTTTCTGTGGTTTCACTACCGAGTTACATCCATCTGCAGAATTAATTTAGAATCTAAGCTGAATATAGCAATCCTTATCTAGCTATTAATATTTTATTAACCAAAGTATCCAAATGTCCACTAGATCACCTTTATAAAGATCATAATTCAGGAATGCTATTATCCGACATGGCTATGCAAATGTCTGATAAGTTACATTATCAATTAAAGCTCAAGAGCAAATAGTACTGCAAATGTAAGGATGAACAAATTGTCACAGGAAGAGACTGTTCATACTTGAGGAGAAGCTGCATGTCAGGGCCAGGATACCGGATCTCGACAGAGGACGCACACCCTGGGACAGAGAACATGTTGAGGCAATCGACGAGGAGCCCCAGGCTGAGCCCAAACCGTGGACGCCCCTCTGCCGCATAGTCATACTCCACAAACAGCTGCAGCAAACAATCCCCACAAAATAAATTCAATGCCCCAGCGCCATTGAGGAATAAACACAAACACCTGGCTGGCATGTCGCATACGGACCTCGCTCTTGAGGTAGACCTTGGCCTGGAGGCAGCCACTCTCCTCCACGATGACCACGACGCCGTGCTCCGACAGCTCCACCACCGCGTCCTTCGAGAAAAGTACGGGGTAATCACGTCAGATCCGGCATGATGGTCTGTGGATCGCCGGTGTTTTTTACAGGGCAAGGAGGAAAGGGGCAAAGGGCTAAGCTTAGCTGACCTGATGGCGCTTCCAGCGGACGCAGGAGAGGGCGTCGACCATGCCCTGCACGCAGTCCAACACGCAGACTAGGTCCGGCGCGTCGTCGGCGCGGCCGGACGTCGTGGACGAGCTCATCTCCGCTGGCCTCGCCGCCGCTGGATTTTCCCGCCCTCTCTCCCGCGCTTTCTTCGTGTCCCTTCTCCCGCGTGAAGCTGCTACTCCTTTGTTGGCCCATTCTCGACTGGGCCATAACTTAGCGAGCAGCTATTTCTCTCTCTTACTAGCAGGGAATATGGACACAATGCCTACAATTACCTCTATCTGGCCCGGCCCATGTTGCTTCCATTTTTCTTTTTACTTATTTATAATTCTCATTAGAAAAAATGTAAAAAAACATTAAAAGGGAAATCTTACGTCATGGGCCGGAGAAGAGCTGTAGTATTTCTTGCTACAAGCAGTAAACAGGGAATATGCCACTCGTCGCGGTGCTAGTCGTCTGCGTTTTGTAGCCCATATCACTCTCTTTTCAATCCACCAAGAAACAGTTTCTTTCATTTTTCTTTGTTCGCCGTTTTGCTTGGGTTTTCTATTTCGGTTTTAATTTTTAATTTTCGTTGTTGTTTCTATTTCTTGCATTTATTATTCATTATTATATCTGTTTTTACGCTTGAAAATGGTTTTTCTTTTCATTTCATCCATCTCCATCTTATTATTATTTGTTTAAATAAAAAATTCACGATTTTAAGTTTTTAATGTTTATTAAGAAAGGAGGGGTATGACAAAATGTTCAATGTGTTCATAATTTTCTTAACAAGATCATAAAAATACATGTTCATGGATTCAAGTAATATTCAAGAGGTGTTGCCGAATCTCCACCATTTTGAGATCCAAAAAGCGCTCTCAATTAAGAGGCTTTGTGCAAGCCCGCTGCAAGCAGCAAGACACATGTTGATGTGACACGTCGACGAAGAGAACGTCCTCATGATGCCTTGGACTCAGATCTATCATATCCCATCGACAAAATCGGGGATGAATGCTAGATCCATCACTTTCAGAACACCATCCTTGATCTAGAGCACCCACATCTTCCTGCGCGTCAAAGTTGCCGCTGAAAATGAAGTCATGGACATGAGAAACTAATCTTGCAGGATTTGATGAACAGAGAGAGGACCAAAGCAACCTTCTCCACGACGCAGCCTATTAGAGCACCGCCAAGATGGGGCAGGAGGATCTCAAAAATAAGATGGGGTAGGAGCAAGGACACATTGTTCGACGTGGCCCTGTGTCTGCTACCGATGCGACGCCCCTAGCTGCTCGCCAAAGTCGAAGTGACGATGCCCCAACTTCCTCATGTCGGCCGAACGGCGAACGAAGGAGCCTAGGAGGCTAGGACCCGTGGATTCGTCGTCGAAGGGAAGGGCAAAACAGTCGCGATGAAGTATGGGGTACTTTGTCCCTTAAAAAAAGTACGGGGTACTTTGCGTGGTACGGAGCAGAATTCGTCGCAAATTCGGGCCTGTCAGTCACTGTTTATACGGACGTTCATCCCAATAAAATCAACGCATGTTGAATCAATTTCAATTTCTTCTTGACTGAAGTTGGGTCACTAAATCAGGTGAGAAGAAAAAGGCAAGTTTCGGTTAAAGGAAATACAATACCAAAGTGGCCCAGCCTTTGCACGAATCCGTGGGCCGGGAGTCATCAGCACAGATTCCGTTCCCCCTTCCAGCGTGGCACGGCCCACGGCCGACGCGTGCAGCGCAGCTCGACAAGCGACGCGACCCCAACCTCTGGAAAAAAATCGTGCACCAGCGTGACTCGTGTTTTGAGCAAGTGCGCCGCGTTTGCTGCACCGCACTACACGTGACGGTCAATACGAACACGAGCCATGCATGTGTCCGGCACCTGCCACTCTGTGGTGACACATGCATGCAACACATGGAGCGATTTCAGGACGACCTCAAGGCCGGACCGGTGCAGGACACGCCGCCGGATTTACCACGGGAGAACAGGTATGATGCGCATCGCCATCGATCATACTGTTATACCATAGGTTTTTGTTTTCCGAAATTTCACCAATTTGTTAACAATCATCAGTAACAGTATAAAGAGTTTTAGTAGTAAAAACTGTAAATAGGTTATTGGACCACCTAGCAATGACTATAAATACTAGCACGAGCGAAAGACAATGATTATCGTAGTAGAGTTTGTCGTAGTAGACGGACGGAAAGTTGTGGTTCTAACGACCCAAAAGACCAACGCATCAGAGATGCAAACCACCGCCAAAGATAACAACCATGATCGAAGAGACTGACCTCAAACTACACCGGCGAGTACGAAAAATGGCCGAATTTCAAGAGATCCGTCGAACACACGACTCTACACGTCCTCCGACGGTGCTAGATATACCAACGGAGTGAGGATAGGACGGAATGACCTTATTCTGACTTTAGAATATACGCGCCACCTTAACATTATGATAAAGACACTGAAAAAACGTAAACAAAAAACGCCGGACAAAAGGCTATGGTTCGCCACATCTCCAAAACCTTAAGACCAACGGAAGAGGAATGAAAAACGTAAACAAAAAACGCCGGGCAAAAGGCTATGTTCGCCACATCTCCAAAACCTTAAGACCAACGGAAGAGGAATGAAAAACGTAAACAAAAAACGCCGGGCAAAAGGCTATGTTCGCCACATCTCCAAAACCTTAAGACCAACGGAAGAGGAATGGAATACTAACATCGCTCGCCGGCGAGAGTGACAGAATACAGATGGGCTCAGAGGAGCCGCCTCCTTTTCTTTCCTCACGTCCGTACCGGTTTACGTCACGCTGGAGGACTAGTTGATTTTGTACTATACAGTAGGTTTGATCGGAGTAGTATTACCGATGGAAGAAAACGTGTACGCAATGTGTGTGTGTATATATATATATATACTTGAGATAGTATATTTTATATATATACTTGAGATAGTTTTATATCCTTGCTGATCGAAGGAGAAAGACGATAGAATTGGATTGAATTAGGTCTCGGTAGGTGAGTTGTAGGTAACATGATCACATGACGCTCTCTTTCACTAATTTCTGGTTCGTTCTAATACCAGAAAGACGCCTAGGTAGCCAAGAGCAACAAATACGATCCACGTCGTGAACGAACATCTCCACCGCCGGCGCACTACGGCCCCGCCGCCGCAAGAGAACGTGCGACCCTTTTGCATCTGACAGCAACAAACGTAGTACAGCTACTCGGTCAGCAAAGCACGAACGTTCGCCCTTAGAGCATCCACACTAGTTGGGCAATCTCAGGACCAATTTTGGGTGGGACGAAACTTAATTTCAGTCTAGAAACGTTTCGTTCTTAGGCCGTGTTCCTGCGTTTGGCGAAAATTCAGACGAAATTTGTAAATTTCGGCGGATTTTATTAAACTTGAGCGAATATATGCGGATTGCATTAAATTAAATACTACATTAATAGATAATAAACTAAAAACATTAAAAAGGCCGTCGTCGTCGCCTTCGCCGATGCCGTCGCCGCTTTTAGGGTGTGTTCGGTTCTGGAATTCGGTGGGATGGAACCTGTCCGTTCCACGCCTAGCGTCCGTTCGTGTGTTCGGTTGAAAGAAAGGAACGGAACCAGGTGAATATTTCTCTAATATACGGAACGAGGTCGTCCGACCGAATCGGCCGGATCGCGTGGAACGGCTCGCTAATTCGCGAACTAACCCAGGTAAAACGATTAATTACCGAATCAGCGAGGATTTTTAGCTGTGACGATGATTACCTGAGATGATTAGCGACAAAATCTTGCAAAAACATGCGGCCTCTAATTTGAGTATATTTTGCAAAGATTTCGAAACAAAAAGATTACTATGATTTTATACTTTTAGCAAAGATTTTATAAAAATATATATTTATACCTTAATTACAATTGTTAAATTTAAGCTCAAATTATTAGAATTTTAAGGATCATTATAGCTATTCTGTTCTGGTCCAAATTCTCCCCACCAAACACAATATGGGAACATTCCATTCCTTGTTCCTTTCCAAACCGAACACACGGTCGAAACCGTCCCATGCCCTCGGAATGGACTCACTCCATTCCATTTCCTCTCGTTCTAGAACCGAACACACCCTTACACGCCGAAGTTGCCATAAAACGACGTGTAGCCGGGATCGTCCCTGCCATCGTCCTCACCGCCGCCGCCGTCGTCGTCGTCGTCGCTCGGTGGCCGAGGCGGGCGGGAGCTTCCCTGGCCGACGTCGCCGCACCTCCAGGGCTGGTAGGAGAGGCCGGCCTCGTCGTTGTCGTCGAGGATGACAAGCGGCGCGCCCTGGTAGGTGAGAACGCGGCCATACCATGCCTGGCGTTCGGCCTCTTGCTGCAGGCGATGGACGCGTCGCCACTCCATCTCCTCCTAGTCCGCCCTGTACCAGGCGAGTATGTCCAGCAAGGACGGCTCCACCGGCGGCTGCGGCGCCGCCTCCCGGAGGGACTCCTCTACCGCCATCTTGACGGCGAATGCATCCTCGTCAACGGGCACCGCCCAGTCCTGTGGCTCCGACTTCGGCGTGCGAAGGCGGAGACGGCCGGTAGGCGGCGTTGGAGCGCGCGACTCGTTGATGACGATGTCGTCCGACCTGGTCCTCGGCGGCGACCGGACTGACGTCTTGGGCTCCCGCTTAACCGGCCGGAGCGGCGGCAAAGACGCCGGCGCGGACCTGGAGGAGCGTGTCACTGAGGCGAGGAGGAAGATGAGAGGCTAGCTATCCTCCTCGGCAGCCAGTTGGCCGAAGGATGGGGCCTCGCCCTTGACGCCGACGTGGGGTTGCAGGGGAAGCCGAGGCGGGGCTCGTTGTCGGCGTGGATGTGCTCTAGCACATCGGCGAGGGTGCGCCCGGGAGCGCTCCACCAGCGGCAGCGCCCAGCCGCGTTGTTCCTCTTCGGCGGCGAGCCCGGCGGCCCCTCGTGGCGGGCGAGCACCTACTGCCGTCGGTGGGTGAGATGCTGCTCCCAGAAGACGCGGTTTCCCGGATCCTCGGCGAGGTCCGGGTCCTCCATGGCGACGATTGCCGCCGCTATCTCGTCGTCGAGCTCCTCGGGCTTTGACTCCAGCGGGATTCCACCGGTGCTGAGCTTCCAGCCGGTTGGGAGGCGGATGTCCGGCGGCACCATGTAGCCCGCCTCGTATAACATACGGGCCTCCCACAGCTGGAGGGTGCGACGGCCGAAGACATTCGCCGCTGCTGGGTCGCCGGGGTACCTTTCGCCCATGGTGGCTAGTGTGGGAGTGCTGGGAAGGAGAACTCGGAGTTCGGCGGAGTTGGAGGGGGAAGTGGAGGAGCGTTGGAAGTGAGTGAAATGAGCCGACGAGGTCGCCGGGTTATATAGGCCGAAGGGGCGGCGAAGGCGGGAGAGGTGTAGCGGCGAGGGCGGGAAAGGCAGAAACTGTGGGAAGTAACTGCCGCCGGTCCGTCGCGGGAGCCGAGGAGGCGGTGGTGGCGCGGCATTACGGCGACGCGACAAGCAGTTACTGCCCAGCAGTCGTCGCGTGGTTTCGAGGAGGAGGACGACTCGGCTTTCGTCACTGACTGAGCGGGTCCACATGCCGCTTCGCTTCGTTCGGCGTTTCCACAGCGTTTCCGGCATCCTAGGAATGGTCTGGAAAGACCAGACCAAAGTTGGCCCAAATCCGAACGAAAAGAGATTTCTGTGAAGGCCACCGCACCGAGTTTCAGTGTCCGAATCTGCATTGGGAAGCCTCGTGGCTGTACCTCTGGATGGACGGATCGTCAGCAGTCACGTAGGTAGCAGCCCCGCCCGGCCGGGTGCGGCTGTCCCTTTTGGATCGGATTACCCGCAGGCGTCACCAAGTTTAGGTTCTCGATCTCGATCGCGGACTTGCTGCTGCCACTGATGTCTGATGATATGACCAACCTATCCTTTCTTTTTTTTTTCTCGTGCAGCTGCCTCATCTCCCTGCTCTGTCTAGACTAGTCCGGCGTGGTGGTGGTGGTGCTTTTCTGGTCGTTTCGGTCACGCGTCAACCTAATTAAGCGACCTTATTTTAAAGGGAAAAAAAGTGGACCTAAAACGCCTTTCAATACGTCGACAGGTGGTTCAGGAAGATTTCGATAAACTAGAATATGCGCCGGACCGGACTAAAAGGTAAGTAAAGAGGCGTACTGTATTCCCAGAGCAGCATTTGATTTTTTTGTTTTGTTTTTACAGGATATTGGCAGCATTGGAAGCATGCGGTGCGGGGCGTTTCCTGGGGACGCCTGCCCTGGTGTGGTTGATGCTCCTAGTCGTAGCTCAAGTGTCCTGGTAGATGGATCCAGTCGCTGCCGGGCACGGGTGGAAGCGGACAAGCGCTAGTAGTAGTAGTACTATCTCGCTGCTGCTGCTGCTGCTCATGTGTCAGTCTATCGGCGAAGGCCACGACGAACACGACCGTTGGAGTAGTGTGTTCTGAATCTTTGACCTGATGATGAATCATGAATGCCACTCGCTCGCTGCAGCCTGCAGTACACCCTACGCTGGCTGAATGGGAGCAGAGATGTAGGCAGCGATGGCCCGTGCCATGCATGCATGTGCCGGTCCGGCGAGGCATAGGCTGAACCCCTGACGCTGCCGGGAACGGGGTGCAGAGAAGGCTCGTGGCTGGACCTGCCTGAATCATACAGTACTATAGGAGTACTGTACTTGTGATTTCGCTGAGAAACGGTGGTGGTGGTGTACTTGTGATTTCGTGCGCTGTCAGCTCGTGGTTTGGCCGACGGGAGGAGTTGTTGCAGGTGACTGATGACTCGTGATGGGTGAGATGAGTGGTTGCCGCCGTCCCTGCAATGCACCATCGTCTACACGCACACGCACACGCGCTGCGCGTGGCAATTCTATCGGCCGGGCGGAGAGAGAAGAAAGAGACGGGAGGAAAAAGGCAGCGAAGCAGGAAACGAAGAAGCAAGCAAGTGAGTAGTATCTGCAATATGATCGCGCGCGCGTGTACACGGAAGATTGTTGTTACGCAAACGTCGGTCGCTGCCTTCGTGTGTAGACTTGGGAGGCAGATCGCGTCTGCCTGCCTGCGTACCGCGCTGCCCCGGGTCGCGCCCTCCCCGCGCGCGCCGGGCCGGCCTCGCGTCGACACGCCGGCGAGGCGAGGTGTACCTGTGCCTCGTGTGCGACGGGTCCATTTCGTCCATCACCAATCGCTTTACGTCGTCTTCGGCCGAGCTCAGATTTTCTTCGTGCCTAGTAGAAACTAATCTGTCATCAGTTAGGATTGCAAAACTACGTACCTATGCACACAGATCGACTAACAAGGAACGGCGGCCCGTACCGTACGAACACAAGTGCGGAAAATGTTAGAAATATGGGCTAATTTTTTTTGGCACAAATGATATTTCAATTTTTTCCTAAATCTTTTGGCACATATGTGAAAATTCCATCGAGCCTATCCTTTCGCCCCAAGAGAAACATGCACAAGCGATTAGGGTTTCCCCACCTCCCGTCGGCGCCGCCGACGATCTTCCTCGCTTTTGTGGCAACCAGGCCATGGAGACGGGTGGATTTCACGCCACGTCGACGGGAGGGTTCTGTTTTCCTGGTTTTAGGGTTAAGCTTTAGTGGAGCGATGCTTGGGTGGTGGCGGCGACGTATTATCCAATAGAGTCTCCTCGGCTTCAGCCCCAACTCGGCGACGACGCCAAGAATCTTGTGGGAGTGGTGTGGTTCTCGAGGATGTTTTATGTCCTGGGGATCTATGGATCATCAAGGAGCTTCATCGACCATTTTTTCTTCTTATTCGTCTCTAGGATGGATGTGGTCTTCTTGACCCGTTCGACGACTTCCCCTTTGTAACCAACAATGTCAGGCCTTCTCTGGGAGGAGCGGCAGCAGCAACGCGCCGCCCACACGATCTGGAGGTTGAAGACGAAGGGCATCTCATGAATATCGTTGCACTTTTCATTTTTTGTTGAGGTGCTTTTTACTGTTCAATGTTTTTTTAGCCAGGGCCCTTTTCGTTAAAAAAGTATTGTAGTAAGATTTTGTTATAAAATATGCAAGACACCTAGCTCTAGTGTTTCATATGACAAACTTTTTCCCCACAATTATGCTAATAGTGGTACACATAAAACTAGGAGAACATGTGTCATCGAGATAAACCCTAGCTTTAACATTCACCCATCAAAAACATGATGGCACACATAAACGAATCATGAAATTAAATTTCTTTAATGTTTTCTTTGAACGATAAAGGCCAGAGAGGCCTGGAAGCATCCATTAACACAGTGGGTACAAAGTTGCAAGCATGTCCTCTACATTTCTTGCCTAGGACAGCCTACTATTTGAATAAAAGACATGCAAATATACAAAAAGGACCCTAGCAAGAAAATAGAAAACGCAATCAAGTGTTCGGTATCCTTCACCACCGTACACCAACGACCTCGAGGCATCAGCGATGCCGAAGACGAAGAAGCATAGCCCAAGGCTCGAAACAGTGGCAATCTTCTCACCGGCAGAGGACCATCGCCACCAGCCATCTCCACCCCCCCTCGGAACAAACCACTTGGTGGTTGACGAGGTTTGATCTCATCAATGCCCATTGTTATGGACTTGGGTTTTGGAGAAGATAGGGATGCTGGAGATCGTGGAACGGTTAGCAAACAAGCAACACGGGGACACAAAGTTTACCCAGGTTCAGGCCCCCGGAGGGAAAACCCTACTCCTGCTTCTCTGCTCTTGATTACGGCGGAACCGAAAGTTACAGGGGTGCGCAGATGCGATCTGGCGTGGAGGTGTGTATGTGAAAGTATGAGAGAGAGATCTAGGTCATGCCCTCCTAACATTTATATAGTCTCAGGCAGGTCCCGGGCATAGACCTAGTCGGTTACAGGTTCTAGGGTTTTACCCCTTTGAATTTCCTATCTACTCTAGTCTTGCTCTCCAAGGATCCGAAGGCGTCATGGGCCTGAGCCACCCGAAAGTCTTCATGGGACGGCGTATATTTGCCGTGGGTCTTCCTTGGGCTGGACCAGGTATGCTGAGATCATGTACCCGCGGGGTATAACCATGTCAGTAGCCCCCGAGTGATCAGTCGAATCGTAGATTCGGCTGAGGACTCTTCAATCTTTCGGGTGCAACTATGTATTTCAATAGTTCATGTGTAGGGATTGTTGATGCGTGTGCCTGACTCACCCGACGGATCAGGGTCAGTTAACTGTCTTAGGACGAAATAACACGATCTTCTTCAGGTTCGAGTCCCTCAACTCGGACCTGGAACATATGCTGGTGTAATTCGACTCAGGCTGCGGAGGACTTACAGGAGTGGAATTCCAGTGATTTTAATTGATGTACCCAACGCGTCCGTCGGGATTTTTCATCGCGCCTGCTGGCACGGGTTCATACTAGCAGAGCGCAGTCGTGTGCGTTGCCAGGCCATCAGATGATATCTGTAGGTCTTATCTTTGTGTCGCAGACACAACATCCGAATGTTTATCACCGCGGAGGTGTTTCGGGTGGCCAAGGAGGACGTTGCTCTCTTAGCGTTTTGTTGGGGCAGAGTTGCCGAAAAGTTTTTGCGTGCTTGATCCGAAAGATCGCAGTCGAAGAATGCATAGGGTGCGTGACCAACGCTCCCTATGGGAGTAGCCCCCGAGTGTCTGTTCGAGTCGTAGACTCGAGCGGAGACTTTTATTCAGGCGTTTGTTCAGTGCTAGGTCCGTAGGACACAAAAAAATTCGGATGCTTGAATCCATCCTCCCTATGGGAGTAGCCCCTGAGTCCGTAGTGGAGTCGTAGACTCGACATAGGACTCAAAGTTATAGTTCGTTTTTATCCATCTTTCGGGTGCGCGACCAGTGCTCCTAATAGAAGTAGCCCCCGAGTATTTAGTCGAATCATAGATTCGAGTGAGTACTCTTAGCTTTGAAGCCGAAGAATTGTAGTTGTTGCTAGTATAGCTTTTGATGACATCAGTGCTGACGATCAATGACCTCAAGCGTCTGCTGCGCCAGAGATGACTTGACTGGACGAACGTGGGTCCCACTTGCTAACCTTGAATTGACCGGTCACGCGCGGCGTGGAGATAATTACGGCGTCGCCTCGATTTCCGCGCGTAGTGGACGGCGTGGTAACGACGGTTCGTTGTGATGCTGACACGTGTATGGCCAGATGTGCCGTTGGCATTAGGTCTTCTTGATGGACAGTTGTCGTGCGTCGTCTTCGCCTTTATAATCATTGGGGAAAGCTGCAGTTTGTTTTCACCGCATCTACTCTTGTTTTCACTGCCTCCTTGTGCTCGAGGGGTTCTTGCTGCGCACTGTAATATTCTTCCACATTTCCTTCTTCCCTTCTGCATTCTCACCGCCGGCGCCGCCGAAGCGCGATGGGGAAAACGAAAAAATCGTCATCTGCAGTTGGTACCAGCGCCGCCGGAGGGAAGAAAGCGCTACCAGCACCCGTGTCACCGACGGTGGTTGGCGGCGATCAGAGACGCGGGAGAGTGATCTCCGCAGGCTTCGCGAGCGGGGCTTGATCCCGTAGGATAGGGAGGCCGTCAGACTCCCCGGAAACGAGGTAATCCCCCGTCCCCCCGCTGGGTATCGGGCTATGTTTCTTGCCTTCGTTATTCGTGGGTTTTCCTTCCCAGTCCACGACTTCCTTCGTGGGCTGCTCTTTCTCTACGGCATCCAGCTGCATCATCTTTCGCCCAATTCTCTTCTTCACATTGCTTGTTTCATCACTTTCTGCGAGTGCTGGCTTGGCATCGAGCCGCACTTTGGCCTCTTCCGAAAACTCTATTCCGTGAAGAGACAATCCGGCTCGGATGGTGTGTATCCCATTGGGGGTTGCATCATCTCCCTCAAGGCCAATATCCTTTTCTTTTCTTTCTCTATGTCCGAATCTGTCCAGTACTGGCGGAGGCGATGGTTTTACATTCGCGACTCCACAGTGGCTGGGCAGCAATTTGGTCTTGCTCCTTTCGACTCCTCCCAGATAATCGAGCCGAAGAGGTCCTGGAAAAACCAGATCTTGGATGGCGAGTTGGCGGAGATAGAGGCCCTTTACTGTCGGGTGGAGGATCTCCAGTTGACTCCTGAGAAGGAAGTGAACGGCGTGGATATTATCCGCACGTTTCTCGAGCGTCGGGTGCAGCCTCTCCAGGCTAGGGCGCACCCGATGTTTCTTTATGCTGGGCGCCGTGATCCGACGAGAGTTTCGGCCGAGAAGCTTTCCCAGGGTGATCTCGACAAGGCCCTTCGTACGCTGTTGAAGTACAAGGCTGGAGAGGATATCCTGGGGAAGTCGCTGACTCCGCCATTTTCTTTGACGCTGGCTGTTTCACAGGTGTAGATTCGTGCGCGTAGCGCTTTTCGTCGATTGCGTATTTATTTTCCTTTGTTTGCTAACAAAGTCTCTTCTTTTTTGCAGAGCTTCAAGGTGCCGGGCATGGTGCCGCCACTGCCCGAATTATTTTCGGATGCTCCGGATAATGACGTAGTGGATTCCGTGTCCGAACTGCCTTCGGCACGATCGCCGGCTGAAGAGGCCAACGAGTCGAGCGAGGACCATACTCGCAAACGATCGCGGAGCTCCAGCGAATCTTCGGATGCATCGACTCCTCCGACTCCCAGAAACCCTCTGTGTCTTGAGCGTCACAGTGATGGGCATGGAGGTTATTGCTCTCCTATTCCTGCTCTTCCCATGCGAGCTGTAGCGCCGTATCCGCCAGCGAAGCGGAAGAAGGAAGAAAAGAAGGAAGAGAAGAAGGAAGAGAAGAAGGAGGAGAAGAGGGACTCCTCCTGTCTTCGACCTGAGCTCCCTGGACTCGTAAGTTTTTTTTATATACTGCTGTCCTTTTCGCTGTTGACTTTGTACTTGTGCTAAATATTCCGTGTGTAGGCATTCTTCCCACGACTCCTCCAGCGATGGTGCTCGGGAGATGATGGGAGAGTCGAAGGTTGCATCTCCTCCTCCTCAGATGGTGGATACCTCTGAGGGTGCTGCGCCGGTCCCTTCTCCGCAGGAGGCTCAGGTGGTTGCGCCTCAGAAGGCTGCGAGCGGGCCTTCGGAGTCGCCATCGGAGCATGTAAGTACCTCTGTTTCTTGTCACGGGGGGAGCCCCCGAGCGTCTGAAAAATTTTCTTGTCTTGTTCTTTCTTCGAGTATCCGGGGGGAGCCCCCGAGCGTTTTCGTGTGCGATTTTTTGCTTTTATTCCTTCGTGTTGGGCGCAGCCCCCAAGTCCTTTTTCCTTACTGGTAGTTCTTCTTCCTACAGCCTTTTGTGCAGGATGCCAAGCGGCTGGTGCAGGAGCACCTGGTGCTGGAGGCCAACCTCCGACAGCTTCAAGGTACCCGTATGCTTTGGTGCTTCTTTCTTTTATTACTATCTTTCTTTCTGACGCTCGCATGTTTCGAATGCTGAGGAGCATAACACTTCCCTCTGTGAGATTGACGCTCTCAAGAAGAGACTTGGTCAAGCGGAGAAGAAGGCCAAGGCTGCCGCCGGTGCGAAAGAGCGCGTCGAGCTGGAGCTGGCCAAGGCAGCCGAGGCTAAGGAGCACCTGCAGCAGGAGGCCACAGACCGCGAGGAGAAGCTAGCCACTTCTGCGACTACGCGTGAAAGAGAGGTGGCCGGAAAGCTCATGGCTGCTGCCAAGGCTGTTTCGGGTGAGCGTCTTATTTTTACTCCTTTTCGCTTGTTTTCTTGTCTTTCTTCTGTGATGATTTCTTCATTCCTTTTCTCCCTTTTTGTTTGTCTCAGATGCCGCAGGCATCAAATTTGACCGTGGCGCTCTGGAGCACGGGAGTGCTCTAGATGATGCAACTGCAGCGGTCAAAGATCGCTGCAGCACCGTCGTCAATTCACTCGCCAAGGCCAAGGAGGTCCTTGGCCGCTTCTACAAGGAGCTTGTCCCCAAGGGCGCGGCCCTTGATGATGTTGACGACCTGGCGGAGGCTTTGTCAGCCGAAGCTCCTACGGCGTACAAGCGCAAACAGAAGGGCATCGGTGCGTCCGTCGGGCTGGCGATGGCCTTGGCGGCTGGGGCGGAGCTGGACCTTCCCCAGATCACCTCCCGGATGCCGACGACCGCGGATGGATCCGAGGTAGCTTTTGCTACCTATTCTTCTCGCTGCAAGCGATATGGGCCGAAGCTCATTGATCTGCTGTCCGAGTATGCGCTGCGGCAACAGGGGGAAGCCAAAGCGAGGTAGTCCGGCTCTGAGGCTACTTAGGGTGATGCATCTTAGGCGTTGTAGCTGTAGGATAGTTTGTAGTCTTCTTTTGCTGTAACTATGTTGAGGAACGAAATCATTGTGCCACGTAGTGGCCTTTATATGCTTAATGAATTCTGCTGAGTTGTGCTCTTCTCTGTCTGAATGTTTATGTCCTTTGCTTTTTTGCTGTTCTAGGTTCCTTCGGGTGCTGACCCCGTTGACACCTCGCCTGCAGCGCAACTGCGGCCATCTTTGGATGATTCCTCACAACTCGCTTTTCTTCGGGACCGTGTTCGTTGTCTTGAGAGGGAGTTTCTTGGGGTGCGTGGTCACGCCGATGTTTGGAAGTCCAAGGCAGATCGCGGTGCGGCCAGAGAGGAGTACTTAATGGCGGAACTGCTTCGGCTGTCTGAGCAGCTTCAATGTAAGTTGTTCTTTGTTTCAAGCTGCAGCTCAGATTTTCGGATGCGCCTGCTGGCCTTGCGTCTTATTTTCTGCGAGTGTCGCAGGTGCTAACCTTGCTCCGAGGGAGGAGAAAGAGCGTGTCGTTGTTCGGGTCAATTGCTTGACTCAACAAGACATGAAGGCTGGCGGCTTCTTTTGGATGGATTGTGACCGTGCCATGGCTCTGGCGACGGTGCAGGATCGTGTGCACCAGGTTTCGCGGGTGCTTCGTCAGGTGCAGACGTCGCTTGCATCGGTGTTGCATGTCATGTTTCCATTGGATGCCGTGCCAACAAGCCTTGCGGGTCTTCTGTCGAAGTTTCGGAGCGTGAATAATGTCAAGGAGCTGGTGCGGCAATAGCTCGTCGCAGGAGTGAAGGCTGCTTTGTCCCTTGTGAGGCTGCACCGGCCTGATGTAGATTTGTCTGATGTGGCGGTTGGGCCACCTCCTCGGCCGGATGGTGATGAGTGGGACATGCGTCCACATTATGCGGCTGTAAGGCAGTATGCCGAACAGGTCGTAGATTTGTTTGAGCAGCGTGCTCAAGTTATTTTTCAGAATAGGTAGTACCTGTAAAAGAGATAGATGTAAAATTTGTATATTTCGACTGGGCGTGTTGTGCCCTTTGTTATAAAGGTTTGTTTGTTGTAAGCACACAATGCTTTGTTTGAGTACGTGTCCTTTTCATTTTCCTGACGTTGTCAGCTACTCAGGTGTACACGCGTGATCCTCGGTCGATGAAATCGTGAGGTGGGGGGAGCCCCCGAGTGCGTTTATAGCATAAAGTAAAGTTGCAAATAGCGAAACGAAAATTTGGGGCGAGACACTTAGCTTTATTTATATCGTAATGTAGGAAGTACATTGTTCGGCTAAATAGCCTTGGCTGAAAAAGCCTTACTGAAAGTAAAGGGGTAGGTAGCTAGGGGTAGAATCGTCGCAAGTGCGCGATGTTCCATTGGTTGGAGTATGCGACTCCAGACTCCACGTGCTTGAGGCGATAGGCGCCACCTGGGATGACCTCGGTGATGATGTAGGGTCCTTCCCATGGTGACTCGAATTTCTTCGGTCGCTCTTGCTTGAGTCGCAAGATGAGGTCTCCTTCGACGAAGGACCTTGGGCGCAGCCGGCGGCTGTGGTAGTTGCGGAGACTCTGCTGGTACACCGCTGATCGAGCTGCTGCTACGTCTCTTGCTTCGTCGAGTGTGTCGACGGCGTCTTCGAGTGCAGCCGTGGATTCAGCTTCACTGTGAGCGATGACCCGGGGGGCCTGGTGGCGTACTTCGGCTGGTAGCACGGCTTCGGCTCCATGCACCATGAAGAACGGTGTGTAGCCGGTGGAGCTGTTTGGCGTAGTACGCAAACTCCATAGGACGTATGGCAGCTCTTTCGTCCAGGCTCCGGCCTTTCATTCGAGTGGGCTCATGAGGCGCTTCTTGATGCCAGCGCCGATTAGGCCGTTGGCCTTTTCGACCTGCCCGTTCGTTTGCGGGTGAGCCACTGAGGCGTATGTGATGTTGATCCCGAGGCCTTCGCAGAAGTCTTGGAATTCTTTGGAGATGAAGTTTGATCCATTGTCGGTGATGATGTTGTGCGGTACGCCGAACCTGTAGACAATGGACTCGAAGAACTTGACGGCGGTCTTGCCCTTTTGGTTGGTGACCGGCATGGCCTCGACCCACTTGTTGAATTTATCGACTGCGACCAAGAGGTAAACGTGCCCCCCTTTTGAGGACTTCGGCAGTTTGCCGATCATGTCGAGGCCCCATTGGGAAAAGGGCCAGGCTATAGGTATGGGTCTGAGCTCTGACCCGGGTGCGTGCGGTTTTTCAGCGAACCTTTGGCACCCGTTACATCTTCGGACGATGTCCTTTGCGTCGCTCATGGCCGTTGGCCAGTAGAATCCAGCTCGTAGAGCTTTGGCGACAAGGGAGCGACTGCCTGCATGATGGCCACAGATGCCCTCGTGGATGTCTTGGAGGATGGCTTTCCCGTCACCGATGGTGACGCACATTTGTAGTACACCCGTAATACTGCGCTTGTACAGCTCGCCATTGATGATGGTGAAGGCTTTTGACCGACGAGATATGCGCCGAGCATCTGTCGGGCTGTCAGGCAGTTCTCCGCTTATCAAGAACTGGAGGTATGGTCGCGTCCAAGTTTCTTCGACTACCATGACCTGCATCAGGTTGACCATAGCGACCTATGTGTCCAGTTTTTCGGGTCCTTCGTGTCCTTCGGGCAGCGTATCCCCCGAGTGTTCTACTTCTTCGGGTGATCCCTTGGGGAATTTCCGCTTGATGGATGGCACGCAGATCTGTTCGAGGAACACACCTGGTGGTACCTTTGTGCAGGTGGAGCCGATGTTGGCGAGTCTGTCGGCTTCATCGTTGCTTTCTCTCCCGATGTGGCGAAGCTCGTAGCCATCGAATTCTCCTTCGAGTGCGTTGTAGAGTGCGCGGTACACGATCATGTTTTCGGCGTGTGCGTCACACTCGTTCATCGTCAGCTGGACGACGAGGTTGGAGTCACCGTAGATGACCAGGCGCGTTGCGCCGCAGATCTTTGCCATCCTCATGCCGTGGATGAGGGCTTCGTATTCGGCCTCGTTGTTGGAGGCTTGGAATTTCATCCGGAGAACGTACTTCATCTGGTCGCCCTGCGGGGAGGTCAGTATGACCCCGGCTCCTGCTCCAGCTTCACGCTTGGAGCCGTCGAAGTGCATTGTCCATGACTGCGACATGTCTGGGGTGTCTGGCAGCTGCAGCTCCATCCAATGTACGAGGAAGTCCAGGAGGACTTGAGATTTGATTGCGAGTCGCTTCTCGTAGATGATGTCTAGAGGTGACAGCTCAATGCCCCACAGGGCCACGCGTCCTGTGGCCTCTGGGTTATTCAGGATGCTGTTCAGGGGTGCCTCGTTGACGACCATCACCTGGTGCTCCTGGAAGTAATGGCTCAGCCGTCGAGCCGTCATGAACACGCCGTAGGCGAGTTTCTAGTAGTGAGGGTATCTCTGATTTGTTGGCGTCAGTACCTCTCTGAGGTAGTAGATTGGGCGTTGGACCCCGTGGGTCTTGCCTTCTTCGGGTCGTTCGACCACTAGCACGGTGCTGACCACCTGGTGTGTGGCTGCTATGTACAGCAGCAGGGGCTCACGCTCCTTTGGCGTGACCAGGACGAGCGAGGTGGAGAGAAGCCATTTGAGGCTTTCGAACGCATCGTCAGTTTCGGGCGTCCACTCGAATTTATCTGCCTTGCGTAGCAGCTGGTAGAATGGCAGGGCCTTCTCGCCCATGCGGCTGATGAATCTGCTCAACGCCGCTATTCGTCCTGCGAGCTGCCGGACACCCTTGAGGTTTTTTGGCTTCTCCATCGCCATGATGGCTCTGATTTTCTTCGGGTTCGCCTCGATCCCTCGCTGAGAGATGAAGTACCCAAGCAGCTGTCCCGATGGGACGCCGAAGGCGCATTTTTCGGGGTTGAGTTTGATCCTGTAGCGATCAAGGTTGTCGAACGTCTCGCGGAGATCGTAGATAAGTGTCCTTGCCTCCTTGGTTTTTATGACTATGTCGTCGACATAGACTTGAACGTTGCGACCGATCTGGTCCTTGAGGCAGGCCTGCATGCATCGCTGGTACGTGGCACCTGCGTTCTTTAGCCCGAAGGGCATTGTGTTGTAGCAGAACACTCCGAATGGCGTGTTAAACGCCGTTTTCTCCTGATCTTCGACCTTGAGTCGAATCTGGTTGTAGCCTGAGTAGGCGTCGAGGAAGGAGAGTTTCTCGCAACCTGTAGTCGAATCGATGATCTGATCGATCCGAGGGAGAGGGAAGTGGTCCTTTGGGCAGTGCTTGTTTAGCGACGTGAAATCCACGCACATCCGCAGGATGTCCGTGTCCTTCTTTGGGACCATCACTGTGTTTGCAAGCCACTCGCTTTCTTTGATTTCCCTGATGAAGTCTGCAGCGAGTAGTCTATTGATTTCTTTGCCGATAGCTTCGGCCCGTGGCTCGGACAGTCTCTGGATGGACTGCTTGACGGGCTTGGTGTCTAGAAACACGTTGAGTGCGTGCTCGGCGAATTCCCTGGGAACTCCTGGCATGTCCGCAGGACACCAGGCGAAGATTTCCCAGCGCTCACGGAGGAATTCGACGAGCGCGCCTTCCTATGCGGGGATGAGGTTGTTGGCGATCAGTGCCATCTTGGAGGCGTCCGTCGGATGGACTTGCACCTTCTTCGTGTTGACGGTGGAGTCAAAGGACATGTCAGGTGCGTTTTGTCGTGCGACTGGGGGTGCCCCATTGTCCGTCACCTCGCGGAGCCTTACGAGTTCCTCCTGCATGTCGAATGATTGGGAGATTCGGTTGAAATCCCTGTCGCATTGGTCCGATCGGGTGAAGCTCCCGTGGATTGTGATGACGCCCTTCGGCCCTGGCATCTTGAGTAGCAGGTATGCATAGTGTGGGACAGCCAGGAACCTTGCGAACGCTACACGCCCGAGGATGGCGTTGTACTGTGATGGCCAGTCCACCACTTCGAATTCGAGCCGTTCCAGTCGGAAGTTGTCTGGCTTGCCGAAGATGACGTCGAGCCATATTTTGCCCAGGGGGAATATGCCTTTCCCTGGAACGATGTCGTGGAACGTTGTGTCTGATTGTTCCAGGCTGCACTGCGGGATCCGCATTGCTGCTAGAGTGCTTGCGAACATCAGGTTGATGCCGCTGCCATAAGTCCATGAAGACGCGACTCATCTCGAAACCTCCGATATGCGCCTCCAGCACCAGGGCAGCATGACCTAGGCGAGGGATCTGGCAAGGGTGATCCGAACGACTGAACATGATGCAGGACTCCGATCCACTGAGGTACTCAGGGATGGCGGGTGGAGTTGCCACGGCCAGGTTGATCTATCGGGTGATTTTCTTCTGCACCCTATTCGTGGGGCGCCCCTTCTAGATCATCAGTGCTCCTTTCGGCTGGGTATACCCGTTCCCAGCGTTGTTCTGTGCTGGTGCGACTGGTTGGTTCGGACCTCCTACAGGTGGCGGTGGAGGATCTCCATGCGCTATTTCACCTGGCGCGGGCACGTTTCCGAACGCGGGGATTGGGGCTTGCTGCCTCATCTGCACCATGCTTTCGCTGAGCTTCTGAAACTCGCGGCAGTCCTTGAGCATGTGGCTCGCCTTCTTTTTGCCATCCTGCTTGTCGATGTAGAAGTGGATGGTGCATGGACCCGAAAGTTTGTCGTATGCGGATGGTCTATTGTCGCGGTCGCGGCGCTGCCACGACTGTGCTGGGTGTCCACCATCGTGGAAGTTTCCTCCGCGGTATCCTCCACGGTATCCTCCGCTGTTGCGGTTGGTGTCGTTGTGGCGGTCGGCGTAGCCGGCCGCGACCATGTCGGGTCCGTCGCGATCGTCGTAGATGCGCGATCTCCTCTTGCTACGGCGCTCCCGTCGTCGGGCGTAGTCGTCTTCTTCTTCCGAGTGTACTCGGTGGACGGAATCCTCACCGTCGGCCCACCTGTTGGCGATGTCCATGAGGTGGTCAAGTGTTTTGGGCTTGACGCGCCCGAGTTCCTCCTTGAAGTCCTGGCGCTTGACGCCGTCCTTGAATGCGTCGATGGCCCTCTCTTCGGAGATGTGTGTTGCGGAGTTCTTGGTGTTGGACCAGCGTAATATGTACGAGCGAATGAATTCGCCCGTCCTTTGAGTGCAGACTCGGAACTCTTCGATTGAGGCGGGCCTCTTCCTGGTGCCCTTGAAGTTTCAGATGAAGCTGTAAGCTAACTCATCCCAGCTTCGTATGGACCCTGAGGATAGGCTGCTGAGCCAGATCCAGGCTGCGCCTGTCAGCTGCAGCTGAAGGCATTGCATGGCAGTCTCTTTGTTTCCACCGTGCAGTTTGACTGATGATAAGTGGTCACTGAGCCAAGCCTTTGGGTCTTGAGTGCCATCGAACTTCGGAGTATCCGAAGGAAGCTTGAAATTGCACGGCATCTTCGTTCACCGAACAGATCTGCTGAAGCATCGGGCTCCGCAGAGTTCTCCTTCGTCTGAGTCCGGTCTTCGTCCATCTCGGACTCAGACGAGCATGCGCGCTTAGCTCGCGCTTTGTCGATTTTGCGCTGCGTGAGCGCATCTCTGGCGTTGTAGTCGCGGTTGCGGTGGCGCGAACTCTTCTTCCTTCGAGGAAGGTCATGTTCTTCTTCTTCGGATGAAGGGGTGGGGCTGCGGTCGAACCTGACTGGAGCTTTATTCTTTGGCTCCGTGGGAGCTTCCTGGTGGAGCGCAGCTCCGACGAGTCCAAGTCCAGTAAGTGCGGACTTGTGCATGGCCCTCTTCGGGTCTCCCTCTGGAGGTGGGTGAGCTGCGAGGTACGCAGTGGCTGCCATGATCGCAGCATGCGGTGTTTTCAGGATGACGTTGCATCGGCATCCATCTCCATGAAGGATGTGTGGAGGGTTCGGGTCACCTCCCGGCGCTCCTTGGGGTCCATGTTCTCCACCCGAGAGCGGTGCTTGTTGCCTTGGTTCGCGTTTGAGCTGGAGCCGATGCCCATGGTGGAGAGTGCAGCTCGTCGCGCGCTGGACTCTAAGGCTGCTTGCTTGCGTTTGACGAGGACCTTCTGCATCTTGACCTGCTTCTTGTGCTCCTCGATCAGGAGCATGTGGTAGGCCATCAGCAGATCCCGGGAGGAGTCTGCAGGCAGGACTATGTTGCCTGCCACGGCGTTGCGGGCTTGGGCCCATCCTTCTTTGCTAAGGCGGATGACATGGCCGTCGTTTTCCCCTTCGGGTGGGGGGGGGGACTGGCTTCTTCTATTCCCGCCGTTTTGTTCTGGCGGGTTAGGTGGCGGGTTGGGCGGCGGGTTGGGTGTTTGCTGATCCACGTCGCTCTGGATGACTACGGCACATTGGTAGCGCTCGTAGATTGGTCCGCTGCTGCCGCAGCTTCAGATCCAGAACCGTAGGTCCCTGCATCCGATGGCGGATCGCACAGGTCGGAGTTGCAGCTGCTGCTGTCGTAGGAATCATCTGTTGATGATGTTGTGCGTAGCACGGGGTGTGGGGTCCATGAAGCGGGCCTGATTGATGGTAGGGGCACCCGCTCAGGGAGGCGGAGGGTGCCAGTTTGTCCCACCTGGACGCAGAAGCTCCCGAACAGGATTTCGAGTCTGTCGCCTACGGGCTCGAAGTCCTTCATGGTGGCCGGTGAGTGGGCGGTGAAGTCGAAAGCGCCGAAGAGGAGATGACTCTCCGTCGCCGCAGAGTTGTAGATCGATCGGGTTGGGACCGTCACGACCGCACAATCAGTGTCCCCAGTTCCCACAGACGGCGCCAATTGACGAGGTTTGATCTCATCAATGCCCATTGTTATGGACTTGGGTTTTGGAGAAGATGGGGATGCTGGAGATCGTGGAACGGCTAGCAAACAAGCAACACGGGGACACAAAGTTTACCCAGGTTCAGGCCCCCAGAGGGAAAACCCTACTCCTGCTTGTCTGCTCTTGATTACGGTGGAACCGAAAGTTACAGGGGTGTGCAGATGCGATCTGGCGTGGAGGTGTGTATGTGAAAGTATGAGAGAGAGATCTAGGTCGTGCCCTCCCAACCTTTATATAGTCTCAGGCAGGTCTCGGGCATAGACCTAGTCAGTTACAGGTTCTAGGGTTTTACCCCTTTGAATTTCCTATCTACTCTAGTCTTGCTCTCCAAGGATCCGAAGGCGTCATGGGCCTGGGCCACCCGAAAATTTCATGGGCCAGCATATATTTGCCGTGGGCCTTCCTTGGGCTGGACCAGGTATGCTGAGATCATGTACCCGCGGGGTATAACCATGTCAGTGGTGAGGAGGGGTCAAGATCCGGTAGCAGGGGTAAGCAGGGGCCTCCATGTCGGTGGTTGAAAAATGGCCGCCTTTCCAGCCAGGGGCACAACGCCAACACCAAGCCATCGCACAATCTGCTCTAGTTGCTTCCCGTGTGCTCGAAACACCGAGCACACACACACGGTTCTCCACCCCTTCTTCCTCAACAATGTCGAGCACACATCTCCTCCCCCGCTCTCCGTCGCCACCCCAGACGGCCAAGAGAAGTGGAGAGAACAACAAACACAACCAACCATCAAGGAAGAAAATGAACTTTATGCCCGAGCCGCCGAAACCGCCCCTCCCATCAATGGCTCCGCCCAGAGGAGCATCTTGAGAGAGGGCGCCCATCAACCTTCTGGCGCCACTCGCTATAGGGACGTCTACCCAGTTATAGATTTTGTAACTATGACTCCAACATGATATGACGTAGCTACATCAGAAAAATATACTACTACCTCTAATTCAAAACAGTGACACTTAATTAGGATCGGAGGGTACCTCCTGGCCATTTGGAAACGTGCATTATTGTCCGTGCATGAGATAGTGTTATAATACGAGATGCACAATAACGAAGAACGATAAGTAAACACGATAGAGGGACACGAGATTTAACGTGGAAAACCCCTCCAACACGAAGGGGGGAAAACCACGGGCGCCAGCCAGCAAACTCTTCACTATTTTTGATGGGTGTTTACAAACGCCGTGGGTTATCAAAGATGCGATAAACCCTAGCCGGCGGCTTACAGGATGTATATATAGACCGTGGCAACGATCCATACCGAAAATAGTGAAGAGTTTGCTGGCTGGCTACGGGCCTCGCTTCGCTCCGCACTACTATAAAAACGCCTATTCGTGGCGCACCTGAAAAGGCCTTCCATGGCGCACTAGCAGTGCGCCACGGGCCTCGCGCTACGGCTATCTCGTAGCTGTGGCGCACTGCATGGTGCGCCACGGTTATATCGAGATAGGCGTGGCGCACTACCAGGTGCGCCACGGGTAGGGGTACAGGTGCGCCACAGATGTTTTTTTCAAAAATAATTTTTTTTTGCAAAAAACACCCTCGTTTTGAATTGCAAAAGCAATCGGGTGCGGGAGGCCGTGGCCGTGCTACTCCTCGCCGGCATCGAGGAAGAGAGGGAGAAGGAGGTGTGGCTGGAGAAGGGAGGAGGTCGCCGCAAGGAGAAGGAGGTCGTCGGCGGTCATCGGAGCTCGTCGTCGCTCTTCGTGACTGCAAGGAGGAGGAGGCCGCAAGGAAGGAGGTCATCGCCGTCGTGACTGCAAGGAGGAGGAGAAGGTCGCCGCCGCCATCGCCATCGTCACTACAAGAAGAGGAGTTCTCTGGAGCAAGGAGGAGGAGAAGGCCACCGTCGCCATCGTCAGTGCAAGGGAAGGAGGAGAAGGAAAGGAGGAGGAGGAGGAGGAGAAGAGAGAAGGAAAAGGAGGAGGAGAAGAGAGAAGGAAAAGGAGGAGGGAGGAGAATGAAAAGGAGAAGAGGGAGGGAATAGGGGTAGGTGGGCGGGGTGGGGATTCGAAATTTGAATCCCGCCCAAGCTTATCCGTGGCGCACTAGGTGGTGGTGCGCTACGGGTAAGTCGCCCTCTATTTTTTTTCTGCAGGAAAAAACGGTCTTTTGACCATAACTTTTTACTCTTTTCGAATTTTGAAAATCTAAAAAATCGTTAAACAACCAAAGGTGGTTGCGAGCGGATGCGAAATCTCGTTCTCGTCATTTTGGTATATTATACGATTTTTTTCGATATCGTATGCAAAAGTTACGGCCTTTTTACTGTGGCATGACTTTTTTTTGCAGATAAAGTCGAAACTCATGTTTGTTAATTTTACTAGAAGCTATACCACATTACCTACCTAAATATGAAAGGATTTAATTTTTTTTAAGTGTTTATCATTTTTTTATTTTTTGCAAAGCCTAAAAAGGCGATCCGGGGGGGGGGGGTGGTGGGGGTGGATTTGGTGCAGGATAGTTAGGCGTACGGCACTAGGGCAAGGTGCCCTACTACTAAGTTTATACATCCGTGGCGCACATGCCATAGTGCGCCACGGATGTGTCTGGCCGTTTCACAGCAGAGAGGGGCATGCGCTTAGCCGTAGCACACCCCCTCCATGTGCGCCACGGTTGACACTAACAACCGTAGCGCACCTACCCTATGTGCGCTACGGATGTTTGGCGTGCGGCCAACAGGGCTCTGACCCACACATATCTGTGGCGCACTATGGTCATGTACGCCACGGTTGTTCTAGTTACTAGTAGGGCACTGCCTATAGGTGAACCACGCCTGTTTTAGCCGTGTGGCACTTCAACCATGTGAGCCACGGATGTGCTGATTACCTATAGCCATTTTCCCAGTAGTGCCGTCCGGAGTTAGCCTTTCTTCAGTGCACCAATACTTGAATTTGGATCACAATAAAACAGATAGAGGTGATACAAATAAGATGAGTAGTAACACTGAAACTTATCCTATTGTGACACATAGAAATATATAAGGTGCTTGCTTAATTTGTACTGCTAAATCTCCAAGACAAATTGAGATTTTAGACTAATTCTCCTCTACAAGCCACCCACATCTGGACTTTTCTTCACCTGAAAAGTATATGGGCCAAGGCCCATCCTTTCCAATAAATTCGTGCATTTCTCCCATTCGTTTCGTCTAAAAACAGTTCCGGTCCGTATACATTCACCGTATCAGTCACTCGAGTCACCGTTGGCGAAGGAAGGACGGGGGAGAAAGAGACGGCGGCGGCTGCTAGCTGCTACCTAGACCGGTGGATCCTAGTAGAGCGTAGCGTACCTCGCCGTGTGCACCAATCCCTGACGCCGTACTGCATCATCCATCGAAGAAAAATCTCGATATTTGCGGACTCATTCCCTTTCTATCAACGCGGGAACAATCCCGGCGCGAGACCGGAGGCCGGAAAGCGGCGGCTCCGACGAGAACGCGCAGGATCCGCGCATCGTCCCCTCGACCTCGACCCATCATCCTCGTCGCGTTTCGATTTGATTTTTGTTCGGGTGGACTGCGTAGCCGGCGATGCTTCCTATCCTAGAGAAGAGAAAGAGCGAGTCCAGAGAGATAGAGGTGGTGGAGCCCGGTCCCACCTGCAGCCACGCGGCGTGCCGCCGCGGTCATCCCGCGGATCTCGTTTGGATTCCTCCCGTTCGTGGACAGGCGCGGCCCGCTGGACATTATCGTCAGATTCCTCGCGGACGGGGACGGAAAGGCCAGCGGCGCCGATCGCTGCGAGCCTGACAAAAAGGAGGGGGGTGACAGGTATCTATCTATCTTTCTATATTTCCTCTTTGCTTGCACGGGCCCGCCTCATCTTCCCCATTTCCTTTTTGTTGTGCTTTTCTTCCCCAGTCCGAGCAAAACGGATGGTGGGCGCTCGGTCACGTATTTTTGTCTGGTGATGAAGGAAATATTCTACTCCAGTAGAAATCTTTTCCTCCTAGTGGCTGGTGGCCAATTTGTTATGTGTTCTTTTCGATATCGGTTGGCTTAACCTTCTGCGCAGACTACTAAAGAAAGCGAAACCGGATACTACAAAGTGCCTGTTTGGTTGAGCTTTTACCTAGGCTTTCTACACTTATAAGTTGAAGCTAAACCAAACAGCAAATCACACAACTATGTTTTTGACAACAAAACGCGCTTAATTATACTATGAGCCCGCAGCATCTCCTGAGGAGCTTTTCCAGCTTTCAACAAATCCCACGTCCACATACCCCTGCCACTCACTCGAAAATTACAGCCAGCTGCCATCCCATATATTCCCAAGGCCCATCCAATTTTTTGCCTCACCTCGATACTGTCTTGTTCGAGCAATGGAGGAAGCGCCGCCGTCCTTGGAACCCTAGCCCCGCCGCCGTGTACGTGTGCCCTCCGGCGCCGGTAGGGTACGAACCGGTCGCCGCCGTCTGACCCCCACGCCACCCCGCGTCTCCTCCATCTCGTGGCCGTCCCAACATCACCTCCTGTCATCGCATCTAGGACGGGATCGATCCGGCAGATCTCAACTGCTGCAGCTCCGACCGGTCACCTGGACTGGACCTCTACGCTGCTGCTCGTACCCATCACCTGGACCTCTACGCTCTGCTGCAAGATCTTCCCGGCCGGCCGGCCGGCCGCAGCTCCAACAAGTGACCAACCCGTGAGTTGGTTGTACAAGTAGAGGTTCAATTCTTCTCTGTTTTTTCTTTATTTACACAGTCCCATACACATTAAATACGTAATGATTTTGGACATGTGTGTGATTTATTAGGACATGCATATTGTGATTTATTAGGCCATGTGCATCAAATATTATGGCGATTGCTTGTACGGATTTAGGAATAATACATGTATCTGCTATACTGCATAAATATTTGTTCTATGTAATTTTTGTGGATGATAATTATGCTGAAATGCAATAGATGGACAAGGCATATTGGGATGCATATCACACGAAGGTGTTTTGTGAGATATGCAAGGAAGAAACTTTTAAGAATAATAGACCACATGGATGTTTGAACAAAAAAGGTTATAAGAACCTTGAGGACAAGTTCTTTGCGACCACAAAGAAAAGATTCACACAAAAGCAATTCAAAAACAAATGGGATTTGTTGAAGAAAGAGTTTACTCAATTCATGGAGTTGAAACTTGCCGCTACGGGACTTGGGAGGGATGAACAACGAGGAACTATTGAAGCGGATGATGATTGGTGGGGGAATCATCTTAAGGTGAGGGTGTTTGTAATCTATACAATTTACCGCATTCAACATATCTATGTGTAGTAATTTAATTTTTTATATATGTTTTTAGAATTACCCTAAGCACGCAAAGTGGCGCCACATGGGACCTCCTAACTTGAAGGAGATGGAGGTCATGTTTTCTAGGATACATGTCACCGGAGAGACGGCTTCCATTCCTGGAGAGATATCAAGTAGCTCGGATGATGATGATGACATGGAAGTAAAAGAATCGGATGATGTGGAAGAGCTAACTCCAGGGTCATCATCAAGGAAGAAGAAAGAAGGTAAAATATTGGGTAAGCGCAAGACCAAGCCCTTAGAAGATGAAGAGGACAAGAACCCATTCTTGCGTGTCATCAAACAAACATGTGCCAATATAAATGCAAGAGTGACCCGTGAAGGGCCAACCAACCTTGTTCCCACGAGTAATGCTCCTACCATGGCCGATGTCCTTAATTTAATGGTGGAGTGTGGAGCCGAGGAAGGGACTCCTTTGTTTCACACCGCCACCAAGATTGTGATGAAGCCGGCATATCGTGAGCTATTCATGTTGATTAAAACTAAGGAGGGACGCTTGGATTGGCTTCAAAGGGAGCATGAAGAAATGAGCAAGTAGAAAACCGTATCCTTTTCATGAATGATCAAGTGGTCGTTGCTAGGAACTACTTTTGTTTGTATGTAATGAACTATCTTTATGATCATGTGGATGTAATGAACTACGTTTGTTGTTATGCATGTGTGCATGTGGTCATGCATGGATGTAATGAACTATGTTGGTTGTTTGTGAAGGGTTTCGCGGCATAGTAAATCAAAATTTTCTACGGATGCGAACAGAGGAAAAGCCAAGATCTAATCTAGGAGATGCAATCAACGAGAGAGATTGGATTAGATCTTCATACCCTTGAAGATTCGCACAGCGGAACGTTCGTCGGAACGTGGGTGATGTAGTCGTACTCGCTTCTCCTCCTCGCGATCCGATCCGATCTAGCACCACAAGTGGCGGTGCCTCCGTGAGATGCACACGTGCAGCACCTCGACGTCTCCTCCTTCCTCGGACCAGCAAGTATGGTGGAGAGATAGATTGGATCTACAACACGACGGCGTGGTGTATATGGTGGAGAATTTCTGCAGCAGGGCTTCGCCTACAAACAGTCGGGAGGGAGAGAGGAAAGCTAGCAAGGCGGCTAGGGTTTGGAGGAGAGGTGTGGGGGGTTGGTGCGCCCCCACCCCTCTTTATATAGAGGGGGGGCGCAGCCCTAGCCCCTCCCCCAAGCCCAAAGGATAAGGAGTAGGGGGCATGGACTCTCCCCTCTTCTAGAAACCCTATCTCTAGTTTAAACGATTTAAACTCTCTAGGATCGGCTGGGCCCTATGGGGCCTTGTGCCCCTGGCCCAATGCGGCCAGGACACTCCCTCATAGGCCCATGCCCCCTCCCGGAAGGTGGGGCCACGTTGGTCCCCTTCCGGAAGGTTCTAGAAGCTTCCGGTACAATACCGATTAACCCGGAGCAATTCCGAACTCCAAAAACTGCACTGCCTTATATGAATCTTATTCTCCGGACCATTCCGGAACCTCTCGTGATGTCCCAGATCCCATTCGAGACTCCGAACAAAAATTCATAAACCAATTATCCAATCTATCCTAGCGTCGAGATACGTTAAGTGTGTGACCCTGCGGGTTCGAGAATATGCAGACACGATCTTCTATCAATAATCAACAGCGGGGTCTGGGCACCCATATTGACTCCCACACATTCATCGATGATCATATCGGATGAACCACGATGCCAGGATTCAATCAATCCCATATATATATTCCCTTCGTCTCGCGATATTTTACTTGCCCGAGATTCGATCGTCGGTACCGTCATACCTAGTTCAATCTCGTTCATAGCAAGTACTTTACTCGTTCCGTAATCCGATATCACTTTGTGATTAACTCCTTAACCACATGCTTGCAAGCGGTGTTGATATCGATTACCGAGTGGGCCCGAAGTATATCTCTCCGACTTGGGAGGGATAAATTCCATCTCGATACATACAACCCAACAGATACTTTCCGATCACCTGAGAGACACCTTTATGATCACCCTCTCATAGGATGACGTTTGATGACCTCAGAGCTTTCTTCCGGTACCAGGGAGTTGCATTATCTCATGGTCTAAGGAATACAATATTTGACATAGGAAAAGCTTCGCAAAGATGAACACGATGAAACGATCTAATTGCTTCGCTTAGTTTGGGTCTATCCATCATATCATTCTCCCAATGATATGATCTCATTATCAATTGACAACTCATGTCTATGGTTAGGAAACCTTAACCATCATTGATCAATGAGCTAGTCCTTAGAGGCGTACCAGGGACACGGTGTTGTTCACAAACCACACAAGTATTAATGTTTCCGCTTAATACAATTCTAGCATGGAATATAAACTTTATCATGAACAAGAATTATAATAATAACATCTTTATTATTGCCTCTAGGGCATAATTCCAACAGTCTCCCACTTGCACTAGAGTCAATAATCTAGTTTACATCTGGCAACAATCTCACACCCATGGCACTGAGGTGTTGATCATGTTTTACACGTGGAAGAGGTTTAGTCAATGGATCTGCGACATTCAGATCCGTATGTACTTTGCTAATCTTCAGATCTCCATCTGCTATATAATCTCGGATTATATGAAACTTGCGGTTGATATGCTTGGTCTTTGGATGATATCTTGGTTCCTTAGCGAGTGCTATGTCGCCAGTGTTGTCACACAATATCTCCAGTGGGTCCAATGCACTTGGAACCACGCCAAGCTCAGTGATGAAGTTTCTGATCCAAACTCCTTCACTTGACGCTTCTGCAGCAGCCATGTATTCCGCTTCCACTGTAGATCCCGCGATCACGCTTTGCTTGCAGCTTCTCCAGCTCACAGCTCCTCCATTCAAAATATAAACGTATCCTGTCTGAGATTTGGAATCATCCTTGTCGGTGTCGAAACTAGCATCGACGTAACCTTTTATGACAAGCTGTTCATCACCCCCATAGACTAAGAACATTTCTTTAGTTCTATTTAGGTACTTTAGGATGTTCTTCACGGCTGTCCAGAGTTCCACTCCTGGATCACTTTGATATCTGCTCGTCAAACTAAGAGCATTGGACACATCCGGTCTAGTACACAGCATGGCATACATGATGGAACCTATGGCCGAGGCATAAGGCACTTTGCTCATAGCTTCCCTATCATTTACCGTAGCTGGACACTGAGCCTTGCTCAATATCTTACCTGACAACATAGGCACTGAACCTTTCTTTGCCTTATCCATTCTGAACCTTTTCAGAACTTTGTCTAGGTATGTACTCTGGCTTAAAGCTATCAGGCGTCTTTGTCTATCTCTATAGATTTTGATGCCCAATATATAAGCAGCTTCACCTAGGTCTTTCATTGAAAAACACTTGTTCAAATAACTCTTCACATCGTTAAGCATGTTGATGTCATTTCCGATAATCAATATGTCATCCACATACAGTACCAGAAACGTCACCGAGCTCCCACTCACTTTCTTGTATATACAAGCTTCGTAGCAATTTGGAACAAATCCAAAACTCTTGATCACTTGATCAAAACGAAGGTTCCAACTCCGAGATGCTTGCTTCAGTCCATAAATAGAACGCTGAAGTTTGCATACTTTACTAGCATCCTTAGGATCGACAAAACCTTCGGGTTGCATCATATACAACTCTTCATGAATGTTCCCATTGAGGAAAGCAGTCTTGACATCCATCTGCCATATTTCATAATCATGAAACGCAGCAATTGCTAATAAAATCCGAATGGACTTAAACATCACTACGGGAGAGAAAGTCTCATCGTAGTCAACACCTTGAACTTGTCGAAAACCTTTTGCGACAAGCCGTGCTTTATAGACGGTAACATTACCATCCGCGTCCGTTTTCTTCTTGAATATCCATTTGCACTCAACGGCCTTTCGGTCGCTAGGAGGATCCACCAAAGTCCATACTTGGTTTTAGCTCATGGATCCCAATTCGGATTTCATGGCTTCCAGCCATTTCTCAGAGTCTGGGCTCATCATCGCTTCCTCATAGTTCGTAGGTTCACTGTCTTCTACCAACAAGACAGTCAAGACAGGGTTGCCGTACCACTCAGGAGGGGCACGCGACCTTGTCGACCTGCGACGTTCAGTAGCAGCATCGTCCGAAGCTTCATGATCCTTGTCATTAGCTTCCTCTATTGTTGGTGCAGGCGGCACTGGAACAATTTCAGGTGCTGCGCTACTCTCCAATTCAAGAGAAGGTTCAATAACCTCGTCTAGATCTACTTTCCTCCCACTCACTTCTTTCGAGAGAAACTCCTTCTCAAGAAAGGAACCGTTCTTTGCGACAAACATTTTGCCTTCGGTTCTGTGATAGAAGGTATACCCAATAGTTTCCTTAGGGTATCCTATGAAGACGCATTTCTTCGCTTTGGGTTCGAGCTTGTCCGGCATCAACTTCTTGACGTAAGCTTCGCATCCCCAAACTTTAAGAAACGACAACTTAGGTTTAGCACCAAACCACAGTTCATACGGTGTCGTCTCAACGGATTTAGATGGAGCCCTATTTAAAGTGAATGCAGCGGTTTCTAATGCATAACCCCAAAATGATAACGGCAAATCAGTAAGAGACATCATTGATCGGACCATATCTAATAGGGTTCGATTCCGGCGTTCAGACACACCATTGCGCTGTGGTGTTCCGGGTGGCGTGAGTTGTGAAACGATTCCACTTGCTTTAAGATGCGTGAAAAAATCATAACTCAAATATTCACCTCCACGATCGGATCGTAGAAACTTAATCTTTCTGTTACGATGGTTCTCCACTTCATTCTGAAATTCCTTGAACTTTTCAAATGTTTCAGATTTATGTTTCATTAAATAGATATACCCATATCTACTTAAGTCATCGGTAAAAGTGAGGAAATAGCGATATCCACCGCGCGTCGAAACACTCATCGGTCCGCATAAATCGGTATGTATGATTTCCAACAAGTCCGTTGCTCGCTCCATCATACCGGAGAACGGGGTTTTGATCATCTTGCCCATGAGGCATGGTTCGCATGTGTCAAATGATTCAAAATCAAGAGACTCCAAAAGTCCATCAGAATGGAGTTTCTTCATGCGCTTTACACCAATATGACCTAGACGACAGTGCCACAAATAAGTAGTATTATCACTATCTACTTTGCATCTCTTAGCCTCAATGTTATGGATGTGTGTTTCATCCCTTTCGAGATTTAGAAGAAATAAACCATTCACAAGAGGTGCATGACCATAAAATATGTTACTCATATAAATAGAACAACCATTATTCTCCCATTTAAATGAATAACCGTCTTGCAATAAACACGATCCAGAAATAATGTTCATGCTCAACGCAGGCACATAATAACACTTATTAAGGTTTAAAACTAATCCCGAAGGTAAAACTAAGGAGAGCGTGCCGACGGCCATCACATCAACTCTTGATCCGTTGCCAACGCGCATCGTCACCTCATCCCTCGCAAGCTGCCGTCTATTCCGTAGCTCCTGTTTCGAGTTACAAATATTAGCAACTGAACCAGTATCAAATACCCAGGCACTACAACGAGGGCTAGTAAGGAAAACATCAATAACATGTATATCAAATATACCTTTGATGGTGCCAGCCTTCTTGTCCGCTAAGTACTTCGGACAGTTGCGCTTCCAGTGACCCTTGTCCTTGCAATAGAAGCACTCAGTGTCGGGCTTAGGACCAGACTTGAGCTTCTTCTCAGCAGGGGCATTGCGCTTGCCGCCGCCCTTCTTGAAGGGTTTCTTTGCTCCCTTACCTTTCTTAAAGGAGGGCTTGTTGACCATCAACACATGATTATCCTTCTTGATGTCCACCTCTGCAGCCTTCAGCTTTGCGAAGAGCTCGGTGATCGTATCAGTGGAACCAATCTGATTATGAGTCACTACAAAACTTTTGTAGCTGGGAGGGAGTGATTGCAGAACCCTGTCAATCTTGAGCTCCTCTGGAATCGTGCATTCCAGTTGCTCAAGACGTTGAGTGTAGCCCGACATCTTTATGGCGTGCTCACTAACGGAACTCCCTTCCTCCATCTTGCAGTTAAAGAACTTCTCAGAGATCTCATATCTCTCAGAACAGGCCTGAGTCTGAAACATGGTTTTCAGCTCCTCGATAATCTCGAAGGGCCCGGGATACTCTTCAAAACGATTTTGAAGCTCCGGTTCCATAGCAAACAACATGGTGCTCTTAATCACACCATAATCATCTTTGCGCGACTGATAGACAGCTTTCTCATCAGCCGGCGCAGTTGCAGCAGGGGGGTCACCTAACGCTTTCCCAAGGACATAGTCCTTTTGTCCGCCAGACAGAATGATTCTTAGATTGCGGAACCAATTGGTGAAGTTAGACCCATTGTTTCTAAGCTTTTCCTTCTCAGCAAAAACGTTGAAGTTGAAGTTGGACTTGGCCATGTGATCTACAGTATTTGCAAGTACAATTTAGACTATGTTCATGATAAATAGTTCAATTTAATCAAATTACTAGATGAACTCCCACTAAATTCAACATCCCTCAAGTTGTTTAGTGAACACGATCCAAATTCACCACACCTAATCCGATCATCACGAGAAGAGATGTGGTTTCAATGGTGGACAACAAAGTGTCGATCATATCACTCATATGACTCATGCTTAACCTTTCGGTTCTTGTGTTCCGAGGCCATGTCTGTACATGATAGGCTCGTCAAGCTAGACCCAAGTATTTCTGCGTGTGCAAAACTGGCTTGCACCCGTTGTATGTGAGCGTAGAGTCTATAGCACCCGATCATCACGTGATGCTTGGACACGACGAACTTTCGCAACGGTGCATACTTGGGGAGAACACAGTTTTTATCTTGATCTTTAAGTGAGGAATCATCTTATAATGCTACCGTCGCTATCTAAGCATAATAAGATACATAAAGGGATAAACATCACATGCATATAACTTTATGTGACATGGTATAGCCAATCCTCGCGCAATGATCTCCATCTTGTGCATTCCGGCATGATCTCCATCACTCCACCATGATTGCCTCCACGACGAATAGCAACTACAACTATTGCTAACTACTTAGCGATAAAGTAAAGCTATTACATGGCGTATAAGAAGTTGACTCGCAGGTCATACACAATTATAAAGACAACCATATGGCTCCTGCCGGTTGTGTACTCATCGACATGCAAGTCGTGAAACATTACAAAACATGATCATCGCATACAATATACACATCACATCTTGGGCCATACCATATCACAGAAAACACTCCCTGCAAAAACAAGTTAGACGCCTCTACTTTGTTGTTGCATGTTTTACGTGGCTTATGGGAGTAGATTCTAAGAACGATTCTTACCTACGGAAAGCCACAACGGTGATATTATGGTTGCCAAACTCCGGTGTTAATCCCATGATAACTATAGTGAGAGAAACTGACATCCACCAGCCGCATGTGTGGAACAAGCCACACGTCAAGTGCGGAGCCGGTCTCGCGAACGACGTCGCGTAAGGTTGGCCTGGACCGCTTCAATCTCACTATCCCGCGTCATAAGAAGAACACAAACAAGAGGCTTGCAACAGAAAACATCAACGCCCGCAACAACCATGTTGCGTTCTACTCGTGAAATACATCTACGCATAGATCTAGCTCTGATACCACTGAAGGGTTTCGCGACATAGTAAATCAAAATTTTCTACGGATGCGAACAGAGGAAAAGCCAAGATCTAATCTAGGAGATGCAATCAACGAGAGAGATTGGATTAGATCTTCATACCCTTGAAGATTCGCACAGCGGAACGTTCGTCGGAACGTGGATGATGTAGTCGTACTCGCTTATCCTCCTCGCGATCCGATCCGATCTAGCACCACAAGTGGCGGTGCCTCCGTGAGATGCACACGTGCAGCACCTCGATGTCTCCTCCTTCCTCGGACCAGCAAGTATGGTGGATAGATAGATTGGATCTACAACACGACGGCGTGGTGTATATGGTGGAGAATTTCTGCAGCAGGGCTTCGCCTACAAACAGTCGGGAGGGAGAGAGGAAAGCTAGCAAGGCGGCTAGGGTTTGGAGGAGAGGTGTGGGGGGTTGGTGCGCCCCCACTCCTCTTTATATAGAGGGGGGGCGCAGCCCTAGCCCCTCCCCCAAGCCCAAAGGATAAGGAGTGGGGGGCATGGACTCTCCCCTCTTCTAGAAACCCTATCTCTAGTTTAAACGATTTAAACTCTCTAGGATCGGCTGGGCCCTATGGGGCCTTGTGCCCCTGGCCCAATGCGTCCAGGACACTCCCTCATAGGCCCATGCCCCCTCCCGGAAGGTGGGGCCACGTTGGTCCCCTTCCGGAAGGTTCTAGAAGCTTCCGGTACAATACCGATTAACCCGGAACAATTCCGAACTCCAAAAACTGCACTGCCTTATATGAATCTTATTCTCCGGACCATTCCGGAACCTCTCGTGATGTCCTGGATCCCATACGAGACTCCGAACAAAAATTCATAAACCAATCATCCAATCTATCCTAGCGTCGAGATACGTTAAGTGTGTGACCCTGCGGGTTCGAGAATATGCAGACACAATCTTCTATCAATAATCAACAGCGGGGTCTGGGCACCCATATTGACTCCCACACATTCATCGATGATCATATCGGATGAACTACGATGCCAGGATTCAATCAATCCCATATATATATTCCCTTCGTCTCGCGATATTTTACTTGCCCGAGATTCGATCGTCGGTACCGTCATACCTAGTTCAATCTCGTTCACAGCAAGTACTTTACTCGTTCCGTAATCCGATATCACTTTGTGATTAACTCCTTAACCACATGCTTGCAAGCGGTGTTGATATCGATTACCGAGTGGGCCCGAAGTATATCTCTCCGAATTGGGAGGGACAAATTCCATCTCGATACATACAACCCAACAGATACTTTCCGATCACCTGAGAGACACCTTTATGATCACCCTCTCATAGGATGACGTTTGATGACCTCAAAGCTTTCTTCCGGTACCAGGGAGTTGCATTATCTCATGGTCTAAGGAATACAATATTTGACATAGGAAAAGCTTCGCAAAGATGAACACGATGAAACGATCTAATTGCTTCGCTTAGTTTGGGTATGTCCATCATATCATTCTCCCAATGATATGATCTCATTATCAATTGACAACTCATGTCTATGGTTAGGAAACCTTAACCATCATTGATCAATGAGCTAGTCCTTAGAGGCGTACCAGGGACACGGTGTTGTTCACAAACCACACAAGTATTAATGTTTCCGCTTAATACAATTCTAGCATGGAATATAAACTTTATCATGAACAAGAATTATAATAATAACATCTTTATTATTGCCTCTAGGGCATAATTCCAACAGTTTGCCATGCATGCTTGTAATGAACTATGTTGGTTGTCATGTGTGGATGTAATGAACTATGTTGGTTGTCATATATCTTGGTATCCGGATGCATTAATTGTTGGTATCCTTTCTATACCACTTGTTAATTGTCTTTCTATGTGAAGCACTCATATTCTTTTTTCCATTTTTTGTAGATGGATGCAAGTTGGGATGGAAGTGATGATGAGGCTAATGAGAGCATGAAGGAACTTCTTGAGTTGACCTATTTGGCATTTGAAGTTGCTATGGTGGCTCAACTAGGTAACAAATATAGTCAAACTTACTTGAACAAGTCACCTTATAGGATTCCTCAACAATCTGGATATGAGTGGGTAATGGAGAACCTTGATCGTGCAAAGAGTTGCTATAAGATGTTTAGGATGTATCCCGATGTTTTTATGTCATTGCATGATCTTCTAGTCTCCAATTATGGATTGATTTCAAGTACAGGCATGTCATCTTTGGAATCATTAGGCATGTTTTTATGGATTGTTGGAGGCCCTCAATCTTTCCATCAAGTTGAAATAATCTTTTCAAGGTCACTTGAAACAATTCATCGGAAGTTCAATGAGGTCTTGAATTGTTTATGCAAGTTAGGATCCAACAACATAAGACCCATTGATTATTCTTTCAAAACTCCTCATGCTAGAGTTAAAGATGAGAGATTTTGGCCTCATTTCAAAGGAGCCATTGGAGCAATAGATGGCACTCACATACCTTGTGTAGTTCCAGCATCTGAGGTCGTGAACCACACAGGCCGGCATGGATATACTTCTCAAAATGTTATGGCCATTTGTGATTTTGATTTGCGGTTTACTTTTGTTGTTGTTGGATGGCCCGGATCGGTACATGATACAAGGATTTTAAATCATAGCTTGGTGGAGCATCGACATAAATTTCCTTTTCCTCCAAAAGGTAATATCCATATTACTTTCTCTCTACCTTCAATAATTACTTCGAAATTTATTGCTAATGCTAGCTCGGTTACAATTTGTAGGCAAATACTACCTTGTAGATTCCGGTTATCCAAATCGAAAAGGATACCTTGCTCCATTTCTAGGTGAAACTTATCATCTACCGGAGTTCCGCAAACGTGGAAAACCGGTTGGGAGGAAAGAGACTTTCAATCACGCTCACTCTTCATTGCGTAACTCAGCCGAGCGTAATTTTGGTGTTCTTAAGGAAAAGTGGCGCATGTTGAAAAAGATTCCACGTTTCAAGCCTCGAAGACAAAAGAAAATTATTGTTGCTTGTATGGCGCTTCACAACTACATTCGAGACACCAAATTACGTGACAAGGAGTTTGATAAATGTGATGCAAATGAGAACTATATGCCACGGGTGATACGGCGAGCTACACCGATACCACATGATAGAGCGCCACCTTCATTTGATACGGTCAACATGAAGGAAGTCCGTGATAGGATTGCGGATTCCTTGTTTCAGGCAAGAGAAGAAGAATAGCTATCTTTGTTTTATTTAGTTAACAATATGCATGTGGAAGTGATGTCTTTTGGTATAGATATGCGAGAACATCTAGTATATTTTGATAGTGCTCGTGTGATATACGAGTTATGTATAAAGAACTTGTAATGCTACTTTGGTTATTTAAATTTCTAATTTAGGTCAAAAATTGCTTCCGTATTAATTAATTTTCCTGGTCGATTTGTGTACTACATAGAATAGTTCAAATACAAGTATATACGCCAACATAATAATATTAAATCAATATATAAACATACTCTCATCATCTCAGGGATATTCCAGTCTTTCTACCACTAACAGCCAGCAGCCGACAGCCAGCTTGCCAAACAGCTTCACAGCTCACAGCAGCTTTCTAGGACAGCACCTCTCCCACAGCTGACAGCCGAAAGTTGCTTATTTGAAAGCCACAGCCCAACCAAACAGGCCCAAAGTCTATCCGGCAGTTTTTATGCTTAGAGCACCTCCACTCGGTTGGACTTTTTAGACCGAAATCTGATGCTATTTAACACCAAACGGATGTAACTTTTGGTCTAGGAACAACCAGTTTTCTACTTGCGTTTTCAGACGAGGCAAAAACAGTGGCATATTTGAATTTTTTTGTTTCTGTCGGCGAAATCTTGGCCAAAGCTGTTCGACAGAAATACGCCCAAAAATGTTTGGCGATCAAATTATTACAAAACAAGAGAAAATGGTTTGGCGATCAGTCGTCGATGGGGATGGCCTCCTCTGGCGTGTCCGGTGCAACGAGAATGGGTTCATCGGCGGCCACGCCGCCGATGGATTGGAGGAGGTGGAAGCAGAGCTCGGCGAAGGTGTGGCGGCGGAGACGATCGGCGCAGATCTTGGCGTGCTGGCGATGATGTCCTCCTCGAAGATGGAGTTGCGGCGCGCCATGTACCAGGATCTTGGCGTGCTAGCCTAAGCCATGCCTAATCATGATGAAAACTTACAGCGTAACCATAATGAGCATTTTCTTTAGCATCCTTAATGAAAACCTATGCAAATAGCAAATAAAAAGATCATTGAGATACTCATTGTTTGTTGCCTTGTCATTTTGATATGGGATAGCTCCTGTTCATGGGGCACGGGGTACCCCGTTGGCGGTTCTCTATGATACACATATACTTACAATGATAAAAACTTGCTTGTGACGAAAGTTGAGTAGCATGAGGTTCGGTACTCGTACGCAAGGGGATGAGATTTTCAACTTATGATCTGTCAATCATATAACTCATATTTGACCTCACTTTAACCTTAACCATTTAAATATGCTTATGATAGGGGCAATAAGAGCTCAAAGCTAATGAGTACCATACTTTCAATATTTGGAATCCTTTCAAACTTGTTAATCTTTTCTTTCACTTTTATATCGAGTCACCATTTATTCTATGAGCACCTTCCCGAGAGCATAACTGTTATTCTTAGGGTAATGTGCTTGTCCCAGAACATGGTTTATTGTGACATAACTTTGATATTTGCATCTTTGATATTCTTATTTCTAGTCTTCACTTGAACTTCATAGGTGCCTTGGCATTTATGTTTTGCTTCAAAAAGAAAGGCAATCGAGGTACCACTTTATCATACCTTCTTATAAACATTACAATCTTGCATATGCTTATGCTTCATGTTACTTATTATTGTGTTGGAATCTCTTCATAGCTTGCATAACTATTGGGTAGACTTATTTGCATACTCCTTAATATGAATTGCCTGAGTATTTGATCATATGCTGAGAATATATACATCTTATGAAGCAAATGTGTTCATGAAAGTTTCTTTTATCGCACTCGGTTTTCAACTGAATTGCTTGAGGATAAGCAATAAGCTAAGCTTGGGGGGAGTTGATACGTACAAAACGTATCTACTTTCCCGAACACTTTTGCTATTGTTTCTCCTCTAATTTGTGTGATTTGGATATAACTAACACGAACTGACGCTGTTTTCAGCATAATTGCTTTGGTATCTCGTTTTTGTGCAGGAAATCAACTTTCAAAAAAAATCCCAGAAAATATGCCGAAAATCCTATTTTCCCAGAAGACTCATGGAGCCAGAAGATAGAGGGGAGGTGAGACCTGAGGGGCCCACACCACCCCCTGGCGCGGCCAGGCCCGGCTGCGCCAGGGCATTGTGTGGCCACCTCGGACTCCGCATCGACCTCTCCTTTCGCCTACATATACCCTCTGACCTAAAAACATAGGGGGGTTCATGTTTTTCCAGAAAGAGTTCCGCTGCACCGCCACCACTAGAAACCGCGATTCGAAACCAGAAACTCCGTTCTGGCACCCTATCGGGACGGGGAATTGGAGGAGGTCATCGCCATCATCATCACCAATGCCTCTCCATCAACCATCCATGATTCCCCCATCCATGAGTGAGTAATTCCCCGTAGTAGGCTATGGGGATGGTAGGTATTGGATGAGATCGTTCATGTAATTGCATAAGATTGTTAGGGCAAGGTGCCTAGTATCTATTGTTAGTGCTTTTGACATTGTTGCAACTTGTTATGCTTAATGCTTGTCACTAGGGCCCGAGTGCCATGATCTCAGATCTGAACATGTTATTGATTAACGATGATATTATTGTTTGTGATCTTACCTGCAAGTTGTATACACATAATATTATCCAGAACCTGAGGCCCCGAAGTGATAGAAATCGGGATAACCGGAGGGGATGGCTATGATGTGAGGATCACGTGTGTTTACAAAGTATTAATGATTTGCTCCGGTGCTCTATTAAAAGGAGCACCTTAATTGCCAGTACATTCCCTTGAGGCCCCACTACAACGGGCAGGACAAAAGATGTTGTGTAGTTTCTCATTTCGAGCATGTATGACTATATATGGAACACATGCATATGATTACTTAGTACTTGGATGCTTTTTCTTATTTATCTGCAAATGCCCTTGTCTTGATTATTACATGAATTATCTTGTTCATGCAACGCTCGTCCATCCATCCCTATGCCTACCGCACTTTACATCCTGTCGTTTACTACAATTGTTCCCACTTTACTTATTTTACTATTGATGTTACTTTGCTATTGCTACTACAAAATTGTTGCTACTGATAAATTATTGCGAGCAAGACTGTTTCTAGGTGCAGCTGAATTGACAACTTAGTTGTTAAGACTTATAAATATTCTTTGGCTCCCCTTGTGTCGAATCAATAAATTTAGGCTTTACTTCCCTCGAAGACTGTTGCGATCCCCTATACTTGTGGGTCATCAATAATATCTATCTTATCTCAATCATATACTAGGTTTTCTCCATCTCCCCAAGAACTTATGGTCTACTCAGACATGGAGGTAAACCACATCATGGCAATGATAATGGAAACAGCTATAGATGAATAGTTCTTGTATAAATCCATAACTAGTATGAGAATTACAACGAGATCTAGATGGGATGGAGATGGTATGGTTGGAGATGATGGTGATGCAGCGGTTGATAAAGATGAAGATCGATGCCTGCCTTGGCCTCCCAGATCTGCTTAGGGCGAAGATGGATACATTGGGCGTGTTCCCCCTCCAGATCCCTTCCGAAGGTGAGGTTTTCGGTGATTTCTATGTGTTATGTATGTCATCTCTCCGATCCAGTTGCATGGGGTGAAACTATTTGAGGAGGCGGTGGCGGCGCCAACTATACGGCGGGAATTATACGGCCGGAAAAAATATTCCCGTCATATAGTTGGTAACTAAACCTTCTGTATGTTTTGCTCGCTTCAGGTTTTCTCCTGGTATTATTGATATTTTCCAAATTAGCGATTTATGTTGTTTTTGAATCCTTTTTGCTCCAATACAACTGGTCCAAGAGTTGTGTCTATTGTATCCATATGTCCCGATCCTGGTGAAAATAGACATAAAAGATGCGCGCGAGGGTCGTAAAATACCGATATCCTACCATTACAGTGCAAAATAATAATGTAAACATGATGGAAATATGCACTCATCAGCATTGATGCTATAGTTGTTACCCTCCCACGTGTACTTGTTTATATTGCGGGATTGTTTGATGAAGCGGCCCAAACCGACCTTACGCGTAAGCTTACGCGAGACTGGTTCCACGCTCAACATACGACTTGTTCCGTATAAGTGGCTAGCAGGTGTTTGTCTCTCTTACATTAGGGTATATATCATTCACAACGGAGGGCCCCGAAAGGGGTGTAGTAGAGACAACTGTATGTATCTGTGTTGTGGTTGGAAAGTTCGTAGATTAGAAATGGTTCTACTGCGAAAGCCCTAACAACCACGTAAAACTTGCAATAGATAAAGTAGAGGCGTCTAACTTTATTTTGAAGGAGGGGAATGTGATTTGATATGGTCATGGTCATTGCGAAGGTAAAGTAGTTTAATTTTATGTTACTAAGTTGTAGTAATAGTCATCGTTCCAATGGACGACCTAATGTGGCATTGTGGACTTGGCATCAAGGCACGATGGAGATCAAGGCGCAAGAAGGACCATATCATATCACAATATACATATGATGTTGATACTTGTTTTGCTCTTATTGTGTGATAGTATTATATACTCAACGGTAGCATTGATAAGATGGTCCCTATTAAAACCAATGTTGAATTGGCGAGCCTAGCATGTGCAGACATGGACTCGAAATTCCAATGATAGTGTTTCTCTTGTGTGTGCACCACCAACAAAGTTCTTTGGTATGAAGCCAGTCGTGACGATTATGGGCTAGAAATACCTACATTCGCATAGAGTGGGTGTAATAAATGTTACACTACAATACACACAAGTTTGAGTTGGCGAGCCTAGCATGTGCAGACATGGCCTCAGAACACAGGAGATCGAAAGATCTAGCATGAATCACATGCATGATGTGATTGACATTAGAGAATGTTTACCTATGAAACTATGTTTCCGGACGTGACGATCGGGGGTTGCATAGTGAATTGGGATCGTGTGATCGCTAAAATCATCCAGGGTATGACTATTTTAGTGGGAGCTCAATTATGAATTGAACTCATTATTATGAACTAAGTCTAGATGTCTGTTTGCAAATATCTTAGTAGATCATGGCCTATCTCATTGAGGTTCTTTGCGACCATGAGAAATTTCTTGCTTGAAATGGAACTTGGCAAAAGGGTCCAACTTCATAGATTAATACCCATGCACGAGGAATATCCTCGTAATAAGTTGATCTTCTCTTCTTGATACAATAACAATTATGATATAATCTGATGACTCCACAAAGTTTCTGTTTTCTCCATAAATCAACCAAAAGGGGTCATTCTTATGAGTAATACCTTTATGGTCACATTATGATCATAAATAAGTTATTCTCATCACTATGTTAATGATAGTAAGTTAAGCATTTATAAAGGATTAAAATGCTAAGAGATATCCAAAGTTTAATAATGACGTGACACTATTGTTTAAGTCAAGGTGGTTGTTGCATTTTTTTACTTAGATGAAAATCGGGGTCTTGGATATTTTATCTAGAGACTTTGCAAGACCATGACTCGTTTGAAGAAATGATTGAAACTTAGCAATCCAGTAAAACGGTGATATGCGAAGAATTGCTGAATCTTATACAAAGTGATGTATCATATTTTCAACAAATAGTAGAAATTATTATTTCATTGTGGACTTAAGTGAATATGTGTATTTACTTAATAAAATAGAAGTTTTGAAAGGATTTTAATTGTTTAAATGAGTTCAAAGCAAAGTGAGATATGAAATTCATAGGAATACAAAGTCTCTTCGATTTGATCGATATGACGAAAGTATTTAAGTTAAGTATTGGCATAGATGGGACTTGTGAAAAATGTTTCACGAATTATGATAATTAGACAAATTCAAGGTGTTGATATGTCTAAATATCATAATCATTTTGTATTAAGATACATATGGTCTAATATTATCTCTTATCAGGGTTGTTGTTATCGTTTTGAGTTAAAGATAGAAATGATGAAACACTCGTTTGAAATACAAAGTAACATCTAAGGATTCATGGAAACAACACCATAAGAGTTATGGCATATTCGATTTTCAAGAGGTTTTGATGATTCGAAATCGTGCCGAATAAACAAGTCTTTGTAGCGTATTCTTAGGCAATTATAAATACATGTTCCACAGAGGGCAAACCTGTTGTTGTCCTAAGTTTATGTGTCTTGGTGAAGATAGAGGTGGAAGAAAGTAAAAGTCCAAAACAAGGTATTTGACCTTACCTCTTGATTGTTGAGTGGCGCAGCAAAATTTGTTTCATGAAACTGAACTCTATAAATAGAGGAGAAACTAATGATAATGACCATAAAGTTTCAACGAATACTTTTACAAAAGAAAGTAGGATTCGGTAATATATATTCTTCAAGCTTTCAGAATTATATTATTGATTCACTTGTCATGTCTTGAACAAGACATACCTACGAAATACAAAGGAGCGCGATGGACCTAAGTGAGAGATATGACTAGGAGTCATATAATCCTATATTAAGTTACATTTAAGATTGGAAAGTAATATGTTACTTGATCTTATTAAGTAAAGATGTTTACTTGATATTTCTGAAATGACTGCAAAGTCATAAGAAAGAAATAAAACTTAATGGAAAGACATAAAGCTCGATTTGTCACAAAAGTATGTTTGGAAAAATTCAAGGAGTTAACTACAAATGTAGAGACACTTAAGTCTATTGGATTTACACTAGCAATATATGGATATTGGGAACTCGAGCTGGAATTCTCAATTTGATGGTGATCAAAGAATTTTGGAATGTCCAAGATTATTGAGAGTATTTTCATTTGAGTGGGAGCATATTGGCTTGGCTTAATGATGTCTACGCACTTCTATTCTTGTAGACAGTTGTTGGGCCTCCAAGTGCAGCGGTTTGTAGAACAGCAGCAAGTTTCCCTTAAGTGGATCACCCAAGGTTTATCGAACTCAGGGAGGAAGTGGTCAAAGGTATCCCTCTCAAGCAACCCTGCAATCAAGATACGAGAAGTCTCTTGTGTCCCCAACACACCTAATACACTTGTAAGGTGTATAGGTGCACCAGTTCGGCGAAGAGATAGTGAAATACAAGTGATAACGGTGCCAAAAAATAGCTTGACAGTGAGGTAAAGACTAAAGCAAGCAAACATGCAACAGATCTGGATGCAAACGGTGTTTCAATGTTTAGAAACAAGGCCTAGGGATCATACTTTCACTAGTGAACACTCTCTCATATAAATATCCTCTCTTCATGATACTACTCTTAACTACTCTCCGGTTGGACACTCTAATCCATGGTAGGGATATAACAGCACACCTCAAAGTCCGCCTTTCCCAATCTAGATAACCCCACACTATCGCCTTGAGCACTATATAGATCCAACAAACACCACAATTTCATAGAGAAAACCAACTCAACATATACTCATAACAAATATATATGTAGTCTAGCTTAAGTGCCACACACGGCATGCACGATGTCACTTTCACACACGTGAGGAAAAGCATAGATCTATTAAAGCACAAAGAGTATTTATGTAGACTCAAACCTAAGTGACACCATGGTGTGCACACTGTCACTTTCACACACATGGGGAGAGAAGAGATCTGTTAAAGAACTTGAGTAGCAAGGTAGATCTACTTGATTACAAAGCTCATGACCACAACAATATCATGCATAGAGAGAGATGAACACATAACTACCGGTAGAACCCTTCGCCTCGAGGAAGAACTACTCCCTCATCATCATGGGAATCAGCAATGATGATGAAGATGGCGATGGAGATCGATGGAGATGGCTCCGGGGGCACTTCCTCGTCCCGGCAGGGTGCCGGAACAGAGACTTTCTGTCCCCTGAATCTCCTTTTTGGTGGCGGTGATACGTCCAAAACGTATCTACTTTCCCGAACACTTTTGTTATTGTTTTTCCTCTAAACTTGTGTGATTTGGATACAACTAACACAGACTGACGCTGTTTTCAGCAGAATTACCTTGGTGTCTAGTTTGTGTGCAGAAAATCAACTACCAGGAAAAATGCCGGAAAATATGCCAAGAATTATATTTCACCAGAAGATCCATGGAGCCAGAATACAAGACGGAGAAGGGGCCTAGGGGGCCCACACACCTGCCAGGCGCGGGCCCACCTCTGGACGCGCCTAGGAGGGTGCAGCCACCCTAGGCACGCCCTCGGCCTCCCTCTGCGCCCATAAGTTGCCTCTTGACCTAAAAACTAAGGGGGGTCGATAGTTTTCCAGAAAGAGTTCCGCTCCGCCGCCGCCACCAGAAACCAAGATTCGGATCCAGAAACTCCGTTCTGGCACCCTGCGGGGACGGGGAATTAGGAGAGGATCACCGCCATCGTCATCACCAACGCATCTCCATCAACCATTGATGTTTCCCTCAACCATGAGTGAGTAATCCCCCGCTGTAAGCTTGTGGATGGTAGGGATTGGATGAGTTCTATCATGTAATCGAATAAGATTTGTTAGGGCATAGTGCCTAGTATCTCTATTAGTGCTATTTGACTTTGTTGCAACTTGTTGTGCTTAATGCTTGTCACTAGGGCCCGAGTGCCATGATCTCAGATCTGAACTTATTATTGAATCATTATGATAGTATTGTTTGTGGTCTTATCTACAAGTTGTGTGCACATATCATTGTCCGAATCCAAAGGCCCCAAAGTGACAATAATTGGGACAACCGGGGGGATGGTTGTGGTGTGAGGATCACATGTGTTCACGGAATGTTAATGCTTTGCTCCAGTGCTCTATTAAAAGGAGCACTTAATTGCCAGTAGTTCCCTAGAGGCCCCGCTGCCACGGGCTGGCTGGACAGAAGATGTTGTGCAAGTTCTCATTGCGAGCACGTATGACTATATTTGGAGCACATGCCTATGATTGTTTAGTACTTGTATGCTTGTTATTATTTATCTACAATGCCCTAGATCTTGAAGTTACATGTTTAGACTTGTCCATGCAATGCCTGTCCATCCATCCCTATGCCTACCGCACTCAAATCCCACTGTTACTGTTACTATTACTATTGCTCATGTTTCACTGTTGTTGTTGCTACTACCAAACTATTGCTACTGACAAACTTCTGTGAGCAAGAACTATTTCTAGGTGCAGCTGAATTGACAACTCAGTTGTTAAAGCTTGCAAGTATTCTTTGGATCCCATTGTGTCGAATCAATAAATTTGGCAATACTGCCCGCAAAGACTGTTGTGATCCCCTACACTTGTGGTTCATCAAGACTATTTTCTGGCACCGTTGCCGGGGAGCATAGCTTTATTTGTAAGTTCACTTGATCTACTATTGTTCACTGCTACTCCTTTCATCATGGGGAAGCCTCGTGATGGAAAGTTTCCTATTTAACCATCCACTACAAGAAGAGGTACAACCCTAAACACCTCTGTTGCTCTTGATTCACCGTCTGTTATAAGTAAGCTTGTCACACCACCACTACATACTCATGCTGCACACACTGCTACTACTGCTGAATCTGAAACTGCTTTTGATGCTCATGATGTTACTTCTACTGTGCTTGATGCGAGTGGTTCATTAGGTCCTTTCCTAGATGCTACTATGGCTAGTCTAGGAAATACCAAAACTCCTAGTCACCTGTTAGCTCACCTGAGTCTAGTGAGAGTTATGATATTAATGATGGTTACATTGAGTTCACTGATGAATTTGATGAAGAGTGCCAAAAAACACATGGTACTAGTGGTATTAAGAGTCTCCTTGCTAGACGTAATATTATGCCTAAACTGTGATCTGATCCTAAGTTTGCCACCTCTCCCATAGATATTAAAGATGAAGATTATGATTTCTCTCTTGATTTATCCTATTTAGATATTGTTGAGAAAGAACCTTTCCGTGGGACTGAAAATGAGAGTGTTGTGGCTCATATGAATGAGCTTTCTACTATGAGTGCTTTATTCTCTGATGATTTTAAGATGCACAAGTACTTTGTTACTAAGATCTTCCCCTTTTCACTAAAAGGAGAAGCTAGGGCTTGGTTTAATAGATTACCTCATGGTTCCACTGATAACCCTGATTGCTTCTTTCTTCCAGAAATATTATCCTCCCAGTGCTAGACATGTTGCTTTGTAGAGACTTTTTAATTTTAAACAGGGAGAAGAAGAGAAGTTGCCTGAGTCATGGACAAGGTTCTGTGCCTTGATTCATGCACATCCTGGATGTCCATTGCCTAAGAATGAGCTTCTTGATATTTATTATAATGGACTAACCGATGATTCTAGGACATACCTAGATAGCTTTGCTGATTGTGTTTTCAGGAAAATAACTCCTACAGATGCTGAAGAAATAATGGCTAAGATAAGCAAGAATTATGATGATTGGGCTTCAACTAAGCTACATACACCTGAGCCTATTACTCCTGAACCAGTATTGCCTGAACCAGTTCCAACACCAACACCAAAGAAGAGGGGGGTTATTGCATTAAATAATGAAGTGATGAAGGAAGCTAAGAAGTGTCTAAAGGAGAAAGGTATTAGAGCTAAAGATGTGAAGAATCTACCTCCTATAGAAGAATTATGTAAGCCAATTCCCCACTCATCCACTATTGAGGTACACTCTCTCCAACACTCTGATGAAGGTGATATTCCTTATGGTAAGCCTCTTGATCAATGTTTAGAGGAACTTGACATTTTTATTGTTAAACAAGGTAATTTTAATAAACAAGTTCAGAATCATTTATTGGAAAACTCTAGAGCTATCCATGAGTTGAAAGATATTGTGGAAAGAACTTCTAATGATATTAAAATGCTTTGTAAACACTTTCAAATGGTTTAAACCCAACTTGATCAACTTGCTAAGGTACAAAAGTATATGCTAGTTAATGCCTCAGGAGATAAACATGTTTATGGAATTAGAACTAGGAGTGGTATAGCTACTCAAGATCTTTTATATACTGAAGGACACCCTAAAAGAATTGAGCAGGATTCTCAACAAGATGAGAGTAGTGGTAGTCCTCGTAAGAGGAAGAAAAAGAAACACAAAATAGTTGAGGAACCACTTGAGCCTGCTGTAGATCCTAATAGTATATATGTCTCTGATGGTGAAACTGAGAGTGGCAATGATAAAAATGATGCTCCTGATAAGGAGGAAGTTGAGGAAGAACCTGAGAAGCACACTAAGAACACTAGGTACACAAAGGAAGATTTTATTGCTAATAAACATGGTAAAGAGAGAGAACCTTGGGTGCAGAAACCTATGCCTTTTCCAGGTAAGAAACATAAGTCAAAGGAGGAAGAACACTACAACAAGTTTTGTGAGTGGATGAAACCTATATTTTTTCAAATTTCTTTGACTGATGCTATTAAACTGCCTCCTTATTCAAAGTATATGAAGGATATTGTCTCTAATAAAAGGAAGATTCGTAATGAGGAGATTTCTACTTTGCTTGATAATTATTCCTTCAATGGTAAGGTTCCAAAGAAACTTAGTGATCCAGGTATACCAACTATTCCTTGCTCTATTAAGAATAATTATGTTAGAATTGCTTTATGTGATTTGGGAGCTGGAGTTATGTTATGCCTTTTTCTCTCTACAAGAGACTCCAGCTAGAAAAGTTGATACCAACTGATATATCATTGCAAATGGATGATAAGTCAACTACTATTCATGTTGGTATATCTGAGGATGTTCCTGTTCAAGTAGCTCATAATTGCTTGGTTTTGACTGATTTTGTTGTGCTTGAGATGCCTGAAGGTAATAATATGTCTATTATTCTTGGGAGACCTTTTCTTAATACTGCAGGTTCTTTCATTAATTGTAATCAAGGAAAAGTAACATTCAATATTGATGAAAAGAGCATACTGTCTATTTCCCCAAGAAGGTTGCTAAAAGCTATTGCCTGAATTCCATTGAAAATATTGAGAGCATCAAGGTTGGAGAAATATATTGTCCCATTCCACAAGAAAATTTTGAAACTATTATGATTGGGACCATTGCTATCAAGTATGAGGTAACATAATCACCTTATGGAATGCAAAGTTTTGTTTCATATAAGATTGTTTTGGTAACAAGAATTGATCAACCTTGTTAACAAAAGGATTTGAATGAACAAAATAATGTTTTCACTATGGTTATACTTGCTTTCTTTTACTTTTCTCCTTCCTAGTCTTTGCCTTTATTTTGCTAGCTTTGGTTTTGCTAGTTGTTTGCTGGTTAGTTTGTATTAGAGCTTCTGTAGTTTGGCTTTTGGTTTGCTTTTGCTTCTTCTAAAAAAATTGTTTCTGCGAGAAAATCTACCCTAAAAATTGGCCAAAAATAAAGTTTCCCGGAAAATCGCAGAAAATTCAAAATAATTTTTTCCTCGAAAAAAGGGGCAGAGGGACACCTGAAGTGACCCAGGGAGCCACCCCAGGCCACCTCACCCATGGTAGGCATGGCCTACCTGTGGGTGGCGCCTAGGGGGAGGGGGGGTCTGGCCCACCTGGGGCCCTTCAAGGTGCCCCTCACAGCCATCTTCTTTCTCTCTCCCAAAAACACCGAAAAACTTGCTCAACTCAAGTTCTTGCTGTTCTTGCTTGCGATTTTCGATCCCCTTGCTCAGCCCATCTTTGTTGCTGATTTTTGTAGAGATTGCTCCTTGGTATGTGCCTCCTCCACTTGTCCAATCAGATTTGTGATTGGTAGATTGTATCTTGAGTATTTTGCTGCTATAGGTGTCAGGTAGTGTGATATTTCATGCTTGTTCTATGCTTAGAGATTTCATTTTGATGCATGAGTAGCCCTCTAGCAAGTTCCTATAGTAGTTGCTCATCATTTATCAACTTGGAAATCACTTGGTTTGATGTTTGTCTAAAAATTTCAGCAAGGAAGATGAGTCTTATCCACTGAATCAATATGACTTGATGGTGACTGAGCCAATGAAGGTTCATCGTGAGGAGGCAGTTTTTCCTTCCATATATCCATGCCATGAATTTATGAGAATCGCGGGAATCTCCCAGGATTTCCAAACCTTGATTGCCAATGCAGGATTGGAACACTTTGTTGAAGGTGAACCATTTCAAATTGTTAAGCTAACCATGGCTTTTGTGCAAGACTTTCGGTTTACTTGGTCTACATCTAACCCCATGGTCCATTACAAAATATACAATATACCTGTTGACCTACCTTTTGCTGATTTTTGTGCAACAATTAGAGTACCTCAGTGGGGATCTTGTGAGAAGATCAAGGAGAGACCCAAGTCGCTTATGGATTTATATGCTGAGATTTGCCAAGGTTTCGACTTCTCAAAGGAAAGTGGTAAAATTCGGAACATTCAGTTCCTAGCTATTAGATACTTTGCCTATTTCATTACCAAGTGTATTCTTGCTAGAAAGATTGCTAGAAAGTTGTCTTCTTTTGATCTAGCTTTTATCGCAGCTGCTCTGAATAGGAATAGATCTGATAGCCTAGGTGCTTTGATAACTCACCATATCACCACCAACCGCGAAAAGGGTGGAATTTGTGGAGGTCTCATTGCTTCTAGGTTGCTAGCTTTCCATGGTTTAGAGCCTCACCACTCAGATTATCGGTTCCCCATAGAGAGGCTTGATCTTGAATCCATGATTCAGCATTGTTTTGTTTCCCTGGGGGCTAATGTGAGAAGTTTACCGTATGAATTATCTTTTGCCCAGCAAGGTCGTAGAAAGGGTAGGACTGGGAAAATAGTTTATTTGCTTGCACCTGCTTTGTTTAACTTCAATAATAGGCAAGGATGGTCGCTTACGGAGGAGGAGGTTGACACATATGTGGCGGATTTCTCCCAACAAGAGGAGAATGTCGAAGAGGATGCCGAAGACGATTCGGTTCAGCCATCCAACTTGGGAGAGTCTTCATACCAGCAACCCTCATTTGATTGGGGCGCGTCTTCTTCTTCATCGCAAGCGCCTGACTATGATCATTCCTATGATGAAGAATAAAAAACCACCAGCATGGGGTTACTACCCGCGCTATTGAGCCCCACTTGGGCCAAAAGCCTAAGCTTGGGGGGAGGTATACCAACATCACACTCATATATATATCATGTTTGGTCGGTTCTTTGTATATCCATTGTTTTGCTTTCTTTTTGGTTTTTGTTGTTTCTTTTGCTTTGTTTGGTTTGCTTTTGCTTTGTTTGCCTTTTCTTTGTTGGCTTGTTTGAAAAATCGAAAACACCAAAAATATTTGTTGTTCTTCTCTGGTTTTGTGAGTTCTTTGCAGGGTTCGGCCGTCCTCAGTGGATTTTGGGTTTCATGTTATTATTCAAGTCACACAAGTCAAGGGAAATAATGAAGATTAAGACAACTTGAGGTGTGGTAAGAGGCTGGTAACGAACTCTATTTGTTTCATTTTTGTACATATACTCATCATTGTGAGCATGCTTAGTCTGTTCATTGTAAGGTGTATGTTACTAATGGATGCTTAGTAGTTTTTGCTTATCTATGATTAGCTCCAGCTTACTAATAGTTTGTAGCATGTCATATGAATGTTTGCTTGCATTGTTCTATTCATATTTTGGTATGATATTGTGGTATCCTCCTCTAACTATTCATGTGAATCGACTTGGCACATGCTCACGCATGCATATGACTAAACAATAGTCAGTAAGCCTCGATGATTTATTTTGCCTCAGAGTTCTAGTATCACTTCCATGCCATAGTTAGTCATGTTTTGTTGCAAGCATGGTGATGACAATTATTGCTCTCTCATTTGTCGCTCCCTCTCTTTTGCTAGCCTTCACTTGCACTGAGTATGAGCTCTTCCTGTGCTTCCAACTCCCCAAAATCAATATTGCCAACTGTGTCCACCACACCTACCTACTAGCATCGTTTTCTATTTCAGTGCATATTCAATATGCCTTGTTTTCTTCCAAATAAAATGTTTGTCTGTTTTGAGAAAGTTAGTTAGTAAAGCTCTCATGAACTTGATGGCATACTTTATTCCTTGCACTTAATAATCCTGAACCATTGTGACTTGTCCATGAAAGTTATATGCTTGCAAATTATATGCTGGGAGTCAGCAGAACCGTGCTATCACGGGGAACGCTTTCAACACTTTTTGGATATCATTGTTGGAGATATGCCCTAGAGGCAATAATAAATGTAGTTATTATTATATCTTTGTGTTTATGATAAATGTTTGCATTCATGCTATAATAGTATTAACAAGGAAACATTAATGCTTGTGTGATTTGTAAACTAAATTAGAGTCCCTAGTAAAGCCTCTTCATAATACTAGCTTGTTGGTTAATAGATGATTGTGGTTTCCCTATCATGAACATTGAGTTGTTATTAACAACAAGATCATATCATTAGGAGAATGGGATGATGGACATACTCCTATAGATAAGCGTAGCATAAAGATCAAGTCATTTTAATAGTCAATTGCTATAAGCTTTCTGATACATAGTAACCTAATTCCTTCGACCATGAGATCATGCTTATCACCATCACCGGAAGGATGCTTTGATGACATCAAACACCACACCGTAACTGGGTGGCTATAAAGGTGGCATTGAGTGTTCGGAAAGTATGGGTTGAGACACATGGATCAAGAGTGGGATTTGTCCATCCATATGATGGATAGATATACTTTGGGCCCTCTCGGTGGAATGTCATCCAATTAGCTTGCAAGCATGTGACTGGCTCACAAGGGATCACATATCACGGGAATGAGAAAAGATTACTTATCGGTAACGAGGTTGAACTAGGTATGCAGAGATACTGACGATCAAAACCTCGGATAAGTAAACTATCATGAGACAAAGGGAAATTGGTATCGTATGTAAGTGGTTCATTCGATCGCAAAGTAATCGTAGAAATATGTGGGAGCCATATGAATCTCCAGATTCCTCTATTGGTTATTGTTCGGATAAGTGTCTCGATCATGTCCGCATAATTCACGAACCGTAGGGAGACACACTTAAGGATTCGATGTTGTTGAGTAGTTATGGAATGATGAGTAAGAGACCGAATGTTGTTCGGAGTCTCGGATAGGATCCGGGATATCACGAGGAGATCCGGAATGGTCCGGAGAATAAGATTCATATAAGGAAAGTCCTGTTTCAGAGTTGGGGAATGATTCCGGTGTTTTCATCGGGAATGTTCTAGAAGGGTCCGGAAGGTCCAGCACTCCGGAGGGGAAGGGTACATGACAATGTGTAATGGTTGCATCTTGTACTAGGTATCATGGCTGAGCAAAATAAAGGGGTAAATAAAATCCTAGTTTGAAAAGTCAAACGCCAATTTGAAAAGTCAAACGACAGTTTTGCTTGGTGGAGGGAGAGTAGGAAACCTACTTGGGGAGGAGTTCCTCTCCCTACACCCGCCGGCCAAGGAGGCTGACTTGGGGGATGACTCCCTCCCCTTGGCCGGCGCCCTCCCACCTATAAAAGAAGGGGCAGGGTGTAGGGTTTCGTAGCATGGAAAACAAAAATTTTCTACCGCATACAAACAAACAAGCCAAGATCTATCTACTAGATTGTAGCAACGAGTCGATAGAATAACTCACCCTCGAAGATTCCAAAGTGTTTAACGAGAGCGGATTCTCGTGGGTGATGTAGTCGTACTCTTTCTGATCTCAAGATCGCGTAGACGATCCTTCCGGCGCTGCGTTCCAGCAGCGCTCCCGCAGTCGGTCACACGTTCGGTACTCGACGAAGACCTTCCTCTCCCTTGTTCCAGCAGGCAGCGGAGGTTGTAGCACTCTCCTCGCGATTCCGGCAGCACAACGGCGTGGTACCGGAAGTAGAGGGGAGATCTCGCAGGGCTTCGCCTTAAGCCGGAGCGAGTATGGTGGAGTATGAGAGAGTCCCTCGGCGATGTAGGGTTTAGACACGCCGAGGTGGAAGCTTGGCCGGCGGCTAGGGTTGCTAGGCGGCGGCGGCAGCAGGTGGCGGCGCCGGCGGCTTAGGGTTTGGAGGAAAGGATCTTGTGTGTCTAGGAGGGGAGCCCTGTCCCTCCTTTTATAGGTGGAGGGGCCAGCCGGCCAAGGGGAGGGGAGTCCCTCCCCAACTCGGCTTGGTGGTGCGCCGGCGGTGGGGAGGAGGGACTCCTCCCCAACTCGGTTTCCTCCTCCTTTTCCACTTCCCAAAAATAGCCGTTTGACTTTCAAACTTGGCGTTTGACTTTTCAAACAAGGATTTGATTTAATCCTCTATTTTGTTCAGCGATGACACTTAGTACATGATGCAATCATACCAACTTGATATAACACATTCATGTACCCTTCCCCTCCGGAGTGCCGGACATTCTGGAACCTTCTAGAACATTCCCGATGAAAACACCGGAATCATTCTCCAACTCCGAAACGGGACTTTCCTTATATGAATCTTATTCTCCGGACCATTCCGGATCTCCTCGTGATATCCCGAATCCCATTCGAGACTCCGAACAACATTTGTACTCTTTCTCATTATTCCATAACTACTCAAACAACGTCGAATCCTTAAGTGTGTCTCCCTACGGTTCGTGAATTATGCGGACATGATCGAGACACTTCTCCGATCAATAACCAATAGAGGAATCTGGAAATTCATATGGCTCCCACATATTTCTATGATTACTTTGCGATCGAATGAACCACTTACATACGATACCAATTTCCCTTTGTCTCACGATAGTTTACTTATCCGAGGTCATGATCGTCGGTATCTCTGCATACCTAGTTCAACCTCGTTACCGATAAGTACTCTTTTCTCGTTCCCGTGATATATGATCCCTTGTGATCCAGTCACATGCTTGCAAGCTAATTGGATGACATTTCACCGAGAGGGCCCAGAGTATATCTATCCGTCATATGGATGGACAAATCCCAGTCTTGATCCATGTGTTTCAACCAATACTTTCCGAACACTCAATGCCACCTTTATAGCCACCCAGTTACGGTGTGGTGTTTGATGTCATCAAAGCATCCATCCGGTAAAGGTGATATGCATGATCTCATGGTCGAAGGAATTAGGTTACTATGTATCAGAAAGCATATAGAAATTGAACTATTAAAATGACTTGATCTTTATGCTACGCTTATCTATAGGAGTATGTCCACCATATCATACTCCTAACGATATGATCTTGTTGTTAATAACATCTCAATGTTCATGATAGGGAAACCATAATCATCTATTAACCAACAAGCTAGTATTATATAGAGGCTTTACTAGGGACTTCAAATTACGTTTACAAATCACACAAGTATTAATGTTTCCTTGTTAATACTATTATAGCATGAATGTAAACATTTATCATAAACACAAAGATATAATAATAACTACATTTATTATTGCCTCTAGGGCATATCTCCAACAGTCTCCCACTTGCACTAGAGTCATCTAATCTATATTACATGGTAATATACCGAACACCCATGGCAGTTTGGTGCTGGTCATGTTTTGCCCTCGGGAGAGGTTTAGTCAACGGATCCGCCACATTCAGATCTGTGTGTACTTTGCAAATCTTTATATCCCCATCTTGGATATGTTCTCGAATAGCGTGAAAACGTAGCTTGATGTGCTTTAGCTTCTTGTGTGACCTTGGTTCTTGCGCATTGGCTATGACACCCATGTTATCACAGTAGATAGACATTGGGTCCAGCGCACTAGGAACCACACCCAGCTCTGTAATGAACTCTTTCATCCATATCGCTTCTTGTGAAGCCTCCGAAGCAGCCATGTATTCCGATTCAGTTGAAGATCTCGCCACAACGCTTTGCTTTGCACTCCTCCAGCTAACTGCTGCACCATTCAAAATAAATACGTATCCAGATTGTGATTTAGAATCATCCGGATCGGTGTTCCAACTAGCATCGGTGTAACCATTAACAACGAGCTGTTCATCACCTCCATAAGAAAGAACCATATCCTTAGTTCTTCTCAAGTATTAAGGATGTTTTTGACCGCTGTCCAATGATCCACTCCTGGATCACTTTGATATCTGCTAGTTAAACTAACAGCATATGCAATGTCGGGTCTAGTACATAGCATGGCATACATTAGAGATCCTATGGCTGAGGCATAGGGAGTCTTACTCATCCTTTCTCTATCTTCTGCCGATGTCGGACTTTGAGTTTTACTCAAGGTCGTATTGGGCAACATGGGCAAGAACCCTTTCTTGCTATCTTCCATTCCAAACCTCTTTAGAACTTTGTCCAAATATGTACTTTGTGACAATGATATTTGGCGTTTCGGTCTATCTTTATAAATCTTTATGCCTAATATGTAAGCTGCTTCGCCAAGATCCTTCATTGAAAAACTATTATTCAAATATTCCTTGACACTATTAAGAAGGTCTACATCATTCCCAATCAACAATATGTCATCTACATATAGTATTAAGAATGCTACAGAGCTCCCACTCACTTTCTTGTAAATAAAAGCTTCTCCATAAGTTTGTATAAAACCAAAACTTTTGATCACCTTATCAAAACATTGATTCCAACTTCGGGATGCTTGCTTCAATCCATAGATGGACCGTTGAAGTTTGCATACCTTGTTAGCATCTTTAGGATCGACAAAACATTTGGGTTGCATCATATACAACTCTTCATCAATGTCTCCATTGAGGAATGCTGTTTTGACATCCATCTGCCATATCTCATAATCATAATATGCAGCGATTGCTAACATAATCCTCACAGACTTTAGCTTTGCTACTAGCGAGAAAGTCTCATCGTAGTCAACTCCTTGAATTTGTCGAAACCCTTTTGCGACAAGTCGAGCTTTATAGACAGTAACATTACCATCAGCATCTGTTTTCTTCTTGAAAATCCATTTGTTCTCGACAGCCTTCCAGCCATCTAGTAAGTCCACCAAAGTCCATACTTGGTTTTCGTACATGGATCCAATCTCGGATTTCATGGCTTCTTGCCATTTATTGGAATCTGGGCTCATCATCGCTTCCTCATATGTCTCAGGGTCATCGGTGTTGTCCACCAACATGACACTCATAACGGGATCATACCAATCTGGAGTGGTACGAGTTCTCATTGACCTGCGAGGCTCTGTAGCAACTTCAACCGAAGTTTCATGATCATCATCATTAGCTTCCTCTCTAACTGGTGCAGGCACCACAGGAACTTCTTCCGGTGTTGCGCTACTCGCAATTTCGAGAGAAGGTTCGACAACCTCGTCGAGTTCTACTTTCCTTCTAGTCACTTCTTTTGAGAGAAATTCCTTCTATAGAAAGGATCCATTCTTGGCAACGAAGATTTTGCCTTCGGATCTATGATAGAAGGTATACCCAATAGTTTCCTTCGGGTATCCTATGAAGACGCATTTTTCCGCTTTGGGTTCAAGCTTGTCCGGCTGTAACTTCTTTACATAGGATTCGCATCCCCAAACTTTAAGGAACGACAATCTAGGTTTCTTCCCAAACCATAATTCATACGGTGTCGTTTCAACGGATTTATATGGTGCCCTATGTAAAGTGAATGCGGCTGTTTCTAATGCATAACCCCAAAATGATAGCGGTAAATCTGTAAGTGACATCATAGAACGACCCATATCTAAGAGAGTTCGATTATGATGTTCCGACACACCATTACGCTGTGGTGTTCCCGGCGGTGTCAATTGTGAAAGTATTCTGCATTTCTTCAAATGCTCGCCAAACTCGTAACTTAGATATTCACCTCCACGATCAGAACGTAGAAATTTAATCTTCTTGTTACGTTGATTCTCTACCTCACTTTGAAATTCCTTAAACTTCTCGAAAGTTTTGGACTTATGTTTCATAAAATAGATATACCCATATCTACTCAAATCATCCGTGAAGGTAAGAACATAACAATAACCACCGCGCGATGCTACACTCATTGGACCACACACATCGGTATGTATGGTTTCCAATAAGTCCGTAGCTCGCTCCATCATACCAGAAAATGGAGTCTTAGTCATTTTACCCATCAGACATGCTTCACATCTTTCAAGTGATTCGAAATCAAGTGATTCAAGAAGTCCATCGGAATGGAGTTTATTCATACGCTTCACTCCAATGTGACCAAGACGACAGTGCCACATATAGGTCGAGTTATCGTTCGATTTCAAACGTTTAGCCTCAATGTTATTAATATGTGTATTTCCACTATCGAGATTCAATAAGAATAGACCATCCATCAAAGGTGCATGTGCATAAAACATATTACTCGTATAAATCGAACAACCATTATTCTCGGACTTAAACAAGTAACCGTCTCGCAATAAACAAGATCCCGATATAATGTTCATGCTTAACGCAGGCACCAAATAACAATTATTTAAGTATAAAACTAATCCCGATGGTAGATGAAGGGGTAGCGTGCCGACCGCGATCACATCAACCTTTGATCCGTTTCCCACGCGCATCGTCACCTCGTTCTTCGCTAGCTTCCGTTTATTCTGCAGCACCTGTTTCGAGTTACAAATATGAGCAACCGAACCAGTATCAAATACCCAGGCACTACTACGAGTACTAGTGAGATACACATCAATAACATGTATATCAGATATACCTTTCTTCTTGATGTTGCCGTTCTTCAAATCCGCCAAGTACTTTGGGAAATTCTGCTTCCAGTGACCTTCTCCCTTGCAGTAAAAGCACTCAGTATCAGGCTTAGGTCCAGCCTTGGTCTTCTTCATCGGCGTGGTAACTTTCTTACCACCCTTCTTGAAGTGTCCCTTCTGCTTAGACTTGCCTTTCTTGAATTTGGTGGTCTTATTGACCAACAACACTTGGTGCTCTTTCTTGATCTCCACTTCTGCAGATTTCAACATGGCAAAGAGTTCTGGCAACGTCTTGTTCATGTTTTGCATGTTGTAGTTCATCACAAAGTTCTTGTAACTTGGTGGTAGTGATTGGAGGACGCGGTAAATCCCCAAAGCATTAGGAATCACTATACCCAAGCTTTGAAGTTTGTTTGCGTGCCCAGACATCTTAAGCACATGCTCACTGATGGAGTTGCCCTCTTCCATCTTGCAGTTAAAGAACTTTTCTGAAGCCTCATAGCTTTCAATTGCCGCATGAGTCTCAAAGATCAATTTGAGATCCTCGACAATATCATATGGGTCTGAATTCTCAAACCTTTTCTGAAGCTCCGATTCTAAACCATACAAGATAGCACACTGAACTGTGGAGTACTGAGTCTTCCGAGTGAGGTAAACATTCTTTACTTCATCGGCAGCATCAGCTGCAGGTGGGTCACCCAGCGGTGCATCCAGCACATAGGTCAAATTGCCAGCTGTGAGGACAATCCTCAAATTGCGGAACCAATCCGCGAAGTTGCTTCCATTGTTTTTCAACTTTTCTTTCTCTAGGAACGCATTAAAATTGATGGTAGGGGCTGCCATTGATCTACAACATATTTGCAATAGTTTAGACTAAGTTTATGACAAATTGAGTTCAAATTAATAATAAAAATAATCTAGGTGAACTCCCACTCAAAACAATATCCCTCACATTGTTTTAGTGATCACACGAACCAAATCCACCACATCAACACCGATCATCACGAGAGTTGATATAGTTTCAATGGCGAACAATCGACATGTTCATCATATCTACTATATGATTCATGCTTTACCTTTCAGTGATCCGTGTTCCGAGACCATGTCTGTACATGCTAGGCTCGTCAAGATCAAACCTTAGTTTCCACATGAGCGAATTTGGCTTGCTCACGTTGTATACACTTGCGGAATCTAACACACCCGATCATCACGTGGTGCTTCGAAACAACAAGCTTTAGCAACGGTGCTAACTAAGGGTGAACACTTTATGACTTGAAATTCATGTGCATGAGGGATCATCTTATAATGCTACCGTCGTCTACTAAGCAATACAAGATGCATAAAGGATTAACATCACATGCAATTCATAATATGTGATATGATATGGCCTTTATTCTTTGTGCTTCCGATCTCCATCTTCTAGCACAAACATGATCTCCATCATCACCGGCATTGCATCAAGGTCAATGACGCTTCTCCATGGTTGTCGTCCACCGGCTTCAACTATTACAACTACTTTGAATAGACACGCGGGTCTTAACATAAATTAAAGACAACCATATGGCTCCTGCCGGTTGCCAAATTACAATAAGGAACATTGCATACATCAAATATAATCACAATCATGGCCATATCACATCACTGCACACCCCTGCAAAACAAAGTTAGACGCCTCTACTTTCCTTGCATGTTTTACGTGGTTTGGGGCTTTCAATAAGTGTCGTTCTAACTTACAAACATGAACCACAACATTGATACTAGTATTGTTAATCACCTGTTGTAAATTGGATCTTAACTATGCTAGGAGAAACAGGCACCCGCAAAGCCACTTATGCAATACAAGTTGCATGTCAAGCATGGAGCAAGTCTCATGAACGATGTCATGTAAGGTTAGCCTGGGCCACTTCATCCCAACATACCGCAAGATGAAGTACACAAGAAGCAATCGACAATAAAAGCATCAACGCCCACAATGACCATTGTGTTCTACTCGTGCAACAGATCTACATATAGACACGGCTCTGATACCACTGTAGGGTTTCGTAGCATGGAAAACAAAAAATTTCTACTGCATACAAACAAACAAGCCAAGATCTATCTACTAGATTATATCAACGAGTTGATAGAATAACTCACCCTCGAAGATTCCAAAGTGTTTAACGAGAGCGGATTCTCGTGGATGATGTAGTCGTACTCTTTTCGATCTCAAGATCGCGTAGACGATCCTTCCGGCGCTGCATTCCGGCAGCGCTCCCGCAGTCGGTCACACGTTCGGTACTCGACGAAGACCTTCCTCTCCCTTGTTCCAGCAGGCAGCGGAGGTTGTAGCACTCTCCTCGCGATTCCGGCAGCACAATGGCGTGGTACCGGAAGTAGAGGGGAGATCTCGCAGGGCTTCGCCTTAAGCCGGAGAGAGTATGGTGGAGTATGAGAGAGTCCCTCGGCGATCTAGGGTTTAGACACGCCGAGGAGGAAGCTTGGCCGGCGGCTAGGGTTGCTAGGCGGCGGCGGCGACTTGACCTAGGGCGGCGGCAGCAGGTGGCGGCGCCGGCGGCTTAGGGTTTGGAGGAGAGGATCTTGTGTGTCTAGGAGGGGAGCCCTGCCCCTCCTTTTATAGGTGGAGGGGCCGGCCGGCCAAGGGGAGGGGAGTCCCTCCCCAACTCAGCTTGGTGGTGCACCGGCGGTGGGGAGGAGGGACTCCTCCCCAACTCGGTTTCCTCCTCCTTTTCCACTTCCCAAAAATAGCCGTTTGACTTTCAAACTTGGCGTTTGACTTTTCAAACAAGGATTTGATTTAATCCTCTATTTTGTTCAGCGATGACACTTAGTACATGATGCAATCATACCAACTTGATATAACACATTCATGTACCCTTCCCCTCTAGAGTGCCGGACATTCTGGAACCTTCTAGAACATTCCCGATGAAAACACCGGAATCATTCTCCAACTCCGAAACGGGACTTTCCTTATATGAATCTTATTCTCCGGACCATTCCGGATCTCCTCGTGATATCCCGAATCCCATTTGAGACTCCGAACAACATTCGAACTCTTTCTCATTATTCCATAACTACTCAAACAACGTCGAATCCTTAAGTGTGTCTCCCTACGGTTCGTGAATTATGCGGACATGATCGAGACACTTCTCCGATCAATAACCAATAGAGGAATCTGGAAATTCATATGGCTCCCACATATTTCTATGATTACTTTGCGATCGAATGAACCACTTACATACGATACCAATTTCCCTTTGTCTCACGATAGTTTACTTATCCGAGGTCATGATCGTCGGTATCTCTGCATACCTAGTTCAACCTCGTTACCGATAAGCACTCTTTTCTCGTTCCCGTGATATGTGATCCCTTGTGAGCCAGTCACATGCTTGCAAGCTAATTGGATGACATTTCACCGAGAGGGCCCAGAGTATATCTATCCGTCATATGGATGGACAAATCCCAGTCTTGATCCATGTGTTTCAACCAATACTTTCCGAACACTCAATGCCACCTTTATAGCCACCCAGTTACGGTGTGGTGTTTGATGTCATCAAAGCATCCATCCGGTAAAGGTGATATGCATGATCTCATGGTCAAAGGAATTAGGTTACTATGTATCAGAAAGAATATAGCAATTGAACTATTAAAATGACTTGATCTTTATGCTACGCTTATCTATAGGAGTATGTCCACCATATCATACTCCTAACGATATGATCTTGTTGTTAATAACATATCAATGTTCATGATAGGGAAACCATAATCATCTATTAACCAACAAGCTAGTATTATATAGAGGCTTTACTAGGGACTTCAAATTACGTTTACAAATCACACAAGTATTAATGTTTCCTTGTTAATACTATTATAGCATGAATGTAAACATTTATCATAAACACAAAGATATAATAATAACTACATTTATTATTGCCTCTGGGGCATATCTCCAACACAGGGGTGCCCCCTCTTCCCTACACCCAACACCACACAAACCCTAGCCCTAAGCCGCCGGCGCCACCACCCCCTGCTGCCGCCGCCTAGGGCACCACCAACTCGCCGAGTTGGGGTGAACCCTAAACCCTAGCCGCCAGCTAGCTTCTCCCCTTGGTGCCTCTAAACCCTAGATCGCCAAGTCCTCTCTCATAGTCCACCATACTCGCTCCGGCTGAAGGCGAAGCCCTGCGAGATCTCCCCTCTACTTCCGGTACCACGCCGTCGTGCTGCCGGAATCACGAGGAGAGTGCTACAACCTCCGTTGCCTGCTGGAACAAGGGAGAGGAAGGTATTCATCGAGTACCGAACGTGTGACCGACTGCGAAGCGCTGCCGGAACGCAGCGCTGGAAGGATCGTCTACACGATCTTGAGATCAGCAAGAGTACGACTACATCACCCACGAGAATCTGCTCTCGTTAACCGCTTTGGAAACTTCGAGGGTGAGTTACTCTATCGACTCGTTGCTACAATATAGTAGATAGATCTTGGCTTGTTTGTTTGCATGCGGTAGAAATTTTTTGTTTTCCATGTTGCGAACCCCTACAGTGGTATCAGAGCCGTGTCTATATGTAGATTTGTTGCACGAGTAGAACACAATGGTCATTGTGGGCGGTGGTGCTTTTATTATCAATTGCTTCTTGTGTACTTTGCATCTTGCGGTATGATGGGATGAAGCGGCCAGGGCTAACCTTACATGACATCGTTTATGAGACTTGCTCCACGCTCAACATGCAACTTGTATTGCATAAGTGGCTTTGCAGGTGTCTGTATCTCCCATTATAGTATAGATCCAATTTACAACGGGCACTTGATAGTTCAAACATCAACGTTGTGGTTCTTGTTCGTAAGTTAGATCGACACTTATTGAAAGCCCCAAACCACGTAAAATATGCAAAGAAAATTAGAGGCGTCTAACTTTGTTTTGCAGGGGTGTGCTGTGATGTGATATGGCCATGATTGTGATTATATTTGATGTATGCAATGTTCCTTATTGTAAGTTGGCAACCGGCAGGAGCCATATGGTTGTCTTTAATTTCTGTTAAGACCCGCGTGTCTATTCAAAGTAGTTGTAATAGTTGGAGCTGGTGGACGACAACCATGAAACGGCGCCATTGACCTTGACGCTATGCCGGTGATGATGGAGATCATGTTCGTGCTTGAAGATGGAGATCGGAAGCATAAGAAGAAAGGCCATATCATATCACATATTATGAATTGCATGTGATGTTAATCCTTTATGCATCTTGTATTGCTTAGTTAATGACGGTGGCATTATAAGATGGTCCCTCATGCACATAAATTTCAAGTTTTAAAGTGTTCATCCTTAGTAAGCACCATTGCTAAAGCTTGTTGTTTCGAAGCACCACGTGATGATCGGGTGTGTTAGATTATGCAAGTGTATACAACGTGAGCAAGCCAGATTTGCTCATGCAGAAGCTAAGGTTTGATCTTGACGAGCCTAGCATGTATAGACATGGTCTCGGAACACGGATCACCGAAAGGTAAAGCATGAATCATATAGTAGATATGATGAACATGTCGATTGTTCGCCATTGAAGCCACATCAACTCTCGTGATGATCGGTTTTGATGTGGTGGATTTGGTTCGTGTGATCACTAAAACAATGTGAGGGATATTGTTTTGAGTGGGAGTTCACCTAGATTAATTTAACTATTAATTAGAACTCAGTTTGTCATAAACTTAGTCTAAACTATTGCAAATATGTTGTAGATCAATGGCGACCCCTACCATCAATTTTAATGCGTTCATAGAGAAAGAAAAGTTGAAAAACAATGGAAGCAACTTCGCGGATTGGTTCCGCAATTTGAGGATTGTCCTCAATGCTGGTAATTTGACCTATGTGCTGGATGCACCGCTGGGTGACCCGCCTGCAGTTGATGCTAGCGATGAAGTAAAGAACGTTTACCTCACTCGGAAGAATCAGTAATCCACAGTTCAGTGTGCTATCTTGTATGGTTTGGAATCGGAGCTTCAGAAAAAGTTTGAGAACCATGACCCACATGATATTATCTGTGAACTCAAAATGATATTTGAGGCTCACGCGACAGTTGAGAGTTATGAGGCTTCTGAAAAGTTCTTTAACTGCAAGATGGAAGAGGGCAGCTCCGTTAGTGAGCATGTGCTTAAGATGTCTGGGCACGCAAACAAACTCCAAAGCTTGGGTATAGTAATTCCTAATGCTTTGGGTATTTACCGTGTCCTCCAATCACTGCCACCAAGTTACAAGAACTTTGTGATGAACTACAATATGCAAAACATGAACAAGACGTTGCCAGAACTCTTTTCCATGTTGAAATCTGCAGAAGTGGAGATCAAGAAAGAGCACCAAGTGTTGATGGTCAATAAGACCACCAAATTCAATAAAGGCAAGTCTAAGCAAAAGGTAAACTTCAAGAAGGGCGGTAAGAAAGTTGCCGCACCGACGAAGAAGACCAAGGCTGGACCTAAGCCTGATACTGAGTGCTTTTACTGCAAGGGAGAAGGTCACTGGAAGTGGAATTGCCCAAAGTACTTGGCGGATTTGAAGAACGGCAACATCAAGAAGAAAGGTATATCCGATATACATGTTATTGATGTGTATCTCACTAGTACTCGTAGTAGTGCCTGGGTATTTGATACTGGTTCGGTTGCTCATATTTGTAACTCGAAACAGGTGCTGCAGAATAAACGGAAGCTAGCGAAGAACGAGGTGATGATGCGCGTTGGAAATGGATCAAAGGTTGATGTGATCGCGGTCGGCACGCTACCTCTTCATCTACCATCCGGATTAGTTTTATAGTTAAACAATTGTTATTTGGTGCCTGCGTTGAGCATGAACATTATATCGGGATCTTGTTTATTGCGAGACGGTTACTTGTTTAAGTCCGAGAATAATGGTTGTTCGATTTATATGAGTAATATGTTTTATGCACATGCACCTTTGATAGATGGTCTATTCTTATTGAATCTCGATAGTGGAAATACACATATTAATAACATTGAAGCTAAACGTTTGAAATTGAGCGATAACTCGACCTATATGTGGCACTGTCGTCTTGGTCACATTGGAGTGAAGCGTATGAAGAAACTCCATTCCGATGGACTTCTTGAATCACTTGATTTCGAATCACTTGAAAGATGCGAAGCATGTCTGATGGGTAAAATGACTAAGACTCCATTTTCTGGTATGATGGAGCGAGCTACGGACTTATTGGAAATCATACATACCGATGTGTGTGTACCAATGAGTGTAGCATCGCGCGGTGGTTATCGTTATGTTCTTACCTTCACGGATGACTTGAGTAGATATGGGTATATCTATTTCATGAAACATAAGTCCGAAACTTTCGAGAAGTTTAAGGAATTTCAAAGTGAGGTAGAGAATCAACGTATCAAGAAGATAATTTCTACGTTCCGATCGTGGAGGTAAATATCTAAGTTACGAGTTTGGCGAGCATTTAAAGAAATGCGGAATACTTTCACAGCGTAATGGTGTGTCCGAACATCGTAATCAAACTCTCTTAGATATGGTTCGTTCTATGATGTCACTTACACATTTACCGCTATCGTTTTGGGGTTATGCATTAGAAACAGCCGCATTCACTTTAAATAGGGCACCATCTAAATCCTTTGAAATGACACCGTATGAATTATGGTTTGGGAAGAAACCTAGATTGTCGTTCCTTAAAGTTTGGGGTTGCGAAGCCTATGTAAAGAAGTTACAGCCGGACAAGATTGAACCCAAAGCGGAAAAATTCGTCTTCATAGGATACCCGAAGGAAACTATTGGGTATACCTTCTATCATAGATCTGAGGGCAAAATCTTTGTTCCCAAGAATGGATCCTTTATAGAGAAAGAATTTCTCTCGAAAGAAGTGACTGGAAGGAAAGTAGAACTCGACGAGGTTGTCGAACCTTCTCTCGAACTTGCGAGTAGCGCAGCACCGGATGAAGTTCATGTGGTGCCTACACCAATAAGAGAGGAAGCTAATGATGATGATCATGAAACTTCGGTTGAAGTTTCTACAGAGCCTCGCAGGTCAACGAGAACTCGTACCACTCCTGATTGGTATGATCCCGTTATGAGTGTCATGTTGGTGGACAACACCGATGACCCTGCGACATATGAGGAAGCAATGATGAGCCCAGATTCCAGTAAATGGCAAGATGCCATGAAATCCGAAATTGGATCCATGTACGAAAACCAAGTATGGACTTTGGTGGACTTACCGGATGGCCGGAAGGCTGTCGAGAACAAATGGATTTTCAAGAAGAAAACAGATGCTGATGGTAATGTTACCGTCTATAAAGCTTGACTTGTCGCAAAAGGGTTTCGACAAATTCAAGGAGTTGACTACGATGAGACTTTCTCACCAGTAGCGAAGCTAAAGTCTGTGAGGATTATGTTAGCAATCGCTGCATATTACTATTATTAAATATGGCAGATGGATGTCAAAACAGCGTTCCTCAATGGAGACATTGATGAAGAGTTGTATATGATGCAACCCAAAGGTTTTGTCGATCCTAAAGATGCTAACAAGGTGTGCAAACTTCAACGGTCCATATATGGATTGAATCAAGCATCCCGAAGTTGGAATTAACGTTTTGATAAGGTAATCAAAAGTTTTGGTTTTATACAAACTTATGGAGAAGCTTGTATTTACAAGAAAGTGAGTGGGAGCTCTGTAGCATTCTTAATACTATATGTAGATGACATATTGTTGATTGGGAATGATGTAGACCTTCTTAATAGTGTCAAGGAATAATTGAATAATAGTTTTTCAATGAAGGATCTTGGCGAAGCAGCTTACATATTAGGCATAAAGATTTATAGAGATAGATCGAGACGCCAAATATCATTGTCACAAAGTACATATTTGGACAAAGTTCTAAAGAGGTTTGGAATGGAAGATAGCAAGAAAGGGTTCTTGCCCATGTTGCCCAATACGACTTTGAGTAAAACTCAAAGTCCAGCAACGGCAGAAGATAGAGAAAGGATGAGTAAGACTCCCTATGCCTCAACCATAGGATCTCTAATGTATGACATGCTATGTACTAGACCCGACATTGCATATGCTGTTAGTTTAACTAGCAGATATCAAAGTGATCGAGGAGTGGATCATTGGACAGCGGTTAAAAACATCCTTAAGTACTTGAGAAGAACTAAGGATATGGTTCTTTCTTATGGAGGTGATGAACAACTCGTTGTTAATGGTTACACCGATGCTAGTTGGAACACCGATCCAGACGATTCTAAATCTCAATCTGGATACGTATTTACTTTGAATGGTGCAACAGTTAGCTGGCGGAGTGCAAAGCAAAGTGTTGTGGCAAGATTTTCAACTGAATCGGAATACATAGCTGCTTTGGAGACTTCACAAGAAGCGATATGGATGAAGGAGTTCATAACAGAGCTCGGTGTGGTTCCAAGTGCGCTGGACCCAATGTCTATCTACTGTGATAACATGGGCGCCATAGCCAATGCGCAAGAACCAAGGTCACACAAGAAGCTGAAGCACATCAAGCTACGGTTTCACGCTATTCGAGAACATGGCCAAGATGGTGACATAAAGATTTGCAAAGTACACACAGATCTGAATGTGGCGGATCCGTTGACTAAACCTCTCCCGAGGGCAAAACATGACCAACACCAAACTGCCATGGGTGTTCGGTATATTACCATGTAATCTAGATTAATTGACTCTAGTGCAAGTGGGAGACTGTTGGAGATATGCCCTAGAGGCAATAATAAATGTAGTTATTATTATATCTTTGTGTTTATGATAAATGTTTGCATTCATGCTATAACAGTATTAACAAGGAAACATTAATACTTGTGTGATTTGTAAACTAAATTAGAGTCCCTAGTAAAGCCTCTTCATAATACTAGCTTGTTGGTTAATAGATGATTATGGTTTCCCTATCACGAACATTGAGATGTTATTAACAACAAGATCATATCATTAGGAGAATGGGATGATGGACATACTCCTATAGATAAGCGTAGCATAAAGATCAAGTCATTTTAATAGTTCAATTGCTATAAGCTTTCTGATACATAGTAACCTAATTCCTTCGACCAGGAGATCATGCCTATCACCATGACCGGAAGGATGCTTTGATGACATCAAACACCACACCGTAACTGGGTGTCTATAAAGGTGGCATTGAGTGTTCAGAAAGTATGGGTTGAGACACATGGATCAAGAGTGCGATTTGTCCATCCATATGACGGATAGATATACTCTGGGCCCTCTCGGTGGAATGTCATCCAATTAGCTTGCAAGCATGTGACTGCCTCACAAGGGATCACATATCACGGGAACGAGAAAAGAGTACTTATCGGTAACGAGATTTAACTAGGTATGCAGAGATACTGACGATCAAAACCTTGAATAAGTAAACTATCATGAGACAAAGTGAAATTGGTATCGTATGTAAGTGGTTCATTCGATCGCAAAGTAATCGTAGCAATATGTGGGAGCCATATGAATTTCCAGATTCCTCTATTGGTTATTGTTCAGAGAAGTGTCTCGATCATGTCCGCATAATTCACGAACCGTAGGGAGACACACTTAAGGACTCGATGTTGTTGAGTAGTTATGGAATGATGAGTAAGAGATCGAATGTTGTTCCAAGTCTCGGTTGGGATCCGGGATATCACGAGGAGATCCGGAATGGTCCGGAGAATAAGATTCATATAAGGAAAGTCCTGTTTCGGAGTTGGGGAATGATTCCGGTGTTTTCATCGGGAATGTTCTAGAAGGGTCCGGAAGGTTTGGCACTCCGGAGGGGAAGGGTACATGAATGTGTCATGACAATGTGGAATGGTTGCATCATGTACTAGGTATCATGGCTGAGCAAAATAAAGGGTAAATCAAATCCTAGTTTGAAAAGTCAAACGCCAATTTGAAAAGTCAAACGGCAGTTTTGCTTGGTGGAGGGAGAGTAGGAAACCTACTTGGGGAGGAGTTCCTCTCCCTCCACCCTCCGGCCAAGGAGGCCGACTTGGGGGAGGACTCCCTGCCCTTGGCCGGCGCCCTCCCACCTATAAAAGAAGGAGCAGGGGTGCCCCCTCTTCCCTACACCCAACACCACACAAACCCTAGCCCTAAGCCACCGGCGCCACCACCCCCTGCTGCCGCCGCCTAGGGCACCACCAACTCGCCGAGTTGGGGTGAACCCTAAACCCTAGCCGCCTGTTAGCTTCTCCCCTTGGTGCCTCTAAACCCTAGATCGCCAAGGCCTCTCTCATAGTCCACCATACTCGCTCCGGCTTAAGGCGAAGCCCTGCGAGATCTCCCCTCTACTTCCGGTACCACGCCGTCGTGCTGCCGGAATCACGAGGAGAGTGCTACAACCTCCGCTACCTGCTGGAACAAGGGAGAGGAAGGTCTTCATCGAGTACCGAACGTGTGACCGACTACGGAAGCGCTGCCGGAACGCAACACCGGAAGGATCGTCTACATGATCTTGAGATTGGCAAGAGTACGACTACATCACCCACGAGAATCTGCTCTTGTTAACCGCTTTGGAATCTTCGAGGGTGAGTTACTCTATCGACGCATTGCTACAATCTAGTAGATAGATCTTAGCTTGTTTGTTTGCATGCGGTAGAAATTTTTTGTTTTCCATGCTGCGAACCCCTACAATCATATCCATTTGTTACTTTGCTCTTTTGTTTACGGATGTCGACGATGTGAAATAAAAGGGGAGCTTGTGAGTTCATGGAGTCTATACATTGTGTTAGAGAAATGTCTGGGCCGCTAGCCTAAGCCATGCCTAATCATGGTGGAAACTTGTAGCATCACCATAATGAGCATTTATGAAGCATCCTAAATAAAAAGCTATGCATATAGTAAATAAAAAGATCGCTGAGATGCTCATTGTATGTTTGCCTTGTCATTTTGATCACGGGATAGCTCCTGTATCATGTGCAAGGGGTACCCCGTTGGCGGTTCTCTATGATATGCATGTATGAACAATGACAAGAACTTGTAGGTAACCAAAGTTGAGTAGCATGCGGAGCGGCCCTCGTATTCAAGGGACTTGGGATTTCTAGTTTATGGTCTGTCAAGCATATAACTCATACTGGATCTCACTTTCACCTTAACCACATAAAGATGCCTATGATATGGGCAATGAGATCTCAAAGCTAATGAGTACCTTCCTTTCAGCATTGGGAAGCCTTTCAAACTTTTCAAAACCATTTTCACTCCCTTGTTGAGTCACCACTTATTCTATGAGCACCTTCTTGAGAGCATAGTTTTAATTCTTGTGTTTGTTCCAAAAATTGGTTAATTATGTCATGACTTTGATGTTTGTATCTCTGATATCTTTATTTCTAGTCTTCACTTGAACTTCAGAGGTGCCTTGGCATTTATATTATGCTCTACAAACAAAGGCAAGCGAGATACCACTCTATCATACCTTACTATGAGCATTACAATGTTGCTTATGTTTATGTTTCATGCTGCTTATTATTACTGAGTTGGTTTCTCTTCATAGCTTGCAATGACTATTGAGTAGACTTAGTTGCATACTTCTTATTATGAATGGTTTAAGCATCTACTCCTGTTATGAATGGTTTAAGCAATGACTATTGAGTAGACTTAGTTGCATACTTCTTATTATGAATGGTTTAAGCATCTACTCCTGTGCTGACTATTGAGTAGACTGTTGACGTTGTTTTCAGCAGAATTACCTTGGTGTCTATTTTTTGTGCAGAAAATCAACTATCGGGAAAAATCCTGGAAAATATGCCAAGAATTATATTTCACCAGAAGATCCACGCAGCCAGAAGACAAGACGGAGAAGGGGCCTGGGGGGCCCACACCCCTGCCAGGCGCAGGCCCACCTCTGGCCGCGCCTAGGGGGGTGTAGCCACCCCCAGGCACCCCCTCGGTCTCCCTCTGCGCCTATAAGTTGCCTCTCGACCTAAAAACCGAGGGGGGTTCGATAGTTTTTGATGGCTCAGTTGATGTGGAGCCTGTTGGGAACCCCAAGAGCAAGGTATGAAGCAGCAAGCAACAAGTCTTCCCTCAGTAGAGACCGAGGTTATCGAACCAGTAGGAGGAAGGAAACGTCACACAGGTGTTGCAAGCAACGCGGAGACCTGCACAACACAAACTCAAGACTTTGCCCCAACGAATCAGTGAGGTTGTCAAGCTCACCGGTTTGGTGTAACAAAGGATTAAACGTATGGTGTGGAAGGTAATGGTTTGTAGCAAGTAAACAAGTAACAGTGGAAGATGTATCAATGGTAAAGATTGTACCAGGGTCCATAGTTCACTAGAGGTGCTCTCCTTAGATAAACAACATGGCATGAAGGGTAAACAAATTACAGCAGGGCAATTGACAGGAACTGAGCAAGGCATAACAATGCAATTACTAGTCAGAAAGATCCTATGAGATTCTATTGGGCAATACAACAAGATACATAGACCACCATCCAACTGCATCTATGACTAGAAGTCCACCTTCAGGTTATCATCTGAACCCCCTCCAGTATTAAGTTGCAAGCAACAAACAACTACTTTAAGCAAAGTGTGTAAGGTAAACAGTCCACATGTTCCATGAACAAGAGACCGTTGTTTTCTCCCTAGTACCAACAGCACATCTACAACCGAAGTGATTATTGTCACTTCCCTTGGAAACTAGAGGCATGAACCCACTTTCGAGCATAAATACCCCCTCTTGGAGTCACTAGCAACTACTTGGCCAAGATAGCTACTAACAACGGAGATCATGCAAGATCACAAACAACACAGACATGATAAAATCATAAAGACAAAACCATTAATCAAACCAACATAATAATCTCAATATCCACTGGATCCCCGCAAACACAACATGCATGATTACAAATAGATTAGATCTTGATCATGAACGGAGCTCACAACATCTATACATGAAAGCACAAAGGAGGAGATGCAACCATCTAGCTACAACATGGACCCATAGTCCAAGGTGGAACTACTCACGCATCATACCGGAGAGAAGGCCTCCGGGATGATCTCCCCTCCGGCAGGGTGCCGGGAAGAACTTCAGATCCCCCCGATCTAGGGACGATGGTGACGACAGCTACAGACGGTTTCGTGGAGATTCTGATTGGGTGCTTAGGGTTTCTGCATCGGGGGCTTCTTATAGGCGAAGGGGGAGGCCGAGGTGGCGTCTAGGGGCCCCAAACCCTAGCCAGGCGCGAGGCAGGGCCCACCTGCGCCTGGGGTGGGTCTGGCCCCCTGGCTGGCCCCTCCGGCTCCCCTCTGGACTTCTTGTTCCCCAGCGGAAAGTAATTGACTTTGACGTTTGTCCCGTCCAATTCTGAGAATATTTCTTTACTAACTTTTCTGAAACAAAAAACAACAGAAAACAGGCATTTGGCACTGTTGCAACTTGTTAGTAGGTTAGTACCAGAAAACATGTAAAAAGCACCTCAAAGTGTGGACAAGTAAAGCGAAGTAGATACTAAACAAGCATGGAGCATCAAAAATTATAGATACATTTCCAACATATCAGCATCCCCAAGCTTAACTCCTGCTCGTCCTCGAGTAGGTAAGTGATAAAAGGAATAATTTTTGAGGTGACATGCACCCTCACAATAAAGATCCAACCATTTGCAAGCATTGAAAGCTGGGATCAAAGAACTCTAAACATGTGCATGAAAGATGGAGTTCTAACAATAGGACATAGTAACTATGCATGCAACATGACAAGCTACAAACAAAGATCATGAATAATATGCAATAAAAAACGTTTGTTTGTTTCACATACAGAAAACATAGCATAGTGGCAACAACTTGTCCCTCATAGAGTAGCAATATAGATGCATAGGACACCTTCAAAGTTCACAAGGGTGACTAGAAACAAGTAGCACAAGAACAAGTAATATCACAATATGCATCAATCAATAAGCTTTAGAACACTGCACACAGAATGACAACTATGCTCTCTTAATGGTGCCTAAAGGTAGAAGGTGGAGACTCAAATAATGGTGGAAGAAAGGCCTTTTTGTAAAGGAAGCAGAGATTACAAGTTTCAAAAAGATCTTCCAAAAATTATGGTACTTGTTAGCTTTCAGCCCTCATTGCCCCTATCATAAGCATCCTGAAGTGATTAAGGTTAAAGTGAACAAACTATGGAGTATATGCTTGACAAAGTATAAGTTGGCAATCTCAAGTCCCTTGAATATAAGGGCCACACCTCATGCATACTCAACTTTGGGTCCAGGTAAGTTCTTGTCATTGTAAGTATTTGCATATCATTGAGAACCGCCAATGGGGTACCCCTTGCACATGGTACAAGAGCTTTCCCATAACCAAAATTACAAGGCAAGCAGACAATGAGCATCTCAACAATCTTTTTATTTACCATATGCATAGCTTTTTATTGAGGATGCTTCATAGATAACTCATTATGGTGATGATGCAAGTTTCCACCATGATTAGGCATGGCTTAGGCTAGCGGTCCAGGTGTTTCTCTAACACAGGATACAAACTCCATGGACTTACAAGTTCCCTCTTTATTTCACACCGGTGACATCCATAGACAAAAGAGCATGATATCAACTGAGTACAAAGTACAAATGCAATGTTGAAAACATTCCCGGTGATAGCACGGTTCTGCTAATTCCAACTTATAAGTGCAAGCATATACAAAAAAATTGTCACAATGGTTCAAGTCTATTAGGGGCAAAGAACAAAAAGTGTGCCATCAAGTTCGTGAGGGCTTTAATCACTAAGTTTTCACATAACAAAATAGTTTTTAATTGGAAGATAGCTGAAAACAAGAATATACTTGGAATGGTGTAACACACCATGCATAGGAGTTTATAGTGGACACTTTGGAATAACTTGGTTTCTTGGGAGTTGGAAGCATGAGTAGAGCTTACTCATACAAGTGGAGGCTAGCAAAAGACTGGGAGCAACCAACTAAGAGAGCAATAATGGCCATAATCATGCAATGCAACAAAGCATACTAATCAAAGCAAACAGTGGTACTACAAGTCAAGGACCAAATGATCATAGAGGCTAATGGTGACTTGTCATAGTCATAACCTTGTGTGAGTATGTGCCAAGTCAACTCAAGCAAAACATCAAAGGATAATACCACAATACTATGCTTTTGCATGCTAAAACAACAAATAATTTCTTCAAGGCACACTAAGCAATCCCAATTGTTTGGAACAAGACATGCTACAACAATAACCACTAAGCATAATGCTAAAACAACACCTAGCATGTCATGCTAAAGTCTAAGTCACAGTCAATGCAAGCTCCTCTTGCACTTCAAGCAAGAACTTACTACTCCTTTCCAAACACCAAGCAACCTTACTTGCAAAACAACATGGCGAGAACGGGGGTCCAAACTACTCTATTCAAGCAAACTAAACAACCTAAGAAAAGAAAACGAAAACTAAGACGCTCCAAGAACAACACAACTGTGTATGAAACAATAAAAATGAAGTGTCTAGACAGACCTGAGCTTTTTATTGATGAAGAAGGGGATGCCTTGGGCATCCCCAAGCTTTGACGCTTGTACCTCTTGGATATTTCTTGGGGTGACACCATGGTGGCATCCCCAATCTTGAGCTTTTGTCCATTCTTCATCTAATTGGACCATTCTCTCTCTACACTTGAATTTTTTCCTTCATACAAAACTTCACACAATCTTCATTAGCAACATTAGTGTATTCAAAATATATTAGACCTCTGGAAAAGCTTTGGAACAGCAAGGCTTTTCACTAAAAACACAAGCTACTGTAGTAACTCCTTCAAAAAGCTTAATTCACCTAAAGAGAACTCAAAAATAAATCAATAAGAAGCAAATGCAAATAATGGCAGAAATCTGTCAAAACAGACCAGCGGGTAAAAACCGATTTTTTCGAACATCTTCTGTTGCTCAAATCAAAAAGTGTTGAACTAACGAAAGTTAGCTAACATACTGGGGGATTTATTTGTAAATTTTGAGCTCAATCCGAGTTATGGATACTCCTCATGAATTTTGTGGTGGAGGACACAAATCTGTTTCGGGACAGCAACTCCCTAAATCTTACTTCCCTCTCATTAGAGGTCATTCTTGGCACAAAAAGCAAACAAAAGGATAAGGAGAGGTCATTACAGAAGTAATAACTTCCAAGACTTAAGGAAACTCTTGGGTTATCTCCCAACAAGTACTTTTCTTTAACGCCTTTAAGTTAGGCACAAGAAGCAAGAAGAATCAAGTATTTTCAAATGAAGAATTGCCCCTCTTGTTCCTTCTTTTCTTACCTTTCTTTTTCTCTTTAGGGAAGATATGATTGCTTACCGGAGGAGCAAAGTACATAATGCCTTTTCCCACATCTATTACCGCTCCAAGGTGCTTCAGTAGGGATCTTCCAAGTGTGATTTGTCCTTTGCCTACACATTTAATAACAAGATAGGCAGTAGACACCATTTTCCCTGAGATTTTTGTAAACACACCTTCAGATATTCCAATGGGAAATATAGTGGCATTGTTGGTAAGAGATATTTCCTATCCTCCTTCAGTAAGACCCCAAAGACTCAAGGAATCATAAATATCTTTAGGCATGAGGCAAAATTCAGACATGATATCACATCGAGCATCAAAAAGTGTAGTATTTATAGAGACTTTGATTGTGGTAAACCACTTTGAAGGCTCAGAATTTATGGGAACATAATCATGGTAAGCCCTAAGCGTGTGATAGCAACTATTCATAGCATCAATACTAGTCTCAAGAGTGTTCAACCTGGCAAAAATATTTGTGAAGGAGGAATCAGACTTGCCAAGTGTACCATAAATCATGATTAATTTCTTTATGGCATCAAAAGCTTCGTCCTCAGTACATAGCAAAAAATCTTTCTCGGCCATAGAATCCAAAGCATATCTATAACGAAGAGCAATACCGCGGTAGAAACTATCAATAACCAAGCTAAGACTCATCTCAGGCTCAGTTTCCCTCTGGAAAGCAGAGATTCTGGACCAAGCTTCTTTAGAACTTTCTTCACCTTTTTGCTTAAAAGTGGAGATTTCTATCATAGGGTAAATAAAGGTTGGTCCAAAACCCAACATGGCAGCAAATAGAGCGGGAACTAATTTTTTGGTTTTTGAATAAAGCAAGCGAACCAAACTAGACTAATTTTTGGTATTTTTTTTGGAAAGAGGCAAACAAAACCAAGAAAAAGAAACAAAACAAACTAAAAAAAAGTAAAGAGAAAGGAAGTGAAGGACTCCCCTAGTGAAGACGTCCTTAGCCTCCCCGGCAACGGCGCCAAAAAACTTGTTGATGGCTCAGTTAATGTGGAGCTTGTTGGGAACCCCAAGAGCAAGGTGTGAAGCAGCAAGCAGCAAGTCTTCACTCAGTAGAGACAGAGGTTATCGAACCAGTAGGAGGAAGGAAACGTCACACAGGTGTTGCAAGCAACACGGAGACCTGCACAACACAAACTCAAGACTTTGCCCCAACGAATCAGTGAGGTTGTCAAGATCACCAGTTTGCTGTAACAAAGGATTAAACGTATGGTGTGGAAGGTAATGGTTTGCAGCAAGTAAACAAGTAACAATGGAAGATGTATTAATCGTAAAGATTGGACCGGGGTCCATAGTTCACTAGAGGTGCTCTCCTTAGATAAACAACATGGCATGAAGGGTAAACAAATTACAAGAGGGCAATTGACAGGAACTGAGCAAGGCATAACAATGCAATTACTAGTCAGAAAGATCCTATGAGATTCGATTGGGCAATACAACAAGATACATAGACCGCCATCCAACTGCATCTATGACTAGAAGTCCACCTTCAGGTTATCATCTGAAACCCCTCTAGTATTAAGTTGCAAGCAACAAACAACTGCTTTAAGCAAAGTGTGTAAGGTAAACAGTCCACATGTTCCATGAACAAGAGACCGTTGTTTTCTCCCTAGTAGAAACAACACATCTACAACCGAAGAGACTATTGTCACTTCCCTTGGAAACTAGAGGCATGAACCCACTATCGAGCATAAATACCCCCTCTTGGAGTCACTAGCAACTACTTGGACAAGATATATACTAACAACGGAGAGCATGCAAGATCACAAACAACACAGACATGATAGAATCATAAAGACAAAACCATTAATCAAACCAACATCATAATCTCAATATCCATCGGATCCCCGCAAACACAACATGCATGATTACAAATAGATTATATTTTGATCATGAACGGATCTCACAAGATCTATACATGAAAGCACAAAGGAGGAGATGCAACCATCTAGCTACTACATGGACCCATAGTCCAAGGTGGAACTACTCACGCATCATACCGGAGAGAAGGCATCTGGGATGATCTCCGCCCGACAGGGTGCCGGGAAGAACTTCAGATCCCCCGATCTAGGGACGATGGTGACGGCGGCTACATACGGTTTCGTGAAGATTTTGATCGGGTGCTTAGGGTTTCTGCATCGGGGGCTTCTTATAGGCGAAGGGGGAGGCCGAGGCGGCGGCCAAGGGCCCCAAACCCTAGCCAGGTGCAAGGCAGGGCCCACCCGCGCCTGGGGTGGGCCTGGCCCCCCTGGCTGGCCCCTCCGGTTCCCCTCTGGACTTCTTGTTCCCCACGGAAAGTAATTGACTTTGACGTTTGTCCCGTCCAATTCCGAGAATATTTCTTTACTAACTTTTCTGAAACCAAAAACAGCAGAAAACAGACATCTAGCAATGTTGCAACTTGTTAGTAGGTTAGTACCAGAAAACATGTAAAAAACACCTCAAAGTGTGGACAAGTAAATCAAAGTAGATACTAAACAAGCATGGAGCATCAAAAATTATAGATACGTTTCCAACATATCAGTTTTCTAGAAAGAGTTCTGCTTCGCTGCCGCCACCAGAAACCAAGATTCGGATCCAGAAACTCCGTTCCGGCACCCTGCTGGGACGAGGAATTTGGAGAGGATCACCGCCATCGTCATCACCAATGCATATCCATCAACCATCGATGTTTCCCTCATCCATGAGTGAGTAATACCCCGCTGTAGGCTTGGGGATGGTAGGGATTGGATGAGTTCTATCATGTAATTGAATAAGATCTGTTAGGGCATAGTGCCTAGTATCTCTATTAGTGCTATTTGACTTTGTTGCAACTTGTTGTGCTTAATGCTTGTCACTAGGGCCTGAGTGCCATGATCTCAGATCTGAACTTTTTATTGAATCATTATGATAGTATTTTTTGTGGTCTTATCTGCAAGTTGTGTGCACATATCATTGTCCAGATCCAAAGGCCCCAAAGTGACAATAATTGGGACAACCGGAGGGGATTGCTGTGGTGTGAGGATCACATGTGTTCACGGAGTGTTAATGCTTTGCTCCGGTGCTCTATTAAAAGGAGCACCTTAATTGCCAGAAGTTCCCTAGAGGCCCCGCTGCCACGGACTGGCTGGACAGAAGATGTTGTGCAAGTTCTCATTGCAAGCACATATGACTATATTTGGAGCACATGCCTAGGATTGTTTAGTACTTGGATGATTGTTATTATTTATATGCAATGCCCTAGATCTTGAAGTTACAGTTTTAGACTCGTCCATGAAACGCCCGTCCATCCATCCCTATGCCTACCGCACTCGAATGCCACTGTTACTGTTACTGTTACTATTGCTCCTGTTTCACTATTGTTGTTGCTTTGCTATTGCTACTACCAAACTGTTGCTACTGACAAACTGTGAGCAAGAACTATTTCCAGGTGCAGCTGAATTGACAACTCAGTTGTTAAGGCTTGAAAGTATTCTTTGGCTCCCCTTGTGTCGAATCAATAAATTGGGTAATACTACCCGCGAATACTGTTGCGATCCCCTACACTTGTGGGTCATCACGCGGTGGCGCTACAGAGGTTTTTCTGGAAGTATGATGGATTATTTAGGGTTTTCTCCTCGGGGGATTCTTATAGGCGAAGAGGCGAGGCTGGGAGGCGAGCGGAGGGGCCACACCCTGCCCAGGCGTGGGTCCACCCTAGCCCGCGCCTGGGGGGTGTGGTGGCCCTCTGGCACCTCTCCGTCTCCCCTTCTGGCTTCGTGACGCCCATGATAAAATATTGACTTTGGCTTTTGTCCCGTCCAATTCCGATAATATTGATTTTCTGCCTTTCTAGAACCAAAAACAAAATAAAACATGCATCTGGCATTGTGGCAACTTGTTAATAGGTTAGTACCAGAAAGTGTATAAAAATACCTCAAAGTGTAGACAAAACATAGCAAAGTAGATACTAAAAAAGCATGGAGCATCAAAAATTATAGATACGTTTCCGACGTATCAAGCATCCCCAAGCTTAACTCCTGCTCGTCCTCGAGTAGGTAAGTGATAAAAAGAATAATTTTTGAGGTGCATGCACCATCAAAATCAAGATCAAACCATTTGCAAGCATTGAAAGCTGGGATCAAAGAACTCTAAACATGTGCATGAAAGATGGAGTTCTAACAATAGGACATAGTAACTATGCATGTAACATGAAAGGCTACAAACAAAGATCATGAATAATATGCATTGAAAAACGTTTGTTTGTTTCACATAAAGAAAACATAGCATAGTGGCATTCAGCTTGTCCCTCATGGAGTAGCAAATAGATGCATATGACACCTTCAAAGTTCATAAGGGTGACTAGATACAAATAGCACAATAACAAGTAATATCAACAATATGCATCAATCAATAAGTTTTGGTACAATGCACATAGAACTAAGAATGGGAACTATGCTCTCTTACTGGTGCCTAAAGGTAGAAGGTGGAGACTCAATATAGTGGAAGAAAGGCCTTTTATAAATGAAGCAGGGATTTCAAGTTTCAAAAAGAGCTTCCAAAAATTATGGTACTTGTTAGCTTTTAGCCCTCATTGCCCCTATCATAAGCATCCTGAAGTGATTAAGGTTAAAGTGAACAAACTATGGAGTATATGCTTGACAAAGTATAAGTTGGCAATCTCAAGTCCCTTGAATACGAGGGCCACACCTCATGCTACTCAACTTCAGTCACCTGTAAGTTCTTGTCATTGTAAATACATGCTTATCATAACGGGGTACCCCTTGTACATGGTACAAGAGCTATCCCATAACCAAAATGACAAGGTAAGCAGACAATGAGCATCTCACCGATCTTTTTATTTACTATATGCATAGCTTTTTATTGAGGATGCTTCATAGATAGCTCACTATGGTGATGCTGCAAGTTTCCACCATGATTAGGCATGGCTTAGGATAGCGGCCCAAGCGTTTCTCTAACACAAAATACGTTCTCCATGGACTTACAAGTTCCCTCTTTATTTCACACCGGTGACATCCATAGACAAAAGAGCATGATATCAACTGAGTACAAAGTACAAGTGCAATGTTGAAAACATTCCCCGTGACAGCACGGTTCTGCTAATTTCAACGTATAAGTGCAAACATATACAACATATATGACACAATGGTTCAAGTTTATTAGGGGCGAAGAATATAAAGTGTTCCATCAAGTTTGTGAGAGCTTTAATCACTAAGTTTTCACATAACAAAATAGTTTTTAATTGGAAGATAGCTGAAAACAAGAATATACTTGGAAAGGTGTAACACACCATGCATAGGAGTTTATAGTGGACACTTTGGAATACTTGGTTTCTTGGGAGTTGGAAGCATGAGTAGAGATTAATCATACAAGTGGAGGCTAGCAAAAGACTGGGAGCAACCAACTAAGAGAGCAATAATGGCCATAATCATGCAGATCAACAAAACATTACTAATCAAAGCATAAAGTGGTACTACAAGTCAAGGACTAAATGATCATAGAGGCTATGGTGACTTGTTCATAGTCATAACATGGTGTGAGCATGTGCCAAGTCAACCCAAATAAAGCATCAAAGGAGAATACCACAATACTATGCTTTTGAAAGCTAAAACAACGCATAATTTATTCAAGGCACACTAAGCAATCCTAATTGTTTGGAACAAGTCATGCTACAGCAATAATCACTAAGCATAAGGTCAAAAAAACATCTAGCATGACATGCTAAAGTCTAAGCCACAGTCAAAGCAAGCTCCCTTTTGTATCACTATAAGCATGAAACTTTCTACTCTTTTCCAACACCAATCAAATTATTGGAAACAACTCACAAAGATAATAATCAACAAAGATCAGTGAGCTTGTTTCACAAATCCACAAAGAAGAACTAAAAAGTTCTAAGATGAAAGCACAAGAAAACTAAGGCTAAACATAGTGCTAGCAAAAAAGAACACTCAGAGAACAATAAGAATGAAAACTAGAGTGTTCTAGGCAATGAAAACAGAGTGTGTCTCTCTCCAAAATAAGTGTGCTGTGATCAACCAACTTTGTTCAAGCAAACTAAGCAAACAAAAACTAAAAACAAAAACAAAGACGCTCAAAGAACAACACAATTGTGCATGGAACAATAAAAACAAAGTGTCTAGACAGACCTGAGCTTTTTATTGATGAAGAAGGGGATACCTTGGACATCCCCAAGCTTTGACGCTTGTACCTCTTGGATATTTCTTGGGGTGACACAGGGGTTTAATCCTCAAGCTTGATCTTTTGTCCATTCTTCATCTCATTACATCATTCTCTCTCTACACCTAAATTTTTTTCCTTCATACAAAACTTCACACAATCTTCATTAGCAACATTAGTGTATTCAAAAGATAATAGACCCTTAGGTAAAGCTTTGGAACAGCAAAATTTTTCACTAAAAACACATGCTACTATAGAAACTCCTTCAAAAAGCTCAATTCCCCTAAAGATAACTCAAAAAGAAATCAATAAGAAGCAAATGCAAATAATGACAGAAATCTGTCAAAATAGACCTGCAGGTATAAACTGATTTTTTCGAAGAACTTATGTTGATAAAATAAAAAAGTGTTGAAGTAACTAAAGTTAGCTAACATATTGGGGGATTTATTCGTAAATTTTCAGCTCCATCCGACTTACAGAGACTCCTCACGAATTTTTATGGTGGAGGACAGAAATCTGTCTCGGGACAACAACTCCCCAAATCTTACTTCCCTCTCATTAGAGATCATTATTGGCACAAAAAAGCAAACAAAAAGGATAATGAGAGGTTATTAGAGAAGTAATAACTTCCAAGACTCAAGAAAACTCTTGGGTTATCTCCCAACAAGTACTTTTCTTTAACGCATTTAAGTTAGGCATGATAGTTTGAGAAGATGCTCACATAAGAAATATGAATTGAAGTAAAAGTGAGCATCAAGAAGCAAATTCAAAACACATTTAAGTCTAACCCACTTCCTATGCATAGGAATCTTGTAAAGAAACAAGTCATGAAAGCACAAAGCACCAAGCACAAGAAAGCAAAACAAGTGCAACTTCAAGACTTTCAACATAAAGAGGGGAAACTTAATATTATTGAGATGCATAAAACCATGTTTCCCTCTCTCATAATAACTTTCAGTAGCAACATGAACAAAATTAACAATATAAATATCACATAAAACATTCTTATCATGAGCCACATGCATATAATTATTACTCTCCACATAAGCATAGTCATTCTTATTAATTGTAGTGGGAGCAAATTCAACAAAATAGCTATCATTGTTATTCTCATCACCATAATCATCAAATATATGAGGCATATTGTAATCACAATAAATTTTCTCCTCAATAGTAGGTGGACTGAAAATATCATATTCATCATTGTAATCATCATATATTGGAGGTTTGGTATCATCATAAGCAATAGAATAGCTATCTTCCAAAGCCGGGGAACTAAAAAGATCATTTTCATAAAAACTAGCTTCTCCGAGCTTATACTTTTCCATAGCATGCAAACAAAGTTCCATAGGTTTTTTAATTTTCTCTTCAAACACTTCATGTCCTAACTCAAGGTAAAGACTATAAAGCTCTCTAATTTTTTTTTCATTAATCCTAACTAGTGGAAACAAGAAACAAAAAGACCAAACTACAGAATATAAAGGAAATAACTTCGAGCACTCACACCAGAGGATGTGAGTACCTTTTACCTTACCTCCCCGGCAACGGCGCCAGAAAATAGCTTTCTGTCTTGCACTTGCCGTAGAGTAACGTGTGTGAGTACCTTTTACCTTTCCTCCCCGGCAACTACGCCAGAAAATAGCTTGATGTCTATGCACTTCTATTCTTATAGACAGTTTTTGGGCCTCCAAGTGCAGAGGTTTGTAGAACATCAGCAAGTTTCCCTTAAGTGGATCACCCAAGGTTTATTGAACTCAGGGAGGAAGTGGTCAAAGGTATCCCTCTCAAGCAACTCTTCAATCAAGATACGAGAGGTCTCTTGTGTCCCCAACACACCTAATATACTTGTCAGGTGTATAGGTGCACTAGTTCGGCGAAGAGATAGTGAAATACAAGTGATAGCGATGCCAAAAAATAGCCTGACAGCAAGGTAAAGACTAAAGCAAGCAAACATGCAACAGATATGGATGCAAACAGTGTTTTAATGTTTATAAAAAAGGCCTAGGGATCATAATTTCACTAGTGAACACTCTCTCATATAAATATCCTCTCTTCATGATACTACTCTTAACTACTCTCCGGTTGCACACTGTAATCCATGGTAGGGCTATAACAGCACACCTCAAAGTCCGCCTTTCCCAATCTAGATAACCCCACACTGTCGCCTTGAGCACTAGATGGTTCCAACAAACACCACAATTTCATAGATAAAACCAACTCAAATTATACTCATAACAAATATATATGTAGTCTAGCTTAAGTGCCACACACGGCATGCACGCTGTCACTTTCACACACGTGGGGAAGAGCATAGATCTATTAAAGCACAAAGAGTATTTATGTAGGCTCAAACCTAAGTGCCACCATGGCGTGCACGTTGTCACTTTCACACACATGGGTAGAGCAAAGATATATTAAAGCACTTGAGTAGAAAGGTAGATATACTTGATTACAAAGCTCGTGACCATAACATGATCATGCATAGAGAGAGATGAACACATAACTACTGGTAGAACCCTTAGCCTCGAGGAAGAACTACTCCCTCATCATCATGGGAATCAACAACGATGCTGAAGATGGCTATGGAGATCGATGGAGATGGCTCCGGGGGCACTTCCCATCCCGGCAGGGTGCCAGAACAGAGACTTTCTGTCCCCCGAATCTCCTTTTTGGTGGCGATGGTGCTATAGAGGTTTTTCTGGAAGTATGATGGATTATTTAGGGTTTTCTCCCCGGGGGCTTCTTATAGGCGAAGAGGCAACGCTGGGAGGCGGCCGGAGGGGCCACACCCTGCCCAGGCGGGGTCCACCCTAGCCCGTGCCTGGGGGGTGTGGTGTCCCTCTGGCACCCCTTCGTCTCCCCTTCTGGCTTCGTGACGCCCACGGTAAAATATTGACTTTGGCTTTTGTCCCGTCCAATTCCGAGAATATTGATTTTCTGTCTTTCTGGAACCAAAAACAGAAGAAAACAGGCAAGTGGCACTGTGGCAACTTGTTAATAGGTTAGTACCAGAAAGTGTATAAAAATACCTCAAAGTGTAGACAAAACATAGCAAAGTAGATACTAAACAAGCATGGAGCATCAAAAATTATAGATACGTTTCCGACGTATCACTTAACCTTAATATGTAAGAGACATATTTTGAGTGGAAGCTTAATGGCTTGGCTAAGACTCAATATGTAGGAGACATATTTTGAGTGGGAGCTAAGTGAAATCCCTGAATCTCATATATGGATGTCATATTTGAGTAGGAGCGTGTTATCATTCTGAAATATGTGGATGACATATATGAATGATGTGATTGGTATTAATAATATTTAAGTTAGTAAATATGGATGAAGCTGAAGGAGTTATTAAACAATGGAATCTATCAAGATAGATTGGAAAGTTTAATAAACATTATTGTCGAATGCTTTATGGACTAGATTCTGAAGGTGTTCAGAATGTCCTAGGTGAGATTCTGAAGGAGTTTAGAGTGGAACAAGATAAGAGAGTGGTTCTTGCTTGTATGAAGAATCGAGTTAAACTCAGTGTTAAAACTATGGTTCAAAGAAAGAAAGAGATCATTGCATCTCATATGCCTCAGTCATAGGTTCTTCCATGGAACCATATTTGTATACTCGACATGATATGACCCAAAGGATCTGGTTGAAAGAACATGTCTTGAAGTGATTACGGAGTTAATCACTAAACCAGAGTTAAAATTCATTATTGAATGGCAAGAAGAGAAGTTTGGCACATAGTTGCATGTTATGCACTAGGATCTACATAAAGGTAAAAGTATCTTTTGGCTAAAGAAATTCGACTTCTCTAAGTGTGTTTCTGGTTGACATGGTTGTACCCTATGGGTGCGTGACCTCAGCATACCTAGTCCAGCCCAAGGAAGGCCCATGGCGGATGTACGCCGGCCCATGAAGACTTTCGGGTGGCCCAGGCACATGACGCCTTCGGATCCTAGGAGAGCAAGACTAGAGTAGATGGGAAATTCAAAGGGGTAAAACCCTAGAACCTGTAACCGACTAGGACTATGCCCGGGACCTGCCTAAGTCTATATAAAGTCCAGGAGGGCACGACCTAGATCTCTCGACTCATACTCTCGCATACACACCTCCACGCCAGATTGCATATGCGCACCCTTGTAACCTTCGGTTCCGCCATAATCAAGAGCAGACAAGCAGGAGTAGGGTTTTCCCTCCGGGGGCCTGAACCTGGGTAAACCTTGTGTCCCCGTGTTGCTTGTTTGCTAACCGTTCCACGATCTCCAACATCCCCATCTTCTCCAAAACCCAAGTCCATAACAATGGGCATTGATGAGATCAAACCTCGTCACTGGTGTTTACATGACAACGGTGAAGGTTAAATTGACTCAATGATCGTCACTGTAAATAATAGAAACAAAGTCTCACACGCCAAAATGTATAATTCAACCCATTATGAGATAATGGAGGGGATGTCAAAAATTGAGAAGACATTAATGATTTGCAAAAGACATACTGATTTGGAAAAACAAAACATGGACCTGGTGTTTATCATGAGAAGCATGATCAATAAATACATATGGGGATATGGTTTATGATTAATAAATGTCAGCTAGATTATCTGTATTCTAGTGCAAGTGGGAGACTGGGGAATATGCCCTCGAGGAAAATAATAAAAGGTTTATTATTGTCATATCCCAATAAGTTCATAATAGTTTCATATTGTGCTATAACTGTATCAAGTGGAAACATTGATACATGTGTGATATGAAACATAAGTCCCTAGTATCCTCTATTACTAGTTCATTGGGTAACATGATGATCAAGATTTCCTGATCATGAAGTCATAGCGCTGGTTGACAACGAGGTCATATCATTGGTGAATGATGTGATGGATATTCCTTAAAGATTGCGACATGATAAAGTTATGAAGTTCATCATTCATCGTATGGGCACCTAGAGGGGGGGTGAATAGGTGCTACTTCAAATTTTCTTCTTTTCAATTTAAGGTTTGACAATAAGGTAAATTCTCTAGATAATGCAACTACGGTGAATTTACCTATATGACAAAATGCAAGAGCTACCACAACACAAAGAAGTAACAAGTAAGTAAGGTGCGGTAAAGGATAGAGGTAACCGAAAAGTGGACACGGAGACACAAGGATTTGTTTCCCGTAGTTCCTTCCTTTTGAGGGGAAGTACGTCTACGTTTGGAGAGGGGGTGGTTTCAAACCACCAACGCCACAAGAGGCCTCCCTTGTTCTCCGATGAATCTCACCCCAATGGGATCGATTCACCTTCCACTATATCGGCAACCTTCAAGGTGGAAGCCGGCACCGTTACAAGTTTGGGGCACACATCCACAACTTAATCGGAGGCTCCCAAATACAAGCAAGCTGTCAAAGCAATCAAAGACAAGCTTGTAAGAACAAAAACTCGAGCTAGGGTTTCCAACAAAACACTAGAGCAAAGGGGGCCTCAATGAAATGAGGGGGAAATGAAGATCTCTTTTGGTGAAGTAGTAGATCGGGGACTCCTCCTTCGAATCCCAAAAGATCAAGGACTTTGGGTGGTTGGATGATGAGATCTTGCGAATTTGAGTGGCTCCAATGGACTCCAATGGTGGGCAATGACTTTAATGTGCTGAGCCATTTGTCCCAAGGTAGGTGGAGGGGTATTTATACCCCTCCACGAAATAGGTGGCCGTTGGAGCATTAAATCACCGGTAGTACCGGTACTCAAGCGGTAGTACCGCTTGCAGGCGGTACTACCGGTCCAGTACCGGACCAAGTACCGGTGGAGACCTTGTCCTTGCAGAAATCTTCAGTCTTGGGCGGTACCCCCTTGCGGTACTACCCCCAAGCGGTAGTACCAGACATTGTCAGCGGTACTACCGGTTCGAGCGGTAGTACCGGTCCCAAGTACCGCTTGGTACTGACCAAAATGGAGAGGGGAGGGTGCTAGTCAGTATGCAGCGGTACCGATGAGCGGTATGACCGCCTCAAGCGGTAGTACCGCTTGTACCAAGCGATACTACCGGTTGGGCCGGTAGTGCCGCTCCGTGGTACCGGTGGGTACTGACTAGTACTCACCCTTCTCTCTTTTGATCGGTGCCAACCGGTACTAGAACCGGTAGTACCGGTGTCAAGCGGTAGTACCGGTTGCAGGTCCGGTACTACCGGTTGACACCGAAGTTTTGCAAGGGGAAAACTGCTATGCCATGACTTGTGCCTTGTTTTGTCAATCCTGTGATAAACTTAGTACACGGTTAAATCGATAAATGTATTGTTATCAAACATCAAAATCAGAGGGATTAGAAAAATGCTCTTTCAATCTCCCCCTTTTTGGTGTTTGATGACAATACACTTTTGCAGGATGATTTTAACAATAGGCAACTGAGATTTGTAAACTAGAGAAGATACTCCCGCTAGATGTGTAGAGATAAATCTCCCCCTCTATTTTACAAACCCAACATGGGTGCACAAGTATGGAAACTAGCATTTGAAGACTTACCTTTGCCCAAAACATGTGATGAGGAATAAATAGACAATAGGTATTGCATAACATCACAAGATGGATCCACAGAAATAAATCACATAGTCGCATAAGATGGATCCAACCACAAAGTTTCACACATGACATAAACACATAGTAGTCTCACACATAGAATAGAGAGAAATCGAAGTTCACAAGCAATAAAAAGGATCAAAGAGAAGAGCGAGCTTGTGACTTCCCATGCAACACCCGTGCCTAAAGTGCAACTTCTCCCCCTTTGGCATCAAGACGCCAAAAAGGGACAAGTGCAGAGCTAACGCCCCAAAGATCAATCATCATACTCCTCCTCCTCCTCCTCCTCATCCTCAAGATCCTCCTCATCTTCATATGTAGGTGGGGCGCGGTGCGAGGAAGAGACATCATCGTCCCAACGGCTGTGCTGAGAAATCCACTGATCCTCTGGAGTGATATTGTTCTCGGATCCCTCGGAGATGGTCAACCCTTGAGCAGACATGAGATCCTTCTGACGAGCACAGGCTTTCTTTGCAGACACGTGCGCCTCATACATACGCTTCTGGTTGTCAACCTGGAAGCAGAAGATCTTCTTGAGCTTGACCTCCATCCTTTTGGCCCAAGAGGGCTTGGCGTGCTTGCGGCGAGAGATCTCAAGTCATTGTCATGACCACTGTCAGCATGCTCAGAGTCATCCTCATCCTCATCCTCCTCACCTGGTGCAGCGCGAGGTTTGGCATGAACCTTGATCTTGAGTGCCTTTGGCTTGTGCACAACAAGAGAGCGAGTGGAGAGCGTCCGAGCAACGACGGGGCACTTGGACACAATGAGGGCCATAATGTAAGGCGCAAAAGGTGGAACCCTCCGAGTGTGAGCAGCGGCAACCATCTCATTCCAAATGTAGTCTGTCACATCAAGAGGTTGACCGGTTTCTCTGTTGAGGAAGGTGTTGAACAGCAAGTCAACGGAGAAGCCATGTATCTCGTCCTTGTTGCCCGCACGAGGAGCCACAGTTTCACGGAAAATGCGATGGAGAATGTCATAAGTGGGGAGGAGATCCTTGATTTTACCAGCAATCCCACGGCCTCGAATATACAAAGGTCGGAGAACATCCTTTTTGGAGGGATTCTCCTGCATGTGGCAGCGGAAACCACAAGGGACGTCCCGACCGCGATCCTCATACCCCAATATGGCAGCAAACTCCGCAAGCGTAGCCTCCTTGACAGCACCTTGAGTCATCCATGTAATCTTCCGATTGCGGCCAGTGTGGAAGTGAGCAGTGGCATAAAACTGGCAGATGAGCAGGGGATCATAGTCATGCTGAAACTGCATAATGGGGAGCATACCAAGGTTTGAGCAGATTTCCTTAGCTTCACCAAAGTAGTCAGAGTTCTTGTCAATGTGGCCCAAGTCAATCCACTGCTGAGGCACCACCAGCTGGGTATTGGTCATAAGAACCTCATGGTACACACGCTCTTGGAAGTCATCATAGAAAAGACTGTCCGCCCTTAACGCGCTCCTGCTGTGAGAGTATGCATTGTCTAGACGGAGAGCCCTAAACTCTGCCTCAGAGATGTCAGAGAGTGTCTTTGGCCCAGATGGCCCAGAGCTGAGACTCTTGGTACGCCCAGTGGAAGGGGGGCAAGGGGGAGGGGCTCTGCCACGCCCAGCTGAGCGCTTGGTAGCCCCTTCGTGACCCCCACGACCACCTCGAGTGGTAGGCAACTTGGAACGGCGTCTAGGCTGAGGCATAACTTCTTCCTCAGACTCAGTCTCTTCCTCAACAATCTCACGGTCAGACTTGGAGCGCTTCCGTGCACCCCGAGAACCACCTGCATCTGTGAAAGCACGAGGAAGGAAAGCACGGAGATAAGGACACAAGAATCAGGAAGGCAATACCGAGAGAATCTACAAGTTTGAGCAGAACATAGTGGTCAGGGTGGACCGGTACTAGCGGACCTGACAACCGGTAGTACCGCTTGCAAGCGGTAGTACCGGAAAAAGTTCCGGTACTACCGGTTGAGCGGCACACAGGTGGTCAGATCTGAAGGAACGGCCCAAATTGACAATATATACTGTTAAATTGAAGATTCAACACGGTAACAAGGAATAATATGGCAGTACAACCTTGCAAGTAGTCAATTTCTCCACGGATCTAAGCCAAAACCTAGATCTAATGGGGAAATCAAGCAAGAAGAGGAGGGGCGGTTGTACCGGGATCCATGGCGGTGGAAAGGAGTGGGAGCTTGCCCGGAGGCCGAATCCAAGAGGAATCCGGAGGGAGGAGGGCGCGGCAGAGCTCCGGGGCCTTCAAGATCTCCGGTGGCGGCGCAGGTAAGACAGGGGGACGTGGGAAATAATGAGGCACTGAGGGGTGCCTCTCCCCACGCGCCCCTTATATACCTGGAACCGTCAACCGGTAGTACCGGTAGTTGGAGCTGTACTACCGCTTGTAAGCGGTAGTACCGGTTCTACGACCGGTAGTACCGGTTACCGGTAGGGCCGGACACGCGGGCGGTAGTACCGTTCCTGGAGAAGTTTGCCAGGAGATGACCTGGGAACTTCCCAGGTGCGGTAGTACCGCTCACACATCCGGTAGTACCGGTTCCATCTGAGTCCAAAGCCAGGGATCAAGGATGATTCTTGTGCGGGAAGAGAGAGGGTTTTCATGAGGGAGTACGGAGGCTTGGGTTAAGACAAGAGAGCTGAGAAGCACATGCACTCTAAAACTGTAACACCCTCAGAATCGACCCTATGCAAGTTTTAGCGAAACCCGCCAAAACCCGCATAGAAACGATTCAAAGGTGCCCACCAGGCACTTTCGTGCGGGTGGAAAACGAAGTAATAACATTACACAACAGTCCTCGATGGGACCCACAGAACAGATATATATACAACACGACTCCATGAGTCAAGAATACAGATATAATATACAAAGATCCAAATCACCTTGAAAATGATAGAGCGTCCGACTACGGACAAGATGCAAATGGGGCTAAGAGCCCTGAAGAATAACCAATGGCGTCCATAACCCTGCCCAGGCCAAGCCGGAAGGGTAACCCTGCTAACGACGTCGATCTCAAAACCTTCTTAAACAAAAGGGGTGCCGACAAAGGGCAAAGGAAAAAGAGGAGCGTCAGTACTGAGGCCAGTACACGGCGAGTCTAGAGTTCGGCGGTCCTCGCCTACATAGGTATGGTGGGCTGAAGCGGCAGCGGCAGCATGCACTAGACACCCTATAGGGACTCGATACAACTGGCGGCAATCAGAGAGGGGTAAGAAAGACCTATTCGGAACCAACCTGATACTACCTCCAATCAAACCCATCCTGGTGTTTTCCCCTCGAGACCAAACGAGGAAGTCAACCGAGGAACTCACACAGTTGGCATTTTTATTTATTCGGTTATCATTGCAGCAATTACTAGTCAAGTATAGATAATCATCCTGAGAAATTAAGCAGTGGGCACTTTTAGTTAACCATTCCGTTATAGTTGCAACACTTACTAATCAGATACAATTAGCATGAGATGACCCAAAACCCAGCAGTTGTTGGTACTTTTATTTAGCCATTCCGTTGTAGTTGCAATATTTACTAGTCAGGTACAATGGTCGCAAGCGACAACTCAAACAAGCAATTGTTGGCAGTTTTATTTAGCCATTCCATTATAGTGAAGCTGATTACTAGTCATTATAAAGTCGAATTTATAGCACTACTTTAGTTATAGTTGTCTATGATCGAGATACTGTGCTCCAAGTCGTCCATAACCGCGGACACGGCTTTCAGAAAGTTTTAACCCGGCCGGGGTGCACAAATAGCAACACACACACGATCGACCTCGGAAAAACCAAATCAAAACCCAACGAGGCTTTCACGACAAAGCAATCACAGGATTCAGAAATATTTCAGGGGGCCACCCCTTAAAGTAGACCCGCAACGAAGCCGGCCGGCTCCGAGACGGACTTAAGGTTGTGGGGACGGCTGTAAACGACTGGGAACCCGAAAGTGTGACTGGGCTTGTCGATACCGCGGAATCGTGCCACGCTCCTAAACAGTACAGTGTGCTCCTCGCACAATCTTAAATAAAGCAGTAAACATGGCATAAGTACAGGATCGTAAATAAAACCTCAAACTAGTTTGTGGCCCCAAGAAATAAGACTGAATCAAGCTCTGGCTAAGGGGGGCCCATAATTCTCCGTATGTGGATAGCGCGAAAATTCGAGGAACAGGTATCAAGTACTCGGGGTCCTACGGGACACAAGTGGGCGGTCGGAAACCAAATATTATCTATCACCCACCGATGCCTCTGCTTACTTACTTCAATTTTAGTTGTTAAACAGGAATTAAAGTGAACGAGAAGTAAAGCCGAGATCATCTCCAACACCAAACAGACGACAATACACCAACAACTGTGGCACTTGACGACACGCAACAGCACTTGAGCAAGCGACTACGACGCGCAAGTCCAGCTATCTACCAGACAACAGGTAATAGGATATGTCCAAGGCAATATATGGCTGCAAGGGGATATCACGGGTACGGAAACTAGAGCAACGCAACACAGATAGCAATAGATCAACAGGAGGGAATAAATACTATAAAAGTAAGATATGTAGAAAGGGGGAGATGCTCGCCTGAAAACATTGTCGAAGGGTTCAACCGAAGATCGAGTCGACACTCGCATCAACTCAACGGCCTTATCCGCGAAGAAGCAAAACACTAGAAGAAACACCGGATGCACTAGTTAATACAACGGCAGAAGATCGGCATGATGCATGTATGATGTATGACATGGCAAAGGTGCGATGCAATTAAGCCATATTAAGCGGAACCGGGGTCCCGACAATTAATTAGGTGGTTCATGTTGTTTAGCTACCCCGCAATTTAAATGTTGTCTTAACATGGCAGAAGATAGAACCAGGTTCGCTACACAAATTTAAATGAGGCCAATATGAGACTGGATTTGCCCGCATATGGGCCCCATATTTAATTATAAGGTGAATCGGCGTAAGGCCCCCAAACCACACAAATATGCATGCGAGATGAATGATTAATATGCAACAGGTTTATATATAGCATTTATAAAATAGGGCTCGGGAAAAGGGGTCAGCGTTAGGGTTCGGCGATCTTGGTGTTCCGAGGTTTTCGGAGTTGGTCTCAGGGTCCAGGGTTCGACGGGTTCAGGGTTCGACGGAACGTTCTCGGGCAACTGAGGTAGATATTGGCGTTCCGGAAGCAGGACTTGGTTCGGCGTCGGGGCGTAGCGGGTCCGCCCGGGTCGGTGTCGTGCTTGTCGTTGTGAAGCTCTTGTCGGGTCCGCGCCATCGAGTCAGTCTTGGCGTCCGGGATGAAGGACCTGGCGTCCGGGTTCTCGACGAGCTTGGCGTCCTGCGTCGGTGTCCTTACCGTCCGTGTTCTCGAGCATCGCATCCGGGAAGGAGTACTTGTCGCACATGTGGTCTTCGGGTCCGGGGTCTCAGGGTCTTCGGATCGCCGGGATCGACTTCGGGGTCTCGGTCATCAGATCTGTGAAGGAGAACTTGGCGTCCCGTGATGGCGATCTTCATGTCTTCGGGTCCGATCGACGCCCTTGTCGTTCTGTGGTCTCGGTCCTCTGTATCGAAGGCTCGAGGATCGAGGAAGAAGTTCTTGTCGACGGAAACGCAACGACGGTCTTGGATCGCACAGAGGAAGCACTTCACGTGTACATCATATCAGCAGGGATCTGCAGCTGCCTGTGCCAACTACTCAACATGCTCCCCACCACATCAACGGGTCTTCACCAAACACGAGAGCACCGCGAGGCAAGCACTTAACAAGGCCTAAGCAGACAAAGAGCCACCTGAACAACGAGCTTGGAAACAGGAAGGGCTTGGCGGATGCGACTGCAAGGCGCATGGCACAGGAGAGGGCGGCGAACGGCAGGGCCGGCCAGGGGCGAGCAGAGACGCGAGGCGCGAGGCGAGCTGGCAGCGGAGGCTGCCGACGAGTCTGCAGGAGACGCGGGGAGCGGAGGAGGCAGGGCGGCCGCGCCGGCGGAGCGACGAGGAGGACTCGGGGCGAGCGGAGGCGGAAAGGGGCGCGGGAAGCGGAGGAGCCGGTCGAGCGGCGGACGGTGGGGCTCGCCGGGAGGCGCCGGAGACGACGTCGGAGACGGAGGGGAGGCGGCCGTCGCGGCGGCGGCGCAGGCGCTGGAGAGGCGGGGCGAGGCCGGAGCACGCTCGGGGCCGGAGGGGAGAGAGGAAGCTGGCGGCGGGGGCCGGGGCGGCGCGAGGGTCGCCGGGACGGCGCGGGACCGCGCGCCGGCGGCGGGGAGGCTCCGGCGGCGAGCTCGAGAGGAGGGGAAGGCGGGGTGAGCGGGGCCGGATGGAGGAGGAAAGGAGGGAGGAGGCTGCGGGAGCGCGCGTCGGAGGGGTCCGGGGGGGAGCGTGGCGGGCCGGCGAAGGGGAGCTGTGGGCGAGCTCGGCGGCGACCGCGCCGGGGAGGTGGGCTGCCCGCGTGGGGGGACGCGGGGCGCCAGATGGTGAGCATGGGTGGAGCGGGGAGGTGGGGACTGGGTGGGGTCGGGGCCACGGCGCAGGGTCGGTGGGGCTAGTGGGGTGGGGCTTTGGCGTGTGTGGTGTGTGTTGAGTATGTGTCCTGGGTGGGTGTGGGTGCTGCCGGGTGCGTGGAGTGTGGCTGAGAGGAGAGGGAGTGAGAGGGGTGAGGTGGCGCGAGTTGAGTGGTGGGGGTTTGGGGAGGGGTGAGGTGGCGACAAAGGATAGGTTGGGGTGAGGTGGCCAGAGGGGTGGGTAGACTAGGTTGGGTAGTTTTAGGATTTAGTTGGACCGTTTTAATTCCTGGGGGTGGTCGTTCGGGTCGAATCGGCCCGTTCGACTGCCCCCACAAAAATAATTATAAATTTTATTTGTTTCAAACATGGCTTTTGCAAACCGATAGCAAACAAAACAAAATAATCCGGAGACCCGGGTTTTGCGTTTGAATAAAGACGGGGCGTTTAGAAAACAAATTAGGTTTTCCGAAAATATTTTTATGCAAGCAAATGCAAGATGATGACGATGCTCAAATGCAATGTGGCATGATGACATGAGCATGCGGTCATGATGATGCAATTGCACAAAAACAACGCGATTTTCTAGTAGTGGTTTTGCGGGATGCCACAATTCGACACCACTAACAATGGATCTCGCCCTCGAGATCCGCCTCATGGTACCGGAAGGAAGGTCGGTGATCTGCATCTTCTCGCTTCGTGTAGATCTTCGCGACACCACTAACAAGAGGTCGTTGTCCGTGATCGTCGAGAGAACACTCCGGAAACAAAAGGACGAAGGTAGAGGTATCCACAAATAAAGCCACCTCTAGCTTCGATGGAAAGAGGGAACCGATGCATTCTCATCCACTTCAATGTACACAAGCGAATAGAGTGAGTAGTCGGCATGGGGGCCAATCCATCACGCACCCAAACTATTACTCTGCACAATCAGTAGAAAAGCGTGCAACCTTTCTCGGAATCAGACTGAAGATCTCGACAACCGAGGTTCGAAAGCAGAGGAGTGATGCAGACTCTGCATCGGATCTGGCGTAGATGATGTCGTCGCGTCGGAAAACACCGGAAGGCACAAACAAGGAACAAAGAATGGTAACACCGTAGACGGATTCATCGGGCAGCTTGAACACCGGATGGTAGAACACCGTTATCAGAGGAGGAAGCGAAACCCTGAAGGTACGACGGAACCCAACCACGAGAAATCCTGGACTCGAAGAGAGAGAAGAGATCGGGTTCAAAACACGCAGAGGTGAGAGGAGAGCAGCAGAGGGGTAAGGAGTAAAATCAGACCTAATCAGAACTATCCAACCGATTTGCAAAAATAGTTTTGACACTCTACTTCGACCGTTAGCTAGGTTATCCTACAGGATGGACTTGTGGGGTATCGCAACTGCTGAGCTCTGATACCACTCTGTAACACCCTCAGAATCGACCATATGCAAGTTTTAGCGAAACCCGCCAAAACCCGCATAGAAACGATTCAAAGGTGCCCACCAGGCACTTTCGTGCGGGTGGAAAACGAAGTAATAACATTACACAACAGTCCTCGATGGGACCCACAGAACAGATATATATACAACACGACTCCATGAGTCAAGAATACAGATATAATATACAAAGATCCAAATCACCTTGAAAATGATAGAGCGTCCGACTACGGACAAGATGCAAATGGGGCTAAGAGCCCTGAAGAATAACCAATGGCGTCCATAACCCTGCCCAGGCCAAGCCGGAAGGGTAACCCTGCTAACGACGTCGATCTCAAAACCTGCTTAAACAAAAGGGGTGCCGACAAAGGGCAAAGGAAAAAGAGGAGCGTCAGTACTGAGGCCAGTACACGGCGAGTCTAGAGTTCGGCGGTCCTCGCCTACATAGGTATGGTGGGCTGAAGCGGCAGCGGCAGCATGCACTAGACACCCTATAGGGACTCGATACAACTGGCGGCAATCAGAGAGGGGTAAGAAAGACCTATTCGGAACCAACCTGATACTACCTCCAATCAAACCCATCCTGGTGTTTTCCCCTCGAGACCAAACGAGGAAGTCAACCGAGGAACTCACACAGTTGGCATTTTTATTTATTTGGTTATCATTGCAGCAATTACTAGTCAAGTATAGATAATCATCCTGAGAAATTAAGCAGTGGGCACTTTTAGTTAACCATTCCGTTATAGTTGCAACACTTACTAATCAGATACAATTAGCATGAGATGACCCAAAACCCAGCAGTTGTTGGTACTTTTATTTAGCCATTCCGTTGTAGTTGCAATATTTACTAGTCAGGTACAATGGTCGCAAGCGACAACTCAAACAAGCAATTGTTGGCAGTTTTATTTAGCCATTCCATTATAGTGAAGCTGATTACTAGTCATTATAAAGTCGAATTTATAGCACTACTTTAGTTATAGTTGTCTATGATCGAGATACTGTGCTCCAAGTCGTCCATAACCGCGGACACGGCTTTCAGAAAGTTTTAACCCGGCCGGGGTGCACAAATAGCAACACACACACGATCGACCTCGGAAAAACCAAATCAAAACCCAACGAGGCTTTCACGACAAAGCAATCACAGGATTCAGAAATATTTCAGGGGGCCACCCCTTAAAGTAGACCCGCAACGAAGCCGGCCGGCTCCGAGACGGACTTAAGGTTGTGGGGACGGCTGTAAACGACTGGGAACCCGAAAGTGTGACTGGGCTTGTCGATACCGCGGAATCGTGCCACGCTCCTAAACAGTACAGTGTGCTCCTCGCACAATCTTAAATAAAGCAGTAAACATGGCATAAGTACAGGATCGTAAATAAAACCTCAAACTAGTTTGTGGCCCCAAGAAATAAGACTGAATCAAGCTCTGGCTAAGGGGGGCCCATAATTCTCCGTATGTGGATAGCGCGAAAATTCGAGGAACAGGTATCAAGTACTCGGGGTCCTACGGGACACAAGTGGGCGGTCGGAAACCAAATATTATCTATCACCCACCGATGCCTCTGCTTACTTACTTCAATTTTAGTTGTTAAACAGGAATTAAAGTGAACGATAAGTAAAGCCGAGATCATCTCCAACACCAAACAGACGGCAATACACCAACAACTGTGGCACTTGACGACACGCAACAGCACTTGAGCAAGCGACTACAACGCGCAAGTCCAGCTATCTACCAGACAACAGGTAATAGGATGTGTCCAAGGCAATATATGGTTGCAAGGGGATATCACGGGTACGGAAACTAGAGCAACGCAACACAGATAGCAATAGATCAACAGGAGGGAATAAATACTATAAAAGTAAGATAGGTAGAAAGGGGGAGATGCTCGCCTGAAAACATTGTCGAAGGGTTCAACCGAAGATCGGGTCGACACTCGTATCAACTCAACGGCCTTATCCGCGAAGAAGCAAAACACTAGAAGAAACACCGGATGCACTATTTAATACAACGGCAGAAGATCGGCATGATGCATGTATGATGTATGACATGGCAAAGGTGCGATGCAATTAGGCCATATTAAGCGGAACCGGGGTCCCAACAATTAATTAGGTGGTTCATGTTGTTTAGCTACCCCGCAATTTAAATGTTGTCTTAACATGGCAGAAGATAGAACCGGGTTCGCTACACAAATTTAAATGAGGCCAATATGAGACTGGATTTGCCCGCATATGGGCCCCATATTTAATTATAAGGTGAATCGGCGTAAGGCCCCCAAACCACACAAATATGCATGCGAGATGAATGATTAATATGCAACAGGTTTATATATAGCATTTATAAAATAGGGCTCGGGAAAAGGGGTCACGCGTTAGGGTTCGGCGATCTTGGTGTTCCGAGGTTTTCGGGGTCGGTCTCAGGGTCCAGGGTTCGACGGGTTCAGGGTTCGACGGAACGTTCTCGGGCAACTGAGGTAGATCTTGGCGTTCCGGAAGCAGGACTTGGTTCGGCGTCGGGGCGTAGCGGGTCCGCCCGGGTCGGTGTCGTGCTTGTCGTTGTGAAGCTCTTGTCGGGTCCGCGCCATCGAGTCGGTCTTGGCGTCTGGGATGAAGGACCTGGCGTCCGGGTTCTCGACGAGCTTGGCATCCTGCGTCGGTGTCCTTACCGTCCGTGTTCTCGAGCATCGCATCCGGGAAGGAGTACTTGTCGCACATGTGGTCTTCGGGTCCGGGGTCTCAGGGTCTTCGGATCGCCGGGATCAACTTCGGGGTCTCGGTCATCAGATCTGTGAAGGAGAACTTGGCGTCCCGTGATGGCGATCTTCATGTCTTCGGGTCCGATCGACGCCCTTGTCGTTCTGTGGTCTCGGTCCTCTGTATCGAAGGCTCGAGGATCGAGGAAGAAGTTCTTGTCGACGGAAACGCAACGACGGTCTTGGATCGCACAGAGGAAGCACTTCACGTGTACATCATATCAGCAGGGATCTGCAGCTGCCTGTGCCAACTACTCAACATGCTCCCCACCACATCAACGGGTCTTCACCAAACACGAGAGCACCGCGAGGCAAGCACTTAACAAGGCCTAAGCAGACAAAGTGCCACCTGAACAACGAGCTTGGAAACAGGAAGGGCTTGGCGGATGCGACTGCAAGGCGCATGGCACAGGAGAGGGCGGCGAACGGCAGGGCCGGCCAGGGGCGAGCAGAGACGCGAGGCGCGAGGCGAGCTGGCAGCGGAGGCTGCCGACGAGGCTGCAGGAGACGCGGGGCGCGGAGGAGGCAGGCGGCCGTGCCGGCGGAGCGGCGAGGAGGACTCGGGGCGAGCGGAGGCGGAAAGGGGCGCGGGGAGCGGAGGAGCCGGTCGAGCGGCGGACGGTGGGGCTCGCCGGGAGGCGCCGGAGACGACGTCGGAGACGGAGGGGAGGCGGCCGTCGCGGCGGCGGCGCAGGCGCTGGAGAGGCGGGGCAAGGCCGGAGCGCGCTCGGGGCCGGAGGGAGAGAGGAAGCTGGCGGCGGGGGCCGGGGCGGCGCGAGGGTCGCCGGGACGGCGCGGGACCGCGCGCCGGCGGCGGGGAGGCTCCGGCGGCGAGCTCGAGAGGAGGGGAAGGCGGGGTGAGCGGGGCCGGACGGAGGAGGAAAGGAGGGAGGAGGCTGCGGGAGCGCGCGTCGGAGGGGTCCGGGGGGAAGCGTGGCGGGCCGGCGAAGGGGAGCTGTGGGCGAGCTCGGCGGCGACCGCGCCGGGGAGGTGGGCTGCCCGCGTGGGGGGACGCGGGGCGCCAGATGGTGAGCGTGGGTGGAGCGGGGAGGTGGGGACTGAGTGGGGTCGGGGCCACGGGGCAGGGTCGGTGGGGCTAGTGGGGTGGGGCTTTGGCGTGTGTGGTGTGTGTTGAGTATGTGTCCTGGGTGGGTGTGGGTGCTGCCGGGTGCGTGGAGTGTGGCTGAGAGGAGAGGGAGTGAGAGGGGTGAGGTGGCGCGAGTTGAGTGGTGGGGGTTTGGGGAGGGGTGAGGTGGCGACAAAGGATAGGTTGGGGTGAGGTGGCCAGAGGGGTGGGTAGACTAGGTTGGGTAGTTTTAGGATTTAGTTGGACCGTTTTAATTCCTGGGGGTGGTCGTTCGGGTCGAATCGGCCCGTTCGACTGCCCCCACAAAAATAATTATAAATTTTATTTGTTTCAAACATGGCTTTTGCAAACCGATAGCAAACAAAACAAAATAATCCGGAGACCCGGGTTTTGTGTTTGAATAAAGACGGGGCGTTTAGAAAACAAATTAGGTTTTCCGAAAATATTTTTATGCAAGCAAATGCAAGATGATGATGATGCTCAAATGCAATGTGGCATGATGACATGAGCATGCGGTCATGATGATGCAATTGCACAAAAACAACGCGATTTTCTAGTAGTGGTTTTGCGGGATGCCACAAAAACCAAATGGAGGAAACAACTAAATACCAAACTAGAGTGCACGAGACTAAGAAGGACGAAGACACTTCAAATAGATGGCAAAAAGAGTGAAGACCAAAACAACCAAGTGACAAACATGAGTAAGCACATCCAACCTCTCGATTGAGAGGGGGCGGTGTCCTAGGCCACCATATTTGAGTATACTCGGCTTGGCACCACGAAGATATATCTTGGGTCCATTACCGAAACTCATCATTGAGCTCACATATCACAAAATGATATTAAGAGGAATGATTTTTGTTTAATTTGCGCATAATGGGGGAGGGATAGTCCAATCAATTAGGACCGCACTCCCCCTATTTCCATGCCTACACCTAAACCAAACATGGGTCGAGAATTAGGTGAGAGTGCAAGATAATCAAGTCAAACTCCTAGAATCTACGATATTTAGTTCATTCCTCAAGTAGCAGAACCTTGCTTCATCAAGTGGCTTCGTGAAGATATCGGCAAGTTGATCTTTGGTTGATACATAGGATAGATCAATATCACCTCTAGCAACATGATCTCTAATAAAGTGATGTCGAATCTCGATATGCTTTGTCCTTGTGTGATCCACCGGGTTGTATGCAATCTTGATGGCACTTTCATTGTCACATAGAAGAGGCACTTTGTCACAATGGACACCGTATTCCTTTAAAGTTTGCCTCATCCATAGCAATTGGGTGCACGCACTAGCAGCAGCAACATACTCGGCTTCGGCGGTGGAGAGAGAAATACAATTTTGCTTCTTAGAAGACCAACATACCAAGGACCTACCAAGGAATTGGCAAGCCCCGGATGTTGATTTTCTATCATCCTTGTCTCCCGCCCAATCCGAGTCCGTGTATCCACAAAGAGCGAATGTTGAGCCTTGAGGGTACCAAAGACCATAAAATGGGGTATGAACTAAATATCGAAAGATTCTCTTGACCGCCATTAAATGGCTTTCCTTAGGAGCCGCTTGATATCTTGCACACACACCTACACTCAACACAATATCGGGTCTAGATGCACAAAGGTAAAGCAAAGAACCAATCATAGACCGATATACCTTTTGATCCACATCTTTACCATTTGGATTTTGTTCTAGATGAGTCTTTGTTGCCATGGGAGTTGGGGCTCCATTCAAATCTTGCATTTTGAATCTCTTGAGCATATCTTGGGTATACTTGGCTTGATTGAAGAAGGTTCCTCCTCTAACTTGCTTTATCTCAAACCCAAGGAATACCTTCAACTCCCCCATCAAGGACATCCGGAACCTACTAGTCATAAGGTATGGACTCAAGACGTGCCACGGGTGCATAAGTCTCTCCATAATCAATGCCTTCAATTTGGGAATAACCTTGTGCAACCAATCTAGCCTTGTTCCTTACAATAATCCCATGCTCATCTTGCTTGTTCTTGAATATCCACTTTGTTCCAATAACATTGCGGCAATCTTTTGGCTTCTCAACTAACTTCCACACTTTGTTTCTCTCAAAATTGTTGAGCTCTTTGTGCATAGCTTCTAACCAATCCGAATCTTCAAGAGCTTCCCACACTTTCTTTGGTTCAATCATGGAAATATGAGCTTGATGTTCACTGAACCTCTTCAATTGTGCTCGTGTGGAAATACCTTTCCTTAAATCTCCAACAACATTTTGGAGGGAGTGGTCTCTTATTTCCAACATTCTTTCCTTCCTAGCTTCGCGACGAGCGTGGATCTCCTTGTTGTTTCTTGGAGGACCCTCTTCATCATTTTGATCCTCGTCTTGACCATCAACTTGACCTTGATCATTATTGGATTCATCCTCTATATTGGGAGGCACGGATTGACCTTGGTCTTGATCAAGTGTTCTTCTAGCCTCAACTTGAGCATCCCTCAAAATAGCTTGGATGGATCTACCTTGGCAAATTGACTTGACTCCACTTGACACCCCATCAGATGGATCAAGTTCCCTTTGACTAGAGTTCACACATTGATCACTATGTTGAGGGTCCACATCTTGTCTTTGGCTTGAGTCAACGTCCTCCTCGGTAGATGGAGCATGTTGAGGTTGTGAAGATGAGGGCTCCACTCGAGTGGAGCATAGTTCTTCTCGATCCGCCATAAGGGGTTCCTCAATGGGGCGGATATAACCCACACCCATTCTTCCTATGGCATCCTGAGGCATTTCAACATCTGCATCACAAGCATCAACACGCCCCCCTTGGGGACCATCATATTCTTCGAAGGTCACACTACAAGATTCTATGACGGCTCCGGAGAGCTTGTCATAGATTCTATAAGTGTGAGATTCGAGACCATAGCCAACAAAAATACCCTCTAATGCTTTAGATTCGAATTTGGACAAACGAACACCTTTGATGAGATAGAAACACTTACAACCGAACACCCGGAAATAAGATATGTTGGGCTTGTTACCGGTGAGTATCTCATATGGAGTCTTGTTGATTTTCTTGCGGAGGTAGAGCCGGTTTGAAGCATGGCAAGCGGTGGAGACGGCTTCGGCCCAGAAGTTGTATGGAGATTTAAACTCCGCCAACATGGTCCTAGCCATCTCAATAAGAGTCCGGTTCTTCCTTTCGGCCACACCATTTTGTTGAGGGGTGTATGCGGCGGAATATTGATGCTTAATCCCCTCATCACTAAGAAAGTCATTCAAGGTGTAGTTTTTGAACTCGGTGCCGTTGTCACTTCTTATAATCAACACGGGAACATTGTGTTGCCGTTGAACCAAGTTGATGAAGTCGATAAAAGTCCTTTGAGTTTCACTCTTCATCTTGAAGAAATAAACCCAAGAGTATCTTGAAAAGTCGTCAACAATCACCAAACAATATTTCTTCCCACCAAGGCTTGCATGAGATGGAGGACCAAATAGGTCCACATGAAGAAGTTCCAAGATCTTGTTAGACTTGATTTGGTTCGTGGGCTTATGAGGAGCGTCATGCATCTTCCCTAGAACACATGCCCTGCAAACACGATATTTGGCAAAGGAAACATTTTCTTTTAGTCCAACAATATGGCCCTCTTTATGGAGACTTTGCAAAGTTCTCATATTGACATGGGCTAGTCGGCGGTGCCATAGCCAGCCCACATCGGCCTTTCCGTATAAGCACATCGGACCTGCAGTGGCTTGCCCCGAAAAGTCCACCGCATACAAGTCATTTTCGACGTACCCAACGAAAGCGACCTTGAGAGACTTGCTCCACAAGAGGACCACAATATCATTATAAATAAAGACGGCAAAGCCCATCTTTCCAAGTGCACGGACAGAAAGTAAATTGTAACCAAGGGTTTCAACAAGCATGACGTTCACGAGTGTAATGTCGTGAGCCACCACTACCTTGCCGAAACCCATTACCGTAGATTTTGACTTGTCGGCATATGTGACGGTTATTTGATCTTCATTTGACACCAAGTCCTTGACAATAGACGAGCTTCCGGTCATATGACAAGTGCAGCCACTATCAAGCACCCATTTTGAACCTCCGGAAGCATAGGTCTACAAAAGATCAAGCTAGTTTTTAGGTACCCATTTTTCAATGGGTCCTCTTTTGTTAGCAACAAGGGTCTTGGGAACCCAAATAGACCAAGCAATATAACCATCATACGGACCAACATACTGTGCATACACATCACCATAGTAATCACACATTAGAACATAGTGAGGGTTAGCACTTCCCGCAAAATCGTCATGAGACATAGTTTTGCCAATTGTGGTCTTACTTCCCACAATGGTCTTGTTGGTCTCTTGTGCGGGCTTGTCCTTCTTCTTCTTTGTTTTGGAGACAAAACCAATGCCCCCTTTATCTCCACTACGCCTTTGCTTGCTCAAAAGATCATCAATAGACTTGTTACCTTGTGGAAATGTGGTCTTTGCAAGCACCCCCTTCAACCTAGCATTCTCTTCAAGGATAGTCGTGCTACTCGATGGAATGAAGTTACTAGGTGAAGGAAAATTGGCCAATTGAGTTTGAAGCGTTTCATGGGACTTTGTGAGAGACAAGAGTTCACTTTCCAAGGCTTTGTGGGCCTTGTTAAGCAAGTTAAAGTCTTCGGCAAGTTTTTCATGAACCACACCAAACTCAACCTTGTCCTTTTTAGCTCTTTTGTATTTAGCAATAGCATGATCACGCTCTTTAATGAGTTTGTTAACAATAATGTCATTGGCCTCATCAAGCCCTTCAAGTTTTGACTCAAGGGACAACCTAGTCTCTTGTTCTTCTTCTAGAGCATTGCTTAACGCCTCTAGTTCAATCATATGTTCATGCCCAAGTTTACATCTAACATCTAGAAGCTCTTGAGTGTGGGAGAGTTGATCTAAGATGTTCCCAAAATGTAGTTTAGCATCACCTTCTAGGTTAGTCATGAACTCATCAAAGGCAATTAATTCCTTTTTAACATCAAGAGACATTTCATCATCAATTTCATCATTATCTAATTGAGTAGAGTGGGATGATGAGGATACCTCCGTTCCTCTTGCCATAAGGCAAGTGACGTCCTTGGAGGAAGAGTTCTCATTTGGAGAGTCGAAGAGTGAGAGTGTCGTAGTAGAGGTGGTGGCTAGAGCAGCCATACCATGTGAGGTTTCTTCTTCTTCCTCATCTTCATCATCGTCAATATCGGAGGAGTATTCTTCATGAGTGATCAAGACAATTTCTCCCGATTTCTTGTTGATGGGGTTCTTTTTGACGAAAGGTTTCTTGTAGGGTGCCTTGAGAGTCTTCTTCAACACAAGCTTCCCACCATTATCTTCTCTCTTCTCATAGGGGCAGCTTGCCACAAAGTGGTAGCGGTCACCACAATTGAAGCAAGTTCTCAATCTAGTGGCATTCTCTCTTTTCCCATTTGGATTGCTTCTCCGTTGCATTTCCATCTTGGCCTTGGCGGGATTCTTCCAAAAGTTCTTTGCATAGAAAGCCATATATTGACTATGAGCAATCTTGACATCATCGGGATGGTCCAAGGAGAGGCCTTCATCACTATCATCTTCATCTTCAAAGTTCACAACTTTGGCCTTTAAAGCAACATTGACCACATTGCTCATACCGAGGGCACGAGCACGGGCATCTTTGGCGTTCTTGGCGGCTACCTTGAAAGCGGCCATCTCTTGCATAACTTCGTTTGAGGTCATGAGATGGTAGTTGTGTCTTCCTTGTAGGCTCTTCAAGTCGGTGGGCTCAAAAGGCATGAGTGCACTCACATATTTCCTTTTTATCCATGCATCATCCACATGTGAGGCACCCACATTTCTAAAAGCGGTGGCAGTGGTCTTGAGCCTTCGATACATGTCTTCGTGATCTTCACCTTCTTTCATGTAGAAACCTTCGGCTTCATTGCTTAGAGCATCATATCTGTTCCTCCTCATACTCTCATTTCCAACAAACAACACAGTGAGAGCATCCCAAGCTTCCTTGGCAATGCTAAAGTGCTCAATGTGTGGATAATCCTTTGTTCCCAATCCTTGTTGAATCATATGCAAAGCAGTGGCATTGAGTTGACTGTTGACAACCTCTCTTCTTGTCAAGTTGTTTGGATCCCCAATAAAGAGTCCATGCTCGATGATGTTCCATAGTTCAATGCAAGAGCTGCGCATATGAGTTCTCATTAGTGATTGCCATTGAGCAAAAGTAGCAGACTCTTCAAGCTTAAGTGGGTCACCTCTATTGTACACATGAGGGTGAGGGATGGGAGGATCGGGAGAGTACCAAGGGTCACGGTGCTCGCCCTTCCCCCCATCAGGTCGTGTGGAGGAAATAGTAGTGTCTAGTTTATCCCCTACCATCATACCTTCGGGGGATACCGGAGTATTCCCTTTAGGTGCGGATGGTAGTTCCTCTTGAGGGGAAGGGGGTGATGAGCCATCTTTGTCTTTAAGAAGTTGCTCAAGCATCTTCTTGACTTCGTTGACCAAGGAAGAGCTCAATCTTGTTTCCAAGTTTCTGAGATCTTCCATGGTCACCGGAGTTGACTCACTACCACCTTCCCCTTCTTGGCTACCCATATTCTCTTAGGCGGTAAAGCCCGAATAAAGAGCCGAGGCTCTGATACCAATTGAAAGGATCGTATGGGCACCTAGAGGGGGGGTGAATAGGTGCTACTTCAAATTTTCTTCTTTTCAATTTAAGGTTTGACAATAAGGTAAATTCTCTAGATAATGCAACTACGGTGAATTTACCTATATGACAAAATGCAAGAGCTACCATAACACAAAGAAGTAACAAGTAAGTAAGGTGCGGTAAAGGATAGAGGTAACCGAAAAGTGGACACGGAGACACAAGGATTTGTTTCCCGTAGTTCCTTCCTTTTGAGGGGAAGTACGTCTACGTTTGGAGAGGGGGTGGTTTCAAACCACCAACGCCACAAGAGGCCTCCCTTGTTCTCCGATGAATCTCACCCCAATGGGATCGATTCACCTTCCACTATATCAGCAACCTTCAAGGTGGAAGCCGACACCGTTACAAGTTTGGGGCACACATCCACAACTTAATCGGAGGCTCCCAAATACAAGCAAGCTGTCAAAGCAATCAAAGACAAGCTTGTAAGAATAAAAACTCGAGCTAGGGTTTCCAACAAAACACTAGAGCAAAGGGGGCCTCAATGAAATGAGGGGGAAATGAAGATCTCTTTTGGTGAAGTAGTAGATCGGGGACTCCTCCTTCGAATCCCAAAAGATCAAGGACTTTGGGTGGTTGGATGATGAGATCTTGCGAATTTGAGTGGCTCCAATGGACTCCAATGGTGGGCAATGACTTTAATGTGCTGAGCCATTTGTCCCAAGGTAGGTGGAGGGGTATTTATACCCCTCCACGAAATAGGTGGCCGTTGGAGCATTAAATGACCGGTAGTACCGGTACTCAAGCGGTAGTACCGCTTGCAGGCGGTACTACCGGTCCAGTACCGGACCAAGTACCGGTGGAGACCTTGTCCTTGCAGAAATCTTCAGTCTTGGGCGGTACCCCCTTGCGGTACTACCCCCAAGCGGTAGTACCGGACATTGTCAGCGGTACTACCGGTTCGAGCGGTAGTACCGGTCCCAAGTACCGCTTGGTACTGACCAAAATGGAGAGGGGAGGGTGCTAGTCAGTATGCAGCGGTACCGATGAGCGGTACGACTGCCTCAAGCGGTAGTACCGCTTTTACCAAGCGGTACTACCGGTTGGGCCGGTAGTGCCGCTCCGTGGTACCGGTGGGTACTGACTAGTACTCACCCTTCTCTCTTTTGATCGGTGCCAACCGGTACTAGAACCGGTAGTACCGGTGTCAAGCGGTAGTACTGGTTGCAGATCCGGTACTACCGGTTGACACAGAAGTTTTGCAAGGGGAAAACTGCTATGCCATGACTTGTGCCTTGTTTTGTCAATCCTGTGATAAACTTAGTACACGGTTAAATCGATAAATGTATTGTTATCAAACATCAAAATCAGAGGGATTAGAAAAATGCTCTTTCAGAAGTCTCCTTCTCCTTAGAGCAAGTACAATAGGGTACAGTTAGCTGACTATAAGGGATAAAATATTATAATTTTGGTGATGTGGAGGAGAGATAAGAGGACAGAGAATGCAAGCAGGCTGTAAGTTAATAGCCGACTCTAAGGGATAAAATATTATAATTTTGGTGATGTGTGAGTAAAATATGGGCCACATATTAATTAAGTAGTAGGTTTTTGTAGCTAACTATTGTATAAGTGAACTATAAGGCTGGCTATAGATGACATGTCACTTTCTTATAGCCAACAATCGACTATATTATTGAACTTTCTCTTAGACCATAAGACTATATCAAATCACTGTCTCTTGAGGTTACTTTGATGGCATCAAACGTCACTCAGTGAAACGGTGATTATAAAAGGTGTCGTTGGATATCCAGAGAAACACGTTGGAGAGATTACGTCAAGAGCAGGATTTGTTCACCCAGTGACGGGTAAGATACAATTAGGCCGACTTGGTGAGATTACATCCATAAATGTTGCAACATGTGACTATGTCACGAGGATGTAATATCGCGGTAACAAGTAAACAATACTTGTCGGTAACAAGATTGAACAAGGTATGGAGATACCTTAATGATCGGATCTCGGACTAGTAGTATCTAAGTAACAAAGGGAAATGGACTCGAAGTTTACGGTTCAAACGACATCATCAATCTGGAATACATAAGGATCATTATGGGCATCATGGTCTCGATGTTGATCATTTGCGCAAGAGAGTCTAGGTCATGTCTGTAGCTGTTCCTGAGTCGTGAGGGGATCCACTTAGGGGTGCGACGAGCTTGAGATCATCTGTAAGTTGGAATCATAGATGAGAAAGATAAAGCCAGAATTGTTCCGTGAAGAGAGATCCAAAGTTGTTCGGAGAAAGAAAGGAAACCAGAAAAGTTCCAGTGAGAGGATTGGAATTGTTCCGGAAGATTCAGAAGCTATTCGGAGAATATAGAAGGGGAACCGAAAGGTGTTTCGGCTTGAATCTGATTTGGTAATATGTATTTACATATTAATTAATGTAAGTAATATTAAATGTAATATTAAAACCTGATTTTAATGGTTATTCCACTAATGGGCCAAATTTCCTAGGAAAAAAGGGCCCATGAGGGAAACCAGAGGGATGGCCACCCGGATGCGCCCTAAGGGCCCATGCGCCTAGGGGAAACCCTAGGGAGCCTAGGGTTAGGGTTTGGGGTGCCCCAGGGCTGCCCCCACCCCTGACCGTCGCCTCCTCCCTGCTGGCAGCCGGTTGGAAGGCTTGGGGGAGGGGAAACACTGCCCCCTCCCCCTATATAAAGAGTCCCCCTATCCCCTTGGAGGCACACATCAATCTACAGATTCCATGAGTTGGGAATTCCTCCTCCTCTCCAATCTCTCTCCCTCTAGTTGTCTCCACGCGTTGGCACGGCCTAGGGCTGTTCGCGCAAGAGATGATGCATCTGCTGCACACCGTTGCGCTGCAGGGATTCCATAGCCGGAGATCTACTTCCGCAACATACTCCCGACGTGATCGGGGAGATGGAGGTTCTCGTCGTACACCGTATGTGTACAAAGCCACTAGGTGCAACACTTGGGGCACTGTGATGTCGTAAGCCGGACTGCTGCATGGTGATGGAGCAAGGGTGACCTGCGAGGAGCTTCGCAACCTTGAGGTAGGCTATAAGCACGACTACATCAACCACGTCCCCCTCAGAATGTTAACCTCTTTCGGACTGCAAGGTATGTATCTGAAACCTCTCGGCCATTACTGCATTACTCGTAGATAGATCTTGGGCATCAGGGCGATCTGTTGTAGTATTTTTTTGATTTTCTACCTGGAACCCTGACACCACCGTCATTCAATCCCACGCTAACTCCGCCGCCATCGCTGCCTAAGGTGCCACCCATGTTGTTCTAATGCTCAAGGAGCAGGCGATGTCCACTGCTCTGGCAGGTGCGACAAGCTTTGGCTCGGTCGCAAACAAGTCGCCATACCTTATCGTTCAAGGGCACGAATGTTGCCCCGGTGGCGGGCACGTCAGGTTGCGGGCAAAGGAAGCCACCAAGGTGTTTGGCGCCCAGCTCACCGTACGACCCGGTATGTCTTCATTTTGCTTCCCTATATGTGTACATACATTGCCCTTGAATTCGTCCGACCCTGTCGGCGTATGTAGCAGACCTTCTTCGACAAAGGGGACGTGACCATGGCCGACATGATCAATGAGGCGGGTGGCAATGAGACCCAACATGACACCAAACAAGCCATGAGCCCCAACATGAGGCCTACCGCGATTCGCAATAAGGGATCTTTATCGAGGACGCGCCATTGTTCGAGGATGCGCTCGCTCGCGTTGTTGCTGCAGGAGGAGGTCCAAAAGAACCGGCGCATACACCGACCTTCAGTACGTGGTGCTTTGCGAGGCTTGGACGGAAATTGGACAAGTTCAAATTTGTGGTGCTGATCAAAAGGAAGCTAAATTTTGAAAAAAGATTTACAACTAGTACTTCCATAAGCAAAAGCACTTGGGTGATCACCCTTTGTGAGTGAAGCGCCGGGAAAAGAGGAGGTTGTGAAGAGCTTCTATTACATGCAATATAAAAAGCTCAAAATTGAGTAGATCAATGACCGCGCAAGAGCCAAAGAAGTAGAAAACAAGCAAAAGGAATTAGAGTTCTCCCTACTCACCGAGAAGGCTAAGACCATGACGACCTTCGTGACCGTTGGCATGGATCCAATTTAACGGGCATGGTTAGAGAAGAAGAAAATCCATGATTGAGATGTGCAATTCACTCGACCACTTCTATTTGTTTGTTTTATTCATTTGACACCTTCGTCTATGCCGAGAATGCCGCCGGTAATTTGCTACCAATTTTTATTAAATTAGGACCATGTATGTACTTGGATTGTGTAAAATGCAAAAAAAAAAAAACTCAAACCTTGTCCGACAGTGGATAAATGGGTCCACCGTTGGGTGAAGTGGTCTGCCCTAAACGGACACGGGCCTTCGGCTTGTCCGCGGGCCACCACGAACAAAATTAGTTTGGACAGTTCGGGTGTTTGAAATAGAGTCGCCCTAAAGTACTCATATTTCCAACAACTGAATCTAAAAGTACTGCACACGATCGTAAACAACAACAAAGAAATTCGTAGAATGCAACACACTTATTTCGAACGATGAAACGGACCTTTGTCCTCAGACACAACAACAGACGCGTTTAATTATTCTGAATCAGTGAACCGCCTGTGTTAATCTTAAAAAATAAATAAATCATGCGCTGCTTTTTTTTTGTCCCGCCACGTACGAATCCTATCCTCGGCGCGCAAAAAATCCTTGCAAAAATCGCGTCCACCAACCAAGTGGAAATTCTCGTGAGCAGCCGTGCCGCAAGATAGCGTGGGGAATGGAAAAGGCAGGCATTTCCACCCCGCGATTCAATGCCCCTTATCTCCTTACCCCCGTGTCACCAAGATAATGCTATTTCCGCCGCAGCCAAGGGGCGAATGGGAAAAAGGAAGCGTGCGGCAAACGAACGGAGCAACGGCGGCGTCCGTTCCAGGTCCAGCCGAAGAGCGTGCACACGCACGCGGTCAAACGAGTGGTAGCACGTCGCGAAGCCACACGATCCTCCTCACGCGCACTCGCCACCACACGGCGCGCTGGCCTGTGAAGTGTGAGGACTGACGACCCCGGCCTGCGCCGCGCCGCGCCGATGTGACGTGACCCCCGCGGCGCGAATCCCAAGCCCGCATGAACCGCATACAAGCCCGGGGGCACAAATCCGATCTGGGGGCGCGCCCGGCCGCAGGATCTCTGGCGCGGACGGCGCGCGATGCAGCGAGCGGCGCAACGGGACGAGGGAAGGATCAAAGAACGTGAGGGGGGCCTCTTGAAGCATTCAACGACAACCACTACCCACCACCACTCGTAGATCCATCCAAGGGTATGGGTCACGATTAGCGGGTCATGTCCGCGACCCAACCACCACGGCCGCTACCGTTAGACGCAGTGGCAGTCACGCGGGGCTGGCAGCCAAGGGTCCTCAGGCCATTTCCACCAAGCCGGTCCACCTGGTCACCTGAAACGGTTTGTTTCTGTCCGTCTAACTCGGGTCGCAGATGATTTGAGAAGAGTCCGGTTTGTTGGCCCACCGCGCACAGCGGTCCGACTCGTATTTGGCCAGAGGTGTATTTCCATTGTCTTTCCGTAGTCACGCCGTTGTTGTTTTCTACTGCTTTCCGCGAATTTTCGGCGTTTTGCGTCGTATCCAGGCGCAACTATAAAAAAAGGAGGTCGTCGAGCTATCTTCAATCATACCCATGCCACCCACAACACAAACCCCACCATGCCTGGCCGCCGGCATCGACCCGACGAGCTCCGTGGCAACCCCGATGCCGACAGAGAAGAGGTGCCCAAGCGGCCGCTGCCGTCGTGGTGGCCGAATCCGCCGGAGTTACCGGACGTACTGCCTCCTTTGATTCCGGGGCGTCCGTGGATTTACAGTATGGGCACACCGCCGCGTCGCCCTTTCTACAACCGTCACATGACCATCGGCGAGCCTTTTATGATGGCGGTGGCGGAATGCGTCTTTCTGCCGGAATACTGGCGATGGGACCATCTCGCATTGGTGCGTGGCGACCTCCGGGAAGCGGTGCGGGCCAATCCTAACGATGCTTCCCTGCGTGCCCGCCTCGACAGAGCTGAAGAGGAGGTGCGGACGCAACGAGCGATCATCAATTCTCTCAATGACAAATGATGTATCTGACCCGCCGCCGCCGCCCCCAGTTCGGCGGCCGTAGTCTTAGGTTCTGTGGCGTGAGTGTAACGAATGTTTTAGGACTTGAATAAAGATTTTTATTGCAAATGGTCAATGCCTACATTTATACATCATACATGGCGCGCGCGCGTAGCCTAGCCTACTTCGTCGGAGTCGGACGAGGAGTTGGAGTGGTAGCAGCGGCCAATAGACGGGTGGGCCAATAGCACGCGCGGGGCCATGTTCGCGCTGTCCACGCGCGTCCGGGCCGACGTAACCGAGCCACATATTAGAGCATCTCCACTCGCCTACCCAGGATGCCGATCCGGACGCCGAAATTTAGTCCGGACGGCAAAAATCGGTCCAGTCGCGTACCCAGGGACCTGTTTTCGTCCGGATTTGGGCGTGTTTTGGTCCGGCCTACGCAGGCCGAACCTAGGTTCCCGGGTATGCCCTGGGGACGCCGGACGCCGCAAAAAAGGGCGTGGGCCAGCTCTGTCGGCGAGACAGTCCCATTCCCACCCACTACACTCGCCCAGACTGCCGCGAAGAGCTCTGTCGCCATGACTTCGCCGGCGGAGCTCCCCCGCGCCGAGACATGCCCACGCCTCTAGCTACGCTCGCCGTTGTTGCCGCCCACCTCCACGCCTTCTCCGCCGCCGCTTTCGCCGACCTATCCTCGCCGTAGCTGTGCTTCGGCTCCATGCGCCCACCACCACGCCCGACAGGTGTTCGACATTTGGCCGAATTCGGCCATGGACTCCGACGGCGATGAGGTACTGTCCACTGACTCTGACGAGAGCGATATACTCGCCATGGATTCCGACGACGAGGATTTGCTCACCGTACTCCTGGAGGAGGAGAGCGCCGAGGTCGTCGAAAGTGAAGAGCACTTGCAGATCCTCGCATCGCTCCCCCAGCTGTCCATGCAGATGGCGAAGCCGAAGCGCGGTGGTTCGGCGCCAGGTCGCATGAAGTGCAAGGCGAGACAGAGGATAGAGTGCTATTGCATGTTGTACGCCGACTACTTCGCCGACCAGCCACTTCATGGAGAGGACGTGTTTCGCCGCCGTTTCAGGATGAGCCGGAAGCTCTTCCTCAAGATCGTGCATGCCATCCGGGAGTTCCACCCATATTTCCTTTGCAAGAAGGACTGCACCGGCTTGGTTGGGTTTTCCTCGCTTCAGAAGTGCACCGTGGCGATGAGGTTGCTTGCATATGGAGCGCCGGCTGATGCTGCCGATGACTATCTCCGCATCGCCGAGTCCACCGCCCTTGATTTCTTGTACATGTTCTGCAGGGCAGTGATTGCAGTGTTCGGGGAACAGTACTTAAGATCACCCACTGTTGAAGACACTGCTCGGATCCTAGCAGTCAATGAAAGTAGAGGATTTCCTGGTATGCTTGGAAGCATAGATTGCATGCATTGGGAGTGAAAGAACTGTCCATTTGAATGGCAAGGAATGTACAAATGCCACAAAGGAGGATGCACTGTGATACTTGAGGCAGTTGCTACACATGATCTTTGGATCTGGCACTCCTTCTTTGGCATGGCAGGATCGAACACCGACATCAACGTCCTCAATGTCCTCAATTGTCTTTTCCAAGATTGTTGAGGGTCATGCTCCCCCTGTGGAATTTGAGATCAACGGGCATCACTACAACAAGGGATACTATCTAGCAGATGGCATCTATCCAAGATGGCCAACGTTTGTGAAGACTATTTGAAGCCCAATGCTCCCCAAGCATTCTCACTTTGCCAAGGAATAGGAAGCTTGCAGGAAGGACGTGGAGCGGGCATTTGGTGTGCTCCAACAGAGGTTTACAGTTGTCCGGTTCCCTGCTATGACCTGGTTGAAAGATCAGATGTGGGAAGTGATGAACTGTTGTGTGACCTTGCACAACATGATCATTGAGGATGAGAGGAAGGATCCAATGAGTTTGCTCGAGGAGGACGAGCCATACTATCTACAGGGTCCTCTTGCCGAGCCTGATCATCAGGTGCCTCCAACATGGGCTGCATTCATCGCAATGCGTCAGGAGATCCGAGATCCGGCGATGCATCAACAACTGCAGGATGATCTTGTCGAGCACCTATGAATACGCAGGAGCAACACGACGTAGATGCTGAGCATGAACTGGCGAACTTGGCCGAAATATGTTGTAATTTTATTGCATGCCGAACTATGTTTACATTACGCCGAACTCTGTTTAAAATTTCGCTGAACTTTGGTCTTAAAATGTTCTGTATTCATCGTATGACGAACTATGCCGAATTTGGACGAACTTGAGCCAAATTGGAGCCGAATTCTAGCGGAAACGGGCGACCCGGAAACTCGGTCTGGATACGCGAGTGGAAAACTAGGCGTACCCAAGCCGAAAACTTGCGCCGTCCGGCCAAAGTTTGGTCCGGATTTGGCCTGGGTTCGGCCAACGAGTGAAGATGCTCTTAGATGCAAGGATGGGTCCAGCCAAACGCTTTTATCCGGATTTGACAGTCCGCCGGACGCCACGATGCCCCACGCGTCCGCGCGAACAGTTCGGACACCCTCGGACAGGATGGATCGGCCAGTGGAGAAGCCCCCACGAGGCTTTGTCCAGGACGCTGACGCGTGGGCCCGCACAGGGACAGGGTCAAACGGCACCTACCCCGAGTGTGTGTGTGCCTGGTTCGCGGACGCCAGCAGCCAGCCAAAACGGAAGCGGAGAAAGTGTGAGGAGTTCCTTTTTTTTGTTACGCGATCGCGTACGCCACCAACAAAAGGTCCAGGCGAGATGGGCCCCACGGGCGGGCCGAGCGGGCCTCCTATAAAACCGGCGCGACGCACAGCCGTAACCCTCACCCCCACCGTGCTCTCACGACGCAGCAGCTCATTCATTCATTTCCCATCTCGCTCGTTGCCTCGCGGCCGCCCGTCCATTCCTAGGCAAATCCGAACCCTAGCAGCCGCCGCCGCCGCCGGTAACCCCGTTCCGGTAACCGTTCCCCACCTCCTCCTGAACGCCGGCGTGGGGCGCCCAGCCTCCACCACCGGCGACGCTACCCTCCCCGCCGCGAGCGCACCACCCGCCTGCTTCTTTTGTGGGGGTAGCCGGGGCTCCGGCCTCGGCGGCTTTCTAAGCCCCCTTCCTTACAACAGGATCCAAAATCCCGTCCTAGATTTCTTCTATCTCCCGTTCCAGAACTTTCTCTTTTGGCATCAGTAATCCTTCGGAATCGCATACCTAGATTTCGATTTCTACTATTTTTGCTATTTTTTCTTCATTTTACCCTTGCTAATCGATCAATCGATCCATAGGCTCGCCTCACCACCAATTCATTTTTTTCGTCGAATTCTGATTTTCCGCCCCCTAACACCAGCACCCGCCAGAGACAGAACAGAAATTACAGCACAAAAAAAAAACAAATTCCTGACCCTTTTTTTTCCAGTGGATTAGCTTTCTCCGGTTTGTGACGAGATGCCTGCGCTAGCTGTGGACGCCACGGCACCTGTCGCGCACGCGTTCGGCGCGTGCGACGCGGCGCGCTTCGCCGCACCGCTGATGGGCCCCGCGGACGTCCTCCCCGCGGCTGAGAAGCCCGCCTGGTCGCCCGACCTCTCCTCGGCGCTCTACAACGTCGACGGCTGGGGCGCGCCCTACTTCTTCGTCAACGACGACGGCGACATCGCCGTGCGCCCGCACGGCGCCGCCACGCTACCCGGCCAGGAGATCGACCTCGCCAAGGTCGTCGCCAGGGCCGCCGGCCAGCTCTCCGCCGGTGGGCTCGGCCTGCCCCTGCCGCTGCTCGTGCGCTTCCCTGACGTGCTGCGCCACCGCGTGGAGACCCTCAACGCGGCGTTCAACTACGCCGTCAGCTCCACCGGCTACGGCGGGAGGTACCAGGGCGTGTACCCTGTCAAGTGCAACCAGGACAGGTACGTCGTCGAGGACATCGTCGAGTTCGGCGCCCCCTTCGGATTCGGCCTCGAGGCCGGCTCCAAGCCGGAGCTGCTGCTCACCATGAGCTGCCTCGCCGCCCGCGGCAGCCCCGACGCCCTGCTCATCTGCAACGGATACAAGGACCTCGAGTACATCTCCCTCGCTCTCATCGCACGCACCATGGGGCTCAACACCGTCATCGTGCTTGAGCAGGAGGAGGAGCTCGACATTGTCGTCGAGGCCAGCCGCCGCCTCAACATCCGCCCTGTGGTCGGCATGCGCGCCAAGCTGCGCACCAAGCACGCAGGCCACTTTGGCGCCACCTCCGGGGAGAAGGGCAAGTTCGGCCTCAACGCGGCGGAGATACTCTCCGTCGTGTCCAAGCTCAAGGCCCTCGGTATGCTCGACTGCCTCCAGCTCCTGCACTTCCACATTGGCTCCCAGATCCCGACCACCACGCTGCTTGCCGACGGCGTCGGCGAGGCCGCGCAGATTTACTGTGAGCTCGCCCGCCTTGGCGCAGCCATGCGCGTGATTGATGTTGGTGGCGGCCTTGGCATCGACTACGATGGAAGCCACTCCGCGGAGACGGACATGTCGGTGGCGTACAGCTTGGAGGAGTATGCGGCGGCCGTGGTCGCCGCCGTTGGCCGGGTCTGTGACCGCAAGGGCGTGCAGCACCCAGTCATCTGCAGCGAGAGCGGCCGCGCGCTGGTGTCGCACCACTCGGTCCTCGTGTTCGAGGCCTTTTCTGCATCAGCGCCTGCTTCCAACATCGACTCTGCGACAGCCTACCTGCTGGACGAGCTCACCGACGACTGCCGCGGTGACTACCGCAACCTCATGGCCGCTGCTGTTCATGGCGACTTTGAGACCTGCGCTCTGTACGCCGACCAGCTGAAGCGGCGCTGCGCTGAGCAGTTCAAGGAAGGAGTCCTTGGTCTGGAGCACCTTGCTGCCGTGGACGGGCTCTGCGAGATCGTCGCCCGCGGCATGGGCGCTGTGGAGCGGCCGAGGACATACAACATCAACCTGTCCGTGTTCACCTCCATCCCGGACATGTGGGCCATCGAGCAGCTCTTCCCCATCATCCCCATCCAGCGCCTCCAGGAGCGCCCCGCCGTCGACGGTATCCTCTCCGACCTGACATGCGACAGCGACGGCAAGGTGGACCACTTCATCGGCGGCAGGAGCAGCCTCCCTCTGCACGAGCTCCCCAGCCACGGCACCTGCGGCTACTACCTGGGCATGTTCCTGGGCGGCGCCTACCAGGAGGCCCTCGGCGGCCTGCACAACCTGTTCGGCGGACCAAGCGTGGTGCGCGTGTCCCAGAGCGACGGCCCGCACTGCTTCGCGGTGACGCGCGCCGCTCCCGGTCCGTCCTGCGCCGACGTGCTCCGCGCCATGCACCACGAGCCGGAGGTGATGTTCGAGGTGCTCAAGCAGAGGACCGACGACGGCGGCGCCACGGCCGCCGCGCTGGCCAGGGCGTTCGGCGCAATGCCGTACCTGTCCTTCGACAACGAGGTCGTGGAGATGGCAAGCGGCATGAGCAGCGACTCGGAGGGGTCGGCGGCGGGCGCGGCCGAGGATGATGATGAGGAGTGGGAGTTCATGCGCGGGCTCACCGTGTGACGACGAGGAAGCAGCTTTGGTCCCTCGCCTTGGCGCTGGTGGTGATGATGCCAGTGTCTGTATCGTGTCATGGTCGTGTCGTCAGGCGTCTCGTCGCGCCGTTAGTATCGCCGGAGTCTTTCTTTTGGCGCCAGTTTTTATTTCACATGCGTCACCAGTCCACTGTTTCTCTCGCTGATCGATTGAATAAGAAAAGGAGCTAGGACCACCAAGTTTCTTTCGATGAACATTTCTTTCTTTTATGATTATAGGTCTGAATGAGGGTGTGTGTGTGGACTCAATCCCCTTTTAACTCCTTTGTAATTTTTCTCTCTTCAAAGTTGATACCGGAAAGACATGGAGAAGTTCCAAAAAGAAAATGGCCTAAATAATCTCTGTGCTTTGTGCGGCTGTGGTGCTTTCTTTCGTCCCTGTGGCTGGCTGCTTTGGAATCATCAATCATCCATCAGCCGGAGCCGGAAACCTCGAGCAGTGCTACCGATTTGTCTCTTTTAGGAAAAGGTTGCGTTGGCTTTCAATATTCTGTTCTCTTTCTGCACGAGCTAGAAGAAGAGAGAGAGGAGGTCACCAAAGGCAGCACGAGTCGTGCAGAGGTTCTCGAGGCGAGGTAGATTGTTTTTTTTTTTTTTTGCCTTAGTAGGTGGGAAAGAAGAAGAAGAGGCGGGAAAGAAAAGGCCACCTGCCTCTGCTGCTCCTCTCCCGTGTACTAGTAGTAGACTGTTTTTTCTTCACTTGGGAAGATGCATGCGACTTCTTGCTCGATCGCTCAAGTTCGGTTTTGGATCGCTCTTTGGTTCCAAGCATCCGTTCGGTTTTGGATCGCCGGATAAACCGAAGATATATTCGGATCTGATTTTATCCAACCCCTCTGCTGCTACCCTGATAAATAAAACTAGCACTTGTGCGGCAGTCAGTCAGCCGGTAGTTGACGTTGTATAATGTTTCCCATGGAGCTTTCACATGTATTCCATGGACACCTCCCCAAGAAACTAGATCACGAGCATCGGTTTTGGATCTCGACCGACGGAGAAGGAGAAGGGAACCAAATGGTGGCACCTTGGATTCCCGGAAACGTGGACATGTGTGGGTGAGCGGCGGCCAAGTGTGTAGCCTGCTGAGGTCCTTTTTTTTTGGGGTGTCCCGCGGGAACCGCGCTCTTCAGGTTCAGTGCCTCCAGACACCTGTCTCTGCATCTGCCCCCGTTTTGAAGGGCACAAGAGAACGAGAGAAGTTCTTGTTCTTCGGTCTTGGGTTATTCCTTGAGCGATAGCCAAGTGTTGAGCTCTCAAGTCGTCCTTGTGGACTGAGGCAATAACAGCGTTCTTCAGGTTCAGTGACCCTAGACACCCTGTTTCTGAATCTGCCCCTTCAGGCTCAGTTCTTTCCTTGAGCTGCTAGCATTTCAACGGATTTTTTTAGCTGTCCATGATGATATTTTAGATGTGATCGGGCAAGTCCCGGTCGCACTTCAGTACTATGATGCGTTGATACGAGACACACACACACACGGTGTTGCTGTCCGGGTTCCACATGCAGCAGCAACAGTGTATGCAAGCAGGGAGAGGGATTGCGATCCGTGAGAAAGGTAGGGCGCCTGCACCTCCTGTGCACCGCTTGGTTGGTTCTCATGGCCCAGAGATTGTTATTATCCATCGCCCCAGGAACAGGAAGCACATGCTTGATTGCATGAGCGTCTCTCCAATTATATCATTGGTCACGCATGATTCTCGGCGATGACCGTGATGAACCCGATCTGGACTGTCCGATTCACGATCGGACGGCCTAAAGCAGGAGCAGAGCGTGTGGTGTGTGTGTCCCCAGACGCCCCGAGATGGAGTTTTCAGATCCAGCTCCGAGATGGTTGGGAGGGCAGTGCAGGTGCAGCAGGGACCTGGTGGTCTTTCGCCATTTCCCGTCCGAATCTGCGGCGTTTTCATGACCCAGCACCTCCTGCCTGCCCCGGCACTGGAGAAACACATGTTCGTGCACACGTTCCCAAAGAGCTAGTACATGAACCGGCAGCTTTTGATCGGCATGTGACTGACTGACTGATTAGTGCCCAGCTGCACCCTGCAAAAAATGCTCAATTATGCCACGCATTAGCAGGACACAACACATCATGCACGATTGGTTCTGAACTTTCAGGGTGTGCCTGGACACACGGACCTGCAAGAGTTTGCCGCCGTCTGTATGTATGCGAGAAGAATCTTGTTAGCCCCCCCTTGCTGTCGGCCAACAATCATAGCCGATCTATTTTAATTCCAGATCTTTCGACATACTGTGGTATACATTTCTCAAGTCGTAGGTACTACTAGTTCGATCGGGAGAATATCTTGAAGCCGCTAACGCAGTGAATTGAATGCTTTTCTACATTTGTGTATCGCGGTCGGTTTCATCCACTCTCTCTGTTTTAAAATATAAAATGTTTTAGCTTTGTGAAATAAATGTATCTAGACTCAAACATAGACTAGTAATAACCTTGTGAAATAAAATATAAGATGTTTTAGCAGAGACAGACAGGAAGGTCAAAAGGAGGCAGCGGTTCGTGAACCACTAATAATAACCAAGGGAAAGACGACTCAAACACTAATCTGTTTGTTCCTTCGGAGTCGTGAAGCCTCATACTATGACGGAAGCTCCAAGTTTCCCTTCTCTTTTTAATGTTCTCATGCATGTCGGCCTCGTGTTTCACCACAGGGCATGTCTAGGGGAGTTTCAGAAGATCAAGAAATCAAACTGAACTTGCCGAAAGAACAAGGGCAGCTTCCTTCTCTTCTTGAAAATGAAATTCAGGACCGAAAATGCTATACTTACAGGATTTTTTTTACGGAAGCTTTTTACGGGATGAGGTGGAACAACCTGGCTGGTCTAAATTTTTTGCCTCCTCGTGATTCTAGGAGAAAGCCATCCACGATCGCCACGTCTGCCCGTAACCTATATCCCGTAAAATTATGCCCGTAAGTGTAGCATTGTTGATTCAGGACCCAGGTAGCACGGTCTAAGGCCAAACTGGCAACGAGCGTTCATACTTGCCAGTAACAGCGACATCTTGAGCATGTACAGTACCGGTCAAGTCCAGTTTTTCCTTTTCAAAATGCTACTACTACATGTTGGTGTCGGCAGTTGCCGGAACAGTTTTCTGCACCGCAACTAGAAAGTGATCATGCACCACAGATGCGGTGCTATAGCTAAATTGATTGATCAATGGGGTAGTAATTGTTTTAAATTGGTGGTAATTGTCCGCGTGGCGCGGTTGTTTTCTTGGTCTCCCGCATCTGCCCTCCTACCAATGCGACAAAAGCGATCATGCTCCAGGCTTTTGCACAAGTCGTTGTTGCCAGCGATCTTGCTGAGCATGTTAAGTAATTAAAGGTTTTTCAGTTTTAAAAAAAATGCGACAAGAGCGTAGGTGAGCTCACAGTGTCCGTCATCTTCGCGATCGTTCCGAGGAAGAGGTTCCGAGGCGACACCAAGGCCGTGGTTTTGCGGCGAGATGGTGGTGGAGGCGGTGATCGTCCCTTCGTGCTACGGTGAGCCCCTAAACTGGCAAAGAATTGGCGGAGGAAAATCATTTTTGTGGCGTTAGTTTTTGATATTTTCATCTCAAATGGATCTTGTTGTTGTTACATGGTCTCGTAGTAGATGCGATCGGTTATGAGTCCCAGTCCAAGGTTTATTCCGCTAGCTGCAGCTGCAGCTGCAGTAGTATGATACATTGTCACGAGACACGGAGTTGCTGTCCGGCTCCCAAATGCAACAACAGTGACTGCAAATGAAGACCATGTTATTTTTTGCGGGAAGAGGGATTGCGATCTCTGAGAAGTGGCCTCTCCCTCTTGTGCGGGCAACGCTTGGTTAACTTATCATGCACCTGCCCCCAGAGATTGTTATCCAGAGCCCCAGGAACAGGAAGCAGATGCTTGATTATTGCATGAGCGTCTATCAGATTATGTCATTGGCCACGCATGATTCTCGGTGATGACCATGATGAGGCAGTAGTAGTATGCTCAAACTTTCCGAACCTCATCATCGTCTCTCAAACTTTCCGAACCTCATCATCGTCTCTCCGTGGGAACCCGATCTGGACTGTCCGTTTCGCGATCGGATGGCCTGAAGGAGGAGCAGGAGCATGTGGCGTGTGTTCCCGGACGCCGAGATGGTCGAGAGTGGGAGGGCATTGCAGGGGCCTGGTGGTCTTTCGACATTTCCCCTCCGAATCTGCGGCGTTTTCATGATCCCCACCACATGCCTGCCCCGGCATGGCATGGGAGAACGTAACACATGCCGGTCGTGTACACGTTCCCAAAGAGCTAGTACATGAACCGGCAGCTTTGATCGGCATGTGACTGACTGATTAGTGCCCAGCTGCACCCTGCAATTGCTCAATCATACCACGCATTAGCAGGACACATCATGCAGGCACGACTGGTTTTGTTCAGAGTATGCCGCCTGCCTGTATTTTTGACAAGAATCTTGTTAGCCATTGCTGTCGGCCGGCAACCATATCCTGGTGCATGTCCGGTCGTCGATCGGCGCCTTTCACCGCCTTTGTTCGCGGAAACATTTGGCATTAGGCACGACGCCACTGAACAAATACTAACGCTTTGTGTAAGCATCGGTCCAATCTTGGTCCGCGTGCCTTCACCCCGCGCGCGGCAGGAGCATCCCGTTTTCCCTTTCCCGAAAGGCCACGGCTTTAGTTGTTGGTCACAAATTTGGCTCCAGCAGCCTATTGATTGATTTATATTCCCGTTTCAGACTCAGAGAGCATAGCCTTCTCTTTTCAGCCTCATCCTATTCTTGTTCCCAAATCTCTCCACGTACTAGTATATGTTTCTGATGAAGTCGTAGGTACTATAGTTCAGACGGAATAATGTGTTAAAAAAGCAGCGAATAATATGCACTCACCGAAAATATTCTTACTGTTGGTTGATCTCTCTTGTGCCAATGGAAGCACCCTGCTGGATAGGAGGACATGTTTCACTTGGCCTGCACGAGTGGCAATCTCTTGCTGCTTTCGTTCGATAGTCATCTACTGTGAGCATATGTTCTAGCAGCAGACGGAAAGAGCACCAAGAACCAATTGGTCATCATCAGTTGGCGTTCTAGTTCAGCCATTGTCCACTCTCCACCCACCGGGTCAGGATCATCCTATCCGAAGCAGCTCTTCCCGCTTGCGTTCCATGCACCTTATGTACTGTAACAGCGTGTCTGCAGCTTTGCATAGTATCATAGTATGGTAGAGGTCAACCTGTCCCATACATACACCCCTGACATTTTTCCAAACACGACCCTTAAAACACATTTCATTTTGGTAAGTCCACAAGCACCATAAGGTAGCAACAGTAATCATATTAACATGTCCGTGTTTCTTTTGAGCAATCCAGAGTGTAGCAATAGACAGTTAATCAGATCCAACATCTACACCTACGGCCTCAGCAATTGCTTTCCATATAATGGATGCCAAAGAGCAGGAGCATAGCAGGTTAACCTTCCTTTTTCTTTGTCCTGATCAATCCTATTTTTATTCCCAAATCTTCCGATATATACATTTCTGAAGTCGTAGGTACTAGTTCGGACAGAATATGTCAAAACCACTAACTCATTTGAGCAAATGCTCTTAGAGCACCTGCTGGAGAAGATGTTTCACTTGACCTGCATCATCGCCGACAGCACACGAAGTGGCAGTCTCTTACTGCTTTCGTTCGACAGTGATCTACTGTGAGCATATGTTCCAGCAGATGAAAAGAGAAGCAGAAACACTGAATGAGTCTATCGGTTTGGGTAAAGCAGAGACAGACAAGAAGGTCAAAGGGAAGCAGTGGTTCATGAACCACCAAGTAAGGGAAAGACAACTCAAATCAGAGTCGTGAAGCTTCAGATGACGGATGCACCAAGTTTCCGTTCTCCTGTTAGTGTTTTTCTTGCGTGCCATCCTCGTGTTTCACAGGGCATGTTTGGAGTTTCAGAAGATCAAGAAAGCAAACTGAACTTACGGAAAGAACAGGGGCAGCTTCCTTCTGGTTGAAAATAAAATTCAGGCGGTCAAAGGCCAAACTAGCAATGATCATTCATCATATACTCCCTCCGTCACAAAATAGATGTCTCAAATTTGTCAAAATTTAGATGAATATAGACACTATTTAGTATAATGATTCATCCAAATTTTGACAAATCTAAGACAACTATTTTGTGATGAAGGGAGTACTTAATTATACCAACAACGGCGACATCTTGAGCATGTACATGACCGGTCAAGTCCAGTTTTTTCAAATGCGACATGTTGGTGCCGGCAGTCGTCGCAGCAGTTTTCTGCACCGCAACTAGAGAGTGTGATGATGCACCCCAGATCCGGTGCTCGATTGATTAATCAATGGGGTAATTGTTTTAAATTGTTGGTAGCTAGTACGTGCCTCAGTCTGGGATCTGAATACTTGCATATTTATAGGAGGCTGCTTGCCCTCTGTCCATGGGATGTGTCTATGGCCGAGATCCTAGCCGCTAGGCCTTGTATAATGCCGGAGTGCTTAGAAACTAAATTAAGCTTTTCATTAAACATCAATATTTATATGTATCGGAGAGCATTAAAAAAAGCACCACTGCTTTTCAAAAACCAGTTAAGCATCTCTCTAAGAGCATCTCTAACCCGAAGGAGAAAAATTTAGAGGACAAAAGGACACGTCCCCATGCTCCTACGGCCCTTTTACCAGCCGAAGTCGACCTCGAAGCAGCTAGAATTGACTTTAAATCGATGCGGCGGTCACTATTAGGAAAAAGGCTATAGGTAATCCACACATCCGTGGCTTTCGAGCTCTAACTTATTTGAGACACATGTATTCACATGTCACGAACTACTTTGTAACTTGATCCAAACAATGTAACTTATACTATGTATTCATGTCTGGGACTTATCTATATGTATTTGTTTTAATCTTGTTTTGCAAATTGTGTATTCATATATATAATTGTATATATCTTATATCTGTGTGTGTATATCTGTCTGTAATATTGTATATAATATATATTGTATATCATCTGGCTTAAAAATTAAACAAAACAAAAAGATGTCCGTGACGCACATGGCATAGCGTTAGTGGTGCACTACAACTAAAGCACACATGACAGCAATCAGTGGCGCACTGCCACAGGCAACACAACTGTGGCGCACTGGCAGGTGTGCTACAGAAGTTTCCAGCTAACCGTAGCGTACCAGGCAGTGCGCTACGGCTATCTTTTAGCCGTAGCGCAGGGATGGTGGCGCACCCCTAGTGCGCCACGGATGACGTTTTCAGGTGCGCCACGAATAGGCGTTTTCCTAGTAGTGGGTTCTCACGATCGATTCCGGTGATGGCTAGCACTGGCGAGTGGGCGGACAGAGGGGAATGGAGTGGCGGGTGTTTTGGTATACCGATAGGGGCGGCTAGTGGTCAGCGCTGCGAACACCGGTGGGAATACAGTGGCATGCCACTAAGGCTGTGGCAGCAAGGTGGAGGACTTAACTTTTAGTTTAGCGTCCGCGGTCGGCCATATTTGGGAGCCTTGGAGGGCTGGGACTTGAAGGGAATATGCCCTGAGAGGCAATAATAAAGTGTTTATTATGTGTATTCCAAGTATATAATAGATGTTTATTTTGCATGCTATAATTGTATTAATACGGAAACGATAATACATGTGTGTTTAATAAACAAACAGAAAGTTCCTAGTTATGCCTCTCTCATAAACTAGCTCGTTGATTAACAAGATGATCAAGGTTTCCTGATCATGGACATTGGATGTTGTTAATAACGGGATCACAACATTAGTGTAATGGTGTGATGAACATTCATCCGAAGTATAGCATTACGATCAAAGTCATTGAGTTTATATTGCTATAACAACTTACGAAGTGATCCTAATCCTTAGACCATGAGATCATGTCAATCACTAACACCGGAAGAGTTTCTTGATAACATCAAACGTCACACCGTAACAGGGTGATTATAAAGATGGATTCAGAACTAATAAAGTGTTATGTTGAGGCTCATGGATCGAGAGTGGAATTTGTTCATCCCGATGACGGATAGATATACTCTGGGCCCTCTCGGTGATATCACATTGATTAGCTTGCAAGCAAGTGATTTGATCACTAGAATGTTATATCACAGGAACGAGAAAAGAGTGCATGTCGGTAACGAGATCAAACTAGGTATGGAGATACCGATGATCGAATCTCGGACATGTAATATATCGTGAAACAAAGGGATTAAGATATACTAGCGTAAAAGGTTCCGACGATCACAAGAAAGTCATCGTTGAATGTGTGGGAGTCAGTATGGGTCTCCAGATCCCGCTTCTGATTATTGATCCGAGAGGGGTCTCGATCATGTCCGCATTATTCACGAACCGTAGGGTGACACACTTAAGAGACACCGACATCCAATTGGAGCAAATGTTTCATGCCGAAAGAATGAACAAGCGCAGGAATTTATTTCACTAGATACCGAAACAGGTTTTCGGGTGAAATTGCATAAAGTGGTTATGCATGTGAAATAGAATTCTAGCAAGGGGTTATTTGTGAATGTTTGTCATTAAAGTAATTGACAAAATTCTGAATAAAATAAAAGAGTTTTATTTAATGAGAGTTTGCATTAAATTTGGTGGAAATTTAATGGGAATTTGAGTGGACTTTTGAGTGGAGGGAATTTAAAGGAGATTTGTGAGTGGAGTGTCCACCCACATGAAGAGGGGAGGGCAAGGGGGCAGCCCCCATGCGCCGGCCACCCCCTTGGGGTTCCCCCCTCCTCCTATAAAAGTAGCCCCCTCCTCACTTGTCTCTCACACCTCCTCGTGAAGGATCTCTCTCCCCCTCTAGAATTTATCCCCCATGGTCTCGGACTAGCGAGATACATGTTCCCGGTGGCTATTCGGCAAGAAAGAGTTGTGCTTCCGCTGCATCGCTGGAGCGAGGAGGCGGAGGTTGCTCGGTGCCTCGAACGTGTGTGCGAGCACGGATGCGCTGCTGATTTGCGGCGCTAGGACTTCCTCTCGATCTTGAGATCGGCAAGAGATCGTCTACATCAACCACGAGTTGAACTCGTTAAGCTTTGTCGGTCTTCAAGGGTATGTTCTCTACGGATATACATCCGCCCGTTGTTTGTATCTAGTAGATAGATCTTGGTATATAGTTCACATCGTAGGAAAATTTTTGTTTTCTATGCTGCGAACCCTACAGTGGTATCAGAGCCGGATCTATGCGTAGATACTTTACACGGGTAGTACACATATGAGTATGTGGGCGATGATGATCATGTTGTTGCTCCTTTGTTGTAATTTTGGATATTGGTGGCATAGTGGGATGAAGCGGCCCGGACAAACTTTACATGTCCTCGCACATGAGACCTGTTCCACGCTTGACATGCAACTAGTTTGCATAAGTGGCTAGCGGGTGTCTGTCTCTCCTACTATAGTCAATATCTATTTTGCAAGCGAGTTGTCAACAATTTGATTATCCTCGTTGTGGTTCATGTTCGTAGGTAAGAACGGTTCTATCTCGAAAGCCCTAAGCCACGTAAAACTTGCAATGGATAAATTAGAGGCGTCTAGTTTAGATTGTTGCTGGGCTAGTGTTATGATATGGTAGTGTTGTAAGTAGAAGTATGATATGATACTCTTACAACACACATAGCGTGTAAAATCCATAGACCTTGGATTTACACATATAGGTATGATAGTGATCATACCACGATGCACATGATAGAGATCATCTGCGGGAACCATATAATTTCACTAATAAACATATGATGTTTGATAGCATCTTATATTGCTTGTTTAGCGCTTTGTTAGCATAATAAGATGATCCCTCATTTAAATATCAAGATAAGAATGTGTTCTTCCTTTAGTATGCACCGATTATGTTTTCGTCGCTCCAAGACATCACGTGATGATCGGGTGTTCTTGGATCCACGATCATATTTCGGGTGTAAAACAGTTACACATGCGAATACTAAGGTTCTAACTTGGCGAGCCTAGCATGTATAGACATGGCCTCGGAACACGGACCGAAAGGTTAAGCATGAGTCATATAGTTGATATGATGCCCATTTGATGCTCGCCTTTGAAGCTATACCGACTCACGTGATGATCGGACTTGGTGTAGTGGATTTGGTTCATGTAATCACCAAAAAGGCACGAGGGATGTCATTTTTGAGTGGGAGTTCATTCGTAATAAAGATTAGTTGAACTCAATCTATCATACACTTAGTCTAAACTTTACAAATTCTGTTGTAGATGGCACCACCTGCTTTTAATTTCAATGTGTTCATGGAGAAAGAGAAACTAGCAACGAACGGTAGCAACTTTACCGAATGGGCCATGAATTTGAGGATTCTCCTCTCTGCTGCACAAAAGCAATATGTGCTAGAAGCGCCGTTAGGCCCCCCACCTTTTGATGATGCCCCTGACGAGGAGAAGAATGTCTATCAGACTCGTCAGGAGGACCACAACTTAGTTCATTGCGGCATATTGTATGGGCTAGAGCCGGAACTTCGAAAGCGTTTCGAAAACGGCAATGCATTTGATACAATGGGTGAGTTGAAAATGATTTTCGACACACATGCTGCTGTAGAGAGCTACAACGCTTCAGAAAAGTTCTTTAGCTGCATGATGGAAGAGCACAGCTCCGTTAGTGAGCATGTACTCAAGATGTCGGGTTACGCCGATAAGCTTGTGTCCTTGGGAATATCGATTCCCATTGACTTAGGCATCCATCGTGTTCTGCAGTCTCTGCCACCTAGCTATAAGAGCTCCGTGATGAACTATAATATGCAAGGCATGAAGAAGTCTCTCCCCGAGCTTCTGTCAATGCTTAAAACTGCAGAAGTGGAGATCAAAAAGGAACATCAAGTGTTGATGATCAATAGGAACACTGGTTTCAAGAAAGACAAGAAGGGAAAACGGAAGGGAAGTAAGGGCGGCAAGCCGGTTGCCGCGCCTGAAAAGAAACCCCGAGTTGGACCTAAGTCTGATTCCGAGTGCTACTATTGTAAGGGGACTGGCCACTGGAAGCGCAACTGCCCTAAGTATCTGGCAGACAAGAAGGCCGGCAAGGCAAACAAAGGTATATATGATATACATGTTATTGATGTGTACTTGACTAGTGCTCGCAGTAGCACCTGGGTATTTGATACCGGTTCAGTTGCTAATATTTGTAACTCGAATCAGGGGCTGCGGAACAAGCGACCGCTAGCAAGGGGTGAGGTCAAGATGCGTGTCGGCAATGGATCAAGCGTTGATGTGATCGCCGTCGGAACGCTGCCTCTCCACTTGCCATTGGGATTAGTTATAAACTTAAATAAATGTTATCTGGTGCCTGCACTGAGCATGAACATTGTATCTGGATCGTGTTTGATGCGAAGTGGTTATTCATTTAAATCCGAGAACAATGGTTGTTCCATTTATATGAATGAAATCTTTTATGGTCATGCACCGATGATGAATGGTTTATTTCTATTAGATCTCGATGATAATGTTACACATATTCATAATGTTAATGCTAAAAGGATTAAACTTAATGATGATATATCCGCATATATGTGGCACTGCCGTCTAGGTCATATTGGCGTTAAACGCATGAAGAAGCTCCATTCGGATGGACTTTTGGAATCACTTGATTATGAATCATTTGATACATGTGAGCCATGCCTTATGGGCAAGATGACTAGAACGCCGTTTTCCGGTTCAATGGAACGGGCGACAGATTTATTGGAAATCATACATTCTGATGTATGTGGTCCAATGAGTGTGTCGGCGCGAGGTGGATATCGTTATTTTGTTACTTTCACGGATGATTTGAGTAGATACGGTTATATCTACTTGATGAAACACAAGTCTGAAACCTTTGAAAAGTTCAAGGAATTTCAGAATGAAGTGGAAAATCATCGTAATAGAAAGATCAAATTTCTACGGTCCGACCGTGGAGGTGAGTATCTAAGTTACGAGTTTAGCACTCACATGAAAGAGTGGAATTGTTTCACAACTCACACCTGCCGGAACTCCATAGCGAAATGGTGTGTCAAAACATTGTAATCGTACTTTATTGGATATGGTTCGATCTATGATGTCTCTGACGGACTTGCCGTTGTCATTTTGGGGTTATGCACTAGAAACTGCTGCATTCACTTTAAATCGGGCACGATATAAATCCGTTGAAAAGACACCGTATGAATTGTGGTTTGGAAACAAACCTAAGCTGTCATTTCTTAAAGTTTGGGGATGCGATGTTTATGTGAAGAAACTTCAACCGGATAAACTCGAACCCAAAGCGGAAAAATGCGTCTTCATAGGATACCCTAAAGAAACTATTGGGTATTCCTTCTATCACAGATCCGAGGGCAAGGTTTTTGTTGCCAAGAATGGATCCTTTCTAGAGAAAGAGTTTCTCGCGAAAGGTGTGAGTAGTCGGAAGGTAGAACTCGAAGAGGTTGTGGAACCTTCTCTTCAAAGTATGGCGAGTAGCGCAGCGCCGGAAGTTGTTCCGGAGTTGGCTCCACCTGTTGAAGAGGGAACTAATGATAATGATCATGAAACTCCGAAAGAGAGTACTACCGAACCTCGCAGGTCAAACAGGACGCGTGCAGCTCCCGAGCTGTACGGAAATCCTGTCATGAATTTCATGGTTGATGAAAATGATGACCCTGTGACGTATGAAGAAGCGATGATGAGCCCGGATTCCAACAAATGGTTAGAAGCCATGAAATCCAAGATGGAATCCATGTATGAAAATCAAGTTTGGAACTTGGTGGAACTACCTCACGACCGAAAGGCCGTGGAGAACAAATGGATTTTCAAAAGGAAAACTGATGCTGATGGTAATGTGACCGTCTATAAAGCTCGACTTGTCGCAAAGGGGTTTCGACAAATTCAAGGAGTTGACTACGATGAGACTTTCTCTCCCGTAGCGATGCTAAAGTCAGTTAGGATTATGTTAGCAATTGCTGCATATTTCGATTATGAGATATGGCAGATGGATGTCAAAACCGCGTTTCTCAATGGGAATATTGAAGAAGAGTTGTATATGATACAACCAAAGGGTTTTGTCGATCCTAAGGATGCTAACAAGGTGTGCAAGCTTCAGCGATCCATCTATGGATTGAAGCAAGCATCACGAAGTTGGAATCTCCGCTTTGATGAGGTGATCAAAGAGTTTGGATTTGTCCAAACTTATGGAGAAGCTTGTATTTACAAGAAAGTGAGTGGGAGCAATGTGGCATTTCTGATATTATATGTGGATGACATATTATTGATCGGAAATGATATAGATCTTTTAAACAGTGTTAAAAGTTATCTAAACAGCAAATTTTCAATGAAGGACCTAGGTGAAGCGTCATACATATTAGGCATAAAGATCTATAGAGATAGATCTAGGCGCCTAATAGGGCTATCGCAAAGTACATACCTTGATAAGATTTTAAAGAAGTTTAAAATGGACGGAAGTAAGAAGGGGTTCTTACCTATGTTGCAAGGCAAGACATTGAGTAAGACTCAAAGTCCGGCTTCGGCGGAAGAAAGAGAGATAATGGACAAAGTCCCCTATGCTTCAGCCATAGGCTCTATAATGTACGCCATGCTATGTACAAGATCGGATGTGGCACATGCTATTAGTTTGACTAGTAGTTACCAATCGGATCCAGGTTCGGAACACTGGATAGCGGTCAAGAATATCCTTAAGTACTTACGAAGAACTAAGGATATGTTTCTTGTATACGGAGGTGAAGAAGAGCTCGTCGCTAAGTGTTATGTCGACGCTAGCTTTGACACCGATCCGGATGACTCTAAGTCTCAATCCGGATACGTATTTCTCATGAATGGCGGAGCGGTTAGTTGGAGGAGCTCCAAACAACCTGTGGTAGCGGGATCAACAACGGAGGCCGAATATGTTGCTGCTTCAGAAGCGGCTCAGGAAGCAGTTTGGATGAAGGAGTTCATATCCGAACTAGGAGTGGTGGCAAACGCGTTGGACCCAATGGTGATCTATTGTGACAACAATGGTGCCATTGCCAATGCCAAAGAGCCAAGGTCTCACAAGCATTCCAAACATATTAAGCGCCGGTTTCACTCCATCCGCGAGCATGTCAAGGATGGAGATATAAAGATTTATAAAGTACATACGAATCTCAATGTAGCAGATCCGTTGACTAAAACTCTCCCTAGAGCAAAACATGATCAACACCAGAACTCAATGGGTGTTAGATTTATCACTATGTAACTAGATTATTGTCTCTAGTGCAAGTGGGAGACTGAAGGGAATATGCCCTGAGAGGCAATAATAAAGTGTTTATTATGTGTATTCCAAGTATATGATAGATGTTTATTTTGCATGCTATAATTGTATTAATACGGAAATGATAATACATGTGTGTTTAATAAACAAACAGAAAGTTCCTAGTTATGCCTCTCTCATAAACTAGCTCGTTGATTAACAAGATGATCAAGGTTTCCTGATCATGGACATTGGATGTTGTTAATAACGGGATCACAACATTAGTGTAATGGTGTGATGAACATTCATCCGAAGTATAGCATTACGATCAAAGTCATTGAGTTTATATTGCTATAACAACTTACGAAGTGATCCTAATCCTTAGACCATGAGATCATGTCAATCACTAACACCGGAAGAGTTTCTTGATAACATCAAACGTCACATCGTAACAGGGTGATTATAAAGATGGATTCAGAACTAATAAAGTGTTATGTTGAGGCTCATGGATCGAGAGTGGAATTTGTTCATCCCGATGACGGATAGATATACTCTGGGCCCTCTCGGTGATATCACATTGATTAGCTTGCAAGCAAGTGATTTGATCACTAGAATGTTATATCACAGGAACGAGAAAAGAGTGCATGTCGGTAACGAGATCAAACTAGGTATGGAGATACCGATGATCGAATCTCGGACATGTAATATATCGTGAAACAAAGGGATTAAGATATACTAGCGTAAAAGGTTCCGACGATCACAAGAAAGTCATCGTTGAATGTGTGGGAGTCAGTATGGGTCTCCAGATCCCGCTTCTGATTATTGATCCGAGAGGGGTCTCGATCATGTCCGCATTATTCACGAACCGTAGGGTGACACACTTAAGAGACACCGACATCCAATTGGAGCAAATGTTTCATGCCGAAAGAATGAACAAGCGCAGGAATTTATTTCACTAGATACCGAAACAGGTTTTCGGGTGAAATTGCATAAAGTGGTTATGCATGTGAAATAGAATTCTAGCAAGGGGTTATTTGTGAATGTTTGTCATTAAAGTAATTGACAAAATTCTGAATAAAATAAAAGAGTTTTATTTAATGAGAGTTTGCATTAAATTTGGTGGAAATTTAATGGGAATTTGAGTGGACTTTTGAGTGGAGGGAATTTAAAGGAGATTTGTGAGTGGAGTGTCCACCCACATGAAGAGGGGAGGGCAAGGGGGCATCCCCCATGCGCCGGCCACCCCCTTGGGGTTCCCCCTCCTCCTATAAAAGGAGCCCCCCTCCTCACTTGTCTCTCACACCTCCTCGTGAAGGATCTCTCTCCCCCTCTAGAATTTATCCCCCATGGTCTCGGACTAGCGAGATACATGTTCCCGGTGGCTATTCGGCAAGAAAGAGTTGTGCTTCCGCTGCATCGCTGGAGCGAGGAGGCGGAGGTTGCTCGGTGCCTCGAACGTGTGTGCGAGCACGGATGCGCTGCTGATTTGCGGCACTAGGACTTCCTCTCGATCTTGAGATCGGCAAGAGATCGTCTACATCAACCACGAGTTGAACTCGTTAAGCTTTGTCGGTCTTCAAGGGTATGTTCTCTACGGATATACATCCGCCCGTTGTTTGTATCTAGTAGATAGATCTTGGTATATAGTTCACATCGTAGGAAATTTTTTGTTTTCTATGCTGCGAACCCTACAGGACTAAAATTTTTATCCTCTAACGGCCGCTTGGCGACCGTGAGTTGCCTAAATTTTATCCTCTAAGGGCCTTTTCTCCTTCGGTTAGAGATGCTCTTTTTCATGGGAAAAACTAAAATGGAGATGTTCAATGTGAAAAATAAAATTCAGAATTTGCAGGGGTTGGCCTTATCTGGTACTAGTTGGGATTTCAGAAAATGCACCGATCCACATCTGGTCCAATTTGACGGGCTCCTGGTCTTGAAAGAAGATAACACTTGAAACTGTAGTCGTGAATTGTCTGAACAATATCAAAACTTTGAAACAGATGCACACATGTCGTCAGAGGATTTGATGCACTTGTTTCATGTTTTGCATGAAGGTCAGCTTGATATTTTCAGACTGAACTTTGGCAACATTATTTTACTTCCTAAAGTTATTAATGCGGAGCGAATACAACAATATCGCCCAATCTGCCTTCTTAATGTAAGTTTTAAAATCTTTACAAAGGTGGCAACGATTAGGCTAAACTCAATAGCTGATAATGTAGTGCGCCCTTGTCAAACGGCTTTTATGCAAGGAAGAAATATCTTAGACGGTGTAGTAATCCTGCATGAGACAATCCATGAACTACACTCAAAGAAATTGAATGGAGTATTATTCAAGATTGATTTTGAGAAGGCGTATGATAAAGTTAATTGGTCTTTCCTTGAGAAAACACTCCGTATGAAAGGTTTTTCTAAGGAGTGGCGCGCTCTCATTCAGTCTTTTGAGAGAGCTAAGGCTGATGGCCAAATTGAAAGATTAGTTCCACATCTGGTAGATGATGCACTATCAATCCTTCAATACGCAGACGATACAATACTTTTTATGGAGCATGATCTTGAGAAGGTTAAGAATCTGAAGTTAATACTTTCAGCTTTTGAGCAATTATCAGGACTGAAAATCAACTTCCATAAAAGCAACTTGTATTGCTTTGGCGAAGCTAAAAATGAGGCACATTTATATGCTGAGTTATTTGGTTGTGGCCATGGGCTATTTCCTATTAACTATCTGGGTATACCGATACATTATCGGCGTCTCACGATAGCTGAATAGAAATGGGTTGAGGAAAGACTACAAAAACGTCTTAATAGTTGGAAAGGAAAACTTCTATCCCTTGGTGAAAGACTTGTAATCATTAATTCAGTACTGACTAATATGGTACTGTATATGATCTCATTCTTTCAAATATCGAAAGGGGTCTTGAAGAAAGTGGATTATTTTCGCTCAAGATTCTTTTGGCAAGGGGATGAGGTGAAAAAGAAATATCGACTGGCCAAATGGACTGTGGTTTGCCGACCAAAGGAATATGGTGGACTTGGCATACATGATTTGCAAGTCAAGAACACTGCACTCCTAGGTAAATGGCTGTTCAAACTTCTCTCAGAAGAAGGAGTCTGGCAAACCATTTTGTGGAGGAAGTATATTGGATCCAAAGCGCTGTCTCAAGTGGTCTGGAAGCCAGGTGACTCACACTTTTGGGCTGGACTGATGGCATCCAAAAAACATTTTCTACGCTTTGGTTCTTTTAATATTAAGGATGGATCACAGATTAGGTTCTGGGAAGATAGATGGCTTGACCAAATGTCCCTTAGAGAACAATATCCTGCTCTATATTCGATAGTTAGACATAAGGGGGATACACTTTCCAGGGTAATGGAATCTAATCCTCCTAATGTCTCTTTCCGTAGAAGTCTTATAGGTCCTAGACTACTATCATAGAACAATCTCTTATTGAGAATGTCTACGATACAGTTGTCGGAGGGTGTGGACGAATTTAACTGGAAACTATTACAAAATGGTAAATTTTCTGTTGATTCGTTTTATAGAGCTTTGATCCAACCAAATATTTCAGTTGATGATAATAGTAGAATTTGGAAAATAAAAATACCCCTGAAAACGAAAGTATTTGCTTGGTATCTTTGAAAAGGGGTAATTCTTACAAAAGATAATCTTGTTAAGAGGAATTGGCAAGAAAGCAAATAATGTGTCTTCTGTAATCATAACGAGACAATTAGACACTTATTCTTCCAGTATAAATTTGCTCGTGCTATATGGTCAATCACCTAAGTGGCCTCTGGTTTATCTCTCCCTTCATCGGTTGCTAATGTTTTTGACAATTGGTTGAATGGGATTGAGCATAAATATGGGACTGTTTTTTAGGGTGGGAGCGCTTGCCATTATTTGGTCGCTCTGGCTATGTAGGAATGACAAGATTTTTAATAATATGGTGTCTTCTACATTGCAGATTATCTTCCGAGCCACGACAATCCTACGATCATGGACAACTCTTCAACGTATAGAGTTCCATGACTTCTTTGCGGAAGAGTGTAGGCGCTTGGAGGCCGCGGCGCGGGATATTTTTTCTAGACATGGATGGCAGCGTGACCTACGATTAGAAATATCATAGTCACAGTCCATTATGTTATCTGTACGTTTATACTTTTTATACTATTACTTCTGGTTGTAAGTTGTGAAGATCTTCGACTGTGTGCATCCAAGTTATGCAGAGGCCGGGTGTAAACATTGCTTTTAGTAATAAAATGTTCATTTCTAAATAAAAAATGTCGTCAGAGGAGAGATCAGCCAGTGGTTGCCGTTGGTACGGCTTTGGACTTGAAGCGATTTCAAGTCAAAAAATTCGTCCCAAGAAGCCGGTGCGTGTGTTTCCTTCATAAAGGCGGTGAAATACTTCTTTTTATCTGGGTCTATGCCGGATGGGGTGAATGATACTTCCATTGTGTTGATTCCTAAATGTGAGAATCCTATGGAGCTTAAAGATTTCCGCCCTATAGGACTATGCAATGTCTTGTACAAGGTGGTCTCCAAGTGCCTTGTAAATCGGTTGAGACCGATGCTTAATGAGGTAATCTCGGAGAATCAAAGCGCATTCGTCCCTGGGAGGTTAATTACTGATAATGCGCTTTTGGCATTTTATGGAACATGGTCGGTCAATGGATTCTTCTTTCTGTGCTTACAAGCTGGACTTATCTAAAGCTTATGACAGAGTTGATTGGGCGTTTCTGGAGAATACAATGCATAAAATGGGGTTTTCTCATCGGTGGATACAATGGATAATGTCGTGTGTTACCACGGTGAGGTATTCTGTCAAATTCAATTGAACCTTGTTGGAAGCATTTTCTCCTACGCGTGGTCTAAGGCAAGGAGATCCTCTCTCCCCCTTTTTATTTTTGTTTGTGGCTGATGGTTTATCTTCCTTGCTAAAACATGAAGTTGATCAAGGCCGTGTCACTCCAATTAAGGTGTGTCGTGCTGCACCTGGTATTTCACACTTGTTGTTTGCGGATGACACCCTCCTGTTCTTCAGGGCATCCACAGATGAAGCTACACGAGTCAAGCAGATTATTGATGCTTATGAGAAAGGGACTGTGCAATTAATTAATCCTAGTAAATGTTTCGTTTAGTTTTCCACGTGTTGTACTCAGGAGGTGCAAGAGGAGATCAGAACCACATTGGAGGTGGTGTCGGATGGTTTTGAAGATAAATACCTAGGCTTGCCGACGCCTACTGGTAGAATGCATAAAGGTCGCTTTGAATCTCTACAGGGAAGATTGTGTAAGAAGCTAACTGAATGGGGCGATGGCATACTAGCCCAATGCGGACGTGCTATCCATATCAAGGCTATATTACAGGCAATTCCCACGTATGTTATGGGTGTGTTTAAACTTCCTCTTTTTGTCTGTGATGATCTAACCAAGCTCATAAGGAATTATTGGTGGGGTTCGGAGCGTGGTAAACGCAAAACCCACTGGTTAAGTTGGGACAAGCTTATCCGATCTAAGTACCAAGGTGGAATTGGATTTCGAGACATGCGACTGTTTAACCAAGCTTTGCTAGCAAGACAAGCTTGGCGGCTTATTGCATTTCCGGATAGTCTTTGTGCTAGAGTCCTGAAGGCAAAATATTTTCCGCATGGTGATATCACTGACACATTTTTTTCAGGCAACCCTTCTTCGACCTGGACTGCTATAACACATGGTTTGGAGCTGTTGAAAAAAGGACTAATTTGGCGAGTGGGAAACGGTAGAAAGATCCGTGTTTGGAGGGACAGTTGGATTCCAAGGAGAACATATGGCAAAGTTTTAACTCCTCGCGGCAAGAGGCGCATCCGTTATGTGTCACAACTGATTGATGAGCAGGGTGCCTGGAGGAGTAATTTGGTACGGAAGATTTTCTCTCCAATAGATGCTGATGTCATCTTGACTATTAAATTATCTAGGCGGGGATTTGATGATATCATTGCATGGCAGCCGGAAAAGAACGGTCTATTCACTGTTCGTAGTGCTTATAAACTTGCTCTATCCGAGCAGCCGTCTCAATGCTCCTTTGCCTCGACTAGCTCATGCCCAGATGGAAATGACGAATGTTGGAGGAGGATTTGGCAGGCAGAGGTGCCACCAAAAGTTAAGTTATTTGCCTGGAAAGCCGCATCAAGTGCACTGGCTACTGAGGATGGCAAATTACGTAGAGGGATGAAAGTTACTGGATGGTGCAGAATATGCAATCGTGAACTCGAGGACACGGCACATGCTCTATTCAGGTGCCCACATGAGAAACTGTTATGGACAACAATGCAAGGTTGCTGGCACCTTCCGCTTGTTGGTGATATTCAGTGTCACGCTCAGTCCTGGTTCCGGTCGTTCATTGCTGAAATTCCTAAGGAGCTTATTGATACTACATTACTTGTGGCATGGAGGGTGTGGCACTGTCGCAACGAAGCAACGCATGAGAAGCCATTGCCTAGTATCCAAAGCTCCAGGAACTTTCTATGCAGCTATCTGAGCACTATTCGTAATGTGCAGAAGCTCTCCACTGATGAAATCATCAAAGGAAAACATGCCATTGTCATGACACAGATACCTGCTTCCACCAAGGAGGAAACTCATCCTGTTACTCCCTGGATCAGACCGCCTATCGGGTCGATCAAACTCACCGTGGATGGATCTTTTAAAGATAATGAGGCAGGCTCTGGTATGATTCTTAGAAACGACACTGGGGCCATCATTCTCTCTGCTTGTCGTTACCACATGCAATGTGCAGATTGTTTGGAGGCGGAGCTGTTAGCCTGCCTTGAGGGCCTAGGCTTGTCCTTGGCCCAGAGTCAACAGCCAATAATCATTGAGACAGACTGTAGCAACTTGGTGGCGATGGTGCAAGCTACTCAACCAGATCGTTCTCCATATACAAACCTAGTTAAAGATATTAAAGAGCTTATTAGTCTTAGTAATCGGTGTTCAATTGTAAAAGTGGATCGAAGACTAGTTAGGGCTGGTCACCTTCTTGCAAACTTTGCAAGAACGGAGCGGCGTACTGTCACATGGTTTGCCTCTAGACCTGAAGTTGTTCTTCAGGAAATTGAGCGCGAACCTCCTGCAATCCCTGCTATGTAATAAAGATCCATTTTTACCTGAAAAGAAATGCGACGCTGGTGTGCGACACCGGGGCCGGCAAGCGAATATACATGCCGGACTAGCCAGTGCGGCGGCCGCAGCCTAGCTTGTTTTGGCTTGGTGGTCGTTACGCTGCTGCACGTGTGTAGTGTAGCTGTTGAACTTGTTTATTTTGGTGGCGCAATTAAGTACTAGTATCACGGATAAGGTAGGTAAAAAAGACCAGCGATCAGTGTGCCACTGGCATGTAGTATTGTAATCGGCCAACAACAACTGAATAATTCAGGAGGCTTAAGAAAATGCCTAGGAGAGGGCTATAACATGTGTAGCAGCTGGACTTATTGTTTCTTTATTTAAGATGCCGATGCTTTCTTGGAAAATGTGTGGACAAGAACTATCCCATGACTTGTTTTTCCTAGTAGGATTTCAGCTGGAGTAGGAGCTAGAAATGCAACTTGTTGGAACACCAATCAACTTGTTGCTTTTCTTTTCAGAGTAAATGCATTGTTTTTGTTGGCAGCGATGTGATTTCAGGGTAAACGATGTTGGTTACAGGATCGGACTTGGTCACCATGTTTGTTAAGACATAGTCGGCATCGATGTATATATAGTAGTACTAGATGCATTCGTATGTAAATAAAGTTAAAATCATGAGTGAATTCTATTTTTTACTTCTTAGTTATGCATTTGTGACACTAATTTTCCCGTCGAGTGAAAAAATGTCTGGATTATCCCTTTTAAAAAATTTGAACCCTCATTTTCTGACGTGTGTCTATTGGGCAAAGTGTAAGATGTTGAGCGGAGTTTAAATGTATCAAGACGATGGCGAGAAATTGAAAATATGGATACAAGAAGTATGAACATGATTGTCGATCATGCCCTCTGATCTTTACACATTTTACCGCGTCACCCCGGCGTAACATGCCATCTCTATGTGACAAAAACAAGCAAAGTGCTAAATTGGAGGAAAAATATGTTCAAAGGCTCTTAAATGAGATATTTTGATTTTAGTTCCACTAAATGGAGTGATTAGTGTCACAAATACACAACTAAAGGGTAAAAAGAGGAATTCACACTAAAATCATTAATATGGACCGGAGGGAGTATGTTTTCGTGTTTGGTAAGACGTCGACAGAGACGGTATCAATTCATACACGCTGCGTACTTGTTCTTAATTACGTGCACATACGATTATATTATATAGATGTAAAGCAGGTTCTGGTTTTGCTATGATTTTATCCAGTAGACAGTATGCATGGTAGAAAGGACAGGACTGAATAAGGAAAAAGTCAAGAGATTTGGCCGTGAAGTCGTATGCGGAACGCCGTGACTGAAGTATACCATGTCCTGTACGTAGAAGAATTCTAGCACGACGAGTGCACCGAAGCACAAGATCAGCCGGCTGACGTTTCACTGTTTCATCTACCTCTATCTATCGGCCACTTCTGGCTAGGTCTTGCTGTCATATATAACTTTGCCACGCCTAATAATGTAAGCTGTAGCACGGTTCAGTTTTGCAGCACTGGAACATGATGCACTTAGTATTTGTTGAAATTTGCTGTTGAATAGCCGATACACATTCTGAAATTCTCATATGGTTTATTTATGCACAGCAAGTAGTGGTCTCACGTTGCTAGTTGAGAATGAATTGGAGTGGTTCATAAGGTGTTCTGTTCTTGCACTATTGAGTGAATGAGAAAATAAGTAGGAGCCTTCGGGTCGCCCGCTGCGGGTTGCGATAATAACCCGAGCCAAGCTTGTCTCCAATAATTCTGGATCGTGGGCTACGTTTTAGTGATATTACTATGATTTTTGGAATCATGTGCAGTAGCAATACCAATCCAAATACGACGACTCAGATGTGGGTTACATTCCAAGTCCTAAGCGACCTACACTATATTGGTACATGTCACATGCGACTACCTGCTTTCAAAACCCTGTGCCGTTGTTATTATCTTCCCCGCGCCGTCGTTATTATCTTCCCCATCGCATCTTCTGGCTTACACCGAAGGATGGGATAGTAGGCGTCAGAACACCGAGAGCCGAGGGGCGATCAGGTTTCTGGAAGTGCAGTAGCGCGATGACTGGCCACACAAAGTCGTCCAACAACGACTTCGATTCCCCAACAATGACTTTTTCCGGCCGTCAACAACTTCTTTGACAACTTCAACATGGATAACAACGTCAATCCAAACATTGCTACTGCTGTAGCCGCAACATATGTTGCACTATACATGATTTTAAACTTTCTCTTGCTAGAGTTCCTTGTTCTAATGTTTGTAGTAGATGTTATCCGGTTACCATGTTTAGATGTAATCTATTAAACTTTGTTAGTATGCATGCTTATTTTAATTATTGTACGTATGATCATATTTTATCATTTAATTATTTGGATTAAATTATATAGTTGTTTGCTTATATTTTTAACATTATTCCTTCTTATAAATTTAGTCAAAAGTCAGATAGCATAAAGTTTGACCAACATATAAACATAAACTACAAATCTCTACAACACGAATCAATCTTATTAGATACATCATGAAGTATATCTTCATGCTGTAGCTACATGATATCATAGTTGTTGATAGGTTTTTCTTAAATTTTGTTCAGACTTGCGTTGTTTGATTTTTGGCTAAATTTATAAGCTCTGTTTTACGGAGCAGAGGTAAGAATAGCTAAAATTTTCTTTATTTTGTATCCAAGCATTCTCCTTTTTTCCAAGGAAAAAACCCACAAGGTAACGGAATCCACAAGCATTCTTTATTTTGCATCCAAGCATTGTTCTTTATTTTGTATCCTCTACATGGGATGGCACCCGCCGGGTTTGGAGCCATGTTTTCCCCCATACCCGCTCCATTTAAGTTGTCGGGTCTTATTTTTTATCAGACCTGTGACCCAGACGGGTTCGAGGCCCCAACGGATACCCGCTAGCGCGTGAGACAGGAGCAACGACGACACACACGGGAAGAAAACGATGAGATATTGGGATGGGGTTGGTAAAAATGGACGTGTGCGAGCGTGTGTTGTCTCACTCTATATTTCATCGCTTGCATTGTGTTGTGTGCGTGCGTGGCCACGTCGGGCGTGTGATTAGGCATAAGATTATTTAGGATAAGATTAAGGCTTAGAGCGGGTATGCGACGGGTTTTCCACCCCCAACCCGCTCCGTTAGACTTGGCAGGTCAAATTTTTACCGAACCCTCTCCATTTAAACCGGTTACCCGTCGGGTTTGCAGATTTCGGGGCCCTATTGCCATCCCTACACGCATGCATCCACTTGAGCTGAGTGTTTCTTTGCACCATACGCGGTCTCGTTGTCATCTTCCCTGTCTCTCCTTTCGGTCTACCTTACGTGTTCTCTTTCTTCTGGCCGACCGCGTGTTGTGCTTCTCACTCTCGTCGAGATGATGTCTACTCCGTTACATCTGTACACCTACAATTTTTTCATATGTAGTTCAAAGGGAGTGGATAATATCATGGAAAAAATAGCGTGATATATCGAGACTAATAGCACGCAATAGCATAACTAGAAAGCTCACACTAAATTTATACAATATCTCGTTAATAGCATGTTATAGCGCTATTTTTTTACTATAACGTGCTATTTTTTTTCCTTGGATAATATATTTTAGTCTGTGCAAGTGCAGTTTCTCTTCAGTGAGCTAGTGGATTTCATTTGACCTCTACCTTCAAATGGACCAAAAACCAAATAAGGATGTACAGTAATTAAACTTTTATTTGTAACAGGAAGAATTAACGTGAAGTCTTTATAGACTTTAAATTTTTAGATAAGTTTTGGATCTTGCCGGTGTTAGCTCAGCCGCAAGTTGACATTTTTTTTTTCTGACAATTAACATGGCTTTCAAAGTCTGACATAATCGGAGGAGCGTAAGATAGCCGTCCTTCCAAATGAGGTCCAGTGTCACGAGACAGTCCAGCCAGATTGGGACACTCGCAGGCTCCAAGGCCAAAAGCTATACGCCACTCAGCGCGGAACGGGACGCTCGCGCCGCCTCAAGCAAACTCTTGCTGGGCCGGGGCCATTTAATCGCTATCAAATCATGTTTCTCGCGTATCGATGTATTCTGGTTCGGTCTTGTGCAGTTTTTTTAGTTTTCTATTTCTTCTTCTATCTCTTTCTGTTTTATTTTTTTCTCGTTTATTTTTATTTTTCTCGTTTGTTTCATTTTTATTTATTTATTTATGTTTCATATTAAAAAAATTGTATGTAGTTTTAAAATTGTTCACGAATTTTTTAAAATGTTTGCCAGTTTTACAAACTTGTTCATTTATTCTGAAGTTTTGTTCACGATTTTCAAAACATTGGTTTATGAGTTCAGAAAATGTTCATGAAATTGAAAAAATGTTCATGTTTTTTTGGTTCATGATTTTGAAAATTTGTTCGACACGGTGAAAATTTGTTCGTGATTTTTAAATTTGGTTTATGAACTGATTTTTTTTCATGACAATGAAAAAATGTTCACATTCTTTATTTTGCTTCATGATTTTGAAAAAAAATCATGAACAGAAAAATTGTTCATGATTTTTTAAATTTGGTTAGTGAGTTCGAAAATTGCTCATAACATCGAAAAATGTTCAATTTTCTTATTTTGGTTCATGATTTTGAAAATTTATTGACTGCTATTAAAATTGGTCATGATTTTTAAAATTTGGTTTATGAGTTAAAATATTATTCGTGGCACTGAAAATGTTTATGGTTTTTTATTTTGATTCATGATATTGAAAAATTATTCATGTTTTTTTAAATTTTGGTTTTTTTAAATTATTCATGATATTGAAAATGTTTATGGTTTTTTATTCGTGGCCCAATAACATGATTTTTTTTTAAATCATGTTCTTTAAAATAAATCTTCATTTTTCGAAAAATTGTTCATGGTTTGGAAGTTTTATTCATGATTTGAAAAAGTTCATGAATTAAAAAATATGTTTGATTTTAAAAAGTTCAAAATTCTAAAAGTTCATGATTTAGAAATATTGTCTTTTTAAAATAAATAAAAATAATAATAATACAAAAAATGAAACATACTTCAAGCATGGCGGTTGAGTAACTCGAGTATGAACGCCACCCAGAGCGTAGAGTAGTACAAATTCATTTTATTGGGCCTCGGTATTGCAGCCCATGAAGCTACTGTTTGAGACGGTGCGAGTGCGACCGACTAGTGCCGCTTTGAGCGCTGTATATCAACTCCGGCTCCAAGCGCCGGATGCTGCGACATATGAGATCTAGCGAGGTGGCCCAGTGACAAGGCCTGTTGGCTTTCCCCTTTACACTGTGATCTCCAAGGCCCATCCTCCGCGCAGTGTACCATGCCGCTGCCCCGCTTCACGACCTGAGGAAGTTGCGCCAGCCTTACTCCCCTGTCACTAACCGCCTCGACTTTGCCTTCTTCCCCGACCTGCCGTCGGACCAGAAAACTGTACAATGCCTTCGTCCGTCTCGACGTGCTGCCAGACCCCGTTTCACACCTGTGCAGGAAAATCTTCTCGTACATCCTGAAGGTCCATTGCGAGAATAGAGCTCTGGAGCTCCTTGCAACATAGGCACATGAATACATGATATAGAAGATATTTCTCACAATCTTCACCAATCGTAAGGTCAATATATCCTATGCATGTCAAAACTGGTGGTTTGGCAGAGCGGTGAAGCTCCGGGCTCGAAACTTGCAAGGTTCACTGGTGAAAACAGTCCTCTAGTCCCGTGTTGTAACAGGCTCTAATCTTGGTTTCGGCTCCGGGACTGCTAAATCGGGACTAGAGGCCCTTATCTCTAGTTCCGATTCGCTATGGCCTGGTTTTAGAGTTCATCACGTGGCAGCTTCAGCGCGGCGGGATCGGAGTACCTCTATTCCGGGGTTGTAAAACCACCTAGGACTAAACGAGTTTCTGTCGCGATAGAGATTCGTCTGTTTCTCTGCCGCGAAACGATTTTGTGTTTTTATTTTGTTTTTTCCATTTTATCTCTTTTTCAATGTGTTTCATTATAATTTAAACATGTTTTCGTACACTTATTCTATGGTACTACATACATAGTACACATCAATGCATATATAATTAATATTCGATCCCTTGCGAGCATACATATATATACAATATTCGATCATATCAAAAGAAAGAAATTGTTTTAAAATTATATGGTCATTGATGATATATGATATCAATTACATGGAGATCACTAATTCATACTGAGTTCATCGTCCTCCACATAACGTTCTCCTCTTTTATCGAGGACCTCCTTCATCAGAAATCCCGCCAATTCCTCTTAAATTGCTCGTACGCGTTATTCTGGCTCGAGATTCTCCCGCAAACCATGAATATAATGTGAATCAACTTTCCGTTCACCGGTCAACTCGCGAATATATCCGCAAACGTAAAATCCACATAAATGAGTCTCCAGTGGCTGCTACAAACCATTCACCATTTTATAAGTTAGCCGATCTTTGAATGAACCTGCTATTTTCTATTTGAATCATGTCCAACACTTACTCGGCAAAGAAATAAACAAATGAGTTATTAGTTACTTGATATGAGGAAATGAACGGAAAGAGACCGATATAATACGACAATGATTGAAATTACTTATGGATCATTATTTTCATGTCGTTCCACTTCTCTTGGTTCCAACTTAATGAGTCGTGGACTTCAACTAGAGACTTGTCAATTTGAATGTTTAGCAGGATCCAATGGAACCTGCAGACGTTTACATAAGAAGACATGCATAACTTATCAATTACACTTAAAAAAGAATATGTACAAGACAGAAACACTCACTTGAAGTTGTAAGGGAATAGTGTTTCTTTAACAAAATGATGCTCCATTAAAAACATGTACATGTCTTCCTCCACATCCTTGGGGTGATTGTGTAATGTATATTCATTAACGATATATGGGTCAAACGAACCCAACGTCATATCTTCTAGTTCTTTTGCATTCAAGCATCTTCATTCTGCAGAATATAATACCATACAAAAGGATATATAGTTAGGATAATATATTATATGCAATGAATGAGCTGAGCTAGAGACTTGATTACAGAAATAAATCACTTACATACAATAGAAACCAATGATAGATTTGTCGAGGATGCGCTGATTGTATAACTGAAATAGTTCGGTCATTTGAATATGTGTCAAGTATTCTTTAAAGTGATACTTGTTGGAATTATGCCCTAAAGGCAATAATAAAGATGTTATTATTATAATTCTTGTTCATGATAAAGTTTATATTCCATGCTAGAATTGTATTAAGCGGAAACTTTAATACTTGTGTGGTTTGTGAACAACACCGTGTCCCTAGTATGCCTCTATGGACTAGCTCATTGATCAATGATGGTTAAGGTTTCCTAACCATAGACATGAGTTGTCAATTGATAATAAGATCATATCATTGGATAATGATATGATGGACATACCCAAACTAAGCGAAGCAATTAGATCGTATCATCGTGTTCATCTTTGCGAAGCTTTTCCTATGTCAAATATTGTATTCCTTAGACCATGAGATAATACAACTCCCTGGTATCGGAAGAAAGCTTTGAGGTCATCAAACGTCATCCTATGAGAGGGTGATCATAAAGGTGTCTCTCAGGTGATCGGAAAGTATCTGTTGGGTTGTATGTATCGAGATGGAATTTGTCCCTCCCAAGTCGGAGAGATATACTTCGGGCCCACTCGGTAATCGATATCAACACCGCTTGCAAGCATGTGGTTAAGGAGTTAATCACAAAGTGATATCGGATTACGGAACGAGTAAAGTACTTGCTGTGAACGAGATTGAACTAGGTATGACGGTACCGACGATCGAATCTCGGGCAAATAAAATATCGCGAGAAGAAGGGAATATATATATGGGATTGATTGAATCCTGGCATCGTGGTTCATCCGATATGATCATCGATGAATGTGTGGGAGTCAATATGGGTGCCCAGACCCCGCTGTTGATTATTGATAGAAGATCATGCCTGCATATTCTCGAACCCGCAGGGTCACACACTTAACGTGTCTCGACGCTAGGATAGATTGGATAATTGGTTTATGAGTTTTTTGTTCGGAGTCTCGGATGGGATCCGGGACATCACGAGAGGTTCCGGAGTGGTCCAGAGAATAAGATTCATATAAGGCAGTGCAGTTTTTGGAGTTCGGAATTGTTCCGGGTTAATCGGTATTGTACCGGAAGCTTCTAGAACCTTCCGGAAGGGGACCAACGTGGCCCCACCTTCCGGGAGGGGGCATGGGCCTATGAGGGAGTGTCCTGGCCGCATTGGGCCAGGGGCACAAGGCCCCATAGGGCCCAGCCGATCCTAGAGAGTTTAAATCGTTTAAACTAGAGATAGGGTTTCTAGAAGAGGGGAGAGTCCATGCCCCCCACTCCTTATCCTTTGGGCTTGGGGGAGGGGCTAGGGCTGCGCCCCCCCTCTATATAAAGAGGGGTGGGGGCGCACCAACCCCCCACACCTCTCCTCCAAACCCTAGCCGCCTTGCTAGCTTTCCTCTCTCCCTCCCGACTGTTTGTAGGCGAAGCCCTGCTGCAGAAATTCTCCACCATATACACCACGCCGTCGTGTTGTAGATCCAATCTATCTCTCCACCATACTTGCTGGTCCGAGGAAGGAGGAGACGTCGAGGTGCTGCACGTGTGCATCTCACGGAGGCACCGCCACTTGTGGTGCTAGATCGAATCGGATCGCGAGGAGGAGAAGCGAGTACGACTACATCACCCACGTTCCGACGAACGTTCCGCTGTGCGAATCTTCAAGGGTATGAAGATCTAATCCAATCTCTCTCGTTGTTTGCATCTCCTAGATTAGATCTTGGCTTTCCCTCTGTTCGCTCCGTAGAAAATTTTGATTTACTATGCCGCGAAACCCTTCAGTGGTATCAGAGCTAGATCTATGCGTAGATGTGTTTCACGAGTAGAACACAACATGGTTGTTGCGGGCGTTGATGTTTTCTGTTGCAAGCCTCTTGTTTGTGTTCTTCTTATGACGCGGGATAGTGAGATTGAAGCGGTCCAGGCCAACCTTACGCGACGTCGTTCGCGAGACCGGCTCCGCACTTGACGTGTGGCTTGTTCCACACATGCGGCTGGTGGATGTCAGTTTCTCTCACTATAGTTGTCATGGGATTAACACCGGAGTTTGGCAACCATAATATCACCGTTGTGGCTTTCCGTAGGTAAGAATCGTTCTTAGCATCTACTCCCATAAGCCACGTAAAACATGCAACAACAAAGTAGAGGCGTCTAACTTGTTTTTGCAGGGAGTGTTTTCTGTGATATGGTATGGCCCAAGATGTGATGTGTATAATGTATGCGATGATCATGTTTTGTAATGTTTCACGACTTGCATGTCGATGAGTACACAACCGGCAGGAGCCATATGGTTGTGTTTATAATTGTGTATGACCTGCGAGTCAACTTCTTATACGCCATGTAATAGCTTTACTTTATCGCTAAGTAGTTAGCAATAGTTGTAGTTGCTATTCGTGGTGGAGGCAATCATGGTGGAGTGATGGAGATCATGCCGGAACGCACAAGATGGAGATCATTGCGCGAAGATTGGCTATACCATGTCACATAAAGTTATATGCATGTGATGTTTATCCTTTTATGTATATTATTATGCTTAGATCGCGACGGTAGCATTATAAGATGATTCCTCACTTAAAAGATCAAGATAAAAACTGTGTTCTCCCCGAGTATGCACCGTTGCGAAGGTTCGTCGTGTCCAAGCATCACGTGATGATCGGGTGCTATAGACTCTACGCTCACATACAACGGGTGCAAGCCAGTTTTGCACACGCGGAAATACTTGGGTCTATCTTGACGAGCCTAGCATGTACAGACATGGCCTCGGAACACAAGAACCGAAAGGTTAAGCATGCGTCATATGAATGATATGATCGACACTTTGTTGTCCACCATTGAAACCACATCTCTTCTCGTGATGATCGGATTAGGTGTGGTGAATTTGGATCGTGTTCACTAAACAACTTGAGGGATGTTGAATTTAGTGGGAGTTCATCTAGTAATTTGATTAAGTTGAACTATTTATCATGAACATAGTCTAAATTGTACTTGCAAATACTGTAGATCACATGGCCAAGTCCAACTTCAACTTCAACGTTTTTGCTGAGAAGGAAAAGCTTAGAAACAATGGGTCTAACTTCACCAATTGGTTCCGCAATCTAAGAATCATTCTGTCTGGCGGACAAAAGGACTATGTCCTTGGGAAAGCGTTAGGTGACCCCCCTACTGCAACTGCGCCGGCTGATGAGAAAGTTGTCTATCAGTCGCGCAAAGATGATTATGGTGTGATTAAGAGCACCATGTTGTTTGCTATGGAACCGGAGCTTCAAAATCGTTTTGAAGAGTATCCCGGGCCCTTCAAGATTCTCGAGGAGCTGAAAACCATGTTTCAGACTCAGGCCCATTCTGAGAGATATGAGATCTCCGAGAAGTTCTTTAACTGCAAGATGGAGGAAGGGAGTTCCGTTAGTGAGCACGCCATAAAGATGACGGGCTACACTCAACGGCTTGAGCAACTGGAATGCACGATTCCAGAGGAGCTTAAGATTGACAGGGTTCTGCAATCACTCCCTCCCAGCTACAAAAGTTTTGTAGTGACTCATAATCAGATTGGTTCCACTGATACGATCACCGAGCTCTTCGCAAAGCTGAAGGCTGCGGAGGTGGACATCAAGAAGGATAATCATGTGTTGATGGTCAACAAGCCCTCCTTTAAGAAAGGTAAGGGAGCAAAGAAGCCCTTCAAGAAGGGCGGCGGCAAGCGCGCCTCTGCTGAGAAGAAGCTCAAGTCTGGTCCTAAGCCGGACACTGAGTGCTTCTATTGCAAGGACAAGGGTCACTGGAAGCGCAACTGTCCGAAGTACTTAGCGGACAAGAAGGCTGGCACCATCAAAGGTATATTTGATATACATGTTATTGATGTTTTCCTTACTAGCCCTCGTTGTAGTGCCTGGGTATTTGATACCGGTTCAGTTGCTAATATTTGTAACTCGAAACAGGAGCTACGGAATAGACGGCGGCTTGCGAGGGATGAGGTGACGATGCGCGTTGGCAACGGATCAAGAGTTGATGTGATGGCCGTCGGCACGCTCTCCTTAGTTTTACCTTCGGGATTAGTTTTAAACCTTAATAAGTGTTATTATGTGCCTGCGTTGAGCATGAACATTATTTCTGGATCGTGTTTATTGCAAGACGGTTATTCATTTAAATCGGAGAATAATGGTTGTTCTATTTATATGAGTAACATCTTTTATGGTCATGCACCTCTTGTGAATGGTTTATTTCTTCTAAATCTCGAAAGGGATGAAACACACATCCATAACATTGAGGCTAAGAGATGCAAAGTAGATAGTGATAATACTACTTATTTGTGGCACTGTCGTCTAGGTCATATTGGAGTAAAGCGCATGAAGAAACTCCATTCTGATGGACTTTTGGAGTCTCTTGATTTTGAATCATTTGACACATGTGAACCATGCCTCATGGGCAAGATGATCAAAACACCGTTCTCCGGTATGATGGAGCGAGCAACGGACTTGTTGGAAATCATACATACCGATGTATGCGGACCGATGAGTATTTCGACGCGCGATGGATATCGCTATTTTCTCACTTTTACCGATGACTTAAGTAGATATGGGTATATCTATTTAATGAAACATAAATCTGAAACATTTGAAAAGTTCAAGGAATTTCAGAATGAAGTGGAGAACCATCGTAACAGAAAGATTAAGTTTCTACGATCTGATCGTGGAGGTGAATATTTGAGTTATGATTTTCTCACGCATCTTAAAGCAAGTGGAATCGTTTCACAACTCACGCCACCCGGAACACCACAGCGCAATGGTGTGTCTGAACGCCGGAATCGAACCCTATTAGATATGGTCCGATCAATGATGTCTCTTACTGATTTGCCGTTATCATTTTGGGGTTATGCATTAGAAACCGCTGCATTCACTTTAAATAGGGCACCATCTAAATCCGTTGAGACGACACCGTATGAACTATGGTTTGGTGCTAAACCTAAGTTGTTGTTTCTTAAAGTTTGGGGATGCGAAGCTTACGTCAAGAAGTTGATGCCGGACAAGCTCGAACCCAAAGCGGAGAAATGTGTCTTCATAGGATACCCTAAGGAAACTATTGGGTATACCTTCTATCACAGAACAGAAGGCAAAGTGTTTGCCGCAAAGAACGGTTCCTTTCTTGAGAAGGAGTTTCTCTCGAAAGAAGTGAGTGGGAGGAAAGTAGAGCTGGACGAGGTTGTTGAACCTTCTCTTGAATTGGAGAGTAGCGCAGCACCTGAAATTGTTTCAGTGCCGCCTGCACCAACAATAGAGGAAGCTAATGACAAGGATCATGAAGCTTCGGACGATGCTGCTACTGAACGTCGCAGGTCGACAAGGTCGCGTGCCCCTCCTGAGTGGTACAGCAACCCTGTCTTGACTGTCTTGTTAGTAGAAGACAGTGAACCTACGAACTATGAGGAAGCGATGATGAGTCCAGACTCTGAGAAATGGCTAGAAGCCATGAAATCCGAATTGGGATCCATGAGCGAAAACCAAGTATGGACTTTGGTGGACCCTCCTAGCGACCGAAAGGCCGTTGAGTGCAAATGGATTTTCAAGAAGAAAACGGACGCGGATGGTAATGTTACCGTCTATAAAGCACGGCTTGTCGCGAAAGGTTTTCGACAAGTTCAAGGTGTTGACTACGATGAGACTTTCTCTCCCGTAGCGATGTTTAAGTCCATTCGGATTTTGTTAGCAATTGCTGCGTTTCATGATTATGAAATATGGCAGATGGATGTCAAGACTGCTTTCCTCAATGGCAACATTAATGAAGAGTTGTATATGATGCAACCCGAAGGTTTTGTCGATCCTAAGGATGCTAGTAAAGTATGCAAACTTCAGCGTTCCATTTATGGACTGAAGCAAGCATCTCGGAGTTGGAACCTTCGTTTTGATCAAGTGATCAAGAGCTTTGGATTTGTTCCAAATTGCTACGAAGCTTGTATCTACAAGAAAGTGAGTGGGAGCTCGGTGACGTTTCTGGTACTATATGTGGATGACATATTGATTATCGGAAATGACATCAACATGCTTAACGATGTGAAGAGTTATTTGAACAAGTGTTTTTCAATGAAAGACCTAGGTGAAGCTGCTTATATATTGGGCATCAAAATCTATAGAGATAGACAAAGACGCCTGATAGCTTTAAGCCAGAGTACATACCTAGACAAAGTTCTGAAAAGGTTCAGAATGGATAAGGCAAAGAAAGGTTCAGTGCCTATGTTGTCAGGTAAGATATTGAGCAAGGCTCAGTGTCCAGCTACGGTAAATGATAGGGAAGCTATGAGCAAAGTGCCTTATGCCTCGGCCATAGGTTCCATCATGTATGCCATGCTGTGTACTAGACCGGATGTGTCCAATGATCTTAGTTTGACGAGCAGATATCAAAGTGATCCAGGAGTGGAACACTGGACAGCCGTGAAGAACATCCTAAAGTACCTAAATAGGACTAAAGAAATGTTCTTAGTCTATGGGGGTGATGAACAGCTTGTCGTAAAAGGTTACGTCGACGCTAGTTTTGACACCGACAAGGATGATTCTAAATCTCAGACAGGATACGTTTATATTTTGAATGGAGGAGCTGTGAGCTGGAGAAGCTGCAAGCAAAGCGTGATCGCGGGATCTACAGTAGAAGCGGAATACATGGCTACTGCAGAAGCGTCAAGTGAAGGAGTTTGGATCAGAAACTTCATCACTGAGCTTGGCGTGGTTCCAAGTGCATTGGACCCACTGGAGATATTGTGTGACAACACTGGCGCCATAGCACTCGCTAAGGAACCAAGATATCATCCAAAGACCAAGCATATCAACCGCAAGTTTCATATAATCCGAGATTATATTGCAGATGGAGATCTGAAGATTAGCAAAGTACATACAGATCTGAATGTCGCAGATCCATTGACTAAACCTCTTCCACGTGTAAAACATGATCAACACCTCAGTGCCATGGGTGTGAGATTGTTGCCAGATGTAAACTAGATTATTGACTCTAGTGCAAGTGGGAGACTGTTGGAATTATGCCCTAGAGGCAATAATAAAGATGTTGTTATTATAATTCTTGTTCATGATAAAGTTTATATTCCATGCTAGAATTGTATTAAGCGGAAACTTTAATACTTGTGTGGTTTGTGAACAACACCGTGTCCCTAGTATGCCTCTATGGACTAGCTCATTGATCAATGATGGTTAAGGTTTCCTAACCATAGACATGAGTTGTCAATTGATAATGAGATCATATCATTGGAGAATGATATGATGGACATACCCAAACTAAGCAAAGCAATTAGATCGTATCATCGTGTTCATCTTTGCGAAGCTTTTCCTATGTCAAATATTGTATTCCTTAGACCATGAGATAATACAACTCCCTGGTATCGGAAGAAATCTTTGAGGTCATCAAACGTCATCCTATGAGAGGGTGATCATAAAGGTGTCTCTCAGGTGATCGGAAAGTATCTGTTGGGTTGTATGTATCGAGATGGAATTTGTCCCTCCCAAGTCGGAGAGATATACTTCGGGCCCACTCGGTAATCGATATCAACACCGCTTGCAAGCATGTGGTTAAGGAGTTAATCACAAAGTGATATCGTATTACGGAACGAGTAAAGTACTTGCTGTGAACGAGATTGAACTAGGTATGACGGTACCGACGATCGAATCTCGGGCAAGTAAAATATCGCGAGACGAAGGGAATATATATATGGGATTGATTGAATCCTGGTATCGTGGTTCATCCGATATGATCATCGATGAATGTGTGGGAGTCAATATGGGTGCCCAGACCCCGCTGTTGATTATTGATAGAAGATCATGTCTGCATATTCTCGAACCCGCAGGGTCACACACTTAACGTGTCTCGACGCTAGGATAGATTGGATAATTGGTTTATGAGTTTTTTGTTCGGAGTCTCGGATGGGATCCGGTACATCACGAGAGGTTCCGGAGTGGTCCGGAGAATAAGATTCATATAAGGCAGTGCAGTTTTTGGAGTTCGGAATTGTTCCGGGTTAATCGGTATTGTACCGGAAGCTTCTAGAACCTTCCGGAAGGGGACCAACGTGGCCCCACCTTCCGGGAGGGGGCATGGGCCTATGAGGGAGTGTCCTGGCCGCATTGGGCCAGGGGCACAAGGCCCCATAGGGCCCAGCCGATCCTAGAGAGTTTAAATCGTTTAAACTAGAGATAGGGTTTCTAGAAGAGGGGAGAGTCCATGCCCCCCACTCCTTATCCTTTGGGCTTGGGGGAGGGGCTAGGGCTGCCCCCCTCTATATAAAGAGGGGTGGGGGCGCACCAACCCCCCACACCTCTCCTCCAAACCCTAGCCGCCTTGCTAGCTTTCCTCTCTCCCTCCCGACTGTTTGTAGGCGAAGCCCTGCTGCAGAAATTCTCCACCATATACACCACGCCGTCGTGTTGTAGATCCAATCTATCTCTCCACCATACTTGCTAGTCCGAGGAAGGAGGAGACGTCGAGGTGCTGCACGTGTGCATCTCACGGAGGCACCGCCACTTGTGGTGCTAGATCGGATCGGATCGCGAGGAGGAGAAGCGAGTACGACTACATCACCCATGTTCCGACGAACGTTCCGCTGTGCGAATCTTCAAGGGTATGAAGATCTAATCCAATCTCTCTCGTTGTTTGCATCTCCTAGATTAGATCTTGGCTTTCCCTCTGTTCGCTCCGTAGAAAATTTTGATTTACTATGCCGCGAAACCCTTCAATACTCCTTTCTAACGTCCACCGAAAACCATTTTTTCTGGTGCCTTTTTGTTTGCATAGTGTACCAATCGTGTAGATTTCGCACATGTGTTGATAGATGCGCGAGCTCCTCATGACTGACTAGATGCTCTCCTTTGACATATCTCCGTGCTATCTCACCCATTGGCAGATCTTCATAGTATAAATATTGACCAAGAGACATACCCTGTTGGTAGCAAGTTCTTTGGTCTTTGCTACAGTGATGCCAATTAGTCCAGCAACCTTGGATCTGGGGTCCATCATTTACATGTCCTTATCCATTTCGGCTCTAAATGCCTTGTCGGTATCTGAATCACTATGAGAATAGGGGACCGATTGAATCTTCTGTTGTTTGAGCTAGGCAACTTGTTTCCCGCTTTTTACACTTGTAATTATTTTCTGCTTTGATTTCTTAATAATTTTGAGGTCATAGTCTGATTCCAATTTCATCGATATTTGGGATGGTTTCTCAAAAAAGACTTAGCCCACTTTTTTGGTTTTTTCATCAAATACCGTCTTTTGCTTGGTTATTTTTGGGGGTTTTGCCAATTTTTGCATGCTCCAACCACATCTCATTGGAATTCTATTAAAAGGATATTGAGTTATATTACGGAACCAACAAATATTGGACTAAAAATTAACAAGGCTTCTTCTATGTTGGTTAGTGAATTCTCTAATGCATATTGGGACGGTTCTCCTGATGACAGAAGGTGCATGATACGTCGGAAACATATCTATCATTTTGGATGTTTCATGCTTGTTTAGTATCTACTTTGCTTTGCTTTGTCCACACTTTGAGCTGCTTTTTATATCTTTTCTGGTACTAACCTATTAACAAGTTGCCATAGTGCCAGTTGCATGTTTCCTGTTGTTTTTGGTTTCAAAAAAGCTAGTAAAGAAATATTCTCGGAATTGGACGAGACAAACGCCAAAGTCAATAACTTTCCGTGGGGAACAAAAAGTCCAGAGGGGAGACAGAGAGGCGAGCCAGGGCCGCCACACCCCCCTAGGCGCGGCCAGGGGTGGGCCCGCGCCTAGGCAGGGTGTGGGCCCCCTGGCCACCTCCTCGGCCTCCCCCTTCGCCTATAAGAAGCCCCCGATGCCTAAACCCTAAGCACCCGACCAAATTTCCACGAAACTGTCTGTAGCCGCCACCACCATCGTCCCTAGATCGGGGGGATCTGAAGTTCTTCCCGGCACCCTGCCGGAGGGAAGATCATCCTGGAGACCTTCTTCTCCGGTATGATGCGTGAGTAGTTCCACCTTGGACTATGGGTCCATGTAGCAGCTAGATGGTTGTATCTCCTCCTTTGTGCTTTCATGTATAGATCTTGTGAGCTCCGTTCATGATCAAGATCTAATCTATTTGTAATCATGCATGTTGTGTTTGTGGGGATCCGATGGATATTGAGATTATTATGTTGGATTGATTAATGGTTTTGTCTTTATGATTCTATCATGTATGTGTTGTTTGTGATCTTGCATGCTCTCCGTTGTTAGTGGCTATCTTGGCCAAGTAGTTGCTAGTGACTCCAAGAGGGAGTATTTATGCTCGATAGTGGGTTCGTGCCTCTAGTTTCCAAGGAAAGTGACAGAAATCTCTTCGGTTGTAGATGCGTTGTTTCCACTATGGAGAAAACAACGGTCTCTTGTTCATGGAACATGTGGACTATTTACCTTACACACTTTGCTTAAAGCAGTTGTCTGTTGCTTCCAACTTAATACTGGAGGGGGTTCGGATGATAACCTGAAGGTGGACTTCTAGTCATAAATGCAGTTGGATGGTGGTCTATGTATCTTGTTGTATTGCCCAATCGAATCTCATAGGATCTTTCTGACTAGTATTGCATTGTTATGCCTTGCTCAGTTCCTGTCAATTGCCCTGCTGTAATTTGTTTACCCTTCATACCATGTTGTTTATCTAAGAAGAGCACCTCTAGTGAACTATGGACCCCGGTCCAATCTTTACCATTGATACACCTTCAACTATTACTTGTTTACTTGCTGCAAACCATTAGCTTCCACACCATACGTTTAATCCTTTGTTACAGTAACCGGTGAGATTGATAACCTCACTGTTAGTTGGGGCAAAGTCTTGAGTTTGTGTTGTGCAGGTCTACGTGTTGTTTGCAACACCTGTGTGACGTTTCCTTTCTCCTACTAGTTCGATAACCTCGGTCTTATCTGAGGAAAGACTTGCTGTTGTGCTGCTTCACACCTTGTTCTTGGGGTTGTAGGGATTCGTAGCATGGAAAACAAAAAATTTCTATCGCATACAAACAAACAAGCCAAGATCTATCTAGTAGATTGTAGCAACGAGTCGATGGAATAACTCACCCTCGAAGATTCACAAGAGTCTATTGTTGTTGAGGATTCTGTACATGCAAACTCTTCTGAGGTGGCTCCTGTTGGACAGGAGCTTCAGTTGGGTCTGGGGCAAGTGGCAAATAACAACCCTTTGGGGCCTATTGGACCTCACCAAGTGTTCTATGATTTTCTGCATGTGGGACAGGTACATCATACTGTGGGACCTGTTCTGCCTCCTGATATGTTATGGAGAAGGTTTTTTGATGGAATGCTACCATTGTATTTGTCTTCCAAGCTCCCTTTAGCAATGCAGCCACCTCCTTTTCAAATGCTAAAAGCTAAGAGATCTTGGTCTGAAGCTTTCTTTCCATGGACTGATCTGTTTCAACATGATTGGGTAACCCCAATTTGTGCTAATATGCCCTCCAGTGACAAGGTTACAAAGGTTTACAAACAAAAGCCTGTTGAAACTCAGACTACTTTGCAGGTGCAGCCTGATCAAAGGGAGCCAATCTTCTTGGCTACTAGTGAGACTACTCCTAAAGAAAAAGTGGTGAAGAAAAAGAAATTAGTTGTCCAGTCTTCTGAGAGAAGATTCACCAGAAGTTTGCTTGCTTCACAAGGGATGAGGCCAAAGTCTGTTTCTGACACACCTCCAAGACCCAGGAAGCGTGGTCGTGCGGTCTTGCTTGTACCACATTTACCTGATCCAAGTACTGAGGGGGAGGATGGCACTGATCAGTCTCATGAGGTGCCTCTGCCGGTTACCCCTCTGCATATATTGCAGGCGGTGGGGTTTCAGCTCGGCATTGATCAGCAGGATCTCACGAAGGAGAAGCTTGAAGCCAATCCTGATGACAAGGTGGACAAAGTTTAGCTATGTGTAGGTACTGCTTTTGGAGGGTTAGACCATTATCCATAAATGGTACATTACAGTCTGTTTGTCTTTACTTTGAACCAAGTCTGTCAGTTTCTCAAGTCTGTCAGTTTTTCAAGTGTGTGTCTGGTGTTGTTTATGTCTTTGTTCAGTATCAGGTTGAGACAGTTATATATCTATCAGTGTCTGTGGTCAGTGGTTTTATGGTACTTGAAACTATGTCTCAAGTGGTGTTTTCTAATAGCCCTTGTTTTTAATGAATCATATTACCAAAAGGAAATGGAGGGTACTATGTTGGAATGTGAGAGGGCTTAATGCTGAAGTTAGGCAAAGAGCAGTTTTTAACAAGATTAATGAGACTGAATGTGATATAGTTTGCCTGCAAGAAACCAAATGTGAATCTTTTGACTGGAGATTTATTCGCAAATTTTGTCCCAAGAGGTTTGATAATTTTTCTTATGCACCTTCTGTTGGTGCCTCGGGGGGAATTATTATTCTATGGAGCTCTGCAATTTTTAATGGCATTTTGGTTGATACCCAGCGTTTTGGTGTGATCATCAAATTCACATCCTCACATAATAATGATGCCTGGACACTTGTTTCTGTTTATGGACCTTGTACTGGGGTTGAGAGAGATTTGTTTGTTTCATGGCTATATAATTTAAATATTCCTTCAGATGAGAATTGGTTGATTATTGGGGATTTTAACTTTATTAGAGCACCTGATAACAGAAATAGACCTGGTGGAGATTTAAATGATATGTTCCTTTTTAATGAGATCATTGGGCATCTGGGTCTGCTTGAATTGCCTTTGAAAGGTCGTGCATACACTTGGTCTAATATGCAAAGAACACCCTTACTTGAACAGTTGGATTGGTTTTTCACTAGCACAAATTGGGTATCTGATTATCCTAATTCTATGGTTCTACCTTTGGCTAGAAATGGGTCTGATCATACTCCCTGTGTGGTTAATATTGATACCAATATACCTAAAGCTAAGATTTTTAGGTTTGACAACTTTTGGGTTGATCTACCTGGGTTCCATGATTGTGTGGCTTCTTCTTGGAGTAAGCAGTCTTTTAAAGATTATAGTTTAGCCGTTTTAGTGGATAAATTTAAAACTCTGAGACATGATCTGAGGAAATGGCACACCAATCTCTCTAAACTGAAATGGCTCATCAAAAAAGGCAATGAAGTCTTTCTTTACTTTGATTCTCTTGAAGAGATTAGGCCACTGTTTCGTACTGAGTTTAACTTCAGGAAAATTGTGAAGGTGCACCTGGACAGGTTATTACTTGCAGAGTGTAATTACTAGCGTAAAAGGTGCACAATACGATGGATACAACAAGGTGAAGATAACACTAAATTCTTCCATGCTATGGCTACTGAAAGATATAGAAGGAATGCCATTTCTGCCTTAAGAGATGAGAATGGAGTGGAACACTCTGACCATGAGTCTATGGCTGGTTTACTTTGGCAGTCTTATAAAGATAAGATGGGATGTTCTGAGGGGATTTCTATGCAATTTGATTTAGGTAATCTGTTACAAAAAGTGGAGGGGTTGGATGATCTGACTGTTCCTTTTACTAAGAAGGAGTTGGATGAGGTGGTGACCTCAATGCCTGTTGACCGTGCTCCTGGGCCAGATGGTTTTAATGGCCTTTTCATTAAGAGATGCTGGCCATTCAATCTGAATTCTATCAAATAGCCAAGGATTTTCATACGGGCACTCTGAAACTTGAGAATATTAATGGCTCATATATTACTCTGATTCCTAAAAATCATGCTCCTATTGAGGTTAATGACTTTAGGCCAATATCTCTAACCAATGTATGTCTCAAGTTCTTAACTAAACTAGTTGACAATAGACTCCAGGATAAGATTCTATCTTGTATTCACAAGAATCAATACGGGTTTCTAAGGAATAGGTCAATTCAAGACTGTCTGGCTTGGTCTTTTGAATATTTGTTTCTCTGTCATACTTCTAAGAAACCTATCATTATTTTAAAACTGGATTTTGCTAAGGCTTTTGATACCATAGAACATGAGGCTATCTTGGAGATTCTAAAGCACAAAGGTTTTAACTCAGTTTGGATTGGCTGGATGAAAGCAATCCTGTCATCTGGCAACTCTTCTATTCTGCTCAATGGGATCCCTGACAAACAGTTTAAATGCAAGAGGGGTGTTCGACAGGGAGACCCTTTGTCTCCTATTTTATATACCCTGGGATCTGATTTGCTACAATCTGCAGTAAATGAGCTTTTAGGTTCTAATGATATCAGTTTGCCTATTGTCACCAGTGAGAATGATTATCCAATAATACAATATGCAGATGACACTTTGATGATTATGCCTACTGATATGATTCAACTTAGGGCTCTGAAGGTTTTATTGCATAAATTTGCACTTTCTACTGGCCTTAAAATTAACTATAGCAAATCTATGATGGTTCCAATCAATGTTCGTGATGACCAGGTGAAGGAGTTGGCTGATGAGTTTGGTTGTCTTGTGGGGTCTATGCCTTTTACCTACTTGGGGCTGCCTTTGGGTACTACTAGACCCACTATAGCTGAAATGCAACCGTTGGTTTGCAGACTTGAAAGGAAACTCACTTCTAGCTCTAGTTTTTTATCTCAGGGGGCTAGATTACAGCTCATCAACTCGGCCTTGTCTTCTATGCCATTACACTTCCTAAGTTCCTTGCAACTAGCTAAAGGTTTAACTAAGCAGTTAGATCGAATACTCAAGCAATGTCTTTGGAGGAAGAAACATGATGAGCCAAAGCCTGCTTTGGCAGCATGGGACATTGTCTGTTTGCCGAAGGAAAAAGGTGGACTTGGTGTTATTGATTTTCAGAAGAAGAATGCATCTCTGCTCATTAAATTTCTGGATAAATATTATAATAGTAACGATATACCTTGGGTCAAATTAGTGAAACATGCATATTACACAGATAAGGTGCCTCATGCTGAAAATTTATGTGGTTCTTTTTGGTGGAAAGATGTTTTGAAACAAGTGGATAATTTTCGAGGGGTGGCTGCAGTGCACCAGGGTTGTGGGGACTCTTTTCTGTTTTGGTCAGACAATTGGAATCTAAATGGATCAACCAGGCCTTTAAAAGAAAGATACCCAAAACTTTTCTCATTTGTGCTCAATGAAAATTTATCTGCTGCTCAGGTATATTCTTCTGAGGATATCCATGATCTATTCTATTTGCCTCTATCTGTTGAGGCTTTTCAGGAATTGAGAGAGATTCAGAATGTGATGGTGGCTAACCCACTTTCTGCACAGAAGGATGTATGGACTTATAGGTGGGGGGACAGTTATGCCCCAAGTAAACTTTACAAGTGCATTTTTGACAATATATTGGCCCCTAAGGTTTATGTTTGGTTATGGAAATCTTGTTGTACCATGAAAACTAAGGTGTTTGCTTGGTTACTTCTGAAGGACAGATTGAACACCAGAGATTTGTTGCAGAGGAGACATTGGAACGTTACTGATGATAAACATTGTGAACTGTGCCCTTCCAGAGCATATGAGGACATATCTCATCTTTTCTTTGAGTGCAATTTCAGTGCTAGGATATGGAATTACTTGCAGATTGTTTGGTTACCTCTTGGAGATTTGCAGTTGATTGTTGCAGCAGCTAAAAGATCTTTTGGTCATCAGTTTTTCATGGAAGTCTTGATCACTGCTTGCTGGAATATTTGGTTAATTCGAAATGATAAAAATTTTAATCATCAGAGACCGTCTTTCTCACAATGGAAATCAAGATTTATTCATGATATCAACTTGCTTAAATATAGAATTAAGAAGAAATGGAGAGCTTCTCTGATAGATTGGGTAGATGGTTTGCACTAGGGATCAAGACATGCTTAATGATCCTGCTTGTAATTAGTAGTACTAGTAGTAGTTTCTTTCTTTTAGACTTAACACTTGTAAGTATTTCTTTTTTGACTCTTTGTTTTCTGTTTATCTATTAATAAATTGCTGTGGGGCTTTTGCCTCACAGTCTTATAGTAAAAAAAAAAGATCAGATCTTGTCATAGTCAACTCTTTGAACATTGTCGTGAACTCTTTCCCGACATGTCGATAATTTCATAGATGTGAAACATCCATGTCTATTTCTTTATAGATCCAAACACAATTGTAAGGTCTTACACCTTTCTCGAGGGTCCTTCAAGTTCAAAACTTGATTTCTCGTGTATGGAACTATCACGGATTTTATGGCTTCAAGCCATTTTACGGAGTCAGGGTCCATCATCGCTTCTTTGCATGTAGTCGGTTCATTATTTTCAAATAATGATTCAACCCTCAAATCTTGGTATTTGATTGTTTACCCGACCTACTTGTTTCAATAGGAACTTAGACCTTCGTGACCACAACCTTTGAGGCACATGAGCCATGAGCATTGTTGCTGCCTCCGGAACACTTTTCGGTGCTGTGCAACTTTGCACATATAGCTAAGGTTCTTTTAACCTTATCAAAGTTCTATTGTCCTCCCACTTAACTTTTCACGAAAAATTCCTTCTCAAAGAAACTTGACGTTCTAAGTGACAAACATTTTTGTCCTTGGTGTTTATGGAGGAATTCTTAACAGTTATTCGAAAATAACATACAAAGACATGTTCATCCGACTTTGGTTGCAAACATCTTTCTTATGCATAGCATACCAATGTTTAAGAAAGGACAACTTGGGTTTTAACCCAAACCACAACTTTATATGGTGTCATTTCAACGGATTATGATGGAGCTATTTTCAGTGGAAAAACGGTAGTATCTAAAGCTTTTAATCTTTAAAATATAATGGCAGTTTTATGAATTACACCTTTGATCTTACCATGTCAAACAAGTTTTAATTACATATCTTGAAGGCTCCATACTCTTATGGTGTTTCAAAAAATGCAAATCCACGAAACGATTCCTTAAATCTTAGGTATTATGCTAAACTTGTAACTCAAATATCTTCCTTTATGATCTTATCATAAACTATTTATATTCTTGTTACAATGATTTTGCACTTCATCTTGAAAGTCTTTGAACTTTTTCAAATGTTTCATACTTCATCCTTATTAAGTAAATATTCATATATTCACTCAAATTTTTGGAGAAAGCATATGAAGTTGAAATCCATCGCTCTTGACTACACATAATGGACTTCATACAACAATATGTACAAGTTCCAATAAGCTAGTCATTCGTTCCCTTTTGGCCTAAGAACGAAGTTTTAATTATCTCTAGGAAAGTTTCACAAGCGTCATTTGATCAAAAATCAAAAAAACTCCAAAATTCCATCCACATGGAGTTTCTCCATGTTTTCTTTCCAATATAATTTAAACGGCGATGTCACTTCCTAGGTGATCTTTCAATCAATTTGTCTTTCGACACTTTTAGCACTAGTTTTATGGATGTGATTTTTTCGACGAGATTTGTGAATCATCCATCTTTTATGGATTACGACAATTATTTGAACAACCCTTTTGTTCTCATAATACCTGATAAAACAAATCTTGAAGGCAAGCTTTGATGTTTAACGAGTAACACAATAACCCTTTATTTGTTCTCGATGAACATCATCACATATTCTTTTGCTAGTTACTTAGGCCATTGTAGTTCATGAATTGTGTTGTTTCGTATGACAATTCACACCAACAAATTCAGTATCAAATACTTAAGAACCACATTGTTTAATAAGCAAAGAATATAGCCATAACATGTATATCATCTATATACTTAAACTAAACAATTCTAGTCTTTTCTTTTCTGCCATATATTTATTAGATTCTCTTTCAGTATTTCCTTTTCTGTTTGAAAGAATCTATCAACATCAATAGTGGAGTCATGCATATGACACATAGTCCAAAGCGTGTATGATTAAATACCAATGTCTTTGAACTTACACTTTGAAGTAGATCACCATCATCAAATGTTTAGTGTGCTTTCAAATTCCATTCTTTAGTAATCTCTTGATGTAGTAAATATTTTACCTACATCAAATATTCACCCTTATCATGGAATCATCCATGATCAAGCTACTTTTAGCTTATAACGGTGAATCACGAGTATAATGTTGCTCTCCAAAACCTTTTGGAGGTTTAGGACAACTAGTGTCTCCAACCTTTTGCAAATTCTCATCAAATATGAGAACATGACTTTTGCCATATTATACTCTATCATGTTGCAACCAAAACTTCGTTTCAGATATCACAATATCTTCCACACATCATGGTTTCTGAAACAACTCTTTCAGATCCTAGATAACCTTGATATTAAGACAATCCTTTGAATATCAAGAATCATGGAGACAAACATGATACTCATACACTAACTCTTGGAATTGTTACTCTTGATTTAATACCAATTATTAAACTTCATGGAGTAACCGGAACTTACTGAAAGTTTGCAATAGGACTTTTAAACTTTTAGATTAACACTTCAAAATAATACGATACCAGTTCGTAAAGTAACCAACCAGAATTCTATAGTTTTATCATCTCAATTAAAACTAAGCGCAAGGTGGTAAACGGATGCCAATGACTACAACAACTATGCAAATTCACTTTGATTTAATTTATGATAAATAGTGTTTAACTTTTAATCATATTGCCGTTGAACTCCCACTCAAAACAATATCCCTCAAATTGTTTTAGTGATCACACGAACCAAATCCACCACATCAAAACCGATCATCACGAGAGTTGATGTAGCTTCAATGGAGAACAATCAACATGTTCATCATATCTACTATATGACTCATGCTTTACCTTTCGGTGATCCGTGTTCCGAGACCATGTCTGTACATGCTAGGCTCGTCAAGATCAAACCTTAGCTTCCGCATGAGCAAATCTGGCTTGCTCACGTTGTATACACTCGCAGAATCTAACACACCCGATCATCACGTGGTGCTTCGAAACAACGAGCTTTAGCAACGGTGCTTACTAAGGATGAACACTTTAAAACTTGAAATTGTGTGCTTGAGGGATCATCTTATAATGCTACCGTCGTGAACTAAGCAATACAAGATGCATAAAAGGATTAACATCACATGCAATTCATAATATGTGATATGATATGGCCATTCTTCTTTGTGCTTCCGATCTCCATCTTCAAGCACGAACATGATCTCCATCATCACCGGCATTGCATCAAGGTCAATGACGCTGCTCCATGGTTGTCGTCCACCAGCTTCAACTATTACAACTGCTTTGAATAGACACGCGGGTCTTAACAAAATTTAAAGACAACCATATGGCTCCTGCCGGTTGCCAACTTACAATAAGGAACATTGCATACATCAAATATAATCACAATCATGGCCATATCACATCACAGCACACCCCTGCAAAACAAAGTTAGACGCCTCTACTTTCTTTGCATGTTTTACGTGGTTTGGGGATTTCAATAAGTGTCGTTCTAACTTACAAACATGAACCACAACATTGATACTAGTATTGTTAATCACCCGTTGTAAATTGGATCTTAACTATGCTAGGAGAAACAGGCACCCGCAAAGCCACTTATGCAATACAAGTTGCATGTCAAGCGTGGAGCAAGTCTCATGAATGATGTCATGTAAGGTTAGCCCGGGCCGCTTCATCCCAACATCCCGCAAGATGCAAAGTACACAAGAAGCAATCGACAATAAAAGCATCAACGCCCACAATGACCATTGTGTTCTACTCGTGCAACAGATCTACATATAGACACGGCTCTGATACCACTGTAGGGATTCGTAGCATGGAAAATAAAAAATTTCTATCGCATACAAACAAACAAGCCAAGATCTATCTAGTAGATTGTAGCAACGAGTCGATGGAATAACTCACCCTCGAAGATTCCAAAGTGTTTAACGAGAGCGGATTCTCGTGGGTGATGTAGTCGTACTCTTCCCGATCTCAAGATCGCGTAAACGATCCTTCCGGCGCTGCGTTCCGGTAGCGCTCCCGCAGTCAGTCACACGTTCGGTACTCGATGAAGACCTTCCTCTCCCTTGTTCCAGCAGGCAGCGGAGGTTGTAGCACTCTCCTCGCGATTCCGGCCGCACGACGGCGTGGTACCGGAAGTAGAGGGGAGATCTCGCAGGGCTTCGCCTTAAGCCGGAGCGAGTATGGTGGACTATGAGAGAGCCCTCGACGATCTAGGGTTTAGACACGCCGAGGAGGGGGCTAGGCCGTCGGCTAGGGTTTGACCTAGGCGGTGGCGGCGAGTGCCCTAGGGCCGGCGGCGGCTATGGAGGCGGCGGCGGCTTGGGGCTAGGGTTTAGAGGTAGGGAACTTGTGTGTCTAGGAGGGGAGCCCTGCCCCTCCTCTTATAGGTGGAGGGAGGCGCGCCAGGGGAGTGGAGTCCCTCCCCAACTCGGACCCAAGGTGGGCCGGCGGTGGAGGTGGAGGGACTCCTCCCCAACTCGGATTCCACCTCCCCTCCACTTCCCAAAATTAGCCGTTTGACTTTCAAATTGGCGTTTGACTTTTCAAACAAGGATTTGATTAAATCCTCTATTTTGTTCAGAGATGACACTTAGTACATGATGCAATCATATCAACTTGACATAACACATTCATGTACCCTTCCCGTCCGGAGTGCTGGACATTCCGGAACCTTCTAGAACATTCCCGATGAAAACACCGGAACCATTCCCCAACTCCGAAATAGGACTTTCCTTATATGAATCTTATTCTCCGGACCATTCCGGATCTCCTCGTGATATCCCGAATCCCATTCGAGACTCCGAACAACATTCGGACTCTTTCTCATCATTCCATAACTACTCAAACAACGTCGAATCCTTAAGTGTGTCTCCCTACGGTTCGTGAATTATGCGGACATGATCGAGACACTTCTCCGAACAATAACCAATAGAGGAATCTGGAAATTCATATGGCTCCCACATATTTCTACGATTACTTTGCGATCGAATGAACCACTTACATACGATACCAATTTCCCTTTGTATCACAATATTTTACTTATCCGAGGTTTTGATCGTCGGTATCTCTGCATACCTAGTTCAACCTCGTTACCGATAAGTAATCTTTTCTCGTTCCCGAGGTATGTGATCCCTTGTGAGCCAGTCACATGCTTGCAAGCTAATTGGATGACATTCCACTGAGAGGGCCCAGAGTATATCTATCCGTCATATGGATGGACAAATCCCACTCTTGATCCATGTGTCTCAACCCATACTTTCCGAACACTCAATGCCATCTTTATAGCCACCCAGTTACGGTGTGGTGTTTGATGTCATCAAAGCATCCTTCCGGTGATGGTGATAAGCATGATCTCATGGTCGAAGGAATTAGGTTACTATGTATCAGAAAGCTTATAGCAAATGAACTATATTAAATGACTTGATCTTTATGCTATGCTTATCTATAGGAGTATGTCCATCACATCATTCTCCTAATGATATGATCCTGTTGTTAATAACATCTCTATGTTCATGATCAGGAAACCATGATCATATATTAACCAACAAGCTAGTTTAACAAGAGGCTTTACTAGGGACTCTTTTATGTTTACAAATCACACAAGTATTATAGCATGGTATGTAAACATTTATCATAAGTATGAAGATATGATAATAACCACTTTATTATTGCCTCTTGGGCATATCTCCAACAGTGGTTCCCAATAGGCTCCATGTCAACAAGTTTTCTGGCGATGTTGCTGGGGAGGCTAAGGACGTCTTCACAAGGGGAGTCCTCCACTTCCTTTCTCTTTACTTTGTTTTTAGTTTGCTTTTTTTCTTTTGCTTGGTTTTGTTTGCCTCTTTTCAAAAAACCCAAAAAATAATTAGTTCCTACTCTAGTTGCCACCTTGCTCTAGCTCACCATGTTGCTCCGCAAGTTCGCCCTGAAAGATCTTGCAATAGGTAGTGGCTCCATAATTGGGAAAGATAATATTGAAGAATTATTTAATCATGTTAGCAAGCATGAGGATATTGAGGAAAAATCTATAGCTGAACTTGCTCCTAATTATGAGATTGCTGCAGCTTCTTTAGTTCATATGTTGGAGGCTAGGTTTGTTAGCCTTAACCCCTTCATGCAATTCTTGTTCCTAAAACTAAAAGAAGAAAAGAATGCTGAAAAAAGAGAATTCATCCTTCAAACTTTACTAAAAGAATTCCAGGATGTTGCTAGGGAAGCAAAAAAGGTCTTTGAGCGTTTCAATATGCTACGCTCAAATGTAGATGTTGTGGGTACCTCTGATACGAAGCCTAGAAAGGAATTTAAGATACCCATACCCTTTAAGATTGTTGGAATGCATGAAGCCTTTGAAAATAATTTTGATTGGATTGCTCCTGAAAATCTTTTTGACGAAAGTAGTAAACCAAAGAGCGATGAGAAGGGATCCTCCATAACCCATTTGGATGAGATGCCTAACTTAAAGGCGTTAAAGAAAAGTACTTGTTGGGAGATAACCCAAGAGTTTCCTTGAGTCTTGGAAGTTATTAATTCAGTAATGACCTCTCCTTATCCTTTTTGTTTGCTTTTTGTGCCAAGAATGACCTCTAATGAGAGGGAAGTAAGTTTTGGGGAGTTGATGTCCCGAAACAGAATTTTGTCCTCCACCATAAAAAATCGTGAGGAGTCTCTGTTACTCGGATTTAGCTGATAATTTACGAATAAATCCCCCAGTATGTTAGCTAACTTTTGTTAGTTCAACACTTTTTGATTTGAGCAACAAAAGATTTTCGAAAAAATCAGTTTATGCCTGCTGGTATGTTTTGACAGATTTCTGCCATTATTTGCATTTGCTTCTTATTGATTCCTTTTTGAGTTCTTGATACGCCCAATTTGCATCACCTTTCTATATCATAGTTTACCTCTATTCATTGATATATGTCTTATTATGAGGTGTTACTTATGGCTTTTCATCTGTTTATGCATGTTGAATGATTCTTGAAGGATGGACTGCCGGAGTGTGGATTCTGATGGAAAAGAAGGCGTTTCGGTGCAATTTCGCGAAGATCATAAAAATACCACAAAAATATGGAAACGAAGATTGAGAAAGCCAAAAGGAGGAGCGGAGAGGGGCCGCAGGGGGCCCACACCCCCTAGGCGCGTGCCTACCTTGGGCCGCGCCTAGGGCAGGTGTGGCCCACCTGCCCGGCTCCCGACTCTGCCCCTTCACCTATATCTTCCCTAAGGAACCCTAAGGCCAGGGGAGCGACCACAGATAGATTTCCGCGGCCTTTTGGGGGTGGAAAACACCGAGATAGAAAGATCTCTCCGGCAGACAGATTTCTGCCGGGGAAATTCCTTCTCGGAGAGGGGAGACCGTCGCCATCAACACCATCATCAAGCTAGGATTCATCAGGATCATCATCATCATCATCCACACCATCATATCCACCAGCACCATCACCACCACTCCGTCCCGCTGTTACAATTGTGTTGGATATTGCTTTAGTTCTTAGAGGAAACTTTCCCGGTGTTAATTACTATTGTAATTGATGCTTGTGGGTGGAACCATTGGATTATTGTTTATGTTCAGATTGTTATCCATTACCATATCATCTTTGATCTTGATCCATATGATGTCTTGTGAGTAGTTCGTTGTGTTCTTGAGGACATGGGAGAAGTCATGTTGTTAGTAGTGGATTTATGTTGAGTTATTATTCAATGGTTTAGTATTTAAGTTGTGGTGCTATTCTTCTAGTGGTGTCATGTGAACGTCGACTACATGATACTTCACCATTCATGGTCCTAGGGTAATGCATTGTGTATTTGGCTACTAATTGTGGGGTTGCCGGAGTGACAGAAACCTGAACCCCCGTTTGGACACCTTTGCACAAGGGAGTGTAGGATCTCAGAGTTTAAGGTTGTGGTTAGATTTATATCTTAATTACTTTCCTGTAGTTACATATGTTTGCAAGGGGTTTAATAACAAGTATGTATTAGTCCAAGTAAGGTCGGTATGTTAGCACAGGTTCACCCACACAACACTTACAACACCAGAGAAGAGTACTCAGCTATTTGAAGCAAAAGCACTTGACAGAATTCCCGTGTGTCCTCGAGAACGTTTGGTCCTTATAAGTATTTCCACCGGCTTGTCCTTTGCTAAGAAAGGATTGGGCCACTTGCTCCGTTTGTTCGTTGTATTTATTACTTGATCCTTGTTTTGTTGCCTTATCAGAAAACCACTAAAAATCCGGTTGCTAAGTATTCACAGGGATTTCCTGCTCCACACCACTGTTCAGCACCTTCTGCTCCTCGTTGGGAACGACACTCCTATTTATCGAAAGTACCATGATACACCCCTATACTTGTGGGTCATCAAGACTATTTTCTGGCGCCGTTGCTGGGGAGTGAAGCGCTATTGAAGAGTGGAACTGGTAAAGGAAACTTTTACTGTGAGTATTGTTTTTTCTACTGTTTGTTGCTTTGTTTCCAATATGGATAACCCACTTGGTTTTATGTTTGGGAGAACTACTACCACTGAAAGGGTGGTAGAGGAACCACCACCTGTTGATATAGATCCTTTTAAGATACCTACAAGTATTTTTGATCGTGTTATGGAGAATTATTATTTAGGGGATGGAACTGTCCATCCCGATGATCACTTGCTTTTTATCCATGAATTATGCCAGTTGTTTAAGTGTGTAGGTATCATAATTCAACAGGTGAAGAAGAAGTTACTCTCCATATCATTGAAAGGGAGAGCTGAAGAATGGTATAAGCTGCTGAAGAATGGACAATCCATGGAATGGGAGGAGATGGCATCTCTCTTTTACTCTAAATTTTATCCTCCCAGTGAAATTCATAAAGATAGAAATCTTATACATAACTTTTGGCCTCTTGATGGAGAGAGTACAACTCAAGTTTGGTGGAGATTGAAGTTACTAATGCTTAAATGTCCTATTCATGAACTCCCTAACAATATTATTCTCAATAACATTTATGCTAGGCTTTCTCTTCATGATAAAGATTTACTAGATGCTTCTTGTGCTGGATCATTCACATGTATGAAGGAAGAAGCTAAATGGTATCTCTTAGACCGTATTCAAGATAACACTGAAGCTTGGGAGAATGACAAAGGAAGAAAGTCAGGTATAAACTATGATTATGAATGCATTAAATCTTTTATGGGAAATGATGACTTCCATGATACTAGTAATGAGTTTGGTCTTGATTTCCAAAGTATTGCCAACTATTTTAAGGACTTTGCCTCTTACATAGAAATTCCCAAGAAGTGGAATAAGTACCATGCACCTTATAAAGATGTTGTTAGTCATGTTCCCGTTAGAAGTACTGAAGTTTGTACTATTGATCATATTGTGCCCGAACCTTATGTTGAGAAAATACCTTTCTCAGCTAAGGTAAAGGAGTATTATATGATTATTAGTGCAAATAACAAAGGTACAATAAAAACTATGGAGCCTGGTGAGCAAATTAATGATGAACCTGTGGTATCTATTGTGAAAGACATTGTCACTAAAAATATAGAGGATGAGAACATTGTCTTGTGAAGATGCTTCTAATATTATCTCTCATCCTAGTAGAGCTAGAAAAGCTAGTGTTCATGTGCTTTCTGTTAAAATTGGTGATCATTTCTATTATGGTTTGTGTGATATTGGTGCTAGTTCTAGTGCTATTCCTTCTGAGCTTTACAGGGAAATTATGCATGAGATTGGTCCTTGTGAGCTTGAGGACATTGATGTGGTTATTCACCTTGCTAATAAGGAAACCATTTGCCCCATTGGAATTGTAAGAGATGTGGAGGTTCTCTGCGGTAAGATTAAGTATCCTGCTGATTTTCTAGTGCTCAATTGAGCAGCTAGCAAAACTTGTCCTATCATTTTTGGTGTACCTTTCTTGAACACTTGTGGAGCTATAATTGATTGTAAGAAGGAAAAAGTTTTAACTAAATTTGATGGAGATTCTTATGAGTTTAACTTTTCCAAATTTTCTAAAACTCCTTATGAAAATAGCTTGCCTAATAAAGATTTCAGGACGGAACAACTTGCTTCTATTGATCCAGTCTATGACCTTGGACCTCTTTTTGGTGACTATAAGTATGCTTATTCTGATGATAAAGTTGTTTCCAGTGCCAGTTATATTGTCAACTTTATTCAAAGTGCTATGATACGTCGGAGACGTATCTATAATTTTTGATGCTCCATGCTTGTTTTATATCATTTGTCTTATGTTTTGTCTACACTTTGAGGTGTTTTTATATATTTTCTGGAACTAACCTATTAACAAGTTGCCATAGTGCCAGTTGCCTGTTTTCTTCTGTTTTTGGTTCGAGAAAGGAAGAAAATCAATATTCTCGGAATTGGACGGGACAAAAGCCAAAGTTATTATTTTCCCGGAGCAACATGAAACCACGAAGCAGAGCCGGAGGGGGGGGCATAGGGTGGCCAAACCCCCTAGGCGCGGGCAATCCCTAGGGGCACCTGGAGGGGGTGTGGGCCCCCTGGACCCCCACCGACCTTACCTCTTGCGCCTATAAGATCCCCTGATGAGAAAACCCTAAAGAATCCAGAAGAAATCCACGAAAACCTCTATAGCGCCGCCGCCACCAAAGGGGAGATTCAGGGGATAGAAAGTCTCTGTTCCGGCACCCTGCCGGGACGGGGAAGTGCCCCCGGAGCCATCCCCATCGATCTTCATCGCCATCTCCATCACCGTTGCTGATTCCCATGATGAGGAGGGAGTAGTTCTTCCTCAGGGCTAAGGGCTCTACCGGTAGCTATGTGTTCATCTCTCTCTCTCTATGCATGATCTTGTGGTCATGATCTTTGTAATCAAGTATATCTACCTTGCTACTCAAGTGCTTCATTAGATCTCTGCTCTCCCCATGTGTGTGAAAGTGACAGTGTACATGCCATGGTGGCACTTAGGCTTGAGTCTACATAAATACTCTTTGTTCTTTAATAGATCTATGATTTTCCCCACGTGTGTGATAGTGACAACGTACATACCGTGTGTGGCACTTTGGCTAGATTGAATATTTTTTATGAGTTATATTTGGAGTTGGATGTCTCTATAAAATTGTGGTGTTTGTTGGAACCATCTAGTGCTCAAGGTGACAGTGTGGGGTTATCTAGATTGGGGAAGGCGGACTTTGAGGTGTGTTGTTATAGCCCTACCATTGATTAGAGTGTTCAACCGGAGAGTAGTTAAGAGTAGTATCATGAAGAGAGAATATTTATATGAGAGAGTGTTCACTAGTGAAAGTATGATCCCTAGGCCTTGTTTCTAAGCATTGAAACACTGTTTGCTACTAGATCTGTTGCATGTTTGCTTGCTTCCATATTTATTCCGTTTGTCGGGGAGGTTACCTTTCCTCCACGTCAAGCTATTTTCTGGCACCATTACCCCACATCAACAACAAGTCAGAATCTCTTTTCTAGCACCGTTACCACTTGTATTTCACTATCTCTTCGCCGAACTAGTGCACCTATACACCTGACAAGTGTATTGGGTGTGTTGGGGACACAAGAGACTTCTTGTATCTTAATTGCAGGGTTGCTTGAGAGGGATACCTTTGACCACTTCCTCCCTGAGTTCGATAAACCTTGGGTAATCCACTTAAGGGAAACTTTCTTCTGTTCTACAAACCTCTGCACTTGGAGGCCCAACAACTGCCTACAAGAATAGAAGTGCGTAGACATCAAGCTCTTTTTGAAGGGAATATGCCCTAAGAGGCAATAATAAAGTGTTTATTATGTGTATTTCAAGTATATGATAGATGTTTATTTTGCATGCTATAATTGTATTAATACAGAAATGTTAATACATGTGTGTTTAATAAACAAACAGAAAGTTCCTAGTTATGCCTCTCTCATAAACTAGCTCGTTGATTAACAAGATGATCACAGTTTCCTGATCATAGACATTGGATGTTGTTAATAACGAGATCACAACATTAGTGTAATGATGTGATGAACATTCATCCGAAGTATAACATTACTGTAGGGGTCCCAACCTTTAATAAGATTGATCCCTCCTGTGTTTACAATGCTAGTCCCTGGATCAATAGCTAGCATCCACAGTTAAGATGTAATATCAAGAAACAAAGGTCATAATATAACTTTATAACCAGGAATAACATAAGTTTATTACATCAAAACATAGCTCATATGGCTATTACATTACATTGCAGCGGAATAACTATAGTCATTGGGTCCTTTGTCTTCAAAGTGCCACAGGCAGATGTTGGTTGTAGACTTTGTAATCCTAATCAAACAATCTTCACTAAAATCAATCAAACCTGCAACATACAAGTTACAGCCACAAAGGGTAAATACATTTGAATTGTATTGGCAAGTGATACTATGGTAGTATAGTGGAGTCTATCATCTATATGAATTTGGCTAAGTGGAGTTGAGGCTTGCATTGCTCAAAATAGATTTTTCTTATCATTTTGAAAATACTAAGTTTTTGCTTGACAAAATCATTTTTCCTCAATCAAAGATTTCAAGATCCTTGTACCAAGCCATCTCTCCATCAATGATTGAAGAATTCAAACAACCCTTGTTCAATCCACAAGATTTTAACTTAGAAATTTGAATGATGAGATTCTTGATTGCTTCCATGTCTTGATGCTCAAATTGTCCTTTACCAGGGACATGGCTAAGTACTTAGATTTTACACTCTGCAGAGGTGGTGCACTTTCCCCACAAGACTTGGTTTCCCAAGACAAGATCTTTCAGAAGCTTTCCCTTAGACCAAAATGGACGCGTTCCAACCTATCAAACACTACCACCCACTGTCCATATGGCTAAGTTCTTGCAACCTATATGATCATGGCAGAGCCCATATTGCCAAGTGGTTGCACTTGAAGCTTCTCAACATTTGACATCTCAAATCTCTTTGTTTCCTAGGTGGCCATCCACAAGTGAGATACACAAGCCAGGTCCATGGTCTTGTGTAACCACTCAACATAACCCAATCCTTCCATTTCCACCCAGGTGATTCATTAACTTAGTTGTTTTATTAAACAAAACCTAAGTCCTCAGACTTAGAATATTTTTCCATAGTGTGAATATATATTCCACCCATGTTTTCTATAAGCTAGGCTAAGCTTGGTAGTAGTAGGAATATTAACTTAGGAAAATCCTACTAAGGATTCATCTACTAGGTTTTCTTATAGCAAGGTCTATACTTAGCAAAATCCATGCAAGTTTTACTTAGCAAAATTACTAATGCATAGTGAAAGTATTGGGATAGAAAGTATGAAGCATCACTTGCCTTTTTGGTAGAGAATGGTGGTTCACTCCTTGATCTTTCTAGTCTCACACTTCACTACAAATCAATCAAGTAAACACAAATTCAATTCACATTCCAAACCAAAGTCAAACAAACAATTCTTCACACACACAAAGTAATGGAATCTAAGTCATGCATGGGAGCATGCACAAGATAGTTTTATTTTGCAAAGGGTCTCTATGGGGTTTCTAAACTTTGTAAGATCCAAATTGGTCATTTACCAAAGTGGCAAAGTCATTAGCAAGAGGGTTTTGTCCAAAAACTATTTTTAAATCCATTCATCATTTCATGTGGTGAAAAATGTTTTTATCAAGGCAAAACTCTTGAGTTGTACACCAAATGAGTTGCCAATTTGCAAAACTTGGTGTTTTGGGTCAGTGGGTTTGATCAAACCATTTTCTCAAAGTTTTCTTTCCATAAACATTTTTATAATAAAATCAACAGTTTTATTTGGCTAGAAATGGACTAAACTAATTAATCCATTCCAAACTTTTCCAAATTTATTTTCCAAACCATGGGTTGGTTCCTAGGGTCAGTAAGGTCACAACAATCCAATTTGCAAAGGTTTTATCCTTAAATTCAATTTTAAACAATTTCTATACTCTAAACAAGCATACAAATGAATCTGCAAAAATGAGCAAACAAACAAATACTATTTGCTAAACTAATTCCACAGTTGGCTAGGGTTTGTTCTCCTGAATCCATTGATATAAAATTTGCCAAATTTGGACGTGTGGTTTGAAAGTTATAGGGTTTTCAAATTGCTACTTAAATCTGTTTTTCAAATTCTGTTTTAAAACAGATCCTGCCACGCGTCGTTATTCTACTGGACGATACCGGTTCGGCCGGATCGGCGACGCTGGCCGTTGGATTTAATTATCATCGCGCGGCTCAGATCGTTTGATACCCCTTCGCTTATTTTCTTTCCTAGCCGCTAGATCAAGATCAGACGGTTCCTAACAACTAGCCAGGAACTGGCGGCGCGAGTTCACCGGCGAGAGGCGGAGCGGCCGGTTGGCGGCGGTGCTGGCGAGGCAGGAAATGAAACATGGAGGGAGCAAGCTCACCGAAGTCGCGAGGATGAGGTGATGATGTTCGTGTGGTCGTCGTGGCAAGGGGCGCACGGGGACGGGCAGGATTTCTCGCCGGAGTTGGTTCTGGCGACGGTCGCGTGCGGTCGAGGTCGAGGATGACGCTGTGGTCCACGGGAAGACAAACGGAGGACGGGGTTAGCTGCGCAAGACCATGGCAAAGATGTGTGCGTGAACGGAAGGGGTCGGGGTGGTCTGGAATTACCGGAGGAGCTCGACGGAGGCGAGACAGACGGCGGCGCTCAGAACTTTTGTCGAAGACGGCTTCCTGGGGCGCTCGCGGTTGAACGAAGTGTACCAGGAGATGCGTAAGAGAGTGGTGAGTGTGCTCGTGTGCTCGGGGAGGCAGGAGGTGGTGTGGCTCGGCCGTATTCGTCGGTGGAAGCTCGTCGGAGACGGAGCTGTTCGAGGACAAATTGCGACGGCCTGGAGGCGTGCTTTGGGGAGGGGGCAGAGGGAAAACGGAGAGGAATCATGGGCGATTAAGACAGCGTGGTTGCAGGAGCGATTAAGTGCGGCGTTAACGCGAATTGATGCTCGCGAATTCATCACAGAAACGGGAGAGAGGGGGAAAAGAACAGGTCGCGGGGTGAGGAAGAAGAGCAGTAGGGTGTGGGGTCCACTGGCAGTGAAAGAAAGGAAGAAGGGGAGGGGTCCACATGTCTGTTGCTCCGCGGGTTCTTTTTACGGTGAGGAACGTTTCGCTGCGGTGGGGTGGGGATTGGGCTAGGTGGGCTGTTTGGGCTGGCTCAGTTGGGTCAGTCCATTTCCACTTTTTTTTTCTGTCTGATTCTTTTTCCTTTTCTATTTCCATTTTCCTGTTTTGAAATTCAAACAACCAAACACATTCAAAATGATTCAAACAATCATCAAGCTTTTCAAATATGAATTTGGTTCTGTTTTACATCATAATTCACATTCTAAAATAAAATATTATTTTAAATCTTTTTAGGTTCCATTTATTAATTAAATAAATGGATCATTAGTTATTTAATAAAATAGGGTTTGTTTTAATTAATATAATCTTCATTTCAAATCCAAATATTTTCAAAACCCAATCAGTAGGTTTTATTTGGAAATAAAGAATATTTGGAAAACTTGTTTAAAATAAAATAATCCTTTTACTTTAGGGTCCTTTAATAATTGGATAAAATGGACCTTAGTTGTTTAAATAAAATAGAGTTTGAATTTATTAATCAAATCTTTATTTGAAACCTAAATATTTAAAAAAATCAAATTAGTAGGTTTAATTTGGGAAATATATAATATTTGGAAATTTGTTTTAAAACAAAATAACCTTTTATTTTAGTGTCCATTATTAATTAATATATTAGACTTCTTTATTAAAATAGGATTTGTTTTATTGAGATGTTTATTTTGAAATCTAAAATAAAGCCAAAACACTTTAGTAGGTTTTATTAGAGAATATAAAATACTTGGAAAACCTATTTAAAATAATTTAATAAGTTTTGATGTTTTAATTAAAATGGTAAAACCTTTTATTTGAATAAAATTTGGATATTAATTCCTTATTATTTTATTTAAGCAATCCTTTATTATTTTTAATTAAACCTTTGCTATTTTATTTACAATAAAATGTTTTAATTCAAAAGCTTGGCTAAGTTTTAATTTGGCTTTATAAAATAATCTTTATCTATAAAACTTTTATTTCAATTGAAAACCAAATCCTTTTATTTTAATGATCAAAAATAGTATTTCCAAAATATTTTGTTTTCCTTTATCTAAAGTTTACCCTTTTAATTTTCTTTAGGATTTTATTTGATCCAACTGGTTTGAAGTCCCAATTGAATTCAAAAAGTTTCTTCTGGCTCTGAAAATCAAACAAAGTTTTATTTTATTAATTTATTTTCACACTACAAGATTTGGAAAATCTTGGGATGTGACAGGCTACCACCCTTAAAATAAATCTCGTCCCGAGATTTGGGAAGGCTGGGTTACAAGCAAGTTCAAAGCAACTAGGGTACTACCACCCTTAAAAATTTTCAAACAAAAATTACATATTGGCCTTCTTGAGTCCTGAAAAACTTCTCTAAGCAAACTTTTGCTTTACTTCTACACTTGATTCATGGGCCAAGGTTGAGTTTCTCCATAGGCTTGTTCAACTTGTTTTTCATCCTTTCTGGACAGTTGCTTGCATAATGTCCTGGATTCTTGCAGTTGAAACAATGAATGTCTTTGAGTTCTTTGCGTTGCTCTTGTGGGCAAGTTGCTACATAGTGGCCTGGTTCTTTGCAGTTGTTGCACCACACTTGGTCAATCTCTTTATTCTTCTTGTTTTCTGGGCATCCACTGGAGTAGTGTCCCATTTCCTTACATTTACGACATTGCACAAGGCTCATGTCTTGCTTAGGCTTCTTGATTTTCTTTGATCCTTTGAATTGGGTTGTCTTGTTTGGATGTAGAAGTGGTCCTTTTCCTTTGGTAGACTTGGATCCTTCTTGTTTCCTTTGTTCCACCATGGCATAGATAGGACATAGACCTGGAGTATGATCACTTCCTTCACAAAGGTAGCAAGTAGCTTGGGAGGTAGGACATTGTCCAACAGGATGATCTTCACAATTGGGGCATTGTCCTTCATGCTCCTTGGAAGTATGATCCTTGTCTCCACAAATAATGCAAGCTGGGGCTCCATCTAGAATAACATTCTTGTCATCCTTGTTATCATACACTCTTCTAGGATAGCTTTCTTCCATGCTAATCATTTGATTAGTCACCTTAAGCATCAATTGGGATTGTTCCTCCAAAAACTTTTGCAGTGCTGGATCTTTATCACTATTGTTGACTATGAACTGAGCTGTTAGTTGGTTTAACTGATGTTGGGTTGCTATGAGCTCTTTCATGCTGTCAGCTTGATTGTTGTTGGTGTCATCAACTTTGGAGTCTTTTGGAGTAGTCATCTGTTTGGGTTTGAAGGGAGGTTAGAATAGGCAAGATTTTTCTAAGGAATCAATTCTAATCACACACATCACATTTCACACAAGCAATGTGCATACAATCACAATCCAAACATTTCACTCAAACAACAAAGTTCAAGCACATACTTAGGCAACAAATATTTTTGGTTACACCACATAAGTTGGTGTGTTTTTGACTTAACTAAATCTGGTGGTCCATCTATATGGTTCACTTGTGATCTTTCCATCCTTCTTGGTTGCTTCTTCTTTCTTGTGCTCATGGTTTCCTTGAGAAAAACTCTTGGTTACCATCCTTCAAAGTTGTTGATGGCTTCTTCTTATTTTGCATTCCCTCAGTCTCTAATTCTTGAGTAGGATTTCCTTGTTTCACTTGTAGTCCTTAGTGGTATCCAAGTTGGAAGTCCTTGGTGAACATGCTGAAGATGTTGAAGTCATTAGAGTTGAAGAACTTGAAGTAGTATTTTGCACATGGTGTAGTCTTTGGTCATGGGGTTGGTTTTTCCATCAAGTTGAAGTAGAAGAGATGTAGAGTTAAACCAAAATGGTTGAGGAAAGAGTTTACAAGTGTTTTTGTAAATAAGTTTTTGGAACAAAATACAAATCCTATTTTTCTAAGGGTTTTTGTCCAATCCTAGGGTTTACAAATCCTACAGGCAACACAATGCTCTGATACCATCTGTTAGGGGTCCCAACCTTTAATAAGATTGATCCCTCCTGTGTTTACAATGCTAGTCCCTGGATCAATAGCTAGCATCCACAGTTAAGATGTAATATCAAGAAACAAAGGTCATAATATAACTTTATAACCAGGAATAACATAAGTTTATTACATCAAAACATAGCTCATATGGCTATTACATTACATTGCAGCGGAATAACTATAGTCATGGGGTCCTTTGTCTTCAAAGTGCCACAGGCAGATGTTGGTTGTAGACTTTGTAATCCTAATCAAACAATCTTCACTAAAATCAATCAAACCTGCAACATACAAGTTACAGCCACAAAGGGTCAATACATTTGAATTGTATTGGCAAGTGATACTATGGTAGTATAGTGGAGTCTATCATCTATATGCATTTGGCTAAGTGGAGTTGAGGCTTGCATTGCTCAAAATAGATTTTTCTTATCATTTTGAAAATACTAAGTTTTTGCTTGACAAAATCATTTTTCCTCAATCAAAGATTTCAAGATCCTTGTACCAAGCCATCTCTCCATCAATGATTGAAGAATTCAAACAACCCTTGTTCAATCCACAAGATTTTAACTTAGAAATTTGAATGATGAGATTCTTGATTGCTTCCATGTCTTGATGCTCAAATTGTCCTTTACCAGGGACATGGCTAAGTACTTAGATTTTACACTCTGCAGAGGTGGTGCACTTTCCCCACAAGACTTGGTTTCCCAAGACAAGATCTTTCAGAAGCTTTCCCTTAGACCAAAATGGACGCGTTCCAACCTATCAAACACTACCACCCACTGTCCATATGGCTAAGTTCTTGCAACCTATATGATCATGGCAGAGCCCATATTGCCAAGTGGTTGCACTTGAAGCTTCTCAACATTTGACATCTCAAATCTCTTTGTTTCCTGGGTGGCCATCCACAAGTGAGATACACAAGCCAGGTCCATGGTCTTGTGTAACCACTCAACATAACCCAATCCTTCCATTTCCACCCAGGTGATTCATTAACTTAGTTGTTTTATTAAACAAAACCTAAGTCCTCAGACTTAGAATATTTTTCCATAGTGTGAATATATATTCCACCCATGTTTTCTATAAGCTAGGCTAAGCTTGGTAGTAGTAGGAATATTAACTTAGGAAAATCCTACTAAGGATTCATCTACTAGGTTTTCTTATAGCAAGGTCTATACTTAGCAAAATCCATGCAAGTTTTACTTAGCAAAATTACTAATGCATAGTGAAAGTATTGGGATAGAAAGTATGAAGCATCACTTGCCTTTTTGGTAGGGAATGGTGGTTCACTCCTTGATCTTTCTAGTCTCACACTTCACTACAAATCAATCAAGTAAACACAAATTCAATTCACATTCCAAACCAAAGTCAAACAAACAATTCTTCACACACACAAAGTAATGGAATCTAAGTCATGCATGGGAGCATGCACAAGATAGTTTTATTTTGCAAAGGGTCTCTATGGGGTTTCTAAACTTTGTAAGATCCAAATTGGTCATTTACCAAAGTGGCAAAGTCATTAGCAAGAGGGTTTTGTCCAAAAACTATTTTTAAATCCATTCATCATTTCATGTGGTGAAAAATGTTTTTATCAAGGCAAAACTCTTGAGTTGTTCACCAAATGAGTTGCCAATTTGCAAAACTTGGTGTTTTGGGTCAGTGGGTTTGATCAAACCATTTTCTCAAAGTTTTCTTTCCATAAACATTTTTATAATAAAATCAACAGTTTTATTTGGCTAGAAATGGACTAAACTAATTAATCCATTCCAAACTTTTCCAAATTTATTTTCCAAACCATGGGTTGGTTCCTAGGGTCAGTAAGGTCACAACAATCCAATTTGCAAAGGTTTTATCCTTAAATTCAATTTTAAACAATTTCTATACTCTAAACAAGCATACAAATGAATCTGAAAAAATGAGCAAACAAACAAATACTATTTGCTAAACTAATTCCACAGTTGTCTAGGGTTTGTTCTCCTGAATCCATTGATATAAAATTTGCCAAATTTGGACGTGTGGTTTGAAAGTTATAGGGTTTTCAAATTGCTACTTAAATCTGTTTTTCAAATTCTGTTTTAAAACAGATCCTGCCACGCGTCGTTATTCTACTGGACGATACCGGTTCGGCCGGATCGGCGACGCTGGCCGTTGGATTTAATTATCATCGCGCGGCTCAGATCGTTTGATACCCCTTCGCTTATTTTCTTTCCTAGCCGCTGGATCAAGATCAGACGGTTCCTAACAACTAGCCAGGAACTGGCGGTGCGAGTTCACCGGCGAGCGGCGGAGCGGTCGGTTGGCGGCGGTGCTGGCGAGGCAGGAAACGAAACAGGGAGGGAGCAAGCTCACCGAAGTCGCGAGGATGAGGTGATGCTGTTCGTGTGGTCGTCGTGGCAAGGGGCGCACGGGGACGGGCAGGATTTCTCGCCGGAGTTGGTTCTGGCGACGGTCGCGTGCGGTCGAGGTCGAGGATGACGCTGTGGTCCACGGGAAGACAAACGGAGGACGGGGTTAGCTGCGCAAGACCATGGCAAAGATGTGTGCGTGAACGGAAGGGGTCGGGGTGGTCTGGAATTACCGGAGGAGCTCGACGGAGGCGAGACAGACGGCGGCGCTCAGAACTTTTGTCGAAGACGGCTTCCTGGGGCGCCCGCAGTTGAACGAAGTGTACCAGGAGATGCGTAAGAGAGTGATGAGTGTGCTCGTGTGCTCGGGGAGGCAGGAGGTGGTGTGGCTCGGCCGTATTCGTCGGTGGAAGCTCGTCAGAGACGGAGCTGTTCGAGGACAAATTGTGACGGCCTGGAGGCGTGCTTTGGGGAGGGGGCAGAGGGAAAACGGAGAGGAATCAGGGGCGATTAAGACAGCGTGGTTGCAGGAGCGATTAAGTGCGGCGTTAACGCGAATTGATGCTCGCGAATTCATCACAGAAACGGGAGAGAGGGGGAAAAGAACAGGTCGCGGGGTGAGGAAGAAGAGCAGTAGGGTGTGGGGTCCGCTGGCAGTGAAAGAAAGGAAGAAGGGGAGGGTTCCACATGTCTGTTGCTCCGCGGGTTCTTTTTACGGTGAGGAACGTTTCGCTGCGGTGGGGTGGGGATTGGGCTAGGTGGGCTGTTTGGGCTGGCTCAGTTGGGTCAGTCCATTTCCACTTTTTTTTTCTGTCTGATTCTTTTTCCTTTTCTATTTCCATTTTCCTGTTTTGAAATTCAAACAACCAAACACATTCAAAATGATTCAAACAATCATCAAGATTTTCAAATATGAATTTGGTTCTGTTTTACATCATAATTCACATTCTAAAATAAAATATTATTTTAAATCTTTTTAGGTTCCATTTATTAATTAAATAAATGGATCATTAGTTATTTAATAATATAGGGTTTATTTTAATTAATATAATCTTCATTTAAAATCCAAATATTTTCAAAACCCAATCAGTAGGTTTTATTTGGAAATAAAGAATATTTGGAAAACTTGTTTAAAATAAAATAATCCTTTTACTTTAGGGTCCTTTAATAATTGGATAAAATGGACCTTAGTTGTTTAAATAAAATAGAGTTTGATTTTATTAATCAAATCTTTATTTGAAACCTAAATATTTTAAAAAATCAAATTAGTAGGTTTAATTTGGGAAATATATAATATTTGGAAATTTGTTTTAAAACAAAATAACCTTTTATTTTAGTGTCCATTATTAATTAATATATTAGACTTCTTTATTAAAATAGGATTTGTTTTATTGAGATGTTTATTTTGAAATCTAAAATAAAGCCAAAACACTTTAGTAGGTTTTATTAGAGAATATAAAATACTTGGAAAACCTATTTAAAATAATTTAATAAGTTTTGATGTTTTAATTAAAATGGTAAAACCTTTTATTTGAATAAAATTTGGATATTAATTCCTTATTATTTTATTTAAGCAATCCTTTATTATTTTTAATTAAACCTTTGCTATTTTATTTAAAATAAAATATTTTAATTCAAAAGCTTGGCTAAGTTTTAATTTGGCTTTATAAAATAATCTTTATCTATAAAACTTTTATTTCAATTGAAAACCAAATCCTTTTATTTTAATGATCAAAAATAGTATTTCCAAAATATTTTGTTTTCCTTTATCTAAAGTTTACCCTTTTAATTTTCTTTAGGATTTTATTTGATCCAACTGGTTTGAAGTCCCAATTGAATTCAAAAAGTTTCTTCTGGCTCTGAAAATCAAACAAAGTTTTATTTTATTAATTTATTTTCACACTACAAGATTTGGAAAATCTTGGGATGTGACAATTACGATCAAAGTCATTGACTTTATATTGCTATAAACAACTTACGAAGTGATCCTAATCCTTAGACCATGAGATCATGTCAATCACTAACACCGGAAGAGTTTCTTATTGACATCAAACGTCACACGTAACTGGGTGATTATAAAGATGGCTTCAAAACTACTAAAGTGTTATGTTGATACACATGGATCAAGAGTGGAATTTTTTCATCCCGATGACGGATAGATATACTCTAGGCCCTCTCGGTGATATCACATTGGTTATCTTGCAAGCAAGTGATTTGATCACTAGAATGTTATATCACGGGAACGAGAAAAGAGTGCATGTCAGTAACGAGATCAAACTAGGTATGGAGATACTGATGATCGAATCTCGGACATGTAATATATCGTGAAACAAAGGGATTAAGATACAAGCGTAAAAGGTTCCGACGATCACAGGAAAGTCATCGTTGAATGTGTGGGAGTTAGTATGGATCTCCAGGTCCCGCTACTGATTATTGATCGGAGAAGGGTCTCGATCATGTCCACATTATTCGCTAACCATAGGGTGACACACTTAAGGGACAAGGACATGCAATTGGAGCAAAAGTTTCATGCCGGAAAGAATAACAAGCGCAGGAATTTATTTCACTAGATACCGAAACAGGTTTTTGGGTGAAATTGCAGAAAGTGTTTTTGCATGTGAAATAGAATTCTAGCAAGGGGTTATATGTGAATGTTTGTCATTAAAGTGATTGAAAAAATTCTGAGTACATAAAAAGAGTTTTATTTAATGAGAGTTTGCATTAAATTTGGTGGAATTTAATAATAAGTTTGAGTGGGATTTTGAGTGGAGGGAATTTAAAGGAATTTTGTGAGTGGAGTGTCCACCCACATGAATGAGGGGAGGGCAAGGGGGCAGCCCCCATGCGCCGGCCACCCCCTTGGGGTTCCCCCTCTCCTATAAAAGGCACCCCCTCTCCTCTCTCTCACTCACACCTCCTCGTGAAGGATCTCTCTCCCCCTCTAGAATTTATCCCCCATGGTTTCGGACTAGCGAGATACATGTTCCCGGTGGCTATTCGACAAGAAAGGGCTGTGCTTCCGCTGCATCGCTGGAGCGAGGAGGCGAAGGTTGCTCAGTGTCTTGTACGTGTGTGCGAGCACGGATGCGCTGCTACTTTGCGGCGCTAGGACTTCCTCTCGATCTTGAGATCGGCAAGAGATCTTCTACATCAACCACGAGTTAAACTCGTTAAGCTTTGTCGGTCTTCAAGGGTATGTTCTCTATGGATATACATTTGCCCGTTGTTTGTATCTAGTAGATAGATCTTGGTACATAGTTCCCATCGTAGGAATTTTTTTGTTTTCTATGCTGCGAACCCTTCAGTGGTATCAGAGCCGGATCTATGCGTAGATGCTTTACACGGGTAGTACACATATGAGTATGTGGGCGATGATGATCATGTTGTTGCTCCTTAGTTGTAATTTTGGATATTGGTGGCATAGTGGGATGAAGCGGCCCGGACAAACTTTACATGTCCTCGCACATGAGACCTGTTCCACGCTTGACATGCAACTAGTTTGCATAAGTGGCTAGCGGGTGTCTATCTCTCCTACTACAGTCAATATCTATTTTGCAACGAGTTGTCAACAATTTGGTTATCCTTGTTGTGGTTCATGTTCGTAGGTAAGAACGGTTCTATCTTCGAAATCCCTAAGCCACGTAAAACTTGTAATGGATAAATTAGAGGCGTCTAGTTTAGATTGTTGCTAGGCTAGTGTTATGATATGGTGTTGTTGTAAGTAGAAGTATGAGATGATACTCTTACAACACACATAACATGTAAGTTCCATAGACCTTGGCCTTACACACAAAGGTATGATAGTGATCATATCACAGTGCACATGATAGAGATCATATGCGGAAACCATATCATTTCACTAATAAACATGTGATGTTTGATAGCATCTTATATTGCTTGTTTAGTGCTTTATTATCATAATAAGATGATCCCTCATTTAAATATCAAGATAAGAATGTGTTCTTCCTTTAGTATGCATCGATTATGTTTTCGTCGCTCCAAGATATCACGTGATGATTGGGTGTTCTTGGATCCACGACCATATTTCGGGTGTAAGACAGTTACACACGCGAATACTAAGGTTCTAACTTGACGAGCCTAGCATGTATATACATGGCCTCGGAACACGGACCGAAAGGTTCAGCATGAGTCATATAGTAGATATGATGCCCATTTGATGCTCGCCTTTGAAGCTACACCAACTCACGTGATGACCGGACTTGGTGTAGTGGATTTGGTTCATGTAATCACCAAAAAGGCACGAGGGATGTCGTTTTTGAGTGGGAGTTCATTCGTAATGTGGATTAGTTGAATTCAATCTATCATAAACTTAGTCTAAACTTTACAAATTCTATTGTAGATGGCACCACCTGCTTTTAATTTCAATGTGTTCATGGAGAAAGAGAAACTTGCAACGAACGGTAGCAACTTTACCAAATGGGCCATGAATTTGAGGATTCTCCTCTCTGCTGCACAAAAGCAATATGTGCTGGAAGCGCCGCTAGGCCCCCCACCTTTTGAGGATTCCCCTGACGAGGATAAGAATGTCTATCAGACTCGTCAGGAGGACCACAACTTAGTTCATTGCGGCATATTGTATGGGCTAGAGCCGGAACTTTGAAACCGTTTCGAAAATGGCAATGCGTTTGATACAATGGGTGAGTTGAAAATGATTTTCGACACACATGATGCTGTAGAGAGCTACAATGCTTCATAAAAGTTCTTTAGATGCATGATGGAAGAGCACAACTCCATTAGTGAGCATGTACTCAAGATGTCGGGTTACGCCGATAAGCTTGTGTCCTTGGGAATATCGATTCCCATTGACTTAGGCATCCATCGTGTTCTGTAGTCTCTGCCACCTAGCTATAAGAGCTTCGTGATGAACTATAATATGCAAGGCATGAAGAAGTCTCTCCCCGAGCTTCTGTCAATGCTTAAAACTGCAGAAGTAGAGATCAAAAGGGAACATCAAGTGTTGATGATCAATAAGAACACTGGTTTCAAGAAAGAAAAGAAGGGAAAACGGAAGGGAAGTAAGGGCGGCAAGCCGGTTGCCGTGCCTGAAAAGAAACCCCGAGTTGGCCCTAAGTCTGATACCGAGTGCTACTATTGTAAGGGGATTGGCCACTGGAGGCGCAACTGCCGCAGGTATTTGGCAGACAAGAAGGCCCGCAAGGCAAACAAAGGTATATATGATATACATGTTATTGATGTGTACTTGACTAGTGCTCGAAGTAGCACCCGAGTATTTGATACCGGTTCAGTTGCTAATATTTGTAACTCAAATCAGGGGTTGCGGAACAAGCGACCGCTAGCAAGGGGTGAAGTCAAGATGCGTGTCGGCAATGGATCAAGCGTTGATGTGATCGGCGTCGAAAATCTACCTCTCCACTTGCCATCGGGATTAGTGATAAACTTAAATAATTGTTATCTGGTGCCAGCACTGAGCATGAACATTGTATCTGGATCATGTTTGATGCGAAGTGGTTATTCATTTAAATCTGAGGACAATGGTTGTTCTATTTATATGAATGAAATCTTTTATGGTCATGCACCGATGATGAATGGTTTATTTCTATTGGATCTCGATAATAATGTTACACATATTCATAATGTTGATGCTAAAAGGATTAAACTAAATGATGATATATCCGCATATATGTGGCACTGCCGTCTAGGTCATATTGGCGTTAAACGCATGAAGAAGCTCCATTCGGATGGACTTTTGAAATCACTTGATTTTGAATCATTTGATACATGTGAGCCATGCCTTATGGGCAAGATGACTAGAACGCCGTTTTCCGGTTCAATGGAACGGGCGGCAGATTTATTGGAAATCATACATTCTGATGTATGTGGTCCAATGAGTGTGTCGGCGCGAGGTGGATATCGTTATTTTGTTACTTTCACGGATGATTTGAGTAGATATGGTTATATCTACTTGATGAAACACAAGTTTGAAACCTTTTAAAAGTTCAAGGAATTTCAGAATGACGTGGAAAATCATCATAATAGAAAGATCAAATTTCTACGGTCCGACTGTGGAGGTGAGTATCTAAGTTACGAGTTTAGCACTCACATGAAAGAGTGTGGAATTGTTTCACAACTCACACCTGCCGGAACACCATAGCGAAATGGTGTGTTGAAACGTTGTAATCGTACTTTATTGGATATGGTTCGATCTATGATGTCTCTGACGGACTTGTCGTTGTCATTTTGGGGTTATGCACTAGAAACTGCTGCATTCACTTTAAATCGGGCACCATCTAAATCCGTTGAAAAGACACTGTATGAATTATGGTTTGGAAACAAACCTAAGCTGTCATTTCTTAAAGTTTGGGGATGCGATGTTTATGTGAAGAAACTTCAACCAGATAAACTCGAACCCAAAGCGGAAAATGCGTCTTCATAGGATACCCTAAGAAAACTATTGGGTATTCCTTCTATCACAGATCTGAGGGCAAGGTTTTTGTTGCCAAGAATGGATCCTTTCTAGAGAAAGAGTTTCTCACGAAAGGTGTGAGTAGTCGGAAGGTAGAACTCGAAGAGGTTATTGAACCTTCTCTTCAAAATATGGCGAGTAGCGTAGCGCCAGAATTCGTTCCGGAGTTGGCTTCACCATTTGAAGAAGGAACTAATGATAATGATCATGAAACTCTGAAAGAGAATACTACCAAACCTCGCAGGTCTAGCAGGACGCATGCAGCTCCCGAGCTGTACGGAAATCCTGTCATGAATTTCATGGTTGATGAAAATGATGACCCTGGGACGTATGAAGAAGCAATGATGAGCCCGGATTCCAACAAATGGTTAGAAGCCATGAAATCCGAGATGGAATCCATGTATGAAAATAAAGTTTGGAACTTTGTGTACTTACCTCACGACCGAAAGGCTGTGGAGAATAAATGGGTTTTCAAAAGGAAAACTGATGTTGATGGTAATGTAACCGTCTATAAAGCTCGACTTGTCGCAAAGGGGTTTCGACAAATTCAAGGAGTTGACTACGATGAGGCATTCTCTCCCGTAGCGATGCTAAAATCAGTTAGGATTATGTTAGAAATTGCTGCATATTTCGATTATGAGATATGGCAGATGGACGTCAAAACCGCGTTTCTCAATGGTAATATTGAAGAAGAGTTGTATATGATACAACCAAAGGGTTTTGTCGATCCTAAGGATGCTAACAAGGTTTGCAAGCTTCAGCGATCCATCTATGGATTGAAGCAAGCATCACGAAGTTGGAATCTCCGCTTTGATGAGGTGATCAAAGAGTTTGGATTTTTCCAAACTTATGGAGAAGCTTGTATTTACAAGAAAGTGAGTGGGAGCAATGTGGCATTTCTGATACTATATGTGGATGACATATTATTGATTGGAAATGATATAGATCTTTTAAACAGTGTTAAAAGTTATCTAAACAACAAATTTTCAATGAAGGACCTAGGTGAAGCGTCATACATATTAGGCATAAAGATCTATAGGATAGATCTAGGCGCCTAATAGGGCTATCGCAAAGTACATACCTTGATAAGATTTTAAAGAAGTTTAAAATGGAAGATAGTAAGAAGGGGTTATTACCTATGACACAAGGCACGACATTGAGTAAGACTCAAAGTCTGGCTACGGCGGAATAAAGAGAGAAAATGGACAAAGTCCCCTATGCTTCAGCCATAGACTCTATAATATATGCCATTCTATGTACAAGACCGGATGTGGCATATGATATTAGTTTGACTAGTAGGTACCAATCGGATCCAGGTTCGGAACACTAGAAAGCGGTCAAGAATATCCTTAAGTACTTGCGAAGAACTAAGGATATGTTTCTTGTATACGAAGGTGAAGAAGAGATCGTCGCTAAGTGTTATGTTGACGCTAGCTTTGACACCGATCCGGGTGACTCTAAGTCTCAATCCGGATACGTATTTCTCATGAATGGCGGAGCGGTTAGTTGGAGGAGCTCCAAACAACCTGTGGTGGCGGGATCAACAACGGAGGCCGAATATGTTGCTGCTTCGGAAGCGGCTCAGGAAGCAGTTTGGATGAAGGAGTTCATATCCAAACTAGGTGTGGTTGCAAACGCTTTGGACCCAATGGTGATCTATTGTGCAACAATGGTACCATTGCCAATGCCAAAGAGCCAAGGTCTCACAAGCATTCCAAGCATATTAAGTCAGAAGCTCTTTTCTGGCACCGTTACCACTCGTATTTCACTATCTCTTCGCCGAACTAGTGCACCTATACACCTGACAAGTGTATTGGGTGTGTTGGGGACACAAGAGACTTCTTGTATGTTAATTGCAGGGTTGCTTGAGAGGGATACCTTTGACCACTTCCTCCCTGAGTTCGATAAACCTTGGGTAATCCACTTAAGGGAAACTTGCTTCTGTTCTATAAACCTCTGCACTTGGAGGCCCAACAACTGTCTACAAGAATAGAAGTGCGTAGACATTATGCTACTGAAAGTTATTTTGAGAGAGGGAAACATGGTTTTATGCATCTCAATAATGTTAATTTTCCCCATTTTATGTTGAAAGCTTTGAAGTTGCATTTGTTTTGTCTTCCTATGCTAGTGGCTTTTTGCTTCAACAATTTGTTTTCCCATGATACCCCCATGCATAGGAAGTGGGTTAGACTCAAATGTGTTGGTTATTTGCTTCTTGATGGTCTCTTTCACTTCAAATATTTATCTCCTTTGTGAGCATCTTTGAAAGTTTCAAGCCTGACTTAAAGGCATTAAAGAAAAGTACTTGTTGGGAGATAACCCAAGAGTTTTGTTGAGTCTTGGAAGTTATTGCCTCAGTAATAACCTCTCCTTATCCTTTTTGTTTTGGTTTTTGTGTCAAGTTCAACTATTTTTGTGAAGTAGAGGAGTTGTGAAAAGTGGCTGTCCTGGGACAGATTTTTTGTGCTGCATTGTAAAAATTCATGAGGAAGCTCAGTACATCGGATGGAGCTATATTTTTCTGAGCTTGTTCTCCAGGTTGTTACCCAACCTTCATTACTTCTGAACTTTTTTATTTGAGCAACACAAGATTTTCGAAAAAATCAATCTTTGCCTGCTGGTCTGTTTTGGCAGATTTTTGCCGTCATTTGCATTTGCCTCTTATAGAAGATTTTGTGTTGATGGGTTTTCAGTTGAAGTGTGTACCTAAAGGTTATTGTTTTTGCTTACACTAATGTTGTCATTAAGGTTTGTGTATTTCCTTGAGAGGAAAGGAATTTCTAGGACAGGGGGGAAAGGAATCTGCAGAGTTCGTCTTTGAATAGGTAAAAGTGGTGAAAACAGAAGGTTCGTGAAACCCCAATCTTTTTATATTTTTGATGTTTTTAATACATAAGGGAAGTTACGAGATGGAACAGAGGAGGAACCGGAGGCCGGGGTGGCCAAACCCACCCCAGGCGCAGGCCCCAGCTGGCCGCGCCTAGAGGGGGTGTGCCACCCCTGAGCTCCGACTTCGCCTCATTTCCGTGTCAGTACCTTCCTTATGCATTGAAACTTCGTAATATATAATCCCCCGGATCCCCGAGGTTCGTGCATCATGTTCTCGTCGTGTTTTCATTTCGATCTGTTTTTGTCAGGAAATCTTCTCAAGTTTAGAGCGCCATGGCCTCCGCCAACGATAAAGGCAAGAAGCTCGAGGAAGAAGATCCTCAAGACCCAAAGGAGGAGGAGATTGAAGGAGACATGGAGGAGGACAAGAATCCGGATATCCGCGCTACTGTCGCAAGCATTGGATTGGTGGCACGACCTACCAATCTTAGGAGGACAACACGGATGTCTACAGGGGGGAGAACTCCACGTCATATCCTCGCTCCACGCACACTTCCTCCTCGTACCACCTGTTCTAACCATGCAGGGAAGAAACAATCTAATAAGGAAGAGTGGAGAAAGAATGACAAGGATTGGGATCCTCGGTCCGAATTGATCATGAGCTGCATTGAGCATAATTCAGAGTTGATTCGTACTCTGACCTTCGATATGGAGGATTTGAAGAAAATTATTGAAGAGCGTATCAAGAGAACACCGCCACCACCGAAGGAGTAATTATTCATCAGGTTTGGCATCCCCTTGGCTTGTTCCAAGCTTGGGGGAGTGCCGCGGTATCACCACCATTATCTTCCATCTTTTACCTTTTTAGTGGATTCATATCTTTGGTAGAGAAGTTATCTTATAGTTTGGTTTGCATGTGGAAATATCTCTCCTTTAGTTGATTATCTATGTATCCCTTGGTGTGAGTGCCTTTACTGAATATTAATGAGAAGTCTCATCTTTTAATTTTTGCACTTCTTATTTTTATTTTGCAATCTCTATTATATGACGGATCTTTTTGATCAGTATTTGGCATCACTTTGGGAGCATCAAGTAACTCTAAATTGGTTTTGGCAAATCAAGCTCTGGTCAGTAGCAACAATTTTTAAGGTTTGAAAGAAAAATAGAAAAAGCTTACGGGTATTTGGTATCATCTATTTTCTTTCTTGATTGGCTCATAAGCTTAGTATTCTTTATTTAAGATCTTTTGTGTCTTCAAGGAAGGTTGCATGTTTGGCTTTATTACTTGTATGTTTGCTTGTTTCTTTCAACTCTCTTGCTTGCTACCCAGCCTTGCTAGCCAAAAATTTGTTTTGAGAAGGCTTACTTCTCATGTTTCCAAATCCCTGTGAACCCAACCTTTGCCATTTATGTCCACCATATCTACCTAGTAGCATTATTGCTATTCCAAGCAAATTCTCAAGCTTCATCTATCTTTCGAATTAAAAAGTATTTTGTTATGTGAAAACTAGTTAGTAAATCTCTCACGAACTTAATGGCACACCTTATTTCCTTGCCCCTAATAGACTTGAACCATTGTGGACATCGAAGTTGTATATGCTTGCATCTATACGTTGGAATTAGCAGAACCGTGCTGTCACGGGGAACGTTTTCAACATTGCACTTATACTCTGTACACCGTTGATATTGTGCTCGTTTGTATGTGGATGTCACCGGTGTGAAATAAAAAGGGAGCTTGTAAGTCCATGGAGTTTGTATTTTGTGTTAGAGAAACGCCTGGGCCTCTAGCCTAAGCCATGCCTAATCATGGTGGAAACTTGCAGCATCACCATAGTGAGCAATCTGTGAAGCATCCTCAATAAAAAGCTATGCATAGAGTAAATAAAAAGATCGTTGAGATGCTCACTGTCTGCTTGCCTTGTCATTTTGGTTATGGGAAAGCTCATGTACCATGTGCAAGGGGTACCCCGTCGGCGGTTCTCAATGATATGCAAGTACTTACAATGACAAGAACTTACCTGTGACCGAAGTTGAGTAGCATGAGGAGTGGCCCTCATATTCAAGGGACATGAGATTGCCAACTTATATTTCGTCAAGCATATACTCCATCCTTATTCACTTTAACCTTAATCATCTCAATATGCCTAGGGCAATGAGGGCTCAAAGCTAGTAAGTACCATAATCTTTTGTAAGCTCTTTATGACTTGTAATCCTTGCTTCCCTCCAAGAAGGGACCTTTCTCCCACTTCCAAGTTGAGTCAGTAAACCTACTTCCTTTCTATCTCAAGCAAGCATTTGAGTTGTTGTGTTTCAAGCATTCATATGGTGATTTATTCAATCATGTCCTTCATCTTCCTTGTTTGCACAAAACTCTTATCTATTGAGTATTACTTTGAAAGCCTTCACTTGTGAAAAACCTTTTTGAGCAAAGAGTGCTCCTGTTATAAAACTTCTACAAAAAGATTTTTGTAAAACTGTTTGCCAGGTGTTATCTGACCAAGAACAAGTTTGCCAATTACAATTATGATTTATCTTTATGCATCTCTATTGTGACTGTTGTACTTGGTTGCAAGCTAAGTTATATAATGGTGAGTTGCTTTCTTCTATGAGTTGTGCAATGGTAAGTGTGATGCTTCTTGTTCGTATTCTTTTATCGACACTTCACTCCATAAACCCGTGGACATGTTTACTGAGATCAGTTTTCGCTTGGGGACAAGCGAAGTCTAAGCTTGGGGGAGTTGATACGCCCAATTTGCATAACCTTTCTATATCATAATTTACCTCTATTCATTGATACATGTCTTATTATGAGGTGTTACTTATGGCTTTTCATCTGTTTATGCATGTTGGATGATTCTTGGAGGATGGACTGTGGGAGTCTAGATTCTGATGGAAAAGAAGGCGTTTTGATGCAATTTCACGAAGATCAGAAAAATATAAAATATGGAAACATATTATTTTCCTAGAAGATTGAGGAAGCCATAAGGAGGAGCGAAGAGGGGCCGTAGGGGGGCCACACCCCATAGGCGCGGGCCCACCTTGGGCCGCGCCTAGGGCAGGTGTGGCCCACCTGCCCGGCTCCCGACTCCGCCCCTTCGCCTATATCTTCCCTACGGAACCCTAAGGCTAGGGGAGCGACCACAGATAGATTTCCGCCGCCTCTGGGGGAGGGGCAGAAAACACCGGGAGAGAAAGATCCCTCCGGCAGACAGATTTCTGCCGGGGAAATTCCTCCCGGAGAGGGGAGGCCGTCGCCATCAACACCATCGTCAATCTAGGCTTCATCGGGATCATCATCCACACCATCATCTCCACCAGCACCATCACCACCACTCTGTCCTGCTGTAACAATTGTGTTGGATATTGCTTTAGTTCTTAGGGGAAACTTTCCCGGTGTTAATTACTATTGTAGTTGATGCTTGTGAGTGGAACCATTGGATTATTGTTTATGTTCAGATTGTTATCCATTAACATATCATCTTTAATCTTGATCCATATGATGTCTTGTGAGTAGTTCGTTGTGTTCTTGAGGACATGGGAGAAGTCATGTTGTTAGTAGTGGATTTGGTTGAGTTATTATTCAATGGTTTAGTATTTAAGTTGTGGTGCTATTCTTCTAGTGGTGTCATGTGAACATCGACTACATGATACTTCACCATTTATGGGCCTAGGGGAATGCATTGTGTATTTGGCTACTAATTATGGGGTTGTCGGAGTGACAGAAACCAAAACCCCCGTTAGGACACCTTTGCACAAGGGAGTGTAGGAACTCAGAGTTTAAGGCTATGGTTAGATTTATATCTTAATTACTTTCCTGTAGTTACGGATGTTTGCAGGGGGTTTAATCACAAGTATGTACTAGTCCAAGTAAGGTCGGTATGTTAGCACGGGTTCACCCACACAATACTTACAGCACCAGAGAAGAGTACTCAGCTATTTGAAGCAAAAGCACTTAACAGAATTCCCACGTGTCCTCGAGAACGTTTGGTCCTTATAAGTATTTCCACCGACTTGTCCTTTGCTAAGAAAGGATTGGGCCACTTGCTCCGTTTCTTCGTTGTCTTTATTACTTGCTCCTTGTTTTGTTGCCTTATCAGAAAACCACTAAAATCCGTTTGCTAAGTATTCACAGGGATTTCCTGCTCCACACCACTGTTCAGCACCTTCTGCTCCTCATTGGGATCGACACTCCTATTTATCGAAATTACTGCGATACACCCCCTATACTTGTGGGTCATCAGTTCTCTTTTGCGGAATTGAGCTTTTTGAAGGAGTTAATACAGTAGCTTGTGTTTTTAGTGAAAAGTTTTGCTATTCCAAAGCTTTGCCAGAGGTCTAATATATTTTGATTAAACTAATGTTGCTAATGAAGATTGTGTGAAGTTTTGTATGAAGGAAAAAATTTTAGGTGTAGAGAGAGAATGATGCAATGAGATGAAGAATGGACAAAAGCTTAAGCTTGGGGATGCCACCATGGTGTCACCCCAAGAAATATCCAAGATGTACAACCGTTAAAGCTTGGGGATGCCCAAGGCATCCCCTTCTTCATCAATAAAAAGCTTAGGTCTGCCTAGACACTTCATTTTTATTATTTCATGCACAGTTGTGTTGTTCTTGGAGCGTCTTAGTTTTCGTTTGCTTTGCTTAGTTGTTTAGTTTGCTTGAGTAGTTTGGACCCCCGCTTGCGCTGTGTTTTGTTGCAAATAAGTTGCTTGGTGTTGGAAAGGAGTAGAAAGTTCTTGTTTGGAAGTGCAAGAGGAGCTTGCATTGACTGCGACTTGGACTTTTAATGCCATGCTAGGTGTTGTTTTGACTTTATGCTTAGTAATTATTGATGTAGCATGGATTGCTCCAAGTCATTGGGATTGCTTAGTGTGCCTTGAAGAAATTATGCGTTGTTTTAGCATGCAAAGGCATAGTATGGTGGTATTCTCCTTTGAGGTTTGTTTGGGTTGACTTGGCACATACTCACACCATGTTATGACTCTCACTAGTCACCATTAGCCTCTATGATCATTTAGTCCTTGACTTGTAGTACCACTCTATGCTTTGATTAGTAATGTTTTGTCGCTCTGCATGATTATGGCCGCTATTGATCTCTTATTTGGTTGCTCCCAGTCTTTTGCTAGCCTCCACTTGTATGAGTAAGCTCTACTCATGCCTCCAACTCCCAAAATAAACCAAGTTATTACAAACTGTCCACTATAAACTCCTATGCATGGTGTGTTACACCATTCCAAGTATATTATTGTTTTCAACTATCTTCCAATTAAAAACTATTTTGTTATGTGAAAACTTAGTGATTAAAGCCCTCACAAACTTGATGGCACACTTTTTATTCTTTGCCCCTAATAAACTTGAACCATTGTGTCTCTATGTTGTATATGCTTGCACTTATACGTTATAATTAGCAGAACCATGCTATCACGGGGAACATTTTCAACATTGCACTCGTACTCTGTACTCAGTTGATATCATGCTCTTTTGTTTGTGGATGTCACCGGTGTGAAATAAAAAGGGAACTTGTAAGTCCATGGAGTTTGTATTCTGTATTAGAGAAACGTCTGGGCCGCTAGCCTAAGCCATGCCTAATCATGGTGGAATCTTGCAGCATCACCATAGTGAGCTATCTATGAAGCATCCTCAATAAAAAACTATGCATATAGTAAATAAAAAGATTGCTGAGATGCTCATTGTCTACTTGCCTTGTCATTTTGGTTATGGGAAAGCTCCTGTACCATGTGCAAGGGATACCCCGTTAGTGGTTCTCAATGATATGCAAATACTTACAATGACAAGAACTTACCTGGGCCTAAAGTTGAGTAGCATGAGGTGTGGCCCTCATATTCAAGGGACTTGAGATTGCCAACTTATACTTCGTCAAGCATATACTTCATAGTTTGTTCACCTTAACCTTAATCACTTCAAGATGCTTATGATAGGGGCAATGAGGGCTGAAAGCTAACAAGTACCATAATTTTTGTAGGCTCTTCTTGAAACTTGAAATCCCTGCTTCCTTTATGAAAAGACATTTCTTCCACCACTATTGAGTCTCCACCTTCTACCTTTAGGCGCCATTAAGAGAGCATAGTTGCCATTCTTAGTTTTATGTGCAGTGTCCCAAAGCTTATTGATTGATGCATATTGTGTTATTACTTGTTCTTGTGCTACTTGTTTCTAGTCACCCTTGTGAACTTTGAAGGTGTCCTATGCATCTATTTGCTACTCTATGAGGGACAAGCTGATTGCCACTATGCTATGTTTTCTGTATGTGAAACAAAAAACGTTTTTAAATGCATGTTATTCATGATCTTTGTTTGTATCTTGTCATGTTGCAACAATAGTTGCTCTGTCTTACTATTAGAACTCCATTCTTTCATGTTCATGTTTAGAGTTCTTTGATCCCAGCTTTCAATGCTTGCAAATGGTTAGATCTTTATTGTGAGGGTGCATGTCACCTCAAAAATTATTCTTTTTATCACTTACCTACTCGAGGATGAGCAGGAGTTAAGCTTGGGGATGCTTGATACGTTGGAAACGTATCTATAATTTTTGATGTTCCATGCTTGTTTAGTATCTACTTTGCTTTTCTTTGTCCACACTTTGAGGTGCTTTTTTATATCTTTTCTGGTACTAACCTATTAACAAGTTGCCATAGTGCCAGTTGCCTGTTTCCTGCTGTTTTTGGTTTCAGAAAAGCTAGTAAATAAATATTCTCGGAATTGGACGGGACAAACGCCAAAGTCAATAACTTTCCTTGGGGAACAAGAAGTCCAAAGGGGAGACGGAGAGGCGAGCCAGGGCCGCCACACCCCTAGGTGCGGCCAGGGGTGGGCCCGCGCCTAGGCAGGGTGTGGGCCCCCTGGCCACCTCCTTGGCCTCCCCCTTCGCCTATAAGAAGCCCCCGATGCCTAAACCCTAAGCACCCGATCAAATTTCCACGAAACCGTCTGTAGCCGCCGCCACCATCGTCCCTAGATCGAAGGGATCTGAAGTTCTTCCCGGCACCCTGCCGGAGGGGAGATCATCCCGGAGGCCGTCTTCTCCGGTATGATGCGTGAGTAGTTCCACCTTGGACTATGGGTCCATGTAGTAGCTAGATGGTTGTATCTCCTCTTTTGTGCTTTCATTTATAGATCTTGTGAGCTCCGTTCATGATCAAGGTATAATCTATTTGTAATCATACATGTTGTGTTTGTGGGGATCCGATGGATATTGAGATTATTATGTTGGATTGATTAATGGTTTTGTCTTTATGATTCTATCATGTATGTGTTGTTTTTGATCTTGCATGCTCTCCGTTGTTAGTGGCTATCTTAGCCAAGTAGTTGCTAGTGACTCCAAGAGGGAGTATTTATGCTCGATAGTGGGTTCATGCCTCTAGTTTCCAAGGGAAGTGACAGAAATATCTTCGGTTGTAGATGTGTTGTTGTCACTAGGGAGAAAACAACGGTCTCTTGTTCATGGAACATGTGGACTGTTTACCTTACACACTTTGCTTAAAGCAGTTGTCTGTTGCTTGCAACTTAATACTGGAGGGGGTTCGGATGATAACCTAAAGGTGGACTTCTAGTCATAGATGAAGTTGGATGGCGGTCTATGTATCTTGTTGTATTGCCCAATCGAATCTCATAGGATCTTTTCTGACTAGTATTGCATTGTTATGCCTTGCTCAGTTCCTGTCAATTGCCCTGCTGTAATTTGTTTACCCTTCATGCCATGTTGTTTATCTAAGGAGAGCACCTCTAGTGAACTATGGACCCCGGTCCAATCTTTACCATTGATACACCTTCCACTGTTACTTGTTTACTTGCTGCAAACCATTACCTTCTACACCATACGTTTAATCCTTTGTTACAGCAACCGGTGAGATTAACAACCTCACTGTTAGTTGGGGAAAAGTCTTGAGTTTGTGTTGTGCAGGTCTCCGCGTTGTTTGCAACACCTGTGTGACGTTTTCTTCCTCCTACTGGTTCGATAACCTCAGTTTCAACTGAGGGAAGACTTGCTTTTGTGCTGCTTCACACCTTGCTCTTGGGGTTCCCAACAGGCTCCACGTCAACTGAGCAATCAGTCCACATGAGGCTTTGCAGTCTATCTTGGTCCAAACATGATAAATTGGAGTGCAAGAAAACAAGCAACCGTCTCATGGTCAAGTATAGAAGGAAAATATAAGTCCATGGCAAATGCCACGACAGAAGTGATGTGGGTACAAACTCTCCTGACTAAATTAAAAATCCAGCATCCTCGGGCAGCTTAGCTATCATGTGACACTTCGTTTCAAGAATGGGTGGCACAAAAATTATTGGATATAAGATTTATTTCCAAGGGGATCAAGTTGCATATGGGTTTACAAAACCTTGTCAGTGCGCCATCTGCAAATGTTTAAAAACAATCTTAACTTGGACAAGTTATGATTGAGGGGGGGGGGGGGGGGGGGGTGGGGTGTTAATGATATTTGAATAGTTGTAGCTGTCCTGATATTCTTGTAACAATTGTACACTGAACCAAATTATGAGGTATCAGTTTAGTAGAGATAAGGACTTGTAACGAACTCACGCATATCGCTTCCAGAGGTTAATCGGCTATATAAACACGTATGGCAGCCCTCAACGGGGTAACACACGCCTTGAACCAAATTTTATTTGGGAGTGCCTAGATCTCAGGCGTCTGAGAATTATTTATGTCTAAGTCGCTGATGTTATCCTAATATTTATACTAATTCTCAGTTGCAACCTAGTTGCAACTCATAAGATTTGTACTAGTTCTCGGTTACAACCTAGTTGCAACTCATTAAATTCTCAGTTACACCCAAGTTGCAACTCATGTGTAGCTTCCATTTTGCACGAATCACGAGGTAAATCAAATGGTGAAAGAGGCGACTGAGACTTAAGAAGTTCTCGGGCGCCTAAGAACTAGCAAATCCGATTTTATTTATATGCCTATACTTCTCACCATTTTACCTCTTTTCGTTGTAAAATAAACGATGACTTAGACATGGATATATTCATATGGGTGAACCTTGAAGTCTATTTAATATATTTATGATTATGTTTCTTGGGAATAATTAGAAAGTATTAAAAATGTTATAGAAAAATCTAATGATATATTGATTTAATTTGTTCTTCGATAAATGATTTTATACATTCAAACCTGGAGCTCTGCAAGGGCATCGATCAAGCTAACCAGCAATCCAGACACCTTGTAGATCAGTTTAAGCGACCCTACATCTCTCTGCAATGATCACAACTATACAGATTTCTCTGGTTCCTAATTAAAAAGGTAGGTTGCATAAGCAAGTCGAGAGGCAAAAATTCCCGTATTAATATTTTCGCACTACTGAGGCGTTTCAAATGACAAGTCAACTAGAACTAAGTTTTTGCGTTTTCGAAGAAATCTTATCTACAAGCTTATATACCAATAAAAAAGGTTGGGTGTGTCTAGAAGAATCAAATACCACTCGTACAAAAATTTCCATTTGAAGCCAAGATTGTTTCGCACGCTCCATATAGTAGAGCCAAGATTGTTTCGCACTCCACATAGCATTTGGCTGGACAAAAAGCAACCCCAAGGATCGCTGTCGACGAACAGGAGCACAGGGGACAGCAAGAGGCAGATGTAGGGTAAATAAAGAGAGTTCAGAGGCGCAGACAGGAAACGAAAGCCCTAGGAGCTAGCAAGCCCCCTACGACTGCAAGCCCTAGCTTCGCTGGAGGCCGTACGTGGGCATCCTATTCTCCTCCACAGGCTGGTCGACACGTGCCACCGTCCTTGTAACTCGATCGGAAAGCCAAGACATCTCGCTGCTACAGCAGCTGGGTGACGTGCGGCGGCCATTACTGCACTGGCGTACACAGCTCGCACGCTCCCATCCTCAGCATCGGTCTAATCCTCTCGCTCGCTCGCACGCACGCTCGCAACCTCAGCATCGGCCTACCGAGCGAGCCGGCCGCGTCGGGCCTAGCTAATCTCACATCAAATCACCAATCTCCTCCTCCCCCACCACCACCTCCATGACAGCTACGGTACTTACCAGAGAGTAAGAGAGAGAGAGAGAGAGAGAGAGAGACGCGACAACACCAGACGACGGGTAGCCGAGCTAGCGATCAATGTATGCTTGAGTGTGTCTTGCTTGAGAGAGAGAGAGATTAGGTGGGAGGGAAGACATTTCTAGAGAGAGAGAGAGGGGGAGAAGCCGACTTAAAGGCACACAGCGAAAGCATATGATCAGACATCGTCTCTCTGCTGGCTTAGTAAAGTAACAGGAGAGAAAGAGGAGGAGGAGGAAGAAGAAGAAAGATGGGTCGTGGGAAGGTGGAGTTGAAGCGGATCGAGAACAAGATAAGCCGGCAGGTGACGTTCGCCAAGCGCCGGAACGGGCTGCTCAAGAAGGCCTACGAGCTCTCGCTGCTCTGCGACGCCGAGGTTGCGCTCATCATCTTCTCCGGCCGCGGCCGCCTCTTCGAGTTCTCCAGCTCTTCCTGGTAAACCTACCACTCTCCGATCCTCTCCTGCGTGCATACATCATCGCCTGGTGAATAAATTCATAGTGTGTGTGGGCTAATTAACCTTTGTTTGCGGCTACTGTGCCAAGGTTTCATGGGCAGATCGATTTGGCTAGCTTGGGTTTTAGATCCGCAGCTTGTTTATAGATCTATATCTATTTATCTCATAGCTTTGTTTCCTTTGCTTGGTATCTGTTCTCACCGTCTTCCATCGAGTTTTTTCTTCGTGCCAACTTATCGGCGGCTTCATATCAAGATCTGGCCAAATAAACCTGTCATCCTCTTCCCTTCAAACAACATAGATTTACTGCGGAAGAAGAGTTGACTATCAAAAAGATGTGGAAATTAGCAAACTAAACCGGATAGCATTTGGCGTTTTATCGATATGTTCACCACCTGGATCCCGATGTAGATTTTCTGGAGCACCTCACCATTATTGATTTGGACCCCTTTGCTACAATGGGCAGGAACAAAAGAGCCACCCATCTCCCCTTGCCGCTTATTCCTTCCATCTTTAGAGAGTCCTGTTTCACTAGCTATATACTGGTCCTTGCAGCACCTTCTCTCTTGTGTGTACACACGTACACAAGGAGTTACATTTGTGCGACGATCAAGATCTGGGATTACAAAGTTCATCAAAATAAAGATCTGGAATTACCCCTCCAGGATGTTCTCACAAGTTGAAATGGGATCCCAAACTTACTGTTCCATTGGTTACTGTTCCATCGAAGGCGGAAGCTAGCTCTCTCCAAAAAAATCTCAGCTATCCTCATTGAGCCCCGTGTAGTACTACTAGGTGTTGCGTGGCCTGACCGCCGAACCCCCAGTCGTGTCAGCGAAAAAGCAGCACAGCTTGCATGCAATATGCTAATCGGGATAGAGTAGTGGTTTCACCCATGTGCCACAACTGGATGACTGATAGGTCCACAGTGCATGAATGAGTGTACGTGCATGCAAGACAATCCTGGACAATCCTTGTTGGAGTCGCAAAATTTAACAGTAATCCTGTTTATTCCGTTCACAATTATACTGCTGCAACGACAAGTTGAGTAATAAAGCATGAGCAATTTTATTGGGAGGAAGCTTATTGGAAGAAAATACAACCTCTGTTCACAATTATAAGATGCTTTAGATATTTCAGTGTGGACTATATACAGAGCAAAATGAGCGAAACGTGTATAGATACATGCGATTCAGAAAATATCCTTTTTATATTATTTTAGAAAATATCTAAAACATTTTATAATTATACGGAGAGTAGTCTTAAAAAAAGTTGAGATACATTATACTATCTAAAGAGGATTTGTATTCAAGAGTAGAATTTACCGGTGAAAAGAAAATTCACATCTTCAACTAGACTTACAAAGATAATCAAGTTCAGCAACCAACGTCATGTAAACTGACAGGTTAAACCGGATCCAGTTCTAGAGGTCTTGTAAAAGCTGCTGCAATATAGTCAAATTTTCTTATATGGTTTAACTTGCCATTGGTAGAAAATACATGATCCATGTACTCAATTTATTTTCTGTAGCAATTTCAATATCTAAAGCAACTACTTTTGGGGCTTCGTTGATTTGGAGTCGCAAAGGTAGGAATAAAAAACATAGGATTGCAACGTCGTGGTCATTTGAATTTTAAAGGATTTTTGCTTTGTTTGATGGCTACACAGAAACAGAAAAGGAGGATACATTCCTAAATTTTGAGTGGATGCGAAATTTCTTAGTATACAATGTAGTGCAAAGAAATCCTTATGAAAAAATTCTGTAGGATTTAATTTTAGGAATCAAACAACATACATTGTAAAAAATCTTAGGATTCTAATCCTCCATAATTACTATGGAAATCCTTTCAATCAAAAGGGCTCCCATGTTATCTATTCTTGGTTAGTACCTGAAGTATCTCTAGTGTTCTCTTTCAAATTTCTGAGGTATGATTGTCCTTCGATTAATGACATCATAATGGGAGCATTATCATCCATAGTTTTTTATGTGCTTTGTGAAAATATAATATAATCAAATTATTTAACAAAAGATGTTATAATAGATGTGTGAAAGCTCTTACTAGTTTGCGATACACAAAGATGGTGCACAAATAGAATAAATCCCCACACACAAAATACATGACTAATTAAATTATTACCATGCAAAAGAGACTCAATGTAATAGAAACAAAGGAAAGAACATACCATCGCAATATCATGAATTAACACAACACATCTAAGACTATGTGATCATACACCTTACGGCCAGGAAAACATAAGATCATCCACAGGCGAACAATACCTCCAAATCCTTGAGGTGTATAAAAAGACTAGTCATCAAAGTGACCCGCATTTTAACTCAAACTAAATTAAAATTTGTCAAAATTCATCTTATTCCAATGATTTGGTGGAAGTGATTTTTGAAGTTTCAGATATCTGGCCGAGGTAAATAGGTGATTTCCAAAATTTCAGATATCTAGCCGAGGTCTTAATATGTTTGTTACAAAATACTAACCCTAAGCGGCACTATATGAACATTCACACATGTAGCGCATTGAGATTTACACAATTTAGGAGAGATTGTTCCACTGAAGATACTCGATTCTGCCCATAGACCTGTATTTATAGCCGAGGTGTAATTTTACCATTCATGTAAGAGCATATTCACTTGGGGGCCCTAAAGCCCCCCCCCCCCTAAAGGGCTATCAGGATGACGGCGCTCAAAATTACGCTTAGCCAGCCCCTCAATCCTTTTTCAAGCTGGCGCGGCCCGTTTTGATATCCGGCGCCACCAGGCCGAACCCAACCCACGGGGGCTAGCGGGAACACCGCATGGAGATGAAAATGCCGTGGTCCAGCCCTGGCAGTGAGATAGACGGCTCGTTTCCCGAGAGTCGTCCCATCGACGACCATGCGGCGGCGAAATTGCTCGCCAACGTTCTCCGCCATGCCCTTCCCGCCTTTTCCACCACTTCCTGCCCGGGCTTCACGCCCTTTTCTCGCTATATGTAGACGCGACAGCCATCGCCATTGCCATTGCAGATCTACACCATGACCATACCTCACACCCTCTCCCGCGATATCTAGGGCGATGGCAGGAGGTGCTGTTTTCGCCAGTAGGGATGGCGCATAGCCATGCCTGGCCGCTATGGTTCCACGCCTCGCCCACCACCTGTAAGAGAGCCGTGGCACCCGTTTCCGCCTCTCCCTAGACCCAACCACACTGACTCGGAGTGCTCCGACGTGGAGTGGATCGAATATGATGACTCCGACATAGCCAACACTAAGGACTTGGGCTAGGCCAGTTCCGACCCCGAGTCTGGCGAGCCACTTGAACAGTGGGTGACCAACCGCCGTATTCGACATGAGCGCTGATGATCGCTTTTGCGGCCGCCTATACCCCACGGGTCGGCTTATCGAACCACCGGCGAGCCTTACGGGTGGGACATCTTTCGCAAAGTTTTCCTACCAGAGCACCTCTTGTCGCAACAACTCGATAATGTCCAAAAGCGTTTCCTCTGTGTGTCGCGCAGATACCCCGGCGACGCTGACTTGCATGCCGGGCGCGACCGAGCTAAGGAGGAAGCCGAGACATAGTCTTGTGGGGTGTCACCAGAGGGCCGCCGTCGCGCCCTCTGGCGAGAGCAGCGCCTTCGGCCGCCGGAGGCATTAGTTTTTATCTTTTCCTTTCTATGTAAATAAAAGTGTCTTAATGAAAATTGAAGTGTTTGAATGTTTGATTAATTTTTGTATAGGGGCAGGGCTGGGATCCACCCCCTCCCCCCCCCCTCAAATCATGAACTTATCCGGTGCCCCCCTCCCATACGGCTCAAAATCAGGCCGTGCCGGACGCCGTATGGGGGGGGGACGAGTGGAGATGCTCTAAGGTCAGGTGTCGATCCTCAAAGAAGCTCAGAATCACATGCAATAATGAGTAGTATTTTCATCCATGCATTTGCATAGACTCTGAACCAATGCACACTTCTGGCCTAGAACACTTACAATAAATCATACTCTCTTTGTTCTCTTTGTCCGCCTTCTCTAAACTGAATGGATGCACTTCGATATCTAAACAATTCCCCTAGGGTTTTTCTCTCGAGTTTTTATTACCTTACATTTTATTAGTTAAAGATATTTGGGAAATTCTAATTAGCATGTGGAGGAAAATTAGACTGCCCATGATGTGTCGTATTTATTTTTCCTTGTAGAGAGCACATGTATTCATGCATGCATAAATCTATCCAGCTCATATTGAGATCATCACATTAATGGATAAATTAGAAAATTCAAATTATTTATCTATGAAATCGTTCATCCCATTTGCGATCCCTTTACACCAATGTGTTTGATTTGCAAGGGTTTCGAAACTAGGTCTCATGTTGCTATGTGTCGATGAATTTTTTGTTCGTCTCACTTGTTGCTAGATTATAATAATCCTAATGTTATCAGACGAACAATGAACAATCATCAAGATAAAATCCAAAATTAGAAAATACTTTTTATATGTTTCCTCAGATTCTAGGTCAACTCCAAGTAAATTTCATGTTAGCTTTAACTATTGTTTGATAGGATTTTACAACCGACTCCAAATATTAATTAGGTTAGTAATTCATCCAAACTGCAGGGAAATATTACTATTGTTATTATGTGCCGCCGCACTGTGCATGTATATGGCAACTATGCATCCTCGGGTCATATTTCAATCCTATTAAGATTTATTCTAAGCAATGTGGTGTTCTATCATCATATTCTAAGCAATGGATCATTTGTGGGTCACCTTCATACATAAACTTTGAACTAGGCTAGGAGTGCCATCTCAACCAGTCATTTGTTGCGGCGTCACAATATGTATACATTTTTTGTGTGAAATCCACAGTATGTACACATACAAGCTTTTTTTTTTAGTCTTTGAGATACATGCAAGCTATTTCTGCAGGAGCTTTGAGCTATATAAGCACCCTGGAGTTTAAGTTTTGCACTTTTCCAATACTTGAACGATCATTTTCAAATTCCTTTATTTTTTAAAATTTTCTGCATATCCATTATTATATGATTAAACTGATCCCTTGGCATTTTTTATGTCCACAGCATGTACAAAACACTTGAAAGATACCGCACCTGCAACCACAGCTCACAAGAAGCAACCCCTGCATTGGAAAACGAAGTAGGCATCTCAAGTTCTTCGAGACCTTCCTGAATGTAACGCAATTATACCTCTATTGGATGGATGGGGCAAATATCGGTTCATTAGAAAAATCTACTGCAGTTAATGCAGAGAGTAGACACCAGTGTCTCTATTGGAGACAATAATCTCCATATAGTTAACCAAATATATTTTCTGACTGGACAAACGTTTGCATTTCTCTCTTCAAGATTAAACGACATAATGTATGTTTGCTTCATCGGAGGCATATACCTAGTTAGGTTGCAGAAGTGTTCGCTAGCCTTAGTCAAAAATTCCTTTCCTTTAAATTCAAAACTTTATTTATTTCAAAAAACCCTGCAGTAATAATTATTATCTAAAGCATTACCACAAAAAAATATAGTAGAGTCAGGGAATTAGTCCACAGAAAACAATATAATAGAGTCAGAGAGCAATGAATCCATGTCGCTAATAGCATATTTTTCTGATTTCCTGACCAGGAATTTAAAAAACAAAATATACATTTAACAATGGCATAGGAAAATAAATAAAAGGTGTTCCATTAGTCCTTGGAAAATGATTATTGTACTCCCTCTGTCCACTAATGTAAGACCTTGTTGCCTTTTTTAGAACACATGTATGTAGACATGTTTTAGTGTATAGATTCACTTATTTTGGAGTGTATCTAGTCAACTTTGAAATATATAAAAGGTCTTATATTAGTGGATGGAGCACATTTTATGAAATTTTCATTTCACCATTCCTATAAAAAGTTTGACCTCTCTTTTGTTCTTTTTTGGAGAGAAAAGTTAGACATATTTGTCATTCTAGTACAATAGTTTACCAAAATGCATGTTGTAATAAATCTACCTAGCCATTGAGAAGTTGGTATTAGTACGAGACATTTAATTTCACAAATATGTAAGCCTATAGTGAGGATTCAACATGTGTGCGTAATAAATAACCATTTTATATTTCAGTAAATTGTCCAAGGCTGCTTCCAGTCAAGTATTCTCTCTCTTGAACTAACATGTACCTATGGCTGCATGCATCAATGAGGCAGACGGTGGGATTATCCCTTTTCTAGAAAGAAAAATAACATGTACATTTCCCCCTTTTCTTGTTGAAACTAGATTAATTACCAGGAGTATTTAAAGATGAAGACCAGACTTGAATTCCTTCAAAGTTCACAAAGGTAGTATTCAGAGATGGGGCTGAACAGTTACTTTTCTGCATATGTATTATTTCAGTGTTGCTCTAACATACCATCCCTCGTTCTCATATATATCTTAGAAATATTCTCGGTGAAGATCTGGGACCACTTAGTATGAAGGAGCTTGATCAGATTGAGAACCAAATAGATGTATCCCTCAAACATATCAGGTCAAAAAAGGTAAGAAACTTCATCATCGAGTTACAGAAGATAAGTTTCAGCAGTTTCTTACATACACATAGTGCTCCAGATTGATGAATAAGGATAATGGAATAAAGCTTTTTTTTTTTTAAACGAGGCATTATTTGAGATGATGAATAATGGAAGAAAACTCTCCGGTGTGCCTTTGAATCTGAGGATGCACACAGCCGAATTATACATAGATGTATAACAATGCTATCACCATATGACCATATAGGGACCGAGAAGCCACATATAGTTGGATACATAACGCGTTAATAGATTTATCTTAATGAAATCCTCTCTACTTCAGACCGTTTTTAAATGGTACTATTTCCGTGGTTGTTTATAGAATCCACTGTATGATATTTTAAATGAGTGTTGAATAATTTAAGCTTAAATGTGTATGAGAATTCGACCAGTCACTTGTGTCGCGGATGACAAAGTTGTATGTTTTGCAGGATCGAGTATTACTTGATCACTTATTTGACCTGAAAAATAAGGTAAGGCTAAACTTCTGATTATCATCATGCTAAACTGTTGATATTGTTTCCTTCGTGGCTCACTAAAATGATGTTGTGCAGGAGCAAGACTTGCTGGATCAAAACAAGGAGTTGAGGAAGAAGGTAATATCAATGATCTTACTGGTTACAATGTTTGCCCCTATATGGAATTTCAGTAACTTTGTTCTTAACAACAATTTTCATGCCAAAACTTGACTGAATATTTTAAACAACCCTGCATAATTCGAGTCAATTATTTTTCATTCCAGTTTGTCTATAAGAATGGTTCATAATGTTTTTTGTAAGTGCCAGTTGCAAGAAACCAGCCTGGGAGAGAATACAGTTCACATGTCCTGGCAAGATGGAGGGCAGAGTAGCTCTAATCTGCATGCCATTGAGTCCTATCCGGGACTCCAAAACCCTGATCATGAATCCTCCATGCAAATTGGGTATGTGTTTATCAAGGATATGCTCTGAAAGCTCTCCATCTAGGATCTTGTTTAATTGGTTTTTTTTTGGTGTGAAGGTATCATCAGTCCTACGTGGACCAGATGAACAACGAAGAAATGACTTGTCATCAACACACAAATGGAGAGCCTGGACCGTCTGCAGGCTGGATGTGATTGATTGGTGTGGGGCTACGTCCGTGTGTAGCCAGTTTATCAGGAATTGCCACAGTTATATTTTTGTGTGCTCGAGTGCTTGACGTATGGTGAACACCATATGTATCTTTATCTACATATATTGTATTTTTGGGGTTTGGAAACACTGGAACCTGGACCATGCTGATAGCAACAATGGCTGGCTTCCAGTGACGGCGAATGGCTTAGGCTGAGCGCAGCCAAAGCACACTCGGCATAATGTATCAATCGATAACTAGGGCCATATACTCATGTTAGTGTTGAAAATATAAGCAAATATCTATATGATTTAATCCAAATAAACAATTCATAAAACATGATCATACAAATAGCAGTTAAACATATCATGCAAACAAACATAGTAGATACACACATTGCACTTAAATAGGACAAACTGATACATCTAGTCCAAACGTTAGCATAAGGAACTCTAGCAAAATCTGAAAGAGAAAGTTTAGGGTCACATATGGTATAGCCTGAGCAGCAGTAGACGCAACGGTAGCAGCGTCGTTGTCGCCCGTGTTGAGGTTGACGAAGAGGTCGCTTATGTCCAGGAAAAAGCCGTTGTTGGGGAACTCGTCGTCGGACGACATCGTGGTTGCCAGTAGTCGCGCTAGAGTGCTCCTCAAAACATGATCGCCCCTCAACCGTACAGGTTCACAAGAAGGCGGGGTTCTAGACGCCTACTGTCCCGATCTGTGGTGCATTGCCGCGAGTCGGGATGGGGAAGAAGTCAGCGGTGCAAGGTTCTAGAAGTAGGAATGTGTGTTTCGTCATGGTCACGTATGGTTTGTGTCTTGGCTTATATAGTGCGGGTCGGGTAGGTCGTGGAATGTGTGTTTCGTCATGGTCACGCACGTCTGAGTCACCACATCCCACAATCGAGAAAATCCGAAAATAACATATTAACGTGTCCGTTATTGAATCATAAATATTTTTTCCGAACAGCAAAAATATAAACGAGATGCATAGATATGAGCTCCACTCGGCTCATTCCCACAACTCGCTGTGCGGCGCGGCATGACAAGGCATGGCATGCATGGCATTGGAGGAGTAGTGTGCGAGAGCTGCTTCTCTTCTCACTCATTTAGTAGTGCTAGAATAGCCTCCTATACAAGGTGGTGCAGCTTCCTTTTAACTAGCAATATGAGACTAAATTTTAGCTCCACTAGCACAACCATATGTTGTTATGAATAAATGGGCTAAAGAGAATTTCAGAATTTGTCTTATGGGCCAACAATCCAATACTCACCAAATGCCAACAATCCTACATAAATTCTCATTGGTACATCCCATCACTTTTATTTCAGAACATTGTTTAATATACCGGTGCTTTGTAAAAATTGTTAAATTGAACTTCCATATTAAACTTTACGATACACTAGTTAGCAACTTGAATAGTGGACTATGTCTTGAACTACAAGTTTACTGCACTTAGTTTCACAAAAAGTCTAGACCGAAACAGGGCTACCGCATGGCTTGCCAGTTGTTTGGAGCTTATATGTCATACTCCAGGGCCTTTCATGAGTTTATTAGAGAGCACTCTACTCTCACAGACTCCGACGTTTGACAGTCATATTCATATAGGTGTGTTCTTCAAAAGATGTTCTGCAGGACAACATCTCTGCTTAGATAAGCCACTTGGAACATATTAAGATATATATCAACCTGCCATGTAGAATAGAAGAATATAGCATCTTCACGGAGAGGTAAATTTAGTATAAGGGATGTTCTCCTCCTAGCTGTCCAATATCTTGTCTCCTAACTCTAATTCACGAGATCCCCGATCACATAGAGTGGTTTACCACCGTGGACAACTCATAGCGTGGGTCTCAAACCTATCTCTCTCGATGCATTATCTATCACATTACGTGATAAAACCTTTGTGAAGGGGTCTGCCAAATTTTTAGATGTTTGGATATGTTCTCAACAACTTTCAGAGTTTCTCAATTTTCTGACAAAATTTAATCTCCTCTTCACATGTCTCCATGACTTCATATTATGCTTATAACTATTTACTTTGATGATCATAGTTTGATTATCACAGTTCATCAGGATGGCGGATATTGATTTTTCCAGCATAGGTAAGTCCATCAAGAGCTCATGAAGCCACTCTGCTTCAACAGTGGTTGTATCTAGTGATGTGAGTTCTACTTTCATTGTTGACCTTGTTAAGATGGTCTGCTTGCAAGACTTTAAGGAAACAGTGCCACCACCAAGTGTAAAAAATAACTACTTGTGGCCTTTATCTCATCAGCATCAGATATCCAGTTTGAGTCACTATAACCCTCAAGTACTAGTGCATACCTAGTATAGTGAATATCATAACTCGCGATGCCTTTCAAATAACGCAAAACTCTTTCAAGAGAATGCCAATGATCATCTCCAGAATTTGACACAAATCGAATTAGTTTGCTTACGGCAAAGGAAATGTTAGGCCCCGTAGCGCTAACTAAATACATGAGCGAGCCAGTGATTTGAGAATATCTCAATTGATCTTTAGCAATCCTTCGATTCTTTCTAAGTAGCACACTCAGATCATAAGGCGTTGGAGAATACTTGTAATCGCTATACCCAAAGTGACTCGATATCTTTTCCATATAGTGGGACTGAAGTAGTGTAATCCCACGATTGTCATCCTTCAGTAGCTTGATGTTTAAGATTACATCACCCACTCCCAAGTCCTTCATTCTTCAGTAGCTTGATGGTTTAAAGCAGCGAGATAGGAACTCTTTGACCTCCTCAATAATAGTGAGGTTGGTCCTGAATATCAATATGCCATCAACATAGAGACACATAATAACTCCCTCACCTGCACCATAAAGATAGTACACACACTTATGAGCTTCGTTTACAACAAAGCCTTCTACGGTTATCTTAACATCCATTTGATGAACCGAGAAGATCGTGTGAGGCAGCTAAGGATATTAGTACTCGAATAGTGGTCAATATGGCTACAGGTGAGTAGGTATCAAAGAAGTATTCACCTTATTTCTAGGTATAACCCTTGTCGATAAGACGCGCCTTATATTTTTTAATAGTACAATCCAGTATAAGATTTTTCTTGAACATCCACTTGCATCCTACATGTTTTCACCCATAAGGACAATTAGTTACCTCCCAAGCTCCATTAGCTAAGATGGAGTACATCTCACTTCGGACATCTTTCTTCCATTAGTCAGCATCTTGAGATGCATAGGCTTATGAAATAGAAGTGGGGGTATCATCCATAAGGTACACAATGAAATAATCACCAAATGACTTTGCAGTCCTTTGTATCTTGCTCCTTTTGGGAGATTCATTGTCGTCCTCCATAGGATCATCATAGTATTCTATCGGCATAGTGGGTTCAGGAATTATAGCTCCTGACTAGATGAATTAGTCATCTCTTGATTTGATGAGCTATACATACCTTTCATAGGAAAGATGTCCTCAAAGAAAGTCATAGAATACAACTCCATAATTTTACCAACATGCATGTAGGATACCCCAAATTTTACTACCAAATATCTATAGTTGATGTTATGAAAAAAATAACTCAGAAAAACACAATCCACGGTTTTTGGTCCAAACTTCCAATTCTTGGGTATTCGAATATGACTTTCACCAAACAAACCCAAGTTCGTAAGTAAGAGAGTTCAAGCCTTTTCTTATTCCATTCCTCAAACGGAGTCATTAGCGCCTCCCCCCATGATTCCTTGGAAAGACCCGATGTGCCTAACATGGTGTTAACCAAATTAGTTAGAGTATGGTTCTTTCTTTTGGGCACCCCATTTGACTAAGGTGAGTAGGGAGGCGTCCTATCATGGATAATACCATGTTCCGTACATAATAAATCAAATTCGTTTGAAAAGTACTTGCCACCATGATCCGACCTTAGCGGCTTAATTTTAAGATCAAGTTGGTTTTTCTGCTTCAGCTTTATAGATTTTGAAGTAGTTCAAAGCTTCCTCTTTAGATTTCAGAAGATAAACAAAATAGTATCTAGTGAAGTCATCAATCAATGTCATAAAGAATCCTTTTCCACCTTTGTCAAAACACCATTCATCTCACAAAGATCCGAATGGATAAGTTCTAACGATGCTAAGTTTCTCGGTTCTACAGCCGTATGAAACTTGCGGGGTTGTTTTGCTTGTACGCAAACTTGGCACTTGGAACCTTTGATAGTAGTGAATTTCTGAAATTAAACTCATATTGGCGAGCCATGTCATGCAACCAAAGTTAATATGGTAGATTCATGAATGATAAATATTGAACTCATTGATGGCGCCCACTACTTGTCGTGGGACACTTCATTGGAAACCCCAAGAGCAAGGTATGAAGCAGCATAGCAGCAAGTTTCCCTCAGTAAAAAACCGAGGTTATCGAACCCGTAGGAGGAAGGAAACGTCACACAGGTGTTGCAAGCAACACGGAGACCTGCACAACACAAACTCAAGACTTCCCCAACGAATCAGTGAGGTTGTCAAGCTCACCGGTTTTCTGTAACAAAGGATTAAACATATGGTGTGGAAGACAATGGTTTGCAGCAAGTAAACAAGTAACAGTGGAAGATGTATCAATGGTAAAGATTGGACCGGGGTCCATAGTTCAGTAGAGGTGCTCTCCTTAGATAAACAACATGGCATGAAGGGTAAACAAATTACAGCAGGGCAATTGACAGAAACTGATCAAGGCATAACAATACAATTACTAGTCAGAAAGATCCTATGAGATTCGATTGGGCAATACAACAAGATACATAGACCGCCATCCAATTGCATCTATGACTAGAAGTCCACCTTCAGGTTATCATCCGAACCCCCTCCAGTATTAAGTTGCAAGCAACAGACCACTGCTTTAAGCAAAGTGTGTAAGGTAAATAGTCCACATGTTTCATGAACAAGAGACCGTTGTTTTCTCCCTAGTGGCAACAACACATCTACAACCGAAGATATTTCTATCACTTCCCTTGGAAACTAGAGGCATGAACCCACTATCGAGCATAAATACCCCCTCTTGGAGTCACTAGCAACTACTTGGCCAAGAAAGCTACTAACAACGGAGAGTATGCAAAATCACAAACAACACAGACATGATAGAATCATAAATACAAAACCATTAATCAAACCAACATAATAATCTCAATATCTATCGGATCCCTGCAAACACAACATGCATGATTACAAATATATTAGATCTTGATCATGAACCAAGCTCACAAGATCTATACATAAAAGCACAAAGGAGGAGATACAACCATCTATCTACTACATGGACCCATAGTTCAAGGTGGAACTACTCACGCATCATACCAGAGAGAAGCCCTCCGGGATGATTTGTCCTCCGGCAGGGTGCCAGGAAGAACTTCAGATGCCCCCCGATCTAGGGACGATGGTGGCGGCGGCTACAGATGGTTTCATGGATTTCTGATCGGGTACTCAGGGTTTCTGCATCGGGGGCTTCTTATAGGCGAAGGGGGAGGCCGAGGCAGCGGCAAGAGGGGGCAAACCCTACCCAGGCATATGGCAGGGTGCAGGCAAACCCTACCCAGTAATTGACTTTGACGTTTGTCCCGTCCAATTCCGAGAATATTTATTTACTAACATTTCTGAAACCAAAAACAGCAGAAAACAGGCATATGGCACTGTTGCAACTTGTTAGTAGGTTAGTACCAGAAAACATGTAAAAAGCACCTCAAAGTGTGGACAAGTAAAGCAAAGTAGATACTAAACAATCATGGAGCATAAAAAATTATAGATACGTTTCCAACGTATCAGCATCCCCAAGCTTAACTCCTGCTCGTCCTCGAGTAGGTAAGTGATAAACAGAATAATTTTTGAGGTGACATACACCCTCACAATAAAGATACAACCATTTGCAAGCATTGAAAGCTGGGATCAAAGAACTCTAAACATGTGCATGAAAGATGGAGTTCTAACAATAGGACATAGTAACTATGCATGCAATATGACAAACTACAAACAAAGATCATGAATAATATGCATTGAAAAAGTTTGTTTGTTTCACATGCAGAAAACATAGCATAGTGGCAATCAGCTTGTTCCTCATAGAGTAGCAAAGAGATGCATAGGACACCTGCAAAGTTCACAAGGGTGACTAGAAACAAGTAGCACAAGAACAAGTAATAACACAATATGCATCAATTAATAAGCTTTGGAACACTACACACAGAATGACAACTATGCTCTCTTAATGGTGCCTAAAGGTAGAAGGTGGAGACTCAATAGTGGTGAAATAAAGGCCTTTTTTGTAAAGGAAGCAGGGATTACAAGTTTCAAAAAGATCTTGAAAAAATTATGGTACTTGTTAGATTTCAACCCTCATTGCCCCTATCATAAGCATCTTAAAGTGGTTAAGGTTAAAGTGGCAAAGCTGGAGTATATGCTTGACGAAGTATAAGTTGGTAATCTCAAGTCCCTTGAATACGAGGGCCACACCTCATGCATACTCAACTTTGGGTCCAGGTAAGTTCTTGTCACTGTAAGTATTTGCATATAATTGAGAACTGCCAACGGGGTACCCCTTGCACATGGTACAGGAGCTTTCCCATAACCAAAATGACAAGGCAAGCAGACAATGAGCATCTCAGCAATCTTTTTATTTACCATATGCATAGCTTTTTATTGAGGATGCTTCATAGATAGCTCATTATGGTGATGCTGCAAGTTTCCACCATGATTAGGCATGGCTTAGGTTAGCGGCCCAGGCGTTTCTCTAACACAGGATACAAACTCCATGGACTTATAAGTTCCCTCTTTATTTCACACCGGTGACATCCATAGACAAAATAACATGATATCAACTGAGTACAACAAGGTAAAAGTGCAATGTTGAAAACGTTCCCCGTGACAACACGGTTCTGCTAATTCCAACTTATAAGTGCAAGCATATACAACAAAGTTGTCACAATGGTTCAAGTTTATGGGGCAAAGAATAAAGTGTGCCATCAAGTTCGTGAGGGCTTTAATCACTAAGTTTTCACATAACAAAATAGTTTTTAATTGGAAGATAGTTGAAAACAAGAATATACTTGGAATGGTGTAACACACCATGCATAGGAGTTTATAGTGGACACTTTGGTAAAAGTTGGTTTCTTGGGAGTTGGAAGCATGAGTAGAACTTACTCATACAAGTGGAGGCTAGCAAAAGACTGGGAGCAACCAACTAAGAGAGCAATAATGGCCAAATCATGCAGTGCAACAAAGCATACTAATCAAAGCAAAGAGTGGTACTACAAGTCAAGGACTAAATGATCATAGAGGCTAATGGTGACTTGTGATGGTCATAACATGGTGTGAGCATGTGCCAAGTTAACCCAAGCAAAGCATCAAAGGATAATACCACAATACTATGCTTTTGCATGCTAAAACAACGCATAATTTCTTCAAGGCACACTAAGCAATCCCAATTGTTTGGAATAAGACATGCTACAACAATAATCACTAAGCATAAGGTCAAAACAACACCTAGCATGTCATGCTAAAGTCTAAGTCACAGTCAATGCAAGCTCCTCTTGCACTTCAAGCAAGAACTTACTACTCCTTTCCAACACTAAGCAAACTTATTTGCAGAACAACACAGCGAGAACGGGGGTCCAAAATACTTTATTCAAGCAAACTAAACAACCTAATCAAAGCAAAATAAAACTAAGACGCTCCAAGAACAACACAACAGTGCATGAAACAATAAAAACAAAGTGTGTAGACAAACCTGAGCTTTTTATTGATGAAGAAGGGGATGCCTTGGGCATCCCCAAGCTTTGAAGCTAGTACCTATTGGATATTTCTTGGGGTGACACCATGGTGGGATCCCCAAGCTTGAGCTTTTGTCCATTCTTCACCTCATTACATCATTCTCTCTCTACACCTGAATTTTTTTCTTCACACAATCTTCATTAGCAATATTAGTGTATTCAAAAGATATTAGACCACTGGAAAAGCTTTGGAACAGCAAGGCTTTTCACTAAAAACACAATATACTGTAGTAACTCCTTTAAAAAGCTCAATTCACCTAAAGAGAACCTAAAAAGGAATCAATAAGAAGCAAATGCAAATAATGGCAGAAATCTGTCAAAATAGACCAGCGGGTAGAAACCGATTTTTTCGAACATGTTATGTTGCTCAAATCAAAAAGTGTTGAACTAACGAAAGTTAGCTAACATACTGGGGGATTTATTCGTAAATTTTGAGCTCAATGCGAGTTACAGATCCTCCTCACGATTGTTTTTTGTGGAGTACAGAAATTTGTTTCGGGACAGCAACTCCCCAAATATTACTTCCCTCTCATTAGAGGTCATTCTTGGCACAAAAAGCAAACAAAAAGGATAAGGAGAAGTCATTACTGAAGTAATAACTTCCAAGACTCAAGGAAACTCTTGGGTTATCTCCCAACAAGTACTTTTCTTTAACGCCTTTAAGTTAGGCACAAGAAGCAAGAAGAATCAAGTATTTTCAAATGAAGAAGCATTAACATCAAACCTTGCCTTCAAAGGGGGAGCAAAGAGAAACTTCTCTCTCCTCATAGGGAAGTGTTCAATACCTTTCTTGAATGGAAAATGATATTTAATGGTGCCTTCTTTCATATAAATGATGGCACCAACTGTTTTAAGAAAAGGTCTTCCCAAAGTAATAGGACAAGAAGCATTGTATTCAATATCCAAAACATAGAAATCAACAGGAACATAAGCATTGTTAACCATGATGAGAACATCATTAATACTCCCCATGAGTTTCTTCTTAGCATTATCATTGAGTGGGACATCCAAATAATAATCTTCCAAAGGTGGCAAATCAAGCATTTCATAAATATTCCTAGGCATAATAGAGACACTAGAACCAAGATCACATGAAGCTTTGAGGTCAAAGTCATTTAGTTGCATATTAATAATGGATTCCCAACTATCTTCTACTTTACTAGGAATAGAAGCTTTGTGTTTTAGCTTCTCTTCCTTAATCTTAACAAGAGCATTTGTAATATGTTTAGTGAAAGCAACATGCATATCACTAGCATCAGGACTTCTAGCAAGCTTTTGCAAGAACATAATCACTTCAGAAATATTGCAACCATCAATATCAAAATCAAACTTGGAATCACTAGTAGTAGGCTCAATAGGCTTAGGCATAGTAGGAGTAGGAATAGGGACTACTTGTGGTTTAGTGGTGATAGTGCACACACTATTGTTTCTATCAATTTCAGCTTCCCTTTCCCACTTAGCATGAAGTTGAGATAACAGCCTAACATTTTCATCAATAGTAACTTGTATGGCATGAGTAGTAGCAAAGGTGTTTTCCATGGCTTCAGGTTTAGCAGCCATTTTATTAATCAAGGAGGACTAGACTTCAGACAAAGAGGATATATTTTTCTCAACAGTTAAAAGATTTTCCTCTATAGTCTTATTGAAAGTGGTTTGTTTACTAATAAAGTCTCTGAGCATGACTTCAAGTTCAGAGGGGGCACCCCTAGCATTATTGTAAGAGTTTCCATAGGAATTGCCATTATTAGGAGGATAAGGCCTATAATTGTTGTTGCTACCAAAATTATTCCTATAGGCATTGTTGTTGAAATTGTTGTTTCTAATGAAGTTCACATCAACTTGCTCTTCTTGAGCAACCAAAGAGGCTAAGGGAACACTATTAGGATCTAGAGGAGCTTTCCCATTAACAAGCATAGCCATAATAACATCAATATTTTCAATCAAAGAGGAAGTTTCCTCAACAGAATTTACCTTCTTACCATGTGGAGCTCTCTCAACATGCCATTCAGAGTAATTAACCATCATATTATCAAGGAGCCTTGTTGCAGCGCCCAAAGTGAGGCCCATAAAGGTACCTCCAGCAGCTGAATCCAATATATTTCTTGAGGAGAAGTTCAAATCTGCATAAAAAGTCTGGATAATCATCCAAGCAGTGAGTCCATGAGTAGGGCAATTTTTAACCAAAGATTTCATTCTTTCCTAAGCCGGAGCAACATGTTCACATCAAGTTGTTTAAATTTCATAATGTCACTTCTCATAGATATAATCTTAACCAGAGGATAGTACTTTCCAATAAAAGCATTTTTTCACTTAGTACAATAATCAATACTATTTTTAGGCAAAGAAAGCAACCATTCTTTGGCTTTTCCCCTCAAGGAGAAAGGAAAAAGCTTGAGCTTAATAATATCTCCATCTACATACTTATACTTTTGCATCTCACAAAGTTCAACAAAGCTATTGATATGGGCAGCAGGATCATCAGAACCAGCACCAGAAAATTGCTCTCTCATCACAAGATTCAACAAAGCAGGCTTAATTTCATAAAAGGTAGCATCAGGAGCAGGTGGAGCAATAGGAGTGCTTAGGAAATCATTGTTGTTGGTGCTAGTGAAGTCACACAACTTGGTGTTCTCAGCAGAGTTCATTTTGGCAAAGGTGGGCAAGCCAAAAACAGCAGCAGCAGCTAGAGCAGGAACTAATTTTTTTGTGTTTTTGAATAAAGAAAGCAAACCAAACTAGACTAATTTTTTTGGGTTTTTTGAAAAGAGCCAAACAAAACCAAGCAAAAGAAACAAAGCAAACTAAAAACAAAGTAAAGAAAACGGAAGTGAAGGACTCCCCTAGTGAAGACGTCCTTGGCCTCCCCGGCAACGGCGCCAGAAAAGAGCTTGATGGCGCCCACCACTTGTCGTGGGACGCTTCGTTGGAAACCCCAAGAGCAAGGTATGAAGCAGAACATCAGCAAGTTTCGCTCAGTAAGAAACCGAGGTTATCGAACCAGTAGGAGGAAGAAAACGTCACACAGGTGTTGCAAGCAACGTGGAGACCTGCACAACACAAACTCAAGACTTTGCCCCAACGAATCAGTGAGGTTGTCAAGCTCACCGGTTTGCTGTAACAAAGGATTAAACGTATGGTGTGGAAGGCAATGGTTTGCAGCAAGTAAACAAGTAACTGTGGAAGATGTATCAATGGTAAAGATTGGACCGGGGTCCATAGTTCACTAGAGGTGCTCTCCTTAGATAAACAACATGGCATGAATGGTAAACAAATTACAACAGGGCAATTGACAGGAACTGAGCAGGGCATAACAATACAATTACTAGTCAGAAAGATCCTATGAGATTCGATTGGGCAATACAACAAGATACATAGAACGCCATCCAATTGCATCTATGACTAGAAGTCCACCTTCAGGTTATCATCCGAACCCCCTCCAGTATTAAGTTGCAAGTAACAGACAACTGCTTTAAGCAAAGTGTGTAAGGTAAATAGTCCACATGTTCCATGAACAAGAGACCGTTGTTTTCTCCCTAGTGGCAACAACACATCTACAACCAAAGAGATTTCTGTCACTTCCCTTGGAAACTAGAGCCATGAACCCACTATCGAGCATAAATACCCCCTCTTGGATTCACTAGCAACTACTTGGCTAAGATAGCTACTAACAATGGAGAGTATGCAAGATCACAAACAACACAAACATGATAGAATCATAAACACAAAACCATTAATCAAACCAACATAATAAGCTCAATATCCATCGGATCCCCGCAAACACAACATGCATGATTACAAATATATTAGATCTTGATCATGAACGGAGCTAATAAGATCTATACATGAAAGCACAAAGGAGGAGATATAACCATCTAGCTACTACATGGACCCATAGTCCAAGGTGGAACTACTCACGCATCATACCGGAGAGAAGGCCTCCAAGATGATCTCCCCTCCGGCAGGGTGCCGGGAAGAACTTCAGATCCCCCCGATCTAGGGACAATGGTGGCGGCGGCTATAGACGGTTTCGTGGATTTCTGATTGGGTAGTCAGGGTTTCTGCATCGGGGGCTTCTTATAGGCGACAGGGGAGGCCGAGGCGGCAGCCAGAGGGGGAAAACCCTACCCAGGCGCGGGGTAGGGCCCACCCGCGCCTAGGGGGGTTTAGCCGCCCTGGCACGCCTCCTCGTCTCCCCTCTGGACTTCTTGTTCCCAATGGAAAGTAATTGACTTTGACGTTTATCCCATCCAATTCCGAGAATATTTCTTTACTAACTTTTCTAAAAGCAAAAACATCATATAACAGGCATCTGGCACTGTTGCAACTTGTTAGTAGGTTAGTACCAGAAAACATGTAAATAGCACCTCAAAGTATGGACAAGTAAAGCAAAGTAGATACTAAACAAACATGGAGCATCAAAAATTATAGATACGTTTCCAACGTATCACTCATTATTATTGCCAACATGATTAATAACTTTAATACATGGCTTTGATAAAGATAAGCGGAACAAACCTTCGTATTCATAAGCTTATCCAAAACAATTATACATACTTAGAAATTACAACTTTATTGGACACAAAAACCAACTTAAAACCATCTCGACACATGTTTCATGATGTATTAAAGGGTATATATTTCGTATTGTAAATATAAAAAAATTCTCTAAAATCTTGGTCAAACTTTCATACTTTGACTTTTGAAAAAAAATATAAGCCTTAACTTTGAGACGGAGGTAGTAATTGATTCCATACTTTCCAAAATCATTAACTCCTTTTAATTAAGACATCTATATATGGAAAGATTCTCCCTCTCCGATTTCTTTCAAATAAAGACCGATTCATCAAATGAAATTGAAGCAATATATATTTCAAACCTTTCTGAAAGCTCTTCGACATTTCAACCGTCTCAGGTGATTGCGGAGACCCTCTAAATCGACACCGACAACTTCAAAACTACTTTCCCGAAATAGGTTTTGTCATTAGAGCCATTCTAATTTCTCTCTGAAGTGATTCATCGAATCCCTGAACTATTCCAATATGTCCAGAAACTATTCCGGACACCTCTCTCAGCTATCTACCATGAAGGTGACTAGCACAACTTGATCGGTAAACCTTAAGCATGGGACCAAGTCAGGTTCGGTAGTAAATAGACATCATTCCAAATACCTTCAGATCAATTTCCAACAACGGAGCCTGGACGCCCACATGATGGTTCCCTACTTCACTATGCGAAGATCGCATCAAGTGAACCCATCCATTGTATATATACTAATCCTTCAGCTTCATGATACCTGTGTGACAATCCGAAGCGAGATATTCATAGCCTCGTGCACCAACTCCTTGATCGCCATACCTGTTATCCTCATTATGATTTCACTTTCTTTAACTTTAATCCATATTATGATGTCCTTTATGATATCTATAATAACTTTATATATGCAAATGAATGGGTGACATTGTAATACCGAGTGGGCCTAGATAATATATCTCCATCATCAGGAGGAGCGAGATTCCACTTGTTGAACTATCCAAGTTCCCAAACATACTTTTGTAATCATCTTGGATAAGGATGGCAATTGTACCCGTGGCTATGGGTACCCGCAGGTACCGTAACTGCATGGGTAGGGTATGGGCACACTTTTATATCCACGGGTAATATCCACATCCTACCCGTTAAGTTATGGGTACACGCACGGGCATAGACTTGTACCCATGGGTATACCATACCCTGCCCATTTAAATTGGCATGTCAAACTTACCTGTAGAGTGTCAACCTATGCGGCAAGAAGCCTAGATACAAGTATGTGATTGCGAATTCTAAACTTTGATACTTTCATGTACTTGTATACCTATTATTAAATAGAGATATTTTTTTCAAATATATGTTATTAATGAACGTAAAATTGTGAATAACTTGTGTACTATTGGATCTACCCACCGGGTACCCAATGGATATGAGGCCCCGACGGGTATGGGTATGGGTAAAGATTTACATCCACGGGTACGGGTATGGGTAAATTTTTATATCCATAGACTACATGGGTTTGCGTATGGTATTGCTCTACCCTGCCCATACCCTGTCCATTGCTATCCTTAATCTTGGAATCGTTTATATGACCAACTTTGCAGGTGGGGTTGGGACAATCACAAAGATGAGTCTTCCGGCATGAGGGTACTTGATACTCTCATGGTCTTAAGTATATATACATAAGATAATAATCTGGTGATTTGACTATTAACTTCATAATACCCTCTCATAGTAAATCATCAATTGGATCAGTTCCGTATCCTTGTTCTCCTTGACAAGGTACTCCCATTGTTGGCGGTTTACTTAGTTACAATAACTTCTATACCATGATTAGGAAACTTGATCATCACATAACACATGATCTAGTGCTAGAGGCTAGACTACGAACATCTTGGTTAGTTTATCTATACTACATTTGCACGTGAGATTTTATTTGATTCTCATAATAAAGATTCACAGTAGTTTTAGCATAGTTCGATGAACCTATGAACATGGGATTATATAACATCATTATTATTTCCTCTAGAGGACTAATCCCAACAACAGGTGTCATACATCTGAAAAAATTAGCTCTAAAGGAGCTTTACAAACTCTATTTGATCTAGGATAAGGCAACTGATGGATCTTTGCCTTTTGACATGCCTCACAAACTAGTTCATGAATTTTATTGTAAAAAAGGTAAATTGTTCTCCTTGATAGCTTGATGAATAACAGTAAAGGAGGGATGGCCTAACTGCCTATGCGTGTGGGAAGAGGATGGTTAGTGAGCACCGAGGACATGTTGTCCATGGAGAGACGACATTTATGGTAGAGGATAGAGGATACCCCTGCTCTTGGCGTGAAGAAGAATCTTCCAAATTCATGATCCTTGATAGAAAAGAATCTAGGCCAATATTCAACATATGTAGTATTGTCATGAGGAAGTTTGAACATAAATTAGATTTTTTTTATGGCTGAGGGACATGAAGGACACCCTTAAGATGCAGAGGACGACCGGGTATGAAATTGCGTACGACTAACATGCATTATTTTCATACATGGTCCATTCGGGATGTGCACCTGATCGGTGGCCATTGTAGTTGTCACAAATAGTTAGCTTATCAAAGCTCACATTGTGATGTGATCTGTCACACTCGTGTCAGTGTACCAGTTGGTATCAATACTGTAGGATGTCGCGACATTGATTGTCGATTTCTTCTCATTCATCGGCTGTGGTGGCTTGTAGTTCTTCTTGGAGCATTTCCAGCACCTAAAAGCGATGTGGCCGACATTGCCGTAGATTTGGCACACTGGCTTGGTTCCGGCGTAGAAGTTGTTGCTGCCTCCATTATCGCGGTGTACCAGCGTTGCTAGTTATTCGTGAAGCTTGCGCCTACACGACCATACCCTTTGTTAGCGTCCACTTGGCCAGCCCAGCACTCAGCCTACGTTCTGGACGTTCATGCGCTCACAGCCCAACAATAAGAAGAGATCCCACTCCATCCCAAAATCCCGAACTAAAAGGAGGAAGGAATCTCTTCCTTATAAGCTGGGTGTGGCCTTCTCCCGTAGGCGAGATGGGACTAAACCAAGCAGCCTCCACTAGTCAATAGAGGGATCCTAACATCCCATCCCCCTGATAAGCTCCTCAGAAAGGTATGGCGATGCTGGCTCTGATACCATATGTTAGAGTCCACTTGGCCAACCCAGCACTCAGCCTACGTTCTGGACGTTCGTGTGCTCACAACCCAACAATAAGAAGAGAGCCCACTCCATCTCAAAAGCCCGAACTAAAAGGAGGAAGAAATCTCTCCCATATAAGCTGGGTGTGGCCTCCTCCCATAGGCGATATAAATATAAACCAAGCAACCTCCACTAATCAACAAAGGGATTCTAACACCCTTGGTCGCATCCACCACCACCAAAAGGATTGCCGCCACCACGCGGAATGTTGCATATGAACAGATTGCCATGGTCTTATTTGGACGCGAGGTTGATGGAGCCGCCACTTGTCGAAATAGGTAGGCAAAAGCGATAGCCCCGTTGGGGGCATCGGTTACGTGTTATATAGGCGGTGGAAAAGCCCCACCGGTGGCACATACAAGAGGGATACGATCAGGAGAGGAGTACTACTCCAAGTCCATTACGTGAACACATATAGAGGGTTTTTGAATTACATCTAACATCCTCCCTTAATCTCATCCTGCAGACAGGTTGAGATTACGCTTGAATTCATTAAGATCCTTGATTGCAAGAGCCTTTGTGAAACCATCTGCCACTTAATCTTTTGTAGATATAAACTTGATATCAAGCATTTTATTTGCAACTCTTTCATGAACAAAGTGATAGTCTATCTCAATATGTTTTGTTTTGGCATGAAATATATGATTCGCAGACAAGTAAGTAGCACCCAAATTATCACACCATAAGCATGGTTTTACCTTAAGTGAAACTCCAAGTTCCTTGAGAATGGCTTCAACCCATATGAGTTCAGCTGTAGCATTTGCTAGGGACTTGTATTCGGCTTCAATACTGGATCTGGAAACAGTGGCTTGCTTTCTAGCACTCCAGGAGACCAGATTTGGACCAAGAAATATAGCAAAACCTCAAGTGGATCTCCTGTCATCCAAGCATCCTGCCCAATCTGCATCTGAGAAAGCACTTAGCAAACTAGAGGGTGATTGCTGAAAAGTTAAACCAACATGTATAGTGCCTTGAACATATCTTAGTATCCATTTTGCAGCTGTCCAATGAGCAGTGGTAGGAGCATGTAAATACTTACAGACTTTGTTGACTGAGAAGGAAATATCAGGTCGTGTCAGCGTGAGGTACTGCAAAGCACCAACAATGCTTCTATACTGTGTGCTATCATCAGTCCCAAGAGGAGAACCATCAGTTAGAGACAGCTTGTCTGTAGATGACATTGGAGTGGGTGTGGTTGTGCAATCTTTCATACCAACTTTAGCTAACAAATCAGCAGCATATTTTGCTTGAGTAAGAAGTAAGCCATTTGGGATTTTCTTTACCTCAATGCCCAAAAAATAGTGTAGATCACCTAAATCTTTGAGTGCAAAATCACCATTAAGGTCATGAAGTAAAGCAGAAATAGCCTTGTCTGAAGAGCTAGTGACTATGATATCATCAACATAGATTAGAACAAATATCATAACATTAGCTTTGTTGTAGAGAAAGAGTGAAGTATCTCCTTTGGAAGGAACAAAACCAAGTTGTTGCAGTTTGTTACTCAGTCTGGAATACCATGCTCATGGTGCTTGTTTAAGACCATAAAGAGCTTTGCCAAGTTTACAAATATAATTTGGAGTAGCGGAAGATTCAAAACCTGGGGGTTGCCTCATGTAAACCTCCTCTTCCAGAATGCCATGTAAAAAACGCGTTTTTGACATCTAGCTGCCGCAGACTCCAGCATCTGGAAACAGCAACTGACAGAACAATTCTGATAGTGGCTGCTTTAACAACTGGGCTGAAGGTATCTTCATAGTCAATGCCATACCTTTGCTTGAAACCTTTTGCAACGAGACGTGCCTTGTACCTGTCAACAGTACCATCTGCATTTCTTTTGATACGATATACCCATTTACAATCAATAAGATTTTTTGTGGAGTGGGGAGAACAAGATGCCAAGTCTTATTATTCATAAGAGCTGTATATTCTTCCTCCATTGCCTTGCGCCAACAATCATCTTTTAAGGCCTCTGAGAGTTTACTAGGTTCACCTGTAGAGGTGAACATGCCATAGCGAATAGTGCCGTCAGTGTATTGTTTTGGTTGTCGTATACCTTTTTGTAGTCGTGTACGAGGTTCCGGAAGTGGTGACGGAGACGGAGATACATCGGAAGATGTTGCCGAATCACCTGAACCACTGCCAGATGAGCCTGAGAGAGCAGATAAATGTTCCATGGCGTTGTTGTTTTGGCGCGAAGATTGAGCGGGAGACGAAACTGGCGCATCATTGTGCAATGATGAGGGCAGATCCTCTCCGGGATCAGCGCCTGACGCGCGCTCGGGAGTCGAGGGCGAGCGGGAGTGGGAACGCGACATCCCGTCACGTCCCTCCGCATCGTGCACGTGGCCGTATCGCAAGGCAGACGAAGACCGAGGTGAGGTGGGCCTGGACGCGGGGAAAGGCGACCGAGGGGGCGACGTGGCACGGCGCGACTCGTCCACGCGTGGAGAGCGCGGCTCCCGCGGGTCCTGACTCCCGGGATCCTCGTCAGTTGCGATGGCAGGCGGCCCGTCTTGATTAGATAGGAGCGAATCCGCTCCGGGATCAACGCCGGTCGGGCCAGGGAGATCATCCTCGGGATCAGATCCCGTGACAGTTTGAACGCGACGATGTGCTTCCATTTCTTGATCATTAAGAGCAGAATTTCTTCCTGATTCGGACCCAACAATCACATCTGGTGCATTATGAGTATCTGCAGCATCTCCATCATTATCATTAGTAACAATTGGCACAACGGGCAAAGGCATATAGTCATTAATATTAGCATCCCCACAATTTGGTGTAGAATCAGGCAGAAGGAGAATGTCTTGTTTTAGGCGACGACCAGCATTGGGGTGTAGCTCGGCAAACGGGAAAACTTTTTCATCAAACACGACATCACGAGAAATATAAACACGGCCAGTAGAGACATCTAGACACTTGACTCCTTTGTGGCGTGGACTGTAGCCCAAGAAAACACACCGTGTGGAGCAAAAAGAAAGTTTTCTAGGGTTATATGGTCGAAGATTTGGCCAGCAGGCACAACCAAAAACACGAAGTGAGTCATAGTTGGGTTTTGTGTGAAGGAGGCGTTCTACTGGCGTATCATGGTTGATAACCTTACTAGGAAGAAGGTTTATGAGAAAGGTGGCAGTGAGAAAAGCTTCGTCCCAAAATTTAAGTGGCATAGAGGCATTGGCAAGAAGGGCAAGGCCTACTTCAATAATATGATGATGTTTTTTTTCAGCAGAGCCATTTTGCTGATGAGCATGAGGACAGTAAACTTGGTGTGTGATGCCAACTTTTTGGAAAAAACTATTAAGTTTCTCATACTCACCTCCCCAATCAGTTTGCATGGTAACAATTTTTCTATCAAACTTCCTCTCAACAAGTTGTTGGAAATTAAGAAACACTTGATAAACATCGGAACACTTTTTGAGTAAGTATATCCAAGTGAACTTACTGAAATCATCGATAAAACTTACATAATAGGAATGCTTTCCAGCAGACTCAGGTGCTCCCCATACATCTAAGAACACTTGTTCCAAAGGAACAGTGGAAACACTAGTAGAGACAGGATAGGGTAGTTGATGACTCTTAGCTAGTTGACAAGAATCACAAATGTAGGGATTTATTTTCGGAGAATGAGAAATATTGTTTTTCCTAAGAATTTGTTGAACCACAAAAGAAGAAGGATGGCGTAAGCGACGATGCCATGTGGAGGTTGATGGCTTTATTGTGATGAACGCTTGCTTGAATGACTCAGTGGGTGCTGGAGCAAGCGGGTAGAGGCCACCCGAGCATGGCCCTTCAACCAGAATTTCCCTTGTGTCCCGATCCTTAATGAAGAAAAACTAGGGGTGAAATTCCATGAAGGCATTATTATCAAGTGTAAGTTTATGAAAAGATAACAAATTTTTAGATGCACTTGGGACATGAAGAACATCTTTGAGTTGTAAAGAATCATGTGGGGTGCGTAATATAGAATGACCAATATGACTTATTTGCATATCGTTGCCGTCAGCCGTGTGGACGCGATCGTTGCCGTTGTATTGTTCATGCGTGGTGAGCTTATTCAGCTCAGATGTAAGATGGTGGGTGGCACCTGAGTCCGGGTACCAGTTGGTGTCGACGCCATAGGATGCAATGTTTGCACCCTTTTCACCACCATCGCGATTGTTCTGGAAGCGCCACCAACAGTCGCTGGCATAATGACCATGTATCTTGCAGATCTGGCAGTCGACGTTGACATACGGTGTAGCACGCCGACGCCCACCATCACGTCGATCATCCTGTCCTTGACGGCGCCAGTTGCCGCCGTCGCGGCGGTCATTATCATGGCGGTCGCGACGATACCCACGGTCATCTTGGCGTCCGTAACCGCGGTCATTACCACGGTCATAACCGCGGTCATACCCGCGATCCTCCTGGCGCATGTGATCATAACCACGGTCATAGCCGCGATCACGATCATCTTGGCGTCTCCGATCATCCTGGCGCGGGCGGTCCTCCTGGCGTCCACGATCGTCAGCCCGTCCACGTGGACGAGTGTCGCCACCACCACCACCGCGGCGAGCAACGTTCGCCGAGGATGTGAAGCCCTCGGTGTCATCAGGATCATCTTGGAGAGCATCATAAGCAACAAGTTGATTAAATAGATCTGATAAATTTGTACCGTGATTGGCGTTGATGGTTGTCTTGAAGGGGTTGTAGGATTTATCAAGCCCATTGAGGATGGACCCGATCAGCTCATCCTCATTAAGAGTTTTTCCAGCGGCGGCAAGCTCCGCCGCGATGGCCTTCTTCTTTGCAATATATTTTGCAGCAGAGAGAGTGCCTTTCTTCGTGTTCTGGAGGGCTCCGCGGAGACTCTGGATCCTTGACCGAGATTGGGAGGAAACAAGCTCCTTGAGCGACGCCCAAACTTCAGCTGCAGTGTCCAGCCCAGTGACATGGGCAAGGATCTCGGGAGACACGGAATTCAGCAGAAAACGAAGTACCTGCTGATCCCGTGTGAACCAGGCTGCATAGTCGGGATTCTCGGCCTTGAATTTCTTGCCTTCCTTGTCTTCAACCTCCATCGTCTTCTCAGGTGCAACCTCCTTGCCCTCAATGAGATCAAGAACCCTAGCACCGCGCAGGGCAGGGAGCATCAAGGCGTTCCATGGAATAAAGTTGTCGCGAGTGAGGAGCTGCGTGGGAGGGGCCCCGAGGAGGGCAGCCAAGGTGGCCGACGAGGATGAAGATCCAGTCATGATGGTGTTGTTGTCGACGGCGGCGGCAGATCAAGATCGATCGGCGGCGGCGGCTTGAGATTGTGTTGTGGTGTTTTGGCGGCGGCGGCGGCGGCGGATCAGGAAGATCGGCGGCGGCGGCGAAGTTTTTCTGGGTTTTTGGTTTGTGTTGTGAGGCGGCGGCGGCAGATGAGATGATCACCGGCGGCAGCTTGGGTTTTTGTTTTGTTTTTCGGCGGCTAGGTCTGGGAAGAGGATGGCTCTGATACCATGTCGAAATAGGTAGGCAGAAGCGATAGCCCCGTTGGGGGCATCGGTTACGTGTTATATAGGCGGTGGAAAAGCCCCACCGGTGGCACATACAAGCGGGATACGATCAGGAGAGGAGTACTACTCCAAGTCCATTACGTGAACACATACAGAGGGTTTTTGAATTACATCTAACACCACTGAACTGGGATGCAGGGTTCTAGGCCTCCAGCCTTCCCTCACGAACCAAGAGCTCGGAGTAGAGGTCGCTTAGTGTACCAATTTTTTTTCCTTCAAACCCCTTTGTCGACACAGCCGCAGTTTTCCTTGACATTACACGAAAAGCAATCAAGATCAGCAGGTTATATTCCCATGAACTGAACCGAGGCAGCCGGTAAAAGGCCGCGGGCACCGGCACCGGCATCGGTGCACCATCCATCACTTTAAAGTGCAGCTATACGTTTGATGCTTTCCCTTGCTTTGGAGCCATCTTCTCTTTTGGAGTGCTATCTATCTTCCTCCCATCTCGATCATATGCTCTCCGACCAAGAAAAACTATTGAAAGTGTTGGCTCCAGTGGGGATTGTGGAATGTTTTTAAGCAGACAGACAATGGCAAGTATCTATACATGAGCATTTTGCTGGCTTGACTTGACATAACTCAACGCTGTGATTTCTTTTTTATTTTTGAGACAAGAACTCAACACTATGATTTGGTAGCTTGATATCTAGATACTGTTGGCCTGTTTTGTTTTTCATCTGGAAAAGGAGGCTGAAGACCTTTATTTGCTCAGCGAGTTTAATCATCCGCAGAAAGAAACAGAATTAATGGAATTGCAAACATCTGAAGAAAAGAACATATGCGAAAGATGAATCATGTTCTTAGACCTTAGTGCTCGGATCATGGTTCATGAACTACCCACATGCATGGATCATGTGCCCAAACTCTGCATGCCTCCAACTTCTCAAACCTGACAATGGAACCAAAATACCATGGCACCTCGGAGAAGTTCAGAAAAGTATGCCCCTGCCCAGTTTCAGAAGCCCCATCTTGACTCATTTCATAGCTGGCCTGTAAACCGGCTTTGTCAAAAAACTGGCGTGCCTACGCATGCAGAGATTGTACGGCCGTGATCGAAGCTACCGGCCTGCAAACGGCGGACACGGCACCTTCACGTTGCCGACACAAAAACAGCAAAGGCGTCCTACGCTATAAAGCGAGCGATTCGAGCATTCGCCTATGCGGCTTTGTTACTTTCGACGTTGTCGAGAGCTCCAAGATCCCACTCTGGCTCGTCGTTCCGATGGCGCTCCGGCTCCTCCTCGCCGTGGCCGCCGCTGCCGCGCTTGCATTGGACATGGCGGGAGCGCTTGGGGTCAACTACGGCCAGGTCGCGGACAACCTGCCGCCGCCGCAGGACGCGGCGGTTCTCCTCCGCGCGCTGAAAGCCACGAAAGTCAAGCTCTACGACGCGGACGCGCGCGTGCTCAGCGCGTTCGCCGGCTCCGGCGTCGACTTCACCGTGGGGGTCCCGGACAACCTCGTCCCTCGGCTGGCATCCAACCCCTCCGCCGCCGCGGCCTGGGTCCGCGCCAACATAATCCCGCACCTCCCGGGCACGTCCATCACCGCCATCACCGTCGGCAACGAGGTGCTCACCGGCACCGACACCACCATGCTCCGCTCCCTCCTCCCGGCCATGGAGGCCATCCACGTCGCCTTAGCCACGTGCAACATCACCTCCCACATCGCCGTCACCACCGCGCACTCCCTCGCCGTGCTCTCCTCCTCCTTCCCGCCCTCCTCCTCCGCGTTCCGGCACGACCTCCTCCCCTACATCACCCCGCTCCTCGCCTTCCTCGCCAAGACCAACTCGCCGTTCCTAATAAACGCGTACCCCTACTTCGCGTACAAGGCCGACCCGGGAAGCGTGGACCTCGACTACATGCTCTTCCAGTCCAACGCCGGCGTCCTCGACGCGGGCACGGGGCTGCGGTACGGCAACATGCTGCACGCGCAGGTGGACGCCGTGCGGACGGCGATTTGCGCCGCCGACTACGGGAAGGCGGTGGAGATACAGGTCTCGGAGACCGGTTGGCCGTCGCAGGGGGACGCCGACGAGCCCGGGGCCTCGCCGCAGAACGCGGCGAAGTACAACGGAAACCTTATGAAGCTGGTGGCGCAGGGCAAGGGCACGCCGGGCGCGCCAGGGGAGCCGTTGCAGGTGTACGTGTTCGCGCTGTTCAACGAGAACCAGAAGCCCGGCCCTGCGTCCGAGCGGCATTACGGGCTGTTCAAGCCCGACGGCACGCCCGCGTATGACGTCGGCGTCAAGGCGCCCACGATCGGTGGCGGGAAGGGTAGCGACAATGACAATGGCAACGGTACCAACAACGGCACCGATGGTGGCACCGGGCTGGTCGTTGCGGAAGGGCCCGGCGAGACGGGCGGCGGTGGAGCCGATCCCGGCACCGGATTCTACACCATTTCTTCTGCCACGCTCAAGGTATACGTGATTATCATTACACGTCGTAATGCTGATACTTTGTCTACTATGTTAACATTTTTTTTCAAGTGTCTGAAAACTTTTCGCCGCAGGATTCCACTACTGACCTTACAAAATTTCATGGTGCTTCCTGCCGTATTTAGTTAATGTTCTTGATTAATCCAGATTATAGAACTCCTACTAGCTATGCTTAATTAGTACTCCTACATGATGTTAGCTTTATTTCTAGCTAGTGCTCACCTGTTTTTGGACGTAGCTAGTGTGCTCCGATACTCCGATTAGCATGTTAGTATTTAGTAATATGCACATTGGATTTCGGACACTAAACCTGATGAAAGATGCCATAGCTCGTTGTGTTCTTACAAAAAGAACTAAATAAATAGACGACAGATTTGCTCATAGGATGGGCAATCATGGTTGGCACTAGCAAAAGCCGCTGTGTGTTGTGTGTCAACATACTGGAGAGCAGTGCAGTTTATGCTAGCCCTCCTTTGCAAGCAATGCTTTTGTTTTTCTCCTTTGGAATCAATCCATGCTCACTGACTCACTTTCCTCCATATGGATGCTCTCCTCTTTTCATAGACCAAGAGGTGGCGGTGCACGGCGGGAAGCTCACCGCTGATGTCCATCATATTCCTCGTCGTGTACGGGGTCTGTTGGTTATGATGATCTGGAGGCTGTACGTAGATATATACATAGTATTGAGATTGCACACAGACTATTGATTCATTGATAATTTGTTTTTCGCGTCCAGATCGATCGTGTGATTTGTATGCACGTGTTCTAGCTAGTACGCAGAAGAAGAGATGTAGCTGGTACAGTTTTATATTCCAAGTTGACGCTATTGCTCGACATGATCGGATTCTTATTATGTTTGTCGCTCTTCTCCATATTCCAAGTTGACCAAGTTTTTAAAGAAAAATATTAATATTTACAATACGAAATCCATACCCTTTGTATTGTAAAATATTAATAATTTACTAAAATAACTTGCTCAAATTTTAAAATATGAGTCTTATTCATTGAAACACAGATATAATATCATGTTCGCATGGTCATGTTCCGCATGGTCATATGTTTAAGTACTACTCCTTAAAAAAATACTCCCTCTGATCTATATTAACTGTTGTTGAATCAGATGTATCTAGATATGTTTTAGTGGTAGATACAACCGGTTCAGGACAATTAATATGAACCCGGGGGGGTATGTGATTGGTTAATTCTCACCTAGCTAAGGAATAACTTACTTCTCAATCAAATATTGAACTATTGGATGTGTTTGTGTAGAGATTCGTGCATGACTTTTTCTTCAATTTCTGGCAAAGAGCGGTATGCTTGGGAGTTGCCGTGAAATGCAAATTAACGCCCGCTGCGGCGTGGGCGCCTAGCGCCGTACAGGGGCTCTCCCCTGTTGGCCGGCCCACTTTCACGGTTTGATGATTCTCGTTTTTATTTAATTTTATTTTTGTATTTATTTTTTATTTTTCTGTTTCCCTTTTTTTCTGTTTTCTTTTTAGTTTTATTTTTTTCTAGAATTTTTTTATTATATTTTGGAAAAAATTACATTTTTTGGAAATAGGTTTACGTTTTGTAGATTTCGTTCATGATTTTTTTTTGAATTTGGTTTATGAATTTTGAAAAAAAATCAAGTTTTTGAATCTTGGTTTATGATTTTTTGAAATTGGTTCATGATTTTTTTTAAATTGGTTCATGAATTTTAAATTTGGTTCATGTTTTTTTAAAATTGGTTCATGATTTTCGAAGTTTTTGTTCATGAATTTTCTAAATAATGTTTATGATCTAAATGTTGTTCATATTTAAGATTCGTTCAAATCTAAAATATACTTGAAAGAAAAAGAGAAAGACAGAAACGCCTTCTTGCAGAATCTAATGGGCCGGTCCATCTACCAGAGTTGACTGCATCTACTTTTCTACTTGCTTTTTCTTTGTTGGCTCAGGTTGCCAGCAAGAATTTGAGTGGGCCGGTCCATCTAGCAGTTTGATCATTGTGGCTTCTTTTCTTTTTCCACGATTGATGTAGCCGCATGTACTTGTTCGATTTCTCTCTATTTGATTTTTTAAAATTCAAAAATCGTTTAAATTTTAAATTCATTCAAATTTTCAAATAAAACTTTCAAATTTGAAAATGGTTCAAATAAAAAAATGGATCAAATATAAAAAATCTAGATTTAAAAAATTGTGAAATATGAAAATAGTTTTTTTAGAAAAGAAGAAAAAGAAAAAAGAAAAAAAGGGAAACGGGAGAAACTACAAACAATCGATATCCTTAATGAACAACAAGAATTTGTCCTTTTCCAAGTTTCTCCTCCAGATCTGGACATAAAACTCACGAGCATTTTCTTAACGAGCAGTTCGTGAGTTAAGACTGATGGATTTCTTAACGAGTAGGTTGTGAGCGCTTGTTAACATCTAACAAACCGAGGCGAGCTTTACCTTTTGCTCGCTATCCTGAATGAGTTCAATGATCCGAGCCTTAAAGAGCTAAGCCTTAACGAGTCGAGCCGCTCGATAGTCCATCCCAATCAACCGCAGCGTCTCCATCGCCATCACTACTCCTATATTCCATACATTAGATCTTGTTGTAATCCCAAATTCAATTGCGGTTTGCACTAGTTTTATCCTCATATTTTTATCCATCTATTTAATTATGACGATGTTGTTGATTGCTTCCATGCGTGGAGTTCCCTTGTTCTTGGAGAGATGGAGAAACCTTAGCACTATTATGAAATGAAATGAAATAAAGATGACATTGAAGGGAATATGCCTTAGGGGGAAATAATAAAAGGTTTATTATTGTCATGTCCCAATAAATTCGTAATAGTTTCATATTGTGATCTAACCGTATCAAGTGGAAACATTGATACATGTGTGATATGAAACATAACTACCTAGTAGCCTCTATTGATACTAGTTCATTGGACAACTGATAATCAAGGTTTCCTGATCATGAGTGATAGGGCTGGTTGACAACGAGATCACATCATTGGTAAATGATGTGATGGACATTCCTCAAAGATTGGGACACAATCAAGTCACGTAATTCATCATTGCAATAGTTAGAAACGAAATTTCCTTATCTTTAGACTGTGAGACCATATCAAATCACCGTCTCCTAAGGTTACTTTTATAGCACTTAGCGTCACTCAGTGAAATGGTGATCATAACGGTGTTGCTGGATATCCTGAGGAACAGGTTGAGGAGACTGCGTCAAGAGCGGGATTTGTTCACTCTCTGCTGGGTAAGATACAGTTTGACCGACTTGGTGAAATTAAATCCATATGTTGCGACATGTGACTATGTCATGGGGATGTAATATTGCGGTAACAAGTAAACAGTACTTGTCGGTAACGAGATTGAACAAGGTATGGAGATACCCAACGATCAGATCTCGGACAAGTAGTATCTAAGAAACAAAGAGAATTTGACTCAACGTTTATGGTTCAAATGGCATCATCAATCTGGAATGTGCAGGGGTCATCATGGGCGTCCTGGTCCCGTTGTTGATCATTGATAGAGATCATGTATGTACCATTCCCGAGCCGTGAGGGGATACACTTAAGGGTGCGATGAGCTTGAGTTTATCCGTAAGTTGGAATTATAGTAGAGAAAGAGAAAGCCAGAATTGTTCCACGGAGAGAGATCCAAAGTTGTTCCGAGAAAGAAGGGAAACTGGAAAAGTTCTAGTGAGAGGACCGGAATAGTTCCGGGAGGTTCCGAAGCTGTTCGGATGATATAGAAGGGGAACTGAAAGGTGTTTCGAGTCAAATCGGATTTTGTAATATGTATTTACATATTAATTAATTTAATTAATATTAAATATAATATTAAAATCTAATTTGAATGGTTATTCCACTATTGGGCCAAATTTCCTAGGAAAAAAGGGCCCATGAGGGAAACCGGAAGAGGAAAGGCCACCCGAATGGGCCCTAAGGACCCATGCGTCTGGGGGAAACCCTAGGATGCCTAGGGTTAGGGTTTGGGGCGCCCTAGGGATGCCACCCACCCTTTTACACCCCTCCCCCCCCTTGGCCGTGGCTTGGATGGCTTGGGGGAGGGGCAAGCATGCCCCTTCCCCCTATATAAAGAGGCCCACTCTCCCCCTTGGAGGTACACATCAAACAACAAATCCCATAAGTTGGGAACTCCTCCTCCTCTCCAATATCTCTCTCTAGTTGACTCCACGCGTTGGCATATATGGCCCTGGGTTGTTAGCGCAAGAGACGACGCATCCGCAGTACGCCGTTGTGCTGCAAGGATTCCAAGAGCCAGAGATCTACTTCCGCACTACCGGTAGGGATCAAGGGAGCGTAGGTTCTCGTCGTGCACCGTATGTGTATGAATCCACGAGGTGCAACACTTCGGGCACTTTGGATGTCATGAGTCGTACTGCTGCACGGTGTTGGAGCAAGGGGTGACATGCGAGGAGCTTCGCGACCTTGAGGTCGGCTACAAGCACGACTACTACAACCACGTTCCCCTCGGAATGTTAAGCGCTTTCAGACTACATGGGTATGTATCCGAAACCTCTCGGAACGTTAAGCGCTTTCCAACACTTCTGTTACATGCTTTCTTTTACTTGTTTTGTTTACTTTTGTGCATTCAACCAGAAAACTTTAAAATACCATTTACTCGAAATCAAAGGCAACTTACAAGTATCCTTTGATAGGCAGTGACGAGGGGCATAAAGACCTTAACCAAATATCTCGTTGTGGCTTCGATACTCTTATTTTCAAACTAGCTAGAATTGATCTGTGCACTTGCAGTCATGAGACCTTCTCTTGTTTAGGCCCATATTTCTGACAGTTTCCAATTGTCGATAGTGTTCACGTCTGGACTCTGGGATCCTTACCTACTTACTGGTCCAAGCCTTAGAGGTTTAGTCTCGTTAGTGGAAATATGTGGTGCGGCGGTGCGAGCATTGCAATGACAAAAGACGGGATCCCCTAGACTATGAGGCATCTCCTGTAGGGTTTGCAGCGTAGAAAACAAAAAAATCCTACGATGGGAACGACAAGTGCCAAGATCTATCTATCTAGATACAAGCAACGGGTGGATATACATCCATAGAATACATACCCTCGAAGACCGAACGCTTTTCCGAGTATGAACTTGTTGGTGATGTAGTCGATATCTTGCCGATCTCAAGATCGTGATGAAGTCTATCTGGTCCAGCCAGTCCCGCACCATCAAGTCCAGCACCGCAAAGCAGTGGTGCATGCATGATCGCACACACGTTCGGGTAACCCGACAACCTCCGTGCCCTCGCTCCAACGAAGCATCAGAAGCAACAAATACTTCCAGAAAAAGCCATCGGGAACATGTATCTCGCTGATCCGAGACCATGAGGAAATTCTAAAGGGGGGAGAGAGATCCTTCGCGAGGAGGTATGGTATGAGAGTAGGAGAGGGGTGGCCTTTTATAGGGAGAGGGGAGGCAACCAAGGTACATGGCGCCCAGCCATGGTGGCTTCCCCCACCTCTTCCACATTCATGTGGGTGGAGCTCCCACTCAAAATGAAAAGCCTCCACTCACATAAATATGCCTCCACTCAAAAATCCACTCACATCCATTAAATTTCCACCAAATTTAATGCAATCTCTCATTTAAATAAAACTCTTTTATTTATTCAGATTTTTGTTAATTACATTAATTAACAAACATTCACGTAAAACCCCTTGCTAGTATTCAATGTCACATGTAGAAGCAATTTCACCCAAAACAATTCCAGTGTCTAGTGAAATAAATTCATGCGCTTTGTAATTCTTTCTCTGGCATCTTATTTGATCCAAATGGTGTCGGTACCCCTTAAGTGTGTCACCCTACGGTTCATGAATAATGCAGACATGATCAAGACCCCTTTCCGATCAATAATTTGCAGCGGGACCTGGACATCCGTACTGACTCCCACACATTTAACGATGACTTCTGTGATCGTGTGAACCTTATACGCATGTAACTCAATCCCTTTGTCTCATGATATATTACATATCCAAGATTCGATCATCGGTATCTCCATACCTAGTTTGATCTCGTTACCGACATGTACTCTTTTCTTGTTCCCGTGATATAACTTCTAGTGATCAAATCACTTGCTTGCAAGCTAACTAATGTGATATCACTGAGAGGGCCCAGAGTATATCTATCCGTCATCGGGATGGACAAATTCCACTCTTGATCCATGAGCCTCTACATAGCACCTTCGTATTACTGAACCCACCTTTATAGTCACCCTGTTACAGTGTGATGTTTGATGTTATCAAGATACTCTTCCGGTGTTACTGATTAACATGATCTCATGGTATAAGGACTAGGATTACTTCGTATGATGTTATAGCAATATAAACACAATGACCTTGATCGTAATGCTATACTTCGGATGAGTGTGACCTCATTATTAACAACATCCAATGTTCATGATCAGGAAACCTTTGATCATCTTGTTAATCAACGAGCTATTTTATAAGAGAGGCACAACTAGGAACCTTCTATTTGTTTATCAAACACACATGTATCAATGTTTCCATATTAATACAAATATAACATGCAAAATAAACATTTATCATAAACAAGGAATAAGATAATAACCACTTTATTATTGCCTCTCGGACATATTCCGTTCATCTCCCCATCCTTATCCCTCCACCTCTCTTGCCCTCCCCTCGATTCTCAAACTCCCCGACTCCTCCTCTTTGATCCTCCCTGATACATCATAAACGTATCTATAATTTTTTATGCTCCATGCTTGTTTTATATCATTTGTCTTATGTTTTGTCTACACTTTGAGGTATTTTTATACACTTTATGGAACTAACCTATTGACAAGATACCACAATGCCAGTTGCCTGTTTTTTGCTGTTTTTGGTTTCAGAAAAGCTAAAAAATGAATATTCTCAGAATTGGACAGGACAAAAGCCAAAGTTACTATTTTTCCCGGAGCAATATGGAAACACGAAGCAGAAACGGAGGGAGCACCAGCGTGGCCACACCCTATGGTGGCACGGTCCCACCTTGGTGGCGCCACCAGGGGGTGTGGGCCCCCTAGACCTCCATCGACCTTGCCCTCTTCGCCTATAAGAAGCCTCCGATGCAGAAACCCTAAATCATCCTTCATACATCCATGAAAAGTTCCAGAGCGCCGCCGCCGCCACCGAAGGGGAGATTCGGGGGACAGAAGTCTCTATTTCGGCACCCTGTCGGAATGGGGAATTGACCCCGAAGCAATCTTCATCGATCTCCACCACCATCTCCATCGCCATTGTTGATTCCCATGATGAGGAGGGAGTAGTTCTTCCTCGAGGCTACGCGCTCTACCGGTAGCTATGTGTTCATCTCTCTCTCTCTATGCATGATCATGAGCTGCTCCTCCCGACCCCTCCTCCTCCCGTACCCGCACGGTGGCGCCGCGCTGGGCCGGGCGGCCTCCCCTCCCCGCTGAGCCCTTCCTCCCGTGGTCTCCCCTCCCCGCCGCCGCCATCCGGATCGTCGCCAGGCAAAGACTAGGGGCGTGGCTGCGGCGGCGTCCTGATAGCGATCTGTCGGGAAGGCAACGGTGTCTGTCCCGGCTGGTTTGGCGGTGGTGTTGTGGCGAGCGGCGGCCGGTGATCCTCGGTCCAGATGGCGGCAGACGGCAGCGGGGATCTGGGCCTAGCCGCGATATGTCCCGTACGTTGGCCTCGACGCCGGCGCCCAAGCCACCCGGGCCTTGTTTGTGACACTAGGGCACTTGGGGCATCTGTCCCCAGCATGATGGTGGTGGCCTCCTTATCTGTCGGGATGGTTGGCCGGGTGGTCTTGCCATCTTGCGGCGGATCCTGCTAGTTTCCGGCGGGTGGCGTGGGGGCTGCTGGCTCGGTTTTAATAAAGGAGGTGGTCCTGGATCCCTCTCAAGCCAAGACGATGATCTGCGGGATGTTGGTCTCCATTGATCTGGTTTCTGTGTCGCGTTCCGGAAGGCTCCACCGGCGAACTCCATAAGTTCTATCATGTTGTGAGTTTACTATAAGGATTGAATTCGGTCGTACGCACCCACGATTTACCCTGGCTGTTTGGTTTTAGAGGGTGTGCTTCGAAGCTTTGTTGGCTGTTATTATCATGGGGCATGTTCTCGTTCCATGGTGCTGACGGAGAAAGTCATGGAGACCGAGATCTAAGGATAGACAATGGTGGTTCGAGTCTAGGTGGTAATGAGGAATTGGCTAGGTGACTTGTGAATTGAAGCAGTGGCATGCAAGTGGGGGCGACTGCACATGAGAGGTTCATGGTCGTACCTCTTAGTGTGAAAATCTAGGGTCTGGCCTTAATTGGTTGTGCCTAACAATGGCCTTGTTGAAGTTATTGTTTTGAGAGCGCGAACTTTCTTCAGGGTGAAAACCTAGATCTTTGATCGGGCAATGATGGTGTTTGTGCATTGTTCCCTTCTTGGAGGCATCGTTTTTGGAGAAGCTGGACTTCTGGTGTTGTCTTGGTGGTGGTAGTACTACTGTTTCAATGAATGAGTCACTGTAGCGGGACTTTTCTTTTTTGTAATTGTTCTTTCTTTTTTTGGTTGTGTGCATCCGTGTGGCTGCTAGGGCAATGCGTTGTTGCAGAGGCTGACTGTAATTGGTATCATCTGATATTAATATATGCTCCTTTTCAAAAAAAATGAGCTTTGTAATCAAGTAGATCTACTCTGCTACTCAAGTGCTTTAATAGATCTTCGGCTCTCCCCACGTGTGTGAAAGTGCAGCGTGCACACTGTGTGTCACTTAGGATATAGATTACAAATACTTGTCATGAGTTATATTTTGAGTTGGTTGTCTCTATGAAATTGTGTTGTTTGTTGGAACCATCTAGAGCTCAAGGTGACAGTGTGGGGTTATCTAGATGGGAAAGCGAACTTTGAGGTGTGCTGTTATAGCCCTACCGTGGATTAGAGTTGTCCAACCGGAGAGTAGTTCAGAGTAGTATCATGAAGAGAAGATATTTATATAAGAGTGTCCACTAGTGAAAGTATGATCCCTAGGCCTTGTTTCTAAGCATTGAAACACCGTTTGGAACTAGATTTGTTACATGTTTACTTGCTACCATCTTTATTTCAGTTTGCCTTTAGTCTAATCCTATGTAACAGCCCAAGCTTGTAATATATGTACTCAGTACTTAAGCATGGCATGCCTCAGTTTAAATCAATACCATATTGCATGTGATCAAGTGTGTGAACCAAAGTACAAATGCAAAACACTAAACCCTAGTCCTCCCCCCCCTTTCTCTTTGAAACTACCTTCAAATGGTGTTTAAATTTTGAAAAGTACAAAATAATTGGAGCCAAAAGGGAATAAGAGGGCCCCACAATGTTTTACATATCTCACAAAAGCCATTGGTATTTCTGAAATACCCAAAACATATTTAAAATTGAAAATACAAAACAGATTTTGAAAACAGAAAAAGAAAAGGGTTTTTTGTAAAAAAAAAGGGCAGCAACAGCCAATGGGCCGTGGCCCATCCCCCTTTCTTTTCCCTGCCGCCCGCGTGCGCAAGCCAGCGGCCCAAGCCAGCCCACGCGTCCTAGTACCCCTTCGCCGTTTCCGACCTTTCTTCCTCCTCCAGCCAGAAGGACGACGCAGGGAGCTGCTCACTGTCGCTGCCGTCGCCGTCCGTCCGCGCCACGATGCCCGTCGCGAAGAGATGCGCGCTACCGTCATGGACGTCGTCTATAAGACCCCCTGCCGCTGACGGGTGAACCTTATCCTCCCTTCTTCCCCATTTCACCTCTCTGGCCAAAGCCTAGCTCCGTCTAGCCATTGTTGCCGTCCTCCCCGAGCTCCGCTGGCACCACCACGAGCTTCTCCTTGCTCCACTCGATCTTCCTGCAGAAGGAATCGATGAAGAACACCGTGAATCATCGCCCGCGACCTCGTCTTCCCCGCCTCCGACGACCACCCCCTTCGTTTGCGTCGGCGCCACAGACCTCCTCCGGCCTCGCCATCGCCTATGTTCGCTTCGTGGTAAGATTCCGGTGCTCAAGGCACCCTCCCTCTCCTCCCTAGTTCTCTATATCTCTCCGCCGCCGTGCAACCTTCGCTGCTGCCGCCAGTCAGCGTGGGGACCTAGCTCCGGTGACCAAAAACTAGTGGCGCCACCGTAGCTAGACTCACCGTGTCGTCCCGCTTCGAACCGTGTCAACCGCGCCTCCCAGGTCGTCCCGTAGCGCCGTCCCTCGCCGTTGTCTGGCCGTCTTCCGGCGAGACCGACGTGGCGCCACGGTGGCAGCCGCTCTAGCCCAATCCCCACCTGGCATCCGCAATGGCTAGAGCCAGCCCCGGTGAAATTTGCCATGAGCCCTATTTTGCGCGTGTGGCTGCTGATGTGGCTTCGGCCCCACTAGTCAGTCACTGAGCTAGGATCATATGTGGTAACAAAAGTTCTGAGTTGGGTTATGACGTCAGCTTGATATAATAAAGGTTTAAATATTTTAGAAAATGATTTAAATATTGAAAACTCGATAACTTATTATTTATAAGTCAGAAAATACAAATAATATATCAAAATGTTCAGAAAAATTAGTTCTACCTATTTAAGTTATAATCATACATTGATCAACAACTTTAGTGACAAGTTTAATTAGAGAACAAAAATCAACCCCTCTCATGTTTTCCGGAGTTTCCCGAGTTAGGGTTTTCAACCCTCGGAACCCCGTTTAAATTGTCGAGCATGTTCTAGGGTTTCATTTCAATGCAATTCAACTTGGAATATCATCATCCTTGTTTGAGCATTCCATCGATGCCATGTCTTGATTGTTGCCTTCCTTTCCGGTATTGGTTCTTCGCGATAGGATCCGAACACGAAGTTGAAGTCAACAACACCGAAGATCCGTACCTGTCTACTGACGGACCTGAACCTATGTTTTATGAAGTATATTACTTTCTCGCTATGATGCATACGATTCCAATGTGGTCTTTTGTCAGTAGCTAGTGCTACCTATCTGCTGCACTGTTTCCCTTTGAAGCCTTATACTCCTGATCCACTGCTCCTAGCATACCTAGGTCTGGCATTTGAGCGTTGCTAGAGCTTTTGAGATCAACAACTTAGCCATGCATAGTAACAACGTCTGATCTGTCTGAATGATAAATCAGAGATGCCGGAGAATCTGGAAAGGTAGGAGATGGTGTCATCATCGAAGGAGTTAACTAATCATGCTAAGGCTTGTATGGGAGGCCACGTTGGGTGTGGTATTTGTAGTCCCATGCTCGCCACCACTAGGAACTGAGTTCTTGCCTTTGGAACCGAGACGAGCGTACAACCACACGGGGCTTGGGAACCCCTTGACTGACTAACTTGCCTAGTAGATTCCATGAGTCACATAGTTTGGGCTTTCCATTTGGCATACGCATTGAAAACGTTTTCGAAAGAGGAGGTGAAGGAGGTGCATCATAACAGGTAGGGAAGCGTGGCCGCGGTTGCTTGGGGTAGATAGCGCCCCTGGTAAACCAACCTCGCCTCACATCTTTAAGTACCGGCTTCAGGACTTGACCCTTTACGGCGGAATCATACTTATTGCGTGACTCATGGTCTCGGCGAAAGCAAGGTAAAGATCGTGGTCAACCACCCTCTGCGGCCTTCCAAGGAAGAGGGCTAATAATATTTGGCATTAAGAGTCGGTTGATACGTGTGGGTAAAGCTGTACACCCTGTAGGGTATTAATCTTTTCGAAAAGCCGTGTTCACGGTTATGAACGCTTGGTGACCAGATTCTAAGATCATAGAAAACTTTAACCATTATAAAACTTGTTGATCCACGTGTGCTTAAGGATGCTTCCTCTGGGTCGAGGGGGTGATCCTAGATAGGAGTTTCTGATGAAGCTGGTGGTTATCGAGATGTGATGAACAAGATGAATAAGTCGCTATCTTATCCCTTTTAAAAGATTCTGAGTAGACGAGCATCTTCTCTCTCTTGTTTACAAATAAAGATTGCTTTCCTCAAAAGAAAATCCAGAGAAAGCCTTTCTAGCCAGATCATGTAGATACTAGGTTATCTAAGTCTTGCGGAGTACATTCTCGTACTCAGCCTTGCCCATTGTTGTTTTTCTACAGAGGATATGGTTGCAACTGAAGATGTCTTCTACGTTGACATCGACGAGTAGTTGGGGGTCCCAGGTAGCAGACTGGGGACTATGGGATGGACGTCGCTTTTGTTTATGGACTCTTAGGCCTTTTGCTAAGTTGTTGTGTAGAACAACATAATTTGCTTTCGCTGTGTGATGTAATGTTGGGTCTATGGCCTCTGGTTTGTAATAACTCTAATATCTTACTCTGTTAAGAGTTTAAACTTATGTTGTTGAATCCCTGTGTTCTATAATGTTACCGAATCATACTGTGATCTTCCGTGTTTGGAGTTGAACTTATCTTAGATTGTGATCTGAGGTTAGTTTAACCCTAACCCCGGGGGTTGCTACAGGTTTTGGTATCAGAGCAGGACTGCTTGTAGGAAACCCTTTTATTGGTCGATGTTGAGTCTAGAAGTTGACAAAAATATTTGAAAGTTAAAAAATATTTGCAGAAACTCTGACTAGGATTCTTTTTACTCCTTCTCTGGTGTGATTCTGATGCTGGAGTTTCTCTTACCTTATTTGGTTTGAAAAGGTTTTCATTCCTTACCTTATATCTCAAAACTTTTAGGATCGTGGTTTTGGGGTTGTTTCTCTAAAAGTACTCCGTACTTGGTTGCTAATCTCAGAGTTCTAAGATGTCTCAGTTTTTCTTCGTGTGTAACATCTTAGCATTCCATTGTCATGGTTTGTAAGTCAGCTGGTTAGTGTATACACTAGTATGCTTTGATACTACCATGCTTGATAAGATGATACATTTATATCAAGTACTCTTTGTTAATCTTTCCGTATGGTATCTTTGAATCCGCTGTCTAACCCTTTTCTTTGTTCTTTCAGGATGGGTGATACATCTCGTGCCCGTACTCGTGCTCACGCACGTGGTGCCGCAAATGAGGGTGAATCTTCCAACCTTCCTCCACCACCGTCCATGGTTCAACCCATGGCCATGTACGAAACCAACCGTGTTGACAATATGAGGCTCCTTGAAAGGATTGAGCGCAACACTGCTCAACGCCAGAACAATCAAGTTGGTATCAAGGACTTCACACGTCTCACTCTACCAGTTTTCAGCTATTCCATTGAGCCACTTGATGCGGACTACTGGCTTCGCACTATGGAGCGCAAACTTCAGGTTGGTCATGTTGCTCAAGCTGATTGGGTGACTTTTGCTGCCTATCATCTGGAGGGAGCAGCTAACTCCTGGTGGGAAAATTTCTTGGTTATGCAAGAAGCTCAACATGTTGTTACATGGCAAGAGTTTACGGAAGCCTTTCGAGCTTATCATATTCCAGAGGGTCTGATGGATAAGAAGAGGGAGGAGTTCCTCAAGCTGAAGCAGGGCACTGGTTCCGTGTGTGATTACCAGCGCAACTTCAATCGTCTTGCCTGCTATGCTACTGAAGAGGTCTCCACTGATGCTAAGAAGCAAGCTCTGTTCCGCAAGGGACTGGATCCTGAGGTTCGCCGTGATATCCACCTCATGGACTTTGGTAACTTCCAAGGTCTTGTCAACAAGGCTATGAAAGCCAAGAGTGGAAAAGTGGAGTATGAAGAAACTCGTAAGCGTCCTCGGGAGGGGTACAACAAGACTGGTTCTGGTAATAAGAAGTTGCGTGTCTTCGTGCCTTACAGTGATGTGCCACGTGCTCCTTATACTCCAAGGACTTCTGTATATGCACCTCGTCCGAATGTTACTCCATACAATGCTGGTGGATCAAGTTATCCTGTTGCTGGTACTGGATCAGGCCTCATATGTTTCAACTGTCGCCAGCCTGGCCACTATGCAAGAGACTGTCCTCAAAAGAGTGCTGCTGAGAAGGCACAACCACCAAAGAAGAATGATAAGTTTCCAGGTGCTGGAAAAGGACGCCTGAACCATATCTCTGCTGAGGAGGCCCAGGAAGATCCAAGCGTCATAATGGGTACGCTTCGTATCAATCAAATTCCAGCTAAAGTTTTGTTTGATTCTGGAGCATCGCATTCATTTATGTCACAAACTTTTGCTCAACTGCATGTGATAAGCTTTGAAGGGTTGTCAGTTCCTATGCTAGTTCAGTCTCCTGGTTCTAGTTAGCGTTCCACCATGGTTAGTCATGGGAATCTAATCGAAGTTGCATTCCAACTTTTCCACACTTCTTTGATCGCCCTCAAGTCAACTAATATTGACATTATTTTGGGCATGGACTGGTTGACCCGTTATCAAGCTATTCTCGATTGTACAACCAAGTCTGTGACTATGACTAGTCCTGCTGGCATAACAGTCAAGTATTGGACCATAGGGTCACTATCTCCTTCAGCTGTTTCTATTCCTGAAGCGGAGTTGTATGCTCTTGAAGTTCTACCTCCGTTAGAGATCCAAGATTTTTTCGTGGTCTGTGAGTTTCCGGATGTCTTCCCTGAGGAGTTGCCTGGCATGCCACCTGATCGAAGTGTGGAATTTGTCATAGAGTTGGTTCCTGGAACTGCTCCTGTTTCTAAAAGACCCTATCGTATGCCTCCTCATGAGCTTGTGGAGTTGAAGAAACAATTAGAGGAGTTAGAAGGAAAAGAATACATTCAGCCCAGCACATCTTCTTGGGGATGTCCTACCATCTTTGTCAAGAAGCGGGATACCAATATACCGCGTCTGGTTGTGGATTATCGCCCACTCAATGCTGTGACTATCAAGAACAAGTATCCTCTCCCTAGGATCAACGATCTATTTGACCAGTTAAGTGGTGCCACTGTCTTTTCCAAAATGGATTTAAGGTCAGGGTATCACCAGATAAAGATCCGTAAGGAAGATATTCCAAAGACTGCTTTCACTACTCGTTATGGTCCTTACGAGTATACAGTCATGTCCTTCGGTCTTACCAATGCTCCAGCCACTTTCATGCAGCTTATGAACTTTGTCTTCATGGAGTATCTTGACAAGTTCTTCGTGGTCTACATCGATGATATTCTGGTCTATTCCAAGACTGAAGAAGAGCATGCTGAACATCTCCGTTTGGTGTTGACAAAACTCCGAGAACATCGTCTCTATGCCAAATTTTCCAAATGTGAGTTCTGGTTACAAGAGCTCGTATTCCTTGGTCATGTTGTTTCTGCTCAAGGGGTTGCTGTTATCCCCGATAAGGTTCAAACTATCCTCGACTGGGAGTCTCCTAAATCCGTCAAGGATGTCCGAAGTTTTCTTGGGATGGCTGGTTATTACCGTCGATTCATCGAGAACTTCTCCAGGATTGAAAAGCCGCTGACTGATCTTAAGAAGGATAAGAAGTTTGAATGGTCTGATAAGGCTGAAGAGAGCTTCCAGATGTTGAAAACCAAGTTAACCACTGCACCGGTGTTAGTTCTCCCAGACACTAGCAAAGACTTTGTTGTCTTCTGTGATGCTTCTCACCAAGGTCTCGGATGTGTGCTAATGCAAGATGGGCATGTGGTGGCTTATGCCTCCCGTCAGCTAAAACCACATGAGAACAACTACCCAACTCATGATCTTGAGCTTGCAGCTGTTGTTCATGCTCTTAAGAAATGGCGACATTACCTTCTCGGTAGTCATTACGAATTATACTCGGATCATCAGAGTCTGAAGTATCTTTTCACACAACTTGATTTAAATCTCAGGCAAAGAAGATGGTTGGAACTCATCAAGGACTATGATTTGGGTCTCAACTATCAACCTGGCAAAGCCAATGTTGTTGCTAATGCGTTGAGCCGTAAATCTTATTGCAACACTCTGTTGATAAAACAAGCACAACCTTCTCTTCATGAGGAATTTGCTCGATTGAATCTTGAAGTAGTTTCTCGTGGATCTCTTTCTACTCTTGAAGTGAAGTCTTCTCTAGAGGATCAGAACAAAGCTGCTCAAAGGCAAGATCCTGAGATGGATACCATTAAAGAGAACATTGCTAGCGGAGTTTCTAAATGTTTCTCTGTTAACGAGGAAGGTGTACTATATTTCGGTACACGTTTGGTAGTACCAAATGGAAAGGACTTGAAGAAGATAATTCTTATCTAAGCTCATGAATCACTTCTTTCTATCCACCCTGGAGGTACCAAGATGTATCGGGATCTTCGTCAAAGATTCTGGTGGTCTGGTATGAAGAAGGATATCGCTCGTTTTGTTGCTGAATGTGACGTTTGTCGTCGCGTAAAGGCTGAGCATCAAAGACCTGCTGGTCTCCTGCAACCACATAAAATCCCTGAGTGGAAATGGGATGAAGTTGGTATGGATTTCATTACTGGTCTCCCTAAGACTCAAAAGGGAAATGATGCCATCTGGGTAATCGTTGACTATTGTGGCATCCCGCAAAACCACTACTAGAAAATCGCGTTGTTTTTGTGCATTGCATCATCATGACCGCATGCTCATGTCATCATGCCACATTGCATTTGGGCTTCGTCATCATCTTGCATGTGCGTGTATAAAACTATTTTGAAAAGCCTGGTTTTGTTTTCTAAACGCCCCGTCTTTTATTCAAACGCCAAACCCCGGGTCTCCGGATTATTTTTGTTTGCCTGCTATTGGGTTGCAGAAGCCGTGTTTAAAACGAATAAAATAACAAAGTATTTTTAGTGGGGCAGTCGAATGGGCCGGATAGACCCGAACGACCGCCCCAGGATTTAAATCGGACCACCTAACCCGCCCTTCTAAATCCTAAGTTCACCCAGTCCTAATCTACCCACCCCCAGCCACATCACTCCCTCCAATAGCCTCTCGCCACCTCAACTACCCTCTCTCCTCTAACCAATCCTAGCCCTCCACCTAGGCCCTCTCTCTCTCACCCTCCCCACCCACACAGCAACCCACCCACCAAACACACACACCACACACGCACCCGAGCCAGCCCCCTTTCCACCTGCCTCTCCCCTTTTCCAGTCAACCCTGCCCCCCCCGTGTCCCCACCGCGTGACCCCCCTGGCTCTCTGCCCCGTGGCCCCCACACCCCTGGGTCCCACCACCAACCACCTCCCTGGCCGCGTGCCCCTCTTCCTTCCAGGCTCTCTCTCTCGCGGCGCAGCACACCCGCGCTCCCCTTCTCCCCTGGCTCGGTGTCCACCGCCGGCCAAGATCCCCCGATCCCTCTCATCTCCCTGCCGCCGCCAGGGACGCGAGAGCGCCGCCTCCTTCCTCTTGAGATCTCTGTCGCCTCACCTTCTCCCGAAGCTCGAAGCCGCCCCGTGTTCGGATGCCGTCGTGCGCCTCCTCTCCGTGCTGTCCGGCGCCTCGTTCTGCGGCCGTCGCCCGCCGTTCGCCTCCGCCTCCGCCTGCGCGGGAGCGCCGCCCTGGCGCCATGGCCCCGCCGCCGCCGAGCTCCGCTCCGCCCGCCCCGGCCGTTCGCGACCTCCCCGGGACCCTCTGCGGCCGCCGTTCGTCGCCAGGCCACCTCCCTGTCTTCCGCGCGCGTGGCCGTCCGGCGTCCTCCTGCGAGTCCGCGCTCGCCCGCGCCTCCCTCTCCTTCCGGCCCGGCCCCGAGCTCTGCCTCCATCCTCCGCTCCGCCCCGCCTCCCCTCTTCGGCGCGTCCCCGTCGCCTCCTTCCGGCCGGCCTCATCATCCTCTCGCCGACCTCCGCTGTCCCGCGCCGGCAGCGCCATCCCGGCCTGCGTCGGCCTCGTCCGCTTCCGGCAGTCGCCACCTCCGTCTGCAGCGTCGCGCGTGCCCAAGCCCATGCCCTGTTTTTCCCTGTGCACGTCTCCTGTTCCTGCCGTTTGGGGTCCAGTACCTCTGTTGGGTATGCATATACAGGTGTATGGATGTGCTTGTGTGAGCTAACCCGACCAAGGTTGTTGGTTGCACCGATGAAGCGAGGTCACTAGAGGACTAACCAAGATCGTCATCAACGATAGAGACCGAGAACCCGGATGCCCAGATCCTCGACTCGGAGATGCCGGAAACACCAAGTTCGTCGAGACCCTGAAGACCCGTTCCCGGAGGCGAAGTCCGAACCCGACGCCGAACCAAGTACTCCCTCGCGGACGCCAAGTACTCCGTCACGGACCCGAGTTCGTCACCAACGCCATGGCCTTCGACAAGGATTCGACAATATCGCCTAGCGGATGCAAAGTTCTCCTCACGGAATCCCAAGTACGCCGATATGTGATCGAGGGGTGATGCATGCCAAGCCGAGGATCCGGTGACGTCGGTACGACAAGTTGTTCAGGGAGCGCCAATGACGCCACCACGGACCCGAAGACCGAACCAAACCCGATGGCTCGACATGATCTTCCTCAGGGGACGCCAAGACACCGTCGAACCCTGCAGGCCTCCGACAGGGAACCGACAAGATCTACATCACGGACGCACCACCGACCCCGAACCCCGGAACCCCAAGATCGTCGAGCCCCCCCAACGTGTGAACCCCTTCCCGAGACCCTATTTTATAATATAATACAAATTGCTGCATATTGAATTGTTCATGCATGCATCCTTGTCATGTGGTTTGGGGGCCTTGTGCCGATTCACCTAATAATTAAATATGGGGCCCATATGCGGGCAAATCTAGCCTTATATTGGCCTCATTTAAATTTATGTAGCGAACCGGTACTATCTCTTGCCATGCTAAAACAACATTAAATTGCGGGGTACCTAAATAACTTGAACCATCTGAGTAATTGTCGGGACCCTGGTTCCACTTAATATGACCTAATTGTATCGCAGCTTTGCCATGCCATACATCATACATGCATCATGCCGATCTTCTGCCGTTGGATTAAATAGTGCATCCGGTGTTTCTTCTAGTGTTTTGCTTCTTCACGGATAAGGCCGTCGAGTTGATGCGAGTGTCGACCCGATCTTCGGTTGAACCTTCGGCAATGTTTTCAGGCGAGCATCTCCCCCTTTCTACCTATCTTACTTTTATAGTATTTATTCCCTCCTGTTGATCTATTGCTATCTGTGTTGCGATGCTCTAGATTTCGTACCAGTGATATCCCTTGCAGCCTTCTGTTGCCTTGGACACATCCTATTACCTATTGTTTGGTAGATAGTTGGACTTGCGCGTCGTAGTCGCTTGCTCAAGTGCTGTTGCGTGTTGTCAAATGCCACAGTTGTTGGAGTAATGCCGCATGTGTGTTGTTGGAGATGATCATAGTTTTACTTATCGTTCACTTTAATTACTGTTTAACAACAAAAATTGAAATAAGAAGAGGCATCGGTGGGTGATAGATAATATTTGGTTTCCGAACGCCCACTTGTGTCCCGTAGGACCCCGAGTACTTGATACCTGTTCCTTGATTTATCGCGCTATCCACATCCGGGAGGTATATGGGACCCCCCTGAGCCAGAGCTTGATTCAGTCTTATTTCTTGGGGCCATAAACTAGTTCGAGGTTTTATTTACGATCCTGTACTTATGCCATGCTTTACTGCTTTATTTACGATTGTGCGAGGAGCACACTGTACTGTTTAGGTAAGCGGAATGTTTTCGCGGTATCGACAAGCCCAGCCACACTTTCGGGTTCCCAGTCGTTTACAGCCATTGGCGCAAACCTTGAGTCCGTCTCGGAGCTTGCTTACTTCGTTGCGGGTCTACTCAATGGGGTGGCCCCCTGAAATATTTCTGAATCCTGTGATTGCTTTGTCGTGAAAGCCTCGTTGGGTTTTGATTTGGTTTTTCCGAGGTTGATCGAGTGTGTGTTGCTATTGGTGCACCCCGGCCGGGTAAAACTTTCTGAAAGCCGTGTCCGCGGTTATGGACGACTTGGAGCACAGTATCTCGACCATAGACAAGCATAACTAAAGTTTATTGCTATAAATTGGACTTTATAATGACTAGTAATCAGCTTCACTATAATGGAATGGCTAAATAAAACTGCCCACAATTGCTTGTTTGGAGTGTCGCTTGCGACCATTGTACCTGACTAGTAAGGATGACAACTACAACAGAATGGCTAAATAAAAGTGCCAACAACTGCTGGGTTTTGGGTTATCTCATGCTAAATGAATCTGACTAGTAAGTGTTGCCACTATCACGGAATGGTTAACTAAAAGTGCCCACCGCTTATTTTATCAGGATGATTATCTATACCTGACTAGTAATTGCTGCAACGAGAACTGAATAAATAAAACTGCCAACTGTGTGAGTTCCTCGGTTGACTTCCTCGTTTGGTCTCGAGGGGGAAACACCAGGATGGGTTTGTTTGGTGTTAGCTTCAGGTTGGATCCGGATAGGTCATTCTTATCCCTCTCTGATAACCGCCAGTTGTATCGAGTCTCTATAGGGTGTGTAGTGCATGCTGCCGCTGCCGCTTCAGTCCACCATACCTATGTAGGCGAGGACCGCCGAATTCTAGTCTCGCCGTGTACTGGCCTCAGTACTGACGCTCCTCTTTTTCCTTTGCCTTTGTCGGCACCCCTTTTGTTTAAGCAGGTTTGAGATCGACGCCGTTAGCAGGGTTACCCTTCCGGCTTGGCCTGGGCAGGGTTATGGACGCCATTGGTTATTCTTCAGGGCTCTTAGCCCCATTTGCATCTTGTCCGCAGCTGGACGCTCTATCGTTTTCAAGGTGATTTGGATCTTTGTATATTATATTTGTATTCTTGACTCATGGAGTCGTGTTGTATATATATCTGTTCTGTGGGTCCCATCGAGGACTGTTGTGTAATGTTATTATTTCGTTTTCCACCCGCACGAAAGTGCCTGGTGGGCACCTTTGAATCGTTTCTATGCGGGTTTGGCGGGTTTCGCTAAAACTTGCATAGGTCCGATTCTGAGGGTGTTACAACTATCTGTCCAAGGTTGCTCACTTTCTACCTGTTCGCGAGAGCATCACTGCCAATCAATTGGCTGATCTGTATATCTCACGAATAGTTGTCCTTCATGGGGTACCGAAGAAAATCGTCTCTGACCGTGGAAGTTTGTTCACCTCAAGGTTCTGGGAAAGTTTCCAACAAGCTATGGGAACTCGTCTGTCCTTCAGTACAGCTTATCATCCTAGCACCGGTGGCCAGACCGAAAGAGTGAATCAAATCCTTGAAGACACGCTAAGAGCGTGTGTCATATCTTTTGGCAAGAACTGGGAGAAATGCCTTCCTTTTGCTGAATTCTCCTACAACAACAGTTTTCAGTCCAGTATTGGTATGGCACCATTCCAGTTCCTATATGGAAGAACCTGTCGTACTCCTTTTGAACTGGTCAGAAACCGGCGAAAAAAAGTTCTTTGGACCGGATATGATCCAAGAAGCAGAAGATCAAGTTCGTATCATTCGAGATCGTTTGAAAACTGCTCAGTCTCGCGAGAAAAGCTATCATGATCGTCACCATCAACATGTTGAGTATGAAGTTGGTGATCAAGCTTATCTACGGGTCACTCCTCTGAATGGTGTCCATCGTTTTGGTATCAAAGGCAAACTAGCTCCTCGCTATGTTGGTCCTTTTCGTGTTCTATCCAGGAAAGGTAACCTCGCATACACGTTGGAGTTGCCTCCAAACTTCCCTGAGGTGAATGACGTCTTTCATGTGTCTCAACTCAAGCAATGCTTCAAAGATCCTGTCCGTGGTGTTGATCACCAAACTCTTGATCTCCAGAAGGATCTGACTTATCGTGAGTATCTTGTTCGTATCCTTGATGAAACCGATCGCAAAACTCATCGTCAAAACATCAAGTTCCTGAAAGTTCAGTGGTCTCATCACTCTGAGGATGAAGCAACCTGGGAACGAGAAGATCGTCTCCGATCTGAGTACCCTGCCTTCTTTTCTAAAACTTAGGAATCTCGGGCCGAGATTCTTGTAAGGGGGTAGAGCTGTAACAGCCCAAGCTTGTAATATATGTACTCAGTACTTAAGCATGGCATGCCTCAGTTTAAATCAATACCATATTGCATGTGATCAAGCGTGTGAACCAAAGTACAAATGCAAAACACTAAACCCTAGTCCTTCCCCCCTTTCTCTTTGAAACTACCTTCAAATGGTGTTTAAATTTTGAAAAGTACAAAATAATTGGAGCCAAAAGGGAATAAGAGGGCCCCACAATGTTTTACATATCTCACAAAAGCCATTGGTATTTCTGAAATAACCAAAACATATTTGAAAGTGAAAATACAAAACAGATTTTGAAAACAGAAAAAGAAAAGGGTTTTTTCTATAAAAAAAATGGGCAGCAACAGCCAATGGGCCATGGCCCATCACTCTTTCTTTTCCCTGCCACCAACGTGCGCAAGCCAGCGGCCCAAGCCAGCCCACACGGCCCAGTACCCCTTCGTCGTTTCCGACCTTTCTTCCTCCTCCAGCCAGAAGGACGACACAGGGAGCTGCTCGCTGTCCCTGCCGTCGCCGTCCGTCTTCGCCGCGATGACCGCCGCAAAGAGATGCGCGCTACCATCATGGACATCGTCTATAAGACCCCCTGCCGCTGCCGGGTGAACCTTATCCTCCCCTCTTCCCCATTTCACCTCTCTGGCCAAACCCTAGCTCCGGCTAGCCGCCGTTGCCGGCCTCCCCAAGCTCCGCTGGCACCGCCACAAGCTTCGCCTTGCTCCACTCGATCTTCCTGCAGAAGGAATCGACGAAGGACGCCGTGAATCGTCGCCCGCGACCCCGTCTTCCCCGCCTTCGATGACCACCACCCTTCGTTTGCGTCGGCACCACAGACCTCCTCCGGCCTCGCCATTGCCTCTGTTCGCTTCGTGGTAAGATTCCGGTGCTCAAGGCACCCTCCCTCTCCTCCCTAGTGTTATGTAACGCTCTGCCGCCGTGCAACCTTCGCTGCCGCTGCCAGTCAGCGTCGGGGACCTAGCTCCGGTGACCAAAAACTAGTGGCGCCACCGTAGCTAGACTCCCTGTGTCGTCCCGCTTCGAACCGTGCCAACCGCGCCTCCCAAGTCGTCCCGTAGTGTCGTCCCTCGCCGTCGTCTGGCCGTCCTTCGGCGAGACCGACGTGGTGCCACGGTGGCATCCGCTCTGGCCCAGGCCCCACCTGGCAGCCGTAGTGTCTAGAGCCAACCCCGGTGAAATTTGCCATGAGCCCTGTTTTGCGCGTGTGGCTGCTGATGTTGCTTCGGCCCCACCAGTCAGTCACTAAGGGTAGGATCAGATGTGGTAACAAAAGTTCTGGGTTGGGTTATGACGTCAGCTTGATGCAATAAAGGTTTAAATATTTCATAAAATGATTTAAATATTGAAAACTCAATAACTTATTATTTATAAGTCAGAAAAATACAAATAATATATCAAAATGTTCAGAAAAATGAGTTCTACCTATTTAAGTTATAATCATACATTGATCAACAACTTAAATGACAAGTCTAATTAGAGAACAAAAATCAACCCCTCTCATGTGTTTCCGGAGTTTCCCGAGTTAGGGTTTTCAACCCTCGGAACCCCGTTTAAATTGTCGAGCATGTTCTAGGGTTTCATTTCAATGCAATTCAACTTGGCATATCATGATCCTTGTTCGAGCATTGCAATGATGCCATGTCTTGATTGTTTCCTTCCTTTCTGGTATTGGTTCTTCGCGATAGGATCCGAACCCGAAGCTGAAGTCAACAACACCGAAGATCCGTACCTGTCTATTGACGGACAAGGCAAGCGTAGCCTCTCATTCTGAACCTATGTTTTATGAAGTATATTACTTTCTCGCTATGACGCATACGATTCCAATGTGGTCTTTTGTCAGTAGCTAGTGTTACCTATTTGCTGTATTGTTTCCCTTTGAAGCCTTATACTCCTGATCCACTGCTCCTAGCATACCTAGGTCCGGCATTTGAGTGTTGCTAGAGCTTCTGAGATTGACATCTTAGCCATGCATAGTAACAACGTCTGATCTGTCCGAATGATGAATCAGAGATGCCAGAGAATCTGGAAAGGTAGGAGATGGTGTCATCATCGAAGGAGTTAACTAATCATGCTAAGGCTTGTATGGGAGGCCATGTTGGGTGTGGTATTTGTAGTCCCATGCTCGCCACCACTATGAACTGAGTTCTTGCCTTTGGAACCGAGACGAGCGTACAATCACACGGGGCTTGGGAACCCCTCGACTGACTAACTTGCCTAGTAGATTCCATGAGTCACATAGTTTGGGATTTCCATTTGGCATACGCATTGAAAACGTTTTCGAAAGAGGAGGTGAAGGAGGTGCATCATAACAGGTAGGGAAGAGTGGCCGCGGTTGCTTGGGGGTAGATAGCGCCCCTGGTAAACCAACCTTGCCTCACATCTTTAAGTACCGGCTTCGGGAGTTGACCCGTTACGACGGAATCATACTTATTGCATGACTCATGGTCTCGGCGAAAGCAAGGTAAAGTTCATGGTCAACCACCCTCTGCCGGCCTTCCAAGGAAGAGGGCTAATAAGAGTCGGTTGATACGTGTGGGTAAAGCTGTACACCCCTGCAGGGTATTAATCTTTTCGAAAAGCCGTGTTCACGGTTATGAACGCTTGGTGACCAGATTCTAAGATCATAGAAAACTTTAACCATTATAAAACTTGTTGATCCACGTGTGCTTAAGGATGCTTCCTTTGGGTCGAGGGGGTGATCCTAGATAGGAGGTTCTGATGAAGCTGGTGGCTATCGAGATGTGATGAACAAGATGAAGAAGTCGCTATCTTATCCCTTTTAAAAGATTCTGAGTAGACGAGCCTCTTCTCTCTCTTGTTTACAAATAAATATTGCTTTCCGCAAAATAAAATCCAGATAAAGCCTTTCTAGCCAGAGCATGTAGATACTAGGTTATCTAAGTCTTGCGGAGTACATTCTCGTACTCAGCCTTGCGCCATTGTTGTTTTTCTACAGAGGATCTGGTTGCAACTGAAGGTGGCTTCTACGTTGACATCGACGAGTAGTTGGGGGTCCCAGGTAGCAGCCTGAGGACTATGGGATGGACTTCGCTTTTGTTTATGGCCTCTTAGGCCTTTTGCTAAGTTGTTGTGTAGAACAACATAATTTGCTTTCGCTGTGTGATGTAATGTTGGGTCTATGACCTCTGGTTTGTAGTAACTCTAATATCTTACTCTGTTAAGAGTTTAAACTTATGTTGTTGAATCCATGTGTTCTGTAATGTTACCGAATCATACTGTGATCTTCCGTGTTTGGAGTTGAACTTATCTTAGATGGTGATCTGAGGTTAGTTCAACCCTAACCCCGGGGGGTGCTACATCCTACCCATCAAGCTCTTTTCTGGGGACGTTGCCGGGGATATACAGGACAGCTTCAACCTTTTCCTCCTAGTTAAAAGCTCTTTTCCGGCACCGTTGTCTTATAATCATCCATACCACTTCTATTTCACTATCTCTTCGCCGAACTAGTGCAACTATACACCCGACAAATGTATTGGGTGTGTTGGGGACACAAGAGACTTCTTGTATTTTGATTTCAGGGTTGCTTGAAAGGGATACCTTTGACCACTTCCTCCCTGAGTTCGATAAACCTTGGGTAATCCACTTAAGGGAAACTTGCTATTGTTCTACAAACCTCTGCACTTGGAGGCCCAACAATTTTCTACAAGAATAGAAGTGCGTAGACATCAAGCTCTTTTCTGGCGCCGTTGTCGGGGAGGTAAGGTAAAAGGTACTCACATCCTCCGGTGTGAGTACTCGAAGTTAGTTCCTTTAGATTCTGCAATTTTGTCCTTTTGTTTCTTGTTTTCACTAGTTAGGCTTAATGGAAAACAACAACAAAATTAGAGAGCTTTTTACTCTTTTTCCTAAGTTAGAACATGAATGGTTTGGAAAGAAAATTAAAAAACCTATGGAACTTTCTTTGCATGCTAATAGCAATGTTATTAGTATGAATTTTTTTGAACAAAATTGTTCCTAATGCTATGGAAACGTCTAAGCTTGGGGAAGCTAGTTTTTATGAAAGAGATCTTTTTAGTTCCCCAACTTTAGGGAAGAAAATTTGCTCTGATGATACTTTATCTCCCATATGTGGTAATTCTAATGATGCTTGTGATATTTTAAAGCCACATACTGAAAGTGTCCCTTTTAAAATACCTAAAAAAATTGTTGATCGTGTTATGGATAACTATTATTTTGGGGATGGAACTGTCCATCCTGGTGATCACTTGCTTTTTATCCATGAATTATGCGAGTTGTTCAAGTGTGCAGGTATTTCAATGGACCAAGTTAAGAGGAATATTCTCTTTATCACTTAGGGACAAAGCAAGGGAGTGGTATAAGTCACTATATGACCCTAATCATTTGGAATGGAAGGAACTTGAATCTCTCTTTTACTCTAAATTTTATCCTCCTCATGAAATCCATAAAGATAGGAATTATATTTATAATTTTCACCCTCATTATGGATAAGGTATTGCCCAAGCTTGGGGGATATTGAAGTCACTAATGCTCAAATGTCCCATTCATGAGCTCCCCAGTAATATTAATAATAATAATTTTTATGCAAGGCTTTCAGGACATTACAAGGACTATCTAGATACCTATTTAGAGGGATCCTTCACAAAAGGAGGTCAAAGCTAAGTGGGATCTTCTTGAAACAATTCAAAGCAATACTGAATATTGGGATAATGACAAAGGTAAAGAACCAGGTATAAACTATGAGTATGATTGCATTAAGTCTTTCGCTGAAACTGCTGATTTTCAAGAGATTAGTGCTAAATATGGTCTTGATCCTCAAATGATTGTTGATTGTTGTAGAACCTTTGCTTCTCATATTAATGCTCCTAAAGAAAAATGGAACATGTATCATGAACCTTTTAAAGACACTTGCATGGAAAATGAAAATGTTATTAATGAGTGCAATAAACATGCTCAAACTTCTAAAAATACTATTTCTTATAAGCAGGTTAATTTTTGTTGAATATATAGACCTTGTGAAAAGAATCAAATCGAAGAAGAATATTGTATCACCCACTGGAATGAAAAAACTAGAACGTGGTATAAGGCTCTAAATGATCTTGGTAAAAAAGTTTATGCCCTCTATACTTTGATTTGTGAACTTTGCTTTGAAGTGGGTCATTTCAATTTTCAATGCTCGGGCCATAATAATCATGCAAGTTTGTATTGTGATAACGTGATCACTGACAATCAACATGATGAACTTACATTATTTTTGGGGTGTGAAGAATTATCAAGAAAAACTTCTTTGGTAGACATGAGTACTTTTGATATGAATAGCGTCCTGCATGGTTGTCATCTTTATTGTGTTAAAAACTACCACGCAAATACCTACATACAAAATATTATAAAAGATGATATTTTACCAAAATATGATAGGACTGATATGTGTTTTGTTCTTATTAATGAAAAGTAGGAATCCTCCAAAGTTTCTTCTATTGTCTCTAACAATAAACCAGGGTATGTGGAGAAGCTTCCTTTCAAGTCTCTCCCTCCTAAAGAGGAGGAGGAGGAGAAGAAGAAGAAGAAGAAGAAGAAGAAGAAGAGGAGGAGGAGTAAAAGGAGAGAGGAAACGGTATCTTCCCCTAAGCATGTTGCTCCTATTATAGGTTTTGCTGATGAGTCTGGACTAGATGATGTTCCTATGCCTATTACCTATAGTAGTGATCATGATTGGGAAAATCACACTACTTTTGATATTGAAAATCTCTTTGGTACCAATTCTGAAAATGATGATATTAATAATCGTTGTGCTATTAGTGCTATCCATGTTCCTTCCAATGATGATATGTTTACAAATGAACACACTTGGGAAGATAGGTATTTTATTGCTTATGATGATATTATACCTCCAATGTATGATGATTGCAATGATGAATATGATATTTTCAGTCCACCTACTATTAAGGAGAAAATTAATTATGATTACAATATGCCTCCTATATTTGATGATTATGGTGATGATAATAATAATGATAGCTATTTTGTTGAATTTTCTCCCACTACAATTAATAAGAATGACTATGCTTATGTGGAGAGTAATAATTATTTATGCATGTGGCTCATGATAATAATGTTTTATGTGATAGTTATATTGTTAATTTTACTCATGTTGCTACTGAAAGTTATTATGAGAGAGGGAAACATGATCTTATGTATCTTAACAATATTAAGTTTCCCCTCTTTATGTTAAAAATCTTGAAGTTGCACTTGTTTTGCTTTCCTATGCGTGTTGCTTTGTGCTTTCATGACTTGTTTCTTTACAAGATTCCTATGCATAGGAAGTGGGTTAGACTTAAATGTGTTTTGAATTTGCTTCTTGATGCTCTCTTTTACTTCAATTCATATTTCTTATGTGAGCATCTTCTTAAACTATCAAGCCTAACTTAAAGGCGTTAAAGAAAAGTAATTCTTGGGAGATAACCTAATAGTTTTCTTGAGTCTTGGAAGTTATTACTTCTATAATAGCCTCTCCTAATCCTTTTTATTAATTTTTTGTGCCAATAATAATCTCTAATGAGAGAGAAGTAAGATTTGGGGAAGTTGCTGTCCCGAAACAGATTTTTGTGCTTCACTGTAAAAATTCGTGAAAACTCTCTGTAAGTCGGATTGAGCTGTAATTTTCTGAATAAATCCCCTAGGTTGTTAGCTAACTTTAGTTAGTTCAATACTTTTTTTATTTGAGCAACAAAAGGTCTTCGAAAAAAATCGTTTTTTACCTGTTGGTCTGTTTTGACAGATTTCTGCCATTAAATTGCGTTTGCCTCTTTATCGATTTCTTTTTGGGTTCTCTTTGGTAAATTGAGCTTTTTGAAGGAATTGCTACAGTATCTTGTGTTTTTAATGAATGTTTTGCTGTTTTGAAACTAAACCCAAAGGCTGATTATCTTGAATACACTAATGTTTCTAATGAAGATTGTGTGAAGTTTTGTATGAAGGAAAATTTCAAGTGTAGGGGAAGAACGAGGTGATGAGATGAAGAATTGACAAAAGCTCAAGCTTGGGGATGCCAACCGTGTCACCCCAAGGAAATATTCAAGAGGTACAAGAGTCAAAGCTTGGGGATGCCCAAGGCATCCCCTTCTTCATCAATAAAAATCTCAGGTTTTCTTCCAAAACACTTTATGTTTATTGCTTCATGCACTATTGTGTTGTTCTTGGAGCTTCCTTGTTTTTGTTTTTAGTTTTGTTTTGCTTGGTTTGCTGCAATAAGTTGGTTGGATCCCAGCACACTTCTTTTGGAGAGACACACGCTCTGTTTTTATTGCCTAGAACACTCTAGTTTTCATTCTTATTGTTTTGTGAGTGTTCTCTTTTGCTAGCTCTGCGTTTAGATTTATTTTTCTTCTGCTTTTTGCTTATAATTTTTTAGTTCTTTGTTGGAAGAGAGTAGGAAGCTTCATGCTTAAGTGGTACAAAAAGGAGCTTGTTTTGACTGTGGTCTAGACTTTATCATGTCATGTTAGATGTTGCTTTGACCATATGCTTAGTGATTATTGATGTAGCATGAATTGTTCCAAACAATTGAGATTTCTTACTGTGCGTTGAAAGAATCATGCGTTGTTTTAGCATACAAAAGCATAATATTGTGGTATTCTCCTTTGATGCTTTGTTTGGGTTGACTTGGCACATGCTCACATCATGTTATGACTATGAACCAATCACCTTAGCCTCTATGATCATTTAGTTTTTGACTTGTGGTACCACTTTATGCTTTGATTAGTAATGTTTTGTCGCTCTACATGATTATGGCCATTATTGCTCTCTTAGTTGGTCGCTCCCAGTCTTTTGCTAGCCTCCACTTGTACTGAGTAATCTCTACTCATGCATCCAACTCCCAAGAAACCAAGTTATTCCAAAGTGTTCACTATAAATTCCTATGCATGGTGTGCTACACCATTCCAAGTATATTCTTGTTTTATCTATCTTCTAAATTAAACTTGTTATGTGAAAATTAGTGATTAAATCTCTCACAAACTTGATGGCACACTTTATTTTTCTTGCCCCTAATAAACTTGAACCATTGTGTCATCTATGTTGTATATGCTTGCACTTATTATAAGTTGGGAATTAGCATAACTGTGCTGTCGCGGGGAATGCTTTCAACACTTGTAAATATCTACCCAGTTGATATTATGCTCTTTTGTTTATGGATGTCGTCGGTGTGAAATAAAAGGGGAGCTTGTAAGTCCATGGAGTTATGTATATGTGTTAGAGAAACGCCTGGGCCGCTAGCCTAAGCCATGCCTAATCATGGTGGAAACTTGCAGCATCACCATATTGAGCAATCTATGAAGCATTCTTCTTATAAAAAAGAGAGAGATAGAAAAAAATAAAAAAAAGAGGAAAGAAGAGAAAAAAGCACCATTTTCCCATGGTAAATAAGAAGATTGCTGAGATGCTCATTGTCTGCTTGCCTTGTCATTTTGATATGGGATATCTCATGTATCATGGGGCAAGGGGTACCCCGTTGGCGGTTCTCTATGATACACATGTACTTACTATGACAACTTACCGGTAACTAAAGTTGAGTAGCATGAGGAGCAACCCTCATATTCAAGGGACATGAGATTGCCAACTTATACTTTGTCAAGCATATACTCCATATTTTGTTCACTTTAACCTTAATCACTTCAAGATGCTTATGATAGGGGCAATGAGAGATGAAAGCTAACAAGTACCATAATTTTTGGAAGCTCTTTATGAAACTTGAAATCCCTACTTCCCTTTGAAGGGCCTTTCTTCCACTTTTATATTGAGTCTCCACCTTCTATCCTTAGGCACCAATTAAGAGAGCATAGTTGCCATTCTTAGTTCTATGTGCATTGTCCCAAAACTTATTGATTGACTCATATTGTTGACATTGCTTGCTCTTAAACTATTTGTATCTACTCACCTTTATGAACTTTGAAGGTGTCCTATGCATTTATGTTTTTCTATTCCATGAGGGACAAGCTAAATACCACTATGATATGTTTTCTATATGTGAAACAAACAAATGTATTTTAATGCATTGTTATTCATTATATTTGTTTGTATCGTTTCATGTTGCAACATAGTTGCTATGTCTTATTGTCAGAACTTCATCTTTCATGCTCATGTTTAGAGCACTTTAATCCCAACTTTCAATGCTTGCAAATGGTTTGATCTTGATTGTGATGGTGCATGTCACCTCAAAAATTATTCTTTTTATCACTTACCTACTCGAGGACGAGCAGGAGTTAAGCTTGGGGATGCTTGATACGTTGTAAACGTATCTATAATTTTTATGATCCATGCTTGTTTTATATTATTTGTCTTATGTTTTTTCTACACTTTGAGGTATTTTTATACACTTTCTGGAACTAACCTATTGACAATATGCCACCGTGCCAGTTGCCTGTTTTCTGCTGTTTTTGGTTTCAACAGAGCTAAAAAATGAATATTCTCAGAATTGGATGGGACAAAAGCCAACTATTTTTCCCGGAGCAATACGGAAACACGAAGCAGAGACGAAGGGGGGCACCAGGGTGGCCACACCCTATAGTGGCACGGGCCCACCTTGGTGGCGCCACTAGGGGTGTGGGCCCCCTGGGCCTCCACCGACCTTGCCCTCTTCACCTATAAGAAGCCTCTGATGCAGAAACCCTAAATCATCCATCATACATCAACTAAAAGTTCCGCGGCATCGCCGCCGCCGAAGGGGAGATTCAGGCGACAAAAGTCTCTGTTCCGGCACCCTGCCGGGACAGGGAATTGCCCCCGGAGCCATCTCCATCGATCTCCACCACCATCTCCATTGTCGTTGCTGATTCCCATGATGAGGAGGGAGTAGTTCTTCCTCGAGGCTAAGGGCTCTACCGGTAGCTATGTGTTCATCTCTCTCTCTATGCATGATCATTTTGTGATCATGAGCTTTGTAATCAAGTAGATCTACTCCGCTACTCAAGTGCTTTAATAGATCTCCGGCTCTCCCCACGTGTGTGAAAGTGACAGCGTGCACACCGTGTGGCACTTAGGCTATAGATTACAAATACTTATCATGAGTTATATTTTGAGTTGGTTGTCTCTATGAAATTGTGGTGTTTGTCAGAAACATCTAGCGCTCAAGGTGACAGTGTGGGGTTATCTAGATGGGAAAGAGAACTTTGAAGTGTGCTTTTATAGCCCTACCGTGGATTAGAGTTGTCCAACCGAAGAGTAGTTCAGAGTAGTATCATGAAGAGAATATATTTATATGAGAGTGTTCACTAGTGAAAGTATGATCCCTAGGCCTTGTTCCTAAGCATTGAAACACCGTTTGTAACTAGATCTGTTACATGTTTGCTTGCTACCATCTTTATTTCAGTTTTCCTTTAGTCTCTTCCTACCCATCAAGCTCTTTTCTGGGGACGTTGCAGGGGATATACATGACAGCTTCAACCTTTTCCTCCCCGTCAAAAGATCTTTTCTGGCACCATTGTCTTATAATCATCCATATCACTTGTATTTCACTATCTCTTTGCCGAACTAGTGCACCTATACACCTGACAAGTGTATTGGGTGTGTTGGAGACACAAGATACTTCTTGTATTTTGATTGCAGGGTTGCTTGAGAGGGATACCTTTGAACACTTCCTCCCTGAGTTCGATAAACCTTGGGTAATCCACTTAAGGGAAATTTGCTGTTGTTCTACAAACCTCTGCACTTGGAGGCCCAACAACTGTCTACAAGAATAGAAGTGCGTAGACATCACTCCCCTGTCGGCCCTGGACCACCGGCGCGAGCTCTTGGTCCCCGTTGTGGACATGGACATGCCTAGGGCAATGACACATGCAACGATGGAGTCCAATGTCACTACGAGAACAGTTAGCCTCTGGCTTTCCTAGAGTCCTGCTCCTACACTACATCTGGTCGCTTCCCATGTCATGGAACCTGCACCATCGAGCTCCACCTTTCGTGGAGGTACTCCTTTTCACAGTCTTTGCTAGGATCGATGGTTTCATCTCTCTCCATGGCCACCTGCACCGCGTCCTGTATAGAGGGAAAACCGGATATGGAGATAGAGAGATGTGATATAGGGTGGAGCATTTATCGAGTTGGTCAACCCAAACCTATCGAGCGCATACCTCAGGCCCCGACGTCGTCCTCCTTCCATCCCTAGAGGCAGCCACCGCCACCCTGCTCTCTCCTCACCTCGTCGCCGCAAGCTCGCCCCAAAACCCAACTCAGCACGGGCCGCACCTCTTTCCATCGGTGCTGGACCATCAACACGAGCTCTTTGTCCGTTCGTCTGTCGTCCTTTTCCGGTCGTCCTTGACCACCGCTCCATTCCGGCCCCAGCTTTTCCCAACGCCAGATATGCTCCCCACCCCACAGTTAGCCTACAGGGGAAGGAGGAGGAAGGTCAATATTTTTTTTTAAACAAACCGTCTAATTTCCCTTAGCGGTGGTAGGGGCTGTGATATGTCCTAACTCGCAGGGGTAACATCAACCAATAAAAATCAGAACCAAAAAACTAGAACGAATGAACCTACCTCAAGAGAAATTATAGTAGAGATAAATAGATAGATGATAGATATTCGAGAATACATAAAAACTTTCAATTCATTATGTACCTTTTTTCATGAATCAACTACCGGTAAGAAAAAGGAAGAGATAAGAAAAAATCACCTCTTGCTCCTCTCGCCGATGGCAGAGTTCTTCCCAGAAACTCTCGCCACTCTTCGAGATCTTGGTGCGACGCTCCCCCATCGACCTCAAAGACTCTGCTGTAGGGTTAGCTCTTTTCTTCACCAAGCTGCTTGAAGGCACATGGCTACAAGACTTCTGGCTCACCTCCCGTCTCCCCTGCTTCAATGCTCCGGCGTAGATCCCCGGAATCTGGGGACGAAGTAGCCATCTTAGGTTCCGCGCGGGTCGCCGAATCAGGTGCCGAACTTGCCGGCCTAGCTCCCCCATTCACCTTGCTAGACAGCTAGGAGCCGCGGAGGAAGGGAGAAAGAGGAAATCCAAAGCCGTCGCCAGCTCCGCCAGAATTAGACTCATGTCTAGTGTATGTAGGGTATATGGGTGCTCCAACAGGTGGTCAACAGATACATGTGCACACTAGTATAACGGGATTATCCTAACAGACGGGACAGTTCCGTCTTTATTACGGGTAGGCCACGGTAAAGTTCGGTTTAGGACAAAATTCATTAAGAAAGGCCCCTCTCGGTAAGTGGCACACCAACTTTACAAACCGAAGTAATTACACTCAACTCTGGTCCCCTAAGCCGACCGAGGACGCGTGAACTTTTGGGTGTTAAACTAAAACGCTCCAAAAAAAAAAAAAAACAGACAAACAACCATGTGTCAGTTCTTCCATTGTCTGGCCAGAGGTAGCTTTGAGATTCGTATGGACCATGACGTGGGGCTGGACAGGGAACCAATCCGTCCGATTTCGCTGTCAACGGGGCCTGCCCGATGTCGTGCGGGCTACCAAACAGCAGGGCCTTTACGTTTATACATGAGAAGAAAAGAAGATCACCCGGCAACCTCTAGAAAAGGAAGCAGAAAAGATGAGCAGCAGCAACTGCAAGTGGAACCCCGGCGGGCGCCATCGTGCGAGCACAAGCAGTTCTTGTCGCGGTGCGCCCGGGCCGCGTCACACTCCCCCCAAAACCACCACCACCAGGCAGCAGCTAGCGTGCACCCATGGAGAGCAGAGATCGGAGAGAGGACAACTGGAACATGCGATGCATACCCCCACCCCACAGTAGGAGAGCTGAACACATGGACGGCCAGAATCTCCACCACGGGTACTACACAGGGAGGGCAGTGTGGTGTGGGTCGGCGAGATCGAAATGATGAAACGGAAGGTTAGCGGAGCAGAAGCAAAGTCAGCAGCTGGAAAGCGCGAGCGAGGGAGGACAGGACAGGACAGTGTGCTCACTCACTCCTCACCTCACCTCACCTCAGTGCGGCCCACTGAATGTCCAGCAGAAAGAAACAAGCGGAGAAGGCGAGGACGCAGCAGTCAGTCAGTCAGTCAGTCACAGGAGGAGCCATGCAGACGCAGCGTGCCGTGCGGGCCCGAGCCGATCCCGCACCCTCCCGTCCCGTCCCGGCTGGCGCATGCACGAGGAACGGGGAGCGGGTATTGGGGAGATCCGAGAGAGCGGATGTCTGTGTGTGAGCGAGGGAGGGAGGGAAGGCGCGCTTCACGCGACGCAACGGCGCGGGTCCCGCGGTACAAGTACGTCCCCCACGCCCGGACCCTGCGCCCACCGTTCGTTTCCTTCCTTCCCCCCCACCCCCCCTCGCCATTGCAGTGTACTAGCTACCAGGAAGAGGAGTGGAACAGAACCTCGATCAGTACCACTGAAGAAGAACACTCAGGAGGACTGCCGCCCGCGACGCATCCACCTCCCACGATCGATCCGCCCACAACCAGAAGGAAGCACAGATCGATCAGGTGTGTATGTATGTATGTATGATATGCCGGTTCCCCGTTTCCAGATCCTGTTTATTTGATCCACCCCCACCCACCAAATATTATTGCTTCTCTTGTTTGAGGCCCAAGGATCCCCCCGTTGGTATTACTGAATCTCCTCTTGATTTTTTTTTTCACTCTGTATATATGTTGAACATCTCTGCTTGTACTCCGTTAATTACATTGTGTTACTATTAGATGATACATCTCTCTCTCTCTCTCTCTCTGGACTACACTGGACTGAAATATGGAGATAGCCGTGTACAGAACAGAGGGTCCAAGGTTTATTAATTAGGATTCCAGAATTTCATGGACATGAGTTTTTGGCATGGGTTCTTAACGGATTATGTACATTCAGACTTGACGTTAGAATTATGGATCCATGAAACTTTTCAGATCAAAATTCAGTACTAGTACTTTTTTTCCTGCAAAAAAAAAACATTGTATGGTTTGGTTTGGTATACTACCACCGGAGGAGATCTCACTAATAATTAAGTGCGGTCTCTTTCTCCACACAGCACCCTGACCCTGCGCGCGTCATGGCGGCTATGGCCACGACGACCCAGCTCGCCACCTCAGGCGCCGTTCCCGGCATCACCGACAGGGCGGCGCCGTCCATGTTCCTGCGTGGCGGCTTCCAGGGCCCTAGGCCCAGGAACCCCGCCGACGCACCGCTCACCATGAGGACCACCGCGCGCGCGACAACCCCCAAACAGACGCGGAAGGCGCAGCGCGGGAGCAGGCGGGGCCCCTCGGTCGTTGTCTGCGCCACGGGCGCCGGCATGAACATCGTCTTCGTCGGTGCCGAGATGGCGCCCTGGAGCAAGACCGGCGGCCTCGGAGACGTCCTCGGCGGCCTCCCGCCCGCCATGGCCGTAAGAAACCACCGTTGCCTTTCTTCTTCTCGCCTCCGTGCATTGTTACAGTGGGTTCCTCTGTGCCGTGCAGGCGAACGGGCACAGGGTGATGGTCATCTCCCCGCGCTACGACCAGTACAAGGACGCCTGGGACACCAGCGTCGTCGCAGAGGTGCGCCACATGATCAGTATTACTAGAACATTCTTTAATTGAGTGATCTTCTGATCGATATGGTGCTGCCGTTCTAACAAGTTTTTTTACCTTGATATCTGCAGATCAAGATGGGGGATGAGTACGAGAGGGTGAGGTTCTTCCACTGCTACAAGCGCGGGGTGGACCGCGTCTTCATCGACCACCCCTCCTTCCTCGAGAAGGTGACCAAACATCTTCCGATCCTCCCCCTAAGAAGATGATCGATTAATCAAGGTGAAGTTTTCTTTATTTCTCTGCTACTCATCATATATATATACAATCTTCAGGTTTGGGGCAAGACCAAAGAGAAGATCTACGGGCCCGACACCGGCACGGATTACCAGGACAACCAGCTCCGCTTCAGCCTTCTTTGCCAGGCAGCCCTTGAGGTACCCAGGATCCTAAACCTCGACAACAGCCCGCACTTCTCCGGACCTTACGGTATGCACGCAAGATCGATTTTCCACAGTTAGTTCAACGCATGCACGTACACATGCCACAGTACGTGTATCTGAAGATCTTTCTTTCTTGGGTTTTTGGATGCTGCTGGCTTGCAGGGGAAGACGTATTGTTCGTCTGCAACGACTGGCATACTGGCCCTCTGGCTTGCTACCTCAAGAGCAACTACCAGTCCAATGGCATCTACAAGACTGCAAAGGTGTTACATCTTCTCTTATAGTATATGTCTGCATATCCTTGCTGTTTTAGTTCTGGAACTTATGACCTGAATTCAATCACTTGGCTAGGTGGCTTTCTGCATCCACAACATCTCCTACCAGGGCCGCTTCTCCTTCGACGACTTCGCGCTCCTCAACCTCCCCGACAGGTTCAAGTCGTCCTTCGATTTCATCGACGGGTAAGCCCCAGTTAACAAAGCGAAAATTCCAGTGTCGTCTGAACCTGAACCTGAACTTGAATACTGTGGAACTTCATGATTTGTGTCAACGAATTTGGTGCAGGTACGACAAGCCCGTGGAGGGTCGTAAGGTCAACTGGATGAAGGCCGGGATCCTGGAGGCGGACAAGGTGCTGACGGTGAGCCCGTACTACGCGGAGGAGCTCATCTCCGGCGAAGCCAGGGGCTGCGAGCTCGACAACATCATGCGCCTCACAGGCATCACCGGCATCGTCAACGGCATGGACGTCAGCGAGTGGGACCCAATCAAGGACAAGTACATCGCCGTCAACTACGACGCCACCACCGTGAGCATCATCCACCCACAAAACTATCTTGTTTGTTTCCCGTCTCTCTCCGGTGATAGCCGGGTTCCGAGTTCTCACGAGGCAAAGTGTGCATGATCCCCGTTGTGCACTGTTACTGACAGGCGGTGGAGGCGAAGGCGCTGAACAAGGAGGCGCTGCAGGCGGAGGTGGGGCTGCCGGTGGACAGGAAGGTGCCGCTGGTGGCGTTCATAGGCAGGCTGGAGGAGCAGAAGGGCCCCGACGTGATGATCGCCGCCATCAAGGAGATGATGGAGGAGGAGGAGGAGCAGGACGTCCAGATCGTGCTCCTGGGCACCGGGAAGAAGAAGTTCGAGCGGATGCTCAAGAGCGTCGAGGAGGAGTTCCCGGACAAGGTGAGGGCCGTGGTCAAGTTCAACGCGCCGCTGGCTCACCAGATCATGGCCGGCGCCGACGTGCTGGCCGTCACAAGCCGCTTCGAGCCCTGCGGCCTCATCCAGCTCCAGGGGATGCGCTACGGAACGGTAAATAATGTCCAATTTCTCACCTGCATCTGCATGCTGCACGCAAGATCATCATCGTCATGGTCGAAACTGCTTGTTCCTGAATTTCAGCCTTGCGCGTGCGCGTCCACCGGCGGACTCGTCGACACGATCGTGGAGGGGAAGACTGGATTCCACATGGGCCGTCTCAGCGTCGACGTAGGCCCATTGATCTTTCGCCTAAATCCATTAGCTACTAGTGCCTCGTCGATCCTTGCAGCTCTAATTATCAACCGATTTTATTTTCTTATTGGCCAGTGCCTCGTTGTGGAGCCTGCCGACGTGAAGAAAGTGGCGACCACGCTGAAGCGCGCAGTCAAGGTCGTCGGTACGCCGGCGTACCAGGACATGGTCAAGAACTGCATGACCCAGGATCTCTCCTGGAAGGTAAGCAACCAATCTGGCATCACTTCACGGCACAACTAAGAGCCAAATTCAATCGACCAATGGCGCTTTCAGGGGCCTGCGAAGAACTGGGAGGACGTGCTGCTGGACCTGGGGGTCGCCGGGAGTGAGCCAGGGATCACCGGCGAGGAAATCGCGCCGCTGGCCATGGAGAACGTCGCCGCTCCCTGAAGAGATCCTGCAAGCAGAATCGAGCATGGATGATGCGGAATGGAGCATCGGTCTGCAGGGTTCTCGTATATGGTGACAGACAGCCGCTTGTTGTAGTGAAGGACATATATAGATATATATAGCCAGTGCAATAAGTAAGTTTTGTTGTGCTGCTTGCTCCTTTGCAAAAAGGGAGGTTTCAGGTCGTGCTTGTGAAGTGTGTGTTGAACCAAACCGTGCTTGCATTTTGTTGTGGTATATTGGGAATAACTCAAGGATTTATCATGTTTGTTGTCCTTTTAAGAGTGTGTTGATCTCTGTGTGTTTGATTTGGAGTGGGTTATTTTGGCAGCTATAAGATCACTGCTTATTGCGACACAACCTCAAATTTCAGGTTGGCAGCGGTGGCACCCGGTCGCAGCCTACGGCAAATTCCCATCATAAAAACAGACCCCATTTCGCTATAAAAGAATATAACATAGGTATAAGTTTTGTTTTAGGGTTTAGGACGACTGTATTTTCAGGTCTCATCGAACTATGACTATGTCACTACGATTGGGTAACTAGAAAAATGACACCATTTTCTATCAACTCGTTACGTCTATACCCCTGAATTTATTTGACACAGGCGAATGCTTGCTCATGCTAACTTGTCGTTTGTTTGACTCGTTTACTTACATGTGGGTCCCATCTAGATCGGTCGTTATTGTGATGGTTATTTTGGCAAGTGGTTGGCTCCACCACCTCAACAGCAGACGACGCGCATCTCGGGTTCGACCGTTCGAGGATTACAACCACCACTATTATGCAATTTCCAATATTTTGTCACTCCCCGCTCCGCTCCACTGCCCTGCTCCTCCCGCCTCCACATTGTTCCATCGTTTACCGCCCCATCCTCCGACTAGTGTGCCCCCTATCATGTCTAGTAGGCTACCGCTTCTAGAGGTGGAGATTGTTCTTCTCGCGGCGTGACTAGCTAGACCATCTCTCTTGACCCGCCAGTTTTCGTGGTGTGTTGGTTCTTGTGACTTGGGCTAGCGTGCATGCATGCCAGGCTGGCAACCTTGGAAGGAGAGGCTGCATGGGTGATCTTGGCAGTCAACATCACAGACATGGTGGCCCTCCCTTTGGCCGTGTGGGTAGCGAGGGTTTGGTAGCGGGTGAGATTGGCGTTGGTGGATTCCCCTGGTCAAGATCTGGAGCCTTCGTGCTGTGTCTCTGATGGCATGGGCGAGGATCGATGGTGATGTCTGCTGGTGTAACTAGGCACTGTTTTTGTATTCCTCTCCATGACGGGTTCCAGTTGAAAATTATGGCCCGATAGGATTGACGGCGGTGGCACGTCATGTCGTTACCCTCTTGGGGCGTTGTTCGGGAGCTCAGGTCCCATTGGTGCAGTGGATTGGAGTTAACGCCGGTATGAAGCTTCTTCAGCTCCTTTGGTATTGTAAGTTGCCTTGTGTTAGGTGGTGTTTCCCAGTTTCATGTTCGACCTCGAGTTGGTGGTTCACTGCCATCTCGCCTGTCGGTTTTCTTGTTGAACTGCTTGTTTGAGGGTTTCCCCTCCACTATGTATCAGTTTAGCCTTTTAAGTTTATTTAAAGAGGGATAAAAGCATGTGTGCCATAATGACTGCATCCTCTACCGCGGTGAGAAGTTTGAGAATTTGGATAAATGCCCGGTATGCACTACATTGCGATATAAGATCAGAAAAGATGACCCTGGTGATGTTGATGGCGAGCCACCCAGGAAGAGGGTTCCTGCCAAGATGATGTGGTATGCTCCTATAATACCACGATTGAAACGTTTGTTCAGAAACAAAGAACATGCCAAGTTGTTGCGATGGCACATGGAAGAACGTAAGAAAGACGGGATGTTGAGGCACCCCGCTGATGGTCGGCAGTGGAGAAAAATCGAGAGAGACTTCCCGGACTTTGCTGGTGATGCAAGAAACTTACGGTATGGTCTAAGTACAGATGGCATGAATCCTTTTGGGGAGCATAGTTGCAGTCACAGCACCTAGCCCGTGAATCTATGTATCTACAACCTTACTCCTTGGTTGTGCATGAAGCGGAAGTTTATTATGATGTCAGTGCTCATCCAAGGCCTGAAGCAACTCGGCAACGATATTGATGTGTACCTAAGGCCATTAGTTGATGAACTTTTATAATTGTGGGTCGAACCAGGTTTACGTGTGTGGGATGAGCACAAACAGGAGTCATTCGACCTACGAGCGTTGCTGTTCGTAACCATCAATGATTGGCCTGCTCTTAGTAACATCTCGGGACAGACGAACAAGGGATACAATACATGCACACACTGTTTAGATGAGACTAAAAGTATATATCTGGATAAATCTAGGAAGAATGTGTACCCGTACAATCGTCGTTTTCTTCCGCCCAGACATCCCTTAAGGAAAAAATGCAAGCATTTCGATGGTGAGGCAGATCACCGAAAGAAGCCTGGCCCCTGTACTGGTACTGATGTATTTGGTATGGTCAAGGATTTAAATGTAATATTTGGAAAGGGTCCTGGAGGACAACATGTTCCAAAAGATGCCGACGGACGCGCACACATGTGGAAGAAGAAATCTATATTTTGGGAGCTATCCTATTGGGAAGTCCATGAGGTCCGCTCTGCAATCGATGTAATGCACCTGACGAAGAATATTTGCATCAGTATTCTAGGCTTCTTGGGCTTGTATGAGAAGTCAAAAGATACACCGGAAGGACGGGAGGACCAGCAACGTCATAAAGGACGAGACTGCAAGCATCTAGGGCAGTTTCAAGGGCTTGCCATCTACGCTCTTACCCAAGGAAGAGAAGGAAATCTTTTTTGAAGTCCTTTTCAGTATCAAGGTTCCGTCTGGCTTCTCGTCTAACATAAAGGGATTAGTAAATATGAAAGAGAAAAAATTCCAAAACTTAAAGTCCCATAACTGCCACGTGCTTATGACGCAATTGCTTCCGGTTGCATTGAGGGGGATTCTACCGGAAAATATTCGACTGGCCATTGTGAAGGTATGTGCATTCCTCAATGCAATTTATCAGAAGGTAATTGATCCAAAAAGTCTATCAGGGTTACAGATTGATGTGGTCCAATGTCTGGTCAGCTTCGAGTTGTTGTACCCTCCATCTTTCTCCAATATTATGACGCACCTCCTAGTTCACCTAGTCGAAGAGATTCTCGGTCATGTGTTTCTACACAATATGTTCCCCTTCGAGAGGTTTATGGGATTCTTAAAGAAATATGTTCATAACCGTGCTAGGCCAGAAGGAAGCATCTCCAAGGGCTATGGAATAGAGGAGGTCATTGAGTTTTGTGTTGACTTTCTTCCTGACCTTAAGCCGATCGGTGTTCCTGAATCTCGGTATGAGGGGAGGATGACTGGAAAAGGCACACTAGGAAGGAAAGCAATGGTATGTATGGACGGGGATTCTTTTAGTAAAGCACACTACACAGTTCTACACAATTCCACCTTGGTGGCTCCATATATCGAGAAACACAAGATTATTGTATGCTCGGCAAACCCGGGGAAGCCTGACTCTTGGATTAAAGTGGAACACGGGGACACTTTCGGCAATTGGTTGCAGACACTTCTCATGAATAACAACACTATTGAAGATCAGCTGTACTTGTTGGCACGGTTACCATCTTTGACTATATGTACTTTCCAAGGGTACGAGATAAATGGTAATACATTTTACGCGATCGCCCAAGATAAAAAGAACACCAACCAAAACAGTGGTGTCCGCTTTGATGCAACAGATGACAATGGGCAGAAGGACACATATTATGGGTACATAGAGGGGATATGGGAACTTGAGTATGGACCTACTTTTAAGGTCCCTTTGTTTCGGTGCAAATGGGCCAAGATGACAGGAGGCAGGGTACATGTAGACGAAAAGTATGGTATGACAACAGTGGATCTCAACAATCATGAGTACATGGACGAACCATTCGTCCTAGCCAACGATGTGGCTCAGGTTTTCTATGTGAAGGACATGTCTACGAAACTGAGAAAAAGAAATCAGCAAAAGAATACATCGTCCGATGAGACAAAGCGCCACATAGTTCTTTTAGGGAAAACAAACATCGTGGGAGTGGATGACAAGACAGATATGTCAGAAGATTGTAATAAGTTTCATGAAATCCCGCCCTTCAAAGTGAAAACTGACCCAAGCCTCCTGTTAAATGATGAAGATTCTCCATGGCTACGGTGCAAAAGAAAACCACAACACTAGATAGGGATGTTGGTGATCTATGTAATATATTAAACCTTTTATGTAATCATATTGTGAATCATATTGTGAGTCAAACATTTTACCCAGATCCACATGCATGCAACATTGGTCATTTTGAAACTAATACATCTTGCTTAATCAAACTGGACGACGACTCCTAGTGCCTAAGCCGCGGTAGGTGAAAACCCAAAGAGACGGAACCATCACACGAGCATAGCTCGGGTGAGATCCCTGAAGAATCTTCCAGGTATCGTTGACCCTAGTGTCCAACGCAGCCATATAGTGACAGACGTGCTCGTCCTCCTCCCTGACACGACGTCGTACCACCTCCTCGGTGGCCGGCTCCCTCTGCACCCTTCTGGACCAAGCGACCTCCACCAAAGAAGCTCCGGGTTGACGACGACACCTGGATTCCTCACCAAGCTACGCGTCCCGGAAGGTAGCACCATCCAGTGCCAGCCCGGTGGAGCCCAGTCTCGGACATGCCCGGCGGAGCCCGGTACTCCATCGTTGCCGCCGAGTCGACTACAAGGATACAAGATGGGCATCCTAAAGTAGGCGGCGAGGAATGTGTGTATGTGTGGGTGGCCATGACAGTCGCCCTATAAATAGAGGGAAAGGGCGGGCAGGCTGGATCGGGCAGCCTATAAATAGAGGGAAATGTCTATAAATAGAGGGAAAGGTTTATAAATAGAGGGAAACGTCTATAAATAGAGGAAAAGGCCTATAAATAGAGGGTTCATCTTTAGTCTCGGATGGAGAAACCAACCGCGATTGAAGGGATTGCGACAGGATGGGCCAGGCAACACTAATGATAGGGGTGAGTGTCGACATTATGTCGTGCGGCTTGTACCTTATCCCGGATGGTGTCACCAACCGGGACTAAAGCTGAACCTTTAGTTTCGGTTGGAGACACCAACCGGGACAAAACACGAGTGAGCACTAATAATAGAGAGAAAGACTTGCTAACCTTGGTCCTCGGGAATCGCGAGCATGCAGGACAAGTCCGAGGCCTTTACGGGAGTTTCACGTGGGAGACTGGGTTTCCTAAGGACCAAGGTACTTATAGAAGCCGAGAAAGAGCAATGCAGCGACGAGAGGAGGAGGAGGGAGAAAAGTTCAACCAGCTGCTAGCAAGACTTGACAAGCAGCAGCAGATCGACGAACTTAGAGGAGTAGCGCGCTTGCAAGATCCTTCACTCGATATTACCGCCAACCCATCTCAGTGGAGAAGCAGCGTGGCTGAATCGGAGGTCCCGTATGACGATGCACTCCATACAGATGGCGGTCCCGACTACCCCGTGGATGGAATTAAGGAGCATATATCTTGTGAGCTCCATCATAAATTGAAGAACATATCTGTGAAGGTGGCGATCGGATCTGCTTTACCTTGTTCGTCTGACGCACGTTGGCATGGCCGCGAGATTCCAACTGGCTATGGTAAAGTTGGGATGGATCAAATCGTAAAGGAGTGGGATTCAATGGAGCTTGACATCCCTGGACCTGAAGGTGAGAGAACACTCGGAGAAGTACTGGATGGTATCATTCTATGGGACAAGAACAACATACGGTTTTTAGGCTCGGCCCCAAGGCCAACACTACCGCCTTCGAGTCGTCGCAGGTCTCCTTCACCTCCATCACCTCCAAGAAGCCCACCCATGATGACTACGACCACCACATCCCGAGTCCATCTCGATCTCCGCCGCAGGTTCAGCAGTCTTCGCCGCCCGCTAAGGACAATAAGAGAAAGCGTGCTCTGTCAGTGAGTACTAAAGGACGCATCAATTCAAAATGGAAAATGTTGCCCCTCCCAATAGTGTCTCATAAGAATCTTCCCATCAGACCTTACGATCATACTGATGCGAAAACTGCAGCGATAGGAAAGGCCGAAGTGGCGACGCATTTTGAGAAGAATAAACCCGAGCCCGCTCCGGTATACACCGAGAAGCAAAAGGCATATCAATTGATTTTCTAAACACAAAATCGCAATATGAGTTGCACCATAAGCCAGATGACTATCTACGCACACTTAGAAAGAAGTGACGAAGAGCAAATCAAGAAAATCAACTGCAAGCGGTAAAAAATCAGCAAGCACAGGTGCAAGCGGGACCAAAACTGCAATAAGTAAAAAATTAGACGTTTCCCTTATCGGACAACATGCCAAACAAACGATCACACCCCTCAAGATGTTTTCAAAAAACGTCCCCCTTCTCGCACAACAACCACTAGATATGTCAGTAGCTGCGGAGTTGGCGGCCAGCATGGAAATTAGTTTTGATGAACTGTTAGGCCCCCAACTCTACCTTCTACCCAAGGCTGATGTAGCCCGTAGATATGTCGCAGATGAGGATTTGGTCAGCAAATAAAAGGCGAAAGAACTATCAACAAAACTGTGGAATCTACATGAGTGGTACTTGACATCTGCAAAGAAAGGGAGAATATTTATCGCTGCGAGAGTCTCACGTGAGTACTACTTCAGACCCGGCGACGAGGTCCATGTTGAGTTTCCAGAACTGTTCTAGTTATACAATCTCGACGCCCTCGACAAATCTATCCTCAGCTGTTATTGTCTATAAGTTGTTGAATTCATTGTCTACATGTTCAGTTCATTGCATGTAATTATCCTTATTATATCCTTTTGTACTCTATTATTATGCAGAATGAAGATCCATGAATGTAAAGTAAGAAGAATCTATAGTGTTGGGTTTATTGATCCAGATAAAGTACATATAAATACGCTAACGACAAACCCCGAGGAGACGGAGGAGAACATTTTAAGGTTTTTAAAGGAGCAAAATTTATGTGACCATATATTGTATCCTTACAATTTCGAGTAAGGGTCTTACTTTGTTGTACACACATTCACTTTTGATTACTCGATGCTAAGTGTAACTAATGAGTTACTGATGTATATATATAAACGTTTGCAGCTTTCACTGGATTCTGCTAGACATTCGACTTGATAAGGAAAAAGTTGAAGTCATGGACCCGTCAAAGAGAAAGCTGGAAGCGTTCCGCAGCATGCAGGACATGCTCTAGAAGTAATTTTCTCGCTATATCAATCTCTTTTGTTGATTTCCTGAGATATCAGGTAATGAATAACTCATTCATTCATTTTCTTCGTCGGGCAGAGTTTGGATCTGGTTCAAGCGTGAGGTTATGGGTTCCTTAAGTCAGAAGCTGACATTTAAGAAGGTATCGGTAAGTAGCACGTGATATGCCCGCGCATCTCTTTACTTCTAGTTTTAATATAATAATGATGCTAGATTATTATTTTGATTGATTTCTATTCTCATAAAGTACGCGAGGCAGCCACATGGATCGAATTTATGTGGATTCTATGTTTGCAAGTTTATTCGCACGTTTACCATCGAGCACAAAGATTATAGAGCCGACGTAAGCAATACATTCACAACATCATTTTATTACCGTCACTTTTTGTTATCATGATTGATATTCATATTGATCTCCTTTTCTTATATAGTTTGAGAAAATGCGGGATAATCTCCTACCACATCAACGTGTACTAGAAATTGCGGAGGAGCTGGCTGGTTTTATTTTCAAAAAGATGGTACACGATGGCGGAGAATTTAGTGTGAATAGGCGCTAATGATCTCCATGTAATTAAATAGACGGGCTATAATCCCGATAATTGTGATCTCCATGTAAGTATGTAAATTGTATATATTTGTATGCTCGATATCGTAATACAAGTTATCTTATATATGCATGAACGTGTACGATATGTGGTGGCGTACAAATATTCAAAAACTATTTTGAAATGGAAAAAAATAAATAAATAATACAAAATAAATTCTCTGCCATGCAGAGAAAGAGCACAAAATGCTGTCGCGACAGAGAAATACTAGTCCAAGGTAATGCTCTGCCGCGGCAGAGAAAAGGGGCAAAATGCTGCCACGGCAGAGACCCACTAGTCCCAGTCCTAAACACCAGCCGGGACTAGTGGGGGTGCACCCCGAGCACGGCACGGCAGCCACGTGGGCATCCACTAGTCCCGGCTGGTAACTGGGCCGGGACTAGTGGGTGGGCCTCTAGTCCCGCTTGGTTAGTCCCGATGCCAAAACCGGGACTAAAGGCCCTTATGGCCCGGGACTAGAGGCCATGTTTCCACTAGTGGTTACTCTCCCACGTTATCTTTACTATTAATTTCAAAAGCATGGTAAATGCTTGGTGTCACATGTGCAAAATTTTATAAATAAAATACCACTCCACATCTCTTCTTCCCTTATCTCTCTTTTATCACGTGCATATTTGGGCACCTAAAACAAACATCCTTATTTGTCTCAATAGCTAAGAGAAACAAATTTTAACTATTAATTTCAAAAGCGTGGTGAATGCCTGGGTCACACATACAAAAATTACAAATGAAATGCCACTCCACATCTCTCCTTCCCTTATCTCTCTTTTATCACGTGCATATCTGGGTCACCTAAAACAAACAGCCGTGTTTGTCTCAATAGTTAATAGAAACAAATTAACTAACATTTATTTACGTATCAAATGCCACCGCTAACAAATTTTCCGTCAGATTCATGCGCTCCTCAAAAAGACTAACAAACTTTATCTGAGAATAACTACTCCGTAACAAAGTTTCCTTCCAACCTGCCGCATGGCGTCCCATAAAAATGGTTGAGCCACTCAGCCTGATCATTGCTCTATTAACAGAGAGATCTCTTGTCTAGAGGTTTACAATGAGGACTCTAGCCCGCCCATGCTCGTGCATCCTTGACAGACTCTACACCGGTGACGTCCTCTCATCCATGCCCTGCACCTTCTTTCCTCCACGCTGGAGTGCCCTCATAGTTGTGGTGATGTTGGCCGTCCACAATCTTCTTGAACACTACCTTACTAAAGCAGATTGATGCAACCAGTAAGTGAGGCCGTCTATATGGCAAGGATGCACGGCGAGTTGCGTCCACGGCGTTGTCGCATTACGGGTATTGAACTCAATCCGACTCTATTTCTAATCATTTTATTTATGGTTTAGACTCATATGATGTGCTTAGATCCGTTTCATTTTAGGTTGTTGACAAAATCTCACATCTGAATTCCATCCGAGTTTAGATTAAAGAGAGTAAGGGAGAAAAATATATTCTCTTTGCGTGCTCGTGTGTTCATCTGCGATATAGGGTATTCAAGGTACCCCGATGGTCCATTTTCGTGTGTGATACACATGGAGTCTTGGGACCTGGAATGAATTATCTAGCATACAACAATGTAATGAATGGATTGAGTGATCTACTCATGATTATTTAAAACATAGAGAGTTTTTTATTTTTACAATCTGTCCTTAAATATCATGTTGTTGCAGACCCTGTAGGTCTCTAATTTTCTCATAGTTTTAAGGCTACCGTGGTTTGCAACCTAATGTTTGCCAACACGTTGGACAGGAATTAACTTATTAATTAATTTGAGTGATTGATACTTATAGATTGATGATCAACATCAAAGTGCGGGGCCATAAAGTTTTAGGTTTTGAATCATGCCATGTCATTGCTCATTTCTTAAAAAAATTATAATAACTTAGTCATGTAACAATAAGTTATAGTTTACTATATCACCAAAAGTAAAGGGTACATCAATGCCACATGGTCTTATTCGTAGTAAAGATTTGGTACATGAGGCACTCAATAGTTTTCATTCGGCACCGAATACAAAGGACGATAACTTAGATATCACAATGTTGGAGAAGGCAATAGCGGGTGATTGCAAGGTGGAAACAACGACAATGATATTTAGTGATGGTTGATGTGGTATAGTATGCCAATGCAATAAAGGAGATACATCTGGTGGAGCCAAGGTGACGGTACAGATGTCGAATGGAGTAGATATACTACACTTTGTCTTGTGGCACACTGTAGCACTGCATAGCGATAAATTGATGGATAAAACGATATTAAAGATAAAGTCATATCTTCTTTGTTGGTGATACGTCTACGCACAATCATAATGGTAGTATCAGACTAAAGAGACACTTTGTTAGTAGTATTACATACTTATTGAAGTTTCTCATTACTTTTAAAGATGCAAATATGTAAACACTATCAAAGCTTCCGTGATACTCAGCTCACTTCCGACTCAAACTCCATCCCATTGAGAATGATAGAATGATACTTGAGAACGATGTAAATTTCAGGTAGTTTTAAGCATCACGATCTTTTATGTCTGCCTCGTTTCTATGAACGGTCGATAACATGGTGGAGTTCTGGCGCTGATTTACATACGGCCTATGATCACATACTCTCTTATTCGCCGCTTTTCCGACAGCCACCCAGCCAGATCAGAGGGACCGGGACCAGATTAAGCGACATGAGCCCGATTAGTTGGTCGATAGAATGAGCCACGTGTGGATTGTGTGTCCTCGCTTGATTTGGGTCATCGGTCAGTCGTACTAACAAGGTTAAGGTGTTGTGTAAGTTATGGTGCCATAACCCGAGAGGGAGTTGCCAAAGAGGATCCCCATGAGCGCGAGGCCGATGCCAACAAGGAGGACGATGTTGGCGCCAACCTACGTGGGACCTAGGAGCTCCCACCACGGCGGGACTCGGGCTGCGATGATGGCGGGTACATGAGGGGTGGGTTGTTGTCAGCCTCGATGTATTTGAGGACGGCATCAAGCGTGCGCCCCGGTGCTCCCCACCATGCCCTTTAGCCTACGAAGTTCTTGTTTGATGGTGGTGGCCTGCCCCCTTCATGCAGCACTAGGTCGCAGTTGCAGTGGTCGGTGAAGTACTGCGTCCACCCTGACGTCATTGTTGGGATCCCAAGCCGGGTCGGCTCGCTGCTTGTGAGCTTCTCCTAGAAGATTTGTTGGATCTCGGTGATGCACTCATGGCTGACGGGCACCGGCGGCACCAGAACACCCTCGACACCGAGCCTCTAGTCCTTTAGGCACCGGAATTAGAACGGCGCCGGGTAGCCCTCCTGGTAGAGGAGGTGTGGGCTTCCCACGGGCGATGCCATTGTTTTAGAAAAAAATACAAAAATATCTTATACTTCGTACGTCCAGAGTGACTTACGCATATAATATTTTAGCGTGTACTACTCCATTTCAAAATACAATATATTTTAGCGTTTTCTGAATATCTAGACGCATCTCATTATATATGTTCACTTATTCAATCTGAAATTATATTAAAAAGTGTCTAGATACATGCCGTCTAGAAAAAACCTACTCCATCCGTTTCGTAATAGATATCGAAGATTTATCTACATTCCAATGTATGTAAACACGTTTTAGTGTATAGATATATATGAATTTAAACAAATCTTTGATATCTATTTCTCGAGAGAGAGAGAGTAAAACATCTTATATAATTTAAAACAGCGATACTTATAATTTGAAACATAGATACGTGTAATTCCGGCATCCATTCACTTATTTTGGGTTGGGGGAAGTGGAGTAGTATTATTTTGGACCGAGGGAGTACTACTGTATGCAGAAAACGCAGGTGATGATCACGTGTCTACCGGCACCCGCTTGTAGAGATCCTCCTTTTGGAGGCGCGGTGTAGCGACGGCCTGCAGCGGTGTGGCCATGAAGGCGACAATCCCCGGTGACTCCACCATGTCGACGTCCTTGGGCTGCGTCCCACGTGGCAGCGCCCACGTGAAGTGGTGCAGGAGGTGGCCGATCATGGACGTCACGAGATTGATCCCTAGCTGCGCGCCGGGACACATCCGGCGGCCGGCGCCGAAGGGCAGCACGCGGTAGTCACAGCCCTTGATGTCGATGCTCTCGTGGAGGAAGCGCTCGGGACGAAACTGGAGCGGGTTGTCCCATGCCGCCGGGTCGCGCGCTATCGCCCACACGTTGACGGCTACGGTGGCGCCGCTCGGGACGTCGTAGCCGGCGATATTGACGGCGGCGCTGGCCCTGTGGGGGACGAGCAGCGGCGTCGGCGGGTGCAGCCGGAGCGACTCCTTGACGACGGCCTGGAGGTAGGGCAGGTTCGGGATGTCCGTCTCCGACATGACGCGGTCTCGGCCTACCACGCGATCCAGCTCCTCCTGCGCCTTCTCTTGCACGTCCGGGTTGCGCACCAGCTCCGCCATCGCGAACTCCGTCGATATCACCGTCGTGTCCATGCCGGCGGTGACCATGTCCTGCATCACACATGTCGCTAGCTACCATGGGTCAATTCATGACATGCGAAGAAGAAGATGGGACGTTAATTTGCGTACCCAGAGCAGTCCAATAACGGTGTCATCGCTGAGGCTGTACTGCTCCCGGAGAGTGAAGAGCGCGTGGACAAAGTGCTGCTTGGCGGTGCCGCCCTCTTCCTGGCGCTGCTGCTCTTCCATTATCCTAACGGTGAGGCGGTCGCGCCGGTCATTGTGGGCATTGTAGAGCTCCTCGTCGAGCGGGGCCAGCCACCGGAGCCACGGGACGTGCTCGGCCAAGGAGAGCGACGCGCCGATCTTGATCCCGTCGGCGACGATCCCCTTGAACTCGCGCCCTTGCTGGTCCAGCTCGCCCGTCCTGGCGTCCACGAACCGCTTCCCGAAGGCCGTGCGCGTGATGTTGTTGAAGCCCACCTTGGAGAGGTGGTCACGCACCGCCATCGCCTTCCCTCTGCCGTCACCGGTGGCGGCGGCGTGCACGGACTGGACCATGGCGGCGACCTCGTCCTCGCGGACGGGCCGGAGACCCTCGAGCCGGCGGGGCGCGAAGAGCTCCTGGTTGCACAGCCTGCGCACCTTGACGTAGTGCGGGCCGTAGTCTGCCCAGATGATGTCCTGGCCGCCGCGGCTGAAGCGGTCCGCCGAACGGTTCCGCAGGCGGCCGGCGAGCTGCGCGTCGTGGGTCTTGAGAACCTCTCTGGCCATCTCCGGCGTAGACACCACCACTGTCGGCTGCGAGCCGAACCAGACCGTCATGATGGGCCCGTACCGGCGTGCCCACTCCAGGAAGCATCGGCACTGCACGGGCTCAATGTGGAGCAGGTTGCCCACCACCGGCCACGGCCGTGGCCCCGGGGGAAGCCTGCCGTAACGAAGCCTCTTGAGGAGGAGGAGGAAGAGGAGCAATGGAGCAACTGCTACGGGGAGCACGGTCAGGTTGCTGATGATGTCCATGGCTGGGTTGTTCTTGGAGCTAGTAGGCTTGCTGAACTGGTTGCGCAGCTAGCTCTAAGCTCTGGGGGCACACTGAGATAGTAGTAGTAGTAGCAGTAGTTTAATTCGGCAATGCTAATTCAGCACACGATGCACGGCTGCGGGCCACGTGACGTGAGTCCGTAAGAATCCTTCCGTAACAAAAATGTCCGTAAACATAGCATTATTGAGTTTAATTAGCATCTTTCATTTTATTTATAAGTATTTTGTTTGACGAGATATTTTACTCCTATTTTATTCTGTGACATGCTGTAGCTGTCCTACCTATCCTAGCGCTAGTGTCCAAGCAATACGGCGGAAGTATGCAATCAATCTTCGGAAACCAGTTCATGCGTTATACGCGTGTAATATTAAGAAATTCTGATCATTGATACGTTTTGATCCTGTTACCAAGGCATGTGCTTCTGCGGCGCTCATGCGTGCAACTTGCAACGGCAGATAACGATATTTATTTATTTGTTATATATATAATCCTCATATAATGTTGCCACATCTCTGCTGCGGCAACGTTGGTTTCATCTTTAGTCTTACAGGTCTGATTGCAAATTAGGATTAACCAGATACGAATTATTGATGGTTCATTCGATTTTTTTTGTACTGAATCAAATCAAGAGTTAAACTACTCCCTACATCCTCTAAAAGATATCACAGATTTGTCTAAATTCGAATGTATTTATACATTATTTCATAAACTACTCCCTACGTCATCTCTGTTCTTGTTCTTGTTCTTTTTTACTTGCTTTTTTTTTCACTAGTTCTTGTTTGATTTGCACTTTTTACTGCTTTCCGCTTGACTTGCACTTTTCTCTAGTTTCTATTTAGGTTTCATGTCTAGCCTACCCCAACTTGATTGGGACTAAAGGCTCTGCTGCTGCTGCTAATTTGGATAACTTTGCGACATCCTTCTTATGACGGAGGGAGTAGTATATAACACAAAAGTTGTACAGTAATAAAGGGCACGGGATCCCTAATCGAATTAACGGTTTAGAAGGTAAATTATTTTCAAAGTTTGGGCTAGTAATTAAAGCCATCATATCAGAATGAGTTAGCAAATTCATGCATATGCTCTCTTTACAAAGGATTTCAATTGAGAATATCACTCTATACAAAGGATTTCACTGGATGGAAGAGTAACCATCTGACACCAACGCGACACTACAGAGGGAACATGGCCCAACCGTGAAATCCTTCTTTTCTTCTTGACGAAAAGGCACTCGGTTGGCATTATTGATTGTCAAAGACATTACGTTTATCAAAAACGGCAAAATAAAGCAAAACTGAAAACACATGCCTTGGTAGGGCAGTACTCATACATCACCTTCCAAAAACCTGAAGACATTATGTTGCAGTCATGGAACAAGCGTCAAATCCTTTGTGGACATGAATCATGACAAGGACATGGACAGCAAAGAAGAGACATTACCTTCGACCGGCAGGTTAGCAACCGTGATTTAAATGATAGGAATTGAAAATAAAATACTTCCTCCAACCCATATTAGTTGAATTCGAGTTGTCAAAATTTGGATAAACCTATATACTAAATAGTGTCTAGATTCACCCAAATTTAGACAAATTTGAGTCAACTAATATGAGTCGGAGGGAGTAGAATAAATCATTTTGAACAACATGATGGCCAGTTCCCTTTTAGGGGCTCCTTTGATTCAAAGGAACCCCATACACAATTTAGAGGAATCATTTGATTCGTAGGATTACATTGCACTATGTTTTAGAGGAAAAATTCCATCATTCAAACCCCACGTTACAATTCCTTTGCTTTTCCTATGATTCAAACATTTTCTAAGGAAAATTATTCTATAGGATTCAACTGAACATGACAATCTAATCATGCATTATTCCTACTCTGCAAATCAAAGAGGCCCTTATTGTTTAGAAATCAACAACGGCACCTAGGTTCAGTCTGTTCTGAACCTAGGACATTCTCAAGACCTCGCTGATGCGCAAAAATCTATTTATTAGGTCATTTAAAAATACATCCATTGGACAGATCGGATTATAACTTAAATATTTCCTAGAATCCAACAATTTCTACGGTGATGGATACATCAGCGAGGCTTCCAGCACATGTTTACTGAAAAGACAAAAAAGGATTCAGTGAAACCTCATTCCCATGAAATGGTAGCTGTCTATATAGTCACCCAAAGTCTCAACAATTGACGAAACAGATCAGCGAGCACAAAACCTCAGAACAAAATGGACAAAACACTATTCAGATATACTGTCTCTCAAAATGCAAGACCAGCCCATATAAAGTGACATAAAAACCATCCATCATAGGTTGAGCAGGAAAACAAAATCAAAACTCCAGAAATGACTTCTTATTACAGCAGCAAAGAGTTGCTTTAAGGGCACATCAGTTTCGACAATCTCCTTGTTATTGACATGGTAGCTACGGAGGAAAAGTAAAAGAAATCGGAACAACTGGTTCTCATATGTAATGTTCTGTCAGCCCATCAGCGTTCGGCCATGGTTCTGATTTGCAGGCTTCCCTCATGCCCTTAGCTCAACATAGGACCCCGAGATCCCTGAGGTACCAATCAGGGTGATCTGCAAGAAAAATAATTAGTTCATGAGTATGGAGTACTGAATGTAAGTAGTATGGTGAAACTTCGTGGAAGGGAAACTAGTTACCAATTTGAAAGGTAGATAAAGTTAGACTGAACTAGTACAAAATGGATTAACTCAGCTACTCTGAATTAGACATGGAGACTAATGCCGAATTGCCTAGTAGCCTGAGAAAAAATGGAACCTCAGACAGGATTTACATAAAGTGGTGCCTTGGTGGTGGTAACCAAACAGATGATTTGTTTAGCTAATAACATTATGAACAAGATAAAACTGTTCTTAGACGTTACGAATCAGATGTGACAAGTGATCGGGGTTATCTGTCAGTACTTCCAAACAAGAGAGAGCTTTTTCAACCAAGTTTTCTATGGTTAATACCTAGTACAGCTAGCGGAACACTTCGCAAAAGAACATACACAGCTATTTATGTGCTTTAAAAATAAAATGTTAAGGTAAACAAGACGATGATCATAGTTGATTGGTTTGTTAGACATAGTTGAAGTGTTCAAGCCATTCAAAGTTATCCGTTGTCTTTCTTGGTCTATACTACCAATGACGCCTAATCCCCTCATATACAATCTATCAAATAACAAGTGACTAGCCTGGAATGGTTTTTGATATTTTGCCCCTTAGCATTTAGCGAGAGGGAGATAAAATGATAATATAGACAGCAATATAAAAACTGCGGCAGCAGAAATTGAAGAAACTAATACAGCCAAATCAATATCATGGCAAAGCAAATGTAGAAACAGCTTATCTAAAAAGCAACAGACTAACATCTCCATAAGTGGAATGGAATTAAAAAATGATCTATGACTTGTGAAACCCACAGAACATGGATGTTTCAACAAGAGTTCTACAACAGAAGCTGGCATACACGTAAACTGTACTGTAGGGACAAGTAGCTTTTGAAAGAAACATACCTTTCCCCACTCAGATCCTATGCCACTGCATCTCATTTTCAGGTGAATCATTTTTGTCCCCAACTCAGTCTCCACCTTTTTCCGCAGATGGTGCTCTTCAGGACCGAAGGATTCCAGATATGCCATGTATCGATTATATGCAGATTTAATAGCTTCTTCTATATAACCAGGCAAGGAGCCCACGTTCTGCAAGAGTTAGGGTTGGTAAGACAAATACAAGTAGGAGGAGAAAATGAGCCCCAACCCTGCAAATATCAATACATAAATAAGAAGATAGAGACGATTAAGTACCGACCTCTCCTGTTAGGCCACAAAGATCATCAAGAGCCATTCTTAGGGTAACCAAAACTCCACTGAACTCTTCACATGCTTCAGCTGCACGAAATACATTTTCCAAAGCATCTTGACCAGCCTTATCATCAGTAGGTTTAGATACTGCTTTCTTTGCTTCCTCGACGAGAGAACCTGGAAGCTCATTCCAGCTAGCAGCCATCAAATCCTTAAATGCAGCCTCAATTTTTGGGTCCGATATTGCAGGAAGATGTTTTTCATTTGAACTGAACATGCGCCTAGAGTTCCATGAGAAAGCATTGTTGCCATCTGAGTTTATAACATGCAACAGTTAGTCAACAATGAGCAGAGAGAAAAAGGAAGACATGGATAATGCATAAATTTTCAACTATGGTGCAATATGAGGATTAGGGCAAAATCTGCCCAGTTCACAAAAACAACAAAAAACGTTTTAATAGCTTGGTGCTAAAACAATGAATATCAATAGTAACAGGAATTAGCAAATAGCAGCCCTCAAGGTGTTCCTATGCCATAGCTCCAGTATATGGGGGGTCACAGTATAATCAGAGATATTAAGGTTAATAAACTACAGAAAGAAGTGTTTCTTAGTATGATATAAACCAAGAGCTGGCAACAGTTACCATCAGCAGTTACTTAGTTATTCATAAATTTAGGAGTGTTTATCACCAACTCTCTTCAAACTACTACTAGTACGTTTCATTAGAAAAATGCAGACCAATCCTGCAGAATCAACAGGATTCACACTCTTACTTCTAAGTGCATACGCTGTACTGGAAGTTGAGCACAACAACAAAGCCATACACATGACAGTACCACCAGGTACTCCCCTAGACTACAGAGTTCAACACGCACCCAGTGTAGTGCACATTGTGTTTGTTCTTGGTAGGGAAATCAATTGAGAAAACGTTCCTGCGCTCGAGATAAATGCAGTCCGTGCCCATACTGACCCTAGAGATCGCGTAGAAGAATCGATCGAGCAATTTTCTCTTTACACAACGAAGATCCAATCTAATGGTACCTAACAACCAGAAGAACCCAAGGGGGGAAAGAGGTGCTGGGCAGGTTTACCTTGGGTGATGCAGGAGCCCAGGCGCGCTGCCGATGCCGCCGCGCTGTGCAGGGGCATCCGCGTACCCAGCCCCGCCACCGGCGACCTGCAGGGGATCTCGACGTAAGCACAGCCCCCACGGCCATCCATGATCCACTTGATCGATCTGTTGAACCGTGAAGTAGATACCTACCTGCGGAGGATCCCAGCGGCTCCGGCACGGGAAGAGGACGACAGGTGCGGGAGCGACGAACCGGCGATGGGCGCCCGGCGTAGAGCCGATCTAGCGGCGGTGGCCGCGGCGCGGGCCGACGATGCCATTTTTTCCCTTCCTTTCTCTCTTCCGCTTGCGGCTTTTGGGGGGGTCGTTGGCGTTTTTGTTCGAGTTTCTTTTTCCTTTAGCTGCGGTGATTTTGGTTAATGTGCCGTAGGTTCTTGCAATTCCCTATTCTAGCCCTGAATCCATACATTCCTGATGATACTAGTTCAGAGTTTAACAAAATATTATGTGTGTGGATTTCTGACAGAAAAATAGAACCAAATTCATATGAAGTTTTTTTACGGTAAATTGGTGTGAAGTTTTTGACACTAATATTTGCATGATATGACTTGTTAACATGGATAGGGAAGAGTTGGACCCGGTGAAAGGGGGCCCAAAGTCACTAATGGTCTATTAGGACTATTAATCTCTATTTGTATGTTTTGTGCAAACAATTATATCAAAAAGTGTTGTTTTGTGCAAAACAGAACTCGGGTTGTGGTTTTGTGAAACAATAGCACCAAGATATGGTGTAAAGTGCTATTCTCTCATCACTATCGCAGTTGAGCCTAGGTCGGTATGCAGTGGCGGAGCTTCAGCACGGCTAGCCTAGGCAATTGTCCGGGCTATGCCTGGTACCCCTTGTTGAATATACAACATGTAATGAGAGTTTAGTCAAAGTTTTCATGGGAAAATGGCCATCGTCGAGGAATCTTCAAGACTACGCCTAGGCTAGCTCAGTGTGTTGGATCCTCCATTGTGAGTATGGTCTGAGCTGGCCCGTCGTATTGGTTTTGCTACAAATACAAAAAAGAATGGTTCTCCCATGGGGCCAAAAATAGAAAGAAGGATCTCCTGGATACCTCGTCGAAGACTCGTCGGAGATCTCATAGCAAAACTATTGCATTATTGCAGCAAAAACACATAACAATTGTAGCAAAAAGTGTGTGCTAATGTAGCAAAAACAACTTTGACTGAGACTCGTCTAAGATGTCGTAGCAAACACTTTGTGCTATTGTAGCAAAATCACATAACAGGTGTAGCAAAGAATTTATGTTGATGTAGCATTGTAGCAAAATTCATCCGGCCAGCTCCGATGAGACTATGATGCAAAACCTCAAGACAATTGTAGCAAAAAATTCCTTCTTCTATAGCGCAAAACCAAAAATGATTGTAGCAAAAGAATTATGAGCGAGTAGCAAATCCCGCATAATTCCCGAACGGTAGCAGCACCTTCCTAGCCTAGTAGATCCGAGGGGCGAAGCCGTTGGCCACACACCAGTCGTGGGTGTGCCAGCCTCGAGCCCACTGCGTCCGTGTGCCCTCCTACCACGCCGTCGCTCGTTGTCCGAAGCCAGCCACGGCCACCGTCGACCACGAGGGCGGGATCGAGGAGCTGCAGGCCAAGCTGTGGGACACCTGCACGACACCACTGACCGCCTCCATGTTCCCCAGCCAAGCCCCCAACCCCGCCGAAGGAGACGAGACCCAAGCCAGAGTTCATGGCATTGCCACCCGCGCAACAGCAAGCGGCATGAAGGACTAGCCGTGGAAGCTGCGAGAGAACACACGGTGATGGCTATCCGTCCTAATGCCATGGCCGGTGGCACTGTCACCATCGAGGCGGCGAAATCATGCTCCATTCTCGGTGCTCCTGGCATCGGAGGAGATCTCTCCCCATGGATGATGATGAGATTTGGGCACGAACAAAAGATGAGAGAAAAAGAAGAGACAAAAGGGATAAGGAAGGGAGACAGGTCAAGGTGAGGTCCACGGGGGCAGTCACCACGCATGATGGAACGACGTGCATCGAGAACCTAGGAGTTGTTTCATTCGATCCCTGGATGATAGGTATCATTTTCATTTTTTCTTTCACAAAATACATTGGCTAAAGACGTAAAGTTTCTTTACAAGCATCGGCAAATAAATAGGTGGAAAATTTTGAATCCGTATTACCACTCTGATTTATGCATGGCCTCCATGTTTTATAAAAAAGAATTGCAGGAAATGTGTTAAAATTTTAAGAAGTTGACCAAAGTGTTTGCATAATACACCATGGCGTGGGAAAGATCATGAGTATGTTGGCTAAGAGGAGAAACTGGACGACACTATACTAAACTAGACAATAATGACGCGCGTTGTCGCACCCGTCTATTTTGACAATAGGATGATAAAAATAATTTTATAAATATTTAGGCACAAAATAAGATCTAAATTTTTTCTTGTACTAATTTACATATTTGTCAACATGACTAATCCAGCATAAATTATTTGTAAGTGATGGAAAGGCTAAGTTAAATAACATAGTAAGCAAAGGGATTTATGTTCAATAGATTGATGGCTGTAGAGGCATGATCAGTTTGATGATCTGATATCTTCATGGAAATATGAGGGCAGCCTACATTATTTAATAAGAAACATCAGCTAGTTAGCTATTTGGAATTTTTAAGATATTTCCTAGATATAGCATATATGGATTAATTAGACAGGATGCAACATTATTTTGTATCTCATGATGCAACATAATTAAGTGGCTGATACATTAGCTGAACAACTTGTTTGAAAGCAATTGGAGATAATATGACATGCCAAAAATAATTAAATTCAAGTATACTTATTAAGTAATACTTTATTATCCATCGAAACCACTAACATAAGTAAAATTACCTATGGCCTCAATAGTGGTTCTCTAGAGCCTCCGAGTATGAACATGAATATGGCATAGAAATAATATGTTTAGAATGCATGCTATAGAACTAAGAAAGTAAGTAAAAGTATTGTATTACTTCTTGACAATAACCGGCCGGAAGAAATAGCCAACAAAAGTGACACATGAAGAACTTTGCCACGCCCAATGGTATTAAAACGTAAATGCAAATATTCAAAAAACATATGAATGGAAAATACCTCCAAGTAATAGGCTACCATTGTCATTATTGTACAATGGTTATTCTGACCTTGGTGAATAAAAAATGTAAAAAGGAAAACATGTACTCTCCGGTAAAATGTAATTAAAGATAATACCGACTGACTTCAATTGTTCGCCGGGGATCAGTACCAAAGATAATTTATAACAATACACTATGGCTATTTACGTTTCTGAAATTTTCTAGGAAAACTTTAGTACTTCGATGTTCATACACTAATTGTTGTCTCTGATTGTCCCTTTAGTATCTTGCTTACAGTGCAGCATGCACTCTGGAATCGGGTACGAGAACTCTTGGGCACCATAATCATGAACTAGTAAAATAGTACTCCTACCGGTCCATATATAATAAGTGTCGTTGATTTAGTATAAAGTTATACTAAATCAACAAAACTTATTATAGATCGAAGGGAGTACTTAAATTTACTATAAGAGTTGTTGAAAAGTTTCAGTGCAGAATCAAGGAAAAGACTCAATTATTATTGAAGTTCTTCCAACTGATGACACAGGAAGATCACATACAGGAAAAACGCAACCTATTCAAAGGAGGTTTATGTAGTACACCGTTTTAACCGGAACAGTTGATCATCACTTGTACTGTAGATAAGAACCTTGTACTAACTGAATAATATTAAATTCTGTCCTGAACAACGATTGGTCTACCGTTTGGTTTCAGCGTTGTGCTGTGCTATTTTAAAACGAGCAAATAACAAAATTAAGTTTTCTCCTTATATCAGTGTACCATGCATGCAACATGATCAACTACTCGGTGCGAATTGAGTTATGCATTTACAGAATATTGAATTGGGTAACGCACATTTTGCCATCCCAAAACAATATACCATAACATCAACGGCACTCTCTTTGTATCATGTTAAAGCCAGCAATTGTTCCAAATGCTATGAAGCTTAGTGAACTAACTGTGTGGGGTTGCTATGTAGGACAAAAGCAACTTATCGCCTAATTATGGTTTGCTTGAATGAGTAAGTAGCTCATCTAGTGTGTATACATCCTAGTGTCTTCTTTAAAGTTTAAAGTTAAACTTATACTCCCTCTGTTTTAAAATATAAGATGTTTTAGCTTTGTAAAGCAAATGTATCTAGACTTCTTTTAGTATGTAGGTTCACTCAGGTTTGGAGTGAATCTACGCACTAAAAGAAGTCTAGATTCATTTTTTTCACAACCTAAAACATCTTATATTTTGAAACGGAGGGAGTATATGTCATAAGAACTCCTGCAGAACTGTAGACTGAAAGATCAAGCTAATTATGTCATCAACCTGGTTGAAAGAAAATAGCAACACTACTTTTTAGAAAGATCTACATGGTTTACCTGATAATCTTATCAACTAATAGCAGTTTGACATGGTGCACAACGGTCTTGCATCGGACCTATAACATCTCTCGTGTGCACCTTCAGAGGCCGCGTACTTGCAGACACCTTCTCATGTCGAACTCCAACTGAAACTAATCGACCAACAGATTGAGGAAACCCCAAAAATCACAATTCAAGATCAATAATAGAGACGCGGTACTGTCATCGTTGTTTTACCCTCATCATAGCGAGGCGAGTGGATTGGACTCGCGCTTTGCCTGCATCAACTTATAATGGAGACATGAAGGGTGGAGGTTGGAGCGCCATGGGGCCGTAGGTGTTGACGCCCAGGACGTGATCCTGCTGCTACAACCTACAAAAAAAGAGCAAAACGGATCAAAATCGACCGGATTGGGGGGGGGGGGGGGGGGGTAGATCTAGGTAAGGAACTGCACAAGGTGAAGGCCATGTGGAAGAAAGAAAATAAGCCTTCAGCAATCGGCACAAGCCATATATGGAGGAGGGCGGGAAGTAACGTACGGAAATTCCAATAATAGTAACAGAAGGGAGACCGCCAAGCTTCCTAGTACTCATTACTCCGCCGTTGTTAGTTCCCCGAAATTATTTTTGAGAACCGTTTCATGATTTGTTGCTTTGCAACCAAGGAGGAAGTACAGAGGGAGACCGCAGAGAACTAAACTGGACCGCTACGGGATGCCACAAAACCAAGTTTTGGGATTTAGGATATGACCATCAGCAATTTAGCAGCTCCAATATCAAATCAGCCCAATTCACGAGAAGGCCTACACACCGATCTCTGGAGCAGCTGCCCAGCAACGGTGAGCCAGACGAGACGAGCGGAATTTTGATGGTAAAAAGTTACAGCGACTCTTAGTGGGACGATTCGACGATCTCAGACGTCCAATAGCCTAATCCAATGGTGGAGAACATCAAATTGATGAGAAGGGCCCTAGCTAGGTGAGTTATACCGTTTCTTAATTGCTTTGCAACCAAGGAGGAAGTACAGAGGGAGGCCGCAGAGAAATAAACTGGGCCGCTACGGGATGCCACAAAACCAAGCTTTTGGGATTTGGGATATGTCCATCAGCAATTTAGCAGCTCCAATATCAAACCAGCCCAATTCACGAGAAGGCCTACAGACCGATCTCTGGAGCAGCTGCCCAGCAACGGTGAGCCAGACGAGACGAGCGGAATTTTGATGGTAAAAAAGTTACAGCGAATCTTAGTGGGACAATTCGACGATCTGAGACGTCCAATAGCCTAATCCAATGGTAGAGAACGTCAAATTGCTGAGAAGGACCCTAGCTAGGTGAGTTATACTGTTTCTTAATTGCTTTGCAACCAAGGAGGAAGTACGGAGGGAGGCCGCAGAGAACTAAACTAGGCCGCTACGGGATGCCACAAAACCAAGTTTTTGGGATTTGGGATATGCCCATCATCAATTTACCAGCTCCAATATCAAATCAGCCCAATTCACGAGAAGGCCTACAGGCCGATCTCTGGAGCAGCTACCCATCAGCGGTGAGCCAGACGAGACGAGCGGAATTTTGATGGTAAAAAGTTACAGCGACTCTTAGTGGGACGATTCGACGATCTCAGACGTCCAATAGCCTAATCCAATGGTGGAGAACGTCAAATTGCTAAGAAGGTCCCTAGTGAAGGGAATATGCCCTGAGAGGCAATAATAAAGTGTTTATTATGTGTATTCCAAGTATATGATAGATGTTTATTTTGCATGCTATAATTGTATTAATACGGAAACGTTAATACATGTGTGTTTAATAAACAAACAGAAAGTTCCTAGTTATGCCTCTCTCATAAACTAGCTCGTTGATTAACAAGATGATCAAGGTTTCCTGATCATGGACATTGGATGTTGTTAATAACGGGATCACAATATTAGTGTAATGGTGTGATGAACATTCATCCGAAGTATAGCATTACGATCAAAGTCATTGAGTTTATATTTCTATAACAACTTACGAAGTGATCCTAATCCTTAGACCATGAGATCCCTGTCAATCACTAACACCGGAAGAGTTTTTTGATAACATCAAACGTCACACCGTAATAGGGTGATTATAAAGATGGATTCAGAACTAATAAAGTGTTATGTTGAGGCTCATGGATCGAGAGTGGAATTTGTTCATCCCGATGACGGATAGATATACTCTGGGCCCTCTCGGTGATATCACATTGATTAGCTTGCAAGCAAGTGATTTGATCACTAGAATGTTATATCACAGGAACGAGAAAAGAGTGCATGTCGGTAACGAGATCAAACTAGGTATGGAGATACCGATGATCGAATCTCGGACATGTAATATATCGTGAAACAAAGGGATTAAGATACTAGCGTAAAAGGTTCCGACGATCACAATAAAGTCATCGTTGAATGTGTGGGAGTCAGTATGGGTCTCCAGATCCCGCTTCTGATTATTGATCCGAGAGGGGTCTCGATCATGTCCGCATTATTCACGAACCATAGGGTGACACACTTAAGAGACACCGACATCCAATTGGAGCAAATGTTTCATGCCGAAAGAATGAACAAGCGCAGGAATTTATTTCACTAGATACCGAAACAGGTTTTCGGGTGAAATTGCATAAAGTGGTTATGCATGTAAAATAGAATTCTAGCAAGGGGTTATTTGTGAATGTTTGTCATTAAAGTAATTGACAAAATTCTGAATAAAATAAAAGAGTTTTATTTAATGAGAGTTTGCATTAAATTTGGTGGAAATTTAATTGGAATTTGAGTGGACTTTTGAGTGGAGGGATTTTAAAGGGCATTTTGTGAGTGGAGTGTCCACCCACATGAATGAAGGAGGGGAGGGGGAAGCCCCCATGGCCGGTGGCCACCCCCTTGGGTGCCCCCCCTCCTCCTATAAAAGGAGCCCCCCTCCTCACTTGTCTCTCACACCTCCTCGTGAAGGATCTCTCTCCCCCTCTAGAATTTATCCCCCATGGTCTCGGACTAGCGAGATACATGTTCCCGGTGGCTATTCGGCAAGAAAGAGTTGTGCTTCCGCTGCATCGCTGGAGCGAGGAGGCGGAGGTTGCTCGGTGCCTCGAACGTGTGTGCGAGCACGGATGCGCTGCTGATTTGCGGCGCTAGGACTTCCTCTCGATCTTGAGATCGGCAAGAGATCGTCTACATCAACCACGAGTTGAACTCGTTAAGCTTTGTCGGTCTTCAAGGGTATGTTCTCTACGGATATACATCCGCCCGTTGTATCTAGTAGATAGATCTTGGTATATAGTTCACATCGTAGGAAATTTTTTGTTTTCTATGCTGCGAACCCTACAGTGGTATCAGAGCCGGATCTATGCGTAGATACTTTACACGGGTAGTACACATATGAGTATGTGGGCGATGATGATCATGTTGTTGATCCTTTGTTGTAATTTTGGATATTGGTGGCATAGTGGGATGAAGCGGCCCAGACAAACTTTACATGTCCTCGCACATGAGACCTGTTCCACGCTTGACATGCAACTAGTTTGCATAAGTGGCTAGCGGGTGTCTGTCTCTCCTACTATAGTCAATATCTATTTTGCAAGCGAGTTGTCAACAATTTGATTATCCTCGTTGTGGTTCATGTTCGTAGGTAAGAACGGTTCTATCTCAAAAGCCCTAAGCCACGTAAAACTTGCAATGGATAAATTAGAGGCGTCTAGTTTAGATTGTTGCTGGGCTAGTGTTATGATATGGTAGTGTTGTAAGTAGAAGTATGAGATGATACTCTTACAACACACATAGCATGTAAAATCCATAGACCTTGGATTTACACATATAGGTATGATAGTGATCATACCACGATGCACATGATAGAGATCATCTGCGGGAACCATATAATTTCACTAATAAACATATGATGTTTGATAGCATCTTATATTGCTTGTTTAGCGCTTTGTTAGCATAATAAGATGATCCCTCATTTAAATATCAAAATAAGAATGTGTTCTTCCTTTAGTATGCACCGATTATGTTTTCGTCGCTCCAAGACATCACGTGATGATCGGGTGTTCTTGGATCCACGACCATATTTCGGGTGTAAAACAGTTACACACGCGAATACTAAGGTTCTAACTTGGCGAGCCTAGCATGTACAGACATGGCCTCGGAACACGGACCGAAAGGTTAAGCATGAGTCATATAGTTGATATGATGCCCATTTGATGCTCGCCTTTGAAGCTATACCGACTCACGTGATGATCGGACTTGGTGTAGTGGATTTGGTTCATGTAATCACCAAAAAGGCACGAGGGATGTCGTTTTTGAGTGGGAGTTCATTCGTAATATAGATTAGTTGAACTCAATCTATCATACACTTAGTCTAAACTTTACAAATTCTGTTGTAGATGGCACCACCTGCTTTTAATTTCAATGTGTTCATGGAGAAAGAGAAACTAGCAACGAACGGTAGCAACTTTACCGAATGGGCCATGAATTTGAGGATTCTCCTCTCTGCTGCACAAAAGCAATATGTGCTAGAAGCGCCGTTAGGCCCCCCACCTTTTGATGATGCCCCTGACGAGGAGAAGAATCTCTATCAGACTCGTCAGGAGGACCACAACTTAGTTCATTGCGGCATATTGTATGGGCTAGAGCCGGAACTTCGAAAGCGTTTCGAAAATGGCAATGCATTTGATACAATGGGTGAGTTGAAAATGATTTTCGACACACATGCTGCTGTAGAGAGCTACAACGCTTCAGAAAAGTTCTTTAGCTGCATGATGGAAGAGCACAGCTCCATTAGTGAGCATGTACTCAAGATGTCGGGTTACGCCGATAAGCTTGTGTCCTTGGGAATATCGATTCCCATTGACTTAGGCATCCATCGTGTTCTGCAGTCTCTGCCACCTAGCTATAAGAGCTTCGTGATGAACTATAATATGCAAGGCATGAAGAAGTCTCTCCCCGAGCTTCTGTCAATGCTTAAAACTGCAGAAGTGGAGATCAAAAAGGAACATCAAGTGTTGATGATCAATAGGAACACTGGTTTCAAGAAAGACAAGAAGGGAAAACGGAAGGGAAGTAAGGGCGGCAAGCCTGTTGCCGCGCCTGAAAAGAAACCCCGAGTTGGACCTAAGTCTGATTCCGAGTGCTACTATTGTAAGGGGACTGGCCACTGGAAGCGCAACTGCCCCAAGTATCTGGCAGACAAGAAGGCCGGCAAGGCAAACAAAGGTATATATGATATACATGTTATTGATGTGTACTTGACTAGTGCTCGCAGTAGCACCTAGGTATTTGATACCGGTTCAGTTGCTAATATTTGTAACTCGAATCAGGGGCTGCGGAACAAGCGACCGCTAGCAAGGGGTGAGATCAAGATGCGTGTCGGCAATGGATCAAGCGTTGATGTGATCGCCGTCGGAACGCTGCCTCTCCACTTGCCGTAGGGATTAGTTATAAACTTGAATAAATGTTATCTGGTGCCTGCACTGAGCATGAACATTGTATCTGGATCGTGTTTGATGCGAAGTGGTTATTCATTTAAATCCGAGAACAATGGTTGTTCCATTTATATGAATGAAATCTTTTATGGTCATGCACCGATGATGAATGGTTTATTTCTATTAGATCTCGATGATAATGTTACACATATTCATAATGTTGATGCTAAAAGGATTAAACTTAATGATGATATATCCGCATATATGTGGCAATGCCGTCTAGGTCATATTGGCGTTAAACGCATGAAGAAGCTCCATTCGGATGGACTTTTGGAATCACTTGATTATGAATCATTTGATACACGTGAGCCATGCCTTATGGGCAAGATGACTAGAACGCCATTTTCCGGTTCAATGGAACGGGCGACAGATTTATTGGAAATCATATATTCTGATGTATGTGGTCCAATGAGTGTGTCGGCGCGAGGTGGATATCGTTATTTTGTTACTTTCACGGATTATTTGAGTAGATACGGTTATATCTACTTGATGAAACACAAGTCTAAAACCTTTGAAAAGTTCAAGGAATTTCAGAATGAAGTGGAAAATCATCGTAATAGAAAGATCAAATTTCTACGGTCCGACCGTGGAGGTGAGTATCTAAGTTACGAGTTTAGCACTCACATGAAAGAGTGTGGAATTGTTTCACAACTCACACCTGCCGGAACACCACAGCGAAATGGTGTGTCGGAACGTCGTAATCGTACTTTATTAGATATGGTTCGATCTATGATGTCTCTGACGGACTTGCCGTTGTCATTTTGGGGTTATGCACTAGAAACTGCTGCATTCACTTTAAATCGGGCACCATCTAAATCCGTTGAAAAGACACCGTATGAATTGTGGTTTGGAAACAAACCTAAGCTGTCATTTCTTAAAGTTTGGGGATGCGATGTTTATGTGAAGAAACTTCAACCGGATAAACTCGAACCCAAAGCGGAAAAATGCATCTTCATAGGATACCCTAAAGAAACTATTGGGTATTCCTTCTATCACAGATCCGAGGGCAAGGTTTTTGTTGCCAAGAATGGATCCTTTCTAGAGAAAGAGTTTCTTGCGAAAGGTGTGAGTAGTCGGAAGGTAGAACTCGAAGAGGTTGTGGAACCTTCTCTTCAAAGTATGGCGAGTAGCGCAGCGCCGAAAGTTGTTCCGGAGTTGGCTCCACCTGTTGAAGAGGGAACTAATGATAATGATCATGAAACTCCGAAAGAGAGTACTACCGAACCTCGCAGGTCAAACAGGACGCGTGCAGCTCCCGAGCTGTACGGAAATCCTGTCATGAATTTCATGGTTGATGAAAATGATGACCCTGCGACGTATGAAGAAGCGATGATGAGCCCGGATTCCAACAAATGGTTAGAAGCCATGAAATCCGAGATGGAATCCATGTACGAAAATCAAGTTTGGAACTTGGTGGAATTACCTCACGACCGAAAGACCGTGGAGAACAAATGGATTTTCAAAAGGAAAACTGATGCTGATGGTAATGTGACCGTCTATAAAGCTCGACTTGTCGCAAAGGGGTTTCGACAAATTCAAGGAGTTGACTACGATGAGACTTTCTCTCCCGTAGCGATGCTAAAGTCAGTTAGGATTATGTTAGCAATTGCTGCATATTTCAATTATGAGATATGGCAGATGGATGTCAAAACCGCGTTTCTCAATGGTAATATTGAAGAAGAGTTGTACATGATACAACCAAAGGGTTTTGTCGATCCTAAGGATGCTAACAAGGTGTGCAAGCTTCAGCGATCCATCTATGGATTGAAGCAAGCATCACGAAGTTGGAATCTCCGCTTTGATGAGGTGATCAAAGAGTTTGGATTTGTCCAAACTTATGGAGAAGCTTGTATTTACAAGAAAGTGAGTGGGAGCAATGTGGCATTTCTGATATTATATGTGGATGACATATTATTGATCGGAAATGATATAGATCTTTTAAACAGTGTTAAAAGTTATCTAAACAGCAAATTTTCAATGAAGGACCTAGGTGAAGCGTCATACATATTAGGCATAAAGATCTATAGAGATAGATCTAGGCGCCTAATAGGGCTATCGCAAAGTACATACCTTGATAAGATTTTAAAGAAGTTTAAAATGGACGGAAGTAAGAAGGGGTTCTTACCTATGTTGCAAGGCAAGACATTGAGTAAGACTCAAAGTCCGGCTTCGGCGGAAGAAAGAGAGATAATGGACCAAGTCCCCTATGCTTCAGCCATAGGCTCTATAATGTACGCCATGCTATGTACAAGACCGGATGTGGCACATGCTATTAGTTTGACTAGTAGGTACCAATCGGATCCAGGTTCGGAACACTGGATAGCGGTCAAGAATATCCTTAAGTACTTACGAAGAACTAAGGATATGTTTCTTGTATACGGAGGTGAAGAAGAGCTCGTCGCTAAGTGTTATGTCGACGCTAGCTTTGACACCGATCCGGATGACTCTAAGTCTCAATCCGGACACGTATTTCTCATGAATGGCGGAGCGGTTAGTTGGAGGAGCTCCAAACAACCCGTGGTAGCGGGATCAACAACGGAGGCCGAATATGTTGCTGCTTCAGAAGCGGCTCAGGAAGCAGTTTGGATGAAGGAGTTCATATCCGAACTAGGAGTGGTGGCAAACGCATTGGACCCAATGGTGATCTATTGTGACAACAATGGTGCCATTGCCAATGCCAAAGAGCCAAGGTCTCACAAGCATTCCAAGCATATTAAGCGCCGGTTTCACTCCATCCGCGAGCATGTCAAGGATGGAGATATAAAGATTTGTAAAGTACATACGGATCTCAATGTAGCAGATCCGTTGACTAAAACTCTCCCTAGAGCAAAACATGATCAACACCAGAACTCAAAGCTTATGTTATGTGTCGGATCTATGCGTAGATACTAAAATGATGATGAAACATTTTTGTTCATTGTATGCTAAAATAAACACATAATAAACAAGTTATTATGTGTATTCCAAGTATATGATAGATGTTTATTTTGCATGCTATAATTGTATTAATACGGAAACGTTAATACATGTGTGTTTAATAAACAAACAGAAAGTTCCTAGTTATGCCTCTCTCATAAAATAGCTCGTTGATTAACAAGAAGATCAAGGTTTCCTGATCATGGACATTGGATGTTGTTAATAACGGGATCACAACATTAGTGTAATGGTGTGATGAACATTCATCCGAAGTATAGCATTACGATCAAAGTCATTGAGTTTATATTGCTATAACAACTTACGAAGTGATCCTAATCCTTAGACCATGAGATCATGTCAATCACTAACACCGGAAGAGTTTCTTGATAACATCAAACGTCACACCGTAACAGGGTGATTATAAAGATGGATTCAGAACTAATAAAGTGTTATGTTGAGGCTCATGGATCGAGAGTGGAATTTGTTCATCCCGATGACGGATAGATATACTCTGGGCCCTCTCGGTGATATCACATTGATTAGCTTGCAAGCAAGTGATTTGATCACTAGAATGTTATATCACAAGAACGAGAAAAGAGTGCATGCCGGTAACGAGATCAAACTAGGTATGGAGATACCGATGATCAAATCTCGGACATGTAATATATCGTGAAACAAAGGGATTAAGATACTAGCGTAAAAGGTTCCGACGATCACAAGAAAGTCATCGTTGAATGTGTGGGAGTCAGTATGGGTCTCCAGATCCCGCTTCTGATTATTGATCCGAGAGGGGTCTCGATCATGTCCGCATTATTCACGAACCGTAGGGTGACACACTTAAGAGACACCGACATCCAATTGGAGCAAATGTTTCATGCCGAAAGAATGAACAAGCGCAGGAATTTATTTCACTAGATACCGAAACAGGTTTTCGGGTGAAATTGCATAAAGTGGTTATGCATGTGAAATAGAATTATAGCAAGGGGTTATTTTTTAATGTTTGTCATTAAAGTAATTGACAAAATTCTGAATAAAATAAAAGAGTTTTATTTAATGAGAGTTTGCATTAAATTTGGTGGAAATTTAATTGGAATTTGAGTGGACTTTTGAGTGGAGGGATTTTAAAGGGCATTTTGTGAGTGGAGTGTCCACCCACATGAATGAAGGAGGGGAGGGGGAAGCCCCCATGGCCGGTGGCCACCCCCTTGGGTGCCCCCCCTCCTCCTATAAAAGGAGCCCCCCTCCTCACTTGTCTCTCACACCTCCTCGTGAAGGATCTCTCTCCCCCTCTAGAATTTATCCCCCATGGTCTCGGACTAGCGAGATACATGTTCCCGGTGGCTATTCGGCAAGAAAGAGTTGTGCTTCCGCTGCATCGCTGGAGCGAGGAGGCGGAGGTTGCTCGGTGCCTCGAACGTGTGTGCGAGCACAGATGCGCTACTGATTTGCGGCGCTAGGACTTCCTCTCGATCTTGAGATCGGCAAGAGATCGTCTACATCAACCACGAGTTGAACTCGTTAAGCTTTGTCGGTCTTCAAGGGTATGTTCTCTACGGATATACATCCGCCCGTTGTATCTAGTAGATAGATCTTGGTATATAGTTCACATCGTAGGAAATTTTTTGTTTTCTATGCTGCGAACCCTACAGTGGTATCAGAGCCGGATCTATGCGTAGATACTTTACACGGGTAGTACACATATGAGTATGTGGGCGATGATGATCATGTTGTTGATCCTTTGTTGTAATTTTGGATATTGGTGGCATAGTGGGATGAAGCGGCCCGGACAAACTTTACATGTCCTCGCACATGAGACCTGTTCCACGCTTGACATGCAACTAGTTTGCATAAGTGGCTAGCGGGTGTCTGTCTCTCCTACTATAGTCAATATCTATTTTGCAAGCGAGTTGTCAACAATTTGATTATCCTCGTTGTGGTTCATGTTCGTAGGTAAGAACGGTTCTATCTCAAAAGCCCTAAGCCACGTAAAACTTGCAATGGATAAATTAGAGGCGTCTAGTTTAGATTGTTGCTGGGCTAGTGTTATGATATGGTAGTGTTGTAAGTAGAAGTATGAGATGATACTCTTACAACACACATAGCATGTAAAATCCATAGACCTTGGATTTACACATATAGGTATGATAGTGATCATACCACGATGCACATGATAGAGATCATCTGCGGGAACCATATCATTTCACTAATAAACATATGATGTTTGATAGCATCTTATATTGCTTGTTTAGCGCTTTGTTAGCATAATAAGATGATCCCTCATTTAAATATCAAAATAAGAATGTGTTCTTCCTTTAGTATGCACCGATTATGTTTTCGTCGCTCCAAGACATCACGTGATGATCGGGTGTTCTTGGATCCACGACCATATTTCGGGTGTAAAACAGTTACACACGCGAATACTAAGGTTCTAACTTGGCGAGCCTAGCATGTACAGACATGGCCTCGGAACACGGACCGAAAGGTTAAGCATGAGTCATATAGTTGATATGATGCCCATTTGATGCTCGCCTTTGAAGCTATACCGACTCACGTGATGATCGGACTTGGTGTAGTGGATTTGGTTCATGTAATCACCAAAAAGGCACGAGGGATGTCGTTTTTGAGTGGGAGTTCATTCGTAATATAGATTAGTTGAACTCAATCTATCATACACTTAGTCTAAACTTTACAAATTCTGTTGTAGATGGCACCACCTGCTTTTAATTTCAATGTGTTCATGGAGAAAGAGAAACTAGCAACGAACGGTAGCAACTTTACCGAATGGGCCATGAATTTGAGGATTCTCCTCTCTGCTGCACAAAAGCAATATGTGCTAGAAGCGCCGTTAGGCCCCCCACCTTTTGATGATGCCCCTGACGAGGAGAAGAATCTCTATCAGACTCGTCAGGAGGACCACAACTTAGTTCATTGCGGCATATTGTATGGGCTAGAGCCGGAACTTCGAAAGCGTTTCGAAAATGGCAATGCATTTGATACAATGGGTGAGTTGAAAATGATTTTCGACACACATGCTGCTGTAGAGAGCTACAACGCTTCAGAAAAGTTCTTTAGCTGCATGATGGAAGAGCACAGCTCCATTAGTGAGCATGTACTCAAGATGTCGGGTTACGCCGATAAGCTTGTGTCCTTGGGAATATCGATTCCCATTGACTTAGGCATCCATCGTGTTCTGCAGTCTCTGCCACCTAGCTATAAGAGCTTCGTGATGAACTATAATATGCAAGGCATGAAGAAGTCTCTCCCCGAGCTTCTGTCAATGCTTAAAACTGCAGAAGTGGAGATCAAAAAGGAACATCAAGTGTTGATGATCAATAGGAACACTGGTTTCAAGAAAGACAAGAAGGGAAAACGGAAGGGAAGTAAGGGCGGCAAGCCTGTTGCCGCGCCTGAAAAGAAACCCCGAGTTGGACCTAAGTCTGATTCCGAGTGCTACTATTGTAAGGGGACTGGCCACTGGAAGCGCAACTGCCCCAAGTATCTGGCAGACAAGAAGGCCGGCAAGGCAAACAAAGGTATATATGATATACATGTTATTGATGTGTACTTGACTAGTGCTCGCAGTAGCACCTAGGTATTTGATACCGGTTCAGTTGCTAATATTTGTAACTCGAATCAGGGGCTGCGGAACAAGCGACCGCTAGCAAGGGGTGAGATCAAGATGCGTGTCGGCAATGGATCAAGCGTTGATGTGATCGCCGTCGGAACGCTGCCTCTCCACTTGCCGTAGGGATTAGTTATAAACTTGAATAAATGTTATCTGGTGCCTGCACTGAGCATGAACATTGTATCTGGATCGTGTTTGATGCGAAGTGGTTATTCATTTAAATCCGAGAACAATGGTTGTTCCATTTATATGAATGAAATCTTTTATGGTCATGCACCGATGATGAATGGTTTATTTCTATTAGATCTCGATGATAATGTTACACATATTCATAATGTTGATGCTAAAAGGATTAAACTTAATGATGATATATCCGCATATATGTGGCAATGCCGTCTAGGTCATATTGGCGTTAAACGCATGAAGAAGCTCCATTCGGATGGACTTTTGGAATCACTTGATTATGAATCATTTGATACACGTGAGCCATGCCTTATGGGCAAGATGACTAGAACGCCATTTTCCGGTTCAATGGAACGGGCGACAGATTTATTGGAAATCATATATTCTGATGTATGTGGTCCAATGAGTGTGTCGGCGCGAGGTGGATATCGTTATTTTGTTACTTTCACGGATTATTTGAGTAGATACGGTTATATCTACTTGATGAAACACAAGTCTAAAACCTTTGAAAAGTTCAAGGAATTTCAGAATGAAGTGGAAAATCATCGTAATAGAAAGATCAAATTTCTACGGTCCGACCGTGGAGGTGAGTATCTAAGTTACGAGTTTAGCACTCACATGAAAGAGTGTGGAATTGTTTCACAACTCACACCTGCCGGAACACCACAGCGAAATGGTGTGTCGGAACGTCGTAATCGTACTTTATTAGATATGGTTCGATCTATGATGTCTCTGACGGACTTGCCGTTGTCATTTTGGGGTTATGCACTAGAAACTGCTGCATTCACTTTAAATCGGGCACCATCTAAATCCGTTGAAAAGACACCGTATGAATTGTGGTTTGGAAACAAACCTAAGCTGTCATTTCTTAAAGTTTGGGGATGCGATGTTTATGTGAAGAAACTTCAACCGGATAAACTCGAACCCAAAGCGGAAAAATGCATCTTCATAGGATACCCTAAAGAAACTATTGGGTATTCCTTCTATCACAGATCCGAGGGCAAGGTTTTTGTTGCCAAGAATGGATCCTTTCTAGAGAAAGAGTTTCTTGCGAAAGGTGTGAGTAGTCGGAAGGTAGAACTCGAAGAGGTTGTGGAACCTTCTCTTCAAAGTATGGCGAGTAGCGCAGCGCCGAAAGTTGTTCCGGAGTTGGCTCCACCTGTTGAAGAGGGAACTAATGATAATGATCATGAAACTCCGAAAGAGAGTACTACCGAACCTCGCAGGTCAAACAGGACGCGTGCAGCTCCCGAGCTGTACGGAAATCCTGTCATGAATTTCATGGTTGATGAAAATGATGACCCTGCGACGTATGAAGAAGCGATGATGAGCCCGGATTCCAACAAATGGTTAGAAGCCATGAAATCCGAGATGGAATCCATGTACGAAAATCAAGTTTGGAACTTGGTGGAATTACCTCACGACCGAAAGACCGTGGAGAACAAATGGATTTTCAAAAGGAAAACTGATGCTGATGGTAATGTGACCGTCTATAAAGCTCGACTTGTCGCAAAGGGGTTTCGACAAATTCAAGGAGTTGACTACGATGAGACTTTCTCTCCCGTAGCGATGCTAAAGTCAGTTAGGATTATGTTAGCAATTGCTGCATATTTCAATTATGAGATATGGCAGATGGATGTCAAAACCGCATTTCTCAATGGTAATATTGAAGAAGAGTTGTACATGATACAACCAAAGGGTTTTGTCGATCCTAAGGATGCTAACAAGGTGTGCAAGCTTCAGCGATCCATCTATGGATTGAAGCAAGCATCACGAAGTTGGAATCTCCGCTTTGATGAGGTGATCAAAGAGTTTGGATTTGTCCAAACTTATGGAGAAGCTTGTATTTACAAGAAAGTGAGTGGGAGCAATGTGGCATTTCTGATATTATATGTGGATGACATATTATTGATCGGAAATGATATAGATCTTTTAAACAGTGTTAAAAGTTATCTAAACAGCAAATTTTCAATGAAGGACCTAGGTGAAGCGTCATACATATTAGGCATAAAGATCTATAGAGATAGATCTAGGCGCCTAATAGGGCTATCGCAAAGTACATACCTTGATAAGATTTTAAAGAAGTTTAAAATGGACGGAAGTAAGAAGGGGTTCTTACCTATGTTGCAAGGCAAGACATTGAGTAAGACTCAAAGTCCGGCTTCGGCGGAAGAAAGAGAGATAATGGACCAAGTCCCCTATGCTTCAGCCATAGGCTCTATAATGTACGCCATGCTATGTACAAGACCGGATGTGGCACATGCTATTAGTTTGACTAGTAGGTACCAATCGGATCCAGGTTCGGAACACTGGATAGCGGTCAAGAATATCCTTAAGTACTTACGAAGAACTAAGGATATGTTTCTTGTATACGGAGGTGAAGAAGAGCTCGTCGCTAAGTGTTATGTCGACGCTAGCTTTGACACCGATCCGGATGACTCTAAGTCTCAATCCGGACACGTATTTCTCATGAATGGCGGAGCGGTTAGTTGGAGGAGCTCCAAACAACCCGTGGTAGCGGGATCAACAACGGAGGCCGAATATGTTGCTGCTTCAGAAGCGGCTCAGGAAGCAGTTTGGATGAAGGAGTTCATATCCGAACTAGGAGTGGTGGCAAACGCATTGGACCCAATGGTGATCTATTGTGACAACAATGGTGCCATTGCCAATGCCAAAGAGCCAAGGTCTCACAAGCATTCCAAGCATATTAAGCGCCGGTTTCACTCCATCCGCGAGCATGTCAAGGATGGAGATATAAAGATTTGTAAAGTACATACGGATCTCAATGTAGCAGATCCGTTGACTAAAACTCTCCCTAGAGCAAAACATGATCAACACCAGAACTCAAAGCTTATGTTATGTGTCGGATCTATGCGTAGATACTAAAATGATGATGAAACATTTTTGTTCATTGTATGCTAAAATAAACACATAATAAACAAGTTATTATGTGTATTCCAAGTATATGATAGATGTTTATTTTGCATGCTATAATTGTATTAATACGGAAACGTTAATACATGTGTGTTTAATAAACAAACAGAAAGTTCCTAGTTATGCCTCTCTCATAAAATAGCTCGTTGATTAACAAGAAGATCAAGGTTTCCTGATCATGGACATTGGATGTTGTTAATAACGGGATCACAACATTAGTGTAATGGTGTGATGAACATTCATCCGAAGTATAGCATTACGATCAAAGTCATTGAGTTTATATTGCTATAACAACTTACGAAGTGATCCTAATCCTTAGACCATGAGATCATGTCAATCACTAACACCGGAAGAGTTTCTTGATAACATCAAACGTCACACCGTAACAGGGTGATTATAAAGATGGATTCAGAACTAATAAAGTGTTATGTTGAGGCTCATGGATCGAGAGTGGAATTTGTTCATCCCGATGACGGATAGATATACTCTGGGCCCTCTCGGTGATATCACATTGATTAGCTTGCAAGCAAGTGATTTGATCACTAGAATGTTATATCACAAGAACGAGAAAAGAGTGCATGCCGGTAACGAGATCAAACTAGGTATGGAGATACCGATGATCAAATCTCGGACATGTAATATATCGTGAAACAAAGGGATTAAGATACTAGCGTAAAAGGTTCCGACGATCACAAGAAAGTCATCGTTGAATGTGTGGGAGTCAGTATGGGTCTCCAGATCCCGCTTCTGATTATTGATCCGAGAGGGGTCTCGATCATGTCCGCATTATTCACGAACCGTAGGGTGACACACTTAAGAGACACCGACATCCAATTGGAGCAAATGTTTCATGCCGAAAGAATGAACAAGCGCAGGAATTTATTTCACTAGATACCGAAACAGGTTTTCGGGTGAAATTGCATAAAGTGGTTATGCATGTGAAATAGAATTATAGCAAGGGGTTATTTTTTAATGTTTGTCATTAAAGTAATTGACAAAATTCTGAATAAAATAAAAGAGTTTTATTTAATGAGAGTTTGCATTAAATTTGGTGGAAATTTAATTGGAATTTGAGTGGACTTTTGAGTGGAGGGATTTTAAAGGGCATTTTGTGAGTGGAGTGTCCACCCACATGAATGAAGGAGGGGAGGGGGAAGCCCCCATGGCCGGTGGCCACCCCCTTGGGTGCCCCCCCTCCTCCTATAAAAGGAGCCCCCCTCCTCACTTGTCTCTCACACCTCCTCGTGAAGGATCTCTCTCCCCCTCTAGAATTTATCCCCCATGGTCTCGGACTAGCGAGATACATGTTCCCGGTGGCTATTCGGCAAGAAAGAGTTGTGCTTCCGCTGCATCGCTGGAGCGAGGAGGCGGAGGTTGCTCGGTGCCTCGAACGTGTGTGCGAGCACAGATGCGCTGCTGATTTGCGGCGCTAGGACTTCCTCTCGATCTTGAGATCGGCAAGAGATCGTCTACATCAACCACGAGTTGAACTCGTTAAGCTTTGTCGGTCTTCAAGGGTATGTTCTCTACGGATATACATCCGCCCGTTGTATCTAGTAGATAGATCTTGGTATATAGTTCACATCGTAGGAAATTTTTTGTTTTCTATGCTGCGAACCCTACAGTGGTATCAGAGCCGGATCTATGCGTAGATACTTTACACGGGTAGTACACATATGAGTATGTGGGCGATGATGATCATGTTGTTGCTCCTTTGTTGTAATTTTGGATATTGGTGGCATAGTGGGATGAAGCGGCCCGGACAAACTTTACATGTCCTCGCACATGAGACCTGTTCCACGCTTGACATGCAACTAGTTTGCATAAGTGGCTAGCGGGTGTCTGTCTCTCCTACTATAGTCAATATCTATTTTGCAAGCGAGTTGTCAACAATTTGATTATCCTCGTTGTGGTTCATGTTCGTAGGTAAGAACGGTTCTATCTCGAAAGCCCTAAGCCACGTAAAACTTGCAATGGATAAATTAGAGGCGTCTAGTTTAGATTGTTGCTGGGCTAGTGTTATGATATGGTAGTGTTGTAAGTAGAAGTATGAGATGATACTCTTACAACACACATAGCGTGTAGAATCCATAGACCTTGGATTTACACATATAGGTATGATAGTGATCATACCACGATGCACATGATAGAGATCATCTGCGGGAACCATATCATTTCACTAATAAACATATGATGTTTGATAGCATCTTATATTGCTTGTTTAGCGCTTTGTTAGCATAATAAGATGATCCCTCATTTAAATATCAAAATAAGAATGTGTTCTTCCTTTAGTATGCACCGATTATGTTTTCGTCGCTCCAAGACATCACGTGATGATCGGGTGTTCTTGGATCCACGACCATATTTCGGGTGTAAAACAGTTACACACGCGAATACTAAGGTTCTAACTTGGCGAGCCTAGCATGTACAGACATGGCCTCGGAACACGGACCGAAAGGTTAAGCATGAGTCATATAGTTGATATGATGCCCATTTGATGCTCGCCTTTGAAGCTATACCGACTCACGTGATGATCGAACTTGGTGTAGTGGATTTGGTTCATGTAATCACCAAAAAGGCACGAGGGATGTCGTTTTTGAGTGGGAGTTCATTCGTAATATAGATTAGTTGAACTCAATCTATCATACACTTAGTCTAAACTTTACAAATTCTGTTGTAGATGGCACCACCTGCTTTTAATTTCAATGTGTTCATGGAGAAAGAGAAACTAGCAACGAACGGTAGCAACTTTACCGAATGGGCCATGAATTTGAGGATTCTCCTCTCTGCTGCACAAAAGCAATATGTGCTAGAAGCGCCGTTAGGCCCCCCACCTTTTGATGATGCCCCTGACGAGGAGAAGAATCTCTATCAGACTCGTCAGGAGGACCACAACTTAGTTCATTGCGGAATATTGTATGGGCTAGAGCCGGAACTTCGAAAGCGTTTCGAAAATGGCAATGCATTTGATACAATGGGTGAGTTGAAAATGATTTTCGACACACATGCTGCTGTAGAGAGCTACAACGCTTCAGAAAAGTTCTTTAGCTGCATGATGGAAGAGCACAGCTCCATTAGTGAGCATGTACTCAAGATGTCGGGTTACACCGATAAGCTTGTGTCCTTGGGAATATCGATTCCCATTGACTTAGGCATCCATCGTGTTCTGCAGTCTCTGCCACCTAGCTATAAGAGCTTCGTGATGAACTATAATATGCAAGGCATGAAGAAGTCTCTCCCCGAGCTTCTGTCAATGCTTAAAACTGCAGAAGTGGAGATCAAAAAGGAACATCAAGTGTTGATGATCAATAGGAACACTGGTTTCAAGAAAGACAAGAAGGGAAAACGGAAGGGAAGTAAGGGCGGCAAGCCTGTTGCCGCGCCTGAAAAGAAACCCCGAGTTGGACCTAAGTCTGATTCCGAGTGCTACTATTGTAAGGGGACTGGCCACTGGAAGCGCAACTGCCCCAAGTATCTGGCAGACAAGAAGGCCGGCAAGGCAAACAAAGGTATATATGATATACATGTTATTGATGTGTACTTGACTAGTGCTCGCAGTAGCACCTAGGTATTTGATACCGGTTCAGTTGCTAATATTTGTAACTCGAATCAGGGGCTGCGGAACAAGCGACCGCTAGCAAGGGGTGAGATCAAGATGCGTGTCGGCAATGGATCAAGCGTTGATGTGATCGCCGTCGGAACGCTGCCTCTCCACTTGCCGTAGGGATTAGTTATAAACTTGAATAAATGTTATCTGGTGCCTGCACTGAGCATGAACATTGTATCTGGATCGTGTTTGATGCGAAGTGGTTATTCATTTAAATCCGAGAACAATGGTTGTTCCATTTATATGAATGAAATCTTTTATGGTCATGCACCGATGATGAATGGTTTATTTCTATTAGATCTCGATGATAATGTTACACATATTCATAATGTTGATGCTAAAAGGATTAAACTTAATGATGATATATCCGCATATATGTGGCAATGCCGTCTAGGTCATATTGGCGTTAAACGCATGAAGAAGCTCCATTCGGATGGACTTTTGGAATCACTTGATTATGAATCATTTGATACACGTGAGCCATGCCTTATGGGCAAGATGACTAGAACGCCATTTTCCGGTTCAATGGAACGGGCGACAGATTTATTGGAAATCATATATTCTGATGTATGTGGTCCAATGAGTGTGTCGGCGCGAGGTGGATATCGTTATTTTGTTACTTTCACGGATTATTTGAGTAGATACGGTTATATCTACTTGATGAAACACAAGTCTAAAACCTTTGAAAAGTTCAAGGAATTTCAGAATGAAGTGGAAAATCATCGTAATAGAAAGATCAAATTTCTACGGTCCGACCGTGGAGGTGAGTATCTAAGTTACGAGTTTAGCACTCACATGAAAGAGTGTGGAATTGTTTCACAACTCACACCTGCCGGAACACCACAGCGAAATGGTGTGTCGGAACGTCGTAATCGTACTTTATTAGATATGGTTCGATCTATGATGTCTCTGACGGACTTGCCGTTGTCATTTTGGGGTTATGCACTAGAAACTGCTGCATTCACTTTAAATCGGGCACCATCTAAATCCGTTGAAAAGACACCGTATGAATTGTGGTTTGGAAACAAACCTAAGCTGTCATTTCTTAAAGTTTGGGGATGCGATGTTTATGTGAAGAAACTTCAACCGGATAAACTCGAACCCAAAGCGGAAAAATGCATCTTCATAGGATACCCTAAAGAAACTATTGGGTATTCCTTCTATCACAGATCCGAGGGCAAGGTTTTTGTTGCCAAGAATGGATCCTTTCTAGAGAAAGAGTTTCTTGCGAAAGGTGTGAGTAGTCGGAAGGTAGAACTCGAAGAGGTTGTGGAACCTTCTCTTCAAAGTATGGCGAGTAGCGCAGCGCCGAAAGTTGTTCCGGAGTTGGCTCCACCTGTTGAAGAGGGAACTAATGATAATGATCATGAAACTCCGAAAGAGAGTACTACCGAACCTCGCAGGTCAAACAGGACGCGTGCAGCTCCCGAGCTGTACGGAAATCCTGTCATGAATTTCATGGTTGATGAAAATGATGACCCTGCGACGTATGAAGAAGCGATGATGAGCCCGGATTCCAACAAATGGTTAGAAGCCATGAAATCCGAGATGGAATCCATGTACGAAAATCAAGTTTGGAACTTGGTGGAATTACCTCACGACCGAAAGACCGTGGAGAACAAATGGATTTTCAAAAGGAAAACTGATGCTGATGGTAATGTGACCGTCTATAAAGCTCGACTTGTCGCAAAGGGGTTTCGACAAATTCAAGGAGTTGACTACGATGAGACTTTCTCTCCCGTAGCGATGCTAAAGTCAGTTAGGATTATGTTAGCAATTGCTGCATATTTCAATTATGAGATATGGCAGATGGATGTCAAAACCGCGTTTCTCAATGGTAATATTGAAGAAGAGTTGTACATGATACAACCAAAGGGTTTTGTCGATCCTAAGGATGCTAACAAGGTGTGCAAGCTTCAGCGATCCATCTATGGATTGAAGCAAGCATCACGAAGTTGGAATCTCCGCTTTGATGAGGTGATCAAAGAGTTTGGATTTGTCCAAACTTATGGAGAAGCTTGTATTTACAAGAAAGTGAGTGGGAGCAATGTGGCATTTCTGATATTATATGTGGATGACATATTATTGATCGGAAATGATATAGATCTTTTAAACAGTGTTAAAAGTTATCTAAACAGCAAATTTTCAATGAAGGACCTAGGTGAAGCGTCATACATATTAGGCATAAAGATCTATAGAGATAGATCTAGGCGCCTAATAGGGCTATCGCAAAGTACATACCTTGATAAGATTTTAAAGAAGTTTAAAATGGACGGAAGTAAGAAGGGGTTCTTACCTATGTTGCAAGGCAAGACATTGAGTAAGACTCAAAGTCCGGCTTCGGCGGAAGAAAGAGAGATAATGGACCAAGTCCCCTATGCTTCAGCCATAGGCTCTATAATGTACGCCATGCTATGTACAAGACCGGATGTGGCACATGCTATTAGTTTGACTAGTAGGTACCAATCGGATCCAGGTTCGGAACACTGGATAGCGGTCAAGAATATCCTTAAGTACTTACGAAGAACTAAGGATATGTTTCTTGTATACGGAGGTGAAGAAGAGCTCGTCGCTAAGTGTTATGTCGACGCTAGCTTTGACACCGATCCGGATGACTCTAAGTCTCAATCCGGACACGTATTTCTCATGAATGGCGGAGCGGTTAGTTGGAGGAGCTCCAAACAACCCGTGGTAGCGGGATCAACAACGGAGGCCGAATATGTTGCTGCTTCAGAAGCGGCTCAGGAAGCAGTTTGGATGAAGGAGTTCATATCCGAACTAGGAGTGGTGGCAAACGCATTGGACCCAATGGTGATCTATTGTGACAACAATGGTGCCATTGCCAATGCCAAAGAGCCAAGGTCTCACAAGCATTCCAAGCATATTAAGCGCCGGTTTCACTCCATCCGCGAGCATGTCAAGGATGGAGATATAAAGATTTGTAAAGTACATACGGATCTCAATGTAGCAGATCCGTTGACTAAAACTCTCCCTAGAGCAAAACATGATCAACACCAGAACTCAAAGCTTATGTTATGTGTCGGATCTATGCGTAGATACTAAAATGATGATGAAACATTTTTGTTCATTGTATGCTAAAATAAACACATAATAAACAAGTTATTATGTGTATTCCAAGTATATGATAGATGTTTATTTTGCATGCTATAATTGTATTAATACGGAAACGTTAATACATGTGTGTTTAATAAACAAACAGAAAGTTCCTAGTTATGCCTCTCTCATAAAATAGCTCGTTGATTAACAAGAAGATCAAGGTTTCCTGATCATGGACATTGGATGTTGTTAATAACGGGATCACAACATTAGTGTAATGGTGTGATGAACATTCATCCGAAGTATAGCATTACGATCAAAGTCATTGAGTTTATATTGCTATAACAACTTACGAAGTGATCCTAATCCTTAGACCATGAGATCATGTCAATCACTAACACCGGAAGAGTTTCTTGATAACATCAAACGTCACACCGTAACAGGGTGATTATAAAGATGGATTCAGAACTAATAAAGTGTTATGTTGAGGCTCATGGATCGAGAGTGGAATTTGTTCATCCCGATGACGGATAGATATACTCTGGGCCCTCTCGGTGATATCACATTGATTAGCTTGCAAGCAAGTGATTTGATCACTAGAATGTTATATCACAAGAACGAGAAAAGAGTGCATGCCGGTAACGAGATCAAACTAGGTATGGAGATACCGATGATCAAATCTCGGACATGTAATATATCGTGAAACAAAGGGATTAAGATACTAGCGTAAAAGGTTCCGACGATCACAAGAAAGTCATCGTTGAATGTGTGGGAGTCAGTATGGGTCTCCAGATCCCGCTTCTGATTATTGATCCGAGAGGGGTCTCGATCATGTCCGCATTATTCACGAACCGTAGGGTGACACACTTAAGAGACACCGACATCCAATTGGAGCAAATGTTTCATGCCGAAAGAATGAACAAGCGCAGGAATTTATTTCACTAGATACCGAAACAGGTTTTCGGGTGAAATTGCATAAAGTGGTTATGCATGTGAAATAGAATTATAGCAAGGGGTTATTTTTTAATGTTTGTCATTAAAGTAATTGACAAAATTCTGAATAAAATAAAAGAGTTTTATTTAATGAGAGTTTGCATTAAATTTGGTGGAAATTTAATTGGAATTTGAGTGGACTTTTGAGTGGAGGGATTTTAAAGGGCATTTTGTGAGTGGAGTGTCCACCCACATGAATGAAGGAGGGGAGGGGGAAGCCCCCATGGCCGGTGGCCACCCCCTTGGGTGCCCCCCCTCCTCCTATAAAAGGAGCCCCCTCCTCACTTGTCTCTCACACCTCCTCGTGAAGGATCTCTCTCCCCCTCTAGAATTTATCCCCCATGGTCTCGGACTAGCGAGATACATGTTCCCGGTGGCTATTCGGCAAGAAAGAGTTGTGCTTCCGCTGCATCGCTGGAGCGAGGAGGCGGAGGTTGCTCGGTGCCTCGAACGTGTGTGCGAGCACAGATGCGCTGCTGATTTGCGGCGCTAGGACTTCCTCTCGATCTTGAGATCGGCAAGAGATCGTCTACATCAACCACGAGTTGAACTCGTTAAGCTTTGTCGGTCTTCAAGGGTATGTTCTCTACGGATATACATCCGCCCGTTGTATCTAGTAGATAGATCTTGGTATATAGTTCACATCGTAGGAAATTTTTTGTTTTCTATGCTGCGAACCCTACAGTGGTATCAGAGCCGGATCTATGCGTAGATACTTTACACGGGTAGTACACATATGAGTATGTGGGCGATGATGATCATGTTGTTGCTCCTTTGTTGTAATTTTGGATATTGGTGGCATAGTGGGATGAAGCGGCCCGGACAAACTTTACATGTCCTCGCACATGAGACCTGTTCCACGCTTGACATGCAACTAGTTTGCATAAGTGGCTAGCGGGTGTCTGTCTCTCCTACTATAGTCAATATCTATTTTGCAAGCGAGTTGTCAACAATTTGATTATCCTCGTTGTGGTTCATGTTCGTAGGTAAGAACGGTTCTATCTCGAAAGCCCTAAGCCACGTAAAACTTGCAATGGATAAATTAGAGGCGTCTAGTTTAGATTGTTGCTGGGCTAGTGTTATGATATGGTAGTGTTGTAAGTAGAAGTATGAGATGATACTCTTACAACACACATAGCGTGTAGAATCCATAGACCTTGGATTTACACATATAGGTATGATAGTGATCATACCACGATGCACATGATAGAGATCATCTGCGGGAACCATATCATTTCACTAATAAACATATGATGTTTGATAGCATCTTATATTGCTTGTTTAGCGCTTTGTTAGCATAATAAGATGATCCCTCATTTAAATATCAAAATAAGAATGTGTTCTTCCTTTAGTATGCACCGATTATGTTTTCGTCGCTCCAAGACATCACGTGATGATCGGGTGTTCTTGGATCCACGACCATATTTCGGGTGTAAAACAGTTACACACGCGAATACTAAGGTTCTAACTTGGCGAGCCTAGCATGTACAGACATGGCCTCGGAACACGGACCGAAAGGTTAAGCATGAGTCATATAGTTGATATGATGCCCATTTGATGCTCGCCTTTGAAGCTATACCGACTCACGTGATGATCGAACTTGGTGTAGTGGATTTGGTTCATGTAATCACCAAAAAGGCACGAGGGATGTCGTTTTTGAGTGGGAGTTCATTCGTAATATAGATTAGTTGAACTCAATCTATCATACACTTAGTCTAAACTTTACAAATTCTGTTGTAGATGGCACCACCTGCTTTTAATTTCAATGTGTTCATGGAGAAAGAGAAACTAGCAACGAACGGTAGCAACTTTACCGAATGGGCCATGAATTTGAGGATTCTCCTCTCTGCTGCACAAAAGCAATATGTGCTAGAAGCGCCGTTAGGCCCCCCACCTTTTGATGATGCCCCTGACGAGGAGAAGAATGTCTATCAGACTCGTCAGGAGGACCACAACTTAGTTCATTGCGGAATATTGTATGGGCTAGAGCCGGAACTTCGAAAGCGTTTCGAAAACGGCAATGCATTTGATACAATGGGTGAGTTGAAAATGATTTTCGACACACATGCTGCTGTAGAGAGCTACAACGCTTCAGAAAAGTTCTTTAGCTGCATGATGGAAGAGCACAGCTCCGTTAGTGAGCATGTACTCAAGATGTCGGGTTACGCCGATAAGCTTGTGTCCTTGGGAATATCAATTCCCATTGACATAGGCATCCATCGTGTTCTGCAGTCTCTGCCACCTAGCTATAAGGGAGGCCGCAGAGAAATAAACTGGGCCGCTACGGGATGCCACAAAACCAAGTTTTTGGGATTTGGGATATGTCCATCAGCAATTTAGCAGCTCCAATATCAAATCAGCCCAATTCACGAGAATGCCTACAGACCGATCTCTGGAGCAGCTGCCCAGCAACGGTGAGCCAGACGAGACGAGCGGAATTTTGATGGTAAAAAAGTTACAGCGAATCTTAGTGGGACAATTCGACGATCTGAGACGTCCAATAGCCTAATCCAATGGTAGAGAACGTCAAATTGCTGAGAAGGACCCTAGCTAGGTGAGTTATACTGTTTCTTAATTGCTTTGCAACCAAGGAGGGAGTACGGAGGGAGGCCGCAGAGAACTAAACTAGGCCGCTACGGGATGCCACAAAACCAAGTTTTTGGGATTTGGGATATGCCCATCATCAATTTACCAGCTCCAATATCAAATCAACCCAATTCACGAGAAGGCCTACATACCGATCTCTGGAGCAGCTGCCCATCAGCGGTGAGCCAGACGAGACGAGCGGAATTTTGATGGTAAAAAGTTACAGCGACTCTTAGTGGGACGATTCGACGATCTCAGACGTCCAATAGCCTAATCCAATGGTGGAGAACGTCAAATTGCTAAGAAGGTCCCTAGCTAGGTGAGTTATACTGTTTCTTAATTGCTTTGCAACCAAGAAGGAAGTACAGAGGGAGGCCGCAGAGAAATAAACTGGGCCGCTACGAGATGCCACAAAACCAAGTTTTTGGGATTTGGGATATGCCCATCAGCAATTTAGCAGCTCCAATATCAAATCAGCCCAATTCACGAGAAGGCCTACATACCGATCTCTAGAGCAGCTGCCCAGCAACGGTGAGCCAAACGAGACGAGCAGAATTTTGATGGTAAAAAAGTTACGGCGAATCTTAGTGGGACGATTCGAAGATCTGACACGTCCAATAGCCTAATCCAATGGTAGAGAACGACAAATTGCTAAGAAGGGCCCTAGCTAGGTGAGTTATACTATTTCTTTATTGCTTTGCAACCAAGGAGGAAGTACATAGGGAGGCCGCAGAGAACTAAACTAGGCCGCTACGGGATGCCACAAAACCAAGTTTTTGGGATTTGGGATATGCCCATCATCAATTTACCAGCTCCAATATCAAATCAGCCCAATTCACGAGAAGGCCTACAGACCGATCTCTGGAGCAGCTGCCCATCAGCGGTGAGCCAGATGAGACGAGCGGAATTTTGATGGCAAAAAGTTACAGCGACTCTTAGTGGGACGATTCGACGATCTGAGACGTCCAATAGCCTAATCCAATGGTGGAGAACGTCAAATTGCTAAGAAGGTCCCTAGCTAGGTGAGTTATACTGTTTCTTAATTGCTTTGCAACCAAGGAGGAAGTACAGAGGGAGGCCGCAGAGAAATAAACTGGGCCGCTACGAGATGCCACAAAACCAAGTTTTTGGGATTTGGGATATGCCCATCAGCAATTTAGCAGCTACAATATCAAATCAGCCCAATTCACGAGAAGGCCTACAGACCGATCTCTGGAGCAGCTGCCCAGCAACGGTGAGCCAGACGAGACAAGTAGAATTTTGATGGTAAAAAAGTTACGGCGAATCTTAGTGGGACGATTCGACGATCTGAGACGTCCAATAGCCTAATCCAATGGTAGAGAACGTCAAATTGCTAAGAAGGGCCCTAGCTAGGTGAGTTATACTGTTTCTTAATTGCTTTGCAACCAAGGAGGAAGTACATAGGGAGGCCGCAGAGAACTAAACTAGGCCGCTACGGGATGCCACAAAACCAAGTTTTTGGGATTTGGGATATACCCATCAGCAATTTAGCAGCTCCAATACCAAATCAGCCCAATTCACGAGAAGGCCTACGGACCGATCTCTGGAGCAGCTGCCCAGCAACGGTGAGCCAGACGAGACGAGCGGAATTTTGATGGTAAAAATTTACAACGAATCTTAGTGGGACGATTCGACGATCTGAGACGTCCAATAGCCTAATACAATGGTGGAGAACGTCAAATTGCTGAGAAGGGCCCTAACTAGGTGAGTTATACTGTTTCTTAATTGCTTTGCAACCAAGGTGGAAGTACAGAGGGAGGCCGCAGAGAACTAAACTAGGCCGCTACGGGATGCCACAAAACCAAGAGTTTGGGATTTGGGATATGCCCATCAGCAATTTAGCAGCTCCAATATCAAATCAGCCCAATTCACGAGAAGGATTAATAACCGATCTCTGGAGCAACTGCCCAGAACGGGTGAGCCAGACGAGACGAGCGGAATTTTGATGGTAAAAAGTTACAGCGACTCTTAGTGGGACGATTCGACGATCTGAGACGTCCAATAGCCTAATCCAATGGTGGAGAACGTCAAATTGCTGAGAAGGGCCCTAGCTAGGTGAGTTATACTGTTTCTTAATTGCTTTGCAACCAAGGAGGAAGTACAGAGGGAGGCTGCAGAGAAGTAAACTCAGCCGCTACGGGATGCCACAAAACCAAGTTTTTGGGATTTGGGATATGCCCATTTGCAATTTAGCAGCTCCAATATCAAATCAGCCCAATTCACGAGAAGGCCTACAGACCGATCTCCGGAGCAGCTGCCCAGCAACGGTGAGCCAGACGAGACGAGCGGAATTTTGATGGTAAAAAAGTTACAGCGACTCTTAGTGGGATGATTCGACGATCTGAGACGTCTAATAGCCTAATCCAATGGTGGAGAACGTCAAATTGCTGAGAAGGGCTCTAGCTAGGTGAGTTATACTGTTTCTTAATTGCTTTGCAACCAAGGAGGAAGTACAGAGGGAGGCCGCAGAGAACTAAACTGGGCCGCTACGGGATGCCACAAAACCAAGTTTTTGGGATTTGGGATATGCCCATCAGCAATTTAGCAACTCCAATATCAAATCAGCCCAATTCACGAGAAGGCCTATAGACCGATCTCTGGAGCAGCTGCCCAGCAACGGTGAGCCAGACGAGACGAGAAGAATTTGATGGTAAAAAAGTTACAGCGACTCTTAGTGGGACGATTCGACGATCTAAGACATCCAATAGCCTAATCCAATGGTGGAGAACGTCAAATTGCTGCGAAAGGCCTAGCTAGGTGAGTTATACTGTTTCTTAATTGCTTTGCAACCAAGGAGGAAGTATATAGGGAGGCCACAGAGAACTAAACTGGGCCGCTACGGGATGCCACAAAACCATGTTTTTGGGATTTGGGATATGCCCATCAGCAATTTAGCAGCTCCAATATCAAATCAGCCCAATTCACGAGAAGGCCTACAAACCGATCTCTGGAGCAGCTGCCCAACAACGGTGAGCCAGACGAGATGAGCGGAATTTTTATGATAAAAAAGTTACAGCGACTCTTAGTGGGACGATTCGACGATCTGAGACGTCCAATAGCTTAATCCAATTGGTGGAGAACGTCAAATTGCTGAGAAGGGCCCTAGCTATGTGAGTTATACTGTTTCTTAATTGCTTTGCAACCAATGAAGAAGTACAGAGGGAGGCCGCAGAGAACTAAACTTGGCCGCTACGAGATGCCACAAAACCACGTTTTGGGGATTTGGGATATGCCCATCAGCAATTTAGCAGCTCCAATATCAAATCAGCCCAATTCACGAGAAGGCCTACAGACCGATCTCTGGAGCAGCTGCCCAGCAACGGTGAGCCAGACGAGACGAGCGGAATTTTGATGGTAAAAATTTACAGCGACTCTTAGTGTGACGATTCGACGATCTGAGACATCCAATAGCCTAATCCAATGGTGGAGAACGTCAAATTGCTGAGAAGGGCCCTAGCTAGGTGAGTTATATTGCTTATTAATTGCTTTGCAACCAAGGAGGAAGTACAGAGGGAGGCCGCAGAGAACTAAACTGAGCCGCTATGGGATGCCACAAAACCAAGTTTTTGTGATTTGGGATATGCCCATCAGCAATTTAGCAGCTCCAATATCAAATCAGCCCAATTCACTAAAAGGCCTACATACCGATCTCTGGAGTAGCTGCCCAGCAACAGTGAGCCAGACGAGACGAGCGGAATTTTGATGGTAAAAAGATACAGCGACTATTAGTGGGACGGTTCGACGATCTGAGACGTCCAATAGCCTAATCCAATGGTGGAGAACGTCAAATTACTGAGAAGGGCCCTAGCTAGGTGAGTTATACTGTTTCTTAATTGCTTTGCAACCAAGGAGGAAGTACAGAGGGAGGCCGTAGAGAACTAAACTGGGCCGCTACGGGATGACACAAAACCAAGTTTTGGGAATTTGGGTATGCCCATCAGCAATTTAGGAGCTCCAATATCAAATCATCCCAATTCACGAGAAGGCCTACAGACCGATCTCTGGAGCAGCTGCCCAACAACGGTGAGGCAGACGAGACGAGCGGAATTTTGATGGTAAAAAAGTTATAGCGACTCTTAGTGGGACCATTCGACAATCTGAGACGTCCAATAGCCTAATCCAATGGTGGAGAACGTCAAATTGCTGAGAAGGGCCCTAGATAGGTGAGTTATACTGTTTTTTAATTGCTTTGCAACCAAGGAGAAAATACAGAGGGAGGCCGCAGAGAACTAAACTGGACCGCTACGGGATGCCACAAAACCATGTTTTTGGGATTTGGGATATGCGCATCAGCAATTTAATAGCTCCAATATCAAACCAGCCCCAATTCACGAGAAGGCCTACATACCGATCTCCGGAGCAGCTGCCCAGCAACGGTGAGCCAGACGAGACGAGCGGAATTTTGATGGTAAAAAGTTACAGCGACTCTTAGTGGGACGATTCGACGATCTAAGACGTCCAATAGCCTAATCCAATGGTGGAGAACGTCAAATTGCTGAGAAGGGCCCTAACTAGGTGAGTTATACTGTTTCTTAATTGCTTTGCAACCAAGGAGGAAGTACAGAGGGAGGCCGTAGAGAACTAAACTGGGCCGCTACGGGATGCCACAAATCCAAGTTTTGGGAATTTGGGATATGCCCATCAACAATTTAGGAGCTCCAATATCAAATCAGCCCAATTCACGAGAAGGCCTACAGACCGATCTCTGGAGCAGCTGCCCAGCAACGGTGAGCCAGACGAGACGAGCGGAATTTTGATGGTAAAAAAGTTATAGCGACTCTTAGTGGGCGTTTCGACAATTTGAGACGTCCAATAGCCTATTCCAATGGTGGAGAACGTCAAATTGCTGAGAAGGGCCCTAGATAGGTGAGTTATAATGTTTTTTAATTGCTTTGCAACCAAGGATAAAGTACAGAGGGAGGCCGCAGAGAACTAACTGGACCGCTACGGTATGCCACAAAACCATGTTTTTGGGATTTGGGATATGCGCATCAGCAATTTAACAGCTCCAATATCAAATCAGCCCCAATTCACGAGAAGGCCTACAGACCGATCTTCGGAGCAGCTGCCCAGCAACGGCGAGCCAGACGAGACGAGCGGAATTTTGATGGTAAAAAGTTACAGCGACTCTTAGTGGGACGATTCGACGATCTAAGACGTCCAATAGCCTAATCCAATGGTGGAGAACGTCAAATTGCTGAGAAGGGCCCTATCTAGGTGAGTTATACTGTTTCTTAATTGCTTTGCAACCAAGAAGGAAACACAGAGGGAGGCCATAGAGAACTAAACTGGGCCGCTACGGGATGCCATAAAACCTAGTTTTGGGATTTGGGATATGCCCATCAGCAATTTAGCAGCTCCAATATCAAATCAACCCAATTCACGAGAAGGCCTACAGACCGATCTCTCGAGCAGCCGCCCAGTAACAGTGAGCCAGACGAGACGAGCAGAATTTTGATGGTAAATAAGTTATAGCGACTCTTAATGGGACGATTCGATGATCTGAGACATCCAATAGCCTAATCCAATGGTGGAGAACGTCAAATTGCTGAGAAGGGCTCTAGATAGGTGAGTTATACTGTTTCTTAATTGCTTTGCAACCAAGGAGGAAGTACAGAGGGAGGCCGTAGAGAACTAAATTGGGCCGCTACGGGATGCCACAAAACCAAGTTTTTGGGATTTGGGATATGCTCTTCAGCAATTTAGCAGCTCCAATATCAAATCAGCCCAATTCATGAGAAGGCCTACAGACCGATCTCTGGAGCAACTGCCCAGCAACGGTGAGCCAGACGAGACGTGCGGAATTTGGATGGTAAAAAGTTACAACGACTCTTAGTGGGACGACTCAACGATCTGAGACGTCCAATAGCCTAATCCAATGGGGAAGAACGTCAAATTGTTAAGAAGGGCCCTAGCTAGGTGAGTTATACTATTTCTTAATTGCTTTGCAACCAAGGAGGAAGTACAGAGGGTGGCCACAGAGAACTAAACTAGGCCGCTATGGGATGCCACAAAACCAAGTTTTTGGGATTTGGGAAATGCCCATCAGCAATTTAGCAGCTCCAATATCAAATTAGCCCAATTCACGAGAAGGCCTACAGACCGATCTCTAGAGCAGCTGCCCAGCAACGGTGAGCCAGACGAGACGAGCGGAATTTTGATGGTAAAAAAAGTTACAGCAACTCTTAGTGGGACGATTCGACGATCTGAGACATCCAATAGCCTAATCCAATGGTGGAGAACGTCAAATTGCTGAGAAGGGCCCTAGCTAGGTGAGTTATACTGCTTTGCAACCAAGGAGGAAGTACAGAGGAAGGCCGCATAGAACTAAATGGGCCGCTACAAGATGCCACAAAACCAAGTTTTGGGGATTTGGGATATGCCCATCAGCAATTTAGCAGCTCCAATATCAAATCAGCCCAATTCACGAGAAGTCCTACAGACCGATCTCTGGAGCAGCTGCCCAGCAACGGTGAGCCAGACGAGACGAGCGGAATTTTGATGGTAAAAATTTACAGCGACTCTTAGTGGGATGATTCGACGATCTGAGACGTCCAATAGCCTAATCCAATGGTAGAGAACGTCAAATTGCTGAGAAGGACCCTAGCTAGGTGAGTTATACTGTTTCTTAATTGCTTTGCAACCAAGGAGGAAGTACGGAGGGAGGCCGCAGAGAACTAAACTAGGCCGCTACGGGATGCCACAAAACCAAGTTTTTGGGATTTAGGATATGCCCATCATCAATTTACCAGCTCCAATATCAAATCAGCCCAATTCACGAGAAGGCCTACAGACCGATCTCTGGAACAGCTGCCCATCAGCGGTGAGCCAGATGAGATGAGCGGAATTTTGATGGTAAAAAGTTACAGCGACTCTTAGTGGGACGATTCGACGATCTCAGACGTCCAATAGCCTAATCCAATGGTGGAGAACGTCAAATTGCTAAGAAGGTCCCTAGCTAGGTGAGTTATACTGTTTCTTAATTGCTTTGCAACCAAGAAGGAAGTACAGAGGGAGGCCGCAGAGAAATAAACTGGGCCGCTACGAGATGCCACAAAACCAAGTTTTTGGGATTTGAGATATGCCCATAAGCAATTTAGCAGCTCCAATATCAAATCAGCCCAATTCACGAGAAGGCCTACAGACCGATCTCTAGAGCAGCTGCCCAGCAACGGTGAGCCAGACTAGACGAGCAGAATTTTGATGGTAAAAAAGTTACGGCGAATCTTAGTGGGACGATTCGAAGATCTGAGACGTCCAATAGCCCAATCCAATGGTAGAGAATGTCAAATTGCTAAGAAGGGCCCTAGCTAGGTGAGTTATACTGTTTCTTAATTGCTTTGCAACCAAGGAGGAAGTACATAGGGAGGCCGCAGAGAACTAAACTAGGCCGCTACGGGATGCCACAAAACCAAGTTTTTGGGATTTGGGATATGCCCATCATCAATTTACCAGCTCCAATATCAAATCAGCCCAATTCACGAGAAGGCCTACAGACCGATCTCTGGAGCAGCTGCCCATCAGCGGTGAGCCAGATGAGACGAGCGGAATTTTGATGGTAAAAAGTTGCAGCGACTCTTAGTGGGACAATTCGACGATCTGAGACGTCCAATAGCCTAATCCAATGGTGGAGAACGTCAAATTGCTAAAGAAGGTCCCTAGCTAGGTGAGTTATACTGTTTCTTAATTGCTTTGCAACCAAGGAGGAAGTACAGAGGGAGGCCGCAGAGAAATAAACTGGGCCGCTACGAGATGCCACAAAACCAAGTTTTTGGGATTTGGGATATGCCCATCAGCAATTTAGCAGCTACAATATCAAATCAGCCCAATTCACGAGAAGGCCTATAGACCGATCTCTGGAGCAGCTGCCCAGCAACGGTGAGCCAGACGAGACGAGCGGAATTTTGATGGTAAAAAAGTTATAGCGACTCTTAGTGGGCGATTCGACAATTTGAGACGTCCAATAGCCTATTCCAATGGTGGAGAACGTCAAATTGCTGAGAAGGGCCCTAGATAGGTGAGTTATAATGTTTTTTAATTGCTTTGCAACCAAGGATAAAGTACAGAGGGAGGCCGCAGAGAACTAAACTGGACCGCTACGGTATGCCACAAAACCATGTTTTTGGGATTTGGGATATGCGCATCAGCAATTTAACAGCTCCAATATCAAATCAGCCCCAATTCACGAGAAGGCCTACAGACCGATCTCCGGAGCAGTTGCCCAGCAACGGTGAGCCAGACGAGACGAGCGGAATTTTGATGGTAAAAAGTTACAGCGACTCTTAGTGGGACGATTCGACGATCTAAGACGTCCAATAGCCTAATCCAATGGTGGAGAACGTCAAATTGCTGAGAAGGGCCCTATCTAGGTGAGTTATACTGTTTCTTAATTGCTTTGCAACCAAGGAGGAAACACAGAGGGAGGCCACAGAGAACTAAACTGGGCCGCTACGGGATGCCATAAAACCTAGTTTTTGGGATTTGGGATATGCCCATCAGCAATTTAGCAGCTCCAATATCAAATCAACCCAATTCACGAGAAGGCCTACAGACCGATCTCTCGAGCAGCTGCCCAGGAACAGTGAGCCAGACGAGACGAGCAGAATTTTGATGGTAAATAAGTTACAGCGACTCTTAATGGGACGATTCGACGATCTGAGACATCCAATAGCCTAATCCAATGGTGGAGAACGTCAAATTGCCGAGAAGGGCTCTAGATAGGTGAGTTATACTGTTTCTTAATTGCTTTGCAACCAAGGAGGAAGTACAGAGGGAGGCCGTAGAGAACTAAATTGGGCCGCTACGGGATGCCACAAAACCAAGTTTTTGGGATTTGGGATATGCTCTTCAGCAATTTAGCAGCTCCAATATCAAATCAGTCCAATTCACGAGAAGGCCTACAAACCGATCTCTGGAGCAACTGCCCAGCAACGGTGAGCCAGACGAGACGTGCGGAATTTTGATGGTAAAAAGTTACAACGACTCTTAGTGGGACGATTCAACGATCTGAGACGTCCAATAGCCTAATCCAATGGGGAAGAACGTCAAATTGTTAAGAAGGGCCCTAGCTAGGTGAGTTATACTATTTCTTAATTGCTTTGCAACCAAAGAGGAAGTACAGAGGGTGGCCGCAGAGAACTAAACTAGGCCGCTATGGGATGCCACAAAACCAAGTTTTTGGGATTTGGGAAATGCCCATCAGCAATTTAGCAGCTCCAATATCAAATTATCCCAATTCACGAGAAGGCCTACAGACCGATCTCTGGAGCAGCTGCCCAGCAACGGTGAGCCAGACGAGACGAGCGGAATTTTGATGGTAAAAAAAGTTACAGCAACTCTTAGTGGGACGATTCGACGATCTGAGACATCCAATAGCCTAATCCAATGGTGGAGAACGTCAAATTGCTGAGAAGGGCCCTAGCTAGGTGAGTTATACTGCTTTGCAACCAAGGAGGAAGTACAGAGGAAGGCCGCATAGAACTAAATGGGCCGCTACGAGATGCCACAAAACCAAGTTTTGGGGACTTGGGATATGCCCATCAGCAATTTAGCAGCTCCAATATCAAATCAGCCCAATTCACGAGAAGGCCTACAGACCGATCTCTGGAGCAGCTGCCCAGCAACGGTGAGCCAGACGAGACAAGTAGAATTTTGATGGTAAAAAAGTTACGGCGAATCTTAGTGGGACGATTCGACGATCTGAGACGTCCAATTTCCTAATCCAATGGTGGAGAACGTCAAATTGCTAAGAAGGGCCCTAGCTAGGTGAGTTATATTGTTTCTTAATTGCTTTGCAACCAAGGAGGAAGTACAGAGGGAGGCCGCAGAGAACTAAACTGGGCCGCTACGGGATGCCACAAAACCAAGTTTTTGGGATTTGGGATATGCCCATCAGCAATTTAGCAGCTCCAATATCAAATCAGCCCAATTCATGAGAAGACCTACAGACCGATCTCTGGAGCAGCTGCCCAGCAACGGTGAGCCAGACGAGACAAGCGGAATTTTGATGGTAAAAATTTACAGTGACTCTTAGTGCGACGATTCGATGATCTGAGACGTCCAATAGCCTAATTCAATGGTGGAGAACGTCAAATTGCTGAGAAGGGCCCTAGCTAGGTGAGTTATACTGTTCTTAATTGCTTTGCAACCAAGGAGAAAGTACAGAGGGAGGCCGCAGAGAACTAAACTGGGCCGCTACGGTATGCCACAAAACCAAGTTTTGGGGATTTGGGATATGGCCATCAGCAATTTAGCAGCTCCAATATCAAATCAGCCCAATTCACGAGAAGGCCTACAGACCGATCTCCGGAGCAGTTGCCCAGCAACGGTGAGCCAGACGAGACGAGCGGAATTTTGATGGTAAAAAGTTACAGCGACTCTTAGTGGGACGATTCGATGATCTGAGACGTCCAATAGCCTAATCCAATGGTGGAGAACGTCAAATTGCTGAGAAGGGCCCTAGCTAGGTGAGTTATATTGTTTCTTAATACAGCACACTATTACATAGACAAACTCAACATGAGCAACTAAGTAATACACTCAAGTGTAAAGTGACCCCTAATAACGAAGCTAGTAATGCTAGTGAATTTCAAGGCCCTATTGCTTCCGAATAAGCATTTGCCCGTCCATTTCTACTCCTGGTCATGTTTGGTGGGTCATGTCGAGATGGTGAACACATTAAAGACTGTTGGATTCACCGGACAAGGTTCACTTCTCTCTAGACGCCTCCAATTCCTATCATATTCACAATACACGGATATCTCATACTACAACTTATATGATGTCTTATTATATTGAGAAGAAGATGTGGTGGTAATGAGTGGAGATAAGTCGAACAATGCTACACCTACTGAGTATGGTAGACATGGAGGCATATATGTAGCTAGAAACATTATCAACTTAGCAATGGTTGGTGTAATATTTATTTTACTGGTGGTGTTGTGGTGAATGTCCTCCGGTAGATGAATACTGGTGCCACATACTACTAAAAGGCTCATTATATGCCTAATACTTGGATGGCTTGTATAGTGGTCATGCTCTTAGCCCGTCAATGAACAAACCCTAGGTCCTCGCTCGACATTGTGTGTGTATACACATATTTATTTTTAAATTGGTGTTTCAAAGAACGATGTATAACCCCTTATCTATTTCGGCTGCATTTGCCAATATGATGGATTATGATAATCTCATTTTTTTCTCCAATCATATTTCCCAATTGTAGTGTTTGTTTCACCCGATTCTTTCCTATTGGGGGGGGGGGTCAATTTGTACAAGAAATAATAAAATAAGCATAATATTATACAATTTAGGAATCACGGTCGAATCTTTATAGTGATCCATGGGTTGTCAGCAAAAGTGGAAAAATAGAAACAAAAAACACAATGGCATTGGCCACAAGTAGTATTTTTTTCTGAAAGGAGATGTCTCTCATGTCTTTGTATCAATTTGTACACACACAACATTTATATTATGAAGTTATTGCTTATAGTTTTGCATAGTGCAAAGAGTGGATAGACACCTCAATCAAAATAATAGAAAATAAATGACACCCTTATGCATAGTAATCCTATTATTAAGCCGCTATCCGTACTGGTTAAACATATCACGTGCTACCATCTTCAAACTGTTGCCCCAAAATTCGAGAGATGACACTCAGCGCTCTAAAGGGTGAAGACAAGACTACATACATGGTCAATCAGTATGCATGAGGATAACCCGCAAAAAAAAGGCAATTTTTTGTACTATTAAAAACAAAATTGTCTTGACTATTCCATAAAGACTAGTTAAAGAGCGTACTCTCACACTGGTTTGTTCTTTAAGTTGCTTAATGACCATACTTAACCAATTTCTAAACATATTTATTACAGTAGATAGATGGTGGTGGCAAGTTGGAATTCACATAAATAGTTCTCAATGCAAGACGGGCTTGTGAACATGAGATAAAATAACATGTTGGATTGTCTCTTCCCAATCACACACACAACACTTTTTACATTCAACTTGCGTTTGGCAAGGTTATGCTTTGTCAATATTACTCGCCTATATAAGAACTATATGAATGTTCTTACTTTAAGTGACACTTTGAGTTAACAAATATAAGAAAATGGTATTTCCAATTATCATTTGCATACATAGATTTGACCGAGAGAAAACCAGAGCTGGTCAATCTCCATCTTAATACGTCTAGTTCTATTTACCCCATGAGACGCTAGACCAAATGCAACCACGAGGTACATTTGTCCCCAATTAGAGTGCATCTGGAACCTACATTTAGAGGGATTGCAGTGTTATATAAATAAGGATAGTGATGAGAAAGAGGCATGTACCTAGCCATGTATCCCTCTAAAAATGAGTATCCAATCCATTTCCTACCGAGCAAGTGTCACGGCAGAAAAACTCCTTGTTGATATCCATAATGCATTTCCATAGATTTAGTGGTCACATGGAAAAGTAGTAGCTACAAACTTTAGTGCTAATTTAATTTGGACTGCAAAAAATGGATCTGATATAAAACAAGCACTAAACAATGATATATAGGTACGTGTGGTTGCGAGCAGCAGCTAGGAACTAAAGATCGTGCCTGCCTAATGTCAATCAAGATAAAAAAAAAGACATGGATTAAACGGTTCTCAAGCTCCATAGATTTATGACTTCTAGATAGTGTGTAGTGAGCTTCCATTTCTATGGAGTTGTATGTTCCCTCGAAAACTAATATATTGCTTATGGTCATGAGTTTAGTGCAACTGCAAAACAAACAATGGACTATGTTGGCAATGAGAAAGACCTATAAATCAGTCCTTACCAATCACGATTCCAATCGATCTCTAAGGAACTATGGTCGGAACTCGGAATATCACAATGGTGAACTGATCTATCTGCATTTTGAGCTATACGAACACATGGATGACGCCATAATCCCTATGGGTGTAGTTTCAGTTAGAGCCATTTGTGCATCACCGCGCCAATGTTCTGCTTAGAGCATCTCTAATGGATCCTCTAAATGGGCCAGAATTTGAAACTCCAGCGAATTTATAGGTTCACGAGCGAGAGATCGAGCTGGAAGACATTGTACTCTAGGCCAACCCATTAAATTGTTTGCAGTGGTCCATGAAACCGAGTGGTGGGTCGGTACAAGTACCGATCGGAGCAGCAGATACGGGTCGAAACCCTCACTGTCTCCCACACCCAACCCTAGCTCCACCGCTTCGCTGCTGCCACACCAAAAAGTCCAGCAAGCAATTCCACGAGTGTGGGAGGCAGATCAGCGGGTCCAGTTTTGCCGTGAATTTTTCGTAGATTTGCCATGATTTTTGGGTTTGCCGTAGTTTTTTCTGGTGGCCTACAGTAATTTACAACTTTGTTGTGTATCCTGGAAAAATGCTGACGGAAAATCACCACGCACATGTCAAATTCCTGATTTCCTGTAGTGATTGGATCGCAGAAAATTAAGGATCTTCTCTCACTATGGTATTTTTTTTTGTTGAGAATTCACTATGGTATTCTGGAGTGGGGGTGTATCTTCAGATTAATGCTTACTGAAGGTACACAATTATTTTTCTTCACAAGAAACACGGGTAAATTTGGAGATAAAAAAACATGTGTAGAACTGATGAGTGGAAATATCTAGTACTCCATAGCATGGTACTGATTTATGTAAGGCGTCCACATTTCTAAATTAGATCTTAATCACATTGTTTCCATATACTGTGTTGCGAGCGTGAATTGTTATGAAAGCCAATTACCGCCTGAAAAATGCTTGTGCACAAGTCTACAGAGAGTCAAAGGCACAATCTCGCCAGTAAGACCGCAAGTGGCTGCCGTCGCATGAAATGCATGGCTTCACTACACTATCTATGAAGCACTACAAGTGATCAGCAAGACTCAATGAGAGCTAATGAGGGGTGGATCTTAATGCACCCAAGAATGGTGTGCCCCCTCATGAACTAGGTAACTTTGTGAGTGATGCTCAGAGCCCCGTTGCCTTGAAATGAATGTTTTCTCATCCATCACTAGTAATGTCAGGTCTGGTGGAATATGTAGAGATCAAAACAACATCTAAGTCTCCTAAAATTGTCAAGCAATGGTAGCTTCTCTCCCGATGTCTCCAATTCCCTCGTGTTGCCAGTCAGTCTCATATTTCCTCATATAGGATGTACAAGCATGTCAAATAGAAGATGTGGTGATGATAACAGATAGAGCTAAGTCAAACACACAGGTAGCTAAGTGGAGACGTGTATGTAACTAGAAAACCTTATTCTCCCAAATAAAGGTTGGTGAGGTATTTATTTTGTTCATGGGGTGAATGTCTATAAGTAGAGCTACGTTAGTAAGTGTGCAAGTAGGCGTGATGATGTGTAGGAGCAGACCTACACACGGGATAGCCGCGCATTACCCTTGTTCATATACCTAGAATAGCACTAATAAGTAAAAAAGGTTGGCGCGCATTATCTTAGGGCTTGTGCCATCTGTGGGTTTGCACCAATTTGATTTATTTTTTCTAGAAAAACTCTGATTTAAAAAAAGATTGCGGGTAACTCTGATTGTGGTCTTAGCTCTCTCGGGTTGGTGGTTCACTACCTTAATTATTTTATTGTGATCCACAAAGAGTTGGTAACGAGAAGGAAATATATACACAATAGAAAAACAAAAACACAATGGTGATGACAGCGAGTAGCGCTACAAACTACATTCCTAATAAATCTGGATGGCACAACATGACACGAAAGGTTCTTGAAGCTTTCCTGAATCTGGTAGTGACGCGCTATAGTAAGTCCTTGCTGAGTATTCTAGCAGCAGCTCGGGTGGGGGATAAAGAAGAAATGCCCAAAGCGACAAGCTGCTGTTGACAGGGAGTGCTGATCTCGTGGGGTTCAACAATGCAAATTTTCCATTTCAATCTTCCGCTCTTGTGACTTTGGGTTCGCTGGCGAACCTATTTTTGAATATTTTTCCTTCAGACTTTTGCTATGGATATCCTGTTCAACCTTGTCCACCAGTCTCGGTTATCGTATGAGCATTCTCGAGCTCAATGGTGCCTGCATGGTTTCTTTAATAAAACGTAAACTACTGCCTCCGACTATTAAAATCAATAGGTATGGAACATTTTGCACACACCCATGGCAGGGGGCATTCGCGTCTCTAGACCAGCGGCTGCTGACCTTCACGGAATATTTACCTAAGAATGCACCCATTTCTGAAAAAAAAGGAATGCACCCATGGGCCCATGGCCATCTGATCCATCAACTGATCTCTTGGAGCGCGAAGTAGAGACCCACTTCCGGAGGATACACTTCTCCTCCTCCCTCCCCTCCGCTCTCTACTGTAGCTGAGCGCCTTCCTCTCCACTTCTGGCCGAGCCAAAGCCCTCTCCGGCGGCGCTGCCCCCGGAGAGTGGCGGAGGCGAGGCCCTCCCCGTAGGCTAGGTTCCTGGCTTCTCGCCGTAGGTGTCGTAGGGTTAGGTTTAGGTTTTGTGTTTGCCCATGTGGCGTTTGGCGAGATGCCGTTGGTCCTGTCCCCTCCGGCGCTCCTGCATGGCGTCGGTCGGCCGTCCTCGCGGTGGGTTGGCAAGCTCCAATGGTCGGAGCTCGCTGATGCTGCTGTCACGGATGGAGGACAGCTGAATAAAGTGCTGCCGCCTCTGGATCTGGTAGCTGCGGGTGCTCTTTCTCTTCCTGGCCGGCCGCGGTGGCGAGGGGGAGAGGAGGCCGTGCTGGTGGCTGCGGGACTCACGAGGAGGTCGGGGTGTCTGATGTGCAGTTCTTCTGGCCAGAGCTGCCATCTTCTGGAGCTGATCTGCTCTGCTGCAGAGTTCCCTCGGTCGGAATCAGATTCGGCGGGAGCATCGTCTCTGGAAGCCCCATCCATAAGGTCAGTTGCTTTGGCATGCGCAAGCCTGATTCGGGTGTTCTCTGCTCCTCTCCGGCGGCCGTGGTGGCGAGGAGAGCTGGGGCGGTGTGGCCTGGAGCTGGCCTGTTGCTACCCCAAGCTTGCAGTACCCTGGTGCTGCAGTCGGTGAAGCTGCTTCCTCGATCTTTCGTCAACAGCGGCAAAGATGCGCCGGTGTTATCTGTGGCGAGAAGGGCAACATCTCTGCTCGGTTGAAGCCGAGCTTGTTCTTCCGCGAGAGGCGGATTCTTCTCGTCGCCCTGTGCGTGCGGTCCATAGCTGGCATCACCCCAAGTGGCAAGTTCCCCGGCGGCGATGCGGGCTCCAGGGCGTCGACGACGACCAGATGCGGTGGAGAAGGGCAAGGACCTGATCGCGTTTCTTTTCGTTCTGTTGGGGTCCTTTTTGCAAATGTGCTGTCCCTTTTCTGTTTGGCCCCTTGGTTCAGGGGTTTCTTTGTAATTGTACCCACCGCCGTTAATTGAGCAGCTTCTCGGGCCTTCTGGCCCTTTATCGTTCCAAAAAAAAAAAAACTTCCGAAGGATCCCAGCGGTTCCGACACATCAAGAGTGCCCTAAGGAATAGCTCCGGGGCTCTTTTTGTTATAGAGAGTTTTGTTGCTTGCTTGTTTAGAGGCGGCGAGACTCGGATATGGCAAGGACATTGATTGCGTCTTAATAGGAAAGGCTTTAGAGGACATAATTAGAAAGGTGGAGAAATCTCTCAGGAAGGCTTCTCTCATAGAAAGAAGAAGAAGAAAGAGAGGTGCAGCGTTCAGTTGATGCTTGATCGTGGGAGTCTCTTTTGCTTCGTATGTTAAGTTGGTCATATTTGCGGTGTCGTCAATTTGCGGTTGTAGTAGGTTGTGGATGCTTGTTGGTTATAGAGGTTGCATCTTTTTGGATGTTGCCCTCGTATGGCTTGGTGTTTGTTGTAGCGGTTTTTGTTAGGTTAATCTTGATTAGAGTCCTAGTTCGTTTGGTGTCCGGCTGCATGAGGTATGTGTCCAGATTCATATTAAAATTAGCAACATAGGTTAGTACTAGTTAGTTTCAGGATTGAGTCCTATTCGGTTTAGAGTTTGTGTCAGAGTAGGTTTAGTACGTCTGGCCGGTCTGATCGTGTATATATATACACAAGGTGGTGTGTGAGCTTTGTAACCGTGAGTTGAGAAGAAAATAAAGAAAAAGAACGGGCACGACACGTGCCCTTGGCCATAAGATTTTTCGAGCATGCTTGTTTGTCTAGTTTGATGTAGTCGATATGCGGGCAAATTCCAACAATTGGTATCAGAGCAAGGTCTAAGATTTGTTGTCACGCTTGCCCCGGGGAGGCAACCCGACTAGCGCCTCGGGGCAGGCGATATTGTCGCTCGGCGGAGCGGCGAGGAGGAAGATGGCGGGCGGTGGTAGTTCGGCGGAGCGACACGAGGGAGGCGGCAAGGTGCTGTCGTCGGAAAAAGTGGTGGAGGTGGATGATCATTGATGGGAGAGGAGGTGCTGAGGTGCGGTGCCGGGAGTCTCGTCAAGATCATCAATCGGGGAGTTAGAAGAGTCAAGGAGTCATGGGCGTGCGGGTTAGCACGTTGAGTCAGCGTCGTGTCTGTTAGTCGTCGTTGTGTCCAAGTGCTCGTCTCTGTGAGGATCTGTTGCAGTGAAGCGTGTCACGTCGTGTTGCTGTCTGGTGCTAGATGCGACCAAGGGTCTCGACGGGGAGGATGATGCTCAAGCGTATAGTGGGACAATGACCAGTGAAGGGGAGTCTCTTCAATGAGGACCTGTCTTTACATGGGGCGGTGTGTGATCCGTTGGCATGTATGCGTGTGCGGTTGCCTATGGTGTCTGCCTGATAGCGGCGCGACTGGGAGTCTGGATCATACGTTGAGTTGAGTCAAGAGGTCGTGAAGCTGCAAGGAGTCAAGATCAGGGGAGCACGAGGATGACAAGTTCAAGATTAGGGAGAGATTGTTAGGTTAATCTTGATTAGAGTCCTAGTTCGTTTGGTGTCCGGCTGCATGACGTATGTGTCCAGATTCATATTGAAATTAGCAACATAGGTTAGTACTAGTTAGTTTCAGGATTGAGTCCTATTCGGTTTAGAGTTTGTGTCAGGGTAGGTTTAACACGTTGGCCGGTCTGATCGTGTATATATATACACAAGGTGGTGTGTGAGCTTTGTAACCGTGAGTTGAGAAGAAAATAAAGAAAAAGAACGGGCACGACACGTGCCTTTGCTATAAGATTTTTTCGAACGTGCTTATTTGTCTAGTTTGATGTAGTCGATCTGTGGGCAAATTCCAACAGTTTTTGCACTCGTATGTCATCTTAACTGGGTAATTCTCTTATTCTTAATTAATATATTGGAGCAAATATTTTGCCTCCGTTTAACAAAAAAAGAGTGCGCTAGGTGCAGATGCGACAATGCCATTTTTTCTCCTTTTCTCTTCCTCTCGCGGCTTGTTGGGGGTTGTCAGCGAACCCGTGTTCGTTTTTCTTTTCTGTCTTGTTAAAGTTTGTTCATCACTACAGGAGGGACACCGACGGCTTGGACTAGGCATACTGCAAAGATGCCTAATAATGGGGCTACACAATTGTTTTACTTCAAAAGGAACACCGTTAAAATTGATAGGTTGAAACTTCTGAATCATCCACATCATTTTCTTGAATAATGCAAGGCATCCACGTGTTCTAAATTTCAACCTTGATCGCATTGTTTGGGTATTATGTTCATAGGATTTAGAACGAAGTCACACCTAAATAGAAGTGATTTCCAGAGGCATAGGTATAATCACCAAACACAGAGCTGAATCTTCAGCGCCGTCAGAAGAATCATAAGCATGAGCATGTTCCCTCAGAGGCATAGTTTTTAAAACCGGACCGGTTCGGTGGTTCAACAAGAGAAAAACTGAACCAATGAACTCACCGGTTTTTAAGAGGCACCGGTCCAAACAGAAAACCGAAAAAAATATGTTTACTAAAGAAATCAAACGCGTGAACCTTATGCTAGGCATAAATAGCAACACATCAAGTCCAATACCACTTGGACACGCCATGTTTTATGATTACATACTTAAATATACATTATATATACCTTTTATGTTTATTTTGTTCTAAAATTTGCTTAAATTTTGATGAAAAAAGACGGTTTTTTGTTGCCATCAAACCGAATAAACCGTGGTCTGACCAGCAAATCAATGAACCAATCGTTTCACCGGTTCACTAACCGGTCCAGTTTTTAAAACTATGCTTAGAGGACCGAGATGTAGTATTATTGTATCACTGATCCAATCATGAAACGCTACCTGATGAGAGGGAGATTCGGCGAGAGCATCTAAAGAATGGCTCTGCTTGCACTGAAGCCTGATGTCCTCCTTGATAGGCATATCACCTTGAAATAAAATATGCCTATCATATTGTATTAGGAGGCATGTCCAGTGGAATTAATGTGTACAGACCATGAAAATGACGTCGGCTACTGGATTAGTTGAGCAATGCTTGCTTCTCTCCCGATGTCTCCAATTCCCTTGTATTCTCAGTACATCTCAGGTTGCTAACTTATTTAGATGGCTAGCATGTCAAGTAGAAGACGTGGTGATATTGGTAACGAACAAAGATACGTTGAGCAGAGACTGTTGAAGATGTGGTGGAATATGTAGCTGGAAAACATTTACTATTCACTCAAATAATGGTTGTTGGAGAATTATATTATATTCACCTGTTGAATGTCCTCAGGCTTGTAACCAGGTTGTTTATTTGTCAATAGTGAACAAGAGAAAATAGCACAAGTTGCGCGTGCTGAAAGCCTCTGTGTGTTCTTCTTGTGCGTGCGTGCGTGTGGGTGTGCGTGTGGGTGTGCGTGTGGGGGTGTGGGTGTGGGTGTGTGTGTGTGCGCGTGTGCGCGCGCGTGTGCGTGTGTGTGTGTGTGTGTCTTTCTTACCTTGGGCCAGAGCTGTCAAAACCTAGGTTCCTACCAAGACTATTAGCTACAATTAATCCATCTGGTGCCGATGAATAGAGAGATCATGTGTGTTTTTAGAGCGTAGAGATCATTTGTATTTATGAACGAGTTTTGTACACTTGAAAGGCGCGAGGAATTATTCTACAGGTAGGAAGTCAGTCTATAGGAACGATCTGATCATTTAAATCTCCTCGACACAAGGCAAAAGAGCAGCTGATCTAGATTCTGATCCGAATGGCCATTTAGGATAGAAGCGTTTGCCATTATTTGGTCGCTATGACTATGTACAAATGACAAGATTTTTAACAACACTAGTTACATGTCCGTGCGTTGCTACGAGTTCTCAATTTTTTGTCAAAAAAATGTAACATAATGCAAATAAATTTTCCAGTGGCACGGAAAAGAGACCTTATTAATAATCATCATTAATTTTGCCAAAAGGTAGAGCATGCAATTTGTGTCAGTGAAACTGGCAGACTGGCAGGTCATACTCTTGATTTTTTCACAACACTTTGATTTCATGCACTACAGGATGCGCGCGCTGTGCCGAGGGCAAAAAGCCGTCGGCGTAGGCTAAAATGCCCTCGGCGTATGGCCTCCTCGGCAAAGGGCTCCCTCGGCGGAGCACATAGAGGCCGTCGGCGTATCAAAATGCCGTCGACGTATGCTACGCCGAGGGCTATGCCGTCGGCGTAGCGGCCGTCGGCATAGCTTGTCGACAGGTTGCAAAAACATTTAAAAAAAATTTAAAAAATTTATTTTTATTTTTTTCTCAATTTTTGAATCTTTAAATTGTTTGACTCGTTAATCTCACTTTGAACATTTTTAACACTAATTATACTTAATATTTGATTAAATTGCAGTCTTGGTCGAACTTCCGGCCGGTCACCCATCCTAATACTACTCCAGCTCCAGCACGCTTAACTTCCTCATTCCTTTAGAATCTGTTTTCGCAAAGTAATTCATACATTGTTGTCAATATTATGATATCAATCCTATTAACCCTTATATCAACATGTCATATGTTTGTATTTTTTGAAATTTACAAACAATTATTTAAGTAAACATTAATAAATAAGTAAAAATATTATTGAATTCAAATAAAAATATAATAATTTTACTTTTTTGTATTTTTCTATTTAATATGGAATAATTAATATCTTTAAATCTGTAAATCAGAATTTAACAAATAATATGTCTAAATTGATCAGAAAAATGAGAGGAATCCAAATATGATATCCATATCAACTAATCACAAACCCTCAGTTTTTGAATTATCTATTTGGTGGTTGCTTTAGAAAATTCCTTTTTTGCGCTCGGATAATGAAAAATGGCTTTTTGGTGCGATGAAAAGGAAAACTTGCATTGAATCTTTGATAAAATAACATATTGTGAACCTAAAAATGATTTCTATAAAAAACATGAGCATCGGATCATGTACATGTAGTTCATATCTGACCCACTTCCTACCGATTCGGCAGGAATTTGTCTTTTTCACCAAAGGTGGACGAAAAGGTTTCGGATCCCCCTGTTGGGACATTGTCCATATAAGGTGGTATAGTATTTTTATAAAATGTGGTGGTAGCATTTTGAATTAGCCATTTGGTGGTTGCTTCACAAAATCGTCCGTTTTTTGTGCTCGGAAAATGGGAAATGCCTTTTTGGTACGACGAAAAGGAAAACTTCCTCATGCAACATTGTTCGCCATCCAATGATGCTTGTGTATGCACAATAATATGGCACATTATCACAAACTATGCATTGATTCTAGCCATAACATTGGTCATTTGATCCGAAAGCCAAGAAACCTCGAATGCGATAGGTCATTTTGTGAAGGTTTTTTTGAGACATAATCAATATATCAAGTTTAATATTTTTACTTATAACTATGTCACATAATATGACACCACGCGAAGGTTTCGCATTGTTTCGATCATTTTTGAATTTTTTATGCCCATTTTAAACTATCGTCAAACTTTGTCGAACGGCAGGCATGAAGAATCTTAGCTCGGGGCCAAGCCTCGCTAAACTTGCATTGGATCTTTGATAAAATAGCATATTGTGAATGTAAAAATGATTTTTGTAAAAAAACATGAGCATCGGATCATGTACCTGTAGTTCATATCTGACCCACTTCCCGCCGATTCGGCAGGAAATTGTCTTTTTCACCAAAGGTGGACGGAAAGGTTTCGGATCCCCTGTTGGGACATTGTCCATATAAGGTGCTCTATTATTTTTGTAAAATGTGGTGATAGTATTTTGAATTAGCCATTTGGTGGTTGCTTCATAAAACCATCCATTTTTTATGTTCGGAAAATGGAAAATGCCTTTTTGGTAAGACAAAAAGGAAAGCTTCCTCCTGCAACATTGTTCGCTATCCTATGATGCACATGTATGCATAATATGGGCACATTATCACAAACTATGCCTTGATTCTAGCCATAACATTGGTCATTTGACCCGAAAGCCAAGAAACCTCGAATGAGATAGGTCATTTTGTGAAGGTTTCTTTGAGACATAATCAATATACCAAGTTTGATATTTTTCCTTCTAACTATGTCACATAATATAACACCACGCGAAGGTTTCGCATTGTTTCGATCATTTTTTAATTTCTATGCCCGTTTTAAACTATATATAATGTTTTATGTTTTACTTAATTTTTATTTATAAATTTGTAATATTTGAGTGTAGATAGATAGGTCTTATTTTTCTGCAAATTTTGATATATTATTTGTATTTTTCCGAATTAGAATGATTTAGTTATGATTTTTCAAAGTTTAATGAGATAAAATAAAAAATAGCTACGCCGAGGGCAGCCGTCGGCATAGCATAGGATATGCCGAGGGTAATTCTACGCCGACGGCTGCTTGGCGGAGCTGGCCTAGACGATGGCTACACCGACGGTCCTGACGTTTGGCCGTCGGCGTAGCGACCGGTCGTCGGCGTAGCTTTCCATTCCTGTAGTGATGTTGCTTTTGCTCTGATGTTAGTTTAGAGCATGGAGTAACAATTTTGTATAGGTAACCACACCGAGAGCTGGTTCAACCTCAATTTAATTGTTGATGACAAAAATGGACCATCTACACAACTATTTCTCACTCACATAAAACCTAGTGCCGAAAGGCATGAAAAGGATGCATCTGCCATCCTCCTCCTTTCCCATTAGCCACGTAGCTTCACCTATTTCACTGTTCTGCCACCACTGTGCATCATAATTAAAATCATAGGATACCGCACCATACCTTGAGAGACAATTAAGATGAGATGGCTACGGATCAGTTCTGATTCAGAACATCCGAGAAATGGAACGACCTACAAGAATAATGGTAGGTGGAAAGTAAAAAGTAAAGAACAATATACCAATCTGATAGTCTGTAACCTAATTTTATCATTAAACAAAGTAAGTAATTGAAATAATCTATACCTATGAATTTAACATCATAGCAACTTTCCGCAGAGTAAAATATATAAATATATTGGAAACCTAGAATCTTCAAAAAACTAACATGTGCAGCTACATTAGGTTAGAAGAAGTGTTCTTTCTACCCGTTATAAGTATTTCTCAGAGGAAGAAGAAGAAGAAAGAGAGGTGCAGCGAGGAAGGTTTCAGTTGATGCTCGATCGTAGGAGTTTCTTTTGCTTCATCAGTTAAGTTGGTCATCTTTGCGGTGTCGTCAGTTTGTGGCTGTAGTAGGTTGTGGGTGCTTGTTGGTTATAGAGGTTGCGTCATTTTGGATGTTGCCCTCGTATGGCTTGGTGTTTGTTGTAGCGGTTTTTGCCCTCGTATGTCATCTTAATTGGGTAATTCTCTTCTCTTAATTAATAGATTGGAGCAATTTTTTCCCCTGTTTAAAAAAAAGTGTGCTAGGTGCAGATGCGACAATGCTATTTTTTTCTACTTTTCTCTTCCTCTTGTTGGGGGTTGTTAGCGAGCCTGTGTTCATTTTTATTTTCTATCTTGTTAAAGTTTGTTCATCACTACAGGAGGGATGACGATGGCTTGGACTAGGTATACTGCGAAGATGCCTAATAATGGGGCTACACAATTGTCTTACTTCAAAAGAAACACCGTTAAAATTGATAGGTTGAAACTTCTGAATCATCCACACCATTTTCTTGAATAATGTAAGGCATCCACGTGTTCTAAATTTCAACCTTGATCGCATTGTTTGGGTATTATGTTCATATTTAGAACGAAGTCACACCTAAATAGAAGTGATTTCCAGAGGCATAGGTATAAACGCCAAACACAGAGCTGAATCATCAGCGCCGTCAGGAGAATCATAAGCATGATCATGTTCCCTCAGAGGCATAGTTTTTAAAACCGGACTGGTTCGATGGTTTAACAAGAGAAAAACTGAACCGATGAACTCACCGGTTTTTAAGAGGCACCGGTCCAAACAGAAAAACCAAAAAAAATATGTTTACTAAAGAATCAAACGCGTGAATCTTATGATAGGCATAAATAGCAACACATCAAGTCCAATACCACTTGGACACGCTATGTTTTGTGATTACATACTTAAATATATACATTATATATACCTTTTATGTTCATTTTGTTCTAAAATTTGCTTAAATTTTGATGAAAAAAGACGGTTTTTTGTTGCCATCGAACCAAATGAACCGGTGGTCTGACTAGCAAATCAGTGAACCAATCGTCTCACCGGTTCACTGACCGGTCCAGTTTTTAAAACTATGCTCAGAGGACCGAGATGTAGTATCAGTGTCTCACTGATCCAATCATGAAACGCTACCTGATGAGAGGGAGATTCGGCGAGAGCATCTAAAGAAAGGCTCCACTTGCACTGAAGCCTCATGTCCTCCTTGATAGCCATATCACCTTGAAATAAAATATGCCTATCATATTGTATTAGGAGGCATGTCCAGTGGAATTAATGTGTACAGACCATGAAAATGATGTCGGCTACTGGATTAGTTGAGCAATGCTTGCTTCTCTCCCGATGTCTCCAATTCCCTTGTATTCTGAGTACATCTCAGGTTGCTAACTTATTTAGATGGCTAGCATGTCAAGTAGAAGACGTGGTGATACTGGTAACGAACAAAGATACGTTGAGCAGAGACTGTTGAAGATGTGGTGGTATATGTAGCTGGAAAACATTTACTATTCAGTCAAACTAGCATGGTGGCCCTCGCAAATGCGAGGGCATTTTTTAATTACTTAAAATAATTCATTAACTATTTTTATGTATAGTCATTGTTACGATATTGAAAATAAATGGATCTAGTGGCCTTCTATTATTGAGTGAAATTTTCATAAGATTTTATTGCAGTATTTTTCCTAAGGTTTTAAGCGCAGGAATTGGAAAATCGTAGATTTAGGTGTGGCATATACGTACCTTGAACCATACATATTCAAAAACTTTAAAAATGTGAATAAAAACATATATCATCGGAGAACAAATGGAATTGTAGAAAGTGTTCTTTACTACTAATTTTTTGTCCAAAATAGAGTCTAAAAGAATGATCATAGATTTTTAATGGATTCTAAACATGTGAATCAAAACGACTTACATAGAATAAATATCTAATCCAAATCATCTAAAATTCTTCAGCAATTTCACTGAGCCAATGAAGCTAAATCCTTTGTATTTCCCACTTCCTTGCTTTTAGATTCACGGTGTGTCGCCAACCTTTGATTCAATTAATCTATCCTTTTGATCACATGTATTTTAGCTTCACTTATTTAGTTTATTTGATGTGATATGTTTACGTATATTTATGAAGATATATTATTGTGATTTCTGTACGTATAGCTATATGATGATTTATTGTTTTAATCTTGTGTGTAGTGATAAAAAGAGGGTTCACTACATTGACATTTACATATTCAATTTTTAAGTTAGAACTTCAACCATATCACTCTTGCTGAACATAATGTTCTCTAAAATAGTCTAGGTTCTACTATATGGTTTATTTAAATTATGCCATGCATTGTCCTGGTCGGGATATGTTTGGTAGAATTTTAAAGATTTAGGTGTTATGATCCACTAACAAAAATATGGCTTATTTGATCGGGAAATAGATATTATCCTTTTCTTGAGAGATAATTCATATTTGTTTCGGAAAACACAAAGTACATTGTGTGGAAAATATTAAACCCTAGAATATTGTGTTTTATTGCAATGACCCTTGTGGGGTTTATATAAAGGAATAGTTGGAGACTTGGAGTATAAGATGTAGAGTCATAGTCTATCTCTAGCCTATACACGTGTACGTACTCTCTAACATTTCCCTTCAGTCGGAGCAGGAGTGAAGCGGACGCTTGCGACTGGATTTGAAGTCTTGCGCTTTCGTCGCTTCTCTTCCTTGTCATCTTCACCTGCGTGGACATGATCATGGCTGGCACCTAGGGGCGGTGACTCCGTTCCCTTCTAGTGCCTCTCTTCAAGCATGATCATGCACATACACATGTTTTTTTACCATACTAAGCTTCAAGCATAAAAAAGTACATGAAAGATTTTCTAGATAATAGCCGATTAATGTGATATTTGCTAGCTATTTTATCTATAAATAATCAGTGTGAAAGGCATGCTACCATATGGACCACATGCTCAACCAAGAGCAATACAAGCTAGTGTGAGGTTTTTACTCTTTTAGTTCTAGATAGAAGACCAACACATGGATGAATTGTGTGGCCAAAAATGTTATCAATGTCTTGTGGATAGTCGGTCGGTTGTACATGATTTTGTAATCAGTCAAATTGGATTATCGTAGCACCAAAATGTGAAAATATGTTTGCAAATTTATTTTCAGAAGTTTTTTGCTATATACAATTGTAGTCTAAATTACAACATAGTTATCTTTCTTTTTCTTGCAAAAAATGTTATCCTTGGATTATTACTTCTTGTGAACTCATTCATGTGTCTATAAAACAATTAATTTTCTAACTGCTGAATTTTCTTATTCATGTAATTAGTTCACTTGAAAACGATAAATGCATGTCCATCCAATTTGAACAATTGATCGGATCGATCAGCTTGAGATTTGATCTCTTTGTCCATACGTATTTTACATGGACTCTGTCTGGCTAGATCGATCAACTTCGGAGTTGAGATCCAATTTCGTAAGTATTTCATACACATTAAGCATATGATCTCGAACAACTGGGCGGATCGAGAAGCTTTAGAGTTGATCTCCTTATCCATACGTATTTTACACGAAGGCCGGATCGATCAACTTTGGAATTGAGATCCAAGTCTATAAGTATTTTATGTGCATTATGTATTCATAGGATCTCGTAATTTATTCTAACATAAAAGTAGGACATCAAGTATAGTTTTCAGTTGATTTATGAACGGCAGTACGTGACCTTGCCTTGTCCTGATTTCGGTGTATGTATGTGCATTCTCTTGACACGTACAGTAGATTTCCCTTTTCCCCGGTTGTGAAGATTGAGCTGCCTAATATTGCTGGCTAGTGCGACGCAAATATAAAATACTGCTCTGGCTAGTGGGCTGGTAACAATCATGTACGTGATGTGGCCGTGAAGACAATTAAGGTCGTACGTACCTGGTTAAGTGTGAGCAGGATTAATTCAGAAATTTGGCTCTTCAACGATGTACTGGGTGGGCCTTAGTTCTTCGTTTCATGGCCCATGCATAGACTCGCAAAGCTTTCTCGCGTACACCGACCAGGCGTGTCAAACGGACTATAGTTGTGTCAAACCAAATTACGTAGTTACGTAACTACTAATTTTTTGATAAATCCTAGCCGTAAGTATTAGATCTAACCATCAAAATAATTTGGATGATGTGGATCGACGTGGTGCCTCGAAAAACATCCTTATATTGCTTTTAGTATATAATAGATAATGGTTGTTGGAGAATTATATTATATTCACCTGTTGAATGTCCTCAGGCTTGTAACCAGGTTGTTTATTTGTCAATAGTGAACAAGAGAAAATAGCAAAAGTTGCGCGTGCTTAAAGCCTCTGTGTGTTCTTCTTGTGTCCGTGTGTGTGTGTGGGCGTGCGTGAATCTTCTCTTATCTTGGGCCAGAGCTGTCAAAACCTAGGTCCCTACCAAGACTACTAGCTACAATTAATCCATCTAGTGCTGATGAATAGAGAGATCATGTGTGTTTTTAGAGTGTAGAGATCATTTGTATTTATGAATGAGTTTTGCATGCTTGAAAGGCGCTGGGAATTATTCGACAGGTAGGAAGTCAGTCTATAGGAACAATTTGATCATTTAAACCTCCTCGACACAAGGCAAAAGAGCAGCTGATCCAGAGTTCTGATGCGAACTGCCATTTAGGATAGAAGCGCCTGCCATTATTTGGTCGCTATGACTATGTACAAATGACAAGATTTTTAATAACATTATATTTTCTTCCATCCAGGTTATATATCAGGGCCATGGCTATCCTTTAATCATGGACTAATCTCCAACGTATGGAGTTTCGTGACTTCTTTGTAAATGGCTGTACGCGATTGAAGAACACAACGAGGGATGTTTTCTTATAACACGGACAATCGCGTGATTTGCGAATTGATCTGCCATAGCTCGAGGCCGTTTATTTGGATAGCGTTACTTGTATTTTTGGTCTACTTTCTTTATTCTCTAGTCATGTTGCAGTGGCTTAACTCACTTCCACACTATAATTCATATTGTTTCTGTGAGGAAACAATATTGATAGCATTATTGATGTCAAAATAGTCGTGAGATTTTGCAAACCGAATGATTATTTTTTTCCAGAATGGTTAGCATTGCACTGGCGACTTGAAATTTTGAATCTTCAATCCTCTGCAGTCCTTCCGTTGCTTGATCTTGCACGAGTTTTGAAGCTTCTGTCTTGTTCCTCGAAACTGTTACTCTCTCCGTTCAGAAATAACTAACTTGGTTTTGTCTAAATTTTGGTTTTATCTAGATTTATACATTTGAATTTAGACAAAATCAAATCAGTTATTTCTGAAAGGAAAGAGTACGGTTATCTGCCTTTCACTCCATGGATCTCCGAAAGTTCAAAGTGGAGATATACATGTGCCGCGGGACCAGCAGCAGGAGGAGCTAAAAACCCCATGTGCTCGCTGGGTAGATGGATTTGATGGCGGTTAATTTCTATGGATCCATGGAAGGTTTCTGGTTTTCACTCCCTGCCAACTCTGAACTCTGAACAGTGTTAATTCTTCACTGCATCAAATGGTGGGGCCAGATTAATTGATCCCAATGCATGATCAGATTTGGGTGAGTGTGAGGTGAAATTCCATTAGTTTTCATACTTTATTTTAGATCGTGTCATGGAGCGGTAGGTAGCCCTGCAGGCTCATTCTCTGTGCAAGATCACACGTCCAGTCAATCAACAGCTCGCACACGTCCCTATATTTTTTTCAAATTTTTCTGAAACTCGTATATATGGTTTTCAACTTTTTTATAATAACGGGATCACGGGAGCCCAGGAGCAAAAAATCTGCACTCCTCAAACTATCATGTAAGAGATACTATTCTTATCTTCTCCTCCAATATTTGGTAGGGTGGGAAATGTAGGGAGACAGTGGCCCGATCATAAGAAGGTGAAAGAAGTGTCACCCGATGCCGGTCAATATTTGTTGTACACCATAAGCTCCTATTATAGACACCTCCCACCAACGCAGAACACCATTAATACATATACAATAGACCTCTTGCAATCTTCAGATACACATTGAGCCTACTGCTAGTAATTGTTTGTCCATTAGATGAAATATGCATTAAATGTGTGTGAAATCATACCAAAAGTACATGACCCTATGACACAACCAAATATATGGTTGTAATATAAAGTGAGAATATAACAATATAGACATGAGAGAAAACAACATGTGCTAGAATTGAAGAAGCACGAATCCAATCGAGTCGATAAAATACAGTGAAGCAACCCATCCCAAACATGCCTGACATATAAAAGCATGCCCTTCTGGATGAATAGAGGTCACATATGTTCATAGAGCACATATTGTGCATGTTATATATGAGTCGGTTTTGTAGGCTTGAAAGACATCATGAATTAACCGGTTACGAGGGCCATCCATGCATGTGTTCTCACCCCGTCGACCTCTTCTAGATGACCAAAATGGGAATTTTATCCAGAGCGTTCAACAAGTTCATATTGAACATGTATACAATTGGTGCCAAGGTTTTATGATTTTTTTGGGGTATCCTTGTCATCCTACACCATATGGATCATCTTCTTAATCACATCGATGTTATTGTGCCTCATGTCGAGGGCGAACAATTTAGGTAGATGGTTTAAAACTCCTCTATCCCTCAATTAAGGTCCTCGATGGTGAGATTAAGAAAGTAGTTTCCAAATAGGGATGGTGGTAGTTCAAGATGACACACATGACCTGAGCATGAGATTCATGAATATACTTTTTAAGTTTTTAGCCTCTCCTTACATCTGCAACAAACTGCAAACACATCGCCAAATCACTTCTTTCTATTTGTTATGGATCGTTGCTCGTGTGAGGCTTCTCCCAGCCCTCACCTTTTTTGCATCCCATCTGACCTATCTCTCTTTTTCGGCAAGATGAGGGGTGAGGACCAGATCTTAACTTTATGTACATAACTTCATCTTTTATGTCTGTCCGCCAACAAATTCACAACCAAAATGTGAACTGGTGCAAAGTTTTGGTTCTCACATAAAATGCGATCATCTAATCACATGGGCTTGGGTACCTTTTATTTTGATATTGCACAAAGTTTACAAGCAAGGTAATAAGGAATTGTGTATGCCCTATCTATACGCGGCATGAACGAGGTTAGACATAGATAGGGGGATTAGGCACGATTGAGCTAGGTATGTACATGCATGAGCTATATGGGTAATCAACCATAGTAGGTTGTCTTTAGTAGTAAGAGCGCATACCAAAAAAGCATGTACGACTTATAAGTACAAGTAAAGTTCTTGCTCCGGTTGAATATATATGGTGTATTTTGATTAACAAAGTTAACATTTAGAGTTCATATGTACATAGTTTAATTACGTATTATATATTTTGTCAAAGAAGTTCACAATCATGAGCTATAATACATTTGATTATATCCCAATGGCATGAATATTGTGTACACTAATTACATTTTTAGTGAAATGATTAATGGAAAAATCTTATCTCAAACAAACAGATAGTTCTTTTTGCCGAAACTAGTGTATAGAGCGACTAATAATCATGGGCGCACTCAATGCAACATATGGCTGAGATTTGTGCGAACTACTAGAATCACACGAGTAATGACACATCAAAGATATGATTCTAACACAAAAATGAGAATGTGGAAAATCAAGGCAGAAGAGAAGACACCACATGTGCTCAAAATAGAAAGCCCGCAACCACACCAGTCAACAAACGTAGAGAAACACCCTTCACTTCAACACACACACAATGGTTGGGATTAAGAGCATATATATATATATATATATATATATATATATATATATATATATATACATATATATATATATACATATATACCCATATGGGACACCATGGTGCCCAGGCACCAAACCTGCATTTCGTACATATCCAAGATATACATACCTAAATTTTACATACCTAAGGTTTACATACCTAAAATATACTTATCCAAGTTATATATACCTAGGTATCACATACCTAAGATATGCGCACCTAAGTTGCATATATAAACACGTATCCTGGATACGTACGCCTTAGATATGCAACATCTTAGGTATGTGATACCTAAATATTTGTAACTTAGGTATATGATACCTAGGTATGTGTAACTAGGGTATGTATACCCTCAGATATGTGTGGTTCAAAGCAAAACATACGTGTATTGTGTACGGTGCCTGGACACCAAGGTGCACCAGTCATTTTACTATATATATATATACATATATATATATATATATATAGTGAGAGAGACACACACACACACACACATAGGCTCTCTGAAGGCTCTTAATCCCAACCTTATGCTAACACATAGATATAATAAATATATGTGTGTCACGAAGCACATCGATCAAGTGGTATATGTATGAGTTATTAGGCATGAAAGGCACCATGAATTATTTTACTCCTAGACTGCGGATCCGAAGCATAGGAGCAATTTTTCCATGCAGCCTCTTTCATGGAAATGAAATTGTATGGTTCTCATCTTTGTGATCATATCCTAAACATGCGTCAAGCCCTTAATACTTCTGAAAAAGTGATAATGGTACACTAGTAGAGATGACGTGAAATTTGGATCAATTGAGAAGGGTATCGTGTGAACATCCAAGTTGAATAACTCTAACATCAAAACTCAGCGTGTGCATATGTTTACAATTGTAGCGAAACACCCTTCACTTCAGGTCTCCAACAATGATAAATATATAAACATAGGCTGTCCCAAGGCTCTTAATCCCAACCTTGTGTTGACATATACTCCCTCTATTTCAAAATATAAGATGTTTTAGGTTTGTAAAGATAATGTATCTTAGTGAACCTATATACTAAAAGAAGTCTATATATATTTGCTTTATAAAGTTAAAACATTTTATATTTTAAAATAGACGGAGTAGATATCATACCACTATTACAGAATCAGCTTCCGGCGACGGTTCTTCACCATGGACGGGCGACGGTTTGCTACAGAAAATTAGTCTTTGATTGGTCGATCGATCTCCCTCTCCGAAATTCTAACTCTGCTACGGCATGCCATACGTGATCGACCCAGCACGAGTATTGCATACACGTAGGAATTCAGAAATATATAAATTACGATCCATCACGTAGGCAGAATACCAGTTTAATTAAGGCCATTAACGCCTTACACAAACATATGCCGCTCTGGCCTAGCATGCATGAGTATGCAATACACATATACTCGTATCTATGTACGCGCGTACGTCGCCTGTAACATTGCATACGTATGATAATCGCCTGCCTTCAAGTCGGAGCTGCTGCGGCGTGCGTGGATTCACCTGTTACCGCACGATCCATCGACCGTCTGCCCCTGCGATTCTGCACACACACGCACACACACGCACAAGCACGCACGTACGCACGCACACACAGGAATTGTGTCTGTGTGTGTTGCTTCATAGCCTGGCCGTCAGAGATTGTGTGCCTCGCTCTGTAAGGGCAAAATTTTGCGTGACCTTCTTTGGGACGATCTATATATATGCAAATTCAGTTGAGATGAATGGATGGAAGAGTTGAGTTCAAACCTCTCATAGTGAATGCCTTCCAATCCCAAACCACGTTTCCTCCAAAACTTAGGCCTCCTTTGATTTGGAGGAAACTTGGAGGAAATAAGCAGGATTAGGAAATTTTCCAAAGATGGAACTGTTCACTCCTTTCATTCATAGGAATAGTGCAAGGGAAAACTAAAGTAAATTTTCCTTCATATCTCACTTTGAAGGCAAACCGTACAGGATTATAAAAATTCACTTAGAGCTCATTGTTTGAATCCTATGCACAAGGAACAAGGAAAGTATTGCACCTGCCATCCTTTCCTATTCCTATCACTTTTTCATTCCCTTGATTTTCCTATCCTAAGAATCCAAGAGGCCCTGAATATCTACCCCTCATTATTTGGCCTGAAATGATTGTAAGAGTGGCTTTGTTTTCACGAGGCTAGCCGAGAAGTGCTGAATTGAAAGTGATGTCTTTGAATAATATGAATTGAAAGAGTGGCTTTGTTTTTAAATTTGGCCTGAAATGATTGTAAGAGTGTCTTTGTTTTTAAATTTTGTAATGTTCTAAGATTATAGATAATATGAATTGAAAGTGATGTCTTTGAATAATAAAAAATATCATGAAAAAGTCATGGTTCACATGATAATTTTCTCCAAGATATTCTATTTCCCTCTCATCATAAAAACACCAATTATCCTCTTCCGAATATCATCCATGGATTCCTCATACTATACTTCGAGGAAGTCATCCCCTTGTGTGTGTGGTATTGCATGCGTCGCTTCAAGCAGATAATCATCGTTTTCATCACACTTATGAAACTACTCATCACACAATTGCTGTGCGGTTCACTTGTGAATACCAATTTCCCAGCGGCCAACTGATGGAAAAAAGTTGTACAATGCAAGTCAAATATCCACAACAAAAACAAAGCTAGCTAGTGCTTTTTTTTTTTTTTTGGAAAGGAGCATATATTAATATCATGCGATACCAATTACACCCAGCCTTTACAACAACACAATGCCGTATTGTCATTACGGATGCACACAACCAACAAAAGAAAGAAGAATTACAAAAAAGAAAAATCCCGCTACAGTGATCAGACCCTTAAAACATCGGACAAAACACCACCAAAACAGCACCAGAAATCCAACAACTCCAAAAATGATGCCTCCAAGAAGAGAACAGTGCTCAAGCGCCTTCATCGCCCTGATAAAAGACCATAGGTTTTCACCCTGGAGAAAGTCTGCACACACAAAACAATGCCTTCAATAAGACATTGACATGCATAAACTGTTAAGGCCAGACCTTGGGTTTTTACCATGCAGGTTTAGACACTAAATTCCTCCTATGTTGTCGCCTCCACTTGCCAATTCCGCTACTCCAAATCACAAAACACCAAGCCAGAAACCCTACACCCCTAGGACTCAAACTTCCATTGTTAGTCTTCAGTTTCTGGCTTCCGTGCCATTCTCCACGTCTAACTTCACCGTGAAACTAAATATGTCCAATAATGACAACAGATCGCAAAGCTTCACAACACCATGTCTGAAACCAAATGACCAGCAAAAAATATGATTGCGCGCGGCCGAAACACCGTACGCATCGGCGAACTCCAAGCATGGTGTCCATTTGGAATTCATCAAGGATAGAGTCTTCCGGAACTTGGTAGCCCATCCAAGATCAATAACGACTGCAACAGGTAGTTCATCATCACGACGGGAGGGAAATCAATGGAGGACCTCCTTTATTTAAGCCAAACCAGCACAACAGTCCCCACACCGCTGGCTGGCTCGGATCGAGCAGGTCATCCTCCGTCCTAGACAAGCCCGAGGAATCCCCAGATATAGCCTGCAAATCAAGCCAGGAGAACAGCTGCTGCCTCCGACCATCTCTGTAGCCATCTTCGTCCTCCTCCGCACCTCCCCACTGTACCACTTATGGATGGCAGTGGGCAATTGCAAGCAAAGTTTAGTTGTGAACGTGATGGAAGATGGTCCCCAGCTGCTGCCCAAAGTCCACTACAGGAATCATCCGCTTTTGGAGAATTTTTTGTGTTCAAAATACTGCTTGGTTCAGATTCTGCGTTGCCATCGCATAAGTTTTCTCCAGAAGCCAAACCAAACGGATCCTTAGTCTGGCACAGATGTTGTAATTGTGGTAGCAATGGGAATGACCATAATCTGGGCTGGCATACATGAGCTGAGCAGGAGGTTAAGTATTGAGTAGTTTTCTAGTTTTTGTAGCTTATATTAGATCAACAAAAAATGACAAACACCACAACAAATCACTTTTTGGTCCCCTTCTCACATACCCTCTGGCTTCTCTCCCTTACCCGAGAACTTTGGTAGATTGTGATATGTGGGAGAGAGGCCCAAAGAGAAATGGGGTCAGGGTGGAAGCGTCTCACCAATCGCATGAAAGTAGGCTGATGCATGGAAAATTCACTAAATAATTGATTCATTGGTTGAGCTTTATTAAGAGTATTCCTAGACTTGGTATGTTTGAACCATCTTCCAATGTTTCTCGGTCCACATGGAACGGTAGGTAGTATAGGAAAGTAGATGATGGCCCACCAAGGGAGGAGGAGGTGTTGTCTTCGAACATGAGACTACATGAGTTGTATAGCATAGGGTCCATAAAACGACAGCTAGGGCAATGCGTATGGCCGCTAGGGCAATGTGTTGTTGCAGAGGCTAGGTGTAATTGGTATCATCTGATATTAATATATGCCCCTTTAAAAAAAATGAGTTATACAATATAGGGTCCATAAAACGACAGCTCCCACCATTTTAGCACAACATAATCAATACAATTAATTGGATGCAATATGCATGGTTGAGATGCATGCAATTGTATCAATAGTACATGATCTTATGACGCAGCAAAGACACGGCTCAATATAAAATTTTCATATACAAATAAAAAAGAAACAAAAGATATGCTTGAGGTGGAGAAACGTACGGATACACAAGCCAATAAATACAACCAAATACATTCGCTTAAACAACTCCCACCATATAAATGCATGTTCCTTCCAAAAATCTTAGTTCTGACCCCTTAGTGCCGACGATAAAAGATCATATGTATGTTTGCATAGTAAAGGTCACATTTTATATGCAATAATAAGCTTTAGCGTTGAAAGGCACCGGTAACTATTTTAGTGTCAAGAAAATGATCTATGTGAGCAATTTGATCATTTCAACCTGCTCCATACATGGAAATGGGGCATTTGATCCACTGTTGTGGTGCAAATTGTGTGAATACACCTCATTCTGGCATGAATGGACCATGTGTTTCTTCGCCAGTCCACTTTGTCTTGATCATCAAGTTCTTAGATCGACGTTGGACTTCCTACTCTAGAGCGCCAAGCATTTACATTGATACATCGTCCTATTTTTTCCCAAGAATGATAGCGGTTACCCTAATCCAGATGTCGCAATTAGGGTATACAAGCTTGCACACATTAGCTGAGCACGAGGTTTATATGTCGCTTTCTTAGACTTAATAATAGCTTGCTTTATAGGCTACGTTGACCACTCCAATGAGCCGTAGCCTCGAGTGACAAACAAACAAGGGAGCATGCCTACACACATGCACATTTCATATTAATGAGGCTTATGCCCATTTTCTTTGCATCCTTCGCGCCACAACTGCCATGGCTAGCTTGCATTGCAAACAAAGCCTACCAAAGTGAAGGCAATAATAGTTGATTGTATTGCTAGATTGATATTACATATTGCATGATTATATTGAGAGCCTTTATGCTATTTATATAGTACTAGAAGACTTGGGAACTAAGAAGCCTAGTAGAGATATAATCATAAACTACCAAATATATCAATTCTTGATCTACTCTAATACAAAACCGTGGTATACTCTAACATCCCCCGCAGTTGGATCGATAGTGACGAGAACAATAGAGCATAAGCCAAAGGCGTCGACTGGAGACGGTGCTGGTGGATAATACCATTGATGCTGATGTCAGTGTAGCCAAGAGTGAGGGCTTCGTAGTCATGGTCGATGGTGTTATTGGAGTGTTGGTGATGTAGTTGCCGTTGATGAAGTCATTGAGGTTGATGTAGTTGTAGTCGGAGTCGTTGTTGAGCCCGGGGAAAGTTGCCAGAATAATAAAATAGTAAAAGACGATCGCAGCGGTAGTCAACTCGAGGTAGACGTAGCTAGAGTTGTGGTAGTAGAGGTAGGAGACACGTCGTGCCGAGCTTGCCAAACTCGGGAGCACATCGAGTACAAAGTTAAATAGTTGTTGGTGAAATCTGTGTCTTTAATAATCAAACTTTTTTTGCTGAAATTGTTTTTTGCAAACATATAGTAGAGATGTGCGAACATATTAAAATCATGTTGAGTCTATGACGCATGGAAGATATGGTCTGACATAAAGGATACAAGTAGAGAAAATCAAGACATAATAGATATGAAAACAAAATCTGCTCCAAATGAAAAGCCTGTAGCAACACAAGGTTACTGAAACACCTTTCATTTTGACAACGTCTACCATATAAACGCAGACCCTTCCAAGCTTCTCAGTACCAATCTCGAGATGTCGAATAGAGACCATACATACATAAGTATTCACATAGTATATCAGGTGGTATATGTACGTGTTATTTGGCTTGAAAGGCACGGGGAATCATGTTACGGCTAGAACACGACCTGTTGGATCTAGATTGGCAATTTGGCCCCTTCGGCCTCTTCCATGGGAGACAAATGGGCATCTTGTCCATCTTAGTGATCAAAAGGTGAACATGTATAGTTCCCATAGAAGAAGTAGCGACACCGTCGTAAAACCCCCAATTAATAAAATCAAGTGAGCCTGTGTCGCATGGGAGATATGATCTGACACAAAAAAATGCAAATATGGAAAATCAAGACATAATAGAAAGTACCACATGTGCTTTAAATGAAATGCCTGCAGCCACACGAGTGAACAAGTTGACTGAAACACCCTTCATTTCGACAATTCCTATTATATAAACACAAGCCCTTCCAAGCTTAGTTCCAACCTGGTGCCATCAAATAGAGACAGTAGAAACATATGCGTCCACAAAGTATACCAGTTGGTATATGGTTGTGTTATTAGGCTTGGGAGGCACCGGGAATTATTATACAGCTAGAACACGGACAGATGGATCTATACGAGAAATTTGGTCCCTTCAGCCTCTTCCATAGGAGACAAAAGGGTGTTAGAGATATATTTAGCATTATTTAAGAATTATATTGTTCTGGTGTTGTAGTTGCACCAAACTCTATCTGTACCAAACTTTGTAACAAACCGATCTGTGGATGTTTTCCTCGGTCTATATCAACACGCAACCAGTGCTAGGTCACGCACCATTCCACGCCTATTTTGATATGGTATCAGAGCCTAGCTCTTCCCCGACCTAGCTGCCTTACATCGCCGCCGCCAGAGCCTCTCTGTACCGCCGTGACCTCGCGCCTCGTCGCTGCAAACCAAAATACAAGCCAAACATCACCGCCGCCAGATCTCTCTCTGCCGCCGCGACCCACACCACAAACAAAATCCACTAAAAAAAACCTGCCGCCGCACAGCCCCCTGTTGCCACTGCCAGATCCAACAAAAATCGCTGCCGCCGAGATTGATCTTTGCCGCTGCATTCACATCAAATCCTTGCCACTGCTGCCTCTTGTGCCGTTGGGGTTTTGCGTCCAGCCATGTCGACCTCTTCATCAGCGATCACCGTGCTCGCCGCTGCCCTGGGTGCACCACCGAGCCAACTTCTCACTCGCGACAATTCCCTTGTCTGGAAAGCCCTCGTTGTTCTAGCTCTGCGTGGCGCTCGAGTTCTCAACCTCGTCAAGGGACTTGATCCTGCCCCTGCGGAGGAAATTGAGGTGGAAGATACTAATGGAAAGCGTGTCAAGATCGAAAACCCGGAGTATACTGCCTGGATCACGCGGGATCAGCAGGTTCTTCGGTATCTTGTCAATGCCCTGTCCCCGGATCTGTTATCACATGTGATTGGCCTTGATACATCTGCAGAAGTGTGGAAAGCAATTGAGTCCCTCACCACGACTCCTTCTCGCTCTCTCACGCAACAGCTTCGGTCTGCTCTCCATGATATGAAGAAAGGTGATCTATCTGCTGAGAAGTACTTTGACAAGATGAAGACACTTGCATCTGAGCTTGCCGCTGCTGGGAAGCCCCTTGAGGATGATGAGATAATCTGGTCTATCCTACATGGTCTTGAAGATTCATACAATACCCTGAAAGTTGCCATCAATGCCAACCCTAGTACCACACTAGCCGACCTATGCAATCAGCTCCAAGCGTTTGATCAACTCTAGCAATCGGGTGGTAATGGTGATGCTTTTGTCTCCTCCGCCAACATGGCACATCATAGTGGTGATCGTCAACCACCTCCACCACCTCCTGCTGATCGCCCCCGATATGATGATCGCCCTCGTCGATATGAGGACCGTCAGGATGACCAAGGACACCGTGACAGATATGATGACCGACGTGACCGCTATGAGGACAAGAGTGATGGTGGCAATGATCGCGATCGTCGTTATGATGATCGCCCCCGTCGCCGTGATGATGATGGAGGACGGCGTCGTGATGATACACGTGATGATGGGCGCCGTCGTGGCCGTGCACCCACCCCCTATGTCAATGTAACATGCCAGATTTGCAAGATTCATGGTCATCCTGCCAGTGACTGTTGGTGGAGATTTCAGAATAATCGAGACCGCCGTGATGATTCTTATCGTGGTGACAAAGGTGCTAATATGGTGTCCTATGGTGTGGACACGAACTGGTACTCTGACACTGGTGCCACCAATCATGTTGCTCATGAGATGAACAAGCTCACCTTCTAGGAGAAATACACAGCGCGTGATCGAGTTCATACGTCAAATGGTAATGGTATGCAAATCTCTCATATTGGTCATTCAATGTTGCCTACTCCTCATGGTCCTTTACATCTTAGAAATATCCTTCATGTTCCTGATGCATCAAAAAATCTTCTTTCTGTTCACAAGGTTACTCTTGATAATAATGTCTTTCTCGAATTTCACCCTGATTTTTTCTTGATAAAGGATCAGGCCATAAGGAGAATTCTATTTGAAGGTCCCTGTCATGAAGGCCTCTATCCACTAGTGCCATCCTATACCGGATCTTCCAAGCAAGCCTTTCTTACAATAAAGCCGTCGTCTTCTACATGGCATCGCCGCTTAGGACATCCATCCTCCTTTGTGGTGCAACAAGTTCTTAGGAAAAATAATATTTCTCATTCACCTGAAATAAACCCATATATTTTTGATTCTTGTCAACTAGCTAAGAGTCATCAGTTACCATATCCTGTCTCTACTAGTGTTTCCACTGTTCCCTTGGAACAAGTTTTCTCTGATGTATGGGGACCAGCACCTGCCTCTGTTGGCAAACACTCCTATTATGTAAGCTTTGTTGATGATTTTAGCAAGTTTACCTGGATATATTTGCTCAAAAAGCGTTCTGAAGTTTATTAAGTTCTTCTTAACTTCCAACAACTTGTTGAGCGAAAATTTGATAGAAAAATTATCACTATGCAAACTGATTGGGGTGGTGAATATGAAAAACTCCACAGTTTGTTTCAAAAAGTTGGTATCACCCATCATGTATCTTGCCCTCATGCTCACCAACAAATGGGTTCTGTAGAACGCAAGCACTGTCACATTGTTGAAGTGGGACTTGCCCTTATTGCCAATGCACATATGCCTCTCAAGTTTTGGGATGAAGCTTTCCTTACTGCCACATTTCTCATCAATCTTCTTCCTAGCAAAGTAATCCACAACTCTACTCCTGTTGAACGTCTCCTTGACACAAAACCCAATTATGAGTCTCTTAGAATTTTTGGTTGTGCTTGCTGGCCTAATCTCTGCCCCTACAACAAACATAAACTTGCTTTTCGTTCCACCAAATGTGTGTTTTTAGGATACAGTCCTCGTCACAAAGGTGTCAAGTGCCTTGATACCAAAACAGGTCGTGTCTATATTTCTAGAGATGTTGTGTTCGATGAAAATGTGTTTCCGTTTGCTGAATTAAACCCAAATGCTGGCATGCGTCTAAAAAAGGATATTCTTTTGTTACCAACACATAATGAGGAGGCACATATTGATGATCATATGGAGTTACATGCTATTCCCAATGTTACTAATCATCACCCAGCTCTTGAAGATGACACTGTTTTTACAGATAATATTGTGCCTCGTTCAGCAGACGCAAATTCTGAAGAAAACAGTGCTAACACTAGCGCCAATGGTTCAGGGAGTCACAACACATTTTCCAATACTGATACTGCTACATCCAGTTTTGTTCCAGGTGATGATCCCGAAGCATATCCTCTTGATTCCCATGCATCCAATCCAGCACGTTCCCGCCGGTCCTTGTCCCCCCTGGCGCGCCAATGGTCCCGGTCTCCTGTGGATGCACCGGTCTTTTCTTCTGCACGCCATCATCACCTGACAAGCCCCACTGCCTCGCCTCCTGTATCTCCAGTGCATGCCTCGCGTCATCCCACAGCAGTTGTACCGCCAACCTCCCTAGTGCCCTCGGCCGATGTGCACTCAGGCTCAGGTGCTGGTACTAGTACCGACCGGGATGGAGAAAACAGTACAGACAATGATTCTGATCATGATGATGCTAGTTCTGGATCCTCTGTGGCTAATGATTCTGATATTGCTAGTCCTAGATCTTCTGCAGCTGAATCTTCAGAGCCTTCACCGCCGCCACCTGGACCTCGCACACGCCTTCAGAGATGTATAAGAAAACCCAAAGAGTATACTGATGGCACTATTCGTTATGGGCTGTTCACATCTACAGGTGAGCCTTCCACACTTTCAGAAGCTCTCTCTCATACTCATTGGATTAAGGCTATGCAAGAAGAATATGATGCTTTGCTAGCAAACAAAACCTGAAGACTTGTTCCTCCAAATTCAACCAAGAATCTTATTGATTGCAAATGAGTGTACCGTGTGAAAAAGAATGTAGATGGTACGATTGACAGATATAAGGCACGTCTTGTTGCAAAAGGATTTAACCAAAGGTATGGAATTGATTATGAAGATACCTTCAGCCTGTTGTGAAGGCAGCCACTATTAGACTTGTTTTATCAGTTGCTGTTTCTCGAGGCTGGAGTTTGAGGCAGCTAGATGTCAAGAACGCGTTTCTTCATGGTGTTCTGGAAGAGGAAGTTTATATGAAGCAGCCCCCAGGATTTGAAGATGCACAAACTCCACACTACATATGCAAGCTTGACAAAGCTCTTTATGGTCTAAAGCAAGCTCCTCGAGCATGGTATTTCAGGTTAAGTGCCAAGCTGCAAGCTCTTGGTTTTGTTCCCTCAATAGCAGACACTTCACTTTTCCTCTACAAGAAGTCTGGTGTTATGATATTTGTTCTCATCTATGTTGATGATATTATTGTCACCAGTTCATCTGACCAGGCTATATCTGTTTTGCTGCGTGATCTGAAGGATGATTTTGCTCTTAAGGATTTCTTCTTGGGTATAGAGGTAAAGAAAATTGGTGATGGTTTGCTTCTTACACAAGAAAAATATGCTGCTGATTTGATTTCAAGAGTAGGCATGAAACAGTGTACACCATGTCCTACACCATTATCTTCTACTGAGAAGTTAACTCTTCATGAAGGCACCTTGCTTGGCCGTGATGATATTACTGAATACAGAAGTATTGTAGGTGCTTTGCAGTATTTGACTTTGACAAGACCTGACATTTCCTTCTCAGTCAATAAGGTCTGTCAGTTTTTACATGCTCCAACAACTTCTCATTGGACAGCTGCAAAGAGGATATTAAGATATATTCAGGGGACATTGAAAGTTGGTCTAGTTTTTCAGCAGTCTTCTTCAAATTTGCTTAGTGCTTTCTCTAACGCAGATTGGGCAGGTTTCCTTGATGATAGGAGGTCTACAGGAGGCTTTGCTATATTTTTTGGACCAAATTTGATTTCTTGGAGTGCCAGAAAACAAGCCACGGTCTCAAGGTCAAGTACAGAAGCTGAGTACAAAGCCTTAGCAAATGCCACAGCTGAATTAATATGGGTTGAAGCTCTTCTTGGTGAATTAGGTGTATCATTAAAAGAAAGACCGTGTCTATGGTGTGATAATCTAGGAACTACATATTTATCTGCTAACCCTGTTTTTCATGCAAGGACTAAGCACATTGAAATTGACTTTCATTTTGTCAGAGAAAGAGTTGCAAACAAGTTGCTAGATATCAGATTCATCTCTACCAAAGATCAAGTAGCAGATGGGTTTATAAAGGCACTTTCAGTGAGAGATCTTGATGAGTTCAAATGTAATCTCAACCTTAGACAAGGTTGTGATTAAAGGAGGCTGTTAGAGATATATTTAGCATTATTTAAGATTTATATTGTTCTGGTGTTGTAGTTGCACCAAACTCTATCTGTACCAAACTTTGTAACAAACCGATCTGTGGATGTTTTCCTCGGTCTATATCAACACGCAACCAGTGCTAGGTCAAGCACCGTTCCACGCCTATTTTGATAAAGGGCACCTTGTCCATATTAGTGATCATATGGTTAACAGGTATCAAGCTTGTTTCTATTGACATGGAATCCTCCACCGCCTTGAGGTTCAATCTTTTGGGTTGATATCATTCTGTCCCATCCGGAGCTCCGAGCATTTATGTAGTTACATTGATGATGTGGTTACCTCTACCTCTGAGCAAAGTTGCTCGGTGCTGGAATACTGTGGTACAAATTAAAATGGTGGTAGCCTAGTAGAAGAGGGGACGTGAATTCGAATATTGACATGCATGAGCTGAGGAGGAGGTCCTCATCTTTTTATGTGAAATTTTAGAAGCGTGCTGAACAAATCGAAAATTGGCATGCTTAACTACTGTTTCCAACATTTTTATGGCTTTCTCTAAAAAACGAACTCTCTCACCAAGGGGCTGCTTGCGCGTGCACCTCCATGCTTACAGCGTACCTTGTTTTATTTTTCGAGAGCTTTGTTTGCTTCAGAAAATTAAGCTCTAATTGAGTATACTAATTGATCGATCTCCCTCCCCAAATGTCAATTCTGCCACGACAGATGCATGACATTACACGATCGTATAGCCTACATAGAGCTGTGGCCTAGCATCCACTGCTCTCTAGCTAATTCATATGTAAAATTCGCAAAACAAAAAAAAGCTTGATGCATGCAAATTGCAAATTATGCAACGCAATTACAGCAAACTCTGCGTATGTATGATCAGAAGGAGCAATTGCATCGCCTGCTTTCAAGTGGGAGCTGCTGCATGCATGCGGCTTGCGTGGTTCACACTTGCTACATGATCGATCCATCTACGGGTGGTGCCACTCTGTGACTCTGCATCGTGCACACACACATAGAAACTCTGACTCTAGTGTTTCAGAGGATAGGATAGCCAGAGATTGTGTGCCTCTTCCTATCGCCAACCACGTATCCTCAGATAAGTTGAATATCTACCCCCGCACTTGGCCTGAAATGATTGTAAGACTGGTTTTATTTTCACGAGGCTAGCCCATAAGTGCGAAAGCTTCAACTTTCAGATAAGGAAAACAGGCTTACCACGCAAGTCTTTTTTTTTTTGGAAAGGAGCATATATTAATATTATGAAGATATCAATTACACCCAGCCTCTGGAACAACGCATTGCCCTAGCGGTATTATGGATGCATACGGCCAACAAAAAAAATTATAAAAAATAAAAGTCCCGCTATAGTGATCTATTTCTTGAAACAATAGCACTAACACCACCAAGACATTACCAGAAGTCGAGCTTCTCCAAAAGCGACGCCTCTAGGAAGGGAACAGTGCGCAAGCGATATCGTCTTCCGATCAAAGATCTTAGATTTTCACCCAGAAGAAAGTCTTCATTCTCAAAACAATGCCTTCAGTAAGGACATTGCCAGGCACAACCAATTAAGTCCAGACCTTGGATTTTCACCCTGAAAGACAAGACAACGAACTTCTCCTATGCAGTCGCTCCCACTAGCATGTCGTTGCTGCAAGCCACAAGTTTTTTTCATTCTTAGCAGATCTTGCCATATAACGTCCTCGATTGATGATTTTAAATACATGGGTACAAATTTTCTCTTAGTATCTATATCTAAATCATGAGTCCTCCTTGTTCTTTATAGAATGCAAACAAAGGAACACAAATATAATTCATGGATTCATCGATCAGTTACATATGGCGTAAGTAATCTAGATGTGATATGATTCGAGCGAGCCATTAAAAGTTAGTATGCCTTATGCATGTTGTGAGCACCAAAAGTGATGGGTTGCCAACTTATTTTTTAAGAGAAATGGATGACATCCTTTGTGAGTGTTTTTTATAAGGACACTTGACAAAACATTTAACAGAAAACTACAGAAGAAATTCACAAAATCAAAAAACATGTAAAACTTGCGCACTAAGTATTTTTTTCTATGTAATAGCTGCGAGAGAAAATGATAATCATTAATTTTGACAAAGTTTGTAAAAAACCTTCACAAACATACTATTAGTCTATGAACTTCCATGGCTTCCAATCCAAAGGACCATGTTCATGACCATATACATTATATCGTTTGTTATAATACTAGATGACCCGTTGCGCCAATGGCGCGAAGGGAAAAATCGGGACCAATTGACAACTACATAAGAAATTCAAAAAAGAAACCAAAAATATAAAAAATCCATAATGGGCACTTTTATGTGTAATAGTTGTAACATAAAAATGATAAATATGGATTTTGAAAAATTTAATAAAAAAACTTCACAAGACGGACTATCACTATGAACATTTCATGTTTTTAAAGCTAAACGATCATGTTCATGGCGATATATATATGGCATGGTCCCTGATAATGTGCCTGTATTTGGTACAAAACTGCATATTGGCATAACAAACAATGTTGCCAAAGAGAGTATACATTTTATGTAGATTTTTTCTATTTTCTAAGTGCTAATAATGGGGTTTGGGGGGAATCTGCTACCGAAAAGATGGTGTAAAATGCCACCGCTCCAATTTTTGCTCAAACTAGACCACATTATGAAGTTCTAAGTTTTCTAGACACTTTACCCATTTTAAAAAAGTAATATAGTTGTGTGATAGTTTTCTATAATAATTTCCAAAAACATTTTTGGGTGCTCAAGTAGTCATTACATGGCCAGTGATAGTGCTGTAAGATTCAACCCTTTGGTATGAATGGTCACTCCGAAAATTTTGAGCATCGATTTGGTACAAAAAATGGGGTTGCTCATAGTGCATACAATGAGCTCCCTCAAAAAAACATCAAAGAAACACATGCATTTTTTTTGCTTTTTAATTATTTGTGAGTATTTCCGAAAAAGACTTGACAAAGTCTTATTCTCCGAGTATCTTGTCGGAAACACTCGGGAAAAGCCATGATTTTCCGAGTATTTTGTGTTTGCCGGGTGCTATGCTGAACATATCACATGTTTGCCGAGTATCATTATTTTGCCTAGTGTCTTTTCGGACACACTCGGCAAACGGCTTTTATACGCCGAGTGGAAATGACAATTGCCAGATCGCCGGATACTCGGTAACCTCACATTTTTCAGTAGTGAATATATCAAATTAAAAAAAATGCAAGAGGGTACCACTTGTGCTCCACTTGATGAATCATTCAGCAACCAAAGCCAATAAATGCAATAAAATACCTTCGCTTCACTAATGACCAACACATAAACAGGCGCCCCATATAAACACACGGGTTCCTCTCAAGACTCTTAGTTCCAATTCCCTTCATTGCCCATGAATAGAGATCATACGTATGTTGAGAGAGTAGGGATCATGTTGTATATGAACGAGTTATGTAGAACTGAAAGGCACCGGGAATTATTTAACGGCCAGAAAGTCGATCAATGTGAGCAATTTGGTCATTTTAACATGGCCCATACAAGCCACAAGGACATCTGATCCAAGATGGTGAGCAGAACTGTGCGGAGCACGTGTCAATCCAATGACAATGGACTCGGTGTTGCTAGATTATCTAAGATCTTGATCGACAAGCCCTTAGAATTTAGACCTACCTCCGGCTGCCCTGTCAAGAGCGTCAAACCTTTACATTGATCTATCTCGAGCTCCTTTCTGCGTGCTTTCCCTTAGTAGCTCGGTGTTGGTCTTGTGATTGTTCCAGCAATGAAAACAATTGCCTCAGTCCAGTTGGCGTCAATTACGGTTTACAACTTGACATACATGAGCTGAGCAGGAGGTTCATATGCAGCTCACGTAGATTTAGCAATAGCTTATGTTTTGTGTGTTTTGTAAGGGTGCCAACCGTTGACGCAGGTGCGAATTTTTTTTGGCAAAATTATGTTCCCCCACTTCTCCTCGATAGGATGTTTGTGAATTGTGATGTAGCTTAAGGGCATCTCCACCTGGTCGATCCAACCCGTCCGAGCATATTCGTACGTGTCCGCGCGACCATTTGTTGCTAGGATGAAAGAGGATGGTCAAGTTGGAGGATTGTACCCCATCTGTTGGAAGGTGGAGTATCAATTCTGCAGTACGCTGATGATACGATCTTGTTTATGGAGCATGATTTAGTGAATGTCATCAACACGAAGTTAATTTTGAGTTAAAAAATATCCAATCTAAAGATTAACTTTATAAGAGTGAGTTTTTTTTGCTTGGGTAAGGCTAAGGAGGAGGAGGAAGACTACAAAGATTTTCTGATACAAAGGACCACACACTAGTAGAAAACTAAGTCAAAGGGCCAAAAGTGGAAGAATACCACTGCTTTGTCAAACGGATGAGCGACGCGGAAAACGATAGTCGTCTCTCCTAAGAGTACCGCCGCCTCTTCCCAAGTTTAGCTTACCACCGGACTGATGAGGAAAGCATACTGATCATGGAAGCCAAAGTGAAGACCCATTTTGCACCAAAACAACCCGACCCAATGGTGCCAATACCTCCGAAAGTCAGGAATCACTTTCAGGAACTTTTTGCGCAACCATACCAATATGACTTAAATAAGAACGATTACTATACACGCTGGCTTATGAAAAAACTGAAAGAGAAGACATCAAGCAGCAGTAGTGCAAGCGGGAGAAGAGACGGTCCCTAGCTCGAAAAACAGGCAAAACAATCGATCCGCCCGCTCAAAGTGTCACCCGGGCCCGAAGTACAAATAAATATGGAAGAAGCTAAGCGATTATCCAGGGATTGTAATATGAGTTTTGAAGAAATGCTAGGCGGCGCAAAAATCACCAAGGCAGATGTAGCACGAAAATATGTCTACGAGGAGCCTCTGGTCACCAGTGAGACACTCTGGTATCTACCAACACAAATGCAAAATTTGCATGAGTGATACTTGAAAGCCACAAAGAAAGAGCGACAATTTCTCCTAGTGAAAGTTGAAGAGGAGCAATACTTTCCTAAAGACGAGATCTCTATTGAACTTTCAGAATTTTACCAATTATTCAACCAAGAAGCCCTCGGCAAGTCCCTCGTCAGTTGCTATTGTCTGTAAGTGATTAATTTATTTTTGTAGTTAAGTCTCTAGCTCAGCTCGTTTAATTCATTGCCTGCAATTATCCTCACTATATCCTTTTGTACGCTATTATGCAGAATGAAGATTCTAAAATGTAGCATAAAGTGAATCTATTCCGTTGGGTTCATTGACCCAAATCAAGTTAATGAATATACGCCAAGGACGAAGCCTGGGGAAAGAGAGCTTAATTTGCTAATGTTTTTAAAAGATCAAAATTTCACTAAGCAAATACTATTTCCACTGGATTATAATAAACATTGATGTTGACCGTGCAATAGCTGAAATCTCAGACTCGTTAAATAAAAGCATGGAAGATTACCGCGACCTGCTTAATATGCTCCAAAAGTAATTTCAATTATTATCGCACTATATCAATATCTTTCGTTCATTTTCTGAGATGTCAAGTAACTAATAACTCACTCATTTATTTCTTTTGTGTCGGACAGAGTTTTGGAAACGGTTCAAAAAGGAGGTTCGTGGTGAATGGCGTAAGGAGCTGACTTTTAATCCGGTCCCGATAAGTAGTACAAGAGATAGGTCTGCGCATCTCTTTAATTCTAGTTTTAATATAATTATCAAGTTTGAATATTATTTGATCGCATTCTATTTTTGAAAAGTACGTGAGGCAGCCATGTGGACTAATTTATGTTGATACTACATCTGCGAGTTTATTCGCTGGTGTACTGAGCTGGGCACGGATTTTATTCGAGTACGTAAACAATATATTCATAATTTATTTTATACCATAATTTGTGTTGAGTTCCATTCATAATAATATTTTCTTCATATATGTTGGATGCGATGCGGGATAACCTACCACGGGAACGCCTACTAGCAATTCAAGAGAAATTGTCAGAATTTTTTGCTTAGGAAGATCATACACCCAAATAGAGAATACAATATAGAAAAAAAAAGCATCCATGTAATGTAATAATCTTCATGTAATCAAATAGATGGGCTCTAGTCTCGATTGAGACTCATATACCAAGTTGTATATATATACATGTTTGTATGCTCGTGAGAGAAATTATGTTATATATACATCAACAAACATGTATAATATGTAGTAGCGTAAAATATGTATATAAAAACTTGTTTAAAATAAAAAATAATTGAACACAAAAAAGAAAATACAAAACCCTAAATCTCATCTCCAGCCACGACAGTCGATTGTCTTAAAACCCATCTCCTCCAGCCTAGCGCACTTCGCAGAGCCACATGGAGAACCTTTTGTCCCAGTTTATACCAGAACCAGGATTAAATGTAGGACCTCTAGTCCCGATATGGCAGCCCGGGTTGCACAACTAGAATTAGAGACCTATTTTCTACCAGTGACATGCTCCAACGAATAGTCAAAAAGAACTGCCTCTCAAAAATATTATCAAAAAAGGCCACCTCTATGTGGCGACAGGGCCTGCCAGGCGACACATGGCACGTGCCATCGTCGGCCTAGGCGGCAAAGCCCTGCCGCCATCGCTCCAGCGGCATGGCGTCGAGGCTAGACGGAGACGGGTGTCTAACGGGTGGAGCAGTCCTAGTCGCCATGGGCTTAGGCGACAAGACCAAGCCCGTATGGCAAGCATGTGCTGAGTGTGCACGTGGACAGGGCCTCCAGAAAATTGAGGCCTCAAAATCTTGCTTACTGCTGTTAATTACTCTTTGTTAAATTATGTTACTCCCTCTGGCTCATATTAGTTGATTTGAATTTATCAAAATTTAAATGAACCTATATATTAAATGGTGTCTAGATTCATTCAAATCTAGATAAATGTGAGTCAACTAATATGGATCATGGAGTACTCTAATCAATCAATAAGCAATGCCACTTTTCCTGTATCCTTTCATACAAGCACTACTACTCCCCTCTATCGATTTCCGAGTTCCCTCTTTCTTACAACTCACTCCAATTGCTTTTACAACAAGTATACTTTCTCGGTAATTGGCGGTAGGTAGTTATGTGTAACTTTTAGTTTTTTTTAAGTGAGTATTCTATTTTTCTTTTTTCTATTTTTTATCATCTCTCTTGGGAAAAAGTTGTACTTTCGGTCCAATAGCATCAATTAGGGTTTGCTGAAGATTCCTCAACAAAATTTAATTGGTTATACTTGTATAGAGAAATGCTACACATAAGCATACACGGTTCATTTAAATTAAAGGGTGGCCATTTAAGAGTTCACTTGTTTTTAGCAAGATTTATTCTGACGGAAAATCATATTAGCAACTCGACGACGTGGCCCCTGCCGCCGGCACGTCTCTGTGCCTGACCAGTCCTGTCCCTGCCGGCTTGAACTGTTTCTACATAGCCTTTCACTACAGGAGAAGCTTGGTATGCCGAGGGCTTATTGCCGTCGGCGTAGCCAGGAAAACCCTCGGCGTACGCTACGCCGACGGCTGCCCTCGGCGTACCGTCCTCGGCGGACCTCTCCCTCGGCGGAGCGGGCGCGGCCGTCGGCGTAGGACAAGACCGTCGGCGTAGGTCAACGCCGACGGCCTGACGGCGCCCGTCGGCGTAGAGACCGTCGGCGAACGTCGACAGCGCCGTCACACGGCCAGTTAACAGCGCGTCGGCTACGCCGATGGCCTCCCTCTCGGCATACTCTCGCCACGTGGAGGCAGGCGGGCAGCCTGGCGCAGCTGCTACGCCGACGGCCTCCCCCTCGGCGTACGCTCGCCACGTGGAGGCAGACGGGCGGCCTGGCGCAGCTGCTACGCCGACGGCCTCCCCCTCGGCGTACGCCTGCCACGTGTAAGCAGCGGAGCGACCTGGCAGCAGCGGGCTGGCCCTACGCCGACGGTCTTGCCGTTGGCGTAGCCGTGACCATTTGGTCGCGCGTACCTTCTACGCCGAGGGCAAGGCCGTCGGCGTAGGACCAGCCCCAGTTTTTTTTTCAGCTCACAGCTCACAGCAATGCTCACCTTTATTTCACACATGCTCATATCAAACATTGCTCATATCACACATTGTTCATATCACACATGCTCATATTAAACATTGTTCATATCACACATGGTCATATCACACATTGTTCATACATCATCCATACATCGTTCATACATCATCACACATCCCTACAACTCTGGAGGAGACGGGGTGTACCCGAGATCTCCCCTGGTGAAAAGTGGCGACCTCTGCCGAGGGTTGCGTCTAGTAGAAGCAGCAGAAGAGCCACCTGGCGAGGGAGTAGAAGTGTGAAGCTCGGGAGAACCACCTGCAGAATGGCCAGGAGATGGACCATTGTCATGAAGCGGTGTGATCTGACGCCCATCCGGCGAGGCGTGGCCAAAGTGCCGGTTCCCAGAAGCTCCCGTTCTCTACATGTTGCCTACATGTTAGCAACTTGCGAGGCAAAGTAAAGCGATAACCAGTGGGTTAGCAAAGAACTTACCGGTGTCGATGCGTAGTAGGTCCTAGCGAAGCTTTCCTTCGATTGCAAAAATGGCGCCGGACCTGGCATGAGAGGCACGGGCCCTAAATCTCTATTCTGGCCAGTTTGAATATTCACCATCATGTCCTGCAAGATAGTTTAGAAGTCAGGCCGTAGTACAACAAACGGGGGGAAGTGGGACTTGTATCTTTTGCAAAAATAAAGGTTCGGACTTACATTTACGTATTGCATGTAGATCGCAAGCGCCTCCTGATGCTGCCGAAAGGCCACCTGATATTCCTCATAAACGGTATCGTAGGCCGCGTCTAACTTAGGCTACAATTTCAAATACAAGGAATCTCGTCAGTGGTTAGCCATGCAGGAACAAAAGTCATAAAGATGATGAGAACGAGAAAAACTTACATCCTCGGCGGAGCGACGAGGCTGGCCACGAGGCGGGATAGGGGGGCCGTCGGCGGGGTAGGTAGCCTTGAGACGGCTGAAGCTCGTGCTGAGGGTAGGCTTGACCTTCTTATTCAGAATCTTGAGGCGTCCATGCTGCAATCCGTGCCCCGACAGGACCAACGACTCCTCGTCGATCTCCGCGTGAATGGGGTCATCCACATGGGGGTGATGAGCCTTCACCATCGTGCTGTAGTTCCCCAAGTCGTTCTGGGCAGTGCCGAAGTACACGGGCAACGAGGGTTGAGGCTCCGAGTAATTGGGCTTCTTTCGCCGCATCATCTCATAGACGGCGACGTCATGAATCACCTCCCCGGGTTGTGCCTCGGCCACCTGTATCGCGAAAAGAAATATTATGCATATGAAGTACAAACATGACGAGAAATACACACAGGTCGTTCCATGTATATACGTACCACCTTTCCCTTGAAGCGGTCAAAGTTGCGGTTTCCCACGCAGTGCGTTCCACCATCGCCTCGGTTATCCGCGTTCCGGCTCGACAAGGCTGCAAACTCCTCGTCTTCTCTGAGCCACCTCGTCCTAACCAGCTCCTCCCATGCGAGTCGATGCGGCTCGGCCCAATCGGGGATAACCTGAAAATGCAATACTCAACTCCAGACAATGCAATGGCAACTTAGCAGCAATGTAGAATCTTATTGACATTTTACTCACCGACATGTACTCTTCTGGCGTCATCGAGTACTCAGGATTAGGGTTTCTACCGACAATGTCTTCCTTCCTGACCCTCACGCCCCTGTCAGCCCAGAAGTGGCTAGCGGCCGTGACCTTCTGGTTGTACCACACCTGGGGGGTCAACTTCACACAATCCCCAAGCAAAGTCCTCTGCGCCTTCTCCTGGTCCTCCTCGGCCACACGGTAAAAGCACTTCAATCATGCATAAGAGTCATGAGTTAGCACGGTGGGGTCATCAAGTATGAACATAACTCGAGAAATATGCCTTACCCAAAACTTGGTGATGACAGCATCAGCAGCTGTCGTAGAGCCCGAGACACGGGTAGTCTGGTAGTCCGCCCAAGTAGTAGCTAGCTTCCTGTCACCCTCGTGGGTAATGTGATAGCCCGGCTAGAACTTCCTAATCAGAGCTCCAACGAGGCTGTTAGGAAGGCGAGCCTTGGTCCCCGGAGGAAATGTCCAATTGCTGCATAATAATAAACATTAGTACACAATAATTATTTATGACCAACATGAAATAAAATGTTTTAAATTGCCAAATTAGTACACTTACTCAAGGCCATCTGGAATAATAAGGGCTTTCACCTCCTGAGTCCTAGGCTCAAACTTCTCGTCAGGGACTCCCGATTCCCCATGATTCCGCAATTTCTTCGGCCCCACCAACTCGCGGCTAGTGTCCGCCTCCGTATTGGTCCCCGCCTCCCTCTCGGTCCTCGCCTCCCTCTCAGACTCTGCCTCCCTCTCGGACTCTGCCTCCCTCTCGGCCCTCAAAGGCTGCTCTGTCAGGAACAACTCAGGAGCCACGTCGCCAGAAGCAGAGGGTGGTGGGTCAAAGTCCACGCCTCCTCCCGTGGCACCTCGTCCTCGTCCTCCTCGACCTCGGCCTCGACCCCGTCCTCCGCCAGCAAGAGCAAGATCGGGGTAACGCGGATTGGGATTTGGCTGTCTCCCACTCCGTGTAGCTCTTTTCTTGCGCTGCTTCAGCGCATTAAGCAAGGACGAACTGGTTGCCTTGCCGCTGCTCATATTGTTCAATCACCTGCATTAAGTAAGAGAAAACAGTTAAGCACAAAGACATAATAAAATGTATACACAAAGAATAAAGGCATAATGCAATTAAGAAAACAGTTAATCACAAAGACAAAATAAAATGCATTAAAAAATAAATACTCACTATCATTTTCATTCTCATTCTCATTCTCATTCTCATTCTCACTATCACTATCTTTTGAGTAGAAATCTGGATTCTCATCGAAGGGTGTAGGCTCATCATCGTTGTCATTCTCGGTATGGAGCTTCTCGAGCATACTTATGTCATGTAGATTCACCACTGACTCACCCCGAGTTTCTACATCATTCCCAAGGTCCTCAAGATCTACCGGTTCTAAATCAAAGTGTCCGAAGTCCTCTTGCTCTTGATAGAAAATTCCCTCGTACGTTACAGGGTTAATGTTGTTGTAATCGTCCTCGGAGGGAATCGGTAGGTTACCATGTGGCGATACCTGGAACACGACTTCAGTTGCATTAATACTCCGGGAGGGAGATTGAGCGGAATAACATACACCGGCCAGCAGCTGTACGAGGCCGTCGACATACCATATGGGTTGAAGCCATCTGTTGCAATCGCAATTCTAACATTCCGAGCCTCTTCTGCCCACCGGGGGTATTTGTCATCGAAGTTCTTCCATGCCTTACCATCAGATGGATGTCCCATCTTCTTCCGTCCATGCCCGTCCTCGTATCTTTTCCCCTTCTTGTGCCACGTCATCTGTTTGGCAGTCTCCTCGCTCAAGTAAAGCCGCTGGATTCTTTTTATGAATGGGAGATACCGAAGTATCTTCTTAGCGACCTTCGACTGCCTCACCTGACCATCCTTCCCCTTTATCTCTTCATATCTAGAGGCCTTACAAATGGAGAAGTACTTGTCACCCTCAAACTGTTTCCAAAACAAAAGGCAGCCTTTTGGACAACAATCTATCTTTTCATAATCCATGTTGAGCTCCTTCATGAGTTTCTTCGTTTCGTGAAAGGTTTTAGGCAGACAATGCCCTTCGGGCAACATGTTACCACATGTTCTCAGATTAGCTTCAAAGTGAGAACGGGTGGCGGAGTACTGGCACTTGTCGGCTAGACACTGAGAGATGGCATCGAGCTGAGAAATCTTTGCACCCTCGTACAAAGGCCTCTTAGCCGCGGCCATCATATCAAGGAAGGCCTTCGCGGTTGGCTCCGGTTCCTCCGGTTCTAGCGGTTCCTCCGGTTCTGGTGATTCCTCCCGTGGAGGTGGCGAATTCGGCTGGTCGGCATCGATAAGATCATCTAGCATGTTTCTAATCCCATCGTGCTCATTGCCATTGAGCCACTGACGCATCACCTCACCTCTGTCACGTTCGTACCGAGCAAAGTCGACTTGCGTGACATAGTTAGACATGTACCCATATTGCAGAAGGTGTTTGTACATGTCATCCTTTCCCTGACGATGACGCTTAGTGCAATGAGTGCAGGGACAAAGTGCCCGAATCATTGCCTTCGAACCACGCGCTAACTCATTCACTAACAAATGAGTGTTCCGTACCCAATCGGCTGTTTTATTAGTCGCACTAATACGACCACTGTACATCCACCCATTATCAGCCATCCTCTTCTGCTTTGTTGGGAGACAAACAACAAATATAACATTTTATATCAAACAGGAGATTAAATGCTTCATATTTTTACGCATTCATCAACCTACATGTCCAATAGGAAAAGAGGGTCCTAACCAGCCGCCGGATCCGTAGATTGGGTAAGTTCTCCCTGGTTCTACCCCGATCCAAGCAGAATTTCAGCAGCACCTCCCCGCTGCTCTCCCGATACACGTCTTGACAAAAAGCCAAGAGGATGTGCATCCGGAGAACAACGAGGAGGCGCCACCGAAATCCTGTCTCGAATCGAGGTAGAGCCAGGGAGAACCAAACCCAACTATGAATCCGCCGACTGGCCGATAAAAGCCATAAGCGTTACGGTCCAAAATATGCGAGACCACTAATGCATATTAAGTCGCGTAACGCTTACGGTCGGGATGACGCCTAGGTGACGCGACATACTTGGTGATCTAGACACGAAAATAAACCTAGGTACAAGAGAGGCGAACGGATTCTCACCCTCGAAGCGTGATCAAATCGTACCAGTCGTCGAAACACTCCCCACGCTCACCCTCCGGTAACTACAAACAACATACCATATACAACATATATTTAGCAAATTTCATCTATTTTACTAAACATGAACTATTGTACATAAGAAAAACTACATACAAACTATAAACTACTACAACCTACTACTAGATAGTACAACCTACTACTAGATACTACAACCTACTACTGCAAATTTCATCTATTTCATCTAGATACTACAACCTACTACTACAAACTACTAGTACATAAGAAAAACTACATACTACAAACTATAAACTACTACTACAAACTACTACTTCAAACTACTACTACAAACTAAAACCACAAACTACAATTAGTACAAACTAAAACTAAAACTAAAACTACAAACTACTACAAACTAAAATAAAAACAAGAACAATTTTTTTAAAAAAACTAACCAATGGAGGGAGGGTGTGCTCGGTGGAGGGACGGGGCAGTGCCTAAAGGGGTGGAGCAGTGGGGGAGGTGGCCGGGCAGTGGGGTTGGGGGTGGGGAAGTGGGGGAGGGGTGGGGCAGTAGGGGTGGCGGCGGGGTGGTGGTGGCGGCGGTGTACTGGGGGTGGAGGCGGCGGTGTACTGGGGGAAGCGGCAGGGCAGTGGGGAAGTGGGGGTGGTGGGGGTGGGGAAGTGGGGGAGGGCCAGGGTGTGGGAGGGCCGGGGTGGGGCTAGCGGCGGCGGCCCCGAGCTCGGGGACCGACGGCGGGGTGGTGGTGGCAGCGGGGTGGTGGGGGTAGGGAAGTGGGGGAGGGCCGGGGTGGGGAAGTGGGGGAGGGCTCGCGGGAGGGAGAGAGGGGGGCTGGCGGCGGCGGCCCCGAGCTCGGGGACCGACGGCGGGTGGCGGCGGGTCGGGGCTTGGGGAGGGGGTTGGGAGGCGGGAGGTGGGGAGCGGGATGGGGAGGGATTGGCGATGGGAACGAGTGGCCCGGGGTGGGCCGCGGGTCAAAAAAAAGGGTGGTGCTACGCCGACGGCCAGGCATACGCCGAGGGCAGCCGTCGGCGTAGCTAGGGCAAAAATTTTTATTAATAAAATTTTTTACAAGAAACTTTATTTGATATTTACTAATATAACAAATGAAAATATATTATTTGGTGTCTACTATTATAGAAGAAACATGCAAGTTTTCATCTTATTCCAATGTTCTCGTGGTCTTCCTCCGGCGAAACCCTGATCTCTACGCATCTCTGTGCACACTCGGATCGTCTACCCCCCTAGACGTTCCTCTGACAGGGGTATCCCGGCGTATCTCTCTCTTGTTTTGTCTTTGTTTAGGTCATAGGGTGATGTAAAACCATGTTGGTTCATAAGTTGGGGCACTATCCTACCCAGTTTCACCTAAACGGGGAGATTCCCCCCTTTTACGGGTACGGAACCTTCGCCTCTAGGTTAGAGCGCATGCATGCGAGGGGGGACACATGCAAGCACCTATACCAACCTCTCACCACACTCACACACATATGCTAGGGACACATGCAAGTTCTCATCTGATTCCGATGTTCTCGTGGTCTTCCTCCGGCGAAACCCTCATCTATGTGCACACTCGGATCGTCTACCCCCCTAGACGTTCCTCTGACAGGGGTAGCCCGGCGTACCTCTCTCTTGTTTTGTGTTTGTTTAGGTCATAGGGTGATGTCAAACTATGTTGGTTCACAAGTTGGGGCACTATCCTACCCGGTTTCACCTAAACGGGGAGATTCCCCCCTTATACGGGTATGAACCTTCGCCTCTAGGTTAGAGCGCATGCATGCGAGGGGGGACACATGCAAGCACCTATACCAACCTCTCACCACACTCACACACATATGCTAGGGACACATGCAAGTTCTCATCTGATTCCGATGTTCTCGTGGTCTTCCTCCGGCGAAACCCTGATCTCTGTGCACACTCGGATCGTCTACCTCCCTAGACGTTCCTCTGACAGGGGTATCCCGGCGTAGCTCTCTCTTGTTTTGTGTTTTTTTAGGTCATAGGGTGATGTAAAACCATGTTGGTTCACAATTTGGGGCACTATCCTACCCGGTTTCACCTAAACGGGGAGATTCCCCCCTTATACGGGTACGGAACCTTCGCCTCTAGGTTAGAGCGCATGCATGCGAGGGGGGACACATGCAAGCACCTATACCAACCTCTCACCACACTCACACACATATGCTAGGGACACATGCAAGTCCTCATCTGATTCCGATGTTCTCGTGGTCTTCCTCCGGCAAAACCCTGATCTCTGTGCACACTTGGATCGTCTACCCTCCTAGACGTTCCTCTGACAGGGGTAGCCCGGCGTATCTCTCTCTTGTTCTGTGTTTGTTTAGGTCATAGGGTGATGTAAAACCATGTTGGTTCACAAGTTGGGGCACTATCCTACCCGGTTTCACCTAAACGGGGAGATTCCCCCCTTATACCGGTACGGAACCTTCGCCTCTAGGTTAGAGCGCATGTATGCGAGGGGGGACACATTCAAGCACCTATACCCACCTCTCACCACACTCACACACATATGCTAGGGACACATGCAAGTTCTCATCTGATTCCGATGTTCTCGTGGTCTTCCTCCGGCGAAACCCTGATCTCTGTGCACACTCGGATCGTCTACCCCCTAGACGTTCCTCTGACAGGGGTAGCCCGGCGTAGCTCTCTCTTGTTTTGTGTTTGTTTAGGTCATAGGGTGATGTAAAACCATGTTGGTTCACAAGTTGGGGCACTATCCTACCCGGTTTCACCTAAACGGGGAGATTCCCCCATTATACGGGTACGGAACCTTCGCCTCTAGGTTAGAGCGCATGCATGCGAGGGGGGACACATGCAAGCACCTATACCAACCTCTCACCACACTCACACACATATGCTAGGGACACATGCAATTTCTCATCTGATTCCGATGTTCTCGTGGTCTTCCTCCGGCGAAACCCTGATCTCTGTGCACACTCGGATCGTCTACCCCCCTAGACGTTCCTCTGACAGGGGTAGCCCGGCGTAGCTCTCTTGTTTTGTGTTTGTTTAGGTCATAGGGTGATGTAAAACCATGTTGGTTCACAAGTTGGGGCACTATCCTACCCGGTTTCACCTAAACGGGGAGATTCCCCCTTATACGGGTACGGAACCTTCGCCTCTAGGTTAGAGCGCATGCATGTGAGGGGGGACACATGCAAGCACCTATACCAACCTCTCACCACACTCAGACACATATGCTAGGGACACATGCAAGTTCTCATCTGATTTCGATATGCTCGTGGTCTTCCTTCGGCGAAACCCTGATCTCTGTTTACACTCGGATCGTCTACCCCCCTAGAAGTTCCTCTGACAGGGGTAGCCGGGTGTATCTCTCTCTTGTTTTGTGTTTTGTTTAGGTCATAGGGTGATGTAAAACCATGTTGGTTCACAAGTTGGGGCACTATCCTACCCGGTTTCACCTAAACGGGGAGATTCCCCCTTATACGAGTACGGAACCTTCGCCTCTAGGTTAGAGCGCATGCATGCGAGGGGGGACACATGCAAGCACCTATACAAACCTCTCACCACACTCACACACATATGCTAGGTACACATGCAAGTTCTCATCTGATTCCGATGTTCTCGTGGTCTTCCTCCGGCGAAACCCTGATCTCTGTGCACACTCGGATCGTCTACCCCCTAGACGTTCCTCTGACAGGGGTAGCCCGGCGTAGCTCTCTCTTGTTTTGTGTTTGTTTAGGTCATAGGGTGATGTAAAACCATGTTGGTTCACAAGTTGGGGCACTATCCTACCCGGTTTCACCTAAACGGGGAGATTCCCCCATTATACGGGTACGGAACCTTCGCCTCTAGGTTAGAGCGCATGCATGCGAGGGGGGACACATGCAAGCACCTATACCAACCTCTCACCACACTCACACACATATGCTAGGGACACATGCAAGTTCTCATCTGATTCCGATGTTCTCGTGGTCTTCCTCCGGCGAAACCCTGATCTCTGTGCACACTCGGATCGTCTACCCCCCTAGACGTTCCTCTGACAGGGGTAGCCTGGCGTAGCTCTCTCTTGTTTTGTGTTTGTTTAGGTCATAGGGTGATGTATAACCATGTTGGTTCACAAGTTGGGGCACTATCCTAGCCGGTTTCACCTAAACGGTGAGATTCCCCCTTATACGGGTCCGGAACCTTCGCCTCTAGGGTAGAGCGCATGCATGCGAGGGGGGACACATGCAAGCACCTATACCAACCTCTCACCACACTCACACACATATGCTAGGGACACATGCAAGTTCTCATCTGATTCCGATGTTCTCATGGTCTTCCTCCGGCGAAACCCTGATCTCTGTGCACACTCGGATCGTCTACCCCCCTAGACGTTCCTCTGACAGGGGTAGCCCGGCATAGCTCTCTCTTGTTTTGTGTTTGTTTAGGTCATAGGGTGATGTAAAACCATGTTGGTTCACAAGTTGGGGCACTATCCTACGCGGTTTCACCTAAACGGGGAGATTCCCCCCTTATACGGGTCCGGAACCTTCGCCTCTAGGTTAGAGCGCATGCATGCGAGGGGGGACACATGCAAGCACCTATACCAACCTCTCACCACACTCACACACATATGCTAGGGACACATGCAAGTTCTCATCTGATTCCGATGTTTTCGTGGTCTTCCTTCGGCGAAACCCTAATCTCTGTGCACGCTCAGATCGTCTACCCCTCTAGACGTTCCTCTGACAGGGGTAGCCTGGCGTAGCTCTCTCTTGTTTTGTGTTTGTTTAGGTCATAGGGTGATGTAAAACCATGTTGGGTCACAAGTTGGGGCACTATCCTACCCGGTTTCACCTAAACGGGGAGATTCCCCCCTTATACGGGTACGGAACCTTCGCCTCTAGGTTAGAGCGCATGCATGCGAGGGGGGACACATGCAATCACCTATACCAACCTCTCACCACACTCACACACGTATGCTAGGGACACATGCAAGTTCTCATCTGATTCCGATGTTCTCGTGGTCTTCCTCCGGCGAAACCCTGATCTTTGTGCACACTCGGATCGTCTACCCCCCTAGACGTTCCTCTGACAGGGGTAGCCCAGCGTAGCTCTCTATTGTTTTGTGTTTGTTTAGGTCATAGGGTGATGTAAAACCATGTTGGTTCACAAGTTGGGGCACTGTCCTACCCGGTTTCACCTAAACGGGGAGATTCCCCCCTTATACGGGTCCTGAACCTTCGCCTATAGGTTAGAGCGCATGCATGCGAGGGGGGAGACATGCAAGCACCTATACCAACCTCTCACCACACTCACACAGATATGCTAGGGACACATGCAAGTTCTCATCTGATTCTGATGTTCTCGTGGTCTTCCTCCGGCGAAACCCTGATCTCTGTGCACACTCGGATCGTCTACCCCCCTAGACGTTCCTCTGACAGGGGTAGCCCGGCGTAGCTCTCTCTTGTTTTGTGTTTGTTTAGGTCATAGGGTGATGTCAAACCATGTTGGTTCACAAGTTGGGGCACTATCCTACCCGGTTTCACCTAAACGGGGAGATTCCTCCCTTATACGGGTACGGAACCTTCGCCTATAGGTTAGAGCGCATGCATGCGAGGGGGGACACATGCAAGCACCTATACCAACCTCTCACCACACTCACACACATATGCTAGGGACACATGCAAGTCCTCATCTGATTCCGATGTTCTCGTGGTCTTCCTCCGGCGAAACCCTGATCTCTATGCACACTCGGATCGTCTACCCCCCTAGACGTTCCTCTGACAGGGGTAGCCCGGCGTAGCTCTCTCTTGTTTTGTGTTTGTTTAGGTCATAGGGTGATGTAAAACCATGTTGGTTCACAAGTTGGGGCACTATCCTATCCGGTTTCACCTAAACGGGGAGATTCCCCCCTTATACGGGTACGGAACCTTCGCCTCTAGGTTAGAGCGCATGCATGCGAGGGGGGACACATGCAAGCACCTATACCAACCTCTCACCACACTCACACACATATGATAGGGACACATGCAAGTTCTCAGCTGATTCCGATGTTCTCGTGGTCTTCCTCCGGCGAAACCCTGATCTCCGTGCACACTCGGATCGTCTACCCCCCTAGACGTTCCTCTGACAGGGGTAGCCCGACGTAGCTCTCTCTTGTTTTGTGTTTGTTTAGGTCATAGGGTGATGTCAAACCATGTTGATTCACAAGTTGGGGCACTATCCTACCCGGTTTCACCTAAACGGGGAGATTCCCCCCTTATACGGGTACGGAACCTTCGCCTCTAGGTTAGAGCGCATGCATGCGAGGGGGGACACATGCAAGCACCTGTACCAACCTCTCACCACACTCACACACATATGCTAGGGACACATGCAATTTCTCATCTGATTCCGATGTTCTCGTGGTCTTCCTCCGGCGAAACCCTGATCTCTGTGCACACTCGGATCGTCTACCTCCCTAGACGTTCCTCTGACAGGGGTAGCCCGGCGTAGCTCTCTTGTTTTGTGTTTGTTTAGGTCATAGGGTGATGTAAAACCATGTTGGTTCACACTTGGGGCACTATCCTAGCCGGTTTCACCTAAACGGTGAGATTCCCCCTTATACGGGTACGGAACCTTCGCCTCTAGGTTAGAGCGCATGCATGCGAGGGGGGACACATGCAAGCACCTAAACCAACCTCTCACCACACTCAGACACATATGCTAGGGACACATGCAAGTTCTCATCTGATTTCGATATGCTCGTGGTCTTCCTCCGGCGAAACCCTGATCTCTGTGCACACTCGGATCGTCTACCCCCCTAGACGTTCCTCTGACAGGGGTATCCCGGCGTATCTCTCTCTTGTTTTGTGTTTGTTTAGGTCATAGGGTGATGTAAAACCATGTTGGTTCACAAGTTGGGAACTATCCTACCCGGTTTCACCTAAACGGGGAGATTCCCCCCTTATACGGGTCCGGAACCTTCGCCTCTAGGTTAGAGCGCATGCATGCGAGGGGGGACACATGCAAGCACCTATACCAACCTCTCACCACACTCACACACATATGCTAGGGACACATGCAAGTTCTCATCTGATTCCGATGTTTTCGTGGTCTTCCTTCGGCGAAACCCTGATCTCTGTGTACACTCGGATCGTCTACCCCCCTAGACGTTCCTCTGACAGGGGTAGCCTGGCCTAGCTCTCTCTTGTTTTGTGTTTGTTTAGGTCATAGGGTGATGTAAAACCATGTTGGTTCACATGTTGCGGCACTATCCTACCTGGTTTCACCTAAACGGGGAGATTCCCCCCTTATACGGGTACGGAACCTTCGCCTCTAGGTTAGAGCGCATGCATGCGAGGGGCGACACATGCAAGAACCTATACCAACCTCTCACCACACTCACACACATATGCTAGGGACACATGCAAGTTCTCATCTGATTCCGATGTTCTCGTGGTCTTCCTCCGGCGAAACCCTGATCTCTGTGCACTCTCGGATCGTCTACCACCCTAGACGTTCCTCTGACAGGGGTAGCCTGGCGTAGCTCTCTCTTGTTTTGTGTTTGTTTAGGTCATAGGGTGATGTAAAACCATGTTGGTTCACTAGTTGGGGCACTATCCTACCCGGTTTCACCTAAACGGGGAGATTCCCCCCTTATACGGGTCCTGAACCTTCGCCTATAGGTTAGAGCGCATGCATGCGAGGGGGGACACATGCAAGCACCTATACCAACCTCTCACCACACTCACACAGATATGCTAGGGACACATGCAAGTTCTCATCTGATTCTGATGTTCTCGTGGTCTTCCTCCGGCGAAACCCTGATCTCTGTGCACACTCGGATCGTCTACCCCCCTAGACGTTCCTCTGACAGGGGTAGACCGGCGTAGCTCTCTCTTGTTTTGTGTTTGTTTAGGTCATAGGGTGATGTCAAACCATGTTGGTTCACAAGTTGGGGCACTATCCTACCCGGTTTCACCTAAACGGGAAGATTCCTCCCTTATACGGGTACGGAACCTTCGCCTCTAGGTTAGAGCGCATGCATGCGAGGGGGGACACATGCAAGCACCTATACCAACCTCTCACCACACTCACACACATATGCTAGGGACACATGCAAGTCCTCATCTGATTCCGATGTTCTCGTGGTCTTCCTCCGGCGAAACCCTGATCTCTGTGCACACTCGGATCGTCTACCCCCCTAGACGTTCCTCTGACAGGGGTAGCCCGGCGTAGCTATCTCTTGTTTTGTGTTTGTTTAGGTCATAGGGTGATGTAAAACCATGTTGGTTCACAAGTTGGGGCACTATCCTATCCGGTTTCACCTAAACGGGGAGATTCCCCCCTTATACGGGTACGGAACCTTCGCCTCTAGGTTAGAGCGCATGCATGCGAGGGGGGACACATGCAAGCACCTATACCAACCTCTCACCACACTCACACACATATGATAGGGACACATGCAAGTTCTCAGCTGATTCCGATGTTCTCGTGGTCTTCCTCCGGCGAAACCCTGATCTCTGTGCACACTCGGATCGTCTACCCCCCTAGACGTTCCTCTGACAGGGGTAGCCCGACGTAGCTCTCTCTTGTTTTGTGTTTGTTTAGGTCATAGGGTGATGTCAAACCATGTTGATTCACAAGTTGGGGCACTATCCTACCCGGTTTCACCTAAACGGGGAGATTCCCCCCTTATACGGGTATGGAACCTTCGCCTCTAGGTTAGAGCGCATGCATGCGAGGGGGGACACATGCAAGCACCTATACCAACCTCTCACCACACTCACACACATATGCTAGGGACACATGCAATTTCTCATCTGATTCCGATGTTCTCGTGGTCTTCCTCCGGCGAAACCCTGATCTCTGTGCACACTCGGATCGTCTACCCCCCTAGACGTTCCTCTGACAGGGGTAGCCCGGCGTAGCTCTCTTGTTTTGTGTTTGTTTAGGTCATAGGGTGATGTAAAACCATGTTGGTTCACAAGTTGGGGCACTATCCTAGCCGGTTTCACCTAAACGGTGAGATTCCCCCTTATACGGGTACGGAACCTTCGCCTCTAGGTTAGAGCGCATGCATGCGAGGGGGGACACATGCAAGCACCTATACCAACCTCTCTCCACACTCAGACACATATGCTAGGGACACATGCAAGTTCTCATCTGATTTCGATATGCTCGTGGTCTTCCTCCGGCGAAACCCTGATCTCTGTGCACACTCGGATCGTCTACCCCCTAGACGTTCCTCTGACAGGGGTAGCCCGGCGTATCTCTCTCTTGTTTTGTGTTTGTTTAGGTCATAGGGTGATGTAAAACCATGTTGGTTCACAAGTTGGGGCACTATCCTACCCGGTTTCACCTAAACGGGGAGATTCCCCCCTTATACGGGTCCGGAACCTTCGCCTCTAGGTTAGAGCGCATGCATGCGAGGGGGGACACATGCAAGCACCTATACCAACCTCTCACCACACTCACACACATATGCTAGGGACACATGCAAGTTCTCATCTGATTCCGATGTTTTCGTGGTCTTCCTTCGGCGAAACCCTGATCTCTGTGCACACTCGGATCGTCTACCCCCCTAGACGTTCCTCTGACAGGGGTAGCCTGGCCTAGCTCTCTCTTGTTTTGTGTTTGTTTAGGTCATAGGGTGATGTAAAACCATGTTGGTTCACATGTTGGGGCACTATCCTACCCGGTTTCACCTAAACGGGGAGATTCCCCCCCTTATACGGGTACAGAACCTTCGCCTCTAGGTTAGAGCGCATGCATGCGAGGGGGACACATGCAAGAACCTATACCAACCTCTCACCACACTCACACACATATGCTAGGGACACATGCAAGTTCTCATCTGATTCCGATGTTCTCGTGGTCTTCCTCCGGCGAAACCCTGACCTCTGTGCACTCTCGGATCGTCTACCCCCCTAGACGTTCCTCTGACAGGGGTAGCCCAGCGTAGCTCTCTCTTGTTTTGTGTTTGTTTAGGTCATAGGGTGATGTAAAACCATGTTGTTTCACTAGTTGGGGCACTATCCTACCCGGTTTCACCTAAACGGGGAGATTCCCCCCTTATACGGGTCCTGAACCTTCGCCTATAGGTTAGAGCGCATGCATGCGAGGGGGGACACATGCAAGCACCTATACCAACCTCTCACCACACTCACACAGATATGCTTGGGACACATGCAAGTTCTCATCTGATTCTGATGTTCTCGTGGTCTTCCTCCGGCGAAACCCTGATCTCTGTGCACACTCGGATCGTCTACCCCCCTAGACGTTCCTCTGACAGGGGTAGCCCGGCGTAGCTCTCTCTTGTTTTGTGTTTGTTTAGGTCATAGGGTGATGTAAAACCATGTTGGTTCACAAGTTGGGGCACTATCCTACCCGGTTTCACCTAAACGGGGAGATTCCCCCCTTATACGGGTCCGGAACCTTCGCCTCTAGGTTAGAGCGCATGCATGCGAGGGGGACACATGCAAGCCCCTATACCAACCTCTCACCACACTCACACACATATGCTAGGGACACATGCAAGTTCTCATCTGATTCCGATGTTTTCGTGGTCTTCCTTCGGCGAAACCCTGATCTCTCTGCACGCTCAGATCGTCTACCCCTCTAGACGTTCCTCTGACAGGGGTAGCCTGGCGTAGCTCTCTCTTGTTTTGTGTTTGTTTAGGTCATAGGGTGATGTAAAACCATGTTGGGTCACAAGTTGGGGCACTATCCTACCCGGTTTCACCTAAACGGGGAGATTCCCCCCTTATACGGGTACGGAACCTTCGCCTCTAGGTTAGAGCGCATGCATGCGAGGGGGGACACATGCAATCACCTATACCAACCTCTCACCACACTCACACACGTATGCTAGGGACACATGCAAGTTCTCATCTGATTCCGATGTTCTCGTGGTCTTCCTCCGGCGAAACCCTGATCTTTGTGCACACTCGGATCGTCTACCCCCCTAGACGTTCCTCTGACAGGGGTAGCCCAGCGTAGCTCTCTATTGTTTTGTGTTTGTTTAGGTCATAGGGTGATGTAAAACCATGTTGGTTCACAAGTTGGGGCACTGTCCTACCCGGTTTCACCTAAACGGGGAGATTCCCCCCTTATACGGGTCCTGAACCTTCGCCTATAGGTTAGAGCGCATGCATGCGAGGGGGGACACATGCAAGCACCTATACCAACCTCTCACCACACTCACACAGATATGCTAGGGACACATGCAAGTTCTCATCTGATTCTGATGTTCTCGTGGTCTTCCTCCGGGGAAACCCTGATCTCTGTGCACACTCGGATCGTCTACCCCCCTAGACGTTCCTCTGACAGGGGTAGCCCGGCGTAGCTCTCTCTTGTTTTGTGTTTGTTTAGGTCATAGGGTGATGTCAAACCATGTTGGTTCACAAGTTGGGGCACTATCCTACCCGGTTTCACCTAAACGGGGAGATTCCTCCCTTATACGGGTACGGAACCTTCGCCTATAGGTTAGAGCGCATGCATGCGAGGGGGGACACATGCAAGCACCTATACCAACCTCTCACCACACTCACACACATATGCTAGGGACACATGCAAGTCCTCATCTGATTCCGATGTTCTCGTGGTCTTCCTCCGGCGAAACCCTGATCTCTATGCACACTCGGATCGTCTACCCCCCTAGACGTTCCTCTGACAGGGGTAGCCCGGCGTAGCTCTCTCTTTTTTTGTGTTTGTTTAGGTCATAGGGTGATGTAAAACCATGTTGGTTCACAAGTTGGGGCACTATCCTATCCGGTTTCACCTAAACGGGGAGATTCCCCCCTTATACGGGTACGGAACCTTCGCCTCTAGGTTAGAGCGCATGCATGCGAGGGGGGACACATGCAAGCACCTATACCAACCTCTCACCACACTCACACACATATGATAGGGACACATGCAAGTTCTCAGCTGATTCCGATGTTCTCGTGGTCTTCCTCCGGCGAAACCCTGATCTCTGTGCACACTCGGATCGTCTACCCCCCTAGACGTTCCTCTGACAGGGGTAGCTCGACGTAGCTCTCTCTTGTTTTGTGTTTGTTTAGGTCATAGGGTGATGTCAAACCATGTTGATTCACAAGTTGGGGCACTATCCTACCCGGTTTCACCTAAACGGGGAGATTCCCCCCTTATACGGGTACGGAACCTTCGCCTCTAGGTTAGAGCGCATGCATGCGAGGGGGGACACATGCAAGCACCTGTACCAACCTCTCACCACACTCACACACATATGCTAGGGACACATTCAATTTCTCATCTGATTCCGATGTTCTCGTGGTCTTCCTCCGGCGAAACCCTGATCTCTGTGCACACTCGGATCGTCTACCCCCCTAGACGTTCCTCTGACAGGGGTAGCCCGGCGTAGCTCTCTTGTTTTGTGTTTGTTTAGGTCATAGGGTGATGTAAAACCATGTTGGTTCACAAGTTGGGGCACTATCCTAGCCGGTTTGACCTAAACGGTGAGATTCCCCCTTATACGGGTACGGAACCTTCGCCTCTAGGTTAGAGCGCATGCATGCGAGGGGGGACACATGCAAGCACCTAAACCAACCTCTCACCACACTCAGACACATATGCTAGGGACACATGCAAGTTCTCATCAGATTTCGATATGCTCGTGGTCTTCCTCCGGCGAAACCCTGATCTCTGTGCACACTCGGATCGTCTACCCCCCTAGACGTTCCTCTGACAGGGGTATCCCGGCGTATCTCTCTCTTGTTTTGTGTTTGTTTAGGTCATAGGGTGATGTAAAACCATGTTGGTTCACAAGTTGGGGAACTATCCTACCCGGTTTCACCTAAACGGGGAGATTCCCCCCTTATACGGGTCCGGAACCTTCGCCTCTAGGTTAGAGCGCATGCATGCGAGGGGGGACACATGCAAGCACCTATACCAACCTCTCACCACACTCACACAGATATGCTAGGGACACATGCAAGTTCTCATCTGATTCTGATGTTCTCGTGGTCTTCCTCCGGGGAAACCCTGATCTCTGTGCACACTCGGATCGTCTACCCCCCTAGACGTTCCTCTGACAGGGGTAGCCCGGCGTAGCTCTCTCTTGTTTTGTGTTTGTTTAGGTCATAGGGTGATGTCAAACCATGTTGGTTCACAAGTTGGGGCACTATCCTACCCGGTTTCACCTAAACGGGGAGATTCCTCCCTTATACGGGTACGGAACCTTCGCCTATAGGTTAGAGCGCATGCATGCGAGGGGGGACACATGCAAGCACCTATACCAACCTCTCACCACACTCACACACATATGCTAGGGACACATGCAAGTCCTCATCTGATTCCGATGTTCTCGTGGTCTTCCTCCGGCGAAACCCTGATCTCTATGCACACTCGGATCGTCTACCCCCCTAGACGTTCCTCTGACAGGGGTAGCCCGGCGTAGCTCTCTCTTTTTTTGTGTTTGTTTAGGTCATAGGGTGATGTAAAACCATGTTGGTTCACAAGTTGGGGCACTATCCTATCCGGTTTCACCTAAACGGGGAGATTCCCCCCTTATACGGGTACGGAACCTTCGCCTCTAGGTTAGAGCGCATGCATGCGAGGGGGGACACATGCAAGCACCTATACCAACCTCTCACCACACTCACACACATATGATAGGGACACATGCAAGTTCTCAGCTGATTCCGATGTTCTCGTGGTCTTCCTCCGGCGAAACCCTGATCTCTGTGCACACTCGGATCGTCTACCCCCCTAGACGTTCCTCTGACAGGGGTAGCCCGACGTAGCTCTCTCTTGTTTTGTGTTTGTTTAGGTCATAGGGTGATGTCAAACCATGTTGATTCACAAGTTGGGGCACTATCCTACCCGGTTTCACCTAAACGGGGAGATTCCCCCCTTATACGGGTACGGAACCTTCGCCTCTAGGTTAGAGCGCATGCATGCGAGGGGGGACACATGCAAGCACCTGTACCAACCTCTCACCACACTCACACACATATGCTAGGGACACATTCAATTTCTCATCTGATTCCGATGTTCTCGTGGTCTTCCTCCGGCGAAACCCTGATCTCTGTGCACACTCGGATCGTCTACCCCCCTAGACGTTCCTCTGACAGGGGTATCCCGACGTAGCTCTCTCTTGTTTTGTGTTTGTTTAGGTCATAGGGTGATGTAAAACCATGTTGGTTCACATGTTGCGGCACTATCCTACCCGGTTTCACCTAAACGGGGAGATTCCCCCCTTATACGGGTACGGAACCTTCGCCTCTAGGTTAGAGCGCATGCATGCGAGGGGGGACACATGCAAGAACCTATACCAACCTCTCACCACACTCACACACATATGCTAGGGACACATGCAAGTTCTCATCTGATTCCGATGTTCTCGTGGTCTTCCTCCGGCGAAACCCTGATCTCTGTGCACTCTCGGATCGTCTACCACCCTAGACGTTCCTCTGACAGGGGTAGCCCGGCGTAGCTCTCTCTTGTTTTGTGTTTCTTAGGTCATAGGGTGATGTAAAACCATGTTGGTTCACTAGTTGGGGCACTATCCTACCCGGTTTCACCTAAACGGGGAGATTCCCCCCTTATACGGGTCCTGAACCTTCGCCTATAGGTTAGAGCGCATGCATGCGAGGGGGGACACATGCAAGCACCTATACCAACCTCTCACCACACTCACACAGATATGCTAGGGACACATGCAAGTTCTCATCTGATTCTGATGTTCTCGTGGTCTTCCTCCGGCGAAACCCTGATCTCTGTGCACACTCGGATCGTCTACCCCCCTAGACGTTCCTCTGACAGGGGTAGACCGGCGTAGCTCTCTCTTGTTTTGTGTTTGTTTAGGTCATAGGGTGATGTCAAACCATGTTGGTTCACAAGTTGGGGCACTATCCTACCCGGTTTCACCTAAACGGGAAGATTCCTCCCTTATACGGGTACGGAACCTTCGCCTCTAGGTTAGAGCGCATGCATGCGAGGAGGGACACATGCAAGCACCTATACCAACCTCTCACCACACTCACACACATATGCTAGGGACACATGCAAGTCCTCATCTGATTCCGATGTTCTCGTGGTCTTCCTCCGGCGAAACCCTGATCTCTGTGCACACTCGGATCGTCTACCCCCCTAGACGTTCCTCTGACAGGGGTAGCCCGGCGTAGCTATCTCTTGTTTTGTGTTTGTTTAGGTCATAGGGTGATGTAAAACCATGTTGGTTCACAAGTTGGGGCACTATCCTATCCGGTTTCACCTAAACGGGGAGATTCCCCCCCTTATACGGGTACGGAACCTTCGCCTGTAGGTTAGAGCGCATGCATGCGAGGGGGGACACATGCAAGCACCTATACCAACCTCTCACCACACTCACACACATATGATAGGAACACATGCAAGTTCTCAGCTGATTCCGATGTTCTCGTGGTCTTCCTCCGGCGAAACCCTGATCTCTGTGCACACTCGGATCGTCTACCCCCCTAGACGTTCCTCTGACAGGGGTAGCCCGACGTAGCTCTCTCTTGTTTTGTGTTTGTTTAGGTCATAGGGTGATGTCAAACCATGTTGATTCACAAGTTGGGGCACTATCCTACCCGGTTTCACCTAAACGGGGAGATTCCCCCCTTATACGGGTACGGAACCTTCGCCTCTAGGTTAGAGCGCATGCATGCGAGGGGGGACACATGCAAGCACCTATACCAACCTCTCACCACACTCACACACATATGCTAGGGACACATGCAATTTCTCATCTGATTCCGATGTTCTCGTGGTCTTCCTCCGGCGAAACCCTGATCTCTGTGCACACTCGGATCGTCTACCCCCCTAGACGTTCCTCTGACAGGGGTAGCCCGACGTAGCTCTCTTGTTTTGTGTTTGTTTAGGTCATAGGGTGATGTAAAACCATGTTGGTTCACAAGTTGGGGCACTATCCTAGCCGGTTTCACCTAAACGGTGAGATTCCCCCTTATACGGGTACGGAACCTTCGCCTCTAGGTTAGAGCGCATGCATGCAAGGGGGGACACATGCAAGCACCTATACCAACCTCTCACCACACTCAGACACATATGCTAGGGACACATGCAAGTTCTCATCTGATTTCGATATGCTCGTGGTCTTCCTCCGGCGAAACCCTGATCTCTGTGCACACTCGGATCGTCTACCCCCCTAGACGTTCCTCTGACAGGGGTAGCCCGGCGTATCTCTCTCTTGTTTTGTGTTTTTTTAGGTCATAGGGTGATGTAAAACCATGTTGGTTCACAAGTTGGGGCACTATCCTACCCGGTTTCACCTAAACGGGGAGATTCCCCCCTTATACGGGTCCGGAACCTTCGCCTCTAGGTTAGAGCGCATGCATGCGAGGGGGGACACATGCAAGCACCTATACCAACCTCTCACCACACTCACACACATATGCTAGGGACACATGCAAGTTCTCATCTGATTCCGATGTTTTCGTGGTCTTCCTTCGGCGAAACCCTGATCTCTGTGCACACTCGGATCGTCTACCCCCCTAGACGTTCCTCTGACAGGGGTAGCCTGGCCTAGCTCTCTCTTGTTTTGTGTTTGTTTAGGTCATAGGGTGATGTAAAACCATGTTGGTTCACATGTTGGGGCACTATCCTACCCGGTTTCACCTAAACGGGGAGATTCCCCCCCTTATACGGGTACAGAACCTTCGCCTCTAGGTTAGAGCGCATGCATGCGAGGGGGGACACATGCAAGAACCTATACCAACCTCTCACCACACTCACACACATATGCTAGGGACACATGCAAGTTCTCATCTGATTCCGATGTTCTCGTGGTCTTCCTCCGGCGAAACCCTGACCTCTGTGCACTCTCGGATCGTCTACCCCCCTAGACGTTCCTCTGACAGGGGTAGCCCAGCGTAGCTCTCTCTTGTTTTGTGTTTGTTTAGGTCATAGGGTGATGTAAAACCATGTTGGTTCACTAGTTGGGGCACTATCCTACCCGGTTTCACCTAAACGGGGAGATTCCCCCCTTATACGGGTCCTGAACCTTCGCCTATAGGTTAGAGCGCATGCATGCGAGGGGGGACACATGCAAGCACCTATACCAACCTCTCACCACACTCACACAGATATGCTTGGGACACATGCAAGTTCTCATCTGATTCTGATGTTCTCGTGGTCTTCCTCCGGCGAAACCCTGATCTCTGTGCACACTCGGATCGTCTACCCCCCTAGACGTTCCTCTGACGGGGGTAGCCCGGCGTAGCTCTCTCTTGTTTTGTGTTTGTTTAGGTCATAGGGTGATGTCAAACCATGTTGGTTCACAAGTTGGGGCACTATCCTACCCGGTTTCACCTAAACGGGGAGATTCCCCCCTTATACGGGTACGGAACCTTCGCCTCTAGGTTAGAGCGCATGCATGCGAGGGGGGACACATGCAAGCACCTATACCAACCTCTCACCACACTCACACACATATGCTAGGGACACATGCAAGTTCTCATCTGATTCCGATGTTCTCGTGGTCTTCCTCCGGCGAAACCCTGATCTCTGTGCACACTCGGATCGTCTACCTCCCTAGACGTTCCTCTGACAGGGGTATCCCGGCGTAGCTCTCTCTTGTTTTGTGTTTTTTTAGGTCATAGGGTGATGTAAAACCATGTTGGTTCACAATTTGGGGCACTATCCTACCCGGTTTCACCTAAACGGGGAGATTCCCCGGGTACGGAACCTTCGCCTCTAGGTTAGAGCGCATGCATGCGAGGGGGGACACATGCAAGCACCTATACCAACCTCTCACCACACTCACACACATATGCTAGGGACACATGCAAGTCCTCATCTGATTCCGATGTTCTCGTGGTCTTCCTCCGGCAAAACCCTGATCTCTGTGCACACTTGGATCGTCTACCCCCCTAGACGTTCCTCTGACAGGGGTAGCCCGATGTAGCTCTCTCTTGTTTTGTGTTTGTTTAGGTCATAGGGTGATGTCAAACCATGTTGGTTCACAAGTTGGGGCACTATCCTACCCGGTTTCACCTAAACGGGGAGATTCCCCCCTTATACGGGTACGGAACCTTCGCCTCTAGGTTAGAGCGCATGCATGCGAGGGGGGACACATGCAAGCACCTATACCAACCTCTCACCACACTCACACACATATGCTAGGGACACATGCAAGTTCTCATCTGATTCCGATGTTCTCGTGGTCTTCCTCCGGCGAAACCCTGATCTCTGTGCACACTCGTATCGTCTACCTCCCTAGACGTTCCTCTGACAGGGGTATCCCGGCGTAGCTCTCTCTTGTTTTGTGTTTTTTTAGGTCATAGGGTGATGTAAAACCATGTTGGTTCACAATTTGGGGCACTATCCTACCCGGTTTCACCTAAACGGGGAGATTCCCCGGGTACGGAACCTTCGCCTCTAGGTTAGAGCGCATGCATGCGAGGGGGGACACATGCAAGCACCTATACCAACCTCTCACCACACTCACACACATATGCTAGGGACACATGCAAGTCCTCATCTGATTCCGATGTTCTCGTGGTCTTCCTCCGGCAAAACCCTGATCTCTGTGCACACTTGGATCGTCTACCCCCCTAGACGTTCCTCTGACAGGGGTAGCCCGGCGTATCTCTCTCTTGTTTTGTGTTTGTTTAGGTCATGGGGTGATGTAAAACCATGTTGGTTCACAAGTTGGGGCACTATCCTATCCGGTTTCACCTAAACGGGGAGATTCCCCCATTATACGGGTACGGAACCTTCGCCTCTAGGTTAGAGCGCATGCATGCGAGGGGGGACACATGCAAGCACCTATACCAACCTCTCACCACACTCACACACATATGCTAGGGACACATGCAATTTCTCATGTGATTCCGATGTTCTCGTGGTCTTCCTCCGGCGAAACCCTGATCTCTGTGCACACTCGGATCGTCTACCCCCCTAGACGTTCCTCTGACAGGGGTAGCCCGGCGTAGCTCTCTTGTTTTGTGTTTGTTTAGGTCATAGGGTGATGTAAAACCATGTTGGTTCACAAGTTGGGACACTATCCTAGCCGATTTCACCTAAACGGTGAGATTCCCCCTTATACGGGTACGGAACCTTCGCCTCTAGGTTAGAGCGCATGCATGCGAGGGGGGACACATGCAAGCACCTATACCAACCTCTCACCACACTCAGACACATATGCTAGGGACACATGCAAGTTCTCATCTGATTTCGATATGCTCGTGGTCTTCCTCCGACGAAACCCTGATCTCTGTGCACACTCGGATCGTCTACCCCCCTAGACGTTCCTCTGACAGGGGTAGCCCGGCGTATCTCTCTCTTGTTTTGTGTTTGTTTAGGTCATAGGGTGATGTAAAACCATGTTGGTTCACAAGTTGGGGCACTATCCTACCCGGTTTCACCTAAACGGGGAGATTCCCCCCTTATACGGGTCCGGAACCTTCGCCTCTAGGTTAGAGCGCATGCATGCGAGGGGGGACACATGCAAGCACCTATACCAACCTCTCACCACACTCACACACATATGCTAGGGACACATGCAAGTTCTCATCTGATTCCGATGTTTTCGTGGTCTTCCTTCGGCGAAACCCTGATCTCTGTGCACACTCGGATCGTCTACCCCCCTAGACGTTCCTCTGACAGGGGTAGCCTGGCCTAGCTCTCTCTTGTTTTGTGTTTGTTTAGGTCATAGGGTGATGTAAAACCATGTTGGTTCACATGTTGGGGCACTTTCCTACCCGGTTTCACCTAAACGGGGAGATTCCCCCTTTATACGGGTACGGAACCTTCGCCTCTAGGTTAGAGCGCATGCATGCGAGGGGGGACACATGCAAGCACCTATACCAACCTCTCACCACACTCAGACACATATGCTAGGGACACATGCAAGTTCTCATCGGATTCCGATGTTCTCGTGGTCTTCCTCCGGCGAAACCCTGATCTCTGTGCACACTCGGATCGTCTACCTCCCTAGACGTTCCTCTGACAGGGGTATCCCGGCGTAGCTCTCTCTTGTTTTGTGTTTTTTTAGGTCATAGGGTGATGTAAAACCATGTTGGTTCACAATTTGGGGCACTATCCTACCCGGTTTCACCTAAACGGGGAGATTCCCCCCTTATACGGGTACGGAACCTTCGCCTCTAGGTTAGAGCGCATGCATGCGAGGGGGGACACATGCAAGCACCTATACCAACCTCTCACCACACTCACACACATATGCTAGGGACACATGCAAGTCCTCATCTGATTCCGATGTTCTCGTGGTCTTCCTCCGGCAAAACCCTGATCTCTGTGCACACTTGGATCGTCTACCCCCCTAGACGTTCCTCTGACAGGGGTAGCCCGACGTATCTCTCTCTTGTTTTGTGTTTGTTTAGGTCATAGGGTGATGTAAACCCATGTTGGTTCACAAGTTGGGGCACTATCCTACCCGGTTTCACCTAAACAGGGAGATTCCCCCTTATACGGGTACGGAACCTTCGCCTCTAGGTTAGAGCGCATGCATGCGAGGGGGGACACATGCAAGCACCTATACCAACCTCTCACCACACTCACACACATATGCTAGGGACACATGCAAGTTCTCATCTGATTCTGATGTTCTCGTGGTCTTCCTCCGGCGAAACCCTCATCTCTGTGCACACTCGGATCGTCTACCCCCCTAGACGTTCCTCTGACAGGGGTAGCCCGGCGTATCTCTCTCTTGTTTTGTGTTTGTTTAGGTCATAGGGTGATGTAAAACCATGTTGGTTCACAAGTTGGGGCACTATCCTATCCGGTTTCACCTAAACGGGGAGATTCCCCCATTATACGGGTACGGAACCTTCGCCTCTAGGTTAGAGCGCATGCATGCGAGGGGGGACACATTCAAGCACCTATACCAACCTCTCACCACACTCACACACATATGCTAGGGACACATGCAATTTCTCATCTGATTCCGATGTTCTCGTGGTCTTCCTCCGGCGAAACCCCCTGATCTCTGTGTACACTCGGATCGTCTACCCCCCTAGACGTTCCTCTGACAGGGGTAGCCCGGCGTAGCTCTCTTGTTTTGTGTTTGTTTAGGTCATAGGGTGATGTAAAACCATGTTGGTTCACAAGTAGGGGCACTATCCTACCCGGTTTCACCTAAACGGGGAGATTCCCCCTTATACGGGTACGGAACCTTCGCCTCTAGGTTAGAGAGCATGCATGCGAGGGGGGAGACATGCAAGCACCTATACCAACGTCTCACCACACTCACACAGATATGCTAGGGACACATGCAAGTTCTCATCTGATTCTGATGTTCTCGTGGTCTTCCTCCGGCGAAACCCTGATCTCTATGCACACTCGGATCGTCTACCCCCCTAGACGTTCCTCTGACAGGGGTAGCCCGGCGTAGCTCTCTCTTGTTTTGTGTTTGTTTAGGTCATAGGGTGATGTCAAACCATGTTGGTTCACAAGTTGGGGCACTATCCTACCCGGTTTCACCTAAACGGGGAGATTCCCCCCTTATACGGGTACGGAACCTTCGCCTCTAGGTTAGAGCGCATGCATGCGAGGGGGGACACATGCAAGCACCTATACCAACCTCTCACCACACTCACACACATATGCTAGGGACACATGCAAGTCCTCATCTGATTCCGATGTTCTCGTGGTCTTCCTCCGGCAAAACCCTGATCTCTGTGCACACTTGGATCGTCTACCCCCCTAGACGTTCCTCTGACAGGGGTAGCCCGATGTAGCTCTCTCTTGTTTTGTGTTTGTTTAGGTCATAGGGTGATGTCAAACCATGTTGGTTCACAAGTTGGGGCACTATCCTACCCGGTTTCACCTAAACGGGGAGATTCCCCCCTTATACAGGTACGGAACCTTCGCCTCTAGGTTAGAGCGCATGCATGCGAGGGGGGACACATGCAAGCACCTATACCAACCTCTCACCACACTCACACACATATGCTAGGGACACATGCAAGTTCTCATCTGATTCCGATGTTCTCGTGGTCTTCCTCCGGCGAAACCCTGATCTCTGTGCACACTCGTATCGTCTACCTCCCTAGACGTTCCTCTGACAGGGGTATCCCGGCGTAGCTCTCTCTTGTTTTGTGTTTTTTTAGGTCATAGGGTGATGTAAAACCATGTTGGTTCACAATTTGGGGCACTATCCTACCCGGTTTCACCTAAACGGGGAGATTCCCCGGGTACGGAACCTTCGCCTCTAGGTTAGAGCGCATGCATGCGAGGGGGGACACATGCAAGCACCTATACCAACCTCTCACCACACTCACACACATATGCTAGGGACACATGCAAGTCCTCATCTGATTCCGATGTTCTCGTGGTCTTCCTCCGGCAAAACCCTGATCTCTGTGCACACTTGGATCGTCTACCCCCCTAGACGTTCCTCTGACAGGGGTAGCCCGGCGTATCTCTCTCTTGTTTTGTGTTTGTTTAGGTCATGGGGTGATGTAAAACCATGTTGGTTCACAAGTTGGGGCACTATCCTATCCGGTTTCACCTAAACGGGGAGATTCCCCCATTATACGGGTACGGAACCTTCGCCTCTAGGTTAGAGCGCATGCATGCGAGGGGGGACACATGCAAGCACCTATACCAACCTCTCACCACACTCACACACATATGCTAGGGACACATGCAATTTCTCATGTGATTCCGATGTTCTCGTGGTCTTCCTCCGGCGAAACCCTGATCTCTGTGCACACTCGGATCGTCTACCCCCCTAGACGTTCCTCTGACAGGGGTAGCCCGGCGTAGCTCTCTTGTTTTGTGTTTGTTTAGGTCATAGGGTGATGTAAAACCATGTTGGTTCACAAGTTGGGACACTATCCTAGCCGATTTCACCTAAACGGTGAGATTCCCCCTTATACGGGTACGGAACCTTCGCCTCTAGGTTAGAGCGCATGCATGCGAGGGGGGACACATGCAAGCACCTATACCAACCTCTCACCACACTCAGACACATATGCTAGGGACACATGCAAGTTCTCATCTGATTTCGATATGCTCGTGGTCTTCCTCCGACGAAACCCTGATCTCTGTGCACACTCGGATCGTCTACCCCCCTAGACGTTCCTCTGACAGGGGTAGCCCGGCGTATCTCTCTCTTGTTTTGTGTTTGTTTAGGTCATAGGGTGATGTAAAACCATGTTGGTTCACAAGTTGGGGCACTATCCTACCCGGTTTCACCTAAACGGGGAGATTCCCCCCTTATACGGGTCCGGAACCTTCGCCTCTAGGTTAGAGCGCATGCATGCGAGGGGGGACACATGCAAGCACCTATACCAACCTCTCACCACACTCACACACATATGCTAGGGACACATGCAAGTTCTCATCTGATTCCGATGTTTTCGTGGTCTTCCTTCGGCGAAACCCTGATCTCTGTGCACACTCGGATCGTCTACCCCCCTAGACGTTCCTCTGACAGGGGTAGCCTGGCCTAGCTCTCTCTTGTTTTGTGTTTGTTTAGGTCATAGGGTGATGTAAAACCATGTTGGTTCACATGTTGGGGCACTTTCCTACCCGGTTTCACCTAAACGGGGAGATTCCCCCCTTATACGGGTACGGAACCTTCGCCTCTAGGTTAGAGCGCATGCATGCGAGGGGGGACACATGCAAGCACCTATACCAACCTCTCACCACACTCAGACACATATGCTAGGGACACATGCAAGTTCTCATCGGATTCCGATGTTCTCGTGGTCTTCCTCCGGCGAAACCCTGATCTCTGTGCACACTCGGATCGTCTACCTCCCTAGACGTTCCTCTGACAGGGGTATCCCGGCGTAGCTCTCTCTTGTTTTGTGTTTTTTTAGGTCATAGGGTGATGTAAAACCATGTTGGTTCACAATTTGGGGCACTATCCTACCCGGTTTCACCTAAACGGGGAGATTCCCCCCTTATACGGGTACGGAACCTTCGCCTCTAGGTTAGAGCGCATGCATGCGAGGGGGGACACATGCAAGCACCTATACCAACCTCTCACCACACTCACACACATATGCTAGGGACACATGCAAGTCCTCATCTGATTCCGATGTTCTCGTGGTCTTCCTCCGGCAAAACCCTGATCTCTGTGCACACTTGGATCGTCTACCCCCCTAGACGTTCCTCTGACAGGGGTAGCCCGACGTATCTCTCTCTTGTTTTGTGTTTGTTTAGGTCATAGGGTGATGTAAACCCATGTTGGTTCACAAGTTGGGGCACTATCCTACCCGGTTTCACCTAAACAGGGAGATTCCCCCTTATACGGGTACGGAACCTTCGCCTCTAGGTTAGAGCGCATGCATGCGAGGGGGGACACATGCAAGCACCTATACCAACCTCTCACCACACTCACACACATATGCTAGGGACACATGCAAGTTCTCATCTGATTCTGATGTTCTCGTGGTCTTCCTCCGGCGAAACCCTCATCTCTGTGCACACTCGGATCGTCTACCCCCCTAGACGTTCCTCTGACAGGGGTAGCCCGGCGTATCTCTCTCTTGTTTTGTGTTTGTTTAGGTCATAGGGTGATGTAAAACCATGTTGGTTCACAAGTTGGGGCACTATCCTATCCGGTTTCACCTAAACGGGGAGATTCCCCCATTATACGGGTACGGAACCTTCGCCTCTAGGTTAGAGCGCATGCATGCGAGGGGGGACACATTCAAGCACCTATACCAACCTCTCACCACACTCACACACATATGCTAGGGACACATGCAATTTCTCATCTGATTCCGATGTTCTCGTGGTCTTCCTCCGGCGAAACCCCCTGATCTCTGTGTACACTCGGATCGTCTACCCCCCTAGACGTTCCTCTGACAGGGGTAGCCCGGCGTAGCTCTCTTGTTTTGTGTTTGTTTAGGTCATAGGGTGATGTAAAACCATGTTGGTTCACAAGTAGGGGCACTATCCTACCCGGTTTCACCTAAACGGGGAGATTCCCCCTTATACGGGTACGGAACCTTCGCCTCTAGGTTAGAGAGCATGCATGCGAGGGGGGAGACATGCAAGCACCTATACCAACGTCTCACCACACTCACACAGATATGCTAGGGACACATGCAAGTTCTCATCTGATTCTGATGTTCTCGTGGTCTTCCTCCGGCGAAACCCTGATCTCTATGCACACTCGGATCGTCTACCCCCCTAGACGTTCCTCTGACAGGGGTAGCCCGGCGTAGCTCTCTCTTGTTTTGTGTTTGTTTAGGTCATAGGGTGATGTCAAACCATGTTGGTTCACAAGTTGGGGCACTATCCTACCCGGTTTCACCTAAACGGGGAGATTCCCCCCTTATACGGGTACGGAACCTTCGCCTCTAGGTTAGAGCGCATGCATGCGAGGGGGGACACATGCAAGCACCTATACCAACCTCTCACCACACTCACACACATATGCTAGGGATACATGCAAGTTCTCATCTGATTCCGATGTTCTCGTGGTCTTCCTCCGGCGAAACCCTGATCTCTGTGCACACTCGGATCGTCTACCTCCCTAGACGTTCCTCTGACAGGGGTATCCCGGCGTAGCTCTCTCTTGTTTTGTGTTTTTTTAGGTCATAGGGTGATGTAAAACCATGTTGGTTCACAATTTGGGGCACTATCCTACCCGGTTTCACCTAAACGGGGAGATTCCCCCCTTATACGGGTACGGAACCTTCGTCTCTAGGTTAGAGCGCATGCATGCGAGGGGGGACACATGCAAGCACCTATACCAACCTCTCACCACACTCACACACATATGCTAGGGACACATGCAAGTCCTCATCTGATTCCGATGTTCTCGTGGTCTTCCTCCGGCAAAACCCTGATCTCTGTGCACACTTGGATCGTCTACCCCCCTAGACGTTCCTCTGACAGGGGTAGCCCGGCGTATCTCTCTCTTGTTTTGTGTTTTTTTAGGTCATAGGGTGATGTAAAACCATGTTGGTTCACAAGTTGGGGCACTATCCTACCCGGTTTCACCTAAACGGGGAGATTCCCCCCTTATACGGGTACGGAACCTTCGCCTCTAGGTTAGAGCGCATGCATGCGAGGGGGGACACATGCAAGCACCTATACCAACCTCTCACCACACTCACACACATATGCTAGGGACACATGCAAGTTCTCATCTGATTCCGATGTTCTCGTGGTCTTCCTCCGGCGAAACCCTCATCTCTGTGCACACTCGGATCGTCTACCCCCCTAGACGTTCCTCTGACAGGGGTAGCCCGACGTAGCTCTCTCTTGTTTTGTGTTTGTTTAGGTCATAGGGTGATGTAAAACCATGTTGGTTCACAAGTTGGGGCACTATCCTATCCGGTTTCACCTAAACGGGGAGATTCCCCCATTATACGGGTACGGAACCTTCGCCTCTAGGTTAGAGCGCATGCATGCGAGGGGGGACACATTCAAGCACCTATACCAACCTCTCACCACACTCACACACATATGCTAGGGACACATGCAATTTCTCATCTTATTCCGATGTTCTCGTGGTCTTCCTCCGGCGAAACCCCCTGATCTCTGTGCACACTCGGATCGTCTACCCCCCTAGACGTTCCTCTGACAGGGGTAGCCCGGCGTAGCTCTCTTGTTTTGTGTTTGTTTAGGTCATAGGGTGATGTAAAACCATGTTGGTTCACAAGTTGGGGCACTATCCTACCCGGTTTCACCTAAACGGGGAGATTCCCCCTTATACGGGTACGGAACCTTCGCCTCTAGGTTAGAGCGCATGCATGCGAGGGGGGACACATGCAAGCACCTATACCAACCTCTCACCACACTCACACACATATGCTAGGGACACATGCAAGTTCTCATCGGATTCCGATGTTCTCGTGGTCTTCCTCCGGCGAAACCCTGATCTCTGTGCACACTCGGATCGTCTACCTCCCTAGACGTTCCTCTGACAGGGGTATCCCGGCGTAGCTCTCTCTTGTTTTGTGTTTTTTTAGGTCATAGGGTGATGTAAAACCATGTTGGTTCACAATTTGGGGCACTATCCTACCCGGTTTCACCTAAACGGGGAGATTCCCCCCTTATACGGGTACGGAACCTTCGCCTCTAGGTTAGAGCGCATGCATGCGAGGGGGGACACATGCAAGCACCTATACCAACCTCTCACCACACTCACACACATATGCTAGGGACACATGCAAGTCCTCATCTGATTCCGATGTTCTCGTGGTCTTCCTCCGGTAAAACCCTGATCTCTGTGCACACTTGGATCGTCTACCCCCCTAGACGTTCCTCTGACAGGGGTAGCCCGACGTATCTCTCTCTTGTTTTGTGTTTGTTTAGGTCATAGGGTGATGTAAACCCATGTCGGTTCACAAGTTGGGGCACTATCCTACCCGGTTTCACCTAAACAGGGAGATTCCCCCTTATACGGGTACGGAACCTTCGCCTCTAGGTTAGAGCGCATGCATGCGAGGGGGGACACATGCAAGCACCTATACCAACCTCTCACCACACTCACACACATATGCTAGGGACACATGCAAGTTCTCATCTGATTCCGATGTTCTCGTGGTCTTCCTCCGGCGAAACCCTCATCTCTGTGCACACTCGGATCGTCTACCCCCCTAGACGTTCCTCTGACAGGGGTAGCCCGGCGTATCTCTCTCTTGTTTTGTGTTTGTTTAGGTCATAGGGTGATGTAAAACCATGTTGGTTCACAAGTTGGGGCACTATCCTATCCGGTTTCACCTAAACGGGGAGATTCCCCCATTATACGGGTACGGAACCTTCGCCTCTAGGTTAGAGCGCATGCATGCGAGGGGGGACACATTCAAGCACCTATACCAACCTCTCACCACACTCACACACATATGCTAGGGACACATGCAATTTCTCATCTGATTCCGATGTTCTCGTGGTCTTCCTCCGGCGAAACCCCCTGATCTCTGTGTACACTCGGATCGTCTACCCCCCTAGACGTTCCTCTGACAGGGGTAGCCCGGCGTAGCTCTCTTGTTTTGTGTTTGTTTAGGTCATAGGGTGATGTAACACCATGTTGGTTCACAAGTAGGGGCACTTACCTACCCGGTTTCACCTAAACGGGGAGATTCCCCCTTATACGGGTACGGAACCTTCGCCTCTAGGTTAGAGAGCATGCATGCGAGGGGGGAGACATGCAAGCACCTATACCAACGTCTCACCACACTCACACAGATATGCTAGGGACACATGCAAGTTCTCATCTGATTCTGATGTTCTCGTGGTCTTCCTCCGGCGAAACCCTGATCTCTATGCACACTCGGATCGTCTACCCCCCTAGACGTTCCTCTGACAGGGGTAGCCCGGCGTAGCTCTCTCTTGTTTTGTGTTTGTTTAGGTCATAGGGTGATGTCAAACCATGTTGGTTCACAAGTTGGGGCACTATCCTACCCGGTTTCACCTAAACGGGGAGATTCCCCCCTTATACGGGTACGGAACCTTCGCCTCTAGGTTAGAGCGCATGCATGCGAGGGGGGACACATGCAAGCACCTATACCAACCTCTCACCACACTCACACACATATGCTAGGGATACATGCAAGTTCTCATCTGATTCCGATGTTCTCGTGGTCTTCCTCCGGCGAAACCCTGATCTCTGTGCACACTCGGATCGTCTACCTCCCTAGACGTTCCTCTGACAGGGGTATCCCGGCGTAGCTCTCTCTTGTTTTGTGTTTTTTTAGGTCATAGGGTGATGTAAAACCATGTTGGTTCACAATTTGGGGCATTATCCTACCCGGTTTCACCTAAACGGGGAGATTCCCCCCTTATACGGGTACGGAACCTTCGTCTCTAGGTTAGAGCGCATGCATGCGAGGGGGGACACATGCAAGCACCTATACCAACCTCTCACCACACTCACACACATATGCTAGGGACACATGCAAGTCCTCATCTGATTCCGATGTTCTCGTGGTCTTCCTCCGGCAAAACCCTGATCTCTGTGCACACTTGGATCGTCTACCCCCCTAGACGTTCCTCTGACAGGGGTAGCCCGGCGTATCTCTCTCTTGTTTTGTGTTTGTTTAGGTCATAGGGTGATGTAAAACCATGTTGGTTCACAAGTTGGGGCACTATCCTACCCGGTTTCACCTAAACGGGGAGATTCCCCCCTTATACGGGTCCTGAACCTTCGCCTATAGGTTAGAGCGCATGCATGCGAGGGGGGACACATGCAAGCACCTATACCAACCTCTCACCACACTCACACAGATATGCTAGGGACACATGCAAGTTCTCATCTGATTCTGATGTTCTCGTGGTCTTCCTCCGGCGAAACCCTGATCTCTGTGCACACTCGGATCGTCTACCCCCCTAGACGTTCCTCTGACAGGGGTAGCCCGGCGTAGCTCTCTCTTGTTTTGTGTTTGTTTAGGTCATAGGGTGATGTCAAACCATGTTGGTTCACAAGTTGGGGCACTATCCTACCCGGTTTCACCTAAACGGGGAGATTCCCCCTTATACGGGTACGGAACCTTCGCCTCTAGGTTAGAGCGCATGCATGCGAGGGGGGACACATTCAAGCACCTATACCAACCTCTCACCACACTCACACACATATGCTAGGGACACATGCAAGTTCTCATCTGATTCTGATGTTCTCGTGGTCTTCCTCCGGCGAAACCCTGATCTCTGTGCACACTCGGATCGTCTACCTCCCTAGACGTTCCTCTGACAGGGGTATCCCGGCGTAGCTCTCTCTTGTTTTGTGTTTTTTTTAGGTCATAGGGTGATGTAAAACCATGTTGGTTCACAATTTGGGGCACTATCCTACCCGGTTTCACCTAACCGGGGAGATTCCCCCCTTATACGGGTACGGAACCTTCGCCTCTAGGTTAGAGCGCATGCATGCGAGGGGGGACACATGCAAGCACCTATACCAACCTCTCACCACACTCACACACATATGCTAGGGACACATGCAAGTCCTCATCTGATTCCGATGTTCTCGTGGTCTTCCTCCGGCAAAACCCTGATCTCTGTGCACACTTGGATCGTCTACCCCCCTAGACGTTCCTCTGACAGGGGTAGCCCGGCGTATCTCTCTCTTGTTTTGTGTTTGTTTAGGTCATAGGGTGATGTAAAACCATGTTGGTTCACAAGTTGGGGCACTATCCTACCCGGTTTCACCTAAACGGGGAGATTCCCCCCTTATACGGGTACGGAACCTTCGCCTCTAGGTTAGAGCGCATGCATGCGAGGGGGGACACATGCAAGCACCTATACCAACCTCTCACCACACTCACACACATATGCTAGGGACACATGCAAGTTCTCATCTGATTCCGATGTTCTCGTGGTCTTCCTCCGGCGAAACCCTGATCTCTGTGCACACTCGGATCGTCTACCCCCCTAGACGTTCCTCTGACAGGGGTAGCCCGGCGTAGCTCTCTCTTGTTTTGTGTTTGTTTAGGTCATAGGGTGATGTAAAACCATGTTGGTTCACAAGTTGGGGCACTATCCTATCCGGTTTCACCTAAACGGGGAGATTCCCCCATTATACGGGTACGGAACCTTCGCCTCTAGGTTAGAGCGCATGCATGCGAGGGGGACACATACAAGCACCTATACCAACCTCTCACCACACTCACACACATATGCTAGGGACACATGCAATTTCTCATCTGATTCCGATGTTCTCGTGGTCTTCCTCCGGCGAAACCCTGATCTCTGTGCACACTCGGATCATCTACCCCCCTAGACGTTCCTCTGACAGGGGTAGCCCGGCGTAGCTCTCTTGTTTTGTGTTTTTTTAGGTCATAGGGTGATGTAAAACCATGTTGGTTCACAGGTTGGGGCACTATCCTACCCGGTTTCACCTAAACGGGGAGATTCCCCCTTATACGGGTACGGAACCTTCGCCTCTAGGTTAGAGCGCATGCATGCGAGGGGGGACACATGCAAGCACCTATACCAACCTCTCACCACACTCAGACACATATGCTAGGGACACATGCAAGTTCTCATCTGATTTCGATATGCTCGTGGTCTTCCTCCGGCGAAACCCTGATCTCTGTGCACACTCGGATCGTCTACCCCCCTAGACGTTCCTCTGACAGGGGTAGCCCGGCGTATCTCTCTCTTGTTTTGTGTTTGTTTAGGTCATAGGGTGATGTAAAACCATGTTGGTTCACAAGTTGGGGCACTATCCTACCCAGTTTCACCTAAACGGGGAGATTCCCCCCTTATACGGGTACGGAACCTTCGCCTCTAGGTTAGAGCGCATGCATGCGAGGGGGGACACATGCAAGCACCTATACCAACCTCTCACCACACTCACACACATATGCTAGGGACACATGCAAGTTCTCATCTGATTCCGATGTTCTCGTGGTCTTCCTCCGGCGAAACCCTCATCTCTGTGCACACTCGGATCGTCTACCCCCCTAGGCGTTCCTCTGACAGGGGTAGACCGGCGTAGCTCTCTCTTGTTTTGTCTTTGTTTAGGTCATAGGATGATGTAAAACCATGTTGGTTCACAAGTTGGGGCACTATCCTACCTGGTTTCACCTAAACGGGGAGATTCCCCCCTTATACGGGTACGAAACCTTCGCCTCTAGGTTAGAGCGCATGCATGCGAGGGGGGACACATGCAAGCAGCTATACCAACCTCTCACCACAGTCACACACATATGCTAGGGACACATGCAAGTTCTCATCTGATTCCGATGTTCTCGTGGTCTTCCTCCGGCGAAACCCTGATCTCTGTGCACACTCGGATCGTCTACCCCCCTAGACGTTCCTCTGACAGGGGTAGCCCAGCGTAGCTCTCTCTTGTTTTGTGTTTTTTTAGGTCATAGGGTGATGTAAAACCATGTTGGTTCACAAGTTGGGGCACTATCCTACCCGGTTTCACCTAAACGGGGAGATTCCCCCCTTATACGGGTACGAAACCTTCGCCTATAGGTTAGAGCGCATGCATGCGAGGGGGGACACATGCAAGCACCTATACCAACCTCTCACCACACTCACACACATATGCTAGGGACACATGCAAGTTCTCATCTGATTCCGATGTTTTCGTGGTCTTCCTTCGGCGAAACCCTGATCTCTGTGCACACTCGGATCGTCTACCCCCCTAGACGTTCCTCTGACAGGGGTAGCCCGGCGTAGCTCTCTTGTTTTGTGTTTGTTTAGGTCATAGGGTGATGTAAAACCATGTTGGTTCACAAGTTGGGGCACTATCCTACCCGGTTTCACCTAAACGGGGAGATTCCCCCTTATACGGGTACGGAACCTTCGCCTCTAGGTTAGAGCGCATGCATGCGAGGGGGGACACATGCAAGCACCTATACCAACCTCTCACCACACTCACACACATATGCTAGGGACACATGCAAGTTCTCATCTGATTTCGATATGCTCGTGGTCTTCCTCCGGCGAAACCCTGATCTCTGTGCACACTCGGATCGTCTACCCCCCTAGACGTTCCTCTGACAGGGGTATCCCGGCGTATCTCTCTCTTGTTTTGTCTTTGTTTAGGTCATAGGGTGATGTAAAACCATGTTGGTTCATAAGTTGGGGCACTATCCTACCCAGTTTCACCTAAACGGGGAGATTCCCCCCTTTTACGGGTACGGAACCTTCGCCTCTAGGTTAGAGCGCATGCATGCGAGGGGGGACACATGCAAGCACCTATACCAACCTCTCACCACACTCACACACATATGCTAGGGACACATGCAAGTTCTCATCTGATTCCGATGTTCTCGTGGTCTTCCTCCGGCGAAACCCTCATCTATGTGCACACTCGGATCGTCTACCCCCCTAGACGTTCCTCTGACAGGGGTAGCCCGGCGTAGCTCTCTCTTGTTTTGTGTTTGTTTAGGTCATAGGGTGATGTCAAACTATGTTGGTTCACAAGTTGGGGCACTATCCTACCCGGTTTCACCTAAACGGGGAGATTCCCCCCTTATACGGGTATGAACCTTCGCCTCTAGGTTAGAGCGCATGCATGCGAGGGGGGACACATGCAAGCACCTATACCAACCTCTCACCACACTCACACACATATGCTAGGGACACATGCAAGTTCTCATCTGATTCCGATGTTCTCGTGGTCTTCCTCCGGCGAAACCCTGATCTCTGTGCACACTCGGATCGTCTACCTCCCTAGACGTTCCTCTGACAGGGGTATCCCAGCGTAGCTCTCTCTTGTTTTGTGTTTTTTTAGGTCATAGGGTGATGTATAACCATGTTGGTTCACAATTTGGGGCACTATCCTACCCGGTTTCACCTAAACAGGGAGATTCCCCCCTTATACGGGTACGGAACCTTCGCCTCTAGGTTAGAGCGCATGCATGCGAGGGGGGACACATGCAAGCACCTATACCAACCTCTCACCACACTCACACACATATGCTAGGGACACATGCAAGTCCTCATCTGATTCCGATGTTCTCGTGGTCTTCCTCCGGCAAAACCCTGATCTCTGTGCACACTTGGATCATCTACCCCCCTAGACGTTCCTCTGACAGGGGTAGCCCGGCGTATCTCTCTCTTGTTTTGTGTTTGTTTAGGTCATAGGGTGATGTAAAACCATGTTGGTTCACAAGTTGGGGCACTATCCTACCCGGTTTCACCTAAACGGGGAGATTCCCCCCTTATACGGGTACGGAACCTTCGCCTCTAGGTTAGAGCGCATGCATGCGAGGGGGGACACATGCAAGCACCTATACCAACCTCTCACCACACTCACACACATATGCTAGGAACACATGCAAGTTCTCATCTGATTCCGATGTTCTCGTGGTCTTCCTCCGGCGAAACCCTCATCTCTATGCACACTCGGATCGTCTACCCCCCTAGACGTTCCTCTGACAGGGGTAGCCCGGCGTAGCTGTCTCTTGTTTTGTGTTTGTTTAGGTCATAGGGTGATGTAAAACCATGTTGGTTCACAAGTTGGGGCACTATCCTATCCGGTTTCACCTAAACGGGGAGATTCCCCCATTATACGGGTACGGAACCTTCGCCTCTAGGTTAGAGCGCATGCATGCGAGGGGGGACACATGCAAGCACCTATACCAACCTCTAACCACACTCACACACATATGCTAGGGCACATGCAAGTTCTCATCTGATTTCGATATGCTCGTGGTCTTCCTCCGGCGAAACCCTGATCTCTGTGCACACTCGGATCGTCTACCCCCCTAGACGTTCCTCTGACAGGGGTATCCCGGCGTATCTCTCTCTTGTTTTGTCTTTGTTTAGGTCATAGGGTGATGTAAAACCATGTTGGTTCATAAGTTGGGGCACTATCCTACCCAGTTTCACCTAAACGGGGAGATTCCCCCCTTTTACGGGTACGGAACCTTCGCCTCTAGGTTAGAGCGCATGCATGCGAGGGGGGACACATGCAAGCACCTATACCAACCTCTCACCACACTCACACACATATGCTAGGGACACATGCAAGTTCTCATCTGATTCCGATGTTCTCGTGGTCTTCCTCCGGCGAAACCCTCATCTCTGTGCACACTCGGATCGTCTACCCCCCTAGACGTTCCTCTGACAGGGGTAGCCCGGCGTAGCTCTCTCTTGTTTTGTGTTTGTTTAGGTCATAGGGTGATGTCAAACCATGTTGGTTCACAAGTTGGGGCACTATCCTACCCGGTTTCACCTAAACGGGGAGATTCCCCCCTTATACGGGTACGGAACCTTCGCCTCTAGGTTAGAGCGCATGCATGCGAGGGGGGACACATGCAAGCACCTATACCAACCTCTCACCACACTCACACACATATGCTAGGGACACATGCAAGTTCTCATCTGATTCCGATGTTCTCGTGGTCTTCCTCCGGCGAAACCCTGATCTCTGTGCACACTCGGATCGTCTACCTCCCTAGACGTTCCTCTGACAGGGGTATCCCGGCGTAGCTCTCTCTTGTTTTGTGTTTTTTTAGGTCATAGGGTGATGTATAACCATGTTGGTTCACAATTTGGGGCACTATCCTACCCGGTTTCACCTAAACGGGGAGATTCCCCCCTTATACGGGTACGGAACCTTCGCCTCTAGGTTAGAGCGCATGCATGCGAGGGGGACACATGCAAGCACCTAGACCAACCTCTCACCACACTCACACACATATGCTAGGGACACATGCAAGTCCTCATCTGATTCTGATGTTCTCGTGGTCTTCCTCCGGCAAAACCCTGATCTCTGTGCACACTTGGATCATCTACCCCCTAGACGTTCCTCTGACAGGGGTATCCCGGCGTATCTCTCTCTTGTTTTGTGTTTGTTTAGGTCATAGGGTGATGTAAAACCATGTTGGTTCACAAGTTGGGGCACTATCCTACCCGGTTTCACCTAAACGGGGAGATTCCCCCCTTATACGGGTACGGAACCTTCGCCTCTAGGTTAGAGCGCATGCATGCGAGGGGGGACACATGCAAGCACCTATACCAACCTCTCACCACACTCACACACATATGCTAGGGACACATGCAAGTTCTCATCTGATTCCGATGTTCTCGTGGTCTTCCTCCGGGGAAACCCTCATCTCTATGCACACTCGGATCGTCTACCCCCCTAGACGTTCCTCTGACAGGGGTAGCCCGGCGTAGCTGTCTCTTGTTTTGTGTTTTTTTAGGTCATAGGGTGATGTAAAACCATGTTGGTTCACAAGTTGGGGCACTATCCTATCCGGTTTCACCTAAACGGGGAGATTCCCCCATTATACGGGTACGGAACCTTCGCCTCTAGGTTAGAGCGCATGCATGCGAGGGGGACACATGCAAGCACCTATACCAACCTCTCACCACACTCACACACATATGCTAGGGACACTTGCAATTTCTCATCTGATTCCGATGTTCTCGTGGTCTTCCTCCGGCGAAACCCTCATCTCTGTGCACACTCGGATCGTCTACCCCCCTAGACGTTCCTCTGACAGGGGTAGCCCGGCGTAGCTCTCTTGTTTTGTGTTTGTTTAGGTCATAGGGTGATGTAAAACCATGTTGGTTCACAAGTTGGGGCACTATCCTACCCGGTTTCACCTAAACGGGGAGATTCCCCCTTATACGGGTACGGAACCTTCGCCTCTAGGTTAGAGCGCATGCATGCGAGGGGGGACACATGCAAGCACCTATACCAACCTCTCACCACACTCACACACATATGCTAGGGACACATGCAAGTTCTCATCTGATTTCGATATGCTCGTGGTCTTCCTCCGGCGAAACCCTGATCTCTGTGCACACTCGGATCGTCTACCCCCCTAGACGTTCCTCTGACAGGGGTAGCCCGGCGTATCTCTCTCTTGTTTTGTGTTTGTTTAGGTCATAGGGTGATGTAAAACCATGTTGGTTCACAAGTTGGGGCACTATCCTACCCAGTTTCACCTAAACGGGGAGATTCCCCCCTTATACGGGTACGGGACCTTCGCATCTAGGTTAGAGCGCATGCATGCGAGGGGGGACACATGCAAGCACCTATACCAACCTCTCACCACACTCACACACATATGCTAGGGACACATGCAAGTTCTCATCTGATTCCGATGTTCTCGTGGTCTTCCTCCGGCGAAACCCTCATCTCTGTGCACACTCGGATCGTCTACCCCCCTAGACGTTCCTCTGACAGGGGTAGCCCGGCGTAGCTCTCTCTTGTTTTGTGTTTGTTTAGGTCATAGGGTGATGTAAAACCATGTTGGTTCACAAGTTGGGGCACTATCCTATCCGGTTTCAACTAAACGGGGAGATTCCCCCATTATACGGGTACGGAACCTTCGCCTCTAGGTTAGAGCGCATGCATGCCAGGGGGACACATGCAAGCACCTATACCAACTTCTCACCACACTCACACACATATGCTAGGGACACATGCAATTTCTCATCTGATTCCGATGTTCTCGTGGTCTTCCTCCGGCGAAACCCTGATCTCTGTGCACACTCGGATCGTCTACCCCCCTAGACGTTCCTCTGACAGGGGTAGCCCGGCGTAGCTCTCTTGTTTTGTGTTTGTTTAGGTCATAGGGTGATGTAAAACCATGTTGGTTCACAAGTTGGGGCACTATCCTACCCGGTTTCACCTAAACGGGGAGATTCCCCCTTATACGGGTACGGAACCTTCGCCTCTAGGTTAGAGCGCATGCATGCGAGGGGGACACATGCAAGCACCTATACCAACCTCTCACCACACTCAGACACATATGCTAGGGACACATGAAAGTTCTCATCTGATTTCGATATGCTCGTGGTCTTCCTCCGGCGAAACCCTGATCTCTGTGCACACTCGGATCGTCTACCCCCCTAGACGTTCCTCTGACAGGGGTAGCCCGGCGTATCTCTCTCTTGTTTTGTGTTTGTTTAGGTCATAGGGTGATGTAAAACCATGTTGGTTCACAAGTTGGGGCACTATCCTACCCAGTTTCACCTAAACGGGGAGATTCCCCCCTTATACGGGTACGGAACCTTCGCCTCTAGGTTAGAGCGCATGCATGCGAGGGGGGACACATGCAAGCACCTATACCAACCTCTCACCACACTCACACACATATGCTAGGGACACATGCAAGGTCTCATCTGATTCCGATGTTCTCGTGGTCTTCCTCCGGCGAAACCCTCATCTCTGTGCACACTCGGATCGTCTACCCCCCTAGGCGTTCCTCTGACAGGGGTAGACCGGCGTAGCTCTCTCTTGTTTTGTGTTTGTTTAGGTCATAGGGTGATGTAAAACCATGTTGGTTCACAAGTTGGGGCACTATCCTACCTGGTTTCACCTAAACGGGGAGACTCCCCCCTTATACGGGTACGGAACCTTCGCCTCTAGGTTAGAGCGCATGCATGCGAGGGGGGACACATGCAAGCACCTATACCAACCTCTCACCACAGTCACACACATATGCTAGGGACACATGCAAGTTCTCATCTGATTCCGATGTTCTCGTGGTCATCCTCCGGCGAAACCCTGATCTCTGTGCACACTCGGATCGTCTACCCCCCTAGACGTTCCTCTGACAGGGGTATCCCAGCGTAGCTCTCTCTTGTTTTGTGTTTGTTTAGGTCATAGGGTGATGTAAAACCATGTTGGTTCACAAGTTGGGGCACTATCCTACCCGGTTTCACCTAAACGGGGAGATTCCCCCCTTATACGGGTACGGAACCTTCGCCTATAGGTTAGAGCGCATGCATGCGAGGGGGGACACATGCAAGCACCTATACCAACCTCTCACCACACTCACACAAATATGCTAGGGACACATGCAAGGTCTCATCTGATTCTGATGTTCTCGTGGTCTTCCTCCGGCCAAACCCTGATCTCTGTGCACACTCGGATCGTCTACCCCCCTAGACGTTCCTCTGACAGGGGTAGCCCGGCGTAGCTCTCTCTTGTTTTGTGTTTGTTTAGGTCATAGGGTGATGTAAAACCATGTTGGTTCACAAGTTGGGGCACTATCCTACCCGGTTTCACCTAAACAGGGAGATTCCCCCCTTATACGGGTACGGAACCTTCGCCTCTAGGTTAGAGCGCATGCATGCGAGGGGGGACACATGCAAGCACCTATACCAACCTCTCACCACACTCACACACATATGCTAGGGACACATGCAAGTTCTCATCTGATTCCGATGTTCTCGTGGTCTTCCTCCGGCGAAACCCTCATCTCTATGCACACTCGGATCGTCTACCCCCCTAGACGTTCCTCTGACAGGGGTAGCCCGGCGTAGCTGTCTCTTGTTTTGTGTTTGTTTAGGTCATAGGGTGATGTAAAACCATGTTGGTTCACAAGTTGGGGCACTATCCTATCCGGTTTCACCTAAACGGGGAGATTCCCCCATTATACGGGTACGGAACCTTCGCCTCTAGGTTAGAGCGCATGCATGCGAGGGGGGACACATGCAAGCACCTATACCAACCTCTCACCACACTCACACACATATGCTAGGGCACATGCAAGTTCTCATCTGATTTCGATATGCTCGTGGTCTTCCTCCGGCGAAACCCTGATCTCTGTGCACACTCGGATCGTCTACCCCCCTAGACGTTCCTCTGACAGGGGTATCCCGGCGTATCTCTCTCTTGTTTTGTCTTTGTTTAGGTCATAGGGTGATGTAAAACCATGTTGGTTCATAAGTTGGGGCACTATCCTACCCAGTTTCACCTAAACGGGGAGATTCCCCCCTTTTACGGGTACGGAACCTTCGCCTCTAGGTTAGAGCGCATGCATGCGAGGGGGGACACATGCAAGCACCTATACCAACCTCTCACCACACTCACACACATATGCTAGGGACACATGCAAGTTCTCATCTGATTCCGATGTTCTCGTGGTCTTCCTCCGGCGAAACCCTCATCTCTGTGCACACTCGGATCGTCTACCCCCCTAGACGTTCCTCTGACAGGGGTAGCCCGGCGTAGCTCTCTCTTGTTTTGTGTTTGTTTAGGTCATAGGGTGATGTCAAACCATGTTGGTTCACAAGTTGGGGCACTATCCTACCCGGTTTCACCTAAACGGGGAGATTCCCCCCTTATACGGGTACGGAACCTTCGCCTCTAGGTTAGAGCGCATGCATGCGAGGGGGGACACATGCAAGCACCTATACCAACCTCTCACCACACTCACACACATATGCTAGGGACACATGCAAGTTCTCATCTGATTCCGATGTTCTCGTGGTCTTCCTCCGGCGAAACCCTGATCTCTGTGCACACTCGGATCGTCTACCTCCCTAGACGTTCCTCTGACAGGGGTATCCCGGCGTAGCTCTCTCTTGTTTTGTGTTTTTTTAGGTCATAGGGTGATGTATAACCATGTTGGTTCACAATTTGGGGCACTATCCTACCCGGTTTCACCTAAACGGGGAGATTCCCCCCTTATACGGGTACGGAACCTTCGCCTCTAGGTTAGAGCGCATGCATGCGAGGGGGACACATGCAAGCACCTAGACCAACCTCTCACCACACTCACACACATATGCTAGGGACACATGCAAGTCCTCATCTGATTCTGATGTTCTCGTGGTCTTCCTCCGGCAAAACCCTGATCTCTGTGCACACTTGGATCATCTACCCCCTAGACGTTCCTCTGACAGGGGTAGCCCGGCGTATCTCTCTCTTGTTTTGTGTTTGTTTAGGTCATAGGGTGATGTAAAACCATGTTGGTTCACAAGTTGGGGCACTATCCTACCCGGTTTCACCTAAACGGGGAGATTCCCCCCTTATACGGGTATGGAACCTTCGCCTCTAGGTTAGAGCGCATGCATGCGAGGGGGGACACATGCAAGCACCTATACCAACCTCTCACCACACTCACACACATATGCTAGGGACACATGCAAGTTCTCATCTGATTCCGATGTTCTCGTGGTCTTCCTCCGGCGAAACCCTCATCTCTATGCACACTCGGATCGTCTACCCCCCTAGACGTTCCTCTGACAGGGGTAGCCCGGCGTAGCTGTCTCTTGTTTTGTGTTTTTTTAGGTCATAGGGTGATGTAAAACCATGTTGGTTCACAAGTTGGGGCACTATCCTATCCGGTTTCACCTAAACGGGGAGATTCCCCCATTATACGGGTACGGAACCTTCGCCTCTAGGTTAGAGCGCATGCATGCGAGGGGGACACATGCAAGCACCTATACCAACCTCTCACCACACTCACACACATATGCTAGGGACACATGCAATTTCTCATCTGATTCCGATGTTCTCGTGGTCTTCCTCCGGCGAAACCCTCATCTCTGTGCACACTCGGATCGTCTACCCCCCTAGACGTTCCTCTGACAGGGGTAGCCCGGCGTAGCTCTCTTGTTTTGTGTTTGTTTAGGTCATAGGGTGATGTAAAACCATGTTGGTTCACAAGTTGGGGCACTATCCTACCCGGTTTCACCTAAACGGGGAGATTCCCCCTTATACGGGTACGGAACCTTCGCCTCTAGGTTAGAGCGCATGCATGCGAGGGGGGACACATGCAAGCACCTATACCAACCTCTCACCACACTCACACACATATGCTAGGGACACATGCAAGTTCTCATCTGATTTCGATATGCTCGTGGTCTTCCTCCGGCGAAACCCTGATCTCTGTGCACACTCGGATCGTCTACCCCCCTAGACGTTCCTCTGACAGGGGTAGCCCGGCGTATCTCTCTCTTGTTTTGTGTTTGTTTAGGTCATAGGGTGATGTAAAACCATGTTGGTTCACAAGTTGGGGCACTATCCTACCCAGTTTCACCTAAACGGGGAGATTCCCCCCTTATACGGGTACGGGACCTTCGCATCTAGGTTAGAGCGCATGCATGCGAGGGGGGACACATGCAAGCACCTATACCAACCTCTCACCACACTCACACACATATGCTAGGGACACATGCAAGTTCTCATCTGATTCCGATGTTCTCGTGGTCTTCCTCCGGCGAAACCCTCATCTCTGTGCACACTCGGATCGTCTACCCCCCTAGACGTTCCTCTGACAGGGGTAGCCCGGCGTAGCTCTCTCTTGTTTTGTGTTTGTTTAGGTCATAGGGTGATGTAAAACCATGTTGGTTCACAAGTTGGGGCACTATCCTATCCGGTTTCAACTAAACGGGGAGATTCCCCCATTATACGGGTACGGAACCTTCGCCTCTAGGTTAGAGCGCATGCATGCCAGGGGGACACATGCAAGCACCTATACCAACTTCTCACCACACTCACACACATATGCTAGGGACACATGCAATTTCTCATCTGATTCCGATGTTCTCGTGGTCTTCCTCCGGCGAAACCCTGATCTCTGTGCACACTCGGATCGTCTACCCCCCTAGACGTTCCTCTGACAGGGGTAGCCCGGCGTAGCTCTCTTGTTTTGTGTTTGTTTAGGTCATAGGGTGATCTAAAACCATGTTGGTTCACAAGTTGGGGCACTATCCTACCCGGTTTCACCTAAACGGGGAGATTCCCCCTTATACGGGTACGGAACCTTCGCCTCTAGGTTAGAGCGCATGCATGCGAGGGGGACACATGCAAGCACCTATACCAACCTCTCACCACACTCAGACACATATGCTAGGGACACATGAAAGTTCTCATCTGATTTCGATATGCTCGTGGTCTTCCTCCGGCGAAACCCTGATCTCTGTGCACACTCGGATCGTCTACCCCCCTAGACGTTCCTCTGACAGGGGTAGCCCGGCGTATCTCTCTCTTGTTTTGTGTTTGTTTAGGTCATAGGGTGATGTAAAACCATGTTGGTTCACAAGTTGGGGCACTATCCTACCCAGTTTCACCTAAACGGGGAGATTCCCCCCTTATACGGGTACGGAACCTTCGCCTCTAGGTTAGAGCGCATGCATGCGAGGGGGGACACATGCAAGCACCTATACCAACCTCTCACCACACTCACACACATATGCTAGGGACACATGCAAGGTCTCATCTGATTCCGATGTTCTCGTGGTCTTCCTCCGGCGAAACCCTCATCTCTGTGCACACTCGGATCGTCTACCCCCCTAGGCGTTCCTCTGACAGGGGTAGACCGGCGTAGCTCTCTCTTGTTTTGTGTTTGTTTAGGTCATAGGGTGATGTAAAACCATGTTGGTTCACAAGTTGGGGCACTATCCTACCTGGTTTCACCTAAACGGGGAGACTCCCCCCTTATACGGGTACGGAACCTTCGCCTCTAGGTTAGAGCGCATGCATGCGAGGGGGGACACATGCAAGCACCTATACCAACCTCTCACCACAGTCACACACATATGCTAGGGACACATGCAAGTTCTCATCTGATTCCGATGTTCTCGTGGTCATCCTCCGGCGAAACCCTGATCTCTGTGCACACTCGGATCGTCTACCCCCCTAGACGTTCCTCTGACAGGGGTATCCCAGCGTAGCTCTCTCTTGTTTTGTGTTTGTTTAGGTCATAGGGTGATGTAAAACCATGTTGGTTCACAAGTTGGGGCACTATCCTACCCGGTTTCACCTAAACGGGGAGATTCCCCCCTTATACGGGTACGGAACCTTCGCCTATAGGTTAGAGCGCATGCATGCGAGGGGGGACACATGCAAGCACCTATACCAACCTCTCACCACACTCACACAAATATGCTAGGGACACATGCAAGGTCTCATCTGATTCTGATGTTCTCGTGGTCTTCCTCCGGCCAAACCCTGATCTCTGTGCACACTCGGATCGTCTACCCCCCTAGACGTTCCTCTGACAGGGGTAGCCCGGCGTAGCTCTCTCTTGTTTTGTGTTTGTTTAGGTCATAGGGTGATGTAAAACCATGTTGGTTCACAAGTTGGGGCACTATCCTACCCGGTTTCACCTAAACAGGGAGATTCCCCCCTTATACGGGTACGGAACCTTCGCCTCTAGGTTAGAGCGCATGCATGCGAGGGGGGATACATGCAAGCACCTATACCAACCTCTCACCACAGTCACACACATATGTTAGGGACACATGCAAGTTCTCATCTGATTCCGATGTTCTCGTGGTCTTCCTCCGGTGAAACCCTCAACTCTGTGCACGCTCAGATCGTCTACCCCCCTAGACGTTCCTCTGACAGGGGTAGCCCGGCGTAACTCTCTCTTGTTTTGTGTTTGTTTAGGTCATAGGGTGATGTAAAACCATGTTGGTTCACAAGTTGGGGCCCTATCCTATCCGGTTTCACCTAAACGGGGAGATTCCCCCATTATACGGGTACGGAACCTTCGCCTCTAGGTTAGAGCGCATGCATGCCAGGGGGACACATGGAAGCACCTATACCAACTTCTCACCACACTCACACACATATGCTAGGGACACATGCAATTTCTCATCTGATTCCGATGTTCTCGTGGTCTTCCTCCGGCGAAACCCTGATCTCTGTGCACACTCGGATCGTCTACCCCCCTAGACGTTCCTCTGACAGGGGTAGCCCGGCGTAGCTCTCTCTTGTTTTGTGTTTGTTTAGGTCATAGGGTGATGTAAAACCATGTTGGTTCACAAGTTGGGGCACTATCCTACCCGGTTTCACCTAAACGGGGAGATTCCCCCCTTATACGGGTACGGAACCTTCGCCTCTAGGTTAGAGCGCATGCATTCGAGGGGGGACACATGCAAGCACCTATACCAACCTCTCACCACACTCACACACATATGCTAGGGACACATGCAAGTTCTCATCTGATTCCGATGTTCTCGTGGTCTTCCTTCGGTGAAACCCTGATCTCTGTGCACACTCGGATCGTCTACCCCCCTAGACGTTCCTCTGACAGGGGTAGCCCGGCGTAGCTCTCTCTTGTTTTGTGTTTGTTTAGGTCATAGGGTGATGTAAAACCATGTTGGTTCACAAGTTGGGGCACGATCCTACCCGGTTTCACCTAAACGGGGAGATTCCCCCCTTATGCGGGTACGGAACCTTCGCCTCTAGGTTAGAGCGCATGCATGTGAGGGGGGGACACATGCAAGCCCCTATACCAACCTCTCACCACACTCATACACATATGCTAGGGACACATGCAAGTTCTCATCTGATTCCGATGTTCTCGTGGTCTTCCTCCGGCGAAACCCTGATCTCTGTGCACACTCTGATCGTCTACCCCCCTAGACGTTCCTCTGACAGGGGTAGACCGGCGTAGCTCTCTCTTGTTTTGTGTTTGTTTAGGTCATAGGGTGATGTAAAACCATGTTGGTTCACAAGTTGGGGCACTATCCTACCCGGTTTCACCTAAACGGGGAGATTCCCCCCTTATACTGGTCCTGAACCTTCGCCTATAGGTTAGAGCGCATGCTTGCGAGGGGGGACACATGCAAGCACCTATACCAACCTCTCACCACACTCACACAGATATGCTAGGGACACATGCAAGGTCTCATCTGATTCTGATGTTCTCGTGGTCTTCCTCCGGCCAAACCCTGATCTCTGTGCACACTCGGATCGTCTACCCCCCTAGACGTTCCTCTGACAGGGGTAGCCCGGCGTATCTCTCTCTTGTTTTGTGTTTGTTTAGGTCATAGGGTGATGTAAAACCATGTTGGTTCACAAGTTGGGGCACTATCCTACCCGGTTTCACCTAAACGGGGAGATTCCCCCCTTATACGGGTACGGAACCTTCGCCTCTAGGTTAGAGCGCATGCATGCGAGGGGGGATACATGCAAGCACCTATACCAACCTCTCACCACAGTCACACACATATGCTAGGGACACATGCAAGTTCTCATCTGATTCCGATGTTCTCGTGGTCTTCCTCCGGCGAAACCCTGATCTCTGTGCACACTCGGATCGTCTACCCCCCTAGACGTTCCTCTGACAGGGGTATCCTGGCATAGCTCTCTGTTGTTTTGTGTTTGTTTAGGTCATAGGGTGATGTCAAACCATGTTGGTTCACAAGTTGGGGCACTATCCTACCTGGTTTCACCTAAACGGGGAGATTCCCCCCTTATACGGGTACGGAACCTTCGCCTCTAGGTTAGAGCTCATTCATGCGAGGGGGGACACATGCAAGCACTTCATGTGGTCGTGGTGAGTGCTATTGAGAACCACATGCGATAATAACACTTACAAACATATAGAAATTTCTCGAGGTGTGAGAAGATTCGCAACGACATTTCATGTGGACGTGTAGACTGCTATTCAGAGGGTACGAAATTATCCAATTAATAAAAAAATATATAAATAATTGATACAAATACAAAATTAATGAAAAATAGAGAAGGCTACGCTGAGGGTGACCGTCGGCGTACGTTGCTGGTACGCCGAGGGTGGCCGTCGGCGTATGCTATGCCGAGGGTCGCCGTCGGCCTAACCGACGGCACCGTTAGCGCGCCGTCCGTGCTGGCCGGCATGTGCCACGCGTCCGCTTTCTACGCCGAGGGCCGCCACTACGCTGAGGGTGACCGTCGGTGTAGTGTATACTACGCCGATGACTTGGCTACGCCGAGGGCTGGCCAGTTGGGCTGGCCTGGTGCGGTGCTACGCCGACGGCCCCGACGTTTGGCCATCGGCGTAGCGGACGGCCGTCGGCGTATCTGGCCATTCCTGTAGTGTTTAGGACATCTTTACAGGACCGACTTAAACGGTCGGGGTGTGTCTCAAATTGTCCGTGCGGACGCACCGGACGTGCGCGTCGCTCCGGTGGGCGACCCATCCAGCGAAACGTGTCTGGCCCGATCCATTCATATATCTAATCTGGAGCTTGGTTGCCCGAACGTGCGCGGACAGCGTGGACGTCATGCCCGCGCGTGCCACTGGCCCACCCGCCAGCTACACACGGCATTGATTTCAGACGCGGTCAGTGGCACCGATTTAGACACAACCACGGCAGTGATTCAGAGGTGCTGCGCGGAAGGTTGACCGGCGGCAGCCTGCGCCATCAATAGCAACACGACGGCACGCTGACCCACTCGGCGCCGCCTGCGTTCTCGCGCCGGCATTAATGGCGAAGGAGCGGGAATCTGCGTCTTTTCGCGGGCAAAGGGGCTATTTAACCCTGCGCCCGTCGATGCCGCACTCCTCACCTCTCGCCATTGCCACTACCACCGCCATCGCCTCCACCACCACCACCGTGAACGATGAAGACACCGTCGTGGATGAAGAATGGGAGGGGCAAGAACGGCCACGAGGCGTCTAGCTCTAGTAGCCAGCGCTCCGGCCGGATGCCGGCCTTCCTCCATGGCACGTCCCTGCAGCCTCCGCGGCGGCCGGAGGATTTCTAGGGCCGCCGCGTGGAGGCTCGCCCGCCACCGCGGCCGGAGGGAGAGCGCCGCGGTCGCCAGTACTTCCGCATCACGGAGTGCGAGCACCGCTGGAGGGAGGGACGGAGCATCCAACACAACGACATGTCCCCCCCCCCACCGGTTGGCATCTCAACCGGGACCGTGTCCTGGTGCCGCCCATGCCCAAGGAGGGAAAATGGCTGGCGGAGGAGATCCGCCGCCGGATCAGGGGCCTCGTGCCGGCCCTGTGGTGGGACCCTGGAAGGAGTGGCTCGACTGCGAGCACAAGGTGCGCCGTGCCACCACCATCCGCCATGACCTGCAGTCGGGAGAGGTCTACCGCATCCCCGACATCGACTCGGACAAGGAGGGCACCGTCAACCACTCCGACGCCGAGCTCGGCAGCGAGGACGGCAACAATGAGGGCGGCCACGACGAAATCATCGTCAAGCATAAGGCGGTGGACGACGTCGCCACCAACCTGCCCCCGGAGTACCGTGAGATGCTGGCGCGGGGCTACGAAGAGGACGCCTTCACCGAGCAGGCTATTGCGGCCAGCGCGCTGGAGGAGGAGGCCCAGTGGCGCGGCTACGAGGAGGCCCTCGTGCTCACCCGCATGGTGGCTAAGACGAACGCCCAGCTGCCTCCACCGTCGCCGCTACCGGTTTCGGCGCCTCCGATCGTGCCGGAGGTGGGGATGGAGCTGGCGCACCTTCAGCAGTCGGAGTCGTGGCCTGTGTGGGCGATCAACCCGCCTGCGCCCGCTCCCGCTCCGGCCCTGCCGCGACCCAACCTCTGGACGCCGCCGGAGTACATCGACCTCGACCCGTAGATGGACATGCGGCACCGGCGCGCGAAGATCGGTAGCTAGGGCTAGGATTAGTTTAAATTATGTTTTTTATATTTTAAATGTAAATTAAGTACAACCTTTGCTAGTTTTTCACGTGAGTTGTTTGTGTTTGAATCTGAAAAAAAAAGTTGTCTTGCCCAGCACGGACAAATGGGTCGTGCCGCTGGGCGCGGCTGGCCGGACAGGTTGGACCCTCTACCAAATCAACCGTGGCTAGACCTAAATAGAAAGAAATAGACCGTTTAAGATGACCGTACGAGTCGGTACGGTAGAGATGCCTTTAGTATATCCCATCTGTGTGGTTTGCTAGCGGTGGAAAGTTGAAATATTGTGCGCTCTTAACATCGAGTGGCCAGCTAGCAGGGTTTTCCGACCATGTGCGTGAGTGTATGAGGAGGTAAAGAGAGAAGCAGATACACGTCGATCGGTCAAATAGTAAGGAGTAGCAAGTGTTGAATATAAATACATTTTTTAGGATAATTGATTAGTGTATAAATTCTTTATGATATCAGAGCCAAGAGGTCTTGAGTTCAAAATCCTGCTCACACAGAATTAAAAAAAAGATTCCTGGTCTATTTTTATCCCACGCTAAGGACTAAAATAGGCTAAACGTGAGGGAAAGTGTTGAATATAAATACACTGTTTAGCCATTTCCATCAGATCGGTCTTTTGAAATAATTGGCTAGTGGCCATATGCTCACAAATATCAGTCACGGTTCTTCTGAAAACCCAACTCTACATATACGCGGCCATCTCGGGCTTATCCTGAGCGTCCACACTCGCTTTAAAACCATGTAAATCTTTTTGCATATTGCATAAAACACCCTTAATTATATTCATTTTGTGTCAACAAGCCCTTCTCCTTTTATATAGGAGAACCCACGTTCTTTCCATATTATATAAACTTTTATGAAGAAAACCTTCATCTGACCATAACTTAATTTTGCGTGTGTCAGACCATGCATGGATACAACCTGATTATGTTTGCATCTGACCAAGAACAGCTGCGTCTGACCATACTCTTTCCCCAATCAACGTGGTTCAAGATAATTGAACACAAACAGGGGAAAAAATCCGGATTCGAGTTTGCTAATGGATTTATAAAAAATTGATCACAAACTCGAGCAGCATGAAGAAAATGAAGGGGAGGGAGGGGGGGGGGGGATCACAACATATTTTAGATCGGAACATGAGCCAAAAAACATGAATAAGTTACATCCTTGGCTGTAGTTGGTCACCGGCCAGAGGCTAGAAGAGGGCGGAGAGGAGCAGGAAGGACCCTCCCGTGCCGCCGCCACAAACGCTATCGACGCAGGGCTCGCCGTCGACCTATTGGATCCGAAGGCGGTGGAGCTCTATAGCCTACCGGAGATGGAGCCCCAGAATGATGGAGGGGTCCGCTGCTTTCGGTAGGAGGGATGGAGCAGGCCAGGATGGAGAGGAGACGGCGCGTTCAAAGGACCAGATGAGATAGAGGAGGTAGAGAAACATGAGGCACCGGGCAGCAACAAGATGTACATGGAGCATCTCCGTTCCTATAGAGATGCAAGGTTGTACTGTGTACATGATAAAACTGTAAATTTCTCTTGCACAGATCATGGAGCATTCTAGACTCTTAGATAAGAGGGGGACACCCTAGGTAGAAAACTGCGTTCGGCACGACTCAACTATGGATGTTACTAGCATGCCGCCTCAGCCTACAGCAGCTGGCCCCGCTCCAGTTACACACCCCCGTCTCCATCCAGCCTTGACGACGTGCCGCCTAGAGCGATGGCGGCATAGACTTGCCGCCTGAGCCAACGGCGGAAAGTAACGGATCTAGAATTTTACCGATGGATATGCCGCACCTAAGAAATTGCTATCTAGAAGATATCTATTTAACAATTAAATAAATAATTATAAATTTGCACTGTAATGTAGTATGGAAGCAGTAAGTAATATCTAACAGAAAGATGTCATAACCCGGTGGTGGCGGTGACAACGGCAACTGCGGTGGTTGCGGCGGTGGCGATGATGGGAACAAGAGTATATGATTCATATTTTCTTCAATTGCCTTTATCTGGCTCTTGACTGTCCTCTTCCGACTAGCACAAGAGAGGTGGTCTTCCGGCAAACTTCAATACGAGATGGATTTGAACCAGCGGCAATCATTTTAGCTGGGCGTCTCTCGGAGAAAGATGCAATGTACAATCTCTTTGTCAAAGCTGAAAACTTTCAGGAAAATCAGACCGTGTGCAACAATTAGCAGTACATATGGCTCATTAGTAAAACTCACGCGTGATACTAGAAGTCTAGAATCAAAGGTTACCGTACTACTGTGCCTCGTTGTCAAAAACTTTTCTTATCCCGGTTGCCGGGGAAGCGGCCGGCGAGGCGGCAAGGGGGATTGGAGTCCAACTGCGCGTGGTGCCGGCAGTACCTGGGTCAATGCCCTGATCGACGGCCTGGTTCGGTGATTCCCAAAGTCTCTATCTGAGTTGCAATGGATCCTTGGAGGCTTGGATGCCGGACTAGCTAGCCGGGTGTAGAAGTGTGTTTTAGATCGATCGGAAAGGAGAGTTAGAAACGCGGAACTGCTAGCCGGCTCGATCGATGTTGCCTTTTTTTTTTCCGTTCGATCAACATGACTCCAAGTTTATCTTCTTAGACATGCCGGCCTGCTTATTTCTCTATGCTACTATACATGCATGGGCTGGGCTGCAGGGTATGCCGGGTAGACCACGGCATACCCTGTAGGTCCGCCACTGACGGCGGCAGGCGACACGTGTTGCTTGGCAGGCCTTGCTGCCACCTAGAGGTGGTCTTTTATGCCAACTAGCACGAGGGCCCTCGCAAATGCGAGGGCATCGCCTATAGTTTATTTCCTCTGCGTGTCAAATTTATGGGAAATATTAATACTTCTGGCAATATTAAATTATTAGCTACAATGTATATATGCTCAATGTATATCACATGCTTCGAAGACATCTTTAATCTTTATTTTTTTTATGTTTATCTTTAATTATTTATAATCATGTATATTCATATTATATCAATAGGAAATTATATAATTTGTAACCACCAAAGATATTATGTGAATAAAAAAATAGAGTTACAGGGAACATATTTAATCATCTTTACTTTTCATACAAATGATGATTGTCCTCTGTCCATAGTAATGATCATATATCTTATTTGTATGTCATACTTTATTTTCACAAAGAATCAAGGTTAGATATCTGACGTTTAAATCAGATGTTTAAGACAAAAAGTAGCTTTTCATTTTAAATTGGTTGTAGTCTATAGAAAATTTTGTAAGTCTGTAATCTTATTAATCAAACAGTTGTCCTTATAGTTTATGCCTTATATCAACAAACATGTTTCCAATTATATTAATTTTTAGTAGAAGTAATAATATATATCATGGTTCTGCAGTGTGCAAGCACATGGTGAATTATCTACCACCAAGACTCCTTGCACCGCTCAACCTATATCTTTAATTCAACAAAAAAATATGCAGAGCTCAACTCAATTGCAAAAAACTCATCTAGTTTACATTCTAACAAAATAGAAACTTGTAAAATTATAGCTAGAAATATTTCACTTCTGATCATATCCTATGTGCTAAGGTATCATTGTGATTAGTTGTTTAAATACAAATATGATGATCTATTGGGCCTGGCATGGCATGTACGGATATCAAGATCGGTTGGTTTTGGTCTACTAAGGAACAGGGTCCACATTACTTTCTTTGGTCATGTTTAGAATACCTTTTATCAAAAAAAAATCCACATTACTTTCTTTCGTCATGTTTTAGTAATATATTTTATATATCTATAGAAATAGCATGCCATTTATTTCTAATGGATGCAATAATATGTTTAACTATTTCTATTGTCAATTTTTAACTATTTTTACCATCGTCAATGTTAAACCTACTCGTCAATCTAGTCATTATATGCTCTCGCTCACTTATGTTTGTCGTTTGATGTAACATGACGATACTGTCATGGATGACATAGTATTGACATCTTAGTCTGTCACCATTTGTTACGTGATTGTAAATTTCAATAACATGTGGCAAGTAGTGTTTCTATGGTATCATGGTGCCTTCCACGTTAAAGTATTGTATTATTTTTGGTCTCAAAAAAGTTTTGCAATATTTGCTGATTTTATTTTTTGAGCAGATATATTTGGTGATATATATATGCATATATGTACATACATATGAGTCTAATTTTAAATCTTCTCATAATATGTTTTTTTCACCGACCGTCGGTTTTGGAGTTGGCTTCACTTAGAAAACAATTAGTTTGGAGTTTTTCTTTTTCCCATGACTGGTCAGATTTAGAGCATGTGGTTGCTATAAATTGTATCCGTCTGCTTTTAATTTTGAGGCGAATAAAACATGCTCTAGTGTCTAGCGTCGATACGACTTAGCAGTCCATCCACGGCCGGATGGTTCGATCTTGTAAATACGATACGGTAGGAAAAGTTGATGAGTTTCACGTTTGCCACCTAGTGTCACATTACGATCAAGTTGGAGTTGTTTTCCTGTTAATAATTGACACAGACCTGGTCAAATAAAAAAACAATTGACACGGACTGCTCTTTTGTTTTTGGAACTACACGGGCTACTACTTGGTAACGTGCATGTCTAATTACCGAATATGGACCATCGTCATGATATAGGCCCACAATAAAGACGTGAGCCTGAATTGCACCATGCCAACCAAATACACTGTTACTTACGTAACCATTAATATTTAGTTAAATCCTAGCCTTAGATTTTAAATCTGACTATCAAAAATAATTTAGATGATATGGATCAACCTGGCACCTAGGGGCGGTGACTCCGTTCCCTTCTAGTGCCTCTCTTCAAGCATGATCATGCACATACACATGTTTTTTTACCATACTAAGCTTCAAGCATAAAAAAGTACATGAAAGATTTTCTAGATAATAGCCGATTAATGTGATATTTGCTAGCTATTTTATCTATAAATAATCAGTGTGAAAGGCATGCTACCATATGGACCACATGCTCAACCAAGAGCAATACAAGCTAGTGTGAGGTTTTTACTCTTTTAGTTCTAGATAGAAGACCAACACATGGATGAATTGTGTGGCCAAAAATGTTATCAATGTCTTGTGGATAGTCGGTCGGTTGTACATGATTTTGTAATCAGTCAAATTGGATTATCGTAGCACCAAAATGTGAAAATATGTTTGCAAATTTATTTTCAGAAGTTTTTTGCTATATACAATTGTATTCTAAATTACAACATAGTTATCTTTCTTTTTCTTGCAAAAAATGTTATCCTTGGATTATTACTTCTTGTGAACTCATTCATGTGTCTATAAAACAATTAATTTTCTAACTGCTGAATTTTCTTATTCATGTAATTAGTTCACTTGAAAACGATAAATGCATGTCCATCCAATTTGAACAATTGATCGGATCGATCAGCTTGAGATTTGATCTCTTTGTCCATACGTATTTTACATGGACTATGTCTGGCTAGATCGATCAACTTCGTAGTTGAGATCCAATTTCGTAAGTATTTCATACACATTAAGCATATGATCTCGAACAACTGGGCGGATCGAGAAGCTTTAGAGTTGATCTCCTTATCCATACGTATTTTACACGAAGGCCGGATCGATCAACTTCGGAATTGAGATCCAAGTCTATAAGTATTTTATGTGCATTATGTATTCATAGGATCTCGTAATTTATTCTAACATAAAAGTAGGACATCAAGTATAGTTTTCAGTTGATTTATGAACGGCAGTACGTGACCTTGCCTTGTCCTGATTTCGGTGTATGTATGTGCATTCTCTTGACACGTACAGTAGATTTCCCTTTTCCCCGGTTGTGAAGATTGAGCTGCCTAATATTGCTGGCTAGTGCGACGCAAATATAAAATACTGCTCTGGCTAGTGGGCTGGTAACAATCATGTACGTGATGTGGCCGTGAAGACAATTAAGGTCGTACGTACCTGGTTAAGTGTGAGCAGGATTAATTCAGAAATTTGGCTCTTCAACGATGTACAGGGTGGGCCTTAGTTCTTCGTTTCATGGCCCATGCATAGACTCGCAAAGCTTTCTCGCGTACACCGACCAGGCGTGTCAAACGGACTATAGTTGTGTCAAACCAAATTACGTAGTTACGTAACTACTAATTTTTTGATAAATCCTAGCCGTAAGTATTAGATCTAACCATCAAAATAATTTGGATGATGTGGATCGACGTGGTGCCTCGAAAAACATCCTTATATTGCTTTTAGTATATAATAGATATTTTCAAGAGGTTGTCTTTTTGACTATTCGGTGGTTCTTTTATCAAAAATTCGACAACAAAAACATTTTTGGAAGTTAAGTACGGAGTATGGGCCCTTTCATTCAAGTATTAACTTTGCTCAATAAAGAATGGAAACCAGGTCAGGACCGTCTTGAAAGAAATCTGGCCTCTTGGTTAGATAAGATGCTCTCATATCAAGATCATCTTGTGCTAATTAATTATGTTCTAAATAGTCTACCAATGTTTCGGTTATCTTCCTTTGAAATATCAAAATAAGTACGTAAACGATTAGATTTTTCTAGGTCACGTTTCTTCTGGCAAATAAGTGACCAGTTGAAGAAGAAATACTGCTTACCAAATGAAATATAATTTGTCGACCCAAAGACCAATAGGGCCTAAGGATTGAGGTACATAATATGATGTTTTTTAGCAAATGATTATTTAAACTACTTTCTGAAAAAGGTGTATGGCATGAGATATTGCATAACAAGTACCTCCGTGGCAAAACTCTTTCACAAGTTCATGCTAAGCCCACTGATTTGCCCTTTTCGAAGGGACCGATGAGGGTGAAAAATGACTTATTTGATCAGGATTTTTTGTCGTCACGGACGGGAAAGGAACTCAGTTTTGGGAGGACACTTTGATGGGTGATACCTCAATAGCTTCTCAATATCCCTCTTTATATAATATCATTAGACACAAAGATGTGGTTGTTAATGATGTTCTATCAATGCTCCACTAAACATTGGGTTTACACGAGCTTTGATGTGAATAAGTGGACATCGTGGCTGGACCTAGTAGAAAAATTGATGGGGTTACTTTACGAGAAGAACCAGATACATTTAAGTGGCGGGTAACATAGTTATTAGTAAAATCTATGTATGCCGATTATATCAATGGACACAATAGATTTTTTAAAATACCTATGGAAATTAAAGGTACCGCTAAAAATAAAGATTTTCATGTGGTTTCTTTACAAGAAAGTGTTGCTTACTAAGGATAATCTTGTTAGAAGACAATGACATGGGTGTAAGAAATGTGTCTTTTATGATTCTGATGAAACAATATATCATTTATTTATCTCATGTTCGATGGCACAACTTTTTTGGAGAGTTGCATACTTTACTTTTAATATTACTCCACCTGCTAGTGTAACCGATTTGTTTGGAAACTGGCCAAATGGAGTAGATAAAAACAAAAAAAATCACGAATTAGGGCCGGGGTTTGTGCTCTAGTTTGGGCAATTTAGAATTGTCGAATCGATGTAATTTTCAAAAGAGTAGCAACTCCAATTTTTTTGCAGGTTATGCAAAGGGCGTCTTCAACGATACACTTTGTGATCTTACCTCCTGCCTGTGGAGCAGTTGGGACCTATAGACTTTGGATGCAACCGATTGTTGGCGGTTGTATGGGCTATCTACAATCAAGATGTTTGGTACATGCTAGATGTCAGGATGCTTAGAGTTTTCATTTGTTATTTTTTTAGTGGTTCACTCATATAGCCATCCTAAATGATCCATGAGATGTAAACTTTTATATTTTGATGTTCCGAAACGCTGGAATAAAATCTAGGATGTGTGCAACATTTCAATGCAGAGGCTGGGATGCTCCCATTTTGAAAGAAAAAAATGTGCAAAAGAAGACGAGATTGAGATCTGCACATGAAATGGGTACTACTACTACTACACCGTACTTGCAGAAGGAATGGAAGTACCGTACGCTACTAGCAAATGAAAGCAGTACGATGTACGGTGGCTATGGACCGAGCAAACGGGATTGATTCTAATTTCGTCCTGATCTAGCAACGGGATTGATTCTGATTTCGTCCGTCCTCGCACTACCAGTATGTACATGTATATATATCGGCTGCGTTTAACAACGGACTGCAGCATGAGCAGCGAAGAACGCAAAGTGTGCGGACCGGAACAATTAATGGGGGTTGCGCTCGCGTCGTTGCAGCTGTGTCTAGTGGCCGCAGTGGTCGCCGCCGGCTTGCCGGGCACGGCGACCTGCGTGCCCCCTCCGCTGCCCGTGCTGCCGATCCCGTCGGCGGCGCAGCTCGCCTGGCAGCGACGAGAGGTAATCATGTTCTTCCATTTCGGGATGAACACGTTTACAGACTCCGAGCTGGGCAGGGGCAGCGAGGACCCGTCTCTGTTCGCCCCGGCCGCGCTCAACGCCAGCCAGTGGATGGACGCGGCGGCCGCGGCCGGCGCGTCGCTCGCCATCCTTGTCGCCAAGCACCATGACGGATTCTCCCTCTGGCCGTCCGCCTACACGGACCACTCCGTGCGCGCGAGCCCGTGGCGTGGCGGCGCCGGCGACGTGGTGCACGAGTTCACCGTGGCGGCGCACGCACGGGGCGTCGACGCCGGCCTGTACCTCTCGCCGTGGGACCGTCACGAGAAGCGGTACGGCCGCGAGGTCGCCTACAACGAATACTACCTGGCACAGCTCCACGAGCTCCTGGCCGGGTTAGTTTTTACATCAGAGATGTGATTCTAGCATGCATGATATATCACTTGCAATGTTATACTCCCTCTGATTCATATTAATCGACTTGAATTTGTCTAGATTCGGATATATCTAGACTTGTTTTAATATTAGATACATTCAAATCTAGACAAATTTAAGACAATTAATTTGGATCAGAGGAAGTATTTTATTTTATTGCAATTCTTTTTGACACACATTTCTTTATTTTATTGCTATCTTTTTGACACACATTTATGAAATATGATGAAACTTAATGATACCGTGTAGCACCAATCTTAAAGCAATAAATCAACACATATTAATGGCAGGAAGGTGCACGGGATCTAGCATGCAGGCTACAATTTCCCCTCTCGTTTCTACTCCCTCTATCCTAAGCCTTAAGGCCTATAACTTTTTTAAAAAGTTAAGCCATATAAAGTTTGATCAAACTTTTAGAAAAAACTATCAAAAACTATTATATTATATAGATATCATGTGAAAATATGTTTCATGATGTATAAGAAGATATGAATTGTGTATTATAAATATTAATATTTTTAAAAAAACTTGGTCAAACTTTAGTTAGTTTGACTTCTGAAAAAAGTTATATGCCTTACCTTGGTACGGAGGTAGTATATACTAGCTAGGACACGTCCATATACATGCCATTCCATTTGACTGATTGAAGCATATAAATGTTAATTCATTGCCGATACCATCATTGCAAAGCTCCCTGTGAAGCCTCTCTCTATGGCCAGGCCCTAAATTAGCCTTCAATTTAACCGCTAAATTCATTGTCCGAGCCTTCCGTGTGAAGCATATAAGATTAATTCAATGAAGCATATAAGATTAGTTTAACCGCTAAATTCATTGCCCGAGCCTCCAATGAAGCATATAAGATTAATTCATTGCCCGAGCCTTCCGTGTGAAGCCTCTCTCTACGGCCAGGCCCTAAATTAGCCTCCAATTTAAACCGCTAAATTTTTGGTTTCTAAATTTCTCTTATTTTATTCTTTTTAAAATTTATGTTCAATGTGATTCAATAAAACTTACGTTAATTGGTTTACTTACTTCTGTTGAATAGTTGCATTAGTTGTAGCTCGAATCATATTTGAGTCATATTTTTCTTTCTTTTGATAAGATTTGACCGAAGTTTGCTCTACTTTTAAAAATAAGCTAAAACGGAATAGCCCGCTATAGCTACGCTATAGCCTTTCATAGCGTTTGAAAAAAGTCGCTGCTAAAGGAAATAGCTAGCTATTTTAAACTATATGTCATTGTGAATTGTGTACACGGGTATGGGAGCATGTCGGAGATCTGGTTCGACGGCCACAAGGAAGAGAACGCGACCAACATGACATACCACTTCGACGAGTGGTTTCAGACTGTGAGGCAATTGCAGAGCTCCATCGTCATGTTCTCTGATGCTGGCCCTGATGTCCGATGGGTTGGAAACGAGGACGGTTTCGTTGGAACTACGTGTTGGTCCACCATCAACCGCTCCATGATAACAATCGTCCAGACCGGCCTTGAGGGGTATGCACATAAATATTCACTCCTCGCCAAAATTGATATATATATATATATATAAATTGTGAACATTTATGGTCACAAACCAATATTCTTAAAACCATCATAAATTATACTTTCATATTGTGTATGTTTGGTATCGTAGATATTTGTATTCTTTTCAACATTTGTTCGATAAAGAGCGATTTTATTAGGACTATATGACTTAGAAAGTTCACTCTGACCAAAACCTATATGCATCCAACTATATATATAGTTAGGCAACAGCTAAAATTTTGTTAAATCTTAGTCATAAATTTAGGATGTAACCATCAAAATAGTCAGAATGATGTGACTTAACGTGTTGGTTCTATTAGACATCCGCATCCTGCTTTTAGTTTATAATAACAGAAATAGTTTTTTTTTTGACAACAGAAATAGTTTTTGGTCAAGGTAAAATGTTCCGAAATTTGAGGTCATAAATGTGCCAATCCATCGAGCCTAGCTAGTAGGGCAGTAGAAATTGGCATTACAAAGAATGGATTCTGTGCTTGTCAGGTATTTGAACAAGGGCGACCCGAGGGGGACGGACTGGGTGCCGCCGGAGTGCGACGTGACAATCCGGCCGGGCTGGTTTTGGCACAGGAACGAGACGGCCAAGCCGCTGCGCCAGCTGATGGAGATATACTACACCTCGGTCGGCCGGAACTGCGTGCTGCTGCTCAACGTGCCGCCCAACGCCACCGGCCTGGTGGAGGATGCCGACATCGCCAGGCTCCGCGAGTTCCGCACGGCCCTCACGGGCATCTTCGGCACGGACCTCGCCGAGGGTAGCACGGCGACGGCCAACAGCAAGCGCGGCGGCGGCTTCGCGGCGGGCAACATGCTCGACGGCTCTCACGAGACGTACTGGGCGCCGACGGCCGACATCGGGCGCAGGAACAGGTACTGGATCGAGCTGCGGCTGCCGGCGGCGAACTCGACGGCCGGCGTGCCGGTGCGGCCGTTCAACGTGGTCAGAATACAGGAGCACGTGGCGCTGGGGCAGCGCGTGGAGCGCCACGAGGTGTACGTAGACGGCGTGGCCGTGGCGAGCGGCACGACGGTGGGACACAAGCGGCTGCACCGGCTGGCAGCCCCCGTCACCGGCCGGACGGTGAAGATATGGTTCACGGCGAGGCGTGGGCCGCCACTGGTATCGGCGGTTGGCCTGCACCTTGACCCGTACGCAACCAACGTGATGTAACGAATGGAGGACCGTTTAGAAAGACAATGGAACGCTCACTCGTATTGATCTGAATTTACAGGGCATCCATATGTATAGAGTCAAGCGAATCACCGCGCACGACACGCTCCTGCAGGGACTCGGTCTGTTGAGCGGTGCAACGAACAAGGATTTTCTAGATGTAGCGGAGTGCTGACATCAGAATGCCACGTGCTACCCAGAAAATTGAAAATTTATGAAACTTATGAAACTTTTCTGAAACTGATGAAACATTCCATACTATTCACATACTGTTTCAAATGTTTCAATAATATTTTAGTCAGTTTCAATTAGTGACGTCGGTATGACTATGACATCATCATAACGTTATGCATGTGCGAACTAAAAAAAGGGTAAACAAACACACCAATCTTAAAGCAGACGAGAGTCCTGCATGAACAGACGTCTTCTAAAAGGCTTCTCCTGCAGTGCAAAATGACGTGCCTTAGAGGTGGTCATGCAAAAAAAGCATTCTAGTTGATGGATGGGCGAGGAGTTGGAGCTACCAAGGGCGAGTACCACTAGGATTGTCGCCCGTTTTACAACTGGGCTAAAGGATGCGGGTATCCTCGCATAACCCACTGAGATTTGTTCCTTACAAGAGACCCTTCCAAATTGAACTTGTGCCAATAGATTACTTCACCAAAAAGATTTTCTAGTGACATGATACTTCGTCACCTACAATCGAATCCGTGACCGAAAATACCACGGTGAAGAAAATGGGTTGTCACTAGCACCGTCATGGAAGCTTCGTCATAGATTCATCCAGATGACTGTTTTCACCTTTTTGTCATCCTCAAACAGATTTAGACACTAAATGTTCTAGGTTTAGGTTTTAAATTAGGAATTAGTTTTTAATTCAGTTTTAAAATTATGTATTAGTTTAGTTTTAAAATTGGTGCACTACTGTCGTATACATTATGTACAAATTTTGGCATATTTGTATAATTACTTTTAATTTGGAAGTGTTAAAAAAAGGAAAAATAGACAAAAAAAATTCAACGAGGAATGGCCCGGAATGATCTGGAACTACACTAATTATACACGGTGCGGTTATATATTACATCAGAAACCCCAAAGAAAAATAAAATCCATACGGGTCCCTAACTTTTACAAAAATGACCCTAAGAAAGATTTTGAAAACTCTACCGGGTCCATCAGCACCACTGGAAGAACATGGACCGCCGTTGTGTTCTTCTTCAATGATTTCGGGGACGGAACCACTTGGAATCGGGAAGAGGGGAAGCGCCACCGCTAGTCCTTTGCAAGGCCTCCTCTTGGAGGTTCGCAATACACCGAAAGACATCGTCAGCGTCAAACAAATCCACTTGCTAACCATCTGAGTCAACATCCAAACTTTGGGCATTGAGAATGTTCCACTAAGATATGCAAACCCATGAAATGCTCGTCGCCCTCCCACTCCGATTCCTTCGTCATATTGAGTTTTCCCGCCATCTACACCTCGCAGACTTGGGAGAGAAGATGACACCGATGTAAAGAGAGGATGCAGAGTGCAGCCACTGACTAGCTTATTAACCAAGCTGCTTGACCCCTCATTTCCTAGCATTGGCTCTGACCACTGGAGCACTACTAGGAAGAAGAAGAGGACCAGCAACTCCCCAATGTAGCTCGATTTGTAGAGGAGTAGCTTGAAGGCACAACTTTATTGTCGGAGATCCCCTGGTTCCGCTTCCTCACCCTCAACTCATCTTGCCATCAGAGAAGCTATGCAAGAGAAACGATTCCCGGGCCGCCCCAGATCTAGCCGGAGAGATTTGGTGCTCTACTCCCATACTCCACTTGCGAAACACGACTAGTTGCTCTGGTTTGGCCCAGGATGGCGGTGGAGAGCCTCGGGTACTGTAGCAATAGAGAGGGGGTTGGAATAAATGGACAATTTTCTTCCCAAATACACAAACAAACTCATTTTGGTTAAGAAATGGATTGACCCCTTCGAGTTTCCCTTAGTCAGTGGATCGGAGAAAACTCATGTTCTTCTCTCACCATGGTAGTATAGAGAGAGGGAGTGTGTGTGTGCGCGTGTGTGTGTGTGGGGGGGGGTTATCTTCAGATTAATTCTTAATGAAGGTGCAAAACTTTCATTTTTCACAAAAAACACAGGCAAGTTTGGAGATAAAAACATGTGTAGAACTATCAGCGAAAAAATCTGTTACTCAATAGCATGGTACTAGGCTTCCACATTTATAAATTTATACCTTAATCACATTATTTGTAGATATTCTTTTCAAAATGTGAATCGGTATCAAAGCCAGTTACTGCCTGAAAGTGCTTGTGCACACGCCTACAAAGAGTCAACATCGCTAGGAAGATAGTGAGCATGTGCCGCCGGAGGAAATGCATGGCTTTACTACAATGAAGTGTGTATCTTAGAGCATCTTTACCAGAGGCGATATACTTCGGCGCTTGCAGCACGCTGTGCCAAGTTAGAGCGCCCGACACATGAGCTTTCTCCGCCGAAGGCTTCATTTTGCAGCGCGACAATTGAGCAAAACAAGACCACCCCCTTCCCCCACCAGGCACTACAAATTTGGGCCTTGCAACTATGTCACCATGCACTACAGGAATGGGAAGCTATGTGTAACACCCTCAGAATCGGCCCTATGCAAGTTTTAGCGCTTCCCGCCAAACCCGCATAGAAACGATTCAAAGGTGCCCACCAGGCACTTGCGTGCGGGTGGAAAACGAAGTAATAACATTACACAACAGTCCTCGATGGGACCCACGGAACAGATATATAGACAACACGACTCCATGAGTCAAAATACAGATATACAGAACAAAGATCCAAATCACCTTGTAAACGATAGAGCGTCCAGCTACGGACAAGATGCAAATGGGGCTAAGAGCCCTGAAGAATAACCAATGGCGTCCATAACCCTGCACAGGCCAAGCCGGAAGGGTAACCCTGCTAACGACGTCGATCTCAAAACCTGCTTAAACAAAAGGGGCGCCGACGAAGGGCAAAAGAAAACGAGAGAGCGGTCAGTACTGAGGCCAGTACACGGCGAGGCTAGAATTCGGCGGTCCTCGCCTACATAGGTATGGTGGACTGAAGCGGCAGCGCAGCATGCACTAAACAACCTATAGAGACTCGATATAACTGTCGGCTATCAGAGAGGGGTAAGAAAGACCTATCCGGAACCAACCTGATACTACCACCAGACATACCCATCCTGGTGTTTCCCCCTCGAGACCAAACGAGGAAGTCAACCGAGGAACTCACACCGTTGGCAGTTTTACTCATTCCGTTATAGTTGCGGCAATTACTAGTCAAATATAAATAGCATGAGTCATCCTGATATAATAAGTAGTGGGAAGTTTTAGTTAACCATTCCGTTGTAGTTGCAACACTTACTAGTCAGATACGATTAGCATGAGATATCCCAAACCCAGCAGTTGTTGGTACTTTTATTTAGCCATTCCGTTGCAGTGAAGCTGATTACTAGTCATATCGGATACAAGTCAAATTATAACAGTAAACTTTAGTTATAGTTGTCTATGATCGAGAACTGTGCTCCAAGTCGTCCATAACCGCGGACACGGCTTTTCGAAAAGATTTAACCCTGCAGGGGTGCACCAAAGTATCCACACGCACTTCGACCCTTTTTGCCAGATCAGTTAACATACACCCATCGGTATGTCGGCGGGGCCTAAGTCATGACGTTTCTCAGACCCAAAGCAAGTACATGGGGGCCACCCCACTAAGCTACCGGCAACGAAGTCGGCCGGTCTCCGAGACGGACTCAGGGTTTGGGTGGACGGCGGTAAACGACTGGGAACCCGAAAAGATGACTGGGCTTGTCGATACAGCGAAAACGTGTCCCGATCCTAAACAGTACAGGTGCAGTACATCGCACAATTTAAATAAAGCAGTAAAGCATGGCATAAGTACAGAATAGTAATAAAGCCCCAAACTAATTGTGGCCCCCGGTACAGTACTTTGAAATCAGGTACTAATCGATGGGGTGCCCATACATCCCACATGTGGTTAGCGCGCTCGATCTCGGAACAGGTGTCAAGAACTCGGGGTCCTACGGGACACAAGTGGACGGTTAACAACCAAATAACATCTATTCCCACCTGTGCCTCTGCATTACCTACTTCAATTTTAGTTATTAAACGATAATTAAAGCCATGATCATATCCAACATTAAACATGCGGCAAAACTCCAACAACTGTGGTACTTGACGGCACGCAACAGCACTTGAGCAAGCGACTACGACGCGTGAGTCCAACTATCTACCAATCAACAGGTAATAGGATGTGTCCAAGGCAATATAAGGCTGATACCACGGGTACGAAAACTAGAGCAACGCAACACAGATAGCAATAGATCAACAGGAGGGAATAAATACTATAAAAGAAAGATAGGTAGAAAGGGGGAGATGCTCGCCTGAAAAACATTGCCGAAGGTACATCCGAAGATCGGGGCGAAGCTCACATCAACTCAACGACCTTATCCGCGAAGAAGCAAAACACTAGAATAAACACCGGATGCACTACTTAATAGCACGGCAGAAGATCGGGCATGATGCATGTATGATGTACGACATGGCAAAGGTGCAATGCAATTAGGCATTATTAAGCGGAACCAGGGTTTCGACATTTAATTAAACGGTTCAAGTTATTTATCTACCCCGCAAATTAAATGTTGGGTTAACAGGGCGGAACATGGCATCGGTTCGCTACACCAATTTAAATGGGACCAGTATACGACTAGATTTGCCCGCATATGGATCCCATATTTAATTTAGGTGAATCGGCATAAGGCCCCCAAACCACATGACAAGTATGCATGCATGATCAATTTAATATGCCTCAGTTGATAAGGTCATATTATAGAAATAATGGGGTCTCGGATAGGGAATCACATTAGGTTTCGGCGAACTTGGGCTCCGAGGGGTTCGGGGTCGGTCTCAGGGTCCGGATCTGGGGTTCGGTCTCGGCGGGATCGTTCTCGGATAACAGAGTAGATCTTGGCGTTCCACGAAGAAGGACTTGGTTCGGCGTCGGGGCACATCGGATTTGTCCTGGTCGGTGTTGATCTTGTCGTTGCGAAGATCTTGTCGGGTCCGCGCCATCAAGTCGGTCTTGGCATTCGGGGTGAAGAACTTGGCGTCCTCGAGGAAGTACTTGGCGTATCCGTGTCGACGACCTAGGCGTCCGGGTTCTCGGGCATCAGATCCGGGAAGAAGTACTTGTCGCATCTGCGGTCTTCGGGTTCAGGTAGAAGAGCTCGTCGTCCGGGGATTCTCTGGGTCCGTGATCTGCGGTAGCTAGTCTTGGCGTTCCGTGAAGAAGACCTCGTCGCTCCAGGAGAAGATCTTGGGGTTCCGCGTCGAAGGCCCTCGGGTACGGGGTCTCGACGAACTTGGCGTGTCGATGTCGGATTTCGGGCCCGGCGCCGTGGTTTCTCGAACATCGAATCCTCGGGAGTGGGGTCTTTGGAGTTCCGTGTAGAAGATTTCGTTGAGGGTCTTTAGGTCCCACTTCGGGGTCTCGACCATCGGATCTGTGTCGACGGTGTTCGGGTTTTGGGGTTTTTCTTCGGTTCCATCTTGGCGTCGGCTCAGGATGGACTTGTGCAAGCATAACAGAGAGTCGGCGGGGACGCGACGAGGGAGGAGGTGGCCTGGAGGCACGCAACCAGGGTGACAGCACACCGGCGAGGCGGAGGACAGCAGGGCCGATGGTGCTGCGAGGCGACGCTCGCGTGGCGAGGGGCACGAGACGAGCAGAGAGCATGGCGACGGAAATCCTGAGCGGCGGCGCGGGGTGGAGCTCGGGAGGCCTAGGCCGGTAGGGGCCCGCGACCGGCGGCGGGACGAGCTTGAGAAGCGGTGGCAGCGACGAACGGTGAGGAAGCTCGAGGGCGCGAGGATGGAGGTGCTCGGGGCCGACGGGGTGCACGACGATGCCCGCGGACGAGCGGAGCAGAGGCAGCAGGGAGGCGGGCTCGCCGGCGCGGAGGGCGAGCTCGGGAGGAGAAGGGGAGTCCGGAGGACGGAGGCGAGACCGACCGGCGCGAGGCGGCGGGCAGACCTCGGCGAGGCCGGCGAGGAAGGTGAGGCCGAGGCGAGGACGACCACGGCCGAGGAGATGCGACGCTGGAGGGGGAAGACGCGGCAGCGTCGAGGTTGACCGCGGGGCCGGCGAGGCGGGGCGTCGGGCCAGGGCGGCGGAGTACGGGCGGCTCCGGCAGTGGTCCGAGGCGACGGAGGCGGATGCTGGGGAAGGCGCGCAGGCGGCAGAGGCCTGGGGCGGCGAGGAGAGAAGCCCCCTGGCGGTCGGGTCGGGGATGTAGGAGGGAAGGGGGCAACGGCGGTGGATCGATCGGGTGGGGCGGCACAGAGAAGAACGGGGGAGGGAGAAACGCGGGGTGGGTGGAGAGAGGACGCGGTCCGGGGGAGGGGTGGGCGAGCGACGCGTGGGGAGGTGGGGCCGGGGTGGGCTCCAGCGAGCGGGAGCGTGCGTGTGACTGGGTGTGTGCGGCACGGGTGGAGCGTGGGTGCGGGACAGGGGAAGTGGTGGGGTCCAGTAGGTGGGGCCAGGAGGTGGCCCAGGTGGGGAGGTGGCGCTGGCAGGGTGAGGTGGCGAGCCCGGATTGGCAGGGTGAAGTGGAGAGGGTGAGGTGGCAAACCGTGAGTGGTGGGAGTGAGGTGGAGGGCTGGATAGGACTAGAGTGGGTAGAGTAGGACTGGGTAGTTTTAGGTTTAGATATTTTTGACTAGGGTTTCTTTTGGGCCGGGTAGTAGGGGTCTGATCGGTTGGGCTTTTGGGCCGGCCGGTTGGACTGCCTCCCCAAAATAATATTTTTTTGTTATTTCTTTTATTTTAAAATAAATTTTGTAAATAGTTTTAGATAAATAAAAGATCCGGCTGGACCGACGGTTTAGTTTGAACAAAGGGGGAGGATATTAATATAGAAAACAAAGTAGGTCTTTTAGCACAATAGTTTTAATCAATTAGATGCATGCTGATGTCATGATGATGCACAAGTATTTTTAACACGCGCTTTTCTAGTAGTGGTTTTTGCGGGGCGCCATAATTCGACACCACTAACAATGGATCTCGCCCTCGAGATCCGCCTCATGGTACCGGGAAGAAGGGCGGCGATCTGAATCTTCTCGCATCGTGTAGATCCTCGCGAGACCACTAACAAGAGGTCGTTGCTCCATCTTGAGATTGGCGACACCACCAACAAGCGGTCGTTGATCATGTTCGTCGAGAGGACACTCCGGAGAAACAAAGTCGAAGATAGAGGTCTCAAAAGGTAAGGCCACCTCTAACTTCCGTGGAAGGAGTAAAATTGCATTGGTCCACCCATCCAACGTACAGAAGCGAATGATAAGAGTAGTGGTATGGTCGCGACTCCATCCCGCACTCAAAGCATTACTCTGCACATGAATAGGAGGATTATGCAACCAACTCTCGGAATCAGACTGAAGATCTTGACAATCGAGGTTTGGAACAAAGGAGTGATGCAGGCTCTGCATCGGATCTGGCGTAGATGATGTCGTCGCGTCGGGAAACACCGGAAGGCACAAACAAGGAACAAAGAATGGTGCCACAGTAGATGGATTCCTCAGACAGCATGAACACCGGATGGTAGAACACCGTTATCAAAGGAGGAAGCGAAACCCTGAAGGTACGACGGAACCCAACCACGAGAAATACTGGACTCGAAGAGAGAGAAGAGAGCGGATTCAAAACACGCAGAGGTGAGAGGAGAGCAGCAGAGGGGTAAGGAGTAAAATCAGACCTAATCAGAACTATCCAACCGATTTTTCAAAAATAGTTTTGACACTCTACTTCGGCCGTTAGCTAGGTTATCCTACAGGCTGGACTTGTGGGGTATCGCAACTGCTGAGCTCTGATACCACTCTGTAACACCCTCAGAATCGGCCATATGCAAGTTTTAGCGCTTCCCGCCAAACCCGCATAGAAACGATTCAAAGGTGCCCACCAGGCACTTGCGTGCGGGTGGAAAACGAAGTAATAACATTACACAACAGTCCTCGATGGGACCCACAGAACAGATATATATATACAACACGACTCCATGAGTCAAGAATACAGATATATAGAACAAAGATCCAAATCACCTTGTAAACGATAGAGCGTCCAGCTACGGACAAGATGCAAATGGGGCTAAGAGCCCTGAAGAATAACCAATGGCGTCCATAACCCTGCCCAGGCCAAGCCGGAAGGGTAACCCTGCTAACGACGTCGATCTCAAAACCTGCTTAAACAAAAGGGGCGCCGACGAAGGGCAAAAGAAAAAGAGAGAGCGGTCAGTACTGAGGCCAGTACATGGCGAGGCTAGAATTCGGTGGTCCTCGCCTACATAGGTATGGTGGACTGAAGCGGCAGCGCAGCATGCACTAAACAACCTATAGAGACTCAATATAACTGTCGGCTATCAGAGAGGGGTAAGAAAGACCTATCCGGAACCAACCTGATACTACCACCAGACATACCCATCCTGGTGTTTCCCCCTCGAGACCAAACGAGGAAGTCAACCGAGGAACTCACACCGTTGGCAGTTTTACTCATTCCGGTATAGTTGCGGCAATTACTAGTCAAATATAAATAGCATGAGTCATCCTGATATAATAAGCAGTGGGCAGTTTTAGTTAACCATTCCGTTGTAGTTGCAACACTTACTAGTCAGATACGATTAGCATGAGATATCCCAAACCCAGCAGTTGTTGGTACTTTTATTTAGCCATTCCGTTGCAGTGAAGCTGATTACTAGTCATATCGGATACAAGTCAAATTATAACAGTAAACTTTAGTTATAGTTGTCTATGATCGAGAACTGTGCTCCAAGTCGTCCATAACCGCGGACACAGCTTTTCGAAAAGATTTAGCCCTGCAGGGGTGCACCAAAGTATCCACACGCACTTCGACCCTTTTTGCCAGATCAGTTAACATACACCCATCGGTATGTCGGCGGGACCTAAGTCATGACGTTTCCCAGACCCAAAGCAAGTACATGGGGGCCACCCCACTAAGCTACCCGCAACGAAGTCGGCCGGTCTCCATGACGGACTCAGGGTTTGGGTGGACGGCGGTAAATGACTGGGAACCCGAAAAGATGACTGGGCTTGTCGATACAGCGAAAACGTGTCCCGATCCTAAACAGTACAGGTGCAGTACATCGCACAATTTAAATAAAGCAGTAAAGCATGGCATAAGTACAGAATAGTAATAAAGCCCCAAACTAATTGTGGCCCCCGGTACAGTACTTTGAAATCAGGTACTAATCGATGGGGTGCCCATACATCCCACATGTGGTTAGCGCGCTCGATCTCGGAACAGGTGTCAAGAACTCGGGGTCCTACGGGACACAAGTGGACGGTTAACAACCAAATAAAATCTATTGCCCACCTGTGCCTCTACATTACCTACTTCAATTTTAGTTATTAAACGATAATTAAAGCCATGATCATATCCAACATTAAACATGCGGCAAAACTCCAACAACTGTGGTACTTGACGGCACGCAACAGCACTTGAGCAAGCGACTACGACGCGCGAGTCCAACTATCTACCAATCAACAGGTAATAGGATGTGTCCAAGGCAATATAAGGCTGATACCACGGGTACGAAAACTAGAGCAACGCAACACAGATAGCAATAGATCAACAGGAGGGAATAAATACTATAAAAGAAAGATAGGTAGAAAGGGGGAGATGCTCGCCTGAAAAACTTTGCCGAAGGTACATCCGAAGATCGGGGCGAAGCTCACATCAACTCAACGGCCTTATCCGCGAAGAAGCAAAACACTAGAATAAACACCGGATGCACTACTTAATAGCACGGCAGAAGATCGGGCATGATGCATGTATGATGTACGACATGGCAAAGGTGCAATGCAATTAGGCATTATTAAGCGGAACCAGGGTTTCGACATTTAATTAAACGGTTCAAGTTATTTATCTACCCCGCAAATTAAATGTTGGGTTAACAGGGCGGAACATGGCATCGGTTCGCTACACCAATTTAAATGGGACCAGTATACGACTAGATTTGCCCGCATATGGATCCCATATTTAATTTAGGTGAATCGGCATAAGGCCCCCAAACCACATGACAAGTATGCATGCATGATCAATTTAATATGCCTCAGTTGATAAGGTCATATTATAGAAATAATGGGGTCTCGGATAGGGAATCACATTAGGGTTCGGCGAACTTGGGCTCCGAGGGGTTCGGGGTCGGTCTTAGGGTCCGGATCTGGGGTTCGGTCTTGGCGGGATCGTTCTCGGATAACAGAGTAGATCTTGGCGTTCCGCGAAGAAGGACTTGGTTCGGCGTCGGGGCGCATCGGATTTGTCCTGGTCGGTGTCGATCTTGTCGTTGCGAAGATCTTGTCGGGTCCGCGCCATCAAGTCGGTCTTGGCATTCGGGGTGAAGAACTTGGCATCCTCGAGGAAGTACTTGGCGTATCCGTGTCGACGACCTGGGCGTCCGGGTTCTCGGGCATCAGATCCGGGAAGAAGTACTTGTCGCAGCTACGGTCTTCGGGTTCAGGTAGAAGAGCTCGTCGTCCGGGGATTCTCTGGGTCCGTGATCTGCGGTAGCTAGTCTTGGCGTTCCGTGAAGAAGACCTCGTCGCTCCAGGAGAAGATCTTGGGGTTCCGCGTCGAAGGCCCTCGGGTACGGGGTCTCGACGAACTTGGCGTGTCGAGGTCGGTTTTCGGGCCCGGCACCGTGGTTTCTCGAACATCGAATCCTCGGGAGTGGGGTCTTCGGAGTTCCGTGTAGAAGATTTCGTCGAGGGTCTTTAGGTCCCACTTCGGGGTCTCGACCATCGGATCTGTGTCGACGGTGTTCGGGTTTTGGGGTTTTTCTTCGGTTCCATCTTGGCGTCGGCTCAGGATGGACTTGTGCAAGCATAACAGAGAGTCGGCGGGGACGCGACGAGGGAGGAGGTGGCCTGGAGGCGCACAACCAGGGTGACAGCGCACTGGCGAGGCAGAGGACAGCAGGGCCGATGGTGCTGCGAGGCGACGCTCGCGTGGCGAGGGGCGCGAGACGAGCAGAGAGCATGGCGACGGAAAGCCTGAGCGGCGGCGCGGGGTGGAGCTCGGGAGGCCTAGGCCGGTAGGGGCCCGCGACCGGCGGCGGGACGAGCTTGAGAAGCGGTGGCAGCAACGAACGGTGAGGAAGCTCGAGGGCGCGAGGATGGAGGTCCTCGGGGCCGGCGGGGTGCACGGCGATGCCCGCGGACGAGCGGAGCAGAGGCAGCAGGGAGGCGGGCTCGCCGGCGCGGAGGGCGAGCTCGGGAGGAGAAGGGGAGTCCGGAGGACGGAGGCGAGACCGACCGGCACGAGGCGGCGGGCAGACCTCGGCGAGGCCGGCGAGGAAGGTGAGGCCGAGGCGAGGACGACCACGGCCGAGGAGATGCGACGCCGGAGGGGGAAGACGCGGCAGCGTTGAGGTTGACCGCGGGGCCGGCGAGGCGGGGCGTCGGGCCAGGGCGGCGGAGTACGGGCGGCTCCGGCAGTGGTCCGAGGCGACGGAGGCGGATGCTGGGGAAGGCGCGCAGGCGGCAGAGGCCTGGGGCGGCGAGGAGAGAAGCTCCCTGGCGGTCGGGTCGGGGATGTAGGAGGGAAGGGGGCGGCGGTGATGGATCGATCGGGTGGGGGCGGCACAGAGAAGAACGGGGGAGGGAGAAACGCGGGGTGGGTGGAGAGAGGACGCGGTCCGGGGGAGGGGTGGGCGAGCGACGCGTGGGGAGGTGGGGCCGGGGTGGGCTCCAGCGAGCGGGAGCGGGCGTGTGACTGGGTGTGTGCGGCACGGGTGGAGCGTGGGTGCGGGACAGGGGAAGTGGTGGGGTCCGATAGGTGGGGCCAGGAGGTGGCCCAGGTGGGGAGGTGGCGCTGGCAGGGTGAGGTGGCGAGCCCGGATTGGCAGGGTGAAGTGGAGAGGGTGAGGTGGCAAACCGTGAGTGGTGGGAGTAAGGTGGAGGGCTGGATAGGAATAGAGTGGGTAGAGTAGGACTGGGTAGTTTTAGGTTTAGATATTTTTGACTAGGGTTTCTTTTGGGCCGGGTAGTAGGGGTCTGACCGGTTGGGCTTTTGGGCCGGCCGGCTGGACTGCCTCCCCAAAATAATATTTTTTTTGTTATTTCTTTTATTTTAAAATAAATTTTGTAAATAGTTTTAGATAAATAAAAGATCCGGCTGGACCGACGGTTTGGTTTGAACAAAGGGGGAGGATATTAATATAGAAAACAAAGTAGGTCTTTTAGCACAATAGTTTTAATCAATTAGATGCATGCTGATGTCATGATGATGCACAAGTATTTTTAACACGCGCTTTTCTAGTAGTGGTTTTTGCGGGGCGCCATAATTCGACACCACTAACAATGGATCTCGCCCTCGAGATCCGCCTCATGGTACCGGGAAGAAGGGCGGCGATCTGAATCTTCTCGCATCGTGTAGATCCTCGCGAGACCACTAACAAGAGGTCGTTGCTCCATCTTGAGATTGGCGACACCACCAACAAGCGGTCGTTGATCATGTTCGTCGAGAGGACACTCCGGAGAAACAAAGTCGAAGATAGAGGTCTCAAAAGGTAAGGCCACCTCTAACTTCCGTGGAAGGAGTAAAATTGCATTGGTCCACCCATCCAACGTACAGAAGCGAATGATAAGAGTAGTGGTATGGTCGCGACTCCATCCCGCACTCAAAGCATTACTCTGCACATGAATAGGAGGATTATGCAACCAACTCTCGGAATCAGACTGAAGATCTTGACAATCGAGGTTTGGAACAAAGGAGTGATGCAGGCTCTGCATCGGATCTGGCGTAGATGATGTCGTCGCGTCGGGAAACACCGGAAGGCACAAACAAGGAACAAAGAATGGTGCCACAGTAGATGGATTCCTCAGACAGCATGAACACCGGATGGTAGAACACCGTTATCAAAGGAGGAAGCGAAACCCTGAAGGTACGACGGAACCCAACCACGAGAAATACTGGACTCGAAGAGAGAGAAGAGAGCGGATTCAAAACACGCAGAGGTGAGAGGAGAGCAGCAGAGGGGTAAGGAGTAAAATCAGACCTAATCAGAACTATCCAACCGATTTTTCAAAAATAGTTTTGACACTCTACTTCGGCCGTTAGCTAGGTTATCCTACAGGCTGGACTTGTGGGGTATCGCAACTACTGAGCTCTGATACCACTCTGTAACACCCTCAGAATCGGCCATATGCAAGTTTTAGCGCTTCCCGCCAAACCCGCATAGAAACGATTCAAAGGTGCCCACCAGGCACTTGCGTGCGGGTGGAAAACGAAGTAATAACATTACACAACAGTCCTCGATGGGACCCACAGAACAGATATATATATACAACACGACTCCATGAGTCAAGAATACAGATATATAGAACAAAGATCCAAATCACCTTGTAAACGATAGAGCGTCCAGCTACGGACAAGATGCAAATGGGGCTAAGAGCCCTGAAGAATAACCAATGGCGTCCATAACCCTGCCCAGGCCAAGCCGGAAGAGTAACCCTGCTAACGACGTCGATCTCAAAACCTGCTTAAACAAAAGGGGCGCCGACGAAGGGCAAAAGAAAAAGAGAGAGCGGTCAGTACTGAGGCCAGTACATGGCGAGGCTAGAATTCGGCGGTCCTCGCCTACATAGGTATGGTGGACTGAAGCGGCAGCGCAGCATGCACTAAACAACCTATAGAGACTCAATATAACTGTCGGCTATCAGAGAGGGGTAAGAAAGACCTATCCGGAACCAACCTGATACTACCACCAGACATACCCATCCTGGTGTTTCCCCCTCGAGACCAAACGAGGAAGTCAACCGAGGAACTCACACCGTTGGCAGTTTTACTCATTCCGGTATAGTTGCGGCAATTACTAGTCAAATATAAATAGCATGAGTCATCCTGATATAATAAGCAGTGGGCAGTTTTAGTTAACCATTCCGTTGTAGTTGCAACACTTACTAGTCAGATACGATTAGCATGAGATATCCCAAACCCAGCAGTTGTTGGTACTTTTATTTAGCCATTCCGTTGCAGTGAAGCTGATTACTAGTCATATCAGATACAAGTCAAATTATAACAGTAAACTTTAGTTATAGTTGTCTATGATCGAGAACTGTGCTCCAAGTCGTCCATAACCGCGGACACAGCTTTTCGAAAAGATTTAGCCCTGCAGGGGTGCACCAAAGTATCCACACGCACTTCGACCCTTTTTGCCAGATCAGTTAACATACACCCATCGGTATGTCGGCGGGACCTAAGTCATGACGTTTCCCAGACCCAAAGCAAGTACATGGGGGCCACCCCACTAAGCTACCCGCAACGAAGTCGGCCGGTCTCCATGACGGACTCAGGGTTTGGGTGGACGGCGGTAAATGACTGGGAACCCGAAAAGATGACTGGGCTTGTCGATACAGCGAAAACGTGTCCCGATCCTAAACAGTACAGGTGCAGTACATCGCACAATTTAAATAAAGCAGTAAAGCATGGCATAAGTACAGAATAGTAATAAAGCCCCAAACTAATTGTGGCCCCCGGTACAGTACTTTGAAATCAGGTACTAATCGATGGGGTGCCCATACATCCCACATGTGGTTAGCGCGCTCGATCTCGGAACAGGTGTCAAGAACTCGGGGTCCTACGGGACACAAGTGGACGGTTAACAACCAAATAAAATCTATTGCCCACCTGTGCCTCTACATTACCTACTTCAATTTTAGTTATTAAACGATAATTAAAGCCATGATCATATCCAACATTAAACATGCGGCAAAACTCCAACAACTGTGGTACTTGACGGCACGCAACAGCACTTGAGCAAGCGACTACGACGCGCGAGTCCAACTATCTACCAATCAACAGGTAATAGGATGTGTCCAAGGCAATATAAGGCTGATACCACGGGTACGAAAACTAGAGCAACGCAACACAGATAGCAATAGATCAACAGGAGGGAATAAATACTATAAAAGAAAGATAGGTAGAAAGGGGGAGATGCTCGCCTGAAAAACTTTGCCGAAGGTACATCCGAAGATCGGGGCGAAGCTCACATCAACTCAACGGCCTTATCCGCGAAGAAGCAAAACACTAGAATAAACACCGGATGCACTACTTAATAGCACGGCAGAAGATCGGGCATGATGCATGTATGATGTACGACATGGCAAAGGTGCAATGCAATTAGGCATTATTAAGCGGAACCAGGGTTTCGACATTTAATTAAACGGTTCAAGTTATTTATCTACCCCGCAAATTAAATGTTGGGTTAACAGGGCGGAACATGGCATCGGTTCGCTACACCAATTTAAATGGGACCAGTATACGACTAGATTTGCCCGCATATGGATCCCATATTTAATTTAGGTGAATCGGCATAAGGCCCCCAAACCACATGACAAGTATGCATGCATGATCAATTTAATATGCCTCAGTTGATAAGGTCATATTATAGAAATAATGGGGTCTCGGATAGGGAATCACATTAGGGTTCGGCGAACTTGGGCTCCGAGGGGTTCGGGGTCGGTCTTAGGGTCCGGATCTGGGGTTCGGTCTTGGCGGGATCGTTCTCGGATAACAGAGTAGATCTTGGCGTTCCGCGAAGAAGGACTTGGTTCGGCGTCGGGGCGCATCGGATTTGTCCTGGTCGGTGTCGATCTTGTCGTTGCGAAGATCTTGTCGGGTCCGCGCCATCAAGTCGGTCTTGGCATTCGGGGTGAAGAACTTGGCATCCTCGAGGAAGTACTTGGCGTATCCGTGTCGACGACCTGGGCGTCCGGGTTCTCGGGCATCAGATCCGGGAAGAAGTACTTGTCGCAGCTACGGTCTTCGGGTTCAGGTAGAAGAGCTCGTCGTCCGGGGATTCTCTGGGTCCGTGATCTGCGGTAGCTAGTCTTGGCGTTCCGTGAAGAAGACCTCGTCGCTCCAGGAGAAGATCTTGGGGTTCCGCGTCGAAGGCCCTCGGGTACGGGGTCTCGACGAACTTGGCGTGTCGAGGTCGGTTTTCGGGCCCGGCACCGTGGTTTCTCGAACATCGAATCCTCGGGAGTGGGGTCTTCGGAGTTCCGTGTAGAAGATTTCGTCGAGGGTCTTTAGGTCCCACTTCGGGGTCTCGACCATCGGATCTGTGTCGACGGTGTTCGGGTTTTGGGGTTTTTCTTCGGTTCCATCTTGGCGTCGGCTCAGGATGGACTTGTGCAAGCATAACAGAGAGTCGGCGGGGACGCGACGAGGGAGGAGGTGGCCTGGAGGCGCACAACCAGGGTGACAGCGCACTGGCGAGGCAGAGGACAGCAGGGCCGATGGTGCTGCGAGGCGACGCTCGCGTGGCGAGGGGCGCGAGACGAGCAGAGAGCATGGCGACGGAAAGCCTGAGCGGCGGCGCGGGGTGGAGCTCGGGAGGCCTAGGCCGGTAGGGGCCCGCGACCGGCGGCGGGACGAGCTTGAGAAGCGGTGGCAGCAACGAACGGTGAGGAAGCTCGAGGGCGCGAGGATGGAGGTCCTCGGGGCCGGCGGGGTGCACGGCGATGCCCGCGGACGAGCGGAGCAGAGGCAGCAGGGAGGCGGGCTCGCCGGCGCGGAGGGCGAGCTCGGGAGGAGAAGGGGAGTCCGGAGGACGGAGGCGAGACCGACCGGCGCGAGGCGGCGGGCAGACCTCGGCGAGGCCGGCGAGGAAGGTGAGGCCGAGGCGAGGACGACCACGGCCGAGGAGATGCGACGCCGGAGGGGGAAGACGCGGCAGCGTTGAGGTTGACCGCGGGGCCGGCGAGGCGGGGCGTCGGGCCAGGGCGGCGGAGTACGGGCGGCTCCGGCAGTGGTCCGAGGCGACGGAGGCGGATGCTGGGGAAGGCGCGCAGGCGGCAGAGGCCTGGGGCGGCGAGGAGAGAAGCTCCCTGGCGGTCGGGTCGGGGATGTAGGAGGGAAGGGGGCGGCGGTGATGGATCGATCGGGTGGGGGCGGCACAGAGAAGAACGGGGGAGGGAGAAACGCGGGGTGGGTGGAGAGAGGACGCGGTCCGGGGGAGGGGTGGGCGAGCGACGCGTGGGGAGGTGGGGCCGGGGTGGGCTCCAGCGAGCGGGAGCGGGCGTGTGACTGGGTGTGTGCGGCACGGGTGGAGCGTGGGTGCGGGACAGGGGAAGTGGTGGGGTCCGATAGGTGGGGCCAGGAGGTGGCCCAGGTGGGGAGGTGGCGCTGGTAGGGTGAGGTGGCGAGCCCGGATTGGCAGGGTGAAGTGGAGAGGGTGAGGTGGCAAACCGTGAGTGGTGGGAGTAAGGTGGAGGGCTGGATAGGAATAGAGTGGGTAGAGTAGGACTGGGTAGTTTTAGGTTTAGATATTTTTGACTAGGGTTTCTTTTGGGCCGGGTAGTAGGGGTCTGACCGGTTGGGCTTTTGGGCCGGCCGGCTGGACTGCCTCCCCAAAATAATATTTTTTTTGTTATTTCTTTTATTTTAAAATAAATTTTGTAAATAGTTTTAGATAAATAAAAGATCCGGCTGGACCGACGGTTTGGTTTGAACAAAGGGGGAGGATATTAATATAGAAAACAAAGTAGGTCTTTTAGCACAATAGTTTTAATCAATTAGATGCATGCTGATGTCATGATGATGCACAAGTATTTTTAACACGCGATTTTCTAGTAGTGGTTTTTGCGGGGCGCCACACTATGCTGACGGCCGGTCGCTACGCCGACGGCCAAACGTCGGGACCGTCGGCGTAGCCATCATCTAGACCAGCCCCGCCAAGCAGCCGTCGGCGTAGAATTGCCCTCGGCATATCCTATGCTACGTCGACATCTGTCTTCGGCGTAGCATACGCCGACGGCTGCCCTCGGCGTAGCTATTTTTTATTTTATCCCATTAAACTATGAAAAGTCATAACTAAATCATTCTAATTCGGAAAAATACAAATAATATATCAAAATTTGCAGAAAAATAATACCTATCTATCTATACTCAAATATTACACATTTGTAAATAAAAATTAAGTAAAACATAAAACATTATATATAGTTTAAAACGGGCATAAAAAATTCAAAAATAATCGAAACAATGCAAAACCTTCGCGTGGTTTTATATTATGTGACATAGTTAGAAGGAAAAATATCAAACTTGGTATATTGATTATGTCATAAAGAAACCTTCACAAAATGACCTATCTCATTCGAGGTTTCTTGGCTTTCGGGTCAAATGACCAACGTTATGGCTAGAATCAAGGCATAGTTTGTGATAATGTGCCCATATTGTGCATACATGTGTATCATAGGATGGCGAACAATGTTGCAGGAGGAATGTTTCCTTTTTGTCGCACCAAAAAGCCATTTTCTATTTTCTGAGCATAAAAAGGACGGTTTTGTGAAGCAACCACCAAATGGCTAATTCAAAATACTACCACCACATTTTACAAAAATAATAGACCACCTTATATGGACAGTGTCCCAACAGGGGGATCCGAAACCTTTCCGTCCACCTCTGGTGAAAAAGACAAATTCTTGCCGAATCGGCAGGAAGTGGGTCAGATATGAACTACAGGTACATGATCCGATGCTCATGTTTTTTACAAAAATCATTTTTAGGTTCACAATATGCTATTTTATCAAATATCCAATGAAAGTTTAGCGAGGCTCGTCCCCGAGCTAAGAATCTTCATGCCCGCCGTTCGACAAAGTTTGACGATAGTTTAAAATAGGCATAAAAAATTTAAAAACGATCGAAACAATGCGAAACCTTCGTGTGGTGTCATATTATGTAAAATAGTTATAAGTAAAAATATCAAACTTGATATATTGATTATGTCTCAAAAAAACCTTCACAAAATGACCTATCTCATTCGAGGTTTCTTGGCTTTCGGATAAAAATGACCAATGTTATGGCTAGGATAAAGGCATTGTTTGTGATAATGTGCCCATATTGTGCATACACATGCATCATGGGATGGCGAACAATGTTTCAGGAGGAAGTTTTCCTTTTCGTCGAACCAAAAAGCCATTTCCCATTTTCCGAGCACAAAAAAACAGACGGTTTTGTGAAGCAACCATCAAATGGCTAATTCAAAATGCTACCACCATATTTAAAAAAATACTATACCACCTTATATGGACAATGTCCCAACAGGGGGATCCGAAACCTTTCCGTCCACCTCTGGTGAAAAAGACAAATTCCTGCCGAATCGGTAGGAAGTGGGTAAGATATGAACTACAGGTACATGATCCGATGCTGATGTTTTTTTACAAAAATCATTTTTAGGTTCACAATATGCTATTTCATCAAAGATACAATGCAAGTTTAGCGAGGCTCGGCCCCGAGCTAAGAATCTTGATGCCCGCCGTTCGACAAAGTTTGACGATAGTTTAAAACGGGCATAAAAATTCAAAACCGATCGAAACAATGCGAAACCTTCGATTGGTGTCATATTATGTGACATAGTTATAAGTAAAAATATCAAACTTGATATATTGATTATGTCTCAAAAAAATCTTCATAAAATGACCTATCTCATTCGATGTTTCTTGGTTTTCGGGTCAAATGACCAATGTTATGGCTAGAATGAAGGCATAGTTTGTGATAATGTGCCCATATTGTGCATACACATGCATCATGGGATGACGAACAATGTTGCAGGAGGAAGTTTTTCTTTTCGTCGCACCAAACAGCCATTTCCCATTTTCCGAGCATAAAAAGGACGATTTTGTGAAGCAACCACCAAATGGCTAATTCAAAATACTACCACCACATTTTATAAAAATAATAGACCACCTTATATGGACAATGTCCCAATAGGGGGATCCGAAACCTTTCCGTCCATCTCTGAAAAAGACAAATTCCTGCCCAATCGGTAGAAAGTGGGTCAAATATGAACTACGGGTACATGATCCGATGCTCATGTTTTTTAGAAAAATCATTTTTAGGTTCACAATATGCTATTTTATCAAAGATCCAATGCAAGTTTTCGTTTTCATCGCACCAAAAAGCCATTTTTCATTATCCGAGCGTAAAAAGGGAATTTTCTAAAGCAACCACCAAATAGATAATTCAAAAATGGAGGGTTTGTGATTAGTTGATATGGATATCATATTTGGATTCCTCGCATTTTTCTGATCAATTTAGACATATTATTTGTTAAATTCCGATTTACAGATTTAAAGATATTAATTATTCCATATTAAATAGAAAAATACAAAAAGTAAAATTATTATATTTTTATTTGAATTCAATAATATTTTTACTTATTCATTAATGTTTACTTAAATAATTGTTTGTAATTTCAAAAAATATAAACACGTGACATGTTGATATAATGGTTAATAGGATTGATATCATAGTATTGACAACAATGTATGAATTACTTTGCGGAAACAGATTCTGAAGGAACGAGGAAGTTAAGCGTGCTGGAGCTGGAGTAGTATTAGGATGGTTGACCGGCTGAAAGTTCGATCAAGACTGCAATTTAATTAAATATTAAGTGTAATTAGTGTTAAAAATATTCAAAGTGAGAGATTAACGAGTCAAACAATTCAAAGATTCAAAAATTGAAAAAAAAAAATTTAAAAAAAAAATGTTTTTGCAACCTGTCGACAAGCTATGCCGACGAGAGCTACGCCGAGGGCATTGCCCTCGGCGTAGCATACGCCGACGGCCTCTATGTGCTCCACCGAGGGAGTCCTTTGCCGAGGAGGCTACGCCGAGGGTAGCCGTCGGCGTACCATACGCGGAGGGCATTTTATCCTACGCCGACAGCTTTTTGCCCTTGGCATAGCGCGCTCGTCCTGTAGTGATGTCACATAATACGACACCACGTGGTTATTTGTAATATTCCAAGTTTGACATTTTTCATTGCAACTATGTCACATAATATAACACCACATGAAGGTTATACATTATTTGGATCGATTTTGAATTTCTTATGCCTGTTTCAAACTATGGTCAAAACGGCGGGCATGAAGATTCTTAGCTTGGGGATGCGCCTTGCTAAACGACAGGAAACCGGTAGGAGGTTGAGAGTGTGGCGGATGGGGTCTACGTTGAGGGCTTGTGCGACGAGCGGCATGCATGAGCGTCGTGTGGTGCTCGACGATGGAAGTGGGAGAAGGAATATAGACAATTAATATATAGACAATTGCGTGTTAATATATAGACAATTATACAATCAATCTACCTAATCTTAGCTATAAATGGGAGATTACAATATTTAGGATTATCCTGAATTTAGGGGATTAATTAGGAGTATATGACGGGATTAATTAGGAGTATATGACGATTCCATAGTATTGAAGTGTACCAAAAATACATACAAATGGAGATTTTTCCAAAGGGCTACAAGAGAGATGCCTTTGAATATAATCAACCTACTACAGCCGCAGCTCAGCAGGCACCTCTGGCATTGATGAAGGGCAACGATACATGAAAAAAGAAGTGTTGTACAGTATTTATTTAACCGTTACTAATCATCACGCATGTCTGGTAAAGTGAAACGACATAGAAAAGCATTGCGTGTTACTTCAAAAAAAGAAAAGCAATGTGTTTGATAAAGAAAAGTGTTACAACAACAAAGGAAGGCGCATGTGCAATGTGTTTGATAAAGAAAAGTGTTACTTCCCGTGGCGCGCCCCCTCCACCTATATAAAGAGGGGCAGGGCTGCCCCTCCAACACACAACTCCACCACCCCGCAAACCCTAGCCCTAGCCGCCGGCCCCTCCTACAGCCGCCACCGCCTAGCTAACCCTAGCTGCCGGCCAAGCCTCCTCCTTGGTGTGTCTAAACCCTAGATCGCCGAGGAGCTCTCTCATAGTCCACCATACTCGCTCCGGCTTAAGGCGAAGCCCTGCGAGATCTCCCCTCTACTTCCGGTACCACGCCGTTGTGCTGCCGGAATCGCGAGGAGAGTGCTACAACCTCCGCTGCCTGCTGGAACAAGGGAGAGGAAGGTCTTCGTCGAGTACCGAACGTGTGACCGACTGCGGAAGCGCTGCCGGAACGCGGCGCCGGAAGGATCGTCTACGCGATCTTGAGATCGGGAAGAGTACGACTACATCACCCACAAGAATCCGCTCTCGTTAAACACTTTGGAATCTTCGAGGGTGAGTTATTCCATCGACTCGTTGCTACAATCTAGTAGATAGATTTTGGCTTGTTTGTTTGTATGCAATAGAAATTTTTTGTTTTCCATGCTACGAAACCCTACAGTGGTATCAGAGTCGTGTCTATATGTAGATCTGTTGCACGAGTAGAACACAATGGTCATTGTGGGCGTTGATGCTTTTATTGTCGATTGCTTCTTGTGTACTTTGCATCTTGCGGGATGTTGGGATGAAGCGGCCCGGGCTAACCTTACATGACATCGTTCATGAGACTTGCTCCATGCTTGACATGCAACTTGTATTGCATAAGTGGCTTTGCGGGTGCCTGTTTCTCCCAGCATAGTTAAGATTCAATTTACAACGGGTGATTGTCAATACTAGTATCAATGTTGTGGTTCTTGCTCGTAAGTTAGAACGACACTTATTGAAAGCCCCAAACCACGTAAAACATGCAAAGAAAGTAGAGGCGTCTAACTTTGTTTTGCAGGGGTGTGCTGTGATATGATATGGCCATGATTGTGATTATATTTGATGTATGCAATGTTCCTTATTGTAAGTTGGCAACCGGCAGGAGCCATATGGTTGTCTTTAATTTTGTTAAGACCCGCGTGTCTATTCAAAGTAGTTGTAATAGTTGAAGCCGGTGGACGACAACCATGGAGAAGCGTCATTGACCTTGATGCAATGCCGGTGATGATGGAGATCATGTTCGTTCTTAAAGATGGAGATCGGAAGCACAAATAAGAAAGGCCATATCATATCACATATTATGAATGGCATGTGATGTTAATACTTTATGCATCTTGTATTGCTTAGTTAACAACGGTAGCATTATAAGATGATCCCTCATGCACATGAATTTCAAGTCATAAAGTGTTCACCCTTAGTTAGCACCGTGGATAAAGCTTGTTGTTTCGAAGCACCACGTGATGATCGGGTGTGTTAGATTCCGCAAGTGTATACAACGTGAGCAAGCCAGATTTGCTCATGCAGAAACTAAGGTTTGATATTGACGAGCCTAGCATGTACAGACATGGTCTCGGAACACGGATCACCGAAAGGTAAAGCATGAATCATATAGTATATATGATGAACATGTCGATTGTTCGCCATTGAAACTATATCAACTCTCGTGATGATCGTTGTTGATGTGGTGGATTTGGTTCGTGTGATCACAAAAACAATGTGAGGGATGTTGTTTTGAGTGGGATTTCACCTAGATTAATTTAACTATTAATTAGAACTCAATTTGTCATAAACTTAGTCTAAACTATTGCAAATATGTTGTAGATCAATGGCGGCCCCTACCATCAATTTTAATGCGTTCCTAGAGAAAGAAAAGTTGAAAAACAATGGAAGCAACTTCGCGGATTGGTTCCGCAATTTGAGGATTGTCCTCACAGCTGGTAATTTGACCTATGTGCTGGATGCACCGCTGGGTGACCCACCTGCAGCTACTACTACCGATGAAGTAAAGAATGTTTACCTCGCTCGGAAGACTCAGTACTCCACAGTTCAGTGTGCTATCTTGTATGGTTTAGAATCGGAGCTTCAGAAAAGGTTTGAGAATTCGGACCCACATGATATTGTCCGTGATCTCAAATTGATCTTTGAGACTCACGCGGCGATTGAGAGCTATGAGGCTTCTGAAAAGTTCTTTAACTGCAAGATGGAAGAGGGCAGCTCCGTTAGTGAGCATGTGCTTAAGATGTCTGGGCACGCAAACAAACTTCAAAGCTTGGGTATAGTGATTAATAATGCTTTGGGGATTTACCGTGTCCTCCAATCACTACCACCAAGTTACAAGAACTTTGTGATGAACTACAATATGCAAAACATGAACAAGCAGTTGCCAGAACTCTTTGCCATGTTGAAATCTGCAGAAGTGGAGATCAAGAAAGAGCACCAAGTGTTGATGGTCAATAAGACCACCAAATTCAAGAAAGGCAAGTCTAAGCAAAAGGGACACTTCAAGAAGGGTGGTAAGAAAGTTACCGCGCCGACGAAGAAGACCAAGGCTGGACCTAAGCCTGATACTGAGTGCTTTTACTCCATGGGAGAAGGTCACTCGAAGCGGAATTGCCCAAAGTACTTGGTGGATTTGAAGAACGGGAACATCAAGAAGAAAGGTATATCCGATATACATGTTATTGATGTGTATCTCACTAGTACTCGTAGTAGTGCCTGGGTATTTGATACTGGTTCGGTTGCTCATATTTGTAACTCGAAACAGGTGTTGTAGAATAAACGGAAGCTAGCGAAGAACGAGGTGACGATGCGTGTGGGAAACGGATCAAAGGTTGATGTGATCGCGGTCGGCATGCTACCCCTTCATCTACCATCGGGATTAGTTTTATACTTAAATAATTGTTATTTGGTGCCTGCGTTAAGCATGAACATTATATCGGGATCTTGTTTATTGCGAGACGGTTACTTGTTTAAGTCCGAGAATAATGGTTGTTCGATTTATATGAGTAATATGTTTTATGCACATGCACCTTTGATAGATGGTCTATTCTTATTGAATCTCGATAGTGGAAATACACATATTAATAACATTGAGGCTAAACGTTTGAAATCGAGCGATAATTTGACCTATATGTGGCACTGTCGTCTTGTTCACATTGGAGTGAAGCGTATGAAGAAACTCCATTCCGATGGACTTCTTGAATCACTTGATTTCAAATCACTTGAAAGATGCGAAGCATGTCTGATGGGTAAAATGACTAAGACTCCATTTTCTGGTATGATGGAGCGAGCTACGGACTTATTGGAAATCATACATACCGATGTGTGTGGTCCAATGAGTGTAGCATCGCGCGGTGGTTATCGTTATGTTCTTACCTTCACGGATGACTTGAGTAGATATGGGTATATCTATTTCATGAAACATAAGTCCGAAACTTTCGAGAAGTTTAAGGAATTTCAAAGTGAGGTAGAGAATCAACGTAACAAGAAGATTAAATTTCTACATTCTGATCGTGGAGGTGAATATCTAAGTTACGAGTTTGGCGAGCATTTGAAGAAATGCGGAATACTTTCACAATTGACACCGCCGGGAACACCACAGCGTAATGGTGTGTCCGAACGTCGTAATCGAACTCTCTTAGATATGGTTCGTTCTATGATGTCACTTACAGATTTACCGCTATCATTTTGGGGTTATGCATTAGAAACAACCGCATTCACTTTAAATAGGGCACCATCTAAATCCGTTGAAATGACACCGTATGAATTATGGTTTGGGAAGAAACCTAAATTGTCGTTCCTTAAAGTTTGGGGTTGCGAAGCCTATGTAAAGAAGTTACTGCCGGACAAGCTAGAACCCAAAGCGGAAAAATGCGTCTTCATAGGATACCCGAAGGAAACTATCGGGTATACCTTCTATCATAGATCCGAGGGCAAAATCTTCGTTGCCAAGAATGGATCCTTTATAGAGAAGGAATTTCTCTCGAACTTGCGAGTAGCGCAGCACCGGAAGAAGTTCCTGTGGTGCCTGCACCAATAAGAGAGGAAGCTAATGATGATGATCATGAAACTTCGGTTTTAGTTGCTACAGAGCCTCGCCGGTCAACGAGAACTCGTACCACTCCTGATTGGTATGGTCCCGTTATGAGTGTCATGTTGGTGGACAACACCGATGACCCTGCGACATATGAGGAAGCGATGATGAGCCCAGATTCCAATAAATGGCAAGAAGCCATGAAATCCGAGATTGGATCCATGTACGAAACCAAGTATGGACTTTGGTGGACTTATCGGATGGCCGGAAGGCTGTCGAGAACAAATGGATTTTCAAGAAGAAAACAGATGCTGATGGTAATGTTACTATCTATAAAGCTCGACTTGTCGCAAAAGGGTTTCGAAAAATTCAAGGAGTTGACTACGATGAGACTTTCTCACTTGTAGCGAAGCTAAAGTCTGTGAGGATTATGTTAGCAATCGCTGCATATTATGATTATGAGATATGGCAGATGGATGTCAAAACAGCATTCCTCAATGGAGACATTGATGAAGAGTTGTATATGATGCAACCCAAAGGTTTTGTCGATCCTAAAGATGCTAACGAGGTATGCAAACTTCAACGGTACATCTATGGATTGAAGCAAGCATCCCGAAGTTGGAATCAACGTTTTGATAAGGTAATCAAAATTTTTGGTTTTATACAAACTTATGGAGAAGCTTGTATTTACAAGAAAGTGAGTGGGAGCTCTGTAGCATTCTTAATACTATATGTGGATGACATATTGTTGATTGGGAATGATGTAGACCTTCTTAATAGTGTCAAGGAATATTTGAATAATAGTTTTTCAATGAAGGATCTTGGCGAAGCAGCTTACATATTAGGCTTAAAGATTTATAGAGATAGATCGAGACGCCTAATATCATTGTCACAAAGTACATATTTGGACAAAGTTCTAAAGAGGTTTGGAATGGAAGATAGCAAGAAAGGGTTCTTGCCCATGTTGCCCAATACGACCTTGAGTAAAACTCAAAGTTCGACAACGACAGAAGATAGAGAAAGGACGAGTAAGACTCCCTATGCCTCAGCCATAGGATCTCTAATGTATGCCATGCTATGTACTAGACCCGACATTGCATATGCTGTTAGTTTAACTAGCAGATATCAAAGTGATCCTGGAGTGGATCATTGGACAGCGGTCAAAAACATCCTTAAGTACTTGAGAAGAACTAAGGATATGGTTCTTTCTTATGGAGGTGATGAACAACTCGTTGTTAATGGTTACACCGATGCTAGTTGGAACACCGATCCAGATGATTCTAAATCACAATCTGGATACGTATTTACTTTGAATGGTGCAACAGTTAGCTGGAGGAGTGCAAAGCAAAGCATTGTGGCGAGATCTTCAACTGAATCGGAATACATGGCTGCTTCGGAGGCTTCACAAGAAGCGATATGGATGAAAGAGTTCATTACAGAGCTGGGTGTGGTTCCTAGTGCGCTGGACCCAATGTTTATCTACTGTGATAACATGGGCGCCATAGCCAATGCGCAAGAACCAAGGTCACACAAGAAGCTGAAGCACATCAAGCTACATTTTCACGCTATTCGAGAACATGTCCAAGATGGGGACATAAAGATTTGCAAAGTACACACAGATCTGAATGTGGCGGATCCGTTGACTAAACCTCTCACGAGGGCAAAACATGATCAGCACCAAACTGCCATGGGTGTTCGATATATTACCATGTAATCTAGATTAGATGACTCTAGTGCAAGTGGGAGACTGTTGGAGATATGCCCTAGAGGCAATAATAAATGTAGTTATTATTATATCTTTGTGTTTATGATAAATGTTTACATTCATGCTATAATAGTATTAACAAGGAAACATTAATACTTGTGTGATTTGTAAACGTAAATTAAAGTCCCTAGTAAAGCCCCTTTATAATACTAGCTTGTTGGTTAATATATGATTGTGGTTTCTCTATCATGAACATTGAGATGTTATTAACAACAAGATCATATTGTTAGGAGAATGATATGGTGGACATACTCCTGTAGATAAGCGTAGCATAAAGATCAAGTCATTTTAATAGTTCAATTGCTATATGCTTTCTGATACATAGTAACCTAATTCCTTCGACCATGAGATCATGCATATCACCTTCACCGGAAGGATGCTTTGATGACATCAAACACCACACCGTAACTGGGTGGCTATAAAGGTGGCATTGAGTGTTCGGAAAGCATTGGTTGAGACACATGGATCAAGATGGGATTTGTCCATCCATATGACGGATAGATATACTCTAGGCCCTCTCGGTGAAATGTCATCCAATTAGCTTGCAAGCATGTGACTGGCTCACAAGGGATCACATATCACGGGAACGAGAAAAGAGTACTTATCAGTAACGAGGTTGAACTAGGTATGCAGAGATACCGACGATCATAACCTCGGATAAGTAAACTATCGTGAGACAAAGGGAAATTGGTATCGTATGTAAGTGGTTCATTCGATCGCAAAGTAATCGTACAAACATGTGGGAGCCATATGAATTTCCAGATTCCTCTATTGGTTTATTGTTCGGAGAAGTGTCTCGATCATGTCCGCATAATTCACGAACCGTAGGGAGACACACTTAAGGGTTCGACGTTGTTTGAGTAGTTATGGAATGATGAGTAAGAGACCGAATGTTGTTAGGAGTCTCGGATGGGATTCGGGATATCACGAGAAGATCCAGAATGGTCCGGAGAATAAGATTCATATACGGAAAGTCCTGTTTCGGGGTTGGAGAATGGTTCCGGTGTTTCCATCGGGAATGTTCTAGAAGGTTCCGGAATGTCCGGCACTCCAGAGGGGAAGGGTACATGAATGTGTCATATCAAGTTGGAATGATTGCATCATGTACTAGGTGTCATCGCTGAACAAAATAAAGGGTTTAATCAAATCCTAGTTTGAAAAGTCAAACGCCAATTTGAAAAGTCAAACGGCTATTTTGGGAAGTGGAGAGGAAGGTGGAAACCGAGTTGGGGAGGAGTTCCTCCCCTCCACCGCTGGCCCCCTTGGGAAACCGAGTTGGGGAGGGACTCCCCTCCCCTGGCGCGCCCCCTCCACCTATATAAGGAGGGGCAGGGCTGCCCCTCCAACACACAACTCCACCAGCCCGCAAACCCTAGCCCTAGCCGTCGGCCCCTCCTGCAGCCGCCGCCGCCCTAGGGCAAGCCGCCGCCAGCCAAGCCTCCTCCTTGGTGCGTCTAAACCCTAGATCGCCGAGGAGCTCTCTCATAGTCCACCATACTCGCTCCGGCTTAAGGCGAAGCCCTGCGAGATCTCCCCTCTACTTACGGTACCACGCCGTTGTGCTGCCGGAATCGCGAGGAGAGTGCTACAACCTCTGCTGCCTGCTGGAACAAGGGAGAGGAAGGTCTTCGTCGAGTACCGAATGTGTGACGGACTGCGGAAGCGCTGCCAGAACGCAGCGCCAGAAGGATCGTCTACGCGATCTTGAGATCGGGAAGAGTATGACTACATCACCCACGAGAATCCGCTCGCGTTAAACACTTTGGAATCTTCGAGGGTGAGTTATTCCATCGACTCGTTGCTACAATCTAGTAGATAGATCTTGCTTGTTTGTTTGTATGCGATAGAAATTTTTTGTTTTCCATGCTACGAAACCCTACAATAATCAATATACAAAGTTTGATATTTTTCCTTCTAACTATGTCACATAATATGACACCACGCGAAGGTTTCATGTTATTTGGATCGTTTTTGAATTTATAATGCCCGTTTTAAACCATCGTTATACTTTGTCAAAGGGTGGGCATGAAGATTCTTAGCTTGAGGCTGAGACTCGCTAAACTTGAAGTGGATCCATGATGAAACAACATATTTTGAACCTAAAAATGATTTTTGTAAAAAATCATGAGCATCCGATCATGTACCTGTAGTTCATATCTGACCCACTTCCTACCGATTCGGCAGGAATTTGTCTTTTTCACCAGGGATAGACGGAAATGTTTGAGATCCCCCTGTTATGAAATTATCCATTTAAGGTGGTCTAGTATTTTTGAAAAATGTGACGGTAGCATTTTGAATTAGCCATTTGGTGGTTGCTTCACAAAACCGTCCGTTTTTTGCACTCGGAAAATGGAAAACGCCTTTTTGGTGCGACGAAAAGGAAAACTTCCTCCTGGAACATTGTTCGCCATCCCATGATGCATAATTATACATAATATGGACACATTATCACAAACTATGCCTTCATTCTAGCCATAACATTGGTCATTTGACCCAAAAGTCAAGAAACCTCGAACGAGATAGGTCATTTTGTAAAGGGTTTTTTGAGACATAATCAATATACCAAGTTTGATATTTTCCTTCTAACTATGTCACATAATATGACACCACGCGAAGGTTTCGCATTGTTTGAATCGTTTTTGAATTTATAATGCCCGTTTTAAACTATATATAATGTTTTATATTTTACTTAATTTTTTTATAAATGTGTAATATTTGAGTGTAGATAGATAGATTTTTTTTTCTGAAAATTTTGATATATTATTTGTATTTTTCTGAATTAGAATGATTTAGTTATGATTTTTCAAAAAATAATGAAAAAGGAAAAAAATCTGGAGGCCTATGCCGACGGCCTGGCCGTCGGCACAGACTAAACAAAAAATTTCAAAGAGCTGTGCTGACGGCCCTAGCCGTCGGCACAGCTTGGCTGTCTAACGCCGTTTCCGTCATCGTGTCTGAACTGGGGCTACGCCGAGGGCTATATCTACGCCGAGGGCCACCGTCGGCACAGACCTCGCTACTACGCCGATGGCCACACTACGCCGAGGGCTACCCTCGGCACCGTCATCTACGCCGACGGCCGTATCTACGCCGACGGCCGGGCTGGTCGGCTGGCCAGAGAAGGCAGCTACGCCGACGATCCCGACCTTTGGCCGTCGGCGTAGCCGGCCGGCCGTCGGCGCCTTAGTTCTTTCCTAGTGTTAACCCAACCGAACCGATTGAAAATTAACCGGACCGCACTGATGAAAACAATATTGGATCCTCTTAGGTTGGGCAGGTGACCTCCTCAATGAATCAGCTCCTGATTTCTCCACCTATCAACGTCGGCGGGAGTTTCTTGTCGACGGCGCACTGCAGGCAGCCGTTGTCTTGGCCCTTCAGAATTATGCAGCACCTGCTGAGAAAACCAGAAGGATCTTTGAGCGCTCCAATACACGTGTTCATCTCTTCTACGTCGACGACACACTGGCCCTCCACGGAGCACGTCAGCGAAGCCGCAACCGACAGCAGCACAACCATCGCCAGCGACTTCATCGCCATTACTAGCTAGCTAGCTGATGTAGAGAAAGGTTCCACCAAGAGAGAACAGGAGACGGGAGGATAGCTCAATCAGCTAGCTAGCAAGTGTTTGAATTTTTCTTGTGTCCTCGCGTCCCTTTCATTTTATAGACCTGCCCATGATGAAGTTTGGTGGGCAGATCACGCACGAACGGTTAATTAGGGCATTGTACAATGGGTTGCGTCAGTCTTATTCCCCATAGTTTTATGGCCCTGAGTTTTATGGCAGTTTTCCCGAGCTATGGCCCATAATTTTGGAATTCTAGGGGGATTTGTATGACCCGTAAGACCCGATACATGTTTGAGAGTTATGACCAAAAACTCATCATTTTCGCGTCTTATGGCCGTTTTCATGAGTTATTTCCCATAAATTTGGGGTTTCAGGGAAATTTACAATGAGCTTAAGACCCGATACATGTTTGAGAGAATGACCAAAAACTCATCATTTTCATGTTTTATGCCAGTATTCATGAGCTATTGCCCACTGTCTTTTGGTTCTAGGGTGATTTACATGTTTGAGAGTTACGACCAAAAATTTATCATTTGTGTTTATGGCCATTTTCATGAGATATTGACCAAAGTTTTGGAGTTCTAGGGTGATTTACAGAGACTGTTAGTAGCTAATACATGTTTGAGGGTATGTCCAAAAACTCGTTGTTTTCTGTTTTATGGCTGTTGTTATGAGATATTATCCACTATTTTTGGGTTCTAGGGCGATGTACATCATTCAAAGTTATGACCAAAAATTTTCATTTTTGCGTTTATGGCCATTTTCATGAGTTATTTGCCCACAGTTTTGGGGTTCTAAGGTGATTTACAATGACCATTAGGACCTAATACATGTTTGAGGGCATGACCAAAAACTCATCGTTATCGTGTTTTGTGGCCGTTTTGATGAGCTATTGACCATAGATTTGGTGTTCCACATGCATTTTTGAGGACACAACAAAAACTCATCATTTTCGTGTTTTATGAGAGTTTTCATGAGCTATTTCCCACTGATTTTGGGTTCTAGGGTGATTTACATGTTTGAGAGTTATGACCAAAAACTTGTTATTTTTGCGTTTATGGCCATTTTCATGAGTTATTGCCCATAGTTTTAGGGTTTCAGGGTGATTTACAATGACCGTTAGTACCTGATACATGTTTGAGGGTATGCCCAAAAACTCATCGTTTTTGTGTTTTATGGCTATTTTTATGAGCTATTGTCCACTATTTTTGTGTTCTAGGGCGATGTACATCATTCAGAATTATGACCAAAAAAAATTCATTTTTGCGTTTATGGCCATTTTCATGAGTTATTGCCCATAGTTTTTGGGTTGCAAGGTGATTTAGAACGACCATTAGGACCTGATAAATGTTTGAGGGCATGACCAAAAAATCATCGTTTTCGTGTTCTATGACCGTTTTCATGAGCTATTGCCCATAGTTTTGGTGTTCCATATACATTTTTGAGGTCATAAAAAACTCATCATTTTCGTGTTTTATGGCTGTTTTCATTAGCTATTTCCCATAGTTTTGGGGTTCCAGGCTGATTTTCAATGACTGTAAGAACTCGCCCTTTTCATGTTTTATGGTTGTTTTCATCAGCTATTGCCCACAATTTTGGGGTTCCAGGGCGATTTACATGTTTGAGAGTCATGACAAAAAAATCATCGTTTTCGAATTCTATGGCCATTTTAATGAGTTATTGCCCATAGTTTTGGGTTCTAGGGAAATTTACAGACCCGATACATGTTTGAGGGCATGACCAAGAAGTCGTCGTTTTCGTGTTTTATGGACGTTTTCATGTGCTATTGCCCACAATTTTGGGGTTCTAGGGGGATTTGCATGGCCCGTAAGACCCGATACATGTTTGAGAGTTATGACCAAAAACTCATCGTTTCCGCGTCTTATGGATGTTTTCATGAGTTATTGCCCACAACTTTGGGGCTCCAGGGAAATTTACAATGAGCTTAAGACCCGATACATGTTTGAGAGAATGACCAAAAACTCATCGTTTTCGTGTTTTATGGCAGTTTTCATGAGCTATTGCCCAGTGTTTTGGGGTTCGAGGGTGATTTACATGTTTGAGATTTATGATGAAAAACTTGTCATTTTTGCATTTATGGCCATTTTCATGAGTTATTGCCCACAATTTTGGGGTTCTAGGGTGATTTACCACGACCGTTAGTACTTGATACATGTTTGAAGGTATGACCAAAAACTCGTCGTTTTTGTGTTTTATGGCTGTTTTACGAGCTATTGTCCACTATTTTTGGGTTCTATGGCGATGTACAACATTCAGAGTTATGACAAAAAAATCATTTTTGCGTTTATGGCCATTTTCATGAGTTATTGCCCACAGTTTTGGGGTTCCAAGGTGATTTACAACGACCATTAGGACCTGATGCATGTTTGAGGGCATGACCAAAAACTCACCGTTTTCGTGTTTATGACCGTTTTCATGAGCTATTTGCCCATAGTTTTCGTGTTCCACATACATTTTTGAGGACATAACAAAAAATTCATCATTTTCATGTTTTATGGCTATTGCCCATAGTTTTTTGGTTCTAGGGTGATTTTCAATGACCGTAAGACCCAATACATGTTTGAGGGCAGGACCAAAACCTCATCATTTTCATGTTTTATGGTTGTTTTCATCAACTATTGCCACAATTTTGGGGTTCCAGGGTGATTTATATGTTTGAGAGTTATGACAAAAAAAACTCGTTGTTTTTGTGTTTTATAGACGTTTTCATGAGTTATTGCCCACAATTTAGGGATTCCAAGGTGATTTACGACGACCATAATATCCGATACATGTTTGAGGGCATGACCAAAAACTCGTTGTTTTTTACGGCCGTTTTCATGAACTATTGCCCACAGTTTTGGTGCTTTAGGTGGATTACCGTTACATGTTTGAGGTACACATTAGACATGTAGAGACACTAAATTTGAAGGCTACAAACGTGATATTTCATCTCTAATAGATTGTACAGACGTTTTCATAAAGCGTCATTGGAGCGTCTTCTTATGCACCGTCTCAAGTAACATAAGGACACTTGCTAAGCGTGTCTACGCACATAAAGACGCCCCATAGCGACGCTCGAAAAGCATGCATACGCATGTACAGACGTTTTAATAGACACGCTAAGTTTGCGTCTCAATATATTTTTGAGATGCTTTATCGTGTGTATAGTATAGATGAGGTCATATACATTATGTCGTCTTATACGCATTATGTATATACGTATTCATGTATATACGTATTCATGTATATACGAATTCATGGCAGGTAGTATGTACATACATTTATATTTGGCGGTATATACGTTATTTTACTTTGTATTTAGATATTAGCGTCTCGCATTTTATATGTGTTGGGATAAGTTTTTTTATTTGAAACTTTAAGTAAAAACTGATATTTTTCCTTCATAAATATGTTATTGCATCCAGAGATCGTACAAGATTAGACTATTGTATCCAGCTATTATCGAAAATTAGAGAGTAAACCAAAATAAATTCATTAGTACCAAACCACATCGGGAACTTAATCAAATATCCATATTAATAATTAAGGGATACATCGGGAAAGTTTATGAATAGAAAAGCCATAAAAAACCTATAAACTCCTCTACAGATATATCTAGTTAGAAACTAATGATTTGTCCCCTCCATCTTCATTCATTTCGGTCACATTTAGCTCCCTATTTAGCTCCAGAATTAACCTGAAAATCAAGTCAAGGCCAAAGTGAGAAATTCTGAGGAATTAACAAGTAGAGTGCTAGATGACAAGTTCAGTTGACTAAATATGAAAATGCATCTGAGACTAATCATGCATGACAAAGATCTTCTATTCTTGTCTACAACTTGCATCCTTTTGTCGATATGATCAAATGTTTAGAACCTGATGTTGCCGTACTTACATGATTGGCAATATCCTCATAACCATAAGATGCATCTATATATGGATTATGTACATGTGTTGCCAATTTAGCTATTCCATGATCAAGTACTAAACTTAACCGGAGCTATCAAATTTCAGTCCCACTTGTTGAATATGTGTTGACAAGAGTTCTATAATTTCTAGTCATGTATCCAAGATGAATTTCCTTACAAACCACATCCAAGTATTCAAATGGCTGACTACTTGACCGTTGGGTATGCTCACATGTATATGGGATGGACAACAGTACCAATAACTCCAGGCTGTTCACAAATATTAAATGGAAGAGGCATGGCATACTATTAACTTGTCCTATTAGAAACACTTGATATATGTAAAGTACTAGTGTGCAAAATTACTTAAACAAGTGGGTCTCTAAATAAAATCATTGTTGATTTTCTTACTCAGCCCTTAAAGACAAAAGTTTAGAAGAACTGTAACATACCAGGTTGTTACTCGTCTTGGTTGAGCTAGACTTTTTTCTTTTTCACCTACAATGATTAAAGTTTGTAAATAAATGATCAAGCAAGCATCAAAACTGGAATAAAATGTATTGCCTGTATATATGATAATTTCCTTACATAGAACCTAGGCCAAGCGATAACATGACCCACGACGTCTTTGACGGTTTGGATATCTTTATATGGTCTTGGCAATTTTTCATGCGCGATCATCTTTGGATGAAAGACATTCCTTGCAAGTATACCCTCGAATATTTATCATGATAAAACCCTCGAAGTTTTCTTTTTGCAAGTATACTTTTGGACACTGCACTATCATCTTTGGATGAAAGACATTCCTTGCCATCTAGTTTTTGTCTAGATAACTCGGTATCAGATGTAACCTATGAATTAAACACATTATTTATATGATGAACTAGATTACATTATTTATATAAACACATGTAAAAAGTAGAGTCATACCATCATTATGTTATAATTTACAGAATCATTATTGTTGTCCTTTCTTTTATGGGCTCGATCCCATAGTTCAATCTTGCTGACCTTTCCATTCCTTTCAGTTTCCTATAAAACAAAGTAAAATACATGGTTTAGTAATCTTATTTCTGATAAAAATATGTTTTGTTTTTTCCAATAACAAATGTATACCATCTCTTTTAGGAGCCGAGCATGGCCCTTTCTGCCGGTTGTGTGTGAGTTCTTCTGTTGCTTTGCACATGCAGAATTTTTGAGAAATATTTTCTGCAATTAAGGAAGATTTAAACAATTGTAATATTAGAAAACTGATTTCAGAATCTGCTTTTAAACATATGAAAATAAATATGTAGTACCATGTGGGAATCTTGACACCAGATTCCAACAAGAGTAAGCCATTGATGTTCATTAACACCAGGTGGAACATCTTTCAAAATTTCATCCAATGACCTTGTGTTACGGTTATAATATTTTTTTCTTCAAGCATGATTTGTAGGATCTCCACTTTTTTGCAAGTGTCATTAGGATCCAGTCTCGTGTAAGTTGCATTGCCTCGGGAGGGTAGACGAATTTTACATTCAATAATACAAATGTATTGTTTGAAATGGTAATGGACATGATAATTTATGTTACATTATTGTGTTGTAATTTTTTTACCTCAACAAGTCTGATCATCTCCTGTTGTTTTGGCTTAAACATCTCGTTGTCCATCTTGGAATATGCAATGGTGCTATTGTTGAATTTTGTGCTAGTTCAGCAAGATAACTGCTAAGAATGGAACCAGACCTTTCATTTGGAACTCCATTTTGATCGGTCCCCACAATAATCTTTCCTCCTTTCAAATTCGACAAAAAATTACTTCGAAATACCCCCACAATTTGCCGCATGTCGCCATTAGGCCCTGCATGTAGGAATATCACAATGATGCACATAATGGCAGGAAATGACAACCATACGTATCCTGAAGAAGATATTGCAAAACTTACAAATTATCTTTATTGGGCTTGTAGATTCATGAGGCATCCTTGGTAATATGTTATCAATCCTTGGAGGACCTTGTAAACCATCTTCATTGAGCTCTATATTCTCCGCGTCATGTTCTGAAAAGTTGATCTTTCGTACTCGTCGAGGTATACCCGACATAATATTTTTCCTACATGAATGCAAAATAAGTCAGCATTTATATACAGTAAAAAACACTTATAGTTCAGTATTATGCATGACTATAGTGTTGTAAATGTGAATATGTAAGAACCTCCTTTTCGTGAACTGGCTGGATATTTTAGAACCAAATATCAGAACATATGTAGCATAGATGATAAGAAGTTCTCTTTTACTTTTTCCAAGATATACAAATAAGATAGCTTCATATGATTTTTACGAGAAATAGATAATATCATGTCAAGAAAGCAATACTCATGGTATGTGTAAAATTTGATCCCCACGCGAGCTTCACATTAAACGTAGACCAGGCCAAGAAAATAGAACTAACTTATCAGCGTTCAGCCTTGCAAAACTGAACTCCTCCTAATGTCTTCTCTGAAATCAGGTAAACAACAAATAGTTACTCTATTACTATTGCTAAAACTGTCATATTTTTCTCCCTAATAAATCTACACTACTTCGAGCTTGCAATATTTTCCTGTAGCTTTTTCTCAAATTCATTTATGTGACTTAATTTACCGTATTGTCACTTTTGATACTTTTTTTTGGATATGTTGCCCAGTCAAATCTAGACTAATCTATTTCCTTCTCTTTTCTGAAAATTAAAGCCCGACAATGGAAATACTGATCTCACCATATCTAGCTTTAAATTACAAGAAATGATGTCCAGAAAACAATTCAAATACCAACAAACCATAAAACCAGATTCACGATTAGGTCAATGTTTTAGCGACAGTGTAGATTACCCAATTGAATACACACTGTAACCCCTCAAAACATGATACGCGTGCTCTACAAATAGGATGAGAAGGTATGCCCAGGAAAAGAGTACTAGCTCCTGAATTGATCAGAGGCGGGCATACAGCCGTGTGATGAGAAAAGCAAAAGTCAAAATATACTAGCACATAAATTAATCTGATGGATACAGACATGTGATGGAAAAGACTACTAGCACCTAAATTTTCTTAGGCTTCGTGCGGTTACTCCTGCAGAGCCATGGATCGCCCTATATTCAATCTGAAAAATATTCTCGCCACCAGACCTATGGAAGAAATCCCATGACGTGCAAGAGGGACCCCAAGCGGCAATCCCGAACCCTATAGGTTAAACGAACGGACAGGTATTTAAGAAATTAGCACAAATCGATCCATACATGGATTGGGTGAAGGGACGGGGTAAACCCAATCCCTGCCTGGATTAATTCCTCGCTTGGATTCAATCCCAAAGAAAGGAACGAGGCCTTAAGAGGAATCCAGATGATATGGATCCAGGACCCCTGCACCCAGAACCTCACCCATGGCACACGCACACACACTAGCCAGCCCTAGATTGACTTAATTGCAGAAAGTATAACATCTAATCGAGAGGGATTTGATGGAGCATGAACCTTGAATGAAGCACACTGCAGTGGATCTGATCTTTGATGAGCAGTTCAAGAATGAGTAGTTCAAGAAATTGTGGTGGCGGCTGGATAGATGCATGCCGGGGGTTCCCCTTCGTCTAAAGAAAGGACGGAGACGAAGGGAAAATCTGAGCCATGGTATATATTACCAAAAAAAAATCTTTAAACAAGCGGGAATATTTTCTTAAGCGGTAAAACAAAAAAAAATGGCGCGAGGATGGAAAATAAGCGTGAATATTTCCTTTTAGACCGTGAATGGTAAAATTAACAAAGTTAGCGCCAAAACGAAAAAATAAATGAGACAAAAATTCGGCAAAAGAGTAGAAAATATCGTTAGACCATCTCCGTTCGTATTGGGGCACCGGATAGGTTCACGAATTAGGCGGGCGCCGGCTCCAAGCTGTGCCCCGTACCAAAAGAATCAAAAAATTTAAATAACTTTGTAATTCGTGCAAATATGAAATTACGAGCGATTTTATAGTCAGTTTAAATATGTTTATACAAAATTTAAACAAACAAGAGAAAAACTAAACTACTTGCCATAGCCACGCCCGCCCAGGCCAAGCCGATGGTACACCGCCGTCGCTCCATCGTGAGGGACCGGCCCCGTCGTCATCCTCTAGGTCGATGAATAGGTCGAGGCGACGCGCGTGCTCGGTCTGCTCGCGCCAATACTCCGGCATGGACAAAGCCTCGGCGAACTTATCCGTCGCTGGGAGAATGGTCTCGAAGGACACGTGCTCGGCGACAGTCTGGCCCAGAAACTCCTGCAGGTCCTCCTAAATCTTCTGATGGAGGGCAACCGCCTTGTACTCCGGCGGCGGTGTCCACTCCTTCACTTGGCATTGGGGCCTTGATGACGACGCCGCCCATGCACCTGCGCAACTGCGGCGGCAGGCTCTCCTCGTACTCATCATTCATCGGGGCAAGAAGCGCGGCGACATTATGGAGTAGGGGGAGTAGAGTGCCGATGGCGACAAAGACCTTGACGAGAAAAATGTCGATGAGGAGCGGGTAGTTTGTCGGCGCAACGCCCAATGCTGGCCCGGATGACGTGGTTGCCCTGGATAATGATAATCGGAAACGTTAATACATGTCTGTTTAATAAACAAACCAGAGATCTTTCGTGAAGTTGTACTTTGGAGGTCATCCACATTGGACGATATTCGACTATGGCATGGTGTCCCACACATGCCTTGACCAAAGTGGTGTTGACATGGTTATACCCTACGGGTACACGACCTTAGCATACCTGGTCCATCACAAGGAAGACCCACAGGAATATATGCGACCTGTGGAGATTTTCGGGTAGCCCAAGCCCATGGCGTCTTCGGATCCTTGGAGAGCAAGACTAGAGTAGATAGAATATTCAAAGGGGCAAACCCTAACTTGTACCCGACTCGATCTGTGCCTGGGACCTGCCTATCTCTATATAAAGGATAGGAGGACACGACGAGGAGGGCAACTTCCGCGATCTTCAGCACCTCTATCTTATCCAAAACCCAAGCTCATAACAATGAGCATTGACAAGTCGAAACCTCGTCAGGTGTACTCCACATTGGACAATCTTCGCGGCGGCTCTGCTCCTCCACTAGCTTCATGACGGTTCCCAGGACGGAGTCAGGGACGAAATCGTCAGAATGTCGTCGTCCTCCGCGTAGTCGCATGGGTCGAACCGTGGCACCGGGGGTGACGAGCTCGATCTCGACGCCTCGTTGTAGGTGAGGCGGCACGACAACGAACTAGTGGAGCTCGAAACCTCATTGTAGGTGGAGCAGCGCGACGGCGGATCACAGGAGCTCGATGCCTGCAGATCGCAGTAGAAACGCGATTCGTGCCGCTCAAATGCGTGCGGCGACTTGAGGCCATGGTGGAGGTAGCGGTAGGAGCCGCTGATGCGTGCGGCGTCGAAGGCCGAACGGTCCCGCTCGAGCTCCTTGGCCGCGGACATCTTGCAGACACGGGAGGAAGGGGATCCGACACCGCCCACCCTCCCTCTGCCGCGGCCTCCTCGACCTCCGCCGGACACCATGGGGTAGTGAAAGTGGCGCCGAGAGCAGTTTTGGGTTGCGGCCTGGAAAACAAATCCGGACCAAACCATCGATGCGGTGTTTGTCCTGTCCAAAAAACAACAGCCTAAACCCGCATATCAGTCCAAATTGCTATATGAGGGATGATATGGGTATCTATTAGAGATGCTCTGAGCTGTGGTGGAGAAGAAGTCCTGGATTGCTTTTGTAGGGTCAATGAAAAATAAATGGATCGTGGCAATGTCGTCCTCCACATTAGAACTAAGGCTAGTATAGATGTGATACTAATACAACAATACAGATGTTACCTTTCTCTATGTCCATTTACTGGACAATTTGTTTTTCTATGCCCTAACTCTCCACATTGTTTGCATCTATCTTGTGTGCCAAATCTCTTTTTTTCTTTTGCATATATTTCCTTTGAGACCATCTTCTTGTGCCTTATCTTGGTCTCCAACTTCTTCCTCTTTTCCTTTAGCATCTACCTTTTTCTTACTAAACTCGTCACATCCTAAACCCGACAACACATCAGCATGTGGTGTCATCTCCGCTGCTGATCTGCCATAATAACTAACTCCATCTGCTGCAATGTTCACATTTAAAGTTCTCTCCCCGCATTGCTAGCACCAAACCGCGCAACTACATATATGCTTCAAGGTCGTTGGTACAAAGATATGGAGGCCTCTAATGGAAAGGCATTCAACCTTCAACATTGTTGGACCTTGTTAGAGTTTAGTGAGAAATGGAAGATGAGGGAGCAAGAGGTTGCAACAAACAAGGAGGCAATGATCAAGCTAGATGATGATGACAGTGATCATGGTGAGAGGAACAAGAACAAACCCGAAGGGAACAAGAAAGCAAAAGAGTGGATTTAGAAAGATGGATCCATCGAGCATGGACGATGTTACTAAGAAGTGGTGGAACATTGCAAGGATAGAGATATTGGAATGGAGGCAACAATCTCTATTGCGATGATGCGGCGCCGGCGTTTCGCCTCATTAATGACCGGCATGGCAGCCGAAGCTCCCGCACGGCCCACCTGGCCTCTCCAGCTTCGTTTGAGTGGCGTTGGGGTGCTGAATGGGGGTGGATCTATGGCGGCGGCTGGGGTAGAATCGATCGGGGGCGGCGGTGAAGCGGTGGAGGAGACTAAAATGTTTTTGGGATATGATCCGAGAACTGGCTCCGCGAACCCTACATAAACGAGTGCGAGGCGCACATTCTCGGAGCCCGAGAAAAGTTTGTCTAAATATAGATATATCTAGCACTAAAACTTGACTATGTACATTAATATTTAGATAAATCTAACTCAACTGGGTTCGGAGGAAGTATAAATTTGTTCACATGGTATGAAATTTATTTAAATAAATGTGGGTACTTCTATATTCGTTGACATAATTTGAGCGCAAAGACTATTATACTACGTCTCTTCTAGCTCAAGCAGGTGCGTCCGTGCGTGTCGAGCACATGGCGAGCGCACCGCGCCCACGTCTTCACCGTCTCCATAGACCACTCCAAGCCCTTCCACCTGCCTGATAGCTTCGTCGTGCTCTCCTTGTTAGTTCTGCCGAAGGAATCGATGGAGGAGGCCTTCTGTTGACGTCGCCGAGCTCATCTCCCTCCGCTCCGGTCCATCACCGCCGCCGCGTCGATCCCCTCCTCTGGCGATACCTGATGCTTCTGCTCGTCTCCCCCGCCTTCTACTGGAGTGCCTGAAGCTCCCTGACTTTCCCATCTAGCTTGTTCAAAGCCGTGTCGACCCCGCCCCGCTCGTGTGCATCGCCGTCCACCGGCGTCGTCCATGGCGTCAACGTCCTGCTCCTTTGTCGACTCCGACCGCGCCTACATGTTCTTGGTAAGTTCCCGATTCCGCCACATATCTCCCTAGTCCCGCTCGTGTCCTCTGTCTGATTCCCCACCTAGTGCCGCCACTCGCCGCCCCTGTACCGCGTCGCCGCAAGGTTCTCTGAACTTAAGAAGGTTGCAACAAACATTCTTAAGAAGGTTGCCTGGAGTTACTAAAAGTATTTGAACTTGAAGGTCAATGTACCAATATATTAATGATTTAAGTTGCATTATTCAACACGCACGGTGCAGTGTTTTGAGTTTATTCAGAGTAGTAGCAGACTAGGAACTGCATATTTTCGATTTCGACAAACAACTTGGTCCTAGCAGACCCGTAATTTGAGGTGCTACGTATAAAAGCCTGATGGTAGTATGACTCACTCAGATCAAATTATTGGTACATGTAAAACAAGCATATATATCTTCAAAAAGGATAATATTTCAAGTACATAACTTGTTTGACAATTGTATAAATTAGGATCTCTAAGAAAAAAGCAAATACAACCTGTCTATTTGCTTACAGAGAACTAAAAACACATTTCTCTAATATATTTCATCTGATGATTCATCCCCACTACTATCATCGGATTCATCTGATGATTGCTCCTCGCCCATATCAAAAAAATCACGTGGTGGGATGCCTCCAACCACTGTGTTCCATCCTTCATGTTTCGGATCTCCACATAGAAAACCTGTTTCACTTGAGAAGAAAAGACAAAAGGATCATCCTCTAATTTCTCACCGGTGTGTATTTTCCGAGAGAAGTTTACAAGAGGGAATCCAAAATCATCCTTTGTAAAGCCAGCTTTATGATGAACATCATACCAATCGCATTTGAAGAGCACAACCTTATAATCATCATATGATAATTCCCAAATGTCAGATAATCTGCCATAATCTAACTCCATCGGCTGCAATGTTCACTACGCCGCTATTTTGTGTGACGTGCCCCGTCTCACGGGTCATAGTGTGGAACCTAAAGCCGTTAATAATATAGCCACTGTAACGCACACCATATTTATTTGGTTTTGCAGCCAATGCTCTTATCTCTTCACTGAATCCTTGTCCATCATGTTCTAAAACCTGTATGTAAAAGATATTTATGTTTAGTTCATTGTTTATGCAAGTCCATTTCGTAGAAGCATGATTAAATGTACCTTTTGTTCCAACCAATCAGCAAAGTGTTCATTAATCAACTTTTGAATGTTAGCATGCTTCAAATTAGCTAGCGGGGATTGTTTTCCCTTCTCATGGTCCAGAAATTCTCTGCAACAGATAGACCAATTACATGATAACATAATTTTATCAAGTTGTGTTAAAAATAAGTAAATACAGAAGTAATACATACCTGCGCAAATCTTTAAGCTCATCAGAGTGCCGCAAAACATATCGATGTGCATGCAGAAGAAGGTGGTTATCGAAATGGCTTACTATGGTGCCTTTTCCAATTGATTGGCCAGCGCTCCCAAACATATACATATCCTTTGTGTTATCTTCAGGATCTGGGTTTCTAGCTGGTTTTGTAAAACGTGTAGTTCCTTCTAGAAATCTTGAACAGAAGGTCAAGCATTCATCAGCAATATATCCTTCAGCAATTGAACCCTCTGGTTGAGCTCTATTGTGTACGAATGACTTTAGCCGAACAAATGATCTATATGTAAAAAGGATGTTATTTTCATGAATTTTTCAAAATAGAAAATCAAACTTAAATTTCATACCTTTCTAGAGGATACATCCAACGGTATTGCACTGGACCACCAAGTTTAACTTCTTCGACTAAGTGCACCATTAAATGCACCATGACAGTAAAAAATGATGGAAGAAATATTTTTTCCATATCACAAAGTGTCATCACAATACTCTCTTGTAGTTCATCAAGCTCAGAGACTTCTAGAACTTTGGAACATATCTTCTTAAAAAAATTAGCCAATTGGATAATTATTGTCATGACCTCTTTGCTGGGGTAACAAGATCGAAGTGCTATGGGAAGAATTTCCTGTATCAGAACATGACAATCATGACTTTTCATACCACTCAATGTACAATTTTTCATGTTGACACACCTAGACAGGTTTGATACATAACCATTAGAGGCCCTAAGCTTCTTGATTATTGAACAAAGAATTTCCTTCTGTTCTTTAGACATAGTGAAAGGTGATGGTCGATATGTCTCTTTTCCTTTGTCATCTCGAAAAGGTTGAAGGTCTTCTCGAATTCCAATTTCCTCCAAGTCATACCGTGCGTTAAAGCCATCCTTTGTCTTGCCATCAATATCCAATAATGTCCCGATTAAATTGTCACACACATTTTTTTCTATATGCATCACATCAAGATTGTGCCTTAACTTGTTGTGCTCCCAATAGGGCAAATCAAAGAATACTGACTTTTTTTAAACCAATCCTCTGGCTTCTTTTTGTCACGCTTACTAGACGCACCTGATCTTTTCATGGTCACATTTCTCTTACGTTTTTGACCTTTACCATTTGCTTTCCCATTTTTATCATTCTTGCCTTTTCTTTCGGTAGCAACTTTGGGCTTTTTTCCTAGCACAAACACTCTTCCCTGTAACATCTTCAAAGCTGAGCTGCCAGTCATAGTTTTAGGTGCGAGTTCTGTTTCTTCAGTCTTATCAAACTGCATCCCTCTACGTCGATATACATGATCCTCTGGCAACCATCGACGATGACCCATAAAACACCATTTCTTCCCTTTGTTTAGCCATCTGGATTTTGTAAATGCAGCACACGATGGGCATGCATATTCACCACTTGTGGTCCAACCATAAAGGTAAGCTAATGCAGGGAAATCATTCAGAGTCCATAATAGTGCAGCTTTTAGAGGAAATTTATCGTCCGCAGTAGCATCATATGTGTCCACACCCTTCCACAGTTGTTGGAGCTCATCAACCAATGGCTGCAAATAAATATCAATATCATTACCAGGAGAATGTGGTCCAGGAATGATCATAGACAAAATTAAAGATGTTTGCTTCATGCAAATCCAAGGTGGTAGGTTGTACGGAATAAGCATCACTGGCCAAGTACTATGCTTTGAATTCATGTTCCTATACGGGTTAAAACCATCACTTGCAAGACCAAGGCGTACATTACGGGCATCCTCAGCAAATTTGGGATATCTTCTATCGAGATCTTTCCAACACTCACCATTAGCTGGATGACGCAGAAAATTATCTTTAGTGCGTCCCTCATCATGCCAACGCATGTCATCAGATGTTTTGGTAGTTGAAAAGAGCCGTTGAAGCCTTGGTATCAAAGGAAAATATCGCAACACCTTTGCCGGTAACTTCTTATTCTTCTTAGATAAAATTGGAGCATCTCCCTCATCATCAGTCAACCAACGAGATGTACCACACACATGACAGGACTCTTGGTTAGCTCTTTCCCCTCGAAAAAGCATGCAGTCTTGAGGGCATGCATGGATTTTCTCATACTTAAGCCCCAAACCACGAATGATCTTCTTGGCTTCATGGTATTTCTTTGGTAACTTTGCCTCAGGAGGAAGTAATTTAGACAATACACCAAGTAGATCTGCAAATGATTTTTGTGACCAACCATGTAAGACTTTCAAGTGATATATGGTGACTAGAAAAGACAGCCTTGAAAAGGTTTCACATCCGTTGTGCAACTTTATGTTCGCATCCTGTAAGAAGATTTATCTCATTCCATCACCTTTATGAGATGGAACATTCCAACTATCAGCCACATCAGGATCCATATCGACAAATTCAGATTGACCAACATCAGATGGGATTGATAGTGTTTCATAGCTGTTACTGAAAGTAGTGCCACATACAGCATTTACGAGACCTAGCATGTCATACATTCTTTTGTGGCCATCTTGTACAACATTATTCCTAAGATTACCAAGGAAAAACATAATTCTTATTGTTCTCTGATACGTGTGCAAATGCTATGGATGGTGCATCACATTCCTCTTCATGGAAACCCCACGTAGTATAATCTTGAAGAATACCATCACAACGTAGGTGGATTTTCACTTCATCAGAACTTTGTCTTGTTTTGTTTGCACATTTCACGCATGGACAAAGGATTTTTTCACCAAGTGAGACTTTACGGTATGCAAAAGAAAGGAATTCCTCAACACCATGTTTATATTCAACGCTTGCTCTTGGTTTACTCATCCATTCCCGATTCATTGGACTTTAGTATACTGCGGGGATAAAAGTAAAGTAAATCAGTTACTGTATGTCAATGTGTCCTGCAAGACATAAACCTTTGGTCGAGAGAAATACAAGTATGTAAGGGACGCTGGGACTGGAGTTGCATAACTTTATTTTCTATAGTTCACTAATTTCAGATTAAAATTGTCAACATAAAACATACTGGATACATATTACTACAGTATATGTAAAGAAAGTTTAACAGGTGACCAGACTGGATACATATGCATGAGGATAAGTACTATATATATAACTAGTTGATTGTAACTTGTACATCTCTCGGTTTGCTTCGACTAACTTGGCCATTTTAGACTTGACTTGGTCATTCATATGGTTCTTTTGCAGATTAGCTTAATCAACCATACAAAAGCACGAGTTATGTCAAACCACTGAAATTGTCACTCCGGTTTGGCAACACCAATATCGATCTCACCACATAATTATATTACTACTCTAACTGATAGGTCCAGGAAAATATCCCAAGCCAGCATCATGCACTCCGAAGCTTGACAATGAGACCTTCGGTGATCTAAAAATCCAGAGATAATGAGAGACACCAATGAGACATGGAGCCTACTACCAGCCTGCACTATTAATTGTGGTGGTGTTTTGCATTACTCTACCCAGGTCTCATGTTCAAGCAAGTTATGTTTCAAACTTCTATGCAGGACAACAGGTGCCTGGCCCAAGAGATTCACTACAAAGGGAATCAGTGCATACCTGCCAGACATGAATAACAGAAACCAAAATAAAAGAAGAAGCAAAAGAAACCTGGAGGAAACCTGTAATGGGATTGGAGAAATTGAAAATTGATGCCAGTAATTGTATCAGCTTGGGAGAAATATGATCGACATCCAAATGCTTAAAAAGCAATACCATTATTGCCTTTGAAGATCAAGACAATCTGGGCTAACCCAGTGCAGGTACAATGATGCTCTGCCGTGCATGGTGATTGCTGTCAAACTGAATGTGTTTAGTTAAAGTCTAACTACTAGGTAGGATTAGAAAGCTTTTTCGCTTTCCTCTTTATCTAAACCTTCTTTTGTTTCTGTACTTCCCATTCATATCGTCTACTTTTACTCTGTCAAAACACCTATTGGCTGACATTCACAGATTCCCTGCTACAAGAAGTAGAACAGAGATGGCGAATTGAATACCTAATGTTATTTAGTAGTATAGAGTAAGATCTTGTTCTCTTTTACTTCTCAATAGTACAAAAATCATATATAACTTCACCGATTTAGAAAAAGGCACAGAGAACAACATATTATTTAAATAGATAAGATTCATCCACCCGACATGAAAAAACTCCCATGCTTGGTGTATGAGCCGATCCACATGAAAGCTTAAGATTAAGCACAACCCAAACTAAGAAGATAGAAATTAACCTTTCAAAGTCCAGCGACAGATCCAGGAAGAAGATTAACCCGAGCAGATTCTAGGTTTGATGCCGCACGAAAAAGCTTGAATTGTGTACGCCGTCGTTCGGTAGCTTTCTCTTTTTAGGTATATAAAGCAAAGAAAATAAAGTGGCGGTTATATATACGGATATATACGGTCGTTGCTTTGGCCGGATATCTCAAAAAAAATAGGTTATATATGGTCGTTGTTTTGTCCGGATATCTAAAAAAACGATTCGGAAAAAAATTATACCAATACCTCTTCATTTTTTTTGGTGGAATACCTTTTCGATTGGGGATCCAATAACTACCGTTCGGTCTTCATGAAAGGATTTTTTTTAAGTATCGATGTTCACAGAAGAGGATACGTATATTATCTCTATTATATATATATATTATTTTTAATATATATTAATGACTGTATTACTTTTGGTTGTTGACACGTTTTCTAAAACGTCTCATGTGTACGTCCTTAATATCCTTAAATTAGCGTTATTATTTCTTTGGCTATCTACTAAAAATAAATAATGTGACGTTATACCGAACGTCTCAAAATACGTCCCTACATGAAGGTGCTCTAGAATTCTAAAGACGAATATAAACACGTCTCATTAGAAACGTCTCTATATGACAAGTTTGTTGTAGTGGGGCATAAGCAAGAAGTTATCATTTTCGTGTTTTATGGCCATTTTCCTGAGCTATTGCCCACAATTTTGAGGTTCTAGGGGGATTTGCATGGCCCATAAGACCAGATACATGTTTGAGAGTTATGACCAAAAACTCATCATTTTCACGTCTTATGGCCGTTTTCCTGAGTTATTGCCCATAAGTTTGGGGTTCAGTGCAATATATAATGAGCTTAAGACCCGATACATGTTTGAGAGAATGACCAAAAACTCATACATGTTTGGGGTTCTAGGGCGATGTACATCATTCAGAATAATGACCAACATATTTCATTTTGCGTTTATGTCCATTTTTAAGAGTTATTGCCCACAGTTTTTGGGTTCCAAGGCGATTTACAATGACCATTAGGACCTGATAAATGTTTGGGGGCATGACTAAAAACTCATCATTTTCGTGTTTTATGGCCGTTTTCATGAGCTATTGCCCATAGTTTTGCTGTTCCACATACATTTTTGAGGACATAACAAAAAAAGTCATCATTTGCATGTTTTATGGCTGTTTTCATAAGCTATTGCCCATAGTTTTGAGGTTCCAGGGTGATTTTCAACGACCGTAAGACCCGATACATGTTTGAGGGCATGACCAAAAACTCATTCTTTTCATGTTTTATGGTTATTTTAATCATCTATTGCCAACAATTTTGGGATTCTAGGGCGATTTACATGTTTGAGATTTATGACAAAAAACTCGTTGTTTTTGCGTTTTATATACGTTTTCATGAGTTATTGCCCACAATTTTGGGGTTCCAAGGCGATTTACGACAACCATAATGCCCGATACATGTTTGAGGGCATGACCAAAAACTCTTAGTTTTTTACGGCCATTTTCATGAACTATTGCCCACAGTTTTGGGGCTCTAGGTGGATTACAACAACCGTATGACCTGATACATGTTTGAGGGCATGACCAAGAAGTCGTCGTTTTCATGTTTATGGCCGTTTTCATGTGCTATTGCCCACAATTTTGGGGTTCTAGGGGATTTACATGGCCCGCAAGAACCGATACATGTTTGAGAGTTATGACTAAAAACTTTTCGTTTTCGCGTCTTATGGACGTTTTCATGAGTTGTTGCCCACAACTTTGGGGCTCCAGGGCAATTTACAATGACCTTAAGACACGATACATGTTTGAGAGAATGACCAAAAACTCATCGTTTTCGAGTTTTATGTCAGTTTTCATGAGCTATTGCCCACTGTTTTTGGGTTCTAGGGTGATTTACATATTTGAGAGTTATGACCAAAAACTTGTCATTTTTGCGTTTATGGCCATTTTCATGAGTTATTGTCCACGGTTTTGGGGTTCTAGGGCGATCTACAACGAATGCTAGTACCTTATACATGTTTGAGGGTATGACAAAAAACTGGTTGTTTTTGTGTTGATGGCTGTTTTTATGAGATATTGTCCACTATTTTTGGGTTCTAGGGCGATGTACATCATTCAGAGTTATGATCAAAAAAATTCATTTTTGCGTTTATGGCCATTTTCATGAGTTATTGCCCACAATTTTTGGGGTTCTAAGGTGATTTATAACAACCATTAGGACCTGATAAATGTTTGAGGGCATGACCAAAAACTCATCGTTTTCTTATTTTATGGTCGTTTTCATGAGCTATTGCCCATAGGTTTGGTGTTCCCATATATTTTTTAGGATATAACCAAAAACTCATCGTTTTCGTATTTTATGGAAGTTTTCATGAGCTATTGCCCATTGTTTTTGGGTTCTATGGTGATTAACATGTTAGAGAGTTATGACCGAAAACTTGTTATTTTTGTGTTGATGACCATTTTCATGAGTTATTGCCCACAGTTTTGCGGTTCTAGGTTGATTTACAACAACCGTTAGTACCTGATACATGTTTGAGCGTATGACCAAAAACTCGTCGTGTTTGTGTTTTATGGCTGTTTTTCTGAGCTATTGTATTCATTTTGCGTTTATGGAGATTTCATGAGTTATTGCCCATAGTTTTTGGGTTCCAAGGTGATTTACAACGAACATTAGGACCTGATACATGTTTGAGGGCATTACCAAAAACTCATTGTTTTCGTGTTTTATGGCCGTTTTCATGAGCTATTGCCCATAGTTTTGCTGTTCCACATACATTTTTGAGGACATAACAAAAAAGTCATCATTTTCGTGTTTTATGGCTGTTTTCATAAGCTATTTCCCATAGTTTTGGGGTTCCAGGGTGATTTTCAACGACCGTAAGACCCGATACATGTTTGAGGGCATGACCAAAAACTCATCCTTTTCATGTTTTTTGGATATTTTCATCATCTATTGCCCACAATTTTGGGGTTCTATTGCGATTTACATGTTTGAGATTTATGACAAAAAAACTCGTTGTTTTTGTGTCTTATAGACGTTTTCATGAGTTATTGCCCACAATTTTGGGGTTCCAGGGCGATTTACGACAACCATAATGCCTGATACATGTTTGAGGGCATGACCAAAAACTCGTAGTTTTTTACGGCCATTTTCATGAACTATTGCCCACAGTTTTGGTGCTCTAGGTGGGTTACAACAACCGTATGACCCGATACATGTTTGAGGGCATGACCAAGAAGTCATCGTTTTTGTGTTTTATGGCCGTTTTCATGTGCTATTGCCCACAATTTTGGGGTTCTAGGGAGATTTGCATGGCCCGTAAGACCCGATACATGTTTGAGAGTTATGACCAAAAACTCATCGTTTCTGCGTCTTATGGACGTTTTCATGAGTTATTGCCCACAACTTTGGGGCTCCAGGGCAATTTACAATAACCTTAAGACCAGATACATGTTTGAGACAATGACCAAAAACTCATCGTTTTCGTGTTTTATGGCAGTTTTCATGAGCTATTGCCCAGTGTTTTGGGGTTCGAGGGTGATTTACATGTTTGAGATTTATGATGAAAAACTTGTCATTTTTGCATTTATGGCCATTTTCATGAGTTATTGCCCACAATTTTTGGGTTCTAGGGTGATTTACCACGACCAATAGTACCTGATAGATGTTTGAGGGTATGACCCAAAACTCATCGTTTTCGTGTTTATGGCAGTTTTCATGAGGTATTGCCCACTGTTTTTGGGTTCTAGGGTGATTTACATGTTTGAGAGTTATAACCAAAAACTTGTCATTTTTGCGTTTATGGCCACTTTCATGAGTTATTTCCCATGGTTTTGGGGTTCTAGGGTTATCTACAACGACCGTTAGTACCTTATACATGTTTGAGGTTATGACCAAAAACTCGTCGTTTTTGTGTTCTATGGCTGTTTTATGATCTATTATCCACTATTTTTGGGTTCTATGGCGATATACATCATTCAGAGTTAGGTTCAAAAAAAATTCATTTTTGCGTTTATGGCCATTTTCAGAGTTATTGCCGACAGTTTTGGGGTTCTAAGGTGATTTACAACGACCATTAGGACCTGATAAATGTTTGAGGGCATGACCAAAAACTCATCGTTTTCGTGTTTTATGGCCGTTTTCATGCGCTATTGCCCATAGTTTTGGTGTTCCCGTATATTTTTAGGATATAACAAAAAACTCATCGTTTTTGTGTTTTATGGAAGTTTTCATGAGCTATTGCCCAATGTTTTTGGGTTCTAGGGTGATTTACATGTTAAAGAGTTATGACCGAAAACTTGTTATTTTTGCGTTGATGGCCATTTTCATGAGTTATTGCCCATAGTTTTGGGGTTCCAGGTTGATTTACAACAACCGTTAGTACCTGATACATGTTTGAGGGTATGACCCAAAACTCGTCGTGTTTGTGTTTTATGGCTGTTTTTATGAGCTATTGTCCACTATTTTTGGTTCTAGGGCAATGTACATCATTCAGAATTATGACCAACATAATTCATTTTGCGTTTATGGCCATTTCATGAGTTATTGCCCACAGTTTTTGGGTTCCAAGGTGATTTACAACGACCATTAATACCTGATACATGTTTGAGGGCATGACCGAAAACTCATCGTTTTCATGTTTTGTGGCCGTTTTCATGAGCTATTGCCCATAGTTTTGGTGTTCAACATACATTTTTGAGGACATAACAAACAACTCATCATTTTCGTGTTTTATGGATGTTTTTATAAGCATTTTCCCATAGTTTTGGGGTTCCAGGGTGATTTTCAACGACCGTAAGTCCCGATACATGTTTGAGGGCATGACCATAAACTCATCCTTTTCATGTTTGAGAGTTATGACAAAAAACTCGTTGTTTTTGTGTTTTATAGACGTTTTCATGAGTTATTGCCCACAATTTTGGGGTTCTAGGGCGATTACGAGGACCATAATACCCGATACATGTTTGAGGGCATGACCAAAAACTCGTTTACGACCGTTTTCATGAACTATTGCCCACAGTTTTAGTGCTCTAGGTGGATTACAACAACCGTATGACCCGATACATGTTTGAGGGAATGACCAAGAAGTCATCTTTTTCGTGTTTTATGGCCGTTTTCATGTGCTATTGCCCACACTTTTGGGGTTCTAGGGGGATTTGCATGGCCCAGAAGACCCGATACATGTTTGAGAGTTATGACTAAAAACTTATCGTTTTCGCGTCTTATGGACGTTTTCATGAGTTATTGCCCACAACTTTGGGGCTCCAGGGCAATTTACAATGACCTTAAGACATGATACATGTTTGAGAGAATGACCAAAAACTCACCGTTTTCGAGTTTTATGGCAGTTTTCATGAGCTATTGCCCACTATTTTTGGGTTCTACGGTGATTTACATGTTTGAGAGTTATGACCAAAAACTTGTTATTTTTGCGTTTATGGACATTTTCATGAGTTATTGTCCACGGTTTTGGTGTTCTACGGTGATCTACAACGATCGCTAGTACCTAATACATGTTTGAGAATTATGACCAAAAACTCATCGTTTTCACGTGTTATGGATGTTTTCATGAATTATTGCCCACAAGTCTGGGCTTCCAGGGCAATTTACAATGACCTTAAGACACGATACATGTTTGAGAGAATGACCAAAAACTCATCGTTTTCGAGTTTTATGGCAGTTTTCATGAGTTATTGCCCACTATTTTAGGATTCTAGGGTGATTTACATGATTGAGAGTTATGACCAAAAACTTGTCATTTTGTGTTTATGGCCATTTCCATGAGATATTGTCCACGGTTTTGGGGTTCTAGGGTGATTTATAACGACCGCTAATACCTGATACATGTTTGAGGGTATGACCAAAAACTCGTCGTTTTTGTCTTTTATGGCTATTTTATGAGATATTGTCCACTATTTTTGGGTTCTAGGGCGATGTACATCATTCAGAGTTATGATTTTTTTTTCATTTTTGCGTTTATGGACATTTTCATGAGTTATTGGTCGCAGTTTGAGGGCATGACCAAAAACTCACCGCTTTCGTGTTTTATGGCCGTTTTCATGAGCTATTGGCCATAGTTTTGGTGTTCCCATCATTTTTTAGGAAATAATAAAAACTCATCGTTTTCGAGTTTTATGGAAGTTTTCATGAGCTATTGTCAATTGTTCTTGGGATCTAGGGTGATTTACATGTTAGAGATTTATGACCGAAAACTTGTCATTTTTGCGTTTATGGCCATTTTCATGAGTTATTGCCCATGGTTTTGGGTTCTAGGGTGATTTACAATGAACGTTTGTACCTGATACATGTTTGAGGGTATGACAAAAAAATAGTCGTTTTTTTGTGTTTTATGGCCGTTTTTACGAGCTATTGTCCACTATTTTTTGGGTTCTAGGGCGATATACATCATTCACAATTATGACCAACATATTTCATTTTTGCGTTTATGGACATTTTCAGGAGTTATTGCCCACAGTTTTTGGGTTCCAAGGAGATTTACAATGACCATTAGGACCTGATAAATGTTTGAGGGCATGACCAAAAACTCATCGTTTTCATGTTTTATGGCCGTTTTCATGAGCTATTGCCCATAGTTTTGGTGTTCAACTTACAATTTTGAGGACATAACAAAAAACTCATCATTTTCTTGTTTTATGGCTGTTTTCATAAGCATTTTCCCATAGTTTTGGGGTTCCAGGGTGATTTTCAACGACCGTAAGACCCGTTACATGTTTGAGGGCATGACCAAAAACTTAGCCTTTTCATGTTTGAGAGTTATGACAAAAAACTCGTCGTTTTTGTGTTTTATAGACATTTTCATGAGTTATTGCCCACAATTTTGGGGTTCCAGGGCGATTACGATGACAATAATACCCGATACATGTTTGAGGGCATGACAAAAAACTCGTAGTTTTTTACGACCGTTTTCATGAACTATTGCCAGAGTTTTGGTGCTCTAGGTGGATTACAACAACCGTATGACCCGATACATGTTTGAGGGCATGACCAAGAAGTCATCGTTTTCGTGTTTTATGGCCGTTTACATGTGCTATTTCCCACACTTTTGGGATTCTAGGGGGATTTGCATGGCTCGTAAGACCCGATACATGTTTGAGAGTTATGACCAAAAACTCATCGTTTTCGCGTGTTATGGACGTTTTCATGAGTTATTGCCCACAAGTCTGGGCTTCCAGGGCAATTTACAATGACCTTAAGACACGATACATGTTTGAGAGAATGACCAAAAACTCATCGTTTTCGAGTTTTATGGCAGTTTTCATGAGCTATTGCCCACTATTTTGAGGTTCTAGGGTGATTTACATGATTGAGAGTTATGACCAAAAACTTGTCATTTTGTGTTTATGGCCATTTTCATGAGATATTGTCCACGGTTTTGGCGTTCTAGGGTGATTTATAACGACCGCTAATACATGATACATGTTTGAGGGTATGACCAAAAACTCGTCGTTTTTGTCTTTTATGGCTATTTTATGAGATATTGTCCACTATTTTTGGGTTCTAGGGCGATGTACATCATTTAGAGTTATGAAAAAAATATTTCATTTTTGTGTTTATGGACATTTTCATGAGTTATTGGCCACAGTTTTGGGGTTCTAAGGTGATTTACAACGACCATTAGGAAATGATAAATGTTTGAGGGCATGACCAAAAACTCACCGTTTTCGTGTTTTATGGCCGTTTTCATGAGCTATTGGCCATAGTTTTGGTGTTCCCATCATTTTTGAGGACATAATAAAAACTCATCGTTTTCGTGTTTTATGGAAGTTTTCATGAGCTATTGTCCATTGTTCTTGGGTTCTAGGGTGATTTACATGTTAGAGAGTTATGACCGAAAACTTGTCATTTTTGCGTTTATGGCCATTTTCATGAGTGATTGCCCATGGTTTTGGGTTCTAGGGTGATTTACAATGAACGTTTGTACCTGATACATGTTTGAGGGTATGACCAAAAAATAGTCGTTTTTTGTATCTTATGGCTGTTTTTACGAGCTATTGTCCACTATTTTTGGGTTCTTGGGCGATATACATCATTCACAATTATGACCAACATATTTCATTTTGCGTTTATGGCCATTTTCATGAGTTATTGCCCACAGTTTTTGGGTTCCAAGGCGATTTACAATGACCATTAGGACCTGATAAATGTTTGAGGGCATGACCAAAAACTCATCGTTTCTGTGTTTTATGGCCGTTTTCATGAGCTATTGCGCATAGTTTTGCTGTTCCACATACATTTTTGAGGACATAACAAAAAAGTCATCATTTCATGTTTTATGGATGTTTTCATAAGCTATTTCCCATAGTTTTGGGGTTCTAAGGTGATTTTCAACGACCGTAAGACCCGATACATGTTTGAGGGCATGACCAAAAACTCGTCATTTTCATGTTTTATGGTTGTTTACATCATCTATTGCCCACGATTTTGGGGTTCCATGGAGATTTACATGTTTGAGATTTATGACAAAAAACTCGTTGTTTTTTCGTTTTATAGAAGTTTTCATGAGTTATTGCCAACAATTTTGGGGTTCCAGGGCGATTTACGACGACCATAATACCCAATACATGTTTGAGGGCATGACCAAAAACTCGTAGTCTTTTACGGCCGTTTTCATGAAATTGCCGACAGTTTTGGTGCTCTAGGTGGATTACAACAACCATATGACCCGATACATGTTTGAGGGCATGACCAAGAAGTCGTCGTTTTCGTGTTTTATGGTCGTTTTCGTGTTGCCCACAATTTTGGGGTTCTAGGGGGATTTGCATGGCCCGTAAGACCCGATACATGTTTGAGAGTTATGACCAAAATCTTATCGTTTTCGCGTCTTATGAACGTTTTCATCAGTTATTGCCCAAAAGTTTGGGCTTCCAGGGCAATTTACAATGACCTTTAGACATGATACATGTTTGAGATAATGACCAAAAACTCATTGTTTTCGAGTTTTATGGCAATTTTCATGAGCTATTGCCCATTGTTTTTGGGTTCTAGGGTGATTTACATGTTTCAGAGTTATGAAAAAAAACTTGTCATTTTTGCATTTATGGCCATTTTCATGAGTTATTGTCCACGGTTTTGGGGGTCTAGGGTGATTTACAACGACCGCTAGTACCTGATACATGTTTGAGGGTATGACCAAAAACTCATCATTTTTGTGTTTTATGGCTGTTTTTATGAGATATTGTCCACTATTTTTGGGTTCTAGGGCGATGTACATCATTTAGAGTTATGACCAAAAATTTTCATTTTTGCGTTTATGGACATTTTCATGAGTTATTTCCCGCAGTTTTGGGGTTCTAAGGTGATTTACAACGACCGCTAGTACCTGATAAATGTTTGAGGGCATGACCAAAAACTCATCGTTTTCGTGTTTTATCGCCGTTTTCATGAGCTATTGGCCATATTTTTGGTGTTCCCATACATTTTTGAGGACATAACAAAAAACTCATCGTTTTCTTGTTTTACGGAAGTTTTCATGAGCTATTGCCCATTGTTTTTGGGTTCTATGGGTCATTTACATGTTAGAGAGTTATGACAGAAAACTTGTTATTTTTGCGTTTATGGCCATTTTCATGAGTTATTGCCCACAATTTTGGGGTTCCAAAGTGATTTACAACAACCGTTAGTACCTAATACATGTCTGAGGGTAAGACCAAAAACTCGTCGTTTTTGTGTTTTATGGCTGTTTTTATGAGCTATTGTCCACTATTTTTGAGTTCTAGGGCAATGTACATCATTCACAATTATGACCAACATATTTCATTTTTGCGTTTATGGACATTTTCAGGAGTTATTGCCCACAGTTTTTGGGTTCCAAGGCGATTTACAATGACCATTAGGACCTGATAAATGTTTGAGGGCATGACCAAAAACTCATCGTTTTCCTGTTTATGACCGTTTTCATGAGCTATTGCCCATAGTTTTGCTGTTCCACATACATTTTTTATGACATAACAAAAATTCATTATTTTCGTGTTTTATGGATATTTGCATAAGCTATTGCCCATAGTTTTGAGGTTCCATGGTGATTTTCAACGACCGTAAGACCTGATACATGTTTGAGGGCATGACCAAAAACACGTCCTTTTCATGTTTTATGGTTGTTTTCATCATCTATTGCCCACAATTTTGGGGTTCCATGGATATTTACATGTTTGAGATTTATGACAAAAAAAACTCGCTGTTTTTGCGTTTTATAGACGTTTTCATGAGTCATTGCCCACAATTTTGGCGTTCCAGGGCGATTTACGACGACCATAATGCCCGATACATGTTTGAGGGCATGACCAAAAACTCGTAGTTTTTTAGGCCATTTTCATGATCTATTGCCCATAGTTTTTGGTGCTCTAGGTGGATTACAACAACCGTATAACCCGATACATGTTTGAGGGCATGACCAAGAAGTCGTTGTTTTCGTGTTTTATGGCTGGTTTCATGTGCTATTGCCCACAATTTTGGGGTTCTAGGGGGATTTGCATGGCCCGTAAGACCCGATACATGTTTGAGAGTTATGACTAAAAACTTATCGTTTTCGCGTCTTATGGACGTTTTCATGAGTTATTGCCCACAATTTTGGGGCTCCAGGGCAATTTACAATGACCTTAAGACACGATACATGTTTGAGAGAATGACCAAAAACTCACCGTTTTCGAGTTTTATGGCAGTTTTCATGAGCTATTGCCCACTGTTTTTGGGTTCTACGGTGATTTAAATGTTTGAGAGTTATGACCAAAAACTTGTCATTTTTGCGTTTATGGACATTTTCATGAGTTATTGTCCACGGTTTTGGTGTTCTAGGGTGATCTACAACGATCGCTAGTACCTAATAGATGTTTGAGGGTATGACGAAAAACTGGTTGTTTTTGTGTTTTATGGCTGTTTTATGAGATATTGTCCACTATTTTTGGGTTTTAGGGCGATGTACATCATTTAGAGTTATGATCAAAAAAATTCATTTTTGCGTTTATGGCCATTTTCATGAGTTATTGCCCACAGTTTTGGGTTCTAACGTGATTTACAACGACCATTAGGACCTGATAAATGTTTGAGGGCATGACCAAAAATTCATTGTTTTCTTGTTTTATGGCCGTTTTCATGAGTTATTGCCCATAGTTTTGGTGTTCCCATATATTTTTTAGGATATAACAACAAACTCATCGTTTTCGTGTTTTATTGAAGTTTTCATGAGCTATTGCCCATTGTTTTTGGGTTCTAGGGTGATTTACATGTTAGAGAGTTATGATCGAAAACTTTTTATTTTTGCGTTAATGGCTATTTTCATGAGTTATTGCCCACAGTTTTGGGGTTCCAGGTTTATTTACAACAACCGTTAGTACCTGATACATGTTTGAGGGTATGACCAAAAACTCGTCGTGTTTGTGTTTTATGGTTGTTTTTATGAGCTATTGTCCACTATTTTTGGGTTCTAGGGCGATGTACATCATTCAGAATTATGACCAACATATTTCATTTTGCGTTTATGGCCATTTTCATGAGTTCTTGCCCATAGTTTTTGGGTTCCAAGGCGATTTACAACGACCATTAGGACCTGATAAATGTTTGAGGGCATGACCAAAAACTCATCGTTTTCGTGTTTTATGGCCGTTTCCATAAGCTATTGCCCATAGTTTTGCTGTTGCACATACATTTTTTAGGACAGAACAAAAAGTCATCATTTTCGTGTTTTATGGCTATTTTCATAAGCTATTGCCCATAGTTTTGGGCTTCCATGGTGATTTTCAACGACCGTAAGACCCGATACATGTTTGAGGGCATGACCAAAAACTCGTCCTTTTCATGTTTTATGGTTATTTTCATCACCTATTGCCCACAATTTTGGGGTTCTAGGGCGATTTACAGGTTTGAGATTTATGACAAAAAAACTCGTTGTTCTTGCTTTTTTAGACGTTTTCATGAGTTATTGCCCACAATTTTGGGGTTCCAGGGCGATTTACGATGACCATAATGCCCGATACATGTTTAAGGGCATGACGAAAAACTCGTATTTCTTTACTTCCATTTTCATGATCTATTGCCCACAGTTTTGGTGCTATAGGTGGACTACAACAACCGTATGACCAGATACATGTTTGAGGGCATGACCAAGAAGTCATCGTTTTCGTGTTTGATGGCCGTTTTCATGTGCTATTGCCCATAGTTTTGGGGTTCTAGGGGGATTTGCATGGCCCATAAGACCCGATACATGTTTGAGAGTTATGACTAAAAACTTATCGTTTTCGCGTCTTATGGACGTTTTCACGAGTTATTGCCCACAACTTTGGGGCTCCAGGGCAATTTACAATGACCTTAAGACACGATACATGTTTGAGAGAATGACCAAAAGCTCATCGTTTTCGATTTTTATGGCAGTTTTCATGAGCTATTGCCCACTGTTTTTGGGTTCTAGGGTGATTTACATGTTTCAGAGTTATGAAAAAAAACTTGTCATTTTTGCGTTTATGGCCATTTTCATGAGTTATTGTCCACGGTTTTAGGGTTCTAGGGTGATCTACACCGACCGCTAGTACCTGATACATGTTTGAGGGTATGACCAAAAACTCGTTGTTTTTGTGTTTTATGGCTGTTTTTATGAGATACTGTCCACTATTTTTGGGTTACAGGGCGATGTACATCATTCAGAGTTATGATCAAAAAAATTCATTTTTGCGTTTATGGCCAATTTCATGAGTTATTGCCCACAATTTTGGGTTCTAAGGTGATTTACAACGACCATTAGGACCTGATAAATGTTTGAGGGCATGGCCAAATCATCGTTTTCTTGTTTTATGGCCGTTTTCATATTGCCCATAGTTTTGGTGTTCCCATATATTTTTTAGGATATAACAAAAAACTCATCGTTTTCGTGTTTTATGGAAGTTTTCATGAGCTATTGCCCATTGTTTTTGGGTTATAGGGTGATTTACATGTTAGAGAGTTATGACCGAAAAATTGTTATTTTTGCGTTTATGGCCATTTTCATGAGTTATTGCCCGCAGTTTTGGGGTTCCAGGTTGATTTACAACAATCGTTAGTACCAGATACATGTTTAAGGGTATGACCAAAAACTCGTCGTGTTTGTGTTTTATGGCTGTTTTTATGAGCTATTGCCCACAATTTTGGGGTTCCAGGGGATATGCATGGCCCGTAAGACCCGATACATGTTTGAGAGTTATGACCAAAAACTCATCGTTTTCGCGTCTTGTGGATGTTTTCATGAGTTATTGCCCACAAGTTTGGGCTTCTAGGGCAATTTACAATGACCTTAAGAGACGATACATGTTTGAGAGAATGACCAAAAACTCATCGTTTTCGAGTTTTATGGCAGTTTTCATCAGCTATTGCCCACTATTTTTGGGTTCTAGGGTGATTTACATGATTGAGAGATATGACCAAAAACTTGTCATTTTGCGTTTATGGCCATTTTCATGAGTTATTGTCCACGGTTTTGGGGTTCTAGGGTGATTTACAACGCCCGCTAATACCAGATACATGTTTGAGGGTATGACCAAAAACTCGTCGTTTTTGTGTTTTATGGCTGTTTTTATGAGATATTGTCCACTATTTTTGGGTTTTAGGGCGATGTACTGTAGGGGTTCGTAGCATGGAAAACAAAAAATTTCTACCGCATGCAAACAAACAAGCCAAGATCTATCTACCAGATTATAGCAACGAGTCGATAGAGGAACTCACCCTCGAAGATTCCAAAGCGGTTAACGAGAGCAGATTCTCGTGGGTGATGTAGTCGTACTCTTGCCGATTTCAAGATCGTGTAAACGATCCTTCCGGCGCTGCGTTCCGGCAGCGCTTCCGCAGTCAGTCACACGTTCGGTACTCGATGAAGACCTTCCTCTCCCTTGTTCCTGCAGGCAGCGGAGGCTGTAGCACTCTCCTCGCGATTCCGGCAGCACGACGGCGTGGTGTCGAAAGTAGAGGGGAGATCCCGCAGGGCTTCGCCTTAATCCGGTGCGAGTATGGTGGAGCAAGAGAGGTGCCTTGGCGATCTAGGGTTTAGAAGCACCAAGGGGGGAGCTTGGAAGGCGGCTAGGGCTTGGGAAAGCCCCAACTCGGCGAGTTGTAGGAACCCTAGGTGGCGGCGGTGACATGGAGGAGTCCGGCGGATAGTGCTAGGGTTTTGGGTGTGAGGGGTAGGGGCGCCCTACCCCTCCTTATATAGGTGGAGGGTGGCCGTTTGGGAGGAGGGATTCCTCCCCCAACTCGGCCTCCTTGGCCGGCGGGTGGAGGGAGGAGGGCTTCCTTCCCAAGTAGGTTTCCTACTCTCCCTCCACCAAGCAAACTTGCCGTTTGACTTTTTCAAATTGGCATTTGACTTTCAAACTAGGATTTGATTTCTCCCTTTATTTTGCCCAGCCAAGTGACCTAGTACATGATGCAACCATTCCATATTGTTATGACACATTCATGTACCCTTCCCCTCCGGAGTGCCGGACCTTCCGGACCCTTCTAGAACATTCCTGGTGAAAACACCGGAATCATTCCCCAACTCTGAAACAGGACTTTCCTTATATGAATCATATTCTCCGGACCATTCCGGATCTCCTCGTGATATCCCGGATCCCATCCGAGACCCCGAACAACATTCGGTCTCTTACTCATCATTCCATAACTACTCAACAACATCGAATCCTTAAGTGTGTCTCCCTACGGTTCATGAATTATGCGGACATGACCGAGACACTTCTCCGATCAATAACCAATAGAGGAATCTGGAAATTCATATGGCTCCCACATACTTCTATGATTACTTTGCGATCGAATGAACCACTTACATACGATACCAATTTCCCTTTGTCTCACGATAGTTTACTTATCCGAGGTTTTGATCGTCGGTATCTCTGCATACCTAGTTCAACCTCGTTACTGATAAGTACTCTTTTCTCGTTCCCGTGGTATGTGATCCCTTGTGAGCCAGTCACATGCTTGCAAGCCAATTGGATGACATTCCACCGAGAGGGCCCAGAGTATATCTATCCGTCATATGGATGGACAAATCCCACTCTTGATCCATGTGCCTCAACCCATACTTTCTGAACACTCAATGCCACCTTTATAGCCACCCAGTTACGGTGTGGTGTTTGATGTCATCAAAGCATCCTTCTTGTGATAGTGATTAGCATGATCTCATGGTCGAAGGAATTAGGTTACTATGTATCAGAAAGCTTATAGCAATTGAACTATTAAAATGACTTGATCTTTATGCTACGCTTATCTATAGGAGTATGTCCATCATACAATTCTCCTAATGATATGATCTTGTTGTTAACAACATCTCAATGTTCATGATCGAGAAACCACGATCATCTATTAACCAACAAGCTAGTATTATGAAGAGGCTTTACTAGGGACTCTAATTTAGTTTACAAATCACACAAGTATTAATGTTTCCGGTTAATACTATTATAGCATGAATGTAAACATTTATCTTAAACACAAAGATATAATAATAACTACATTTATTATTGCCTCTAGGGCATATCTCCAACAGTCTCCCACTTGCACTAGAGTCAACTAATCTAGATTACATGGTAATATACCGAACACCCATGGCGGTTTGGTGCTGGTCATGTTTTGCCCTCGGGAGAGGTTTAGTCAACGGATCTGCCACATTCAGATATGTGTGTACTTTGCAAATCTTTATGTCACCATCTTGGACATGCTCTCGAAGAGCGTGAAAACGTATCTTGATGTGCTTCAGCTTCTTGTGTGACCTTGGTTCTTGCGCATTGGCTATGGCACCCATGTTATCACACTAGATAGACATTGGGTCCAGCGCACTTGGAACCACACCGAGCTCTGTAATGACCTCCTTCATCCATATCGCTTCTTGTGAAGCCTCCGAAGCAGCTATGTATTCCGATTCAGTTAAAGATCTCACCACAACGCTTTGCTTTGCACTCCTCCAGCTAACTGCTGCACCATTCAAAGTAAATATGTATCCAGATTGAGATTTAGAATCATCCGGATCGGTGTTCCAACTAGCATCGGTGTAACCATTAACAATGAGCTGTTCATCACCTCCATAAGAAAGAACCATATCCTTAGTTCTTCTCAAGTACTTAAGGATGTTTTTGACCGCTGTCCAATGGTCGACTCTTGGATCACTTTGATGTCTGCTAGTCAAACTAACAGCATATGCAATGTCGGGTCTAGTACATAGCATGGCATATATTAGAGATCCTATGGCTGAGGCATAGGGAGTCTTACTCATCCTTTCTCTATCTTCTGCCGTTGCTGGACTTTGAGTTTTACTCAAGGTCGTCTTGAGCAACATGGGCAAGAACCCTTTCTTGCTATTTTCCATTCCAAACCTCTTTAGAACTTTGTCCAAATATGTACTTTGTGACAATGATATTAGGCGTCTCGATCTATCTCTATAAATCTTTATGCCTAATATGTAAGCTGCTTTGCCAAGATCTTTCATTGAAAAACTATTATTCAAATAATCCTTGACACTATTAAGAAGGTCTACATCATTCCCAATCAACAATATGTTATCTACATATAGTATTAAGAATTCTACAGAGCTCCCACTCACTTCCTTGTAAATACAAGCTTCTCCATAAGTTTGTATAAAACCAAAGCTTTTGATTACCTTATCAAAATGTTGATTCCGGCTTCGGGATGCTTGCTTCAATCCATATATGGACCGTTGAAGTTTGCATACCTTGTTAGCATCTTTAGGATCGACAAAACTTTGGGTTGCATCATATACAACTCTTCATCAATGTCTCCATTGAGGAACGCCGTTTTGACATCCATCTGCCATATCTCATAATCATAATATGCAGCGATTGCTAACAAAATCCTCACAGACTTTAGCTTCGCTACCGGTGAGAAAGTCTCATCGTAGTCAACTCCTTGAATTTGTCGAAACCCTTTTGTGACAAGTCGAGCTTTATAGACAGTAACATTACCATCAGCATCTGTTTTCTTCTTGAACTCCATTTTTTCTCGACAGCCTTCCGTCCATCCTGTAAGTCCACCAAAGTCCATACTTGGTTTTCGTACATGGATCCAATCTCGGATTTCATGGCATCTTGCCATTTATTGGAATCTGGGCTCATCATCGCTTCCTCATATGTCGCAGGGTCATCGGTGTTGTCCACCAACATGACACTCATAACGGGATCATACCAATCAGGAGTGGTATGAGTTCTCGTTGACCTGCGAGGTTCTGTAGCAACTTCAATCGAAGTTTCATGATCATCATCATTAGCTTCCTCTCTTATTGGTGTAGGCGCCACAGGAACTACTTCCGGTGTTGCCCTACTCGCAAGTTCGAGAGAAGGTTCAACAACCTCCTCGAGTTCTACTTTCCTTCTACTCACTTCTTTCGAGAGAAATTCCTTCTCTATAAAGGATCCATTCTTAGCAACGAAGATTTTGCCTTCGGATCTATGATAGAAGGTATACCCAATAGTTTCCTTCGGGTATCCTATGAAGACGCATTTTTCCGCTTTGGGTTCAAGCTTGTCCGGCTGTAACTTCTTTACATAAGCTTCACAACCCCAAACTTTAAGGAACGACAATTTAGGTTTCTTCCCAAAGCATAATTCATACGATGCCGTTTCAATGGATTTAGATGGTGCCCTATTTAAAGTGAATGCGGTTGTTTCTAATGCATAACCCCAAAACGATAGCGATAAATCTGTAAGTGACATCATAGAACGAATCATATCTAAGAGAGTTCGATTACGACGTTCGGACACACCATAACTGTGGTGTTCCCGGCGGTGTCAATTGTGAAAGAATTCCGCATTTCTTTAAATGCTCGCCAAACTCGTAACTAGATATTTACCTCCATGATCAGAACATAGAAATTTAATCTTCTTGTTACGTTGATTCTCTACCTCACTTTGAAATTCCTTAAACTTCTCGAAAGTTTCGGACTTATGTTTCATGAAATATATATACCCATATCTACTCAAGTCATCCGTGAAGGTAAGAACATAACGATAACCACAGCACGATGCTACACTCATTGGGCCACACACATTGGTATGTATGATTTCCAATAAGTCTGTAGCTCGCTCCATCATCCCAGAAAATGGAGTCTTAGTCATTTTACCCATCAGACATGCTTTGCATCTTTCAAGTGATTCGAAATCAAGTGATTCAAGAAGTCCATCAGAATGGAGTTTCTTCATACGCTTCACTCCAATATGACCAAGACGATAGTGCCACAGATAGGTCGAGTTATTGCTCAATTTCAAACGTTTAGCTTCAATGTTATTAATATGTGTATTTCCACGATCGAGATTCAATAAGAATATACCATCTATCAAAGGTGCATGTGCATAAAACATATTATTCATATAAATCGAACAACCATTATTCTCGGACTTAAACAAGTAACCGTCTCGAAATAAACATGATCCAGATATAATGTTCATGCTTAACACAGGCACCAAATAACAATTATTTAAGTATAAAACTAATCCCGATGGTAGATGAAGAGGTAGCGTGCCGACCGCGATCACATCAACCTTTGATCCATTTCCAACGTGCATCGTCACCTCGTTCTTCGCTAGCTTCCATTTATTCTGCAGCACCTGTTTCGAGTTACAAATATGAGCAACCGAACCAGTATCAAATACCCAGGCACTACTACGAGTACTAGTGAGATACACATCAATAACATGTATATCGGATATACCTTTCTTCTTGATGTTCCCGTTCTTCAAATCCACCAAGTACTTTGGGCAATTTCGCTTCGAGTGACCTTCTCCCATGGAGTAAAAGCACTCAGTATCAGGCTTAGGCCCAGCCTTGGTCTTCTTCGTCGGTGCGGCAACTTTCTTACCACCCTTCTTGAAGTTTCCCTTTTGCTTAGACTTGCCTTTCTTGAATTTGGTGGTCTTATTGACCAACAACACTTGATGCTCTTTCTTGATCTCCACTTCTGCAGATTTCAACATGGAGAAGAGTTCTGGCAACGTCTTGTTCATGTTTTGCATATTGTAGTTATCACAAAGTTCTTGTAACTTGGTGGTAGTGATTGGAGGACACGGTAAATCCCCAAAGCATTAGGAATCACTATACCCAAACTTTGGAGTTTGTTTGCGTGCCCAGACATCTTAAGCACATGCTCACTGACGAAGCCGTCCTCTTCCATCTTGCAGTAAAAGAACTTTTCAGAAGCCTCATAACTCTCAACTTCCGCGTGAGCCTCAAATATCATTTTGACTCCACGGACAATATCATGTGGGTCTTGGTTCTCAAACCTTTTATGAAGCTCCGATTCCAAACCATACAAGATAGCACACTGAACTGTGGAGTACTGATTCTTCCGAGTGAGGTAAACATTCTTTACTTCATCGGTAGCATTAGCTGCAGGTGGTTCACCCAGCGGTGCATCCAGCACATAGGTCAAATTACCAGCATTGAGGACAATCCTCAAATTGCGGAACCAATCCGCAAAGTTGCTTCCATTGTTTTTCAACTTTTCTTTCTCTAGGAACGCATTAAAATTGATGGTAGGGGCCACCATTGATCTACAACATATTTGCAATAGTTTATACTAAGTTTATGACAAATTGAGTTCTAATTAATAGTTAAATTAATCTAGGTGAACTCCCACTCAAAACAATATCCCTCACATTGTTTTAGTGATCACACGAACCAAATCCACCACATCAAAACCGATCATCACGAGAGTTGATGTAGCTTCAATGGCGAACAATCAACATGTTCATCATATCTACTATATGACTCATGCTTTACCTTTCGGTGATCCGTGTTCCGAGACCATGTCTGTACATGCTAGGCTTGTCAAGATCAAACCTTAGCTTCCGCATGAGCAAATCTGGATTGCTCACGTTGTATACACCCGCAGAATCTAACACACCCGATCATCACGTGGTGCTTCGAAACAACGAGCTTTAGCAACGGTGCTTACTAAGGATGAACACTTTAAAACTTTAAATTTGTGTGCTTGAGGTATCATCTTATAATGCTACCGTCGTTAACTAAGCAATACAATATGCATAAAGGATTAACATCACATGCAATTCATAATATGTGATCTGATATGGCCTTTCTTCTTGTGCTTCCGATCTCCATCTTCAAGCACGAACATGATCTCCATCATCACCGGCATTGCATCAAGGTCAATGATGCCGCTCCATGGTTGTCGCCCACCAGCTTCATGTAGGGGTTCGTAGCATGGAAAACAAAAATTTTCTATCGCATACAAACAAACAAGCCAAGATCTATCTACTAGATTGTAGCAACGAGTCGATGGAATAACTCACCCTCGAAGATTCCAAAGTGTTTAACGAGAGCAGATTCTCGTGGGTGATGTAGTCGTACTCTTTCCGATCTCAAGATCGCGTAGACGATCCTTCCGGCGCCACGTTCCGGCAGCGCTCCCGTAGTCGGTCACACGTTCGGTACTCGACGAAGACCTTCCTCTCCCTTGTTCCAGCAGGCAGCGGAGGTTGTAGCACTCTCCTCGCGATTCCGGCAGCACAACGGCGTGGTACCGGAGGTAGAGGGGAAATCCCGCAGGGCTTCGCCTTAAGCCGGTGCGAGTATGGTGGAGCTTATGAGAGAGGCTATTAGTGGTCTAGTAATTAGACACACCAATTAGAGGGCTCTAAACCAATTAGAAGGCTCTAAACCGAATAGCTCTAAACCGGGGTCTAGATCTAGGGTTTAGTTTAGAGGATAGGAAACTTGTGTGTGTTGGGAGGGAGCCCTGCCCCTCCTTATATAGGTGGGAGGGGCTGGCCGGCCAAGGGGAGGAGTTCCTCCCCAACTCGGCCTTGGGAGGTGCGCCGGCCAAGGGGAGGAACCCTCCTCCAACTCGGCCTCCACCTCTCCTCCTCTTTCTCCTCTTTCCGAAAACTGGCAGTTTGACCGAAAACTGGCAGTTTGACTTTTCCAATTAGGATTTGAATTAACCCTTTATTTCGGACAGCGAGAACACTTAGTACATGATGCAATCATTCCAACATGCAATGACACATTCATGTACCCTTCCCCCTCCGGAGTGCCGGACATTCCGGGACCTTCTAGAATGTTCCCGATGAAAACACCGGAACCATTCCCGAACTCCGAAACGGGACTTTCCTTATATGAATCTTATTCTCCGGACCATTCCGGATCACCTCGTGATATCCCGGATCCCATCCGAGACTCCGAACAACATTCGGTCTCTTTCTCATAATACCATAACTACTCAAACAACGTCGAATCCTTAAGTGTGTCTCCCTACGGTTCGTGAATTATGCGGACATGATCGAGACACTTCTCCGAACAATAACCAATAGAGGAATCTGGAAATTCATATGGCTCCCACATATTTCTACGATTACTTTGCGATCGAATGAACCACTTACATACGATACCAATTTCCCTTTGTCTCACGATATGTTACTTATCCGAGGTTATGATCGTCGGTATCTCTGCATACCTAGTTCAGCCTCGTTACTGATAAGTACTCTTTTCTCGTTCCCGTGATATGTGATCCCTTGTGACCCAGTCACATGCTTGCAAGCTAATTGGATGACATTTCACCGAGAGGGCCCAGAGAATATCTATCCGTCATGTGGATGGACAAATCCCACTCTTGATCCATGTGTTTCAACCAATACTTTCCGAACACTCAATGCCACCTTTATAGCCACCCTGTTACGGTGTGGTGTTTGATGACATCAAAGCATCCATCCAGTAAAGGTGATATGCATGATCTCATGGTCGAAGGAATTAGGTTACTATGTATCAGAAAGCATATAGCAATTGAACTATTGAAATGACTTGATCTTTATGCTACGCTTGTCTATAGGAGTATGTCCACCATATCATTCTCCTAACGATATGATCTTGTTGTTGATAACATCTCAATGTTCATGACAAAGAAACCACATCATCAATCAACCAACAAGCTAGTGAAGTATAGAGGCTATACTAGGGACTTCAAATTAAGTTTACAAATCACACAAGTATTAATGGTTTCCTTGTTAATACTATTATAGCATGAATGTAAACATTTATCATAAACACAGAGATATATAATAATAACTACATTTATTATTACCTCTAGGGCATATCTCCAACAGTCTCCCACTTGCACTAGAGTCATCTAATCTAGATTACATGGTAATATACCGAACACCCATGGCAGTTTGGTGTTGGTCATGTTTTGCCCTCGGGAGAGGTTTAGTCAACGGATCCGCCACATTCAGATCTGTGTGTACTTTGCAAATCTTTATATCCCCATCCTGGATATGTTCTCGAATAGCGTGAAAACGCAGCTTGATATGCTTCAGCTTCTTGTGTGACCTTGGTTCTTGCGCATTGGCTATGGCGCCCATGTTATCACAGTAGATAGACATTGGGTCCAGCGCACTAGGAACCACACCCAGCTCTGTAATGAACTCTTTCATCCATATCGCTTCTTGTGAAGCCTCCGAAGCAGCCATGTATTCCGATTCAGTTGAAGATCTCGCCACAACGCTTTGCTTTGCACTCCTCCAGCTAACTGCTGCACCATTCAAAATAAATACGTATCCAGATTGTGATTTAGAATCATCCGGATCGGTGTTCCAACTAGCATCGGTGTAACCATTAACAACGAGCTGTTCATCACCTCCATAAGAAAGAACCATATCCTTAGTTCTTCTCAAGTACTTAAGGATGTTTTTGACCGCTGTCCAATGATCCACTCCTGGATCACTTTGATATCTGCTAGTTAGACTAACAGCATATGCGATGTCGGGTCTAGTACATAGCATGGCATACATTAGAGATCCTATGGCTGAGGCATAGGGAGTCTTACTCATCCTTTCTCTATCTTCTGCCGATGTCGGACTTTGAGTTTTACTCAAGATCGTATTGGGCAACATGGGCAAGAACCCTTTCTTGCTTTCTTCCATTCCAAACTTCTTTAGAACTTTGTCCAAATATGTACTTTGTGACAATGATATTTGGCGTTTCGATCTATCTCTATAAATCGTTATGCCTAATATGTAAGCTGCTTCGCCAAGATCCTTCATTGAAAAACTATTATTCAAATATTCTTTGACACTATTAAGAAGGTCTACATCATTCCCAATCAATAATATGTCATCCACATATAGTATTAAGAACGCTACAGAGCTCCCACTCACTTTCTTGTAAATACAAGCTTCTCCATAAGTTTGTATAAAACCAAAACTTTTGATTACCTTATCAAAACGTTGATTCCAACTTCGGGATGCTTGCTTCAATCCATAGATGGACCGTTGAAGTTTGCATACCTTGTTAGCATCTTTAGGATCGACAAAACCTTTGGGTTGCATCATATACAATTCTTCATCAATGTCTCCATTGAGGAATGCTGTTTTGACATCCATCTGCCATATCTCATAATCATAATATGCAGCGATTGCTAACATAATCCTCACAGACTTTAGCTTCGCTACTGGTGAGAAAGTCTCATCGTAGTCAACTCCTTGAATTTGTCGAAACCCTTTTGCGACAAGTCGAGCTTTATAGACAGTAACATTACCATCAGCATCTGTTTTCTTCTTGAAAATCCATTTGTTCTCGACAGCCTTCCGGCCATCCGGTAAGTCCACCAAAGTCCATACTTGGTTTTCGTACATGGATCCAATCTCGGATTTCATGGCTTCTTGCCATTTATTGGAATCTGGGCTCATCATCGCTTCCTCATATGTCTCGGGATCATCGGTGTTGTCCACCAACATGACATTCATAACGGAATCATACCAATCTGGAGTGGTACGAGTTCTCGTTGACCTCCGAGGCTCTGTAGCAACCTCAACCGAAGTTTCATGATCACTATCATTAGCTTCCTCCCTCATTGGTGCAGGCACCACAGGAACTTCTTCCGGTGCTGCGCTACTCGCAATTTCGAGAGAAGGTTCGACAACCTCGTCGAGTTCTACTTTCCTTCCAGTCACTTCTTTCGAGAGAAATTCCTTCTCTAGAAAGGATCCATTCTTGGCAACAAAGATTTTGCCTTCGGATCTATGATAGAAGGTATACCCAATAGTTTCCTTCGGGTATCCTATGAAGACGCATTTTTCCGCTTTGGGTTCAAGCTTGTCCGGCTGTAACTTCTTTACATAGGCTTCGCACCCCCAAATTTTAAGGAACGACAATTTAGGTTTCTTCCCAAACCATAATTCATACGGTGTCGTTTCAACGGATTTAGATGGTGCCCTATTTAAAGTGAATGCGGCTGTTTCTAATGCATAACCCCAAAATGATAGCGGTAAATTTGTAAGTGACATCATAGAACGAACCATATCTAAGAGAGTTCGATTACGACGTTCAGACACACCATTACGCTGTGGTGTTCCCGGCGGTGTCAACTGCGAAAGTATTCCACATTTCTTCAAATGCTCGCCAAACTCGTAACTTAGATATTCACCTCCACGATCAGAACGTAGAAATTTAATCTTCTTGTTACGTTGATTCTCTACCTCACTTTGAAACTCCTTAAACTTCTCGAAAGTTTTGGACTTATGTTTCATGAAATAGATATACCCATATCTACTCAAGTCATCCGTGAAGGTAAGAACATAACGATAACCACCGCGCGATGCTACACTCATTGGACCACACACATCGGTATGTATGATTTCCAATAAGTCCGTAGCTCGCTCCATCATACCAGAAAATGGAGTCTTAGTCATTTTACCCATCAGACATGCTTCGCATATTTCAAGTGATTCAAAATCAAGTGATTCAAGAAGTCCATCGGAATGGAGTTTCTTCATACGCTTCACTCCAATGTGACCAAGACGACAGTGCCACATATAGGTCAAGTTATCGCTTGATTTCAAATGTTTAGCTTCAATGTTATTAATATGTGTATTTCCACTATCGAGATTCAATATGAATAGACCATCTATCAAAGGTGCATGTGCATAAAACATATTACTCATATAAATCGAACAACCATTATTCTCGGATTTAAACAAGTAACCGTCTCGCAATAAACAAGATCCCGATATAATGTTCATGCTCAACGCAGGCACCAAATAACAATTATTTAAGTATAAAACTAATCCCGATGGTAGATGAAGAGGTAGCGTGCCGACCGCGATCACATCAACCTTTGATCCGTTTCCCACGCGCATCGTCACCTCGTTCTTCGCTAGCTTTCGTTTATTCTGCAGCTCCTGTTTCGAGTTACAAATATGAGCAACCGAACCAGTATCAAATACCCAGGCACTACTACGAATACTAGTGAAATACACATCAATAACATGTATATCAGATATACCTTTCTTCTTGATGTTGCCGTTCTTCAAATCCGCCAAGTACTTTGGGCAATTCCGCTTCCAGTGACCTTCTCCCTTGCAGTAAAAGCACTCAGTATCAGGCTTGGGTCCAGCCTTGGTCCTCTTCGTCAGCATGGTAGCTTTCTTACCACCCTTCTTGAAGTGTCCCTTCTGCTTAGACTTGCCTTTCTTGAATTTGGTGGTCTTATTGACCATCAACACTTGGTGCTCTTTCTTGATCTCCACTTCTGCAGATTTTAACATAGCAAATAGTTCTGGCAACTCTTTGTTCATGTTCTGCATGTTGTAGTTCATCACAAAGTTCTTGTAACTTGGTGGTAGTGATTGGAGGATGCGGTAAACTCCCAAAGTATTAGGAATCACTAAGCTTTGAAGTTTATTCGCGTGCCCAGACATTTTAAGCACATGCTCACTGACGGAGCTACCCTCTTCCATCTTGCAGTTAAAGAACTTTTCAGAAGCTTCATAACTTTCAATTGCCGCATGAGTCTCAAAAATTAATTTGAGATCCTCGACAATATCATATGGGTCTGACTCTTCAAACCTTTTCTGAAGCTCCGATTCTAAACCATACAAGATAGCACACTGAACTATGGAGTACTGATTCTTCCGAGCGAGGTAAACATTCTTTACTTCATCGGAAGCATCAGCTGTAGGTGGGTCACCTAGCGGTGCATCCAGCACATAGGTCAAATTACCAGCTGTGAGGACAATCCTCAAATTGCGGAACCAATCCGCGAAGTTGCTTCCATTGTTTTTCAACTTTTCTTTCTCTAGGAACGCATTAAAATTGATGGTAGGGGCTGCCATTGATCTACAACATATTTGCAATAGTTTAGACTAAGTTTATGACAAATTGAGTTCAAATTAATTAATGAAATTAAACTAGGTGAACTCCCACTCAAAACAACATCCCTCACATTGTTTTAGTGATCACATGAACCAAATCCACTACATCAACACCGATCATCACGAGAGCTGATATAGTTTTAATGGCGAACAATCATCATGTTCATCATATCTACTATATGATTCATGCTTTGCCTTTCGGCGATCCGTGTTCCTGAGGCCATGTCTGTACATGCTAGGCTCGTCAAGATCAAACCTTAGCTACCGCATAAGCAAATCTGGCTTGCTTACGTTGTATTTACCCATGGAATCAAAGACACCCGATCATCACGTGGTGCTTCGAAGCAACAAGTTTTAGCAACGGTGCTAACTAAGGGCGAACACTTTAGAACTTGAAATTTATGTGCATGAGGGATCATCTTATAATGCTACCGTCGTCTACTAAGCAATACAAGATGCATAAAGGATTAACATCACATGCAATTTATAATATGTGATATGATATGGCCTTTCTTCTTTGTGCTTCCGATCTCCATCTTCAAGCACGAACATGATCTCCATCATCACCGGCGTAGCATCAAGGTCAATGACGCTTCTTCATGGTTGTCGTCCACCAGCTTCAACTATTACAACTATTTTGAATAGACACGCAGGTCTTAACTGAAATTAAAGACAACCATATGGCTCCTGCCGGTTGCCAACTTACAATAAGGAACATTGCATACATCAAATATAATCACAATCATGGCCATATCACATCACTGCACACCCCTGCAAAACAAAGTTAGACGCCTCTACTTTCTTTGCATATTTTACGTGGCTTGGGGCTTTCAATAAGTGTCGTTCTAACTTACGAACAAGAACCACAACATTGATACTAGCATTGTTGATTACCCGTTGTAAATTGGATCTTAACTATGCTAGGAGAAACAGGCACCCGCAAAGCCACTTATGCAATACAAGTTGCATGTCGAGCGTGGAGCAAGTCTCATGAACGATGTCATGTAAGGTTAGCCCGGGCCGCTTCATCCCAACATACCGCAAGATGCAAAGTACACAAAAAGCAATCTACAATAAAAGCATCAACGCCCACAATGACCATTGTGTTCTACTCGTGCAACAGATCTACATATAGACACGGCTCTGATACCACTGTAGGGGTTCGTAGCATGGAAAACAAAAATTTTCTATCGCATACAAACAAACAAGCCAAGATCTATCTACTAGATTGTAGCAACGAGTCGATGGAATAACTCACCCTCGAAGATTCCAAAGTGTTTAACGAGAGCAGATTCTCGTGGGTGATGTAGTCGTACTCTTTCCGATCTCAAGATCGCGTAGACGATCCTTCCGGCGCCACGTTCCGGCAGCGCTCCCGTAGTCGGTCACACGTTCGGTACTCGACGAAGACCTTCCTCTCCCTTGTTCCAGCAGGCAGCGGAGGTTGTAGCACTCTCCTCGCGATTCCGGCAGCACAACGGCGTGGTACCGGAGGTAGAGGGGAAATCCCGCAGGGCTTCGCCTTAAGCCGGTGCGAGTATGGTGGAGCTTATGAGAGAGGCTATTAGTGGTCTAGTAATTAGACACACCAATTAGAGGGCTCTAAACCAATTAGAAGGCTCTAAACCGAATAGCTCTAAACCGGGGTCTAGATCTAGGGTTTAGTTTAGAGGATAGGAAACTTGTGTGTGTTGGGAGGGAGCCCTGCCCCTCCTTATATAGGTGGGAGGGGCTGGCCGGCCAAGGGGAGGAGTTCCTCCCCAACTCGGCCTTGGGAGGTGCGCCGGCCAAGGGGAGGAACCCTCCTCCAACTCGGCCTCCACCTCTCCTCCTCTTTCTCCTCTTTCCGAAAACTGGCAGTTTGACCGAAAACTGGCAGTTTGACTTTTCCAATTAGGATTTGAATTAACCCTTTATTTCGGACAGCGAGAACACTTAGTACATGATGCAATCATTCCAACATGCAATGACACATTCATGTACCCTTCCCCCTCCGGAGTGCCGGACATTCCGGGACCTTCTAGAATGTTCCCGATGAAAACACCGGAACCATTCCCGAACTCCGAAACGGGACTTTCCTTATATGAATCTTATTCTCCGGACCATTCCGGATCACCTCGTGATATCCCGGATCCCATCCGAGACTCCGAACAACATTCGGTCTCTTTCTCATAATACCATAACTACTCAAACAACGTCGAATCCTTAAGTGTGTCTCCCTACGGTTCGTGAATTATGCGGACATGATCGAGACACTTCTCCGAACAATAACCAATAGAGGAATCTGGAAATTCATATGGCTCCCACATATTTCTACGATTACTTTGCGATCGAATGAACCACTTACATACGATACCAATTTCCCTTTGTCTCACGATATGTTACTTATCCGAGGTTATGATCGTCGGTATCTCTGCATACCTAGTTCAGCCTCGTTACTGATAAGTACTCTTTTCTCGTTCCCGTGATATGTGATCCCTTGTGACCCAGTCACATGCTTGCAAGCTAATTGGATGACATTTCACCGAGAGGGCCCAGAGAATATCTATCCGTCATGTGGATGGACAAATCCCACTCTTGATCCATGTGTTTCAACCAATACTTTCCGAACACTCAATGCCACCTTTATAGCCACCCTGTTACGGTGTGGTGTTTGATGACATCAAAGCATCCATCCAGTAAAGGTGATATGCATGATCTCATGGTCGAAGGAATTAGGTTACTATGTATCAGAAAGCATATAGCAATTGAACTATTGAAATGACTTGATCTTTATGCTACGCTTGTCTATAGGAGTATGTCCACCATATCATTCTCCTAACGATATGATCTTGTTGTTGATAACATCTCAATGTTCATGACAAAGAAACCACATCATCAATCAACCAACAAGCTAGTGAAGTATAGAGGCTATACTAGGGACTTCAAATTAAGTTTACAAATCACACAAGTATTAATGGTTTCCTTGTTAATACTATTATAGCATGAATGTAAACATTTATCATAAACACAGAGATATATAATAATAACTACATTTATTATTACCTCTAGGGCATATCTCCAACACTTCAACTATTACAACTACTTTGAATAGACACGCGGGTCTTAACAGAATTTAAAGACAACCATATGGCTCCTGCCGGTTGCCAACTTACAATAAGGAACATTCCATACATCAAATATAATCACAATCATGGCCATATCACATCACAGCACACCCCTGCAAAACAAAGTTAGACGCCTCTAATTTTCTTTGCATGTTTTACGTGGTTTGGGGCGTTCAATAAGTGTCGATCTAACTTACGAACAAGAACCACAACGTTGATGTTTGAACTATCAAGTGCCCGTTGTAAATTGGATCTATACTATAATGGGAGAGACAGACACCCGCAAAGCCACTTATGCAATACAAGTTGCATGTTGAGCGTGGAGCAAGTCTCATGAACGATGTCATGTAAGGTTAGCCCGGGCCGCTTCATCCCATCATACCGCAAGATGCAAAGTACACAAAAAGCAATTGATAATAAAAGCACCACCGCCCACAATGACCATTGTGTTCTACTCGTGCAACAGATCTACATATAGACACGGCTCTGATATCACTGTAGGGGTTCGTAGCATGGAAAACAAAAAATTTCTATCGCATGCAAACAAACAAGCCAAGATCTATCTACTAGATTGTAGCAACGAGTAGATAGAGGAACTCACCCTCGAAGATTCCAAAGCGGTTAACGAGAGCAGATTCTCGTGGATGATGTAGTCGTATTCTTCCCGATCTCAAGATCGTGTAGACGATCCTTCCGGCGCTGCGTTCCGGCAGCGCTTCCGCAGTCGGTCACATGTTCGGTACTCGATGAATACCTTCCTCTCCCTTGTTCTAGCAGGCCGCGGAGGTTGTAGCACTCTCCTCGCGATTCCGTCAGCACGACGACGTGGTGTCGGAAGTAGAGGGGAGATCCCGCAGGGCTTCGCCTTAAGTCGGTGCGAGTATGGTGGAGCAAGAGAGGTGCCTTGGCAATCTAGGGTTTAGAAGCACCAAGGGGGAGCTTGGCCGGCGGCTAGGGCTTGGGCAAGCCCCAACTCGGCGAGTTGGAGGAATCCTAGGTGGCGGCGGCGACTTGGAGGAGGCCGGCGGCTAGGGCTAGGGTTTTGGGTGTGAGGGGTAGGGGCGCCCTACCCCTCCTTATATAGGTGGAGGGTGGCCGGTTGGGAGGAGGGATTCCTCCCCCAACTCGGCCTCCTTGGCCAGCGGGTGGAGGAAGGAGGGCTTCCTCCCCAAGTAGGTTTCCTACTCTCCCTCCACCAAGCAAACTTGTCGTTTGACTTTTTCAAATTGGCGTTTGACTTTCAAACTAGGATTTGATTTCTCCCTTTATTTTGCCCAGCCAAGTGACCTAGTACATGATGCAACCATTCCATATTGTTATGACACATGAATATACCCTTCCCCTCCGGAGTGCCGGACCTTTCGGACCCTTCTAGAACATTCCTGGTGAAAACACTGGAATCATTCCCCAACTCCGAAACAGGACTTTCCTTATATGAATCTTATTCTCCGGACCATTCCGGATCTCCTCGTGATATCCCAGATCCCATCCGAGACCCTGAACAACATTCAGTCTCTTACTCATCATTCCATAACTACTCAACAACATCGAATCCTTAAGTGTGTCTTCCTACGGTTCGTGAATTATGCGGACATGACCGAGACACTTCTACGATCAATAACCAATAGAGGAATCTGGAAATTCATATGGCTCCCACATACTTCTACGATTACTTTGCGATCAAAGGAACCACTTACATACGATACCAATTTCCCTTTGTCTCACGATAGTTTACTTATCCGAGGTTTTGATCGTCAGTAGCTCTGCATACCTAGTTCAACCTCGTTACTGATAAGTACTCTTTTCTCGTTCTCGTGGTATGTGATCCCTTGTGAGCCAGTCACATGCTTGCAAGCCAATTGGATGACATTCCACCGAGAGGGCCTAGAGTATATCTATCCGTCATATGGATGGACAAATTCCACTCTTGATCCATGAGCCTCAACCCATACTTTCTGAACACTCAATGCCACCTTTATAGCCACCCAGTTACGGTGTGGTGTTTGATGTCATTAAAGCATCGTTCTGGTGATGGTGATTAGCATGATCTCATGGTCGAAGGAATTAGGTTACTATGTATCAGAAAGCTTATAGCAATTGAACTATTAAAATGACTTGATCTTTATGCTACACTTATCTATAGGAGTATGTCCATCATACCATTCTCCTAATGATATGATCTTGTTGTTAACAACATCTCAATGTTCATGATCGAGAAATCATGATCATCTATTAACCAACAAGCTAGTATTATAAAGAGGCTTTACTAGGGACTCTAATTTAGTTTACAAATCACACAAGTATTAATGTTTCCGGTTAATACTATTATAGCATGAATGTAAAAATTTATCATAAACACAAAGATATAATAATAACTACATTTATTATTGCCTCTAGGACATATCTCCAACATGTACATCATTCACAATTATGACCAACATATTTCATTTTTACGTTTATGGACATTTTCATGAGTTATTGCCCACAGTTTTGGGGTTCTAAGGTGATTTACGATGACCATTAGGAACTGATAAATGTTTGAGGGCATGACCAAAAACTCACCGTTTTCGTGTTTTATGGCCGTTTTCATGAGCTATTGGCCATAGTTTTGGAGTTCTCATACATTTTTTAGGACATAATAAAAACTCATCGTTTACGTGTTTTATGGAAGTTTTCATGAGCTATTGTCCATTGTTTTTGGGTTCTAGGGTGATTTACATGTTAGAGAGTTATGACCGAAAACTTGTCATTTTTGCGTTTATGGCCATTTTCATGAGTTATTGCCCATGGTTTTGGCTTCTAGGGTGATTTACAATGAACGTTTCTACCTGATACATGTTTGAGGGTATGAACGTTTGTACCTGATACCTGGTACGTATCACGGCGCTGCGGAAGTTTTTCTGGACTTCTGCCCGCGTTAGGGTTTATATCTCGTTGAGACATATATATAGGCGAAATGGCAAGGTCAGTGGAGGGCTAGGGGCCCACACCATGTGGCCGAGCGGCCAGGGGCCCGCGCCACCGTATGGTGTGGCCGCCCTAGTGCCCTCCTCCGTCTCTACTTCAGGCTCCGTGTTGTGTCGGGTAAAATATTGACTTTGGCTTTTATCCCGTCTAATTCCGAGAATATTTATTTTTTGGCTTTTTTAAACCAAAATTAGCATAAAACAGGCAACTAGCACTGTGGCATCTTGTTAATAGGTTAGTCCCAGAAAATGTATAAAAATACCTCAAAGTGTAGACAAAACATAAGTCGATACAAAACAAGCATACAGCATCAAAAATTATAGATACGTTTACAGCGTATCACCAGTCAGTGCCTGCTTCCGCTCGCACCCGCTAGATCCGATGCGTGGTGAGGGACTATGTACCGGCTGTTGCCTCCTTGGTTTGGACCTCCCTCAGCTTGATGCTTGTTTGCGGTGGCAACTAGGAGATGGACGCGCTCTTGCTGGCAGTTGAGTTCTTCTCCTTCGAGGTGCCTTAGTTTGGCAGCGGCCGCTTGTACCGCCCTCATGTTCTTGGCGAGAGTGTTGTAGACCTGCTGAACCATGTTCACGGGCGAGTCATCGACGCGGTCTATCTCGGAGGCGAGGTCGCGGCCTCGATGTTGGACCTATCGATCAAAGCCGTGAGTTGTGTTGTACTCGCGCATGGTGGTGTTGAGCCAGCGCTGGGCGGCGGCGACCTTGTTGGCCTCCTCTAGGAGCATTTGGCGAGTAGCCTCCAGCATGGCTGCAGCCACCGCTGGATCTGCCTTTGGGACGATGGGGGCGCGAAGGTGCTGGATGGAGGAGGCGAGAGGATCTTGGTCTTACTCGCGCATGGCGTTGTTGCCACCTGCCCGACGCTCCTGAGGCGGGCGGTGGTTCTCGTGGGATCCTACCATCATGACCTCGGCGTAGAGGCTGGTTGGGGCAAGGTGCATGTCGATGATGCCGAGCGACACGTCAGACACAGTGATGACCTTGTTGGGAAGGCCTCAGCGATGGCGGCAACGTAGGCGTGGTGGTCTCCGAAGTGCAGGATGGAGCCGTCGAAGGTAAACGTGACCCCGTCAAAGCATGAGGTGTTGTCGATGACGCAGTCGAAGGTGCCGAGAGTAAGGACGAGGACAGAGGCCATGCGCTCACCGGCGACGAGCGGAAGTCCCGTGCGAAAGATGATCCTAGCCGAAGCGTTATGCCCCACAGTGGACTCCAACTATCTTGGTGTGGAACATGGCAGTGCCATCGGGGATGGCTCTAGAGGGACACTCAGAATGCAATCGGTGGCTCAAGCAACGGGTTGTATACGAGGAACTGCAAACACAACGACGTACCTAGGTTTGGGGCCCTCCGTGTGAGGTGACACCCCTACTCCTGCAAGATCTACTATGTGGGGAGGGCGAATGCCCAACACAAGTGCTCCTGAAGTTGTTTCCTTAGCAACTATCGAGAGCTAGAGGAAGAAGATGATCTAGGGAAAACTCTACTGAATGTGAATCCACCTGGAACCCTAGCTCTACCCTCCCTTATATACTGGTTGGGAGGAGTAGGTTACAATGTGGGCTCTAGGGTTTACTATTTGGGCTTCGGGTTTTCAAAGAGGGCCGGCTGTAAGGTCTAGTCGGTGGACTAGGACCCAGTCAGCCTTCCAGTACAGGGGGCGGCGCTACAGTGTCCTCAACACCTTTCTTTAAGCGTCATCCATAGCTTTAACGGTCACCCAGGGTTTCTTTAGTGGTCAGCCGACATCGCTTCTTTATCTTTGTCTTGCAGCGCCGGCCAGGGAGGCGCGACACCCTGTCTGGTGACGGGGGGAGCCAGAGACGTACCCGCAAGGAGCGTCACCCCCTCCATATCTCCCCATCAAATCCGAGGCGGTTCGGTTGAAAATGGCCACCTAGCCGGTTCTTCTGGCTATCCGGCTAGACGGTCAAGCTGGGAAAGCTTGAGATCCAGCCGGGTGGGATGATCCATCCGGCTGGGATTATCTGGTCGTGTGGCCATCCGGCCGCTGGCTTCCGGAGCCGGCCTGCTTAGGCCTGGCTTTCCCCACCCGGGGTTCATCCCTCCGACATTCTTTAATCCTGAAAACGTATGAACGAACATAAAATGTTCGAATGTATATGCAGATATTTTTTCGAATTTTTTGACATATTAAAATATGTTTCCTCATAATGGGTGCAAATGGAGCAGTGAGCCAAATAGCCACCTCCAGATAAGGAACCACGTTTCAAAATATATACCCTTATCTGTCGACCAATGGTAGCTTCTCTCCTGATGTCTCCAATTCCCTCATCTTCCTAGTACATCTCAGATTGAAACCTATCTAATGTACTAGCATGCCAAATAGAAGATATGCTGATAACAAAGAAACATAGGTCGAGCAATATAGATTGCTGAAAGTGTTGCGGTATATGTAGATAGAAAACCTTATTCACTCAAATAAAGGTTGGGAGAGTATTTATTTTGTTCACATGGTGAATGCCCATGAGTGGAGCTATGTGCCTATGTCAGTGTGTAGGCTTAATAATGTGCAGGAGCGAACACGTAGGTTGGCCCTTGGCCGGGCTTTAGCCTTGTGCTGAGGCCTAAAACATCACCATATTCTTCAAGGATCAGACGAAGTTTATGAGCAAATGAACCTCAAGTCTTAACAGAGACAAAACATTGCAATTGAATCCCCGTTCCTCGCGTCGGCTCCTCTAGGTGACCGGGGAGCGAAAACCCTAGTCGCCGCCCCGTGCCATCTCTTCTCCCTCGTCATCCCCCGAGGCCGTCCCTGGACAAAACCAGCGTCGCTACATCTAGTTTATTTTTCATAATTTTTGGAAAACTCTAAATTCAATTTTTTCGTAGTTTGCAGAAAAAACCCGCAAAGGGCATGCCTTGTGTTATCATCTAGGAGTAGTATTACTCCTATAATGCAATATCATCTAGTATTATCATAGTTATATGATACTTGACTATTCGTGGAATCTCAATAAAATGAAGATGTATTTATTACGTAGTAAACTTTTAGTTAGCGGACGTTATGATACTGATACTACCAGTACTAACACATCTCTCTCCTCAATTGGTTTGCAACATCAGCCCTTTTCCTTCTCTAAGGCGGCGTGCACGATAGTGCCTCTAGTGAAGGGTACAGCCTGCACGCTTTTCTTCGTATACGTACAGACTATCACTGTTGTGTCCTCTTCATATCTTAATGCTAGTGTTGACTCTGTAATATATAGGTCAGGTGCACGAGTGTGTTGCACACCAAATGGGTACTAGTACAACGTACTACTTGGAGAACGAACGGAAATACTGTAGTACGGTACGCTACGACAAGCAAATGAAAGCGATAGATGCGTACCTATGGCTATGGGATTGATTCTGATTTCATCCGTCCTGACACTGGGCACTGCCAGTATATATATTGGATGCGCTTAACAACGGACTACAGCATGAGCAGCGAAAAACGCAAAAGTGTGCGGACCGCAACAATTAATGGGGGTTGTGTTCGCGTCGTTGCAGCTGTGTCTAGCTGTGGTCACCGCCGTCTTGCCTGGCACGGCCACCTGCGTGCCCCCGCCGCTGCCGGTGCTGCCGATCCCGTCGGCGGCGCAGCTCGCGTGGCAGCGCCGAGAGGTAATCATCTTCTTCCACTTCGGGATGAACACGTTTACGGACTCCGAGCTGGCCAACGGCGGCGAGGACCCGTCCCTGTTCGCCCCGGCCGCGCTCAACGCCAGCCAGTGGATGGACGCGGCGGCCGCGGCCGGCGTGTCGCTCGCTATCCTCGTCGCCAAGCACCACGACGGATTCTGCCTCTGGCCGTCCGCCTACACGGCCCACTCCGTGCGTGCCAGCCCGTGGCGTGACGGCGCCGGCGACGTGGTGCGCGAGTTTACCGCCGCAGCGCACGCACGGGGCGTCGACGCCGGCCTGTACCTCTCGCCGTGGGACCGCCACAACGAGCGGTACGGCCGCGAGGTCGCCTACAACGAGTACTACCTGGCACAGCTCCTCGAGCTCCTCGACGGGTTAGTTTTTATATCAGAGATGTGATTCTAGCATGCATGATATATCATGTGCAATGTTTTACTACTTTATTTCAATGCAATTCTTTTTGACGGACATCTCTAAAATATAATGAAACTTAATGATACCAGTGTAGCACGGATCTTAAAGCAATAAATCAACACGTATTAATGGTAGGAAGGTGCACGGGATATAGTGTGCATGCTAAATTGCCGCTCTCGTTTCTGTATAGTACTAGCTAGGACGCGTCCATATACATGCCATTCCATTTGACTGATTGAAGCATATAAGATTAATTCAATGCCGATACCATCATTGCAAAGGTTTAAATAGCCCGAGCCTTCCTTGTGAAACCTCTCTCTCTACGGCTAGGCCCTAAATTAGCCTCCAATTTAGAGCTAAAATTCTGGTTTCTGAATTTCTCTTCTTTTCTTTTTTTCTTTTTAAAATTTATGTTCAATCTGATTAAATAAAACTTGCGTTAGTTGGTTTACTTACTTGTGCTGAATAGTTGCATTAGTTGTAGGCTTGTAGCCTGTTATAGCCTTTCATAGCGTCCAAGAAAGTCACAGCTATTTTAAACTATGTGTCATTGTGAATTGTGTACACAGGTATGGGAGCATGTCGGAGATCTGGTTCGACGGCCACAAGGAGGAGAACGTGACCAACATGACATACCACTTTGACGAGTGGTTTCAGACTGTGAGGCAATTGCAGAGCTCCATCGTCATGTTCTCTGACGCTGGCCCTGATGTCCGATGGGTTGGAAACGAGGACGGATTCGTCGGAAATACGTGTTGGTCCACCATCAACCGCTCTATGATAACAATCGGCCAGACCGGCCTTGAGGGGTAAGCACATAAATATTCATTCCTCACCAAAATTGATACATATAGTTTTATCAGCTACATACAAAAATAGTGAACATTTACGGTCTCAAACCAATATTCTTAAAACCATCATAAATTATACTTCCATATTGTGTATGTTTGGTATTGTAGATATTTGTATTATTTTCAACATTTTTTCGATAAAGAGCGATTTTATTACGACTATATGACTTAGAAAGTTCACTCTGACCAAAACCTATATGCATCCAACTATATATATAGTTAGGCAACAGCTAAAATTTTGTTAAATCTTAGTCATAAATTTAGGATGTAACCATCAAAATAGTCAGAATGATGTGACTTAACGTGCTGGTTCTATTAGACATCCGCATCCCGCTTTTAGTTTATAACAGAAATAGTTTTTGGTCAAGATAAAATGTTCCGAAATTTGAGGTTATAAATGTGCCAATCTATCGAGCCTAGCAAGCAGGGCAGTAGAAATTGGCATTATGAACAATGGATTCTGTGCTTGTCAGGTATTTGAACAAGGGCGACCCAAGTGGGACGGACTGGGTGCCGCCGGAGTGCGACGTGACAATCCGGCCGGGCTGGTTTTGGCATAGGAACGAGACGGCCAAGCCGCTGCGCCAGCTGATGGAGATATACTACACCTCGGTCGGCCGGAACTGCGTGCTGCTGCTCAACGTGCCGCCCAATGCCACCGGCCTGGTGGAGGATGCCGACATCGCCAGGCTCCGCGAGTTCCGCACGGCCATCACGGGCATCTTCGGCACGGACCTCGCCGAGGGTATCACGGCGACGGCCAAGAGCAAGCGCGGCGACGGCTTCGCGGCGGGCAACGTGCTCGACGGCTCTCACGAGACGTACTGGGCGCCGACGGCCGACGACGGGCGCTGGAACAGGTACTGGATCGAACTGCGGCTGCCGGCGGCGAACTCGACGGCCGGCGCGCCGGTGCGGCCGTTCAACGTGGTCAGAATACAGGAGCACGTGGCGCTGGGGCAGCGCGTGGAGCGCCACGAGGTGTACGTAGACGGCGTGGCCGTGGCGAGCGGCACGACGGTGGGACACAAGCGGCTGCACCGGCTGGCAGCCCCTGTCACCGGCCGGACGGTGAAGATATGGTTCACAGCGAGGCGTGGGCCGCCACTGGTATCGGCGGTTGGCCTGCACCTCGACCCGTACGCAACCAACGTGATGTGACGAATGGAGGACCGTTTAGAAAGACAGTGGAACGCTCACTTGTATTGATCTGAATGTACACTTACAAAACAGAAGTATAGAGGCAAGCCAGCCGGTGCAGGCCTATTTTGGATGTACACTTACAAAATGCCTTCTAGTTGATGGATCGGCCAAGAGTTGGAGCTGGCAAGGGCGAGTACTACTATTATCGTCGTTGGTTTTACAACCGGGCTAAAGGTTTCCCCACCGATATTGGCCTATTGCGGGAACCCTCGCATAACCCACCGAGCTTTGTACCTTGCAAAAGACCCATCCGGATTGAATTTGTGCCAATAATAGACCACCACACCAAAAATGATTTCTAGTGATAGGATACTTTTGTCACCTATAATCAAAATCCGTCACTAAAAATACCCCAGTGACGAAAATGGGTTGTCACTAGCACCATCATGGAAGCTCCCTCGTAGATTCATCCAGATGATGGTTTGAACTTTTTCATCATCGTCAAACAAATTTAGTTACTAAATGTTCTAGGTTTAGTTTTTAAATTAGGTATTGGTTTTTAGTTTAGTTTAGAATTAGGTATTAGTTTTTAGTTTAGTTTTATATTAGGTATTGGTTTTAATTTAGTTTTTGAATTGGTGCACTAGTGTTTTCTACTTTATGTAATTTTTTTGCCATATTTGTATGATTACTTCTAATTTGAATGTGTTAAAAATTAAAAATAGACAAAATAAATTTGAACGAGGACCCGGAGAAGGGCTTGGAACTGCATTAAGTATACACGGCGTGGTTACATATTACATCAGGAACTCCAAATAAAAAATAAAATACAGACTGGTCCCTAACTTTTACAAAAACAACCCTTAGAAAGACTGAAAATGCGACTAGGTCCATCAACACCACTAGAAGAATAGGGACCGCCTTGTGAGCTTGTCCAACAATTTTGGGGACAAAAACAATTGGAATTGGGAAGAGGGGAAGCGCCACCTCTAGTCCTCCGCAAGACCTCCTCTTGGAGGTTCAAAAGACACTGAAAGACATCGTCAGTGTGGAACAAAGTCACCCGCTGACCATCTGAGTTGGCAGACAAACCTTGTCCAGCGAGAAAGTTCCATTAATATCTACAACCCCATTAAATCCTCACTGCCCTCCCACCCAATTCCCGCATCAGATCGAGTTCCCCCGTCGTCTGCACCTCCTAGACCTAGGGAAAAAGATGACACTGATGTGGAGAGAGGAGGTAGAGTGTATCCACTGACAAGCTTATTAGCCAAGCTGCTTACACCCTCCTTCCCCAGCACTGGCTCCGACCACTGGAGCACTATTAGGAAGAAGAAGAGGACCAGCAACCCCCAGCACAGCTCGATGTGCAGAGGAGTAGCTTGAAGGCACAACTTTTCTGTCGAAGATCCCCTGGTTCATCTTCGTCACCGTCAACTCCTCTTGCCACCATAGAAGCGATGCAAGAGAAATAACGCTCGGGCGCCCTAGATCCGGTCGATGATACCTAGCGCTCTAATCCCATAGTCCACCGGGGAAACACGACTAATCCTACTGCACAACCTACTACTACTATCGGCACCTTGCCTCGGTTCGGCCTTCGACATCGGTGGAGAGCCTCATGTACTGTAGCGAGAGAGGGTGGGGGATTACGCAGACACTTGTCTGCCAACCCTCCTCCCCAAATGGACACAAATAGACTAACTTTGCTTAAGAAATGGATTGACCCCTTGGAGTTGCCCTTAATCATTGGATCGCAGAAAATACATGATCTTCTCGCACTATGGTAGTCTAGAGTGTGTGTGTTGGGGGGATCTCTATTTTAATGCTTAATAAGGTACAAAATTATTATTTTACACAAAAAACATGGGTAAATTTGTATATAAAAAACATGTGTAGAACTGATGAGTGAAAAAATATGTTACTCCATAGCATGGTACTGATTCATGTAAGGCGTCCACATTTATAAATTTAGACCTTAATGACATTATTTACAAATATTCTGTTCAAAGTGTGAATCGGTATCAAAGCCAATTACTGGCTGAAAATGGTTGTGCACGGGCCTATAGTGAGTCGAAGGAACAACCTCGCTAGGAAGATCACGAGCATGTGCTGCCACAGGAAATGCATGGCTTCACTACATTAATTGTGAAGCACTAGAAGTGTGCAAGACTCAATGAGAGCTAATGAGGGATGGCTCTTAATGCATCCAAAGAATGGTGTGCCCCCTCATGAACTGAGTAACTTTGTGAGTGAAGCTGAGGGTTAGTAATGGCAAGTCTGGTGGAATATGTAGAGATCAAAACAACATCTAAGTCTCCTGGAATTGTCAAGCAATGGTAGATTCTCTCCCGGTGTCTCCAATTCCCTTGTGTTTCCAGTCAATCTCGTATTGCCACATATATATCATATGTAAGTAGAAAACCACATATATATACAAGCATGTAAAATAGGAGATGCGGTGATAACAGATAGAGCTAAGTCAAACACACAGGTAGCTAAACTGGAGACGTATATGTAACTAGAAAACCTTATTCGCTCAAATAAAGGTTGGTGGAGTATTTATTTTGTTCATGGGGTGAATGTCTATATATAAGTAGAAAGTATAGCTATGTTATAGTTTGTACGTATGTGTGATGATGTGTAGGAGCAGACCTACACAAGGGATAGACGAGCATTAGCCTTGTTCTTGTAACTATAATAGCACACTAAGTAAAATGCTCTGCACACATATAGGGGTTACCTTAGGGCTTGTGCCATTTGTGGGTCTGAACCAATAGGATTTAATTTGTCTAACTCTGATTGTGTTCTTAGCTATCTCAAGTTAGTGGTTCGCTACTAATTTTATCGTGGTCCACAAAGAATTGGTAACAAGAAGAAAATATATACAGAATAGGAAAACAAAAACACAACGGTGATGACAGCGAGTAACGCTACAAACTACATTCGTATTAAATTTGGACGGACAACATGACCCGGAAGGTTCTTGAAGGTTTCACTGAATCTGGTAGTGACCCTAGTAAGTGCTTGTGGAGGAGTCTAGAAGCTCGGGTGGGAGATAAAGAAGCAACACCCAAAGCGATAAGCAAAGGGTTCTATTGACAGGGATTGCCGATCTAGTGGTGGAGGCTATGTAACCTATTTTAACTTTTCCTTCAGATTTTTGCTATGGATATCCTGTTCAACCATGTTTATCCCTCTTGGTTATCGTATGAGCATTCTCAAGCTCAATTGATTTTTTTCAATAAAAAGTAAAATACAGCCTCTGACTATTGAAATTCATAGGTGGAACATTTTGAACACACCCATGGCAGGGGGCAGATGCGGGTATGAGCATTCTAAAGCTCAATGTTACCTGCATGATTTTTTAATAAAAAGTAAAATACATCCCCCGACTATTGAAATCGATAGGAACATTTCGAACACACCCATGGAAGGGGGCATCCACGTCCCTAGACACGCGGCTGCTGACCTGCTGGTGGAACATTTAGAACACACCCACGGTCATCCATGATCCATCAACTGATCTCTTTGACTATGAAGTAGAGACCTACTTGCGAAGGATTCTTGCGGTTCAAACATGTCAAGAGGGCGCTAGGTGCAGATGCGACAATGCCATGTTTTCTCTTTTTCTCTTCCTCTTGCGGCTTGTTGGGGGTTGTTGGTAAACCCGTTCTGGTTTGATTTTCTTTCCTATCTTGTTAGAGTTTGTTGATCACTACGGGGAGGATGGCTGGGCCTAGGTATATTGCGGACATCCCTAATGGTGCTACACAATTGTTTTACATCAATCTTCGTTAAAATTGATAAGTTGAAACTTCTGAATCGTCCAAATCATTTTCTTGAATAATGTAAGGAGTCCACGCGTTCTAAATTTTAACCTTGATGCCATTGTTTTGGGCATTATGTTCATTTAGGATTTGGAACGAAGTCGCACCTAAATGGAAGTGATTTCCACAAGCACAGTTATAAACGCCAAAGACAGAACTGAACCACCAACGCCGTCAGGAGAATCATGAGCATGTTCCCTTAGAGGACCGAGATGGAACCACCAACGCCGTCAGAACTGAACCAATCATGAAACGCTGCGGGGCGATGGGAAGATTCAACGAGAGCATCTAAAGAATGGCTCTGAATGCACTGAAGCCCGATGTCCTCCTTCATAGCCATATCACCTTGGAATAAAATATGTCTATCATATAGTATTATGAGGAATATCCGGTGGAATATGTACAGAGCGTGAGTATGCTGTCGTTTACTGGATTAGTTGAGCAATGTTTGCTTCTCTCCTGATGTCTCCAATTCCCTTTATATTCTCAGTACATCTCAGGTTGCCACTTATCTCGATGGTTAGCATGGCAAATAGAAGATGTGGTGATACTGGTAACAATGAAGTGGTATATATAGCAAGAAAACATTATTCACTTAAATAATGGTTGTTGGAGTATTATATTATATTCACTCGTTTATTGTCCATGAGTAGAGATGTAAGCAACCTCACTTTAATGTGTTGGTACATAAATGAAACATCTCGGTGAAGACCCATATTTCAACCACAAAGAACTGATGAAGAGACCGCGATGTTATAATACCCCATATCCACACAACTTTTCTCAAGACCGCCGTGCAATGTTGTATTTTTTTCTAGACTGTTTATTAGTTAGTTGTTGACAATTATACCATAGTATTAACCTATACAGTCAGTAGTTTGTAATTTTGAGTAAGGAAATATGTATACTTAATATACCTATTCATTTTCGAGCATTCATTAAGAGAAAAATACATGTAATTGTACGTAAAAGAGTTATGCACAAAGTATTTGTACGAGAGTTTTTGTCAAAGCTTGAGATTTCAAAAGTTGATTTTTCTAGGCAAGGAAGCTAGAAAAACATGGACCTTTTTAATATTTTATGTTCATAAAGTTATTATTCTACTACACGCAACTGACAATGTATGAGATTCAATCATTGATTGGATAGTTGGTGAGGTGGTTGTAGCGCCATCTCACCGAGAATCAGACACTACATTTTATGGAGCAACCGGCAGGAGCTATGCCTTTTCATAAAGTAGAATAGAATTGGACAGTTCATAAGGAAAACTGGCCAAAAATGAGACAAACGCGACCTCAAACATGTCTGGTTTATAAGGAAAACCCGACAGAAAACCACACGGCACAATTTTCTGGAATAGAATCAGACCCTACATTTCAAATAGATGTTTCACTGATGAGCTAGCAAGATGATCTGCAGGAGCGGCCTTGCACCCAGGGTGTTAAGAGCGGTTGCTTATAGACTTAAAATATCCCTAAGTATGTAAAACATAGGATAAAATCTAGTCAACTAATAGCCCAAAGCAGACATACATCCACCTCTAAGAATTATAATATTAAGTGTTCTCAGAAAAGCTGAAAATATATGACTTCTTCCTAGAAAGGTGTACTTAGATTGAGGTCTCAGATAGCTAGTTTATTACGCATTCCACAAAAAGATGGAAGCAAAAAATACATTATAGAAAAACAAAGACAAAGTAGTGATGGTAGTGAGTAGAAGCTACAAACTATAATCATAATCAATCTCTGGTCCATCTAACTTGAATATAAAGGCTCTCAAAGGTTTTAGAATCTGGTAATGAAAATATATATGCCATCTAGTAACCCGGTTTAGCTTGCGGAGGCATATGTATGGACTAGCAAACACGAGTGAGCACACATCCACGGCCATCAACGCGTCAATCGATCTCTAAACTGCCTAGTAAATTAAGAGGACGGGGCCAGCGAGGATGGCCGATCAATCTCGCCACGGAAGCCATATGTTTTTTCCTTTCACCATTTCTCTTTGTTGATTTTGGATCGCCTGCTTGTAAAAACTTTCATGCTTATTTCTAAAAAAAGCAGGCCAGTGGCCTTTTGTCTAATTTTTATTTGGACGCGGCTAGGGAGCCCCCGGGGGCTCGTTAGTCTGCTCCAGCCTCCAGAAAACGACAAACCCCTGTCCCCTGTGCTCGATAGGAAAGGCAACCCGGGAACAAAAGACGGGCAACGCGGCACCTGCCCCCCGACCCCCACCTCCTGACCCCCTCCACCTGGCATCTTCTTCTTCTGCAAGACAACACAGGCACCCACACCCCCCACCCCTCCCACAACTCCTCTCTCCCTCCTCCTTCTCTCCTCCCCTGTCTTCTTTTCTCCAGATCTCCATGGATGAGAACAGCAACAGAAGAACTTCTGCTTCCAGATCTCTCTAGGCTAGAAGCCATAGTGAGCTCCCCCACAGAACCCCCCAGGAGAAGGACACTAATCAAAAAGAAAGGTAAAAACTACCCCTCTCTGCTCTTACCTCTAACATGTAGATCCAGATGTTGCTTCTAGCAAAAAATACATCATGAAAAAAGACAAAGATCTTTTTGCACAGATGATGTGCACAAACCCAGCTAGCAGCAAAAACAACTTGCACACATAAAAAATCTTGTCTAGCAAAATCTCAGACTATATCAGTGCAAAGATGATGTGATCTGCAACTTAGAAACAAAGTAGTTGCTGGTAGTACCACACAGTAACACAGTAAAACATTTGACAACAATTTACAGTACACAGACAAAAGCCTGCCCATAGAAACCCCAGGGGTAGTTCCAAAGTAGTTGCGGGTAGAAACAATATGTTTTGCTTCAGTAAAACAAGAAGAAAAGCACCATGGTCAACAGGAAAAAGGACATTTTTATGTGTTGATGCCCTTTTTGTCGTGTGGATGTCTTGTTCTTGTTTGCGGTGGAAACTCGATCTGTGAAAAGAATATATGGAAACATATCAGTACAGATGACAGAAAAGAAACTAACTGTAGTTGCTTTCAGCAAAAATCACAGCAAAAACATATTAGTACAGATGACAGAAAAGAAAGCAACTTCTATAGTTGCTTTTCAGAAAAAATACACCTATGTTGCTTACTTAAAACTGCCTAAGTTGCTTCTTTTTTACATACCTATGTTGATCATGGAAACTATACTAAGTTGGTTCTTTGTGCATGCAAAAATCACAGTAACCCAAAAAAATAGTTGTTTTTGTTATGTTTTTGCAGGATGTCTGGTTTGGATCTGAATGCCCCCCTGTAGAAGATGACAATGTTAATGAGCCTCAGTTTTGTGCTCAGCCTCCCGCAGCAGATTTTGTTCCCGATGTTGTTGGAGAATCTCCAGACCCAATGGTGCATGAGCAAGGTGTGGTGGGTGGTGATTCTTTTGAACACAGTGGCAGGGGCCCGCATCACAATGGTCCACCGCCCGCCGCCGCCAACCACAGCTTGGATGCAGCTGCTCTTGATACAGAATCAACCACTTACCCTGACTTAGCGGAAGGTGCTGCTGGTATGAATGAGGAAGTTGCATCCAGCCCGCAGGAACCCTTCCTTGGGATGAGGTTCGACTCGATTTTGATGGCAAGAGATCATTACAATGCTTATGCTCTGAATCTTGGTTTCTCAATAAAGGCTAATACTTCGAAGAGAGATAGGAACACAAACACACTTGAGAAACAAAAATTTGTGTGTAACAAGTATCGGAGGCCAAAATCAGAAGAAGAAGAAGAAGAGCAAAGAGAAAAAAATGACTGTTGTTGAAGATGTCAGCCCTATTCAGCTAGATGGTGACGGTGCAGAAGATGGAGAAGGTGTACCATCAAGATCAAAAAGTAGTAGCGGGCTTGGAGTTAAGCGCAAGAGGGAAATGATCAAGCAAACAAAATGCCCAGCTAGGATGTTTGTCAAATTGATTAATAACAAGTGGGAGGTGACCTATTTTGTTGTTGAGCATAACCATCCCATGATTGTGAAGCCATCTCTCACAAAGTACTTGAGATCACATAGGGGCATTCCCAGTGATGAAAAGGAATTCCTGAGGTGCCTACATAACTGCAACTTAGAAACATGTGTGTTTTTTTAAACCCAATTGCTCTTTAAAAAAAGAAGTTAACTGCCACATGATGTTGATTCTGTGTTCGGGATTTTAAGTTGCTTACTAGTGATGGTAAAGTTGGTGCTTGCACATGTTTAAGTTGAATTTTAAAAAGTACTAAGGTGTTTTCCTAATGTTTTTTGATTGTTTTATTTTATTTTATTTTCTAGTTGCTTCCAATGATGCTTAAGTTGGTGTCTGTATCATACTTAAGTTGGTTCTGAAAACTAAATGTTGCTTCTGTGTTCGGGGATTTTTTAAGTTGCTTACTAGTGATGGTAAAGTTGGTGCTTGTACATGTTTAAGTTGAATTTTAAAAAAGTACTAAGGTGTTTTCCTAATGTTTTTTGAATGTTTTATTTTTATTTTATTTTTCTAGTTGCTTCCAATGATACTTAAGTTGGTGTCTGAAAACTACTTTAGTTGGTTCTAATGATGCCTAGTTTTTTTGTTTTTGCATGTGTGTAGGGCGCATGATGGAGGTTATGTCTGAATTTTATGGCGAAGATGCTTTTGTCCCATATGGACCCAAGACAATATCAAACATGCAGTCCGAATTCAGGAATGAAAACAGGGAGCTTGACATTGGTGAAACGCTCGAATACTTCAAGGAGTTACAGCAAAAAAGACCCGTAGTTTTACTTCAAATTCTCTTTTGATGTAGAGAACAGAGTAGAAAACATATTCTGGGTTGACAGTGTTGCAAGGAAAGCTTACGTAGAGGCGTACCATGATTGGGTGTCATTCGACACAACTTTCTGTACAAATCGCTTCAACATGCCATTTGCTCCGTTCATTGGAATAAACAGACATGGGCAAACATTTATGCTTGGCTGCGGTTTCATTAGAGATGAGAGGGAAGAAAGTTTTAAGTGGCTACTTAGGGAGTTCCTTGAAGCCATGCATGGTGTACAGCCAGACAATATTATCATAGATCAGGACTGGGCTATGGCGAGAGCGATTTCAGACATCTTCCCTGAGAGTTGGCACAGAAACTGTCGTTGGCACGTCATGAAAAACGCTAATGAGAAGTTGGGTTCGTTCCTAGGGCGGCATCCTGGTCTAGCTGATTATTTCAATGAATGCATTGATGAATGCATGTCTATTGAAGAGTTTGAAGCAAGTTGGACTGAACTGATCGCGAAGTGGGAATTGTCGGAAAATGAGACTTTTGTTTCGTTAAAGAAGAATGCTCATACATGGGTTCCATGCTACTTCAGGGAGCGCTTCTTCCCATTTCTGCAGTCAACTCAGAGGAGTGAAGGTTTCAATGCAGTTCTAAAGCGTTACATAAACCCCCAGAATTCAATTAAGCACTTTGTTAGGCAATACGAGAAGATCCAGGGGAAGATTTTGGGAAGGGAAGGAAACAATGATTATCGGACGGATGAGCTAGAGGTGAAACCATGGTCCCCATTCCCAATAGAGAAGCATGCGTTGGCTGTTTATACTCGGGACATCTACCTGCGGTTCAGACTAGAATTTGAACTTATTGGCCGTTACAACGTGCAAACACCAGGCCAGAACATGTATTTGTTGGTTCCTAACAATGTCAAGTGTTATCCTTATGGGTCTAGGAACTACATGGTAAATGCTAATGGTGGACATTTCAACTGCGATTGTTGCAAGATCAAACGCGATGGTATTCTTTGCTGCCATGTACTAAAAGTGTTTACTCACATAGGAATTGATGCAATACCAGATAGGTTCATACTGAAAAGGTGGACTCTGCAAGCAATTGAGGACGCACCGTTTCCTACAGATCCAGTACAAGATGATATGATGCCTGAAGTGTCCCGGCAGAAACTACGATTTGCGAACTTGTCAAAATCATTTGTGCAAATGGCTAAGGTCCTTAGTGAATCAGATCAAGCGGAAGCCATTGCCCGTAGACACATTAAAGAGATGAAAACAGAGTTTGCACAACTGAACAAAGTTCGGAAGAAGAAAGCAACCAAAACAAATGTCAACTCTAATGTGCCGCACCAAACAGCAATTCCCAATGTGCAACAACAAACACAAGCTCCTAATGTGCAGCAGCAAACACCAGCTCCAAATGTGTAGCAGCAAACACCAGCTCCTAAAGTGCAACGTGCAACTTCCTTGGCTCCTAATGTGCGTCGTGCACCAACAGCAGGTCCCCAGCCCGAAGCAGGTTATGTGGTTGCACCAAATAGAGAAGAATTTGTAGTTCTAAATCCTCCCAGGTCTAACACTAAAGGTCGGAAGAAAGGGAAAATACCATCTGGTATTGAGTTGCAAGCGAAAAAAGCATTCTATGTATTGTGTGCAATCAGCCTGGCCATAACGCCGCGACTTGTACTTTTAGGTTGGGCTAAAAGTAGTGCAAATATGTAATTTGATTTGTTTTTTATTACATACCTTATTTCAGTTTGAGGATGGTTTTCCAGTTGCTAGTGTTCTTTGTAGAAGAGACCCATGTATGAGTCTGTAGCTTCCTGATGTTTGGCACATGTGATGAATCATATTTGGGAAGACTCCTACCATTCCAGTGCTCAGCGTTGAATAAGGTGCAAATTCCGCATTCGTTGCTGCAAATGAATAGAGAAATTAACGAAAAAAGGTGTTAGTTAAGTTGTTTTCTAGCCAACTGGAAAACAACTTTACTATGTTTTGAGAACAACTAAATAAACACTAGAGAATCAAGGAAATTCTAACCATGTTGTTGTACATGAAAATCCATAAGAAACCTAATTATCCATGAATACCCATTTACATGTTCAGTATAAAAAGCAACTTAAGCATCGTGTTAAACCAACTTAATGGATCAAGGATCTAACATAATGTTTTTAGGATTCAAGTTTATTTTTTGATGTGAAAACAGAACCTTTTGCAAGCTACTTCCAGTATAAAAACTTAAGCAAAAAAAACATTAGTAACAGTACACAACTTAGTCTATTTTAATAACACAACTTATACCCAACAGTATGCACAACTTTAGTATATGTAGTAACCAACTTTTAGGAAAAACCCAGTAGCTGTACAAGTGCAACTTTAAGTATAGAGCCAAAAAACAATACACAAACTGTAGCATATTTCAGTAACCAAACTTTAGTGAGAAAACAGTATATTCAGTGTGCAAAAAAACATAAAGGCAAAACATAACTCAAAAAAATAAAAGAGTTACTGCATAACCAGAAATTATGTTGCTGTTCTCACTTTGATGACTGCTTTGGAGGGTTGATATCTTCAACTTTGAATGTCGCGATCTATATTGCTGAGCTTGAATAGTTCTCTTGCCATAAAGTCTTGATGGGAGCGACTATTTCCTCAACTTGTGCTGCGAGCTTCTTGTCTTCCAAAGACCTTATGGAATCGAGCACCTCAAATCTTTTGTCCCTTATGTTGATGACAAAAAGCCAGTAGTGATTGACGGGGACTGGCGCGTCGGGTGCCAGATTTTCAAGTACAGGGAGCAGGACCTGTGTTTTGCAAAAGTTTAAAAAGTTTGGTTGTTAAAAAAATGAAAGTTGCGAATACGAGCTAAAAATGGAGAATAAGTACTTACACTGTCTTTCCTATCAAGATGGGTAAGAACTTTTCCAAAATGCTTTTTTAGCTCTCTTTTGTTATAATCCAGATCTTTCAGAAGAGACTGCAAAAAAAGAAAAGCAGTAACCAAACTTAGCATCTTTGAAAGGTAAGGCAAAAAACCCAAAAGCAGTAAAAACAACTTAGGCAGTTTGAATAACCAACTTAGGCAGTTTCAATAACCAACTTAGAACCATCATGAAACCAACTTATAAACTTATAAGCAACTAAGAAAATAAAAATACAAATCTTAAGCATTCTAAAAAGATCAGAAACTAACTAGGTAGAATTTTAGAACAAACTTAAGCATGTCGCAAGCAACAACTTACCATCGTAAAAACAAGCAACTATCAAAAAGGATGAACCAACTAAGGAGGATTTTGAACAAAGTTAAGAAACCAACTTGATGGATTTCAGTATATAACTTAGTAAGGAAAAAAGTGCAAAACTTAAATGAATTCTGAAAAAATTACAACTTAATGACCAATGTAAGCAAGTTAAACTAGAAAGAAGTTGTGTGGAGTATATTTACCGAAACCCTCAAAGGCATGACGAGCTTCTTTATCTTCTTAAGTTTCCGTAGCATTATGGATTCGATTCCGAGTTCCATTACACTGTTTGACATCCACCCGCCTGGCAACATTGAGTTGGCTAGATCTCTTAGAGAAACGAAAAAATTGTCATAGCTGACAATAATTGGGGTCTTGTCAACATCTTGCCCCCTCCCAGCTCTTTTTCCATGTGCAGTAACTGCGTTGTATGTATCTTTCACATCGGCAGAGCATGTAAAAACCCTTTTGTAAACATACGAGAAGTAAGGAGATTTCATGCAAGGTCCCTGCCTAATAATCCTCCTTCCCTGTACTTGCGGACGCTCTGCTGCTGTAGTACTGCCAGATGCATCAGTGTTGAATGTGGCCCCAATCCCTGCCCTTGCTGGTGTGTTCAAACCAGCATCAGGATGCTCTCTAACCACAGGACTGGTTCCCTGAACTTGTGAACGCTCTGCTGCTGCAATACTGGCAGATGCACCAGAGTTTACTGCAGCTTCAGTTCTTGTATCTGCTTGTGTGTCAAAACCAGTGTCAGCTTGCTCACTAACCACAGTTTCTTGGATGCCTTTCTCCCTTTCTACTCTTTCAACAGCAGATACAGCTTCTCTCCAAGTCTGGTCATCCCAATCATCGTCATAATTGAACCGTTCAGAATCCAAGTTTACAGGGGTTATAACTGACTGTGGGAGGTTTGAAGCATTGTTGAGTCCCCTGTTTTCATCCTTCTCTGGGCTATCCAAACCAAGATCAAAAGATGGTGCATCGCAATCTTGATTCAATCTTTCCTACCATAATATCTTTTCAACCAATGGATCTGATTTTGGTGTCGGTGGTGGACAAGTTTCACGCGTGGCCTCCTGCTTCCTGCTGCTGGTTGCTCCTCCATCTAGAGTACCTGCTCGTGCCAGTGGTGTAGTTGCAGTTTGCTTTAGCCATGTTTCGCCAACCTCGGGAGGGAATGCGCTTGCTGTATTGCTTGTTGAGCCGCGGACAGGGGTGTTTGGTGAGCATGGCTGGTCTGGGCGGCCACGGTGCGCCGCAACTTTATGTCTCCTCCTCTGTTGCTGCACATCACCTCTTATGTCTAAATTCTGTAGTTTGAAGCACTCTGTTGTTAGCTTTTGTATTTATTCCTCTCCTCCAACCTGATCTATTTGTAGTGGAGGCACACTTGCAAGGGATGGTGCTGCCATTACTCCCGGGTCTGCGAACGGACTCCACGTGGAGAATGAAGGTGAATCAGCGCTTCTGTTTGCACCGGCATCTACATGGATTTCAGAATCAGTGCACCTCTTTCTTAGGTTGCTAGCAGGACCATCGTGTCCCTGTGTTGGTGTTAGCCTAGCAGATCTTCTAGGTGTCTTGTGCGAGTCACCGCCCTGGTCTCCCCCATGATCATCTTCCCTATCTAATCCATTGTTGTTATTCCTGTCCTCTTCATCTTCCTTATCATTGCCATCTTCCCCATCGTCACCGTCGCTGATATCTTCAGAATCATCATCTTCATTGTTGTCACTGTTGTCTTCGTCATCCCCATCGTCACCGTCGCCTCTATCAATCCTTTGTCTCTTCCTTCTAGCCTGAGCATGGCTAGAACTTTCTGCGCTTTCCATAGTTCCAATAGCTTCCACAAAAGCACCAAGCCTGTTTGATATGTCCGTGCATAACTCCCCAAGCATAACAGCAATATTCCTTTTGTTCTGCCAAAAACAAAAAATACTACTTAGTACTACTTAGATCCAACTTAAGCATGCTACATACAACAAAAATACCCATCATGAGCAAGCAACTTTTTTAAAAAGAAAACTCAAATCAAAAACATTCTCATAGAACATTAGGAAACAACTTAGTACTACTTAGATACAACTTAGGCATGTTGTATACAACAACATACCCATCATGAGCAATCAACTTTTAAAAAAAGAAAAATTCAAAAACATAAAACATTCTGAAGAAAACATTAGGAACCAACTAAGTAGTACTTAGATCCAACTTAAGAATGCTGCATACAACAACATACCCATCATGAGCAAAGCAATTTTTTAAACTAAGAAAAATTAAGTAACTAAAACCAAGTTAGGGAGTTTATGTCAGCAACTTAGTAATAAACTTAGTAACCAAGTTAGGCAGGTTCTGAAACCAACTTAGGTGTAACAAGAAAACAACTTATCCGATTGTTAGTGTCCTTGCTTTTTTGCAGTAGTATACAACATACATTTGGAGGGCAAAAACTAGTGAATGCAAAATAATCTAGGTTCACCTCATATGGAAAGCTCCGCGGCAACTTTGAAGAAACAAAATCTTCAGTCCTTGTCATCCCCACAAAAAGCCCATCAGTTATGTTTGCGCCAACACCTTCTTTCAGCTATATTTTCATGTCATCAAAACACATAAAAAATAAAACTTGTTAGATGGTCCATGGCTACCCACGCGTCACTAGAGATAAAAAAAAGAATGAAAAAAAATCAAACACAAAAAATGAAAAAGGAGTAAATGCTTACTCTTAGTTTCCCAAAGTCTCCATTGCCTTTAGAATCCTTGCGTGCGACAGCTTGTATTAGTTTATCATTCCATGCTTCAGCCTGGACTGGACAGTTTTGTTCAGATTGCACCACCTCGTCAACCTCCAGAGAATCAAGGTAGAGGATCTGCATTGGAAAAAGAGAGGATGACTATCTCTGTTACAAATTTGATTTGTCACATAAAAAATAATAGGAAAGAGGGGAATTTTTTTCAGCAACTTTACCACAAGGTGATGGAGGCAGCAGCACACAGACTTTTTCTTTGCTCCCATCTTCTTTACTTGTGTGGAAATTTGGTCAACAGCAAATTGGGCAAAATTGGTCCTTCGAAATATGTTGAGATCAACAAGGGACCTGTAGCACCTTGGACTGATACTAGAAGCGGTAGTCGGGCATACAAAACAGCTTATTGCACCGGAAAAATATGCACGAAGGAACTTCAAGTCTACCACCCCACCCATGTTTTTTATCATTTTGCACCAGTCGGCCCACTCCGGTGCTGAACCACTCTCTATGTTGTATTCTCTGTTGAAGAACTCAATAGCTTCTGCCTCCATCTCATAACAAACAGGCTGCCCCTCGTTCGGGATCCCAAACACTTTCGTGTATGAATCTGCATTCACTGGGATTGTTCCCCTCCCTGGGATGGCAAGCTCGTTCCGTATGGGGTCAAAGCAAGACAGAACCCACATGCTTAGATCCACTGGCATCTCCTTAGCCTGCACCTTTATCATCCCTCCCCATCCCCATTCTTCTATTAGAGTTTTCTGTTCTGGAGACAAAATTTGGTTCAACTTAAACAACCTCGCGAGCGAAGCGCGGTTCCTTCCAAGCTATTGAAATTTTTAGCAAAAAAAGCAAATTCAGTGTTGATCCTTAAAAAAGGGCTAAAAGGTTTAGCCTCTGTTAACAGGGAAGACAAAAAGCAGTAAAGCGTACCACAGTCCGTCTTTTCCAAGTAGGCTTCACCGCAACAGATTTTTCTTTGGCTACATCATGAGGGACTTGCTTGCTCCCCCCTTCTGCATTATCTTCCGGTAAGCGCAGGCGGGCACGTTTGGTATTGTCTTTAGCCATGTGTCCCTAGTGATATTCTACCCTGTAAAAAAGCCCCAAAGTAACTCAGCTTAGCACTATGTTCTTCCTGAAAAAAACAGATATGCAGTATACAAAAAGCTAAAGTATATAAAACAACTTTGTATATACTCAACTTAAACATGCTGCAAAACACCAACTTAGCTATTTCATGGGCAAGCAACATGTTAAAAACATGGAAAAACAAAAAAGGTTCTAAAAAACACATGAACCACCTAGGTAGTATTTTGGAACCAACTTAAGCATGATGGAACACACAACTTAACCATCACAAAAAACAAGTAGGTGGTATTTTGGAACCAACTCTGTAGTATTTTGGAACCAACTAAGCAGGATTTTGAACCAATTTAAGCAAGTTGGGAGAAAAACAAAACTATACATCATGTACACAAAAGCAACTAAAAAAGCAACTACTGAATTTAAAAACCCAACTTACAAACCCATGCTAGAGAAACAACTCACATATATACTACTGCCAAACACAAAGAGTAGGGGCACTAAAAACTCCATCGGCACACACTAAACAAAAAAGCGCGTGATAGATCATGGGTCATGAAAAATGCAAAAAACCATCTTGTACTTAAAGTAACAACTTAGCCCGTAAATCATGCTGCATTTTGATTTGAATTTGGATTACCAAAACAGAGTAGGGCAGTAGCAAAAAATACATCGGCACACACTAACAAAAAGGACAAAAATCATCAAAAAAAACATACACCCCCCTGGAACATATGCATGGCAGATAGATCACGGGTATGCAGATATGCAGACACCAACTTAACTATTTCATGGGCAAAGCAACTTTTTAAAAACATGGAAAGTCAAAAAAAAGGTTCTAAAAAACATTGAACCAACTAGGTAGTTTTTTGAAACCAACTTAAGCATGATGGAACACACAACTTAACCATCACAAAAAACAAAGCAACTAAAAAATCAAGCATAAGTAGGATTTTGAACCAAATTAAGAAAGTTGGAATCATGAGCAAAACCAAGTAGGTGGTATTTTGGAACCAACTATGCAGGATTTTGAACCAATTTAAACAAGTTGGGAGAAACAATTTATCCATCATGAGCAAAAAACAAGTAGGTGGTATTTTGGAACCAACTCTGTAGTATTTTTGAACCAACTAAACAGGATTTTTGAAACCAATTTATGCAAAAGTTGGGAGAAAAACAAAACTATACATCATGAAGAAAAAAGAAACTAAAAATAAAGCGTAAGCGTACTAAAAGCCTAACTTAAAAACCCATGCTAGAGAAACAACTCACATATATACTACTGCCAAACACAAGAGTAGGCGCTACTAACAAATCCATCGGCACACACTAAACAAAAAACGCGTGATAGATCATGGGTCATGAAAATGCAAAAAAACATCCTATACTTAAAGTAACAACTTAGTGCGTAATCATGCTGCATTTTTATTTGAATTTGGATTACCAAAAATAGAGTAGGGCAGTAGCAAAAAATAAACCGGCACGCACTAACAAAAAGCATCACTAGAAACCTCCAAACAGGCTTGGGGACTTATGCTTGGGGAGTTATGCACCTTGCCCTTGCCCTTGCTGGTTCCAAAAATACACCCCCCTAGAACATACGCATGGCAGATAGATCACGGGTCATTGAGTAGATGTGGAATCATACACATGGCACGCACTAAAACAAAAGGCGAAAATCATCATCCTCAGAACATACACACCCTACAACATCCCATACACACCCCCTAGAACATACACATGACAGACAAAATGCCCAATAAAATGGAATCATCCCAGTACTTTGAGTAGTAACAACTTAACCATCATCGCGCTGCATTATCCCAGTACTTCAGATGGATTTAGCCATGGCATTTAGAGGGGGAGGCAGTACGAGTACCTCTGGTTGCTTGATGAAGTCAAAATCCTCGCCGCGAGCTCGATGCCACCACCACCACCAGCTAGATCCACCCGTTGTGGATGCCCCTAACCCCCCACCCCCACCGCGGATCGAGCTCGCAACCCACTTCCCCGCTCTGCTCTACTTCACCTCCGATTCGCGTAGACGCCGTAGACGTCGCGAGAGAAAAATGGGGTCGCGAGGCAACAGACGGTGTCGCCGCGAGCTTGAGGATGAAGATCCACCCCACCCCACCCACTACCTCGCCGCCCTCAGCCGCGGACCGACCTCGCCGCCCTCAGCCGCGGACAGAGCTCGACTCCCTCTGCCGCGCACCGAGCTCGCCTCCCTCTGCCACGGACCGACGTCGCCACCCTCGCCTCCCTCTGCCGCGGAGCGAGCTCGCCTGCCTCGGCTCGCCTGCGACGAGCGGAGATGACTGCGGGCGCTGGGGAGAAGACTACGGGCGTGCGGAGCGGAGATAATGGGGAGAAGGACGGGGCGTGCGGAGCGAGACGTGGATGGCGGTTTGAATGCCCAGGTGTGGAGCGGTCTGAGGCTACCGTTCCAGATATTATCTGTCTGGACGCGGTAGGTGATGGATGAGATCGGACGGTCCTAAAACGGAGGCTGAAAAAGACAACGTGGCCTCCAAGCACTTTTTAGCAATTGGGTTTTTATTTTTGGATTGATTGCAGACAGTTCGAGTCTTCCTTTTTCCTTCAAAGTTTTGTCCTCGAGATCTAGCTCAAGTTGTGTGATCGGGCCGGGTGAGCATGCTCAAGCTCAATACAACAGCTGTGTACTGTTGAAATTATTATTTTCCTTGCAAAAGGAGCAGCCAAGTATACTTGATCTTAATTTACTTTAAATAAGCCTGCCGCCACAAGGAGGCATTTTCTACTAGGAGGGATGTTTGGTGGATTATATATAGAGAGATGGAGAATCTCCTTCAGGTTCTTGGATCAGCTAAGCAATGCCCACTACTCTCCTGACGTCTCCAATTCCCCCCGTGTTTGTAATGAATCTTAGGTAGCTAGCCAGCACTTCTCTGGTGCGCTAGCATGTCAAATACAAGACGCTGCAGTGACCAGCCGAGGTAAGTCAAAAGAAAATGGAGAACGCTATATTAGGAGGAAAATGGAGTTTGTAGCTATATATGTAACTAAAAAACATTATTCACTCAAATAAAGGTTGGTGGAGTCTTTACTTTGTTCACGTGGCAAATGTCCATGAGTAGAGAGCTTTAATCAACCTTACTTGATGTGTTCGTACTTCAAGCGGCACACTTGAGAGCGTGTCTTCCGGACTGTGTATATATTTAGATGCGCGAGTGGCAGGGCGATACACGGACGGTGCAGCGGAATTTCACGCGCAGACGATCATGTTCCCCTTGTGCTGCAAGCCAAGGGAGATTTGCCGCGGTATTTGTAAAGAAACTGTTTTAATCGTTTTGGGCCTCGGCCTCGCCCTCAGCCCGAGGGCCTCACACACGCACGCACGCACGCACGCACTTACACTTTTATCGAGATTAATTCATCCACGATATAGTTTTATTTATCTTTCGTTCATAAGCTCCATGCTTCCCATGCTATGAAAAGATAGGTTTTCTTTTCTTTTCTCTCTATATATATATCGACGGTCGAAATAAAAACGAACTAGCTGGTCGATCGATAGCAAAGATATGTATGTTTATACTCCGGTGCTAGACAAAGGTGAACCAGTATTCGCCATTATCGAAGGGAGAGGCATATCCAAGCAAACACTCAGGCCGTGCAGATAAGCACGAGTATTTCAGATAAGTGGGCACGTGTCGTCACGACACCGGCAGAGTCGGTGCTCCTAGCGTGTGCCGCTGTCGGTAACTCGGTGGAGCCAAAGCAGAGGACGCGCCGCCCAGCCAGGTCAGCAGCGACGGCGGCGATAGGGAGGCGCGCCCCCGGCACCGGTAGGCTCGTTAATTAGTTTGACCATGCGCCACAACGGCTCCTTGACGGACGACCTTTCCTCGGCACGGCACTCCCGACCACAATTGAGGCCGTCGGTACGGGTTAGTATCACTTCCGGTAATTTTGGCATGTCAGTACCAATTTTGGGGTATAAACGTTGCGAATCAGGCTAATTCATGACTAAGAGCATTTTAACACGCTTTCTGACGGCTCGGACCCAGCTGTAAGTGCTGAGTTGGCGCCACGTGTCTAGACAAGCTGAGGTGGAAGTGGGGCCCACCTGTCAGACATATCTTTTATTTTTTTTCATTTTTCTTTCCTATTTTGCTATTTATCAACAGTGGGTCCCACTTGTCAGCGTCCCTATTTTTTCCCACGCACCTTCTTCCGCACACCTATCTGTGGCTGACTAGTCAGAAAAAATGCTACATAGACGTGAGCACGCCCGCGAGCTCGCCGGCGGAACACAAGCACACCCCGCGAGCACGCCTAGGAGCTCAGCGACGGAATTCCGCGTGCTCCCTGCAAGGTACTTGTGTAGTGACTAGACAAGCTCGTCGCCATTGCCTCCCTGCAAAGCCTCCCTTCCCGCGTGCTGCCGCTCTCCGTCGGCCGCCTTCTGTCGCCCCGCCCCGCGTGCTGCCGCTCGCCGCCGGCCGCGTGATACCGCTCGCCGCCGGCCGCCTGCTGCCGCCCCGTTCCCGCCGCTCGCCCCGCGCCCGCATGCTGCCGCCCACCTCCCGCGCCGCACGCCATCTCTCCGACCCCGCCACCTCCCGCGCCGCACGCCATCTGTTCGACGCGGTGCCGCGCCCAACCCGTGCGCTCTGCAGCATCCTCCTCTCCACGCTCTCCTCGCACCAGGAGCTCCTCCAAGCCGCCGCCGGCTCGCCCCGCGCCCGCGTGCTGCCGCTCGACGCCGGCCGCTCGCGTCGCACGACATCTCTCCGACCCCGCCACCTCCCGCGCCGCACGCCATCTGTTCGACGCGGTGCCGCGCCCGACCCGTGCGCTCTGCAGCATCCTCCTCTCCACGCTCTCCTCACACCAGGAGCTCCTCCAAGCCGCCGCAGGCTTGCCCCGCGCCTGCGTGCTGCCGCTCGCCCCGCGCTCTGCCGTCGCCCGCCGGCCCCGCGCTCGCCCTGCTTGTCGCCTTGCCTGCGCGTGAGCAGCAGCGCGCAGCTCGTCGGCTCACAGCCCCGTCGCGCTCGCCGGCCACCGCCCGTGAGCAGCAGCGCGCGGCTTGCTGGCTCTCAGCCCCGCCGCGCTCGCCGGCCACAGCTCTCCGGGATGGAGCTGACCCTGATCTCGCTAGACACTGAGGAAGAAGAAGGTGGGTGGGGAAAATCAGTAAGGCTGACAGGTGGGACCCACGGGCAGTAAATAGTAAAATAGGAAAGAAAAATAAAAAATAAAATCAGATATGGCTGACAGGTGGGCCTGACTTCACCTCAGCTTCTCCTAGACACGTGGCGCCAACTCAGCACTTACAGCTGGACCCAAGCCGTCAGAAAACGTGTCAAAGTGCTCTTAGTCATGAATTAGCCCGATTCGCAACGCTTGTACCCCAAAATTGGTACTGACATGCCAAAATTACCGGAAGTGGTACTGACCCGTCCCGACAGCCCCAATTGTAATAGTTTTATCCAATTAACTCCTCATAGAAAGTCTAGAGAGAATAAGCAGCAGTAGGGGACAGATAAATTTTGAACGATTCGTGCTTAAGACACTATGGCCCAGTTCTTTTGGGTGCTTCTCCGAGAAGCCGTCCTACCCCCAGCTTCCTAGAAAAGCCGGTCTAAAAAAATTGTGAGGCTTTCAAATTTGTTTAGACTTGAAAGCCTCGCTATTTTTTTAGACCGGCTTCCCTAGAAAGCTAGGGGTATGGCAGCTTCTGGAAGAAGCCGTCAAAAGAACTAGGCCTATAATAGGTATGGTGGACGTACGGTAACTTAAGTGAGAGAGATCAACTTGTAACTGTAAGAAAAGGAACCCTAGCTATATGCATCCTGGCACCATCCTGCTCCTATACCCTTTGTAAAACGGAGCCATAGACATGTCTGTGAAGTGGCAGCCTACTCATTTCGCCTTAGCTATGTGCTTGTGTGCAGCAGGTGGACCTGATCAATCTGCAGTTTCCTTGATCAGCTCCTTGAGTACGTACTTTAGGCCATTCATCTTCTTCCGGGCCTCTCTGCAAACATGTTTTTCATGATGAGCTGGGCATCTGATTGACACTGGGATCCCCTGAGGTTAACGGCTGGGTGTTTGCCTTACATTCGGAACCTCGCAATTTTGATTTCAGCATCTTTGAGCTAGGAACCGACTGTTTTCTCAGCATGCTCAAGGAGCTTTTTGTGTGACGCTTCTCTTGATGCAACATAAAAGAACACCATCACTCAGTGCTAATTTAGGTTTTTTTTTTAACAGAAGAGCCCCGAAAGGGGCTGAAAGCCGTTTCATTAAACCAAGAGAGCTACACATTTTCACGCTCGGATCCTAATAAAAAAGGAAAAAAAAAGACCAGATCCAAGCGCTTTACAAAGAGAATACTACAAGAATAAAGCGAAAGGCAAATAGGTCCTCCTTCCAGCTCGTCTCTACAACTGATTGGCCTCGTGATGGAGGTTGAAAATGCGCCGGACTTCGCCGGCAATCTTGATGGCCTCGATTTGGCCTGGATAATCGGCTGGCTTCCTGCCTCCGATTTGAAACTGCGGAGAAAATTGACTTCACTTCTCCAAGAGAACCCATCGCCGCTGCAACTCAAACAATCCTTCCTTGCGAACGCAACCACTGCGCCTAGAAAGAAAGAATCTCCAAACAACAACAGTAACAAGTTCCCATGGTTCGTTGATGCCGCGCGAAGAAACCGAGCTCTCTCCTCAGAGCTCCTGCACAAGATAGAAGAATAAGCCGTAGAAAATGCCGCAACGATGAACCCAATAAACCGGCTTATTGGACAAGCAGCGGCCGGAGATCGCCAACGAGGAACTCCTCCATGGAGCCCCAAAATTCAACGAGTACGACCACTCTAGTGGCAGGCCTGCACTACCGCTAGGGTAGCTGCGACGGAGCCTCGTCTTCTTTGACAAAAGGCTGCAAGGACCGAAAAAAACCGAGACGGTATCCTCGCCGCGTCCCTCCTCGCCGCCATGGCCGGCCAGGGACATCCGCGAAGCAGCGCATCTCGGCTTCAAACGGCACCAACACAAATGCCATATGTAGGTAGGCAAAGAAGAAACCGCAGCCATCATCTCCCCTCCCCCCTCCCCTCGCCGCCACGGCCGGCCGGGGGAAGACGAACAGGCCACTGCAACACACCACCACACCTCACCTCCTTGCCGCCACGGCCAGCCGAGTGAGACGAGGCAGCCTCCGCCGCCCTCATCGGAAGAAGAAGCTCCATGGGCCCTTTATTCATGGAGTCACCGGCGCCGTCCTCAATCCGCAGCTCTGACCGCCGGAGAAACACCAGGAGGAGCAGAACCACCAGCCATGAGCGGAGCTTGACCCAAAGCTCCAGCCCACCCAAACTCCCGGCGAGATGCCTCGCCACGGTGGAAATCCGCCTAAACCAAGACAAGCTATACCTACAGCTATCTCTGGCGCCTCCCCAAACCCAACCCCAGCCGGCTAGTACGGTGGGGAGAGCGGCGGAGAGGCCCGGCGCGCGGCGGCGGCGGCTGACTCTCAACGGGGGGGGGGGGGGGGGGGGGGAGAGGAAGGGGTCGGGAGAGGATAAGGTTCCCCATCGGTGCCTACTTCACTGCCAGTGCTAATTTAGGTGGCTAACGGTTAGAAAAGATATATGGAGCACTTAAGTAGATTTCTTGATGTGGTTGTATGATGAATCATTCCAATATAGAAAAAGAACACCATCACTCAGTGCCAATAATACTTGGTTATATTTTATATTACGAGACGTGAGTTGCACGTGCTCGCTTACTACTATAAGAAAAAGACTATACCAATATTCCAATTTAAAAAAAGTTCTTATCTACATGGGAAGCATAGGAATAATTATTATGTTATGGATTTTCTATTTAAAAAATCATCTAAGATGCTAAAATTGTGTGACGTGACATCGATCTTCTATGTACACACCTTAGAGCTATATATGGGCGGCTATATATGGAGTTCTTTCTATGGATGTGAGAAAAACCGATCTTCTCTGCACATTACTTCTACATTTTAGATGAACACATAAGTCCACCATTTCCTTTCAGACTATCATGTGGCTACGATTGTTTCAAATTTTACATAATATCAGTCCGATTGATTCCACGATCCACATTTGGATATGTGGATGGTGACATAGCTAGCTAGCAGTTATGGACGGGAATGGGAGGTTCGGAGAATAGCCACGACGTGAAGACAGCTGATCCGCACAAAAAAGGATTGTTCGAAGCCAAGGTTCTGCAAAAAGAAAACGAAACGTTGTACTAGTACTCCCTTCGAGATCCATATTAATTGATTTGAATTTGTTAAAATTTGCATAAATGGGAATGTCTAGATCTCAGGCGTCTAAGAATTAGTTATGTCTAAGTCGCTGATGGCATCCCAATATTTGTGCTAATTCTCCGTTGCAACCTACTTGCAACTTATAAGATTTGTACTAGTCCTCAGTTACAACCTAGTTGCAACTCATTAAATTCTCAGTTACACCCAAGTTGCAACTCATGTGTGGCACGAATCACGAGGTAAATCAAACGGTGAAAGAAGCGACTGAGACTTAAGAAGTTCTCAGGCGCCTGAGAACTAGCAAATCCCTAAATTTATATACTAAATAGTGTCTAAATTCATCCAAATCTAGCTAAATTTGAGTTAATTAATATGGGTCGGAAGGAGTACATATATCGGTTTTGCCTAGATCTCAGGCGTCTGAGAACTTCTTAGATCTAAGTCGCTGACGTCATCCTAATATTTATGCTAATTCTCAGTTGCAACCTATTTGCAACTCATAAGATTTGTACTAATTCTCAATTACAACCTAATTGCAACTCATTAAATTCTCAGTTACACCCTAGTGCAACTCATGTGAATTTCCACTTTACACGAATCACGAGGTAAATCGGACGGTGAAAGAGGCGACTGAGATCTAAGAAGTTCTTAGGCGACTGAGAACTACTCCTCTGTCCTGAAATACCCTGCATTCTGAGTTTAGTCAAGGTCAAACTTTAGAAATTTTGACCAAACATATTGAAAATATTATGTACACCTATAATACAACATAAGTACCATTAAAATCGTCATAAAATATATTTTCATAATATATACATTCGGTACTAAAGATGTTTATAGTTTTTTCTATATATTCTACCAAATTCTGTAAAGTTTGACTTTGACTAAACTCAGAATGCGGGGTATTTCAGGATAGAGGGAGTAGCATATATACAACAAGTAGCTTGTTTTGTTTTACATACACAAGTAGTAATGGCGTCTGCGGTGGATCCTTTCCAAGAGCTCAAGGCGTTCGACGACACCAAGGCCGGCGTCAAGGGCCTCGTCGACGCAGGCGTCAGCACAGTACCGGCCATCTTCCACCACCCGCCGGCATCCCTCCCAGCTGTCGACAGTACTCACGACGAAAACCAGTTCAGCATCCCTGTGATCGACCTCGCTGGCGGCGCGTGGACGCCGTCCCGGCGAGCCGAGCTGGTCGACAAGGTCAAGGCGGCCGCCGAGACGGTTGGCTTCTTCCAGGCGGTGAACCACGGCGTGCCGGACGCGGCCATGTCGCAGATGCTGGCGGCGGTGCGGAGCTTTGTTAGGAATAGTAATCCCGATAGGACACGGAACGGTGTCGTGTGCGTGTGTGTTCCGAGTAGGACTAGTGGTCCAACACCTATTCGTATTGACGTTGCGTCTTGCCGGGTATATATACACCCATATAGTAGCCTTGTAAGACAACCGTGAGATTCAATACAAACAACAGGACCGAGAGGGCCCTGTAGCCATCAACATTGTTTTTCCCCGTACGTACTCGTGAGAGTTGAGAGAGCTAGTTCTTTTGATCAGGCTAGATAGCTAGCTTGCTGATTGTTGTTAGCTGGTTCTTATACGTGCGCGTAACTTGCCGGAATACTTTGTCGTCGTCACGCCGGACTGCACTCGGCGTTTGGGCTGGGCCAACAATTGGTATCAGAGCCTCGCGGAGGATCTCCTAGTAACGGGAGGTCATGACGGGAAAGGATCAAGGCGAGTACTCCGGTGCGGCTGCGGGTGCATCGGTGTCGTCGCAGTACCCGCGGTATGATCGCGGCAACTACACGACGTGGGCGAAACGGATGGAGTGGGCCATGGAGGGCAACGACATCTGGGAGGCTGTCGATCCCGGCGGCGACGAGTTCAAGAAGGGCGCGTCGAAGTACCGCAAGGACCGACAGGCACTCACGGCCATCGGCTCCGTGGTGCCGGCGGACGTGATGCAGCACCTGATCTCGAAGGATTCTGCAAAGGCGGCGTGGGAGACACTCAAGACGTTGAATCTTGGGCACGAGCGCGTCCGCAGGGCGACCCTACAAACCTTGCAGAAGAAGTACGAGAACCTGGAGATGGAAGGAGATGAGACGCTGGACGCTTTTGCCTCGAGGGTAGCCACAATTGTCAACGGGATTCGCGCGCAAGGTGAGAAGCTGGAAGATATCTCAGTCGTAATGCGTTTCCTTCGCGCGGCGCCGCCGCGGTACATATCTGTGGTGTCGGCAATCGAGCAATGCGTTGATCTCACCACCCTCACGATAGATGACCTGGTTGGACGGTTCAAGGCGCATGACGAGCGGATGAAGATCACCTACGGCGACGCGAATCAAGATGAGCACCTCATGCTTACACGTGCCCAGTGGCAGGCAATGGTCGCCAAGGAGAGGAGCGATAAAGCATCTGGCAGTGGTGATGGTTCGGTCCCGGCGAAGAAGTCGGACAGCAAGCCGAAGAAGCCAAAGAAGAAATTCGACAATAAGAATCTTCGCTGCCATAAGTGCAATCAGCTCGGGCACTTCAAATCGGAGTGTCCTAACCGTTCAAAGGAGAAGGCTCTCATGGCGAAGGAAGGAGATGATGGACTGATGATGCTCATGCTCGAAGCTTGCGAGTTAATGACCACCAAGGAATCAACTCCTCAGGAGTCCGCTACGGAGATCATCACGCTCGTGGAAGAGAAGGTCTTCCCGCGGAGGATGCAGACGGCTCACGATGTTTGGTACCTCGACACAGGCGCTAGCAACCACATGACCGGCGACAAGGCTCAGTTTTCTGAGTTGAACCTCACGGTTGGAGGCTCTTTTCGATTCGGCGATGGGTCGAAGGTGGAGATTGCAGGACGAGGCACTGTCCTGTTTGAGTTGAAGGATGGAGGTCACAAGGTACTCACTGATGTGTACTATATTCCCAAGCTTAAGACCAACATTATCAGTCTTGGTCAGCTCGCGGAGCGTGGATGCAAGATCGTGTTGGAGGACGAGTTCCTGTGGGGATATGACCGCCAAAGGCAGCTCATCATGAAGGTGGAGAGGTCGAAGAATAGACTCTACATCCTCAATCTCAATCGGGCGGATCCAGTATGTTTGATGACAAGCATGGAAGACTCGGCGTGGAAGTGGCATGCTCGCTACGGACATCTAAATTTCCAAGATCTACGACAACTTGGACAGAAGGAGATGGTACGTGGCTTACCGTGTGTTGATCATGTTGAGCAGGTGTGCGACGGTTGTCTCATTGGGAAGCAAAGGCGAGCCCCGTTTCCAAGGGAGGGACAATATCGAGCAAGTAAGGTTCTTGAGTTGGTGCATGGAGACTTATGCGGACCAATCACGCCGGCGACCCCCGCCGGGAACAAGTACTTTTTGCTCATCGTCGACGACTTCAGTAGATACATGTGGGTTGTGCTGCTGAAGAGTAAGGATCAAGCTTTGCAAGCGTTCAGGATTGTGAAGATGGCAGCCGAGGTGGAGTCCGAGGCAAAGTTGAAGGCCCTCCGTACCGATCGGGGTGGGGAGTTCAAATCCAATGAATTCAAGGAGTTTTGCGAAGCTCATGGGATCCGGCGGTATCTCACCGCAGCAAAACGGTGTTGTGGAAAGAAGGAACCAAACCGTGGTGGCCATGGCACGCAGCATGATGAAGAGCAAAGGCATGCCAGGCAGGTTTTGGGGTGAGGCAGTTAGTACAGCTGTCTATTTGCTGAACAGGGCGCCAACTAAGAGTGTAGTTGGTATGACGCCGTACGAAGCATGGTACGGGCGCAAGCCCTCGGTTGATCATCTTCGCACTTTCGGGTGCGTGGTGCATGTGAAGACAGTGACCGGGCATACTAGCAAGTTGGCAGATCGAAGTACTCCAATGGTCATGATCGGCTATGAATACGGTTCGAAGGCGTATCGCGCGTACAATCCAGTGAACAAAAAGTTGGTGGTGACACGTGACGTCGTCTTCGAGGAGGAGAAATCATGGAATTGGGGCTCTGCGGAACCGGTACAATCAATTTCTGATGAAATATTTACTGTAGTCTACAGTGATTCGCATGCAGATGATCAAGAAACAGCGTCCCGTGGCGTTACGGATTTAGGCGCTGGTTCAGAAGATGGAAGTCCGGAAGTGAGCAGCAGCAGCGCTACGCCTAGAGAGGTATCTCCGCGTGGGAGTCCCGGCACGAGCAGCAGCTCACGCGCTGCACCTGGAGGCTCGGCGTCGCCATCCAGTCCACGAGCGGACGAGAGCCCTGGCGCAAGTGGCCCATCAGCTGCACACTCCCGTCCAGGAGGGACTAGCGGCAGTCCAGAAGTGGACGCGGGCGACGATGTCATGTCGCCAACATGCAGTACACCGACAGAAACTGCAGGAAATTCAGTAGACGCTGAAACAAGTACTACGTCAGCTTCCACGTCTCCTCCAAGTGCACGGGAAGAAAGGAGACGGCCACCTACTCCAGAAAAATTCCGAAGTGTACTGGAGTTGTATCCGCCGGAGACCCTTCGTACAGCGCGTGCGCGAGGGAGAGGACAAGGTCGGTGTTTACTCACCGAGGAGCCAACGAAATTCGAGGATGCTAATACAGAGGAGTGTTGGCGTCAGGCTATGGATGAGGATTTGGGGTCGATCCGCGACAACGATACATGGGAGCTTGTCGATCTACCCAACAATCATAAGGCCATAGGGCTCAAGTGGGTGTACAAGATCAAGAAGGATGCCGAAGGGAAGTTGGTGAAACACAAAGCTCGGCTAGTGGCCAAGGGATACGTGCAAGAGCAAGGTGTGGATTTCGAAGAAGTGTTTGCTCCCGTTGCAAGGATGGAATCGGTGAGATTACTTATCGCTCTCGCAGCTCAAGAATCTTGGAAATTGCATCACATGGATGTGAAATCCGCGTTTTTGAATGGGGAGTTAGAAGAAGAAGTTTATGTGAAGCAACCACCGGGATACATCAAAGAGGGAGAAGAACACAAGGTTTTGAAGCTACACAAGGAGTTGTACGGGCTACGGCAAGCCCCTCGGGCGTGGAACATCAAGCTTGATCGTACATTGATCTCTCTCGGATTCGAGAAGAGCCCACTGGAGCATGCGATGTATAAGCGAGGTAAAGGAAGGGATCATCTACTAGTTGGCATCTATGTTGATGATCTATTGATAACTGGAGCGGATGAGAAGGAGATTACAAAGTTCAAGCTACAGATGAAGGAGTTATTCAAGATGAGTGATCTAGGCTTGTTGAGTTACTACCTTGGGATCGAGGTACATCAAAAGCTGGGTGAGATCACACTATGCCAAGAGGCATATGCAAAGAAGATACTCGAGAAGTGTGGCATGGAAGAATGCAATCCAACTCATGTTCCGATGGAACCTCGTCTTAAACTGAGCAAAAGAAGTGAAGCACCTGCGGTTGATGCAACGGAGTATAGGAGTGTGGTCGGAAGTTTGAGGTATCTCATTAACACAAGACCCGACTTGGCCTATTCCGTTGGCTATGTGAGTCGCTTCATGGAAGCACCCACAATGGAGCATTGGACAGCCGTGAAACATATACTCAGGTATATCAAAGGTACTACAAACTTTGGTATTGTCTACTCGAAAGAGAAGGAGGAGGTGAAGCTACTTGGCTACAGTGATAGCGACATGGCAGGAGATATTGACGACCGTAAGAGTACCTCGGGCGTGGCATATTTCTTGGGAAGAAGCATAGTAAGTTGGCTATCACAAAAGCAAAAGGTGGTGGCACAGTCATCCTGTGAAGCTGAGTATATTGCGGCTGCAACTGCAGCGTGTCAAGGTGTGTGGCTAAGAAGTCTACTTGGTGATCTCACCAATCGGAAGACGGAACAAGTGATGCTCAATATTGACAACAAGTCTGCAATTTTATTGTGCAAGAATCCGGTGCATCATGACAGGAGTAAGCACATTGATACGAAGTATCACTACATACGGCAGTGTGTAGAGGAGAGCAAGATTGAAGTCAACTATGTTTGCACCAATGATCAGCTTGCGGATATCCTAACTAAATATTTGGGACGAGTGAAGTTTGCGGAGATGCGAGGAAGGATCGGCGTCCAAGCTGTGAAGATGGGCACATCGTGCTTAGGGGGGTGATTGTTAGGAATAGTAATCCCGATAGGACACGGAACGGTGTCATGTGCGTGTGTGTTCCGAGTAGGACTAGTGGTCCAACACCTATTCGTATTGACGTTGCGTCTTGCCGGGTATATATACACCCATATAGTAGCCTTGTAAGACAATCGTGAGATTCAATACAAACAACAGGACCGAGAGGGCCCTGTAGCCATCAACATTGTTTTTCCTCGTACGTACTCGTGAGAGTTGAGAGAGCTAGTTCTTTTGATCAGGCTAGATAGCTAGCTTGCTGATTGTTGTTAGCTGGTTCTTATACGTGCGCGTAACTTGCCGGAATACTTTGTCGTCGTCACGCCGGACTGCACTCGGCGTTTGGGCAGGGCCAACAAGCTTCAACGAGGAGCCGGCCGAGGCGAAGCGCGTGTACTACACGCGGGACGACCGCAGGCGCGTGAGGTACGAGAGTAACTTCGACCTGTTCCAGTCGCCGGCGGCTAACTGGCGCGACACCCTGGCCTTCGAGATGGAGCCGACGGGGCCGACGCCGGAGGAGATCCCGCCGGCGTGCAGAGGCGTGGTGACGGACTACACGAGGTCGGTGCGGAGGCTGGGGGCCACGCTGCTGGAGCTGCTGTCCGAGGCTCTGGGCCTCCACCGTGGGTACCTGGAGCGTGACGCCGGGTGCCTGGAGGGGCTGAACGTCGCCGCCCACTACTACCCGGCGTGCCCGGAGCCGCACCTCACGATGGGAACCACCAGGCACTCCGACCCGAGCTTTATCACGGTGCTACTCCAGGACGGCGTCGGCGGCCTCCAGGTACTCGTCGACGACGACGACGACGAAGGGAAGCTGCAGCCGGTCTGGGTGGACGTGCCCGCCTTGGCCGGCGCGCTCGTGGTCAACATCGGCGACTTCCTGTAGCTCATGTCCAACGACAGGTTCAAGAGCATGGAGCACCGCGTGGTAGCCAAGAGCGTGGGACCTCGGCTGTCGGTGGCCTGCTTCTTCCAGTCGAATGGCGCGGCCGCATCCACGAGGATGTACGGCCCAATCATCCCCGACGGTGACCCAAGCCCTCCGCTCTACAGGACCACCACGCTCAAGGAGATAAGCCAGCACTTGAAGGACAAGGGCCTCGATGGCACCTCCGTTCTCAAACATTTCAGGCTTTAGTCGTTAGCCCTCTATCTTTTTTTTTTTGGAAAAGATCCGGATCTATTTCATGAGGGGTATTTGGACCACCTAACGACCACTGCTGCCGCCAGAGCGAGTCGCCGCTCCCTTACCGGAGCCGGCTTGACGTTGTTGATGACAGTCGGGAAGTCCTCGTGCACGTGTCCCTAAGGACCAGCGCGCCAGAGCTAAAGCAGTCGCCATTGAACCCTTGAATTGATCTGAAACTTGTAACACCAAACCTAGAACACACGTAGACCGGACGAGATCCACCACTCCATGAAAGCGGTGATCAGACGAATCCCCGCCCTCCTCAACGCCAGCGTCAAGATCGTCGCAGACGAGGTGGAAGAGGAGACGGGTATACCTTATTCTTGTCCCGCTCAACGCCGCCATAGCCAACATAGCGTCGAGCCGGTTGACCAAACTCTAAGGGACCTTCTACAACGTCGAGCGCAGGTCCGAGGTCTCCACCCCCTCCCGTCCGCCGGAGCGACAAGCAGAGGAGGCGGGGACCCGTCGATTCCCAGACGTAGACGACGGGGATGAAGTAGATTGTGGCGGCTAATAGGGTTTTCACTTTGTTAGCCCTCTATCTATCTCTCGATCGATTAAGCTAATAATATTACTTGCTCTCTCATCAGACTGCATCCGCGCGTCTTGGGTCATCCCCGACGGTGACCCAAGACCTCCGCTCTACAGGACCACCACGCTCAAGGAGATAATCCAGCACTTGAAAGACAAGGGCCTCGATGGCACCTCCGTGCTCAAACATTTCAGGCTTTAGTTAGCCCTCTATCTATCTCTGAGGTGTCAGATGTGGGTTTTGATAAGACAGACCTTAGTTCAATGTATAAACTTAAAGCGTCTGGTCGAAAATCAAAAAGCCAGTTGTCACGGAAAAGGCTCCGTGTATTCAAATCTACTATTATTTCTTAATGAATGGCATGTTCTTAAATAGCAGAGGTCTTCGTGACTTGGCTAAGCATTTATTCTTTACCGATTGTCTGAGAGATTATAGTTTGGATTTTTTGGGCATTTCTGAGACCGGTGGACGGGACTTTTCACAAGCACTACTCAATCGTCTTTCGGGTGGAGTGGACTTCACGTGGATATCCCGTCCGCCGTGTGGTAGATCCGGGGGATCCTTTTAGGCGTCTGTGATGAGACTATGGAAGTGTTGGCTAGTTCGGTGGGAGATTTCTTTATAAAACTCCATATTCGAAATAAAGCTGATGGTTTTTTGTGGTCTCTAGACGTTGTTTATGGATCCGCTCAGGATGTTTTTAAATCTGATTTTTTACATGAGTTGGTTAATTTGGCAAAGGACATACTCTATCCTAATTGGGGGAGATTTCAATTTGCTAAGATTCCCTCATAAGAAAAGTCAGGGAAGGTTTGACGAGCACTGGTCCTTTTTGTTCAACACTATCATTGAAAGCTTGAACTTAAGAGAGGTTACAATGCTTGGAAGACAGTTTACTTCGGCTAATAGTCTGCCAGTGCCCACATACGAAAATCTGGATAGAATGCTTATGGATACCGAGTGGGAAGATAAATTTCCTATGGTAACTGTTCGTGCTCTTGATCGTGTGGAGGCGTTGTCAGATCATGCCTCTATTCTTTTATCTGTTGGCTCCCCCCCCCCCCTCGTATATCTAAACATGAGTTCAAGTTTGAACTCGGTTGGATGGCTCGGGACGGGTTTTCTGATTTGGTTAAGACTACTTGGGTGAAACCTGTCAGCGGTCAAAATCCTATACAGTGATGGAACAATAAATTGCGTGTTTTACGCAAGTTCCTTCGAGGTTGGCTAGGCATATGACTGGTATTCTCAAAAAATAAAAAATACGCCTTTTCTCGATTATTGGAGACCTGGATGCCACCGCTAAAGTCAGGCCGTAATCTGCACAAGAGATTGAGCTTAAGAGCCAATCGAATGCGGAAATAGCACGATTACTACGGGAGGAGGAACTCAAATGGTACCAACGCTCTAAAGTGAGTTTTATCCTGGAAGGAGATGTGAATACAAGATACTTTCATGCCATTGCCAATGGTAGGCATAAGAAGAAACTTATTCACTCTCTAACAAAGGATGAAGGTACTATTGAGGGATAGGAGTGTTAGGGTAATAGACTTGTTGTATTATCAGGGGGCCAAAGGCCACAATATATAGTACATGTATAGGTAAAAATATGCAGGAAACCCCCTAACACATGGGGAAACTACAATATACAGATATATACTCTAACACCCCCCCCCCCCCTCAAACTCATGGTGGATCCACAACACTGAGTTTGGAGAGTAAGAAGTCATGCTGCGCTCGAGTTTGTGCCTTTGTAAAGAAATCCGCCAACTGCAAATCTGAAGGCACATAATGAAGCGCAACAACCTGATCATGCACCTGAGCACGTGTATAAAAAGCATCAACATCAATATGCTTGGTCAGCTCATGCTTGACCGGATCACGTGCAATACTGATAGAACATGTACTGTCAGACAAAAGTGGAGTGGGTGTCGTAACAGAGACCCCAAAATCTGCAAGCAACCACTGTAACCAGGTCACCTCAGCAATCAACAAAGCCATAGCCCACAGCTCAGCCTCAACACTCGAGCGGGAAACCGCTACCTGTTTCTTCGTCTTCCAAGCAATAAGTGAACCACCAAGAAACACACAGTAAGCAGAAAGCGAACGACGATCCATAGGATCACTCGCCCATGTAGAATCCGAGTAGCACTGGAGCTGGAGAGAGCTGGAACTATGAAAGAAAAGGCGACGAGTGATCGTGCCACGGAGATAACGAAGGACACGGAGGAGATGACTGTAGTGAACGGTGGTAGGAGTTGAGACAAACTGACTCAGAATATGAACAGGATAAGAGATATCAGGACGAGTGACAGCAAGATAAACAAGACTCCCAACAAGATGGCGATAACGCATGGGATCAGAAAGAGATCACTATCAGTAGGACGAAGCTTAATATTAAGCTCCATAGGAGTCTCAACAGTGCGCTCATCCCCAAGAGCAGCACGAGCAAGAAGATCCTGAATATACTTTTCCTGAGAGATAGAAAATCCATCAGAAGTGGAGGAGACCTCAATCCCAAGAAAATAGCGAAGAGGACCAAGATCAGTCATAAGAAACTGATCACGAAGACGAGCCTTGACAAAGGCAATATACTCAGGATCATCACCAGTAATGATCATATCATCAACATAGAGAAGAAGAGTGCATCCACGAGGAGAAGTGTGAACAAATAGCGCTGAATCATGAAAATTAGGAGAGAAACCAGCTGCAGTCACCACACAGGCAAAGCGCTTAAACCAGGCACGAGGGGCCTGTTTCAGGCCATAAAGAGAACGTCGAATACGACAAACCATCCCAACGGGAACAGAATACACAGGAGGAGGTTGCATGTAAACCTCCTCACTTAACTCGCCATTAAGAAAAGCGTTCTGAACAACAAGCTGGGACACAGACCAGCATCGAACAGAAGCAACAACAAGAAGAGTACGCATAGTGGTCATATGACCCACAGGGGCAAAAGTCTCATCATAGTCATGGTCGTGCTCCTGCTGAAAGCCACGAGCCACAAGACGTGTTTTATAGCGCTCAAGAGATCCATCAGAGCGGGTCTTAATTTTATAGACCCACTTACACATGATAGGACGAACACCAGAAGGGAGAGAAACAAGATCCCAGGTGCCAGTGCGCTCAAGCACAGCGATCTCCTCAGCCATGGCAAGCTACCATTCAGGATGACGCTCGGCATCCCGATAAGAAGTCGGCTCGGAGACGACAGAGAGACCATACTGACTAGGAGAGTAATGGTCTAGAGCACGACGCTGGCGAACAGGCCGTGAAGAGGGAAGCTCATCGGTGGAAGATGACTCATCAGAAGAAGAGGAAGAAGGAACAGCAGAGGAAGGGTCCAAATCCGGAGAACGAGGAGAACTAGGGGAACTAGACGGAGGAGAGGATGGCGCAAAAATCGAAGGGGGGCATCATAAGTAAGAGGTGGAGAAGAAGGGACAGCGGGAGGTGCATCAGGAAAAAGAAGAAAAGAGATATCATCCACCGGGTAAGTACTAGAGGTGGGGCGAGGATAGAAGGGACGCGTCTCATCAAACGTGACATCACGAGAGATGCGCATCCGACGACCAATGGGGTCCCAACAGCGATAGCCCTTATGCTCATCACTGTATCCGAGAAAAACACACTCAACAGACTGAGCGGTCAGTTTGGTGCGTTCGCGAGGAGGTAGAAGGACATAGCAAATGCAACCAAATAAATGAAGAGTCGAGTAGTCTGGAGAGCTACCAGAGAGACGCTCGAGAGGAATGCCACCTTGAAGGGCAGCAAAAGGCTGAATGTTAATGAGGTAAGTCGACGTAGCGACAGTCTCAGCCCAGAAATGCGGTGGAAGAGAGGAAGCAATCATCATAGCACAGGTAGTTTCAAGAATATGACGATGCTTACGCTTGGCGACACCATTTTGAGCATGGGCGCCAGGACACGAGAACTGAGCGAGGGTGCCCTGCTTAGCAAGGACACCACGCAGGTGTTGGGAGATATGCTCTCCTGCAGAATCAGCACGAAACACACGAATGGGCGTGGAATACTGAGTACGAACCATGGCCACAAAGCGCTGATAAATAGAAAGCACCTCACTGCGAGAGCGCATAAAAAACAACCAGGTGTACCGTGAAAAATCATCAATGAATAAAATATAGTATCGATGGCCCCCTTTGGAAGCAAAGGGAGCCGGACCCCAAACATATGAATGAACTAAATCAAAAGGTCGCTGAGATACAGACACACTAGTAGGATAGGGAAGCTGAATCTGTTTGCCTAACCTACAACCCTAACACGAATGTAAAGACACATCTCCTGAGACAAACCCTAGAAGACCACGATGAACTAAGGATGATAAACGGGAGCCACAAAGGTGACCCAGCCGATGATGCCACTGCTGAAAAGAGCCAGTGACAGAAGCAACAACCGCAGAAGAACTAGCAGATAAAGTGTCAGTGGATGGAATGCGAAGCCAGTCTAATTCCCGTAGCCCCGGAGACTCAAGGCTGCAAGGACCAGCTCCAACCAGGGCCTGGGTACGGCGGTCCTGAACCGCACAAGAATCAGCGTCAAGAATGACACGACAACCAGAATCAGTAAGCTCACTAGCAGAAAAAAGGTTCATATTAAGACTAGGAACATGAGAAACGTGAGGAACAAAGAAAGATGAAGTAGAAAGGGTGCCTTGACTGGAAACAGGAAGAGAGGTACCATCAGCCGTGATAACACGGACAGGAGAAATAAGAGAGCGAAGAGCAGAAAGAATAGAAGATGCAGAAGTCATATGAAAAGAAGATCCATAATCCAGATACCATGAGGATGACATACCTGACTGTGTAGAAGGTGGTGGTCGCACGGTGCCAGAAGATCTTGGCACAGAACCAACAGTACCCGACGAGGAAGAGCCTGTAGCAGCGAGCAGACCACGAAGAATGTCCTGATCATAAAGTGCAATAGCAGAAGATCCTGAAGAACCAGCCTGCCTACGAGCATGGTACTGCTGACGTAAGCTGGAATCCCTCCTCCAGCAGCTAAAGACATCGTGGCCAGGCTTGCCACAATAGGCACAGGGAGGACGCGGAGGTGTTGTCATACCACGAGGCTGCTGAGGCTGACTCTGGCCCTGGACCGGAGGAGTAGAGAGTATCGGCGGTACTGGAGACCGCAACGAAGCCGACGACACAGGAGGACCATGAGCAGCAAGTACGGAGGGAACCTCAAGAAAACCAGCACCACGAAGACGAGTCTCCTCAGCACGAAGCTCAGATAGTACCTCAGAGAGCGGAACACGACCACGGGCAAGCAGATGGGCACGGCGCGACTCAAACTCCTTACGGAGCCGCGACAAGAACTCAAATACGCGCTGAAACTCTAGATCTGCGCGCACAGTCAGACAGCAGGGACATGTGGCACACACAGCTGTATGAAGAGAATCGATCTAACGCCAAATAGCAGCACTCTGAGTATAGAACTCATCAATAGTAGAATCACCCTGCTGAAGAGAATGCTCCTGGAGAACCACAGACAGGTAAAGAGCATCCCCAGACGGCTGATAGCACTGACGAAGAAAAGCACACTGAGCAGCAGCAGCAGTGGGAAGACCCATGAACTCAGCAGCATACTGAGGCAGAACACTGGAAGTGAGAACAGTAGCACCACGAGCATCCTCATCTATCCACTAAGTATAGTCAGTCAAATCCTGAGGAGCATCGGGGGCAAGGGCAATAGGTGACGTAGGAGCAGCGGGGCACGGTGGACAGGAGACCTCGCTAGAAAGCACACCCCAAAGACGAAGACCGCGCATGTGGACGCACATAAAGGCAGCGAAATCAGGATAATTCGCGCCATCAAAAATCACCGGGTAGCGAGGAATCGCAACATAGCCCGATGCAGAAGACATCTCTCTCGTAATTTTTTTTGGAAGTCAACTCTCATATCCAATCGGAAACCGACGAAGAACAGCAGTCAGATTCGATCGGGGCGACGGGAGAGGATCGGGAGAGCACCAGAAGGTGCCCAGATCCGATCGGTGCGAGCTTGGCGGAACAGGCGGGGCCGGCGACGGCGGACGGTCGGCGAGGCCGGCGGGGCAGTGGACGCGGCGGACGTCCGTCGGAGCACCCGGCGGAGCAGGCGAGGCAGTCGGCCGGGCGGGGCAGTGGACGCGACAGATGGCCGACGGGGCGGGTGGTTGATGCGGCAGGGCACCCGGCGGGGCAGTCGGCCGCGCGCCGGCCAGCAGATGACGTGGAGGAGGCGGGGAGAAGGCGGCGACCAGGCGGCGGGACAGGGCGGTCGGGCGGCGGCCTGGGCAGAACGGACGGGCGGCAGCAACCAGGGAGAACGGGGCAAGCTCGCAGGCAGCAAGGGAGAGGCAGCGGCAGCGGCCGGACGCGGCGGCAGGAAGCCGAGGTGGGCGGCGGCGGCTGCGAGAAGAGGAGCTACCTTACAGCTCTGATACCATGTTAGGGTAATAGACTTGTTGTATTACCAGGGGGCCAAAGGCCACAATATATAGTACATGTACAGGTACAAATATGCAGGAAACCCCCCAAACACATGGGCAAACTACAATATACAAATATATACTCTAACAAGGAGCAACTAAAAGATTATATTACTAAGTACTATAAAACTCTTTTTAGGGCACCTACGGAAAATTCCTTTTCGTTAGATGAGTCTCAAACGGAAGATATCCCACAGGTTTCCACAGAGGAAAACGACTTCCTAACTTCCCCTTGCTCAAAGGAGGAGGTGAAGAAAGCCGTTTTCCAAATGGAACATAATAAGGCGCCTGGACCTGATGGTTTCCAGCAAAATTTTACCAACAGTTCTGGGATATCATAAAAGAGGACCTAATGTCTTTGTTTCAATCTTTAATGTTGGGTCAACTTGATTTATTTAGACTTAATTTTGGCAACATAATTTTACTACCTAAGGTTAATAATACAGAACGAATACAACAGTACCATCCAATCTATCTTCTTAACATTAGTTTTAAAATTTTCACAAAAGTAGCCACAATTATACTAAATTCAGTAGCTGACCATGTCGTAAGTCCTTCTCAAACGGCCTTTATGCAAGGAAGAAACATCTTAGATGGTGTAGTAATACTGCATGAAACAATCCATAAACTGCACTTAAAGAAGTTGAATGGAGTATTGTTCAAGATTGACTTTGAAAAGGCTTATGACAAAGTTAATTGGTCTTTCCTTCAGCAAACGCTCCGTATGAAAGGTTTTTAGTGGAGTGGCGCTCTCTTATACATTCCTTTGTTTCTCAAGGTAGTGTTGCCATAAAGGTTAATGACTATCTGGGAAAATACTTCCAGACACAAAAAGGACTTCAATAAGGGGATCCATTATCGCCTATACTATTTAATATAGTGGCGGATATGTTGTCCATCCTGATTGAGAGAGCCAAAGCTGATGGCCAAATTGAGGGATTAGTTCCCCATCTGGTGGATGGCGGCTTATCTATTCTTCAATATGCTGATGATACTATCCTTTTTATGGAACATGGTCTAGAGAAAGCCAAGAATATGAAGTTAATTCTATCAGTATTTGAGCAGCTCTCGGGTTTAAAGATCAATTTCTATAAGAGTGATCTGTATTGTTTTGGCGAGGCTCAAAACGAGGCCCATCAGTATGCCGAATTATTTGGCTGTGCTCGGGGGCTGTTTCCAATCAACTATCTAGGAATACCGATCCATTATCGGCGGCTCACGATTGCTAAATGGAAACTCGTTGAGGAAAGATTACAGAAACGTCTTAATAGTTGGAAAGGAAAATTATTATCCCTCGGTGGAAGACTTGTGTTCATCAATTCGGTACTTACAAACATGGTACTGTATATGATCTCGTTCTTCCAGCTACCAAAAGGGGTCTTGAAGAAAATGGATTATTTTCGATCAAGATTTTTTTGGCAAGGGGATAGTGAGAAAAAGAAGTATAGATTAGCCAGATGGAATGTTGTTTGTCGACCAAAAGAATATGGAATCCTTGGAATCCATGACTTGAAGGTCAAAAATACCGCTCTTTTGGGCAAATGGCTTTTTAAGCTACTCGCACAAGAGGGTATTTGGCAAACAATTCTATGGAGGAAATATGTTGGGTCAAAAGTTGTGGCCCAAGTGGTGTGGAAACCCGGAGATTCACACTTTTGGGCTGGGCTAATGGCTTCCAAGCAACATTTTTTCCATTTTGGCACTTTTAATATTAAAGATGGATCGCAGATTAGGTTCTGGGAAGATACATGGCTTTGCCAAACCTCTCTCCGGGAACAATATCCTGCTCTTTACTCAATTGTTAGACATAAAGGAGATACACTTTCAGTAGTTATGGAGTCTAGCCCTCCTAATGTTTCCTTTAGAAGAAGTTTGTTAGGCCCTAGATTAGCATCTTGGCAAAATCTTTTAGCAAGATTAGCCAATGTTCAGCTGACAGAGGGCATAGATGAGTTTAAATGGAATTTGTTGTCTAATGGTAATTTTACTGTTGATTCTTTGTATAGAGCTCTGATCCAACCTGATATTCCTGTTGATGATAATTGTAAAATTTGGAAGATGAAAATACCCCTTAAAACGAAGATATTCGTCTGGTATCTTCATAAAGGTGTTAATCTTACAAAAGATAATCTTGTTAAGAGGAATTGGCATGGAAGTACACAATGTGTGTTTTGTCATTACAATGAGACAATTCGGCATTTATTCTTCCATTGTAAATTTGCTCGTGTTATATGGTTAATCATCCAAGTAGCCTCGGGTTTGTCTCCCCCTAGGTTGTTCGCCAATGTATTTGGTAACTGGCTGAATGGGATTGTAGATAAATTTGGGACTTTATTTAGGGTGGGAGCGCTTGCCATTATTTGATCGCTTTGGCTATATAGAAATGACAAGATTTTTAATAATATTGGTTCTTCTACCTTGCAGGTTATCTACAGAGCCACGGCCATCCTCAGGTCATGGACTGCTCTTCAGCGTATGAAGTTCCGCGACTTATTTGTGGAGGGGTGTACACGATTGGAGGACACGGCGAGGGATATTTTCTCCCGACATGGATGACAGCACGATCTGCGGATAGATATATCTTAGTTGGGCGAATGATTCCTTTTCTTCTGTTATAACTCTTGTACTCTGAGTCATTTTGCGTGTGTGGTTGGCTATGTACATCCTAGTTATAAAAAGGCCGGGTGTAAACATTGTGTGATGCAATAAAATGCCCATTTTCAAAAAAGAAAAAAAAATCTATCTCTCCATCGATTAAGCTAATACTACTTATTGCTCGCTCATCAAACTGCACCCGCGCGCCTTGTATTTGTGATCCGAATTCAAGTTCAGTTTTGCATTCATATGTCTTTATCGTTCTTTTGAACACATGGAATGCATGAAATTTGCAGACACTCCATATGACCCGGAAATAGTCAGACATTTTCGGGTGACTCATTAAGTTTCCAGATGAGTAATAGCCTAGTTGCAACTCACGTGTAAATAGCACGAATCACGAGATAAATTCAATGGTGTGAGAGGTGACTGAGATATAAGAAGTTTTCAGGCGTCTAGCAAATACGATAATACATATCGCGTTTGTGGTTGAATATGAAAAGTGTCATGTCATATATAGCTAATCCTTTCGCTGACACGCATAATAGCTAAGTACAAAAGTCTACTAATTAATCAATACATGATCTATATTTCGCTCTTACGGATTGACTAGGAGCACGTGCTAGAGCTGGTTCTTAGCTTAGAGTCTATTTTATAATCTTTTTCTCCTATAATCTTATTAAAATTATAATGTTTTATCTCTTATAACCTGTTACTCATATTGTACTACTTAATCCTAGTAAGGTATAGATGGTGGCTGGATATATACTACGTATGTATCTCACGCGTGGACTTCTGTCTTTTAGATTTGCTAGTGTTTTTTTCCGGGGATTGCTGGATAACAAGATATGTTTTCTTAATTCGATTGCAAAGATACGTACGTTGATATATACCCCAGTGCTAGATAAAGGTAGACACGAAACCATTCTTCTCCATTGCAGATAAGCACGAACATGTGTCAGTGCTTATTACGTGTTAGTCGTCCACCGGCAGGGTCGGTGCCCCTTTCGTTTGCCTTTGTCGGCAATTCCGTGGAGCCAGATCGAATGGGGGCGCCGGCCAGGTCAACAGCTAGCAACGATGACGGCGATAAGGAGCTTTGGCCGTTAATTTATTTTTTATTAAAAAAACCTTCTGTCCTTAATTTGACCGGCCTGGTGCCACAGTTAACGACTCGACTCCTCCCACGGCTGGATGGGCAACTAGAATGCCGCTCGATCGCCTGGATCGGCAGCAACTTTTGATGAGGTCGCATGATCAGGTGACCAAGGTGTGGCAGGTGAACCCACACTTGCCCGTCGAACCCATGTGCACCGCACAAGGCACATATATCGCCTAACCTACCTGCTCGTCGTCATGCCGACCGCGACGCCGACCACACACGCGGGCACCCCGGGCCCCGGCAGACACGGCACCTAGTGTCGGCTCGTGTATTTGGCAAAATTGAACCAAGTTAACACAAAGACGCTATGTCCAATACGGTGTCACCCCTTATAAAGACTTCTAGCGGTACCGTTTTGATAGCGCCCGTAAGAGCAATTTCAATAATATAGCTGGCTTGCTAGCTATAAGTTTATCTATAGTCAGCTTATAGTCAAGTAGTATACGTAATAGTTATTTTAAAAATTTACTACTTTATAAGTGAATACTCCACTCACATACTCATAAAGTGTCTAGGAGCATGTGCAAGAGTTGGCTATTGCATGAGAACCCACCTCTTTTCTCTCACCTCTTCTCTCTCGTCCAACTAAACAAAACAATACTAATTTAATTCTTATAGCCAGCTGACTAGGACTTATTGTACTTGCTCTAATACTCTACTTATTTTATAAGAGACGCTACCCTGTTGAGCATAGTGTATTTTCGTTAGCGCTCCTCAAAAGGGTGAGACGAGTGAAATAGTTTTAGCGTGAGTTCGGTTTATAAAATACTTTTAGCTTTGGGTCAATTTTGTCCAAATAGCATGTTGGCTCACCCGGCCACGCCCTTTTTACTAATCACTCCTTCATGCAAACGCATTTCCAGCGTGCCCATCCAAACGACTATGTATGCCGTTTCGTTATCCTGAAAAACACGGGCCAGGTGATTACATGTGTCTGAAACTATCCATTGCTGGCAAAATTTGAACCGGAAATGCATCTGGACGGATGCGTTGCGAACCGCGCATGTGTATGATTGTGTCTGCGTGTCAGCTAAGATGGGCCTGCAAATCAGTGGCATATTACGGTAATTAAGCAAGCTCAGTTCATCATTACAATTACATTGGTTAAAACACACCTAGAGTACGACGGCGGCACTTAAAAACTTGCTCACCATCCTCTGCACTCGGGTGCGTCACGCCAGAGCAACATCCATCTCGTTCTTCCAGCGAGCCCTTGACTTCTGCTCATGTTCCTCCTTCTCCGCAGGAGCCATGTCCTCCGCCGCAGCCACCAGTGGCTCCTCCTACGACATGGCCACAATGTCCTCGCGCGGTGTGGCGCATCTGGCCGTCACGTCCATCCTAGCAGAGAGGATGCCTTGCACGGCCTTTCGCTTGACAGCCATCAACTGGCTGCCAAAGCCATCACAGTGGGAAGTCAGGAAGGACGCGGGTAGGGCCCACTTCTCGTCACTCATGTCTGGCATGTCCCATGTCATTTTTGTCGTCGCCCACGATGACCGTGTCGACGTCAGACACCGCCTCCGCCACGGGGGCTACCGCACCGTCTGCATGCACCGCTTGCTCCTCCTCTGCCACTGCCGCGGAGTTCGCTTCAACCACATCATGTGCCATCGTACGAAGCACGTCCATGGCACTGCGTTCCAGCTCAGCTGCCACCTACTCCACCTGCCTCTTTGTGGTTTCCATGGACTCCGTGAAGGCGACTGTCTGCGCTTAGTTCTCGGTGTAGCTAGGGTTTGACTTCAACCTTGCTGTGATGGCCTACTTTGTAGCCCATGGCCAGGGCAGGAAACGAAAGTTGGTAGCGTAATATCCTAGCATTAGAGACATGTACTAGGTAAAAATCTTATGTATGCATTGCATTTATGCATAGAAAATTATGCGCTTATAAACAAAACTTGTCAACGTGATTAAAGTTTCGATTAAGTTGATGGAATTGAAATAGATCATCAAGTTGAGAGCGACAAACTTCAACATAACCTTTGCTAAAATGTTTGTTTTGGGAAGAGAGAATTTATGATAGTGTGATGAGATAAAAATGAGATATTAATAAAGATATCAACACATCATATCAACATCTAGTATTTATTTCTATCATGATCGTCATGGTATTTCTTAAACAGTAATTCTTAAACTTAGACCAAGTACAAAGGAAATCAAATCAATTCTTTACATCACATTTAGATTGTTATCGTGTCTATGATCACATATGCTGGACAATGCTCTAGTCCTAGGTGATCATTGGACTTTATTAACCAAATATTAATCTTTCCAAATCTTGATTTGCTATATTCTTCTTGATCTGGAGTATTTAATCAAAATAATAAGAAAGGATAAACTGGATATGCGAGGATGTATCATCATCTCTAGGAGGAGAGTCTTAGCAAAGAAATAAGCCACCTAGAGTGTTTGACAACATAATGCAAAAGCGTCACCATTGGAGTGAGTTGGGTTAAGCTGTAGAATAAATGATCTATCTTAGGTTAGCTATCAGAAGTCAAGCTAGTGTGAGAAGAGGTGTGGAGTATAAGTTGCTTGGGGTAATGAAGTCATGGTCTTATGACCAAGCTATGTGTTAGAGAAACATTTGATTCTAGGAGTAGTATCATCCATCTCAGAGCTAGTTGTGAACACTTGGAATATAATGTGAATTGGAGTTTTTCAATTTGTTAGGAGAATATTGTTGATCATACTCTGTTAAGGGAGTTGGTGATTTAAATCAGAAACCATTATCTTGATGGAATTGAGTCCATCATAAGTATTTGAAGATAAGTATGTGTGAAGGTAGATTATGAAAAGCATCATTGCTAAGCTTTTATGATTCATAAGAGGAAGTAAGAAGTAGTTTTGAAGGAAGTAAGTTTAACATTCTAATGGATATGGGTCCATTAGAATTAGCTAAGGGACGAGAGTATCTCTATTATAAAGTAAGGAGCTTTTTTATCAAGATCATAAGATCAACAAATGGATTTAAGAGATTAGCATGAAGAATGAAAGTTGAGAGCTGAGATCATCGTGTTAAGCCATGATGATGGTGAATTTGGATGAGTAGCTTATCTAGAAAAGGGAAGGCCTAAACCTATAATGTATTAAAGTGTGGAAAAGTATTTCTTCTTTGTTATATAAGGGGTCATATTCAAGTTATTATAAGAAGCATATCCTATAGGGCCAATCTTCTAATAACAGTAAGTCATTACTTGTAAGGGTAGTTGACAACAAGATTCATGCCAGTAGCAGCACTGCCATCACCGCCGCATATGTACTATCCTCGCTGGTGTATCGTTGCTTCCTACCTCGCCAAGCCCTATAAGATAGTTGTCGAGAACCTCCTCGCAATCCTTATTCATCATGATCATCTCTCAACCTCACTATCTCTCTCAATCCACCTCAACCTCACCACGGCCACCGCAGGTGAGATCCGAAGAACTATTGATTCCTACCATCCCCGGAACCGTGGTGTGGTCGAGGAGACGCGTCTTGCTCCGTAGATAGTTGGGAGGAGTGTAGCATCAAGGGGAGCAAGAAGGAGGAAGAATTGGATCATTCCTTCTCTCGATGACTAGACAGAATCTGCAACATCCAGCTCAACTCCGAATACCTCCATCGTCGTCGACCACACCATCGTGCTCAGGGTGAGCTTGTGCATCTCTAGATCTTACCCACGCATCGTACAATCGAATGTAGCTCTAGTTCTGTCGATCACCATCGTGCGCTGCGGCAATGAGCTTCGTCGTCACCAAGTTCGTTGACCAAAATGTCACCCGCTCTGCTCATTTAGTGCAGTGCACAATCCCGTGTCGAAACATGCACGTCCACGCAGCCTAGGGAGCCCTAGATCGTTGTCTCCGACACTCACTGGCAAGGTGACGTCATGACGTCAACCTTGTCCAGGTCAGCACGTTTGACCTGGCCGTGTCCCACCAGTAAGTGACCTGGACTAGGTCCGGTCACTATGTAAAAATGTTTTTCCTATTAAATTAAATGATAGATATTATTAAAACCTTAGGAAATTCATATATTATTATTTATAAATCACAAAAATTCATATAATATACTAAAAATTGAGTAAAAATTATAAAATATAATGATCCACTTTTAAAGTAAATAAAAATGAATTGTTTTAAAAAACCTTATTTAAAGATTTTTTTATTATAAATCCATAAAAGATTTATAATAAATGTGTATACCTTTAATATTATTCATTTAAAGTTTTATTTATAGTAATAACTCAACTAATATTTGAATTAAGTAAAATCAAATTTAAATCATCTTAAGTATATTTTCTAAAAACTACCATTAAAAATAATTGCATACTATTTTCCAAAAAGGTTTTATAAATTATAAAATCATTTTAAAAAATACAATTTTTGATTTTTTAATTATTTTTCTTACTATTCCTTATACAAGTTAAAGAACTCATTTAAAGTAATACCCTTTCCATAATAATAAAATATAATCACTATTTCCTATATTGATATAGTATTTCATTAACTTGAAATGGTAATAAAATACAACTCAAATAGAAGTACTGCTATTTTTACTTAACCCTCATGCGGTATTATGGAGTGAACAAAATATATTATCATATTCTATTAAATATTTACAAGTCTCTAATAAAAGTTAAGATGTATTATTCATTTATATAGATTGTTTTCTTCCATAATAGCATAGAGTTGGGATAAATACTAAAGTAACTAGTTAATTATAAGTTCGAATAATTCTTGTTCTTTAAGCAATATTTTTTTAAAAATTATTCTTTTAGAGTACATTATAAATGAACTTTAATCATCTCTTTACATCTCTAGATGAATGACAAATTTTTGTAGGATAAGTTTGTGGGAAACTATAAAAAATGTGTGTTATCATATTGTATGATTTTGTATTACACTTGTAATACATTTCTTAGACTCGTCATAACCCTAATAAGAATCACAAGTGAGAAACCAATCTGAAAGGATAACACATCTTAAATTTTTTATCATAAGTCAACAAACACTAGACCATCGAAGCTTATTCTGGAGTTTAGGGTTTATGATGCATGCATAGCATTTCTTATGCATAATAGCACATTGCTTATTTAAATATTAGTCCTTACCGGACCAATGATGCTATTTCATATTTTAAAGTTTATATCGACTAAAGGACCTTGGCTGCATAATGTAGTCAAAAAGGCAAGTTCATACTTGCTCATGTCTTTTGATTATTTTATTTCAAGTATTTGCAATCTACTATTCTAATCACCTGCATTTTGAAAAGGGTGGCAAAAAATAATATTTCCATAATAATATGACTTATTGGTTATCGGCCTGAATGGTGGTAACCTAGTATGGCAGGCAAATGAAACCACGATATGATCGGCCCGAATGGGAAAGTATCAAATGTTGCCAGTGATTATGTGACACATTAACCATAAGATATGAAATGAGACAGGAGAGTTGGCTAGATCTTCTTTCTTTCGCATGTCAATGAATGACCTTAGCATAAGCTTTATTGCCCGCAGGGATACATGCACATGGGTGGGACCCTATATCGTCCCATGGTATTGGTATCTATGAGGGTTTGTAAGGGGCTAGCGGAGATATGTCGGCCCGCAGGGGGAATACAAGGGTAGGTGTGCTTGCAAAAAAGGATGGGTATGTGTTGTAGAGAAGGACAGTGATTGGCTTGAATCTTAAAATAGGCTCCAAACCAAGGAAGTGTGGACGAGCTCATGACTCGGATGTGTAACAAGGATAAGATCTCTTATGGCTAAAACAACGCGCCTCTTCGAAGTGTACAAAATGTGACATGTTATTTCCTGTTCCAGAAAGATCTGCAAACGCAGCAGGAAAAGAACTCCATAAAATTCTAGTAAACCTATTAAAGCTGATAGACATAGTTTTTTAGAATAAAAATAACATTTTACAGAAATGTTTATAAAAACTTGCATTAGCCATTGCTAGATTCTGGAGTAATCAATGACGTCATCAAGAGGTGAACCATTTTGAAGAGCTGAATATATCCATTAGAATAAATGGAGTCGACGGCTACATCAGTATTTCTAGGTTTTTTCTATAATGGAACTTTTCCCAATGTATCGAGGAGGGTTTTAAAGATCTTTTGGAATATATCTTATTGTAATCTATAGTCATTCTTTGGGTCTATAATATTTTTATTATACCACTCTAAAAGATATAATACTGATGGAACAAAATTTTATTAGAGTTATATCAATGACTTGCCGAACGATTGCCTGCACATTGGAAAACGGTGAAAGACCGCGGGAAAAAGAGCGGCCGGGCGAAAGCCCCTGCGTCGGTGGATAACCGGACATGTCTTCTTAATTGCGACGGTGGGGAAGGTAAAATTAAAAGGGACAGGGCTAGCGAGCCTCCGGAAGCTTGTTAGTCCCAGCCAGCCATCGCTCCATAAAAGGAAAGCTACAGCCCGCGCGTTATTCAAAATTGGAAAGGAGCAAAGACAGTCCAGCACAACGAATATTACGTAGGATTTAATTCTATGCTATATAAAAAAGAAATAACTTTAAAACCGTGCGTCGAAATTTTTCACCGTTAGCCCCATCGTGTCAAGATATTCGAAACTAGATCCCATTTATAAATATTTTGACAAGCTTTTTTTAAAAGCAACTTAGTATTATTCGAAAACAACTTCATACAAATAGTTGCTTCCAGTATTTACTTCTATTACATTTTCTAACAAACTTTGTTTTCGAGATACCCACTTAGCAACAACAACTAGAAACTTTATAGTACCGAGACCAACTAGTTTACACTACTAGTTGTCTACTGTATTTTCTAGTATTGTCGATAACTTGCTTCTGAGGTGGACAACTTAGTAGCAACAAAAACAACTTTATAACATAACTTAGGTGCAACAGCATGTGCAACTTAATGATCATACAAAAGGCAACTAAGATGAATAGATATACAACTTAATAAACATACAAGAAGGAACTAAGATACCAGATATAACTATATGAAAATGGGTGCAACTTAATCCTAGTCCGTATATAACTTATCAAAAGTTGGGCAACTTTGCACAAGTCGAAAATACAACTTTGCACTAGTGTGTATGCAACTTAGCACTAGTCGAAAAATATAAACTAGCACTGCTTATACAACCTAACAATAGTGTGTGTGCAACTTAGCGTTTTTAGGTATACAACTTAGCACCGATGGGTATACAACTTAGTTTATCAGCAGTGAATACACAACTTAGCATCGATGGATATACAATTAGCATTAAAAATAGCAAAATCTGCCTCAATCAACATAGACGTGGCTAATCACAACCCAAGGCACAACACATTTTAGAAAAAGCCGAAGGGATCTAGTTTTAAGACCGTAGTGGGTATATACATTAACAATAGTATGCGTGTGAATCTTAGCGTTAGTATATATACAACTCAGCATTGGTGGCTATACAACATAGTATCAATAGATATATAACTTAGCACTGACGCGTATACAACTTAGCACTATTGCATAGACAACTTAGCACTGGTATGTATACAACTTAGTACTAAAAACGACAACTCCTGATTTTCTCTGGCTTGGTCGATCTATCCATACATCCTTCCATGCGGTGGTACATGTCTGGTGGTAGCGAGTGAGTGAGAAAATCAGATTAAGTTGTGAGCGATACCAAATCAAAGAAAGAGTAAAAAACGACATCTGTTGGAGAGCAGATCCCGGAGTGTCGTTGCAGAACATATGCCGTGTCTCGCCACCTTATCGGGGAGTAGCGCACAGGACAGCGCTGACCTACGGGCTCCAGCCCTCCGCCACGCGCAATCTAAAGGAGCAACGATGGCGGCTTTCGCTTTGATACCTCACCATCAGGGCCCTCCGCGCCCGTGGTACTTCGCCATGGGACGGGATGTCAGGGCAGCGCCGGTGAGCTGTGTGGTCCGGCGAAATCACGACGCCCCTACTTTCTCTGTCGCGATGACACCAGCAATAGGTCCAGCTGCTCGGGCAGGAGAACCGGGAGGTTGTCGCTACATAACCGGCTCAGCTTCATGGCGGACCGTATGGGGAGCCGGGTTGACCTTATGCAGGCGGAGGTCAGGACCGGCCAGAGTTGAGGCGGCGTCGCCGGTTTTGTCGAATCGGGATCAAACTTAGTTAGATTTATAAAACAACTTAGCAGATGGGCAAAGACAACTTAATTAGATTGACTAGACTAGTCAACTAATACTGATATAAAAAGAAAATCTAAAATGACAAGGGATCAAACTTAGTTGGATTTAGGAAACAACTTAGCATGTGGGAAAAGTCAACTTAACTAGGCCAAGTTGTTCTACATTGCTGATCAGAAGAAATAACACTGCAATCAAATTTAATTGGGTTCAAAAAGCAACTTAGCATGTGGGCAAAAACAATTTAATTAGGCCAACTAGCCAACTTTTTAGCAGTTGGCAATTAAAATTGGTCGGCCTGTTGCAGCTACCCCATCCTAAACGGACAGGAGAAAAAAAACGGCCAATTTTCTGTTGTAGGCCTACCAAAAGGCCAAAAATGATACACTATACAATTTGTATCCAAAATGGGTCGGTCTAGTGAGATGATGTCTGAAATAAATATACAACAGGCAATAGCCGAACCGATACGTGTCATCGCCGACGCAGCCGCAAGCATATCCATCCCTTTTCTTTTTTGTTGGAACGATCTTGACTGACCCCAGCGGGCGGCACTTCCGTCTGGTCGCACCACGCCACCTCTCCGACACCCTAATTAAACAAGGAACCCACCGTGTCTGGTCGCTTTTCCCCTCGCCGTGTACAAGCCGGCCGGAGTCGCCGTCCCCGTTGCGTATATATATATATATATATAACCCAGAACGAGCGGCGGCGCAGTTTCAGAAAAGCATCACAGCAAACACCCCACAACCACACGCACCAGTTGACAGACCAAGATCGAGTCCAAGACTCACGAAGCGAGGAAGGATCGCTAGCTAGCCGCTGACGCGTTTGTGACCATGGACAGGATCCTCGCTTTCTCCATCATGAGCTCGTCGCCGGCAGACATCGCGGGGACCGGCTACGCCACCACACGCCTGTCCTGGCGGCGGCAGCAGCAGCCGGAGAAGAAGCAGGAGGAGCAAATAGTGGAGCAGAGCCCGCGGCCGGAGAGGAAGCCGGAGGCCAGGCCGGCCAGGTTCGCTCCGGAGTTCGACGGCCTCCACTGCTTCGAGTCCATAGTTTCCACCTGAGAGAGCGCGCGTCTCTCACCCGCTGTGTCCAGAGAGTTTCCTTTTTTTCCCCCTTTGCGACTACACTGGATGGCTACAACAGGCTCCCAGCTCTCATCGAGGTGCAGGATGGCTACAATAAGCATCTCGCTACCTGGTCATTTCTTTTTCCTGTAGATTAGTGACTTGAAACATACATAGAACATACATCTGTATTAGTATGTCCCATTGCAGCTCTGTTTGCTAGTACAAAGGGGCAGGGTTAGTAACTTCCCACTTTGCGTGTACCACAGCATAACAATTTGTGTACAGACATACATACATACATACATACATAAATCTGAAATAGTAATGGAGAACGTTGTCCTCTGATCAAACAAGATAGTGTACTCATGGGCAAAAAGAATCACCAAACAGGTCAATTTGATTTTTCACATATCACGTTCTAACATTCACATGACAGCAAATCCAACCTAAGCATCTGCAATTTCGCACGTGATCATTACATCACTCGCGCACAGTGTACCACCCAACCTCAGCAAGTGTGGAGAGAACAACGACAGCAGGGGACAGATAAATGCAGAAAGCTTCGTGCTTAAGACACTATATATATGGTGGACGGTAAGTTACTGACAGACATCAACTTGTAACTGTAATAAAAAGGAACCCTATATATGCATTCTGGCACCATCCTCCTATACCCTTTGTAACATGGAGCCATAGACCTGTCTGTGTGATGTGGTAACCTACTCGTTTCGCATTAGCTATGTGCTTGTGTACGGCAGGTGAACTTGATCAATCTGCGGTTTCCATGATCAGCTGCTTGAGCGCGAACTTTAGGCCGTTCATCTTCTTCCGGGCTCTCTGCAAAACATTGTTTTCATGACAAGCTGGACATCTGTGATTGATACATCTGGGGCGGGTTTAGGAGTGGGTATTTTGCCTTACCTTCTGAACCTCCGCGATTTTGATTTCAGCATCGTTGAGCTGGGAACCAACTGTTTTCTCAGCATGCTGGAGGAGCTTTCTGTGTGACGCTTCTGTTGATGCAATCATACAAGAACAACATGGTTCAGTGGTAATTTTGGTGGCCAACGGTTAGAAAAAATGGAGCACTTAAGTAGATTTCTTGACGTGGTTGCATGATAAATCATTCCATTCGCCTCTTAACAGTGATGAAAATGGGTTAAAACAATAATTACCTCGCTCGTGGATATTTCTTATGGCCATGTGACAATGCAGATTGACAGTAAACTAAAGCATGCGATTTAACCATATTATACGCCCTCCATATCACAAATAAGTGATGTTTTGACATGCCTTCAGTCAAACGTTTGAAACTTTGACTGCATGTATCATTTTAATTTTTAGATTAAAATTTTGAAAAGCATATTTGTCCCAAAGGTATTTCTAGAAACTTATTATTTTCTTGGTTTCTATACATATATATTACAATACAAATTAGTGGTCAAAGTTTACAACTTAAAGACCATGTCAGTGTCCAAAGTGCCACTTATCTGTGATATGGGAGGGAGTATTCAGAAACAAACTTCATGCTGGAACAATTTTGGAATCGCGTAATTGAAATGCCTGGATAAGTTATGTGACATAGAGTTCACAATCTATAGGCAGAGTGCTCCGACGGTGATAGTTCATGGTTCCATGTTTACAAAGATTAACATGATTGCACAGTTTTCTGAAGGTGCAATGTCCATTTGCAATAAATAGTCCAGCAAGTACATGTTCCTTTGCATTGCTCAAGTGTAAGGTTTGAAGTTGAACTTACTTTGCTTGTCAGCCACTCCCTTAAGTTCCGTGTGATAGGCTTCAAAATCCTCAAGAGAGTTCTTGCAACCAAGCAACTGCTGATTAACCTCCTCCTTGAACTTCTCATGAAGAACCCTTAACTGTTCTTGTTTCTCTGAAATCAGAAGACATAGAGGGCCAGATAATATTATATCATTTGAGCAGCTGACATGATTCAAGAGAAACAGCATCAGACATGCAGGAAAACAAGGTAAAGCATAAGGATTCTCAAAGGAATCTTCCAAGTGTGGCTCCTAACCAATGGGTGACTAACTTGGTCAAACATGCCTAACTTGTGTGGCAATGTGTGGCATGGTTAGTGTACCAACCAAACAGGCCCCGGGCCCCTATATATGGATACAGTAAAGAGTCCAAAGAGTGACAGATAATTGAATAAGAAAGAATCAAGCCATATTGGATAACTGCAGACAGATTTTAAAAATGGTACATTAGATTTTCTCAAACTAGTATTTCATGGAACTGATTTATGCTTCAGTGTTAAGATGGTGAAAGAGATTCCAAAACAATAATTTTAAGATCAGACATTGTTCAACCTATTTAACCTTAGATTTGTTGGGTCTTTCACATGCATCCAACATTCAGCTTATTATGTTCTTTTAAATCTTATTACGATATGCAGAACATACATAACAGGCTGGAATAAGATCTTAACTTATTTTTGTGGTTATCTGTACTACTTAAACCTAATTTCTAGATTCTAAACATTTTCCACTTCAATGTTGAAGCATAAGATTCTGTGAATTGCTTGAGCTGAATAATCCAAATAGGTCAAGTATGAGTGGCACCATGGATCAAAACTCTTGTACATCCCATGTGTACAGATCAACTGCTTTCTAAATGGATTCTGACTAATGGGTCCCATTGTCATAAAACCACGATTCACAGTAACATACCCAAAATTAATGTCTTCTTTAAATAATAACATAAAGCCGTACCTTCAAATGTTGATTCCAGTCGCTTTCTTTTAGATTTTCCTGCATTTACCAGCTTATCCCTGAAAGCACAGTTAAATGCCATGCATCAAATAATGTTGCACCTCTAGTATATGTGATACTTCTGTAACAAGCCTATATGCAATTCGGTGAGCATAAGTGGAAAGATGTACTAGTAGTTTCTTAGTAACAATGGGAAAGGTCTTACAAATCATCCTGCATCTGCACCTCAACCCCCTGGAGGTGCTGGGTTATCATCTCTCCAGTAGATGCCAGTATCTCATTACTTTTATTGCTTGTCTCAAACTTGATCTTGGTTTGGAACCTTCCCAGCACCACCAGTAACTGATCAAAATCCCTGGTTGCAATCAAGAAATTAGATTAGACTGACAAAGAATATCAGCTATGTATTTATTAATAAAACCTAAGAAGAACCTGGTTACGTAGTCATCTGGACTTGGTACTGGTTCTTTGTCTGACATTGTAGTTTCTTGTGTTCCTGAATAAATTAGTAAGGACGTATTAGTGATGAACTGCAACCTCTAAATCAACGCAACAAGGTAACCAACTTTACCAGAAGTGGCAAAAGGAATAGGCGAAGGTAAGCGCCTTTTGCCTCTTTTACCCTCTTTTAGATGTGACTTCCTATCCAGATTATCATGACAAGATTTATCAGGGCTGTTGATGCCTGAAAGCCATTTGCGGGATTTATATCCTGCAGACAAAAGAACCAATGAAATCAGTAAAGCAACGCAAAATTTTGGATATATGGCACACTGTAATTTACACATCTTAAACGACATGTAATGGGAAGAGCTTCGATCATGTTACTTGTTTACTAGAAAAAAGTGGTCAGATAACTAACTCAAGCAATTAGCAAACAGTACTGACGAAACACATTTGAAGTAGCATGCATGCACATGAAAAAACATGCCATGTGTTGCTTCTGTTCCATCTGAATGACTTTCATGAGCAAGCAATTCATACATATGATAAACAGTGGATGTAGGTTGCTAGCATACCAGCAAGTCACTACAATATGTTTGGAGAGCCTTAACCCTAAACTACTAGAGGCTCTGATAATGATGCTATGAAAGTGAATTCAAATAGAGTTGATGCAATAGTAGCAAATTGAAAGCTCTGAATCTTAATGTTTAACCTTCATTTTTTACAGGGAAAGGATGGCACCAATTTTTAACTGGTAATAGAATAATATATACATAAAGAAACCATTCAGTTTATATTTGTATACATGGAGAAGAATGTGTTCTAAACGAGTATTGTCCTAGTGCGGAACAGGATAGCAGTCTGAAAAGTAAGTCACCTTTGGTTCTATAAATGTAGCACTAAATCCAAAAGGAACAAAATACTCTAGAAATCTATTGTTTTGTCTGTATAAACTATGAAGTGCATGGGATATTGCAATGTTGGTATTCAGACCTTTCTGAAAGCTTGGAATAGAAATTTGAACCCCTTCATCCTCAGTTGGTGCAAAGGGTGAAGTAAATCGTTGCTTTTTGTTATATCTTACTTCTGGGGAATTAGGAGATTCACTGCTAAGTAACTCACCAGTTTTATCCATTTCATCCTGTAAATCAGTAATTCACTAATGAGTGACAAACAGATAGAGTTACTCTGTTAATCTGTTACAGAGTATAAGTAAAGTAAATTTCGTAAGGCTAAATGCTTTAGAGATTTGAAGCCTACCAATGGCTCAGACACTGGATCCAAAGCATAGGAACCTGATCTTGACCTGTTCACACTTCTTGGATATTTGGGGCTGTATGTGTCATCATCTAGCATTTTACTTCTTTGGTGGCAGCCATTTACATTATTTGCAAAAGTGGGACTTGCAAAATCATCTCGCATGTCTCTGAATCTGTCTGCCAATGGACTGGCAAACTTCTCTCCAAGTTTACCATTTATCTGGGGACTTGCCTCATGATCCCATGGGTAAGTTTTTGGTTCAGGTGATGGACTGACAAACTTCTCTCCAAGTTTACCATTTATCTGGGGACTTGCCTCATGATCCCATGGGTATGTTTTTGGTTCAGGTGATGGACTAGCAGCACCAGACAGTGGCGAGTTAAAATTATTTCCAGCTGCTGTTTGCGCCCGAGGGCTTCTATCTGAAGATTTGTTGGATTTAGCATTCTCCTTCCGGTGCAGTGATGAAGAATAATTTTCCTTGCTCTTTGATGAAATATTCTGAGAAGAGACCTTGTCATCACCCTCCTTCAGTGTCGTGGCTAGCAACTTTTCTGAAAATTGCATCTTCCTTAGCCCAACTTTAGCCCTTCCCTTCAACGGTTTCTCCCTTTTAGGGCTTCTAGAATGGCTCTCGGCAGTTTTTCCAGTTCGGGACAACGAAGAAAAGGAGGCGGTTTTCTCTCCCTTATTTTCTGATGGTGCATTTCTAGTAGGTAGCTGCCCTTCCCTATCATCATCTTGTGTGGTCTTGTCAGATATCCTGTCAGAACAATGGATCTTCTTAACCTCTATTTTAGCCTTCCTATTCGAGCTTCTAAGATTTCTCAAGCAGGCAGAGTTCCCCACAGTTTTGGGTGTGCATTTCTCATTGAAAACAAACACATTGTCCAGTGTTTTCTGCTTGGGTGCAGAACGTGAAGTAGACAGTGGTTTCTTTGCACTCTGGCTCTTATCCTGCTTCTTGGAGGCTGCTGGTGCTTTCTTGCGTCCCAAGGTGCGAGTAACAGGCCTTGCTTCTGCTTGTGGAGTATCAGAATCTGACTCAATTGGATCAGAGGATGGTTTATTCTTTGTATAGCTAGCTGTTTGACAGTTCAGCAGATCAGGTGTCTTGATATTATCAGGAAGAGGTGACATGGAGACCTTCTTGTTCCCTGAAGATGGGCCATTGGCGATTTGCCTTTTAGGTTGGTCAGGTGTCTCAATGTCTTCAGGGTTTGGTGAAGCAACAGCCTGCTTGGTTTGTGTAGTACCACCAAGGATCTCCCACAGCTTCATCCTGAGCACTTCGCTGTTGGGCTTGGTTTTTTCTGCAGATTCCACTAGACGCTTTTCTTGTGAACTCACAAAGGGTGTCTTTCCTAGTTGGTCAAGCTGACTCCCTTGTTCGTTTCTTGTTCCAAAGGAAAAGGTTCCTGTCTGCTCATGTGCATGATCATCAGGTTGTAATAGAGAAAGCTTAACAGGGACGGCTTCAGGTGCCTCTGTAGCAGATCCACCATGGTTTGCAGCTTCTTGTGAGACCCAGAGTGAAGCATTACAACCTTTAGGGGGTCTAGATCTTCCATCAGTTGCCTGAGACAAGTACCTCTCGAATGCAGGGGCAGTAGCAGCATCTCTGCCTCTTGATACAGAACCTGCCCTTGAAATTGAGATGCCAATTGAGACCTTAGGAGATTTACCAGATGGATACTGGTTGCTAGCCAAACTCCAGTAATCACTTGATGTAGCCTAGACACATGATAGTGCATGAGTTGTTAAATACTACTATGAAAGAAGAGCTGAACCTGAAAGAGGAAGCACATCCTACAATTAAGCACAGGAATTGCTACTCACTTTCTGGATGGTCTGCAGCTCTACTGCCATTGTTACAGCTTCTGGAATGATAATATACCAAATTAACTTGAACTGAAGCTGGTAAACAAGAGAATAAGTGTATTAGAGAAAGCTCCACCAATGTTAAAGCATCTTTTAAGATCAAATAAGCTTCACAGATGTCTAAACAGAATACTTGCAAATATGCATCACCTAGAAAGCACGTGTTGTAGGAAAAAAAAATGGCCGCATATGAGGAAAGGAGGGGAGGGGGTGGATTAAGGGAGAAATGAAAAAAGGTAATACTTGCATTGCAGAGTTGGCATAGAATCAATGACTACAACTGAAGTACTGATCCTTAAATATATGACCAAATAAAAGTTGGAGGTGTATCATTTAACAAAGTCATCTATGGAAATACAGCATGTCAGGCTATGAGACATGTCTGGCAGAGAATTTAGAAATGAACGGTAACAGAGAACTCCAGTGAAATTCTTGCCAAGGTGTAACTTATATGCCAAGTCTTAATTTCTATGGTGACTGAAACTACACAATACCAAAGACCATAACCTGACTTTAAGTGGGAAATGCAGTGCAGACTGCAGGCACTGATAGAATACCTAGCAGGTCGAATCAGCCTACTTGGAGAAATACTAGGACCAGCCCCTTCTAAACACATGTATCAAGTTAGTGAACGTAACAGCTGCAACCATGTTCAAAACTAAAAAGCATTACAACGAAGAGATCCATGGAGGAAGCGGGGATCTGATAGCAACCGACGGAAACCCAGCAAACCCCAGCGAAATCAGAAGTCCTGGATAAACATTTGCCACAGCAAGCGTGCAATCGAGTTGAAATTATAACATATCGGTTAGCAAATGCACATGCGAGGGTCCAATTCGAACCCCTCGACCCTAAAACCTCGCATTGGGGAACCAAACTGTACGAACCGAGCCAATCGAAAGGGGAATCGGGAGACGGCACCTAGTTTTAAGAATCCGGAGTCAGTTTGCCTCTACTGCGGGGAGGCCTCCGGTGAATCGACCACGAACCGCGGCGAGCGATCCGCAAGGAACTCCTCCCCACGCCGCGCCGTCCAAGCCAAGCTGACCCAAAGAGGAAGAGGAGACGAGATCATCAGACACCGGGAAATATGAACGGAGCGGGAGCGATCGAGAGGAGGAATAGAGCGGTTCGTGTAGATCTGGTAGGCTGGTGCCGACGGTCGAGAGAGAGATAGAGAGAGTCTCACCTTCGCCGCCCCTCGCCGGCGTTGCGTCGCCCGGTAGCCGCGCGTTCTGGGGCCTCGGGATTTCAAACTTTCTCTCCTCTCCCCCGAAAACTCCGGAACGGAAAAGGTAAGGTGATGAATGAAAAGTAGGGCCTCGGACTCGGAGACGGCGGGGATTTTGAAAATTTGGGGACGGTGGGCTGGGAGGGCCGGAGGGGGAAAGATTTGTGGTCACACGGGACGGGAGGGGTGGAATCGAGCCAGACGGCTCGTGGCTAGACCGCTAGACTCGATCAGGCTGTCCCGGCTGAATTCCTAGGACGTGTTTGGCCTGCAGATGGTGGAGCCAGTCCGAGCGTCGACGAAAATGGACCGTTTGGTTGCCTTTTCCTCGTGTCAGTCTGAACCTCAAAGCACTTCTAAGTCAGGCCCCGAAGACAACGCGTTGCGTGTGAAAGGAGGAATGCGGCGGCCAAGCTTGTGCAGGTACGGCAGGAGGCCGCGCGGCCTTGAAATTCCGGAGGGAGGAATTCGCTCACCGCCCTCCTGTCCCCCTCCTAGCTGTCCTGCTTCACCCCGGAGCCAGTCTTCGGTTGTTCTTCCGGCTACTCCGGTGAAGACGGTCACGGTGAGCTTGCCATCAACAAAGTCGACCAAGGCGACGGTCAGATTGGCGGCAACTCCATGGAGTAGGGCGACGGTCAGCACACTGGCAGCTCCTTCGTCCCCTGCCTCTGTGATGCATCCTCTGAAAGATGTAGTAAGAAACCTTTAACTTTGGGCAAGTTGTACGTAGATCTTTGACCAGTGCATGCTCCATTATTCGATAGTACCTCTGATGCTCTTAGATCTGTTCATGGTGTGTGATGTATTGTTATCTGTGATGCTCATTGATATGTTCATGTTGTGTGAGTTAGTGTGACCATGTTCTTCTCTGTTGTTTGGACTTATGTTGCTCTGCTTGTTCGTACTTACCGTTAGTATGTTTAGCGCAAATTGTTTGTAGACCATAGTGCTTTTAGTGTATGGTTCATCGATGTAGGACAATTCGATGGACAAGACACCAAAATAGCCCATTGAGATTGCTGAGAATGTTATCCCCACTCGAGCTGCGTACATGCACACACCGAGACCAATGGTGTGGGAGTCTTTTCTATCTTTGTTCGTTATAAACAGGCTTTGTGAGTTCGTCAAAGAAGGAATTAGGTGTGACCATAGATTCAAAGAGGTTTACATGCAGCGTATATGCACTGATGTTCTTGACTTCATTGGAAAGCATGTCACCCCAACTCAGGTATACAACCATATGAGGAAGTGGAAGAGGAAGTAGGCTCTTGTGCTCAAGCTGCAGGGTTTGGACGACGTCAAATGGTGTCCGAACACCTCGTCTTTCAGGATGGAGAATGGCAGGCGGATGGAGCTGTCGAAGGTTGTGACGCATTGTTCAATTCATATTTACATGTTTGAATATTTTTCACCAATACTTAAGTAACAGAATTTTGTTTTGTCATAGAATTACCCCGTGGATCTCCTTTTCAATCCAGTGAAGAACTATGCTCATATGAAGCTCATCTTCACCCCAAGCCTATCATTGAGAAGCATCTGTACGCCACCCATTCGCTTATCCTAGCCATGGACCACCTTGCCAATAACCCAATCCAAGGTTGGTTGTACACTTTCATGTGTGTCTGTGATAGGAGGGAATGGCTGAGGTGTTGGTTGCGCAAGAACTACATCTAAGACGAGAACCGCTATCTATGAAAAAACGTAAGTCGTACTACTTACCTATATTAGCTCTATGATGGTGCAAAGATGATCTACGTGAACAAGAACTTGTATGTTTTGGGAGGTGGTGAAACGTCCCCTCCATTAGCTAGGGTTGATGCAACTATGGTCGGAGGTGCTACATAGTAGCACCTCCGGTGTTGAACTTGGTGATAAACTACTTCTATGTTATGCTCGCTTGCGTGTCATTTATGTGTTGTGATTGTGATGAACTGCTTATGTGTGTTGTGAATTTGATGAACTACTTGTGGGTATGCTCACCACTCTAATGTGGGAGGTTACCACAACAAGTGCACAGACTGCAAACAAACAAATGTGTTTATGTTCCTATTGGGCCAATGCAGCATACCAAACAAATGGGATTTTGTTCACTCATGCAAAAAAAAGTGTATGTAGACTACCAAATGGGCTGCAAAAGCTGGCCCATAGGCTCTATCAGCCTGGTACTTCCCATCTCAGCACTGCCGGACTGGGCCGAGAAACTCATCCAGGCTACCAAATGCGCCCTTAGCTGTTGGAATTCCCTTAGGTTTTCTTTTTTTAGACAAACAACTAGATTTTATTAATAAATGATAATGTTTATAGGAATGTTCGGAGAATATGGGTACCCAGCCACATGTGGCTTATAACATGTCTCTCTAAATTGTGGACCTCAAAGTTTCAGGACCTTCCTTCAAAAACGATCTTGAACTCGTGGAAATGAGTAGATCGTGCCTTGATCTCGAATATAACTGTTCTCTATCTTCCCTTACTCCCCTCGATGATGTCAAAGGCAACAAATTTTTACAATCCAAAACCACAGAAATGCTAGAGAGGCCCAGGTCCTCTGCTAATGTCATCGCCGAAGATGCCACAAGATGGAATAGCCATGTCCACACGTTTTTACAATCCAATGACACAAAAATGCTAGAAATGTTGAAGATGGAATAACCAGTATTTTATGTTTGGTTCGATAATTATAAATCACTATAGTAGCAATACGCCGAGTTACAAATATCGTATGATTCACTGTGCGAGGTTGAGTTGTACCCAGAAGTCTCCCACAGGCCCAGCTTATAAAGGAGCCAGGACCTAGAGTTATAAGGTAAAGTTCATACCGAACAGGTTATAGAGTCCTACACTAACACTAACTAGTCCCCGTGTCCTTGTTGAGCTTTGCTATCTGTTTCGAGATGTACTTGGCCTCAGCAAGGATCACTTGGCGCTTTCCCTCTAGTTGGACGACGTTCCGTAAATGTTCTACAGTCAACGGCTCTACAAGGGTTTCGCCATAGATTACCTTGTCGGTCATAGTAACAAATATGTTGCCCGCCCTCGAAGTTGATGGCGATGGCGAAGGGTTTTCTTGATTGGTACCGCTTGGTTCGGTAACCAGTTCATTCAAGGGGGTAGCCAGAGGGGGCATGGCCTTTGCTGGATCCATAGGATCTACATCATCCTTACAAGTGGTCGCGACCCTACTGGCATCATTTTCTACTGGCAGAGCATCTGGGTTCTCTTGATTTTCTTCAACCACGTTGCCAATGGTCATGAGTACCTGATAGGAAGTGATAGCTTTCTCATTGTGTTCCTCACGAGCTCCTTCATGGTAGCATCGAATTCCTCCAAGTTGGTTGGCTCGCTCCCATAGTCCATGTCGCCAATGTCAGCGTAACATGTATCTAAGACTAAATCGGAGTTGTTCCTGGTGGGTCCAGAGCTAGATCCTGATCCTGAAAGGACGTAGACAATGAAGCGATTTTTTCCAGCGACGACAGAGCAGGTGTCCGGAGTGACCATGTTAGCCTCGACGAAACTGCTAACAGTTGCAACCACTTGGCTGAAACTGAGTCGCCCAGCAGCCTACTGCCTCCTTAGCGAATGTCGAAGAAGTGTACCCCATTTGAGTCCTTCGACGAAGTGGAACACGGCCTCCCGCTTGGAGACTCCCTCGATGGAGTTTTTTAACCTAAGCCATCTATCTAGGAACTCACACGGGGTTTCACCGGGACTTTGGACACAGTGTGATAGACCAAAAACGCTTAGGACACCAACAAAGTGTGACCTCTGCTTCTCTAACACTTGGGAGAGCCAAGTGGATCTGCATTGGTCTTTCACTATTATGTCTTGCACATGGGATGTTTGGGTGGGTCTTGATTTTTCGAGATCTAAACCGGCAAACTCCATAGAGAGATCTGATCCTAATCATTCTTCCGCGATCGTGTCTAGCCCGAAGGCGCTTCGTGTGGGCCTTTTCCCACTCGTTCTTCCACAACTATCGTTGTATTGTCGATGAGTATGCCATGGAGGGTTCCTCATAGAGCTTGGAGAGAGAGGTAGCGTAAGGAGGTGAGTTGGAGGGTATGACGTAACACATCTTACCCAGGTTCAGATCCCACAACGATGGAAAAATCCTACTCTTGCTATAAATCACTATAATAGGAATACGCTGAGTTACAGATATCGTATGGTTCGCCATGCGAGGTTGAGTTGTGCCCTAAAGTCTCCCACATGCCCGGCTTATAAAGGCACAAGGACCTAAGGTTACACTGCAAAGTCCATATCGGCCAGGTTATAGAGTCATACACTAACACTAACTAGTCTTCGTGTCTTGTACTTCAAGGCTCCGGCTTCGCCTATGTCGGTGTTGTAGCCTTTATTTATCTGGAATGGGCTCCCTTATGGATCCCTCTATATGGGCCTCCCAGCAGTCCATAGGCCTTGCTACCAAGTGTGGGCCACCTAAGGCAGCCCCTCTCTCTCCTTTCCCGCCCCCCTCTCCCACACCGCCGTCAGCGCGTATTGACAGGCAAATCCCGAGAGGTTTCGGTGGTGGCGGGTCGTCTCTTCCCCGCGCACAGGTGGGTATCATAGGGGTGGCTCGGCCTGTGGCGGGGTCTTTTCCTGGAGGTGGCATGCAAGGCGTGTCGACGGGTGCTGGAAGCACACAACACAGGCGGCGGTAGGTGACTGGGTGATCCCGGAGGTAAGACTCATGGGCCTGATCTAGGCCGAGCGTGCATGGACGATGTGTGCATCCACAGGGACTTCTTTGTTGTGGCGTGTGCTAGGGAGCATCTCCTAGGTCCTAGGTGGGGATGAGTCGCCATATTTGGGCCATGCAAGCCTAGGTCTCTCTACCTCCCGGTAGATGCATGAGGCTATGCAAGGGATAACTTGTGGGTGACACGGGGGTGTCGTGTCCGATGTACTTGTCACCCTTCAACTACATGTGGGATGATGTTAGTTGCCTCTGGTTGTGTTTGAGCTCGTGGTGGTTGTGCTTGCTACCATGCAGGAGTGAGAGCGTTCCTTAGATCGGCGGTTGATACGTCCATTTTGCATCACTATTCTATATCATATTTTACTATTATTCATTAATATATTTATTATTAAGAGCTGATACTTATGTTATTTCATCTATTTTTGCATGTTGGATGACTTTTGGATGAAGAACTGTCGGAGTCAGGATTCTGATGGAAAAAGCGGTGTCCAGATGCAATATTTGCGAAGATCGGAAAATTTCAGAAAATACATAGAAAATCCTATTCTTCCAGATGACGAAGGAAAGGCGAAGATGGGCCACAGGGGGCACACACCACCCCCTGGCGCGGGCCCACCCTGGGCCGCGCCAGCAGGGGTGTGGCCACCCTGGCCCATCTCGTGCTTCACCCTTTCGCCTATATCTTCTACTCGAAACCCTAATAAGAGGGGGAGCACCCATAGAAATATTCCGCCGCCTCTGCGGGGCGGAAACTACAGAGAGAGAAAGAGCTCTCCGATAGGCAGATTTCTGCCGGGGAAATTCCTTCCCGGAGAGGGGAGATCATCGCCATCAACACCGTCATCAAGCTAGACTTCATCGGGATCATCATCATCATCCTCACCATCATCTCCACCAGCACCATCACCACCACTTCATCCCGCTATAACAATTGGGTTGAATCTTGCATAGTTCTTAGGGGAAACTTTCCCGGTGTTGATTAGTTTTGTAGTTGATGTTATTGAGTGGAACCTTTGAATCATTGTTTATGTTCAGATTGTTATTCATATATATCACCTATGATCTTGATCCATATGATTTCTCGTGAGTAGTTCGTTTAGTTCTTGAGGACATGGGAGAAGTCATGTTGTTAGTAGTGTAATTGTGTTGAAGTATATTCAATGGTTTGATATTTAAGTTGTGGTGTTATTCTTCTAGTGGTGTCATGTGAACGTCGACTACATGATACTTCACCATTTATGGGCCTAGGATAATGCATTGTGCATTTGGATACTAATTGTGGGGTTGCCGGAGTGACAGAAACCTGAAGCCCCGTTAGGAAACCTTTGGACAAGGGAGTGTAGGATCTCAGAGTTTAATGTTGTGGTTAGGTTTTTTATCTTAATTACTTTCTTGTAGTTGCGGATGCTTGCAAGGGGTTTAATCACAAGTATGTATTAGTCCAAGTAAGGTCGCTACATTAGCATAGGTTCACCCACACAATACTTATTAAACCAAAGAAGATTAATCAACTATATGAAGCGAAAGCACTTGACAGTATTCCCATGTGTCCTCGAGAATGTTTAGTACTCATAAGTAATACAACCGTCTTGTCCTTTGCTAAGAAAGTATTGGGCCCTTTGCTGCGTTTATTCTTGTCTTTTATTTACTTGCACTTTATTTCTTTGCATTATCAAAAAAACCTAAAAATCTGTTTGCTAAGTATTTACAGAGAATTCTTTATCCAAACCACTAGTCAACACCTTTTGCTCCTCGTTGGGATCGACACTCCTATTTATCGAAAGTACTATGATACACCCCCTATACTTGTGGGTCATCAATACTATTTTCTGGCGCCGTTGCCGGGGAGTGAAGCGCTATTGAAGAGTGGAACTGGTAAGGAAACTTCTACTGTGAGAATTGCTTTTTATTTCTGTTTGTTACTGTAGGGGTTCGTAGCATGGAAAACAAAAAATTTCTATCGCATACAAACAAACAAGCCAAGATCTATCTACTAGATTGTAGCAACGAGTCGATAGAGGAACTCACCCTCGAAGATTCCAAAGCGGTTAACGAGAGCAGATTCTCGTGGGTGATGTAGTCGTACACTTGCCGATCTCAAGATCGCGTAGACGATCCTTCCGGCGCTGCGTTCCGGCAGCGCTCCCGCAGTCGGTCACACGTTCAGTACTCAACGAAGACCTTCCTCTCCCTTGTTCCAGCAGGCAGCGGAGGTTGTAGCACTCTCCTCGCGATTCCGGCAGCACAACGGCGTGGTACCGGAAGTAGAGGGGAGATCCCGCAGGGCTTCGCCTTAAGCCGGAGCGAGTATGGTGGAGTATGAGAGAGAGCTATTAGTGGTCTAGATATTAGACACACCAATTAGAAGGCTCTAAACCGAAGGCTAGGGCAATTAGAAGCTCTAAACCAAAACGGCTCTAAACCGGAGATTAGAGGATAGGAACTTGTGTGTCTAGAGGAGGAGGCCCTGCCCCTCCTTTTATAGGTGGGAGGGACGGCCAAGGGGAGGGGAGTCCCTCCCCAAGTCGGCCTTGGTTGGCGCTCCGGATTGGAGGGACTCCTCCCCCAAGTCGGTTCCAACCACCTCTTGCTTGTTTCCCACAGTTTCCTGTTTTAGCCGTTTGACTTTCAAACTGGCCGTTTGACTTTTCTGTTTGGGATTCAATTTAATCCTTTATTTGGAACAGCGAGAACACTTAGTACATGATGCAATCATTCCAATATGCAATGACACATTCATGTACCCTCCCCCCCCCCCCCCCCCCCCCGGAGTGCCGGACAATCCGGAACCTTCTAGAACATTCCCGATGATAACACCGGAATCATTCCCGAACTCCGAAACGGGACTTTCCTTATATGAATCTTATTCTACGGACCATTCCGGATCACCTCGTGATATCCCGGATCCCATCCGATACTCCGAACAACATTCGGTCTCTTTCTCATAATACCATAACTACTCAAACAACGTCGAATCCTTAAGTGTGTCTCCCTACGGTTCGTGAATTATGCGGACATGATCGAGACACTTCTCCGAACAATAACCAATAGAGGAATCTGGAAATTCATATGGCTCCCACATATTTCTACGATTACTTTGCGATCGAATGAACCACTTACATACGATACCAATTTCCCTTTGTCTCACGATAGTTTACTTATCCGAGGTTTTGATCGTCGGTATCTCTGCATACCTAGTTCAACCTCGTTACCGATAAGTACTCTTTTCTCGTTCCCGTGATATGTGATCCCTTGTGAGCCAGTCACATGCTTGCAAGCTAATTGGATGACATTCCACTGAGAGGGCCCAGAGTATATCTATCCGTCATATGGATGGACAAATCCCACTCTTGATCCATGTGTTTCAACCAATACTTTCTGAACACTCAATGCCACCTTTATAGCCACCCTGTTACGGTGTGGTGTTTGATGTCATCAAAGCATCCATCCGGTAAAGGTGATATGCATGATCTCATGGTCGAAGGAATTAGGTTACTATGTATCAGAAAGCTTATAGCAAATGAACTATATTAAATGACTTGATCTTTATGCTACGCTTAACTATAGGAGTATGTCCATCACATCATTCTCCTAATGATATGATCCTGTTGTTAATAACATCTCTATGTTCATGATCAGGAAACCATGATCATATATTAACCAACAAGCTAGTTTAACAAGAGGCTTTACTAGGGACTCTTATTTTAGTTTACAAATCACACAAGTATTAATGTTTCCGGTTAATACAATTATAGCATGGTATGTAAACATTTATCATAAGTGTGAAGATATGATAATAACCACTTTATTATTGCCTCTTGGGCATATCTCCAACAGTTACTTTGTTTCCAATATGGATAACCCACTTGGTTTCCTATTTAGTAAAGCTACTACCACTGCTAGGGTAGTAGATGAACTACCACCTGCTGAGGTAGATCCTTTTAAGATACCTACAAGAATTGTTGACCATGTTATGGATAACTATTATTTTGGGGATGGAACTGTTCATTGATACGTCGGAAACGTATCTATAATTTTTGATGCTCCATGCTTATTTAGTATCTACTTTGCTTTGATTTGTCTACACTTTGAGGTGCTTTTTACATGTTTTCTGGTACTAACCTATTAACAAGTTGCCACAGTGCCATTTGCCTGTTTTCTACTGTTTTTGGTTTCAGAAAAGTTAGTAAATAAATATTCTCGAAATTGGACGGGACAAACGTCAAAGTCAATAACTTTCCGTGGGGAACAAGAAGTCCAAAGGGGAGCCGGAGAGGCGGGCTAGGGCGCCCAGACCCCCCTAGGCACGGGTGGGCCCTGCCTCGTGCTTAGGCAGGGTGTGGGGCCCTGGCCACCCTCTCCCCCTTTGCCTATAAGAAGCCCCCTATGCAGAAACCCTAAGTACCCGATCAAATCTCCACAAAACGTTCTGTAGCCACCGCCACCATCGTCCCTAGATCGGGGGGATCTGAAGTTCTTCCCGGCACCCTGCCGAAGGGGAGATCATCCCGCAGGCCTTCTCTCCGGTATGATGCGTGAGTAGTTCCACCTTGGACTATGGGTCCATGTAGTAGCTAGATGGTTGTATCTCCTCCTTGTGCTTTCATGTATAGATCTTGTGAGCTCCGTTCATGATCAATATCTAATCTATTTGTAATCATGCATGTTGTGTTTGCGGGTATCAGATGGATATTGAGATTATTATGTTGGTTAGATTAATGGTTTTGTCTTTATGATTTTATCACGTATGTGTTGTTTGTGATCTTGCATGCTCTCCGTTGTTAGTAGCTATCTTGGCCAAGTAGTTGCTAGTGACTCCAAGAGGGGGTATTTATGCTCGATAGTGGGTCCATGTCTTTAGTTTCCAAGGGAAGTGACAATAATCTCTTCGGTTGTAGATGTGTTGTTGCTACTAGGGAGAAAACAACGGTCTCTTGTTCATGGAACATGTGGACTGTTTACCTTACACACTTTGCTTAAAGTAGTTGTCTGTTGCTTGCAACTTAATACTGGAGGGGGTTCGGATTATAACCTGAAGGTGGACTTCTAGTCATAGATGCAGTTGGATGGCGATCTATGTATATTGTTGTATTGCCCAATCGAATCTCATAGGATCTTTCTGACTAGTAATTGCATTGTTATGCCTTGCTCAGTTCCTGTCAATTTCCGTGCTGTAATTTGTTTACCCTTCATGCCACGTTGTTTATCTAAGGAGAGCACCTCTAGTGAACTATGGACTCCGGTCCAATATTTACCATTGATACATCTTCAACTGTTACTTGTTTACTTGCTGCAAACCATTACCTTCCACACCATACGTTTAATCCTTTGTTACAGCAAACCGATGAGCTTGACAACCTCACTGATTCGTTGGGGCAAAGTCTTGAGTTTGTGTTGTGCAGGTCTCCGTGTTGCTAGCAACACCTATGTGACGTTTCCTTCCTCCTACTGGTTCGATAACCTCGGTTTCTTACTGAGGGAAAACTTGCTGTTGTGCTGCTTCACACCTTGCTCTTGGGGTTCCCAACGAAGCGCTCCTACATCAACTCAGCGCTGCATCAAGCTTTTTTTGGCGCCGATGCCGGGGAGGCTAAGGACGTCTTCACTAGGGGAGTCCTCCACTTCCTTTCTCTTTACTTTGTTTTTAGTTTGCTTTGTTTCTTTTGCTTGGTTTTGTTTGCCTCTTTCCAAAAAAAAACCAAAAAGATTAGTTTAGTTTGGTTTGCTTTCTTTATTCAAAAACACAAACAAATTCTGCTCTAGCTGCTTCTGCTGTTTTTGGCTTGCCCACCTTTGCCAAAATGAACTCTGCTGAGAACACCAAGTTGTGTGACTTCACTAGCACCAACAACAATTATTTCCTTAGCACACCTATTGCTCCACCTGCTCCTGATGCTACCTTTTATGAAATTAAGCCTGCTTTGTTAAATCTTGTGATGAGAGAGCAATTTTCTGGTGCTGGTTCTGATGATCCTGCTGCCCATCTCAATAGCTTTGTTGAATTTTGTGAGATGCAAAAGTATAAGGATATAGATGGAGATATTATTAAGCTCAAGCTTTTTCCTTTCTCCTTGAGAAGAAAAGCTAAAGACTGGTTGCTATCTTTGCCTAAAAATAGTATCGATTCTTGGACTAAGTGCAAAGATGCTTTTATTGGAAAATACTATCCTCCTGCTAAATTATATCTATGAGAAGTGACATTATGAAATTTAAACAACTTGATAGTGAACATGTTGCTCCAGCTTGGGAAAGAATGAAATCTTTGGTTAAGAATTGCCCCACTCATGGACTCACTGCTTGTATCCAGACTTTTTTTGCAGGTTTGAACTTCTCCTCAAGAAATCTGTTGGATTCCGCTGCTAGAGGTACCTTCATGGGCCTCACTTTGGGTGTTGCAACAAGGCTCCTTGATAATATGATGGTTAACTACTCTGAATGGCATGTTGAGAGAGCTCCACATGGTAAGAAGGTAAATTCTGTTGAGGAAACTTCCTCTTTGAGTGAAAAGATTGATGCTATTATGGCTATGCTTGTTAATGGGAAAGCTCCTCTAGATCCTAATAGTGTTCCCTTAGCCTCCTTGGTTGATCAAGAAGAGCAAGTTGATGTGAACTTCATTAGAAACAACAATTTCAACAACAACGCCTATAGGAATAATTTTGGTGGTAACAACAATTATAGGCCTTATCCTCCTAATAATGGCAATTCCTATGGAAACTCCTACAACAATGCTAGAAGTGCCCCCTCTGAACTTGAAGTCATGATCAAATACTTTATTAGTAAACAAACTACCTTCAATAAGGCTATAGAGGAAAAGCTTTTAAATGTTGAGAAAAATATATCCTCTTTGTCTAAAGCTCAAACTTCCTTGGTTAATAAAATGGCTGCTAAACCTGAAACTATGGAAAATACCTTGGCTACTGCTCATGCCATACAAGTTACTATTGATGAAAATGTTAGGCTGTTAGCTCAACTTCATGCTAAGTGGGAAGGGAAGCTAAAATTGATAGAAACAATAGTGTGTGCACTATCACCACTAAACCACAAGTAGTCCCTGTTCCTCCTCCTACTATACCTAAGCCTATTGAGCCTACTACTAGTGATGCTAAGTTTGATTTTGATATTGATGGTTGCAATATTTCTGAAGTGATTATGTTCCTACAAAAGTTTGCTAGAAGTCTTGATGCTAGCAATATGCATGTTGCTTTCACCAAACACATTATAGATGCTCTTGTTAAGATTAAGGAAGAGAAACTAAAACATAAAGCTTCTGTTCCTAGGAAAGTAGAAGATAGTTGGGAACCCATTATTAATATATAAGTGAATGACTTTGATCTCAAAGCTTCATGTGATCTTGGTTCTAGCGTCTCTATTATGCCTAGGAAGATTTATGAAATGCTTGATTTTCCACCATTGGAAGATTGTTATTTGGATGTCCACTTCAATGATAATGCTAAGAAGAAACTCATGGGGAGTATTAATGATGTTCTCATTATGGTTAACAATGCTTATGTCCCTGTTGATTTCTATGTTTTTGATGTTGAATACAATGCTTCTTGTCCTATTACTTTGAGAAGACATTTTGTTAGAACAATTGGTGCCATTATTGATATGAAAGAAGGCACCATTAAATATCATTTTCCATTCAGTAAAGGTATTGAACACTTCCCTATGAGGAGAGAGAAGTTTCTTTTTACTTCTCCTTTGAAAGCAAGGTTTGATATTAATGCTTCTTCATTTGAAAATACTTGATTCTTCTTGCTTCTTGTGCCTAACTTAAAGGGGTTAAAGAAAAGTACTTGTTGGGAGATAACCCAAGAGTTTCCTTGAGTCTTGGAAGTTATTAATTCATTAATGACCTCTCCTTATACTTTTTGTTTGCTTTTTGTGCCAAGAATGACCTCTAATGAGAGGGAAGTAAGATTTGGGGAGTTCCTGTCCCGAAACAGATTTCTGTCCTCCACCAAAACAATTCTTAAGGAGTCTCTGTAACTTGTATTGAGCTAAAAATTTACGAATAAATCCCCCAGTATGTTAGCTAACTTTTGTTAGTACAACACTTTTTGATTTGAGCAATAGAAGGTCTTCGAAAAAATCGGTTTCTACCTGCTGGTCTGTTTTGACAGATTTCTGTCATTATTTGCATTTGCTTCTTATTAATTCCTTTTTTGGGTTCTTTTTGGGAAATTGAGATTTTTGAAGGAGTTACTATAGTAGCTTGTGTTTTTAGTGAAAAGCCTTGCTGCTCCAAAGATTTTCCAGAGGTCTAATATGTTTTGAATACACTAATGTTGCTAATGAAGATTGTGTGAAGTTTTGTATGAAGAATTTTTTTTGCAGGTGTAGAGAGAGAATGATGCAATGAGATGAAGAATGGACAAAATCTCAAGCTTGGGGATGCCACCCCGGTGTCACCCCAAGAAATATCCAAGAGGTACAAGCGTCAAAGCTTGGGGATGCCCAAGGCATCCCCTTCTTCATCAATAAAAAGCTCAGGTTTGTCTAGACACTTCACTTTTATTGTTTCGTGCACGGTTGTGTTGTTCTTGGAGCGTCTTAGTTTTCATTTTCTTTGCTTAGTTTGTTTAGTTTGCTTGAGTAGTTTGGACCCCTATTCTTGCTGTGTTGTTTTGCAAATAAGTTGCTTGGTGTTGGAAAGGAGTAGTAAGTTCTTGCTTGTAAGTGCAAGAGGAGCTTGCATTGACTGTGACTTAGACTTTAGCATGACATGCTAGGTGTTGTTTTGACCTTATGCTTAGTGAATATTGATGTAGCATGTCTTGTTCCAAATAATTGGTATTGCTTAGTGTGCCTTGAAAAAATTATGCGTTGTTTAGCATGCAAAAGCATAGTATTGTGGTATTCTCCTTTGATGCTTTGTTTGGGTTGATTCTTCTTGCTTCTTGTGCCTAACTTAAAGGGGTTAAAGAAAAGTACTTGTTGGGAGATAACCCAAGAGTTTCCTTGAGTCTTGGAAGTTATTAATTCAGTAATGACCTCTCCTTATCCTTTTTGTTTGCTTTTTGTGCCAAGAATGACCTCTAATGAGAGGGAAGTAAGATTTGGGGAGTTCCTGTCCCGAAACAGATTTCTGTCCTCCACCAAAACAATTCGTGAGGAGTCTCTATAACTTGTATTGAGCTAAAAATTTACGAATAAATCCCCCGGTATGTTAGCTAACTTTTGTTAGTACAACACTTTTTGATTTGAGCAACAGAAGGTCTTCGAAAAAATCGGTTTCTACCTGCTGGTCTGTTTTGACAGATTTCTGTCATATTTGCATTTGCTTCTTATTAATTCCTTTTTTGGGTTCTTTTTGGGAAATTGAGATTTTTGAAGGAGTTACTATAGTAGCTTGTGTTTTTAGTGAAAAGCCTTGCTGCTCCAAAGCTTTTCCAGAGGTCTAATATGTTTTGAATACACTAATGTTGCTAATGAAGATTGTGTGAAGTTTTGTATGAAGAATTTTTTTTGCAGGTGTAGAGAGAGAATGATGCAATGAGATGAAGAATGGACAAAATCTCAAGCTTGGGGATGCCACCCGGTGTCACCCCAAGAAATATCCAAGAGGTACAAGCGTCAAAGCTTGGGGATGCCCAAGGCATCCCCTTCTTCATCAATAAAAAGCTCAGGTTTGTCTAGACACTTCACTTTTATTGTTTCGTGCACGGTTGTGTTGTTCTTGGAGCGTCTTAGTTTTTGTTTTCTTTGCTTAGTTTGTTTAGTTTGCTTGAGTAGTTTGGACCCCTATTCTTGCTGTGTTGTTTTGCAAATAAGTTGCTTGGTGTTGGAAAGGAGTAGTAAGTTCTTGCTTGTAAGTGCAAGAGGAGCTTGCATTGACTGTGACTTAGACTTTAGCATGACATGCTAGGTGTTGTTTTGACCTTATGCTTAGTGACTATTGATGTAGCATGTATTGTTCCAAATAATTGGTATTTCTTAGTGTGCCTTGAAGAAATTATGCGTTGTTTAGCATGCAAAAGCATAGTATTGTGGTATTCTCCTTTGATGCTTTGTTTGGGTTGACTTGGCACATGCTCACACCATGTTATGACTTCCACAAGTCACCATATCCTCTATGATCATTTAGTCCTTGACTTGTAGTACCACTCTATGCTTTGATTAGTAATGTTTTGTTGCACTGCATGATTATGGCCATTATTGATCTCTTAGTTGGTTGCTCCCAGTCTTTTGCTAGCCTCCACTTGTATGAGTAAGTTCTACTCATGCTTCCAACTCCCAAGAAACCAAGTTTTTCCAAAGTGTCCACTATAAACTCCTATGCATGGTGTGTTACACCATTCCAAGTATATTCTTGTTTTCATCCATCTTCTAGTTAAAAAGTCTCTTTGTTATGTGAAAACTTAGTGATTAAAGCCCTCACAAACTTGATGGAATGCTTTATATTCCTTGCCCCTAATAAACTTGAACCATTGTGTCATCTATGTTGTATATGCTTGCACTTATACGTTGGAATTAGCAGAACCGTGCTGTCACGGGGAAAGTTTTCAACATTGCACTTGTACTTTGTACTAAGTTGATATCATGCTCTTTTGTCTATGGATGTCACCGGTGTGAAATAAAGAGGGAACTTGTAAGTCCATGGAGTTTGTATTCTGTGTTAGAGAAAAGCCTAGGCCGCTAGCCTAAGCCATGCCTAATCATGGTGGAAACTTGCAGCATCACCATAGTTACATCTATGAAGCATTCTTCTTATATAAAAAAAGAGACACATTGAGAAAAGAGGAAAGAGAGAAAAAAACACCATATTCCCATGGTAAATAAGAAGATTGCTGAGATACTCATTGTCTGCTTGCCTTGTCATTTTGGTTATGGGATAGCTCCTGTACCGTGTGCAAGGGGTACCCCTTTGGCGGTTCTCAATGATATGAAAATACTTACAATGACAAGAACTTACAGGTGACTAAAGTTCAGTAGCATGAGGTGTGGCCCTCGTATTCAAGGGACTTGAGATTGCCAACTTATACTTTGTTAAGCATATACTCCATCTTTGTTCACTTTAACCTTAATCACTTCAAGATGCTTATGATAGGGGCAATGAGGGCTGAAAGCTAACAAGTACCATAATTTTTGCAAGATCTTTTTGAAACTTGAAATCCCTGCTTCCTTTATAAAAGACCTTTCTTCCACCACTATTGAGTCTCCACCTTCTACCTTTAGGCACCATGAAGAGAGCATAGTTGTCATTTTGTGTGCAGTGTTCCAAAGCTTATTGATTGATGCATATTGTGATATTACTTGTTCTTGTGCTATTTGTTTCTAGTCACCCTTGTGAACTTGAAGGTGTCCTATGCATCTATTTGCTACTCTATGAGGGACAAGCTGATTGCCACTATTCTATGTTTTCTGTATGTGAAACAAACAAACGTTTTTCAATGCATGTTATTCATGATCTTTATTTGTATCTTGTCATGTTGCATGTGTAGTTACTATGTCATATTGTTAGAACTCCATCTTTCATGCACATGTTTAGAGTTCTTTGATCCTAGCTTTCAATGCTTGCAAATTGTTGAGGGTGTATGTCACCTCAAAAATTATTCTTTTTATCACTTACCTACTCGAGGACGAGCAGGAGTTAAGCTTGGGGATGCTTGATACGTCGGAAACGTATCTATAATTTTTTATGCTTCATGCTTGTTTAGTATCTACTTTGCTTTGCTTTTTCTACACTTTGAGGTGTTTTTACATGTTTTCTGGTACTAACCTATTAACAAGTTGCCACGGTGCCAGTTGCCTGTTTTCTGATGTTTTTGGTTTCAGAAAAGTTAGTAAAGAAATATTCTCGGAATTGGATGTGACAAACGTCAAAGTCAATAACTTTTTGTGGGGAAAAAGAAGTCCAGAGGGGAGCCGGAGAGGCGGGCTAGGGCGCCCAGACCTTCCTAGGTGCGGGTGGGCCCTGCCCCACGCCTAGGCAGGGTGTGGGGCCCCTGGCCACCGCCTCGGCCTCCCCCTTCGCCTATAAGAAGCCCCCGATGTAGAAACCCTAAGTACCCGATCAAATCTCCACGAAACCTTCTGTAGCCGCCGCCACCGTCGTCCCTAGATCGAGGGGGGGATCTGAAGTTCTTCCCGGCACCCTGCCAGAGGGGAGATCATCCGGGAGGCCTTCTCTCCGGTATGATGCGTGAGTAGTTCCACCTTGTACTATGGGTCCATGTAGTATCTAGATGGTTGTATATCCTCCTTGTGCTTTCATGTATAGATCTTGTGAGCTACGTTCATGATCAAGATCTAATCTATTTGTAATTATGCATGTTGTGTTTGCGGGGATCCGATGGATATTGAGATTATTATGTTGGTTAGATTGATGGTTTTGTCTTTATGATTCTATCATGTCTGTGTTGTTTGTGATCTTGCATGCTCTCCGTTGTTAGTAGCTATCTTGGCCAAGTAGTTGCTAGTCACTCCAAGAGGGGGTACTTATGCTCGATAGTGGGTTCATGCCTCTAGTTTCCAAGGGAAGTGACAATAATCTCTTCGGTTGTAGATGTGTTGTTGCTACTAGGGAGAAAACAACGGTCTCTTGTTCATGGAACATGTGGACTGTTTACCTTACACACTTTGCTTAAAGCAGTTGTCTGTTGCTTGCAAATTAATACTGGAGGGGGTTCAGATGATAACCTGAAGGTGGACTTCTAGTCATAGATGCAGTTGGATGGCGGTCTATGTATATTGTTGTATTGCCCAATTGAATCTTATAGGATCTTTCTGACTAGTAATTGCATTGTTATGCCTTGCTCAGTTCCTGTCAATTGCCCTGCTGTAATTTGTTTACCCTTCATGCCATGTTGTTTATCTAAGGAGAGCAACTCTAGTGAACTATGTACCCCGGTCCAATCTTTACCATTGATACATCTTCCACTGTTACTTGTTTACTTGCTGCAAACCATTACCTTCCACACCATACGTTTAATCTTTGTTACAGTAAACCGGTGAGCTTGACAACCTCACTGATTCGTTGGGGCAAAGTCTTGAGTTTGTGTTGTGCAGGTCTCCGTGTTGCTAGCAACACCTGTGTGACGTTTCCTTCCTCCTACTGGTTCGATAACCTCAATTTCTTACTGAGGGAAAACTTGCTGCTGTGCTGCTTCATACCTTGCTCTTGGGGTTCCCAACGAAGCGCCCTACATCAAGTCAGCGATGCATCATCCATCTTGGTGATCACTTGCTTTTTATCCATGAATTATGCAGGTTGTTTAAGTGTGCAGATATCACAACGGAATAAGTTAAGAAAAAGTTACTCTCTATATCATTGAAAGGAAGAGATGAAGAATGGTATAATCTGTTGAAGAATGGACAAGCTATGGAATGGGAGGAAATTGTACCTCTCTTTTATTCTAAATTCCATCCTCCTAGTGAGATTCATAAAGATCGGAATCAAATATATAACTTTTGGCCTCTTGATGGAGAGAGTATAGCCCAAGCTTGGCAGATATTGAAGTTACTAATGCTCAAATATCCTATTCACGAGCTCCCTAATAATATTATTATCAATAACTTTTATGCAAGTCTTTCTCTTCATGATAAAGATTTATTAGATGCTTCTTGTGCTGGATCATTCACACGTATGAAAGAAGAAACTAAATGGGATCTTTTAGACCGTATTCAAGAAAATACTGAAGCATGGGAGAATAACAAAGGAAGAAAGTCAGGTATAAATTATGATTATGAATGCATTAAATCTTTTATGGGAACTGATGACTTTCATAATATTAGTACTAAGTATGGTCTTGATTCTCAAAGTATTGCAAATTGTTTTAAGGCATTTGCCTCTTATATTGAAATTCCCCAAAAGGAGTGGAACAAGTACCATGCACCTTACAAAGATATTGTTAATCATGTTCCTGCTAGAAATACTGAAGTGTGTATTGTTGATCATATTTTGCCTGAACCTTATATTGAGAAACTACCTTTTCCTGCTAAGGTAAAGGAACATTCTATTATAGCTAATGTGGTTAGCAAAAGTTCAAAGAAAAATATTGAACCTGATGAACACATAAATATTGAACCTGTAGTAGCCATTGTGAAAGACCTTATCACTAAAAATGTAGAAGATGGGTAAATTATCTTTTGTGAAGATGCTTCTAATATTGTCTCTCATCCTAGTAAAGCTAGGAAAGCTAGTGTCCCTGTGCTTTCTGTTAGAATTGGTGATCATTGCTATTATGGTTTATGTGAAATTGGTGCTAGTTCTAGTGCTATTCCTTATGAGCTTTACAGAGAAATTATGCATGAAATTGGTCCTTGTGAACTTGAGGACATTGATGTGGTTATTCACCTTGCTAATAAAAAACCATTTGTCCAATTGGTATTGTAAGAGATGTGGAAGTTCTTTGTGGTAAGACTAAATATCCTGCTGATTTTCTAGTGCTTGGTTCAACAGCTAGTAAAACTTGCCCTATCATTTTTGGTAGAACTTTTCTGAACACTTGTGGAGATATTATAGATTGCAAGAAGGAGAAAGTTTTAACTAAGTTTGATGAATAATCTTATGAGTTTAACTTTTCCAAATTTGCTAAAGCTCCTTATGAAAATGATTTGCCTAATGAGGAATTTAGAATTGAACAACTTGCTTCTGTTGATCCGGTTTTTGACCTTAAACCTCTTTTTGATGATTTTAAGTATGTTCATTCTGATGATAAGAATGTTTCTTATGACAGCTATATTGTTAACTTTATTCAAAGTGCTACTGAAAGTTATTTTGAGAGAGGGAAACATGATTTTATGCATCTCAATAATATTAAGTTTCCCTGGTTTATGTTGAAAGCTTTGAAGTTGTACTTGTTTTGTCTTACTATGCTAGTAGCCTTTTGTTTCAACAATTTATTTTTTCAAAAAACTCCCTTGCATAGGAAGATAGTTAGACTTAAATGTGTTGGATATTTGCTTCTTGATGCTCTCCTTCACTTCAAATTCATATCTCCTACGAGAGCATCATTGAAATTATTATGCCCATCTTAATGGCTTTAAAGAAAGAGCTTTTGGGAGACAATCCATTTTAGTTTGCTTTTGTTTTTTGTTTTTTCGAGTCATGGAAGTTATTACCCATGTAATAACCTCTCCTTATCCTTTTGTTTGGTTTTTGTGTCAAGATTTGCCTCTTTTGAGAAGTAGGTAAGTTGTGGGAAGTTGTTGTCCAGGGGCAGATTTTTGTGCTTACTGTAAAAATTCGTGAAAATCCCAAAACGTCGGATGGAGCTGTAATTTTATGTGCTTGTGGCCCAAGTTGTTATAAAACTTTCATTAGTTTTGCAATTTTTGATTTGAGCAACAGAAGATTTTTGAAAAAATCATTCTTTATCTGATGGTCTGTTTTGACAGATTTCTGCCATTATTTGCATTTGCCTCTTAAATCGTTTTACTTTTTTAGTTATTTTTGGGATTTTGAAAGGAGTTGCTACGTCAGCTTATGTTTTGTTAGATTTTAGTTGAAATTTGAACCCAAGGGTTTATTTATATTTTGCATACACTAATGTTGCTAATAAAGATTGTCTGAAGCTTTGTATGAAAGAAATTTTCAGATATTGGGAGAAAATGATGTAAGGAGATGAAGAATGTTCAAAGACTCAAACATTATATTTATGGAGATTCTTATAATGAAGATGTTGATATTATTCAAATGTTAACTCCGGAAGAATTTATTAGAGACCAAACTCAGGAACCCGTAGAGTCCGCTTTCGAATAGGTAAAAGTGCTGAAAATAGAAGGTTCACGAAAAACTTTTATTTTTTATATTTTTGCAGTTTTTATTCCATATGGAAGGTAACAAGACGGAAATGGGAAGGAAACGGAGCACGGGTGTCTAACACCACCTAGTGGCGCGGGCCCTGCCTGGCCGCGCCACCAGGTGGTGTGACCACCCCGGAGCCCGTCTCCGTCCCGTTTTCGCCCAATACTTTCCTTATATCGTAAAACTTTGTAATATATAATCCCCCGGACCCCCCGAGGTCCGTATATCGTGTTCTCGTCATGTTTTCATTTCAATATTATTCTGTCAATAAATATTCTCAAGTTTAGAGGCATCATGGTCTCCGCCAACGATAAGGGCAAGAAACTCGTGGAAGAAGGAAGGATCACAACTAGGCGCGAAGACATGGATTCGAGCATCAAGGAGGAAGTAAAGGGCATGTCAACTGGCATGAAGGGGCAAGCTTCCACGAGACCAAGGGCAATAAAACCTACTTTTGTAGGGGCAATTAACACTGGACGTGCTTTTTCTCATAATATGCAGGGGATGATGACCTCCGTTCCAGACTTCAGTTCCTGCCCTGAGGGCTGAGGCAGTGGAAGCTCTTCGAGCGACTGATGAGTTTTGTGATAACTACCGAGCCCTAAGGAGAAAGGTGGATATACTTCAAGAGGAGAATAACAGGCTTCGTAAGATGCTGGAGGGTTTTCTCACCCTGAACGAGAGAACACCACCACCACCGAAGGAGTAATTCGTCATCAGGTTTTGGCATCCCCTTGGCTTGTTCCAAGCTTGGGGGAGTGTCACGGTATCACATCATTATCTTTCATATTTTTAACTTTTTAGTAGAGGCATATCTTGAATAAAGAAGTTATAATGTAGGATGCTTTGCATTGTGGAAGTATCTCTCCTCTAGTTGGTTATCTATGTATCCCTTGGTGTGAGTTCCTTTATGGAATATTAATGAGAAGTTTCGTCATTTACTTTTTGCACTTCTTATTTTAGTTTGCAACTTCTATTATATGATTAATCTTGTTGATTAGTATTGGTATCACTTTGGGAGCATCAAGTAAATTTAAATTGGTTTTGGCAAACCGAGCTCTAGTCAGTAGCAACACTTTTTGAGGTTTGAAAGGAAAAGATAAAAGCACTTATAGGTATTTTATATCGTTTTTCCTTCTTTCTTGATTAGCTCATAAGCTTAGTATTCTTTAGTTAAGATCTTTTGTGTTTTCAAGAAAGATTGCATGTTTGTTTCTATCACCTGTATGTTTGCTTGTTTCCTTCAACTCTTTTGCTTGCTACCCAGCCTTGCTAGCCAAAAACATGTACTGAGAGGGAATGCTTCTCGTGCATCCAATCCTTTAAACTTAAACCTATGCCATTTGTGTACATCATACCTACCTATTAGCATTATTGCTATTCAAAGTAAATTCTCGAGTTTCATCTACCTTTCAAATTAATTTTTTTGTTATGTGAAAGCTAGTTAGTAAAGCTCTCACGAATTGGATGGCACACCTTATTTTTCTGCCCTTAATAAACTTGAACCATTGTGTCATCTATGTTGTATATGCTTGCACTCATAAGTTGGGAATTAGCGGAACCGTGCTGTCACGGGGAACGCTTTCAACACCTGTAAATATCTACCCAGTTGATATCATGATCTTTTGTTTGCGGATGTCGGCGGTGTGAAATAAAAGGGGAGCTCATAAGTCCATGGAGTTATGTATATGTGTTAGAGAGACGGGGCGGCTATCCCAAGCCATGCCTAATCATGATGGAAACTTGCAGCATCACCATAGTGAGCAATCTGTGAAGCATCCTCAATAAAAACCTATGCAAATAGAAAACAAAAAGATCGTTGAGATGCTCATTGTCTGTTACCTTGTCATTTTGATATGGGATAGCTCCTGTATCATGGGGCAAGGGGTACCCCGTTGGCGGTTCTCTATGATACACATACACTTACAATGACAAGAACTTACCGATAACTAAAGTTGAGTAGCATGAGGAACGACCCTCGTACTCAAGGGACATGAGATTGCCAACTTATGATTTGTCAAGCATATACCATCTTTGTTCACTTTAATCTTAATCACCTTAAGATGCTTATGATAGGGGAAATGAGAGCTCAAAGCTAGTAAGTACCATAATCTTTTGGAAGCTCTTTATGAAACTTGAAATCCCTGCTTCCCTCTGTGAAGGGCCTTTCTTTTACTTCTAAGTTGAGTCAGTAAACCTATTCCTTTCTATCTCCAGCAAGCATTTGAGTTATTGTGTTTCAATCATTCATATGATGATTTATTCAATCATGTTTCTTATCTTCCTTGTTTTGCACAAAACTCTTATCTGAATGAATATTACTTTGAAAGCTATCATTGTGAAAAGCCTTTTATGTTTGAGCAAAGGAGATTCCTGCTTTATAAAATTTATTACAAAAGCTTTGCTTGAAAACTAAGTATGATTTGTCAACTGTTCTCTGACCAAGAACAAAGTTTGCCATTACCAATTATGATTTGTCTTTATGCATCTTTATTGTGACTCCTATGCTCGTTGCAAGTTAAGTTATATAATGGTGATTTGCTTTCTATTATGAGTTGTATATTGGTGAATGTGATGCTTCTTGTCCGTATTATTTTTATTGACACTTCACTCCATAAACCTATGGTCATGTTTACTGAGCTCAGTTTTCGCTTGGGGACAAGCGAGGTCTAAGCTTGAGGGGAGTTGATACGTCCATTTTGCATCACTATTCTATATCATAATTTATTATTATTCATTGATATATTTCTTATTAAGAGGTGATACTTATGCTATTTCATCTATTTTTGGATGTTGGATGACTTTTGGATGATGAACTGCCAGAGTCAGGATTCTGATGGAAAAAGCTGTGTTCAGATGCAATATTTGCAAAGATCAGAAAATTCCAGAAAATACACGGAAAATCCTATTTTTCCAGATGACGAAGGAAGCCAGAAGGGGAGGCGTAGATGGGCCACAAGGGGCCCACACCACCCCCTGGCGTGGGCCCACCCTAGGCAACACCAACAGGGGGTGTGGCCACCCTGGCCCATCTCCTGCTTCGCCTTTTTGCCTATGTCTTATCCTTGAAACCCTAATACGAGGGGGAGCGACCACAGAAAGATTCCACCGCCTGTGCAAGGCAGAAACTATAGAGAGAGAAAGAGCTCTCCGGCAGGCAGATTTCTGCCGGAGAAATTCCTTCCTGGAGAGGGGAGATCGCCGTCATCAACACCGTCATCAAGCTATACTTCATCGGGATCATCATAATCATCATCCTCACCATCATATCCACCAGCACCAGCACCACCACTCCATCCCGCGGTTACAATTTGGTTGAATCTTGCATTGTTCTTAGGGGAAACTTTCCCGGTGTTGATTACTTTTGTAGTTGATGCTATTGAGTGGAACCTTTGAATCATTGTTTATGTTCAGATTGTTATTCATCATTATATCACCTCTGATCTTGATACATATGATGTCTCGTGAGTAGTTCGTTTAGTTTTTGAGGATATGGGAGAAGTCATGTTGTTAGTAGTGGAATTGTGTTGAGGTATATTCAATGATTTGATATTTAAGTTGTGGTGTTATTCTTCTAGTGGTGTCATGTGAACGTCAACTAAATGATACTTCACCATTTATGGGCCTAGGGGAATGCATTGTGTATTTGGCTACTAATTGTGGGGTTGCCAGAAAGACAGAAACCTGAAGCCCCGTTAGGAAACCTTTGCACAAGAGGGAATAGGATCTCAGAGTTTAATGTTGTGGTTAGGTTTTTATCTTAAATAATTTCTTGTAGTTGCGGATGCTTGCAAGGGGTTTAATCACAAGTATGTATTAGTCTAAGTAAGGTCGGTATATTAGCATAGGTTCACCCACACAATACTTATTAAACCAAAGAAGATTAATCAATTATATGAAGCGAAAGCACTTGACAGTATTCCCATGTGTCCTCGAGAACGTTTAGTCCTCATAAGTAATACAACCGGCTTGTCCTTTGCTAATAAAGGATTGGGCCCTTTGCTGCATTTATTATTGTCTTTTATTTACTTGCACTTTATTTCTTTGCATTATCAAACACCCCTAAAAATCCGTTTGCTAAGTATTTACAGAGAATTCCTGATCCAAACCACTAGTCAACACCTTCTGCTCCTCGTTGGGATTGAAACTACTATTTATCGAAAGTACTACGATAAACCCCCTATACTTGTGGGTCATCAGCGGTGGTCCGGCAGGCCCTGTGAGCTTGGTGGCGACATAGCTATTGCTTGGCGGCAGGGATTAGCCGTGGTGGTGGATCCCTTGGTGGACGGAGGAGTAGGACCTATTGTTGTGGTTGCTGTAGGGTTCGCAACATAGAAAACATTCCTACGATGGGAACAACTAAGTACCAATATCTATCTACTAGATACAAGCAACGGGTGGATATACATCCATAGAATACATACCCTCGAAGAATGAATAGCGTAAACGGGGTTGTACTCGTGGATGATGTAGACGAACGCTTGCCGATCTCAAGATCGTGATGAAGTCCGTCTGGTCCAGCCGGTCCGGCACGATCAAGTCCAGCACCTCAAAGCAGTGGTGCATCCGTGATTGCACACATGTACGGGTACCCCGACAACCTCCACGCCCTCGCTCCAGCGAAGCAGCGGAAGCAACAAATCCTTCCAGAAAAAGCCACCGGGAACATGTATCTCGCTGATCCGAGACCACGGGGAAATTCTAAAGGGGGAGAGAGATCCTTCACGAGGAGGTGTGCTTTGAGGGGAGGAGAGGGAGGGCACCCAAGGGGCATGGCGCCCAGCCATGGGGGCTGCCCCCACCTCTTCCACATTCATGTGGGTGGAGCTCCCACTCAAAATGAAAAGCCTCCACTCCCATTAAAAAGCCTCCACTCAAAAATCCACTCACATGCATTAAATTTCCACCAAATTTAATGCAAGCTCTCATTTAAATAAAACTCTTTTATTTATTTATTCAGAATTTTGTTAATTACTTTAATTAACAAACATTCACATAAAACCCCTTACAACATTTCAATTTCACATGCAGAACCAGTTTCAGCAATTTCAACCGAAACAGTTCCGGTGTCTAGTGAAATAAATTCATGCGCTTTCCTTTTCTTTTTCTGGCATATCATTTGCTCTGAATGGTGTCGGCATCCCTTAAGTGTGTCACCCTACGGTTCGCGAATAATGCGGACATGATCGAGACCCTTCTCCGATCAATAATCAGTAGCGGGACCTGGAGATCCATACTGACTCCCACACATTCAACGATGACTTATGTGATCGTGTGAACCTTTTAAGCTAGTATCTTAATCCCTTTGTTTCACGATATATTACATGTCCGAGATTCGATCATCGGTATCTCCATACCTAGTTTGATCTCGTTACCGACATGCACTCTTTTCTCGTTCCCGTGATATAACATTCTAGTGATCAAATCACTTGCTTGCAAGCTAATCAATGTGATATCACCGAGAGGGCCCAGAGCATATCTATCCGTCATCGGGATGAACAAATTCCACTCTCGATCCATGGGTCTCAACATAACACTTTAGTAGTTCTGAAGCCATCTTTATAATCACCCAGTTACGGTGTGACATTTGATGTCATCGAGAAACTCTTCCGGTGTTAGTGATTGACATGATCTCATGGTCTAAGGATTAGGATCACTTCGTAAGTTGTTATAGCAATATAAACTCAATGACTTTGATCGTAATGCTATACTTGGATGAATGTTCATCACATCATTACACTAATGTTGTGACCTCGTTATTAACAACATCCAATGTCCATGATCAGGAAACCTATGATCATCTTGTTAATCAACGAGCTAGTTTATAAGAGAGGCATAACTAGGAACTAACTTTTGTTTATTAAACACACATGTATTAACGTTTCCGTATTAATACAATTATAGCATGTAAAATAAACATTTATCATAAACAAGGAATACGATAATAACCACTTTATTATTGCCTCTCGGGCATATTCCCTTCAGTCTCCCACTTGCACTAGAGACAATAATCTAGTTTGAAAAATTTGCGTATTGAACACCTATGGCTTTCTGGTGTTCCATATATGCAACTGCAAGTGGTTAACATAATCTACGGATCTGATGCTTTCAGGTCCGTGTGTATTTGCATGTCTTTGCGTCTTCACGCATCACTCATTCTCCAATGAGATGGCATTGCATAAATTTTGTCTTTCGGTGAGACCTTTAGTTCCTTGGGGTTAAAACATGTCGATACTATTGTCATACAATATATCTTTAGTGTTAGCCCGTTGTGAACCACACCTTAGTTTCACAACAAACTACTTGACACAAATTCCCTCCTTGGCTGCTACTATAGCAGTCATATACTTAGCCCTTTTGTTGTAGTATCCGTCACAATGTCTTAACTTTGGAATTCATCCAAATCCATCATGGAAACTTTATTTCCATTTCATTGTGCCACCCATAGTTTAAATTGAGATAAACTTAATTTGTATCTTGCGACAAAACTAGTATCAATATAACGCTTTACAATGAATTATTTGTAATTGTTTGTCACCTCTACACAAATATATTCTTAGTTCTTCCAAAAGATCATAAGAATATCCTTACTATAGTGCAATGATCATTTTATGATTCATTCTGGTATATGCTCATAACACTTAGAGCATAGGACATATCTGGATGTGTACATATCATGGTATGATTGATCAAAACATTCTCGTGATTTCACACATCAAGTGTCAAAGCACTTGAATCTTGTTTCACTTATCAAGTGTTGATACACTTGAATCTTGATTCAATTCCTTTTCCATGCGACAAGAACCGTTTCTTGTTGTTTCTATATTGAACTCCTTCAATATCTCATATATGTACGTTTGGCACAACCATATTAGCATCACAGTCTATCCACTATAAACATTCATGCTAAATATTCGGGTTTTGCCTAAGTCTTTCATCGAAATGAAATTCTTAACCATTGTCAATAAAATATACATCATTTCTAATCAACAAGATGTCCTCCACATAATGTATTAGAAATATATCTTAGCGCTCCCACTTAATTTCTTGCAAATGCAAGCATCTTCATCGTCTCGTGATGAGAAACTCCTTTTTCATCATGGTGAAGATTCCAACTCCGCGATGCTTACTTTAACCATCGAAGTTTGCATGCCCTTTTTAGCATCCTTTGAATTAACAAAACCCTTTGGATCGTGTCATGTACACGTCCTAGGTAACCATTCTATTAGAAGAACTTTGTTTTGTTTATTCATCTACCATATACCAAATTATATGTAGTGGTTGCTACTTTAATCCGTCCAGACTAAATATCGCTATGAAAGATCAAATCTTGTCATAGTCAACTCCTTGAACATTGTCATAAAATACTTTACGACATGTCGACTATTTCATAGATGTGAAATATCCATGTCTGTTTCTTTATAGATCCAAATACGACCGATAGGTGTCGTATATGGAACTATCACGGATTTTATGGCTTCAAGCCATTTGACGGAGTCAGGGCCCATCATCACTTCTTTGCATGTAGTCGGTTCATCATTGTCAAACAATAATGATTTACTCTCAAATCTCAATCATTTGATTGTTTATCCGACCTTCTTGGTTCAATAGGAACTTTAGACCTCCGTGACTGCAACCTTTGAGGCACATAAGCTATGAGCATTATGGCAGCCTCCAGAACGATTTCCGGCGCTGCGCAACTCAGCACATTTAGCTAAGGTTCGTTAACCTTATCAAAGTTCTATTGTCCTCCCACTTAACTTTTGCGAAAAATTCCTTTTTCAAGAAACTTCACATTTCAAGCGACAAACCCTTTTGTCCTTGGTGTTATAGAGGAATACCCAATTGTTATTCGAAATAACCTACAAAGACATGCTTATCCGACTTCGGTTGTAAACATCTTACTTATGTTTAGCATACCAAAATTTAAGAAATGGCAACTTGGGTTTTACCCCAAACCATAACTCATATGGTGTCATTTCAACGGATCAAGATGGAGCTCTTTTCAGTGTAAAAGCGGTAGTCTCTAAAGCTTTAATCTTTTAAAACATAATGGCAGTTTTATAAATAACACCTTTGATCCAACCATGTCAAACAAGGTTTCATTACAAATCTCAAACACTCCATATTCCTATGGTGTTTCGGGAGATGTAAATCTAGGTGTTTTTCTAAACTTGTAACTCAAATAAATCCCTTTTATGATAAAATCATAATTCATTTATTTTTCTTGTTACACTTGTAACTCAAATAAATCCCTTATGATAAAATCATAAACCATTTATTTTCTTGTTACAATGATTTTCACTTCATCTTGAAAGTCTTTGAAACGTTTTTCAAATATTTCACACTTATTTCTCATTAAGTGAACATTCACTCAAATTTCCGGAGAAAGCATATGAAGTTGAAATCCATCGCTTACGACTATACTTAATGGACTACATACATCGATATGTATAAATTCCAATAATTGAGTCGTTCGTTCTTCTTTGGCCTTTGAACGAAGTTTTAATTATCCCGAGGAAAGTCTTACAAGCGTCACTTGATCAAATCAAAGACTCCAAAAATCCATGAAAATGGAGTTTCTTCATGTTTTATTTCCAATATAATTAAACGGCGATGTCACTTCGTAAGTGATCTTCCAATCATTTATCTTGCGACATTTTAGCATTTGGCTTTATGGATGTGATTTCTTCAACTAAATTTGTAAATCATCCATCTTATATGGAATACGGTAATTATTTGAACAACCTTTGTTCTCATAATACCTGATTCAAATAACAATTATTAAAACAAATCTTGAAGTCAAGCTTTGATGTCAACGAGAAATACAAACAACGGTTGTTTGTTTTCGATGAACATCGTCACATATTCTCTTGCTGGTTACTTAGGCCATTGTGGTTCATGAATTGTGTTGTTTCATATGAAATTTCATACCAACCAATTCGGTATCCAATACCCAAGAACCACATTGTTTAACAAGCAAAGAATACAACCATAACATGTATATCATTTATATACCTAAATTGGATATTTCCAATCTTTTCTTTTCTGCCAAATATATTTTTATAGATTCTCTTTCAGCATTTCCTTTTACTTTTTAAAAGAATCTATCAACATCAAAAGTGGCGCCATATACATGACACATAGTCCAAAGCGTGTATATTCAAATAATAATACCTTTGGACTTGCACTTTGAAGTAGATCACCATCATCAAATGATCGGCGTTCTTTCAAAATCCATTCTTTAGTAATCTTTTAGTATAGTAAACACTTTACATACATCTTCTATTCATCCTTATCATGACGACTTTCATGATCAAGCTACTGTAGCTTATAAAGGTGAATCGTGAGTATAACATTACTTTCCAAAACCCTTTTGGATGATTAGGATGTCGAGCATCTCCAACCTTTGCAAATTCTCATCCTATATGAGAACACATATTATACTCTATCATATTGCAACCAAAACATTGTTTTAGATATCGTTATATCTGCCACACATGATGGTTTCTGAAACAATTCTTTCAGCTCCTAGATAAACTCGATATTTAAATCAAGAATCATGGAGGCAAACATGATACTTAAGATACTAACACTGGAAGTTACTCTCGATTTAATACCAATTATTAAATTTCACGGAGTAAATAGAATTTTGCTGAAAGTTTGCAATAGGACTTTAAACTTTAGATTGACACTCAACACAATACGATACCAGTTCGTAAAGTATATATCCAGAATTCTATAGTTCTATTATCTCAATTACAACTATGCATACGGTGGTGAACGAATGCCAATGACTACAACAAATTATGCAAATTCACTTTGATTTAATTTATGATAAATTGAGTTCTACTAATCCAAATTAGAAATGAACTCCCACTCAAAAACGACATCCCTCGTGTCTTTTTGGTGATTACATGAACCAAATCCACTACACCAAGTCCGATCATCACGTGAGTCGGCGTAGCTTCAAAGGCGAGCATCCATATGGTCATCATATCAAAACATATGACTCATGCTTAACCTTTCGGTCCGTGTTCCGAGGCCATGTCTGTACATGCTAGGCTCGCCAAGTAAGAATCTTAGTATTCGCGTGTGTAACTGTCTTACACCCGAGATATGCTCGTGGATTCAAGTACACCCGATCATCACGTGATGCCTTGAAGCGACGAAACATTGTCGGTGCATACTTAAGGAAGAACACATTTTTATCTTGATATCTAAATGAGGGATCATCTTATTATACTAATAAAACGCCAAACAAGCAATATAAGATGCTATCAAACATCACATGTTTATTAGTGGAATGATATGGTTCCCGCATATGATCTCTATCATGTGCACCGTGGTATGATCACTATCATACCTATATGTGGAAGTCCAAGGTCTATGGAGATTACACGTTATGTGTGTTATAAGAGTATCATCTCATACTTCTACTTACAACATCACCATATCATATCACTATCCCAGCAACAATCTAAACTAGACGCCTCTAATTTATCCATTGCAAATTTTACGTGGCTTAGGGCTTTCGAAGATAGAACCGTTCTTACCTACGAACATGAACCACAACGAGGATAACCAAATTGTTGACAACTCGTTGCAAATTAGATATCGACTATAGTAGGAGAGACAGACACCCGCTAGCCACTTATGCAAACTAGTTGCATGTCAAGCGTGGAACAGGTCTCATGTGCGAGGACATGTAAAGTTTGTCCGGGGCGCTTCATCCCACTATGCCACCAATATCCAAAGTACAACTAAGAAGCAATAAAATGATCATCATCGCCCACATACTCATATGTGTACTACCCGTGCAAAGCATCTACGCATAGATCCGGCTCTGATACCACTATAGGGTTCGCATCATAGAAAACAAAAAATTTCCTATGATGGGAACAACTAAGTACCAAGATCTATCTACTAGATACAAGCAACGGGTGGATATACATCCATAGAATACATACCCTCGAAGACCGAATAGCGTTAAGGAGGTTATACTCGTGGATGATGTAGACGAACGCTTGCCGATCTCAAGATCGTGATGAAGTTCGTCTGGTCCAGCCGGTCCAGCACGATCAAGTCCAGCACCTCAAAGCAGTGGTGCATCCGTGATCGCACACACGTACGGGTACCCCGACAACCTCCACGCCCTCGCTCCAGCGAAGCAGCGGAAGCAACAAATGTTGGAGATATGCCCAAGAGGCAATAATAAAGTGGGTTATTATCATATCTTCATACTTATGATAAATTTTTACATACCATGCTATAATTGTATTAACAGGAAACATTAATACTTGTGTGATTTGTAAACATAAAAGAGTCCCTAGTAAAGCCTCTTGTTAAACTAGCTTGTTGGTTAATATATGATCATGGTTTCTTGATCATGAACATAGAGATGTTATTAACAACAGGGTCATATCATTAGGAGAATGATATGATGGACATACTCCTATAGATAAGCGTAGCATAAAGATCAAGTCATTTTAATAGTTCAATTGCTATATGCTTTCTGATACATAGTAACCTAATTCCTCCGACCATGAGATCATGCATATCACCTTTACCGGATGGATGCTTTGATGACATCAAACACCACACCATAACTGGGTGGCTATAAAGGTGGCATTGAGTGTTCGGAAAGTATTGGTTGAGACACATGGATCAAGAATGGGATTTGTCCATCCATATGACGGATAGATATACTCTGGGCCCTCTCGGTGTAATGTCATCCAATTAGCTTGCAAGCATGTGACTGGCTCACAAGGGATCACATATCACGGGAACGAGAAAAGAGTACTTATCGGTAACGAGGTTGAACTAGGTATGCAGAGATACCGACGATCAAAACCTCGGATAAGTAAACTATCGTGAGACAAAGGGAAATTGGTATCGTATGTAAGTGGTTCATTCGATCGCAAAGTAATCGTAGAAATATGTGGGAGCCATATGAATTTCCAGATTCCTCTATTGGTTATTGTTCGGAGAAGTGTCTCGATCATGTCCGCATAATTCATGAACCGTAGGGAGACACACTTAAGGACTCCCTCCCCTTGGCCGACACCTCCCTCCACCTATATAAGGAGGGGCAGGGCTCCCCTCCTAGACACACAGGTTGCCTCCCTCTAAACCTAAACCCTAGCCACAGCCTAGGGATTTCTCCCAAGCCGCCGAGTTAGAGCTTCTAATTGCCCTAGCCACTGGTTTAGCCCCTTCTAATTGGTGTGTCTAAACCCTAGATCACCAAGGCTCTCTCATAGTCCACCATACTCGCTCCGGCTTAAGGCGAAGCCCTGCGAGATCTCCCCTCTACTTTCGGTACCACGCCGTCGTGCTGCCGGAATCGCGAGGAGAGTGTTACAACCTCCGCTGCCTGCTGGAACAAGGGAGAGGAAGGTCTTCGTCGAGTACCGAACGTGTGACCGACTGCGGGAGCGCTGCCGGAACGCAGCGCCAGAAGGATCATCTACGCGATCTTGAGATCGGCAAGAGTACGACTACATCACCCACGAGAATCTGCTCTCGTTAACCGCTTTGGAATCTTCGAGGGTGAGTTCCTCTATCGACTCGTTGCTACAATCTAGTAGATAGATCTTGGCTTGTTTGTTTGCATGCGGTAGAAATTTTTTGTTTTCCATGGTACGAACCCCAACAGTGGTATCAGAGCCGTGTCTATATGTAGATCTGTTGCACGAGTAGAACACAATGGTCATTGTGGGCGTTGATGCTTTTGTTGTCGATTGCTTCTTGTGTACTTTGCATCTTGCGGGATGGTGGGATGAAGCGGCCCGGGCTAACCTTACATGACATCGTTCATGAGACTTGCTCCACGCTTGACATGCAACTTGTATTGCATAAGTGGCTTTGCGGGTGCCTGTTTCTCCCAACATAGTTAAGATTCAATTTACAACGGGTGATTGACAATACTAGTATCAATGTTGTGGTTCTTGTTCGTAAGTTAGAGCGAAACTTATTGAAAGCCCCAAACCACGTAAAATATGCAAAGAAAATTAGAGGCGTCTAACTTTGTTTTGCAGGGGTGTGCTGTGATGTGATATGGCCATGATTGTGATTATATTTAATGTATGCAATGTTCCTTATTGTAAGTTGGCAACCGACAGGAGCCATATGGTTGTCTTTAAATTCTGTTAAGACCCGCGTGTCTATTCAAAGTAGTTGTAATAGTTGAAGCTGGTGGACGACAACCATAGAGCAGCGTCATTGACCTTGATGCAATGCCGGTGATGATGGAGATCATGTTCGTGCTTGAAGATGGAGATCGGAAGCACAAGAAGAAAGGCCATATCATATCACATATTATGAATTGCATATGATGTTAATCCATTTATGCATATTGTATTGCTTATTTCACGACGGTAGCATTATAAGATGATCCCTCAAGCACACAATTTCAAGTTTTAAAGTGTTCATCCTTAGTAAGCACCGTTGCTAAAGCTCGTTGTTTCGAAGCACCACGTGATGATCGGGTGTGTTAGATTCTGTGAGTGTATACAACGTGAGCAAGCCAGATTTGCTCATGCAGAAGCTAAGGTTTGATCTTGACGAGCCTAGCATGTACAGACATGGTCTCGGAACACGGATCACCGAAAGGTAAAGCATGAGTCATATAGTAGATATGATGAACATGTTGATTGTTCGCCATTGAAGCTACATCAACTCTCGTGATGATCGGTTTTGATGTGGTGGATTTGGTTCGTGTGATCACTAAAACAATGTGAGGGATATTGTTTTGAGTGGGAGTTCAACGGCAATATGATTAAAAGTTGAACACTATTTATCATAAATTAAATCAAAGTGAATTTGCATAGTTGTTGTAGTCATTGGCATCCGTTTACCACCTTGCGCTTAGTTATAATTGAGATGATAGAACTATAGAATTCTGGTTAGTTACTTTACGAACTGGTATCGTATTGTTTTGAAGTGTTAATCTAAAGTTTAAAAGTCCTATTGCAAACTTTCAGTAAAGTTCCGGTTACTCCATGAAGTTTAATAATTGGTATTAAAACAAGAGTGACAATTCCAAGTGTTAGTGTATAAGTATCATGTTTGTCTCCATGATTCTTGATATTCAAAGGATTTTCTTAATATCAAGGTTATCTAGGATCTGAAAAAGTTGTTTCAGAAACCATGATGTGTGGAAGATATTGTGATATCTGAAACGAAGTTTTGGTTGCAACATGACAGAGTATAATATGGCAAAAGTCATGTTCTCATATTTGATGAGAATTTGCAAAGGGTTGGAGACACTAGTTGTCCTAATCCACCAAAAGGTTTTGGATAGCAACATTATACTCACGATTCATCTTTATAAGCTAAAAGTAGCTTGATCATGGATAATTCCATGATAAGGGTGAATATTTGATGTAGGTAAAATATTTACTACACCAAGAGATTACTAAAGAAAGGAATTTGAAAGAACACCAAACATTTGATGATGGTGATCTACTTCAAAGTGCAAGTCCAAAGACATTGGTATTTAATTATACACGCTTTGGATTATGTGTCATATGTATGACTCCACTATTGATGTTGATAGATTCTTTCAAACAGAAAAGGAAATACTGAAAGAGAATCTCATAAATATATGGCACAAAAGAAAAGACTAGAATTGTTCAGTTTAAGTATATAGATGATATACATGTTATGGCTATATTCTTTGCTTATTAAACAATGTGGTTCTTAAGTATTTGATACTGAATTTGTTGGTGTGAATCGTCATACGAAACAACACAATTCATGAACTACAATGGCCTAAGTAACTAGCAAAAGAATATGTGATGATGTTCATCGAGAACAAATAAAGGGTTATTGTGTTGCTCGTTAAACATCAAAGTTTGCCTTCAAGATTTGTTTTATCAGGTATTATGAGAACAAAAGGGTTGTTCAAATAATTGCCGTAATCCATAAAAGATGGATGATTCACAAATCTCGTTGGAGAAATCACATCCATAAAACTAGTGCTAAAAATGTCGAAAGTCAAATTGATTGATAGATCACTTAGGAAGTGACATCGCCGTTTAAATTATATTTGAAAGAAAACATGAAGAAACTCCATGTGGATGGAATTTTGGAGTCTTTTGATTTTGATCACATGACGCTTGTGAAACTTTCCTAGAGATAATTAAAACTTCGTTCATAGGCCAAAAGGGAACGAATGACTAGCCTATTGGAACTTGTACATATTGTTGTACGAAGTCCATTATGTGTAGTCAAGAGCGATGGATTTCAACTTCATATGCTTTCTCCGAAAATTTGAGTGAATATATGAATATTTACTTAATAAGGATGAAGTATGAAACATTTGAAAAGTTCAAAGACTTTCAAGATGAAGTGCAAGAACATTGTAACAAGAATATAAATAGTTTATGATAAAATCATAAAGGAAGATATTTGAGTTACAAGTTTAGCATAATACCTAAGATTTAAGGAATCGTTCCGTGGATTTGCATGTCCCGAAACACCATAAGAGTATGTAGCATTCGAGATATGTAATTAAACCTTGTTTGACATGGTGAGATCAAAGGTGTAATTCATAAAATGCCATTATATTTTAAAGATTAAAAGCTTGAGAGACTACCGTTTTTCCACTGAAAAGAGCTTCATCATAATCCGTTGAAATGACACCATATAAAGTTATGGTTTGGGATAAAACCCAAGTTGTACTTTCTTAAAACATTGGTATGCTTTGCATAAGAAAGATGTTTGCAACCAAAGTCGGATGAACCTGTCTTTGTATGTTATTTCGAATAACTGTTAAGTATTCCTCCATAACACCAGAGACAAAAGTGTTTGTCGCTTAGAATGTAAAGTTTCCTTGAGAAGGAATTTTTCGTGAAAAGTAAAGTGGGAGGACAATAGAACTTTGATAAGGTTAAAAGAACCTTAGCTATATGTGCAGAGTTGCACAGCGCCAAAAAGTGTTCCGGAGGCAGCAACAATGCTCATGGCTCACGTGCCTCAAAGGTTGTGGTCACGGAGATCTAAGTTCCTATTGAAACAAGTAGGTCGAGTAAACAATCAAATACCAAGATTTGAGGGTTGAATCATTATTTGAGAATAATGAACCGACTACATGCAAAGAAGCGATGATGGCCCCTGACTCTGTCAAATGGCTTGAAGCCATAAAATCCGTGATAGTTCCATACATGAGAAATCAAGTTTTGAACTTGAAGGACCCTCGAGAAAGGTGTAAGACCTTACAGTTGTGTTTGGATCTATAAAGAAATAGACATGAATATGGTCGACATGTTGGGAAAGAGTTCACAACAATGTTCAAGGGTTGACTATGACAAGATTTGATCTTTCATAGCGATATTTAGTCTAGACGGATTAATGTAGCAACCACGACATATAATTTTGTTATGTGTTGGATAAACAAAACAAATTCTTCTAATAGAAGGGTTACCTAGGATGTGTGCATGACACGGTCCAAAGGGTTTTGTTAGTTCAAAGGATGCTAAATGCATATGCAAACTTCAATGGTTGAAGTAAGCATTACGGAGTTGGAATCTTCACTATGATGAAACTATTAAAGGAGTTTAAATTCGTCGGAGATAATGAAGATGCTTGCATTTGCAATAAATTAAGTGGGAGCGCTAAGACATGTTTCTAATACATTATGTGGAAGACATATTTTTGATTGGAAATGATGTATATTTTATTAACACAAGATAAGAATTTCATCTCGATGAAAGGCTTAGGCAAAACCCAAATATTTGGCATCAATAGACGCTAATATGGTTGTGCCAAAAGTACATAGATGATGTATTGAATGAGTTCAATATAGAAACTACAAGAAAGGTTCTTGTCGCACAGAAAGGATTGAATGAGTTCAATATTGATGATATATTCAAGTGTATTGACACTTGGTAAGTGAAACAAAGATTCAAGTATAGATTGATACTTGATGTATGAAATCACAAAGAATATTTATATCAATTATGTTGTGATATGTACAAATCCAGATATGTCCTATGCTCTAAATGATGTGAGCATATACCAGAATGATTCATAAGATGATCATTGGACAATAGTAAGGATATTCTTATGATATTTTGGAAGAACTAAGAATATATTGTTTGTAGAAGTGACAAATAGATGGTTAGTTCATTGTAAAAGTACTACATTGATACTAGTTTTGTCACAAAGTACAAATTAAGTTTATCTCAATCTAAACTAAGGGTGGCACAATATAATGGAAAGTAAGTTCCATAATGGATTTGGATTAGTTCCAAAGTTAAGACATTGTGACAGATACTACAACAAAAGGCTAAGTATATGACTGCTATTATAGCAACTAAAGAGGGCATTTGGGTCAAGTAGTTTGTTATCAAACTAGGTGTAGTTCATAGCGGGATAATACTATGAAGATATATTGTACGACAATATTATCAACATGTTTTAACCCCAAAGAACTAAAGGTCTCACCAAAGGACCAAATTTATACAAAGCCATCTCATTAGAGAATGAGTGATGCGTAGAGACGCAAATACATGCAATTACACACGGACCTGGAAGTGTCAGATCCGGAGATCAGTTGACCACTAGCGAACGTGTACTTACAACACCGGAAAGCCATAGGTGTTGAATACACAAAGGTTTGAAACTAGATTATTGACTCTAGTGCAAGTGGGAGACTGTTGGAGATATGCCCAAGAGGCAATAATAAAGTGGGTTATTATCATATCTTCATACTTATGATAAATGTTTACATACCATGCTATAATTGTATTAACAGGAAACATTAATACTTGTGTGATTTGTAAACATAAAAGAGTCCCTAGTAAAGCCTCTTCTTAAACTAGCTTGTTGGTTAATATATGATCATGGTTTCCTGATCATGAACATAGAGATGTTATTAATAACAGGGTCATATCATTAGGAGAATGATGTGATGGACATACTCCTATAGATAAGCGTAGCATAAAGATCAAGTCATTTTAATAGTTCAATTGCTATATGCTTTCTGATACATAGTAACCTAATTCCTTCGACCATGAGATCATGCATATCACCTTTACCGGATGGATGCTTTGATGACATCAAACACCACACCATAACTGGGTGGCTATAAAGGTGGCATTGAGTGTTCGGAAAGTATTGGTTGAAACACATGGATCAAGAATGGGATTTGTCCATCCATATGACGGATAGATATACTCTGGGCCCTCTCGGTGTAATGTCATCCAATTAGCTTGCAAGCATGTGACTGGCTCACAAGGGATCACATATCACGGGAACAAGAAAAGAGTACTTGTCGGTAACGAGGTTGAACTAGGTATGCAGAGATACCGACGATCAAAACCTCGGATAAGTAAACTATCATGAGACAAAGGGAAATTGGTATCGTATGTAAGTGGTTCATTCGATCGCAAAGTAATCGTAGAAATATGTGGGAGCCATATGAATTTCCAGATTCCTCTATTGGTTATTGTTCAGAGAAGTGTCTCGATCATATCCGCATAATTCATGAACCGTAGGGAGACACACTTAAGGACTCCCTCCCCTTGGCCGGCACCTCCCTCCACCTATATAAGGAGGGGCAGGGCTCCCCTCCTAGACACACAAGTTGCCTCCCTCTAAACCTAAACCCTAGCCACAGCCTAGGGATTTCTCCCAAGCCGCCGAGTTAGAGCTTCTAATTGCCCTAGCCGCTGGTTTAGCCCCTTCTAATTGGTGTGTCTAAACCCTAGATCACCAAGGCTCTCTCATAGTCCACCATACTTGCTCCGGCTTAAGGTGAAGCCCTGCGAGATCTCCCCTCTACTTTCGGTACCACGCCGTCGTGCTGCCGGAATCGCGAGGAGAGTGCTACAACCTCCGCTGCCTGCCGGAACAAGGGAGAGGAAGGTCTTCGTCGAGTACCGAACGTGTGACCGACTGCGGGAGCGCTGCCGAAACGCAGCGCCGGAAGGATCGTCTACGCGATCTTGAGATCGGCAAGAGTACGACTACATCACCCACGAGAATCTGCTCTCGTTAATCGCTTTGGAATCTTCGAGGGTGAGTTCCTCTATCGACTCGTTGCTACAATCTAGTAGATAGATCTTGGCTTGTTTGTTTGCATGCGGTAGAAATTTTTTGTTTTCCATGCTACGAACCCCAACAACAAATCCTTCCAGAAAAAGCCACCGGGAACATGTATCTCGCTGACCCGAGACCATGGGGAAATTCTAAAGGGGGGAGAGAGATCCTTCACGAGGAGGTGTGCTTTGAGAGGAGGAGAGGGGGGGCTTGTATAGGGGAGAGGGGGGGGCACCCAAGGGGCATGGAGCCCAGCCATGGGGGCTGCCCCCACCTCTTCCACATTCATGTGGGTGGAGCTCCCACTCAAAATGAAAAGCCTCCACTCCCATTAAAAAGCCTCCACTCAAAAATCCACTCACATGCATTAAATTTCCACCAAATTTAATGCAAGCTCTCATTTAAATAAAACTATTTTATTTATTTATTCAGAATTTTGTTAATTACTTTAATTAACAAACATTCACATAAAACCCCTTACAACATTTCAATTTCACATGCAGAACCAGTTTCAGCAATTTCAGCCGAAACAGTTCCGGTGTCTAGTGAAATAAATTCCTGCGCTTTCCTTTTCTTTTTCTGGCATATCATTTGCTCCAAATGGTGTCGGAATCCCTTAAGTGTGTCACCCTACGGTTCGCGAATAATGCGGACATGATCTAGACCCTTCTCCGATCAATAATCAGTAGCGGGACCTGGAGATCCATACTGACTCCCACATATTCAACGATGACTTCTGTGATCGTGTGAACCTTTTAAGCTAGTATCTTAATCCCTTTGTTTCACGATATATTACATGTCCGAGATTCGATCATCGGTACCTCCATACCTAGTTTGATCTCGTTACCGACATGCACTCTTTTCTCGTTCCCGTGATATAACATTCTAGTGATCAAATCACTTGCTTGCAAGCTAATCAATGTGATATCACCGAGAGGGCCCAGAGCATATCTATTCGTCATCGGGATGAACAAATTCCACTCTCGATCCATGGGTCTCAACATAACACTTTAGTAGTTCTGAAGCCATCTTTATAATCACCCAGTTACGGTGTGACGTTTGATGTCATCGAGAAACTCTTCCGGTGTTAGTGATTGACATGATCTCATGGTCTAAGGATTAGGATCACTTCGTAAGTTGTTATAGCAATATAAACTCAATGACTTTGATCGTAATGCTATACTTCGGAAGAATGTTCATCACATCATTACACTAATGTTGTGACCTCGTTATTAACAACATCCAATGTCCATGATCAGGAAACCTATGATCATCTTGTTAATCAACGAGCTAGTTTATAAGAGAGGCATAACTAGGAACTACCTTTTGTTTATTAAACACACATGTATTAACGTTTCCGTATTAATACAATTATAGCATGTAAAATAAACATTTATCATAAACAAGGAATACGATAATAACCACTTTATTATTGCCTCTCGGACATATTCCCTTCAATTGCCTGCATAGTGATCCCCTTGCCGCAGTGTGGCGGCGGGGTTTCATGAGCCTATTCTAGCTCGGTTGGGCCAGAGAGGGTCTGGTTTGTCCCTGCTGCTACATCCAGTCAACACACCAAAGTTTGATTTTATACCGACCCTCACCAAAGTTTGTTGTAGTTACCTCCCGTGTGTTGATGTCATACCGACCCTCACCAAATTTTCCTCTTTTACGGTCTTACCGGATTTGCACCATGGGTCACGGTAAGACGGAGGTGGTGACTTTAAGACCGTGGCAACACATGCATGTGGGCGGCTAGCTTGGTGGAGCATTACGAAGTGTTTGGGAGTGTGGTTTTATGAGGGGTCGGAAGAAATACTTGTCGTATTGACACCGACCTGAAGGATGATGGGTGTACCTCTCTCACACCTCCCTTAGCGTACTGGGGGGAATCATAGGACTAGTCCAGGAAGCAGTGTCGTCATCAAAACTTCCCTTCTTGAGGTGTTGCTTGGTATTTGGCGCTTTGGAGTGCTAGACGTCTGGTGGTACTTCTCCGCAGGACGCAACGGTTGCGCGTTATCTCCGCTTTCACCGAACCGCCAATGTCGGCTTTGTTTCCTTTTCTTCTTCTTGTTTTCTTTTGGGCTTCGGTTTTGCTGTTTGCCCCAACATTGTTCGCAAATTTATATCGGGTGGTTGCTATATTAATATAGCAGGGTGAAAGTTTGTTTCGAGAAAGCCAGCGCAAAGGCATTCCTGATATGGTGCAGTCATGACAGGTAGAGTTTTGCTAGGATTCATGATGGATTGTGTTTAGTTTGGGACCCAGTCGGCTTTGCTAAGTCGGCTACCCTGGCTGGTGGATGCTTCGCCGCCGCAGAGGCTGGCATGAGGCTCCTAGGAGCGTGAACGTCCAGAACGTGAAGCAGCAGCGCGACATGACAAAGGATAGTTTTCACGATTCAAGACAATCACGGCTTCCAAGCTTCAGAAGAGTGTTCACTTGTTCATATTTCTATGGTAAATAACCAATTTCATTCTACAACGAATGGTAAATGAGTATTTCCATGGTGAATGAATAGAAGGTGCGCCCCTCCTTTCTTGGGTAGTCTGAATTCATCTCGAACAATTCGTATCCATAAAGAATTTCTTCACGGTTCAAAACGACAATTTTTCTAAAAAAGAGTTTAGGGATATCTTTTGTAAAGGATATTTTCTATCTTGATTCTGAGTTACTTAAGAATCTGGAGTACGTACACACGTTGTACTCTGCTCTGTACGTACTCCATTGGTAAATTACATCTGCTCTGCTCTGTCGATATTAAAAAAATATAGTGAAGACCGTTAATTGATTTCATCTGCTCTGCTCTGTACAAATCACAAGTCTCTTCATTGCTAAGCAACAGGACAAAAGAACTGATCGAGAAGTCCAAAAATCCCGAAGAACTGAAGAAGGCCAGCCGGCGGCGGCGCTGGCGACTCAGAAGGAGACTATGGACTCGAAGCAGTTGAGGCCGTCAAACTCTGGCGCGAACCGCGGCGCCCTCACCTCAGCCTCAGGCTTCTTCTCCGGCCGCGAGCTCTGCTCGACTTTCTCCTCCTCCTGCTGCTCCTGCTGCTGCTGGTTGTGCTTCTTTCCAGCCCCGGCGCTGCTCCGCCAAGACAAGCGCGCGCCGTAGCCTGCCCCCGCGATTTCCGCCGGCGACGAGCTCATGATCGAGAAAGCCAGGATCTTGTCCATGGTCACAGGTGCAGTAGGAAGCAAGGCTGCCTGAAAAAAAAAAGCCTCGGCGGCTAACACTGGTTCCTCTCCTTTTCTTTGTCGGCGAGCCTGCTGAGGGTATATATATATACTACGAATTTCCGCTGTTATTGGTGCTTTCCATGGTGCTGCTCGTGCTGGGTATATATACCCGGAGAGAAGGGGGAGACGCCGACTCCGACTTGCGCACAGAAGGAGGAGAGGAAACACGGTTGGTTGTTTACGGAGTCTGAGAGGTTTCGTGGTGCGACTGGCTGGAGACGACGGGGTCACGGAAGTGCCGCGCGCGCCGCCGGGTCAGTCGATCAAGATTGCTCCGACTAAAACAAATGCTGCTAGAGTATTTTTTTATGGGGCTGTGGCCGGGAGAGCCGACAGTTGGAGGTGCCGTACGTGTCGGGGATGGGCTTATAAGTGTTTGGTCGGCGTCAAGCTGGGCGGTGGGTGCATGTGGTGGGTTCCGTGGCGGCGGCAGGGTTTGAGACGGCACGCAACAGTCGGTGACACTGCCCGCCGGCTGTTTTTTGTTTGGCTACGTCCAGTTTTCACTTGCGTATCCAGCCCGAGTTTCCGGATAGCCCGTTTTCGCTTAAATTCGGCTCAAATTCGGCAAGTTTGTCAGATTTCAGCATATAATGAACACAGAATAAATTACGGCCAAAGTTCAGCGAAATTTTAAACAAAGTTCGGCTTAAATGTAACCATAGTTCGGCCTGCAACGAAAGTACAACATATTTCGGCCAAGTTCGGCCGGTTCATGCTCGGCATCTACGTCGTGTTGCCCCTGTGTATCCATAGGTGCTCAACAAGATCGTCCTGCAGTTGTTGATGCACCGCCGGATCTCGGATCTCCTGACGCATGGCGATGAATGCAACCCAGATTGGAGACACCTGATGATCAGGCTCGGCAAGAGAACTCTGTCTGTAGTATGACTCGTTCTCCTCAAGCAAATTCACTGGATCCTTCCTCTCATCCTCGATGATCATGTTGTGCAAGGCCACACAACAGTTTATCACTTCCCACATCTGATCTTTTGATCAGGTCATAGCAGGAAACCGGACAACTGCAAACCTCTGCTGAAGCACACCGAATGCCCGCTCCACGTCCTTCCTGCAAGATTCCTGTTCTTTGAGAAAGTGAGAATGCTTGGGGAACATTGGACTTGAGATAGTCTTCACAAATGTTGGCCATCTTGGATAGATGTCATCTGCTAGATAGTATCTCTTGTTATAGTGGTGTCCACTGATCTCAAATTCCACAGGGGGAGCATGACCCTCAACAAGCTTGGAAAAGACAGTTGAGGAGTTAAGGACGTTGATGTCGTTGTTCGATTCTGCCATGCCAAAGAAGGAGTGCCAGATCCAAAGATTATGTGTAGCAGCTGCCTCAAGTATGACAGTGCATCCTTCTTTGTGGTCTTTGTATATTCCTTGCCATGCAAATGGACAGTTCTTCCACTCCCAATACATGCAATCTATGCTTCCAAGCATACCAGGAAATCCTCTACTTTCATTGACTGCGAGGATCCGAGCAGTGTCTTCAACAGTGGGTGATCTCAAGTATTGTTCCCCGAACACTGCAATCACTGCCCTGCAGAACCTGTACAAGCAATCAATGGCGGTGGACTCGGTGATGCGAAGATAGTCATCGGCAGCATCAGCCGGCGCTCCATATGCAAGCAATCTCATTGCCACGGTGCACTTCTGAAGCGAGGAAAACCTAACCAAGCCGATGCAGTCCTTCTTGCAAAGGAAATAGGGGTCGAACTCCCGGATGGCATGCACAATCTTGAGGAAGAGCTTTCGGCTCATCCTGAAACGGCGGCGAAACACGTCCTCTCCATGGAGTGGTTGGTCGACGAAGTAGTCGGCGTACAACATGGAGTAGCCCTCTATCCTTTGTCTCGCCTTGCACTTCCGGCGACCTGGCGCCGAGCCATCGCGCTTCGGCTTCGCCATCTGCATGTACAGCTGGGCGAGCGATGCGAGGATCTGCAAGTGTTCTTCACCTTCGGCGACCTCGACGCTCTCTTTCTCCAGGAGTACGGCGAGCATCTCCTCGTCGTCGGAGTCCATGGCGAGTATCTCGTCCTCGTCGGAGTCCATGGCAAGTATCTCGTCCTCGTCGGAGTCCATGGCCAAATGCCGAACACTTGGCGGGCGTGGTGGTGGGAGCACACAGCGAAGCAGAGCTACGACGATGCTCGGTCGGCGAAAGCGGCGGCGGGGAAGGCATGGAGGTGGACGGCAACTACGGCGAGCGTATCTAGAGGCCTGAGCATGTCTCGGCGCGGAGGAGCTCCGCTGGCGAAGTCATGGCGACAGGGGGCGCTAGGAGCTCCTTGCCTCACTCTGGGCGAGTGGAGTGAGTGGGAATGGAACTGTCTCGCCGACAGAGCTGGCCCACGTTCTTTTTCGCGGTGTCCGGTCTGGGTAGGCCGGACCAAAACACGCCGAAATCCGAACGAAAACAGGTCCATAGTTACGCGACTGGGCCGATTTTCGGCGTCCGGACCAATCGGCGTCCTAGGTAGGTAGGCGAGTAGAGATGCTCTAACACCACCCTGGCGGAGGGGATGAGGTCATCTCGTCCAGAGTTGCCGTGGATCGACGGACGTTCGGGTTAGCCGTCCAGCCCTGCTACAGTGGAGGCGTTGTGCCACAAGAAGGTCAAACTCTTTAGCGTGCGGTTCCTCGTCGCCGTCCGGGGAGACGAGTTGACCTGGTCGATCGGCGTCTCATCCGAAAACTTCGTCTCATCTGCTTTGGCTCCACGGAATTATTAATTGACCATGGGACACACACGCTATGGGCACCGACTCTTCCGGTGGACGACCGACACATACGCACTCACACATATTCGTGCTTATCTATCTCTCTCTCTCTATATATATATATGCCTTTCCTAGACAAGAGCGGTTCGGTGTCTGTCTCTCTGCTTAGTACTAGGGAAGTAGGCGTGAACGCCACGTCGTGTCCGTGTGGTCAACTTATTTTGTGTATATTATTATAAAAGTCAAGTTGAAAATTATTTATAAAATATTTTGGTCGAAGGGGTACGGAAGAAAAGCGGAACAAAATATGGCTGGTAAAAAAATAACGTCGAAGGAGAAGGAAGAAAAGAGGAAAACAATATTATTTGTCTTTTTTACTGTTTATTTCATTTTACCTTACGCTCTTGTTGGACAAAACCGAGAACCTACAATACAATCAATCGAGCATACATGGATCACTGAGAGTTAAAAGATAGTATCTACTATGGTCGGAAAGGCATGTCAAAAATTACCATCGAGTACCTAGGAGGAAAGGACCTAAACAAATACCGTTTAGGTAACCTCTTGTTTGAGAGGTAGGTGCAGTTAATCTACAACCCAGAAATTGCAGTTGAAGAGCCAAAAAGGATGAACCAAAAAAAGTGATGAAACGGCTATGTAGCATGGACCGAGATGAGTGGGGAAAATATAGATTTTTTTTGAAACATTATCGACAAACCTTGAAAAACTACCATTCATAAGCAATGGTAGATTTATCTCTATCTTGACCCAAGTTGGGCCCAAAATTGTTGTCGAGGAGTCTAAAAAGAGGAACCAATCTTTTAAAAACATTGCCTATAAATATTAAAAATACGGTCCAAAATCTATTGTTTGGAAGATAGGCACAGTTAAGAGACAGAAATTTTAGCTTCTAAGAGTCACAATGATAATTATCGTTGAAAAGTCTAAAAATATGACAAACGTTAAGAAATAGCGTATAGAAAATCTATTGTCGACAAATGTTAAAATATAAAAAAATACGCTCTCATAACATACGTGGATCACTAAGAGGAGCGCAAATCTAACATGTCTTAAAAGATAATATCTAGTATGGTCGGAAAGACGTGTCAAAAATTACCGTCGAATAGCTAGGAGGAAAGGACCCAAACAAATACCATTTAGGTAATCTCATGTTTGAGAGGTAGATGCAGTTAATTGCAGTCGAAGAGCCAAAAAGGATGAGATGAGTAGAGAAAATGTAGATTATTTTTGAAACATTATCGACAAACCTTCAAAAACTACCATTAATAAGCAATGGTAGATTTATCTCTATCTTGACCCAAGTTGGGCCCAAAATTGTGGTCGAGGAGTCTAAAAAGAGAAACCAATCTTTTAAAAACATTGTCGACAAACATTAAAAATACGGTTTAAAATCTATTATTTAGAAGATAGGCACACTTCTAAGAGTCACAACGATAATTATCGTTGAAAAGTTTAAAAAGATGACAAACGTTAAGAAATAGCGTCTAAAAAATCTATTGTCGACAAATGTTAAAATATGGAAAAATACGCTATCGTTGGACAAAACCGAGAACCTACAATACAATCGATCGAATATACGTGGATCACTAAGAGGATCGCAAATCTAACATGTCTTAAAAGATAGTATCTAGTATGGTCGGGAAGGCGTGTCAAAAATTACTATCGACTAGCTAGGAGGAAAGGACCCAAACAAATACGTTTGAGGTAACATCCTGTTTGAGAGGTAGACGCAGTTAATCTACAACCCAGAAATTGCAGTCGAAGAACAAAAAAGGATGAACCAAAAAAAAAAAGGGATGAAACGGCTGTATAGCATGGACCGAGACGAGTGGAGAAAATATAGAATTTTTTTGAAACATTATCGACTAACCTTGAAAAACTACCATTAATAAGAAATGGTAGATTTATCTCTATCCAAGTTGGGCCCAAAATTATCGTCGAGGAGTCTAAAAAGAGAAACCAATCTTTTAAAAACATTGTTGACAAACATAAAAAATAGGCACAGTTGAGAACCGGAAATTTTAGCTTCTAAGAGTCACAACGATAATTATCGTTGAAAAGTCTAAAAAGATGACAAACGTTAAGAATTAGGGTCTAAAAAATCTATTGTCGACAAATGTTAAAATATGGAAAAAAAACTGATTAAGGGTGACACTGTAGCAGATGAACTGTAGCAACAACTGACATGGTTATACCCTGCGGGTACACGACCTTAGCATACCTGGTCCAGCCCAAGAAAGGCCCACGACAAATATGCGTCGGCCCATGAAGATTTTTGGGTGGCCAGGGCCCATAACGTCTTCGGATCCTTGGAGAGCAAGACTAGAATAGATAGAATATTCAAAGGGGTAACCCTAAAACTTGTAACCGACTCGATCTGTGCCCAGGACCTGCCTATCTCTATATAAAGGTCAGGAGGGCACGACGAGGAGGCTCTCTCGCACACTACCGCATACACACCTCCACGCCAGATTGCATCTGCGCACCCTTGTAACTTTCGGTTCCGCCGTAATCAAGAGCAGACAAGCAGGAGTAGGGTTTTCCCTTCGGGGGCCTGAACCCGGGTAAACCTCGTGTCCCCGTGTTGCTTGTTTGCTAACCGTTCCACGATCTCGAACATCCCCATCTTCTCCAAAACCCAAGTCCATAACAATGGGTATTGACGAGATTAAACCTCGTCTGGGAACTGGGTGCGCTGATTGTGCGATCGTGACGGTCCCAACCAAGGCGATCTACAACTCCGCGGCGACGGAGAGTCATCTCCTCTTCGGCGCCTTCGACTTCACCGTCCACTCGCCAACCACCCTGAAGGACTTCGAGCCCGTTGGCGACGGACTCGAGATCCTGTTCGGGAGCTTCTGCTTCCAGGTAGGGCAGACCGACACTCTTCGCCTCCCAGAGCGGGTGCCTCTACCATCGATCAGGCCCTCTTCATGGGCCCCACACCCCGTGCTACGCACATCGCCATCGACAGATGAGTCCTATGACAGTAGCAGCTGCAACTCAGATCTGTGCGAGCCACCATCGGAGGAATGGACCTATGGTTCCGGATCCGAAAGCTGCGGCAGCAGCGATCCAACCTACGAGCGTTACCAATGCGCCGTAGTCATCCAGAGTGACGCGGAACATCACGCGCCCAATCCGCCACCTAACCCGCATGGTAGAAACGGCGAAAACAGAAGAAGTCAGCCCCCCCCGCCCAACGGGGACGACACCGATCGGGTCATCGACCTCAGCGAGGAAGGATGGGCTCAAGCACGCGACGCCGTCGCAGGCAACAAGATCCTGCCCGTGGGTGCCTCACGGGACCTGCTGATGGCATACCACATGCTCCTAATCGAGGAGCACAAGAAGTAGGTGAAGATGCATGAGGTGCTTGACAAACGCAAGCAAGCAGCCTCTCCGCCATGGGCATTGGCTCTAGCTCGCACGACAACCATGGCAACAAGCACCGTTCTCGTACGGAGAACATGGATCCCAAGGAGCGTTGCGAGGTGACCCGGGCCCTCAACGCGTCCTTCATGGAGATGGATGCCGACGACAACATCATCCTGAAGACGCCACAAGCTGCGATCATGGCAGCCACCGCGTACCTCGCGTCCCATCCACTTCCGGAGGGGGGCCCGAAAAGGGCCATGCACAAGTCCGCGCTTACCGGACTCGGACTCATTGGAGCTGCGCTCCATGGAGAAGCTCTTGCGGAGCCAAAGAAGAAGGCTACGGTCAAGTTCAACCGCAGCCCCACACCTTCATCCGAAGATGAAGAGCACGACCTTCCTCGAAGGCACAAGAGCTCGCGCCATCGCAGCCGTGATTACGACGCTCGAAGCGGGCTCACCCAGCGCAAAATCGACAAAGCGCGCGCCAAGCGCGCATGCTCGTCTGAATCCGAGATGGACGAAGACGAAGGAGAACTCTGTGGAGCCCGATGCTTCAGCAGATCCGTTCGGCGGACACGGATGCCGCGGAACTTCAAACTTCCTTCGGATACTCCGAAGTTCGATGGCACATAGGACCCCAAGGCATGGCTCAGTGACCACCTGTCGTCCCTCAAGCTACACGACGGAAATAAGGACACTGCCCTGCAATGCCTTCAGCTGCAGCTGACAGGCGTAGCCCGGATCTGGCTAAGCAGCCCATCGTCCGGATCCATCCGAAGCTGGGAGGAGCTGGCGTACAGCTTCATCCGAAACTTCAAAGGCACCAGCAAGAGGCCAGCCTCGATCGAGGAGCTGCGAGCCTGCACCCAACAAACGGGCGGATCCATTCGCTCGTAAATACTACGCTGGTCCAACACCAAGAACTCCGCGGCGCACATATCTGAGGAGAGAGATATCGACGCCTTCAAGGACGGCGTCAAACGCCAGGACTTCAAGGAAGAACTTGGGTGCGTCAAGCCCAAGACACTTGACCACCTCATGGACATCGCCAACAGGTGGGCCGACGGCGAAGACTCCGTCCACCGAGCACACTCGGAGGAGGAAGATGACTACGGTCGGCGACGTGAACGCCGTAGCAAGATAAGATCGCGCATCTACGACGATCGCGACGGACCCGACATGGTCGCGGCTGGCTACGCCGACCGCCGCAGCGACGGCAACCGCAGCAGCGGCGGATACCACAAAAGCAATTTCCGCGACGTAGGACGCCCAACACAGTCATGGCAACGTCGCAGCCGTGACGACGGACCCTCAGCATATGACAAACCGTCGGGTCCATGCACCATCCACTTCTACATCGACAAGCAGGATGGTAAGAAGAAAGCAAGCCATATGCTCAAGAACTGCCGTGAGTTCCAGAAACTCAGCGAGAGCATGGCTCAGATGAGGCAGCAAGCGCTGAACCCTGGATACGGGAACGCACCCGCACCAGGAGAGATCGCACATGGAGCTCCTCCACCACCACCCGCGGGACCTTTGAACCACCCAATCGCACCCGTGCAGAATAACGGTGGGAACGGGTACCCCGCGCCGAAAGGATCACTGATGATCCAAAAAGGACGCCCAACGAACAGGGTGCAAAAGAAAATCACCCGTCAGATCAATCTGGCTGTGACCGCCCCACCCGCCATCCCTGAGTACCTCAGCAGATCAGAATCCTGCATCACTTTCAGCCGTTCGGATCATCCTTGCCAGGTCCCTCGCCCAAGCCATGCTGTCCTGGTGCTTGAGGCGTAGATCGGAGGGTTCGACATGAGCTGCGTCTTCATGGACGGCGGCAGCGGCATAAACCTAATGTTCGCCAGCACCCTAGCAGTAATGCATATCCCGCTGTGCAGCCTGGAACAGTCCGACACAACGTTCCACGGCATAGTCCCAGGGAAGGGCATATTCCCCCTGGGAAAGATATGGCTCGACGTCATCTTCGGCAAGCCGGATAACTTCTGATGCGAGAGACTCGAGTTCGAAGTGGTGGACTAGCCATCACAATACCATGCCATCCTCGAGCGCGTGGCATTCGCACGATTCCTGGCAGTACCGCACTATGCGTACCTGCTACTCAAGATGCCAGGACCCAGGGGCGTCATCACGGTCCACGGGAGCTTCACCCGATCGAACCACTGCGACAGGGACTTCCACAGAATCTCACAGTCATTCGGCATGCAGGAGGAGCTCGTAAGGCTCCGCGAGGTGACGGACAACGGGGCACCCCCAGTCGCAAGACAGAACGCACCAGACATGTCCTTCGACTCCACCGTCAACACAAAGAAGGTGCAAGTCCACTCGATGGATGCCTCCAAGACGGCGCTGATCGCCAACGACCTCAGCTCCGCATAGGAAAGCGCGCTCGTCGAATTCCTCCGTGAGCGCTGGGAAATCTTCGCCTGGTGTCCTGCGGACATGCCAGGAGTTTCCAGGGAATTCGCCGAGGACGCACTCAACGTCTTTCCAGACACCAAGCCCGCCAAACAGTCCATCCGACGACTGTCCGAACCACGGGCCGAAGCAATCAGAGTCGAAGTCAACAGACTACTCGACGCAAACTTCATCAGGGAAATCAAGGAGAGCGAGTGGCTCGCCAACACCATGATGGTCCCCAAAAAGGACACGAACATCCTGCGGATGTGCGTGGACTTCACATCGTTGAACAAGCATTTCCCGAAGGATCACTTTCCTCTCCCTCGGATCGATCAGATCATCGATTCGACTATAGGGTGCGAGAAGCTCTCCTTCCTCTACGCCTACTCAGGCTACAACCAGATTCAACTGAAGGTCGAAGATCAGGAAAAAAACGGCGTTCATCACGCCGTTCGAAGTGTTCTGCTACAACACAATGCCTTTCGGGCTGAAGAACGCAGGTTCCACGTACCAGCGGTGCATGCAGGCATGCCTGAAAAACTAGATCGGCCGCAACATCCAAGTCTATATCGACGACATAGTCATCAAAACAAGGGAGGCGAAGACGCTCATCGACGATCTTCGCGAGGCGTTCGATAATCTTGACCGCTACAAGATCAAGCTAAACCCAGAAAAGTGCGCCTTCGGCGTCCCATCTGGCCAATTACTCGGCTACTTCATCTCCCAGCGAGGGATCGAGGCGAACCCTAAGAAAATCCAGGCCATGGAAAAGTCGAAGAACCTCAAGGGCGTCCAGCAGCTTGCTGGGCGAATCGCGGCATTGAGCAGGCTCATCAGCCACATGGGCGAAAAAGCTCTGCCGTTCTATCAGCTGCTACGCAAGGCAGACAAATTCGAGTGGACGCCTGAAGCGGAAGATGCATTCGAAGATCTAAAGCGGCGGCTCTCTACCTCTCCCGTCTTGGTCACGCCAAAGGAGCGCGAGCCTTTACTGCTGTACATAGCAGCCACACACCAGGTGGTAAGCACCGTACTGGTGGTCGAGCGACCCGAAGAAGGCAAGACCCATGGGGTCCAACGCCCAATCTACTACCTCAGCGAGGTATTGACGCCGACAAAACAGAGGTACCCTTACTACCAGAAACTCGCCTACGACGTGTTCATGACGACTCGTCGGCTGAGCCACTACTTCCAAGAGCATCAGGTGATGGTCGTCAACGAAGCACCCCTGAACAGCATCCTGAACAATCCGGAGGCCACAGGACGCGTGGCCCTGTGGGGCATTGAGCTATCACCCCTAGACATCGTCTACGAGAAGCGTCACACGATCAAATATCAGGTCCTCCCGGACTTCCTAGTACACTGGATGGAACTGCAGCTGCCAGACACCCCAGACATGACACAGTCATGGACAATGCACTTCGATGGCTCCAAGCGCGAAGCTGGAGCAGGAGCCGGGGTCATATTGACCTTCCCGCAGGGCGACAAGATGAAGTACGTCCTCCGGATGAAATTTCGAGCTTCCAACAACGAAGCCGAATACGAGGCCCTCATCCACGGCATGCGATGGCCAAGATCTGCGGCGCGACGCGCCTGGTCATCTACGGTGACTCCAACCTCGTCGTCCAGAAGACGATGAACGAGTGTGACGCACACGCTGCCAACATGATCGCGTATCGCGCACTCTACAACACACTCGAAGAAGACTTCGACGGCTGCGAGCTTCGGCACGTTGGAAGAGAAAGCAACGAAGAGGCCGACAGACTCGCTAACATCGGCTCCACCCACGCACGGGTGCCACCAGGTGTGTTCCTCGAACAGATCTGCGTGCCGTCCATTAAAAGGAAATTCCCCAAGGGATCACCCGAAGAAGCATAGCACTCGGGGGCTGCGCTACCCGAAGGACAGGAAGGACCTGAAAAGCTCGACACCGAGGTTGCAGTGGTCAACCTAATGGAGGTCATGGCAGTCGAAGAAACGTGGACACAGCCATACCTCAGGTACCTGATAGACGGAGAACTGCCTGATAGCCCGACAGATGCCCGACGCATATATCGCCGGTCCAAGGCCTTCACCATCATCAATGGCGAGCTGTACAAGCGCAGCATTTCGGGTGTACTCCAAAGGTGCGTCACCATCGGTGACAGCAAAACCATCCTCCAATACATCCACGAGGGTATTTGTGGCCATCATGCGGGCAGCCGCGCCCTTGTCGCCAAAGCTCTACGAGCCGGATTTTACTGACCAACGGCCATGAACGACGCTAAGGACATCGTCCGAAGATGCAATGGGTGCCAGAGGTTTGCCGACAAACCGCACGCACCCGGATCGGAGCTTAGGCCCATACCTCTGGCCTGGCCTTTCGCCCAATGGGGGCTCGATATGATTGGCAAACTGCCAAGGTCCTCGAAAGGAGGTCACGTCTACCTCCTGGTCGGAGTCGACAAATTCACCAAGTGGATCGAGGCCATGCCTGTCACTAACCAAAAGGGCAAAACGGCCGTCAAGTTCTTAGAATCCATTGTCTACCGGTTCGGCGTGCCGCACAACATCATCACCGACAATGGGTCGAACTTCATCTCCAAAGAATTCCAGGACTTCTGCGAAGACCTCGGAATCAACATCACATATGCCTCCATGGCGCACCCGCAAACGAACGGGCAGGTCGAAAAGGCCAACGGCCTCGTCGGTGCTGGCATCAAGAAGCGCCTAATGAGCCCACTTGAGCGACTCGCAGGGGCCTGCACACAGGAGCTACCATCGGTCCTCTAGATCTTGCGCACGACACCGAACAACTCAACTGGCTACACGCCCTTCTTCATGGTGCATGGAGTCGAAGCCGTGCTACCAGCAGAGGTACGCCACAAGGCCCCACGGGTCGTCGCCTACAGCGAAACCGAATCAACGGCCGCACTCGAAGACACCGTCGACACACTCGATGAGGCGCGTGACATAGCAGCAGCTCGATCAGCGGTGTATCAACAGAGCCTCCGCAACTACCATAGCCGACGGCTGCGCCTAAGGTCCTTCGTCGAAGGAGACCTAGTCTTGCGACTCAAGCAAGAGCGACCGAAGAAATTCGAGTCACCATGGGAAGGACCTTACATCGTCACTGAAGTCATCCTAGGTGGCGCCTATCGCCTCAAGCACGTGGAGTATGGAGTCGCATACTCCAACCCATGGAACGTCGCACAACTGCGACGCTTCTACCCCTAGCTACCCCCTTCTTTTACTTTTAATAAGGCTATTCAGCCAAGGCTACTCAGCCGAACAATGTACCTCCTCCTTACGATATGAATAAAGTTAAGTGTCTCGCCCCAAAAAATTTGTCTATTGTTCGCATTTTACTCCATGTTACGACACACTCGGGGGCTCCCCCCACCTCACGACTTCATCGACTGAGGATAACGCGTGTACACCTGAGTAGCTGACCATGTCAGACGAACGAAAAGGACACGTATACAAACAAAGGATCACGTGCTAAACAACAATAAACCTTTACAATAAAGGACACAACACGCCCAATCGAATACATACAAATTTTACATCTAACTTTTTACAGGTCCTACCTATTCTGAAGAATCACCTGCGCACGCTGCTCAAAAAAATCTACAATTTGTTCGGCATGCTGCCTTGCGGCCGCATAATATGGACGCATATCCCACTCGCCACCATCCGGCCGAAGAGGCAGCCCAGCCGCCACAGCAGACAGATCTACATCAGGACGATGTAACCGTACAAGGGAAAGCGCGGCCTTCACCCCCGCGACAAGCTGATGCCGCACCAGTTCCCTGACATGATGCACATTTCGAAACTTCGCCAGCAGGCCCCAGAGAGTCGATGACGCCTCATCCAGCGGAAACATCACGTGCAGAACTGACGCCAATGACGCCTTCGCCTGACGCAGCACCCGCGATACCTGGTGAACACGATCCTACATAGTCGCAAGGACCATGGCACGGTCGCGGTCCATCCAGAAAAAACCGCCGGCCTCCATGTCCTGCTGAGTCAGGCAGTTGATCCAAACAGCAACACACTCTTTTTCCTCCTTCGGAGCAAGGGTAGCACCTCCAACACTTGCAAAAGTAAGATGAAAGGACAACAGGCGCATCCGAAACAATGAGCAGCAGCTCAAAAAGCTCACATTGAAGCTGTTCGGACAGACGACGCAACTCCCCATCAAATACTCCTCTCTGGCAGCGTCCCGCTCTGCCTTCGATTTCCAAACATCGGCATGGCCATGCACTCCAAACAATTCTTTCTCAAGACTACAGATGCGGTCCCGAAGAAACACAAGCTGCGATGCACCATCCAAGGATGGCCGCAGCTGTGGCGCAGACGAAGTATCAATGGGATCACCAACCGAAGGCCCCTAGGGGAAAAGGAGACAAGGATATGAACAAACAGACAAATGAACACAAAACTTGGAAATTCATTATATGAAGCAAAAAGCCACCGCGTGGCACAAGGACTGTTCATAGACATAATTACAACAAAAGTAAAGAAAGGCTATCCTACAACTACAAAGCCTAAGAAGCTGCATCCTGAGTAGCTTCGGAGCCAGATTGCCTACTCTTGGCCTCTCCCTGTTGTCTCAACGCGTACTCAGCCATCAAGTCAATCAACTTCGGCCCATAACGTTTACAGCGTGCAGCGTAGAGGGTGAAGGCTACCTCGGATCCGTCAGCAGCCGTTGGCATCCGAGGGAAAAAGAAAAGGACAGGAGTTGCCGACAGGGTTGGCCCACCCGTTTTTTTGTTTTATCCAGCGTTTTCAGGACGTTCCCAGCGTCCCCAGATCACTCTAAAACGGCAGATGAAAGTTGAGTCAAATTCGGACAAAATCAACGACTGGGAAAAATTGCTGTCTGAAAAAGAATACAGATCGTCGTCACAGTTGATAAAAATCTCCATGACCATCTAACCCGACGGTGGGACTTTGCGACCTTACATAAGTCCGCGGATCGGATCAGAATCAGATCACAACCAGGCGTCCTAGTGGGTTACTGATCGGATCAGATCAAGACGAAGTAGACTCCACGTAACCCCGACGATACGGTCGCAGCGCTCCGACTCCGGCTTCTACACGCCCGTTCTCCGCTTCCGTACGCGCACCGATTTTGACCTGAGACCGCTATAAAATCACGACCCCCCGAGGCCAGTTCTACCACAAAAACACAGCAAGAAACCAGATCTCAGATACCACGTGCTTCAACGAGCAGCATAGCAACAGCACGTCCATGGCGATGGAGAGGTTCTTGACGGCGCTCGTCTTCTGCGAGGCGCCGCTGGACGGCTACGGCACGTCCGTGATGGCCCCAGGTGCGATCACCAAGCTGGTCTCCGGTGGCGGCGGCGCGGCGAAGCCGGCGATGGCTGACAAGCAGGCGGACGCTGAGAAGGAGCGTGGATTCTTCCACGACAAGTCCAAGGGACAACGTCGCGCTGTGTTCGATCTGGCGTTCGATGGCCTCAACTGCTTCGACACCGTCGTCATGCACTGACCAGTTTGCCGTTACTTGATTATGAGATGTATAGGCGACTCGCGGCAGTTAGAATGTTTGTTTTGTGTTTTGTGGCAGCAACCTAGAATGTTGCCATGTACTCTACTACTTAATTACTTCTGATGATTTGTTCATTCGATTTGTACTGTTGGACAAGTGAATAATATTCAATAGAAAAGGAATTTTAAATGGATGTAGTACTCTACATGATTATCATTTCTGTCCGACTAGGATGCAGTTAAAAAGACGCCGTCGGTAACACAAGGTTGGTTGAATCCTCACCTGGTTTGCTTTCAGTGTTCGGTCAGCAGTGTCTGCACGCGAAAAGGACAAGAAAGAGAGTAACAGCTCGATCAACGGAGTAAAGCAAGAAAAGTACCGTCTCTGCATTCGTGCAGGATTGTACTAACATGAGTTCAATTCTACATGCCAACCTTGTCACTTGCCGCCAAGGGATAGACCGGAAAGTGCTGCGCAGAAACAGAACGGATTAGTGCTAATCCGATTTTCATCTCAGTCCTCCTGCATCCAAATAAATCATTTGAAATGAAGTCACAGTGGAATTGCTTTTGCTCGAGAAGTTGAGATTTTTGCTATGGTGTTTGCTCGAGAAGTTGAGATTTTTGCTATGGTGTATACTAGAGACTACAGAACAAGACAGTAGACTGTACGGAAATTAAATTACATGGGACCCTCTCGAGAATCAGGTTTTCACCAATTTTAAAAATAAATCACATATGTTAGATCACTGGCGGACCTTAATGGGGACGAAATGGGCCATCGTCCCAAGCCCATGAAAAAATTGCATAGTATTTACATATATTCAGCCCATTTGTCAACCAAAAATCAGCCTACAGCTTAATTTTTTCGCGGACACGGCTGCCGCTGCGCCGATTTACCGTGCCGGCACTGCCGGGGGAGTCACCAGCGGCGGATCTAGAGCGGCGGGACTCAAAACGGCGAGGCAGCGCGCGGCCGCGGCGGCGGACTGAAATGGGGAAGGAGAGGCGCGGGAGCTGGGAAAAAATCAGGGTAGCGGTTGGGCGTGAGCGCGCGAATGCCAGCGTTGCCGCGCGCTCCAGTCGACGCAGCAAATTTTGGGCGCAAAATAGCGCAACGCCCCGCCCGCGGCAAAAAATTTAGCGCGTGCCGCTTTCCAGCGGCTGCTGGAGCAACGAAAATCGCGCCGCACGCTGTATATCAACGGTTATTTTAGCGCAGACGCTGTTTAGCGCGGCTGCTGGAGATGCTTAGGCTGGTTATAATGCATAGTAACTTAGACTAGTGACAAGTTACCGCCGGCCAACGAGATGGCTCTTGGGTGGCACCGTCGGCCCGAGCCGTCGCTTGCCGACGAGATGGATAGCAGGGCGAGGGAGATGGAGGCGATGGACGATGGAATTTTTTTGAGAAAAGACAGGATGGCTTGGCGACACTTGGGGATAGTGACGGACCCAGGAACTCTGTTGCCCGAGCAGCTGCCCGGGCTTGATGCCGGCTTAATTTGCTTGCTATACTTTGTGCTAATTTAGACAGCAAATGATCGTCTTAAACAGGTGTGTTTGGCTTCAGATTTTGTTTGGTTCCACAGCTGCTCGGGGAGAAGAGATGGGTCAAATGAATACACGCACATGATCACTTTCTATTAAAAATATCTCGTATTTGGTGCTATGTTACAGTAACCGGCTAAGAGTAAGGGCAATAGTATGTAATAGCCAACATGTATAATAGATAGACATAGAAATATACTAATTTATTAATGTATATCCTATTTTATACGTTCACATAGTGCTTAGAAACACGTGCTGTAGCTGGCTCTCAACTAAGAGCCCACTCCTCTTATCTCTTCTCTTCTCTCTCATTTAACTAAGCACAAATATGCTAGTTTAGCATTAAGTGAATCTTGTTGTACTTGCTCTAAGTTACCCTATATACCTTGCACATACTCACAAATAAGAGGTTTCGACGCGATAAAAAAAGTCTAATAAAAAACGTCTTAACGTGTCTTTTTGTAGTGTACGGACCGAGGAAGAAGACAAAGTCCATCGGTAGGGCACCCACACGGGATCAATCTGGCACTGAAAACACGTCTGGTAATGCGCAGATAAGTTACTCTATCCCCTTCTTTTCTCATTATCTCACTGTCAAGTAGGACTAAAGTTGCTACCCATATTACTTGCACTACTGTTTCGGTTTATAAGGCAAATATATATTTCAAGAAAAATAATATAACCGTAAATTTGGTCAACAAAATATAAACTATTTTTATTACTCCCTCCGTCTCATATTAATTGTCTCAAATTGTCTAAATTTAAATGAATCTAGACACTAATTAGCATATAGGTTCATCTAAATTTTAAAAAATCAAAGTCAATTAATATGGATCGGAGGGAGTAAAAATTATACCATTAGATTCATATGCAAAATACGCTTCCACTAATATAATTTTTATGACATATGATTCATATATTGTTAATTAAATTTATGGTTAAAATATTTTTTTAAAATACGTATTTGTCTTATAAACCGGATATAAACCGAAATAAAGGTAGTAGTACTTATAATTTCGCATTTAACCATAAACGGAGACGGTTAAAGCTAGACAGAGATAACCCATGTCCAGCTCGCCGCCCATCGGGCAGCCACCGGCTCCCTAGCTAGCTAGCTAGCACCCCGCGCCCCAGCTCTAGCAATATATAGACCCCTGGCGTCCGAGATCTTTCGTACAAGCGCCAGCGGTAGCAGGCAGATTGGCTAGCTAGCGAGCGAGTGTGCACTGCGTGTGACACGACACGACGAGGCGCCGCCACTGGTCCATCGATCACAACGAGCTAGCTAAGCTATTCGATCCTTCCTAGTAGTACGTCTCTCCATTGCGCGCGCTGTCTCCGACCATGCCGGACTTGGCCGAGCCGCCTCTGGAGGACAGCTACCGCGCGCTGCTCCGCGCGGGCGAGGTCGACGGCGGCGGCATTGCGCCCACGTCGCAGCAGGCGCCGGAGACGGAGAGCCTGGCCGTGCTGGAGCTCGAGCTTCCGATGATCGGCCTGCAGCGCCTGAGGAGCGGCGACGCGACGGAGAGGAAGGCGTGCGCGGACGCCATGGCGAGCGCGGCGTCGGAGTGGGGCTTCTTCCAGGTGACCGGCCACGGCGTGGGGCGCGAGGTGCTGGAGGAGATGAGGCGGGAGCAGGCGAGGCTGTTCCGACTGCCGTTCGATACCAAGGAGAAGGCGGCCGGGCTCCTCAACGGCTCGTACCGGTGGGGCAACCCGGCGGCGACGTCGCTCCGGGAGCTCTCCTGGTCGGAGGCCTTCCACGTCCCGCTCGCCAGCATCTCCGGTGAAGACTGCCACTACGGAAGGCTCATCTCACTGAGGTACGTACGTAAGACCGGCCGTGCTAGCTATGCCTATGCATGCATGCCTTGTTCGATCGTTGATCGACCGGCCGGCTTCACCCTAGCTAGCTAAGTGGTGGCCAGGCCGGCCCCACGGCGCTTAATTGGCCACGCATGTGTTTACGTGTAGCGCTCCTAGTTGCACAAAGGAGCCTTAATTCTTTTAGGTGTTCCTGCTTCACCTTGGTATCGAGTTTTCATCTACTATCTACGTACTATAGAACCAAAAAAAAACGAAGGAAAAGGTCAATTTTTTGGGATATTTTACTTGTGAACGAGACGAACGCACACTTTTGACAATTATTACGCCGGCGACAGTTAGATTCGCTACCTGTCGGCATATGGTAGTATTCTAGAACCAGGAGTTACTATCTGGCGCGCGCGGCATACTCTCCTGTCAACTTCATTAATTCGGCTTGTTTGGGTCCATGAGTGCGATATCATGTGTGAGGCTGGGTATGTGCCCACGAAACACATGCATGGGGACTCTCTTAGCAGCATGCTAACTAGGGATGAAAGTAGAGTGAAAAGTTTACGATTTTTTCATGAAAAAACGGAAGCGGAATGTATGGAAAACGGAAATGCAATTTTGCAAAATGAAAATGAACCGGATTTTTTGCGACGTAGATGGAAACGAAAACGGAATAGCATTTTTCGCGGAACAGACACGGGTTCCGTCTACTATGAAATTTTCCTTTTAGGATTGATGTGCATGACCAAATTAAACAAACTCGTTACATGACCTTGTCAAGACAAACTTGCAAAGAGGCTCATCCCAAAACCAATTACATGACCTTCATCCATTTTAGGACGCTTCCACGATTTGATTTTGTTTCTTATTTCCTTGTAAACTTGGCGCCGTGCGAGAATCATGGAACAATTTTGTTGGTTTGATTGAATGCTTGAGATTTTTTATATGATCCATGTCCACGTCTTATTCGGTCCGTGTCCGTTTTCCCCAACACCAAGCCATGATACGCTGTTCCACAACAGTATTTCACTTTGTGTTTTGCGTACATGCATGCTCGGGGTACCCTTCCATGTTCAATGCTTGGACTCGAGTTCAGATGGACTGACCTCTACACCCGGTTCTCAAGTTAAAGTAAATGAATGGTAACTGACGAGCCAAGGTTTTGCCGTGCGAGCAGGGGAGTGATGCAGGAGGTGGCGGACGCGATGTCGCGGGTGGCGGACACGGTGGCCGGGGCGCTGGTGGAGAACCTCGGGCACCAGAAGGCGGAGTCGACGACGTTCCAGGCGAGCTGCGACGGGACGACGTGCTTCCTGCGGCTGAACCGGTACCCGGCGTGCCCGTTCGCGCCGGACACCGCCTTGGGGCTGGTGCCGCACACGGACAGCGACTTCCTCACCATCCTCTGCCAGGACCAGCAGGTCGGGGGCCTGCAGCTCATGAAGGACTCCCGCTGGGTCGCCGTCAAGCCGCACGCCGACGCGCTCATCGTCAACATCGGCGATCTGTTTCAGGTAACTGTCGATCGACGTACGTGCTCAAGTTTTCACCAGGCACCCCATCGAACATCAAATCAAATTGCCTTTCAACCCTCCCTTTCTTCTCTTTAATTATTTTGGTTCCTGTTTTTGTGCGTCTCTTTCAGGCGTGGAGCAACAACAGGTACAAAAGCGCGGAGCACAAAGTGGTGGCCAACACCAAGGAGGAGCGCTTCTCCGTCGCTTACTTCCTCTGCCCGTCGTCCGACTCGCCCGTCGGGACTTGCGCTGAGCCGTCGCCGTACCAGCCTTTCACCTTCGGGGAGTACAGGAGGAAAGTGCAAGACGATGTCAAGAGAACCGGCAAGAAAATTGGGCTCCCCAACTTTCTCAAACCTTCTAATACCGTTGACGGCCAGAAACGAGAACCAGCCAGAGCATCGCTCTTTTGATCTTAGCCGTCTCAACTCAGTCTCACCCACCAACAAGCGTATATATGGCCGCTGGATGAAATCGGAGGATATCCTGCCCCTATCTTTTTTATTTCTATTTTCTGTTTCCTCACCTTTTCTTTTAGCCTATATATATACTAGGTGAGGTGATACTAGCTAGGTGAGTACTATACACCAGATAATGATGGACTGATATAACATGAGACTGAGAAAGTCTAACATGAGACTTTGTGTACCTCGCGATGGAGTTATATATAGCTCTGCCTAAGTCTCAATCGGCTGGGGAATTGTGGCTTAATTTTTAATTATGTCATGCAATCTCAGTTCATTGGCAAGTAGAATTATCTTACTCACTCTATCCAGTAATAGACTTAAGTTTGTCTAGATTTGTATGTATAACATACTAAAACATGTCTACATACATGGGAATCTTTCCAAATCACAATTTTTTGTGAATCAAATCATTTACTTCCCGATAAAGGAAGTAGTTGCAACTTCACTTGCAATTAAAAAATCTCATTTGCAACCTCACTCACAACTGAAAATTCTGTTTACTTGCAACACATAGGACACGGAATACTGATACAAAATCCAATGAATTATGACCCAACTTAGCTCTAACTTAATTCTTGATAGACTACTAATTACCAAAACCCGAGGTATATATATCCCCATATGCATCCAGCTGTTTATTCTACATTTCTTCGTCTTTGCGAATGTCCCGCGTACTGTAGCTAGTGACACATGAGGACCTATAGGATGTGTTTGCTAGCCACCATGATGTCCAAATAGACCGGTGGGATAAGAAATGGGCCTGAGTGGTTGTGTGGCCGGCTTTCGCGTTGTGGCCCTACAAACCTCGAAGGACTTTTGGGCCAGACCATGGAGGAGCTGAATCATCAGTTTTTCTAAGGGCAGGTCAGTGAGAGCGCAAAACTATCTCAAGAGGGCCTATTGAGGATATGCACAATGGATACCACCAAAGCATGTACTTATTCTGGCTAACCCAGGTGACCCACAGATCGTGGAATGGCCTATGTCCTGCCGAGATGCCCAGTTAGAGGATCGGAAGGGAGGCCCAAGCCAGATCGTGAACGACACGTAGATATATTTGTATTAGTGTAGAACTCTACGACATATCCGTCTAGGACTTCTCCTTGTAATCCTAGGTCCTGGCAGCTTTATAAGCCGGACCATGGGAGCCTAAGGGCACAATAACTCATAATCTTTGTAATCTGGCCTACTACCGATACAGTGACTTATAGTAGGATTAGTATCTCGCTTCCATCATGAGATCTGAACCTACTTAACTCGTGTTACACACCCTTCCTAGACGCTCGCCGTCTCACACCCCTAGTACTCTATACTCGCCATTAGGATTCCCCTATGGCATACTTCAATAATATTATGAAATTTGGCGCCCATCGTGGGGCAAGAAGAGCCTGGAGAGCGGATCCAGGAGAGTTCTGCCTTCACGGGCATCAACAACACTGTCACCATCAGACACGTCCTCTACGCCGACAACATTCCAATCGTCTCCAACGATCACCTCTAGACTCCAGCAAGGGAGAACGTCACCCAACACAACCACATCGTCCCTTTCGGAGGTATCCACATCTTCATCAGTGTAGTCGGCTTGGGATCCTTCACAGAAATCCACCTTCATATCAAGACTCACAGGGGCCACCTTCGAGTTGTAGACGATTTTGGAAGATAGATCTGTTGGGCATATGCCCTAGAGGCAAATAAACACTAGTAGCAAAAGGCCTGGAGGTGGCGTTCAAAAAAGGGGGTTCATGGCATTTAAGTGGTACGCCACTAACCTCACGCCATTGGTAGGTTGTAGTCGTGGCGTCCGGTCTGAAGGCCACCAGTATGATTTCTAGTGGTGGCGTTTAGTTTTCACGCCACGAGTAGAAGTACGCAGCAGTGGCGTTTACTGTAAGCGCCACCATTACATATCCTAATTGTGGTGTTCGATTTATTTCGAAAGTTTTCAAAAATTTAAAAATATCTGGTGCATCCAATTGAATATTCACAGCACACAGCAAGATATATTCAGTAATAGTAAAAAGGTCTACAAGGAAATTCATAGAAATGGTAGCACATCATTACAGTCAACTACATATAGTAAATCTCTTTAGCTAATTAACTAAAGTATGCATAGTGTACCATACTCATTACTAATATCACGGAAGTCATCAGTTCCCATAAAATATTTAATGCATTCATAATCATAGTTTATACCTGACTTTCTTTCTTTGTCATTATCCCATGCTTTAGTGTTCTCTTAAATATGGTCTAGGAGATCCCATTTAGCTTCTTCCTTCATACATGTGAACGATCCAGCACAAGAAGCATCTAGTAAATCTTTATCATGAAGAGAAAGCCTAGTATAAAAGTTATTAATAATAATATTGTTAGAGAGTTCATGAATAGGACATTTAAGCATTAGTAACTTCAATCTCACCCAAGATTGAGCTCTACTCTATCCATCACGAGGCCAAAAGTTATATATCAGATTCCTATCCTTATGAATTTCACTAGGAGGATAGAATTTATAATAAAATAGAGGTACTATTTCCTCCCATTCCATGGATTGCCCATTCTTCAGTAGCTTATACCATTCTTCAGCTCTCCCTTTCAAGGATATAGAGAGTAACTTCTTCTTCACCTGTTCAGTTGCGATACCTGCACACTTAAACAACCCGCATAACTCATGGATAAAAAGCAAGTGATCACCACGGTGGAAAGTTCCATCCTCTAAATAATAATTATCCATAACACGGTCAACAATACTTGTAGGTATCTTAAAAGGATCTATCTCAACAGGTGGTGGTTCATCTACTACCCTAACAGTGGTAGTAGTTTTTCCAAACAGAAAACCAAGTGGGTTATCCATATTGTAAACAAAGTAGCAAACAAAAATTAAACGCAATACTCACAGTAGAAGTTTCCTTTACCATTTCCACTCTTCAATAGCGCTTCACTCCCCGGCAACAGCGCCAGAAAATAGTCTTGATGAACCATATGTATAGGGGGTGTATCTTAGTACTTTCGATAAATAGGAGTGTCGATCCCAACGAGGAGCAGAAGGTGTTGACTAGTGCTATGGAGCAGGAAATCTCTGTAAATACTTAGCAAACGGATTTTTAGGGGTTTTCTGATAAAGCAAAGAAATAAAGTGCAAGTAATAAAGACAACGAAGAATTGCAGTAAGTGGCCCAATCCTTTCTTAGCAAAGTACAAGCTGGTGGAAATACTTATAAGGACCAAACGTTCTTGAGGACACATGGGAATTCAGTCAAGTGCTTTCGCTTCAAATAGTTGAGTACCCTTCTTTGGTGTTATAAGTGTTGTGTGGGTGAACCTGGGCTAATGTACCGACCTTACTTGGAATAATACATACTTGTGATTAACCCCCTGCAAGAATCCGCAACTATAGGAAAGCAATTAAGGTATAAACCTAACCACGTCCTTAAACTCTGAGATCCTATGATCCCTTGTGCAATGGTGTCCTAATGGGGGTTCAGGTTTCTGTCACTCCGGCAACCCCACAATTAGTAGCCAAATACACAATGCATTCCCCTAGGCCCATAAATGGTGAAGTATGATGTAGTCGACGTTCACATGACATCACTAGAAGAATAGCACCACAACTTAAATACTAAACCATTGAATAATATCTCAACACAAATCCCCTACTAACAACATGACTTCTACCATGTCCTCAAGAACTAAACGAACTACTCACGAGACATCATATGGATCAAGATCAAAGATGATATGGTGATGAATAACAATCTGAACATAAACAATAATCCAATGGTTCCACTCACAAGCATCAACTACAATAGTAATCAACACCGGGAAAGTTTCCCCTAAGAACTATGCAAGTATTCAACACAATTGTTACAGCAGGATGGAATGGTGATGATGGTGCTGGTGGATATGATTGTGTGGATGATGATGATGATGATCCCGATGAAGTCTAGCTTGATGATGGTGTTGATGGCGACGATCTCTCCTCTCCGGTAAGGAATTTCCCCGGCAGAAATCTGTCTGTCGGAGAGCTCTTTCTCTCTCGATGTTTTCCGCCCTGTAGAGGCGGCAGAATCTTTCTGTGGTCGCTCCTCATGTTCTAGGGTTTCGAGGGGAATATATAGGCGAGAGGGTAGAGCCAGAGGTGGGCCAGGTGGGCCACACCCCCTGTAGGCGCGGCCTAGGGGTGGCCCACGCCTGGGGGCTGTGGGCCCCCTATGACCCATCTCCGCCCCCCCCTTCTGGCTTTCTTCGTCTTCTGGGAAAATATGATTTTTCCATAGTTTTTTGGTATTTTTCTGATCTTCGCGAAATTGCATCAAAACACCTCTTTTTCCATCAGAATCCGGACTCCGGCAGTTCATCCTATAAGAATCATCCAACATGCAAAAACAGATGAAAAGACATGAGTAACACCTCTTAATACGAAATATATCAATGAATAGAGGCAAATTATGATATAGAATGGTGATGCAAATTGAACGTATCAGCACCAATTAAGAGAGCATAGTTGCCATTCTTAGTTCTATGTGCATTGTCCCAAAACTTATTGATTGATTCATAATATTGATATTAATTGTTCTTGAACTATTTGTATCTAGTCACCCTTATGAACTTTTGAAGGTGTCATATGCATTTATATTTTGCTACTCCATGAGGGACAAGCTGAATGCCACTATGCTGCGTTTTCTATATGTGAAACAAACAAACGTATTTCAATGCATTGTTATTCATGATCTTTGTTTGTAACCTTTCATGTTGCATGCATAGTTACTTTGTCTTATTATTAGAACTCCATATTTCATGCTCATGTATAGAGTTCTTTGATCCTAGCTTTCAATGCTTGCAAATGGTTGATCTTGATTGTGATGGTGCATGTCACCTAAAAAATTATTCTTTTTAACACTTACTTACTACGGGACGAGCAGGAGTTAAGCTTGGGGATGCTTGATACATCATAAATGTATCTATAATTTTTTATGCTCCATGCTTGTTTAGTATCAACTTTGCTATGTTTTGTCTACACTTTGAGGTATTTTTATACACTTTCTGGAAATAACCTATTGACAAGATGCCATAGTGCCATTTGCCTGTTTTCTGCTGTTTTTGGTTTCAGAAAGCTAAAAAATGATTATTCTCGGAATTGGACGGGACAAAAGCCAAAGTTCATATTTTTCCTGAACGATACAGAAAATCGAAGACGAGACGGAGGAGGACACCAGGGTGGCCACACCCTAGGTGGGCGTGGGGCCCACCCTAGACGCGCTCACAGGGGGTGTGGCCCCCTGGGACTCCACCGACCTTGCCTCCTTCGCCTATAAGAAGCCCCCGACTCAGAAACCCTAAAGAATCGACCAAAAAGCCATGAAAAGTTCCGCAGCGCCACCGCCACCGAAGGGGAGATTCGGGAGACATAAAGTCTCTGTTCCGGCACCCTGCCAGGACGGGGAAGTGCCTCAGAGCCATCTCCATCGATCTCCACCACCATCTCCATCGCCGTTGCTGATTCCCATGATGAGGAGCGAGTAGTTCTTCCTCGAGGCTAAGGGCTCTACCGGTAGCTATGTGTTTATCTCTCTCTCTATGCATGATCATATTGTGCTCATGAGCTTTGTGATCAAGTAGATCTACCTTGCTACTCAAGTGCTTAAAAAGATCTCTACTCTCCCCATGTGTGTGAAAGTGACAGCGTGCACGCCATGGTGGCACTTAGGCTAGAGTCTACATAAATACTCATCGTGCTTTACTAGATCTATGATTTTCTCCACGTGTGTGAAAGTGACAGCGTGCACACTGTGTGTGGCACTTAAGCTAGGTTACATATATATTTATCATGGGTATATTTTGATTTGGTTGTCTCTATGAAATTGTGGTGTTTGTTGGAACCATCTAGTGCTCAAGGTGATAGTGTGGGGTTATCTAGATGGGAAAGGCAGATTTTGAGGAGTGTTGTTATAGCCCTATCATGGATTAGAGTGTCCAACCGGAGAGTAGTTAAGAGTAGTATCATTAAGAGAGGATATTTATATGAGAGAGTGTTCACTAGTAAAAGTATGATCCCTAGGCATTGTTTCTAAGCATTGAAACACTGTTTGCAACTAGATATGTTACATGTTTTATTGCTTCCATCTTTATTTCAGTTTGCTTTTAGTCTCTCCCATGTCAACAACAAGTCAAAAGCTCTTTTCTGGCACCGTTACCACTTGTATTTCACTATCTCTTTGCCGAACTAGTGCACCTATACAAGTGTATTGGGTGTGTTGGGGACACAAGAGACTTCTTGTATCTTGATTGCAGGGTTGCTTGAGAGGGATACCTTTGACCACTTCCTCCCTGAGTTCGATAAACCTTGGGTAATCCACTTAAGGGAAACTTGCTGCTGTTCTACAAACCTCTGCACTTGGAGGCCCAACAATTGTCTACAAGAATAGAAGTGCGTAGACATCAGGATAACAAATTGTTTTACCTCAGTATTGTCATGTATCGTGATTTAAATGTATAGTAATGACATCAATATGTTTGTTTGATTACTTCATGATTATGAGAGAATCATCATGGGTGTCCAGATCCCTCTATTGATTATTGTCCGGAAAGAGTTCTCCGGAAATGACCACATAATACTGAACCTATGGGGTCACATGCTTTAGGTATCTTATTCTATAGAGTGGGTAGAGAATGTATGTGAGTGAGAGATGCTCCAGAATTGGGATAAATCTCACGAGAAAACTAGAAGAGTTTCAGAGATACGAAATAGTTCCGAGATGGAATCATATGCCGGAGCGAAGACCATGAAGGGGGATGGCGCATGGGCTGCCCATGGACCACCTAGGGTGGCCCATGGGGCTCCCCACACCCATTAGGTGTGGTGTCTATGCCTCCTTGGGCTGCCACACACATTCCTAATTTGGAGGGATCCATTTTAGGAAGGTTCTGATCTAAGTGTGATTTGATTTGATCTAGTTGTTGTCATGGAAATATAACATATCTTTTATTAAAGGAAATACATGATCTTGACCATAATGAGAGAGATCATGCATTGATGGAGGAGATCCGGAGGATCCAGGAGAGGGCGGCGGCCAGGGAGGAACCCTGGCACGCCAGGTGCCCCTTCCCTCCTCATCTACTCCTATATAAAGGAGGTAGGGGCAGCCCTCCAACCATCCCACAGAAGGTCGTTGGCTATATCCCTTCCTCTACTATCTCCTTCTCCACACACGAGTCGAGAAGACTGCTCTGCTAATCTAGCTTTGATGACCTCTAAACAATGAATCTCTTCCAGAACAAGTTCATCAGGTGCATTGATACCTTTGGAGGGATAATACTATTAGTCGTACATCGAACACATCACCACATCTTTGTCGACGAATGAATCTCCACTACAATGTTGATGAGTACTAGATCTCTTGTCGTGTTCTAGCTGAGCTTGATCTTGGTGTGTTCGTAGTACCAAAATTTTAAAGTCCCTAAGAGAAACCCAACAAGATCAGAGAAGGATCTCTCTCAAGAGTTTTCCCCTTTAGATCTAGAAATATCAAGGCCCACCTAAATCTCCATAGGAAAGTATATAATGGTGGCTGGCCAAAGCAAATCCGTCTGGGTCTCCCAGGTGTTAGATAAGCAAGGGTATCACTTTTCCAGCTACAGCAACGCGATAGATCTGGCTCGATGCGTCTAGAAGCCGGGCGAAACCTTGGGAAACTTCCTCCTCGAATGGCCTGAGATGAAGGACTCCTTCCAGAGAATCATGGATGAGACGACCATCCAATCCTTCATTGAAAGACTAGCGTACGGCTCACTTCTCAGGCACAAGCTCCTACGTTTGATGGACAAGCGCAAGCTTAACCTCAATGACATGATAGGGATCACTAGGCGATCAGCCGAAGCATACGACAAGGATCATGCCATAGTAACCCAGCTCTCCGAAAAGCCAAAAAGATACTTCATTGAGTACACGGATACTGATCCAAGCTCTGCCTCCAAAGAGGGTGGAGGTATATCTGAATCCATCACGAAAGCTCTCAATTTCGAGATTGGTGACCTAGATTGTGCTAGCGAATCAGGCAACTCGGAAGAGTGTGATGTCGTGGTATTGCCGACGAGTACGCCATGGAGGAGTCCTCACATAGCGTGTTTAGATAGGTGGGGTAAGACGACAAGTTGGCAGGTACAAGACAACACAGCTTACCCAGGTTTAGATCCCACGACGATGGCAGAATCCTACTCCTGCTATAAATCACTATAATGGTAATACGCCCGAGCTATAGGGATTGATTTGTTGTGCGAGGATGTAAGTTGTCTGTAGTCATTGGTGTTGTTGTGCCCTAAAGGCTCCCATAGATCCATCTTATAAAGGCGCCAAAAACTAGGGTTATAGGGAGAACTCCATACCGGATAGGTTACAGAGTCCTACACTAACACTAACTACTCTTTCGTGTCTTGCACTTCAAGGATCCGGATACGTCTATGGCGGTGTCGTAGCCTTCTTTCTTCCGGCATGAGCCTCCCTTCTAGATCCGTCTAATTAGGCCACCCAATAGGCCATGGACCTTGCTACCTACTATGAGTCATCCGGGTTAGCCGAATTACAGACGTGATATAGTGATACCCATTTAGCATATCCCCAACATACGAAGCCATGCTGAAGTAATATTTGGCTAAACACACTTGCGAGCATATCGTAGACCAACCTCCCAGCATCAAACATGTCTATATGAACATCCCGGACAACATAACTAATGATCAACTCAATGACGAAGCAAGATCCATGGATCCAGCAGAACTAGATCAGGCGGCAAAGGCTGTAGCCACAGGTCCCAATGGATGTATCAAGGATATGTCACCTCTGCCAATGACCTTGTTGCAAGATCAACGACCTCAGGAGGTTCAAACCAGCATATGCACTGGTGGAAAAAGGGCATTTAGTCCCGGGCCATAACGGGTTCTAGTCCCGGTTTTGGGCCAGGGACTGCCAAATTGGGACTAGAGGCCCCCCTCTCTAGTCCCGACTCGCTACGGCCTGCAAAAAAAGACAACCACATGGGTCCAACAACAGTCACGGCTTTTTCAGACCATTTTCGCAATTTGGATACAACAACTTTTTGTGATCCTCTAACATGTGATTGAACTTCTCCCCCTCCTTTTCATTTTCACAGTCTCTTCGTGCATCGGCAATGGTCCGACCAAGATCATCAGCGGGTTCATCATGTGTCTCTTCTTCAGCCTCCCCTTCAGCATCCCCCATGAAAGTATCTCCGTACTCAGGGAAAACATGATAGTTGTCATCCTCCTTCTCATCTTCTTCATTGTCTTCCATTATAACCCCTCTCTCTTTCCGTGCTTGGTCCAACAATTATAACTTGGCATGAATACGAACTTTAATAGGTGGCTATGAAGGGTTTTGTGTCAGAGTAATCCTTCTGATTCCTACATCCACTACATGGACAGAATACAAAATCATTGCGCTTGTTTGCATCAGCAACACGGATGAATTCATGCACGCCATTAATGAACTCGCCAGAGCGGCGGTCAGTACCGTACATCCATTCCCGGACCATCTACATTATAGTAAAAGTATATCAAAAACCATTACACAACATCATAAATTTAATACAAGTTATAATGAGAGCTTCTAGAGCATTAATTTTGAATTTTGAAAAATTTACATGCATCAATTTGTTAATTGGAGAAAACAATTAACATGATAAATGTGGAGTTTTTTATTATTGTTCTATCAGTGAAAACCTCATTCCATTCTAAGCTCTGAAACTCTAAAATTACACATTTCGATTTTCAGTAACTATGTGCCTAATCAAAATTTGTTACACATTTCAAAATCCTTCTACTTCTAGAGCATGCATGCAAATACATATCTCTATACTTCTAGAGCATTATTGAGCTAAAGTATCAATAAGAGATGAAAGGATGAAGTTCTAACCTTTTAAAACTTTGGAATTAGGGGTTGCAAACTAAATCTTGAGAAAAAATGGCATGAACTCGGCTTGCTTCTTTGAGTAAAATGGCCACCATGGCTCGGGCCGTGTGGACACGAAGCTGTATTTATATTGAAGGACAACTAGTCTTGGGCCGTGATACGACCCGGGACTAATAGTCCCCAAAAAGAGCAGCTGACTCGCTCAAGGTTATTACTAGTCCCGGGCCATATTACGGACCGGGACTAGAGGTCCAGTCTGGCCCGGGACTAAAGGCTATCGCGATTACTAGCCGTTGAAGGCGTCACGGCCCGGGACTAGTGCTAGCACTTGTCGCGGTTTGTAACAAGTCAGGACTGATGACATAGTTCAAATCGAATTAAGGGCTATTTCGACAAATTAAAGCTAACCAACCCATGGGAGATCTTTGACCGCTCCTCGCATCTTCCTCAAGGACCTGCCATTTATTCAGTTCGCCGTAATCAAGTTGAGGTAATGCATGGAGCCTACGGCCATCCATGCATGTCTCGCATCGCGACAATGGATGCACTGGTGGAAAAAGGGCCTCCAGTTCCAGGCCGCAACTGGCTCTAGTCCCGGTTTTGGGCCCAGGACTGCGAAAACGGGACTAGAGCCCCCCTCTAGTCCCGGCTCGCTACGGCCCGCGACTGATAACAGCCACGTGGCTATTTCAGCGCCGCGGGGGGGGGGGGGGGCGGAAACCCTCTAGTCCCGAGTCATAACACCACCCGGGACTATAAGGTTTACTGTCACGGCAGAGAATTGTGTGTTTCTCTGTCGCGGCAGAGATTGTGTTTTTCCTTTTTTTGTCATTTCGTTCCTTTTTTGTTTTGTGTTTCACTATAATTTTAAACATATATTTAAGTACAGATATTCTACGCTAGTACATACACAGTACACGTTGATGCATCTATATAATTAATCGATCCCTTGCAAGCATACATTGATGATATATATATATATCAAAAGGAAGAAATGTTTTGAAATTACATGGTCATTGATGAATATATATATCATATCAGCTACATGGAGATCACTAAGGCAAATCGAGTTCCATGCCATCCGCATAATGCTCCCCATGTACATCAAGGACTTCCTTCAATATAAATCCCGCCAGCTCCTCTTGAATTGCTCTTATGCGCTGGTCTGCCTCTAGTTTCTCCCGCAAACCATAAATATAATGTGAGTCAACTTTCCGCTCACTGGTCAACTCGCGGATGTACTCGCAGACGTAGTATCTACATAAATGAGTTCCCGGTGGCTGCTGTAAACTCTTCACCATTTTATAAGTTAGCTCCTCTTTGAATGGACCTGGTATTTTCTGTCTGAACCATGTTCAACACCTGTTCGGCAAAGAAAATGAACGGAGTTATTAGTTACTTGATATCAGGAAATGAATGAAAGAGGTCGATATAATGCGATAATTATTGAAATTACTTATGGAGCAATGCTTTTATGTCGCTCCACTGCTCTTGGTCCCAACTTAATGAGTCGTGGACTTCAACTAGGGACTTATCAACTTGAATGTTTAGCAAGATCCAGTGGAATCTGTGGACGTTTACATAAGCATACATGCATAGCTCATCGAGTAAGCAAAAATAAAATGTGTACAAGATATAAACACTCACTTGAAGTGGTAAGAACATAGTATTTCCTTAACAAAATTATTCTCAGTTAAGAACCTGCACAGGTCTTCCTCCACGTCCTTGGGGTGATTCTTTAATATATATTCATTAAAGATATATGGATCAATGAACCCAACGTCATATATTCTAGCTCTTTTGCATTCAAGCATCTTCATTCTACAGAATATAATATCATACAAAAGGATATATAGTTAGGATAATATATTAAATGCAATGAACGAGCTGAGCTACAAACTTAATTATAGAAATAAATCACTTACAGACAGTAGAAACCAATGATAGATTTGTCGAGGGCATGCTGGTTGTATAACTGAAATAGTTCGATCATTTGAACCTGTATCGAGTATGGTTTGAAGTGATGCTCCTTTCTAACGTCCACCGGAAACCAATCTTTCTAATGTTTTTTTTCTGCTTGTGACATGTACCATTCGTGCAGATTTCGCATATGTGTGGATAGACGCGTGAGCTCCTCATTAGTGACTAGAGGCTCCCCTTGGACATACTTCCGTACTATCTGACCCACTGGCGTATCTTCATAGCCTAAATATTGACCAAGAGACATTTTTTGCTTCGATAGCAAGTGATTTGGCCTATGATACAGTGATTCCCATTAGTGCAGCATTATTACGGGCTCTGGGGTCCATTATTTGCATGTCCATATCCATTTCAGCTCTGAAGTCCTTGTCAAGGTCTGAAATAACTTTGAGCGGGGCGACCGATTGATTCTTATGTGCTCCGAGCTGGGCAACTTGCTTCCCGCTTTTTGCACTTGTGATTTTTTTCTTCTGTGCTTGCTTAATAATCTCTCGGTCATAGTCTGATTCCAGATTCATCAATATCTGGGATGGTTGCTCAAGAAAGTACTTTGCCCACTTTTTGGTTTTTTCATCATATACCGGTTTTGGCTCAGGCTTTTTGGGTGCAAAATTTGCCTTAACTTGGGCAGCCACAACCGCGTTAGTTTCCTCATCGGTCTTGTCATAAGGTCTCTTTGGAAGAGCCAACGGGATGCCGACTATCTTCAGCGTTTGACCTTTCTTCGATGTGGGGCACGGGGGAGCGCCGAACTTCCGTTTCTTCGATGAGGTAGTAGTATTGCACGGAGAAGGAGGCGGAGATCGAGTATTGCACGGAGGCGGAGATCGAGTTGATGTACTCCTGCTGCGGCAATCGTCAGCAGGGCGGGGTGGACTTGGAGGTTGACGATAATCGGGTTGGGGTGGACTTGGAGGTTGACGATATTCGATGCGGGGTGGACTTGGATTCCTCGGAGTCAGTGGCCTTGGCGCCGAGCATGGAAACTTGATGTACTTCTTCTTCCATAGAATGATGTTGCGCTTGATATCTCCTAGTTTCATAAGGCCTTCAAGCGTAGCGATTTCAATCTCTAGGTCCGCAAAATCCTCCACTATGTCATCCACCATGACATGAGCATAGCCTGGTGGAATTGGAAATGAATGGTGGAGTGCTCCAGGTAGACAAGGTAAAGCAGTGCCGATCGCCACCTTGAAGGACATGTTGTTCATTGGCTGATGTAGCTCACATTGTGCCATCTCTCTGACATAATCCACGGGGTAGTGAGGAGCCGGTGCATCATCCAGCGGTGCTTGATCATCAGCCCGGACCTCCGTGGAAGCCACATTGCTTCTCCGCTGGCTAAGATCCAATGCAGGATCATCATCCTGTGGGTGAGTTGACGACGGCGGCCTTTGTCTAATTTCTTGCATGAGGTTCTTCAGATCAGCTAGGTCCTGCTCTACCCTGGAGATCCGGTCTACCTCCCGGTCCTTCTTTCTCTAACGGCTTATGTAACTGGCATCGTACTGAGGAAACCCTTTGTTCCACGAGACACCGGCGCCTTTGCCTCGTGTTTGTCCTCCCTTTTCAGGATTCCCTAGGGCGCGCGACAGCTCGTCGTTCTCTCTCTCGAGATGGAACAATTCCAATTGAGCATCGTTCATTGCTTGAATAAGGTCTTGGGAGGGTTTTAGAATTTTTTCATGAAATAATGTCTTCCCTGTTTCTGGGTACAACGATCCCCCGTGCCCGTACCACCAGTTCTTTGACCTCTCGGGCCATCCATCTGTACCAGGAGTGACGCCTCTAGCCCTCATTTTCTTCTCCATAGTTTCCCACTTAGGGACGGCACTCTTGTAGCCACATGTCCCCATTTTATGATGGTATTTCTTTTGGGCAGCATTTAATGTGTTCTTTGCCGACGTTGCCTTTGCTTTATTAGATTGCTTGTACTGTACAAAATTAGACCACTGTTCTCTCAACTTCTTGTTTACTCCTTTAAAGTGTGGAGTTTTCTTTTTCGTGAAATATTTCGCGTATAAACTTTTCTTGTGGTTCCGGTACAGTTCAGCCATCTTGCTTAGAGCCCACTCCTTGACTTTCGCTCTATTTTCAAGCCCACCCGGCCTTGGGGTAATACCATCTACCTCAAATTATTCATACTCTGGAGTTAGTATGAAATGCGCTATGAGCTTCTGTCAAAGGTCATCTTTGGCATCATCGGTGACATAGTTGTTGGATTCTTCACCGGGTTTCTTTGACTGATTCCATTCTTGGATGGTGATCGGCAGGTTGTCCCTAACAAGCACCCCATATTGATTTATAAACATCCTCAGGTGCTTCTCTAGAGCAATCGGTTCACCATCATCATCTATTTCTTCGATGGTGAACCTCTGATTACCATCCAAGAATGGAATCAGTCGGCACGGCGGAGCGCGGAGGAGCGGCGGCACGGCGGAGCACGCACGGCCGGAGACGAGGGCGGCGACGCGGTGGAATCGGTGGCTGGGCAGCACCTCCCTTGCGTCTTCGATGTGAAACCTGTGTGCTTCGTCTACGTCTGCTTCGTCGAGAAATGCTAAGTGCTGGGCAGCACCTCCCCTGGCGCGCGGAATATATACGGACGCACCTTTAGTCCCGGGCTAAGCCACCTCCCGCTACTAGAGGGTCTCTAGTCCCGGGCCGTGGCTTAACCCGCGACTAAAGACCCACCCTTAAGTCGCGGGTTAAGCCATGGCCCGGGACTAGAGGGTTTTTTCGGCCGCTTTGTTTTCACGCGCGCAAGCACCCTCTAGTCCCGGGTCCGGCCACGACCCGCGACTAGTGTAGTTTTTGTAAATTTTCTTTTATTTAATTCAAATCAAATATAAACTTTAGAAAATCATATCTCCTATTATAAAAATCCAAATAAAACAAATAACATGTCTATTATTATCAGAAAAATATAAAGAATCTTAATATAATATCCATACATCTGTTTGCATCATTTATAAATTATGTCATTTGTAATTTTTTTTTATTTAATTCAAATCAAATATAAACTTTGGAAAATCATATCTCCTATTATAAAAATCCAAATAAAACAAATAATATGTCTATTATTATCAGGAAAATATAAAGAATCTTAATATAATATCCATACATCTGTTTGCATCATTTATAAATTATTTCATTTGTAAATTTTCTTTTTTAATTCAAATCAAATATAAAATTTTGGAAAATCATATCTTTTATTGTAAAAATCCAAATAAAACAAATAATATGTCTATTATTTTCAGAAAAATATAAAGAATCTTAATATAATATCCATACATTTGTTTGCATCATTTATAAATTATGTCATTTGTAACTTTTCTTTTTTAATTCGAATCAAATATAAAACTTTGGAAAATCATATATTTTATAGTAAAAATCCAAATAAAACAAATAATATGTCTATTATTTTCAGAAAAATATAAAGAATCTTAATATAATATCCATTTAGTCCCGGTTATAGTCACTAACCTGGAATAAAGATATTTCCCACCATTTCCCACTCCTTCCCGCCAAGTTTTCCCGCCCTTTCCTTTTTACGAGAGCTTTTAGTCCCGGTTGTAGTCCGCACATGGCTATCCACACATCCACACCTTCCTCTCTTAGAACAATGGACAACGCCTACTGGGCCATTCTGACCCTCGAGGATACCGAGGCGCTGTGCGCCTCCAGCTACCCTTGTCTGCCGGGCTACCGGCCGCCCGCCAGCTGGATGCTGAGCGCTGGAGGGCTTCCTGTCCCTCCTGTCCTCAAGGTTCCCCGCATGGCCCAATGATCTTTTATATATTTTTCCAGTAGTAATCCTAGGTACTATTGCATGTAATGTAGGTTTAGCGGTTCTCGAGCCATCAATGATTGGTGAACCGACGGATCCATTTGCAACTCCTCTGGAAATATTACCTGAGTGGTACTTCTTTCCCGTATTTCAAATACTCCGTACGGTACCCAATAAGTTATTGGGCGTTCTCTTAATGGTTTCTGTGCCAACAGGCTTATTGACAGTACCTTTTCTAGAGAATGTGAATAAATTCCAAAATCCCTTTCGTCGCCCAGTAGCTACGACCGTTTTTTTAATCGGTACTGCAGTAGCTCTTTGGTTAGGTATTGGAGCAACATTACCCATTGATAAATCTTTAACTTTAGGTATTTTTTAGGTATTTTTTGATTCATTCGTTATTTCTGGGTCTTTTCTTTGCATTCACTTACAACAAGAAACAACCACCAGCGTTTGGTGCAGCACCTGCATTTTGGTGCATTCTTCTTCCTTTCCTTGGTCTTTCGTTCCGTCATATTCCAAATAACTTATCGGGTTGGCTGTCTAATTGTCCAGGCGGTAATGATACGCCAGGTGGCCATCACGAACCACTTCTACCACGAGCTCACGCCGGAGCAGCGGATGGATCCCCAGTGGGATCCCGACAACTACGACACCTAGAATGCCTTCTTCGCTAATAGGCGGGAAAGGGAGCTCGCCAGGTACGAGGGTGATGGCCCTCTCCCGATGAACCACAACGAAGCCGGCCGCCGTCTGTTGTGAGCGAACCGTACTATCATTGGAGTGATGTGCTACATCACCGGGGGAGACCATCCTCGTCTGCGGTGCCCACAAGTCCACCCGCCACAGAGCCACAAGAAGGCCCCTCCCCCGCCCGGCAGTAGCGGCATCGTCTTCTAGGAGACCCCTCGCCCGCCCGCCGTGAATCCGAGGCCGGAGTGGCCCCTGGTATATGCCATGGATGGGCTGAGGATCCCCGGAGTGGCAGGTGACGATGACGATGATGATGACGATGACGAAGAAGACCCTGAAGCTTCGTACTATGATGACGAAGAAGACCCTCCAGCCATAAAATGGGACTAACACACTCAAGATGGTTTGTAGACAACACTATAAAAATGGACACATGGAGCATCTTCACTCATAAAATGTTACAATTATTACACATCATTTCTTCGCGTGTGTTCCTTTCTGATCCCGCCGTATCCATGGAGCATCTTCATTCATTAACATGATGCTTGGGTCATCCTTCACCGCGAAGGGCGGAATTTCATGAAACTTATCACAATCTTCTGCATGTCTGTCTTGTCCTCCACTCCCACGATGTTTCTTTTTCCTGAAAGAACTATGTGGCGCTTTGGCTCATCGTCTGATGTATTCTTTTTCTTATTTTTTCTTTTTCTAGGTTTGGTGGACATGTCCTTCACATAGAAAACCCGAGCCACATCATTGGCTAGGACGAATGGTTCGTCTAAGTACCCAAGATTGTTGAGATCCAACGATGTCATTCCGTATTTCTTGTCTACCTCAACCCCTCCTCCTGCCAGCTTGACCCATTTGCACCGAAACAAGGGGACCTTAAAAGTAGGTCCATAGTCAAGTTCCCATATCTCCTCTATGTAACCATAATATGTGGTCTTTGACCCATTGTTGTCTGTTACATCAAAGCGAACACCACTGTTTTGGTTGGTGCTCTTTTTATCTTGGGCGATTGTGTAAAATGTATACCCATTATCCCGTACCCTTGGAAAGTCGATATAGTCGAAGATGGTGACCTAGACAACAAGTATAGCCGATCTCCAAGAGTGTTGTTTTTTATGAGATGATGCAACCAACCGCCGAAACTCTTCATGTGTTCATCTCTAATCCAAGAGTCATGCTTTCCAGGGTTGTTGGAGCGTAAGATTTTCTTGTGTTCCTCGATATATGGGGCTGCCAAGATAGAATTCTGTAGAACGGTGTAATGTGCTTCTGTGTAAGAATGTCCATCCCTACATATTATTGATTTCCTTCCTAGAGTACCCTTTCCACTCAGTCTCCCCTCATACCGCTATTAAGACCAACCGGCCTAAGGTCGGGAACGAAGTCAAAACAAAATTCAATGACCTCCTCTGTTCCATAGCCCTTGGAGATGCTTCCTTCTGGCCTAGCACTGTTACGAACATATTTCTTTCAGATTCCCATGAACCTCTCAAAGGGAAACATATTGTGTAGAAATACAGGACCGAGAATGGAAATCTCTTCAACTAGGTGAACCAGCATGTGCGTCATAATATTGAAGAAGGATGGTGAGAGCACCAACTCAAAACTGACAAGACATTGGACCACATCATTCTGTAACCGTGGTAGATCTTCAGGATTGATTATCTTCTGAGAGATTGCATTGATAAATGCACATAGCTTCACAATGGGTACTCGAACATTATCTGGTAGAAGCCCCCTCAATGCAATCGGAAGCATTTGTGTCATAATCACGTGGCAGTCATGAGACTTTAGGTTTTGGAATTTTTTTTTGCCATATTTATTATTCCCTTTATATTCGACGAGAAGCCAGACGGGACCTTAATACTGCTTAGGCATTCAAAAAATATTTCCTTCTCTTGTTTGGTAAGAGCGTAGCTGGCATGACCTTGAAACCATTCTGGATGCAGTCCATCTAGGTCTTTCATACGTTGATGGTCCTTTCGTGCTTCCGGTGTATCTTTTGTCTTCCCATACACGCCCAAGAAGCCTAGCAGGTTCATGCAAAGATTCTTCGTCACATGCATCAAATCGATTGCAGAGCGGACCTCTAAGAATTTCCAATATATGGTAGCTCCCAAAATATAGATTTCTTCTTACACATGGGTGCGTGTCCTTCAGCGTCCTTCGGAATAGATTTTCCGCCAGGACCCTTTCCAAAGGTTACTATTTGATCCAAATCTTTGACCATATCAAATATATCAGCACCAGTATGCTCCTTAGGCTTCGTCCGGTGACATGCCAAACCGTTGAAATGCTTGCCTTTCTTTCTTAAGGGATGCTTGGCCAAAAGAAATCGACGATGCTCATTGTACATATTCTTCTTACAATGTTCCAAATATATACTTTCAGTCTCATCTAAACAGTGTGTGCATGCATTGTATCCCTTGTTGGACTGTCCTGAAAGGTTACTAAGAGCAGGCCAATCATTGATTGTTACGAAAAGCAATGCTCGAAGGTTAAATTCTTCCTGCTAGTGCTATATCCCACACGCGTATGCCGGGTTCGTGCCACAACTGTAAAAGTTCTTCCACTAATGGCCTTAGGTACACATCAATGTCGTTGCCGGGTTGCTTCGGACCTTGGATCAACACTGGCATCATAATGAACTTCCGTTTCATGCACAACCAAGGAGGAAGGTTATAGATGCATAGAGTCACGGGCCAGGTGATGTGACTGGAGCTCTGCTCCCCAAAGGGATTTATGCCATCTGTACTTAGACCAAACCTTAAACTCCTTGCATCATCTGCAAAGTTCGGGTACTTTCTATCGATTTTTCTCCATTGCGACCCATCAGCGGGGTGTCTCAACATCCCGTCTGACTTACGTTCCTCTTTATGCCATCGCAACAACTTGGCGTGCTCTTTGTTTCTGAATAAGCGTTTCAACCGTGGTATTATAGGAGCATACCACATCTCCTTGGCAGGAACCCTCTTCCGGGGGGGCTCACCCTCAATGTCACCAGGGTCATCTCGTCTAATCTTATACCGAAGTGAAGTGCATACCGGGCATGCATCCTAATTCTCGTACTCCTCACCGCGGTAGACGATGCAGTCATTAGGGCATGCATGTATCTTCTGAACCTCTAAACCTAGATGGCAGACAACCTTCTTTGCTTCATACGTACTGGCGGACAATACGTTATCTTTTGGAAGCATATTCTTCATCATTTTCAGCAACTTTTCAAATGAGGAGTCAGGTATAGCACACTCAGCGTTCCATCACAGCAATTCCAGTGTGCTGCCCAGCTTTTTCAGACCATTTTCGCAATTTGGGTACAATAACTTTTTGTGATCCTCTACCATGTGATTGAACTTCTCCCTATCCTTTTCAGTTTCACAATCTCTTCGTGCATCGGCAATGGTCCGACCAAGATCATCAGCGGGTTCATCATGTGTCTCTTCTTCATCCTCCCCTTCAGCATCCCCCATGGAAGTATCTCCGTACTCAGGGAAACCATGATAGTTGTCATCCTCCTCCTCTTCTTCATTGTCTTACATTATAACCCCTCTCTCTTCGTGCTTGGTCCAACAATTATAACTGGACATGAAGCCGGACTTCAATAGGTGGCTGTGAAGGGTTTTTGAGTCAGAGTAATCCTTCTGATTCCTACATCCACTATATGGACAGAATACAAAACCATTGCGCTTGTTTGCATCAGCAACACGGATGAATTCATGCACGCCATTAATGAACTCGTCAGAGCATCGGTCAGTACCGTACATCCATTCCCGGACCATCTACATTATAGTAAAAGTATATCAAAAACCATTACACAACATGATAAAATTATTACAAGTTATATTGAGAGCTTCTAGAACATTAATTTTGAATTTTGAAAATTTATATGCACCAATTTGTGAATTGGAGAAAACAATCAACATGATAAATGTGGAGTTTTTTATTATTGTTCTATTAGTGAAAACCTCATTCCATTCTAAGCTCTAAAACTCTAAAATTACACATTTCAATTTTCAGTAACTATGTGCCTAATCAAAATTTGTTAAACATATATATCAAATCCTTCTACTTCTAGAGCATGCATGCATTGATCCATATCTCTATATATACTTCTAGAGCATTATAGAGCTAAAGTAGCAATAAGAGATGAAAGAATGAAGTTCTAACCTTTTAAAGCTTTGGATTTAGGGGTTGCAAACTAAATCTTGACAAATCTTAAGAAAAAAATGGCATGAACTCGCTTGCTTTTTTGAGAAAAATGACCACCATATGCTTTAGGGCAGCAGGACGGGAAGCAGAATATATAGTGGTGGACAACTAGTCTCGGGCCGTGATACGACCCGGGACTAATAGTCCACTAAAATACCAGTTGGCCTGCTCCAGGTCATTAGTCCCGGGCCGTATTACGGACCGGGACTAGAGATGTGGTCCGGACCGGGACTAGTGACTACGGCTGTTTCTAGCCGTTAGAGGCCTCACGGCCCGGGACTAGTGCTAGCACTAGTCGTGGGCTGTGACAGGCCGGGACTGCTGGCATTGTTCACGTCGAACCGAAGAGGGTTTTTCCAGTAGTGATGGTCAGCCGATTCGGCTTTAGCCACTGAACTAGTTGGATATTCCTTTTTGTAACATCCCTTTCCTATATTTATTTTTTATTTTAGTACAGTCTAGTTATATCTTAAAGTGTTGTGGAAGTGATTATTCCACTGTCGACTAATTTAGAAATTTAGGGTTGTACATAACAATGAGAATTTAGTTCAATATTAGAATGCGTAGTCAGTCGACGGTGCATGTGTCCAACAATTTACCTTTTTTATTATAATGTAAAATATATTTTTATCTAAGCATCATTTTTCTTTATATTTTTAGTTAAAATTGTTTGTCAATAGGAACATCAATTTTTTTGTTATGGCATATCCTTTGCTGAAATCTTAGGTACGGTCCCTCACGGAAGATGTTTTATCCCACGGAGCGACTCCAATGATCAAGTACCGCATGCGCAGCAACTCCACGCGGTATCTATACGTACCGAGGAGAACGACACCGCATATAAGTGTGATCAAGCACACGAACAAATTAAGCGGAAGCGTATTGATAAAGATTCAGCGGCGCTCTGGCAGTCCCATCATCTGGATTATCTTTGTGTGACGAGACGACGAGGACGATGTCACGAGAAAGTATCATCCCCATGACAAACGACAACACGGGACAACGGAGCAGATGCGGTGGGTGTGTGATTGTTAATGGGCAAAAACGTGTGATGGCTAATTATTTGTGGAACGATCATGTAGTAGTACAAAAGAGCCCACCTGATATACACGCGCGCGATGTAAGACTTGTGTCGTATGTGCTATATATATGCGTGATTGACGCGATGCATCCACTACTGGTTTCAAAAGAGAGCTAGCTTTTTAACGTGATGTACACCACCTGAGCTAGTGATCGATCTACGTTTTGCCATACCACATCGAACCCCTCGAATCAACATCCATCGGATAGTGCCCTCTGAATCTTCTGGTTGAAATGTGAGACCTATAATTGTATGTGGACGACGTAGTGCCTTTCCAGACTGTTTATGAAAGCACCGGAAGAAGCGCATCTTCTCGTGTCACCTCCCGTTAATATGGCCGTTGAAGCTGTCGATCGCGCGGACCAGAGACTAGGTAACACGTCCACCACGCGCCACTATGTGAGATGCGTCCGGCTGCCCGCTGAACACGTGCACTTTTCCTTGGAAATCTTTTTCTTTTCTCGAGAATATCACTGATCTATTAGTAATTATTAAAAGCAATATAAAGAGGTTTAAAAATAATAATAAAAAGTTATAAATAGATCCACGGACAATCTAGCGAGACAACAACAAACACTAACACAACTTGAAGGTCGTCCTCACCTTTCCGTTGCTGGAACCGGGTAAAACTTGTCATAGTACAACTTTTTATTTATAGTAGGCAGACAAAAAATCTCTCCGCTAAGTCCATAAAGGATCGACGGCTAGCAGCAACCATCAGATCGTTTAAGGAAAGGGTTACTCGGGACTAGCCAGAGTAGTTCTTAATCCAACGGAGAATTAGCTTGGAGCTCGGTCGAGACATCAGAATTGTTAGTGTTATTAAAATATAAATGAATTACTATATGATTTAATCCGAATAAATAGCCGAGGAAGCATATGGTCGTATGGACGGTAACGAAAATAATCATACGGACTAACAAAGTTGATGAACAAATTACATCAAAATATACGAATGTTTTTTGCAGACTTGCTTAATTAGCTATCAATTTTTCTTTTTTTATTGTTGTATTTTAAAGTTAATTATTTTACTTTATATTAGTTCTACGTGCACTTTCCTGAAACCCTACCGTGGCAGCATTTCACCATATTTCCCTGCTGCCGTCTAGGATAAAAAGCCACTTGTGGTAAAAATTTAGTGGCATTCTAATTTATGTGGACACCATTTCTCAGGTTGTTACTAGTGGCGTTCAACGCACACGTCGTCAGCATGGAAATTACTGGTGGCACTCCATGTGCATGAAGGGAAAAAAATTCCTATGACAAAACACACCTAATGCCTAAGAGCTATCTAGGAGTAATTCTGTAACGAAGAAGTTTTGATAACATACCCTTGTAGATAGAAAACAGTTAATGCTCCACGAGTAACATGGATGATATAGTCGTACTCGTAGCCGACCTCAAGGTCGCGAATCTCCTCGCAAATCACCCTACTCCTTACACAACAATCTGGGTGCCACAATGGCAGCACTCCCGTGGTTTCGCACACATACAGTGCATGATGACAACCTCCGGTTCTCTGATCCCTGCAAAGAGTGCAAAAGTAGATCTTCTGGCTGGAATCCCTGCAGCACAACGGCGTGCCGCAGTGATATCGTCTCTTGCGTGTACATTCCTTCTAGCAACTGTTCTATCGCAAAAGAGAACGAGAGAGAGAGAGAGAGAGAGAGAGAGAGATCTATCCCAGTATGTGGTTCCAATCTTGAAACCACACATGAGGAAAAGAAAGAGAGATTTTCCTAAGAAAATTGACTTAGAGAATTTTGCCGGTCTCCGGCCTCTTGTGTCGGGCAATGAGCCCGAGAATCCACCCCGGGGAAAGCTTCCCGGGTCTCCCGACTCAGCAATCCGCGGGACACCTGGCCCGGAGCCAGCCCCGTCGATGAGGACGTTCTAAGAGATCGACCGAAAAGGCCCCCGTTTCCCTGGGGTCCCCAAATATCTTCAGCCCATTAGACGGTAGTCGGCCCAGTCGACAGCAGTCAGTCATTTTTTTTTTGTTGCTGACTTGTGAGACACAGCCCAACAACACATGTACGGGAATTTCGATAGCTGAGGCCTGGGGCAGTGGTTCGGATCAATCGATCTATCTCCCATACACAACGGAGCAACCCGTACATAACGCAGCTACCAGCTACCGTTCCTATTTGTTCGTGATCGACGGGAGTCACGGACATCGGACAACCGCGACAGCACGCCGCCCGGCCGCCCAGTTCCTCGCCTTCTTGCTCGCATCGACACGTCACGCCGGCGGACTGCTGTTGACTTGATCCAAAATCAGAAGTCAAAAATTCAGATCGGTCGTTAGGTCTCTAGGATGGACTGGAGTGTAACAGATCATATCAGTTGATTCAATTTCAATTGACACCGACGACATCTAGTATGTTTCCCAAACATGATGTCGCTTCCTCTTTTTCTCTCAAGTCTCAAGTTTAAAACTAAAATACTTTTTAATTTATTCATTTATAAAATATAAGATGAATCATGAGGAAAAAAAGTGTCAATCTAGTGGTGAAAGAGAAAAAAAGTGTCAATCTAGTGGTCAAAGAGGAAAAAAGACAAAGATTAGAAGTAGTTGCTCAGTCTTAAAAGGGTGCTGTTGATAGATTTGTCGTGAAAGAGTCTCAAATAAATTATGAAAATCAAACTCTAGTTGCTACTGTTGATGATGCGTTAGAGGTTGAAGCTCACAGTGCAGAAATTTACTAAAAGGTGATGATGCTAATACTGGCTATGACACCAATAAATTCTGAAAATCAAACTCCAATTGATAATGTTGATGATGTTGGTTGAGGCTAACACTGCAGATACCTTAGAGAAGACTAATTATAAAGATATGATTGAGGATTTTATTTCAAAAGAAAAAACCGGATGGATGACGCTTTTTGGAACATGAAGTTCATTTAGTACTTTAGTGTTATATTTACTCTTTGAGAATGAAAACATGATATATTTCTGACATTATAGTATGAAATAGAATGTTCCGAAGTTATATAGTTACAAGTTATTGATTTTCAATAGAAAATCAGGCCCATTTTATAAGTCGCACGGCCCCAAATGCTAAAGACGGGCTGCCTGGAGCCCATGGTTTTGTGACCCGCGAAGAGCACGGGACCAACAAGTTTATCTGTTGTTATTCATATTTCCTTATTCACCTAACTATTTGTCTTCTCATTGCTTAGTTTGAGGCAGCTAGTTAATCATCTCTAACATGATTTTGTTTCGTTTAGCTTTCAACAGTGACACCACGAAAAGATGTAGAATATCAGGATATCAGCCACACAAACATGACGATTCTAGTTATATATATTTTGCAACAGTGACCCCACAAGAAGATGAGGATCCTTATTCTAAAATATTATTGAGCAGACATATGAATTTGATGCTGAGCTGCAATCATCTGAAAAGAGATTAGTATAAGGTGTTAGTGACTGTATATTGCAAAGCCTTTTGGGAGAAGTGATCCCCTTGCATGGTTCATTTAGCGTAAGATGAAAGGACGGGCGCCTACCCCGTCCAAGGTGTTAGTGGCATGCACCGTGCAGTGTGATTCCCATCTCCGTCGGTATGATTGCCGGGGTTAGGGTTTAGGCCACAGAGAAACAGGAGACGGGGATCCAGAAGCAAGGACTGGGTTTCGAGAGAATAGCGAGATGGAATTCAGATTATTTCTCTTTGATAATGAATACAAATCCGTCAACAAGCTTATAACCTGCTCCTGATTTCACGCAACATGGTCCACACTGGCCTAGGGCCCATACACACTAGGCCTCAGGCCCATACACGGCCCATGGCCCACGACACACTATCTCAACTAAGGCTAGGATACTCAGGTGTTACATTGCACTCCCTTAAGAAGCACCTTGGCCCCAAGCCGGCGCCAGTGGAAAACGTTTCTTCAGCACTTCATAATCTTCCCATGTAGCCACTGCAGCAGGAAGACCAGTCCACTTGAGTAACACCTGAAGTTGAGATATGTTACATTTCTTGCTTAGTCTTCTACAAGAATTTCCTCTGGAATCACATCTTTAGTGTCCAATTCCAAAGGAATAGGCAACTCAGATGATACAAGAGTCTAATCAAGAATTAAAGGCTTTAACCGTGACACATGAAACACATGATGTATCATGCTGGATGCTGGCAATTTAAGTTTATAAGCCAACTCACCCACTCTTGCTTCAATTTCAAAAGGGCCATAGAATTTGTATGCCAATTTGGGACAGGCTCTATTGACCACTGATGATTGAGCATAAGGCTAAAGTTTCAAATAGTCTTGTTCCCCAACTTGAACTTGTCTGTCAGATCGTTTATGATCTGCATAGTGTTGCTGGCGCAACTGAGCCTTGGTCAAATGAAACTTAAGCATCTCTGAAAAAGAGTGCATTTCCTGTAAGAAATCCTTGACCTCCTAATTTGCCACAGTAGTTAGATCTGGAAACATCCCATAGTGAGGTTCATGGTTATAGAGAGCTTTGAAAGGAGAGCATCCAATAGACTCATGATGGGATGTATTGTACCAGAACTCAGCCATGGCTAGCCAACTGTACAACTTCTTAAGGTGATCATGACACTAGTAGAAAATAGGCCTTTGGTTTGGAGCTGCCCTGGCCTCTAGTCCCGGTCGGGTCTGGAACCGGGGCTAGTGTGAGCACTAGTGTGGCATCCCGCAAAACCACTACTAGAAAATCGCGTTGATTTGTGCATTGCATCGTCATCATCATGTGTTGTTTGTCTAAAACTATTTTCGCAAAGCCCGTTTTGTTTTATAAAACGCCCCATATTTAATCAAATATCAAACCCCGGGTCTCCGGATGATTTTTGTTTGTCTGCTGTCGGTTTGCAAACGGTGTTTGTAAAACAAATAAAAATATTTATTATTTTAGCGGGGGCAGTCGAACGGGCCGTTTCGACCCGAACGACCACCCCCAGGAATTTACAAACGGTCCACCCCTAATTCCTAAACCTACCAGGTAACCTACCCATCCCTCCCCTCCACCTCACCCCACCCAATCCCGGGCTGCCACCTCACCCTCTCCCTTTTCCCCAACCACTCAGACGCCGCCACTTGGCCCAGTCACTCCCTCTCTCTCTCCCCCTCTCTCTCCTTCCAGCCTCAACCCACCCTGCACAACACACTCACGCACACAGACGCACGCCACCAACCCCCACGCGCCCCTGGGTCCCACCCATCTCGACCCCACGCGACCACGACCCCGCGCCGACCCCGTCCTCCTCCTACCTCCTGACGCTCACCTCTCCCCCCCCCCGCACGCATCCTCCCTTCCCCTCATCTCCCTGCCGCCGCCAGGGACGCGAGAGCGCCGCCTCCTTCCTCTTGAGATCTCTGTCGCCTCCCCTCCTCCCGAAGCTCGAAGCCGCCCCGTGTTCGGAAGCCGTCGCGCGCCTCCTCTCCGTGCTGTCCGGCGCCTCGTTCTGCGGCCGCCGTTCGCCTCCGCCTCCGCCTGCGCGGGAGCGCCGCCCTGGCGCCATGGCCCCGCCGCCGCCGAGCTCCGCTCCGCCCGCCCCGGCCGTTCGCGACCTCCCCGGGACCCTCTGCGGCCGCCGTTCGTCGCCAGGCCACCTCCCTGTCTTCCGCGCGCGCGGCCGTCCGGCGTCCTCCTGCGAGTCCGCGCTCGCCCGCGCCTCCCTCTCCTTCCGGCCCGGCCCCGAGCTCTGCCTCCATCCTCCGCTGTCCCGCGCCGGCAGCGCCATCCCGGCCTGCGTCGGCCTCGTCCGCTTCCGGCAGCCGCCACCTCCGTCTGCAGCGTCGCGCGTGCCCAAGCCCATGCCCTGTTTTTCCCTGTGCACGTCTCCTGTTCCTGCCGTTTGGGGTCCAGTACCTCTGTTGGGTATGCATATACAGGTGTATGGATGTGCTTGTGTGAGCTAACCCGACCAAGGTTGTTGGTTGCACCGATGAAGCGAGGTCACTAGAGGACTAACCAAGATCGTCATCAACGACAGAGACCGAGAACCCGGATGCCCAGATCCTCGACTCGGAGATGCCGGAAACACCAAGTTCGTCGAGACCCTGAAGACCCGTTCCCGGAGGCGAAGTCCGAACCCGACGCCGAACCAAGTACTCCCTCGCGGACGCTAAGTACTCCGCCACGGACCCGAAGACCGAGCCAAACCCGATGGCTCGACATGATCTTCCTCAGGGGATGCCAAGACACCGTCGAACCCCGCAGGCCTCCGACAGGGAACCGACAAGATCTACATCACGGACGCACCACCGACGCCGAGAACCCGGACGCCAAGATCACCGACACGGGTACGACATGAACTTCCCTCGGACCCGAAGACCACGATGAGGTTGGACCAAGATCCCCATCGGACAAGATCGTCACCAAGACCGGCCATGTTGAGATCCGAAGACCGATCCCGGAGTCCGAACCTTGATCCGCCGAACCCTGGACCTTGAGACCGACCCCGAACCCCGGAACCTCAAGTTCGTCGAGACCCCTCAATGTGTGAACCCCTTCCCGAAACCCTATTTTATAACATAATATAACTTGTCGCATATTAAATGTTCATGCATGCATATTGTCGTGTGGTTTGGGGGCCTTATGCCGATTCACCTAATAATTAAATATGGGGCCCATATGCGGGCAAATCTAGTCTCATATTGGCCTCATTTAAATTTGTGTAGCGAACCGGTAACTTATTTTGCCATGTTAAAACAACATTTAAATTGCGGGGGTTCTAAATAACTTGAACCATTTAATTAATTGTCGGGACCCCGGTTCCGCTTAATATGACCTAAATGCATCGCACCCTTGCCATGTCATGCATCATACATGCATTATGCCGATCTTCTGCCGTTGTATTAAATATTGCACCCGGTGTTTCTTCTAGTGTTTTGCTTCTTCGCGGATAAGGCCGTTGAGTTGATGCGAGTGTCGACCCGATCTTCGGATGAACCTTCGACAATGTTTTCAGGTGAGCATCTCCCCCCTTTCTACCTATCTTACTTTTATAGTATTTATTCCCTCCTGTTGATCTATTGCTATCTGTGTTGCGATGCTCTAGTTTCCGTACCCTTGATATTACTTGCAGCCTTATATTGCGTTGGACACATCCTATTACCTGTGGTTTGGTAGATAGTTGGACACATCCTATTACCTGTGGTTTGGTTTTTCCCTGTTTAACAACTAAAATTGAAATAAGCAGAGGCATCAGTGGGTGATAGAAAATATTTGGTTTCCGAACGCCCACTTGTGTCCCGTAGGACCCCGAGTACTTGATACCTGTTCCTTGATTTATCGCGCTATCCACATCCGGGAGGTATATGGGACCCCCCTTAGCCAGAGCTTGATTCAGTCTTATTTCTTGGGGCCACAAACTAGTTTGAGGTTTTATTTACGATCCTGTACTTATGCCATGTTTTACTTCTTTATTTACGATTGTGCGATGGATAGCACACTGTACTGTTTAGGTAAGCGGAATGTTTTCGCGGTATCGACAATCCCCGTTTGGGGTTCCCAGTCGTTTACAGCCATTGACGCAAACCTTGAGTCCGTCTCGGAGCTAGCTTACTTCGTTGCGGTTCTACTCAATGGGGTGGCCCCCTGAAATATTTCTGAATCCTGTGATTGCTTTGTCGTGAAAGCCTCGTTGGGTTTTGATTTGGTTTTTCCGAGGTCGATCGTGTGTGTGTTGCTATTTGTGCACCCCGGCCGGGTTAAAACTTTCTGAAAGCCGTGTCCGCGGTTATGGACGACTTGGAGCACAGTATCTCGACCATAGACAAGCATAACTAAAGTTTATTGCTATAAATTTGACTTTATAATGACTAGTAATCAGCTTCACTATAATGGAATGGCTAAATAATACTGTCCACAATTGCGTGTTGGAGTGTCGCTTGCGACCATTGTACCTGACTAGTAAGTATTGCAACCACAACGGAATGGCTAAATAAAAGTACCAACAACTGCTGGGTTTTGGGTTATCTCATGCTAATTGTATCTGACTAGTAAGTGTTGCCACTATAACGGAATGGTTAACTAAAAGTGCCCACTGCTTCCTTTATCAGGATGATTATCTAAACCTGACTAGTAATTACTGCAACAATAACGAATAAATAAAACTGCCAACTGTGTGAGTTCCTCGGTTGACTTCCTCGATCGGTCTCGAGGGGGAAACACCAGGATGGGTTTGTTTGATGGTAGTATCAGTTTTGGGTTCCGGATAGGTCCTTCTTACCCCTCTCTGATTGCCGACAGTTGTATCGAGTCTCTATAGGTTGTTTAGTGCATGCTGCGCCGCCGCTTCAGTCCACCATACCTATGTAGGCGAGGACCGCCGAATTCTAGCCTCGCCGTGTACTGGCCTCAGTACTGACGCTCCTCTTTTTCCTTTGCCCTTTGTCGGCACCCCTTTTGTTAAAGCAGGTTTTGAGATCGACGCCGTTAGCAGGGTTACCCTTCCGGCTTGGCCTGGGCAGGGTTATGGACGCCATTGGTTATTCTTCAGGGCTCTTAGCCTCATTTGCATCTTGTCCGTAGTCGGACGCTGTATCGTTTTACAGGTGATTTGGATCTTTGTATATTATATCTGTATTCTTGACTCTTGGAGTCGCTGTTATATATATCTGTTCTGTGGGTCCCATCGAGGACTGTTGTGTAATGTTATTACTTCGTTTTCCACCCGCACGAAAGTGCCTGGTGGGCACCTTTGAATCGTTTCTATGCAGGTTTGGCGGATTTCGCTAAAACTTGCATAGGGTCGATTCTGAGGGTGTTACAACTAGTCCCGGTTCGTCCATGTTCCAACGGCTAGGAGGCAGCAATCGACTAGTCCCGACTCGTTGGGGACCTCTAGTCCCGGATGGTAATACAAACCAGGACTAAAGGACTGCCCCCAACGGCTAGAAGGCAGGGGACCTTTAGTCCCGGACTGTATTACAAACCGGGACTAGAGGCCATGAACTAGTCCCGGTTTGTAATAGAGGCCAGGACTAAAGTGTTTCCTATATATTCACTGCACTGTTCAGCCCATGGCTATTTGTTGAGACCGAGCTAGCTCAAGTTCATCCCCATTTTTTGCCAAGATTTGTCAAGATTTGCTGGCATCCGTCAATCCAAACTTCTAAAAGGTTAGCAACTTCATTCTTTTATCTATCATTGTTAGTTTAGCTCAACCCTCTAGAAGTAGAGAGGGATTTCATACTTTAGAAGTAGAGGGAGTTTTAGATGTGCAATTTTAGGCAAATTTTGATTATGCAAAAATTTACTGAAAGTTGAGATGTGTATTTTTAGACTTTCGGAGCTCAGAATTGAATAAGATTTTCACTGCTAGATCAATAATAAAAATGTCAACATTTTTTATGTAATAGTTTTGTCCAATTCAAAAATTGGTGCATGTAAAATTATATATATATATATATGTGTGTGTGTGTGTGTGTGTGTGTGTGTTGTTAGTACACACTAAATTTTTAGATTTGAACAAGTAAATGTAGTAAAAATGATCCAAACTTTTTATAGGCAAAAACAGCCATCAGCTGCCGCGGAAGCCAAATTTGTAAATTACTACCGCGACAGAGAACGTCTAGTCCCGGCTCATGCTACAAATCGGGACTAAAAGTCCTCCACCCCCTCCCCCCCCCCCCCCCCCCGCGCGCGCTCTCCTACGCAGCCACGTGCAGAGACTTTAGTCCCAGTTCATAACTAACCCGAGACTAAAGCCTGGGACCTCCAGTCCCGATTCCGTAGTCCCGGTTGCAAAAACGGGACTAGAGCTTGTCTGGAACCAGGAATAGAGGCCCGTTCTCCACTAGTGTGAGTGGCACACCTCAGATACATCTGTAAAGATTGATTGACCCTTTCAATCTGTCCATCACTCTCAGGGTGATAAGAAGTACTCATGCTCAGCTTGGTGTCACATAGTTTCAACAGCTCCTTCCAAAAATTGCTAGTGAAAACTTTGTCTCTATCTGCAACAATAGAGATGAGAAAGCTATGCAACTTGATGACAGTATTGAACACTGCTTTAGCAACAGTGGCAGCTGAATAAGGGTGCTTCCGGGGAATAAAATGAGCATATTTGGTGAACCTGTCCACCACCACAAGGATAACATCATAACCAGCAGATTTTGATAGCCCCTCAATGAAATCCATAGAGATCTCCTGCCAGCAATGAAATCCATAGAGATCTCCTGCCAGGCACTTGTAGGAATTTTCAGTGGCTGCAACAAGCCTGGTGTTTTGCAATTCTCATGTTTTGCTTGTTTACAGATACTGCATTGTCTCACAAAATCTTCCACAACCCCCCTTCAGTCCAAACCAAGCAAAAAAAAATCTTGATTCATTTGTATGTAGCCTGCTTCCCAGAATGTCCCCCAATTGCACTAGAGTGAAAAGCCTGAATGATTTTGTGCTTAAGTCCCGTGTTAGCACAAATCTAGACCTTTGTCAAGAAATTTTAGTAGGCCACGTTGCAAAGATAACTCATCTGCATTCGAGCCAGTAATGGCTAGTTTAGTGAGCATCTCTTGTGCTTTAGAGTCCACTGCATAAGAATTCAATACTTCATGAATCCAAACAGTGTGGCAGCAAAGTTAGCATACATGCTAAAGACATTTCCTACTCTATAAAGAGCATTTGCAGCCAAATTCTCCAATCCTTTCTTGTAATAAAATGTAAACTTCAAACCAGCCAATTTAGACATTGCCTTTTCATGCAAATCTGAAGCCAACTCTTGGTCTTGCATGTTACACAAGTTGTGATGATCCGCCTTGATGATGAAGGGGCCTCTACACAAATAAGGCCTCCATTTATCCATAGCCATCATAATGTCTAAAAATTCCTTCTCATATATGGATAACTTCTTATTATTCACACTGAGAGCCTTGATGAAAAAGGCAATGGGATGTGCTTCTTGCATTAGCATAGCCCCTACTTTAGTAGCACAAGCATCTGTCTCCACATAGAATTGCTTAATGAAATATGGCATAGCCAAAACCGGGGTATTGCACATGGCTTGCTTCAAGGTGTCAAAAGCCATCTGAGCTTCAGGGGGCCAAACAAAACCAGTCTTCTTTAACAAGTTGGTGAGTGGCTTTGCAATAATTCCATACCCTTGTACAAAATTTCTGTAGTAGCCTATTAAACCTAGAAAACCCCTCAATTCAGTAGCATTAGAGGGTGTGGGTCATGCCTTCATTGCTTGTGTCTTCTATGAATCTGTAGCCACTCCCTTGTCAGATATCACATGTCCCAGATACTCCAATTGAGACTAAGCAAAGGAACATTTACTTCTCTTGACAAAGTATTTTTGGCCCTTGAGGACTTGGAAAACCTGAACCAAATGATTAATGTGCTCTGCCAAAGTGTGACTATATACCAGATTATCATCCATGAAAACCATGACAAACTCACTGAAAACTGAATCATAACACACTGAAAGGTAGCAGGGGCATTAGATAAACCAAAGGGCATGCCCCTAAATTGATACTGACCATGATGTGTCTTGAAAGTAGTTTTCAGCTCATCCTCAGGTACCATTATAATATGATGATACCCGGCTCTCATGTCCAATTTGGAGAAAACCTTGGCACCAGCCAATTCATCCAAAAGTTCATCTACTATTGGCATAGGGAATTTGCTTTTAATGGTTGCGTCATTGAGTTTTCTATAATCTATGCAAAACCTCCCTCTACCATCTTTCTTTTTGATCAATAAAACTGGAGATGCATAGGGAGTCATGCTAGGTACAATAGTACCACTTAGTAACATCTCTGTTACATGTCTCTCTATCTCATCTTTCTGCATAGGAGAATACCTGTATGGTCTGGAATTCACAGGGGTTGCACCAGGGACAAGATGAATGGCGTGATCAAATTTCCTATGAGGAGGCAAGGATTTTGGTTCTTGAAACACTTCCTAATATTGTTGCAAAAGATGTTGTAGCTCAGGACATTCCGATTCAGTGACAGAAATCTGAACCTCCTCACCAATCCAAGATAATTCAGCCATTGCCCATGCATCATGTGCAGCCAAGGATTTAGCCAACTATTCCATGGACAGAGACTGTAATTCACTGTGCGTCACAAGAATGAGCCCTTGGAGCTTCACTTGTGTGCCTTTGTATAGGAAGGAAATCCACTTCTGGTTCCATTCACAATGCATCAGACCCCACTTTTGCAACCATTCCATTCCAAGAATCCCATCATAACCTCCCAGATTCAGCACTTCCATATCTTGGGGGAATGTTAGTCCCTGGACCCACCAAGTAAAATTTGGGACCATTTGATTACACATCACAATTTCTCCATTGGCCACTTTCACCCTAGTTGCTTGTTCTTGAACAATGGGGAGCTATAACTGAGTCACCATGGTGTGATCAAGCAAATTGTGTGAACTGCCAAAGTCCACCAGTAATAACATACATTTATCTCCCACCATAGTTTGAAGTTGGATTGTACCACTATTGGTTGCGCCTAAGATTGCATTAGCTGAAACATGGCAATCATAATTCCCTGAACTATATTCCAACTAGTCAAGGATCTGATCAGACAAAATGTTAGTTGCTTCCATTTCCTTTACCTGCAGAGTTGCTGGAATGTTACACTAATGGCCATGCACATACTTTTCGCCACACTTAATGCACATACTTTTCGCCACACTTAAAGCACAGGCAATTAGCTCTCCTATAATCCTTGAGCTATCTAGCTTTTCGCAATTCTCCCTTCTCAAATTTTTTTGGAAAATAGGAAGATGTTCCAATTTCCTTTCCTCATACAGATGTGGTCTTCTTCAACACAGACTTGCCACATAATTTGGCTCTCTCAATAACCTCTTCCTGGACTGCGGCAAAGGCCGTTGCATCTGCTACTGAATTAGGTAACTGAACTTCAACAGCTGCTCTCAGCTCTTCCTTCAATTCTAAAATAAACCGTTGTACAAGCATTAGTCCCCCAATATGTGGATCATAGAGTTTGATCTGATAAACCAAAATATCAAATTGTTTCTTATACTCTTCCACTATTCCAGTCTGCTTTAGGGTCAACAACTCCCTGGTTTTGTCTGTGTATTTCCCTCGAACTCCAGCAGCACAGCTTCACAGAAAGTTGGCCAATCATGCTAAGGACATGTATGTTTGTACGCCTAATACCAATGAGCAGCGCTCTCCCTCATATACATCGTTGCCGCGGACACTTTGAACCCTTCAGCAATGTGATACAACTAAAAAAATCTATTGCAAGTGTCCACCCAAATACGCACATCAGTACCACTGAATTTTGGGAAATCCATCTTCGGCATCCACCCTTTTCTGTTGTCCTCTTTCCCATGGTCTGAGTTGACCACACTACTCGCACCCGAAGTAGGAGCTAAGGCATGAAAAGTTATCCAAGGAAGCAAGCGCTCTAAGGGAGGCTGGGGCGGTGGTGGTGGTTGTGGTGGTAACGGTGGGCGAGCCCCCATGATACTAGAGGGATCTCGTGGAGGAATTATCAAAGGGGGTGGCTCCATACCTCGAATTGATCTCAAGCTAAGCTGCTGTTGCTCGGCCTGAACCTTGCCCAATGTTACCATCGAGAGATTAACATTGACCTACATCTATTCCAACACCTCAGCATGCTTGTTCAATTTCAGATCGATCTCTCCCAGGTTCTGCTTCAAATTTCCCAGTGCTTCAAACTTTTCGTCCACCGCTGCGAACTTGTCCTAAATGAACTTCTTCAAGTCTTCCATTGATCCAAGCACGAAGCGTGTCTGCCGGTGTTGAGACCTTTGCTGGAGCCGTTGTAGCTCCCTCTTAACCACCCTCACGCCTATCTCGGATTTACAGCAAATTCCCAAGGGATTCCACCACCGATAGGTCGATGTTACAGGGACGGCGTCGAGGATTCGGAGAGCGGCAGGGAGCCGGGGCTCTTATACCAAGTGTGATACCCGTTTCCGCCGGTATGATTGTCGGGGTTAGGTTTTAAGGCCATAGAGAAGCAAGAGACGGGATCCAAAAGTAAGGACGGGGATTCGAGAGAGATGAGTGAGATGGAGCTCGGGTTATTTCTCTTTGATAATGAATACAGCGCCGTCAGCGAGCTTATAACCTGCTCCTGATTTCACGCAACACGGTCCGCACTTTTCTAGGGCCCATACACACTTGTCCTCAGGTCCATACACGGCCCATGGCCCAAGACACACCAGCTCAGCTAAGGCTACGATACTCAGGTGTTACATGCAGGCCCTACGAATATAATTAAGTACTCCTCCATTTCAAAATATAAGATGTTTTAGCTTTGTGAAGCAAATATATCTAAACTAGTTTTAGTACGTAGGTTCACTCCAAACTTGAATGAATCTATACTAAAATAAGTCTAGATATATTTTCTTTACAAACCTAGAACATCTTATATTTTGAAACGGAGGAAGTATATGACAGAGAATAGTACACTAAAGAGATCGAGTTCCTAGTTGGTTCAGTTATAATGTCTTGATTATCAACAAGAAGTGAAAATACGAATTTTACTCAATTTTTTGGGACATTGACTGATTTTAAATGAAAATACCAAATGAAATTGCGGATGTAACTATGGAATGTGATTAAAACAGATTTATCCTTGCCCATTGAGCTGCTCCAGGTCCAGGCGAAATGTCCGAATTTGCATATACATACTCGAACTCTGATGTTTACTCTCACTGGTCAAATGTGTAGACATTATTTTTACGGTGGCTCTGGAAAGAAGTAACACCTGACCTGTGCTTGGATCTAAAAGTAACAAGGTCAAACGCTTAACTTATTTAACCAATGGTGCACTGATCAAGGCAGCTGCAAATCTGGCATGATTACCTTTCTATATAGATCCGGGCTAACCCTAAATATAGCAGAAAAGCAGTTGCAGTTCAGTGTAACCGGGTCGTCGCAACAGAGGGCAAACAAACATTATAAGCACATGGATAAACTATACAATTGTTTTTCCGAAATAGAGGTGGCCTCTTCATTAAAATGATTAGAACAATTGAAAATACCAATTTTAAGCACGTGGATAAGCACATGGATAAACTATACAATTTTAAATAAGCACATGATTAGAACAATTGAAATTGAAAATAAGCACATGGATAAACTATACAATTTTAAATGAAAATACCAATTGAAATTGCAGTTGCTACTATGTAATATGATTAGAACAGATTTATCCTTGCCCATTGAGCTGCTCCCGGCCCAGGTCAAATATGTAATGTCCAAGTTTGCATAGATACACAACTCGAACTCTGGTATATCTATTCTCACTGGTCAATGTGTAGGCATTATTTTTACGGTAGCTTTGGAAAGAAGAAGTAACAGCTGACCTTCGTAAGAAAGTGCTAGGATTTAAATGTAACAAAAGGTCAAACGCATGCTACACCACGTTTAACTTAATTAATCACTGGCAGCAGATCGCGCCAGCTGCAAATCTGGCATGACAACCTTTCTATATAGATCCGCAATAACCATAAATATAGCAGAAAACCAGTTCCAGCTCACACTGTATCCCGGTCGCCGCAATAGTGGGCAAGCAGTATAGGCACACAAGATAAAGTATACATATAAGTTTCACGATTCGATCTTGAGGATTGAGCGAAGCAACTTATACTCGAAGCCCGATGCAGATGGCAGACCAACGAGTCAGGAGCATCACGTTTGGGAACACCTTGGGCAATGGAGCAGATCAAGTAACCGATCCCTTCTGATGAGAATCTGCAAGCCATCAGAAAATCGATTAATCTAAGCAGATAAGAATTCCTTTCTGATACGCTAAGCGATTCTGCAGCACGCCACTGGAAACTAATTGCATTTCTCGAGAAACTTAATCTATGGTGATCTGGACAAATGGGGTATACTCCATGTAAGACCTTCAGTACATTTTACGAAATTTCACCATATCTAGGGGTTCCCTTGCCATTTCTTACCATCTTCCACAACAAGACCGCATCAGCACACATACATAACCGGGATGGCAGTAAAACCACATTACCTGCCCGGCCTAGCAGGAAAGGTCACCCAGGAAGCCTCAAAACAGAGCAACTGCTTGAGTCACCATAGTACACGCCACCTAGACCCACATGCACCCTGATGCAACTAGCTCAGATCCCTCCGGCTTATAAATCATCGGCCTATATATGTATCTGTGGCGAAGGTGACATACCTGGTACCGGCTGTTTCTGCAGGTAGCTTGCTTGCTGCAGAGCAGGATGGCACCGACGCTGAGGCTGGTGCTGGCTCTCACAGTCACGGCGTGCTATGCCGCTACCGTCTGTGCAGCCCCTGGCGGGGACATCAACCTGTGGCCAATGCCCGCGTCGGTGAGCCGCGGGGCCAAGACGATCTACGCCGCCAAGGACCTCAAGCTGTCGACAACGGGGAGCAACTACACTGACGGGAAGGCCATCCTGGCAGGCGCGTTCAAGAGGATGGTGGCGGTCATCCAGATGGGCCATGCCGTCCATGGAAGCTACGACGGCCTCCCCGTGCTTGCCGGTGTCACAGTAGTTGTCACTTCTCTGGACGATGAGGTACGGATATTGTAACATGTTTCATGAGCTGCACTGCAGGATCGCTTCCTTTGTTTTTCTTCTTATGCTCTGCATTTTGCTCTCCAGCTCAAGTTGGGGGTGGATGAATCGTACAAGCTGATTGTGCCTGAAACTGGCAATCCGATATATGCCAGAATTGAGGTCAGTAAAAGATCTGTGCTCAACCTCAACATAAGAAGCTTCTTTTAGATGTCCTCCATGTGCATTTACAATATGTATCCCCTGCAAAGAGTTCTCTAAATGAGTCGCAGTGCTCCTACAGTTTTGAGAATTTTCTAAAAACAAAGAACTCTGGCAGATGGTATACAAGTAGTATTTAAGCATGCATTGACTTTTTTTTTCTGAATATGAATAACAATGTGACGTTCATACAACTGTGTAGATACTAGAAAATAAGGATTTGCAGCGATATTTTCGATTTTGTATAACATGTCCGAACGAGAAGGTTCGGCAACCCTAGCATACCCATTCTTTTGCAAGCTGTTGTCCACTTTAACAAACTGTGACACACAGTTGATATCACTTAAACAAATTTTGCAGGCCAAAACAGTTTTTGGAGCGCTTCATGCTTTAGAGGTAAAGTTGCAAGATTCATGATAGAATGGACCACTAGATAAAGTTATGGAAACAATACACAACCTTATCCCTAAGCTGTTATTGTTGCAGACATTCAGCCAATTGTGCTACTTTGATTTTATTTTGAGTGTAACTCGACTTGATTCGGCTCCATGGACTATCATCGACAATCCCAGATTTCCTTATCGAGGACTTCTTATTGGTAAGACGTAATCTGAATTCTGCCATCATATTGCAAAACTGTAAATGGCTTCAAAATTCACAGCAGCTGTGCTTAAAAATTGGATTCAGCCGAGTTAATTACAAACGGTCAATGTAGGTTAAATTGAATTGGATCCAACTGTTTCTCGGATCATCTAGTCGCCTCTATAAGTTATCATCGCTTGAATAGATTGACTACTAAGTTGCTATGCTTAAACAGCATAAATGAATCAACTGTGACACACTAATGTAACACACTAAAATTAGACAAACGCACAAAAAATGTAACCGAGCATACCATAAAGTCTTGTATTTATGTCTTGAAACTTCTAATCATGATTTTTTTTCCTGCACAATATTCAGATTATATTTCATTTTCTTTTCAACCAACATCGCAAGTAACATAAGGACTGTTAGCATATGTTTTATTTCCTTTATTTGATATGCTTCAGATGCATAATACATCTAAAACCCTTGATTTTCATGTAAATATACTGACATAATGCCTTTTTTTTATCCGTGCACTATTTGAAGAAAGCTATTCATATTAATGTGTGTATTACATGTTGCAGATACTGCAAGGCATTATCTTCCTGTCCCAGTAATCAAAGGTGTAATCGATTCAATGACCTACAGTAAGTTGGTATGTTCCAACTTTATACACTCAAACAAGCTCTTTAATCCTAACTTCAAATTCTTTCCTTCATTATAGTGGTCTTCTATGTATGCTTCATATGATACATCTACCCTTTCACCATGCAGAATGTTCTTCATTGGCACATCGTGGACCACCAGTCATTTCCTCTCGAGATACCTTCATATCCAAAGTTATGGAATGGTGCATACTCTTGGGCAGAAAAATATACAATGAATGATGCCCTTGACATTGTACAGTGAGTTTCTCTTTTACCGGCGGAGCTCTTGCCATTAAGTTATTACTTATTACCTAGAATAGTAAGTACCAAATGATGAGCATGCCATCAACTATGCAAAATAGCCCACTTAAGATTGCACAGGGAACTCATAAAATAAGGAATATTTTTTAAATAATACCCATCTTCTCCTGAGATTGATGTATTACAATGGTTTATCAATAATTTGCAGATATGCTGAAAAACGAGGTGTGAATGTCTTAGCCGAGATAGACATCCCAGGCCATGCTCGCTCATGGTAAGACGCTAGTTCTACATAAATTATGCAATAAGAAAGTCTCTCTCTAGAAAATATGCTCTGTGGAGAAGTTTTATTGATGCGATATGAAATCATTTGCTCTTGTTGTACTGAATGCTTACACTACATTATTTGAATCCAGAAGGTAGAATTAAACTTAGAAGCCGGTGAAAAAAACCGCTCACATCTCGCGTCGCCCCGCGTGGGCGACGGATAGGCCCTCCTCCGCGCGCCCCCTACAACCTCTCCTCTCCCCTTCCTCCCCTGCCGCCGCCGGACAAAGCTCGTGAGGTGCAGGTGGCGGCGGGTCAGCTTCTACTAGTGCACTTGCAGGGTCTCTGTGGGGTAGCTCGGTCGGCAGCGGTGCGGTGATGGGTGGCGGTCCTTGGCTCGACGGTGCGCGGGTAGGCGTGGCCACGGCAAGGCTTTGGGAGTGGGATGCGGCTGCGGGCGGCGCGCTGCTGCAGGTTGGTGGCATCAGGAGGTGAGGGTCCTCATGGCCCAGATCTAGGCCCATTCGGGCCCGATCTGGGTTAGGAAGGCCCTGGCTAGGCGTGCGCTATGCCTGTCCCCTGCTCATGGTGTGGCTTGGGTATCAGATTTAGGCCATGCGGGCTGAGTTCTGGTGATCTCCCGGCAGATCCATTTGTGGTTCTGCGGACAACTCGGAGGCGCCGTGTTCGTCCTGCTCGTTGCACTCCAGCTGCCCCCATGCAGTTAGGATCTAGGTCAGGTGGGCTTGGATCTTGGCGCCTGCCTCCTCCACCTTGTCGATGGCCACACGGTGGCAGTGCACACCATACCGAGAGTGCGAGACTCCTCAGACCGGCGGCGGTCCGGCAGGCCCGGGTGAACACGGTGGCGACAGAGCTGCTGCTTGGCGGCAGGGATCTGTGATGGCAAATACTCTAGTGAGCGGAGGTGTAGAGACTAGTGTTGAGGTTGGCGATGACGGTGGCACACCCTTGCTGCAGTGTGACGGCGAGGCTTCACGGGCCTATTCGGGTTCAGCCGGGCTACGAAGGGCCCAGTTTGCTCCTTCTGCTGCATCCGGTAGGTTACCGCATTCTGACGATGGAGGTAGTTCACTCTCGTGTGCTGATGTACCGTTGACCCTCGCCGAAGTTTCTCCCTTTCAATTTTACCGGCCTCGCAACATGGGTCACGGTGACACTACAGTGGTGACTGCAAGACAGTGGTAGCGTGTGCTGGTGGGCAGCGAGCTTGGTGGAGCAATACTAAGCGTCCAAGAGTGTGGGTTTTTGAGGGGCCGGGAAAATCCCTGTCGTCTTGACACCGACATGGTGACGCTTGCGGGTGTCGCCTTTCTTCCTAAAGGGCATCGGGTGTATCTCTTCCCTACCTCCTGTAGCGTACCGGGGGAAACCCTAGGACCTATCCGGGAAGTAGCATCATTGTCGTCGCTTCCCTTCTTGGAGGTACTGCTTGGTATGCGGCGCTTTGTATTGTAGTGCTAGGCGCATGGTGGTACTTCTCCGGAGGGTGCAGCAGTTGTGAGTTATCTCTGTTTTCGTTGAACCGCCATTGTAGGTTTTGTTTTCTTTTCTTTCTTCTTGTTTTATTTTGGGCTTGACTTGTGTTGTTTTTCCCCAGCCTTGTTCGCAAAGTTGTATCAGGTGGTTACTATATTAATATAGCAGGGAGAAATCCTATCTCGAGGAGAATGAAACTTAGAAATGTAATTATATAAAAAGTATGCGATAGAAATAATCGTGCAGAAGTGTCTGAACATTCGGTATATTTCTATTGCTTCAGGGGTGTTGGATACCCGGAATTGTGGCCATCAGCTATCTGTCAACAACCACTTGATGTCAGCAACAACTTTACATTTAAAGTGATTGATGGAATTCTTTCAGGTAATGCACACACAATGAAAAAAAATCTGTTAAGACTTGAACCATACTAAGTGTCAGTCAACATTTTGAAAGATCCAGCATGAATACACCTTTTTCACAAAAAGGAAGACAGCTTGCAATTTATATTAAATTCGGCAACATTAATAAAATGACCTGAAAAGACGTACATCCACTTGCATAGAATAGCATAACACAATGGTAATGTTATTTTTTTCCATTCAGATATTAGCAAGGTTTTTAAGTTCAAGTTTGTCCATTTGGGAGGTGATGAAGTCGATACAAGTAAGTTTGCAGAAACCTTTAGTTTGCAGAAACCTAAATCTGTTAATATACTATTCATTCTTTACTATTAATTTCAGGTTGCTGGACTACCACACCACGCATTAAAGCATGGTATGTACTTTAGATACTCATAAATAATAAACAATGTGATACATTCATATGAGCTTTATAAAGTTGGTCATTACAGTTATCAGTATGTGTTTGGCTACTAATCCATTTGGACGTCTTTTTACTGATGTGCAGGTTAATTCTAAATGGTATGAATGAATCTGATGCCTACAGACATTTTGTGCTGAGAGCTCAAAAGATAGCAATTTCGTACGGCTACGATGTTATTAACTGGTAGAGCAACTTGTATGGCTACGATGTTTTTTCATATCCAAACATTTGTACTAGCCATGCTCCTTAAACACTTCTGTCATGCTTGTAGGGAAGAAACATTTAACAACTTCGGGGACAAGTTGGACCGCAACACTGTGGTGCATAACTGGTATTTACTAAATGCATGGTGCTTTCATTTTCTATAACCTTACCGGCATCCGTATTGGATAAATAATAAATAACTCGGTATTTGAGCATCAGACATTAACAACTGGTAGTTTTGTTATCATTATTCAATAGGCTTGGAGGGGGAGTTGCAAAGAAAGTCGTTACTGCTGGTCTCAGATGCATTGTGAGCAACCAGGATAAGTGGTACCTAGATCACTTGGATGCTTTATGGCCAGGATTTTACATGAATGAACCATTGACAAATATCACCAACCCGGAACAACAGAAGTTGGTTCTTGGTGGCGAGGTATGCATGTGGGGTGAACAAATAGATGCATCTGACATTCAACAAACCATTTGGCCACGTGCTGCGGCAGCTGCAGGTATAATGAACATACTATTTTCGACTTTAGATATACTTACTAGATGTTGGTATGCTATAGCAAGAACTACTTACTACATTTTTTATCTATATGTTACAAAAAAATATAATAGAACTTACAGTGCTATGGTTGATCATAATAAACTAGCGCAAGGTATAACATACGTACCTAGGCAATTGATAGATTGTCCTCTCTGTTATCTGTCTATCCGGCAGAGCTAATGTTAACTGAGATGCTTACAGTTCGACAACTAAAAGACTAGTGCAGAGTCAAGCACCTGGTATATGCATCATGAGTATAGAAGTGTGTTAATATGGTGTGTTTTCTAGTGGAAAGATTACAACATACTAGTTAAGAAGGTTACTTCTGGTGTGTATTGCTTTGTATGTAACTAGAGGAAAAGGAGAAGTAGATCAACTCAATATAAAGCATAAAAAAGCTACCCCTCCATCATGTTGCTTGGACTCACCAATTCGCTTATACTATTTTGAAGAGCGGCTGTGGACTCCCATTGAGAAGCTTGCAAAGGACCCAGCATCAGTCACCGCGAGATTGGCACGTTTCAGGTGTTTGCTGAATGCAAGAGGGGTCGCCGCTGCACCACTAGCTGGATTTGGCCGCACAGCGCCATCAGAACCAGGATCCTGTATTAGCCAGTAGGATATTTATAATTAGTATAAATATTATTCATACAGGAGTAAACATTGGGAAAGTTCTGTGCGGCAAGGGGATATTTCAGTAATATTGCATTCTCCTTTTACGACTGTACCCAGTTTGCTATATGTGCCCCTGTTTTACTTTTGGTGGACTATTTCAAGTAATACTTAATCGAGTGAGAAAATCCACCGAAACCAACAAGTGCCTGGATAGATAAATGACTGCAACAATCATATGGAGAAATAGGATACTGTATATCATTTGGAGATCGATATAAATTTTTTTTTGACAGATCCCTGAGATCGATACTAAATAGTACTAGTGGAATCACCAGTTTCATCTTTCCATCAGCACACAGCGCAAAGAAATCATACTCCTACTATATGTGAAGGCATAGGGTGCATGGAATCATCTTCCCTCAACGAATTTTCTACACTTGGGGAGAAAAAGAGCATTACCCGAGCGCGAGGGACTCGCAGAGGATCTCGAGTGCGCGAGTGCGTAGCCGTCGAAATAGGAGGGGACCCCTGCTGCTGGGAGGGGGCGGAGGTATCGGGCTGCGCGCGCCGCGGCCTGTCGCTAGCTCTGCTTCCGGCTGCGGCCGCATCACCGCACCTCCGTGGCTCCGTCTGCCGAGCAGAAAGTTAGGGTCTGTTTGGTTCCTGCCCCAGTCAAACCTGGACAACGGGCCGTGCCTGGGCGGGCCGGTCCGCGGCACGCCAAAAAAGCCAGGCCCGAGCCCGGCCCGTGGCTTGACGGGCCGTGCCCGTGCCGCGTCTCTGGGCCGGCCCGTTTAGCAGGTGTTAGGTGGAAAAGTTGAATATATATGCAAAATAGAAGTGCCTAAAGTTCGAACCCACAACCTGTAGGCCTACCGCAATCCCCTCGACCAACAAAGCAGTGAATATTAGATGGTATAGTATAGATTAGGTCTCTTTTGTATATAAAATTTGACGAGCCAGTAGAAAAAGACCATGGCCCAGCGTGCCGCGGGCCCGCCCGTCAGGAGCCGGGGACGGGCTTGGGCCGCCAGGTGGGGCACGGTACGTTGCTTGACGAGCCACAGCGGGCCGTGCACGTGCCGAGCCGGGGCCATGTCGGGCCGGCCCATTGGCCAGATTGCCCCCAGCTCACCCTACCAAAATATTGGTCATGCCAATCTTTTGCATGCCCATGGATTATGTGTTTGTTGCCTTCATGGATTCTGAATGCGGAGTTTCTAAACTAGGGTGTGTCTGTCCCCTCAATCTGGATCGTCCATGTGTGTGAGATTCGTTATCTTTTCTACGAGAATGGATAACATATGGACATCTAACTTTTCGTCTAAGAAAAACTTTAGAGCCCCATTATGCGAAGTTTTTTATTTTTTTGGGTGCATAGTAAATATAAAAATAATTTTTAAAAACTATGAGCTCTTCCCGACCAGTTCCATTCACTGAGGACGGATGGTGCCATCATTTTTTTTATTTTGGAGAGAATTTGTTTGTTGATTATTAGCAAATTACGCACGGTAAAAATATATAAAAGAAACATGTATTAGCAAATACACACGACAAGTGGCATCTCCATTAGGACAACCGGACGTCAAACTGCTTTTTTGTCGTGTTCCAAAGAAAATGCACACAACAAAGAGTCTTTACCGAGCCTTTGTTTTCCGTGTATTCTTTGCCGAGTGTTATACACGGCAGAGAGATTTTCCCGTGTATTTTAGCCTTTTAGTGGGTTGCTCATCCACTCGGCAAAAGCATGTTTCTTGTAGCGGGAGAGGCATTTTATCAGTCGATGGAGCATGACATACCTGCATTTCCATGCTTATCATGAAGACCTCGTGTGATTTTGTTGTTCAATGTTGTCGTGTGTCCATCGCCCACTAGACAAACCTGAAGATCGACCAAGCTAGGTGATCTAGACTTAAGCAAACCATGACCATGGAGAAGTTCCTGACATCACTCCTCATCAGCGCGATCAAGCATCTGGTCTTGGGGCGGCAGCACTGTAGGGGTTCGTAGCATGGAAAACAAAAAATTTCTACCGCATGCAAACAAACAAGGCAAGATCTATCTACTAGATTGTAGCAACGAGTCGATGGAATAACTCACCCTCGAAGATTCCAAATTGTTTAACGAGAGCAGATTCTCGTGGGTGATGTAGTCGTACTCTTGCCGATCTCAAGATCGTGTAGACGATCCTTCCGGCGCTGCGTTCCGGCAGTGCTTCCGCAGTCGGTCACACGTTCGGTACTCGATGAAGACCTTCCTCTCCCTTGTTCCAGCAGGCAGCGGAGGTTGTAGCACTCTCCTCGCGATTCCGGCAGCACGACGGTGTGGTACCGGAAGTAGAGGGGAGATCTCGCAGGGCTTCGCCTTAAGCCGGAGCGAGTATGGTGGACTATGAGAGAGGCCTCGGTGATCTAGGGTTTAGACACACCAAGGAGAGAGTGCTAGGCCGGCGGCTAGGGCTTGGGGAAAGCCCCAAGTCAGCGGCTAGGGTTTGCCCTAGGGCGGCGGCGGCTGCAGGAGGGCCGGCGGCTAGGGCTAGGGTTTTGGGTGGTGGAGGTGTAGGTCTAGAGGGGCAGCCCTGCCCCTTCTTTTATAGGTGGGAGGGCGCGGCCAAGGGGGAGGGAGTCCTCCCCCAACTCGGCCTCCAAGGCCGGCGGTGGAGGGAGAGGAACTCCTCCCCAAGTAGGTTTCCTACTCTCCCTCCACCAAGCAAACTTGCCGTTTGACTTTTCAAATTGGCGTTTTACTTTTCAAACTAGGATTTGATTTATCCCTTTATTTTGCTCAGCGATGACACCTAGTACATGATGCAACCATTCCAACTTGTTATGACACATTCATGTACCCTTCCCCTCCGGAGTGCCGGACCTTCCGGAACCTTCTAGAACATTCCCGATGAAAACACCGGAACCATTCTCCAACCCCGAAACAGGACTTTCCTTATATGAATCTTATTCTCCGGACCATTCCGGATCTCCTCGTGATATCCCGGATCCCATCCGAGACTCCGAACAACATTCGATCTCTTACTCATCATTCCATAACTACTCAACAACATCGAATCCTTAAGTGTGTCTCCCTACGGTTCGTGAATTATGCGGACATGATCGAGACACTTCTCCGATCAATAACCAATAGAGGAATCTGGAAATTCATATGGTTCCCACATATTTCTACGATTACTTTGCAATCGAATGAACCACTTACATACGATACCAATTTTCCTTTGTCTCACGATAGTTTACTTATCCGAGGTTTTGATCGTCGGTATCTCTGCATACCTAGTTCAACCTCGTTACTAATAAGTACTCTTTTCTCGTTCCCATGATATGTGATCCCTTGTGAGCTAGTCACATGCTTGCAAGACAATTGGATGACATTCCACCGAGAGGGCCCAGAGTATATCTATCCGTCATATGGATGGACAAATCCCACTCTTGATCCATGTGTCTCAACCAATACTTTCCGAACACTCAATGCCACCTTTATAACCACCCAGTTACGGTTTGGTGTTCGATGTCATCAAAGCATCCTTCCGGTGATGGTGATATGCATGATCTCATGATCGAAGGAATTATGTTACTATGTATCAGAAAGCATATAGCAATTGAACTATTAAAATGACTTGATCTTTATGCTACGCTTATCTATAGGAGTATGTCCATCATATCATTCTCCTAACGATATGATCTTGTTGTTAATAACATCTCAATGTTCATGATAGGGAAGCCACAATCATTTATTAACCAACAAGCTAGTATTATAAAGAGGCTTTACTAGGGACTCTAATTTAGTTTACAAATCACACAAGTATTAATGTTTCCTTGTTAATACTATTATAGCATGAATATAAACATTTATCATAAACACAAAGATATAATAATAACTACATTTATTATTACCTCTAGGGCATATCTCCAACAAGCACCATGAAGCCGGAGGTGGCTAACAAGGCTGACCCTAAGAAGCAGGGACACAGACAAGGAGGGCTAGTTAGAGGGCAGACCCTCTCTAATGTGTCACCCCCTTAATAAAATCCAGCAGGCCTAATACTAGTACTCCCTCTGATCCATATTACTTGTCATTGAAATGGATGTATCTAGCACTAAAATATGTCTAGATATATCCATTTTAGTGACAAGTAATATGGATAAGAGGGAGTAGTATTTAAGCTCAAGTTGATGTAATTATGCACTAATGGCTGCGGCTAATTACGCGATTACACATGTAGTCTTGCACGCACAGAACCCTAGCAAACACAAGCAGGGACGGAGACATGGAGTTCGTGAATGTCTGATTGGTCATGTCCATGATCTCCTCTCTCAAGTCTTAATCAGATCGATCAACCTACGTACCACCGCGGATGCCGACGATCGTGGTCCCTTACTTGTCGAACGACCCCGCACCACCGGTTTATTAGTCGAAGTACACATATAGAGTATAGAAATACAGGTACGTACTAACAAGTTGATCTAGTTTTTATTTTCCTTCAGTTTAGCTATACCTATTTGGTTAAAAAATAAAGAGAAAGAATATGAGTTATTTACACGCCAATTGCTTTGATCTTGAATCTGGCTTATAGTGTTTGAAATTTGGATCAAGTCGATGGTGACCCGTGTTAGTATAGCCATATTTAAACTTGCCAATGGTATAATTTCCCATTGTTATACGCTTGCCATGTCTGAATCCTCCATGCATTATTACCCTTATTGCACGCTTAGAGCATCTCTAACTCAACCCTTAAAAACATAAACACATGGCACTGAAAACAGGTTTTACGATCTAAAACTGGCCGGGATAGAACAGACACCGTAAACCGTACCGCTAAACACACTGGGCCCCTATGGCCCATAATTTCTAAAAAAAATCTGGCTCTCATCGTCCCTTAGCATCGTGCTTGCAAAGTCTGCCCCCACGTGGCCGCTGTCAGCGCAAGCCCGCATCACCCCTTGAATATGGTATCAGAGCAGGAGGTCCTAGAATCAAATCCTGGCCAACGCAAGAATTAAAAATAAATATTGCGGCTCCCAAAATATACGTCACAATAGGCCAAAGGGCGAAAGACGTAGGGTGAGTGTTGAAATATATTGCCTAGCCCTTTCTATCAGTTTGGACTGTTGGTTGCGTTGGCTAGTGCATGCAATTCACTGCCTGGGCACGCCATGCTCTGTGCTTCCTGCGCAGCCCCCATGCAGGCCACGAGCGCCGCCCCACGCGGCCCTATGCCGCTCTGCTTAGGTCCCCCGCGCATCCCCGCCGTCCCTCACGTGCCGCCGCCGGTCATGGCCACGAGGTCCTCTACTCAGCTGGTAAACATTGAAAATGAGTCCATTGGTGCCTAATTCGTCGAAATCTGGTCGAGATTCGCCAAAATTTGGGGCGTTGTGGCAAAAGTTGGCCGGATTCCGGCGAGTTCCACGGCAGAACTGTCACACCTGCCCTTTTACCGGTATGATTGCCGATGTGAGGCCCGGTCGATAGACTGAAATCGGGAGAGAGAGAACAACATAGAGGGAGAGATAGCAAGCAGAGTTGGTTCTGTTCCTTTCTTCATACTTGTTCAATGGCTTGCTCGCAGCCATAAGTTCCTTCTTATCATCATCATGCCAAATGGTAAGCCCATTGCAGCCAGCCCATGACCCATATCCGCTGAGCCCAATTTATCATAATGCACGGACATGATATTACCGCCCCCAAGAAATATTGCTTGCCCCCCAGCATTGGTTGTCGCAGTAACCCATTGACGATTTCTTCTAGATTGCCGCAGATTCTCAATGAATTTCTTGGAGAACTGAAAGAAGTACAAACCTTCAAGCTTGAATTCTCACTTGTTCTTGTTTAGTACAGAATATCCATCCTCCAATGGAATAGACACCAAAATGCCCGGATCCCATTTTTCATACTGAAGCCGACTCTCAAATATGTTAGCAGCACTGGCATCTTCCACGCTGGCTATTGCATCTCTAAGAAAATTCATCATAATTCCTAGGTCCTATTAGACAAAAAGCTCAACTGCAATAAGTACTACTGCCATGTTGTCCTTCCAACCCATTGAATCAATTAACAGATTATTCTTGGAATAAACAATGGCATGTCCAACAAAGAACGCACTATTTGAAGCCAAGGTTGCAACCGTTGAATCTCATCTCCAGGATCCCAAGAGATATGTAACTCAAGTAAGCTTTGGCATGAGAACCCTTCGGTTGTCCCTTCCATGATTTGTCTGACTAAAGATGCTTGGGGTGCCACGAATTGATACTGAAATGATATTGCGTAAGTCTTGTGTGGGAACCCAGTGTATCGCGACAACTTGGTCAGACCAACTCCATAATCAACAGGACTGTCTACACAACAATTCCCTGAAACTCATGACAAGTAGCCATACCATGCTCAATGAACAACGACTAGTCACCGACGTGAGTAAGCACGATGTCAGCAAGCTCCTCATCTGACGCCATCTCCTTGAAAAACCTTTCAACACACACATCCTATGCAAAAGCCAAACAAAATTTCCCAAACAGATACATGCCACCAACATGAGTGACCACATCATCGCGAATCTCATCATCCCACATGACATGTTTCAGTGGCTCTTCAGAGGCTAACTTGTAGGCTGCTACAAGTTCCTTGTTAACTGACACATCCAACATTCGTAGCATTTCTGGTCAACACACATGAAGGGGTCCTCGGGCAGCAATGCAGTGCCAACATCCTTCTTACTATTAGGGCAGTGCATGTGGCGGCTGATTTGAATCTTATTGTGCATCTTAGTCTGGACTAGTGGCTGACTTTGCATCAAGAATTTTGCTATCATCAAGATCATGATGCTCTTCGGCACTATGTAAGAGTTTCTGATCAATTCCAGGACCAAATGCATGAAGCATCGTAGCTATGACACTTGTCTTGCTAGGAATTTCCTCAAACACCATGGGTGCACCAATGTGTATCACCATCTCAAAATCGCAAGTGGCTACCATCCTAGCCGTGAGGAGCAGCGGGAGAGTAGATGTAGCCACCACATCAGTGCTCTCCACCACCACAACTGGAATTGGAATGCCCACATTAGCGATTTGGGGCATGAGGCATGGCGTTGAGGACTTGTTGAGCATCACGGATGGGATGACCTCTGTTTCCTGCCCTAAGGAATCCTGGCGGCGTTTGATGCACTCCCGAAGACGCATGATTTCTGCCAGACTCGTATCAATCGAGCGGGATAGCTCCTCCATCTGCTTTCCCCGCTGGAGAGAGAGGTTGAGGCTGGCCACTGTCGGCGTCACAAAAAGCTGCGTGGCCGTGGTGGTCACCTGCACCTCTTGCTTCTTGGGCTTCCAGGAATCCTATAGGCGAGCAATACGAACCAAAGTCGCATCGGTCGAATTCGAGCGCTCTTGAACCTCCTTCATCCACTCGAACGATAGCCTGAGGCTCGCCATGGACGCCGCTAACGCTGCATCTGTCGTTGCTGGTGCAACCCCCATCGTGTTGAGGACCAACTACGTCTGCATCGAAGGCTTGGAAGGCGCCGTGGTGGTTCCTCGCTGGACCGAGCCAACCAACTCCCGGAATTACAAAGACGAGGTGTGGATCGAGATCGAACCCCCAATCTCCTACCGCTCGCCGGGATTTTACAGCTCAAGATCCCGCAAATTGGGAATGCACACACGAATCCTAGCCCCCGAGGATCGCGGAATTGGAGATTTTTTTTGGAGGAATCGTTGTCTCTAATACTAGATTGTCACACCCGCCCCTTTTGCTGGTATGATTGCTGACGTGAGGCCCGATTGATAGTATGAAATCGAGAGTAGAGAGAACAACAGAGAGGGAGAGATAGAAAGTAGAGTTGGCTATGTTCCTTTCTTCAGACTTGATCGATGGCTTGCTCCCAGCCGATTGATTGATTCGGCTAAGGAAACAGTGAATGCAAAGGTTGTGATGTTAGTTTTTCAGATCCCCTTAATAATATTTTCAGTTTGGGTGTTTTTACAATGTCTGTTTTCTGCATTTTTCTCGTGCAAAACCAAAAACTAGCGGTTATTTAACGAGCCGCAGAGGGCAAGTGCCCAGAAGCTCCCCCCCCCCCCCCCCCCGCATATAGGCTATGTCCTTTTCCACCAGCTAGCATGTTGATGGCCATATGTTCTGCTTTGTTGGAAAACTTCTATTCCCATATTAACTGTCGATGAATCGGATGTATATGGACATGTTTTAGCGCCAGATATATTCAACTCAGCAACAATTAATATTGATCAGAGGGACTAGCACATATCTTTTTTTTGTATATTGTCTTTAGTAATTGATGCATCCAATGTAACATAGAAATATAAGACAAAAAAGTTTAATTAGATCAGTGCGTGATCCATGGATATTTTTGTATTTTTTATTACTTTTAATCTTCTTTGTACCCTTGTTGATGATTATTAATAGATCGGTGGAATTTTCTAAAAAAAAGTGATAATTACATGCCTACTTGTGGGCACACGACCGCTTCATGTAGCTACTTCTTTTCTCCTCGCATAACACATTCATAAAGAAGACCAATGGATCTTTGTTTTACTCCTCACATAATACATTCATAAAGAAGACCAACGGATCTTTGTTTTAAGTGTTCGTTTCAATTGTATTACTCTTTTTTTTTATTTTCAATTGAGATTTATAATTGTTTCAAAAAATATGAGTCAGTTTACACCATAAAGATTTAGTAATCATGCGAACAATTAACTCATCTGTCACTTAGTAGGTTCACTTACTAACAAACGAATTTGCTTGATTCATTTTCATATATGTTCCAAACTTCCAATCCATTAAGATTCATCTCCATCTCCACAACTCAAATGACAATAAGAATCTTAGAGGTGGCAGCAAAACACATGCTGAACAACTGTGAATAACATTGGATTACAGATCCATGCAAGCAATTTGTCATACCAGATAAGCTCATACTCATACAGTACTCTAACTTCGTAGGTAAGTCCATAATAAAGACGACATTTTCAAGGGGCATCAACTATAGGTCTACTATAAATCAACTATAGGTCTACTATAATAATCTGTGACGTGTTGTGGGCGCACCATCTCTGCATCATCTACTTTCTTCCTCCTCGCATAATGCATTCATAAAAAAGACCAACAGATCTTGATCTTGTCGTAAGTTTTCATTTTTATTGACTATTTAATTTTCACAGATGTTTATAATTTTTTAAAATATATGATATGAATTTACATGTTAAAAAATTAATGATCAAGCAAACAATCTACCCATTTGTAAGTCAGATAGTAAGTTGACCTATTTCTTGAGAAACATTCATACTATAAAACAGAAGAATTTGCTTGTTTAATTTTCATATATATATATGTTCCATCTAGTAACATTCACCTAAACTTCACACCTCAACAGTAAGAATCTTAGAGGTGGCCGCAAAACGCATGCATAACAGCTGCTAATAACACTGGAATACAGCAAGCAATTTGTCATTTCAGATAAGCTCATACAATAATTCGACTTCATAGGTAAGTTTATAAAGAAGACTGACAATTCCCAAGACAGCAGTATCACTCACATCTTACAACTAAACCATAAGAGAATGAAGCTTAGAGAGGTGGCATTCAGTAGAAGAACTACGAATAACATTGGAATACAGACCCATGCAAGCAATTTGTCATTTTAGATAAGCTCATACAATAATTCGACTTCATAGGTAAGTTCCGACGACAATTCCCAAAGAAAGCAGTAGAGGTGGCATAACAGAATGAAGCTTGGAGAGGTGGCATTCAGTAGAACAAGCTACTAATTAGAGCATACCCAAAAGCGCTAGTATCATTGGCAGACATTAAGTTTTCTTTCCTTTGTTGGAAAAGCAGAGACAGTATTCCAGGAGGAGCGTCTGAGCAATGGTGAAAGGACGGATCTGAGTTGTTGTTCCAGGAAACATGCAGGAGATGGTCTCTACGTTGTTGTTGCTTAGGTCATACCTGTTGATGTGATCAGTAGAATAACCATCAATTGAGTAGTAGATGCAGTTGCGGTCAAGGGAGTTGAGCCAGTTACCATCAACTAAGGACTTTTTCGGCCAGTTGCCGTCAACATCAAGCGACAGACACCTATCAGCAAGGAACAGCGCCCTGCTGCCAATGTTTGTAACAGGTTCTAGCAATTTTTGGCCAAGGTTGACCCTGTAAACTTGAATAGTTTCCTTTTCAGTTCCTCTAACACACATGCGGTCAGGCTTAATAAGCTTAAGCTTCACAAGAAGCAGTTCCCCGGAAGACACTACAAGAAAGAGTTGGACAGGGTCATTATTCAAGGACTTCTCAATCAGCTCATCGTAATAGAGAATGTCATCATCCAAGGACTTGTCAATCAGCTCATCATGACAATCCAGCGCCGTGCCCACTATCTTGAGTAATTTTCCATCGAAGTCGACCACATAAAGGTCACCGGCATAGGACACCAGACTTTTAAAGAAGAAATAGTCGCATTCCCAGCTTTCGAACTGAACCGGCCAGAGCTGGCTGGTGGCATCAGCACAGTAAACCATGTCACTGTCCCAATCTTGAAACGAGAAGAAAAGATTGGGGTTAATGCCGGGGGCCGCTGCAATGCGCAATCTTTTTTCCTGAGGAATCGGCGCAGCGAAGGGGAGCATGTCGCGAGTGAAAGGGTTGACGAGCATAGCGGTGTGCAGCCCTGCTTTCAGCGAAGCAAGAAGGAGCATACCATCGGAGGCCCCAAGCAGTGTGTACTTGCTGCCATACCCGAACAACGGGATGCGGCGGCGGAGGAAGCGCCCCGTGGAGAGGTGGAGGAAGAGCCGGTCGTCGTTGCCGCCATCCTTGGGCTCCTCCTGGTCGATCATGACCCAGTCGCGTGGGCGAAAGCGGAGATCGTCGCCGGCGCCCAGTGGAGTTGGCTTGGGGACGGCGACGCGCCAGTTGTGGCAGACGGCCCTCATGTCAAGGTACGCGTCGACGTCGCTGGTTGCCAACAGCAGGTCGGCCACCACGCGAACGAAATCCATTGGAAGATCCGACCATTCCGCCATGACGATGCTCTTGGAGAACGATTCTTACAAAGTGGTAGCAGTGGGAAAGCCGGAGCGTGGCTGCTAGCTTCGTCCCCGGCCAATCCCGACCAACGTATGGGATGGATCGAGCTGCAGTGGATGGAGTTGGGAGAGAGTGGCGGCGGCGGCGATGGGAGCGTGAGAGGAGTGGCGGCGATGGCGTGGATGGATTTTGGGGAAAGTGGCGACGATGGAGTGAATGGATTTGGGGAAAGTGGCGGCGATGGATTCGCAATTTCCTTCTAGTAGTATTATAAACAGCGACGTAGGGCCCAGTGTGCAGCGAGCGATTGCGCTGCGGTGAGACAGACCAACGCATTCCCCATTTCTCTCGCGCGCTGGCCATGGAGCTCGCCGGCGCCACGGTGACAGGCCCTGAAGAGCTTGCCCACTAATTAACAGAGGATTTCACGAATTCAGATAGATTGCACATTGAAATTCAGAAGAGTAGCTGTATTGTGTTTCAACGAAGATCTCTGATAAGAGTTTACATGACAACTAATGAAGCTACTCTATCTAGATACACCAGAGTGGTGGTAGTATTTTTCAGATACCCTTTTCTATTACAACTCTATCGACTTATAGCTTGCGAGAAGGAAACGTGTGCCGTGCGTTAGCTAGTAACAGAGCACAGACAGGTTGGCATCGGTGACGCGATGAATCCCTGGTAGCAGATGACGTGGCACCAGCTCAGCAACTTGCCCCGCTATCAGACAACCACCAGATGAAGTTATCCTCAGTTGTTATATGTGATAGTGCAGGGGTGTCAGTATCCTGACAGTTGCTACCTCCTGAAGAAGATCCTTGTCCTCGAGGATCAGTAGAAGGAAACCACTTGCGAATGGTTGCAGCATAGAAGTCAGGGAACGTCGTCTTGATAAATCCCGCATCTTCCCACGTAGCATCGTCCGGGGACATGTTGAGCCATTGCACAAGCCACTGTGACACCAGAACAGGATGGCGAGGGACATCTCGAGTATCAAGCACCAAGACTGGTTCTGTCTTTGATATTGCCTTTGTCATCAACCAAAGGTAAGTCAGGTGATGGAATTGCTTTGAGCCCCAGATGTTTCTTCAATTGGCTAACGTGAAACACATTGTGAATTTGAGTGTCAGGAGGAAGTAATAGCTTATATGCCACATGACCAATCTTCTTCAGCACACGAAAAGGACTGTAGAACTTGGTCGCTAGCTTCAGGCCATGTTTCACATCAAATGCCGCCATACGATAAGGTTGGAGTTTGACATAAACCATATCACCAATCTAAAATTGACGTTCTGTGCGCTTGGTATCGGCATATTTCTTCATACGCAGTTGAGCATGTTGAAGATTTGCCTTGAGTTGCTGTAACATTTGTTCCTTCTGCTGTAAGAATTCTCTAGCGTCAGGTTCTATAGGTCCCGTAACTGAAATCTCGCTGATCAGAGGAGCAGGAAAACCATATAAAGCATGGAAGAGAGTGAACTTAGTGGCAGTATGATAGGCTGAGTTGTACCATCATTCTGCAAGGGACAACCAGAAACTCCATTTCTTGGGTTCATTGAAAGCCATGCTGCGCAGATACGATTCAAGGCATTGGTTCACGCGCTCTGTCTGTCCATCAGACTGTAGGTGGTACGCTGTGTTCATACACAGATCAACTTTCAGAGTTTTGAAAATTTGTTGCCAAAACTTACTAGTAAAGATGCGATCGCGATCATTGACAATTGACTTGGGCATGCCATGTAACATGAAGATATTGTCAATGAAAGCCTGAACCACTATATTCACTGTGTATGGGTGGGAAAGAGGAATAAAATGTGCATATTTTGTCAGACGACAGACAACCACCAATATGATCTCCTTGCCATTGGATTTCGGTAATCCTTCCACAAAATCCATTGAGATATGACGCCATGCCATATCAGGAATAGGCAAGGGTACTAGCATTCCAGGATAGTGACAATGTTCAGATTTAGCACGCTGACAAGTTAGGCATTACTGAATGAAGAGTTCAACATCTTTGTGCATGTTTGGCCAGTAGAAAATTCTCTTGATACGTTTATAGGTGGCACGAATTCCCGAGTGACCACCCAAGGGAAAGGAATGAAAGGTATCCAACAGTTCGTTCTTAAGGGTGTTGTCTGCACCAACTGTGATATGTCCTTTATACCTCAAAATGCCAGATTGGTAAGTAAAGTTGTCAGGCAGAAGAGTCCCGGCTGTAGCTTGACTGATGAGCTGCTTGCAGTGATCATCCTGGGCATATGAGGATTCAATATCTTTTGTCCAAGTAGGACTGACAGTAGTGATGGCCAGAAGTTGATCTTTGCGAGACAAAGCATCTGCCACTCTATTATACTGCCCTTTCTTGTACTCAATGACATAGTCAAACTCGAGTAACTTGAGGAGCAATTTATATTGCATTCCAGTGGTGACTCATTGTTCATTCATAAATTTCAAACTCTGATGGTCTGTCTTGATGATTAGTTTACTGCCCAACAAGTAATGGCGCCACTTCTTGATAGATTCCAATATTGCAATTGCTTCTTTTTTATATGTTGAAAGTGCAGATGCTTTTACTCCTAGAGCTTTGTTGTATAAGGCAATGGGCTTCTTGTTTTGCATTAAAACTCCACCAATCCCACTTCCTGAAGCATCACACTCAAGAATAAAAGGTGAGGTGAAATTTGGTAAAGCCAAAACAAGAGCTATAGTCATGGAGTGTTTAAGCTGTTCAAAAGCTGCAGTTTTTTGATCAGACCAAACAAATGAATCCTTTTTAAGTATGTCATAAAAGGTTTGCATATCTGGCCATAACCTTGAATGAAACGCCTATAATATCCAGTTAGGCCCAAGAAACTTCGTAGCTGAGTAACTGTTGTAGGAAGTTTCCATTGTTTAATAGCTGTGACCTTCTCTAGATCTATAGCAACACCAGCCTGAGATATAATATGGCTCAGATACTCCACTTGAGGTGAACCAAAACTGCATTTGCTTTCCTTAAGGAAAAGAGAATGTTTCCTCAGAATTTCTAAGACAATTGTCAAGTGGTGTTGATGTTCTGCTAGGGACTGGCTATATATAAGAATGTCATCAAAGAATACCAAAAAAAATTGCCTCAAATATTCACTAAAAATGGAATTCATCAATGCTTGAAAAGTACCAGGGGCATTTGTAAGGCCAAAAGGCATGACCAAAAATTCAAAATGGCCATTGTAAGTGGAGAAAGCAGTTTTGGGAATATCAGCAGGCTTCATTCTAATCTGATGGTACCCTGACCTGAGATCCAATTTGGTGAAAATGACTGCACCATTGAGCTCATCCAACAAATCCTCAATTACAGGGATAGGGAACTTTTTTTTACTATTATGGCATTCAGCCTGCGATAATCAATACACAGACGCCAAGATCCATCTTTCTTCCTGACTAAAATAGATGGTGCAGCATAAGGACTGTCACTAGCTTTAATTATCCCTTTCTCCAACAACTCATGTATTTGATTTTCCATTTCATTTCTTCTACAAATTTGGAACTCTGTACGGCCTAGCAGCATGGGGTGTAGCATTAGCTTGCAAGGGAATTTCATGGTCACATGCCCTTGCTGGAGGTAACTCAGTAGGTGTTTGGAATAAATCCTGATACTGAGATAATAATGATTGTAGTGATTCTGGTATCACCTGTGTTTTCTGGTCATGACTATTAACCTGCATGTGCAATAGATAACCCATGCTACCTTTGCTACACATCTTGTCAACAGTGTCTGCAGATATATATTTAATATCAGTTGTGATGCTTGCATTAGGTAGTCTGACCAATTTCTTCTCCGAGGTATGAACTGCCACACATTTGTATTCCCAGTCAAATGTTACTGGTCCATGATTCTTCATCCAATCACTGCCTAAAACAACATCATAACCTTTCAGGTCCAGCAAGGTGAAGGAATGGTTGAATTTGACTGCACAAATGGTGAAATTACATTCAACAATATGTCCTCCAGAGTGTAATTCTCCTCCTCCAGCTACAGTCACAGTCTTGGTTGGGTTATTGAGAATTTCACAGTGAGTTTTCAAAGCAAAGTGCATATCAATGAAGGTATTGGTGCTACCTGAATCCACCAATGCCAATCCTCTCTTGCCTCCAATGCAAATGTTGACTGCAATAGTATCCCATGTTTTGTTTCCCGAGAGAGATTGGGCTGAAATATGCATGAGATGGGGTTGTTGTGGCATCCCGCAAAACCACTACTAGAAAATCACGTTGTTTTTGTGCATTGCATCATCATGACCGCATGCTCATGTCATCATGCCACATTGCATTTGAGCATCGTCATCATCTTGCATTTGCTTGCATAAAACTATTTTTGAAAAACCTGGTTTTGTTTTCTAAACGCCCCGTCTTTAATTCAAACGCCAAACCCGGGTCTCCGGATATTTTGTTTTGGCTGCTATCGGTTTGCAAACGGCCCGTTTAAAACAAATAAAATATTAAATTATTTTAGTGGGGGCAGTCGAACGGGCCGAAACGACCCGAACGACCACCCCCAGAAATAAAAACCGGTCCACCTAAAATACTACAGCTACCCAACCTAATCTACCCACACCCCCTCCACCTCACCCCACCCAATCGGCTCTCGCCACCTCACCTCTCCTCTCTTCCCCACCCAATCCCATGCTGCCACCTAGGCTAAGCCCACCCCCACTCCCTCACAACACACCCCACACACACGCAGCCAACCCACCCCCACTCCCTCACCACCACACACACACTCACACCAGCCGCACCCTCTCCTCCTGGGCCCACCTAGCAGACCCCACACCCCGCACACACCCTCCCTGCCCGCGTCCACCCCCGACCCCTCAGGCGCTCGCCCCGCCGCCAAGCAGAGCGCGCCGGCCCCGGCCTCCGGCTCCCCTCCCGACCACGCCCCCGGTCGCTGCTCCTCGCCCTCCTCCCTGCCCACTCCGCCGTCCGCCTCCCTCTGGCCCGGACCGCCGCCAGCGTCCCCGCCCGGAGCCGTCGCTCGCCCCGGCCGCCTCCTCCCCTCCCGTCGCCCGCGGCCCCTCCTCGCCAGGCCCTTGCGGCCGCGTCCTCCTCTGCCCCGCGTGAGCTCTTCCCCCGAGCGCCGCCGCGGTGCTCCACCCCGCCTTCTCCTTCCTCGAGCCCGCCTCCCCTTCCTCCCGCGGCGGCTTCCCTGGCCCGCTCGCCCCGGAGCTCTAGCGCGCCGCCTCTCTCTGGCCTGCGAGCGCCTCAACCCCGTCTTCTGGCCGCCCTCCTCCTGCTCGGGCTCGGCACCCGCGGCGATCCCTGGCTCTCCCCTCTTTGCCGGCGGCCGCAGGAGCTCGCTCAGGCCGCCATCTCGTCGGCCTTTGCCTGTTGTCGCGACCCATCTTGGCCTCGGGCCTGCGCCGTCCTGCATGCCACCCATCGCCGTCGTCGTCGATGTCTGGTTCCCCAGCTTTCATCGCTGCAACAGAGCGAGTTTGGCCACGCGTGTACATGCCTATGTGTTCGCCATCTCTTATCTGCTTCCTTTCTGATGTCCGGGTGATCCATAGAATGTCTTTTGATCTGTGGCTCCTATGGACATCTCGTGTGTACCGGTGTACACATGCCTTTCTTTTGGCCTAGTGGCGCATGTGGCTGCTCGTGTATCTGGTGATGTGAAGATGTGGTAGTAGTGGGGTACTGCTACGTGCCTACCCCTACACAAGTTCGACAACGTCTCACAAGGATTCAATGAACCACCGGCGCCCTGATATACAAGACTGGTCCATCGGAACGCCAAGTTCGCCGAGAACCTAGATGCCAAGCTCTTCTCATCGACAGGATCGACCCGATCCGGAATGCCAAGTACTCCTTCCGAACCCGAACCCTCGGAACCGCCGAGCTCGCCGAGACCCCGGTGCGACAAGTACCCCTTTTCCGGACGCCAAGATCACCGACACGTAACGACAAGACCCCGCTGTTTTGATGCCGCACCTTGGACACCAAGATCTACGGACACCGAGAACCCTGAACCCAAACCCCGAACCCCGGAACCAAGATCTGCCGAACCCTAATGTGTGACCCCTTTTCTCGAGCCCTATTTTTATAAGTGAAAGATCAAATTGTTGCATATCAACTTGTCATACTTGCATGCATATTTGTGTGGTTTGGGGGCCTTATGCCGATTCACCTCATAATTAAATATGGGGCCCATATGCGGGCAAATCTAGTCTCGTACTGGCCTCATTTAAACTTGTGTAGCGAACCGGTGATATAATTTTGTCTTGTTAAGACAACATCTAAATTGCGGGGTAGCTAAACAACATGAACCACCTAATTAATTGTCGGGACCCCGGTTCCGCTTAATATGACCTAATTGCATCGCATCTTTGCCATGCCATGCACCATGCATGCATCATGCCGATCTTCTGCCGTTGTATTAAATATTGCATCCGGTGTTTATTCTAGTGTTTTGCTTCTTCGCGGATAAGGCCGTTGAGTTGATGTGAGCTTCGCCCCGATCTTCGGATGAACCCTTCGGCAATGCTTTTCAGGCGAGCATCTCCCTCTTTCTACCTATCTTACTTTTCTAGTATTTTTTCCCTCCTGTTGATCTATTGCTATCTGTGTCGCGATGCTCTAGTTTCCGTACCCGTGAAATCCCTTGCAGCCCTATATTGCCTCGGACACACCCTATTACCTGTTGTTTGGTAGATAGTTGGACTTGCGCGTCGTAGTCGCTTGCTCAAGTGCTGTTGCGTGTCGTCAAGTGCCACAGTTGTCGGAGTAATGCCGCATGTTGATGTTGTGGATGATCATGGCTTTACTTATCGTTCACTTTAATTCCTGTTTAACAACTAAAATTGAAGTAAGCAGAGGCATCGGTGGGTGATAGATAATATTTGGTTTTCGAACGCCCACTTGTGTCCCGTAGGACCCCGAGTACTTGATACCTGTTTCTTGATTTATCGCGCTATCCACATCCGGGAGGTATATGGGACCCCCCTTAGCCAGAGCTTGATTTAGTCTTATTTCTTGGGGCCACAAACTAGTTTGAGGTTTTATTTACGATCCTGTACTTATGCCGTGCTACTGCTTTATTTATGATTGTGCGAGGAGCACACTGTACTGTTTAGGATCGGGACACGATTCCGCGGTGTCGACAAGCTCAGTTTTGGGTTCCCAGTCGTTCACAGCCGTCCACCCAAACCTCGGGTCCGTCTCGGAGCTAGCTTACTTCGTTGCGGGTGTACTCCAAGGGGTGCCCCCCTGAAATATTTCTGAATCCTGTGATTGCTTTGTCGTGAAGGCCTCGTTGGGTTTTGATTTGGTTTTTCCGAGGTTGATCGAGTGTGTGTTGCTATTTGTGCACCCCGGCCGGGTTAAAACTTTCTGAAAGCCGTGTCCGCGGTTATGGACGACTTGGAGCACAGTATCTCGATCATAGACAAGCATAACTGAAGTAGTGCTATAAATTTGACTTTATAATGACTAGTAATCAGCTTCACTATAATGGAATGGCTAAATAAAACTGCCAACAATTGCTTGTGTGGAAGTCGCTTGCGACCATTGTACCTGACTAGTAAGTATTGCAACTATAACAGAATGGCTGAATAAAAGTACCAACAACTGCTGGGTTTTGGGTTATCTCATGCTAAATGTATCTGACTAGTAAGTGCCGCAACTACAACGGAATGGTTAACTAAAACGACCCACTGTTTATTTTATCAGGACGATTATCTACACCTGACTAGTAATTGCTGCAACAATAACTGAATACATAAAACTGCCAACTGTGTGAGTTCCTCGGTTGACTTCCTCGTTGGTCTCGAGGGGGGAAACGCCAGGATGGGTTTGTGTGATGATATTATCAGGTTGGATCCGAATAGGTCTTCCTTACCCCTCTCTGATAGCCGCCAGTAGAATCGAGTCTCTATAGGTTGTTTAGTGCATGCTGCCGCTGCCGCTTCAGTCCACCATACCTATGTAGGCGAGGACCGCCGAATTCTAGTCTCGCCGTGTACTGGCCTCAGTACTGACGCTCCTCTTTTTCCTTTGCCCTTTGTCGGCACCCCTTTTGCTTAAGCAGGTTTTGAGATCGACGTCGTTAGCAGGGTTACCCTTCCGGCTTGGCCTGGGCAGGGTTATGGACGCCATTGGTTATTCTTCAGGGCTCTTAGCCCCATTTGCACCTTGTCCGTAGCTGGACGCTCTATCGTTTTCAAGGTGATTTGGATCTTTGTATATTATATCTGTATTCTTGACTCATGGAGTCGCTGTTGTATATATCTGTTCTGTGGGTCCCATCGAGGACTGTTGTGTAATGTTATTACTTCGTTTTCCACCCGCACGAAAGTGCCTGGTGGGCACCTTCGAATCGTTTCTATGCGGGTTTCGCTAAAACTTGCATAGGTCCGATTCTGAGGGTGTTACAGTTGTGGTTCTAAAGCTTCATCCTGTGACCCTTGTTGTTCAGAGATATCAATTTCCTCCAACTCTTGTTGAGGAATTGGTTCTTCAACCGCTGCAGTCAACACATGTAGTGTGGGTGCTTGAGGGCATTTGTGGCCAGGTTGCCAAGGACCATTGCATCGCCAGCATACTCCAGGTTTCCTCGCAGGTGGTGGAACATATGGTTGCTTCTCAGGTGGAGGAGGACCCAACAGTCGTTGTGGCTGTTGACCCTGTCTATATGTAAGAAATCCAGCATGCTTTTGTGCTTTTGCTGTAGCTAGCAATCCACACTCATAATCCCTGGCCATCCAATAAGCATTGGAAAGTGTAGTAGGACGTTGAGGTCGAAGATTGCATTTGATTTCTGGCCTCAATCCATTAACAAAACTCACAATATAGTAGTGCTCTTGGAGATAAGGGTGTTCCTCTCTGATAACTGCCATGAGTTCCTCAAATTTGTCAGTGTAGTCTCAAACTGACATAGAGTACTTTTGACTGAATGAAACTTCTCCAAAAGTTTATAAATGCTTGCTTGAGCAAATCTATCACAGATGAGCCTACATAACTGTTCCCAAGACATCTCCTGCTGCAAGATTTTAGTGCTCCTGAGCCAATTATCTGTCCTCCCAGTAATGTATGTTTGAGCTAAATCCACCTTGCATTCGTCAGGTACTTGAGATAACTCAAAATACTTTGTTACTTGTCGAATCCATCCCAATGGGTTCTCTCCATGAAAGCAAGGAAAATCCATTTTGGGACCTTTAGCAATGTTTTTCATAAACTGAGCAGCTCGTTCAGATTTATACTGAGTAATAGCAGGTTTCTCCACATTGACAGCTAAGGCAAATGATTGAGGATTGGGGTGTTGTTTCTGCAATGGGGACTCCAATTTACATGATCTACAGCTTTACCATTGACCTGTAACACTGCTAATGCTCTATTACGTTCATGAATATCTTTAACAATTTCATGTTGTTTTAAGAGAATCTCCTGTTCCTTGATAGTGTAACTAGCGCCGGGTGTCTCAGGATCAGGTGTGGGAGGGCGGTTGATTTTACCTTCCAGTCGCTTCAGATGATCGAATATGTCATGCTGTACTTGATCATTCTTCAGCAACAGAGTTTCCATGCGATCCACCTTAATGTCCAGAGCTTCCACTTTTTCCAAGCGCTCGTGTACTGCTTCTAGCTGAGTCTAAATTCCATCTTGCTTGTTGCCAATAGCACAAACTTCTCCTCGCAGCGCCTCTACTTCCACCTCTAACTCCTGATGCTTAGTGCGAGTTGGCATCTCCACCTAATCCAATTGGTTCCGGAATTTTACATGAGGACAAGCCTCGAACCCTCACCAGCGATCAGGCTCTTCTATAGTCGTCACACTCCACGCCGCCGAGAAGCACACGGACCGAATTCGTGACCGAAATTTTACCACCAGAGAAGGGAGTCTCCAGCAACCGCCACGAGTCGTTTAGTTTGTGACCGATTGATGCCGCCGCCGTCGACCTCGTCCGTGAGATGGACCGCCGCCGCAGATCTCACCCGATCGATGGGATTTTATGAGAGAGATCAACCATCGAACGAATAGACCCGATTCGCCACCGCCTAGAAAGGAGTCTCTGATACCAACTGATAGGCCATAAAGAGCTTGCCCACTAATTAACAGAGGATTTCACGAATTCAGATAGATTGCACGCTAAAATTCAGAAGAGTAGCTATATTGTGTTTCAACGAAGATCTCTGATAGGAGTTTACATGACAACTAATGAAGCTACTCTATCTAGATACACCAGAGTGGTGATAATATTTTTCAGATACCCTTTTCTGTTACAACTTTATCGACTTATAGCTTGCGAGAAGGAAACGTGCGCCGTGCGTTAGCTAGTAACAGAGCACGGACATGTTGGCATCGGTGACGCAATGAATCCCTGGTAGCAGATGACGTGGGTGCTAGCTCAGCAACTTGCCCGCTATCAGACAACCACCAGATGAAGTTATCCTCAGTTGTTATATGTGACACTGCAGGGGCGTCAGTATCCTGACACACGGCCTGTCATTCTCCCGCACCATCGCCTCGCCATTCCCCCGCACCAGAACGATGGCCGAACCCAAAACCCTGGCCGCATTTCTTCTCCACCTTCCCCGCTCTATCCCAGGAACCACGACCAGCGCGAGCCTCTCTGTCGATCTATTCTTCCCGTGTTGCGCGCTTTTCCAGGGGATACTGCTGCACGCCGGCGGCCAGCGAAGTGCGTAGCTCCGGGCCCTTCTCCACATCGACCTCCTCCGCATCTCCCGACTCGCTTGCCGTCCCTGCAGGTCAGGACCCCCCGTCCATGTCACTTCTGGTTCCAAGTTCAGGTTTTTGGTGGATTATATGGTAGTTTTACATCCTGGATTAGATGCTAGCTGAACTGGATAACAACATTGATCTGGATGATCTCTTCATTACCCAGATATTGATTTCAGTGGCTACTCAATTCTCCATGAGCCACCTATGTATGAACCTGATTCAACTTCTTTACTACGTCATGGAATTGGTTCATGAAAGTTAGGCTCTGGCTCAACTTTCCTGTAAGGCTTAGAGCATCTCCAGTCAGTTCCCAGGACCAGGGCGATTTTTTTGGTTCGGACGTTGAAAATTGGCCCAGCCGCGTTTTCAGGACCCCGGTTTTGTCCCGATTTGGAAAAAGTTTGGTCCGGACTTTTCAGGCCATTTCCGGGTTGTTGTGAACGTCCTAGAAATGCCGGACAAAGAGAAAATGGGCGTGGGCCAATCTTGTCGACGAGACAGTCCCATTCCCTACACCCACTCGCCTAGACTGCAGCGAACAGCTCCCCCAACTGTATCTGTCTATGACTTCGCCGACGAAGCTCCACCACGCCGAGCCGTATTCACGCCTCTAGATAGGCTCGTCGCACTCGCCGCCCCTGTCCCCTCGGCCTAGGCCATCTTTCGCCACCCAAACTTCGCCGTAGCTCGGCTTCAGTGCGAGCTCCCACCACCTTGCCCGCAAAGTGTTTAGCATTTTGCCAGTTCAGCCATCGACTCCGACGACGAGGAGATGTCCGTCGTGTTTCTGGAAGCGGAGAACGCTGCTGCCGCCGAAGATGCAGAGCACATGCAGATCCTCGCCTCCCTCGCCCGGCTGTACGTGCAGACGGCAACGCCGAAGCGTGGAGGTTCGACGAAGTGTTGCCGGAAGTGCAAGTCAAGGCAGTGGATGGAGGGCTACTCATGTTGTACGCCGACTACTTCGCCCACGAGCCGCTGCATGAAGAGGCCGTGTTTCGGCATCGTTTTAGGATGAGCCGGCAGCTCTTCCTTGAGATCGTGCATGCCATCCGGGGGTTCGACCCCTATTTCGTGTGCAAGAAGGACTGCACCGGCATGGTTGGGTTTTCCTCCCTGCATAAGTGCACAGTGGCGATGAGGTTGCTTGCATATGGAGCGTCGGGTGACAGTGCCGATGACTACCTCCGTATGGCCGAGTTGTAACACCCTCAGAATCGGACCTATGCAAGTTTCAGCGCTTCCCGCCAAAACCCGCATAGAAACGATTCAAAGGTGCCCACCCGACACTTTCGTGCGGGTGGAAAACGAAGTAATAACATTACACAACAGTCCTCGATGGGACCCACAGAACAGATATATATAACAGCGACTCAAAGAGTCAAGAATACAGATATAATATACAAAGATCCAAATCACCTGTAAAACGGTACAGCGTCCGGCTACGGACAAGATGCAAATGGGGCTAAGAGCCCTGAAGAATAACCAATGGCGTCCATAACCCTGCCCAGGCCAAGCCGGAAGGGTAACCCTGCTAACGTCGTCGATCTCAAAACCTGCTTAAACAAAAGGGGTGCCGACAAAGGGCAAAGGAAAAAGAGGAGCGTCAGTACTGAGGCCAGTACACGGCGAGACTAGAATTCGGCGGTCCTCGCCTACAAAGGTATGGTGGACTGGAGCGGCAGCGACAGCATGCACTGAACAACCTATAGAGACTCGATACAACTGGCGGCAATCAGAGAGGGGTAAGAAGGACCTATCCGGAACCAACCTGATACTATCATCAAACAAACCCATCCTGGCGTTTCCCCCTCGAGACCAAACGAGGAAGTCAACCGAGGAACTCACACAGTAGGCAGTTTTACTTATTCGGTTATCGTTGCAGCAATTACTAGTCAGGTATAGATAATCGTCCTGATAAAAGAAGCAGTGGGCCCTTTTAGTTAATCATTCCGTTGTAGTTGCAACAATTACTAATCAGATACAGATAGCATGAGATAAACCCAAAACCCAGCAGTTGTTGGTATTTTAATTAGCCATTCCGTTGTAGTTGCAATACTTACTAGTCAGATACAATTGTCGCAAGCGACAAGCCAAACAAGAAAATGTGGGCAGTTTTAGTTAGCCATTCCATTGTAGTGAAGCTGATTACTAGTCATTATAAAGTCAAATTTATAGCAATAAACTTTAGTTATGCTTGTCTATGGTCGAGATACTGTGCTCCAAGTCGTCCATAACCGCGGACACGGCTTTCAGAAAGTTTTACCCGGCCGGGGTGCACCAATAGCAACACACACTCGATCAACCTCGGAAAAACCAAATCAAAACCCAACGAGGCTTTCACGACAAAGCAATCACAGGATTCAGAAATATTTCAGGGGGCCACCCCATTGAGTAGACCCGCAACGAAGTAAGCAAGCTCCGAGACGGACTCAAGGTTTGCGCCAATGGCTGTAAACGACTGGGAACCCGAAAGTGTGGCTGGGCTTGTCGATACCGCGAAAACATTCCGCTTACCTAAACAGTACAGTGTGCTCCTCGCACAATCGTAAATAAAGCAGTAAAGCATGGCATAAGTACAGGATCGTAAATAAAACCTCAAACTAGTTTGTGGCCCCAAGAAATAAGACTGAATCAAGCTCTGGCTAAGGGGGGTCCCATATACCGCCCAGATGTGGATAGCGCGATAAATCAAGGAACAGGTATCAAGTACTCGGGGTCCTACGGGACACAAGTGGGCGTTCGGAAACCAAATATTATCTATCACCCACCGATGCCTCTGCTTATTTCAATTTTAGTTGTTAGACAGGAATTAAAGTGAGCGATAAGTAAAACCATGATCATATCCAACGTCAACATGCGGCAATACATCAACAACTGTGGCACTTGACGACACGCAACAACACTTGAGCAAGCGACTACGACGCGCAAGTCCAACTATCTACCAAACAACAGGTAATAGGATGTGTCCAAGGCAATATAGGGCTGCACGGTAAATCCAGGTACGGAAAACTAAAGCATCGCAACACAGATAGCAATAGATCAATAGGAGGGAATAAATACTATAAAGTAAGGTAGGTAGAAAGGGAGAGATGCTCGCCTGAAAACATTGCCGAAGGTTCGACCGAAGATCGGGGAGAAGCTCACATCAACTCAACGGCCCAATCCGCGAAGAAGCAAAACACTAGAATAAACACCGGACGCACTATTTAATACAACGGCAAAAGATCGGCATGATGCATGTATGATGTATGGCATGGCAAAGATGCGATGCAATTAGGTCATATTAAGCGGAACCGGGGTCCCGACAATTAATTAAATGGTTCAAGTTGTTTAACTACCCCGCAATTAAATGTTGTATTAACATGGCAAAAGATAGTACTGGTTCGCTACACAAGTTTAAATGAGGCCAATATGAGACTAGATTTGCCCGCATATAGGCCCCATATTTAATTAAGAGGTGAATCGGCATAAGGCCCCCAAACCACACAAATATGCATGCAAGTATGGCAATTAAATATGCAACAATTTGTGTAGTTGGCAATTTATAAAATAGGGTTCTCGGAAGGGGTTCACACATTAGGGTTCGGCCGATCTTGGATTCCGGGGTTCGGGGTCGGTCTCAGGGTCCAGGGTTCGACGGAAACGTTCTCGGATAACAGAGGTAGGTCCTGGCGTATCCGTGGTCTTCGGGTCATGTCGACGGTCATGGCGTTCGGAATGAAGTACTTGTCGTCCTTCGGACCCATGTCGTCGGCCTTGGTGTCCTCGATGGAGACTCGGCGTATCCGTGTCGTGGTTCTTGTCGGGGTTCTCGGCTTCGGGCGCCGGGATTGGTCCTCGAATCAAGGCATCGGGGTACTTGAGTCCGTGTGGGCGATCTTGGCGTCCGGTGGACCGGTCCTCGGGGTCGTAGAACTTGGCGCACCAGGGTTCGCTGTTCGGTCTTATCAGGGTCGATCTTGGATCTCGGCGCTGGAAGATCTTGGGGGTCCCGGCGTCATCGGTTCCACCTCGCACATTGGTCGACGAATCTCGCAACGAAGTAGATCTTGGCGACGAAAGAGCATCGGGGATCTTGGGGCGAGACGGTCTTGAACTTCGGGTGGCGGTCTCTGGGTACGGCTTGCGGTCATTGGATCCATCTTGTTGAAGATTCGCAGGGCGCCCTCCATGGACAAGCATGACCCGAAACGGCATCATCCCGAGCTAGGCGACGCAGGCAGAGAAGAGGCAGCGCTGCGGGCGAGGTACGGTCGTGCGGCCGGATTTCGGGGCGGGGGCGATGGCGTCGAGCGGCGGCCGGCCCGGTTGCAGACGTCGGAGGACGCGGGCGCGAGGCCGGCGACCTCCCGAGGAGGCGGCGGCGGGGAAACACAGAGGAGGCGCGGGGACGGGGCGGAGCTCGGTCGGGGTGGCGTGGGCGGCCGGCGGCCGGCAGCGGGGTCGTCGGCCTGGGAGGAGCTGGGCGTGGTGGAGGGGGCGCTCAGGCGGCGCAGACGGGTGGCCGGCGAGGCGAGCAGGGCCTGGCCCGGCCGGAGCGGAGGTGAGGTTGGGGAACACGGGGCTGGGCGGCCGAGGCGCGACGCGCTCGGGCGGCCCGGGGAGGAGCACGGTGGGGGTCGACGGCGGGGTGGCTCGGGGGCAGGTGCGGTGGCGAGAGCGCGGGAGGACGGAGGCAGGGAAGAGCGGCCGCGCGCCGGAGCGAGCGTGGCGGCGGGGCGCCGGCTCGGCCGGGGACGCTTGCGGGGGAGGGCGAGCCGGGGCGAAGAGGGAGGCCGGCGGGCGGTGCGGCATGGAAGCGGCGAGCGGCGAGGAAGGTGGAGCAGGGCGGCGGGGTCGAGGACGGGCGGCCTCGGGGCGGCGGTGCCGGGGAGCGACGGGGCCGCGGCTGCGCGCAGGACAGAGAGAGGGGGACGCGTGGGGGAGAGCGGCGGTGGCCATGGGAGGGAGAGGAGACTAGCAGAGAGGAGGGAGGAGGCTTCGGGCGGGAGGAAGGAGACGGGGGGGGCAGCGCGTCGGGTGGGTCCCGTGGGGCCGCGGGACCGGGGCTGGTGCGTGTGTGCTGATGCGTGCGGGTGGGGGCGTGTGTGCTTGTGTGTGTCATGTGGCTGGGTGGTTGGTTGTGTGAGGAGAGGAGGAGGGGTGAGGTGGGCCAGGTGGCAGGGTCTGATAGGCTAGGGGGAGGGGAGAGGATGAGGTGGCAAGTTGCTATAGGGTGGGGTGAGGTGGAGGGGGGGTGTGGGTAGGTTATCTGGTAGATTTAGGATTAATGGGGTGGGCCGTTTGTGTTTTTCTGGGGTGGTCGTTCGGGTCATTCGGCCGGTCGACTGCCCCGCTAAAAAATAATGCAATATTTTATTTATTTAAACGGACCGTTTGCAAAACATATTTAGTCAAAACAAAATATTCCGGCGACCCGGGTTTTGCGTTTGAATTAAGATGGGGCGTTTTAGAAAACAAAACGGGCTTTGCGAAAATAGTTTTAGACAAACAACATATGATGATGACGATGCAATGCACAAATTCAACGCGATTTTCTAGTAGTGGTTTTGCGGGATGCCACAATTCGACACCACTAACGATGGATCTCGCCCTCGAGATCCGCCTCATGGTACCGTAAGGAAGGTCGGCGATCTGCATCTTCTCGCGTCGTGTAGATCCTCGCGACACCACTAACGAGGGTTCCTTCTTCATCTGGAAATCGGCGACACCACCAACAAAGGGTCGTTGTTCCTGATCGTCGAGAGAACACTCCGGAGAAACAAAGGACGAAGGTAGAGGTATCAAACGGTAAGGCCACCTCTAACTTCCATTAGAAGAGGAAAAGTTACATTGATCGACCAGTTCGATGTACAGAGCGAACAGTAAGAGTCGGGTAGGGTGATCAGTCCATCCCGTACCCAAACTATCAACTCTATACATGAGTAGGAGAATCAGGCAACTCAACTCTCGAGATTTAGACTAAAGGTCTTCATAGGCGGTATCCGGAACAAAGGGATGATGCCAGCAGAAATCGTATGAAAGACACAATGATTAGGTTCCGCGATGGTTCCATTGGCATGAACAACACATGCTCAAGGTATACTCCAACTTCACCAATGCTCGTCCTTCTCCTATGTTTTTCAACGACACTGATATCCAGCAAGGAACACATATGGATAAAGAGCTCAAGAACAAAAGATTGGAGGAAGAGTACAACAGACAAGTTGCAGATTGATGATCATAGCACCTCTGTTACAAAAGGGAGAAAGCGAAACCCTGAAGGTACGACGGAAACCCAACCACGAGAAATCCTGGACTCGAAGAGAGAGAAGAGAGCGGATTCAAAACACGTAGAGGTAAGAGGAGAACAACAGAGGGGTAAGGAGTAAAACCAGACCTAGTCAGAACTATCCAACCGATTTTCAAAAATAGTTTTGACACTCTACTTCGGCCGTTAGCTAGGTTATCCTACAGGCTGGACTCGTGGGGTATCGTAACAGCTGGGCTCTGATACCACTCTGTAACACCCTCAGAATCGGACCTATGCAAGTTTCAGCGCTTCCCGCCAAAACCCGCATAGAAACGATTCAAAGGTGCCCACCCGGCACTTTCGTGCGGGTGGAAAACGAAGTAATAACATTACACAACAGTCCTCGATGGGACCCACAGAACAGATATATATAACAGCGACTCAAAGAGTCAAGAATACAGATATAATATACAAAGATCCAAATCACCTGTAAAACGGTACAGCGTACGGCTACGGACAAGATGCAAATGGGGCTAAGAGCCCTGAAGAATAACCAATGGCGTCCATAACCCTGCCCAGGCCAAGCCGGAAGGGTAACCCTGCTAACGTCGTCGATCTCAAAACCTGCTTAAACAAAAGGGGTGCCGACAAAGGGCAAAGGAAAAAGAGGAGCGTCAGTACTGAGGCTAGTACACGGCGAGACTAGAATTCGGCGGTCCTCGCCTACAAAGGTATGGTGGACTGGAGCGGCAGCGGCAGCATGCACTGAACAACCTATAGAGACTCGATACAACTGGCGGCAATCAGAGAGGGGTAAGAAGGACCTATCCGGAACCAACCTGATACTATCATCAAACAAACCCATCCTGGCGTTTCCCCCTCGAGACCAAATGAGGAAGTCAACCGAAGAACTCACACAGTAGGCAGTTTTACTTATTCGGTTATCGTTGCAGCAATTACTAGTCAGGTATAGATAATCGTCCTGATAAAAGAAGCAGTGGGCCCTTTTAGTTAATCATTCCGTTGTAGTTGCAACAATTACTAATCAGATACAGATAGCATGAGATAAACCCAAAACCCAGCAGTTGTTGGTATTTTAATTAGCCATTCCGTTGTAGTTGCAATACTTACTAGTCAGATACAATTGTCGCAAGCGACAAGCCAAACAAGCAAATGTGGGCAGTTTTAGTTAGCCATTCCATTGTAGTGAAGCTGATTACTAGTCATTATAAAGTCAAATTTATAGCAATAAACTTTAGTTATGCTTGTCTATGGTCGAGATACTGTGCTCCAAGTCGTCTATAACCGCGAACACGGCTTTCAGAAAGTTTTACCCGGCCGGGGTGCACCAATAGCAACACACACTCGATCAACCTCGGAAAAACCAAATCAAAACCCAACGAGGCTTTCACGACAAAGCAATCACAGGATTCAGAAATATTTCAGGGGCCACCCCATTGAGTAGACCCGCAACGAAGTAAGCAAGCTCCGAGACGAACTCAAGGTTTGCGCCAATGGCTGTAAACGACTGGGAACCCGAAAGTGTGGCTGGGCTTGTCGATACCGCGAAAACATTCCGCTTACCTAAACAGTACAGTGTGCTCCTCGCACAATCGTAAATAAAGCAGTAAAGCATGGCATAAGTACAGGATCGTAAATAAAACCTCAAACTAGTTTGTGGCCCCAAGAAATAAGACTGAATCAAGCTCTGGCTAAGGGGGGTCCCATATACCGCCCGGATGTGGATAGCGCGATAAATCAAGGAACATGTATCAAGTACTCGGGGTCCTACGGGACACAAGTGGGCGTTCGGAAACCAAATATTATCTATCACCCACCGATGCCTCTGCTTATTTCAATTTTAGTTGTTAGACAGGAATTAAAGTGAGCGATAAGTAAAACCATGATCATATCCAACGTCAACATGCGGCAATACATCAACAACTGTGGCACTTGACGACACGCAACAGCACTTGAGCAAGCGACTACGACGCGCAAGTCCAACTATCTACCAAACAACAGGTAATAGGATGTGTCCAAGGCAATATAGGGCTGCACGGTAAATCCAGGTACGGAAAACTAAAGCATCGCAACACAGATAGCAATAGATCAACATGAGGGAATAAATACTATAAAGTAAGATAGGTAGAAAGGGAGAGATGCTCGCCTGAAAACATTGCCGAAGGTTCGACCGAAGATCGGGGAGAAGCTCACATCAACTCAACGGCCCAATCCGCGAAGAAGCAAAACACTAGAATAAACACCGGACGCACTATTTAATACAACGGCAGAAGATCGGCATGATGCATGTATGATGTATGGCATGGCAAAGATGCGATGCAATTAGGTCATATTAAGCGGAACCGGGGGTCCCGACAATTAATTAAATGGTTCAAGTTGTTTAACTACCCCGCAATTAAATGTTGTATTAACATGGCAAAAGATAGTACTGGTTCGCTACACAAGTTTAAATGAGGCCAATATGAGACTAGATTTGCCGCATATAGGCCCCATATTTAATTAAGAGGTGAATCGGCATAAGGCCCCCAAACCACACAAATATGCATGCAAGTATGGCAATTAAATATGCAACAATTTGTGTAGTTGGCAATTTATAAAATAGGGTTCTCGGAAGGGGTTCACACATTAGGGTTCGGCCGATCTTGGGTTCCGGGGTTCGGGGTCGGTCTCAGGGTCCAGGGTTCGACGGAAACGTTCTCGGATAACAGAGGTAGGTCTTGGCGTATCCGTGGTCTTCGGGTCATGTCGACGGTCATGGCGTTCGGAATGAAGTACTTGTCGTCCTTCGGTTCCATGTCGTCGGCCTTGGTGTCCTCGATGGAGACTCGGCGTATCCGTGTCGTGGTTCTTGTCTGGGTTCTCGGCTTCGGGCGCCGGGATCGGTCCTCGAATCAAGGCATCGGGGTACTCGAGTCCGTGTGGGCGATCTTGGCGTCCGGTGGACCGGTCCTCGGGGTCGTAGAACTTGGCGTGCCAGGGTTCGCTGTTCGGTCTTATCGGGGTCGATCTTGGATCTCGGCGCCGGAAGATCTTGGGGGTCCCGGCGTCATCGGTTCCACCTCGCACATTGGTCGACGAATCTCGCAACGAAGTAGATCTTGGCGACGAAAGAGCATCGAGGATCTTGGGGCGAGACGGTCTTGAACTTCGGGTGGCGGTCCCTGGGTACGGCTTGCGGTCATTGGATCCATCTTGTTGAAGATTCGCAGGGCGCCCTCCATGGACAAGCATGACCCGAAACGGCATCATCCCGAGCTAGGCGACGCAGGCAGAGAAGAGGCAGCGCTGCGGGCGAGGTACGGTCGTGCAGCCGGATTTCGGGGCGGGGGCGATGGCGTCGAGCGGCGGCCGGCCCGGTTGCAGACGTCGGAGGACGCGGGCGCGAGGCCGGCGACCTCCCGAGGAGGCGGCGGCGGGGAAACACAGAGGAGGCGCGGGGACGGGGCGGAGCTCGGTCGGGGTGGCGTGGGCGGACGGCGGCCGGCGGCGGGGTCGTCGGCCTGGGAGGAGCTGGGCGTGGTGGAGGGGGCGCTCGGGCGGCGCAGACGGTTGGCCGGCGAGGCGAGCAGGGCCTGGCCCGGCCGGAGCGGAGGTGAGGTTGGGGAACGCGGGGCTGGGCGGCCGAGGCGCGACGCGCTCGGGCGGCCCGGGGAGGAGCACGACGGGGGTCGACGGCGGGGTGGCTCGGGGGCAGGTGCGGTGGCGAGAGCGCGGGAGGACGGAGGCGGGGAAGAGCGGCCGCGCGCCGGAGCGAGCGTGGCGGCGGGGCGCGGGCTCGGCCGGGGACGCTTGCGGGGGAGGGCGAGCCGGGGCGGAGAGGGAGGCCGGCGGGGGGTGCGGCATGGAAGCGGCGAGCGGCGAGGAAGGTGGAGCAGGGCGGCGGGGTCGAGGACGGGCGGCCTCAGGGCGGCGGTGTCGGGGAGCGACGGGGCCGCGGCTGCGCGCAGGAGAGAGAGAGGGGGACGCGTGGGGGAGAGCGGCGGTGGCCATGGGAGGGAGAGGAGACTAGCAGAGAGGAGGGAGGAGGCTTCGGGCGGGAGGAAGGAGACGGGGGGCAGCGCGTCGGGTGGGTCCCGTGGGGCCGCGGGACCGGGGTTGGTGCGTGTGTGCTGATGCGTGCGGGTGGGGGCGTGTGTGCTTGTGTGTGTCATGTGGCTGGGTGGTTGGTTGTGTGAGGAGAGGAGGAGGGGTGAGGTGGGCCAGGTGGCAGGGTCTGATAGGCTAGGGGGAGGGGAGAGGATGAGGTGGCAAGTTGCTATAGGGTGGGGTGAGGTGGAGGGGGGGTGTGGGTAGGTTATCTGGTAGCTTTAGGATTAATGAGGTGGGCCGTTTGTGTTTTTCTGGGGTGGTCGTTCGGGTCATTCGGCCCGTTCAACTGCCCCGCTAAAAAATAATGCAATATTTTATTTATTTAAACGGACCGTTTGCAAAACATATTTAGTCAAAACAAAATATTCCGGCGACCCGGGTTTTGCGTTTGAATTAAGATGGGGCGTTTTAGAAAACAAAACGGGCTTTGCGAAAATAGTTTTAGACAAACAACATATGATGATGACGATGCAATGCACAAATTCAACGCGATTTTCTAGTAGTGGTTTTGCGGGATGCCACACGAGTCCACCGCCATCGATTGCTTGTACAGGTTCTGGAGAGCAGTGATTGCATTGTTTGGAAAATGGTACTTTTTTTTCGAAAAGGGGAAGAAACCCCGGCCTCTGCATCGGTTGATGCACACAACCTTTATTAATAAAACATCCAAAGAACTAACATACGACAAGTATTACATCTCAGGGGTCGACTAAAGTTGAAACATAAATCAACCAGCAATAAACATTTAGCATGCAAAAACTAAGCATCCCGAAGTCGTCTACGTGGCTGCTAGTATGACTGGTCAAATAAGTGGTGCGCGACCATCAACAAATGGCTGCACCCAGTAGCCATAATATCCCGCTGGTCTTGGGGAAAAAGGCAAGCCCAAATTTGCACACAGTGTGCCACCATATGGATGACCTGCAAAAAATTAAAAGATTTTGATTTGTTAAAGATAATATCATTTCTGCATCTCCAGATAAACCACATAAGGCAGAAACACCAATGCGAATTCGTGCCTTTGAGGATTTATCAACTCCGTTCAACCAATTTCCAAACATATTTGTCACACTAGTTGGGGAAACAGTACTTGAGAAGACCCACCGCTGAAGACACTCCTCGGATCCTCGCAGTCAATAAAAGTAGAGGATTTCCTGGGATATTTGGAAGCATAGACTGTATACATTGGTACTGGAAGAACTGTCCATTTACATGGCAGAGAATGTATAAAGGCCACAAAGGAGGTTGCACTGTGATACTCGAGGCAGTTGCTACACATGATCTTTAGATCTGGAACTCTTTTGGCATGGCAGGATCGAACAACGACATCAACGTCCTCAACTCCACAAATGTCTTTGCTAAGCTTGTTAAGGGTCATGCTCCCCCCTTGGACTTTGAGATCAATGGGCACCACTATAACAAGGGATACTATCTTGTAGAGGGCATCTATCCAAGATGTCTAACGTTTGTGAAGACTATCTCAAGCCCGATGCTCCCCAAGCATGCTCAGTTTTCCAAGGAACAGAAAACTTGCAGGAAGGACGTGAAGCGGATATTTGGTGTGCTCCAACAGAGGTTTGCTGTTGTCCGGTAACCTGCTATGACCCGATAATTCCTCTTTCGAAAAAAAGATGTGAGTTCTCCTTAGATGGAAGATTTTTAAAATGTAACATAGTGGCTCTTATTTTTCTATGATTTTTAGATGGGAGTCCTTTAGATGGAAGATTTTTAAAATGTAACATAGTGGCTCTTATTTTTCTATGATTTTTAGATGGGAGTCCTTTAGATGGAAGATTTTTAAAATGTAACATAGTGGCTCTTATTTTTCTATGATTTTTAGATGGGAGTTCTTAGTTGTAACATAGCAATGACTATTTCTGTAATTTTTTAGATGGGGATTCTTTAGATGGAATATTCTAAGATGTGACACATTGGCCCTTATTTTTCTATGATTTTTAGATGGGAGTCTTAGTTGTAACACAGAGATGATTATTTCTATTTTTTTTAGATGGGAGTTCCCTTGGGGTGTAATACAGAGTGATTATTTCTGTGTCTTACATTGAGGTTAGTTCCAGCAAGCTATAAATTCAGTAGTAGTTCCAGCAAGCTACAAAGAATAGATTTCTTTCAGTAGACTATACATTGTTTCAGTACAAAATGTAAGACACAGAAGAAATAATAGCTTGCTGGAACTACTACTGAATTTCTATTTCATCAATGAATAGCTCAAGGAGAATAGGAGATGCAGGGCAGAAAGTAATCGGTCAACATCGAGGTTAACAAAAAAGTACATAAAGCAACCTATCTGACTACCCCCTTATGTTACATGCAAACGCCTCATGAGAGTAAGTTCTCATCTGATATATATGAAAAACATTTCCATGCTGGATATATGTGAATATATGCGGATCAATCCTTTATGCATATGTGTTCCCCTGTTTGCTAGATGTAATCGAGGTTTCAACATAAAACTTGAGGCGGATCTGTCACTCTGTCCCAAAATGATCCTTCCATCTCCATCATCCTAATGATCTTTCTTAGCTGCCTCCTAATATGAAACCTGAGACTGTATTTTTACTGATTCAATGGAAGTAGATTTATACTAGTGTTTATGGACAACGTGCAAGTTTTCTACTAGTGTTAAAATGATCGTGCCCATTTTCATGATATCAAATGAACAAGTGGATGTAAATTTCTCATACTTCCACATTTTTTTGTAAATTTCTCTTTCTTCTACTATTGACAATATGATCCTGAGTTGTCCTTCTGTTTTCCACGCGCACAAAAAGTAGATGTAATCATGCACAATGGAACTAACAATCGAGATGAAAATTCCCCCTTTTTATCTGGTCCACAACATGGACATACATTTTTTTTCCCTTTTTCTTAACCTGATGCGCAACTTCATGAAACCTGCTCGATGGAAGCTGGATTCTAGTACAAATTTGTGAACTTGCCAGATGGAATCTAGCTTTTTCTGATGTAATCTGCTATTATTTCTGGTCCATGACAAATCTTTTATCTGAAGTCATTGGAACTTTTGTTCCTACTGAAGTTATTGGAGCTTTTGTACATCCTTGTTACGGATGTACAGACAGGTGTTCGGTTTTCTTTTGCACTGTATGAACAATCTGGTAGCTGCACTTGCGCATTTTTTAAATCTGGTCTCAAGAAATCTGGGGCTGGAGGTGTTCCTGTAAGAAGAAGGGGATCAGATCGGGGATTTCGTGCGCTGGGTTGTGGTTTCGGTGACAGGTAGAAGGAGGCTTGGGGCACGCCTTAATTTTCCGGAAATGGTTTCCAAAAAAGGAAACTTCTGATCCAGTCGGAGCTAATCCTCCCGTTGGGGTCCTTGTTTATTTCTAGGGTATTCAAGGGAATAGGAGGGGACTATTTCATATTTCAGAATTTTTCTGATAGGTCGTATACTAAGCCGGGTTTGGAGGGGATAATTTCGGAATATTCCCACAAATTCTCTCCACAAATCCTCTCCAGTGCAGAATCCGACCCATCGCGGAGAACGCCACACTAATTAAAACTGACAACGTGAGTGCTTTGAGATGCCGCCAGGTGTGGGTGTGGCCCATCGCGGTGCCGTGAACCAATGCAGAGAGCCACTCGCACGGCCAACTTTGTTTAGTGTGCGTATGAGTGTCTGTCTCTAAGGCGAGGCGTGCATGTTCAATCGGCGACGTGGGTGGGTACGCACGGCCAAGCGATGTAATGTCCAATTCTATTAATTAGAGGTAGTTTTCTTCTATTTTCACGACAAATGATGTAGTAATATGGTTGCGCATGCGGTACATCTGTAGGCGCGGATAAATGTTTTGAGTATTTGTGCTAACATATGAGTTGGCTTAGAGAAGAAAAATCGTATACGGGTGAAAACCTGTCAAAATGGTGCCAAGTGCAACTTCGAACGGCATTTTCAAGTTTAGATGGGGAAGCTTGAACCAAATTAGAGTTAACAACTTCGGGGCAAGTTCCGGGGCCATCAGTTACCAAGTCTTGGACTGTGCTGCATAATGTAATATGATATACGGTTTCTTTTATTTATTTTTACTGCAAAAAATGCATTGAAGTAGTACTAGTACAATTTAATCTCGATTGATCGTGCACGGAGTATGAATCAATGGACATTGTGGCGACGGATTGATACGGTGATCACCCCAGCGGCGTGGAGCCTGGGCACTCGAAGGAGACGTCGCAGCCGTCTTCCGGCGTGAGCCTGATGACGTGCCTCACCGAGGTCATGAACAGCGGGAGGCGCGCCGCGGCCAGGCAGACGCACGCGCTGTCGATAGCCATCAGCCGGCGGCAGCAGGCAGTGTCATATGGGTCCCTGTCGCTGTTATCGGCGCTGTGGCGGTGGCCCTGCCGACGGTGATGATGCTGCCCCTCGCCAGCTCCGTCCCCTTCCTCGTCATCGTCGTCGTCGTCCCGGGACCGAAGCTCATGTTCCATGCCGACGTCGGTGGATGCTGCTGTGGACGTCGAGGACTCGTTGAGCAGCTGCCGGGGCACTAGAGGCCTCGTCCCCGGGAAGTTCCTCAGGCTGCACGCCTCGTTTGCCAAGCTGATCTGGGAGCGGTAGAAGGCCTGCCCATCCACGCAGCGCTGCTTCGTCGTCAGGAGAGTGAAGAGTAGCAGCAAAGTTAAGGCTAGGGCTTTCTCCATGATGCCTGATATCAGCTGGCTTTAGTGGCGAGATAATCAGTTGGTTTGTCGAGCCACCGATCAAGCTGCTTAAGTAGAGGCAATATTCAGTGTCACTATTTACTGTAAATAGTAACTATAAGGCTGTAGGATCTTTATGTGCATTATTATTATTAATCCATGGGCTGTTAGCTATAGCTAGTTAGGCAAACGAAAAGATGGGTAGTTGTGTCTTTAAAACAAAGAGGGGTAGTTATGCGATCAATAGTAGTAGGTCGGGTTGAGATAAATTATGTTTATCGGATTTTAATACTAGCATGGGATATTTGGCTGCATCTTGTTAATTCCCTTCCACGGCTGTCAACTAGGTAACAGACGAACGCCAAGATAGTTAGCTACGAAACCTGGATCAAATAAGGGTAGGATGGAACTGGTTAAGCGGCTGTTAATTAGCACAATGTTTTCACTGGTTTAGTATTTTTCTAATGTCACTTCGCATGCAGCTCATTTTGTATGATCAACTCATTTTCTCCGGGAATAATGTCGTGATGGGAGGGCCCTACCGGAATTTCCATTCTCAATATACAGGTATATCTACATCAGGGTTCTGAAATCACTGGTAAATTGGCTCCAATCTTTATGAACGACTGAAATACGTAGCGCCGGTTAAATCGTCTGAAAATTTGTTTAAATGGATTATTTCACAACTAAAACTCAAATCCGGGTGGGATTTTGGATTTTTGTTGGGATATTTCGAACTACCGTAGTGATGCTATTTTTACCAAGGTCAGACTTCCTAACTTTTTGCAGGTTAACCAAAGAGCTACCCACTAGATTCGTGAGTGCTTCTTCCGGCACCTGGCAGAGGCACGGACGATGTAGCATGAATTTTGGTTAATCCATCCGGTTATGGCAGCATGGGACATGCTCATCGAATTTGGATGGTGGTCTAGCAGTATCAGTTGCATTGGCTGCGCTTTGTATACATTCCGCTCAGCTTGTAATACTTTGAATGATAATTCTGTAATAAATGTTCTATGCATCTACAAATGCAGAGCCCAGGTATATACTACCCACTACCCTCCTACCTCCTTCCCCACTCTTCCAAAAAATATGAACAAATAAATAACTTCCCACCAACCTTCAGTTGTGTAAATAACACCTCTCCTATAAATATATGTCTATATACCACACATTTATACTTACACAGCATATTCTTATTTGACAATAGTAGAACTTGATTATAAGTGGAAAGCTCATAAATTATAAGAATATGAGAGAAAAATAAAGATATGTACCAACATGTCGGACTCACAGATATCATGAGAGAGGAAACACTTACTCAATGAACCAAATGACCTTTTCTTTCACTAAATTCTCCACATAATCCCTGAGGCATGCCACATGATACTAATGTGAAATCATTTACTAAAGGTGGCACGAGAATCTTGAACATAAAGAGAGCTTGATGTTCGCCAAGATTGCTTGTTGCATTCTTTACAAGAACAACATCGCGGGTGGTGGAACTCACCTTGTGCTTGCCTTCTCGACAGTTCACCAACTTTAGTAAATAATGTTTCTACCGCACAATAATTTCCTTTTTGTCTTCCACTTGCTTAGAAACTAAGATGCTTGTAATTTGTAAACGCAAGTCAACCAAAAAATTAAAGGTCAAAGTTTGTTTCATATGTTATGTGCTCTTGTGCTTGTTGGTCATTTTCCCCTTCTGTTTTTATTTATTTCACATTCTGAATTTAGTCAAAATAAAAAAATCAAGTTTGATACCAGATGCATATAATATGGAAATATACTATATGACCATTCTAAAACATTATATTATAAAGTATAGTTGTTGATATTTTGTCCTACTTATTCGGTCAAACTTTAAAAAGTTTGACTTGGACTAAATCCATAACAAGAAATAATTGTGAAAAGAGAAAGTATAAACATGTTGTGGTTACTAGAACATGCTAACATATGTCGTTTTTAACAAACCATGGTAAAAGAGCTAACAAAGAAAGGAATTCAAAAATAATTTGAAAATTTTCGATGTCTAGGAACAAATTTTCGATTTTGAGCTAACAAAGAAGTAGTTGACACATAAATTAACCAACAGAAAATAAACAATACCGAGCTATGCATTCTGCAGTCGACTAATGTGTTGCCAGGCAGTCCTACTGAAGATATCCCGAGCGACCATCAGTAGCCATGTGCAGCCAGTAGCAATGAAATCTCGATGCTCTGGAGGTAGAAGGTGCACCCAAAGTTGCACCCAATGTGCCTTCTATGCATGGCACTGTACTACGCACCCTATTTAAAGATGTACAAGTTTTTGTTGTCGTAGAGAGTAAAGTACAAACTAAATACCCAGTTGTGTGTACAGTAACAAAAGAAATAAGTTCAAATCAGGTACCACTAGTGCAGCCCCCCCCCCTTTAACTCCGGTTGGGAGGGCCCTCTAACAGCGGTTCCCCAATCGCTGTTGAGGGTTCGGTGTTAGAGGGGGGGGGGGGGGCCTTTAACACCGGTTCTTATACGAACCGGTGTTAAAGGGTGGCGCACGTGGGGCTGCCGCAGGCCTCAGCCCCCCTTTAACACCGGTTCGTATCTGGAACCGGTGTTAAAGGTTCTTCTGCCGCGGCAGAGATTTAGGCCGTTTTCCTGCCGCGGCAGGAAAACGGCCTAAATCTCTGCCGCGGCAGACTTCTGCCTCTGCCCCGTTCTGGGCGTATTTCTGCGGGAGGGGGGGGGGAGCGAGGGGGAATCGATCGGGAGCGGTATACTTATAAATCGTCATCGGTACATACGAGTACATGAATAATTAAGCAACTATTATTATACACAAACATTGACATCGGCACATACATCGTCATCGTTCATTTTGGTGGATATCTAAAGAGTTCTCCGCCAGGCGTGACGACCTCATCAAGTATGAACCCCGCCAATTCCCCTTGAATGGCTCGTATGCGTTCAAATGGTAGGAGTTGGTCCCGCATCCGTTCGATCTGAATATATATGAAGAATGGGCCGTCAATATATATATAAGAATAAAACTCAACACAATTGATGGTAATAGAATAATGTTGTGGACTTTGTTTACTTACTCTAAGTTGTTCTAGTGCGGCTTGGCCCGTCGCACATATCGTGTTGCGAATGAATTCGCAAACATAGTACCCACATAAGTTATTGCCGTGTCCCTGATGCGCGCACTTTACGAGAATAGAGAGTTCAATCAAAATAATAATCAATAAAGCATGATATAATGGAATTGGAAGCTAGCTAGTATTACTTACATTTTGGTCTACAAATTTTAGTTCTTCTGACCATTCACCCACGGCCCTGCCCGTGAACCTTTTCCAAACCCTGTCCGACAAAGAAAATGGATAAAGGAGTAATTAATTACTTATTGTCACGAAAGTTGTCGATCTAGTGCGATAATATGATTGAAATTACCTCTGGAGCATCTCTCTAAAGTTTGCCCATATCTCTTTTTCTTTTCGTAACGAGTCCATGACAAGGAATTTTCCTGAGTCGGGTTGAATGACTAGCAGAATAAAGTGGAACCTACGCACGCATAACTCATCATCAGTTACACTTAACATCGATAAGCTGAAATAGAATGTGTACAAGAGAGAGGGTAACAGTACTCACGAGAAGTTGTAAGGCAATAGTATTTCCCTTTTGGTTTGTTGTCTCAGTAAAGACGTTAGCAAGTAATCTTCTGTTTGTCCGGGTTTGGTTTCTACCACTTCTTCATGAACTCTATTTGGGTCAACGAACCCAATGTCAAAAGGGCCTCCTTTCCTGCATTCCATAACCTTTTTCCTGCATAATAGTATATACATATATGGTGAGCATATATATACATGCAATTAATAAAGTGAATGAGATGAGATATAAATTATAGAAATAGTACTTACACACAAAAAAGGCTGATGGCAGCTTTGTCGAGTTCCTTCTGATTGAATAGAAAATGCAAGTCTTGAATGTTGAAGTCGATCGTGTCATCTCCGCAGAAGAAAATATCATCTCTTATATGCGCCGTGATCCATTCTACCTTTCTCGTCTTGCAGAAATGAAGGTACCACTTGTGCAATTTTCGCATCTTTGTTGGTAGATTCTTGAGCTCCTCTTTCTTGACGAGATTCTTCCCATACTTCCATGGCTGTATGGGGTTGGCATCGCATTTGGGCAAGTTGTCTCCCATGACGTTCAAGTATGCAATGTAAGTCATCCCCATCTCATTGGCCTTTCTTTGTAGCTCTGCCTCGTAATCATTTACGGGAGGAGCGTCTCGTGTGTCGAACATTTGGAGCGGGGCACATGATTGGTTTTCCTGCTCTCCGAGCATGGGAACTGTTTTCTGGGGTGCCTCACGACTGCTACTTTTAGTCTCCCTACGGCGCCTTGCATCCGCCTTCAAAATCTGGCGCTCGTAGTCCGGCACAAGTGGGGTTTCAGGTTTCAAAAGATTATTATAAAACTTCTCCACCACCGCCGGATCTATTTTCTCCTTTGGCTCGGCCCGTCTAGGTGCAAAGAATTTCTTGACCTGTTCTTCCGAGATCCTATTGGTCTCCTCGTCGCTGCGATTCCACGGTAAAACCGGCAATGGCTTGACGGAAGGCTGCGAGACGTAGTTTTTTGAACTCTTTGGCGTACGGTTTCCTGCGGATTTCTTTGTGGCAGTGCTACTGATGCTCCTCGTGGCAGTGCTCTTCCGCTTACGCTGAGGAGATGGCTGAAGCACCGGAGATGGCTGACGGGCCGGAGATGGCTGCCGCGCAGGAGATGGCTGACGGGCCGGAGATGGATGCCGCGCAGGAGATGGCTGCCACGCCGGAGATGGCTGCCGCGCAGGAGATAGCTGAAGCGGCTCAGACTGCTGACGCTGCGGAGACGGCGGGGGTGCCAGTGACCTCCAATTTGGAAGCACAATGTGTTCCTTCTTCCAAAGAATGGTTGTTTTCACTGCAAATTTGAGTTTAGTTTCCCCTTCACCTGTAGCATGGTCAAGCTGTGCTTCCTCATATTCCTTCACAACCTCATCCACCCCGACAATAGCATAGCCATCTGGAATCGGTCGGCAGTGGTAGGTTCCACCAGCTACAGGAGGTAAGGCATAGCCGACAGCCACCTTAATGGATAAGCCCATTAATCTCACATGCAGCTCAGCGTGTTCGCTCTCCGTGATCTCATCCACGGGGTATCGAGGACCCGTCATTTCAAGCGTGGGCTGCACGTTCTCCGTGGAAGCCATACTGCTTTTCCGCGCAGAGTCTGGGCCGCGGGCAGCTTCCAATGCAGGCTCTTCGTGCCGCTGAGATGGGCCGGTAGCTTGATGGCTCTGTTGTGCATTCATTTGCGCCTGCAGCGCCGCAAGTGCATGTTCTATCTGTGTCATCCGCTCTGTACGCTCTTTTTCTTTTCTGCCGCGCCATCTGTAAGAGTCGCTCTAGTCGGCAAACCCATCCTTCCACATCATACCCCCTATGCCTCGTGCATGTCCAGGGTGTTCTTTTTTACCGATGGCGCGTGTGAGCTGGTCATTCTCTCTGTCGGGATGGAAGGTCCTGGCGGATGTTTCCTCGTATGCCATGATGAGTTCAGTGACGGGTTTGGCAAGGAGGGTTGGGAAGATACACAATCATGTTTCTAGGTCCAACCTTGCCCCGATTCCGTAGAACCAAGTCTTTGCACGTAGGTCCCACCCATCTGTCTGGGGTGTGATCCCTCTCTCGCGCAGGGCCTTCTCAGCTTCCTCCCACTTAGGCCTCTGAGATATGTAGCCACCTGACCCCGTCCTCTGGTGATATTCCTTCTTCAGGGCATTAAGCGTATTGGTTTCTAACCTCTTTTTAGCTATAGCACTTTTTTTATATGTCTCAAATTCGGGCCAGCGAGGTCTTATCTTCGCATAATATGCGTCTTCGAAATTTGGAGTCTCGCCAGATTTGACAAATTTGTTCAATTTTGTCTTCCAGTTGCGGAAAGCGTCAGCCATCTTCTTTAGAGTCCACTCTTTGACCTTTTCCTTTATAACCGGGTTGTTTTCATCCTCCTCTGGCGGAAGGGTGAAATTTACCAACAACGAATTCCAAAGCGTTTCTTTGGATCTGTCATCGACAAAGGTACCGTCGCCCTTCTTTGGCTTATTCCAATTTTCAATTATGATTGGGATTTGGTCCCTAACAAGAACTCCAGCCTGACGTACAAATTTGTCTGCGGCCTTCTTGGGCTCCATCGGCCTGCCATCAACACGGACTGCTTCGATCGTGAACTTTGCACGATCTTTCAACCGCTGGCTCGCGCCTCGCTTGCTCTTTTTCGTAGAAGAAGATGGTTGCTGGCTGGTCGATCCAGAGGGCTAAAAGAAGAAAGAAGCGTTAATTAATTAATACATGTAGAAGAAGATTGTTGGTGGAAGTCAGCAGAGGCTTAATCAATGCATATACCTCGCCGGACTTTGTAACCATTAAATTGCGTTCACCGGAGTCTTCATCTTCTCCATGACTAGTACTTGAGCTGTCGTCATCATGTCCCTCCAAGTTCAGATATTGTGAGGTGTCCTCATCAATAATGTTCTCCATTATTTCTTCTTCTTCAAGGTTTCTACTAAGTGGATCCATAGTTTCTAAAACAATAATATTATCTAGAGTAAGAGTGTAAACATTCAAGTGGACTTGGATTCATAGACAAATATACATATTATTCATACAAAAATACACAAATGAAATTAAAACCCTAAGCATGCTTGATCATTTTAAACGAGTTCCGAGGGATCCAAACCCTAATTCGGAGAAATCCCGGATGCATATGAGAGGGGCTAGCTACAGTGGCTGACCGGAGGCTGGCGGCGTTGGAGAGCGACCTAGGGAGCGCGAGGTAGCGTGATGCGGCCTACCTAAAACGGGCGTTGTTCGAAAGAGGAGGCCGAGGCAAACATTATAGCGACGGAAAACAACTTGGCAGAACAGATACAATGTGGAGGGGATGTCCCCAAGATAGGCCCCAGACCGAGGGGGGATGCCACATCGGAGTGTTGGAGATATGCCCAAGAGGCAATAATAAAGTGGTTATTATCATATCTTCACACTTATGATAAATGTTTACATACCATGCTATAATTGTATTAACCGGAAACATTAATACTTGTGTGATTTGTAAACTAAAATAAAGAGTCCCTAGTAAAGCCTCTTGTTAAACTAGCTTGTTGGTTAATATATGATCATTGTTTCCTGATCATGAACATAGAGATGTTATTAACAACAGGATCATATCATTAGTAGAATGATGTGATGGACATACTCCTATAGATAAGCGTAGCATAAAGATCAAGTCATTTCAATAGTTCCAATTGCTATATGCTTTCTGATACATAGTAACCTAATTCCTTCGACCATGAGATCATGCATATCACCTTTACCGGATGGATGCTTTGATGACATCAAACACCACACCGTAACTGGATGGCTATAAAGGTGGCATTGAGTGTTCGGAAAGTATTGGTTGAGACACATGGATCAAGAGTGGGATTTGTCCATCCATATGACGGATAGATATACTCTGGGCCCTCTCGGTGGAATGTCATCCAATTAGCTTGCAAGCATGTGACTGGCTCACAAGGGATCACATATCACGGGAACGAGAAAAGATTACTTATCGGTAACGAGGTTGAACTAGGTATGCAGAGATACCGACGATCATAACCTCGGATAAGTAAACTATCGTGAGACAAAGGGAAATTGGTATCGTATGTAAGTGGTTCATTCGATCGCAAAGTAATCGTAGAAGTATGTGGGAGCCATATGAATTTCCAGATTCCTCTATTGGTTATTGTTCGGAGAAGTGTCTCGATCATGTCCGCATAATTCACGAACCGTAGGGAGACACACTTAAGGATTCGACGTTGTTTGAGTAGTTATGGTATTATGAGAAAGAGACCGAATGTTGTTCGGAGTCTCGGATGGGATCCGGGATATCACGAGGTGATCCGGAATGGTCCGGAGAATAAGATTCATATAAGGAAAGTCCCATTTCGGAGTTCGGGAATGATTCTGGTGTTTTCATCGGGAATGTTCTGGAAGGGTCCGGATTGTCCGGCACTCCGGGGGGGAGGGTACATGAGTGTGTCATTAAATGATTGCATCATGTACTAAGTGTTCTTGCTGTACCAAAAACATGAAAGTCAAATTGCCAGTTTGAAAGTCAAACGGCTAAAACAGGAAACTGTGGAAAACAGGAAACTGTGGGAAACAGGAAACCGTGGGAAACAAGCAAGAGGAGGTTGAAACCAACTTGGAGGAGGAGTTCCTCTCCTCCTTGGCCAGCGCCCAGCCCTAGGCCGAGTTGGGGAGGGACTCCCTCCCTCCCTGGCGCGCCTAGCCCCTCCACCTATAAAAGGAGGGGCAGGGCTCCTCCTTGAGATACACAAGTTTCTACCTCTAATCTCCGGTTTAGAGCCGTTCTGGTTTAGAGCTTCTAATTGCTTTAGCCTGCGGTTTAGAGCCTTCTAATTGGTGTGTCTAATCTCTAGACCACTAATAGCCCTCTCTCATAATCCACCATACTCGCTCCTGCTTAAGGCGAAGCCCTGCGGGATTTCCCCTCTACTTCCGATACCACGCCGTTGTGCTGCCGGAATCGCGAGGAGAGTGCTACAACCTCCGCTGCCTGCTGGAACAAGGGAGAGGAAGGTCTTCGTCGAGTACCGAACGTGTGACCGACTGCGGGAGCGCTGCCGGAATGCAGCGCCGGAAGGATCGTCTACGCGATCTTGAGATCGGAAAGAGTACGACTACATCACCCACGAGAATCTGCTCTCGTTAACCACTTTGGAATCTTCGAGGGTAAGTTATTCCATCGACTCGTTGCTACAATCTAGTAGATAGATCTTGGCTTGTTTGTTTGTATGCGATAGAAAATTTTTGTTTTCCATGCTACGAACCCCTACAGTGGTATCAGAGCTGTGTCTATATGTAGATCTGTTGCACGAGTAGAACACAATGGTCATTGTGGGCGTTGATGCTTTTATTGTTGATTGCTTCTTGTGTACTTTGCATCTTGCGGTATGTTGGGATGAAGCGGCCCGGGCTAACCTTACATGACATCGTTCATGAGACTTGCTCCACGCTTGACATGCAACTTGTATTGCATAAGTGGCTTTGCGGGTGCCTGTTTCTCCTAGCATAGTTAAGATCCAATTTACAACGGGTGATTGACAATACTAGTATCAATGTTGTGGTTCTTGTTCGTAAGTTAGGACGACACTTATTGAAAGCCCCAAACCACGTAAAATATGCAAAGAAAGTAGAGGCGTCTAACTTTGTTTTGCAGGGGTGTGCTGTGATGTGATATGGCCATGATTGTGATTATATATGATGTATGCAATGTTCCTTATTGTAAGTCGGCAACCGGCAGGAGCCATATGGTTGTCTTTAATTTCTGTTAAGACCCGCGTGTCTATTCAAAGTAGTTGTAATAGTTGAAGCCGGTGAACGACAACCATGGAGTAGCGTCATTGACCTTGATGCAATGCCGGTGATGATGGAGATCATGTTCGTGCTTGAAGATGGATATCGGAAGCACAAAGAAGAAAGGCCATATCATATCACATATTATGAATTGCATGTGATGTTAATCCTTTATGCATCTTGTATTGCTTAGTAGACGACGGTAGCATTATAAGATGATCCCTCAAGCACACAATTTCAAGTATTTTAGTGTTCACCCTTAGTATGCACCGTTGCTAAAGCTTGTGGTTTCGAAGCACCACGTGATGATCGGGTGTGTTAGATTCTGCAAGTGTATACAACGTGAGCAAGCCAGATTTGCTCATGCGGAAACTAAGGTTTGATCTTGACGAGCCTAGCATGTACAGACATGGCCTCAGGAACACGGATTACCGAAAGGTAGAGCATGAGTCATATAGTAGATATGATGAACATGTTGATTGTTCGCCATTGAAGCTATATCAACTCTCGTGATGATCGGTTTTGATGTGGTGGATTTGGTTCGTGTGATCACTAAAACAATGTGAGGGATATTGTTTTGAGTGGGAGTTCACCTAGATTAATTTAATTATTAATTAGAACTCAATTTATCATAAACTAAATCAAAGTGAATTTGCATAGTTGTTGTAGTCATTGGCATCCGTTTACCACCTTGCGCTTAGTTATAATTGAGATGATAGAACTATAGAATTCTGGTTAGTTACTTTACGAACTGGTATCGTATTGTTTTGAAGTGTTAATCTAAAGTTTAAAAGTCCTATTGCAAACTTTCAGTAAGTTACGGTTACTCCATGAAGTTTAATAATTAGTATTAAATCAAGAGTAAAAATTCCAAGTGTTAGTATATAAGTATCATGTTTGTCTCCATGATTCTTGATATTCAAAGGATTCTCTTAATATCAAGGTTATCTAGGATCTGAAAGAGTTGTTTCAGAAACCATGATGTGTGGAAGATATTGTGATATCTGAAACGAAGTTTTGGTTACAACATGATAGAGTATAATATGGCAAAGTTCATGTTCTCATATTTTGATGAGAATTTGCAAAAAGGTTGGAGACACTTGTTGTCCTAATCCTCCAAAAGGTTTTGGATAGCAACATTATACTCATAATTCATCGTTATAAGCTAAAAGTAGCTTGATCATGGACGAGTCCATGATAAAGGTGAATATTTGATGTAGGTAAAATGTTTACTACACCAAGAGATTACTAAAGAAAGGAATTTGAAAGAACACCAAACATTTGATGATGGTGATCTACTTCAAAGTGCAAGTCCAAAGACATTGGTATTTAACTATACACGCTTTGGACTATGTGTCATATGTATGACTCCACTATTGATGTTGATAGATTCTTTCAAACTGAAAAGGAAATACTGAAAGAGAATCTCATAAATATATGGCAGAAAAGAAAAGACTGGAATCGTTCAGTTTAAGTATATAGATGATATACATGTTATGGCTATATTCTTTGCTTGTTAAACAATGTGGTTCTTAAGTATTTGATACTGAATTTGTTGGTGTGAATCGTCATACGAAACAACACAATTCATGAACTACAATGGCCTAAGTAACTAGCAAAAGAATATGTGATGATGTTCATCGAGAACAAATAAAGGGTTATTGTGTTGCTCGTTAAACATCAAAGCTTGCCTTCAAGATTTGTTTTATCAGGTATTATGAGAACAAAAGGGTTGTTCAAATAATTGCCGTAATCCATAAAAGATGGATTCACAAATCTCGTTGGAGAAATCACATCCATAAAACTAGTGCTAAAAATGTCGAAAGACAAATTGATTGAAAGATCACTTCGGAAGTGACATCACCGTTTAAATTATATTGGAAAGAAAACATGAAGAAACTCCATGTGGATGGAATTTTGGAGTCTTTTGATTTTGATCAAATGACACTTGTGAAACTTTCCTAGAGATAATTAAAACTTCGTTCATAGGCCAAAAGGGAACGAATGACTAGCTTATTTGAACTTGTACATATTGTTGTACAAAGTCCATTATGTGTAGTCAAAAGCGATGGATTTCAACTTCATATGTTTTCTCCGAAAATTTGAGTGAATATATGAATATTTACTTAATAAGGATAAAGTATGAAACACTTGAAAAGTTCAAAGACTTTCAAGATGAAGTGAAAAATCATTGTAACAAGAATATAAACAGTTTATGATAAAGATCATAAAGGAAGATATTTGAGTTACAGAGTTTAGCATAATACCTAAGATTTAAGGAATCGTTCCGTGGATTTGCATTTTTCCGAAACACCATAAGAGTATGGAGCGTTCGAGATATGTAATTAAACTTTGTTTGACATGGTAAGATCAAAGGTATAATTCATAAAAATGCCATTATATTTTAAAGATTAAAAGCTTTAGAGATTACCGTTTTTCCACTGAAAAGAGCTCCATCATAATCCGTTGAAATGACACCATATAAAGTTATGGTTTGGGATAAAACCCAAGTAGTCCTTTCTTAAAACATTGGTATGCTATGCATAAGAAAGATGTGTGCAACCAAAGTCGGATGAACCTGTCTTTGTATAACTATTATGTATTCCTCCATATACACCGGAGACAAAAGTGTTTGTTGCTTAAAACGTCAAGTTTCTTTGAGAAGGAATTTTTCGTGAAAAGTTAAGTGGGAGGACAATAGAACTTTGATAAGGTTAAAAGAACCTTAGTTGTATGTGCAGAGTTGCGCAGCACCGAAAGTGTTCCGGAGGCAGCAACAAAGCTCATGGCTCACGTACCTCAAAGGTTGTGGTCACGGAGATCCAAGTTCCTATTGAAACAAGTAGGTCGGATAAACAATCAAATACCAAGATTTGAGGGTTGAATCATTATTTGAGAATAATGAACCGACTACATACAAAGAAGCGATGATGGGCCCTGACTCCGTCAAATGGCTTGAAGCCATAAAATCCGTGATAGTTCCATACACGAGAAATCAAGTTTTGAACTTGAAGGACCCTCGAGAAAGGTGTAAGACCTTACAGTTGTGTCTGGATCTATAAAGAAATAGACATGGATGTTTTACATCTATGAAATAGTCGACATGTTGGGAAAGAGTTCACAACAATGTTCAAAGGTTGACTATGACAAGATTTGATCTTTCATAGTGATATTTAGTCTAGACGGATTAATGTAGCAACCACTACATATAATTTGTTATATGGTAGTTGAATAAACAAAACAAGTTCTTCTAATAGAATCGTTACCTAGGACATGTGCATAACACGGTCCATAGGGTTTTGTTAATTCAAAGGATGCTAAAAGCATATGCAAACTTCAATGGTTAAAGTAAGCATCGCGGAGTTGGAATCTTCACTGTGATGAAACTGTTAAAGGAGTTTAAAAGTTCATCAGAGACAATGGAGATGCTTGCATTTGCAAGAAATTAAGTGGGAGCGCTAAGACATGTTTCTAATACGTTATGTGGAAGACATATTGTTGATTGGAAATAATGTATCTTTTATTAACACATATTAAGAATTTCATCCCGATGAAAGACTTAGGCAAAACCCAAATATTTGGAATCTATAGACGCTAATATGGTTGTGCCAGAAGTACATAGACAAGATATTGAATGAGTTCAATATAGAAACTACAAGAGAGGTTCTTGTCGCACAGAAAGGATTGAATGAGTTCAATGTTGATGATATATTCAAATGTATTGACATTTGGTAAAGTGAAACAAATAATCAAGTATAGATTGATACTTGATGTATGAAATCACAAAGAGTATTTATATCAATCATACTGTGATATGTACAAATCCAGATATGTCCTATGCTCTAAATGTTGTGAGCATATACCAGAATGATTCGTAAGATGATCATTGGACAATAGTAAGGATATTCTTATGATCTTTTGAAAGAACTAAGAGTATAATATTTGTAGAAGTGACAAATAGATGGTTAGTTCATTGTAAAAGTACTACATTGATACTAGCTTTGTCACAAAGTACAAATTAAGTTTATCTCAATCTAAACTAAGGGTGGCACAATATAATGGAAAGTGAGTTCCATAATGGATTTGGATGAGTTCCAAAGTTAAGACATTGTGACAGATACTACAACAAAAGGCTAAGTATATGACTGCTATTTTAGCATCAAAAGAGGGCATTTGTGTCAAGTAGTTTGTTATCAAACTAGGTGTAGTTCACAGTGGGATAATACTATGAAGATATATTGTGCGACAATATTATCAACATGTTTTAACCCCAAAGAGCTAAAGGTCACACCGAAAGACCAAATTTGTACAAAGCCATCTCATTAACGAATGAGTGATGCGTAGAGACGCAAAGACATGCAATTACACACAGACCTGGAACTGTCAGATCTGGAGATCAGTTGACCACTAGCAATCGTGTACATACAACACCGGAAAGCCATAGGTGTTATATACACAAAGGTTTGAAACTAGATTATTGACTCTAGTGCAAGTGGGAGACTGTTGGAGATATGCCCAAGAGGCAATAATAAAGTGGTTATTATCATATCTTCACACTTATGATAAATGTTTACATACCATGCTATAATTGTATTAACCGGAAACATTAATACTTGTGTGATTTGTAAACTAAAATAAAGAGTCCCTAGTAAAGCCTCTTGTTAAACTAGCTTGTTGGTTAATATATGATCATTGTTTCCTGATCATGAACATAGAGATGTTATTAACAACAGGATCATATCATTAGTAGAATGATGTGATGGACATACTCCTATAGATAAGCGTAGCATAAAGATCAAGTCATTTCAATAGTTCAAATTGCTATATGCTTTCTGATACATAGTAACCTAATTCCTTCGACCATGAGATCATGCATATCACCTTTACCGGATGGATGCTTTGATGACATCAAACACCACACCGTAACTGGGTGGCTATAAAGGTGGCATTGAGTGTTCGGAAAGTATTGGTTGAAACACATGGATCAAGAGTGGGATTTGTCCATCCATATGACGGATAGATATACTCTGGGCCCTCTCGGTGGAATGTCATCCAATTAGCTTGCAAGCATGTGACTGGATCACAAGGGATCACATATCACGGGAACGAGAAAAGAGTACTTATCGGTAACGAGGTTGAACTAGGTATGCAGAGATACCGACGATCATAACCTCGGATAAGTAAACTATCGTGAGACAAAGGGAAATTGGTATCGTATGTAAGTGGTTCATTCGATCGCAAAGTAATCGTAGAAGTATGTGGGAGCCATATGAATTTCCAGATTCCTCTATTGGTTGTTGTTCGGAGAAGTGTCTCGATCATGTCCGCATAATTCACGAACCGTAGGGAGACACACTTAAGGATTCGACGTTGTTTGAGTAGTTATGGTATTATGAGAAAGAGACCGAATGTTGTTCGGAGTCTCGGATGGGATCCGGGATATCACGAGGTGATCCGGAATGGTCCGGAGAATAAGATTCATATAAGGAAAGTTCCGTTTCGGAGTTCGGGAATGATTCCGGTGTTTTCATCGGGAATGTTCTGGAAGGGTCCAGATTGTCCGGCACTCCGGGGGGGGAGGGTACATGAGTGTGTCATTAAATGATTGCATCATGTACTAAGTGTTCTTGCTGTACCAAAAACATGAAAGTCAAATTGCCAGTTTGAAAGTCAAACGGCTAAAACAGGAAACTGTGGGAAACAGGAAACTGTGGGAAACAAGCAAGAGGAGGTTGAAACCAACTTGGAGGAGGAGTTCCTCTCCTCCTTGGCCGGCGCCCAGCCCTAGGCCGAGTTGGGGAGGGACTCCCTCCCTCCCTGGCGCGCCTAGCCTCTCCACCTATAAAAGGAGGGGCAGGGCTCCTCCTTGAGATACACAAGTTTCTACCTCTAATCTCCGGTTTAGAGCCGTTCTGGTTTAGAGCTTCTAATTGCTTTAGCCTGCGGTTTAGAGCCTTCTAATTGGTGTGTCTAATCTCTAGACCACTAATAGCCCTCTCTCATAATCCACCATACTCGCTCCTGCTTAAGGCGAAGCCCTGCGGGATTTCCCCTCTACTTCCGATACCACGCCGTTGTGCTGCCGGAATCGCGAGGAGAGTGCTACAACCTCCGCTGCCTGCTGGAACAAGGGAGAGGAAGGTCTTCGTCGAGTACCGAACGTGTGACCGACTGCGGGAGCGCTGCCGGAATGCAGCGCCGGAAGGATCGTCTACGCGATCTTGAGATCGGAAAGAGTACGACTACATCACCCACGAGAATCTGCTCTCGTTAACCACTTTGGAATCTTCGAGGGTAAGTTATTCCATCGACTCGTTGCTACAATCTAGTAGATAGATCTTGGCTTGTTTGTTTGTATGCGATAGAAAATTTTTGTTTTCCATGCTACGAACCCCTACAGTGGTATCAGAGCTGTGTCTATATGTAGATCTGTTGCACGAGTAGAACACAATGGTCATTGTGGGCGTTGATGCTTTTATTGTTGATTGCTTCTTGTGTACTTTGCATCTTGCGGTATGTTGGGATGAAGCGGCCCGGGCTAACCTTACATGACATCGTTCATGAGACTTGCTCCACGCTTGACATGCAACTTGTATTGCATAAGTGGCTTTGCGGGTGCCTGTTTCTCCTAGCATAGTTAAGATCCAATTTACAACGGGTGATTGACAATACTAGTATCAATGTTGTGGTTCTTGTTCGTAAGTTAGGACGACACTTATTGAAAGCCCCAAACCACGTAAAATATGCAAAGAAAGTAGAGGCGTCTAACTTTGTTTTGCAGGGGTGTGCTGTGATGTGATATGGCCATGATTGTGATTATATATGATGTATGCAATGTTCCTTATTGTAAGTCGGCAACCGGCAGGAGCCATATGGTTGTCTTTAATTTCTGTTAAGACCCGCGTGTCTATTCAAAGTAGTTGTAATAGTTGAAGCCGGTGAACGACAACCATGGAGTAGCGTCATTGACCTTGATGCAATGCCGGTGATGATGGAGATCATGTTCGTGCTTGAAGATGGATATCGGAAGCACAAAGAAGAAAGGCCATATCATATCACATATTATGAATTGCATGTGATGTTAATCCTTTATGCATCTTGTATTGCTTAGTAGACGACGGTAGCATTATAAGATGATCCCTCAAGCACACAATTTCAAGTATTTTAGTGTTCACCCTTAGTATGCACCGTTGCTAAAGCTTGTGGTTTCGAAGCACCACGTGATGATCGGGTGTGTTAGATTCTGCAAGTGTATACAACGTGAGCAAGCCAGATTTGCTCATGCGGAAACTAAGGTTTGATCTTGACGAGCCTAGCATGTACAGACATGGCCTCAGGAACACGGATTACCGAAAGGTAGAGCATGAGTCATATAGTAGATATGATGAACATGTTGATTGTTCGCCATTGAAGCTATATCAACTCTCGTGATGATCGGTTTTGATGTGGTGGATTTGGTTCGTGTGATCACTAAAACAATGTGAGGGATATTGTTTTGAGTGGGAGTTCACCTAAATTAATTTAATTATTAATTAGAACTCAATTTATCATAAACTAAATCAAAGTGAATTTGCATAGTTGTTGTAGTCATTGGCATCCGTTTACCACCTTGCGCTTAGTTATAATTGAGATGATAGAACTATAGAATTCTGGTTAGTTACTTTACGAACTGGTATCGTATTGTTTTGAAGTGTTAATCTAAAGTTTAAAAGTCCTATTGCAAACTTTCAGTAAGTTACGGTTACTCCATGAAGTTTAATAATTAGTATTAAATCAAGAGTAAAAATTCCAAGTGTTAGTATATAAGTATCATGTTTGTCTCCATGATTCTTGATATTCAAAGGATTCTCTTAATATCAAGGTTATCTAGGATCTGAAAGAGTTGTTTCAGAAACCATGATGTGTGGAAGATATTGTGATATCTGAAACGAAGTTTTGGTTACAACATGATAGAGTATAATATGGCAAAGTTCATGTTCTCATATTTTGATGAGAATTTGCAAAAAGGTTGGAGACACTTGTTGTCCTAATCCTCCAAAAGGTTTTGGATAGCAACATTATACTCATAATTCATCGTTATAAGCTAAAAGTAGCTTGATCATGGACGAGTCCATGATAAAGGTGAATATTTGATGTAGGTAAAATGTTTACTACACCAAGAGATTACTAAAGAAAGGAATTTGAAAGAACACCAAACATTTGATGATGGTGATCTACTTCAAAGTGCAAGTCCAAAGACATTGGTATTTAACTATACACGCTTTGGACTATGTGTCATATGTATGACTCCACTATTGATGTTGATAGATTCTTTCAAACTGAAAAGGAAATACTGAAAGAGAATCTCATAAATATATGGCAGAAAAGAAAAGACTGGAATCGTTCAGTTTAAGTATATAGATGATATACATGTTATGGCTATATTCTTTGCTTGTTAAACAATGTGGTTCTTAAGTATTTGATACTGAATTTGTTGGTGTGAATCGTCATACGAAACAACACAATTCATGAACTACAATGGCCTAAGTAACTAGCAAAAGAATATGTGATGATGTTCATCGAGAACAAATAAAGGGTTATTGTGTTGCTCGTTAAACATCAAAGCTTGCCTTCAAGATTTGTTTTATCAGGTATTATGAGAACAAAAGGGTTGTTCAAATAATTGCCGTAATCCATAAAAGATGGATTCACAAATCTCGTTGGAGAAATCACATCCATAAAACTAGTGCTAAAAATGTCGAAAGACAAATTGATTGAAAGATCACTTCGGAAGTGACATCACCGTTTAAATTATATTGGAAAGAAAACATGAAGAAACTCCATGTGGATGGAATTTTGGAGTCTTTTGATTTTGATCAAATGACACTTGTGAAACTTTCCTAGAGATAATTAAAACTTCGTTCATAGGCCAAAAGGGAACGAATGACTAGCTTATTTGAACTTGTACATATTGTTGTACAAAGTCCATTATGTGTAGTCAAAAGCGATGGATTTCAACTTCATATGTTTTCTCCGAAAATTTGAGTGAATATATGAATATTTACTTAATAAGGATAAAGTATGAAACACTTGAAAAGTTCAAAGACTTTCAAGATGAAGTGAAAAATCATTGTAACAAGAATATAAACAGTTTATGATAAAGATCATAAAGGAAGATATTTGAGTTACAGAGTTTAGCATAATACCTAAGATTTAAGGAATCGTTCCGTGGATTTGCATTTTTCCGAAACACCATAAGAGTATGGAGCGTTCGAGATATGTAATTAAACTTTGTTTGACATGGTAAGATCAAAGGTATAATTCATAAAAATGCCATTATATTTTAAAGATTAAAAGCTTTAGAGATTACCGTTTTTCCACTGAAAAGAGCTCCATCATAATCCGTTGAAATGACACCATATAAAGTTATGGTTTGGGATAAAACCCAAGTAGTCCTTTCTTAAAACATTGGTATGCTATGCATAAGAAAGATGTGTGCAACCAAAGTCGGATGAACCTGTCTTTGTATAACTATTATGTATTCCTCCATATACACCGGAGACAAAAGTGTTTGTTGCTTAAAACGTCAAGTTTCTTTGAGAAGGAATTTTTCGTGAAAAGTTAAGTGGGAGGACAATAGAACTTTGATAAGGTTAAAAGAACCTTAGTTGTATGTGCAGAGTTGCGCAGCACCGAAAGTGTTCCGGAGGCAGCAACAAAGCTCATGGCTCACGTACCTCAAAGGTTGTGGTCACGGAGATCCAAGTTCCTATTGAAACAAGTAGGTCGGATAAACAATCAAATACCAAGATTTGAGGGTTGAATCATTATTTGAGAATAATGAACCGACTACATACAAAGAAGCGATGATGGGCCCTGACTCCGTCAAATGGCTTGAAGCCATAAAATCCGTGATAGTTCCATACACGAGAAATCAAGTTTTGAACTTGAAGGACCCTCGAGAAAGGTGTAAGACCTTACAGTTGTGTCTGGATCTATAAAGAAATAGACATGGATGTTTTACATCTATGAAATAGTCGACATGTTGGGAAAGAGTTCACAACAATGTTCAAAGGTTGACTATGACAAGATTTGATCTTTCATAGTGATATTTAGTCTAGACGGATTAATGTAGCAACCACTACATATAATTTGTTATATGGTAGTTGAATAAACAAAACAAGTTCTTCTAATAGAATCGTTACCTAGGACATGTGCATAACACGGTCCATAGGGTTTTGTTAATTCAAAGGATGCTAAAAGCATATGCAAACTTCAATGGTTAAAGTAAGCATCGCGGAGTTGGAATCTTCACTGTGATGAAACTGTTAAAGGAGTTTAAAAGTTCATCAGAGACAATGGAGATGCTTGCATTTGCAAGAAATTAAGTGGGAGCGCTAAGACATGTTTCTAATACGTTATGTGGAAGACATATTGTTGATTGGAAATAATGTATCTTTTATTAACACATATTAAGAATTTCATCCCGATGAAAGACTTAGGCAAAACCCAAATATTTGGCATCTATAGACGCTAATATGGTTGTGCCAGAAGTACATAGACAAGATATTGAATGAGTTCAATATAGAAACTACAAGAGAGGTTCTTGTCGCACAGAAAGGATTGAATGAGTTCAATGTTGATGATATATTCAAATGTATTGACATTTGGTAAAGTGAAACAAATAATCAAGTATAGATTGATACTTGATGTATGAAATCACAAAGAGTATTTATATCAATCATACTGTGATATGTACAAATCCAGATATGTCCTATGCTCTAAATGTTGTGAGCATATACCAGAATGATTCGTAAGATGATCATTGGACAATAGTAAGGATATTCTTATGATCTTTTGAAAGAACTAAGAGTATAATATTTGTAGAAGTGACAAATAGATGGTTAGTTCATTGTAAAAGTACTACATTGATACTAGCTTTGTCACAAAGTACAAATTAAGTTTATCTCAATCTAAACTAAGGGTGGCACAATATAATGGAAAGTGAGTTCCATAATGGATTTGGATGAGTTCCAAAGTTAAGACATTGTGACAGATACTACAACAAAAGGCTAAGTATATGACTGCTATTTTAGCATCAAAAGAGGGCATTTGTGTCAAGTAGTTTGTTATCAAACTAGGTGTAGTTCACAGTGGGATAATACTATGAAGATATATTGTGCGACAATATTATCAACATGTTTTAACCCCAAAGAGCTAAAGGTCACACCGAAAGACCAAATTTGTACAAAGCCATCTCATTAACGAATGAGTGATGCGTAGAGACGCAAAGACATGCAATTACACACAGACCTGGAACTGTCAGATCTGGAGATCAGTTGACCACTAGCAATCGTGTACATACAACACCGGAAAGCCATAGGTGTTATATACACAAAGGTTTGAAACTAGATTATTGACTCTAGTGCAAGTGGGAGACTGTTGGAGATATGCCCAAGAGGCAATAATAAAGTGGTTATTATCATATCTTCACACTTATGATAAATGTTTACATACCATGCTATAATTGTATTAACCGGAAACATTAATACTTGTGTGATTTGTAAACTAAAATAAAGAGTCCCTAGTAAAGCCTCTTGTTAAACTAGCTTGTTGGTTAATATATGATCATTGTTTCCTGATCATGAACATAGAGATGTTATTAACAACAGGATCATATCATTAGTAGAATGATGTGATGGACATACTCCTATAGATAAGCGTAGCATAAAGATCAAGTCATTTCAATAGTTCAAATTGCTATATGCTTTCTGATACATAGTAACCTAATTCCTTCGACCATGAGATCATGCATATCACCTTTACCGGATGGATGCTTTGATGACATCAAACACCACACCGTAACTGGGTGGCTATAAAGGTGGCATTGAGTGTTCGGAAAGTATTGGTTGAAACACATGGATCAAGAGTGGGATTTGTCCATCCATATGACGGATAGATATACTCTGGGCCCTCTCGGTGGAATGTCATCCAATTAGCTTGCAAGCATGTGACTGGATCACAAGGGATCACATATCACGGGAACGAGAAAAGAGTACTTATCGGTAACGAGGTTGAACTAGGTATGCAGAGATACCGACGATCATAACCTCGGATAAGTAAACTATCGTGAGACAAAGGGAAATTGGTATCGTATGTAAGTGGTTCATTCGATCGCAAAGTAATCGTAGAAGTATGTGGGAGCCATATGAATTTCCAGATTCCTCTATTGGTTGTTGTTCGGAGAAGTGTCTCGATCATGTCCGCATAATTCACGAACCGTAGGGAGACACACTTAAGGATTCGACGTTGTTTGAGTAGTTATGGTATTATGAGAAAGAGACCGAATGTTGTTCGGAGTCTCGGATGGGATCCGGGATATCACGAGGTGATCCGGAATGGTCCGGAGAATAAGATTCATATAAGGAAAGTTCCGTTTCGGAGTTCGGGAATGATTCCGGTGTTTTCATCGGGAATGTTCTGGAAGGGTCCAGATTGTCCGGCACTCCGGGGGGGGAGGGTACATGAGTGTGTCATTAAATGATTGCATCATGTACTAAGTGTTCTTGCTGTACCAAAAACATGAAAGTCAAATTGCCAGTTTGAAAGTCAAACGGCTAAAACAGGAAACTGTGGGAAACAGGAAACTGTGGGAAACAAGCAAGAGGAGGTTGAAACCAACTTGGAGGAGGAGTTCCTCTCCTCCTTGGCCGGCGCCCAGCCCTAGGCCGAGTTGGGGAGGGACTCCCTCCCTCCCTGGCGCGCCTAGCCTCTCCACCTATAAAAGGAGGGGCAGGGCTCCTCCTTGAGATACACAAGTTTCTACCTCTAATCTCCGGTTTAGAGCCGTTCTGGTTTAGAGCTTCTAATTGCTTTAGCCTGCGGTTTAGAGCCTTCTAATTGGTGTGTCTAATCTCTAGACCACTAATAGCCCTCTCTCATAATCCACCATACTCGCTCCGGCTTAAGGCGAAGCCCTGCGGGATTTCCCCTCTACTTCCGGTACCACGCCGTTGTGCTGCCGGAATCGCGAGGAGAGTGCTACAACCTCCGCTGCCTGCTGGAACAAGGGAGAGGAAGGTCTTCGTCGAGTACCGAACGTGTGACCGACTGCGGGAGCGCTGCCGGAACGCAGCGCCGGAAGGATCGTCTACGCGATCTTGAGATCGGAAAGAGTACGACTACATCACCCACGAGAATCTGCTCTCGTTAACCACTTTGGAATCTTCGAGGGTAAGTTATTCCATCGACTCGTTGCTACAATCTAGTAGATAGATCTTGGCTTGTTTGTTTGTATGCGATAGAAAATTTTTGTTTTCCATGCTACGAACCCCTACACGGAGCTCGCACCCCACCTAGGCCGCATCGCGAGCTCGCACCCCATGGCCACCACCGGAGCTTGCACCCCACCTAGGCCGCCCCCGCAGCCGAGAGGGGAGGCCGTCCCCGTACCGCGCCTGGGCCCTGGGCCTCCCCGACGAATCTGCCTCCCTGACCCATCCCCTCCACTTCCCTGTCATTGGCCCCAATCTGTGGACGCGCTTGCGTAGCCGCTCCTGCCCGCCACACCCGATGACACGAGCTACCACGTCAAAGTTGTCTTCGTGTCCGATTTGATCCTAGCTACTACTAATAAGTACAATGGTTTGAAATCATACTTTCTACAAAGCTTGTTCGATTTCATCTTGGTACATCTGTTCGGAGGGGTTCGACGGATCGGTCTTCGGATGGATTTCCGGGTTCTACGGTCGATGGGGATCTTGGCATGGTTCAGTTCCTCGGTCCTCTTCCATGTTGTTATCATGAGCGAAGTTAGTAGATGTGGGCTCAGAAATCACCACACCAAAAACACAACATGCACAGAAGTTAGCATCAACAACTGATTGAACGAACACGCGCTCGCGAGAGAGCTCGCGTGGGGAGGCCGGCTCCGGCGAGGAACTGCTCGGGGGCGAGCACGGGGAGGCAACAGCGTCTGCAGGGCTCGATGACGGCCTGCAGATGCGCGACGACGGGCAGCTGCAACGGCGGATAGAGGACCGGGTAGAGGCGGCCGGCGACGTGGCACAACGCAGCCTGCAGAGGGGGCGCCGGCGACAAGCTCCACACCGCCGCGCGCCAGGAGGAAACAGAGAAGGGGAGGAAACAGAGGGGACGACCAGGCGCGGTCCGCTAGCTCACCACGGCGTCGGGGTTCTTGTATGCGCCAGCGTCGTCGTCGGCTTCGGTGGCGCGCGCGCGGTGGCGGTGGCCGGCGGTCGTCGGCTTCGGTGGCGCGCGTGCGGTGGCGGTCGTCGGCTTCGGTGGCGCGCACGCGGTGGCGGTGGCGCGCACGCGGTGGCGAGGGCGGCGACGGCGAGGGCTGGAGGGCTTCGGTGGCGAGGGCGCGCGGTGGCGACGGCGAGGGGTTCGATCGATCTGGCTCTGGGGGAAGAAAGGAAGGGGATGGCGCATTTAATACCCTCCCCCTTTAACATCGGTTCGGGGCTGGAACCGGTGTTAAAGGGGGGGGGATTCGTTTCGCGCGCGCATTTATTACCCCCCCTTTAACACCGGTTCCAGCCCCGAACCGGTGTTAAAGGGGGGGTGCGCGCGGGAAATGAAATAAATGCCCCCCTTTAACACCGGTTCCTGTCTGGAACCGGTGTTAAAGGGGGGGCATTTATTTCATGCATTAAAGGGGCATTTTTAATTCAAAAAATATGATATGAATTTAGAAAATTCATATCTTTTTCATTTCAACTCAGAAAAATATGAATAATATATCATAATTTTCAGAAAAATAATATCTATCCATTCATGTAAATCATTTTATATTTACTTTACATGAAAATTTTCAGAATAATTAAAACACTTACATATAAATTTTGATTATTCAATTCAAACAAAAATAAATTGTTAAATCCTAAAACTTTGAACATAAGAAATATTAAGCATCTAAAAAATAATTTTTATTAGATCAAATCATATTTTAATGCCGCATCTTTTGTATTAACATTTTGAATTGATTGGATATTTAAATGTCGCATCTTTTGTATACACTTGAATCTCACCAAGCCTCGCTCAACTTGCATTGTTTTTTGATAAAATAGCATATTGTGAACCTAAAAATGATTTGTAAAAAATCATGAGCATCGTATCATGTACTTGTAGTTCATATCTGACCCACTTCCTGCCGATTCGGTAGGAATTTGTCTTTTTCACCAGAGGTGGACGGAAAGGTTTCAGATCCCCTGTTGGTACATTGTGCATATAAGGTGGTCTAGTATTTTTGTAAAATGTGTTGGTGGTTTTTTGAATTAGCCATTTGGTGGTTGCTTCACAAAACCGTCCGTTTTTTATGCTCGGAAAATGGAAAATGCCTTTTTGGTGCGATAAAAAGGAAAACTTCCTCTTGCAACATTGTTTGCCATGCCATGATGCACATGTATGCACAATATGGCCATATTATCACAAACTATGCCTTGATTCTAGCCATAACATTGGTCATTTGACCCGAAAGCCAAGAAACCTCGAATGAGATAGGTCATTTTGAGACAGTTACATAAAGCCGAACTGGAACTGAAAATTAAGATACATAAAAGAACTGAAAATTAAGATACATGGCCAGATTAAGTAACAATCGGCCGAACTGGAACTAAAAATTAAGATACATAAAAGAACTGAAAATTAAGATACATGGCCAGATTAAGTAACAATCGGCCGAACTTGTTTCAGAATGTTGGAGTGATTCAGTCATGCTCCTGTCTACACCTGTAATACTCGCCACTGTAGTCGTCGTACTCGCCGCCGCCGTCATCGCTGTCGTCGTCGGGGTCGCCGTAATTGAACCTCTGGAGAGTACGCGTGGGCTGGACTTGAGGGTAGCGCGTGGGCTGGAATTGAGGGTAGCGCTGACGGGGGTTAGAGTCGGCGGCAGTGTCATAGGCCATGACGCTCTGGAGAGTCCGACCGCGCCACCATAGCCGACGGCCGGCCTCGTTGAAGTTAGGAGGAGGTGGGCCGTTCTCCTCGTGCCTGGCGAGCGCCCTCTCATGCCGATCCACGAAGAAGGCTTCCCAAGTAGGGAAATAGTCGGGATGCCATCTGGGATTCCTCCGCTGCTCCGGCGTGAGCTCGAAGTAGTAGTGGTTCGTGATGGCCATACGGCGCGCCACACCTAGAGGGACAGGAGGAACCAGCACGCCTCCGACGCTCAGCATCCAGCCGACGGGGACACAGTAGCCCGGCGGGCAGGGGTAGTTCGAGGCGCAAAGCGCCTCCGCCTCCCTGGGGGTTAGTGCTACGGTGGAAGCCATGGGAAAGAGTGATGAGGTTGCAGATATGAGTCTAGAGATGTGCAATGACAATGGAGGCCAACCCCCTATATATATATATATAGTGAACTAGCGGGAAGAACTGGAGGGAAGAACTGGCGGGAAGAAAAATGGCGGGAAGAAAAATGGCGGGATGAAGATCTGGCGGGAAGAAAAATGGCGGGAAAAAATGGCGGGATGAACCTTTAGTCCCGGTTGGAGACACCAACCGGGACTAAAGATGAACCTTTAGTCCCGGTTGGAGACACCAACCGGGACAAAACACGAGTCAGCACTAATAATAGGGGTGAGTGTCGACATTATGTCGTGCGGCGTGTACCTTGTCCCGGATGGTGTCACCAACCGGGACTAAAGATGAACCTTTAGTCCCGGTTGGAGACACCAACCGGGACTAAAGATGAACCTTTAGTCCCGGTTGGAGACACCATCCGGGACAAAACACGAGTCAGCACTAATAATAGGGGTGAGTGTCGACATTATTTCGTAAGTGTCAACACTATGTCGAGCTGCTTGTACTATAAATAGGCATCCTTGTGAGTCCTGTCCTCCAGCCAGTTTGAGGCAGGGACACCACTACGGCCAGTTTCAGGGAGATGCCGACGGAGCCCAGTCCTCCGGCATCTCCGAGAAACTGGTCATAGAGGCACTCCCTAATATGTGAAATTAGTTAGATCCCAGGTGTATTGATCTAGTTAGAGAAGTTACAAAGCTGCAAGATGGTTTTCGAGAGCAGGGACACCACTACGGCCAGTTTCAGGGAGATGCCGACGGAGCCTAGTCCTCCGGCATCTCCAAGAAACTGGTCATAGAGGCACTCCCTAATATGTGACCGCGCGCGTTTGGAGATCAGATCTTAATGGTAAGTACGAATCGGGACAACTTCTTCTCATAGTCCCGGTCCATCCACAAAACATGACTAACACTCAAGACATGTATTAATATTAAAAACATGAACTAGAGTTACATAATATGAGCATGAACTTCTTGGCATATGTCCTTCCTTATGATCGCTTCAGACGTAACCATGGAGCATCTTCTTTACTTAACGGAATGCTTGGGTCAGTTTTCACTGTGAAGGGCGGAATTTCATCAAACTTATTATAATCTTCTGACATGTCTGTCTTGTCCTCGATTCCCATGATGTTTCTTTTCCCTGAAAGAACTATGTGACGCTTTGGCTCATCATATGATGTATTCGTTTGCATATTTTTTCTTTTTTTTTTGGTCTGGAGGACATGTCCTTCACATAGAAAACCTGAGCCACATCATTGGCTAGGACGAATGGTTCGTCTAAGTTCTTCATAAGATTGTTGAGATCCACCGTTGTCATTCCGTACTTCTTGTCTACCTCAACCCCTCCTCCTGTTAGCTTGACCCATTTGCATCGAAACAAGGGGACCTTAAAATTAGGTCCATAGTCAAGTTCCCATATCTCCTCTATGAACCCATAATACGTGGTCTTTTGCCCATTGTCTTCTGCTGCATCGAAGCGGACACCACTGTTTTGGTTGGTGCTCTTTTTATCTTGGCCTATCGTGTAAAATGTATTCCCATTTATCTCGTACCCTTGGAAAGTACATACAGTCGAAGATTGTGTCCTGGCCAACAAGTACAGCTGATCCCCAACAGTGGTGTTATTCGTGAGAAGTCTTTGCAGGCAGCCGCCAAAACTCGCCATGTGTTCACTTATAATCCATTCATCAGACTGCCCCGGGTGTTTGAGGCGTATTAAATTCTTGTGTTCATTGATATACGGGGCAACCAAGATAGATCTTTGTAAAACCGTGTAGTGTGCTTGATTGAGAGAATTCCCATCCCTACATATCATTGCTTTACATCCTAGGGTGCCTTTTCCACGCAGTCTCCCCTCATGTCGTGATTCTGGAACACCAATCGCCTTAAGGTCAGGAATAAAATCAACACAGAACTCAATGACCTCCTCTGTTACATAGCCCTTGGAGATGCTTCCTTCTGGCCTAGCACGGTTATGAACATATTTCTTTAAGACTCCCATGTACCTCTCAAAGGGGAACATATTGTGTAGAAATACAGGACCGAGAATGGCAATCTCTTCTACTAGGTGAACCAGGAGATGCGTCATAATATTGAAGAAGGATGGTGGGAACACCAACTCAAAGCTGACAAGACATTGGGCCACACCTGTTTGTAACCCTGGTAGGCTTTCTGGATCGATTACCTTCTGAGATATTGCATTGAGGAATGCACATAGCTTCACAATGGGTACTCGAACATTTTCAGGTAGAAGCCCCCTCAATGCAATCGGAAGCAATTGTGTCATAATCACGTGGCAGTCATGAGACTTCAGGTTTTGGAATTTTTTCTCTGCCATATTTATTATTCCCTTTATATTCGACGAGAAGCCAGACGGGACCTTGATACTACTCAGACATTCAAAAAAGATTTCCTTCTCTGCTTTGGTAAGAGCGTAGCTGGCAGGAGTTAAGTGGCATCGTTTACCCTTCTCGTTCTCAGGATGCATAGGCTCTTCAGGGGCCTTCAGACATTGCTGGTCCTGTCGTGCTTCCGGTGTATCTTTTGTCTTCCCATACACTCCTAGAAAGCCTAGCAGATTCACGCAAACATTCTTCGTCACGTGCATCACGTCGATTGAAGAGTGGACCTCTAAGACTTTCCAATAGGGTAGGTCCCAAAATATAGATTGCTTCTTCCACATGGGCGCGTGTCCGGCATCGTCATTCGGAACAGATAGACTGCCAGGACCTTTTCCAAAGATTACTTCTAGGTCCTTGACCATACCAAATACCTCCTCACTAGTACGGAGGACAGGCTTCCTCCGGGGTTCTGCTAGACGTTTGAAATGCTTGCCTTTCTTTCTTACTGGATGCAGGTTCGGAAGAAATCGGCGATACCCAAGGTACACAACCTTCTTACATTTATCCAAATATACACTTTCAGTATCATCTAAACAGTGTGTGCATGCATTGTATCCCTTGTTTGTCTGCCCTGAAATATTACTAAGAGCAGGCCAATCATTGATGGTTACGAAAAGCAATGCTCGTAGGTCAAATGGCTCCCCTTTGTGCTCATCCCACATACGTACACCTGGTTTGGCCCACAGCTGTAAAAGTTCTTCAACTAATGGCCTTAGGTACACATCAATGTCGTTGCCGGGTTGTCTCGGGCCTTGGATGAGCACTGGCATCATAATGAACTTCCTCTTCATACACAACCAAGGAGGAAGGTTATAGATACATAGGGTCACAGGCTAGGTGCTGTGACTGCAGCTCTGCTCACCAAAAGGATTCATGCCGTCTGTACTTAGACCAAACCTTAAGTTTCTTGCGTCACGTGCGAAGTCCGGGTACTCTCGCTCGACTTTTCTCCACTGTGACCCATCAGCGGGGTGTCTCAACATCGCGTCTTTCTTACGGTCTTCCATGTGCCATCGCAACAACTTGGCATGCTCTTTATTTCTGAAGAGACGTTTTAACCGTGGTATTATAGGAGCATACCACATAACATTGGCGGGAACCTTCTTCCTAGGGGCCTCGCCCTCAACATCGCCAGGATCGTCTCGTCTGATCTTATACCGCAGTGCAGTGCATACCGGGCATGCATCCAAATTCTCGTACTTCTCACCGTGGTAGAGGATGCAGTCATTAATGCAGGCATGTATCTTCTGCACGTCTAATCCTAGAGGGCAGACAACCTTCTTTGCTTGGTATGTACTGTCGGGCAACTCATTATTTCTTGGAAGAAGATTCTTCATTTTTACCAACAACTTTGAAAATGCGCTGTCAGTCACACTATTCTCTGCCTTCCATTGCAGGAAATCCAGTGTGGCACCTAGCTTTTTGTGGCCATCTTCGCAAGTTGGATACAACAATGTTTTGTGATCCTTTAACATTTGCTCCAGCTTCTCCTTCTCCTTTTCAGTTTCACATTCTTCCTTTGCATCAGTAATGGCCCGACCAAGATCGTCATCAGCGGGCCCATCTGCTCCCTCTTGATCTTCATTATCTACCTCCGTTGCATTATCATCATATTCAGGATACATATTATGATAGTTTTCATCATCCTCTTCTTCTTCGTTGTCTTCCATCACAACCCCTTTTTCTCCGTGCTTGGTCCAACAATTATAGCTGGGCATGAAACCGGATCGAAGCAGGTAGGCGTGAATGGTTCTGGTATTTGAGTAGTCTTTCTTGTTCTGACAGTGAACACACGGACAACACATAAAACCATTGTGACCACGGTTTGCATTAGCCACAACGATGAAATTTTGGAGGCCCGTAATGTACTCGGAAGTGCGGCGGTCACCGTACATCCATTGTCGATTCATCTGCATTAATATGTAGTATATATCAAAAAATAATAGGGAGATGACCATTTATATATATAGTACATCAATGACACATGAAACTATAGTTCCCGACCTCGACCGAGACGGAAAGAGCAACAAAAAAGCTTATTTTGAGCTCTCGGGCATTTCACCGAACACCTCTAGTGCATATGAAAAAAACACAAACTAGCACTCTTCACACCCTCTTGCTAGGCTCCAAAATGTGAAAGAATGGAAGAGTGGGGTGTGTGTGGGCTGGGGTGGTGTCTTATATAGCCCCCCCCCTTTAACACCGGTTCATGCCACGAACCGGTGTTAAAGGGGGGGTGCGCGGGCCACTGCTGCAGGGACCTTTAACAGCGGTTCGTGCCACGAACCGGTGTTAAAGGGGGGGCTCCTTTTTTGCCACAGGGGCCACGCTGGTACGACCCCCCCTTTAACACCGGTTCGTAGCCCCTTTTCGGGATCAACAAAAGACCTTGTTTCCACTAGTGTACAGAGCCTCGTCCAGTTTGACATGTATGAAATTTTACATGATAGTCATATTAACTTGTTTGAAACACTCTAAAGTGGCACAAGAGAAAGGTCATCATAAATATCCAACCTAAAAGGCAACCAAAGAAAAGGGAACCCACACACACACAAAAAAATATCTACGAACTCCATTAATGGTTAGTGATGTTTATCAAGTCCAAGGTGCCATTGGGTATGCATCTACATAGGAATTTGCACCCAGGGGGCGGGGCCAGGATTTCGACTTAGGGGGGGGGGGGGGCGAGCGATGAAAATCTAGGAGTTAGCTGGCCAATGTCTATGGGCGAAAGGATGGCCCCAAGAGTGAGAGTGCAATGCGTTTATATCGTCAAAAGCCCAACAACCTCAATATAGGTGAGACTATTGTAAATGTCTATTCCTCTCTTTCACGAAATGGTATACATGGGCCGACCAATATGGCACCTCTAGGTCAAGTATACCAAGGCATCAAGCCTATAACAACATGGAATATCAACATATGTTCGGCCTATGATAACATGTATATATAATATCACAATCGTTAAAATTGGCAAGAAAACCATCATATGTTTGGCAACACCAACAAGGTTCCAATTTTTTCACTAATTTAAAATACCGAGATGTTACCAACGACTGATTCTCGGATGTGCAACTCTTGGCAAGATTCGAGATCGAATCAATTGGAACAAAAAATCCATCTACTATATACTTTCTCATCACTTATTAACGAACAAAGTATAGCTAAAGTGCAAAAATAAATTAGAAGGACTAGATCGGATTAGCAGTACTATGTGCATAGAGTGTACCTTGACTAATCTGATGGTGAATTCAGGATGATGGTGCGGACTCATGGTAGCGACCAATAGATCAGCCGCCACCGTACTACTCGGTTGCCTAGATAAACCAACAATCAAAATCCAACATTGTCTGCGGTAGGCTTCCTCGCACTTTGGATCGATTAATAGAGCGATCTTATTTGCGAGAGGGAAGTGGAAAATGACTAGGCTTGAATGATCATTTATTGTCTATACGTGGATACACAAGCGGACGGGCAATACTTTTACACGTTGGGCTGCTTCAGTTCTTGCACAAACACTTAATTTAGGCTCAAGTCTTTTGATTCATGGCCTAATACTACTACTCGTTATTGTAAATCCTTGAGGGGGCGAACAGTTTGGGGGTGTCTAGCCCCTGACTTAGTTTTCCAAATATCTTCCCGTCCGACGGTATTTAAGGCCATGAAAAGTGCACATGAAACTCATATTGTTGCACACACACACTTTGATAGGAGGAAAATAAATGGCCAGGAAATGGCTCAGCTTGCGGCGGCATTTTCGCTTGTTGTAATGTATGCAATATGGAGAGCTGCGTTAGAACTAGATATTTATAGTACCAGGCCACAACTAGTTTCTGGTACCATATCGCAGGGCAATGACCTATGAAGCAATGGTAATTGTATTTCTGTATGTTGTAAATTAAGAGAGGTACTTCATAGTAAATGATATGTTCCTCCACCGGTACAGTTGGAAACACAAGAGGTTGAGACGGGTCTCAACTACATGAAAAACCGCAGTAAAGATGGGTCTCATCTCTCATATGTAGAATAGTGCACGAACATATGTCGATGAGGTGCACGAACATATCTCTGTCTTTGCAAGGACATTAATTTTCTTATTAATCCGTGGCAACCCACATATGCATTTTAGCTATGAGTATAAATTCTGCAACCAGCCATCACCCGTGTGTGAATAATGCTTTCCTTGTAGTATATATAAGTCTATTTCGTATACAGTCAGATAGATAGCTAGATACAATGACGCTATTATATGTACTCCTCAATTTAAATGACGAGAGAAGAACGAAATCGATGGCCCGACATATGAGAATCAGAGACATCGGGAAAAATACGACCCTTACTCAGTGAATCCAGTACCCTTTTGTGGCATCCATGTGAGGCGGCTCCGGTTGCTAGTGGTCTGCCGTGGTAATAGCTTGCAGAGTTCTAGTGGTGATAGCAGCGAGCTTGTAGCTTGTAGCTTATGCGAGTACTAATCTATTTGAGGATTTTGCTCAGGAAAATTCTCTTCTCTCTGTCTTTGGGTTGCCACGAAAAGGCTTGTAAGTGGCTCGAACCATAGTCTATAGCTGTTCGATCAATACATGTCTTTTGGATCTTGTTGTCTGAACATTTCCGTCGCAACAACCATCGGTGCTTAAACTCTATACCCTGCCGAAGTTCCTTGGATTTTCCAAGACGAAAACTCAATGCAAACAATTACGCCGAACTGAGTTCAGTTCGCTGGTATGAAAAATATGGGCACAGAGTCCATTAGCATACAGATTAGAGAATCTCCACTCGCTCCCCTAAAGCCCCCCAAAGAGGGAAACGAGGGCATCGGTGCAGAAAAACTCGATCCGGCGCCAACGTGGCCCAATTAAACATCCGGGGCCCCCAAACCGAACCCAACCCGAGGGGGGAGGGGGGGTCAATTGGGAGCGCCAGCGCAACTTGAAAACGTTGGCGGACTAGCTCTGTCGGCGGGACACCAAAATCTTCACTCCTTTTTCCCTCTCTTTTCCCTCCACAACTCCAATCCCCCTCCTGGCCGTACAGTCCCGCCATTGCCCCCCATCGCCGCCCACTCTAGCCATTTCCCTGCCCCACCTCTCCCCTCCCGTGCGCCACCCACTTCCACCACCAGGCCACCGAAGAGTTACTAAGCTCCCTGCGCGTCGGTGTCTACGAAGAAAGGGAAGACCGACAAGCTACGACCAGAGGGGATAACCAACACGAATTGGGCTTTCAACATCCAGCGCCGACAGGTGGAGAACGCCAGCCGCTGGCTGAGGGAGAAGAACTCGAGGCTGCACAGGGCGGGGAGACATGGGCAGAGCAAGCCCACACGACCATTGCGGCACAGCGGGCGGCAGAGATGGTGGGAATGGCGGCGCCGTCTTACAGAGCTGGACTCCAACATCCTCGGGAGCTAGAGCAACGTCTCCTCTATGTCGCCGTCCGACCAGGCGAACACGACGCCGCACCTCACTCATTTCTCGCCGGGCTACAACAACTTCGACCCGCTCGGCGGTTTCGATCCCAACTTCCTCGCCAACGACACCTCACCGGCCCATTGCCGCCTCCCTCATTTTAATGGTGGCGTGCCGCCATAGCGGGCTAGCTTCCCCCAGTTCGCCGGAGGTTGCAGCAGCCGGAGCTCTCCCAACTTGTTCGCTGGAGCGCACCACTGTGACTCCATCATGGCCGACATCATCAGCGAAGGCTCCGCCATGCCTTAACCCAAGATTAAGCCGTTACATATGCGGACCAGGAGGAAGATGGCGGCGAGCCTTGGGAGTACGAGGTCAACACTTATGCGGGGGTTGAGGGGGAGGCCGAGGATGAGGTGGTAAAGGTGCCGGTGACCATCGCGGCCGACCAGAAAGGGAAGAAGTAGGCGGTTGAGGTGGAGAAGGAGAAAAAGAAGAAAGGAGGCGGTGGCTGCGGCCCCAAGTAGAGCTCGAGGGAGGATGAGTTCCTCGCCGAAGCTTGGAAGATCATCAACATAGGCCCCTTCACCGGCGCCAACCAGAACTCGAACTTCTATTGGAAGAGGGTGAAGGCGGCGTACAATAAGCGGTGGCTATTGGATCCCTACTTCAAGTCCTTGTGTCATGACCGCAACGTCTCCGGCATGTCTCACCGTTGGGCCATGATCCAGCATGCCTGCAAGAAGTGGCACATCATCGTGGAGGAGGTGCGCCGCGTCCATGTCAGCGGCACCAACTATGACGATCAGGGAGAAGGGGCTGAGAGGCAGAATAGCTCCCAAGAAAAGACTTGCATACATGCCATTAATATCTAACTAGACTTCTCTTTGCGCCCCCAGGGCGCACGGCCGTTAGAAAAAACATTGTAAGATTAAACAAAGAAGGTAAATGTAGTAAATGTTAATAGAAAGGGCCTAAGCGAGCCGTATAGGTTGAAAACAAAGTTGCATGCGCAGTAAGGTAAAGTTGCATTATTATAGAGTTCGACAGAAAGCTATATTATTCTTCTAACGCTAGAAAAGAAAATCCTAAATCTAATTATGAGATTTTGGGATCTCTTTAGCTGTGATGGCATACTTGACACGCTGCCCGCTCGTTATCGTGACACGGTTCTGAATGTAATTATCATCGCGGCACATGCACTGATGACCTAGCTGAAGATCCGGCCACAGTTAAAATCATTGCATGCTCTGATGAGACCTCGGGGACGATCATGCCGTAATTATCATCGCAACATGCTATGATGACCTCTCCCAAGATCCGACTGTCGCCCTCGGTTAGTCTGTTCAGGCTAGCCTACTGGTGGTAAGTCTGCAAGAGAAATAAATGTTAGATCAGAAAAACGTGAACAAAGAAATCAAGGAAACACGATTCGAAGATGGAAGAGCGAACATATATGGATTACTGATGGACGACTCTGGCGCAATGTGAGCAGATCTATCAGGACATGCTGAGTACCGGTTAGACATATCTGTGTCCGGAGTGGACATATATACGAAGGGCCTGAGATTTAAATCTAGGGGTGGGAAAGGAAAAAAAGTAAAGCCTGACATTTCGAACGCGGCAAGCGGCTCGACATGGCTCATCCTCGCGTCTTCATTTGGAACATCGTCCAAATCAAGTCTCCCCTCTTTCATTTGGAAGATAAAATAGAACGACAGAGGCGAGACCTACCACTCCGTGTCCGACAGGCACGTTTATAACATATATATGGCAAAATTAACTAGACCAAGGTGCGCGCCTAGAAAGAAAAAAACATGTATCCATTAGTAAAAAGGATTCTCGAAAACTAGACCAAACCAACAAAAGGAGAAAACACTGAAAAATAAAGGAGCTTGCATCTGGAAGAACGTTTCAGCGCAATCGGGTGATACGCGTGTTACAGGCGCGCAGACGCGTCAAGTAAAAGAACGAAAAAAAGTCCGTGTTAGAAAGAACGTACATGCCTGCCTCCCATTAGAGTGTACTAGTAAATTTGTCCGTGCGATTGCACAGGAGAAAAAAGTGTACATCGTGGTGAGGCATATTGCCATTGCCTATGTTCGTGGTACACCCTCCATTCTGAAAAGTATATCGCAAATTTAGCTAAAATTTTAGATACATCTATATATTAAATATATACTAAATAGTCTGTAGATACATTCGAATTTACACAAATCATGACAACCTTTTTAGGATTTTTAGGACCAAGGAAGTACAACTTAGTTGTATTTGGCAATGCTTCACTCAGAACACGTTGCGCCCACCAAAGACACAATGAGCTTGCGTGTGTGATGAGATTGAGCTAGAGAACAAAGGCGAAGCGACTTTGGCACCTTCGCCTCACGGGCATTAGAAAACTCAATTTTCATATAATATGAACCATACCATTTAGTTTTATGTCTGAAGTTTTATTTTGGATGAATACTAATTTTACAAAGTACATTCTACTTTCGACGTGATCACTAGTAGAAAAAGGGCTTCGGTTCGATCTAGAATCTGATACTAGTCCCGATTTATTACGGACCGGGACTAGTATGAGCACTAGTCCCGGTTCGTACCGTTTTCAGTGGCCAGAAGTCCGAGAAAACTCTAGTCCCGGGTCATTTCGGACCTTTAGTCCCGGGTCGTGATACGGCCCGGGACTAAAGGTGTGCAGGCGCGGGCAACACCCTTTAGTTTCGGGCCATGATACGGCTCGGGACTAAAGGAGTGACCCTTTAATCCGGGTCGTGATACGGTCCGGGGCTAAAGGGTGCGAAACGCGGGCAACTTAAAATTGCTATAACTTTTGCGTACGATGTTGAAAAAAAATATACAACCTATTAAAGTGTGTGGAAATAAAATTTGAGTTTGATTTCAATAACCTTATTTGGATTCCTCACATTTTTAGATTTTTAAAATTATAAATAATGGATTCCTCACATTTTTCTGATTCTTTTACATTTTTAAAATTTGAAAAGGGATAAAAGTGATTTAAAAAAATTAATTATTTAGCAATTTTTTATTCCATATTTTGATTCCTCACATTTTCTGATAATAATGAATTTATTATTTGTCGAAATTTGATTTACAGATTTAAAGATATTATTTATGCCATATTAAATGAATAAATGGCAAAACATGAATAAAATATTATTTTATTTAGTTTTTTACTTTCATTATATTAAAATATTATTATTACTTATTTATTATTGTTTACTAAAATAGTTGTTTATAGTTTCAATAAATAAAGATGTATGACATATTGATATGGGCTAATAGGATTGATATGATAGTGTTGACAACAAGGTGTAAATGGGCTTCGCGCAAGGACATCCGAATGAAACAGAGAAGTTAAGCGTGCTGAGGGTGGAGTAGTGTTAGGATGGGTGACCGAATGTGAAGTTTGACCATAATTGTAATTTGATCTAAGATTAAATATACTTGGTGCTAAAAATGTTCCAAGTGAGAGGATTAGGAGTCAAACAATTCAAAAGTTGAAAAAAAAATCGAAAACAAAATTTAAAAAATAAATTAAAAGAAATTGAAAAAAATCTTTAGTCCAGTGCCGTATTATGACCCGGGACTAAAGGTCCTTTGTCCCCCGCTGCAAAAAATGGCCATGCGGTGGGCCTCTAGTTTCGGGTTGTAACAAACCGGGACTAAAGATAGAAGCCTTTAGTCCCAATTTAGTGGATTCAATATAAGTTTCGAGTTCTTCTTGAGAACTTCACATAAATTTTAGATTACTTTCACAGATTTTCACACACATAAAATTACTCAACAGATATAGCTACACCAGGCTTCCCAAACTGAAAAATATTTCACTAATCAGCAAATAAAAATAAGATGATCTCCGGAAACTACTAAACATATTTCACTAATCAGCAAATAAAATTAAGATGATCTCCTGAAACTGCTACAATGCCACCAAAAGCAGACCCCAAACAGAGACAAACATAGAAGTGAGGAGACATGTGTTGGGGTTGAAACTGCAGGCTGGTGGTGGACTTTGTGGATGCAGGACTTGGAGCTTGCAGCAGATGTGTATGCACAAGCACCATAACTGGAGCTAGCTGGCACCAAACGAGTCAAATGTGAGGGCTAATAGACAAATCAATCTAGAACGAAAACCGGCAAATCGATCGACAACAGCTTAAAAAAGCAGATCGAGCTAGAGGCCTTCCTCGTTACCTCGCTCCCTGTTTCGTTGTGGTAGGAGGCACAGACGCGCACGCCTTCACGCCGTTGCCTGCTTGCCGCCCCGGCTGGAGCTAGGCACATGCCAGTTGAGCTCTCCTTGTTCACGTCAGTCGGCAGGACTGCTCCACGCAGGCGCCGCCACCCCAAGCCCCGCCGCAACCCAGCCCGCGCGGCACCGACGCCCGACCAATCCCTGCATCCCGAAGGCCGGTGGGGGACGGCTGAGCGCTATTCGAATTGAACAGAAGGGGGAGGGGATGCCTGAGGGCAGCTGGGATGCGGGCAACACGATTTGAGGCACTGAGTGCTAGGGCGGCGGTGGGACTGGCGGAACACGGCGCCTTGCTTGCAGAGTTTGTGGATGGGGTCGGGGGCCGCCGCCCGCATGCCCTCCTCCGAGCGCCGACCACAGCAAGCATGACACGCATCCGAGCTCGACCTTCATCTGGCACCTGAGCTGCTGCGCATCTGCCCCGCGTGCACGCAAAACGTCCCGGACATCTTGGCATGCATTCGCCATGGCTGCCGTCCTGTTCGACCTCGTCCAGCCACCTGCCGGGCGCGGCCTCTTCTCGTGAGCTTTTTTTAATACCGATAGTTTGGTAGTAATATAAGATTTGGTGGAAGGGTAAATCTGTTCAAAAAAAATATAGGTACTATAAAAAACGTCCCTTCCTTTATTACTACTAGCAAAAGTGCCCGTGCGTTGCACCAGGAGAAACAAATACTGAGTTGGGCGGTGCTACCGGTGGCCAAGATCGATCTTATACAACAGGAATTGGGTGGGCATCAGTCGACTATACCGGCAGGAGATGGTCGGTCAGCGGTGGCACAAGGACAGGGCGGCGACACGATGGGAATGGATCACATGAAACTTTTTCTGTTTGCTCGATGGATAGGAACCATTTTTTCTTGTTTTTGAGATGGCAGGCAGGGTAATCCTCCAAATGTTGAAGGGTAAATCGTCTAATAAAGAAAACGATAAGAACTTTATTATTACTCCCTCAGTCAAGAAATGTGCTCGTGCGTAGCAATGGGAGCGAAAAAATAATTTTGTAAAAAAATTAAAGCACGATCCAAATGTTGCCCAAGTAGATTGACCAGCGTAGAATAAATCTATTTTTATCTGGACGAACATCAAGTTTAGTCCCCTTATTTTCTTTTCTTGTCAAACTCCTCTTACTTTATTCTTACAATTTTTTAAAAAAGGTAGAAAATGGTTTTTTTAAGGAGAAGGAACGCCATGGACAGGCCTCCCCTTATCCTAATCATGATCTCCAAGACGAAAGGGGCTCGCCGCCTTATTTCTGTACTACATCAGAGAGACTGAGCTTCATCAAGATGTTGATCCAAGATTGAACGGCTCTGATAGACTGCGTTTAGGGTATTTCTCTCACTCTCGGCTCTGAAACGACGCCAAGCCTAGACACTCTCCTGTGAAACTCCTCTTTTAATTTAGTCTATGTTTTGTCGAACAACTGTAAAGGTACAATTTCAATATGATGCTCCGTCAGATTCTAACAAATACACACATGCATGGTACACACGGCACGGTGCCTGTGGAAATATTAGCTAACAAATGACACAGAGTGCCTGTAAAATATCAAACGCCCATGTCGAGCAACCATGTGATCTACAATTGTACACACAACCTGACTTCAATCCAAAGACAATATCATCGGAGTTTGAAGAAACTGAACACCGGTCGATGAATTAATCAAGAAATATTCCCGCACAAGAGCATGCATTCTTTTATTCTGCGTTGTACAAATAACAACAATATAAGTAACGATTCGCAGTTGCAATATAACTAATCAACTGGGACAAAAAGAAACGGAGAAAGGAAAATATTACCTTATCGAACACCTGCTGCCCTGCTAGGCTTCAATCGCAGAGGAGCCGAAGACCAACAGGGGTCGACGAAGAGGTCGAGGATGAGGTGCGGTGCCGAGCGGAAGTGGAGGAGAGCGCTGGTAGGCCTGCAAGCCGCCTGTTATGAAGATTTTGATCCGTCCCTAGCATCCAAGCAGCAACTTCTGGTCCCGTGATGCTCGTGGCCTGGAGCTGCGGTGTGTGGGGCTGTCTCACCTCCCCTTCCCCTCCTGGCTGCTCTCTCCTCCTCCACGTCACGGCCATGGTGATTTTCCTCCGCTTCCTCCGTTACTCCTGACCCTTTCCCTCCACGATTTGGAGCCCGCTTGTGTCGCGCCCGCCTGAGGACCTTGATTTTAGCTGCCGCCGCCCAGGTCCAGGCAGTCGACCCTGTTAGGCCCTTGATCTCTGTTGTCGCCGTCGCCAGGTCCTTCCGCCGCCGCCTCATGGGTTCGGGTCACCGCCATGTGAGGCCCTCGACTTGGGCGGTCCGTCGACAGGAGACATGGAGGGGATTCCTTTGGGGAGAGAAGGTCAGAATCCTTTTTCTTTCGCCGTGCGCGGCGTCTGGACCGGGCAGCCCCCTCCGCTCGGAGCCATCCTCCTCCTTGTAGCCTGATCGGTGGCATTGGTGGGTAATTTATTTTTTGGTCAAATGATAAAGCCGTCCAAAAAAGTGTAGGTACTACAAGAAACACTCCTTCCTTTATTATTAGGTATAGATATAGACTAGGGCGTTCTTTAGTTTTCAGTCGCGGGGCAGATAACCAAGAGAGACCAATGGCCGCCAGGATCACGACGCTCTTGCCCCACCACCAGCTCTGCCGCCGCCTCGCCACAACCGCGGAGGGCGCTCACCTTCGCTACGCCACCGCCTACAAGTAAGGCCTCGCTTGGTTCCCTGTATTTTACGCAGAAACGGCCGTAAATATTACGGACCAATTGAGGTCACACTAAAACCTGTCATATGCTCCGTAATATACGGATCTGACCAGTAAATAAAACGACTAGCTAAATATCACTGCGTTGCCACGGCGTATTTAATTTATTTTTTCGTAAAAATATATGTATAAAAAAGATAACTATTGAAAAAAGTGAATGCAATGGATTAGTCTATGTGATCCTTGATTTTGGCTTGATTGCTTTGTCGATCGAAGATCGAACACACCACCACTATAGATGACCTGCCAAATCTATTCTATCTATACCTAATAATAAAGGAAGGAGTGTTTCTTGTAGTACCTACACTTTTCTGGACAGATTTACCCTTCCACCAAACCTCATATTACTACCAAACCACCCGTAAGTTAAAAACTGTTCAAAAAACTGTTTCCACAGTGCCATCCATAAGTCACGTAAAACAGTTAGAAAAAACTAATCATGGCGCGACCGCTTCCCTACCTCCACCATCTCCCCGGAGGCATGCTACCCTATCCACCGCTGGGCTCCACCTCGACTCCCCGACGGAGGCGATCAAATGGCTGATCGAGACAATGGTCATCCGGTACTCCCTATCCGCTGACTTTTTTTAACCAATGGATTCTCAAGATTTCTCCCGATTTGACTTTTGTTTTGTGCGCTGGAGAGGCTGATCAGAACCCAGCGGCGGCAGGAGGTCTAGATCAGCGTCACGAGCTCAGAAATAAAAGGCCATGGCCGACGGAGACTTGAGGTCCTGGCCGTGGCACCTAAAATCGGCCCAACGCGATTTTGTCAGAGTGGACATGGAGGGCGTTGCGAGCTTGGGCCACCCTGCAAATAGTATAAATTAGAGGAAGATACGCCCCTTCGTCTGCGTCCTTTTTTTGCTGCACCGGCGCATGCTCACTGATGCGTGGATGATTGATATGAGCAGTTGTGACCGTCCTTCCTGGTTCTTGCTTTTTTTTAAGGAAAGCTTACTGGTTTTTTTTTTTTGACTTTGTACGCCCATAGACATACATTACTTGTATTTATAACCGTAACAATACAAAGAAGATACCAATACAAGCAAAAGAAAACAAGGAGAAAACAAACGGTTGGAAAACTGCAATGCTTGAGTGAAACACGACACCATACAGAACAATGCGATGTCCCACATGGTAATGTCTCCGTTGGATGAAAACTGAACAAAATAGTTGTCTGAGTGCTACAAGCCGAACGTCGTTTGCACACACTTCCATGTTGTTGCCACGCTGCTCCGGAGCTGCCTTGGTACGTTCAGTTCAGAGTCCTATCGTCCAAATACAAAGTCGGTCGGTCACAACAGCACCGATCCACTTCTCTACCTCGTATTTTCTTTACTGCACCATCACGTGCATTCTCTTATCTTTTTCTTGCAGTTTATATATGTGTGTATGGATTTCGCTAGGAGTGGACTAACTACCTAATCACACTACTTGGGTAATTTAAAAGAATAAAGAAGGTGTGTAGTAGGACATCCATCATCATGATTGATCAATTCACGTGCACTTAATTTGCTATATATCAGGTTGTTGAATTAAAAACAGACCGCAAAGGAGTAGACTGAATAAAATTAAAATGATAATGAAGTATAAAGGAGTAGATAAGTAATGAAAATTATAGATTTAGATGAAGAACAAACTAAGGTTGGGGTTACATATATAGGTCGATCAATCGTGGGGCAAAACTTGGATTGCGCTAGATCAAAAGTTAATTTCCTTCATTTTCCGGTGCAACGCACGGGCATGTTTCCTAGTTATATACTAAAAGCAATATAAGGATGTTTTTCGAGGCACCACGTCGATCCACATCATCCAAATTATTTTGATGGTTAGATCTAATACTTACGGCTAGGATTTATCAAAAAATTAGTAGTTACGTAACTACGTAATTTGGTTTGACACAACTATAGTCCGTTTGACACGCCTGGTCGGTGTACGCGAGAAAGCTTTGCGAGTCTATGCATGGGCCATGAAACGAAGAACTAAGGCCCACCCTGTACATCGTTGAAGAGCCAAATTTCTGAATTAATCCTGCTCACACTTAACCAGGTACGTACGACCTTAATTATCTTTACGGCCACATCACGTACATGATTGTTACCAGCCCACTAGCCAGAGCAGTATTTTATATTTGCGTCGCACTAGCCAGCAATATTAGGCAGCTCAATCTTCACAACCGGGGAAAAGGGAAATCTACTGTACGTGTCAAGAGAATGCACATACATACACCGAAATCAGGACAAGGCAAGGTCACGTACTGCCGTTCATAAATCAACTGAAAACTATACTTGATGTCCTACTTTTATGTTAGAATAAATTACGAGATCCTATGAATACATAATGCACATAAAATACTTATAGACTTGGATCTCAATTCCGAAGTTGATCGATCCGGCCTTCGTGTAAAATACGTATGGATAAGGAGATCAACTCTAAAGCTTCTCGATCCGCCCAGTTGTTCGAGATCATATGCTTAATGTGTATGAAATACTTACGAAATTGGATCTCAACTACGAAGTTGATCGATCTAGCCAGACATAGTCCATGTAAAATACGTATGGACAAAGAGATCAAATCTCAAGCTGATCGATCCGATCAATTGTTCAAATTGGATGGACATGCATTTATCGTTTTCAAGTGAACTAATTACATGAATAAGAAAATTCAGCAGTTAGAAAATTAATTGTTTTATAGACACATGAATGAGTTCACAAGAAGTAATAATCCAAGGATAACATTTTTTGCAAGAAAAAGAAAGATAACTATGTTGTAATTTAGAATACAATTGTATATAGCAAAAAACTTCTGAAAATAAATTTGCAAACATATTTTCACATTTTGGTGCTACGATAATCCAATTTGACTGATTACAAAATCATGTACAACCGACCGACTATCCACAAGACATTGATAACATTTTTGGCCACACAATTCATCCATGTGTTGGTCTTCTATCTAGAACTAAAAGAGTAAAAACCTCACACTAGCTTGTATTGCTCTTGGTTGAGCATGTGGTCCATATGGTAGCATGCCTTTCACACTGATTATTTATAGATAAAATAGCTAGCAAATATCACATTAATCGGCTATTATCTAGAAAATCTTTCATGTACTTTTTTATGCTTGAAGCTTAGTATGGTAAAAAAACATGTGTATGTGCATGATCATGCTTGAAGAGAGGCACTAGAAGGGAACGGAGTCACCGCCCCTAGGTGCCAGGTTGATCCATATCATCTAAATTATTTTTGATAGTCAGATTTAAAATCTAAGGCTAGGATTTAACTAAATATTAATGGTTACGTAAGTAACAGTGTATTTGGTTGGCATGGTGCAATTCAGGCTCACGTCTTTATTGTGGGCCTATATCATGACGATGGTCCATATTCGGTAATTAGACATGCACGTTACCAAGTAGTAGCCCGTGTAGTTCCAAAAACAAAAGAGCAGTCCGTGTCAATTGTTTTTTTATTTGACCAGGTCTGTGTCAATTATTAACAGGAAAACAACTCCAACTTGATCGTAATGTGACACTAGGTGGCAAACGTGAAACTCATCAACTTTTCCTACCGTATCGTATTTACAAGATCGAACCATCCGGCCGTGGATGGACTGCTAAGTCGTATCGACGCTAGACACTAGAGCATGTTTTATTCGCCTCAAAATTAAAAGCAGACGGATACAATTTATAGCAACCACATGCTCTAAATCTGACCAGTCATGGGAAAAAGAAAAACTCCAAACTAATTGTTTTCTAAGTGAAGCCAACTCCAAAACCGACGGTCGGTGAAAAAAACATATTATGAGAAGATTTAAAATTAGACTCATATGTATGTACATATATGCATATATCTTTACTATTAAAAGCAAAGAGGTGGTGTCACACGGTGTCACACTTCACTAATATTACACACAAATGCCACCCCGAAACAATCAACATCCATAAAAAGAAAAAGAAAGGATCTCCCACAACAAACTCGGAACACATGTATCCTCCCACAACAAACTCGCATACGTACACACCGCGGAACGCATGTATCCTCCCGCAACAAACTCCCTGACGCAGGAGCACGTAACAAAAAAGTCAAACAACCAGAAATTTATATCTTCTTATCCTCCCGCAACAAACTCCATGACAAACGCAGGAAACAAAAAAAACCTAACAACCGAGCGTCCGAATCTTCTTTTCCTCCCACAACAAACTCCCTGACAAACGCAGGGAACAAAAAAAAGACAAACAACTGGACCGGCAAACCCAGGAAACAAACTCCCTGACGTGCACACAGAGGCAACAAACCAAAATTTAAATTCCTTAGCTACCCGCCCATCACTACTCGACATCTCTGCCGTGTCGATCGCCCCCAGTTCTGTCTCGCCACCAGTTCTATCAAAATTTCACGCGGTCGTCGGTCACAGCCAGTTCTGTCACCAAGTTCTCTGGTGCTGATCAAGAGATCTATGTGGTAAATGCCTCTGCTCTACATCAGTTGCGACGACTTCATTCTAGGTGCCCTCCAATGCCTACATCACCGTTTGTTGCTTCCGAATTCTTTATAAACCATGAATCTTCAGAATTTATATTAGCTGCAACAGAAACTAACTTTAGAAAGATTTCATGTGAATCAGAAAAAAGCTTCAACATAATAGTTCAATCCTATATAGCACTAATCTTAAAGAAGTTGTTTCATGTGAATCAGAATTTATACGTCTGGTTGTCTTAGTTAATTATACTTCGTCTTGGAGGTTAGTTCAATCCTATATAACACTAATCTTAAAGAAGTTGTTTCTCTTAACTATGCTGAATTTGCTGTTGTCTACTATGTGTATGTTCTTGATTCCAGGAAAGCAGAGGTGCCTAACGGGAGCATTTGCCCAGATCAAGCCACTAGACAGATCTGGGGTTTAGATTCCAGTGGCTTGATCTGGGGTTTAGTTTCTCTCTGACATGTCTTCAAGAAAACTTCCCGACAAAGGGAAAAATGGTAATATTCAAGTCCCTCTCCCCTCTCATAAGTTCTGCATGTCCATTGTTAACTTTCTGTAATTAACAGTACTTTCCAAGGATGACAACTCAAAGATATCAAATTCTGTTATTCTGCCACATCCACAAACGGGTTTGTTCATCCGTGAACCAACCAACAACATTAGCACTACCCTTGTGTCGTCAGATGATGATGATCACATGCCTACACCGTTGGTTGCAACCTTTCCTACTCAGAGTACCCTAACAACAGGAGGTCAACTATCACGTGGAGAGAGCTCGAATGGTATGTCTTTGACCCTGTTTTTACAATGTGGCTGCATATTTCTAGCCCAGGTGAATATATTTATTCGGTTTACTATATATGATCAAGTTTACTATATGTGATCAGACGTACAAGCTCAGAGGCGACAGGCATCACGTGATCGTCAAAGAGCTCGCCGTGAAAGTTTAACCCTCGAACAGAGACAAGAAATCAATGCTCGTCGAAGAGATAGTGCACAAAATTTAAGAGCACGACAACAGCAAAATCGGACCCAATCTACCCTCACAATAGGAAATAATTTACGGAATGGAGAACTCGCAAACGGTATGGTCTTAACTTTATTATTATGTATGTGTCGTATTGTAATCTAGCTGTATTGTAATCTAGCTGGATCATGTCTTTTTGCAAAATAACCTTTTCCTAATATGTGTTCATCTACTTACTTTGTTAACTACATGTCTTCAACATAGACGTACAAGTTCAAAGGCGACAGGCATCACGTGGTCGTCAACAAGCACGCCGTGAAAGTTTAACTCCCGAACAGAGACTAGAGCATAATAACCATCGAAGAACACATAGACAAATCATGCCCGAAGAACGGAGGCATGCAATTGCCGCTCAACGCAGAGAAAATGCCATGACTAGGAGGAACACTCCGTCTACTGAATCCATTGCATTGCCACGACCAGATGCATCCTTTGTCTCAACCACAAACCCGGTGTTGAGCTCAGAGTCACCACCGAATATAACTGGGTCACCTACAACCTCTCCTTCAACAAGCACGCCGGCATACACCATCGGAACAGAGGGTAGATTCTCCCGTTTTCAAGACAATTTTATATAACCAGATTAGAGTGAGTGAAACCCGTGTATTGTAATCTAGCTGGATCATGTCTTTTTGCAAAATAACCTTTTCCTAATATATGTTCATCTACTTACTTTGTTAACTACATGTCTTCAACATAGACGTACAAGTTCAAAGGCGACAGGCATCACGTGGTCGTCAACAAGCACGCCGTGAAAGTTTAACTCCCGAACAGAGACTAGAGCATAATAACCATCGAAGAACACATAGACAAATCATGCCCGAAGAACGGAGGCATGCAATTGCCGCTCAACGCAGAGAAAATGCCATGACTAGGAGGAACACTCCGTCTACTGAATCCATTGCATTGCCACGACCAGATGCATCCTTCGTCTCAACCACAAACCCGGTGTTGAGCTCAGAGTCACCACCGAATATAACTGGGTCACCTACAACCTCTCCTTCAACAAGCACGCCGGCATACACCATCGGAACAGAGGGTAGATTCTCCCGTTTTCAAGACAATTTTATATAACCAGATTAGAGTGAAACCCGTGTTTATTTTGATTTGGAATGTTACAGGTGATGTGGATGCCCTCCTTAGTCGTATCATGGATGAGAATGCTGTCCCAAGTGACATCATGGATGATGAGTACTACATGTATGCCAATGAAGGTATGTCTGACAATATTTATGACTTGTCTGGTGCAGTTACGAGTTAAAAAATATTAACCCTTTGTGACACGCTATGTATGTAGGTTGCGATGCTGATGACGTGGATCTAGATGAACCAGCTGACTTGTCTGGTGTAGGCCCTATTGATCCTTTTGACTTTGTGTACTCGAACCTTCCAGAAACACATGTCTTGGAGCAAGTCCCAAATTGCGAAGAATGCAATGCCAAGAGGTTTGAGCGTGAGCCCCCTGGTTTTTGTTGTCGCAATGGAGACGTCATCTTGAAGGAACAAGAACCTATTCCGGAGCTGATGAGGTTATGGTCGAGCACAGATGCAGACTGTCGACATTTCCGCAATAGCATCCGGTTCTTCAATGGCCACTTCTCATTCACAACCCTTGGTGTCAACCTCGACAACAGCTGCACGAATATGAGGTCCGGGGTTTACACATTCAAGGCGAACGGCTCGTTGTACCACAATGTGCATTCCTTTGGGCCTGGCTCGCGTCCAGACCATTTGCAGTTGTACTTCTATGACGACGATCCAAGCCTGACCCATCGCAAGGAATCAACCAAGGAACTTGACCAGGAAGTTGTACATAAATTGACGAACATAATGAGAGGAAACCCCTACTCCCAGCAATTAAGGAGCTTGGGAGCCCATAAGGACAACCTACAGGACTACAAGATAGAACTTAACACCGACCAAAAGCTAGACCAACGAACACACAATCTACCTATATCGTCTGAGGTGGCTGCCATCTGGGTCGAGGGCAGCGACTTGGTGAATAGGTGGAAACGCAGCATTACACTCCATGGGAACAACAACGAGAAGTACAGCATACAAGCCACACAAGGATGTTATGACCCACTCTCGTATCCCCTCTTCTTCCCGAAGGGGGAGCTCGGTTGGCATCCGAATCTCCCCAAAAAGGATGTAGAATGGCGTGTTGCGCAGCTACCACGAGCAGACCGTGATAACAATGGAGGTTCTCCAATTTCACATCCTTATGCATTCTTATAGAGAAAAAATGTGTTCCCTAACCTTCATATTTTGTTTTCTTCACGCAGAGGGGGGTGGCCATTTGTGCATCTCTGTCAGGGACTATTACTGCTACAGATTACAGACGCGTCCTGCAATATTCAACCCCATACTTCATGGAGGGCGCCTATTCCAGCAGTGGGCTGTTGACATGTACATAAAGATCGAGGGGTGCAGATTAAAATGGATCCGAGACCACCAGTCAGAGATACGTGCTGACTTGTATCAAGGCATTGTCGATAGCATCACGGCCGGGGAGACACGAGCAAATGCTGTTGGCACAAGGACTGTTCTCCCACAGACGTTCAAGGGGGGCTACCGAGACATGAAGCAGAGGCATATGGATGCCATGGCATTAGTGCAGAAGTACGGCAAGCCTGATATCTTCCTAACGATGACCTGCAACCCAAATTGGCCGGAGATACAGGCTGAGCTATTTCCCGGACAAACTGCGCAGGATCGTCCTGATCTTGTGGCCCGAGTGTTTAGAGCAAAGCTAGAGACGATGAAAGATACGCTCACCAAAAAACATATCCTAGGCGTTGTGAAGGCATATGTCTATGTGGTAGAGTTCCAGAAGAGAGGCTTACCACATGCCCATTTCTTGTTGATCATGGATTCTAGATATAAGCTTGTTGTGCCAGAGCAGTATGATCATGTCATATCCACCGAGCTCCCAGACAAGCATAAGCACCCAGAGCTCTACGCCATGGTCATGAAGCATATGATGCACGGCCCATGCGGTGTCTTGAATCCTAATAATGTGTGCATGCAAGATGGGTCGTGCAAGTGCAGGTACCCTCGAGAGTTCAACAAGACCACCGTGCAGGGGAAGGACTCATACCCTGTTTACCGGAGAAGGGATGACGGCCGTTCAGCGAAGGTCCGCGGGCAGATGTTGGACAATAGATGGGTTGTGCCGTACAACCCATACCTACTACATATGTTCAACTGCCACATCAATGTAGAGGTGTGCTCCAGCATAAAGGCCGTCAAGTACCTATATAAGTACATATACAAGGGCCACGATAAGACATCGTTCAACATTGACAAACCCGATGCCGAAGGTAACATAGACGAGATAAAGAGGTTCGTTGACGCGAGGTGGGTAACTCCTCCAGAAGCAATGTGGAGGATTTTTGGATTCACCCTCAGCGAAAATCATCCTTCGGTCCTAAAGCTGCAGCTACATCTCCCGAACATGCACAGAGTCACTTTTAAGGCTGGAGATAATCTGAACAATGTTGTTGCCAGTGATAACGCATCAAAGTCTATGCTCACGGAGTATTTTGCCGCTAACCATGAGCACGTCTGGGCTCGAGATATACTGTACAAGGACTTCCCAGGATGGTTCACATGGCAACAAAAAGGAAAGTTTTGGCAGAAAAGGAAAAATAGTTGTTTCCAAGTAGGTCGAATCGTGTCAGCCAATCCCGCGGAGGGTGAGAGGTACTTTCTAAGGGTGCTTCTAAACCACGTACCTGGCAAAACGTCCTTCGAAGACCTGAAAACTGTGGATGGTGTGCTATGTGATAACTTCCGTGAGGCAGCCGAGAGGAGGGGTCTCATCGAGGCCGACAACACGCTTGATGAATGTCTTACTGAATCAGCACAATGGGCCATGCCAGTCTCGCTGAGGAGACTCTTTGCAACAATTTTGGTATTCTGCGAGCCTGGCGATGTGCGCGGTCTATGGGATAGGCACCTTGATGCGATGTCTGACGACTTCAAGCGACGTATTTCTTGCCCTATCGCGGTTGAGCAAGAGGTGTTGCTTGACATCAGGGGCATGCTACAGTCCATGGGTAAAGACATAAAGTTGTTCCCTCTACCGGGCATCCATGAGGCTTATGAAACCACAGAAGGCGAGGCAAGGGAGGTCGTTGAGGAAACCACAATAAAGGTTGATGACGCTGATAAGAATCTAGCGGACTCACTAAACCCCGAGCAAAAGGTTGCATATGAACAGATAATGGAGGCAGTCAATGGCGGCGATGGGGGCGTATTCTTCATCGATGGCCCAGGAGGCACTGGGAAGACCTTTTTGTACAAGGCATTGCTCGCTAGGGTTAGAGGCGAGAAAAAGATCGCGGTGGCCACTGCAACATCGGGTGTTGCCGCTTCCATCATGGCCGGAGGGAGAACCGCACACTCTAGATTCAAGATCCCACTGAACATTGAAGAAGGGTCATCATGCAACTTCACCAAACAAAGTGGGACAGCCAAGCTCCTAAGGATGGCTTCTCTCATCCTATGGGACGAGGCCACGATGACAAAACGGCAAGCGGTTGAGTCACTGGACAGGAGCATGCGCGACATCATGGGCCGACAGGATCGACCTTTTGGTGGGAAGACCGTCGTGTTTGGTGGGGATTTTAGGCAAGTGCTTCCAGTAGTCAGAAAAGGGTCACGAGGCCAGATAGTCGACGCGGCTTTGCGGAGTTCATACCTCTGGGAGGGCATGCGCCCGCTAAGGCTCGTCAAGAACATGAGAGCGCATAATGACCCGTCGTTCGCGGAGTACCTTTTGAGGATAGGTAATGGCACTGAGGAAACTGACGAGAAAGGCAACATCCGGCTCCCTGAAGACATTTGTGTGTCTTCGACAAACGAGGCTAACGACATAGAGAAGTTAATCGACCATGTGTTTCCTGCCTTGGACCAGAACATGACCGATCCTGGTTACATGACGTCTCGAGCAATCCTGTCCACCAAGAATGAGAACGTGGACGAAATAAACCTACACATGATAGAGCGTTTTCAGGGCGAGGAGAAGATCTATCATAGCTTTGATAGTGCGGAGGACGATCCGCACGGTTACTATGCTCCAGAATTCTTGAACGACCTGACTCCTAATGGGTTGCCTCCACATGCCCTTAAACTGAAGATAAACTGCCCAGTTATACTGCTAAGGAACATCGACCCAGCTAACGGGTTGTGTAATGGCACAAGGCTCGTGGTCCGTGGGTTCCAGAGGAACGCAATCGACGCAGAGATCGTGGTGGGACAACACGCTGGGAATAGGGTGTTTCTTCCTCGGATACCCCTCTGCCCATCTGATGATGACATATTCCCGTTTAAATTTAAGAGGAAGCAGTTTCCAGTCAGGCTCAGCTTTGCCATGACGATCAACAAGGCGCAAGGGCAAACAATCCCAATTGTCAGTGTGTACCTGCCGGAGCCGGTATTCTCTCATGGTCAGCTCTATGTAGCGTTGTCGAGAGCCACCGCAAAATGTAACATTAAGATCCTCGCCATCGACGATGATCGAAAGGACAAGACCAAGAAATCAAATAAGCGAAAAAGATCCTTAGTAACGACCACGCTGAACATAGTTTATAAGGAAGTCCTCACCGTTTGATGTTGCGGGTCAAAATTTGAGGATCTTTTATGATTATTGAATGTAATGGATGGAAACAGCTTTGATACATGAGCCTCTCAAAGTGGCAGTTATCAGTATTTTTTTTATCTGCTGCTGTTTTGTAAACAAAAGTTTTATTTTCAATTTACATGTAGTGCATAAAGGAGATGTCATTGTAATCCAAATCTAACACAACACATATTAAAAAGTTTAGCCGAAAATAAATGAAAAATACTGCAGCTAAATGAAAATTTGACTTTCATCATCCAAGAAACTAATTATGCAACACGCATGAAACTAAGGCAGCGTACTTACTTGATACGTGTGGAAACAGACTATAATTTTTCTAGCAGCTTCTCCTCTTTAAACAAATAATCTGTTCAGAATTAATTTATTATCGTTTTGTATATGTGTAGTGTATAATAGGGATGTCAACGGAACCGTTCACTTTAGTCTCGTTTTGTGATAGCTTCTTACGTGTCTGTGTCTTTTTTTAATAAAAGAATAGAGGAGCCCAGATTGTTCTTGAATTATGTTAGTTGGATATGCGTGTCAGATTTTTTTTTGCGAGAAAGATATTGCTTGTTAGTTAGTAAGATAAGATTTATTATCTAGCCAGCGACAGCCCCTATAATGTCTCATAGGTCCTGGCTAATAGTTGTTAGAGTAGCTAGATAATAAACCTTATCTTGCGCTAGAAAATCTCTAATTAGACTGGAATGGCCGGAGTTAAAGCTAACAACCCCAAAAAAATGCAAACTCATTATTTCAAACTATTTGGCTTCCCGCCGAAGCCAAAAGTTTCAGGCCTACATATATCCGCCCTGTTCATTCAGCCCTCACATTGAAAATACAGTCCCCGTATCACCCTACCCAGTTCAGATTGCAGCACTTGATGGTGATCCCATACAACGCACGTAGCTTGAGAAGGGTAATGGCACCACCACCACCTCCGGCCATTCATGCTCCACCTGCTCCTCTCGCTCTAGCTCATATGGCCTTTGAGGTTCAAAGGTAAGATCTTCAATTGTACTCTGTTTATAGTTATAGCTATTTTCTTTTTAATGAGAATCTAATCTCCAAGTCTCTTGGCCACATACACATACTGCATATTTTGTATGGATCTAACATCAGCCACTATAGGAATTAGCAAGCACATGAGTGAATTCAGCTATTGAACAGATCTACTTTTGTGAAAATATGTGATGGGGGATGTTGTATTTGCTGCAATAGCTGTTGTTACAAATGATTATGTCATTTCGCAGGAATTTGAAGTTTGATGATGTGCAGATGGAACACATCTACCAAAACATGTGGAACATCCGTGCTATGGTGCAATGGAGGGGACAGGTTAAAGAGAACGCACATGGAAACTGTTACCTACGGTGTATTCTTCTGGATGAGAATGTAAGCATATTAACTATATAATATAAACGCAATATTTAATGTCCTTTTGTTTACTTACTTTCAAATTTGTTAGGGAACAAAAATGGAAGCCATTGCATACGATAATCTAGCAGATCAATTCAACGAGATACTACATGCAGGGATTTCTTATGACTTTATTAGCGTCGGATTCAACCCTGTGGAAATGTATAGTGAGCATTTCTGGTACCTAGACTCTGAATTCATCATTAGTTTAAAGTCTCGCACTGAGGTGAGAACCTTGGGACGTCGGATAGATTCCTCACTCTGTCCACCGCGCTTCCCACACTTCAGCGCCATCTTGACACGACGAGATAAATCTATCACAGGTAAGGCCACAGTCCCTAACTCTTGTCTTGTAAATTCTTCATATACAAATCAAGTGTTCATTTTAATTCTAAATACACTTGCAGATGTGGTTGGAGTTCTTGCCTACGTGGGGGAGACACAATACAATTACAAGACGGCGTATTATCGCGGGAAACCTGTCAGAGACATTGCGTTGATGAACTTTCGGTAGGGCTCATTTAAAAATTTAGCAGGTGCCTTTATATTTTATTTATGGGAAGTCGTGATATTTTTTGTTAATTCGCAGGAGAGAGCTAATATTTTTACACGTATATACTCAACATATTTATCGTCACATAGGCCGCTGGAGACCAGCGGAAAGAGAATTCCAAATTCTTGCCGTGACTAGCGTCCAAATAGATAGGACATTAGGCTCTTTGACAACTATGGATGAGAGCTCCTTTATATTCTCACCAAGAACCAACTTAGAAGATCATTATTTGGAAAGTAAGTGTTTTTTATTGTTTTTGAAATATATTGACAATGTTGTTCTACTTGTACAGATTGTTACTCACTTTTATATATTTGTAGATGTTCGTGCAGCCAAGCTTGCCAGACCTCACGACATGCTTACTCACGTAGATGCTGCTGTCCAAGCTAGGACCCAGTTCGTCGCACAACAAAATCAGCGCCGCCAAGGACGCAGTTGAACCAGCTGAGCTCATCGTGTTTCCTAAGATGGTGTATTGAAGAACCGGATGCTTTCATGTGAGCGCCAATATCATCCTCGACACAATTTAGATAGTGTATCACTTAGTGGCATGGACGCAAAGTTCTATTCAAGGCTGAGAGATTCTCTTTGAGCTGAAATTTAAATAATATGTATCTATTATGTGGAATAGTTTCGATGTGAAAACTGTGAACGATTGCATAACAGTGCAGGATATACAAAGATTGGCATGTTTTCTTTTGATGTTCACTTTTCTCTTGTGAAAGAAAATATTTTTATTGATATACAAAGAGCAAGAGGCGTCCTACGATAATTGGTCTCTTATGAAAAAAATTGGGTTGTTTTCTCTTATTAATTCATGGTTTTCACTTATTAATTCATGTATTTCTACCTCTGTTCCCCCTTTTTTTAGCTATGCCTCTGGTTCGTTTGGTTGGAGGTCTGGTGGCCTAGACTGGCTTTGGCAAGGGTCGACCCATGTGTGGAGTCCGAGACCGATAAGGGAAGTTAGCCCAGACCTGGCCCAACAGGACAGGACAATCTCACCTTACGTTGACAAAAACAATCCCACTAAATTTGGGATGGACGGTAGTAGTTAGAGATCCTACTCCTAACAACCTACGAGATTGCCTTATTAAAGGCCTTGTTAAAAAGAGACCTTGAACGCTACTTCAAAATAACTTTCATCCAACTGAATTTCCCTGTCCCGGTTCTTATCTGCTGCCACGTGAGGTCATCTCTGCCGCCTGGAGTAGCCACTGTCGCCATCCATCAACAAGGTAAAGACCATCCATCAACTGCAAGGTAAAGACTTCCACCCGGTTGCTGTTGCGATGTGTAGAGATTGTAGATTTTTTCAGCCTGTTCGTGTGAGAAGTGTGCATGCAATAAGGAACACTAGCATTGTTACACACAAATATCCAAAAAAGTGGCATGTGTTGAAGCCAGGCGTTGTTATATCTTCTTATGAATAAAAAGTATTGGGTCACTTTCTCTTATTCATGTGTAGGCTACATCGGTTCCTTTGGCTAGAGGTCTGGCAGCTAGACTTTTTCTCTCTGGCTCGGTCACGCGAGCAATAGCATTTGGAAACATAGAGGGAATCCTTTATAGATTAGATAAAAAATATTATTTTTGAAAACCTGGATCCGTCGTCCTTGTATACATGCTGGTCAAACAATGAAATTTTGCTGGTTTCAGCTACGGGGAAAAATTTCTGGTTTTGCTATGTGAATACTTTATAGATTAGATAAAAGTATTCTTTTTAAAAACCTGGATCCATCCTTCTATACATGCTATGGAGATTTGTGCAAACTTCCACAGAGATACTGATGCGGTTTTAGTACCAACATATATGTCTTTGTACTTGTGAATATACAATATATTTATAGTTATGTTTATCACCACTTTAAGTTATGTGCGCTTTATTAATATTATTACACTCCTTTTTATTTCATTGTGCTTAAACAGTGCTTGAACCGGCTCACCGCATCGATGGCAGAGCTAGGATTCATAGTTGAACATGCTGTCAACAACATCTATAATTACATCATGCAGATCGAGGACCAGGATACGTTAAAGTAAGTATATTTCTTAAGAAATAAGATAGTTGAAATTGATTTTTTAACCATAATGTCTATCTTTCAGCATGATATGGATCAGAAGCACTCTGCCGTACCCGATAGAGATTACTCTCGGGATGATCCAACAGTCAATTCGGCCAGCTGGACGAGTTCACCCCGACTGCTTCAATCTAGCAGTTCGTGGGCTTGTATGCACGGAAGTTGATAGGCACGCGGGCACCGACCACCTAGGATGGAAGCACCTGTTTGACTTGCAGCTTCAAGCTCAAGCACAGGCCTTACGGCGTTCGCCGATTCCGCAAGCTAGCCGCACCATGACAATTATTGATGCCGTGCGCCCAACATTTCCTCCATACAACATCTGGAACTCTAAAGTTGTAAGTGCCTATCTTATATGACAACATGTACTTGCATTTGTTAGTTATTAACTTTGGTCTACATATTATAGTATCTACTACCACTAGCTGTCCATGATGCATATGCTCTGATTTCGGTCAACATGGAAACAAGGAGGACATTTCTAATGGATCCTTCCTATTACCCATATCTGAACGAGCGTCTCATTCTACGGAACGAGGTAACGAATGAGACCAGAGCAGTGATGGAAGAGCTCAATGAGATGTTTAAAACAATGAACAATGGTTGGACTACAGAAGTCAAGGACTGGCCAATGGATAGCCATCAGGTCATAAGCCCCCATAGAAACAGGTAAGCTAATTAATCGGTTTACTATGGTACATGTTCTTGAAAACAAATTTAAATCAGAATCACATTGCTGCAGTGATGACTCTGGATTCACCGTCCTACAACACATGGCAACCATGGATGGCACAAACCATTTATCTAGACATATCACTGACGTATGTGCATTTACACCCGGGTATCGTGTGTTTTAATGTTTTTTATTTTCTGCTCATTTATCTTTACTTTTGTTTCTCACACTTTTAGAATCCACTGGGGCTCCGGAAGCAGTTCATGGTCCATCTACTGAAGATTAGACACAATGACGCCATAAACAACATCCCTGAAGCGATCAGAGTGAACTTGGGTGTCATAAGGGCATGAAGAACTATATTAAAGAAAGATGATTCACATGATTTTGTCATCAGAATTATTTAGGCGTATTTAGTTTAGATCAGTATGTTACAGAAATTGTAAGCACCTGAGTTGCATTGGTACTTTTTATGAATCTGGTTGATTTCACGATAACTTTTGAATAAACTTTGGTGTATTAGTTATGTGTCTCTCCCAAAGTTTTAGTTTTCAGTTAGTTTTAGGGTTGGCTGATTTTTATAATTTTATTTAAATAACATGCTGGTATAATAGAATAGCATGTAGGCTCGGCTTAGTCTCTTGCAAGTACAAAACAAACATGATAGTCTCTTGCAAGTACAAAACGGCCACCCTTCTCAACGCAACAGATTTGCATGCAAATCGTAGCCAAACTAAATTGCGTAATTATTCGGCCTATAATTGCAATCAAGGATGATATATTCTCACCAAGAACCAACTTCGAAGATCACTATTTGGAGGGTAAGTGTTTTTTATTGTTCTGAAATATGTTGACAGTGTTGTTTGTTCTATATGTACGGACATATGTTGACATTTGAGACTCACTTTTATTTGTAGATAGATGTTCGTGCGGCCAAGCTTGCCAGACCTGACCTCATGCGTGCTCACGTGGATGTTGTTGTCTAAGCTAGGACCCAATTCGTCGCACGCCAACAAAATCAATGCCAGAGCCGTGTAAGACGTGGCTAAACAAGCCACCGTTTGTCCAAGATGGTGTACTGAAACTAAAGTTGTTGACCTCGGCTATTTAGATATATCATTCTCGATGTATCCGCCTAGATAATATTATCCTCGATTCTATTTTGGAACACTAGCGTTGTTACACACAAATATCCAATGAATATCATGTGTTGAAGCCAGGCTTTGTGATATCTTCTTATGAATAAAAAGAATTGGGTCATTTTCTCTTATTCATGTGTAGGCTACATCGGTTCCCTTTGGCTAGAGGTCTGGCAGCTAGACTTTTTCTCTCTGGCTCGGTCACGCGAGCAATAGCACTTGGAAACCTAGAGGGAATCGGGCACTCGGCTCGAGCCCGACCGAGTCTACACAGGCCAACAGATAAAATGCCACGTAATAATAACAACCTACGAGATTAGTTCTCAGAAAATAAAAAGAAAACCTACGAGATTGCCAATTATAAAGATAGACCACGTGTTTTCAGCAGATAAACATGTATTGGATAAGAGTTAGTGTAACTATTTTTGATTAATATCTATATCATCCATTTATAACCAGTGCATCAAAACTAGGCTAGAGAACTAAAGGAGCTGAAGAAACTCACAGATTTTGTTGATTGCAACAATATGACAACTCTAGATGTACTCATTCCCTGGTTCAACGCACAAATGATCCTCAATGAGTGCGTCAATTGAGACAAGATCACCAATGATGGTCATCATGATTTTAAGCTTCATGATGCCATGTCCAGCTGGCATGAGCTTTCCTACACAATATGGCAAATACTCCATGTTACAAAATAAAAGTAACGCGCAGATAATAAAAGTACTCAGCCTAACCATGGCCTCTGCACACAAATTTATTTGAATCAACCGATAGCATGTTTATGTCTGTCCAGTTTCTCATATGAGATTGCAGACATCATCATCCTTAGAAAGGTTTTGAATGAGACAACTGTGAAATTCAGATAAGAACACATACCACGGGGGAACAACAGGCAGGCACGCCATGTAGTGAGAACGCCCCGCTTCATTGGGAATCTGTGCTTGTCACAGCATCCTATGATCTTGAATACATAGCCGTGGCAATGAACTTCACAGCTTTGATATACATTACTCTGTTTTGTAATAATAAACAAACAGTTCAACCTCAGTGCATTGATTTAGCAAAAAAGAAAAAACTCAGTGCATTAACCTCAAGAATAAACAACATGCTACATGTCTGATGTGACCATACCAGAACTAAGAGAGAGGCCCTCTTTTCTCTGTGCTCCTCCAAACTATGTTTTACATGAATTGGCACACGATCAAAGAGTTTTGTCACCTCTTCATGTCGTACTTGACCAAATTATTTGTGTCCACCATATTTGCAGCCAAGTGTACCTACAACAGCACATGAGAATAAGAATGAGCAGCAAAAAAACTAAGGAAACAATCGAGAGAGCATATAAAGAATCATATGAACAATCCAAGCACAAGCGAATAATCCACCAACCTTCTTCTTTCTTTCTGTTTATAGGGGTGTGATGCATCTGTGCTACTAGACAACAATAGCAGCATAGTCAGTGAGAAGGGGTCCAACCCCAACCTGAACTCCCTCCAGGGATTCGAGATTGTCGATCAGATCGAAGTCTCCCTTGAGGCAGCTTGCCTCGACACCGTCTCTTGCGCCGACATCCTTGCCCTCGCTGTCCACGATTCCACCGTCCTCATACGTGGACACCAAAAATAACACTGTTCTTAGCTAGCATGAGCTAAATATACCTCGGTCTTCAAATGCTTGGAAATGGGTCATGATAACATGTGTGTGTAGAAATGAGTAGCACGTCACAACACTAGCTTGGAAGTTTTTCCAAATTTGAAAAATTCATGTATTTTCCTATCCTACAATCCAAATGGCTACCTTTTTCCCATTCCTGCGTTTTAGATTTCTATAGGATTGTTGTGGTATGACATCTCAATTCCTGTGGGTTTTCTATTCCTGTATTTTTCCTTTCCTAAATTCCAAACAGGGACTCAGTCCTTACCACAGAAGACTATAACTTCTACTTACAAGCAACACATTATCCCGTAAAGAAAAACTTGTGTAGAGCAATAATAACCAAGCCTAAGAATATAGCTTATACTTACAAGTTCATTGAATTTCTAGCGGCCTCTTGAAAGCAAATTTATGATATGCCCCAGGCTATCTGCTCAACATATTTTCTGTTCAATCAGCTGGCATGTCTCAATAAAACCCATGTCGGACAATTATTGGAATAATAATTTGTCTTCACCGGTAAAGATATCAAACTTGTTATAAGATGGTTTGCGCAAAATATTAACTGATTCAGGAGAAACAAACTAACTAACTATAGACTAGCTAGATATGGTTCCTAATCCAACTACCTTGAATTTTTTTAGGAGGCCTACCAATCTGAAAACATATCCTAACAGAGATAGATATAATTTTGCTTCCCGCACCAGTGTTTACGATATAGGCAAGCGCCAAGTCAGTTAGAATACCTTTTTTTACCAATCGGCGAATCCTCAAGGAGCCAGGAATTCTCCACTGGCGTCAAGGTATTCCCTCTCCCCCTATCAACCGGCGTTGATCACCACACACGCACCGCACACAATCGAATCGGCGATGCTGACATCGGCGAAAAGATCCATGGTAGCGGCGGCAGAAAAGAGATGGTCGCAGGGATGCGCCACGGTGATCCGGTCCAGGTTGGGGTGGCCACCCTGCCTGCGGCATCGAGCAGCACCATTGTATCCGTCTCCATCCTCCGGCAAGACATGTTGGAAGAGCTTCTCCGGAGCGAGCGCCAAAGCCCGCATGCCGCAATTGCCGCGTGCTTCGACGGCACCGTGCAGCGGCAGGGCCGGGATTAAGAGCAGCCTTGGGCGTGCAGTTGATGGAGTCTTGCGGGAGTTGGTGGAGGGACGCAGGATCCGAGCGCCGGAGGGCATGGCGCCGGAGGGCGGGGCGGCTCGGCGCCGGAAGGCGAGGCGGCTCGGAGGGCGGGGCGGCTCGGCGCCGGAGGGCAGGATGGCTCGTCGCCGGAAGGCGAGGCCGCTGGCAGCCGGAACCCGTGTCGTCCGGTCATGGGAGAGGAGTCTGCGGGGCGTGGCTATCCAAGGCCGCGAGAGAGCATAGGAGAGCCAAGGATAGGGGAGGCCTGAGAGAGTAGACGGCGGGGAGAGGACATGCGGCTGCGCTAGCGCGTGGCCGTGGAGAAAGACGGTGAGGATTTGGGGATTTGGGGCCGTGGAGAAGACGTGTGCTGCGGCGTTTTTTTAATTAACCTTTGCTCATAAACGGGTTCTGGAGCTCAACCTGGACCGGCTCACTACGCTAGCATTTCTATCGTGCGTGTGTGCGCATGTATTATATAAATGACCTGCGTCCTTTTTCTTATATTACAACATTCACAGCGTAGTGGCTTGTGTTTGTATGGAACGCACGGGTATCCTGGAGAATCTTGTCTTTATTGTTCGGTAGGAGTAGACAGTAGTCCATATGTAGATGCTTTTCTCACTTTCTTTTTTTCTAATAGCTGCAGTCAGTGAGGAATTGACTAATTGATTTAACAATGCATGAATAAAGATTTGTATCGATGAAAACAGACTATGAAGACATGATAGAAATTCAGAGCATAGCTAAGGATGGAAAAAATAACGAATGAAGGAGAGAACAGTAGCAGTAGAGAACATAATTGTCTTGCACCAATTTTATTTTAGCATTATATTTCTATGTTAGATCAGAGATAAACTTATGGATATATCAGACCCAGACACGATGATCTTGGACGGGGACAAGAGTTTGACACAATCAAAACAGGTGAATTTAGAAAATTGTTTTTACTTTCTTGCATATTCTATATTATTATATATTTGAGTAATAGTAATGATTTGTTCCACATTTCTAGATCACGGGTGGGACGGAGACCGATACTCCAGATGCTATGGAAGGACCCATCAACATAGGCTTCGATGCGATGTTGGTGGAAGAGACAAAGGAGGTGATTGTATTTTTTTAAAGTGTGTTCTCATACGATAATCTTTATAATTTATTCTATAATAATTGTTGGGCTTTTGTAGGTCATGGATGATAAAGAAGTAGATAAAGGGACGGTCAATTCACAACATAATAAACCAAAGAAAGCGAATGCGAAGGTTATCTCAAAAGGTACTTAGTTGTGCTTCGGTTATCGTCCTCTCTTTTTGAATTGTTTTTATCTAATTATTCATGCACACTTATATATTGTGGCAGACTATGTTTGTACCACCGAAGATTTTGTTGCCATCGAAGCAATCATGTCTGCACCTAAAAATACCAAGTTTGTGGACATTGGTGATGCATTACTATCTAATGACGATTTAAAATGTCTTAATAGCGATGATGGATTCTTGCCCGATGATGTAAGTCAACCAAAAAACCACTATTGTCTTAAATTTGAATGTATTTTATCTGTCCGCATTTTATTTGTCCAATTACAGGTGATAAATGCGTACATATATTGTATGCGTGCATGTGATCATCTGCTTGATAGAGCAGATGGTAAGGTATATATGGACAAAACATTCATCTCCAATCAGCTAAAAAATGACCTTAAAGTACATCGCCACATCATAGAGCAGGCAAATCTCTATCTAAAGCATGACATGGTCAGTACTAACTCCTATATATGTATATCGTTCATTATATTTTTAGCATATCTATTTGTGAGACTTATGCAACAAATTATTTTAGGTATTCCTTCCGGTAAACATCAGTAAGACTCATTGGTATTTAGCAGTCATCAATGCAAAGAAACGTTTGATACAAGTATTGGACTCAATCGGTGTTGGAATGAGTAGAAGTGACCTCACTAACATGGTAAATAAGTTGACCGTGATATCCTCTTGACATTGTGTTTTCCTCAAGGCCAATTACTCTTTTATCGTATAACAGCTGCAAGGACTTGAGAAGCACCTAAAGATTGCGTCCAAAAGGAAAGGGTTTGGCAAAGGTGAAAAGTGGCAGGATCTGGATGTCACGACATGGGAAATAAAAGAGCATATCCAAAAACCACTGCAGACTGATGGGTATGTTGAGCACCCATTAAATTTAATGTGAAAAGTATATTGATCCATAAAGTTGTGTGTTTAATATCCAACAAAATCATTGATCATTTATACGATTTGTTCAAAAAAAATTCTTTAAATTGATCTGGCTAGATGGAATAGCAATATAACATTTTGTAACCTTATAGTGCATCATGCGGGTTGTTCGTGTTAAACTTTATGGAATATTGGACAGGAGACATGTTTTCGGACAATTTCACTCAGGTACTATTTTTATTGGGACACAATTAGTACATTCTTGTTTCTTAAAATATTATATTTTACAAGTGTAGTATTTTTACTGCTTTGTAGGAGGATATGAGAGCATTCCGAAAAAAATTAGTTGTCATATTGCATGATTCAGAACTGAATAAGATAAGAGGCGGTCCGATATACGATCAGTCTAATATGCCGAGTCCTGAGGAGAAACACCCACGAGATATAGCCAAAGAAAACAATCCCATTCCAGCATGCATCATGCTCACAAAATCACATGAGTTTGTTGAGGAGATCTGCAAATACATCATGTCCATCGATGATGCAAAATGTTTGGAGTAAGCCTCACGTTAACATAAGTCATTACATATTTTTATGATAACATTATTCTGAGAGTTTGTTTCGCAGGAAAGAATGGGTGCGAAGCTCAAAACCTTTTCCACTTGGATTAACTCTAAAGCAAATTCAGGGCATACTTAGGATGGAACAACCCATGGATAAGGATTGTTTTAACATGGCTGTTCGTATAGTGGCATGTGATGAGATACAATTGTTCATAGAGCCTTATGTACACAACATGGACTTAAGATTTTGCGTAAGTTTTTACAATCACACATATTTATTATCATTGTAAATTTTAATGGTTTTAATCCTTTTTTTTATCCCAGTCGGCGATGATCGATGGTACACGTCATCCAAAATGGCGTAAAAAGCCAAATGTTAAGGAGTTGGCAACATTGTTTCATAGTTGGCCTGGGATAGACCATGATATCTCGTCGTGCAACATGGTAAGTTAGGTCTCTTGTCCATTTTTTACATGATTTATGTGTTTTAATGGTCATCATTTCCAGATTTTGTTGCCACATGCATCCCTTGGTGACTTCATCTTGTTCACCATCGACAAGCATGAACACCGTGTATCTATCTTAGACCCCTTTTCTGAACCTCTGTCGGAAGAGAGGTACCAATTAAAGTTACAAAGATGCTCATTCTATCTAAACGAAGCTCTTGAAATAGCACAACCTGGATGGAATTCTGATATATATTTTTGGCCACGTAAATACCCTCGTACTATTCCAATACCAACAAGCTCTGACAGGTAATTTTATTTAGTTCTCATTACAAGTAGTTTATTTTATAATTACAATCCTAGCGACCAAGATAATGAAATCCATTCATTTACAGGAAGTTGTCGGGTTACTTAGTTTTTTATTTTATGCTCTCGTGGGATGGTAAAAGATTTGTTCACCCAATTTGCACTGTGAGTATTCTACGTTCACGGTTATTAGATTTTCATGTGAAAAATCCATGTTAACAAAATAGATTGCTTATGCAGGATGGCTATCAGTTGAGGAAAAAGTTTTTAATACACTTGCTCAAGTACCATGCAAATGAAGTCGAGGACAACATTCCTGATATTATACGAGGATATCTTAGGTGTGTCAATGGAGGATGGCTTAGTGAATAAGAGATAATTTTGTCGGTCCTTGTATTTTATATATATTATATTGAACTATGTGAAGTAAGTCTTCAAATATTTTTAAATATTATGTGGTTATTTTTTCTATGTATCTATATATATACGTATATTATGTATTGTTTACCCATGTAACATGTGCTATATTATTCTTAAAAAAAAACATGTGCTATACTAGACATACGTAAGAAGCCGTGGCAACGCACGGGCATTCCACTAGTATATCACCAAATATATCTGCTCAAAAAATAAAATCAGCAAATATTGCAAAACTTTTTTGAGACCAAAAATAATACAATACTTTAACGTGGAAGGCACCATGATACCATAGAAACACTACTTGCCACATGTTATTGAAATTTACAATCACGTAACAAATGGTGACAGACTAAGATGTCAATACTATGTCATCCATGACAGTATCGTCATGTTACATCAAACGACAAACATAAGTGAGCGAGAGCATATAATGACTAGATTGACGAGTAGGTTTAACATTGACGATGGTAAAAATAGTTAAAAATTGACAATAGAAATAGTTAAACATATTATTGCATCCATTAGAAATAAATGGCATGCTATTTCTATAGATATATAAAATATATTACTAAAACATGACGAAAGAAAGTAATGTGGATTTTTTTTTGATAAAAGGTATTCTAAACATGACCAAAGAAAGTAATGTGGACCCTGTTCCTTAGTAGACCAAAACCAACCGATCTTGATATCCGTACATGCCATGCCAGGCCCAATAGATCATCATATTTGTATTTAAACAACTAATCACAATGATACCTTAGCACATAGGATATGATCAGAAGTGAAATATTTCTAGCTATAATTTTACAAGTTTCTATTTTGTTAGAATGTAAACTAGATGAGTTTTTTGCAATTGAGTTGAGCTCTGCATATTTTTTTGTTGAATTAAAGATATAGGTTGAGCGGTGCAAGGAGTCTTGGTGGTAGATAATTCACCATGTGCTTGCACACTGCAGAACCATGATATATATTATTACTTCTACTAAAAATTAATATAATTGGAAACATGTTTGTTGATATAAGGCATAAACTGTAAGGACAACTGTTTGATTAATAAGATTACAGACTTACAAAATTTTCTATAGACTACAACCAATTTAAAATGAAAAGCTACTTTTTGTCTTAAACATCTGATTTAAACGTCAGATATCTAACCTTGATTCTTTGTGAAAATAAAGTATGACATACAAATAAGATATATGATCATTACTATGGACAGAGGACAATCATCATTTGTATGAAAAGTAAAGATGATTAAATATGTTCCCTGTAACTCTATTTTTTTATTCACATAATATCTTTGGTGGTTACAAATTATATAATTTCCTATTGATATAATATGAATATACATGATTATAAATAATTAAAGATAAACATAAAAAAAATAAAGATTAAAGATGTCTTCGAAGCATGTGATATACATTGAGCATATATACATTGTAGCTAATAATTTAATATTGCCAGAAGTATTAATATTTCCCATAAATTTGACACGCAGAGGAAATAAACTATAGGCGATGCCCTCGCATTTGCGAGGGCCCTCGTGCTAGTTTCACAAAAGGAGAAATCTACCGTCCTTCGGTTTCCCGCACGCAAAGCAAGTAGCCTCTAGAGCTCCCAGTTTATCCTCCGCTTCAGCGCATCGGCTAGCTCTATAGGCGTTGCACGGCCGTGCGCTAGAATGCCGCGATCTCCTATGACCACGTCGCGACGGTGATTTTTAATCCTGGTCGGTAATGAAGACCTCTGACAACGGCGGCAACCGCACCCTCAGCGAGCTGAGAAAGGTCTAGACAAGTCCGCCCAGGCCAGCCGCAAGCTGCGCCGAGGCGGCGACTTGGGCTTTATCGAGACATCGGAAGTACTGCGCGTATCCTGTGCATGCTTCGTATCCGTCGATCTGGGACTTCCCTTTGCCTTCGGTGGCCAGCGAACTCCGGCAAGTCCGCGCGATCGATTTGATGGAAATTATTATACGATTTCTAGGGGATTCACACGCGGAGGAGAGAGCTTGTATCCGCCGATCTGGGACTTTCCTTTGGCCCCTTCTTTTCAGCTTCTTGTCAAGCTTCTCCGAAAAGCTATCCTCGATCAGCTTCTCTCAGAATCTTATCTGCCAAAATCGTTTATACTTTTAAATTGACATTGAAACTAGTAGTTAAAAAGTTTGAACAAATTTTGAAAATAAGATTCTGGTAGAAGCTGGTCGAGGGTAGCTTCTGGAAGAAGCTGGCCAAAAAGCTGAAAAGAAGGGTCCCTTTGCCTTCGGTGGCGAGTGAACTCCGGCGAATCCACGCAATCGATTTGATTGAAAATTTCAAAGGATTTTTAGGGGATTCACACGACGGAGAAGAGGGGATTTATATTGGTAGATTTCGTGGGATTCGATTCCGGAGGAATCGAGTTCTTACCGAACTGCTTGTTCTGAGTTCCTAGCGAACTCCACGTTCTCGTTCGAGGGAAAAAATTATACAGTAGAGATAGAGATATAGATGAGAAAAGTTTTCGTACAAACCTCGGAGTACAAAAAAATATAAAAAACAGAAAGCAAACCATCAACGTCCAAGATATGGAGAGAGAGAGTAATAGTACAAAAGATATAAAGAGGGAATACATAGAAAAAAAAGAAAATAAGATATGGAGCTCAAGGGCCAGAAATACCTGTTGTGTAGAAGTGGACAGAGCTAAGCGTGGACAAACTGGAGGAGCAAAACCAACAGCAAAACGCAAACGTTCAGTCAGTGAAGAAGCATAGAAGACAATGGGGAAGAGCTAAAAAAAACTAAAGCGGAACTTACCATACAGGTGCCGAGAGTGGCGAAGAACTGTTGTATGCCACACGCCGGTGTAGAAGATGAGACGACCAAGAATAGCCAGCGAGGAAGAAAGAGGAGGCGGAGATGGTAGAAGAGAGAGACTATCTAAAGCGTTGCGCGTAGAGAAAATAGAAGGACAGCGCTACGCGTTTCCCGAGGGATATTTGCCCCCGATCCCCCGGGTTCGGAGCCGTCCGATCAAAACTTTTAAACCGTCCGATCGAACGTCAAGTGGAACACCCGCCCGCTTTTGCTACGTCGCAGCAGAATCCGCTACCGAGTAGCAAAACAGAGGCAAACTGGGAGTCGCGCGTGCGGGCGCCCGTGAGGACGACGGAGAAGACTGCGCCGTTGATCTCCTTCGCCGGCCGCCGGAGATGAGCCATATTCGAGGGACCATACTCTATCCTCCCTCCTGGTCAGCCTCACCACCTTATCCCGCCGCCAATCGTAGCTTCTAGTGGGGGATCAAATCCTCTCACCCGGCGGCGCTCCGATTCGGCCAACGCCGATGTCTCCAATCGAGAACAGCAACCTAATCTAGACAAGCACACAAATCCTCCAGTGTTTTTCAATCAAAATCCTGAGGAAGAACCTCCAGCACCATCGGTAAGCTCTAGATTAGGTTTCCACCATTGTGGTCCATGTTTGTGCTACATGGTAGCAGGAAATACTTACATATGTAGCAAAATAGGGTGCTGCTAGGCAGATGGCAGGAAAACAACATGCTTTGCTGCATTGATTAGGGTGCTACATTGTAGCAACATGCTAGGCAGATGGCAGGAAAACCTCAAAATAGATTAGGGTGCTACATTGTAGCAAAAGAAAAATTACAACATGCTTTGCTGGACAATATGCTACAGTGCATAAAAAGTTTGGGCACATGTGGTGCTACATTGTAGCAAATTAGGGTGATCTAGCACATTAATATAGCAAATTAGGGTAATACTACGTGCAGCACATTTATGTAGCACATTATGCTTCGACCTAAACTTTTTTCTTTTAAATTGCAGGGGTTTGTTGCTGACAGTATACTGGGAGGATTCGACCTCAACCAGCCTGCTGATGAATACGGTCCTGAAGGATATGCTGCTCCACCACAATCTTCTTACGAGATTGCTCCACCACAATCTGCTGCAGGAACCTTTGGGCAAAAATTTGCTACAAGAACAGAAAGTGCAGCTAGTAGCAATGCTTCATTTGTTGATGAAGAAGGTGGTGAAGAGATTTGCTCGAAGCCTCTTGTACCATATGTTGGAATGACATTTGATAACCTTGAAGTTGCGAAGCAAGTATACAATAACTATGCTTTCAAACTCGGGTTTGGTACACGGATTGGTAACACCAAGTATAGCACAGCAAGAGGTGCCCCAAAAGATGCAATTCTTAGTAGGGTTTTTGAGTGTGTCCATGCCGGAAAACCAGTAGACAAAGCAAAAAATGCTACTAAGGATAGTTCTGAATAAGGAGGTCCAATAGACATGAGCAATTTCAGTGCACAGAAATCACGTAGCAAACAAGCTGGACTCAAAATGGACGTAGCAGATTTGAGGCAGAAGAATAGGGTGCTGCGGCATGATTGTAAAGCTAGAATGCTTGTTGGAAAGAGAAATGGAATATGGACTGTAATGGTATTTCAAGGAGAGCACACACACCAGTTGCTGAAGCAAATTGGGAGAAGACGGTACTACCGGTCTCATAGGAAGGTTACTGAGGAGGACTTTCAGTTCATCCAAACTTTACACAACCAAAACATTACCACAGCTCAGATAATGGGATGCCTCGGAAGTGTGCACGGAGGCGACCCGAGGTGCCTTGGTTTTGTGAAGCGTGATGTGTCCAACATAAGGACTATGCTACGTGAGGAAGTTTCGCTGCGAGACATGTCAATGACTATTGAGTACTTTGAAAGGAGACAAGCAGAAAGCCCTACATTCTTCTTTGATAAGCAAGTGGATGAAAACAATGCAGTGAGAGCTCTCTTTTGGGTGGATGGCAGGACAAGGGCCTTGTACCCCAAGTACAAGGACTCGGTGTTTTTCGACACTACATTTTGTACCAACAAGTACAACATGCCTTTTGCTCCACTTGTGGGCATCAACAACCACACACAGACAATTGTGTTGGGCTGTGCTTTGCTACCTGATGAAACAACAGAAATATTCAGCTGGGTATTCACCAAAATTAAGGAAGCAATGAACGGTTTGGCGCCATACCATATCATGACAGACCAAGACCAAGCAATGGCTGCAGCAATTTCAAACATATATCCTGATTCGGTCCACAGATGCTGCATCTTCCATGTGCTACGATTAGCAAGAACAAAGCTTGGACCTCACTTGAGAGAAGGTAGCCCATTTGCTGCAGCATTCTACTCATGCATCTATAGCACGGACACCGTAGCAGAATTTGAGATATGCTAGCAGCATATGTTGGAAACTTTTGCTATGGCTGAGAACACTCATTTGCAGAACATGTGGAAGAGCAGAAAAATGTGGGCACATGTGTACTTCAGACAAAGTTTCTTTCCCTTCACAAGCACAACTAGAAGATCTGAAGGCCTCAACTCGTACTTTAAAACTTTAATTCGCCCAAGTGGCTCAGTTTGGAACTTGGTGCAGCAATACGAGTTGTGCCAAAACCTGATGCTAGACAAAGAAGACAATGCAGCATTCACAATGGATACAACAACAGCACCACTATGGGGAAGGTGAGATTTTCTCTTTACAGACAGATTTTCCAGTAGCATTATTTTATATCTGTGGTAGCAGATTTTTTAAACTGTTGTAGCATAATGTAACACCTGATGTAGCACCAACCTGACAGTCAGCAAAAACAAACCTTATTTTGCAGCTACAACATTGAAAAGCAGGGGCTGGAGTTCTACACAAGGTAGATCTTCACAAGATTCCAAAAGATGATTGAGAAATCTACCAGGTTTTATCCAATGCAGGTTGATGGTGAAGGCATGTGCTTTGATCTCATTCCAAACCCTGGTTATGGTGTCAAAACCTACCAGGTGCAAGTCAAGTTAGATGATGAGTGCTACAAGTGCGGATGCGACACATTTGAGATGTGTGGCCTTATATGCCCGCACATAGTGAGGGTGATGGTGCACTTGAATGTCCAGCAAATTCCAGAGAGATACATGCTACGAAGATGGTCTGCTGCAGCAATAATGTCTGCACCTGATCCCGGGACAAATACCATCAGATTTGGGATCCCAGGAACCAATACTCTCAAGTACAATGCATTGTGTAGAAAGATGAATGAACTCGCTTCGGATGCTTGCTTCACTGATGAAACATATGTTGTTGTTTCCAAGATGATTGATGATGCGAAGCGTCTTGTAGCAAATATGAGGAACACACAACATTCTACACAGGAGCAAGAAGTAGAGCAGCAAGGAGGAGGGCCAGAAATTTTGCTACAAGAGCAAAGTATTCCTCCACAGCATGGTGTAAACAATCAACGACAAGAAGAAGAACGTAATGATGCTCCGAGTAGCACGCTCAAGAACCCTGCGAGGGTAAAGCCAAAAGGAAGACCAACCGAGAAGTCGAAGCGTAACAAACCATTGGTTGAGCTTCGTGATGAAGCAAATGCCAAGAGAAGGAAAAAAGCTCAAGAGACAAAGAAGAAGCAAACTGATGCAACGCCGAAGAAGAAGAAGCCAAGAAAGCAAAAATGCCCATACTGCAATGAAGAAGGTCACACCGTGAAACAATGCGTCTCCATGGAAGCACTGATTGCGGGGAATGCTGCGAAAATAGAGTTGAAACTACATGTACTACCAGAGAGTAGCATTTTTGTCATTACTATGTAGCATACATACAATATAGATGTAGCATCATCTTGATGCAAGATATGAATTTTGTGATATGACAGAATATTGTTGGTAGCAAAAGTATTTCCACTTTGGAGCATACAGCCTGCATTTTGTATATAAAATTGCTACCATAGACAAAACTTGTTCTTATGAATGAATGTCATAGGTATATTTGCTACATTAAACCTAGTAGTAAATCTTGTACACCTGGGTAGCACACCATTTCTATGCATGTAGCAATATGGCTACACAGATGTAGCAAATTAACACCTGGGATGGCCAAAAAAATTGACAGCATGTGTAGGTAAATACTCATATTTAGCATTTATGCAGCATGTATGTAGCATGTACAGAACTTATCAAAGCAATCACACTATTTGAAACTTCAGAAGATAATAATCAACATTCCAAACTTCAAAACACTATATATAAAACCATTCCAAACATGTAGCACTTATCCATCCAACATAACCTATCCACAAAAGATAATCCTCAGATGCTGCAGCAACGAACACATCCACGATTAAATCAGTTTAAACATATTACAAAGTGCAAAATAAGATCACAAGGACGACATCAGTTTCAACGATTACATTAGTTTCAACCTAGCTACGCTTCTTCTGTAGCTCTTCTTCCATCAGCTGTAGCAATGATCCTTTGTTTTGCCTTGCCTCAATCAGATCAGATGCAAGAAGTTTCCTTAGAAGTGGTATAGCATTGTTGTCGAACTCCGCCATGACCTTGCCGGTGAAGCTTTCCATGAAGAGCATGCTGAAGAATCCACAATCAAATCTGTCAAAAAACAAACATATAGATTAGTAAAAAACAAGCAGAAACTGATGTAGCAAGTGTAGGAAGCTAAAGTAGCAAGAGTTGTAAACTTAGGTAGCAATTAAAAAACAATAATGTAGCAAAAGTTGAAACTAGTGATCAGGACAAGGATTCAAAAAAGGTGAGCAAAATCTTACATGCTAGTTTGCTGCGGGTGATCAGGATTGGTTAGCAAGTAAGTGTCGAAGTTGATATTGTCTGCTAGTTTTGATTGCTTCACAAGAATTGCAAAGTTTGCGAACTGGAAAACAAAGCAAACACACTACATGGTTAATGATATGCAGCAAATAAAAGGCCCAACTATAAATGTAGCAAACACAATGAACAAGTGTAGTTGGATTACTAACCAGATTGCGTGCACAATCATCCATCAAACTAGCATCTTTGGCCCCTTTCATTGAATCAAAAATATGCATCTGCTTTGCTACTAGGTTGATACAGGAACTGCCCAATGGTTGAACTTCAAAATAGGAAAGTATAGCTACATTCAAACATGAATTAATATTTAGCATCTTGTATAGAAAGCAAACATGAACAAGATAGGAAGCAAGGATGTTAACTCACAAGGTCACACTTGAAAATCTTGAACTTTGCATTCTGCTCTTTCAACTCATCCATACATGCTTTAGCATTGAATGCTTTTGGATCAACAATAAGCTTCTCCTAGTTTGTGTTGAAGATAAAAAGTAGTATGAGGCAGCAGCAAAAGCAAGTAAAATTTGCTACTATCTGTATTGGTTCAGCAAGCACACAAAAGGTAGCAAAATGCTAGCAGAGTACCTGTCATATGCATATTGAGCAAGTAAAAGATCAGAAAAGTGCTACTTACCACAAAGTGCTGCGTGAAAGCGTACTTCCTCTTCTGCCGTGCACTTTTCTTGCAAACAATGTCCGACTCATGGTTAAATTTCTCAATCCAAACATTCATCAACTCACTATCTAGATTTTGGCGCGGCCGAAGCGATGTTTGGAAAGTTCTGTAGCAAGTATAATACTGCCCAATGTCCAGAAAAACTGGCATGCACAAAGGAATGCACATGTAGCAGATAGTTTTACATAAAGTAGCAAACGGTTCAATGTAAAGTAGCAAAAACAATAAACTAAAGTAGCAAACAGTTCGATCTAAAGTAGCAAAAACTATGAACTAAAGTAGCAAACAGTTCAATGTAAAGTAGCAAAAACAATAAACTAAAGTAGCAAACAGTTCAATGTACAGCAGAAAAAACTATGAACTAAAGTAGCAAACAGTTCAATGTAAAGTAGAAAAATGAATGAACTAAGGTAGCAGGAAGTTCAATCTAAAGTAACAAAAACTATGAACTAAAGTAGCAAACAGTTCAATGTAAAGTAGAAAAAAAATGAAATAAGGTAGCAGGTAGTTCAAGCTGTAGAAGATTAAATGGAAAACTATATCCTACAAGTGAAAAAAGTAAGTAGCAAAACACATTGACACATGTAGCAATCAGCTAGATGTAAGGTAGCAAAAACATTACTTCAGAGTAGCAAAAAACATAAACTTACGGTGCCCTATCCTTCGGATGGCCCTTGAATTTCCGACCATTCATCACAAATGTGGAGTATGTTTGTTCTACATCTTCAGAGACCTTCATATTTTTCAACTTTGGAGGTGTGAGCTCCTCCTTGGCAGCCCTCTTAAACCTTGTCTTCTTCTCATGTGTCAACAAACCCGAGCTACCATCTCCTTTAACACTTGACTCAATGTTAACAACAACTGCAAAAAGAGAAAACAATTGTGTCTTAAGCAAACAAGCGGAAGCATATCTAAGAAGCAAACAAGCGGAAGCATATCTAAGAAACTACAATAAAATGTTCATACCAGGTGCAATGGGAACAGCAGGTGTCGCAGGCTCAGTAGAGCCGAAAGGTGCAAGATCGACCAAAGTGGAAGGTGATGCTGGAATACTCTCAGAGGCATCAGAGGCAGTGGTCACGGCAGCGGTTGGGGCATCACAGGAAGGTGGGAGAGACTGTGAAATGCAAAACTCTACATACTCATCGGTCCCAGGCTCGAAAAGATCAAACGGGGGTTTGTCCGGAGCATTGGCCCAAGCTTCATCAGAAATATCCTTCCTGGGGATGTGAATTGGAGACCTGTCAGGGCTAACAACATCCGGCTGCTCAGTAGCATCAGTTCCCTTGCCCATAGAATCAATGATTATTGCTGCTTGAGGAACATCGCCATGTTTTGTTGCTACAGGACCACCTTGCTCCACAGAAGCATCTGCAGCACCACCTTGCTCCACAACATCATCTGCATCACCATCAGTATCCTTAGCAGCAGCTGCAGCAACACCATGGTCCTCGGGCTCCGATGTAACATAAAGCTTCTCATCATCCTCAGTTTTTGAACCATCATCATCCTGCAGCTGATCATCATCATCTGCTGTACTTTTGGTTGGAAAAACAACACTTGGTCTAGCTTCTTCTTCTTTACTTGATGATTAAACATCAACCAAAAGGGAAGCCATGCGTTGAGCCTGCATGCGCTTCAATCCAGCAGAAAGGTTCTTCATTGTCACATCAACATCTGCTTCAAAAATAGCCTTGTGCTTCTCATACAATGTTTTGAAACGAGCGGGAACCTGTTAGCAAACATTAGAAGCAAGTTAGTAAACCAGAGACAAGATAGATGATGAAATTCTAAGCATAGCGGCTCGGATTCGTCACCCGTCGCCGCTATCGCGGCGTACGGGCGACGAATCCTCGAAAAATATGGTGTAATAAAATTCTTTTAAGCTTATTTTGCATACAGGTAGATAATTTGGGGTAACTTATCCACCACCCCCACCCTAAGTCGTCAACATACATAAAGCGTAAACTCTAGTCCAGCGGCTCGGTTTCGTCGCCCGTCGACGCTAGCGCGTCGTACAGTATCGCGTCGACGGGCGACTCCGCCTCGGTACCCTGACACCGAGGCTAACGCATAAGGAGTAGCAAATTCATAAAGCTAAAGTAGCAAAACCTATACACTAAAGTAGCAAAACCTGTAAACTAAAGTAGCAAAACCTGTAAACTAAAGTAGCAAAACCTGTAATACATGTTCACTGATTGCAAAACGAGGTAGCAGAGCAATGCAGCTAAGGAGCAAAATCAAATGCACTGAAGTAGCAAACAAATAACAGTACAGTAGCAATTTCATACCTGCAAATCCTGGCTTCTAGGGAAATTTAGCCATTCATTCAATGAAGTAGAAGGATTAACATCAACATCTTCCACTGGAGCAGGTTTGTTGAAATCATCATAACCAGGAGCAGTACCATAAGGTGTTGCAGACAATGGGAGGAACTACACACAATAAAAAGTAATGTTAGCATTAAGAGGATTAACGAAAGAATAGAATGTTTGTGATGCTGGAAAGAACATTACATCTCGCTTGCCGAAAACCGTTTTGTTCGATAAAATCTTCCTATCCGAGTCATTTTGTACAACAAAAGTGAAGTCACTGGTCTTGACAGAGCATACTCTAGGCAATGACTTGTCAAACGTGTGATCGCAGGGTGGGAAATCCAAATGATCCATATAAGCAATCTACAAAAAGAGGCCAAATAAAGTTAGTAGTAGCAAAACAAACGCTGCAAACCGCTATAAACAAATATAAAAGATGGGAGATAACTTACACCAAGAAAAATGAATGGGCCAGTTATCCAAAACTCAAATTTGCTACAGTCCTTTGGAAGAACATGTGCTTGCTTCTTCTTCTGAATATTGCTCACAGTTTGCATCAACAAACTCAACAAATGCTCATCCCAAGCATACTCATCTGTTTTGGTTGGGTCAGCCATGAGACCAACATATTCCAAGTTAACATGGTTCGAGCTTTTTGGAGCAACAATAGTGGCCAGGGAAACAAGATCCCAAGTGCGAATGATGGTTTCCTCATCTGTATCAGCACAATTCTTCAAGATATTGATAGCAGTTGCTAACTCTGCCCTCTTCTTCCCACCATGGTAGAGGGCTCGAATATCATCAAGCTCTGCACCTCCAGTAATAGAAAGATCAATAGGCTTGCTCCCGCAGCGGATTCCAAACACTTTCCTCACCATATCTATGGTAAACACCATCTGGTTCTTCCGAAGCTTGTACTCACGGAGACGAGCAGAAGTATGTGCAGCAACAAAATCCGTAAGCTCATTAGGAATCCTAAACTGTGCAACATTCAACAATGCTCGAAATGCACTCTTTGACTGAATAATCTACTTCTTGGCTGGAGAAAGGTTGTCCGCAAGGATACTCAAACTCTTGGCACCGAAACGGTCCTTCGACATCCAAATATCCTCCTTGACATTACTCGCTCCCTCGCCAACTTTCTTGCGGCTCACAACAACCTTTTTGCCTTTTTTGCTCTTATCAACAGCAGCAACCTGCAGCAAAAGGAAAATAGAAACATGTATGGTTATGGTGTGACCTCAACTTAGCAAAATCCAACCACTAAATTAGCAAAATCCAACCACTAAATTAGCAAAATGCTACTACTAAAGTAGCAAAAATGCTACTACTAAAAATTGCTACCATAATTGCTAGCAAAATGCTACTACCAAAAGAACAACTAAATTAGCAAAATGATACAACTAGAGTAGCACAATTCTACTACTAAATTAGCAAAATGATACAACTAGAGTAGCACAATTCTACTACTAAATTAGCAAAATGATACAACTAGAGTAGCACAATTCTACTACTAAATTAGCAAAATGATACAACTAGAGTAGCACAATTCTACTACTAAATTAGCAAAATGATACAACTAGAGTAGCACAATTCTACTACATAATTAGCAAATTTCTACTACCAATTAGCATAATCATGCTACAACAAGAGTACATTTCATCAACAAGAGAACACAACATGGCACAAAGCAACAACTACTACTAGTTAGCACATCAATTCAACACATCAATTCCCCACATCACACACCAAATTCCCTCGGGGCAACAATTGCAAGCACAAAATCCTCGAAAAATCCCTCGGTATGGCAACAATTGCAAGCACAAAAGGCAATACCTGAACATTGTCGCTGCCCGAGGTGCTCCCTCTCGCCGCCACGATCGTCGCCGGCGGTCTCATCGCCTAGGGTTTCTATGGCACGGGAGGTTAGAGAAGGGAGAGGGTCAGAGAGATGAGAGAGGGGGAGAACACACCTAGGAGTCGGCGGCGCTTGGCAGCGGTCGCCGGCGGTCGACGACGAAGGAGTAGGCGGCGCCTGCGGGAAGAAGGGATCCGGCGCCTGCGGGAAGAAGAGGTCAAATCGGAGGGGAGGGGCAGTTGAGGGGAGGTTACAGAGGGCGGCTGCGGGAGAATACTCACCAACGAAGAAGGGTCCGGCGGAGGCGCTCCGGCGGTCGATGACGAAGGGGGTGGGCGGCGGCGCGGGCGTCGCCTTCCCTCGCTCAACTGGAAGTCGCGCGTGTGTCGAGGAACTGCAAGCAAGCGAGGAAGAGGGCCGACCCGGGGAACGTGGGAACGTGTAGCAACCGCAAGGAAGAGGGCACGTGGCGCGAAAATGACGGCCGGATCAAAACCGATCGAACGGCTCCCGACCCGGGGGACGCGACGACGGGATCCCCGGGGGAAGCATATCATTTTCCAAATAGAAAGCGTGTTTTTATACTATAAACGGTGCCGACTGTATGTATAGCCGCGCGAGAAAATAGAAAGAGTGTGTATGGTATACGTTGTAGAGTCGGCTCTCTGATAACGAGAACCCACATCGTATACAACACACATTGCCAGACTGTCTGAGTTTACGGTGCCATGTAGGCTAGGAGCTGGCCCTCAGAGGACGCAAGCAACCGCGTCTGGCTAGATTCTACCAGGCCACGACGATCACGGACGTGCCCTACGTCCATGGAAACTTGTGGCTTCCATGGACCGATGATCCACGTAAGCTTCGGGTGGGCCAGATGAACGCGACAAAATGATGCTGGCGTGGGCTAATGGCACCACGTCGGACGGAGGCCCATAGTCGCGAGAAACCGCGACTGTCTAGAACTACGACACCACGTATGTTCTGAATGGGTCCCACATCTGCGAGAAACCGTGGTGTGACATCCCGCAAAACCACTACTAAAAAATCGCGTTGAATTTGTGCATTGCATCGTCATCGTCATGCATTGTTTGCATAAAACTATGTTCGAAAAGCCCGTTTTGTTTTCTAAAACGCCCCATCTTCATTCAAACGCCAAAATCCGGGTCGCCGGAATATTTTGTTTTGGCCGCTATCGGTTTACGAACGGCCCGTTTAAAACAAATAAATTATTTTAATTATTTTTGGTGGGGCAGTCGAACGGGCCGAATGACCCGAACGACCACCCCAGAAAATAAGTCGGCCCAACCTAAATCCTACATCTACCAACTAACCTACCCAGCCCACCCCAGCCACATCATCCCACCCAATAGCATCCTGCCACCTCACCTAACCTTCCCCCCCTAGCCAACCAGCATCTGCCACCTAATCCTCCCCAACCACACCTCTCCTTTTCCACCCCACCAACCACACACAGCCTCCACCCTCCTGGCCCGTCCCTGCCCGCGTGGCACCACCCAGACGCACGCCCCCAACCGCTCACCCCGCACCAGCCCCGCCCTGGGTCCCGCGTTTGGCCCCACCCCGCGTGGCCCCTGGGACCCACCCGCACCGACGCAGCCGTCCCCCACCTCCCGTTCTCTCTCTCTTCCTCTCCTCCCCCGCAGCCCCTGCTCTCGCCTCTCCCCGTGCCCGCTCTCGCACCCGAGCTCGCCCCTACCCGCCTCTCGCCGCTCCTCCCCGCCGGCGCCAGCCACGCCCTCGTTTCGCCACCCCCGCTCCGCCTCCATCTCCGGCCGCACCCCCTGCGCCTTCGCCCTCCGTTTCCCTCGCAGGCGCGCCGCCCCGCCTGGCCCCAGGTCGCCGCCGTCGTCGGCCCTGGGCTCTCCCCTCTATGCCGCGCCGCCGGACCGCCTTCGTCCTCCTCCCGCCGTCTCCGGCCACCACCCCGCGCCCCTTCCGCCGCCAGAAGCCCCGCCGTTCCGCCCGACCGCCACCTCCTCACCGTCCTGCTCGCCTCCGACCCAGGCCACCCCGAGCCGCCGCGCCTCCGCCTCGCCTGGGCCGCACCCACGCCGGCGAGCTCCGCCAGGCCGTCCCGCGCCGCCCCGCTCCCCTTCTCCATCCGCCCCGCCCCGGCTCGTCCTCCCCCGCAAGCGTCCCCGTCGGCGCCGCCGCAGCCGCAGGACCTCCGCCGCGCGCAGCTCCTTCTGCTCCTCCTGCGCCGGCCTCGCCCCGAGCCTCCTCCTCGTCCGCGCGAGCTCCGCCCTCTGCCCGTCTCCGTTGGGCCGACCCAGCGCGCCCGGCCGCGTCCGTACCCGTCGGCTCCATCAGTGACCGGAAGCGCGCGTACACGGACGTGGAGCGCACCTGGAGTAGGAAGTGAGCAGCTCCATCTGCAGACGGATGGAATCGTGTGGCTGTTGATCTGGAGCACCGATGACGCCGTCACAACCCCGAAGACCAAACCAAACCCGATGGCTCGACATGATCTCCCCTAGAGGACGCCAAGTTCGCCACGGAACGACAAGCTCTCCAACCTGGATACGCCAAGTGCTTCTTCCCGGACCCGTGGATCAAGCCTCGACACCCCGAACCCGGAGCCGCGCCAAGATCTCCGATCCCTCGATCCGAAGACCGATCCCCGAAACCCTGAGTGCGCCGACGACCAGATCTCCACGGCGTAACGACAAGACCGACTCGATGACACGGATCCGACAAGATCTTCGTGGCGACAAGAACGACATCAACCAGAGAGAATCCGATGCGCCCCGACACCGACCCAAGTCCTGCTTCCCGGATGTCGAGGTCACCGACACAGCACTACAAGATCTGCCCCGCTACCCGTGAACGATCCCGGAGTCCGAGAACGTTTCCGTCGAACCCTGGACCTGGAGACCGACCCCGAACCCCGGAACCAAGATCTGCCAAACCCTAATGTGTGAACCCCTTCCCGAAAACCCTATTTTATAATATAATAACAACTTGTCGCATATTGAATTGCCATACTTGCATGCATCTTATCTGTGGTTTGGGGGCCTTATGCCGATCCACCTTAATTAAATATGGGGCCCATATGCGGGCAAATCTAGCCCTATATTGGCCTCATTTAAACATGTGTAGCGAACCGGTTCCATCTGTTGCATTGCTAAACAACATTTAAATTGCGGGGTAGGTAAATAACTCGAACCATCTAACTAATTGTCGGGACCCCGGTTCCGCTTAATATGACCTAATTGCATCGCACCTTTGCCATGTCATCCATCATGCATGCATCATGCCGATCTTCTGCCGTTGTATTAAATAGTGCATCCGGTGTTTCTTCTAGTGTTTTGCTTCTTCGCGGATAAGGCCGTTGGGTTGATGTGAGCTTCGCCCCGATCTTCGGTTGAACCTTCGACAATGTTTTCAGGCGAGCATCTCCCCCTTTCTACCTATCTTACTTTTCTAGTATTTACTTCCTTCCTGTTGATCTATTGCTATCTGTGTTGCGATGCTCTAGTTTCCGCACCCGTGATATCCCTTGCAGCCCTATATTGCCATGGCCACCTCCTATTACCTGTTGTTTGGTAGATAGTTGGACTTGCGCGTCGTAGTCGCTTGCTCAAGTGCCGTTGCGTGTCGTCAAGTACCACAGTTGTTGGAGAAGTGCCGCATGTCCAATGTTGGAGATGATCATGGTTTACTTATCGTTCATTTTAATTACTGTTTAACAACTAAAATTGAATTAAGCAGAGGCATCGGTGGGTGATAGGTAAGATTTGGTTTCCGACCGCCCACTTGTGTCCCGTAGGACCCGAGTTCTTGACACCTGTTCCGAGATCGAGCGCGCTAACCACATGTGGGGAGATATGGGCCCCCCATCGATTTAGTACCTGATTTCAAAGTATTGTACTGGGGGCCACAAACTAGTTTGAGGATTTATTTACTATCCTGTACTTATGCCATGTTTACTGCTTTATTTACGATTGTGTGAGGAGCACGCTGTACTGTTTAGGAAGCGGAGTGTTTTCGCGGTATCGACAGTCCCCGATTGGGGATCTGCTGTCGTTTACAGCCATTGTCGCAAACCCTGAGTCCGTCTCGGAGACCGGCCGACTTCGTTGCGGGTGTACTTAGTGGGGTGGCCCCCCGTGCTTGCTTTGGGTCTGGGAAACGTCATGACTTAGGCCCCGCCGACATACCGATGGGTGTATGTTAACTGATCTGGCAAAAAGGGTCGAGGTGCGTGTGGATACTTTGGTGCACCCCTGCAGGGTTTAATCTTTTCGAGAAGCCGTGTCCGCGGTTATGGACGACTTGGAGCACAGTGCTTGATCATAGACAACTATAACTAAAGTCTACTGTTATAAATTGACTTGTATCCGATATGACTAGTAACCAGCTTCACTACAACGGAATGGCTATATAAAAGTACCAACAACTGCTGGGTTTTGGGGTTATCTCATGCTAATTGTATCTGACTAGTAAGTGTTGCCACTATAACGGAATGATCAACTAAAAGTGCCCACTGCTTATTTTGTCAGGATGATTATCTGAACCTGACTAGTAATTGCTGCAACGATAACTAAATAAATAAAACTGCCAACTGTGTGAGTTCCTCGGTTGACTTCCTCGTTGGTCTCGAGGGGGAATACCAGGATGGGATTGTTTGAGTGTTAGCATCAGGTTGGATCCGAATAGGTCTTTCTTACCCCTCTCTGATAGCCGCCAGTTGTATCGAGTCTCTATAGGTTGTTTAGTGCATGCTGCCGCTGCCGCTTCAGTCCACCCTACCTATGTAGGCGAGGACCGCCGAATTCTAGCCTCGCCGTGTACTGGCCTCAGTACTGACGCTCCTCTTTTTCCTTTGCCCTTTGTCGGCACCCCTTTTGTTTAAGCAGGTTTGAGAGCGACGCCGTTAGCAGGGTTACCCTTCCGGCTTGGCCTGGGCAGGGTTATGGACGCCATTGGTTATTCTTCAGGGCTCTTAGCCCCATTTGCATCTTGTCCGTAGTCGGACGCTGTATCGTTTTACAGGTGATTTGGATCTTTGTATTGTATATCTGTATTCTTGACTCTTTGAGTCGCTGTTATATATATCTGTTCTGTGGGTCCCATCGAGGACTGTTGTGTAATGCTATTACTTCGTTTTCCACCCGCACGAAAGTGCCTGGTGGGCACCTTCGAATCGTTTCTATGCGGGTTTGGCGAGTTTCGCTAAAACTTGCATAGGGCCGATTCTGAGGGTGTTACAGAGTGGTATCAGAGCTCAGCAGTTGCGATACCCCACAAGTCCAGCCTGTAGGATAACCTAGCTAACGGCCGAAGTAGAGTGTCAAAACTATTTTTGAAAATCGGTTGGATAGTTCTGATTAGGTCTGATTTTACTCCTTACCCCTCTGCTGTTCTCCTCTTACCTCTGCGTGTTTTGAATCCGCTCTCGTCCCTTTCTTCGAGTCCAGGAATTCTCGTGGTTGGGTTTCCGTCGTACCTTCAGGGTTTCGCTTCCTCCTTTGATAACGGTGTTGCTACATCCGGTCTTCATGCTATCCGAGGAATCCTTCGTCTGGTGGACTTCTCCTTGTTCCTTCTCGTGCCTTCCGGTGTTTCCGACGCGACGACATCATCTACGCCAGGTCCGATGCAGAGTCTGCATCACTCCTTTGTTTCCGAACCTCGGTTGTCGAGATCTTCAGTCTGAATCTGGAGGGTTGGTTGCATAATCTATCTGTTCGTGTACAGAGTAATGCTTTGAGTGCGGGATGGAGTCGCGACCATACCACTACTCTTATCATTTGCTTTGTATATTGAATGGTGGGTCGATGCAATTTTACCCCGTCCATGAAAGTTAGAGGTGGCCTTACCTTTAACTTCGTCCGTTGTTTTCCGGAGTGTTCTCTTGACGATCACGGACAACGACCTCTTGTTAGTGGTGTCGCGAGGATCTACACGAAGCGAGAAGACGCAGTTCGCCGACCTTTCCTTCCGGTACCATGAGGCGGATCTCGAGGGCGAGATCCCTTGTTAGTGGTGTCGAATTGTGGCATCCCGCAAAACCACTACTAGAAAATCGCGTTGAATTTGTGCATTGCATCGTCATCGTCATGCATTGTTTGCATAAAACTATGTTCGAAAAGCCCGTTTTGTTTTCTAAAACGCCCCATCTTCATTCAAACGCCGAAATCCGGGTCGCCGGAATATTTTGTTTTGGCCGCTATCGGTTTGCGAATGGCCCGTTTAAAACAAATAAATTATTTTAATTATTTTTGGTGGGGCAGTCGAACGGGCCGAATGACCCGAACGACCACCCCAGAAAATAAGTCGGCCCAACCTAAATCCTACAGCTACCAACTAACCTACCCAGCCCACCCAGCCACATCATCCCACCCAATAGCATCCTGCCACCTCACCTAACCTTCCCCCCCTAGCCAACCAGCATCTGCCACCTAATCCTCCCCAACCACACCTCTCCTTTTCCACCCCACCAACCACACACAGCCTCCACCCTCCTGGCCCGTCCCTGCCCGCGTGGCACCACCCAGACGCACGCCCCCAACCGCTCACCCCGCACCAGCCCCGCCCTGGGTCCCGCGTTTGGCCCCACCCCGCGTGGCCCCTGGGACCCACCCGCACCGACGCAGCCGTCCCCCACCTCCCGTTCTCTCTCTCTTCCTCTCCTCCCCCGCAGCCCCTGCTCTCGCCTCTCCCCGTGCCCGCTCTCGCACCCGAGCTCGCCCCTACCCGCCTCTCGCCGCTCCTCCCCGCCGGCGCCAGCCACGCCCTCGTTTCGCCACCCCCGCTCCGCCTCCATCTCCGGCCGCACCCCCTGCGCCTTCGCCCTCCGTTTCCCTCGCAGGCGCGCCGCCCCGCCTGGCCCCAGGTCGCCACCGTCGCCGGCCCTGGGCTCTCCCCTCTGTGCCGCGCCGCCGGACCGCCTTCGTCCTCCTCCCGCCGTCTCCGGCCACCACCCCGCGCCCCTTCCGCCGCCAGAAGCCCCGCCGTTCTGCCCGACCGCCACCTCCTCACCGTCCTGCTCGCCTCCGACCCAGGCCACCCCGAGCCGCCGCGCCTCCGCCTCGCCTGGGCCGCACCCATGCCGGCGAGCTCCGCCAGGCCGTCCCGCGCCGCCCCGCTCCCCTTCTCCATCCGCCCCGCCCCGGCTCGTCCTCCCCCGCAAGCGTCCCCGTCGGCGCCGCCGCGGCCGCAGGACCTCCGCCGCGCGCAGCTCCTTCTGCTCCTCCTGCGCCGGCCTCGCCCCGAGCCTCCTCCTCGTCCGCGCGAGCTCCGCCCTCTGCCCGTCTCCGTTGGGCCGACCCAGCGTGCCCGGCCGCGTCCGTACCCGTCGGCTCCATCAGTGACCGGAAGCGCGCGTACACGGACGTGGAGCGCACCTGGAGTAGGAAGTGAGCAGCTCCATCTGCAGACGGATGGAATCGTGTGGCTGTTGATCTGGAGCACTGATGACGCCGTCACAACCCCGAAGACCAAACCAAACCCGATGGCTCGACATGATCTCCCCTAGAGGACGCCAAGTTCGCCACGGAACGACAAGCTCTCCAACCTGGATACGCCAAGTGCTTCTTCCCGGACCCGTGGATCAAGCCTCGACACCCCGAACCCGGAGCCGCGCCAAGATCTCCGATCCCTCGATCCGAAGACCGATCCCCGAAACCCTGAGTGCGCCGACGACCAGATCTCCACGGCGTAACGACAAGACCGACTCGATGACACGGATCCGACAAGATCTTCGTGGCGACAAGAACGACATCAACCAGAGAGAATCCGATGCGCCCCGACACCGACCCAAGTCCTGCTTCCCGGATGTCGAGGTCACCGACACAGCACTACAAGATCTGCCCCGCTACCCGTGAACGATCCCGGAGTCCGAGAACGTTTCCGTCGAACCCTGGACCTGGAGACCGACCCCGAACCCCGGAACCAAGATCTGCCAAACCCTAATGTGTGAACCCCTTCCCGAAAACCCTATTTTATAATATAATAACAACTTGTCGCATATTGAATTGCCATACTTGCATGCATCTTATCTGTGGTTTGGGGGCCTTATGCCGATCCACCTTAATTAAATATGGGGCCCATATGCGGGCAAATCTAGCCCTATATTGGCCTCATTTAAACATGTGTAGCGAACCGGTTCCATCTGTTGCATTGCTAAACAACATTTAAATTGCGGGGTAGGTAAATAACTCGAACCATCTAACTAATTGTCGGGACCCCGGTTCCGCTTAATATGACCTAATTGCATCGCACCTTTGCCATGTCATCCATCATGCATGCATCATGCCGATCTTCTGCCGTTGTATTAAATAGTGCATCCGGTGTTTCTTCTAGTGTTTTGCTTCTTCGCGGATAAGGCCGTTGGGTTGATGTGAGCTTCGCCCCGATCTTCGGTTGAACCTTCGACAATGTTTTCAGGCGAGCATCTCCCCCTTTCTACCTATCTTACTTTTCTAGTATTTACTTCCTTCCTGTTGATCTATTGCTATCTGTGTTGCGATGCTCTAGTTTCCGCACCCGTGATATCCCTTGCAGCCCTATATTGCCATGGCCACCTCCTATTACCTGTTGTTTGGTAGATAGTTGGACTTGCGCGTCGTAGTCGCTTGCTCAAGTGCCGTTGCGTGTCGTCAAGTACCACAGTTGTTGGAGAAGTGCCGCATGTCCAATGTTGGAGATGATCATGGTTTACTTATCGTTCATTTTAATTACTGTTTAACAACTAAAATTGAATTAAGCAGAGGCATCGGTGGGTGATAGGTAAGATTTGGTTTCCGACCGCCCACTTGTGTCCCGTAGGACCCGAGTTCTTGACACCTGTTCCGAGATCGAGCGCGCTAACCACATGTGGGGAGATATGGGCCCCCCATCGATTTAGTACCTGATTTCAAAGTATTGTACTGGGGGCCACAAACTAGTTTGAGGATTTATTTACTATCCTGTACTTATGCCATGTTTACTGCTTTATTTACGATTGTGTGAGGAGCACGCTGTACTGTTTAGGAAGCGGAGTGTTTTCGCGGTATCGACAGTCCCCGATTGGGGATCTGCTGTCGTTTACAGCCATTGTCGCAAACCCTGAGTCCGTCTCGGAGACCGGCCGACTTCGTTGCGGGTGTACTTAGTGGGGTGGCCCCCCGTGCTTGCTTTGGGTCTGGGAAACGTCATGACTTAGGCCCCGCCGACATACCGATGGGTGTATGTTAACTGATCTGGCAAAAAGGGTCGAGGTGCGTGTGGATACTTTGGTGCACCCCTGCAGGGTTTAATCTTTTCGAGAAGCCGTGTCCGCGGTTATGGACGACTTGGAGCACAGTGCTTGATCATAGACAACTATAACTAAAGTCTACTGTTATAAATTGACTTGTATCCGATATGACTAGTAACCAGCTTCACTACAACGGAATGGCTATATAAAAGTACCAACAACTGCTGGGTTTTGGGGTTATCTCATGCTAATTGTATCTGACTAGTAAGTGTTGCCACTATAACGGAATGATCAACTAAAAGTGCCCACTGCTTATTTTGTCAGGATGATTATCTGAACCTGACTAGTAATTGCTGCAACGATAACTAAATAAATAAAACTGCCAACTGTGTGAGTTCCTCGGTTGACTTCCTCGTTGGTCTCGAGGGGGAATACCAGGATGGGATTGTTTGAGTGTTAGCATCAGGTTGGATCCGAATAGGTCTTTCTTACCCCTCTCTGATAGCCGCCAGTTGTATCGAGTCTCTATAGGTTGTTTAGTGCATGCTGCCGCTGCCGCTTCAGTCCACCCTACCTATGTAGGCGAGGACCGCCGAATTCTAGCCTCGCCGTGTACTGGCCTCAGTACTGACGCTCCTCTTTTTCCTTTGCCCTTTGTCGGCACCCCTTTTGTTTAAGCAGGTTTGAGAGCGACGCCGTTAGCAGGGTTACCCTTCCGGCTTGGCCTGGGCAGGGTTATGGACGCCATTGGTTATTCTTCAGGGCTCTTAGCCCCATTTGCATCTTGTCCGTAGTCGGACGCTGTATCGTTTTACAGGTGATTTGGATCTTTGTATTGTATATCTGTATTCTTGACTCTTTGAGTCGCTGTTATATATATCTGTTCTGTGGGTCCCATCGAGGACTGTTGTGTAATGCTATTACTTCGTTTTCCACCCGCACGAAAGTGCCTGGTGGGCACCTTCGAATCGTTTCTATGCGGGTTTGGCGAGTTTCGCTAAAACTTGCATAGGGCCGATTCTGAGGGTGTTACAGAGTGGTATCAGAGCTCAGCAGTTGCGATACCCCACAAGTCCAGCCTGTAGGATAACCTAGCTAACGGCCGAAGTAGAGTGTCAAAACTATTTTTGAAAATCGGTTGGATAGTTCTGATTAGGTCTGATTTTACTCCTTACCCCTCTGCTGTTCTCCTCTTACCTCTGCGTGTTTTGAATCCGCTCTCGTCCCTTTCTTCGAGTCCAGGAATCCGCTAAAACTTGCATAGGGCCGATTCTGAGGGTGTTACACGTGGCCATCATGGGCCTACTACGCCATGTCGCCACCGGGCGGGACCCATGGGCTGCGAGAGACCGCAACCATCATGAGCTCACAACGCCACGTTGGCTCTCAGCCCCCCTACCCGACGTGTGTGGATGCTTGTGCCGGAAACGCCTCTCACCACATGCGGTCCTGTACGCAGACGATGACGACGGGCCTATGAAACACGCAATGTCCATTGTCCTGCGATGCGGGGTAGGACGTCGCGCAGGTCACCCGTCCGTGTTCTAGAATCTTTCATCCTGGCCCGTAGCGGGACCCGCTTTCGGAAGAGCAGGGCTCCATTGCAACCGCGCCGTGTGTCCTCTCCGGCATCCATCCCACGGCTCAAAAGAATCGGGACGGCGTGGATAGCAGTTTTGTTACAATCTAGCACTATTATTTACTCTGATTAATTTAACTCTAGGAGACTGTGTTCCAAAAGTTCTTGACAAAAAGAACTGTAAGAGAGGAAAGTTTAGATTATTGTATGGTAACACATGGTGGGCCATGAAACCCTGACCAATTTGTCTGACACCAATTCATGAAATCTCAAAAACCTAATATAATTGATGCCATTCTCTTAACATAATGCAAATCATCGTCAACAATATTTTGTACACTGGTGGATAATGTGCCATACGTCCCGGTTTTTAAAGGGTTTTAGTCCCGGTTCCCCAACCGGGACGGGGCAATCGGGACTAAAGCCCTAACCTTTAGTCCCGGTTGCCCTACCAACCGGGACAAAAGGGTGCACACGTGGCCGCAGCTCCGTGCGAGGGGGGAGGACCTTTAGTCCCGGTTTGTAATACGAACCGGGACTAAAATTTTTTTTCAATTTTTTTTTTTTAAAAATTTTGATTTTTTTTTTCAATTTTTTCTTAAACCTTTGAATTATTTGGCTCATTAATCTCCCACATCTCTCATTTTTAACACTAATTATACTTAATCTTAGTTCAAATCGTACTAACAGTCAAACTTCCCATCCGGTCCCATCCTAGCACTATTCCACCCCCAGCACGCTTAACTTCTTCATTCCATCTCTCCCACCTGCGCGAAGGACCAGTATATCTTGCTGTCAAGACTAGTATATCAATCTTATTAACTCATATTGATACGTGACACGTATTTATTTTTTTGAAATTAAGAACAACTATTTTTAGTGAACAACAATAAATAATTAATAATAACATTTTGTTCTAATGAAAGTAAAAACTAATTAAATTAATATTTTATTCATTTTTGCCATTTATTCATTTAATATGACATAAACAATATCTTCAAATCTGTAAATCGAAATTTAACAAATAATATATCCATTATTATCAGAAAAATGCGAGGAATTCAAATATGACATAAAAAATACTAAAATAATTTTTTTTCTGAAATAATTTTTTTCTTTTCGAATTTTAAGAATCCAAAACGGCCAAAGTATGTTGAAATCAAAGAGCTAATTTTTTCTGCATGTTTTGATAGGTTTAGGTTGAGCGCTTCGTCTAATTTTTCCTGCGGCGGACTATACGGACGCAAAAAACAAACTCTATTTAGCGCCCGGGTTTAACTCCAAGCGATAAGGGACAAGGGCGCTTGCCTAAATTTCTTTTTTGTACGTATTGTATTTAATCAGTTAAACGTTTATCTAAACGTCTGGCAGTGTACCTGGCCTAACTACAGTTCGAAGGGCGCTTGCCTAAATTTCTGAAACTCGGGCAAAATAGAGTATGTTGAAAGTCATAGATTGTAACAATATATTATACAATAAACACTGAGTGAGACATATATTTGATGATGATGTTATATGTGTCTCGTGTGGAATGCATTTTTTAGATTCTTTTCCAACAAAGTTTGATCCTTACATGATAGTTTCTCTAATAGACATGTCGAGAACATATTCTTCCTATTGAGGAAAAACTCCTTGTGAATTAACATATCAGTGTCACGATTATAGTTAGGGCCACCACCGACTGTTAGAAGAGACTTGCATATAGACCATGCAACGAATAAACTAAATGCATGAGACCTTTAGTCCCGGTTCATATCACCAACCGGGACTAAAAGGGGTGCCACGGTGCCAATCCCTTTAGTCCGGGTTGGTAATACGAACCGGGACTAAAGGTCACACCTTTAGTCCCGGTTGGTGATACGAACCGGGACTAAAGGGATTGGCACCGGGGCACACCTTTAGTCCCGGTTGGTGATACGAACCGGGACTAAAGGGATTGGCACCGGGGCACCCCTTTTAGTCCCGGTTGGTGATACGAACCGGGACTAAAGGTCCCGTTTGACCCGGGACTAAAGACATATGACATTCTAGCAGTAGGAACCGGGACTAATGTTCACATTAGTCCCGGGTCCAACCACAACCGGGATTAATGCTCCAAACTAGGGTGGACGTATGGCTCTTTTTCTACTAGTGGTATATTGAAATATCTATTTAGAAACATAGCCACCTGGACACATACTTGATGTAATAATCTATCCTTTAAAACATTAGTACAACACATATATGCCAAATTTAGCCGTAAAAACAAATTCGGGGGACACATTGCTAGTTCCGTGAGAAAAATAACAATGAACAAATGAGTAAATCCTTCACCGACCATCACATGTGTCAATAATGCATTCCTTGTATATATATGCATGTCTATTTCTCGTGGGCGATAGCTAGATCTAATAATGCGCCCGCACTATATGACATGTGCTCCATCTGTTTAAATACAGTACTAGGGAGCAGCAGCACACAGGAAATAATAACCAGAGTAGAACAAAGGGAGGCACAAACATATGAGAATCAGAGACATCGGGAAAGAAACGATCCTTACACAGTGAATCCAGTGCACTTCATTATCTCCAGTCTCTACATGGCATCCCTCTGCTGCAGCTCCTGATGCTAACGGCCTGCCTGGTTGATAGCTTGCACGGGAGTTTCCAGTGGTGATCATATTAGCGAGCTAGTGATCGCCTTCTGGCTTATGGATGACCTGGAGAGTACTTTGCTTCGGCAAACAGTGTTCTCCCTATATCTTTTGGATGCGGTCGAACCCGGCCGCACCAGCGACTGTGATTTCCCCAAGCCCGGCTGCTGCTGCTGCGCCTCTGCCGGCTGCCAGCCTGCCAGTCCAGCCTTGTCGTCCTCTCCGCCACGACAACCAAACCCAGCCGCCATGGGGTATGTTTTCCTCTCTCTGACGCGCTCATAGGGTCAAAAAGGCCACAGTGAGCGGTGGCGGCAAGAAGTAGCATGAGGAGAAGTTTGAGCTGAGATCACAGCCGGAGATGAAGCTGGAGGCATTAACTTTTCTGTTGCATCCTTTTTTTTTGGGTTAGCTTAGCGATGAAGACACACCTACTTCCTTTAAATTTTGTTAACTTCTCATGCATGTGAGCCATGATTCAGGGCTCTTAACCAATACAGTCTATTAGTGAGACATTGTACACTATTGAATTTAGCGTGAACTCTCTAGATATACTATAGCGTTCTATTACCAGTGAAATATATGGCGCTATATTTTTTTTCCATGCGGGTTCGGATAGAACATTGCCTGGTACATCGCACCATTGCAAATAAGATACTATTTGGTCTAGACAGTGTCCATCACTATTCATGTGACCTGATAGCTTTCATCCGTCATTTCGAATAGCGTCAAGAGTTTATCCGTTCGAAAGGCTTTGTTACAAGATTCGACTCCTCGGGTTGGATCAGTAGAGGAAAATACTTGCATGAGTTCATCTGATCATCATTGTATGTACTCAACCTACTTATTTCTTACTCTGTTTGCTTAACTGTCACAACGAAGTGCTTCAGCTGTGATTGACGATATAAAGAAACCACAAGCATCATCTACCACAACTTCAGCTGAGGTAATTCCTTGCATGCTAGGTACATTTCTCATGATTACTTGTACCGTCTTTACTTATTTTTAATGGTTAGCTTAACTGTCAAATCAACTTGGTTCGCCTGTGATGATGATCCAGAGGAGAATCCCTCCATCAACTAGGTACCACAGTTTCGGTAGATAAGAGTACCTCATTTTCTGACTTGAAACTAGCTTGCATTGTATCCAGTGTATCTACAAGCCCCTTGCTGAACCAAGTTCTATGAAAATTGTTTCTAGGCACAGGCAGACATCTATGATAGCTCAGATGGATGGACAGAGAATGCCTCTTTAATTGTTCTTTCCAACACCAGTTAATCCACCTTTCCAATTATTTTGATCCGGGTCTTATTCCCCTTTTCGAAAAAAAAAATTTATTTTGATCCTACAGGAGCCCCTATTGTTCTTGAGATCAAAATCTATGAACCCGCCCCTTATCGTCCAATGAAGGGGTCTGTTGGCTAAAAAGTGAGCATGCTTAACTAGTGGATGATGGAGTCTTTACACATCACCTTTGTTTGTATATAATTAGCCACAAACTTTGTAGCCAGTGAATGGTTTTGTTTTGAGGTTGGTACAAGGGATGTATTTGTTTGCAGTTCGTGAACATAAACCTGTATAAACATACAGTTTACTGATGTTTCAATATGTATTCCTTTTGGCAGTAAGAGACTCGCAACAGTTTTATCTGGCTCAAGTTTAATTATGCTTGCTCAAGTTAAGGGCGTAAACAGTGCATTTATACAATAAAAACTTTGATTTGCAATACAACTACACTGGCTGATGATTACATGTCATATGTGACTTCAGCTATTGTAGTGTTCACCACCGCTAAATTATTATCTCATTTCAAATCGTCTATTAAATTTTGAATCTTGACGTTATATAGCGGATAGCCAACCATTTGGGAAATATTTTCGTCCACTTATAATTGCCAAATTGGCTCAAAATCAACTGGTGGTGCGCCACTAAATCTAGTTTTTATGAAGGATAGACCGTGCTCATTGTTCAAACTGAATAAGTATACAGTACTCTAGATGCCGATGCTAGACTTGGGATAGCTCAAGGCAGTCTCTGCAATGTGGAGTAAATATTAGAGGCAGCTGGTGAGATCCATGTCTTCCAATCTCTGAGTCTAGCTAGCCCATTCTACCTTTGTGTGTGTCAGGCAGCTGGGTTATGGATAGACTAGACTTTGGTACAGACCCTGGCATTCTTGTACACCTTTCCGGGCTTGCAGAGGTAGCCTTGGTCTGGCGCGCAGTGTGCGTCCTGCGAGCACACGCACATTCCTTCCAGGGCGCACCCGGGCGCGTCCATGGTTGGCGTCCCGCCACCGACGCCGAGCATCTTGTCGCTCCAGTCGCTGGAGAAGAGGCTGTCCGGATCGTAGCCATTCTTGACACGCAAGAACTGGCGCATCCCCGGGTACTTGCGAGCTGCTCCGACGAAGGCGAGGTTGCGGTTCTTCCCCCAGTGCGGCAGCCCGCCGTACTTGAATATCCCCATCTGCTCGATCTCCTCCATCACGTCCTCGTGCACCCGCGCCCTCCCCGGGTCGCGGCTCCGGTAGTAGGTCATGTCGAAGTCCATCATGTCCTCCGCCGGCGACCCCCTACGCGTCGCCGGCTTCCCGAGGTGCGCCGTGGACGACTTGACGTAGCGCATGAGGATGCCGTCGTAGAGCTCGACGCCGCACAGAGATTTCGGGTCCAGGTCCCGGAGCTGCTGGACCTCCTCGATGAACGCCCTGGCGCGGCTCAGCGGCAGGCTGAAGGTGGTCTGGTGGAAGAAGCTGGAGCTTCTCACGCGAGGGTCCCAGGGGCAGGACGTCCGGAGCGCGTCCTCCGCCGCCGCCAGACAGCCGCCCGACGCCTGCATACGGTGCTGCGGCCCCACCACCGGGTACCCCGTGAACGGCCAGCCGCGCCTCCGCGTCAGGCCGTACCCTGCCGCCGTGAGCGCCGCGTGGGTCAACCTGGACGCCAGGCACTTGCTGCTGCCGTTGCCCACCCGCTCCGAGAGCTCCTCCGCCACCCGGTTTGCTCCGATCAGCAGGGTCGAGGTTGCCCGGAAGCCGACGAAGTCCAGAATGCCGTCGCCGGAAGCGTTCATCGGCAGCCTGTCATCTATGCGGTACACCGCTCGGCCGTGACCCGGGTACCAGGCGATGTCGGCGAACTCGTGCTCGTACCCGAACTTGGCCACCTGCTCCGCGAGGTCATCGTCGTCCCGCTCGGTATACGTCATCGACCGCTTGAACAGAGGCTCTAGTGCCAGAGTCACCTGCAAAACATCGTACGTGCGTATCCTTGTTAGTTACAGCAGCTTCTCTCCATTAATTTTAGGTTGGGAAGCACATTGTTCCTAAGTAGTATGCACAAGCTCAAAGACACATGCATGATAAAAAAAACTAAAATTTGATGATTTAGTCCACATGTATCTCACAATTTTCATCCTGGGTAACTGATTCATAATTAGTTTGGGCAATATCTTCTATATGCTAAGTGCACAAGACCGAATTATTTGTAACTGATGTACAAATCAAGTGGAAGCGAAATTTAGTTTTTCCAACTGTAAATATCTTGGCCGTCTTTCACTTTACCTATTTATTTCCTTCTCAAGGCATCTCCAGCGGCGTGACCCGGCTGTCCGCGCGGACAGGTCAACAGGCCGTGCACGTGCATTGGAGCGACCCAAACGAACAGACCCAAAAGGGCTGTTTTCTCTAACTTGTTCCAAAGTTGTCCTTTTCACTATAAATTAAAATGCCAAAGGGATTTATAAAGTACCATGATTGTTATGCACTCCTCTCTGTGCAGGTTTTGTACTTCACGAATCATGCTTTGTACTACTCCAGGTACCGTTCGTATTAATGCTTTCCCGAACCCAAGCCTATCTGTGGATCCACTATGTCTACATACTCATCGATAAACGTTGCATCAAGCGGGTCAGATTCTCCATCTCGTGTAATCTATCATTTCTTCACTCTGATTTTCTGTTTATGAGAGTTCTTATTTGATATAAGCTAGCAAATTGAAAGTAAAAATGCTAAGAAAATTGGAAGTAAAAGCCTTCATCATGGCAGCATGTGAAGAAAAGGGAGAAAGCAGGCTGATCTCTCTAACTTGATCCAAAGTTGTCGTTTTTACTATAGATAAATGCTAAAGGGATTAAAATGCCTTGATTATTATATACTCATGCTGGGTGCAGGTTTTGTACTTCACGAATCATGCTTTGTACTCCAAGTATCATCGATTAATGCTTTCCGGAACCCCAAGCCTATTAGTGGATCCACTACGTCTACATACTCATCGATAAATGTTGCGTCAAACGGGTCAGATTCTCCATCTCGTGTAATCTATCGATATCTTCACTATGATTTTCTGTTTATGGGAGTTATTATTTGATGATTTGGTCCAAGCATCTTACAATTTTCTTCCTGGGTAACTGATTTATAATTAGTTTGGGCAAAATCTTCTACGCTAAGTGCACAAGATCGAATTATGTAACTGATGCACAAATCAAGTGGAAGCGGAAGTTTTTTCCAGTGTAAATATCTTGACCGTCTTTCACTTTACCTATTTATCCCCTTCTCAGGGCATCTCGACCCGGTCCGATCTTGTTCGCGTGAACAGGTCGATAGGCCCGGGCACACAAGTTGGAGCGAACCAAATGGACCGACCCATGTGGCACAACCAATCCGCATGTGTCCTGCCGCGTGGACCACGTGCCCACATGGCAGTGACCCAATGACAAAAGGTTGACCGGAGGCAATGTCGTCACTGACCGCTGCGATGCAGCCTGAACTCGTGCACCGACATTGATGATCAAGGCATCTTATACTGACCCTGTGTCCGTCTCTCCCCAACATCATGGCGTGCGCCATTGCAAAAACAGCCAAGCAGTTCCCCCTTGTCAGAGCAACGATGAAGATGTCGGCTTGGATGAAGAAGACGACGAACGACCATGATGCAGGCTCGTCCTCGGGCTGGCGCCGCCCTCGGCGCTCGTCACCACAACCGCCTGCACCGCTCCGCACATGAGCTACCCGCAATCTACCGCCCCCTCCATGGGTGGCAAATTTCGTCGGTCTACAAGGTGTTGCGGCCGCGGTGCGTCTTCGGTCGTTCCTCAACGAGAACGCGGCCACCTATACGTGTTGGTGGTGCATGGGTGCCAGCGGTGGTGGGTAGAGGCGGACGGCTGTGCCCACCACGACATCCCCCATCCCGCTGGCTGGCACCTCAAACGAAGTAAGGTGCCGGAGCCACGAGCGCTGGCTGGCGGGTTGTGCTAGAAGAGGAGATGCAGCGCCGCATCGCTCGACTACTGCAAGCTCTGTAGTACAACTGAACATACCAATCGAAAGACAAATGTCGGTCCTTCCACGCTTGGGTCCATCAGGCATGGCGGGCATCCATGCAGGTGCGTGACTTCGAGCTTGGAGAAGACTACAACGACCTTGTCGCGTTCACCGACGACGAGGAAGACGAGGACGAGGACGAGGTTCCCGCTTCGGCCGGGCCATCACAATGAAGAATAGAGATGCGAGGAGGAAACGACATAGAGGCGGTGGGCGGTAGCCTAACTGGCGCAACATATCGTCGACGTCACGGCGATGGGGGCACGAGGATGGGTTTTATTGTTGGCAAGGCAATGAAGCCAATGCAACAACATTACCCTAGCGTCGGGAGGCTCGCCAGCACGCGTCGGAGGCGATGAGATAAGTCGGTGCCACTGCTGATTCCCGGGATTTAATATGCTGACCGCGCGGTGTCTTGCTGCCAACTGGGACCGGCTTGCTGCGTCTGACATGGAGGGACATGTCGGTGCTCCCTTGCCGACCCCTCTAGCTAGGAGAGGGCTGGGTTGGGTTTGCCGGCGATTTTTTAGGGTTGGATTCGCCTACCTATTGGGCACGCTGGTGTGAGCCCGAAATGAGACCGGAGTCCAATAGGCCTGTTGGGCGCCGTATTGGGAGCGCCGGTGGAGATGCTCTGATTGCGGCAACAATGCCACACCTCTATTTTCCCAACTGGTTATTTTCCCAATAATTTATAAAATTTTGGTTTTTAAGAAAATTGAAAGTGAAAGCCTTGCATCATGGCAGCATGTGAAGAAAAGGGAGAAAACAGGCTCTTTTCTGTAACTTGTTCCAAAGTTGTCCTTTTAACTATAAACAAAAATGCAAAAGGGATTTAAAGTGCCATGATTGTTATAACACTCCTGCTGGGTGCAGGCTTTTTACTTCACGAATCATGCTTTGTACTCCAAGTATCATCGATTAATGCTTTCCGGAACCCGAACGCAAGCCTATGAGTGGATCCACTACATCTACACGTACTCATCGATAAACGTTGCACCAAGCGGGGGTCAGATTAGGGATGTCAAACGGCCAGCCACCGGCGCCACATATTGCCACATAAGTTTGTTATAGGCTTATCTCTTTCCAGGTTAGTTTAAACAATCACTAACCTATAACTAACAGCAAATAAGTGGCATTAAACGGGACGCCATTTACATCCCTAGGTCAGATTCTCCATGTCGTGTAATCTATCGATTTCTTCACTCTGATTTTCTGTTTATAAGAGTTCTTATTAACTTGTTTATGTCAATTACATGTACTATGTTAAAACAGAGTGATTATGACTACCATGCACGACTAAAACAGTGTAACAGAGTCATTATAGATGAGGAGGTTACCTGAGAGATGACCCCGAGGACGCCGAGGGAGACCTTGGCGGCGTCCATCTCCGGGTCGGCGGGCGTGAGCACCCGCACCTTGGCATAGCCGTCGGCGGCCGGAGCGGGCGTGACGATGCGCATCCCGACGACGTACTCGTGCACGGCGCCGCCTTTCCCCCACAGCGAGCTGCCGTGCGCGCCCGTGCCGAGCATGCCGCCCACCGTGAGGCCCCACCAGTACGGCGCGTAGGGAAGCGCGAGCCCGGCCTTGGCCGCCTCCGCGATGAGCTCCCGCAGCGTCATGCCGCTCTCCACCGTCATCTCCATCCTGGCCGCGTCCACGGCCACCACGCGGTTCAGCCACCTGGTGCTGATGGCCAGGCCCTGCCCGTCGCCGCTGCCGGGGCAGGCGAGCTGCGGCATGCTGTGCGAGTACCTGGTGGTCACCTTCATCTTGGTCTTGGTGGCCGTGGCGTTCGCCACCGCGCGCACCAGCTCCTCCTCGGAGGAAGGGTAGACCACGGCGGCCGCGCGGCACGTCGATCGGTCTGGGAACACGCCGTACGCGCTCGATACGGTGCAATAATCTGCCGTGCCGCCACCGGACGAGCACTGCACGGGGTCCGGTGGGGGGCTAGCCATGGTCCGTTCAGCTGCCGCAATGAGGAGGAGGAGGAGGACGGGCAGCTGCGATGGATTGAGCTTGCTCATCTTGTTGTACCCGAGGGCGAGGCTAAGGACCGTCCCTACTAATATATACTCCCTCCGTTTTAAATTATAAGATGTTTTAGATTTGTGAAGCAAATGTATCTAGACTATTTTTAGTATATAGATTCACTCATGTTTGGAGTGAATCTACACACTAAACAAGTCTAGATACATTCTCTTTACAAATCTAAAACATCTTATATTTTGAAACGGAGGGAGTAACACTTGAGGCACTAAGGTAGCCGCAACGGATCAAACTTATTAGGATGGCAACTGAACTCAAATGAATACTAAATGAGATGGGGATGCATGAGTCCATGCATGGAGCTGGATTTATATATTCTATTCCAGCACACATGGTTCTTTATAAAAGTTAGCTTGATTCCCTTTAACTAGCTATCTAGGTAACATGTGCAACAAAAGCAACAAAATGAACAAAGTGGAGCTGAAGTTCAATTGTTCATACCATACTTTCTTTGCTTAAGAGCATCTCAAAAAAGGGAATAATGTAATGAAAACTAGTGCAAGACATGTTCTCATTTTCTTTAAAGGAATGTCTTTTGGTTGGATCGTTAGAGTACGCGAACATACTTGCTCGTTGGATAATTACTCATATAGGGAAGTCTTGAAGCATTATCTTCTTTGCGGTAGGATCGACCAGCTGGGTGCACTGGCCGTGTAGAGTGTTACGTGGCTAGCTATCGCAATAACTGCACGACGTACGCAATCCATATGGTTCATACTAGGAAATACTAGTGCGTACTAGTGCTCTATCAATTCAGCCAGTGGAACACGCGGTCGATCGCACCAACCTGTTCAGATCACTAGTGGAAAAAGGACCTATAGTTTCCGGTTTATAAAGGCCATTAATCTCGGTTAAAATCGAGACTAAATACTCCTATTTTTAGTCTCGGTTTGCTGGGACTAAAGGCCACCACGTGGCCACTTTCCGGAGTTGGGGGGACGGAGGACGTTTAGTCCCCGGTTGTAATACGGCCCGGGCCTGAGATTTTTTTTTCATTTTTTCCGATTGTTTTTTCAAAAAAATTGAATTTTTTCTTAAACTTTTGAATTGTTTGACTCGTTAATCCTCTCATTTGGAACATTTTAACATTAACTATACTTAATCTTAGGTCAAATTGCATTCATGGTCGAACTTTTCGGTCGGTCACCCATCCTAACACTACTTTACCCCCAACACACTTAACTTTTTCGTAACATCAGAATGTCCTTGCACGAAGCCCATTTGTATCTTGTTGTCAAGACTATCATAATTATCCTATGTTTTTTTTAAAAGGAATGTGCTAGAGAAAGCCCCTACAGCGAGTTGTTTTAAAATAATAAGAATCCGAATCTGCGTCCGTGAGGACTTGAACCTGGGCGGTTGGATTGTACATCCACTTCATAATTATCCTATTAGCGCATATCAATATGTCACGTGTCTTTATTTTTTGAAATACAAACAACTATTTAAGTAAACAACAATAAATAAGTAATAATAATATTTTATTCCAATGAAAGTAAAAAAAATTACTCATTTTTTTGTCATTTATTCATTTAATATGGCATAAATAATATCATTAAATCTGTAAATCGAATTTCGACAAATAATATATCTATTATTATCAGAAAATGTGAGGAATCCAAATATGGCATACAAATTGGTAAAATAATTAGTTTTTTAAATAACTTTTTTTTCCTTTTCGAATTTTAAATATCTAAAAGTATCCAAAATGGTCCGTAACAAACGGGTACTAGTGTCGGACTCGGAACCGCACCGAAACCTTTTTTTCTACTAGTGAATGCTGCCTAATTATGGGCCAATGTCATGTACAAAGATTTTCTCAAGTACTTGATGTAATCTTATTATTTGTGAGACAATTAGAGATTTGGTGCCCAATGGCACCAGTGCTCCCTTGGTTTTGAAAACAAAAATTTAAGTTTCAAAAAACAGGAACAAATCTTAGTAAAAATATTATTTTATTTATACTACAGAAAAAACAAAAATTTAACAGTAAATAGGACTAGAGATACGTATTGTTTTGTTAGAAATTTATCGTTTTTTGCATAGCCAAAAATAAAATATATTTTAAAACGAAATTTATATACATATAATTTAGATATATGTACCTAGTTATGTATTTATTTGTAAAATTTTCAGAAAACTAAAAATGCAAGTTACAATTTAAAAAAATAAACAGGAGCACTATTGTTCATGTGCAAAAGGACAGTTTCCGTGAGACAATGTCATAGGTAGCACAATGAAACCTGACACTCGGTTCTAAAAGTGTCATCATCACATCTTGTTCTGATCATCTCCGAAGCTTTCGTCGTCTCCATAATACAATCTGGCCAATGTCAATCCGATAAGTGGTATGAGGCCTACGGCGCCATATTCATTGCGCCAATGCGACAGCGGCCATGGTCCAACTCGGTCGTCAACCGCAGTTTCCCCGCCTTTTCCCGTGGAGGAAGTGGTGCCAACACCTGTTCGTTCTGCAGCTTCATGCCCCGCCACGGCTGGTAGCAACAATGCAACATTTGTCAACCACATACACAGGATCGAGAAGGGCAACACTTGTCCATGATAGGTTGATTGCTGGAACAACTTGAGTGTGGCCAACAGTTTCTAGCATGTTAGAAAGATGGCTTTCTCGATCAAACATCTCTATGTTGAGACCTGGTCCATATGTAATTTTGTTATTGTTTTAAGTTGTATTTATGTTTCTTTTTATTGGTTTGTACTCTAAACTATAGCTGATCACTTAATCTCAAGGCTTGTATGTCCACTTTGTAGGCTTTATACATGTTAAAGTTGGGTACTCAATGTCTTACATATTAAACTGTACTGTACAATTTTTTTCTCTGAGCTAGTGCTTTTGCTGTCCACAACCACATGGTATCATGACAATATTTATGGCCTCGCAATAATGAAACCGGGAATGATCGCTTTATTATACGAAAAATGTTGGTAAAGATTTATAACAGAAAGCAAAGCAGTGTATAGTCGATGGACATTTAGAAATCATGCATATGAAACTTTATTGGTAATACAGACATACATTCGACTAATAAGAAAGTTATATCACAAATGAACTGTGTAAAATAACTAAATGCACCACCAACCTTGAATTCTGTGAATAATGTTTTCATATACAAGTCTGTATTCACACACATGACTAGATAGGGTGTCTACAGGTTTATCTACCCTTTGCTTCTCTTTACATATACATGTTCCATAGAAAACAAGTAGGAAGCACATGAAGAGAGAAGTTGAGCGGCGAATAAGTCAAACGAAACACAAACAACTGAGAGTAAGAGGTGTTGGGAAATGAACAGTTAGTCAAAGAATTGAGTGCAGTTCATCATCAGCATTGTATTCACTGATGAATACGCCACCTAGTAATAAGGGGTTGTCTTTATTCCAATGAAAGTAAAAAAAAAATTTACTCATTTTTTTGTCATTTATTCATTTAATATGGCATAAATAATATCATTAAATCTGTAAATCGAATTTCGACAAATAATATATCTATTATTATCAGAAAATGTGAGGAATCTAAATATGACATAAAAATTGGTAAAAAAATTAGTTTTTTAAATAACTTTTTTTAAATAACTAAGTGCACCACCAACCTTGAATTCTGTGAATAATGTTTTCATATACAAGTCTGTATTCACACACATGACTAGATAGGGTGTCTACAGGTTTATCTACCCTTTGCTTCTCTTTACATATACATGTTCCATAGAAAACAAGTAGGAAGCACATGAAGAGAGAAGTTGAGCAGCAAATAAGTCAAACGAAACACAAACAACTGAGAGTAAGAGGTGTTGGGAAATAAACAGTTAGTCAAAGAATTGAGTGCAGTTCATCATCAGCATTGTATTCACTGATGAATACGCCACCTAGTAATAAGGGGTTGTCTTTGTGGTACAATCTGGCCAATGTCAATCCGATAAGTGGTATGAGGCCTACGGCGCCATATTCATTGCGCCAATGCGACAGCGGCCATGGTCCAACTCGGTCGTCAACCGCGGTTTCCCCGCCTTTTCCCGTGGAGGAAGTGGCGCCAACACCTGTTCGTTCTGCAGCTTCATGCCCCGCCACGGCTGGTAGCAACATTTGTCAACCACATACACAGGATCGAGAAGGGCAACACTTGTCCATGATAGGTTGATTGCTCGAACAACTTGAGTGTGGCCAACAGTTTCTAGCATGTTAGAAAGATGACTTTCTCGATCAAACATCTCTATGTTGAGACCTTGTCCATATCTAATTTTGTTGTTGTTTTATGTTGTATTTATGTTTCTCTTTATTGGTTTGTACTCTAAACTCTAGCTGATCACTTAATCTCAAGGCTTGTATGTCCACTTTGTAGGCTTTATACATGTTAAAGTTGGGTACTCAATGTCTTACATATTAAACTGTACTGTACAATTTTTTTCTCTGAGCTTGTGCTTTTGCTGTCCACAACCACATGGTATCATGACAATGTTTATCGCCTCGCAGTTAATGAAACTGGGGACTGATCGCTCTATTAGACGAAAAAAGTTGGTAAAGATTTATAACAGAAAGCAAAGCAGTGTATAGTCGATGGACATTTAGAAATCATATGAAACTTTATTGGTAAATACAGACATACATTTGAGTAATAAAAAAGTTATATCATTCTTAATGAACTATGTAAAATAACTAAATGCACCACCAACCTTGAAGTTTGTGAATAATGTTTTCCTATACAAGTCTATATTCACACATGACTAGATAGGGTGTCTACATGTTTATCTATAGTTTGCCTCTCTTTAAATATACATGTCCCACAGCAAACAAGTAGGAAGCACATGAAGAGAGAAGTTGAGCAGCGAACAAGTGAAACGAAACTCAAACATCTGAGAGTAAGAGGTGTTGGGAAATGAACCATTAGTCAGAGAATTGAGTGCAGTTCATCATCAGCATTGTATTCACTGATGAATCTGCCACCTAGTAATAAGGGGTTGTCTTTGTGTGGTACTATGGGACGAGAGCTTTTAACCATAGTGGAGCTTCATGCTTCTGTGCGACGATGGACTGAGTTTTCAACATTTCTTCTCGGTAGTTTAAGCAAAACAACCTCGCTATAGTACCCTTCTCCGGAGAGTATATAGCATAAAACCACCACATTGATGGCCAAATTTACCAAAACCGACCAATTTACGTTCGCGGGAGAAAATCCCACCAGATTTACGTTGGTTGTTTGCAATTCGCGCTAAAATGTGTTTGGGAGCGAATTGACACTGGTTCCGACACGCTGACCCCACTACCAAGCTTACGTGGCAAGTTGGAGACGGCGCCCATACCTGTCCGTCGATGGCCGTTAACGGCGACTTCTGGGACCCACCAGTCAGTTGGCGGGGGGGGGGGGGGGGGGGGTTAAGTGGGCATTTTTCTTCTTTTCCTCTGTCTCTCCTCAAACTATCGCTCTCGAGGATCGCCCGTCCCCGTAGCATCGCCACGCCGCGCCGTTGCACCCCGCCCTCGCCATGCCCTCCTAGCATGACTCTGAGAGCAGCCAGGACAGCCGGCTCTCGGACTTCATCGACGTGCACGGCCTCAGTCCTTGCAAGCCAGTACGTGTGTGCAAATAGGGTTAGGGTTGCGATTCTGAGATTGGGGATTTTTCTATTCTAGCTTCGATTTGTGGAATTTAAGTTCAGTCTTTGCGCCCTCTGCCCCTGTTTAGATCCCAGAAACCATTTTAGACCTAGAGTACACCGGATATGATGATTGTGAATTGAGGTGCAAGCATGACATGCCCATGTACAAGTATGTTTGCTTCGAAGGAGAGAACACATGTAGGAAATTTCTGGCCTGCGGATGCTAGGTTTGTTTGCCATTGCCTATAGTATTTTTGTACACAAGCATTTTAATATGACCACCATTTAAATATGAACCTAATTAAATAAGAGCAGCATTTTGATATGACTACTAATTAAATAAGAGCAACATTTATAGACACTTCCTAGTAAATTTTGGATTTCCAATGCCTTCATAAGATTTGTTTGAATAAGTTTTGTTTTCCACTACCTTGATAGGGTATCTACATGTTTATCTACCCTTTGTTACATATACATGTTCCATAGCAAACAAGTAGGAAGCACATGAAGAGAGAAGTTGAGCAGCGAATAAGTCAAATGAAACACAAACAACTGAGAGTAAGAGATGTCGACAAATGAACAGTTAGTCAGAGAATTGAGTGCGGTTCGTCGTTAGCATTGTGTCCATTGATGAATACGCATGGTACGCCACGTGGTAATTAGGGGTTTTTCTTTGTGGTACTATGGGACGAGAGCTTATAACCATAGTGGAGCTTCATGCTTTTGTCCGACGATGGACTGAGATTTGAGCATTTCTTCTCGGTAGTTTAAGCAAAACAACTTCGCTATGCTACCTTTCTCAAGATTTCCTCTTTTGTCCTCAGCAACAAAGAGGGTCACAACCTGTACCGAGAAAGAGAATGATGGTCACATCATGGTTCAGTTAGTTGTTGGTACTTTATTGGTGGCGATCTTATGTCGTGTTTCGTTCCTTAATTCATAGATCTACACCAGGAAAAGAAGTGTTTGCCCTCCAGTGAATCCACTGTGAAATGCACCTGACACTACTATGGGATCGTTTCCTTGGAAGTTGACTACATTTTTTCTTTCACACCACACTTGTACATCCATGGTGTTGTTGCTTAGCTGCCAAGAAGCTCATTTGAATAGTGAAAGCGGCCTATGATTATGTGATGCCTTTTTTTAGAGCAATCGTAGTTCGTTAATTGAAAATCAAGTTTCATGAAGTAACTCATACGGAGACTAAAAGACAAACTGAGATAAAATGATTATGCTGAAAGCTTTGTAAAAAAAACTATAAGAGATCAAGAAATACAAATCGATCACAAGAGTTTCCTGCAACCACCGAAGTCACAGGCTGCCAACTCCACCGCGGCCAAGACATACGCCAAAAGTAATGCTGAGCGTCCAACATTTCAAGATCCAAGAAAACACCATGCCAATGAGGCTCTGTGAGTCGCTGAACAGGCTCGCTGCACGCAACAAGGCACATGTTGTTGTGGCACGTCGACCGGGGGAAGTCTCCGTGCTGTCTTGGATCAAGATCGACCGCCCCTATCGATGAAGTTGGAGAGGAACGGCAGATCCACCACTACCGGGCCAAACATCCTCACCCAGAGAAACCACCTCGTTCCGGCCGCCAGCGTCGTCACAGATAACAAACGAACGCCAGTGAAACACCAAGAAACAGATCTCGCCAGATAACTCGACGTTGGCAGACCAATGTAATACTTTCAGAACACCAGGGGTAAAGCATGAAAAAAGTTTTGGAAGACGAGAAAAACTTCTCCACTTATGATTATTATATTATATGGAGATTATTATTATATAGGTATAGATACTGCCATACATTGGACCAATAAAAAAAGAAAAGCACAAAGAAACTGTGTACGATAACTAAATGCACCACCAACCTTGAATTTTGTGAACAATGCTTTCCTATATAAGTCTATATATTCAGACATGAGCAGATAGGGTGTCAACAGATTTATCTACACCTTGCTCTCTTTACTTAACATGTTCCACCGCAAACAAGTAGGAAGCACACGAAGAGAGAAGTTGAGAAGACAAGAAGTTAATCAAAACACACTAATTTGAGAATTAGAGATGTCGAGAAATGAACCATTACTTACAGGATTTAAAGAACTTCGTGATCAGTATTTTCTCCACTGATGAATCCGCACGGTATGCCATCGGGTGTTAACGTGTTGTCTTTGATGTAGCGTGGGACGGAAGCTTTTAACCATAGTGGAGCTTCACTCTTTTGTCCGAGGATGAACTAAGCTTTGTACAATTCTTCTCGGTAGTTTAAGCAAAACAACTTTGCTATAGTACTCTTCTCTAGATTTCATCTTTTTCTCCTTAGCCACAAAGAGGCTCACAATCTGTACCAAGAAAGAGAATGATGGTCACATCGTGGTTCAATTAGTCATTGGTACTTGATCGATGGTGATGTAATATATGTCGTAATTTGTTCCTTAATTCATAGCCGTTCACCAAAATATGTTTGCAAATCTCCACCGAATCCAGTGCAAAATGACAACTGACATTGCACTAATAGAGATCGTCTTCTCGGTAGTTGACTACAATTTTGCTTCCACACCAATCTTTTCCATCCATGGTGGTGTTGCTTAGCCGCCAAGAAGCTCATAATTTGTACCATGAAAGCGGGAAATCGACCGATGATTATGTGATGGCTTTTTTTAGAGCAACGTATTTCATTAATTGAAAATCAAATTACAAGAAGTAACTCATGCTCAACTTGACGTGTTGTGGACCAAGATCTTTGAACTAGATTCGAGCTTGACGTCCTTGTCATCCACTCAGACTCGACTTTTCCTCTCCTTCTTGTTTCTTCCACCAGCTTCCTCTTTGAGAGTCGACTTCCGATCTCCGGCTTGATCCGGCGTTCCCGTCGGCGGCGTCACCGGCTGATGGAGGCAAAGGAGAGACGCCGGTCTCAGTAGATTAGGACCTAAGTTTAGTATCTTTAGCGGTTGTGCCTCGGGTCTCATCGACCAGATCTGACGCGTCGTCTGTTCCATCTTCTTCAATGCCCTCCTCTGGTGGCAAGTGGGGTGGTGTGGTAGGAGAGTTGAGCGCGGCATCTCCGACAATAAGGCCATCTTCCCCTTCTTTCGGAGGCTCTCCGAGTTGGTGCTCTTTCGCGGTGCCAGGTGGTCGCCACCGCTGCTTTCTGTTGACCTTCCATGGTGGAATCTTGACTCCAAGGGCGGACTTGGTGAGGCCTCGTTCAATAAGCGGTTCTTGGCTTCTTCTTGGTGCTGGACTCCGCGGCCACCGAACCCCTTTCTGGCTGGCCATGGCGGCTCGGCATAAGGGATTCTCGTGGCGGCGACCTTCGGCAACAGAGATGTTGGAATTATGCCCTAGAGGCAATAATAAAGATGTTATTATTATAATTCTTGTTCATGATAAAGTTTATATTTCATGCTAGAATTGTATTAAGCGGAAACTTTAATACTTGTGTGGTTTGTGAACAACACCGTGTCCCTAGTATGCCTCTATGGACTAGCTCATTGATTAATGATGGTTAAGGTTTCCTAACCATAGACATGAGTTGTCGATTAATAATGAGATCATATCATTGGGAGAATGGTATGATGGACAGACCCAAACTAAGCGGAGCAATTAGATCGTGTCATCGTGTTCATCTTTCTGAAGCCTTTCTTATGTCAAATATTGTATTCCTTAGACCATGATATAATACAACTCCCTAGTATCGGAAGAAAGCTTTGAGGTCATCAAACGTCATCCTATGAGAGGGTGATCATAAAGGTGTCTCTCAGGTGATCGGAAAGTACCTGTTGGGTTGTATGTATCGAGATGGGATTTGTCCCTCCCAAGTCGGAGAGATATACTTCGGGCCCACTCGGTAATCAATATAAACACCGCTTGCAAGCATGTGGTTAAGGAGTTAATCACAAAGTGATATCGGATTACGGAACGAGTAAAGTACTTGCTGTGAACGAGATTGAACTAGGTATGACGGTACCGACGATCAAATCTCGGGCAAGTAAAATATCGCGAGACGAAGGGAATATATATATATGGGATTGATTGAATCCTGGCATCGTGGTTCATCCGATATGATCATCGATGAATGTGTGGGAGTCAATATGGGTTTCCAGACCCCGCAGTTGATTATTGATATAAGATCATGTCTGCATATTCTCGAACCCGAAGGGTCACACACTTAACGTGTCTCGACGCTAGGATAGATTGAATAATTGGTTTATGAGTTTTTGTTAGGAGTCTCGGATGGGATCCGGGACATCACGAGAGGTTCCGAAATGGTCCGGAGAATAAGATTCATATAAGGCAATGCAGTTTTTGGAGTTCGGAATTGTTTCGGGTTAATCGGTATTGTACCGGAAGCTTCTAGAACCTTCCGGAGGGGGACCAACGTGGCCCCACCTGACGGGAGGGGGCATGGGCCTATGAGGGAGTGCCCTGGCCGCATTGGGCCAGGGGCACAAGGCCCCATAGGGCCCAGCCGGCCAAACCCTAGGGAAACCCTAGGGGAGCTTCTAGAAGGGGGGGAACTTGCCCCCCACTCCTCCCTCCTTGGCCGCCGGCCCTAGGGCTTGGGGGAGGGGCAAGGGCTGGCCGCCCACCCCTCTATATAAAGAGGTCTGGGGGCGCACCCTTCCCACACCTCCTCCTCAAGCCCTAGCCGCCCTGCTGCCCTCCTCTCTCTCTCTCCCTGCCTACTGCGTGTAGGCGAAGCCCTGCTGCAGAAACTCTCCACCGCTTGCACCGCGCCGTCGCATTGTAGATCCAATCCATCTCTCCACCCCACTTGCTGGACCGAGGAAGGAGGAGACGTCGAGGTGCCGCACGTGTGCATCTCTCGGAGGCATCGCCACTTGCGGTGTTAGATCGGATCGGATCGCGAGGAGGAGAAGCGAGTACGACTACATCACCCACGTTCCGTCGAACGTTCCGCTGTGCGAATCTTCAAGGGTATGAAGATCTCATCTATTACCCCTCGTTGTTTGCATCTCCTAGATTAGATCTTGGCTTTCCCGTTCGCATCCGTAGAAAATTTTGATTTACTATGCTGCGAAACCCTTCAGTGGTATCAGAGCTAGATCTATGCGTAGATGTGTTTCACGAGTAGAACGCAACATGGTTGTTGCGGGCATTGATGTTTTCTATTGCAAGCCTCTTGTTTGTGTACTTCTTATGACGCGGGATAGTGAGATCGAAGTGGTCCAGGCCAAATTTACGCGACGTCGTTCGCGAGACCGGCTCCGCACTTGACGTGTGGCTTGTTCCACACTTGCGGTTGGTGGATGCCAGTTTCTCTCACTATAGTTGTCATGGGATTTACACCGGAGTTTGGCAACCATAATATCACCGTTGTGACTTTCCGTAGGTAAGAATCGTTCTTAGCTTGCTACTCCCATAAGCCACGTAAAACATGCAACAACAAAGTAGAGGCGTCTAACTTGTTTTTGCAGGGAGTATTTTCTGTGATATGGTATGGCCCAAGATGTGATGTGTATGTTGTATGCAATGATCATGTTTTGTAATGTTTCACGACTTGCATGTCGATGAGTACACAACCGACAGGAGCCATATGGTTGTCTTTATAATTGTGTATGACTTGTGTGTCAACTTCTTATACGCCATGTAATAGTTTTACTTTATCGCTAAGTAATTAGCAATAATTGTAGTTGCTATTCGTGGTGGAGGCAATCATGGTGGAGTGATGGAGATCATGACGGCACGCACAAGATAGAGATCATTGCACGAAGATTGGCTATACCATGTCACATAAAGTTATATGCATGTGATGTTTATTCTTTTATGTATCTTATTATGCTTAGATCGCGACGGTAGCATTATAAGATGATTCGTCACTTAAAGATCAAGATAAAACTGTGTTCTCCCCATGTATGCACCGTTGCGAAAGTTCGTCGTGTTCAATCATCACGTGATGATCGGTTGCTATAAACTCTACATTCACATACAACGGGTGCAAGCCAGTTTTGCACACGCGGAAATACTTGGGTTTGACTTGACGAGCCTAGCATGTACAGACATGGCCTCGGAACACATGAACCGAAAGGTTAAGCATGAGTCATATGAATGATATGATCGACACTTCGTTGTCCACCATTGAAACCACATATCTTCTCGTGAAGATCGGATTAGATGTGGTGAATTTGGATCATGTTCACTAAACAACTTGAGGGATGTTGAATTTAGTGGGAGTTTATCTAGTAATTTGATTAAGTTGAACTAGTTATCATGAACATAGTCTAATTTGTACTTGAAAATATTGTAGATCAAATGGCTAAGTCCAACTTCAACTTCAACGTTTTTGCTGAGAAAGAAAAGATTAAGAACAATGGGTCTAACTTCACCAACTGGTTCCACAATTTGAGAATCATTCTCTCTGGCAGACAAAAGGACTATGTCCTTGAGAATGCGCTAGGTGACGCCCCTGCTGTAGATGCGCCGGCTGATGAGAAAGCTGTCTATCAGTCGCGCAAAGATGATTATGGTGTGATTAAGAGCACCATGTTGTTTGCTATGGAATCGGACCTTCAAAATCGTTTTGAAGATTATCCCGGGCCCTTTGAGATTCTTGAGGAGCTGAAAACTATGTTTCAGACTCAGGAACGTTCTGAGAGATATGAGATCTCTGAGAAATTCTTTAACTGCAAGATGGAGGAAGGGAGTTCCGTCAGTGAGCACGCCATAAAGATGTCGGGCTACACTCAACGCCTTGAGTAACTGGACTGCAAGATTCTAGAGGAGCTCAAGATTGACAGGGTTCTGCAATCACTCCCTCCCATCTACAAAAGTTTTGTAGTGACTCATAATCAGATTGGTTCCACTGATACGATCACCGAGATCTTCGCTAAGCTGAATGCTGCAGAGGTGGACATCAAAAAGGATAATCATGTGTTGATGGTCAACAAGCCCCCCAGCTTTAAGAAAGGTAAGGGTGCAAAGAAGCCCTTCAAGAAAGGCGGCGGCAAGCGTGTTGCCCCTGCTGAGAAGAAGCTCAAGTCTGGACCTAAGCCGGACACTGAGTGCTTCTATTGCAAGGACAAGGGTCACTGGAAGCGCAACTGTCCGAAGTACTTAGCGGACAAGAAGGCTGGCACCATCAAAGGTATATTTGATATACATGTTATTGATGTTTTCCTTACTAGCCCTCGTTGTAGTGCCTGGGTATTTGATACTGGTTCAGTTGCTAATATTTGTAACTCGAAACAGGAGCTACGGAATAGACGGCGGCTTGCGAGGGATGAGGTGACGATGCACGTTGGCAACGGATCAAGAGTTGATGTGATGGCCGTCGGCACGCTCTCCTTAGTTTTACCTTCGGGATTAGTTTTAAACCTCAATAAGTGTTATTATGTGCCTGCGTTGAGCATGAACATCATATCTGGATCGTGTTTATTGCAAGACGGTTATTCATTTAAATCTGAGAATAATGGTTGTTCCATTTATATGAGTAACATCTTTTATGGTCATGCACCTGCTGTGAATGGTTTATTTCTTCTGAATCTCGAAAGGGATGAAACACACATCCATAACATTGAGGCTAAGAGATGCAAAGTAGATAGTGATAATACTACTTATTTGTGGCACTGTCGACTAGGTCATATTGGTGTAAAAAGCATGAAGAAACTCCATTCTGATGGACTTTTGGAGTCTCTTGATTTTGAATCATTTGACACATGCGAACCATGCCTCATGGGCAAGATGATCAAAACCCCGTTCTCCGGAATGATGGAGCGAGCAACGGACTTGTTGGAAATCATACATACCGATGTATGCGGACCGATGAGTGTTTCGACGCGCGGTGGATATCGCTACTTTCTCACTTTTACCGATGACTTAAGTAGATATGGGTATATCTATTTAATGAAACATAAATCTGAAACATTTGAAAAGTTCAAAGAATTTCAGAATAAAGTGGAGAACCATCGTAACAGAAAAATTAAGTTTCTACGATCCGATCATGGAGGTGAATATTTGAGTTATGATTTTCTCACGGATCTTAAAGCAAGCGGAATCGTTTTGCATCTCACGCCACCCGGAACACCACAGCGCAACGGTGTCTGAACGTCGGAATCGAACTCTATTAGATATGGTCCGATCAATGATGTCTCTTACTGATTTGCCGTTATCATTTTGGGGTTATGCATTAGAAACCGCTGCATTCACTTTAAATAGGGCACCATCTAAATCCGTTGAGACGACACCGTATGAACTGTGGTTTGGTGCTAAACCTAAGTTATTGTTTCTTAAAGTTTGGGGATGCGAAGCTTACGTCAAGAAGTTGATGCCGGACAAGCTCGAACCCAAAGCGGAGAAATGCGTCTTCATAGGATACCCTAAGGAAACTATTGGGTATACCTTCTATCACAGAACCGAAGGCAAAGTGTTTGTCGCAAAGAATGGATCCTTTCTTGAGAAGGAGTTTCTCTCGAAAGAAGTGAGTGGGAGGAAAGTAGAGCTAGACGAGGTTGTTGAACCTTCTCTTGAATTGGAGAGTAGTGCAGCACGTGAAATTGTTCCAGTGCCGCCTGCACCAATAATAAAGGAAGCTAATGATAAGGATCATGAAGCTTCGGACGATGCTACTACTGAACGTCGTAGGTCGACAAGGTCGCGTGCCCCTCCTGAGTGGTACGACAACCCTGTCTTAACTGTCTTGTTAGTAGATGACAGTGAACCTGCAAACTATGAGGAAGCGATGATGAGACCAGACTCTGAGAAATGGCTAGAAGCCATGAAGTCCGAATTGGGATCCATGAGCGAAAACCAAGTATGGACTTTGGTGGACCCTCCTAGCGACCGAAAGGCCGTTGAGTGCAAGTGGATCTTCAAGAAGAAAACGGACGCGGATGGTAATGTTACCGTCTATAAAGCCCGACTTGTCGTGAAAGGTTTTCGACAAGTTCAAGGTGTTGACTACGATGAGACTTTCTCTCCCGTAGCGATGTTTAAGTCCATTCGGATTTTATTAGCAATTGTTGTGTTTCATGATTATGAAATATGGCAGATGGATGTCAAGACTGCGTTCCTCAATGGCAACATTGATGAAGAGTTGTATATGATGCAACCCGAAGGTTTTGTCGATCCTAAGGATGCTGATAAGGTGTGCAAACTTCAGCGTTCCATGGACTGAAGCAAGCATCTCGGAGTTGGATGTTGGAGATATGCCCAAAAGGCAATAATAAAGTGGTTATTATCATACCTTCATACTTATGATAAATGTTTACATACCATGCTATAATTGTAATAACAGGAAACATTAATACTTGTGTGATTTGTAAACATAAAAGAGTCCCTAGTAAAGCCTCTTGTTAAACTAGCTTGTTGGTTAATATATGATCATGGTTTCCTGATCATGAACATAGAGATGTTATTAACAACTAGGTCATATCATTCGGAGAATGATGTTATGGACATACTCCTATAGTTAAGCGTAGCATAAAGATCAAGTCATTTAATATAGTTCATTTGCTATAAGCTTTCTGATACATAGTAACCTAATTCCTTCGACCATGAGATCATGTTAATCACCATCACCAGAAGGATGCTTTGATGACATCAAACACCACACCGTAACTGGGTGGCTATAAAGGTGGCATTGAGTGTTCGGAAAGTATGGGTTGAGACACATGGATCAAGAGTGGGATTTGTCCATCCATATGACGGATAGATATACTCTGGGCCCTCTCGGTGGAATGTCATCCAATTAGCTTGCAAGCATGTGAATGGATCACAAGGGATCGCATATCACGGGAACGAGAAAAGAGTACTTATCGGTAACGAGGTTGAACTAGGTATGCAGAGATACCGACGATCAAAACCTCGGATAAGTAAACTATCGTGACACAAAGGGAAATTGGTATCGTATGTAAGTGGTTCATTCGATCGCAAAGTAATCGTAGAAATATGTGGGAGCCATATGAATTTCCAGATTCCTCTATTGGTTATTGATCGGAGAACTGTCTCGGTCATGTCCGCATAATTCACGAACCGTAGGGAGACACACTTAAGGATTCGATGTTGTTGAGTAGTTATGGAATGATGAGAAAGAGACCGAATGTTGGTCGGAGTCTCGAATGGGATCCGGGATATCACAAAGAGATCCGGAATGGTTCGGAGAATAAGATTCATATAAGGAAAGTCCTGTTTCGGAGTTGGAGAATGATTCCGGTGTTTTCATCGGGAATGTTCTAGAAGGGTCCAGAAGGTCCGGCACTCCGGAGGGGAAGGATGCATGAATGTGTCATAAAAAGTTGGAATGGTTGCATCATGTACTAGGTTTCATCGCTGAGAAAAATAAAGGGATAAATCAAATCCTAGTTTGAAAAGTCAAACGCCAATTTGAAAAGTCAAACTGCAAGTTTGCTTGGTGGAGGGAGAGTAGGAAACCTACTTGGGGAGGAAGTCCCACTCCCTCCACCCGCCGGCCAAGGAGGAGGAGTTGGAGGAGGACTCCCTCCTCCTAGCCGCCTCCCTCCCACCTATAAAAGAAGGGGCAGGGGTGCCCCCTCTACTACACACCTCTCTCCTCTAAACCCTAGCCCTAGCCGCCGGCCTCCACCAAGTCGCCGCCGCCCCTAGGGTTTGCCTAGCCGCCGAGTTGGGGCCCTCCCCTTGCCCTAGCCGTTGGCCTAGCTATCTCCTTGGTGCCTCTAAACCCTAGATCGCCAACACCTCTCTCATAGTCCACCATACTCGCTCCGGCTTAAGGCGAAGCCCTGCGAGATTTCCCCTCTACTTCCGGTACCACGCCGTCGTGCTGCCGGAATCGCGAGGAGAGTGCTACAACCTCCGCTGCTTTCTGGAGCAAGGGAGAGGAAGGTCTTCATCGAGTACCGAACGTGTGACCGACTGCGGAAGCGCTGCCAGAACGCAGCGCCAGAAGGATCTTCTACGCGATCTTGAGATCGGAAGTGTACGACTACATCATCCACGAGAATCTGCTCTCGTTAACCGCTTTGGATCTTCGAGGGTTAGTACTCTATTGACTCGTTGCTACAATCTAGTAGATAGATCTTGGCTTGATCATAGATTAGATCTTGATTGTGTGTTCATGCGGTAGAATTTTTTTGTTTTCCATGCTACGAACCCCTACAGTGGTATCAGAGCCGTGTCTATATGTAGATCTGTTGCACGAGTAGAACACAATGGTCATTGTGGGTGTTTATGCTTTTGTTGTCGATTGCTTCTTGTGTACTTTGCATCTTGCGGGATGGTGGGATGAAGCGGCTTGGGCTAACCTTACATGACATCGTTCATGAGACTTGCTCAACGCTTGACATGCAACTTGTATTACATAAGTGGCTTTGCGGGTGCCTGTTTCTCCCAACATAGTTAAGATTAAATTTACAACGGGTGATTGACAATACTAGTATCAATGTTGTGGTTCTTGTTCATAAGTTAGAGCGACACTTATTGAAAGCCCCAAACCACGTAAAATATGCAAAGGAAATTAGAGGCGTCTAACTTTGTTTTGCAGGGGTGTGTTGTGATGTGATATGTCCATGATTGTGATTATATTTGATGTATGCAATGTTCCTTATTGTAAGTTGGCAACCGGCAGGAGCCATATGGTTGTCTTTAAATTCTATTAAGACCCGCGTGTCTATTCAAAGTAGTTGTAATAGTTGAAGCTGGTGGACGACAACCATGGAGCGGCATCATTGACCTTGATGCAATGCCGGTGATGATGGAGATCATGTTCGTGCTTGAAGATGGAGATCAGAAGCACAAGAAGAAAGGCCATATCATAGCACATATTATGAATTGCATGTGATGTTAATCCTTTTATGCATCTTGTATTGCTTAGTTCACGACGGTAGCATTATAAGATGATCCCTCAAGCACACAATTTCAAGTTTTAAAGTGTTCATCCTTAGTAAGCACCGTTGCTAAAGCTCGTTGTTTCGAAGCACCACGTGATGATCGGGTGTGTTAGATTCTGCGAGTGTATACAACGTGAGCAAGCCAGATTTGCTCATGCGGAAGCTAAGGTTTGATCTTGACGAGCCTAGCATGTACAAACATGGTCTCGGAACACGGATCACCGAAAGGTAAAGCATGAGTCATATAGAAGATATGATGAACATGTTGATTGTTCGCCATTGAAGGTACATCAACTCTCGTGATGATCGGTTTTGATGTGGTGGATTTGGTTCGTGTGATCACTAAAACAATGTGAGGGATATTGTTTTGAGTGGGAGTTCAACGGCAATATAATTAAAAGTTGAACACTATTTATCATAAATTAAATCAAGTGAATTTGCATAATTGTTGTAGTCATTGGCATCCGTTTACCACCTTGCGCTTAGTTATAATTGAGATGATAGAACTATAGAATTCTGGTTAGTTACTTTACGAACTGGTATCGTATTGTTTTGAAGTGTTAATCTAAAGTTTAAAAGTCCTGCTGCAAACTTTCAGTAAGTTCCGGTTACTCCATGAAGTTTAATAATTGGTATTAAATCAAGAGTGACAATTCCAAGTGTTAGTGTATGAGTATCATGTTTGTCTCCATGATTCTTGATATTCAAAGGATTGTCTTAATATCAAGGGTATCTAGGATCTAAAAGAGTTGTTTCAGAAACCATGATGTGTGGAAGATATTATGATATCTGAAACGAAGTTTTGGTTGCAACATGATAGAGTATAATATGGCAAAAGTCATGTTTTCATATTTGATGAGAATTTGCAAAAGGTTGGAGACACTAGTTGTCCTAATCCTCCAAAAGGTTTTGGAAAGCAACATTATACTCACGATTCATCGTTATAAGCTAAAAGTAGCTTGATCATGGATAATTCCATGATAAGGGTGAATATTTGATGTAGGTAAAATGTTTACTACACCAAGAGATTACTAAAGAAAGGAATTTGAAAGAACACCAAACATTTGATGATGGTGATCTACTTCAAAGTGCAAGTCCAAAGACATTGGTATTTTACTATACATGCTTTGGACTATGTGTCATGTATATGGCTCCACTATTGATGTTGATAGATTCTTTCATACAGAAAAGGAAATACTGAAAGAGAATCTCATAAATATATGGCAGAAAAGAAAAGACTAGAATTGTTCAGCTTAAATATATAGATGATATACATGTTATGGCTATATTCTTTGCTTATTAAACAATGTGGTTCTTAAGTATTTGATACTGAATTTGTTGGTGTGAATCGTCATACGTAACAACACAATTCATGAACTACAATGGCCTAAGTAACTAGCAAAAGAATATGTGATGATGTTCATCGAGAACAGATAAAGGGTTATTGTGCTGCTTGTTAAACATCAAAGCTTGCCTTCAAGATTTGTTTTATCAGGTATTATGAGAACAAAAGGGTTGTTCAAATAATTGTCGTAATCCATAAAACATGGATGATTCACAAATATTGTTGGATAAATCACATCCATAAAACTAGTGCTAAAAATGTCAAAAGACAAATTGATTGAAAGATCACTTAGGAAGTGACATCGCCGTTTAAATTATATTGGAAAGAAAACATGAAGAAACTCCATGTGGATAGAATTTTGAAGTCCTTTTGATTTTTTTATCAAATGACGCTTGTGAAACTTTCCTAGAGATAATTAAACCTTCGTTCATAGGCCAAAAAGGGAACGAATGATTATTTTATTGGAACTTGTACATATTGTTGTACGAAGTCCATTATGTGTAGTCAAGAGCGATGGATTTCAACTTCATATGCTTTCTCCAAAAATTTGAGTGAATATATGAATATTTACTTAATAAGGATGAAGTATGAAACATTTGAAAAGTTCAAAGACTTTCAAGATGAAGTGCAAAATCATTGTAACAAGAATATAAATAGTTTATGATAAGATCATAAAGGAAGATATTTGAGTTACAAGTTTAGCATAATACCTAAGATTTAAGGAATCGTTCCGTGTATTTGCATTTCCCGAAACACCATAAGAGTGTGGAGCATTCGAGATATGAAATTAAAACCTTGTTTGACATGGTAAAATCAAAGGTGTAATTCATAAAACTACCATTATATTTTAAAGATTAAAAGCTTTAGAGACTACCGCTTTTTCACTGAAAAGAGCTTCATCATAATCCATTGAATTGACACCATATAAAGTTATGGTTTGGGATAAAACCCAAGTTGTCCTTTCTTAAACATTGGTATGCTATGCATAAGAAAGATGTTTGCAACCAAAGTCGGATGAACCTGTCTTTGTATGTTATTTTGAATAACTGTTCCTCCATAACATCGGAGACAAAAGTGTTTGTCGCTTAGAACGTCAAGTTTCTTTGAGAAGGAATTTTCCGTGAAAAGTTAAGTGGGAGGACAATAGAACTTTGACAAGGTTAAAAGAACCTTAGCTATATATGATCAAAGTTGCGCAGCGCCGAAAAATGTTCCGGAGGCAGCAACCATGCTCATGGATCACGTGCCTCAAAGGTTGTGGTCACAGAGATCTAAGTTCCTATTGAAACAAGTAGGTCGGGTAAACAATCAAATACCAAGATTTGAGAATTAAATCATTATTTGACAATAATGATCCGACTACATGCAAAGAAGCGATGATGGGCCCTGACTCCGTCAAATGGCTTGAAGCCATAAAATCCGTGATAGTTCCATATACAAGAGATCAAGCTTTGAGCTTGAAATACCCTTTGGAAAGGTACAAGACCTTATAGTCGTATTTGGATCTATAAAGAAATAGACATGGATGTTTCACATCTATGAAATTATCGACATGTCGGGAAAGACTTCACGACAATATTCAAAGAGTTGACTATGACAAGATCTGATCTTTCATTAAGCGATATTTAGTCTAGACGGATTAATGTAGCAACCACGACATATAATTTTGTTATGTGTTGAATAAACAAAACAAGTTCTTCTAATAGAATGGTTACCTAGGACGTGTGCATGACACGGTCCAAAGGGTTTTGATAATTCAAAGGATGCTAAAAGCATATGCAAACTTCAATGGTTGAAGTAAGCATCGCGGAGTTGGAATCTTCACCATGATGAAACTGTTAAAGGAGTTTAAATTCGTCGGAGATGATGAAGATACTTGCATTTGCAAGAAATTAAGTGGGAGCGCTAAGACATGTTTCTAATACATTATGTGGAAGACATATTGTTGATTGGAAATGATGTATCTTTCATTAACACATATTAATAATTTCATCCCGATGAAAGACTTAGGCAAAACCCAAATATTTGGCATCAATAGACGCTAATATGGTTGTGCCGAAAGTACATAGATGATGTATTGAATGAGTTCAATATAAAAACTACAAGAAAGGTTCTTGTCACACAGAAAGGATTGAATGAGTTCAATATTAATGATATATTCAAGTGTATTGACACTTGGTAAGTGAAACAAAGATTCAAGTATAGATTGATACTTGATGTATGAAATCACAAAGAGTATTTATATCAATCATACTGTGTTATGTACAAATCCAGATATGTCCTATACTCTAAATGTTATGAGCATATACCAGAATGATTCATAAGATGATCATTGGACAATAGTAAGGATATTCTTATGATCTTTTGGAAGAACTAAGAGTATATTATTTGTATAAGTGACAAATAGATGGTTAGTTCATTGTAAAAGTACTACACTGATACTAGTTTTGTCACAAAGTACAAATTAAGTTTATCTCAATCTAAACTAAGGGTGGCACAATATAATGGAAAGTAAGTTCCATAATGGATTTGGATGAGTTCCAAAGTTAAGATATTGTGACAGATACTACAACAAAAGGGCTAAGTATATAACTGCTATTATAGCAGCAAAAGAGGGCACTTGTGTCAAGTAGTTTGTTATAAAACTAGGTGTAGTTCACAACAGGGATAATGCTATGAAGATATATTGTACGACAATGTTATCAACATATTTTAACCCCAAATAACTAAAGCTCACACCAAAGGACCAAATTTGTACAAAGCCATCTCATTAGAGAATGAGTGATGCGTAGAGACACAAAGACATGCAATTACACACGGACCTGGAAGTGTCAGATCCAGAGAGCAGTTGACCACTAGCAATCGTGTACATACGACACCAGAAAGCCATAGGTGTTGAATACACAAAGGTTTGAAACTAGATTATTATCATATCGTCACCAGAAACTCTAGTGCAAGTGGGAGACTGTTGGAGATATGCCCAAGAGGCAATAATAAAGTGGTTATTATCATATCGTCATACTTATGATAAATGTTTACATACCATGCTATAATTGTATTAACAGGAAACATTAATACTTGTGTAATTTGTAAACATAAAAGAGTCCCTAGTAAAGCCTCTTGTTAAACTAGCTTGTTGGTTAATATATGATCATGGTTTCCTGATCATGAACATAGAGATGTTATTAACAACAGGGTCATATCATTAGGAGAATGATGTGATGGACATACTCCTATAGTTAAGCGTAGCATAAATATCAAGTCATTTAATATAGTTCATTTGCTATAAGCTTTCTGATACATAGTAACCTAATTCCTTCGACCATGAGATCATGTTAATCACCATCACCAGAAGGATGCTTTGATGACATCAAACACCACACCGTAACTGGGTGGCTATAAAGGTGGCATTGAGTGTTCGGAAAGTATGGGTTGAGACACATGGATCAAGAGTGGGATTTGTCCATCCATATGACAGATAGATATACTCTAGGCCCTCTCGGTGGAATGTCATCCAATTAGCTTGCAAGCATGTGACTGTCTCACAAGGGATCACATATCATGGGAACGAGAAAAGAGTACTTATCGGTAACGAGGTTGAACTAGGTATGCAGAGATACCGACGATCAAAACCTCGGATAAGTAAACTATCATGAGACAAAGGGAAATTGGTATCGTATGTAAGTGGTTCATTCGATCGCAAAGTAATCGTAGAAATATGTGGGAGCCATATGAATTTCCAGATTCCTCTATTGGTTATTGATCGGAGAAGTGTCTCGGTCATGTCCGCATAATTCACGAACCGTAGGGAGACACACTTAAGGATTCGATGTTGTTGAGTAGTTATGGAATGATGAGAAAGAGACCGAATGTTGTTTGGAGTCTCGGATGGGATCCGGGATATCACGAGGAGATCCAGAATGGTTCGGAGAATAAGATTCATATAAGGAAAGTCCTATTTCGGAGTTGGAGAATGATTCCGGTGTTTTCATAGGGAATGTTCTAGAAGGGTTCGGAAGGTCCGGCACTCCGGAGGGGAAGGGTGCATGAATGTGTCATAACAAGTTGGAATGGTTGCATCATGTACTAGGTGTCATCGCTAAGCAAAATAAAGGGATAAATCAAATCCTAGTTTGAAAAGTCAAACGCCAATTTGAAAAGTTAAACGACAAGTTTGCTTGGTGGAGGGAGAGTAGGAAACCTACTTGAGGAGGAAGTCCCACTCCCTCTACCCGCCGGCCAAGGAGGAGGAGTTGGAGGAGGACTCCCTCCTCCTAGCCGCCTCCCTCCCACCTATAAAAGAAGGGGCAGGGGTGCCCCCTCTACTACACACCTCTCTCCTCTAAACCCTAGCCCTAGCCGCCGGCCTCCACCAAGTCGCCGCCGCCCCTAGGGTTTGCCTAGCCGCCGAGTTGGGGCCCTCCCTTGCCCTAGCCGTCGGCCTAGCTCTCTCTCCTTGGTGCCTCTAAACCCTAGATCGCCAAGGCCTCTCTCATAGTCCACCATACTCGCTCCGGCTTAAGGCGAAGCCCTGCGAGATTTCCCCTCTACTTCCGGTACCACGCCGTCATGCTGCCGGAATCACGAGGAGAGTGCTACAACCTCCGCTGCCTGCTAGAACAAGGGAGAGGAAGGTCTTCATCGAGTACCGAACGTGTGACCGACTGCGGAAGCGCTGCCGGAACGCAGCGCCAGAAGGATCGTCTACGTGATCTTGAGATCGGAAGTGTACGACTACATCATCCACGAGAATCTGCTCTCATTAACCGCCTTGGATCTTCGAGGGTTAGTACAAAATTGACTCGTTGCTACAATCTAGTAGATAGATCTTGGCTTGATCATAGATTAGATCTTGATTGTGTGTTCATGCGGTAGAAATTTTTTGTTTTCCATGCTACGAACCCCTACATTGAAAATTTTTGTTGTCCAATGCTCTTAATTTGACGAGCAGGTACCAAAGTGATCCAGGAGTGGAACACTAGACAACCGTGAAGAACATCCTAAAGTACTTGAATAGGACTAAAGAAATGTTCTTAGTCTATGTTCGTAAAAGGTTACGTCGATGCTAGTTTCGACACCGACAAGGATGATTCTAAATCTCAGACAGGATACGTTTATATTTTGAATGGCGGAGCTGTGAGCTGAGAAGCTTCAAGCAAAGCGTGATCGCGGGATCTACAATAGAAGCGGAATACATGGCTGCTGCAGAAGCGTCAAGTGAAGCAGTTTGGATCAGGAACTTCATCACTGAGCTTGGCTTGGTTCCAAGTGCCTTGGACCCACTGAAGATATTGTGTGACAACACTGGCGCCATAGCACTCGCTAAGGAACCAAGATATCATCCAAAGACCAAGCATATCAACCGCAAGTTTCAAATAATCCGAGATTATATAGTAGATGGAGATCTAAAGATTAGCAAAGTACATACAGATCTGAATGTCGCAGATCCATTGAGTAAACCTCTTCCACGTGCAAAACATGATCAGCACCTTAGTGCCATGGGTGTTAGATTGTTGCCAGATGTAAACTAGATTATTGACTCTAGTGCAAGTGGGAGACTGTTGGAATTATGCCCTAGAGGCAATAATACATATGTTATTATTATAATTCTTGTTCATGATAAAGTTTATATTCCATGCTAGAATTGTATTAAGCGGAAACTTTAATACTTGTGTGGTTTGTGAACAACACCGTGTCCCTAGTATGCCTCTATGGACTAGCTCATTGATTAATGATGGTTAAGGTTTCCTAACCATAGACATGAGTTGTCGATTAATAATGAGATCATATTATTGGGAGAATGGTATGATGGACAGACCCAAACTAAGCGGAGCAATTAGATCATGTCATCGTGTTCATCTTTGCGAAGATTTTCTTATGTCAAATATTGTATTCCTTAGACCATGAGATAATACAACTCCCTGGTATCGGAAGAAATATTTGAGGTCATCAAACGTCATCTTATGAGAGGGTGATCATAAAGGTGTCTCTCAGGTGATCGGAAAGTACCTGTTGGGTTGTATGTATCGAGATGGGATTTGTCCCTCCTAAGTCGGAGAGATATACTTCGGGCCCACTGGGTAATCGATATCAACATCGCTTGCAAGCATGTGGTTAAGGAGTTAATCACAAAGTGATATCGGATTACGGAACGAGTAAAGTACTTGCTGTGAACGAGATTGAACTAGGTATGACGGTACCGGCGATCAAATCTCGGGCAAGTAAAATATCGCGAGACGAAGGGAATATATATATGGGATTGATTGAATCCTGGCATCGTGGTTCATCCGATATGATCATCGATGAATGTGTGGGAGTCAATATGGGTTTCCAGACCCCGCTGTTGATTATTGATATAAGATCATGTCTGCATATTCTCGAACCCGAAGGGTCACACACTTAACGTGTCTCGACGCTAGGATAGATTGGATAATTGGTTTATGAGTTTTTGTTCAGAGTCTCAGATGGGATCCGGGACATCACGAGAGGTTCCGGAATGGTCCGGAGAATAAGATTCATATAAGGCAATGCAGTTTTTGGAGTTCGGAATTGTTTCAGGTTAATCGGTATTGTACCGGAAGCTTCTAGAACCTTCCGGAGGGGGACCAACGTGGCCCCCCCTGCCGGGAGGGGGCATGGGCCTATGAGGGAGTGCCCTGGCCGCATTGGTCCAGGGGCACAAGGCCCCATAGGGCCCAGCCGACCAAACCCTAGGGAAACCCTAGGGGAGCTTCTAGAAGGGGGGGAACTTGCCCCCCACTCCTCCCTCCTTGGCCGCCGGCCCTAGGGCTTGGGGAAGGGGCAAGGGCTGGCCGCCCACCCCTCTATATAAAGAGGGCTGGGGGCGCACCCCTCCCACACCTCCTCCTCAAGCCCTAGCCGCCCTGCTGCCCTCCTCTCTCTCTCACTCCCTCCCGACTGCGTGTAGGCGAAGCCCTGCTGCAGAAACTCTCCACCGCTTGCACCGCGCCGTCGCGTTGTAGATCCAATCCATCTCTCCACCCCACTTGCTGGACCGAGGAAGGAGGAGACGTCGAGGTGCCGCACGTGTGCATCTCTCGGAGGCATCGCCACTTGCGGTGTTAGATCAGATCGGATCGCGAGGAGGAGAAGCGAGTACGACTACATCACCCACGTTCCGTTGAACGTTCCGCTATGCGAATCTTCAAGGGTATGAAGATCTCATCTATTCCCCCTCGTTGTTTGCATCTCCTAGATTAGATCTTGGCTTTCCCGTTCGCATCCATAGAAAATTTTGATTTACTATGCTGCGAAACCCTTCAAGAGAAGCTCGGGGAATTCGTGATACTGCTTCTTTCTGGAGTGCTCCATTGGCAGCGCACGATCGTCTACCAAATCCCGTCGCTGATAGATAGCGCCTCCAGGCCCCGGCGACGGTGTTGTCCCTGGGTAATCTCAACCTCCAGCGGAGGCCTTATTCTGGTCTTGCGGCGAAGCCCTTTTCTTCCACAGCTCCATGTGGCCTTGATGGTGCTGGTGGCGGTGCTTGCTGCTTAAGGCCAGAGCTCACCGGCGGTGTTGGTGGATCTGATTGCTTTTTCTGCAAAGTAGTGTGGCTCTGTTTTGCAAGTTGAAAGGACTCAGTTTATATTGTTCATTTCTTAGGGGTCCTTTGTGTAAATTGTACCACACCGCTCTACTATTAATGCGATACCCAGGCCCTTCTGGACCTGTCCCCTTGTTAAAAAAGAAATGCCCTTGTCAGTGGACGAATTGAGATTGTGTTTGTTTTCTTGGTAGATTAGAGAGAACTATTCTTTTTGGGGATCATATTTTTCCATGCCGATTCGTTGATTATCGTCTACGAGGCTCGTATTTTGTACCGAGAAAGTGAAGATCCACGATTATGCGTTGGTCTGATTTTGTGAAGTCGTGGATAGCTAATCGATGATGATGCCGTAATTCAGAACTCTTTTGGGATATACAAAAATTGCTCCGTTTTCTTCAGCACGTTACACACGGGATAAGCTTAGTTGGGACTGGGAGCATGGCCAAACCAAAACCGGCAAGGCACGTACAACACCGCAGCAAAATGACAACCGGCACTACACTAATTGAGATCGTCTTGTCGGTGGTTGACTACAATTTTGCTTCCACACCACACTTTTCCATCCATGGTGTTGTTGCTTAGCCGCCAAGAAGCTCATAATTTCTACCATAAAAGCGTGAAAGATGATTATGTGATGGCTTTCTTTAGAGCAACGACGTATTTCATTAATTGAAAATCAAGTTATAAAAAGTAACTTATACAGAAATTAAAAGAAAAACCGAGATAAAATAATTATCCTAAAAGCTTTGTAAATAAAAACTGTAAGAGATCAAGAAATACAAATCGACCACAAGGGTTTCCTGCAACCCCTGAAGTCACCTGCCGCTATTCAACTCCAACGTCGCCAAGACATACACCGAAAGTAATACCCAGCCTCCAACATTTCAAGATCCAATAAAGCATCATGCCAATGAGGCTCCGTGAGTCGCTGATCAAGCCCGTTGCACGCAACAATGCACATATCGCTGTGGCACGTCGACCAGGGACGTCTCCATGTTGTCTTGGACCAAGATCCGCCGCCTCCTATCGACGAAGTTGGAGCAGAACTGCAGATCCACCACCACCAGACCAACATCCTTTCTCTAAAGAAACCACCTCATCCCGGCCGCCAACATCATCGTAGATGACAAACGAACGCTAGTGACACACCAAGAAACAGATCTTGCCAGATTACTCGGCGGTGGCAGACCAATGTAATACTTTCAGAATGCCAGGGATAAAACATGAAAAAATGTTGGAACACGAGAAACACTTCTCCATTTATTATTATTATATTAGATGGAGATTATTATTATATATGTATAGATACTGACATACATTTGACCAATAAAAAATAAAAGCACAAAGAACTGTGTACAATAACTAAAAGCACTACCAACCTTGAATTTTGTGATCAATATTTTCTTATATAAGTCTATAAATTCAGACATGAGCACATAGGGTGTCAACAGATTTATCTACACTTTGCTCTCTTTACTTAACATGTTCCACTGCAAACAAGTAGGAAGCACACGAAGAGAGAAGTTGGGAAGTGAAGAAGTTAAACGAAACACAATCATTTGAGAATTAGAGATGTCGGGAAATGAACCATTACTTAAAGGATCTAGTGCAGTTTGTCATCAGCATTGTGTCCACCGATGAGTTCGCGCGGTACGCCACCTAGAGCTTTTAACCATAGTGGAGCTCCATGCTTTTGTGCGACGATAGACTGAGCTTTGAGCATTTCTTTTCGGTAGTTCATGGTGTTGTTGCTTAGCCGCCAAGTGGCTCATAATTTGTACCAAGAAAGAGAGCGATGATTATGTGATGGTTTCAGCTTGCTAGTCTTTGATATCCGAGGATGCTGTAATTCGTTTCATAATTCAGAGGTCTTCACTACGTGTGTGGGATACAAAAGTTGCTATACTTTCCTCACCGATTTCCTCAATTTTCCGAGCTTTGCCAAAAAAAAAAAAAGCTGATCCAAACGACCAATGATGATGAACTGAGTTCGTTTTTCGTATATATATGAATGTGGACACGATCCAAGGCCATTGTCTTACGAATATGAACAGGAAATAATTTGGTCACACTCATACATGCTTACAAATATGACCATCTTTGATCCCTAGCTAGCGAGTCGTAAGAGCATGTGCAGTGTGAGCAAAATACGGAGTCTAAGAAGTCTTAGGGCGTGTTCGGAAACTGTCTAGCTTCTAGAAATCCTCAGATCCGGCTCCACGTTACCAATTCCAGCTTCCCATTCGGAGCTAAAAACGTTCGGCACAGCTTCTCTAATATCGGATGAGCTGGCAGCCCGTGTATAACATATTTGGCCCGTTCCAACGCTAGATGGACCATCATCTTGCAGCCTAAGCCCATGGAGTCCACCCTACCTCCTATCTTAGAAATATTACGTTCCAAAAAAAAGTACAACAGTGGCTGTGCTCAACGGAGGATCATGCCCATGGCCACCAATTGTTGAAATTGGAAGAGACGATCGATTAGAAAGAAGGAGGGGATCCTTACCACGCGAGGAATTGAATCAGGCTTCATAGTGGACGGCAAATCGAGCCGATTTGGGTTCGTTCCTTTATTTTTGGAACGGAAATCAATCTGCCCAAGATTGAGGAAGACGATGCCAACCAGAAAACCGCTAAGAAACCGTCATTTGCCACAGTCGCCGCTGCTGCTCGATGTGCGGAACTCGGGGCGCAGCCTGAGAAGAGGATGCAGGCGGCGGCCGGATGTGGGGAAGGGCGGGGTCGGGAGGAGTCTGGAGCTGAGGAAGAGGATGAGAACTCGTGCTCGCCGGCGGAGAGGCCTCCGGCAGCGGCGCAGGTGGGCTCGGGCGGAGGCGGTGGCAAGGTCACGGGCTCCATTTCTCCACGAAAGTGAGGGCTCGTGTGGGTTCACCAGGGAGTCGTGGTCAATGAGGATTGTGGAGAAGGGCGAAAGGTTTTTTCGACTAGGCGGTGGCAAAATCTTGTAAATAGTCGCCGCTCCGGGTTTTACCGATCCGGGAATCCCCAGATGCGGTGCTCTGCGTTTTATAAAGGAAATTGACTTGGCTTCTGGGATCTGACTCCATGGAGTTAGGGTGTTCGGTGCTGCTCCGCGGTGGATTTTCAAGAAGCTAGAAGCTGGAGAGTTGTCGAACACGCCCTTAGACATAGGTCTAAACGGTGTGTAGATCGTGCTAACAAAAATATTCTCCAAGATAAGTCTAGTGTGACTCATGTCTAAAAGAATCAATTAGTAAGAGGGCCCACTAGTCAGTGGGTAGTGGTCTGCTTTTTTTTTTAAGGATGGCTGGTTGGAGTCTTATCGGTTCTAATTAGACTTATGTCTCCAATTTTCTTAGATCCTTCTATATTCTGCACACGTAAGAGAGGGCATCTGGCGATTCCCTAGCTAGCTAGCGCCAGACGATGGTCTATCCCATCGAACTTCTCCGCGCCAGGGACCGCGATTTCGCCTTGCGCCCAGCTGCTGCTTCCGCGGCCTGACGGCATTGCTGTCCCGGACGCTGCCCGTCCTGCAGCTTCATGCCCCGCCACGAACGCCGGGCCAATTAACCTGCCGCCGGTACAATCTACACCTTTTATTCGGCTGGAAACTATGCAGAGCGATCGTCTGCTCCGGAGCCCCTCATCACGAACGCCAAGGCAGGTTATCACGGAAATTTCCTTATTTTTCATGGCAACACCTTTTTCTTTCCTTTTTTCTATTTAATTTAAGAAAAGCAGATGATAAGCCAGGGCGGCAGTCGCGCGCGATTTTACTCCCCTTCTATCATGTGCGAGGGCAACGTGCCAACGTCAACATCATTTTATCTTGAGCTAAATACACCACTAGTCCTAAAAATTATCCACCAGGTGCACTTTGGCACCAATTGTTGCAAAATGGGATGAAATAGTCCTAAAAGTTGTCAACTGATGCACTAGTAGTTCCATTTAATCTAAATTGGAAAAACTATAGAGGCGAAAGGCACCTGATCGACTCACATAAAGGCCCTTGTATTTTCTGGCGTCTCATAACAAAACACATCGTGCAGATGTGGCCTCTCAATAAATGACAGGAGCACACATACATGAGCATAAATACATAATGCGTATATTGTGTAGCACCCACACCACAGGAGTTGTTTTCCGGAGGCCACGATTGCGACGCAGTTCTTGCCATCGCAGTCGACCGTGCCATCGATTTCGACGCGATGTCGCCGGAACCGTGGTACCGAGGGTGGGAGGAGCAGCCGCCGGACTACGGTATGTCATCTTTTTTCTCCAAAACTCATTCAATATCAGTTCTCCTGTCCGCGCTCATCCAATCTCAGTTCTCCTACCCGTGTACGCAGTGGAAACCATGGTCTACAAGAGTGCAGATTGTGGATTAGTTTGATCAAATAGATTGAACAAGTGCGGATTGAAGTATTTGATCCATGTAGGTTGCGCCGTCCTAGTAAATCCTGATGATATATGAACTACATGTATCAATCCTAAACATGGAATATTTCTCTGAACTTTCACCGATTTAAGAACATGGGTCGTTTCTCTGAACTTTTCATGTTTCCGTGAACTCTAAGTTACACTGTTTGACTTATATGAATATTGCAATGTAGGGCATTGTAGGTTGAATTTGTAATAGTTAAAGACATTTAAGTTACTCTCTCCGACCCATATTGGTTGACCTAGATTTATCTAGATACAAATGTATCTAATCAAGTTTTAGCTAGATACATCCGAATCTAGACACATATGAGTCAACTTAATATGGGCCAGATGGAGTACTAATATAGTGTGAAGTGGATAAAGGTTGTGTTTATATTCATCCCCTGTTTAAATTCATCCTCTGTTAACATATAGTATGCAGTAGAAATAGTGTCATATTTCTATGAAGTAATTGGTTCCTTGTTACTCTTATTAAGAATGCACCAGGTGCCCTCCACGCCAACCTGATCTTGCCGTGCTCTGCTCTGGCCAGCTCTCGATTTGGGAAAGAAGCACAGATGGAAGCTGCCGTTTTGTGATAGAGGCAGAAAAAGGTGGGGCCACTAGACAGGTGGTAAAAAAGTTAAAATAGCAGACAGAGAGGGGATTATTAGAAGAATTACCAGCTATGATTTCTGAACACGTGTAACGAGCTAAGCCTATAGAACTACTAGTTCACCGGTTGGCAACTTTTGGGACTACTCCCATCCCATTTTGCAATAATTAGAACCAAAGTGCATCCGGTGAACAACTTTTAGGACTAGTGGTGTATTTAGCTCTTTTATTTTCCGCCTCTCCTCAATTTAATCTCATTTCACTTTGGTGAAGTGGTTAGCTTAAATTTTATTGGGTGGCTATTAATGACAGGCCGATTTCACATGGAAACAATGGAAAAAAAACTGTAGTACCTGATTATAAATTTATAGCCTAAACCTACTACCCGCAGCCCGATATTATAAATGTCATCGGTTCTAACCTAAGCTCTCCAATATCGCCAAAATGCTATTGCATGTAGCTTCCTTTTTTCCAACCTGTTATTCTCATCCTTCCATGCAAGAATGTGAGAGCCTCTTGGTCCATATATTGACCATATGTCCCTAGGATCGGAAGACATTAGGAAAATTGTGTTAGGTACAAACACGTTCTATGTAAACATGAATCCAATGGTACCAGACACCACATATCCATCTCTAGCGATAAGTTCTCTTTGGTCATCGGGTGGCCGAGGCTTCTTTGCCTCCACCCCTCCAACAACTGCTTCGGTGTCTTGCCGAACAAAGCTTGTTATGAACCCAAATTGAGTTAGTTGGAAATGTGTGGAAAATATTCATCATGGGGTATAACTAGCACCAATTTTGCTATCAAATTATTCCCTTGTTGGAGGGAGTACTCTTTTCAGCTTGACCGAAGAAGGAACAAGTACTAGAAATGAACTTTTTTCGTATGTTTGAAACATGACAAATTTTGTAGTCTCGAATTTAAGGTGAATTAAAGAGAAAATATTGGAACCAACAAAAACTTTGTTTCCATCTTAAGTGATTTGGAAATTTCTTGCTTCTTATTGTCTTGTTTGACTTGCTTGTGATTGAAACTTCCATACATGAACTTGTGAAGACGACCCACCTAAACTCATGAAATTGACCATGCCAAGTGAGGAGATACTTTAAAGGTATTTCTAACATATTTTCAAATTTAAAATCGTAATTAACTGTTTTCATTTCTTAAACCCTAAATCTCTATTCTCTCAAATAGAGTTATTCTTTTCAAATACAAAAATTTATGAGTGAGCTTTACTAGATATTCCACTCATATGATTTCCAAAATAAAATTTCTAAAGGTATTTTCATCACTATTTTTGCTCTAAACCATTTAATTGATCTTTTACTTAGAAACCTTAGAACCTATCTTCTTATTAAAATATTGGTTTTCTAAAAAATAATATTGTAATAAAGGACATATTTTATACCTATATATTATTTAATCTTACTATAATTCAAAAGGAAATAATTTTGGAGGGTTAAAAAATATTTTTACCTATTTTTCTTTTATGAAAGAAATATAATTATTTATTTTAACTCAACCATAATCTTGGGAAAATTCCAGAGGTGTATTATGTTATTTATGATCTATTTCCACCAAATCCTGAGATATTCAACTTGTCAAACTTGAATAAAAACCATTTTGGTCAAATTGAAAATACAATCAAACCTGGCCTAAAAATGATCTAAAAAATCTAGAATACATCATGGTGATGCACGATATCATGAACCATCTCCTAGACATCTTATGTTTGACAAAATTATCCAAATCTTGAGAATTGACTGTATATCTTTGATCTTCCCTAAACTTTGAATGTGAAGTTTCCATTCCAGTATTTATCCACTCATGCACTCACCCTCTGCTTTCTCTCACTCACTGACAAAAGGAATCCTAATTCATCTAGCAGCTAGTAGACACCGCCAGAGCATATCCTTTTCTCTATCTTCTCCGAGAAAAAAAGCTATAATGGCATTGACCAGTCTCCTTTCTTGCTCTCTTCCCTTTGTCTACCCCTCCATACTGACAATAGTATACACAAATCATACCTGACAAGCTACAATACCCCAACTTGTCTATCTTTCTTCTTCACCTCAATGGGGCATTCTACTAAGCATGCTTCATGCACTAGCACTCCTCTCATTGTCACCCTCTCTCTTCCTCATGCACCCCCAATCGATGCTCAACATCTCCACTAGGACCCATGACCCAGCAGGTGCGGAGTTCCCTCGGGCTTAAAATCTACCTCGCCACGTGCTCTCATACCTACTATTAATATATGTTGTTTGTCAAAAAATAAAAAAAATTACTCCACCTACCTACTATTTTGTGAATAATGCTTTTCCTACTAAAGTTCATATTCACATGAGTAGGCATCCACTATTTCATCTACATATTTCGTCTATATATCTAGCATGTTAGAATGCCAGCAAGAATAACCACACATATAGAGAGAAGACGAAGAGTAAAAGGAAACACAAACATGTGAGCATTAGAGGCGTCAGGAAATGAACGATCCTTGCTCAACGAATGTAATGCGCTTCTCTATGACTACCATCTCGGCTGAATCCATGGGGTATTTCACCTTAAACTGACGAGCTTCCAAAGGCATCTTTGTCAACCGAGAGCTTTGAACTAAAGTCGAGCTTGATGCGATCCTCATTCAATTAACCGAGCTTGTGCTTGTCTTATCGGTAGGTTAGATAGAACAATTTTGCTTTCTGTTCTAGACTTTTCCATACCGATTAACCCGATTAACCGATATCCGATATGTGAGGGGCCGTTGGAGTTGGCCTTAGTGATGGGATGCAATATCCTTTCTTAATTTGTTTGTCTGAAATCCCTACCGCATCAGGCCTTAACTGCCTCTGCAACATTTCTCTGAACCTCGCAAAACAAAAAGGCTGACTGATCCATTCCAGACAAATCAGTCACGCCGAACTGAGTTCGTTTTGGTTGATACGAATGTGGACAACAAGTCCATTATCTTACAGAACTGAAGAAAAAAAAGTTAAGAATTTCGTGGCGTTTATGCAGGCAAACTCTGCTGCAGTCTGTACATACAACCTCCGGTCGCAGTTAGAAGGAACAACAGGTCAACGAACGAAAGAATCCTCACGTACGATGGCATCTCGCGGTTCCCTAGGCTAGGCTAGCGCCACACGATGGTCTCGAAGCAGTCGATCCCGTCGAACTCCGGCGCCAACCGCGGCCGCGGCGCCGGAAGCTGCGCCTGGGAGGACTGCTGCGATTTCCCCTTTCCTAGCTGCTGCTGTTTCTGCTCTGCTTCCGCCGTCTGGTCATCCTGCTTCTTGGTCCGCCACGACAGCCGGGCCCAGCTGCCGCTGCTGGCGTCGGCGCCGGCGGCGATGTCGGCCGGCGACGCGCTCAGGATCGAGAAGGCCAGCACCTTGTCCATGATCGACCAGGGATGGATGGACTCCTGCAATATACTCCCTCCGGTTTAAAATATAAGATGTTTTAGGTTTGTGAAGAAAATGAATCTAGGCTTGTTTTAGGGTTTAGGGTTTAGGGTTTAGGCCTACAGTTCTAGTTCCAGAAGCTTTGCATTGATACCAGGACCTGAACCGACCATACAACAATCAGTGACCAATCCTAACATGCGATCCAACTCCACTTGTACACATACGGGTCTAGTAGACTAGAAAAGTCTTCTAATCTCCCAAACTAAATGCGTAAGAGGAGATCTGTCCGGGAGCCGTTCATGTACAACCACTTTCACAATCTTAATGCAATCCGTGCCAACAATAATAGGGCAGCTGACAGTATTGGATCGCTAGTTCTAGTCCGATATCGATCCTTTCAAATAGGCTCCAGCTTCGGCGGCTTCTGGACGATCATCATTTTGTAGCAAATTGCAGTATGATGAAAAAATGATTTGCCCCTGCCACTAGTGAAAAACGGCTAATCAGTCCCGGTTCTAGAGGGTCTTTAGTCCCGGTTTTCGAATCAGGACTAAACGCCCCCCTCCCCCCTCCTCCTTAGTCTCGGTCCAGCCACGAACCGGGACAAAAATCGCTTCACGTGTCGGCGGTGTACAGCGGGGGATGGAGGACCATTTGTCCCGGTTCGTATTACGAACCGAAACAAAGTGAGCTCTATCAAGGCAGCGTTTTGCGGGTTTCGGCTGCCGTTGTTGGAATTCGCCCAGATCGACTACATCAAATTAGACAAACAAACACGCTCGAAAAAAACTTGTGGTCACGGGCACGTATCGTGCCCACAAATTTTCTTTATTCCTTCTTTTCTCAAACTCACAAGGTACAACTCGATACAAAGTTCTAGCTAGAGCGCAGGTGTATATATGCACGCACAACCAGCACAACTCAAAAACCAAACCTATTCGATGTATCCTAACAAAGGAAACTACTAGCAGATACCAACTCGCATCAATCAAACATGACACATACTTATAAATTTCCTATGTATACTACTAGACCACGCTGACATTAAACTCAAGATTACCTCTAACAGCCGCGGCAGCAGGTTCTGCCGCGACAGAGTTTTAGGACGGTTTTCTGCCGAGGTAGAGGAGGGAGAGCGAGATTTGGCGTTTGTGATGTGTAATGAAGGAACCATTACAGAACATCGTCATGAATATAGAGATCGAAGAGTGACATCTTTCTTGGTGCTTTGGTAATATAAGGCAGGGTGTTTTCCATGGATAGCACTCCTATGAAAATAAATTGTACTACATACATCCGTGCATTCGACCAATGGGAACAAATGTCACAAATAATAAATAGTCCACCAACCTTGTATTTTGTTTAAATGATTTCCCTACTAAGATTTATCTTCTCACGAGTGGGCATCCACTATTTTCATCTGTATATTGCCTCTATATATATTTGACATGTTAGAATGCCACCAAGAAGGAACCACGCATAGAGAGAAGATGACTAGAAAAAGTAGGCGCAAACATGTGAGAATGGGAGGCAGCGGGAAATAAACGATCTTTACTCAACGAACCTAGTACCCTTCCCTCTGAGTGCCATCTCGGCTTAATCCACGGAGCATTACACCTGATGCCGATGAGCTGCCAAAGCTGTGTTGTGGACCAAGATCTTTGAACTAGAGTCGAGATTGACGCCCTTGTTAGTGGACGAATTCAGATTGTGCTTGTCTTCTCTGTAGTTTAGAGAGAACAATTTTGCTCTAGGTATCATACTTTTCCATGCCGATTCGTTGATTAGCAGCTACGAGGCTCGTATTATGTATCGAGAAAGTGAACAAGAACGATCATGTGTTTGGTATGATTTTGTGAAGTCGTGGATAGCTGATCGATGGTGATGCCGCGCGTTACACACAGGATAAGCTTACGACATATTAGCCATCGAGCAAGCACATCCGACGAGTTTGCGGGGTGCAAAGCGTATCCACTTCGGCTTGGATTGATCCATCGTGGGCATGTCCTTTTTTTTTTGTTTTTGTTTTGAAAAGAGTATATATGGGCATATCCTTTCTGAATTAGTTTGTCTGAACATCTCTATCGCATCACGCCTTATTAGGCCTTAACTACTCTGCAACATTTCTCTGAACTTTGCAGAACAGAAAGGCTGACTGATCTAGACAAATCAATAACTGAATTCGTTTTGTTGATATTAATGTGGACACACAGTCCATTAGCTTACAGAAAATGAAAAAAAAAAGAGGAAGAATTTGGTTGCATTTATGCAGCAGGCAACTCTGTAGTCTGTACTGTCATTCCGTGGTCGCAGTTAGAAGAACTTTGCGGCGAACAAACGAACCAAGAAAGAATCCTCACGATGGCATCTCGCGATTATTCCCTAGGCTAGGCTAGCGCCAGACGATGGTCTCGAAGCAGTCGATCCCGTCCAACTCCGGCGCGAACCGCGGCCGCCGCGCCGGAAGCTCCGCCTGGGGCTGCTGCGGTTTCCCCTTTCCCAGCTGCTGTTTCTTCTCTGCTTCCGCGGTCTGGTCATCCTGCTTCTTGGTCCGCCACGACAGCCGGGCCCAGCTGCCGGTGGCGTCGGCGCCGGCGGCGATGTCGGACGGCGACGCGCTTAGGATCGAGAAGGCCAGCACCTTGTCCATGATCGACCACGGATGGATGGATGGATTCCTGCAACAACCGCCTACAGTACCCCCACGATCTTAGTTTGTTTCCAAAAAAAAAATCGATTGCTTTGCTTGCTTGCTAAGGTTCGGTGGAGGGAGGAAGGGAACCGTACCCAAGCTTATATATGGCGACGCATCAAGAGGAAAGGAAGGTTTGGCCATGGCGGTTGGGTGCGCTGGAGGAGTCCGGAATAGTCGTGGACTCGGAGGGCGAGAAAAGGGTTTTACAATCTGTCTTCACTTTAATTTTGTTTAACATCAGTAAATTGTTAACCAAAAACCAGCCAACATTTTAGCTTAAGTTCAGTTTGGTAACTATGAATTGACAACCCGTTTTCACATAAAGCAGGGGAAATTTTCATATTAGTTGAAAAAACTAAATGTCCAAACCGATTATTTGCAGCCCGATATTACAAATATCGGGTTCAAACCCAATCTCTCCATATCGCGAAAATCCCTAGCCGCTATTGCAAGCTTTTTTTCCCAGCCTCTTATCCTCATCCTTTCATGGTATACATGTAAGAACGTGAGCCTTTTGATGCTACTGCCTGTGGGATTCAAAAAATTGAGTTGGGTATTAACTCCTACTATGTATAAATATGAAAAATGGTACAACACTCTACATATCCGTTTAAGTAAAAGAAGGAGCGAGCGAGCTCGTGATGCTGATGATAAAAGTGCGAGGAAGTGGGGCCGCAAAAGAAGGTTTCGCGGGGCCGCGCGCGCTTTTTCATTCTTTCCGCCGTTCTGCTCTTGCAAAAAGTGCGAGGAAGTGATTAACCCTAACTGCGATGATCCACTTTTACAATTTTGCCGAACGTTTACTAAACGTTTATAGGCGCTGTTAGTCATGCTCTTGCGTGCTAATTAGTGAATCCTATGCTTAATATTATTTTATTATTTTCTAAAAAAACAAATTATCATTTTGAATCTGTCTTCACTTTAATTTTGTTTAACATCGGTAAATTGTTAACCAAAAACCAGCCAATGTTTTAGCTTAAGTTTAGTTTGGTAACTATGAATTGACAACCTGTTTTCACATAAAGCAGGGGAATTTTCATATTAGTTGAAAAAACTGAATGTCCAAATCGATTATTTGCAGCCCGATATTACAAATATTGGGTTCAAACCCAAGCTCTCCATATCACGAAAATCCCTAGCCGCTATTGCAAGCTTCTTTTCCCAGCCTCATATCCTCGTCCTTTCATGGTACTAGATGGATTTGCGAGCTTCGCCTCGCCGCCTTCTTTTCTTTTGGCTTAGAGTGGATGGTGATGTAGAATTGTAGGCGTTTTTGTCTATGCCACTGCGGTGAACAACAACAGTGTGAACCTTATTTCTCATACGACAGTAATTTGGAATAGTCAAATAGGATATCAATATGGAATGTATGTTTGGATATACATCATATTTTATTATTCTATGGACATCACTTTTTGGATACTTACAAGTACCTTTAATATAATAGATTTAGGACAATGTGTCTATTTTACTGAATTTTCTTGGAGAATTTTAACGCAACGCAATCCAAGTTCAAGAGAGAAAAAGAAATCATAAAGGAGAGCTCAATACACAGTATACAATGAACATTAGTCAGCAGGAAACATGGAAGAATGCACCTAAGTTCAAAAGTGGAAATACATACTCTATTCAAATGCACACCATTTTCACAAATACACTTAGGATTGGTGCACAAACCCTTATAGAATAACTCGACTTATCATTCTATTGAACAAAACTAAGTAAGCTTAAAAGTAGAGCTTGGAAGTACGAACATTTCCACCATTCCATGGAACTGAATATTATTCATGCAGTCAAGTATGACCCTTTGTACAGCGTCAACACTAAGAGGCATGCACCAGCCAAAAACACAATGTTGTAGATATACATGTGCCCTGAATCGATTTAGGAACAGACTACTCTAATTGGTCAAGTGCAAAAAAATGAACCCTCCAAAATTAAAGATGCAAGTGGGTCACCATTAGGGTACCCTTTACCCTCTTTGCCTCAAAAAAGAATGAACTAATCTTTCCAAAATGATGATGTCATCACAAAAGTTGCTTCATTTCGTTGAACTATATGGGGTATTCCCGCAAAAAAATAACAAAATACGGTAAAGGGTATCCTAATATTGACCCACTTGTATCCTATCCAAAATCATTCTAAGGACATTGTCGTCGTCATCTACTTCACGGACTCGATTCTTCGTCACAACACCCAGAGATCACGTTTTGGTGCATCATCCATCATAACATGATTCAGCCTGCAAGTGGAACGCATCTCAGCAGAGAGATAGCTTGGTGACATCGCTTGTATGCAGAAGTATTAAATAGCTCAAGAGTACCCTAGTTTCGTGGCAAAACAAAGAGTAAGTACATGAACAGACCACTGTAGTGATAACCCAAGGTTCCCATTTAGACAAGGGGTTTGTTTCCTAACCATGACACAATGGCGATACTCGATGTAGCACTCTAGAATATCGTGCTGCTTGGAACAACCCAAACATCTATCCAAACAGAAAAGAACAGCACATGAACAACATTTGTTCCCTTCACATACCATGGCTGAAAATCCTAGGAATACACGAGTTCATTTATTGCATGTCTCCATATGAATGAAAATAAACAAATGGAAAGGTCAGCCCCATGGCATGCTTGGTAAGAAAATACAGGACTACAACTTATATAAGGCAGCTGATAGTGCTCACTGCCTCGATAACTTAATTAGAACAAAGATCAGCAGAGAAGAATTTACAAACGAAACAGAGCAATCACTAATCCAGAAATGCCAACCGGAAAGCTTACTACTTAAATTAGCTCCTACTTAAATGGAATAGTCGCATCCCTCAGTCCTAGTATTTATAGATGGACATCTACAGACAACATGGCATAGGCCGATACTAACCAGCACCAATGGACCAACTAATAAACATAAACATGTATATCCATACATGTAAAATCCATCTAGAAAGCTAAAATGATCTTCAAGACATTCTTTAACAATCAGGACGGGGATCGCTAAAGAAAATGATTCCAAACTACGGTATTAGGAAGGGGCTAATCAAGGGAAGAAGAAAGAAAGTACAATAAATAGACCAACAACACTTTAGGCTTATCTTCATAGACATGCACAATAAGTACAGGTACATGCACAAGCAGTAAGTAAGTTTGCACAATCCTCACCTTTGATCATACAAGGAAGGTGAAACATAATGTATAAGGGTGAATCATAGTATTAGAAGTTGCCTTCTTTATGTCTCTTTGTCAGCGACCTTTGCTTGGAAGAGAACTTTTTATCCTAGATCATAATGGTAATGCCAGTGAGCTTCAATCGTATTTGAAAACTACAATACCAGCTCCTGACACTATGGATGGTGATTAAGTAATTGTGCATTCGGTAGTTATATGAGTTGATCCCTTAAATGTCCAACTGTGACGGTCCAAAGATTGTTGGCACAGATCAGGCACACCTGAAAAATAGTCATTCGATCATCATAGGGACAAAACGAAATAAAATCGAATAAGAGTGCAGCATAGCCACATGGGACTCGGAGGCACCCATGTGTTCCTCTATTATATATGATTGGGTGGTAAAGGTTTATTCGGGTTCCTATGTACATGAAATTGTATTATTATATATGGCGCATTTTCTTCAACTAAGATAATATCACCCATTCTGAGAAATTAATTTTCCTATTCATATCATGAAATATATCCTCTGCAACATTGTTGATGACATATCTAGGAACGACATAGTTTTATTGTAACAACTCAAAGAGAATGCGTATTGAGGTAAAGCAAAGACCCGATGAAAATAACTTGTTGAAAATATATAAGCATGCACAATACATCGTTAAACGTCAGGATGAAGCATATACCAATCTTTTCTATCACACATACCAAGTAATAAGAAGGCTCCTTAGATGAATTGTTAAGAACCTTAAAAGTTTCTAGAGAACTATTCATTCTGTTCATTAGTCAATTTCATTTGCTTTTCGAATCCGTCAATTCAGAAACTCTTGTTCACGTATTCAAAGCCCCAATTCACAAACTCTTGTTCTCATTCATGTAATCAAACAAGTGAGTTATGAAGAGCAGCCAACCATGCTACTGTTTACCAGCTTCCTATCAAAATCGTAAGAAAATGGCTCGATAGATAATTCTCAAGAGCAACCAACTGATGTATCGATTGTTGTACATGGCATAATGCTCTTCGCTTTAGCCTAAACTATGACTAAAACCAATTATCTAAGAACTGCCTTTTCTGTCACTTCATTTGTCTTTTTAGCAAATAGAAATATCTAAAAGAAAATTAAGTTAGCTCATGAACCGCTCACATGGATACATTTGAGCTAACTTAATTCGTTCACAAGTTACACCAATTGATTGATACCAGTACATGGATACATTCGTTCATGAACCGCTCACACAATATATTTATCCAATTATACTGAAAGGACCATCCTACTGAACTTTCTCCAAACAAACAAACAAACAAACAAACAAAAAACAAAGCCTTTAGTCCCAAGCAAGCTGGGGTAGGCTGGTACTGAAATTTCTCCAAGATTAGTATTCCTATCAGACCGACTAACCAATGAGTCGGACCAATATAGCATACAAGGTTTATTAATATAGAGTATGATTTGTACCATAATGGGCATGACAGTTAAAGCTACTCAAAGAATAAAGGGAGAAGTCCAACATGTTGGCATGTGGTCAGGATATAACCACAGAACTAAAATCGACAACAACAATGTAATTTCTTCAATCAAGTAATGATCAATGATATGGGCATGGTCGATGTATCATAGACTAAATATTACCAGTGATTCTTTCGGCCAAATTATGCAACCCAATAGCATTCACTACTGAAGTGAATGTAAGTGGATTGATTTCAAAAGCGGCTTCTTTGGCTCCAAGATTCAGTGGGAAACTTGGCTGACTCTGATATAACTGGAAACCACTTAGCTTCTCCTGAGTTTTCAACCACATCGGTGGTAGAAATATATTCATAATTCTTATAGAACTGCTTACCTCCGGCAGGAACCACATCGGGTCATCCACGACACAGGTGGCGGTGACGAAGGTACAGACAAAGCCCGTCTTCTCAAATTTGTCTACATAGTAGGAAACATTTTATCCAGATAACCATGCAAAATAAAGTACCATCCAAACCAAACAACTCAAAGAAGGTCTTGCCCTTGTATAGAAAATAGGATCCGGATTCAAAATATTGTCTTAAACTTATGCCTCATGTCGAGAGAAAATTCATCCTCATGAACCCCAGGGTCCTGCATGCATAATTTGGTATTAGCATGTGCAACATTTTCTGACAAACAAAAACAGAAGCGATGTTGTTACAGAAGAAAACTATGTCTAATAATAAACATTAAACAATCAAAGAGTAGGGAAATAACATAGTACAAATAGCATCAAGCATCACTTATGAGTTTGGAAGTATTTTTATTTTTGTTGGAGATTTTCCATTGTTGTAGATGAACCCTCCACACACACACACACATTTGGATGAACGTGCAAGCAAACAATGAAACTGATATTGTCAGTGATTGGCTCTCGAAGAACTGCAGCTGGCTGCAAGAAGGAAAATTTAAATGTGAGAAGAAACTATCCTACAGTTGTAGAACCGTGCACTACATAATTACTGAACTAAATGTCAGATAAGTCAGTGTCTAAGGTGGTATTATCTCATCTCTCTCAAAAACCAAAGTGTTTCTTTCGCAGGTCATATATGACAAACTTCTTTTTATATTTTTTGTAGCTTAACACATCACAAAATATTATTGGCGATTAAAATTCAGATGGCCAAGACGGAGCGTGCATAACCATGTATAGTTCTTAATTTCTGTGGCTGATCAGCGACTACAAAAGAATAAGTGAGAAGTAATCACAAATGAACTTGTTCCTCCTTAGCTAATCCACCTTTTGAGCTTCCAATCAAACCAATAAAATCTTAGTTTGTGGGTACCCAAGAATGCAAAATCAAGAAATAACGTACTGAGCTTTGATAATTTTCCATGAATCCCAATCAACTGACCAACCCAAAGAAATAATAAGAAAAGGGAGATGCAGCCTTTGAAAAGTTCTACCATATCTAGACTCGATGAACCCACCAGACTGAGCCAGTATTGAGCTTCAATCCAGCACGCATCGAGTTCCCCTTTCGGAGCAGTTTCTTTGCAAACTATCTTCCTCTCACTACAAAGCAAATAACACATCACCTGACTACAGCGCCGTGCGTGTCTCCAGTGTAGGTTCTGGTGTTCATCAGCACAGCCACAATCTCCTTGTCCTGCAAAGCCCGCCTAGAGCAGAAGAAGAGGCTCAAGCCCATGCACGGCGTGTCAGCGTCGAATACCGTGAGCACGGAGGCAGCGGCGGGGCTGACGGTGTGGTCGATGTGCGGGCCGGCCGCCGCAAGCTCCGCCATGGCCGCCCGAATTATATCTTAAAGTTAGGGCCGCCGCGAGCTCTGCCATGGCCGCCCGGATCTCTTAAAGTTGGGGCCGCCGCGAGCTCCACCATGGCCACGAGCGGCGCCGCCTAGGTCTCCTAAAGTTTAGTCCCCACGTGGTCGTCGATGTCCTGAACTTGACCCATCCAACCGAGGTATAGAGAAAGAGAGGAGGGAGAGAACCCGATTGCCGATCTCCCTCTCCTTGACCGCCATGAACCGACCAGGAGAGGAAGGAAACAGGCCCTATCGCTCCTCCTCGGCACCTGACCGCCTGGGATAGCAGGGAAACGCAAACGCCGCCCGTCATTGTGGCCGGTGATTGGAGGCGGCGGTGGGTTCTGATGCGGCAGCGGCACAATGAAAAGAGAAGCACGCGGGCGGATGTGTGGAGGACGGGAGAGAGAGAACAGGCCGACGCGTGGATAGAGACGTACGCACCGCCCTCCAGCTGCCGTGCATGCGCAAAGGCCACCAGCGGCCTACCAGCAGTGTCAGAGAGCACGAAGGCCCACAACCAGCGACATCCATCGACAGCGAGCGCGGCAAGTGCCCTCAGATCGCTCCGTTTTGCTCAGGCTTAAGCCATAGAATAATACGTGTAAGAACATGAGCCTTTTGATGCTACTGCCCTGTGGGATTTGAAAATTTGAGTTGGGTACTAATTCCTACTATGTATAAATATGCAAAATGGTACAACACTCTACATATCTGTTTAAGGAAAAGAAGGAGCGAGCGAGCTCGTGATGCACGCGGTGGCGTGCAAGTTTCAACCGCCTCACGGTTTCGAGGAGTCGCGCATGTTTTCATTCTTTCTGCCGTTCTGCTCTTGCAAAAATTGCGAGGAAGTGATTAACCCTAACTGCGATGATCCACTTTTACAAATTTGCTGAACGTTACTGAACGCTTACAAGAGCTGTTAGTCATGCTCTTGCGGGCTAAACAGTGAATCCTATGCTTAATATTATTTTATTTTTTTCTAAAAAAACAAATTATCATTTTCAATCTGGCTTCACTTTAAGTTTGTTTAACATCAGTAAATTTTTAACCAAAAACCAGCCAATGTTTTAGCTTAAGTTTAGTTTGGTAACTATGAATTGACAACCCGTTTTCACATAAAGCAGGGGAAATTTTCATATTAATTGAAAAAACTGAATGTCCAAACCGATTATTTGCAGCCCGATATTACAAATATTGGGTTCAAACCCAAGCTCTCCATATCACAAAAATACCTAGCCGTTATTGCAAGCTTCTTTTCCCAGCCTCTTATCCTCTTCCTTTCATGGTATACATGCAAGAACGTGAGCCTTCTGATGCTACTGCCTGTGGGATTCGGAAAATTGAGTTGGGTACTAATTCCTACTATGTATAAATATGCAAAATGGTAGAACACTCCACATATCCGTTTAAGGAAAAGAAGGAGCGAGCGAGCTTGTGATGCACGCGGTGGCGCGCAAGTTTCAACCGCCTCACGATTTTGCGGGGCCGCGCGCGTTTTTTATTCTTTCTGCCGTTTTGCTCTTGCAAAAATTGCGAGGAAGAACCAACTGCGATGATCCACTCTTACAAATTTGCTGAACATTTACTGAACGTTTACATGCGCTGTTAGTCATGCTCTTGCGGGCTAAATAGTGAATCCTATGCTTAATATTATTTTATTTTTTCTAAAAAAACAAATTATCATTTTCAATCTGTCTTCACTTTAATTTTGTTTAACATCAGTAAATTGTTAACCAAAAACCAGCCAATGTTTTAGCTTAAGTTTAGTTTGGTAACTATGAATTGATAACCCTTTTTACATAAAGCAGGGGAAATTTTCATATTAATTGAAAAAATTGAATGTCCAAACCGATTATTTGCAGCCCGATATTACAAATATTGGGTTCAAACCCAAGCTCTCCATATCACGATAATCCCTAGCTGCTATTGCAAGCTTCTTTTCCCAACCTCTTATCCTCGTCCTTTCATGATATACATGCAAGAACGTGAGCCTTTTGATGCTACTGCCTGTGGGATTCAGAAAATTGAGTTGGGTACTAACTCCTACTCCCTCCGTTTCAAAATATAAGATGTTTTAGGTTTGTGAATGAAATGTATTTAGACTTGTTTTAGTGTGTAGATTCATCCCAAACCTGAGTAAACCTACATAGTAAAAGTAGTCTAGATACGGTTGCTTCACAAAGCTAAAACATCTTATAATTTGAAACGGAGGGAGTACTATGTATAAATATGCAAAATGGTCCAACACTTCACATATCCGTTTCCAACAGCTTCTTTTGCTCGCTCGCCAGGTGGCTGGGTCTTCTTTACCTTATTAGCTCCAGTAGGATGTGTGTGGGGCTCCATTTGTCTAATAGAGCTGATTGTGGATCCCAACTTGAGTTTGTTTAAAGTGATGTATACAATAATAATTAGGTTTTCTTACTACCACCAATTTTGGTTGCAATTTGATCTCTTGTTTGAGTGAATAATCTGTTTGGCTAGGGAAAAGAAGCAACAAAGGAGACATGCAACACAAATGAACATCTTTTATTTCTCTATGTTCGAAGCATGTAAGCGTGCAACGCAATTGTACTAAATGTCCTCTTCGAGTAGCATGTAGAAGTTAATTATGCTCTGAAATTGTTTGGTCCATTAAAATAATTTCTGCAGATTCGATTTTTACCATTTCCTTTTTGTTCCTTTGGAAGACCATTCGGTGGTAATATCACGCATGGTTCATAAAATAGGTGTTTCTGCGTCAAAAAGCCGGATCTTGTAGGGAAATAGATCTTGTAGAATGTGTTTAAAATCATTGCTCGCCAATGAAAAATTAGTGTTCAATACATGGTGTAAATGAAGATGAACCCATTTTGAAATAATCCTTGGTTGGCTTCGCTCCTAGCGGCATGACCCGGAGAATGTTGATAGTTCCATCACCTATCGTTGCGGGCTGTGAGGTTAAGGTTGTCTTCACTTTAATCTCACTTAAATTTTGGTGAAATGGTTAACTATAAAACCATCCCCATGGCTTGGCTTCAATATGGTTTGGTGCTTATTAACAGACAACCAAATTTCGCAGAGAAACAATCTGTATCGGTTGAAAAAATTTAATGCCAAACCTACTACTGGTAGGCTGGTATTATAAATTAAGCTCTCATAGGGAACGGCACCGCAAACTCTGTTGCAAGGAGGACACTTTTCCCAGCCTCTCATCCTCATCTGCATGCAAACATGTGAGCCTCTTTGATGGATATGTCGTTGGATTAGAAGACATTAGGAAATCTGTGTTTTGTACAAATGCATACAGTGCATACTTGAACGCAATGGTACCACACTCCACATATCTATCTGTAACTACATATAAAGTTCTGTCGTCAGGTTCCTGGTGCTTCTTAGTCTCCTCCGCTCAAGGGGCTGCATCTGAATGATGTTGACTAATAGTGATGATTACGGTCGCAACTTGAGTTAGTTTAAAGTGTTGTATGATATAATCATCAAGGGGTCTAACTTCCACCAATTTCGGTTCCCAACTGTTCCTTTTGTTGGAGGGAATACTCTATTTGGCTAGAGGAAAGAAGCAACAAAACAAACAAGTAGCATAATGAATTATTTTTATTTCTCTATGTTTGAAACAAATACCCATGCAGTGGTTAATGAAAAATATCCTCTTTGAGTAGCATTTCAAAGTTCATTACATTTTGATAGTTGTTTGAATTGTATTCTAATTATTTTCCTGAAATAGCATTCAAAAGTTAATTATTGTTTGGTATATTTTTTGCCCATTAAACTAAAATTGTGCACATATGATTCAGTATTTCCCTTTTCCCCTTTATGACAACCATTGGGGTAGTACTATTCTCATGGTTTATAAAAAATACATGTTTCAGGGTGGAGCCACCACCGCTGACCCGATGAAAATCACCACTGTATTCACTAATGAAAAACCCATCTAGAAATCTTTGGTTGGCATGGCCCCTAACGGCATAACCTGTCGGAATGTCGATGGCATCATGCATGGGAGGGACGTGTTGACGGTGAGGCACGTACTTTGTCATTTTCGGCTATGGTCTGCCTAAGGTTTTTCCACGACTGAAGAGGAGTTTCGTTTGAAGCTATTAGCCAAACAATATTGAAGCAAGGCTTGTGCTTTGATTAAAATTCCGATGAGGTCGTAGACATTTCTTATTTACGTATTGCCTCGTCTTCGGTTGCCATCTTTTCTTATGTACATTTAACTTCATACTATAAATTACCTGAAAACTTCTTTGCATTTTAGACTGGACTAGGCTTACTAGAGGTTTTGAACGTTACGTGACTTTCCGTCCCCTCTTTGTTTCTGCACAAGGAAGCCTTAAATTTCTTTTAGTATTTTACTTGGTGCGACAACAAAAGTCATAGACATTTTTACTTTGGCAGGACTGACGAGGAGTTTCATCTAAAGTTATTAGCCCAACAATATTAAATCAAGGCTTGGGTTTTGGTTAAAATTCCGAGGTCATAGACATTTATTATTTACGTATTGCCTTGTCTTTGGTTTCCATCTTTTCTCATGTGCATTTAAATTCATATAAATCAACTGAAAACTTCTTTGCATTTTAGACCGGATTGGGCTTACCAGAGGCTTTGAACGTTATGTGACTTTCCTTCCCCTCTTCGTCTCTTTCATTCAATTTATTTCTGTATTTTATTTGATGCGACAACAAAAGTCATAGACATTTTTACTTTGGCCGGGAACAGCACAATTCATAACATGCAGTCGTCACAGGATTGTCACACAAGTGTGAAACAGGGAGCGGTGCGTAGTACTGCACTGCAAGTATTTTCACTAGCCTCGTAATTAAGCTCGTTGCCCAGTACACATCTCCACGCATAATTACATTCATTCAGATTTTGAGGGGACTGTGAACCGAATTGAAGCTTCCAGCATATGGATCAAGAAGATCTCTTTACTGCAGATGGGTGCTCTAAGCCTGCTGTCAGCTTTTTTAAGAGTACTCCCTCCATGTCATAATATGAGATGTTTTAGCTTTGTGAAATGAGTGTATACCTCTTTTAGTGTATAGATTCGGAGTGAACCTACACACTAAAAGAGGTCTAAATACACTCGTTTTACAAACCTAATACATATTATATTATTAAACAGAGGGAGTACCTAACAAGGGAGAAAAAAGAGAGGAGAAAACCAGCTAATTGTATAGTTTTATCGTAGTAATCAGGAGCCATGTTCGGTTCTCACTTTGTGAAAATCAGATTTCATAAATGAACGTATTAGCTGAATGCCAAAACATTTTTTTTTTACGATGAAACTTAATGCCCAAACCTACTACGTACTGAAGGTAGTATATATGCCACTGGTTGGTTCTAAACCAAGCTCTCCACATTGCACACATCGCTACAAACGCGATTAATTGCAAGTAGCACACTTTTCCCAACCTCTTATGCTTGTTCTTTTCACTGTGTGCGTACAACAATGTGAGTCTCTTATGGCGTTGTACTGCCTCGTATGGCGCTGTACTGCCTCGTATGGCGTTGGATTGGAAGACATTAGGAAAACTGTGTTAGGTGCAAACTCCTACATCCGCACATACCAGGCTGCACCTGGACCTGAAACCAAATGATCATCAGTTGCCGGTTCTGATGCTGGTTGGTCGGTGGGTCACCGAGGCATCTATACCACCTGATCGCCAGTATTATCAGCATCATTTGCTTGCACCGACATAGTTGATTATGATTCCAATGTGGTCAATGGGTAGGCCCACATGGGTTTGTTTACATGTGTGCAAAAACATTCATCAGGGGGTTCAGTTGCATCCTATTGCTGCGCAGACCTTTACATTGTTCTGCTCAAATGATTTTTTTTCGTGCTCTCTGACCTTGTATTGTGTTTCAGTAGTAAATTTAAGGTAGAATCGTCAGTCAAACACCACCACGGGAGTTCCCAACTTTTGTCGTGAATTTATTTTGCAGAGCAGTAGTTTTGAATGGATAATTTGTTCATATTATCCCTTGCTTCTAATCTTAATATGTGATGTAAATTTACGCGATGTAAACTTGTGGTACATATAGGTTTCTACGGAGAAGTGTGAGGTCTTCCGACAAGTTTGTTTCGCCATGAACGGCCAATTTGTAATAAATATAAGGGGTGCGGATAATTCTCAATCAAGTAATGTCATCCACATGTTTTGCGCTATATGAGCAATTATTTACTCCATGGCCCTTTTTTCTGTTTAGTGCTACCCACTCCAACTTAAAAATCTCAGTTGCAACTAAATATGTCAGTTACAACATGACTTGTAAGCCATAGAACACATAAATCATGATGCAAATCCTATAGTTTCGGGAGTTGAAGGAACACTAATCTATAGATTGAGAATTTGCAAAACCTAAATATAAAAGCTCAAATTCTTGTACGAACGACAACTTTCCTAGAGGCTTGGTGCCATATTCAGCTATGTCGCCAAAGGATATAGATTGTGCTCGGATGAAACTTAATCGATCAAGTTGCATTGTTATGCCAAAAAGACATTTTTATGTATGGATTTCACTTATTTTATTTCTTTCTTTCTCCTGTACCATTTGGAAGGTTTCACATATTTATCTAAATTTCCTACGAACTTGTATTTCATTCCAGACTTTCCTTCCGCCTTTAGTTTTGCACATGGCAGAGCGTTCATTTTAATTTATTTATTTCACTTGCTCCTACGAAGTAACTCATGGGGTAGGAGAGATGAGACCCAGGGACACAATAGAGTATAGCTTAACCCATGATATACTCTAACACTAGAATTCTGTAGTTGAGAGATGAGACGCAGGGACATGGATGTGGGATGACCAAATCCCGATTTATTAAGAAGGAAAAAGAGAGTGTAGAGTCTAAAATAAAAGTCAATGGTATGGATTCCGCTTGTCCCACTTCTACATCTCTAATAAAACCGGTCTCAACTATGTTTTCTCTTCCTGTTACCGAGATGTATCTCAATCTCGTGTTTTTTATCGTACCATTTATCATTCTTAGAAACTATCATGTTGGCCCTCGCAAATGCGAGGGCATCATCTTTGGTAGTTTGAAATTATTCGATAAATAAATAGTTTAGTGGATATCACATTATTTCCCGTTATAAGCTAAGAAACAAACATGCTGTATAACTATCAAAAATATTGTGATAAACAAAGAATCACGAATGTGATTAACATCTTTGAGCCAAGCTCAATTTTTGGGCAAATGATTACTTTGATATGTACAAAATACCATGTGTTATCGCACTACATAATGTCAAAGGATTTTGGTCATTTGTGTCAAAATTGCGGGATAGATGATGTTCCATAAGCATCTATTAACCAAATGGAGAAGTATTTAGCATAATCAAATATTATATTAACAGCTAAATATCTGGAAACACTTAGCTTTAGCTCTCTAGAATCTAATGAGAAATAAGTGTATATGGTAGGAATGAGCTTATCTTACTTGATTGTAGCAATGAATGTGCAATTTCAGGACCTATTGCAATGTTTACTGGTTATCATACTAAATAATATACGATATTTTTTATTATTTGTTTTGAAACCGTGAAATACATGAGGGGGGGGGGGATAAGTTGTTATTTTAATAATTGAGAAGTATTTAACATATTATATTAACTCCTAATTATCCAGGAACTGCTAACTTTAGTACATATGTGTAGGAAATAAGCCTGGCTCTCTTGATTATGAGACAACATGTACTATTTTAGGACCAAGATTCAAGTTTGGTTTCTAACAAAAATAAACACGTGTATTTGTGATTATTAACCTGATGAAAAACTACCATAGCACAATACAAAAGAGAAAAGACGGAAACAACTTTAAGAAAATCTAACCTGATTGACCCCAAAGACCACCATGCAGAAAATCTGACCAGATTGACCCCAACTCATGCTAACTATTAAAGTATGTGGATTTTGACAGCAGTCCCGATTTGGTATTGTCTCTGCATATCCCTCCATTCACGTACTCCCTCCGTCCTAAAATAGATGTCTTAGATTATCAAAATTTGGATAAATCTAGACACTATTTAGTATATAGATTCATTTAAATTTTAACAAATCTAAGACATTTATTTTGGGACGGAGGGAGTATTATTTATCCAAGCTTGGACAATCGAAGATGCTTGGAGAAGGATTTTTCTCAACAATTGGTGTCCTTTAATTTCGTGTCATGAGATTGATGCGGAGGCATGCCCTTCCCTCCATGGTGCTGGAGGGACCAAAACGTGTGTTTATGGACTATGTACAACTTGTTTCTGTCCAAATCAAACAACAGGGTAAGTGGTAGTTCTATAACAGTTCATTAACTCTATTGAAAGTTTGTCTTAAACAGAAAATTTATACAGAACTTTATATGCCTAACCTGATTCGAGTTTTCCAAAAGAATTGAACGGCCTGACTTGAGTATCGGCTGGCCGGCTTCTGCTTCGGGTTCCAGGTTCTTGTTGGAGTTGTGTTCCGCTAGGGACACCTAGGAGGGGCGGCCTACCTGTGCCTTGAAGCCCCGTCTAGTGGAAATTCCCTATTACCTTGATGGATCAAGTGCCCAGGGCTGGGAGCCTAGGACGTTGGATAGCAGTGGTGGCGGCCATGACAGCAGAGATAGGGATTAGGTGAAACCTTCTTATTACCTTGATCGATCAAAGGCGACGGGGATGGGATCCTGGCCTCCATACCGGCAGAGATAGGGCTGATGTTGAGGATCAGTTGTGTACGTTTGTTTTGGCAAAGGTAGATGGTACGTGGGAAAGTAATTAAATCCTGGCCTTAAATTAAAGATCCAACCATCAATATAATTTAGGTGATGTGGATTAACCTGGTGTCTCGAAACACATCCTTATATTGCTTTTAGTATATAACTAGTTGAATGCCCGTGCGATGCCACGGGTATCAAGTTTTTTTTTTCGTTATCATGCTTTGTAGTCATAGTTAACCTACTTGGCCGTTAGAGGCAGTGGCGGACCCAAACAAATTTTAAAGCCCGGGCACACCAGCTTAAGAAGATGATTTTCCGTCTAAATTAGCATAAAGTGGCAAGCTAATTAAGCTGTCGTCCGCCCGACAAGCCCGGGCAGCTGCCCGGGCAACAGGGACCTTGGGTCCGCCACTGGTTAGAGGCGCAGGTGATTCTTCACCTGCAGCGAACAACCGACACTCATCTTCATTAAGCTATTGATTGAAGTCTAACATTCTATTGTGAGGCGCATTCTAGCTGAATGCCCGTGCGTTGTCACGACACATTTAATTTAATTTTTTTTGTAAAAAATAGATGTATAAAAATATAATTAAAATATTCAAAAGCACCCTTTCTAAAAGTAGTATTCTGGAAAACATTTAACATTTGAATTTGATAACATATGCAGAGATAGTAAGGACCGAAAATTCTGTTTCTTAATATTGCTAAAAAAGATTATATTGTGAAACATAGGGAGCATTAACTAAGATCTATACAGTGCTAAAGATAGATTTTGGATCATACTCAACATGCATATAGATCAAACAAGGAAACTCCATATGCACTTCCTTTTCTTTTTAGAACTTGGTTAATAATCTTCATCTCACATCATTGCATCGGAGCTACGTCAGGATTAGCGACATAACCAACATGCATGGAGAGAACTTGTTAGTTAAAATATTTGTAGTTATAGTTGTCACTAGTACGGTGTCTAGATAAGGCCTTCGAATATTTGTAGTCACAGTGAGTGGAACCTATGACGAATAGAGCATGATACACTAAATTTGTGGTTAGTCTAAATGTATGAACTTTCAAATAGATTAATTGTAACAGGGAACGAATTTATAGTTGGATATGACAAACAACAATAAAAACAAAACTTGGTATACTTGTATTAGCAATTAACTACCAACATCAACCAACAGCTAGTACTATTGATTTTTTTCCAAGCTCCAATCACACTGCCGGTGGGAAACACATGGCGTGGAGCAGTTCCATGAACTGCAGGTTGGAGGAACGCGGGTCTCCCCCGTGCCTCTTTTGGCACCATCAATTACAATTTATATCTCTTAATTGCATTCAGTTCAGTGCAGATTAGACTGAACCATGACATTAACCTGTCATCGCCAGGCCGACGACCATGACGATGAAGTTGAGCAGCTTGAGAACGCATTCGAAGAAGCCCCTGCACACGCCATGCTCGGATGGAGCGATTAATTGAGCGGCCACCTATCAGGGAGCAGAGAACGAAGTCACTTACCTCAGGAAAAGTTTACGATGGGGAAGCGCTCATCAGCTCCAGAAAGAGACAGCGGAGAGGAGGCGCCTCTGACTGATCAAGTTATGTTTGTCGATCGATCCAGGGTATGAGAAATCGTGCAAATAGGGCCGGTGACGGGACGGGGTCGCGCCGGCGCTCACCGCGACTGACACGGGCTGGAGGAGGGAGGCGAGTCAACATGGCAGAGCGGGACCTCATGCGGCGGCGGGTGGTCTAGGTCAGAGGAGACCGGGATGTGAGCGTGAGAGATCACGGCAATCTGGTGAGCCATCAAGATCGGCTCGATGCCCTTCAATCTTTGGCGATCATCAAAGAACCACACCGATCTGAACCTTTCGTGCTTGCTGGACACTCAGCCTGGGTGTGTTGCGTGTTTTTCTCCGCTCCACGTGGGAGCCGTCACCGCCATGGCTGGCCCTTCGGACGAGCTCCGGCGGAATCAGGGGCCTCCCACTGTCATCGTTGTCATAGGTAGGAGCATATGAGCGTGTAAAAGGGGGCGTCGAGCATTGTGGAAACGGCTCGGCGGCGGGCGAGCGTCAGGATCTCGGATTCAGGTTGGCCAGCTAGTTAGACTGTTTTAAATTGGTTCGGACTCTGCCGTCGTGCAACGGGACAATGTATTGTTGACGGGAAACAGATTCTGCTAGGACGCACAGAAACGACGGACCAAGGTGCGAAAACCACCTCAAGGCAAATTATATAGTAGAGATAATAAGACTTGTAATATTTACTGCGAAGTACCACCCTCATCTATGAGAAATAAAAATAGGCTATCATTTCTATATAGAAATTGCGACCTGATTTGGTACAATGTACTAGTGGAGGCCTGGTCCTATATATATGGCTGGTTGTAACCCAAGTCTTCATATTGGACACATCACTATGAACGCTATTGCAGCTTGCAAGTAGCATCGTTTTATTGGCCGCTGCAACAGTGCAAGTCTGTGCACCCTTTTCGTAGCCTTGTACTATGTCGTTGGATTGGAAGACATTAAGAAAACAAAGTTAGGAGCAAATTCCTACATTCGCACCTACACAGTGGCCTCTCGAACTAGATATCTCTTGCCGATTTTGACGTTGGTTGGTCACCGAGTGATCGAGGTCCTTCTACCACCTCTTTCGATGTCGCGTAAGTATCATCTGGTTTGCACTCCAATGAAACTTGTATAAGACATTACAAAGGCTTATTAGATGAAATTCTGAAAGTTGTTCTAGATTCTCACCTTGGAAATTAAGACAATGGTAGTCTAGATGAAAAAAATTGGAGACTAATTCAAGATAGACTGAGCACCAAAAGCTCACGATCGTGAAAAATTTCTATGTTGATTCCAAATATTATGTTCTTTTTGAAGAACAAATTGAGGAGTCTATGATGCACCCATTTGCTCAAGTGACTTCAGTCAACTTTTTGGTGGAAAATTGGTGAGAAATGGAATAAAGATCTTGATATTATTGAAACTAGCATGGTGGCCCTCGCAAATGCGAGGGCATCGCCTTTGGTTAGTTGAAAATGCTTTCAGACATATCTTTTCCTTTATACGCATGTTACTATTTCAGTATTATATAGTATAGTTCATATCACTCAAATAACACCATTTTACGGACCATGATAAATAACCTTTGGTAGGATGGTTAAAAAGGTCAGTATACCCTGACCCCATCGGAGATCAAACCGTAGGTGTGATGTCATGTTTCTCGCATTATCACAAAATATTCTTTCAGTTGCATGTTACATTCCTAAACATTCCGAGGAATGTCTTGTGACCTTGTCAATCTCTAAACTTCGCGACACCATCCTTCAGTACATGTTATGTGAACGTATGTGTGTGAATGGTCGTCATGTGCACATGTTAGTGTCCCAATGTTGTACTTTTTATTTGTGGACTGACCATATATGTAGCTTTATGTGGTACCAGTGATACATAGAACTAAAGGTTAGATCATATTTTCTATATCTCATTAGACCGGTGCTTGATGTCGAAATTCCGACTGTTGGTCATTAGTACCATTATGTGCACCTAATATAAAATAGCAATGAGGATTCACAAAAATAATGGAGAAGTAATGTTCAGGTACAATTATAGAACATGCCAGTTATGGTCCACTATCCCTCAAAGCACTATTATGGTCCACTATGTTAGATATAGCGTGAGATATGTATGATATGAAGATATTTTACTCAAGTCAGTCAAATAGTATGCTCCAACGGATACATACAAACATGAAAATCTTTTAGTTGTGAGGGCTTATCGTTATGTATTACCGAATTTTGCAATTTTCGAATGTTATTATAATATTTCTAGTCAATCATGTGTGCTTTTAGTATACAGTAAATATGGCATTGTATGAACATAAGATGAAATTTATTTTCAATTGTAAAATCAAGGTTAGAAACATAATACAATGTGTGAATATTTTTTTATCATTTTATTCTCTTTGAGATATAGAAAAAATATATGATTTTAGTGTTACATTTTCAAGATCTTGATTCCCCTCATTTACGCTTTCCAATCTTATCCATCATATGTGTTATTAAATATAGGTTAACCGGATTGATGGCTCAATGTTTCATTTTTTGTGAGATTATTTAGTGTCTATTTTTCCGTTGATTTTGTTTTGAAGTATTAAGTATACATTATAACTAAAACTTGATAATCCACTTGCTTTTACCCCGCTTAATTAGTTCACTTAGGAAGATCTGCCGGTGGCCGAATGCTTTGATTTTCTTAGATTAGATTAACTTGATAATGTTTAGCTATTTGTTCAAAGAATAAGATTTGAGTTATCACCGCACATACTTTGGAAAGTTGTATTACCACCTTCATTGGCCTCACCTAGATTTTGGCCCCTAAGCATATCGTCATGCTAGTTATGGAAAAGTTATGCCGGGCTATTTCAAATATATAGAAAATGTTAAATTTGTTATATAGATTCTCTCTATACCTAGACAATACATGGTATTTTTCTGTTCTGTAAAATATTGAAATTTGTAAGGATGTATTTTGAAGACGTAATGTGTAACTTTATATTTTTCTCTCATAATATCAAGTTGTGGGGACATGAAACTGGCATTGTGTAAAAATATGTTTCATAAACTTTATATTTAGCTGACATAGACACCTTCTTGGGCCTCGCCTAGCTTGCAGTCCCTAAGCATATGGTGATTGTATATCAATATTGCATGTATGCTAATTATGGTCAAGTATTTCTATTTCTATTATATAGGACATGTTAAGTTTTTATTTAGTATTTAACCTAAAAAATCAATGGTAGATAAACCTTCATGATCCCATTCTTTGTTCGCTTATGTAAGAATACTGAATTGTAAGCCTTTCTAAAAAAATTAAAACATTGTTTCTAGGAACAAATAAATACTGATAAAAAGATACAACTACATTTACACATACAATATGAATCTCAGAAGTTCCATTAAAAGCATTGTATTTTACGGTACATCAAAAAGACAAATTTTTGGACAAAATATAGATCTTTAATTACTTTGTATATCCATAAAATATAAGTTTTTTAACTGAAACTTTGCACAAATATACAGGACGTATAAATGGATTTTTTGGATTAGCTGGAAATTTAAACTACCATTTTCTAAAAAGTTCAAAAACCGGGCTCATCGGATCCCATGATCCACGAATCCTCTCTAGGATTGTAAGTACTTTAGTTTATGCCGCTAGTTTATATCTTAATCTTTTATCTCGTAACATCAAATTATGTAGACTTTTTGACGGGGTGTTTTTTTAAAAATCATTTACCCTAATTAGTTATATGGTGATCTCTTAGTTTTTTGTACTACTATTTGTGTGTACATATTAATTGCTCCTACTATCTAGTAGATTCTTTCAGGTAGTCATCCTGTATAGTGTTCATCAAGTAGATGTCGGCATCTTACTTGAAGTTCTAATTTCGGGTGTGTATGCTGGTAGAAATGCAACGGTGAAATTGAGGGCAGAAGGTTCTAGGGTTGGATTACCGGGAGGGACGATGTGTTGGAGAACTTCATTTTTAGGACGTGACAGTCTAAATTCTGCCAGACAAATTATTAACGGCGTAAGTTTAGGATGTATGAAATTGTCTTTAGGATTAATGTGATTGTTCCATATTTCGCAAAAAAATATGAGAGGAACCATTGTGATTGATAAGCGTGGGAAGTAAAATTAAGCTGTAGTGCACTGGAACATATCTTATAGGACTCGACCAACTCCTTCAAAAGAAAAGCAAAATAAAATTAAGCAGCAGCGCACCCGAATCGTATCTTGATTGGACTCTCCTGACACCTTTAAAGAAAAGCAAATCAAGCTGTAGTGCCAAACTGTCTATACCTATCTGAATAGGACTATATCTACGTACGGGGCTCTGACTTGAGAGTTTTTTTTGAAAACTCAACCGCAAATATCAATCTCAACAGGTTCTAAATAAAACCGAATAGGTGATGTGTCTATGTGTTACAGACTCCGTCTATAAAGTTACGCATTCTCTCGCTATATCTTAACCGTAAATATTAAATCCAATGGATAAAAATAATTTTGATGATGTGGATCGACGTGGTGCCTCGAAACAGCCCCTTATATTGCTTTTAGTATATAATAGATGGTCACTAGAGCAAAGGAGAGATCATTTAACAAAGAGTCTGCTCACGGGTTATTGGAGCATTTGGAATCCAATGAATAATGGTATATATCTACCACGTCATTTTACCGTTTTATATCTCTGCTACTTTACAAAAACAATATTATTGTGTTTAAAAAGTCTAAACAAAGTTACGTCGTTTACATGGGCATTCAAGATGAAACTAGAGGTGTCATTGATGCAAATACATGATGAATTCCGATATAATACTTGCGTATCCTCATGAGCCGGGTCGGCCTGCCCGAACTATAGGGGCTCCACATTTTTTATTTGGCATCAGGGACATGCAAGTGACCAATGATAACAAATGTTAAAAATAAACTACTCCCTCCAGCCCATATTAGTTGACTCGTCGGAAGGAGTACCAAAAAATAAATAAATACTCCACCAACCTTGTATTTTGTGTAATGCTTTCCCTACTGAAGTTTATCGCCGTCCCATGAGCGGGGCATCCACTATTCATCTCCACATGCATCGCCTCTATATATTTGACATATTAGAATGCCACCAAGAAGGAACCACGGATACATAGATCGAAGATGACGAGAAAAAGGAAGCTAGTGCTCGTATCAATGCATCTAGTGAGCATCGGAGGCATCGGGAAATAAATTGTCTTTACTCAGTGAATCCAGCGCCCTGCTCTATCACTACCTTCTCGGCTGAATCCATGGGGCATTCCACTTGGTACTGCTCAGCTGCCAGAGATGTCTTGTCGACCGAGATTCTTGGACTGAAGCAGAGCTAGACACCATTCTCTTTGGATGAACCGACCTTGTGCTTGTCTCCTCGGGAGTTTAGATAGAACAATTTTGCGTGGAGTACCATACTTTTCCATGCCGATTCGTTGATTAGCAGTCAAGAGGCTAAACATTTTGCGGAGAAAGTGGACAAATATTATCTGATTTTGTGTAGTCTCCGGTATCTGATAGGTGGTAGTGAATTAGTGATGCTGTATTTCAGAGTTCTTTATCACGTGGGATACAATGCTCTGTTTTCTTCAGCACGTCACGCACCTTATATATACAGGCTTAATTCTTTCTTGCGTGCGTACGCACCATCCGATTGGGACCATGGCCAAACCAAAACCGGCAGGTACAGTACAACCCCACAACCACGAACACGACGCTTTACCCAACGAGCAAGGACATCTGGCTAGCTTTGGTGTGCAAAACGTTTATTTTGCACGCTCTCTGCGACTGATAGATTGAACATCTCCATCGCACCAACCGTCAAGGCTTAACTAGTCTTAGAAGTTCGCAAAATAGAAAGGCTGAATCAAACAGAAACAACCAATGAAGCGGAGCTGAGTACAATGTGGAGCTTAGAAGTTGGAAAGTACTCCGTAAAAGAATTTGGTCACAATTATATACTCCCTCCGTTTTAAAATATAAGATGTTTTAGGTTTGTAAAGAAAATGAATCTAGACTTGTTTTAGTATGTAGGTTCACTCAACTTTGGGATGAATCTACACACTAAAAGAAGTCTAGATTCATTTTCTTCACAAACCTAAAACATCTTATATTTTGAAACAGATGTGGAGTAGTAGTTTGTAGTACATGCAATCTGTGGCCGTAGCCGGTTAGAAACACAAGTCAAGGAGCGAAAGAACACGCCATTCCAGCAAGCAAACGGCCTCAAGAAAGAATCATAGATTCCCCAGCTAGCGCCAGACTATGGTCTCGAAGCAATTGATCCCGTCCAACTCCGGCGCGAACCGTGGCCGCTGCGGTTTCCCCTTTCCGAGCTGCTGCTGCTCTGCTTCCGCCGTCTGATCAAGATCATCCTGCTTCTTGCTCCGCCACGAAAACCGTGGCGAGGCGCTCAGGATCGAGAAGGCCAGCACCTTGTCCATGATCGATCAGAGACCGGGTGAAAATCCTGCTGAATCCGCGGTGTAGCCGACTGACGCTTTCTTGCACGCTCCCTGTCTCTGACTTTGTTTCAATCAATCGATTGATTTGCCTGCTTGATTAGGTTTGGTGGAGGGAAGGAACCGAGCCCAGCTTATATAGGAGTATATGGCGAAGCATCAAGGGGGAAAGGAAGGTTTGGGCATGGCGGTTGGTTCCGTGCGCTGGAGGAGTCCGGAATAGTCGTCGTGGACGCGGAGGAGAGCCGAGCACAGAGAAGGAAGGTCGTGACGCACGCGGTGGCGCGGGGCGCCCGTTTTCGTGCTCTTTTCTCTGCTGCCTTTGTCTTGGCCGGGTGATTCCAGGACCAGCGTTGCCGTGCCGGCTGGCGGCGGTTCATGGTTGACCAACTCACGTGCCATGACTGTTTTCGGGGGATTTGCATATTTGACACTTTTATTTTGTAACTTGTATATTTATCATTTGGTATATCACTGACATGTGGTGATTATGTGATAAATATTTCATTTTAGAGAAAAAGTGTAGCAAATAAGAAAAATCCCGCTGTTTCCAGACTATACAGTGAGCGCAATACTAAACTTTTGAGCCTTTTTTTCCCCTTTTATCTCATCTAAGGGCATCACCTATGTATAAGGTGAACTTTAGCCATAAGGCGGGACCCACGTCTCTTGTAAAATCTTCCACTATGTATAAGGTGAACTTTAACTATAAACTGGAACCCACATGTCTCATCCTACATACTCATGCATGAGAGGGAAGAGAGAGTAAATTATTTTCTATTGCTTGTGGACAACCCATAAGCTTAAGGTCACCTACAAGCTTATGGACAACTCTTATTTCTTCCACTATGTATAAAATAGACTACAAACATTGCCACATAGAACTTAAGGTGTGGTTTTTTGCACATAGTGGATGCCCTAACATAGTGGTAGCCCCACTACTTAAATAATTAACCGCCCAAACCTACTACATAGTGGTAGCCCGATGCTATATATGGCGTTCATGCGAACCTCAATATCCCACACATCTTAGCGCACGTAGTGCCCATTATCTTCACCCATCCCCACCGTGTTTGTGCAAGAATTAATGTTTGTCCCTTTACTCAGTTGGATTGGAAGACATTAGGAATTTTTTGTTAGGTGTGGTCTAGTACTATCTACACATGAACCAAATGGTGACACCCACAAGATATCCACCGCTAGAAGCATCTCATCTTTGGTCTTCTGTTAGCCGGTGCTGTTTTACTTCCCTGGCAAAAGCTGTATCGTGGTCCTTTTGTGTGGCAAACACGGTTGATTTTGATGCCAAATTGAGTTCGCCCGTATCGTCGAAGGGCCGAACAAACTCAAACTACGGTTAACAATACTTTCCTAAGTTGGAGGGAATACTATTTTCGGCTAGAGGAAGAAACCAACAGAGGAGGGAACAAATACACATGTACTACCCTTTTCTTCGGTGTTATACATGGCAGGTGTTAGAAACAATTGTGTACTATACCAAGTATCATATTCGGATAGCATTAAAAAGTTAGGTTTTTTTTTGAGATTTTCAGAGCATTGTCAAGCCAATTGAACCTCTCCGGCATATGATTTTAAAAAACTAAGATTTCTTTGCCACATCGCGATTTTGTCTAGTAATTAAGTTGACGTCGGTACTCTCTAAACATAGTTAATGATTCAGCTGACATAACGAGAGGAGATTTGTACCATTTGGAAAGCAAACAGGAGAAGATGCAAAGTCGAAGTGGTCAGGGAAAAACCCCAACTACTTGTTCAGTACTTCAGTTTTACCGTATTAAGCAGGACAACATGTCGTTTTTCAAATATGCACCTATACGAATATCTTCCATCAAGTCTCACAATTTTCTAAGGAGACCTTTTTTCATCATATTGATGACAAGTACACCATGAGGGGGTCCTCGAGGTATGAAAAGAAAAGGGTGTGATATGTAAGGATGTTCGGGACGGAGCATACAAGTTATCCAGGTTTAGATCTAACGGCGGTGGCTGGATCTACTCCTACTATCAATCCACTATAATTGGCAAAGCCAAAGGTTACACGGGGTTGTAGATATGTTCGCCGATACGAGTTGTGAGATTGCTCATTCTAAGTCTTGCCCTAAAGGCTCCACATAGGCCCGCTTATATAGTCATCCGGTCTAGGGCTAACATGGAGAAACCTATTCGACTATGGTACAGATTACAACCTAGTTGGTAACTACTACATCGTGTACTCTTAGTCTTCTGGTGTTGGGCCCAAGTCGGTAACTACTCTGGGTCTTCTCATAGACGGATAGGCCTCCGTTTGTCTTTTGGACTAGGCCGTCTGTGGAGGCATAGTCCCTAACCACATGTGGACCACCCTAGTCTTCGAGTATAAAGACTTACCGTAGGTATAACCAGAAAGTTTAACCCCGACACCTTACCTTGCCGACCGATATTACTCCTCTAGAAAAGGTGATCTGGAATCCTCGAAACATACATGTCGTAGGCCCTAAAGGCTAAATTGGTATCAAATCTGAATAACTCACATTACTGCAGATTGGGCCTATTAGGGCCACCGATCGCACATGGAAATCCTTTCCGTGTGTGGTGTGCAAGATTGGTGATGCCGAAAGAATTTGACCGTCTGCTCGCGGCCTAGGCAAGCTCCACCGCGGGGGTGTCGCAAACTAAACGTTTTTCCGGACCATAACAGATATAAAGCATATTTATTTGCTATGTTTTCTCGACTCTCGAGCGTTACATTTTTTTTACACTTTGTCACACGGCGAGTCATAAATCCTAGTGTGTTTCTCTCGATTTCCAAAAGACACGTGTGTAGCCTCTTCTTCCTCCGAGTTGGGGAGGGTGGGGAGACAACACGGGAGGACGTGGGGTGGAGTGAGCTTGGCTAAGAGCAAGAACAATAGTGTTGCCAACTGTTGGCTATAAGATAGTGCCATGTCATCTATAGTCAACCGAGTAGCCAATATGTGCAATAACAAGCTATAGAAATATGCTACTTTATCAATACTTGACCCACCATTCACTCCCACAAAGTGCATAGAAGCATGTGCTAGAGCGGACTCTTGCATGAGAGTCACTCTTCTTCTCTCTCCTCTTCTCTCTCTTTCAACTCAGCACAAATATATTATTTAATATCTTATAGCTAGTGATGTCATCTTGCACAAATATATTATTTAATGTCTTATAGCTAGTTGATGTCATCTTATTATACTTGCTCTAACGGTCATATTTTCCGCAAGTCTCCCTCACTTTCAAATAATATTTGAAAACTCCCTGTGGTCTGATTTTGGCAAGTCTTTGATATCTGATCGATGCCGAATTTCGAGCCCTAAATCAAAGCTCTTCACCACGTGGGATGAAAAATTGCTCTGTTTTTTTTCGGCACGTCATACACGTGATAAGCTCAAACTGAAAAAAATAAAGAATTTGGTTCCATTTATGCAGGCAACTCTGCTGCAGTCTGTACTGTACATACAACCTCTGGTCGCAGTTTAGACTCGCAAGTCGATGGAATACAACCTCTGGTCGCAGAACGAACCAAGAAAAGAATCATCACACGGCGGGATCAGTGGAGCATCTCGCGATTCCCAAGCTAGCGCCAGACGATGGTCTCGAAGCAGTCGATCCCGTCGAACTCCGGCGCGAATCGCGGCCTCCGCGCCGGACCCTGCTCCGGAAGCTGCGACTGCGAATGCGATTTCCCCTTTCCCAGCTGCTCTGCCTCCGCGGTATGGTCATCCTGCTTCTTGCTCCGCCATGACAACCGGGCCCAGCTGCCGGTGGCGTCGGCGCCGGGGGCGATGTCCGCCGGCGAGGCGCTCAGGATCGAGAAGGCCAGCACCTTGTCCATGGTCGATCAGAGACCGGGTGAAAATCCTGCTGAATCCGCGGTGAAGCCGACGCTTTCTTGCACGCTCCCTGTCTCTGACTTTGCTTCTATCAATCGATTGCTTTGCTTGCGTGATTGGGTTTGGTGGAGGGACCCAAGCTTATATATGGCGACGCATCAAGGGGGAAAGGAAGGTTTGGCCATGGCGGTTCCGTGCGCTGGAGGAGTCCACAATATTCCTGCACGCGGAGGAGAGCCGAGACAGGTCGGGAGAGGAAGAAGGAAGGAGCGAGCGAGGTGCTGACGCACGCGGTGGCGTGCAAGTTACAACTGCCTCGCGCTTTCGCGGGGCGCGCGTTTTCGTGCTCTTTTCTGTGCTGCCTTTGTTTGGCCGGCTAATTCTAGGATCATCGATTTATTAATAATCATCGACATCATTATAAACAAACCTAATAATAAATACTATCTCCGTTCCAAAGCTTAAGATTTATATTTTTTTTTCTAAAAGTCAAACTATATAAAGTTTCACCATGTTTTTAGAGAAAAAACTTAATACTTACAATACGAAATCCATATCCTCTCTGATACAGGATATTTTTACATGGTATCTATATAATATCATAGTTTTTGTTAGTTTTTTCTTAAAGTTTCTTAAAGTTTGGTCAAACTTTCCGTAGCTTGACTTTCCAAAATAAATATAAGCCTTAAGCCTTAGGATGAGGGTAGTAGATACAAATAGGTTTACGGACCACCTAACGACGACTACAAATACTAGGACGAGCCAAAAGAGAGCCGCCGTCCTCGCCCCTTCATCACCGGAGCTGGGCAAAGCTTGTCGTAGTAGAGGACATGAAGTCGTCGTGCTAAAACCATAAAGTACCAGCGCACTAGAGAAGCAACCATCGCCAATGATGACATCCATAAATCGGAAGAGACTGACCCTAACTCACACCAACAAACACGAAAACGGACTAGATTCTAGGAGATCTGCCGGACACACATGACTCCACGCATCTTTCGCCGATGCTAGATGCATCACCGTGGCAAGGATATGGTGGAGAGGACTTTATTCTAACTTTAAGATGTAGCCGTCGCCTCAACATCCTAAGAAACAAATCTAGAAAAAGACCTAAAAAGAATGAGAAACCTCCCACCTAGGGCCCTAGGCCTCAGGAGGTGGAGCAGACCACCGACATCGCTGGCAGGAGTACCCAACCCTAGGTGGGTTTTACGCCGCCTCCACGGCCGCCTCCACGGTCGCCTTTCTCGTGACTCCTAAGGTACCAGTTCGGTTGTTTTAGTGAGGGCAATACTTAACATCCTTTTATTTCGAGGCTGTTTTACTTTCATCCCATTTAACACTTTTTTCCGGATATCTCATTTATAACACTTTTAACTTTGGTAGTAAAATAGTTAACTAGTAAGCCGTGCTTGTTTTTCACATAAAAATAATAGCTGGTAAATGTTTTACAATAAATTCAGTATGGTGGCTAGCACGCGCAGTTGGTCACATATCATGTAAAACACATGTTATTACACAAATCAAATATTCCAGACTTTAATTGATTACATCTTTGCATAGCTCAAGGCGAGCTCAAATATAGCACCAGAAACTAAAATAAATTGACTCCATCAATTCCTCGGGCTTGTTGAGTGTAGAATCACGATCTCAACGCACCTTTATTCAATCTTCAGTTTCTGCATAATACGTGCATGCAAAAAATAATTAATGCTTTGAATGTATTGATAAATTACACCAAAAAGAAAAAATATAACCTATATCTACATTTATAAGAATGTAGATATCTACATACAAAGCATTAACTCTTTTTTCCATGCCAAACGATATCTACATTCTTATAATTGAAAGGTCTATTGAATGTAGACATCGGAATCCACCAAAAAGGATTTCCTCTCTCTTTTCAAAGAAATGTTTTCAAAACTCTATGGCGCACATGGACAAATTTGAACACCTTCAATAGACCTTTCTATTTCAACCTAATGCATGAGTGCTAAGAAACCTTCAACACAGACATACCCCATTGAGGAGTAATCCGTGTGTTTTCCATTCACTTTCACCCTTGTACGATTCCAACGACACACACTCCATAATCAGGCAATTCATAGGTCGCAAAATCTCATCTTGATCATGATCCTCTATAGGGAAAACCACACAAACCAATCATAAGATTTACTCATATCAAGTTCAACAGCCAGCAAACTATCATGGCGTCCTTTTTGTATGCATCAAGTGAGTGATATCATAAGAAAATATCATATTATCGTGATCAACCAGCCTAGGACAAAAACAAATTATGTTGGAAAAATTATATTTGGTAAAATAATTTTGAGATAATTAATAAGGACCTTCGATATCAACTTGTATTAGACATTACAAAGGCTTATTAGACAAAATTCCAAAAGTCGTTGTTCTAGATTGTTTACCTTGGGAATTAAGACAATGGTATAATCTAGAAGAAAATTTTATTTTGGACGTTGATTTAAGATAGAATGAACACCAAACAGCTCACGATCATGAACAATTTCTATGTTGAGTCCAAATATTGTGTTCTTTGCGGAGAACAAACTGAGGAATCTATGAAGGACACATTTTTCTCAAGTTACGTCATTTACATGGGCATTCAAGATGAAACTAGAGGTTTGATTGATGCAAATACATATTGTCTCTATATATTTGATCTGCATATTGCCTCTATATATTTGACATGTTATAATGCCACCAAGAAGGAACCACGCAGCAGACAGAGAAGATGGCCGGAAAAAAGAAGCTAGTGACCTTCTCAATAAACCTAGTGAGCATCAGAGGCATCGGGAAATGAAAGGTCCTTGTTCAACGAATCTAGTGCCCTCCTCTATCACTACCATATCGGCTGAATCCACATGGCATTCCACTTGGTACTGATGAGCTGCGAGAGATGTCTGGTCGATCGAGATTCTTGAACTGAAGTAGAGCTTGACGGCCTTGTCAGTGGATGAAATGAGCTCATACTTGTCTTCTCGGTAGTTTAGATAGGACAATATTTTGTTGGTCACCATACTTTTCCATGCCGATTCGTAGATTAGTAGTCAAGAGGGTAAAATAGTTTCACCGATAAAGTGGACCAATATTATACGTTGGTCTGATTTTGTGAAGTCTCCGGTCTGTCTGATTTACCAGGTGGGATAGGCTTAATTCTTTGTTGCAAGGCCATGAACACGACGCGTTTCTTTTGCACGCTCACTACGACCTGTAGATTGTGGGCATCCTGTTGTTTGTCTGAACATCTCCATCGCAGAAATCATCAAGGCTTAATTAAGAGGTAATAACATCCTTAGTCCCACAACTTGGGTACTGGGTGCAGATTAGTCCCACAAGTTGTACTAGTCGATTCGGCAGTCCCACAAGTTGTCAATCCGAAACTAACTCGCACAAATAGTCCGATACGTGATTCTTGTGCAAAACAGACTCACGATTGCTATTTGCAGATACCCCCTCCGAAACCCTCTGTTTGTAAATCCATACTAGGATAGCTCACCGGTATGAGTTAGAAGCATTCCCCAATCCGAACCTAGACTAGCGGCGGCGACGGTATCCGGCGAGTCGTGAGACTGAGGGCGACGGTGTCCGGCGAGTCCGGAGATTAAGGGCGACGGTGCGGGGATCGTGGAGTTAGTCCAGATGGGTTCGATTAGCACCTTTGATGGCCAGCATCATGAGCTCGCAGGTGCCATGGGCGGTCGAAGCAGCGACGGCGATGGCTGGGTGAAGATGGCCGGTGAAAATTACTTGAACCCGATGGTGACGGCCGGGTGAAGATGTCCATGGCAACGAGAATGGTCTGCTTGTTTCTCTGCTTCGTTCTCTACTTGTTGCTCTGCTTCATTCGTCAGAGCAAAGCTCTGTTTGTCAAAGCAATGCTCTATTCGTCAGGTAGCTTATTTTAATTTTTTTATTTGTGCTCTTTTGTGTTTGGATAAGGAAAAATTGGAGCATGGTGATCAGTACCAGCACGAGTACCCCAACCAGAGTAGAAGAACAAGTGAAGCTTGCGAGGAAGACAGAGCACATGTATTCTATTTCAATACGATAACTGGACTTCAAATTCAGTTACAGAGAGTGAAGACTGAGCAGAAAAAACTCTAGAAATATCATAGATAGGACATGAGAAGGAGAGATAGACTAAATTGTAATGTGTAACAAAGATTTCTCCTTGTAGTATCAGCATTTGTTTAATGTGCTATTGCACTGAAATTTGAGTGTACTGTTGCACAAGTTAATGAAATTTGACTACTATTGTAGCTAGAATCAGAGTAATATTGAGTGTACTGTTGCACAGTAATACTGAGTTAAATTTGAATGTACTGTTGCAACTGAATTTGATCTAAATTTGACTGAATAAAAACATGAGCTAAACTTGAGTAAAACAATGACAAGGGCAACTGAATTTGTACACTAAAATGGAACTTAATTTGTACACGACAAGGGCAACCATCTGTGATAATATTAGTTCATCACCAATGCAGACAAAGAATGTGTACAATGTCAGCAAAGAAGGAGAAAAAATCTACTACAGAAGCAGCGAGACAAGATAAAACATGGAATAGAGCTCAAAGAGATAAACACATTGAGTTTGTACATTCACATAAACAGAGCTCAAATTGAGCAGGTTTGACACTTAGATAACATCAATACTTGGTGCATTCTGACTTAATGAAAATTCTTGCACATTGAGATCGGGAATTACGTGAGCATTCCCCAACAGTGGTTATAGCTACCATCGATTCAGATTATATACTTTTTTTATAAAGTACAAATTGATACTTGCTTGGTACTGGAGTATTCAGATTGGCCACCATAAGCACAACAAGTTGGAAAAAATAATGACATACTTTCCTGACTATAAATGTTTACAAATCAGTAGTAAACACATACTTGTCATAATAAATGTAGATTTTGTCCTTGACAAATCAGTTCTGACCTGGTTTCTACTGTGATGTGCTCTACTGTGTTGTGTCAAATATGTGCTGGATGTTTTCAAAAAGCTATTGACTATTGTCAAATAGCTGCTGGACGTTTGACAAAAATATAAGACATTGAAATATGGATTAAGAGGAGCATTAACATAAGGTATAATGTCGCAGGATTTTTATAGTGGCACAAATTCAAAGTAACAGTTTACAGAAAAATCCCAAATCCACCAATTCTTGAACAAGACATGGACACAAATGCCTAACTGAAAGTAGCACCTAGAAATCATCAGTGGCTGGTGCATTTTGACTGATAGGAAATTCATTCACATTTAAATCAGGAAGAACTTCATCATTTAAATCTGGAATTTCACCTCTCCGTCCCTCATCACCAAACAAGAGGTAGTGTGCACGTCCAGGGCCTGTTTTGTATCCTCTTTTAGCTGCTCTTATTGTTTCAGCAGCTGTCATTTCATTTGCTTGAGCACTAGCAGCTGTAGTAGCATCAGCAACTCTTTTCTTGCCATTTCCTCTGCCTCTTCCTTTGCCCCTGTTGCTGCTGCTTTCTTGTTGCTTTGTTGTTGCTTTACCTTTGGATACTTCTCTATTTTTTGTACCTCTTCCTCTGGATCTTCCCCTCAAACTACCTCTAGACGAAGCTGTTGTGATCCTCACTCTAGTTTCAGGAATTGTGTCTCTAGCATCTACCACAAAGGCATTTTCAGGCAAAGGGCCAAGTACCCTACTAATTGGCACAAGATTCTGCTCCTGCAAAATTTGTGGTGCAATAATCATGTGATGCAAAAATGCAAATAAGAAAACATATATGTAAAAAGAGAAGAAAGCATTACTTCTTGGCCCAAACTGTAGACCATGCTTTCATTCAGATGTGTAGGATCCATACTAGGGTTGCGACTATGTGGAATTACATGCTGCACATATTAACAAGGAATAGTGTAAGGCATAATAATGGTGCTCAGTTAATATAAGGAATTGCTCAGTAAACAAGCAATGTACCTCAACAATGTATGGGAGATCTAAATCATCATCTTCCTACACAATAAGCTCTCTCTGCTCTTTTAGTTGTCTTTCAACAAATTTGTCGTGTCCTTTTTTATTGTGATCAGGTTTGCCACAAACAAAACAGTGCATAGTGACTCCAGACTTGGTAAGTATTTTCACACCTTTCTTTTCTTTTTCCTCAGGTGTTTTTTTCCTGTTCTTCTTGGGCCTGCCCATAACTTTGGTAAACAAAGGTGGATGAATGACCACAACATTCATCTTTTGCCAAAATGGTCTGCCTCTAAGTGGAGCCAACTTGAACTGATAAGCTTTGAAGTAGGTATCAATTGTGTAGCAACTATGGACTAGGGATTCGGGGTTAATCCTATCATTCCTACAACAAGCTATTGCATGATGGCATGGAATCCCAGTTAGCTGCCACCTCTTACAATCACATGTTTTTGTGTTGAAATCTACAGTATACCCTTGCTCCAACTCTAGCGAGCTAACATGATATAACTTGTTGTCCGCAGGTGTGACTCTGCATTGAGTACTCCATTCAGTAAATTTGTCCATTTTTTCTTTATTTTTGGACAAATTCTTCCACTCCATTTCATTGCATCTTTTTCTTTTCCATGCACTCTTTGTAGAATCTTGTAGAAGATAGATTCAAGCATGGACAAGAAAGGTAACTCCCTAGATTCATTGATATAGCTGCAACAAAATAAATGGAAAAATAGGTAGATGTAGAATTAGAAGCCTGACTTGTTTAATATTGGTAAATGCTAGAACTTCATGTGAAACAAAATAAATCACCTGTTGAACACCTCTGAATGATTATTCAGTAACATGTCGCACTTGGGAAATTCTTGGAAAAGGCCTTTATCCATGTACTTGGCACTAACTTTTCAATCCACTCATAAGCTTGTGGTTTATCAGCCTTCATTTTTTCCATATTTTTCTCCCATTGTACAACACTAGTTGACCTAGCAATTGCCCACAAGTCATTCTTTAAGGTTTCCCCCTTATGACCTGCCTTTTGGAAGTTCTAGAGCAAGTGCCTTACACAAAACCTATGCTCTGCATCAGGCCACACTTTTGTTACAGCATTTATGAGACCCTACAATCATGTGGTCAAAGAAATTAGGAAGAATTTATATACATTTCACTACTATTTTCATGTGATAAAATAAATAAGGAAATAAAACACAAACCTTCTGTTTGTCACTCATTATGGTCCATGGTGAGGTGTTGGTGATGTTCAAGTCATTTTTTAGGTTAGTGAGGAACCACTCCCATGAGCTTGTACATTCCACTTCAACTAAACCAAATGCGTCAGGATAAATGCAATCATTTGGGTCAATCCCTACAACTGTAAGAAGGCATCCTTTGTATCTAGTTTTTATGTGGCAACCATCAGTACATATTAGTGGCCTACAACCTGCTAGAAACCCTCTTTTGCAAGCATCATAACTCCAGTAGCAAGTAGCCAAATGTTCCTTATGTTCTGGACTACTAGGATCATTCACAGAATTAGTTGACACAAAGAATGTAGAGCCAGGATTACTCCTCTGAAGCTCATTCCCGTAATCATGCAGCAGCCTAAATTGCTCCTCCTCATCTCCATGAATTTCCAACAATGCTGCTTTCCTGGCTCTCCCCAACTTCCACTTCGCTAGGGACATATTGAATTTCCTTGTCACCTTTGCTTGAAAACCATTCACATCAAGCTTTTGATTATCTCTGAATTCATTAATAAATTTCTTTTTTAGCATATTTGCAGTGAGTGCTCTCAGTTCCCACACTCTCTCACATCTGTGATTCCCTTCATATGCATTTAGTACAAAGCCACCATACCTACTATCCTTTGCAGCTTTAAAGTACCAACTACATCCTCCATCACAATCACCATCACAAACAGCTTCCAACCTTCTCTAGTCATTCTTGATCTTCCTGATTCTTACTCTGTTTCTGATAGTATATGCTGCTAGAGCTTTCATTACCTCCTCAACACCACTAAACACCATCCCTGTTTTGAAGATTGGATTATCCATGTCAACCTCTGGATTGAATGCCCTAATCTTGTGCTTCAACTTCTCTCTTTCTTCTCCTATCAGATTCAGGTCTTCGTCCTCCAGAGCCTCCTCATCTTCATTTTCTTCTACTATTTCTTTCTCATCATGATCATTCACTTCTTTGTCTACATTATCTAGAAATAGGTCATCATCCCCGTCTTCAGCGTTGAAGTCACTGTCATAAATGCTGCAATCGGTGTCACTCTCACTATCATCAAGTTGCACTTTCTCTTCTAAACCAGCATCTGGCCACACTTGCTCTTCAAAAACCTCATCAACATGCATTTGCTCAGCTAATCCACCATTTGGCTGCACTTGGTCTTCTAAAACCTCGACAACATGTGGCTGCACTTGCTCAGCTAATCCACCATCTGGCTGCACTTGGTCTTCTAAAACCTCGTCAACATGTGGCTGCACTTGCTCAGCTAATCCATCATCTGGCTGCACTTGGTCTTCTAAAACCTCGACAACATGTGGCTGCACTTGCTCACCTAATCCACCATCTAGCTGCACTTGGTCTTCTAAAACCTCGACAACATGTGGCTGCACTTGCTCAGCTAATCCATCATTTGGCTGCACTTGGTCTTCTGAAACCTCGACAACATGTGGCTGCACTTGCTCAGCTAATCCATCATCTGGCTGCACTTGGTCTTCTAAAACCTCGTCAACATGTGGCTGCACTTGCTCAGCTAAACCGCCTTCAAGCTGCATTTGGTCTTGTAAAACCTCATCAACATGAGGATCCACCTGCTGTACTAAAACCTCATTTGCATGCACTTGTTGTGCTACATCGTTAGATGTCCATGGCACTCTCCTAGGGCTGATGACACCAGGAATGAAAGGCCCTTCCGTGAGGATCACATCATGTCTCAAGTTTCTGAGAAAATTATTATGATCAATGTATAACACATGTGTCTTATGTGACTTTCTAACTTTAACCATCTCAACATAGTGCGCTTCCCTGTCAACTGGTACCAAACCATCAGTAATGTCTTTCCCTGGCAAACACTAGTACACCTGAAGTTTTCCGTCCCTCTGACAGCCCAGATATCTCAGTATTTCATCAATACATGCAACTGACCAACTCTGAGCACTACAATTGTCAAATACAGCAGTAGATGCACAGACATACGACAAGTTCTCTTTTAATCCACAAAAGAAACCATTGTGGCATACTTCCACTGAAAAAAGATCAGAATTGGCTCCTGCATTTAACACTAAAAAAGAGCAAAAATTCAGAGAGAGAAAATATATAATGCACAGTACAACTATAATATTTAAGGAGAGAACATGGCATTAAGTTGCACAAAATTCAGATATGGAATCATTCTATTACATGGTTATATTTTGAAATGATTCTAATCATATTGGTTCGGTCACAGGCTCACATGTACCAACTATGGATACAAAAATATACCATGTGAAAACTTCATACCTTTTTCAAACTAAAAATCAGGTAACGAAATCGAAAGAAATACGTTCAGAAACTACCTAACCTGAATATCATAGTGTATTCCAAAATTTATAAAGAAACAGTGTATGGCAAGATTTGTAAAAAAACTAACTAAACTGAATATCTCAATAATAGTTATGCATGCATTAAAACATAAGCATCATGAATCACTGTTGAGAACTGGAATATTAGGTTGTGTCATGAACAGCAGAGACAAGCTACAAAATAACCTGAGACTAACAAAACATAAGCAATTTCTTCTAGAACCCCTGAATAGCAAACTCTCAAACATATCGTACATACATTCCTCTGCTTGCTATAAGAAAACACTAAAATAATCAGTGACTCAGTTAAAATTTCAGACTATATGCGAACTCAAACAGAGAAAACCCCTGAACAGCAAACTCTCAAACAGATCTTACATCCATTCCTCTGCTTGCTACAAGAAAACACTAAAATAAAAAGTGACTACCAACAGCAAGTTCAGTTAAAATTTCGGACCATAGCCCAATTGAAACAGAGCAATCTTGCTCAATTCTTCTAGTCCTCATCCTATCCATCTTCAACAATAGAAGGACTGAATAAAGGAATGAAATTTGATGGAATAATTCAACCGAAACTAAAAGGCACGTTTCACTCAACTGGTCGTAAACTGTGAGGTGGATCCGTCTCAAACTAGGCATGAACCGCTCCTAAAAATACAATTTTGTTTTTGTGGGACATACGTAAGCCTAGATGTCCACTAAACTTCAAGTATGGTGACTGCAGCGCAAACTCCAGATTCTGCTGGGTGCTTCCCGAATTAATTAGTAGAGCAAGGATTTTTGGCTGGACGGTAAAATTAGTTTCTTGCCATGATTTCCTGGACGCTCCTATAACTGCAATTACTCGAAGAATTGCAAATGTAAGACTAATACTGTGACTTTTCCACCGCTCAGAATTCATTATCACATCTGAATCACAAGGGGGAAACCCTACCAACATCCAGCGCAATCGATCATGAGGAGTTCGGGAGAGGAAAATTCGACAGTACCATAGCCCGGCGGATCTTCTTTCCAATCGCGGTAGTGTAGTTCTGGCGGCATCTCGTCGAGAATGGCGCCACTGAAGGTAGAGAGAAGGGGCGGCGCCGTCTGCTTCCTCGGCGCCCACGGGAGAAACGACGAAGAACGACGCACATGGATACTAGCGATAAATTAGCTACAGGTGCGCGCGAAGCGGTTGCAAAATACGTGAAAGGACCTTGGCTCTAAATGACAGTTTTGGAGGGGGTATCTACAAAATGCGATCGTGAGTCTGTTTTGCACAGGAATCACGTATCTCACTGTCTGTGGGAGTTAATTTCGGATTAGCAACTTGTGGGACGGCGGAGGCGAGTTTTGCAACTTGTGGGACTAATCTGTACCTAGTGTGCAAGTTGTAAGACTAAGCGTATTATTACCTCCTTAATTAACTAGTCTGAAACATTTCTCTGAACTTTGCAAAACAGAGAGGCTGGATCAAACAGAGTTTTGTTTCAGTATGTCCAATGTGGACACAAAGTCGATTAGCTTAGGAACTGGAAAGTACGTAGTAGTATAAGAATTTGGTTACAATTATACAGGTTATAACTCTGTAGTCTGTACATGCAGCGTGTGGTGGCAGTTAGAAACGCAAGTCAACGAACGAAAGAACACGCCTTTCCAGCAAACGACCCAAGAAACAATCATAGAGAGAGCATCTCGTCTCGTGATTATACCCCTATATCTAGCGCCAGACGATGGTCTCGAAGCAGTCGATCCCGTCGAACTCCGGCGCAAACCGCGGCCGCCGCGCCTCTTCCCTCACAGGAAGCTGCGCCCGCGACTTCTGCTGCTCTGGCTCCGAGGTGTGATCATCCTGCTTCTTGCTCCGCCACGACAGCCGGGCCCAGCTGCCGCCGAAGACGTCTGCGCCGGGGGCGATGTCGGCCGGCGAGGCGCTCAGGATCGAGAAGGCCAGCACCTTGTCCATGATGGATCAGAAGCCGGTTGAATCCGCGCGCGGTGTAGCCGACTGACGCTGTCTGTCTCTGACGACTTCTCCTCAACGAATTTGTTGCTTTGCTTGCTTGATTGGGTTTGGTGGAGGGAAGGAGGGAACCGGACCCAGCTTATATATGGCGAAGCATCAAAAGATGGGTGGGAAAGGAAGGTTTGGGCATGGCGGTTCCGTGCGCTGGAGGAGTCCACAATAGTCGTGGACGGAGGAGGAAGAAGGTCGTGACGCACGCGGTCGTGCTCTTTTCTGTGCTGCCTTTGTTTTGGCCGGGTAATTCCGTGGCGGCTTGAAGCGTAATATTTTAATTTGGCAACAAAGTTTTTCTTAAACTGAAGTGCCTGGCAAAATAATATTATAGTTCTTCTCTTTTCTCAGTTTTAGTTAGGGAAAAGAGGGTCGTCTGACATCTTTTTTAAATACTTCAAAAAAATAAAATTAAACAATACTTCGGTTTAAAAACTGTACTATTTATTGGATCCAAACACCTCAAAGTATTTCATACTTCAGTATTTTTAGAAATCAAAGTAGTCCCTCAGTAATTCAAAAATAATTTGATGCCAAATCGGGGTCTTAACTACCTTTTGTTTTGAGGGGTTTTTCCTTTTATTTATCTCATTAAACACTTTATCTTTGGTAAAATCATTAACTAGTGAACCGTGCCCAATTTTCATATTAAAAGAATTGTGGGTAAATATTTTACATTAAATTCTATTTGGTGGCTATTTTACATTACATTAAAAAGGGAAACCGGGGCGGAAGACCCTGTTGATCTAAAAAAACCTTAATACTTAAATAAACTGACCGCCCAAACCTACTACGTAGTGATATCCCGATGCTATATATGTCGTTCATGTGAACCTCAATATCCCAAACATCGCTACGAATGCCACTGAACACATACCCTTCCACCATGTACATGCAAGAATGTTAGTCTCTTTACGCACTTGGATTGGAAGACATTAGAAATTGTCTGTTAGGTGTAGCCTAGTACTATCTACACATGAACCAAATGGTGACACCCACCATTAGAAATTCGTTCTTGCCTTTCTTGACTTGCTTGATGAGGGTAGACCTCTGACAAACTTGGAATCGTTTTTCAGAAGAATGGTTAAACAAAAGATTGAGACGTTGGTGCACTTTATCGATGTGGCGGCAAGACAACGTGGTAAACTAAATTGGTGTTTACTGGGGGACGAAGACACCAAGTTTTATCATGCAAGAGCCTCTGCCAGATTAAGAACCAGCCAGATTAAAGTGATTCAACATGATGGAATGCCACATTACACATAAGAAGCCAAACAGAAAATTCTGTCTCACTACTTCAGATGCATCATGGAAACCACTGCCTCTTGTACTCATTTAGTTGATCTTCATCAATTATACACGAACTTGGTTAATCTAGAGAGGCTAACACACCCTTTTTTTTTCCGAAACAGACATTTTACATGCCATTAAGGAGATTCCACGAGATAAGAGCCCTGGACCGGATGGTTTTAGTTCGGGGTTTTACCAATATTACTGGCACATCTTCAAGAAAGACATACGGACTTTCTTTGAACAATTCTTCCAAGGAGAGCTGCAGCTTGAGGGGATTAATAGATCTCATATGATACTTCTCAGGAAAAAGGAGAATGACAACTCGGCTAGTAGCTACAGACCCATTTCGCTCCTAAACTACACAGTCAAGTGGATTACCAAGGTCTTGGCTGCAAGACTTCAGACAGACCCGGCCCCTCGCGATACCCCCTCCCCTCGCGACGCTCCCCAGGGCGCCGCCGAGGGGACTTCAGCCGCCGCCAGAGGCCCCATCCAGATCCAATCGCCGCCGCTGCCGCGGCGAGGTGGCGGCGGGCCTAGCTACCGAAGGTGGCTGGGGGGCGGTGCGTCGGAGGCGGAAGCCGGAGCTGCTGGGGCGGCGGCGGCGGAGGCTGACGCGAGGACCTGGGCGGCGTCCCTTGGTCAGGGTGGAGGCAGCGGTTCCTTGTGGTGGCGATCTGGTGGAGGAGGTGCCGGTGATGGGATTCCGCTGGAAGACCTAGATCGGTTCTCTAACCCTAATTGCCTTCTCGATCCGTTCTCCGGTATCCGGTCGGCGGTGTGGGATCGTTGTGTCGGATCTAATAAAGGAGGTGGTCCTTTGATTTCTTTCGCACGAAGACGAAGATCTGCTTGATGTCTGCCCTCCTTGATCTGGTCTGGAGAGGCGGGTTCCGGAAGGCTCTGCCGGCGAACTCCCATGGGCGTTTCATGCCTGGAGATTGCTGGATCGAAAGGTATTCGGTCGCGCGCACCTTGTTTTTCTGGCCGTTTGGTTTCAGCGGGAGCGTTGCGAAGCTCTGTTGTTTGTTCCCACCAAGTGCCATGCTTTGAGCCATGGTGATGTCAGATGCGGAGAATGTCAGGAAAGCGGAAATTTGAGGGTAGCAATGGTGATTTTTGTTCTTGTGGCGACGGAGATCTGGCTGCGTGATCTGGGACCCATTGCAGCGACTGTTGGTGCGGGAAGACAACACAGGGGAGTCCCCAATCTTATCTTGCAGGGTGAAAATCCAAGGTCTGGCCTTAGCTGGTTGTGCCTGGCAATGACCTTGTTGAAGGCATTGTTTTGTGAGTAAGGACTTTCTCCAGGGTGAAAACCTATGACCTTTGGTCGGGCAACGACGGCGCTTGGGCACTGTTTCCTTCTTGAAGGCGTTGTTATTGGAGTGGAGGACTACTGGTGTTGTTCTGATGGTGTCACTGTCGTTTCTTTGAGGATTAGTTCTCTGTAGCGGGACTTTTCTCTTTTGTAATTTCTCTTTCTTTTTTCTGAGCTGTGTGCATCCGTAGAGCCGCTAGGGCATGCGTTGTTGCAGAGGATGGGTGTAATTGGTGTCCTTGTGATATTAATATATACTCTTTTCCAAAAAAAAAAGTTATCAAGCTGCTGGTTGACGAAGATCAGTCCGGCTTTGTCAAAATGTGGTGTATTGCAGACAACTTTATGTATGCGATGGACTTGGTCCAAACTTGCAGGAAAAGGAAAAAAGAAAGCCATGATACTAAAGTTGGATTTCAGTAAGGCTTTGACGTTGTATCCTAGGATGCCTTATTCTCAATCATGCGGGCTAGAGGCTTCGATGATAAATGGATCATGTGGATTAAAGAGCTGCTTCAGTCGGCAAAAACTGTTGTTCTTCTAACTAGTCTTCTAGGAAATTTGATTTGGATTAAGAGGGTTTTACGACAAGGGGATCCGTTGTCGCCACTGTTGTTTATTGTGGTAGTAGATGTTCTGCAAAAGGCAGAATGAACAAAAATAACCCAAACTCAAAAGGATTTCACAAAATGACCCATCTGGAAAACTATTTTCCTGGACTAACCCTTTGGGTAGCGCCTAACATCTAGGCGCTACACTCTACAGTGTAGCGCCTTTCAGCTAGGCGCTATGCCCCCTGCCAGCGTGGCAACGCCTGGCCCCTCCCTGGCCCCACCCGGCCGTGTGACGCCCGGGCGCTATGCCTGGGGAGAGTAACGCCCAGGCGCTATGCCCAGGTGTAGCGCCTATCTGATAGGTGCTACACATCAAAGTGTAGCGCCTACTCAGCAGCCCGCAGCCCCCCTCCCCACCCCGACCCATTCGGTTGCCCAGCCATTAGAAGAAGAACAAGGAGGTGCCGGCGGTTCCTCCTCCCCTCTCTCTAAAATCCACTCCTCAAATCCATCAGATCTGAGAGATTTCACCGTTGTTTTTCTCCCCCATTCCTCCCTCAAGGTAATCCCCTCCTTTTCCCTCTCTTTCATCCAATAAATCTTGCACATTATCCTCAAACCCTAGATGTAGTTGGATTCATAATATGGACTATTTGTGCATGTTTTTAGTTACTTGGTAGTTATAAATTAGTTGTATTTGATGGGGAATGAAAGTGTGTTGTTGATTTGCATTGTATATGATGGTTGTATATGGATTTCTATGGATGTTTGAATAATATGCTACCATATTCTTTGTAGTTTATTGTATAAATTCAAACAATGGCCACATACCACACACATTTTATTGATGTTTGGAATATATATGTAGGATGGTGTGGCTACTTGAGGATTACTATGATCATCAACACCGGGCATACTTGATGGCGGAGAAGAATATGGTAATAAAACCATGGTTGAACTTCTTTGCTTTTATTTTTCTATTGATTTAATTGTGTTGGAAAAACCATATTGTTCGATCTTGTATGTATGCAGAGGCTTCGTCCCCTCAAGATTCGGTCTCATGGCGCGTCTTTGAATGACATGCCGTACGACGAGCGGTACACCGAGTACATCAAGCGGCTAGGCCTCCTCCCTTTCATCACGCTTGTGAGCCGGACGACGCCGAACCTCAACGCGGCTGCTATCACCGCACTTGTCGACCGGTGGAGGCCGGAGACGCACACTTTCCACCTCCGGACCGGCGAGATCACTCCTACTCTTCAGGATGTTTCCATGATCTTTGGACTTCCTATCGTGGGGGAGCCTCTCTGTATGAGCACAGATTCCGATGGGTGGCGCAATGCGATGCATCTAATTATTGGCATGGCTCCTAAAGAACTTGAAGATAAGAGCAAAGATAGAGTCCCAGCAGGCGCAACATATGCGTGGATCGTGGATAACTTTAGGGAATGCCCGAACCCCGCCGAGGTTGAGGTGATCGAGACACATGCTCATGTGTACGTGTGGTATGTCCTTTCTACGACTCTGTTTGCTGACAGCGGAGGTAGGACCGCTCAGTGGATGTGGCTGAAGGCACTAGCAAACTGGGATAGCAATATCAGCTGGGGTTCGGCGGCTCTTGCCTACTTGTATCGGCAGGTAATCACATGTGCAGTCTACATTCATTTGTATATGTCAAGTCCACACATATGCTATACTGACCTCGTTTTTGTTCACTTGCAGTTGGACGATGCCTGTCGTAGGGAAGGAGGAAATGCCGGAATAGGTGGTGCTATGGTTCTTCTCTCGATATGGAGCTGGGAACGCTTACCAGTTGGTCGTCCAAAAGAGGTGGGCCACCATCCTTGGCCAGCGTATAATAGAAACCCTCTACGCCTCCCGACTTGGGCTTACAAGTGGGACGTGGTATCGGAGATGACAAGCGATGTTGATGCCATGTACCTCAAGTACACGGACGAGTTTGATGTGATTACGCCCGAGCAGGTAGATGTTTATCTATACGTCATTATCCATAATATTTACTTCACGAGTCAAAATCCATACCAAACATGTTCTTTTGATATGTTGCAGGTGGAGTGGGAGCCTTATGGTTGTGGGGACGAGTTTGGTATTGCTCCCGGGTTTGATATTAACCCGAAGTGCTTGGAGGAACAATCTCTCTGGCTCATGTGCTGCCCATTGATTTGCAATTGGGCGGTTGAGTTTCATATGCCACAACGGGTGATGAGGCAGTTCAGGTTGTTTCAGTGCAACCCTCCCGTGTGGAAGGACACCGACAAGGAGCTTCATCGGTTAGTTAGCATGAGAACTTGTGCTCAATTGCTTTGGATGGTACTAACATGGTTCTTTGTTGTTGTTCAGGTTGGACAGAAAGAGGCAGAGGAAGATCAAGAATTGGGATCACCATCATAGGAGGCACGTCATGGATTTCCTCATTTGTGTGGAGAATGCTCGACGAACGGAATGGAATAGTGGAAGAGCACATTGCCCAGTTGCATTTAACAACTACTTCCATTGGTTTCTTGGTAGTACCCGTGTCTCCATTTGCCCGCCGTCCTATGAGGAAGAAATATTGGACGAGCCAGTCCAGTTCGATGAACTTGCCTACACTCAGTACAACCGGCAGGTCAGGGGAGGGACCGACATCCCGCTTTCTTCCTCACTCAACTTTGCGGTAAAGTTATCATTGCCTTCGCATTAATTTCCTTGCACTGTCATCTCTTTCTTGCCTAACATGTTCTTGTTCTTGACTCTGTAGAGAACGGAGGTAAAGAAATATGCCGACGATGTCGAGGAGATTCTTTTTTCTGCCCCTAAGGGGAAAAGGGGAGAAGGCATGATACGAAACTTCCTTAAGGTATGAATGTGAGACTTCCTCAAGATAGGCATGTTCTTGGTTTGACTTATGTTGTTATTTATTACAGCGCTCGGCCCAAAAGATGCGTCGCTTATCTAACGTGGTAGGTTGCCGTGATCTCGAGTACACAACCCCGTCCGGTTCTAGGTCCAAGTCGACTACTGATCCATCGGCCCATCTTCAGGATGATGTTGAGGATGACACCACTTCGGCGATTCGTTCGGAATATGAGGTATGGCGCAACCTTACATGCATTTAGTGCTTTATGTTTCCCATGCATTTCTCATAGCCATACAATCTTACATGTAGTTGCCTCATATGGAGAATGAGACTGAGGAGGAGTACCGGATTCGTTCCGCATACCAGCTGAAGCCAAGGAAACAGTTCAATCGCTGGACGCCGGACGACTTTCGTAACAAGGGAAAGGCCAATGTTGTCGAGGACGAGCCGCCACGGAGGTCAAGAGCGACTAGGAGGACGATAGGCCTACAGTATGATGATGAAGATGAGTCGTAAGAAGAGGAGGTGACAAAGAAGATACCTCCAAGGAGGGGCCGAGGCCCAAGGACGCGTGGACGGAAGTAGGTCATGTATGGCACAATGTTGATGATGATGCACTAGGTTTGAGACTATGTATGGGTTGATGTATGGCACTATGTTGATGTTTGAGACTATGTTGATGTATGACAATTTGTTCACGTTGTTTGAGACTATGTTGATGTTATTTGAGTATATGTGCAGTTTGAGTATATGTTGTTTGAGTACATGTTGTTTGAAACTAGTATAACAAGTGTTGTTTGAGTACATGTTGTTTCAGGAGTGTAGCGCCTGTCTGATAGGCGCTACACATCAGAGCATAGCGCCTATCAGACAGGCGCTACACCCTGACTTGGAGTTTTCCTCCGCCAGCGAACTCTCGATTTGCTCTCAGTATGCTCCTGTTAGTTTTGGGGCAAATTAAATCTGCTAGCATAGCGCCTAGCAGAACGACGCTACACAAGCATAGCGCCTGTCTGCTAGGCGTTATGCTAGCAGATTTCGTTTGCCCCAAAACTAACAGGAGCATACAGAGAGCAAATCCAATCTTCGCTGGCGGGGAAAACTCTAAGTCAGGGTGTAGCGCCTGCCTGATAGGCGCTACACATCAGAGCATAGCGCCTATCAGACAGGCGCTACACCCTGACTTAGAGGTTTCCACCGCCAGCGAAGATTGGATTTGCTCTCTGTATGCTCCTGTTAGTTTTGGGGCAAACGAAATCTGCTAGCATAGCGCCTAGCAGACAGATGCTATGCTTGTGTAGCGCCGTTCTGCTAGGCGCTATGCCTTGAAACTGTGTTCAGACCAAACATTTCCCTGTTTTGAGACTTTAACATGACAAACATTACACAAGGCAAATAAAAGACGAGGGATAGCAGTTCATGACATACTCAAATAGAAGCATATCAAACATGGTGTTCATGCCCTTAAGGGGCTTTACATACTAATAGTTCGACATCACACTAATTTCACACACATCATCCATCGTTCATACACGAGCTCCCGGTTACATAATCTAAAGCATAGGTCCTTTGCCCTTCCTCTTCTTCTCTTCCTCTTCCTCCATGGAATGCCACGCCGCTTGATGAAGCCTTTCCCTCTCCGCAGCACGAGCCTCCTTAGCTTGGCGCTCCTCTTCCTCCTCTTTCTTGCGGATCTCGTCATTACGTTCCTTGCGCTTCCTCTCCATGTCCTCGTCACGCAGCCGTTCTTGGTAGCGCCTTCTTCTTTTGGCAAAATCGATCTCTTGGATAGCCTTGTTGGATTGAGGTTGCTCAAGGTCTATCCAAGTGTAGTACCTGCATACCGGAGGGGGAGACTACAAGAAAATAGTGCATGTTAGAGGATATGCTATGGAATAGTTTGGGACACATGAAGAACTAAAAATCTTTGAGCATACCCGTGGCTTGTCGTATGGGTTGCGGCTACGCTCGGGAGAGCGGTTGTAGTTGGCACACATGAAGAACTTCTTTCCCCAACTATCGGAAAAGTAGTCTTGGGATTCCTTAACAGTGCAATCGGTTCCACACCAACAAATAGGAACCTCCTTCCCATGGGCCTCAGAAGTACGAAACGCCTGTCGTGGCCTTTCCTCTTGGTCCGCGCAAGGTGGCCTAGCATTGGCCCTCATCTTCCTCTCTTCCTCTTCCTTCTCCTTTTGCCTCTTCATCTCTTCCTCTTCCTTCTCCTTTTGCCTCTTCCTCTCTTCCTCTTCCTTCTCCCTTTTCCTCTTCCTCTCTTCCTCTTCCTTTTTCTTCTTTCTCTCGTCCTCTTCGTCCTTCTTCTTCGCCAAGTCTCGAGCAAGTTGAACTACCTCTTCAAATGCCTTCCTCTTCTTCTCTTCTTCTTCCTCCTTCCTCTTCTTCTCTTCTTCTTCCTCCTTCCTCTTCCTCTCTTCTACCACCTTCATAGCATTCGCCCAGATAGCCGAGTAGTTCACACCATCCCCATCATTGCCCTTGTTGGGTTGAGTCGCCATACCTATTATAAGAACAAAAGCTACAAGTTAGTAAAGGATGCAATGAATGTGAACAATAATTGATTCAATGAAATAAGTATAGTAGGTAGTAACATAAGCATGCAAGTATGAATATTCCATCCGTACCTATTAACATAAGGATTTGGTCCTGCCAAGTAACCTAACATACTAGACGTGTTAAAACCGCCACGCCCTCTTCCTCTTCTAAGCCCAAGTGATTGACCTCTTTGTTGTCTAGGAGCTTGTTGGCTTGGTACTTGTTGGCTAGTTCTTGGTTGGCTTGGAGCTTGTTGGCTAGTTCTTGGTTGGCTTGGGACTTGTTGGCTAGTTCTTGGTTGGCTTGGTACTTGTTGGCTACCACTTGCTTGGCTAGTGCTTGCTTCATTTCCTTTTGCTCTTTTCCTTTGAGAACACTTTCTTGCATTGTGCCCTTCACCATTGCATGTTACACACCGGGCTCTCTCACGAGGCTCTTGGAATTGGTCATTGCCCGTTTCTCGAGCACCACCACGGCCCCATCCATCCATGTCGCTCCTAAAGCGTTTTGTCTTGCGTCTTCCACGTTTAATAACTTTCCATTTCGGATCGGGCCATAGTTGAATCCCATGATACTCCGGCCATTTTGATTGGTCCAAATATGGATGAAATCTAGGAGCCCATGTCTTCTTAGTAGTCTCAATGGAGAACTCAGCCTCTCTCACCGTGAGCGGATTATTGTAATCCAAATGTCGCCGGCGAGACGCGACGAGCAAGTGCGAGCAGGAAAGATGAAGCAATGATGGCCTTCCGCATGTGCACTCACAAATCTTGAGTGAGACCTTGAAAGCTCGGCCTCCGTGTTGGACACCATCATTCGTTGTACCTCCAGGCTCCGTAACTTGGTAAATTAGCTCGTCATTGTCATACTCCGTGACAAATTGGGCATCCGCTTTCTTTGTCTGAAATTGCATCCAATCATCAACCTTAGGTGGGTACTTGTATTTGTGCTTGTTCTTGTAGTCCCCCGCAATCTGCCGGTCCGTTTCCTCTGAGTATTTAAGAAAATACCCATTCATCATGTCGAATGTATAACGGACTATTGCCATGACGGTCAATGCACGGACACCTTTGAGCAACTTGTTGAAGGCCTCTGCCATGTTGCTTGTCATTTGGCCGTACCTCCGGCCACCGTCATCGAATGATCGTGCCCACTTTGTTCTTTCTCCAATGCTCCTATCGAGAAACTCTCGACCACCCGCATCGAGCTCTTTGTTGAAGAGCAATTTGTTGTACAAGTTTGAGAAACGACGTTCCGTGAAAGAGAGGCAACAATCTTGTAGATCATCGGCCAAATCCTTGCTCTTGCATGCCCTATAGAAGTTTGAACAAAAGTGTCTCATGCACCAACGATGGTGCAACGGAGCATGCCCGGGAATATGTTGGTCCACCGCTTTAAGAATTCCTTGATGACGGTCCGAGATGACACATATTTCCCTATGAGGGGTTAATATCTTGGTTCTTAAAAGATGGAAGAACCACTCCCAATTATCATTGTTTTCCACCTCTACCAAAGAAAAGGCCAAAGGAATCAACCGGTTGTTGGCATCATTGGCTATTGCAATCAAGATAGTGCCCTTGAATTGACCGGTCAAAAAGGTGCCATCAATGGAGATGACCGGCCTACAATGTTCAAATGCCTGAACACATTGCTCGAAAGCCCAAAATGCACGGCCAAAAACTCGAACGGTTCTTCCATTTACAATCCTTGTCTTGTTCCCCAAAGGTTCAACCACATGAACCATGCCCGGGTTAGCATCGGCCATCGCTCCCAACAACCTTGGGATTCGGTTATAAGATTCCTCCCAATCACCGTACAACATCTTGAATGCGGCTTGCTTAGCCTTCCATGCCTTCCCGTACTTCACCTCATAGTTAAAGAGGGCTTTCACAAACTCCATGACCTGCTTGATGCTCATTATTGGAAACAACGCGATGTCATTGGAAAGCCTATAAGCGAGGAACTCGGAGGTGAGTTGTCGGTGCTCATGCTTTGCATCCTTGCAATCCACCATCGGGCCTCGGCACATGTGACTTGATACGCAACTAGATATGTGCCAATCGGGACCTCCCTTGAATGGTCTAGCACGCACAATCCAAGGACATCCTTCCGCCTCGCACTTCACCGTGTAACGCTTCTTGATATCCGAGTGCACGACCGTGTAAGGACGATGATGCTTCACCGAGAAGTCCTTTATCCATTGCTTAAATTCCAACAAGGTCTTAAACCTTGATCCTTTGCAAAAGCCATTATTCACTTCATTGCCATCCCGGTAAGAACTTGTCCTTGGTCCAAGCACTATGCCTTTGCCACCATCAACCGTGGCTTCATCCGTGAGACTAAAATCATGAAACAAAGGCACCCGATGGTGCCGCCCCAATACGGTATGGTGGATTTCGGCCTCTCTAGCCGTGAACCCCTCCTCGTCAACTTCTTCTTCGGGACCATCATCATCTGAGTCCGAAGCATAGCCTCGAGAATACGGGAGTTCACGGTCCATGTCATGTTGAGTGATATATTTCTCCAAATCACCAACATTGTTGTCATGGAGTTCAACATCATCATCATCATCTTCACCCTCACAATCATCATTGTCCTCTTCCAACACTTCGTCTTGGTGTCTTGAAATCGGGCTCAATTTGTGGCTCAAAGGAGGTTCAATCCATAGCTCTTGCTCCACGGGTGGAGGACTCCTACTATCCAATAGGGAAGCACGGCGGTTCAAGTCCAAAGGCAATGAACTATCAACCTTCTTGGTGGCAAATAGCTCAAGAGCCTTGTCTAGTGATTCATCCACCACCTCCTTGTATGCAAGCCAACGAGCCTCGGAGAAGATACACATGGTCTTCCAACAGATATGCACTCCAAAACCCACATTATGTCTTCCTTCACCAACTCAACAACATCACATGGGTCCATCCATTGCAATTCAATCCTCACTTGCTCCAAGACCTCGGCATAGGTGGGACTACGCTCAAACACAATATCTAGCTCATCCGGGTCCGGTTCTATGTTGCCTTTCAAAAAGGCATCCTTGTCCACATGATGAACATGAACAATTCTTGCCATCCCTAACACATAGGAGAATATGTTCATTAACTAACCATGACAAGATAAGCAAAACTATACTAGACACATTACCAAACCATAAAGCTAACAAGAACACCCTCTCTTACATAAGCAAACTCTAACCCTAACCCTAGCCATAACATTCCAATATACCAAACAATGTCATTTCAACAACCCTAAACCTAACTAAATGCTTCATACACATCTTTATAACCAACATTGGCCAATAAATCTAACAAATTTCCAAACATTTCTCTCCAAATCAAATTTCTAGGGTTTCAAGCCAAATCCAACCAAAATGAAAGATTTCAAGAGGTCAAAACGGAGGGAAATGAGGGAGGGTACCTCTAGCAGCTGGGGAGAGGAACAAATCCACCAAATAAAGCTTCCAATGTGAGAGATTTGAGGGGGGGAAGGGGGCGCCTCCTTGCTGTTCTTCTTGCTTGGGTCGAGCTGGGAGTGAATGGGGAGGGCTGGGGAGGGGGCTGCCGCGCGACAGCTTAAGTCCCAGGGTGTAGCGCCTATCTGCGAGGCGCTACACCCTGGGCATAGCGCCTGGGCGTTACTCTCCCCAGGCGTAGCGCCTGGGCGTCACATGGCCGGGTGGGGCCAGGGAGGGGCCAGGCGGTGCCACGCTGGCAGGGGGCATATCGCCTAGCTGAAAGGCGCTACACTGTAGAGTGTAGCGCCTAGCTGTTAGGCGCTACCCAAAGGGTTAGTGCCAGTGAAATAGTTTTCCAGATGGGTCATTTTATGAAATCCTTTTGAGTTTGGGTTATTTTTGTCCATTCTGCCTCTGCAAAAGGCTATTAGAAAATCTACAGGTATAGGGCCACTCAAGCACCCTGTTTTAGACAACCAACCTTGTCCAGTGTTGCAATATGCGGACGACATGTTGATCATTATTCAAGGAGGTGTTGAGCAAGCAAAAAATCTCAAGCAGGTCCTGGATGATTTTGCCAGCACAGCTGGACTTAAAATTAATTTCTCAAAGTCAACGTTTGTTCCTAACCTCACATTGCAAGAAGGAGAGGATATTTCTGCAGCTCTCAGTCGCAAGATTGCGTCATTCCGACGGAACTACTTGGGGCTGCCACTTTCAGATTCAAAATTGCCAAGGGAAGTCTTCCTACCATACATCTCGGCAGTAGAAAAAATAATTTGTTTCTCACTGGACTTCATTACTCGTGGTGGAAGACTCACCTTAACTAAGTCTGTCCTTTCTGCTTTGTCGGCATATCTCATGTCTTGTATGAGGCTGCCTCAATGGGTAATTGTTGAAATTGAAAGGCTGCTGAGGGCTTTCTTCTAGAAAGGAAAAAGTACTATGAATGGTAGCGATTGTTTGGTGGCTTGGGGATATGTGTGCATGGATGTTTCAGAGGGAGGTTTGTGTATTAAGAATTTGTAGATCCAAAACACATGCTTGCTAACAAAATTCGTCCACCGTTTTCTTACTCTACTAGACTCACCTTGGGCTACATGGGTCATGCCTGCTCACCTGAATGGTATAGACTTTGGGGAAAGTTCTTGGACTCACACTAGAGCTTGGAAGTAGATTAGCAATCTCATTGACATGTGTAGAAATGCAACTTGTGTGTAGATCGGTGATGGAGTGATCACTTCTTTATGAAGAGACAAATGGACCACTATGTTCCCAATTCCCAGCACTATTTTCACACACTAATAGGCCAAGCATCTCTGCCGCCGACTGCATGGTGGATGGTGAATGGACTATCCCACTAAACCATATTACATCAGACCAAGCAGAGAGAGAAAAAGAAGCCCTTATGTCCTTCCTTGGTACATGTGAGCTCAACATTTTGGGAAAGGAAAAGAGGCTGTAGAATGGATTTGGCTGACACCTTCTCTGTAAAAAAAACTCTATAATTTCATGAATTGGGGAGGGGTAAAACACATTTGTGCAGTCATGCTATTGAAATGCGCTGCGCCAAAAAAAGGAAAACGGTGTTCCAACAAAGTATTGCAGATGATGTAAATTGTCCTTTTGGATGTAACACAAGGGAAACTGTGGAGCATTTTGGGCTTGAGTACAGCCAAACAAGGCAAATTCTCTCACTTCTTGGGATCGATCTAGCTGATATTGATAATCTTCCAAACATCTTTGATGAGGCTAAACAAAATCGATGGGCACAAAAAAAGAAATGCATGGGATCTGGTAGTTACCAGATCACTTTGGAGCATTTGGCTTTCAAGGAATAGGAAGGTTTTTGATGACATTGAAACCCCAATTCATGTTGTTGCCAAAGAAAGTATGGAAGCTTGTAACCTATGGACTCGCAGAGCCAAGTTCGAAGAGAAACTAGCCTTCCAGCCCTGGGTTTCCCACTGGCCAGATTAGCTAGCAGTAGCTCTTTCTTCTTATGTTGTTTTGTTTTGTTTGCTTCTCCCCATCTTTATTTGTAATCTCTGGCTTGTATTCTATGGGAGCTGCCTCAACTCTTGTTGTTTTCAATAAAATCCAGGTAGGGGGCTCCTCCCTCCCGTTGCTCATAAAAAAAGACACCCACCTGATATCCATAGCTAGCCGCATATCATCTTCCGTCATCTGTTAGCATGTGCTTCTTTACCTCAGACGAAGTTGCGTCGTGATACTTTTGTTTTACTAACACGGTTGGATTTGATGCCAAATTGAGTTCATTTGTGATCCATGACAAATAATCATGAAGGGGTCGAACAGTCTCAAGCTGCAGCGAAGGATACTTTCCTTGTTGGAAGGAACACCGTTTTGGGTTATAGGAAGAAAGCAACGAAGGAGGGAACAAGCACACATGTACTAGTACCTTTTTCTTCTTTATTAGACATGACTGGTGTTAGAAACATTTGTATTGTACAATCAAATATATATCATGTTTGGAAAGCATTAAAAAGTTAAGTATTTTTTGAGATTTTTAGAGGATTGTGAAGCGAATGGAACCTCTCCGGCATACGATTTTAGAAAATTAAGATTTGTTTGCCACAGCGGGATTTTGTCTAGTAATCGAGTTGATGTCGGTACTCTGTAAGCGTAGTTAATGTCTGAGATGACATAATGAGAGGAGATTGTACCTTTTGCAAAGCAAACAAGAGAAAGTGCAAAGCATAGTGGTCCGAAAAACCGAAGCTACTTGTTCAGTTTTACCGTTTTAAGGAGCACAACATGTCGGATCCTAATACTTGTCATATGTCCTAATCTAATTTGCTACCAAATCTGAATAACCAACCGCACCCGCAACTTGCATTTGCATCATGCATGCTACACAATGTTAGTGCAGAAGAATTTGGATCATTTATGTGAATGCATGACAATTGACACATCAACTTTTTCACATGATTCTCGAGTATATTCCATAAATAATTTATTTAATATCTAAATTTTGATTTTATATTAAAAAAATTAATTATGTTAAATGTGTGCAATAGGCATGACCAACATTGGAATTTTTGTGTGTTTCTGTTCCATGCCTCTCATATGGAAACCTAAAGAAAGTGAGGCGTGAAGCCTTGCGGCGCTAACAAAGACAACGGCCAGCTTCTCACGAAAATATTTGCAGCATATGCCAAGAATCATTGCAGTATCTCGCTTGTGTGTCGTAGCAAACGCACACGAGTTTGCAACGTCTAAAAATCTTCAAAAACTAACATGTGCTCGAGCACCGACTTCGCCGGATCAGGCTAGATGGTGAGGAATCTGGCTTGCCGAGGTCCTGTCGTTGCTGGATCGCGTTAGCATTAACTCATCCCTGTTAGCATTGTGTTTTCCCGAGGATCTTGGATTTCCAGATCATGTTGTGGTATTCATGTCTTATGGAGCTGGTTCCTCGCGTGCCATGTGGCTTGGCCTGGGTGGCACACTTGCCTTGTGCAACACAAGTTTTCGTTTGGGCGGCCCTGCTGCGGAAGAGGCAGAAGAGAAACACGTGCTTGCATGCTAAGAAGGAAAAGGTTGCAATGCACTCACATAAAGAGACATGGACGATGGATGGTCTGGGTGATTACTACACTATCGTTTTGTTAAACTTCGGTGAATTGGTCACTAGAAACCACCCCATCTTTATCTTAAACTAGCATGGTGGCCCTCGCAAATGCGAGGGCATCGCCTTTGGTTAGTTGAAAATGCTTTCAGACATATCTTTTCCTTTATACTCATGTTACTATTTCAGTATTATATAGTATAGTTCTATGACCATCATAAATGGTGTGCTAAACATGAAACTAACATATTTAAATTGTAGTCGGTCTCGATTTTATATCACTCAAATAACACCATTTTACGGACCATGATAAATAACATTTGGTAGGATGGTTAAAAAGGTCAGTATACCCTGACCCCATCGGAGATCAAACCGTAGGTGTGATGTCATGTTTCTCGCATTATCACAAAATATTCTTTCAGTTGCATGTTACATTCCTAAACATTCCGAGGAATGTCTTGTGACCTTGTCAATCTCTAAACTTCGCGACACCATCCTTCAGTACATGTTATGTGAACGTATGTGTGTGAATGGTCGTCATGGGCACATGTTAGTGTCCCAATGTTGTACTTTTTATTTGTCAGGACTGACCATATATGTAGCTTTATGTGGTACCAGTGATACATAGAACTAAAGGTTAGATCATATTTTCTATATCTCATTAGACCGGTGCTTGATGTCGAAATTCCGACTGTTGGTCATTAGTACCATTCTGTGCACCTAATATAAAATAGCAATGAGGATTCACAAAAATAATGGAGAAGTAATGTTCAGGTACAATTATAGAACATGCCAGTTATGGTCCACTATCCCTCAAAGCACTATTATGGTCCACTATGTTAGATATAGCGTGAGATATGTATGATATGAAGATATTTTACTCAAGTCAGTCAAATAGTATGCTCCAACGGATACATACAAACATGAAAATCTTTTAGTTGTGAGGGCTTATCGTTATGTATTACCGAATTTTGCAATTTTCGAATGTTATTATAATATTTCTAGTCAATCATGTGTGCTTTTAGTATACAGTAAATATGGCGTTGTATGAACATAAGATGAAATTTATTTTCAATTGTAAAATCAAGGTTAGAAACATAATACAATGTGTGAATATTTTTTTATCATTTTATTCTCTTTGAGATATAGAAAAAATATATGATTTTAGTGTTACATTTTCAAGATCTTGATTCCCCTCATTTACGCTTTCCAATCTTATCCATCATATGTGTTATTAAATATAGGTTAACCGGATTGATGGCTCAATGTTTCATTTTTTGTGAGATTATTTAGTGTCTATTTTTCCGTTGATTTTGTTTTGAAGTATTAAGTATACATTGGAACTAAAACTTGATAATCCACTTGCTTTTACCCCGCTTAATTAGTTCACTTAGGAAGATCTGCCGGTGGCCGAATGCTTTGATTTTCTTAGATTAGATTAACTTGATAATGTTTAGCTATTTGTTCAAAGAATAAGATTTGAGTTATCACCGCACATACTTTGGAAAGTTGTATTACCACCTTCATTGGCCTCACCTAGATTTTGGCCCCTAAGCATATCGTCATGCTAGTTATGGAAAAGTTATGCCGGGCTATTTCAAATATATAGAAAATGTTAAATTTGTTATACAGATTCTCTCTATACCTAGACAATACATGGTATTTTTCTGTTCTGTAAAATATTGAAATTTGTAAGGATGTATTTTGAAGATGTAATGTGTAACTTTATATTTTTCTCTCATAATGTCAAGTTGTGGGGACATGAAACTGGCATTGTGTAAAAATATGTTTCATAAACTTTATATTTAGCTGACATAGACACCTTCTTGGGCCTCGCCTAGCTTGCGGTCCCTAAGCATATGGTGATTGTATATCAATATTGCATGTATGCTAATTATGTCAAGTATTTCTATTTCTATTATATAGGACATGTTAAGTTTTTATTTAGTCTTTAACCTAAAAAATCAATGGTAGATAAACCTTCATGATCCCATTCTTTGTTCGCTTATGTAAGAATACTGAATTGTAAGCCTTTCTAAAAAAATTAAAACATTGTTTCTAGGAACAAATAAATACTGATAAAAAGATACAACTACATTTACACATACAATATGAATCTCAGAAGTTCCATTAAAAGCATTGTATTTTACGGTACATCAAAAAGACAAATTTTTGGACAAAATAGAGATCTTTAATTAATTTGTATATCCATAAAATATAAGTTTTTTAACTGAAACTTTGCACAAATATACAGGACGTATGAATGGATTTTTTGGATTAGCTGGAAATTTAAACTACCATTTTCTAAAATATTCAAAAACGGGCTCATCGGATCCCATGATCCACGAATCCTCTCTAGGATTGTAAGTACTTTAGTTTATGCCGCTAGTTTATATCTTAATCTTTTATCTCATAACATCAAATTATGTAGACTTTTTGACGGGGTGTTTTTTTTAAAATCATTTACCCTAATTAGTTATATGGTGATCTCTTAGTTTTTTGTACTACTATTTGTGTGTACATATTAATTGCTCCTACTATCTAGTAGATTCTTTCAAGTAGTCATCCTGTATAGTGTTCATCAAGTAGATGTCGGCATCTTACTTGAAGTTCTAATTTCGGGTGTGTATGCTGGTAGAAATGCAACGGTGAAATTGAGGGCAGAAGGTTCTAGGGTTGGATTACCGGGAGGGACGATGTGTTGGAGAACTTCATTTTTAGGACGTGACAGTCTAAATTCTGCCAGACAAATTATTAACGGCGTAAGTTTAGGATGTATGAAATTGTCTTTAGGATTAATGTGATTGTTCCATATTTCGCAAAAAAATATGAGAGGAACCATTGTGATTGATAAGCGTGGGAAGTAAAATTAAGCTGCAGTGCACTGGAACATATCTTATAGGACTCTCCCAACTCCTTCAAAAGAAAAGCAAAATAAAATTAAGCAGCAGCGCACCCGAACGTATCTTGATTGGACTCTCCTGACACCTTTAAAGAAAAGCAAATCAAGCTGTAGTGCCAAACTGTCTATACCTATCTGAATAGGACTATATCTACGTACGGGGCTCTGACTTGAGAGTTTTTTTTTGGAAACTCAACCGCAAATATCAATCTCAACAGGTTCTAAAAAAACCGAATAGGTAACGTCACGTCTATGTGTTACAGACTCTGTCTATAAAGTTACGCATTCTCTCGCTATATCTTAACCGTAAATATTAAATCCAATGGATAAAAATAATTTTGATGATGTGGATCGACGTGGTGCCTCGAAACAACCCCTTATATTGCTTTTAGTATATAATAGATAGATTTTTTTGGTGGCTATTAATTATTTGGTATATTCAGTTCTCACTCTGACAACCAGACCTCATAAAAACCATAAAAGAAAATGTAATAGTTTAATAATTGAATGCCCACCGGCCAACACACCTACTACCCGTAGGCCGCTAACATATATATGTATATATTTTATTGGTTCTAACCTTGCTTACCATATTGCACGTAGCAACCATTTCTAGGTTTTTGTATGTTCACCCTTTCCGGGTGTGTGTACAAGAATGTGAGGCTCTTGATGTATATACACTGCGGGATTGGAAGACATTAGGAAAAACAAGTTTGGTATCAACATTTTATGTTTATACATGAACCAAATGGTGCCACCTACGATATATCCATCCCTAACCAGATATATGGTTCGGTCTCCGGGTGGCTAGGGCTTCTTTTCCTTCTCAAAATTTGATAGGTACAACTGCTACAATTCAGCATGATTCCCGATGAGTTATGTGTGAGAAATAATCAATGAGGGGCCAAGACCCTTAGGCCGACGGCATATCCTTCGATGTCGACGGCCTAAAGCCATTGACTTCGTAGCCATTTCCTTTAATGTGGGAAGGACTATACTCTGTCCCGCTAGCGGGAGAAGGCCTTAAAGGAAGCAAAGTAGTACTGACTTTCTGCGAATAGGCCTTGAAAGTTCTTTCATTTTTTTTGTAAATGTAGTGCTCATTAAATTAGAATTCTAAATGCAGTTGGATTTTTAATTTTTCTTTCCCTAGCACCATTAAGATAGGAGTACTACTACCCTGCGCAGATGGTTTATAATGAGCACAGGAAGTTGATACCCGCGTCTGAGGGTCGGTGTGTTGACCCTTCAACTATCTACTAGTATTTTTAAAAACTTGGAATAGTTATTCCCTTAAAACACGAGCGCGGCACAATTTCTGGCTACCAAATCAGAAACGAAATACAGCGAGTACATGATCCACAGAGTGATCGGTACACTCGCCTATGACCATAGACTGCAAATTCATTGGACACCTTATTACATTATGGATGACAAAAAGAAAACTCGAACAAAATGAAACTAAGGGTGCAGGAACTTCGGGCCACCCGAAATCAGAATATGATTCTATTTCACATGCAACATGGCCTGTATTTTCTTGTACATTGCCATAGGGTTTCGACAATCCAAAAACTTTACCCTCTGTACTTCCATAACAACACAACAGTAGACTTGCATCACGAATTTTCATCTCAAGAATATATAACCATCTTCATCAAGCCTCCCACATACAGGACATTTGATTTGCAAATCAACATGTTTCCTCTTGATATTCATACGTGTAGGTAGGCTGTTATTTCCAAGTTTCCATAGGAAAATTCATATCCCGCCTAGTATTTGCATTGTTCATAATTTGCTCAAGATTGCCCCGAGATGATATGCTAATTTTACTAAAAATCTACTTTAGAATCATAATGCCAGGAGACATAATCTTACATGCCGCACCCGAGTGGAATTGATAGTATGTGTTCTGAAACCTCAGCTCCAAACAAATGGTGTACTAAATCTTCTTCCACTGCTCTGTCAACGGGTTGATCGGGTCAGACACCAATTCTCCAAAGGACAGACCATGACGATTTAATGGCCGATGAGTAGACCCTCCTGGTGTCCATGGATCAATCAAAACATTAACCACATCTCCTATAGAAACCAGCCAGGTCATTCCCTCTCTCAACAAATTGAGCCCATGTAATATGTTGTGCCACGTATATGACATACCAGGATGAGGTTTTGCTTCTAGAACTGAACTATTGGGAAAGTACTTTGCCTTAAGAACCCGGGCACATGACGAATATGGTGATTGAAGCAACCTCTAGCTTTTGTCGTGCAAGAATCAGTAGACAGAAAATATGGATGTCTCAAAAACCTATGCCTCGTCTATCTTTGATCGTGTCATACGATGATACGGTCCAAACTATCCAACGACATTTATTTTTACCGTCTTGTTGATTCCAGTAGTAGTGGAAAATAAGGCTGCCAATCTCATCGTATAGATCCTTTGTAAGATCAAAACATGACATTGCATAGGTCGTGATAGCCTGAGCTATAGCTTTGATCATAAATTCTTTACCCGCCTTACATAGTAGCCTTTCTTTCCAATCTTGTATGTGTCCCCACACTTTATCCTTTAGATACTCAAATTTATTTTTACCTTGACGCTCAAATATGGACAATGTGTCCTAGCAATCTTGGTTGTAAGACTCAACCAGTATGCCAAGTGTTTGAAGAACCACACACTTCCTTGCAGCTCTAGTCCATTTACAAATAATTGCATGAGACTTATTTTTATTTACCATTTGCCCCGACCGCAACTCATACAAGACTATGATGTTTTGCAATTTCTCAGCTGCCAAAACATTAGCCTTCATCCCGGTAAGTGAATCATTAGCGAAAAAGTGGTCTATCCTCATTGCACCAAGAAAATTTATAAACTTCAATAAACATCTCTACTTCCGACTGATGCATGACTGCTGAGAAACCTTCAACACGGATTATGAACAAATTATGATGACAAAGGATCACCATGCCGCATGCCCCATTGAGGAGTAATCCGTGAGTTTTCCATTCACTTTAACCTTGTATGATACATATGACACACACACTCCATAGCCAGGCAAACCATTTCTCACAAAACCCCATGTTTATCATTATCATCTGTAGGAAAGGCCACTTGACATGATCATAAGCTTTACTGATGTCAAGTTCAACAACCACCGAACCATCACAACCCCCTTTTGGTATGCATCAAGTGTGTGATCCCATAAGAAAATAACACATTATCCGTGATCAACCGTCCTAGGATAAACAACAATTAAGTTGGCAAAATTATATCTGGTAAAATATTCTTGAGACAACTTGTATAAGACATTACAAAGGATTATTGGATGTTGTTCTGAAATTTATTTTGGATTCTTCATGGTGGGAATTAAGACAATGGTAGTCTAGTTCCATACCACAGAAGTGGTTCTCAGTAAACCGCAAACCAATTTTGCGGTACCGAGGTTTGTGGGATCTGCTAGAGATGCTCTAAGATCATGTCTAGCAGATCATACCTAGCGGCGCGTCCAAAAGCATCCAATTGACTTGATAGGGGTTTGGACAAAATTGCAAGTGTATCTCTGCTCGGTCTAACAAGTAAAGGTCATATCACATATATGTTACCCCTTGCATGAAGTAGTAATCTACTCCCCATCCTAACTACGAATCTTCCAAGAGGTGCAACACCGAGCATTCAGCCTCAAGACTACTGTGGTGTCATTCAGAGGTAGCCGCAAACCAGGCTTCCATAAAAAATCATCACCATCATGCACTATCTCCGCTAGGACATTTTGATTTGTATGAGCGGCTCATGCCGGAGAGAGCCATCCCAACACAACGTTGCGCTATTCTACAGTTTGGAGATGAGACCTATCTCAGTTTTGAGTTGAGACCGGAAACAACTTCTTGTATGTTTTAATGGTCCTACAATTTACAAGTTGAGAAATCGTGTACTTCCTCCTTTAAATAAGTGTACTTCAAGGGTTTGTCTTAAGTCAAACATTTTCAAGTTTAACTAGCTTCATTGAAAAGAATGGAAACATATATAACATCAAATATTTTTATCAGGAAACTCTATTTCCAAAATAATCTAGTGATACTAATTAGTGTCATAATTATTGGCAAGTTTTTGACAAAGTTGATCAAAATTAAAATTTTATCCCAAGACAAAGCTAGAAGTACACTTATTTATGGACCGAGAGAGTAAACATTTATTGGGAACGTACTTTATAGAAACATAAATATGGCTATTGTTGCTATTGCCCCGTGATATGGTGTTGGACACTACTAGTGGAGACCGGGTACTACATATATCACCTGTTCTAACCTAACTTTTCATATTGCACACATCACTACGAATGCTATTGTATGGCTTGCAAGTAGCACGGTTTTAGTGTCCTCTTATTTTCGTTCTTTTCCAGTGTGCAGGCAACAAAATGGGTCTGTCGCACCCTTATCTCGGCGACTCGGCCCTCATATGACGTTGGATTGGAAGGCATTAGGAAAACTAGCCTAGGTGAAAATTCCTATGTACACACGTACCAGACGGCACCTCCGACTAGATTATCATCAATTAGCAGTTCTGATGTTGGTTGGTCACCGGGTGACCTAGGTCTCCCTACAACTTCTTGAGGTGATGTGTCAATATCCATTAATTGCACGGACAGAGTTGATTAGGGTTCCTTTGAGGCCAATAGGTTGGAACAAATCGAGTTAGTTCCCAGGAGCTCGCCAATTTCACAAAGCGACCTAACCACAGCATAGTGCGGCGACACATCCTTTGCTTGTTGGAGCGAATACTCTGCAGAGCACAAATGAATACTCTTGACTGCTAATCAACGAATCGGCATGGAAAAGTATGGTACTCCACGCAAAATTGTTCTATCTAAACTACCGAAAAGACAAGCACAAGCTCGGTTCATCCACTGAGAAGGGCGTCAAACGCTGCTTCAGTTCAAAACTCTCGGTCAACAACACATCGCTAGCAGCTCATGAGTACCAAGTGGAATGCCCTGTGGATTCAGGCCAGATGGTAGTGATAGAGCAGGGCACTCGATTCACAGAGTAAAGACCGTTTATTTCACGATGCCTCTGATGCTCACTAGATTTATTGAAAAGGGCGCTAACTTCCTTTTCCTTGTCATGTTCTTTGTCTGTGTGGTTCCTTCTTGGTGGCATTCTAACATGTCAAATATATAGAGGCAATATGCAGATTAAATAGTGGGTGCCTGCTCATGGGTCAAATGCATGTCCTTATTTATGATTTATTTTCATACGATCGCAATTGATGGACCACCCTACCTTATGTAGCCAAATGCACATCCGTGTTTTCTCTGTTTTACTTTAACTTGAACTAGCACGGCGGCCCTCGCAAATGCGAGGGCATCATCTCTAATGCATCAACAATGACAGTGGATTGAATTATCATGCTATGGAAATCATACCAATTCATCATGGCCGTAAATTCAATGCTATTAAATGTCACATATTTCTTATTTACAAATAATTGCAATGCTATTAAATTCAATGCTCTAGTCCATTTACAAATAATTGCATAAGACTTATTTTTATTTACCATTTGCGCCGACCGCAACTCATACAAGACTATGATGGTTTATTGCAATTTCTCAGCTGCCAAAACATTAGCCTTCATCACAGTAAGTGAATCATCAGCGAAAAAGTGGTCTATCCTCGTTGCACCAAGAAAATTTAAAAACTTCAATAAACATCTCTACTTCCGACTGATGCATGACTGCTGAGAAACCTTCAACACGGATTATGAACAAATTATGATGACAAAGGATCACCATGCCGCATGCCCCATTGAGGAGTAATCCGTGAGTTTTCCATTCACTTTAACCTTGTATGATACATATGACACACACACTCCATAGCCAGGCAAACCATTTCTCACAAAACCCCATGTTGATCATTGTCATCTATAGGAAAGGCCACTTGACATGATCATAAGCTTTACTGATGTCAAGTTCAACATGTTGGAATTATGCCCTAGAGGCAATAATAAAGATGTTATTATTATAATTCTTGTTCATGATAATGTTTATATTCCATGCTAGAATTGTATTAAGCGGAAACTTTAATACTTGTGTGGTTTGTGAACACCACCGTGTCCCTAGTACGCCTCTATGGACTAGCTCATTGATCAATGATGGTTAAGGTTTCCTAACCATAGACATGAGTTGTCAATTGATAATGAGATCATATCATTGGAGAATGATATGATGGACAGACCCAAACTAAGCGAAGCAATTAGATCGTGTCATCGTGTTCGTCTTTGCGAAGCTTTTCTTATGTCAAATATTGTATTCCTTAGACCATGAGATAATACAACTCCCTGGTATCGGAAGAAAGCTTTGAGGTCATCAAACGTCATCCTATGAGAGGGTGATCATAAAGGTGTCTCTCAGGTGATCGGAAAGTATCTGTTGGGTTGTATGTATCGAGATGGAATTTGTCCCTCCCAAGTTGGAGAGATATACTTCGGGCCCACTCGGTAATCGATATCAACACCGCTTGCAAGCATGTGGTTAAGGAGTTAATCACAAAATGATATCGGATTACGGAACGAGTAAAGTACTTGCTGTGAACGAGATTGAACTAGGTATGACGGTACCGACGATCGAATCTCGGGCAAGTAAAATATCGCGAGACGAAGGGAATATATATATGGGATTGTTTGAATCCTGACATCGTGGTTCATCCGATATGATCATCGATGAATGTGTGGGAGTCAATATGGGTGCCTAGACCCCGCTGTTGATTATTGATAGAAGATCATGTCTGCATATTCTCGAACCCGCAGGGTCACACACTTAACGTGTCTCGACGCTAGGATAGATTGGATAATTGGTTTATGAATTTTTGTTCGGAGTCTCGGATGGGATTCGGGACATCACGAGAGGTTCCGGAATGGTCCGGAGAATAAGATTCATATAAGGCAGTGCAGTTTTTGGAGTTCGGAATTGTTCCGGGTTAATCGGTATTGTACCGGAAGCTTCTAGAACCTTCCGGAAGGGGACCAACGTGGCCCCACCTTCCTGGAGGGGGCATGGGCCTATGAGGGAGTGTCCTGGCCGCATTGGGCCAGGGGCACAAGGCCCCATAGGGCCCAGCCGATCCTAGAGAGTTTAAATCGTTTAAACTAGAGATAGGGTTTCTAGAAGAGGGGAGAGTCCATGCCCCCCACTCCTTATCCTTTGGGCTTGGGGGAGGGGCTAGGGCTGCGCCCCCCCTCTATATAAAGAGGGGTGGGGGCGCACCAACCCCCCACACCTCTCCTCCAAACCCTAGCCGCCTTGCTAGCTTTCCTCTCTCCCTCCCGACTGTTTGTAGGCGAAGCCCTGCTGCAGAAATTCTCCACCATATGCACCACGCCGTCGTGTTGTAGATCCAATCTATCTCTCCACCATACTTGCTGGTCCGAGGAAGGAGGAGACGTCGAGGTGCTGCACGTGTGCATCTCACGGAGGCACCGCCACTTGTGGTGCTAGATCGGATCGGATCGCGAGGAGGAGAAGCGAGTACGACTACATCACCCACGTTCCGACGAACGTTCCGCTGTGCGAATCTTCAAGGGTATGAAGATCTAATCCAATCTCTCTCGTTGTTTGCATCTCCTAGATTAGATCTTGGCTTTCCTTCTGTTCGCTCCGTAGAAAATTTTGATTTACTATGTTGCGAAACCCTTCAGTGGTATCAGAGCTAGATCTATGTGTAGATGTGTTTCACGAGTAGAACGCAACATGGTTGTTGCGGGCGTTGATGTTTTCTGTTGCAAGCCTCTTGTTTGTGTACTTCTTATGACGCGAGATAGTGAGATTGAAGCGGTCCAGGCCAACCTTACGCGACATCGTTCGCGAGACCGGCTCCGCACTTGACGTGTGGCTTGTTCCACACATGCGGCTGGTGGATGTCAGTTTCTCTCACTATAGTTGTCATGGGATTAACACCGGAGTTTGGCAACCATAATATCACCGTTGTGGCTTTCCGTAGGTAAGAATCATTCTTAGCATCTACTCCCATAAGCCACGTAAAACATGCAACAACAAAGTAGAGGCGTCTAACTTGTTTTTGCAGGGAGTGTTTTTGTGATATGGTATGGCCCAAGATGTGATGTGTATATTGTATGCGATGATCATGTTTTGTAATGTTTCACGACTTGCATGTCGATGAGTACACAACCGGCAGGAGCCATATGGTTGTCTTTATAATTTTGTATGACCTGCGAGTCAACTTCTTATACGCCATGTAATAGCTTTACTTTATCGCTAAGTAGTTAGCAATAGTTGTAGTTGCTATTCGTGGTGGAGGCAATCATGGTGGAGTGATGGAGATCATGCCGGAACGCACAAGATGGAGATCATTGCGCGAAGATTGGCTATACCATGTCACATAAAGTTATATGCATGTGATGTTTATCCCTTTATGTATCTTATTATGCTTAGATCGCGACGGTAGCATTATAAGATGATTCCTCACTTAAAGATCAAGATAAAAACTGTGTTCTCCCCAAGTATGCACCGTTGCGAAAGTTCGTCGTTTCCAAGCATCACGTGATGATCGGGTGCTATAGACTCTACGCTCACATACAACGGGTGCAAGCCAGTTTTGCACACGCGGAAATACTTGGGTCTAACTTGACGAGCCTAGCATGTACAGACATGGCCTCGGAACACAAGAACCGAAAGGTTAAGCATGAGTCATATGAATGATATGATCGACACTTCGTTGTCCACCATTGAAACCACATCTCTTCTCGTGATGATCGGATTAGGTGTGGTGAATTTGGATCGTGTTCACTAAACAACTTGAGGGATGTTGAATTTAGTGGGAGTTCATCTAGTAATTTGATTAAGTTGAACTTTTTATCATGAACATAGTCTAAATTGTACTTGCAAATACTGTAGATCACATGGCCAAGTCCAACTTCAACTTCAACGTTTTTGCTGAGAAGGAAAAGCTTAGAAACAATGGGTCTAACTTCACCAATTGGTTCCGCAATCTAAGAATCATTCTGTCTGGCGGACAAAAGGACTATGTCCTTGGGAAAGCGTTAGGTGACCCCCCTGCTGCAACTGCGCCGGCTGATGAGAAAGCTGTCTATCAGTCGCGCAAAGATGATTATGGTGTGATTAAGAGCACCATGTTGTTTGCTATGGAACCGGAACTTCAAAATCGTTTTGAAACCTATCCCGGGCCCTTTGAGATTCTCGAGGAGCTGAAAACCATGTTTCAGACTCAAGCCCGTTCTGAGAGATATGAGATCTCTGAGAAGTTCTTTAACTGCAAAATGGAGGAAGGGAGTTCCGTTAGTGAGCACGCCATAAAGATGTCGGGCTACACTCAACGCCTTGAGCAACTGGAATGCACGATTCCAGAGGAGCTCAAGATTGACAGGGTTCTGCAATCACTCCCTCCTAGCTACAAAAGTTTTGTAGTGACTCATAATCAGATTGGTTCCACTGATACGATCACCGAGATCTTCGTAAAGCTGAAGGCTGCGGAAGTGGACATCAAGAAGGATAATCATGTGTTGATGGTCAACAAGCCCTCCTTTAAGAAAGGTAAGGGAGCAAAGAATCCCTTCAAGAAGGGCGGCGGCAAGCGCGCCCCTGCTGAGAAGAAGCTCAAGTCTGGTCCTAAGCCAGACACTGAGTGCTTCTATTGCAAGGACAGGGGTCACTAGAAGCGCAACTGTCCGAAGTACTTAGCGGACAAGAAGGCTGGCACCATCAAAGGTATATTTGATATACATGTTATTGATGTTTTCCTTACTAGCCCTCGTTGTAGTGCCTGGGTATTTGATACCGGTTCAGTTGCTAATATTTGTAACTCGAAACAGGAGCTACGGAATAGACGGCGGCTTGCAAGGTATGAGGTGACGATGCGCGTTGGCAACGGATCAAGAGTTGATGTGATGGCCGTCGGCACGCTCTCCTTAGTTTTACCTTCAGGATTAGTTTTAAACCTTAATAAGTGTTATTATGTGCCTGCGTTGAGCATGAACATTATTTCTGGATCGTGTTTATTGCAAGACGGTTATTCATTTAAATCAGAGAATAATGGTTGTTCTATTTATATGAGTAACATCTTTTATGGTCATGCACCTCTTGTGAATGGTTTATTTCTTCTAAATCTCGAAAGGGATGAAACACAAATCCATAACATTGAGGCTAAAAGATGCAAAGTAGATAGTGATAATACTACTTATTTGTGGCACTGTCGTCTAGGTCATATTGGTGTAAAGCGCATGAAGAAACTCCATTCTGATGGACTTTTGGAGTCTCTTGATTTTGAATCATTTGACACATGCGAACCATGCCTCATGGGCAAGATGATCAAAACCCCGTTCTCCGGAATGATGGAGCGAGCAACGGACTTGTTGGAAATCATACATACCGATGTATGCGGACCGATGAGCATTTCGACGCGCGGTGGATATCGCTATTTTCTCACTTTTACAGATGACTTAAGTAGATATGGGTATATCTATTTAATGAAACATAAATCTGAAACATTTGAAAAGTTCAAGGAATTTCAGAATGAAGTGGAGAACCATCGTAACAGAAAGATTAAGTTTCTACGATCCGATCGTGGAGGTGAATATTTGAGTTATGATTTTCTCACGCATCTTAAAGCAAGTGGAATCGTTTCACAACTCACGCCACCCGGAACACCACAGCGCAATGGTGTGTCTGAACGCCGGAATCGAACCCTATTAGATATGGTCCGATCAATGATGTCTCTTACTGATTTGCCGTTATCATTTTGGGGTTATGCATTAGAAACCGCTGCATTCACTTTAAATAGGGCTCCATCTAAATCCGTTGAGACGACACCGTATGAACTGTGGTTTGGTGCCAAACCTAAGTTGTCGTTTCTTAAAGTTTGGGGATGCGAAGCTTACGTCAAGAAGTTGATGCCGGAGAAGCTCGAACCCAAAGCGGAGAAATGCGTCTTCATAGGATACCCTAAGGAAACTATTGGGTATACCTTCTATCACAGAACTGAAGGCAAAGTGTTTGTCGCAAAGAACGGTTCCTTTCTTGAGAAGGAGTTTCTCTCGAAAGAAGTGAGTGGGAGGAAAGTAGAGCTAGACGAGGTTATTGAACCTTCTCTTGAGTTGGAGAGTAGCGCAGCACCTGAAATTGTTCCAGTGCCGCCTGCACCAACAATAGAGGAAGCTAATGACAAGGATCATGAAGCTTCAGACGATGCTGCTACTGAACGTCGCAGGTCGACAAGGTCGCGTGCCCCCCTGAGTGGTACGGCAACCCTGTCTTGACTGTCTTGCTAGTAGAAGACAGTGAACCTACGAACTATGAGGAAGCGATGATGAGCCCAGACTCTGAGAAATGGCTAGAAGCCATGAAATCCGAATTGGGATCCATGAGCGAAAACCAAGTATGGACTTTGGTGGACCCTCCTAGCGACCGAAAGGCCGTTGAGTGCAAATGGATCTTCAAGAAGAAAACGGACGCGGATGGTAATGTTACCATCTATAAAGCACGGCTTGTTGCAAAAGGTTTTCGACAAGTTCAAGGTGTTGACTACGATGAGACTTTCTCTCCCGTAGCGATGTTTAAGTCCATTCGGATTTTATTAGCAATTGCTGCGTTTCATGATTATGAAATATGGCAGATGGATGTCAAGACTGCTTTCCTCAATGGCAACATTGATGAAGAGTTGTATATGATGCAACCCGAAGGTTTTGTCGATCCTAAGGATGCTGATAAAGTATGCAAACTTCAGCGTTCCATTTATGGACTGAAGCAAGCATCTCGGAGTTGGAACCTTCGTTTTGATCAAGTGATCAAGAGCTTTGGATTTGTTCCAAATTGCTACGAAGCTTGTATCTACAAGAAAGTGAGTGGGAGCTCGGTGACGTTTCTGGTACTATATGTGGATGACATATTGATTATTGGAAATGACATCAACATGCTTAACAATGTGAAGAGTTATTTGAACAAGTGTTTTTCAATGAAAGACCTAGGTGAAGCTGCTTATATATTGGGCATCAAGATCTATAGAGATAGACAAAGACGCCTGATAGCTTTAAGCCAGAGTAGATACCTAGACAAAGTTCTGAAAAGGTTCAGAATGGATAAGGCAAAGAAAGGTTCAGTGCCTATGTTGTCAGGTAAGATATTGAGCAAGGCTCAGTGTCCAGCTACGGTAAATGATAGGGAAGCTATGAGCAAAGTGCCTTATGCCTCGGCCATAGGTTCCATCATGTATGCCATGCTGTGTACTAGACCGGATGTGTCCAATGCTCTTAGTTTGACGAGCAGATATCAAAGTGATCCAGGAGTGGAACACTGGATAGCCGTGAAGAACATCCTAAAGTACCTAAATAGGACTAAAGAAATGTTCTTAGTCTATGGGGGTGATGAACAGCTTGTCGTAAAAGGTTACGTCGACGCTAGTTTTGACACCGACAAGGATGATTCTAAATCTCAGACAGGATACGTTTATATTTTGAATGGAGGAGCTGTGAGCTGGAGAAGCTGCAAGCAAAGCGTGATCGCGGGATCTACAGTAGAAGCGGAATACATGGCTGCTGCAGAAGCGTCAAGTGAAGGAGTTTGGATCAGAAACTTCATCACTAAGCTTGGTGTGGTTCCAAGTGCATTGGACCCACTGGAGATATTGTGTGACAACACTGGCGCCATAGCACTCTCTAAGGAACCAAGATATCATCCAAAGACCAAGCATATCAACCGCAAGTTTCATATAATCCGAGATTATATAGCAGATGGAGATCTGAAGATTAGCAAAGTACATACAGATCTGAATGTCGCAGATCCATTGACTAAACCTCTTCCACGTGTAAAACATGATCAACACCTCAGTGCCATGGGTGTGAGATTGTTGCCAAATGTAAACTAGATTATTGACTCTAGTGCAAGTGGGAGACTGTTGGAATTATGCCCTAGAGGCAATAATAAAGATGTTATTATTATAATTCTTGTTCATGATAATGTTTATATTCCATGCTAGAATTGTATTAAGCGGAAACTTTAATACTTGTGTGGTTTGTGAACACCACCGTGTCCCTAGTACGCCTCTATGGACTAGCTCATTGATCAATGATGGTTAAGGTTTCCTAACCATAGACATGAGTTGTCAATTGATAATGAGATCATATCATTGGAGAATAATATGATGGACAGACCCAAACTAAGCGAAGCAATTAGATCGTGTCATCGTGTTCGTCTTTGCGAAGCTTTTCTTATGTCAAATATTGTATTCCTTAGACCATGAGATAATACAACTCCCTGGTATCGGAAGAAATCTTTGAGGTTATCAAACGTCATCCTATGAGAGGGTGATCATAAAGGTGTCTCTCAGGTGATCGGAAAGTATCTGTTGGGTTGTATGTATCGAGATGGGATTTGTCCCTCCCAAGTTGGAGAGATATACTTCGGGCCCACTCGGTAATCGATATCAACACCGCTTGCAAGCATGTGGTTAAGGAGTTAATCACAAAGTGATATCGGATTACGGAACGAGTAAAGTACTTGCTGTGAACGAGATTGAACTAGGTATGACAGTACCGACGATCGAATCTCGGGCAAGTAAAATATCGCGAGACGAAGGGAATATATATGGGATTGTTTGAATCCTGACATCGTGGTTCATCTGATATGATCATCGATGAATGTGTGGGAGTCAATATGGGTGCCCAGACCCCGCTGTTGATTATTGATAGAAGATCATGTCTGCATATTCTCGAACCCGCAGGGTCACACACTTAACGTGTCTCGACGCTAGGATAGATTGGATAATTGGTTTATGAATTTTTGTTCGGAGTCTCGGATGGGATTCGAGACATCACGAGAGGTTCCGGAATGGTCCGGAGAATAAGATTCATATAAGGCAGTGCAGTTTTTGGAGTTCGGAATTGTTCCGGGTTAATCGGTATTGTACCGGAAGCTTCTAGAACCTTGCGGAAGGGGACCAACGTGGCCCCACCTTCCGGGAGGGGGCATGGGCCTATGAGGGAGTGTCCTGGCCGCATTGGGCCAGGGGCACAAGGCCCCATAGGGCCCAGCCGATCCTAGAGAGTTTAAATCGTTTAAACTAGAGATAGGGTTTCTAGAAGAGGGGAGAGTCCATGCCCCCCACTCCTTATCCTTTGGGCTTGGGGGAGGGGCTAGGGCTGCGCCCCCCCTCTATATAAAGAGGGGTGGGGGCGCACCAACCCCCACACCTCTCCTCCAAACCCTAGCCGCCTTGCTAGCTTTCCTCTCTCCCTCCCGACTGTTTGTAGGCGAAGCCCTGCTGCAGAAATTCTCCACCATATGCACCACGCCGTCGTGTTGTAGATCCAATCTATCTCTCCACCATACTTGCTGGTCCGAGGAAGGAGGAGACGTCGAGGTGCTGCACGTGTGCATCTCACGGAGGCACCGCCACTTGTGGTGCTAGATCGGATCGGATCGCGAGGAGGAGAAGCGAGTACGACTACATCACCCACGTTCCGACGAACGTTCCGCTGTGCGAATCTTCAAGGGTATGAAGATCTAATCCAATCTCTCTCGTTGTTTGCATCTCCTAGATTAGATCTTGGCTTTCCTTCTGTTCGCTCCGTAGAAAATTTTGATTTACTATGTTGCGAAACCCTTCACAACAACCACCGAACCATCACAACCCCCTTTTGGTATGCATCAAGTGTGTGATTCCATAAGAAAATAACACATTATCCGCGATCAACCGTCCTAGGATAAACAACAATTAAGTTGGCAAAATTATATCTGGTAAAATATTCTTGAGACGAGTAGTAAAGACCTTAGATAACAACTTGTATAAGACATTACAAAGGATTATTGGATGTAATTGTGAAAGTTATTTTGGATTCTTCACTGTGGGAATTAAGACAATGGTAGTCTAGTTCCATACCACATAAGTGGTTCTCGGTAAACCGCATGCGGTACCGAGGTTTGTGGGATCTGCTAGAGATGCTCTAAGATCATGTCTAGCAGATCATACCTAGTGGCGCACCCAAAAGCATCCAATCAACTTGATAGGGTTTTGGACAAAATTGCAAGTGTATTTCTGCTCGGTATAAAAAGTAAAGGTCATATCACATATATGTTACCCCTTACATGAAGTAGTAATCTACTCCCCATCCTAACTACGAATCTTCCAAGAGGTGCAACACCGAGCATTCGGCCTCAAGACTACTGTGGTGTCATTCAGAGGTAGCCGCAAACCAGGCTTCCATAAAAAATCATCACCATCATGCACTGCTAGGACATTTTGATTTGTATGAGCGTCTCATGCCGGAGAGAGCCATCCCAACACAACGTTGCGCTATTCTACAGTTTGGAGATGAGACCTATCTCAGTTTTGAGTTGAGACCGGAAACAACTTCTTGTATGTTTTAATGGTCCTACAATTTACAAGTTGAGAAATCGTGTACTCCATCCGTCTTGAAATAAGTTTACTTCAAGGGTTTGTCTTAAGTCAAACATTTTCAAGTTTGACTAGCTTCATTGAAAAGAATGGCAACATATATAACATCAAATATGTTTATTAGGAAACTCTATTTCCAAAATAATCTAGTGATACTAATTAGTGTCATGATTATTGGTAAGTTTTTGATAAAGTTGATCAAACTTAAAATTTTATCCTAAGACAAAGCTAGAAGTACACTTATTTATGGACAGAGACAGTAAGGAACGTACTTTATAGAAACATAAATATGGCTATCGTTGCTATTGCCCCGTTGTAACTCGCAAGTAGCTCCGTTTTACTGGTCTCTTGTTTTCGTTGTTTCCGAGTGTGCATGCAACAACATGGGTCTGTCGCACCCTTTTCTTGGGATCATATGATGTTGGATTGGAAGGCATTATAGGAAAACTAGCATAGGTGAAAATTCCTATGTACACACGTACCAGACGGCACTTCCGACTAGATTATCATCAATTAGCACTTCTGATGTTGGTTGGTCACCGGGTGACCTAGGTCTCCCTACAACATCTTGAGGTGATGTGTCAAGGTCCATTAATTGCACGGACAGAGTTGATTAGGGTTCTTTGAGGCCAATAGGTTGGAACAAATCGAGTTAGTTCCCAGGAGCTCGCCAATTTCACAAAGCGACCTAACCACAGCATAGTGCGGCGACACATCCTTTGCTTGTTGGAGCGAATACTCTGCAGAGCACAAATGAATACTCTTGACTGCTAATCAACGAATCGGCATGGAAAAGTATGGTACTCCACGCAAAATTGTTCTATCTAAACTACCGAAAAGACAAGCACAAGCTCGGTTCATCCACTGAGAAGGGCGTCAAACGCTGCTTCAGTTCAAAACTCTCGGTCAACAACACATCGCTAGCAGCTCATGAGTACCAAGTGGAATGCCCTGTGGATTCAGGCGAGATGGTAGTGATAGAGAAGGGCACTCGATTCAGAGTAAAGACTGTTTATTTCCCGATGCCTTTGATGCTCACTAGATTCATTGATAAGGGCGCTAACTTCCTTTTCGTCGCCATGTTCTTTGTCTGTGTGGTTCCTTCTTTGTGGCATTAATTCTAACATGTCAAATATATAGAGGCAATATGCAGATTAAATAGTGGGTGCCTGCTCATGGGTCAAATGCACGTCCTTATTTATGATTTATTTTCATACAATTGCAATGCAATCGATGGACCACCCTACCTTATGTAGCCAAATGCACATCCGTGTTTTTTTTCCTGTTTTACTTTAACTTGAACTAGCATAGCGGCCCTTGCAAATGCGAGGGCATCATCTCTAATTCATCAATAATGACCATGGATTGAATCATCATGCTATCAAAATCATACCAATTCATCATGGCCGTAAATTCTATGCTATTAAATGTCACATATTTGTTGGGTGCCATGACCGTGGATTAAATTACCATCTTGAAGTCTCCTATGATATTCCTATAAAAATAAATTTTAATCATATTTGATCTAGGGAATGTATGGTGATTATGTGTTTATGGGCACATTGTTATTGACCATGGGTGTCGATTGTACATGATTTTTATGAGCAACTCATGCTGGAGAGAGCCATCCAGACACAACCATGCACTATTTACAGTTTTGAGATGAGACACGTGTCTCAGTTTCCAGTTGAGACTGGTCTTAACTGCTTGTGTTTTTTAACAGAACTACAATATACATGTTGAGAAACGTGTACTCCCTCCCTTCTTAAATAAGTGTACTTCAAAGTTTGTCTTCAAATCCAACATTTTTAAGTTTGACCAACATTTTTGAAAAGAATGACAACATATATAACATCCAATTTTTTTATTATTATGAAACTATATTTCCATAATAATCTAACGATACTAATTAGTGTCATAATTGTTGGTAAGTTTTTCAACAAAGTAGGTAAAACGTTAAAAGATGACTTATGTTTGGCTAGAGGAAAGAAGCCAAAAAGTAATTGTTTGGAGAAAATACTATGTTTGGCTAGAGGAAAGAAGCAACAAAGGATGCACGTAGAACAAATGAACTACTTATGTCTCTATGGTCCGAACACATACGCATTAAAAGTAATTGTTTTGAAGTCGTCTTCGAATAGTATTTGAAAGTTAATTACGTTTTGAAGTTGTTGGTCCATTAAATTGAAAATCTGCACATTCAATTCATGACTTCCTTTTGTGCATGGTATATAAGAGAAAGGTGTTGCGGCATATAGGGGCAGAGCTCGCATGTTGTCATGTCGGCTGACGGAGGTCCAGCGGTCGACGTGTTTACCAACTTAGACCAGGTGCCTACATTGAAGACGGCTACTTTTATCACTACCAAGTTTGTTTGTTTGTGGGATATCCTGTGAAGGTTGACTTGACTTTAATCTCATTTACATTTTGGAGAAATGGTTAACAAGAAAACTACCCCCATGTTTTAGCTTAAATTTTGTTTGGTGGCTGTTAAAATATAGACAACAAAAATTCATAGAGAAACAACGTTAAGCAAGATCCAGCAATAATATGAATGTTAGTGGTTCTAACATAAGTTCTTCATAATGCCAACATCACTAGGAATGCTATTGCATATAGCGCCCTTTTCTTCGAAAATTCAAAGTTCAACATGGGTACAAATACACCTAATTCTAGAAAATGGTATTATGATTGTCAAAACAAATCCGAAAACACACACACAAGTTTATCCATGTTCCACAAGCAGATGTAAGTTCCGTTGAAAAAGTGAGCTTGGGGGGCACGTGTGTTAAAAAAAAATATTTGGTGCTCTAAACTAGAGTTTTAGAATATGGTATACAAATTTATTTTCTTTTATCTAGGACATCCCGTATGTATTTTCTTCATGAAAATTTGCAAGCATGTAGAAGACACAAACATTTATTTTGCTAAAAAGGTTTCATTTTATTTTGAATTTTTGAAACATTCAGTTAGGATAAGTAAAATTGAAGCCACTCTCAGAGGCGCCTCTCCTACTGATTCTGTTCTAGTGATAACAACAAAGATAAGGTTCGTTCCATGTGCGTGCACGAATAAGAGACTCTTGATGCATATGCCGGTTGTATACAAATTCATTAGAAAAGTTGTGTCTATGTTAATACGAGCTCACAGTGGCCATGTGAGGTTCCCACTTTGTGACAACTAGATTTCATAAAAAAAACGTACTACTAGATGAATGCTCAAACCAAGTACACGAAGGTCCGGTATTATATATGTCACTGGTTCTCCCCATCATATACGAGCTCTCCAGATCGCACACATCACTAAAAGCACGCGACCGGAGTAGCACCCTTTTCCCCATCAAGACCGTTGTTCTTTTAAGTGCGTGAAACAATGTAAGTCCCTTGATGCATACTCCGTGTGCCTTCGGATTGGAAGACATTAGGAAAAATATGTTAGGCGCGAACTACTACCTTGCACGGTAATCACTGGTTGCCGGATCTTATGTTAGTTGGTCGGCAAGTGATCGAGGCCTCTATACCGCCACTTAAGCTGCTTTATCACACTAGTGGAAAAAGGGCCATCCGTTCACGACCCTCCTCAGAGCATTAGTCCCGGTTGCGCCACCAACCGGGACTAATGCTGGCACGCGTCCCGGTTGGAGCGGGCATGTGGCCAGGGGGCATTGCGTCCCGGTTGATAAGGGGGAATACGTCCCGGTTGGAGCCACCAACCGGGGCTAAAGGTTTGGCCACAGCCACGTGGCGTGGCACGCACCTTTAGTCCCGGTTGCTGGCTCCAACTGGGACGTATTCTCCTGCCCTCTATAAATGCAACGCCCCAGCCCCCTCTGTCTCCACTCTGTTTTTTCAAATGGTGGAAGGTGTGAGGGGTGTGCTAGTTTTTTCTCTTCTATGCATGCGTTGAAGGTGTTTGATGAAATGTTTGAGTGAATAATCCCGTTGAATTTCTCATAGAACAAAAATATAGAAGGTGTCCGAGACGCACTTGAGCTTTCTCCTCTTTATTTCCCTCGATCGAGGTTACCAATCTTATCTTTTTTAGGTCATTGATACAATTCATGTGTCGGTGTGAATTGGTTATTTCACTATTTATGATGTCCTGTTTTTTGATAAACTTACTTATATGATGCAGATGAACGGTCGGAAATGGATGTACGGTGACCGGCGCGTAGCCGGGTATATCAAAGGCGTGGATAAATTTATCGATGTGGCTACGGCAAACAAAGAGAATGGATTTATACGTTGTCCATGTGTTCAATGTCGGAACAACAAGGAGTACTCTTCCTCGAAAATCATTCGCGGCCACCTGATTATGAAAGGTTTCATGCCCAACTATAATTGCTGGACCAAGCACGGGAAAAGAGGGGTTATGATGGAAGATGGTGAAGAAGAAGATGATGATAACAACTATCATCATATGTTTCCTGAATACAGTGATACTGCAATAGAAGACAATGGAGAGGAAAGAGGTGAAGAACGGGCATCAGATGAGCCGACTGATGAACTTGGTAGGGTCATTTCTGATGCAAAGCGAGACTGTGAAACAGAAAATGAGAAGTTGAAATTAGAGGGCATGTTAGAAGATCACAAGAAATTGTTGTACCCAAATTGTGAAGATGGCAGGACAAAGCTCGGTACCACACTGGAATTGTTGCGATGGAAGGCAGAGTGTGGTCTAACTGACTCCTCATTTGAAAAGATGCCGAAAATAATGAAGCCGAAGTTTCCAAAACATAACGAACTTCCCGAGAGTACCTACGAAGCAAAGAAGACTCTCTGTCCTCTGGGATTAGATGTGCAAAAGATACATGCATGCATTAATGACTGCATCCTCTACCGCGGTAAGGAGTATGAGAATTTAGATAAATGCCCGTTATGCAATGCGTTGCGGTATAAGATCAGACGAGATGACCCTGGTGATGTTGAGGGAGAGCCCCTCCGGAAGAGGGTTCCTGCTAAGGTTATGTGGTATGCTCCTATAATACCAAGGTTGAAACGCATGTTCAGAAACAAAGAGCATGCCAGGTTGTTGTGATGGCACAAAGAAGACCGTAAGAAAGACGGGAAGTTGAGACACCCTGCTGATGGGTCACAGTGGAGAAAAATCGAGAGAGACTTCCCAGACTTTGCAAGTGACGCAAGGAACTTATGGTTTGGTCTAAGTACGGATGACATGAATCCTTTTGGGGAGCAGAGCTGCAGTCACATCACCTGGCCCGTGACTCTATGTATCTACAACTTGTCTCCTTGGTTGTGCATGAAGTGTAAGTTCATTATGATATCAGTGCTCATCCAAGGCCCGAAGCAACCGGGCAACGATATTGATGTGTACCTTAGGCCATTAGTTGAAGAACTCTTACAGTTGTGGGGCAAACCAGGTGTACGTGCGTGGGATGAGAACAAACAGGAGCCATTTGATCTACGAGGGTTGTTATTCGTAACCATCAATGATTGGTCTGCTCTTAGTAACCTTTCAGGACAGACAAACAAGGGATATAAGGCATGCACCCACTGTTTAGATAAGACCGAAGGTACATATTTGCATAAATGCAAGAAGGTTGTGTACCTGGCGAATCGACGATTTCTTTCGACCAATCATCCCGTAAGAAAGAAAGGCAAGCATTTCAAAGGTGAGGCAGATCACCGGAAGAAGCCTGAACTCCCTGCTGGTGATGATGTATTTGGTATGGTCAAGGACATAGAAGTAATCTTTGGAAAGGGTCCCAGCGGTTAATCAGTTCCGAACGACGTTGCTACAGGACACGCACCCATGTGGAAGAAGAAATCTATATTTTTAGAGCTGCCATATTGGAAAGTCCTGCGTGTCCGCTCTTCAATCGACGTGATGCACGTGGCGAAGAATCTCTGCGTGAACCTGCTAGGATTCCTAGGCATGTATGGGAAGACAAAAGATACACCTGAAGCACGGATGGACCAACAAATTATGAAAGACCCAAAGAACATGCATACACATAACAAGACGGATAAAGGGCGTCACTTAAGTCGTGTCAGCCATGCTCTTACCAAAGCAGAGAAGGAAATCTTTTTTGAAGTCCTTTACAGTATCAAGGTGCCGTCGGGCTTCTCATCTAATATAAAAGGGATAATAAATATGGCAGAGAAAAAGTTCCAAAACCTGAAGTCTCATGACTGTCACGTGATTATGACGCAGTTGCTTCCGATTGCATTGAGGGGGCTTCTACCAGAAAATGTTCGAGTACCCATTGTGAAGCTGTGTTCATTCCTCAATGCAATATCTCAGAAGGTAATCAATCCAGATATTCTGCCAAGGTTACAGAAGGATGTGGTACAATGTCTTGTTAGTTTTGAATTGGTGTTCCCACCATCCTTCTTCAATATTATGACGCATCTCCTGGTTCATCTAGTGGAAGAGATTGCCATTCTCGGTCCGGTATTTCTGCACAATATGTTCCCCTTTGAGAGGTTCATGGGAGTCTTAAAGAAATATGTTTGTAACCGTGCTAGACCAGAAGGAATCATCTCCAAGGGATATGGAACGGAGGAGGTCATTGAGTTTTGTGTTGACTTTATTCCTGACCTTAAGCCGATTGGTGTTTCTGACTCGCGGCATGAGGGAAGACTAAGTGGAAAAGGCACGCTGGGAAAGAAAGCAATGATATGTAGGGACGGGGATTCTTTCACTAAAGCACACTACACAGTTCTACATAATTCCACCTTGGCAGCTCCGTATATCGAGGAACACAAGAATATTGTACGCTCCAAAAACCCGGGGAAGCCTGAATCATGGATTACAGATGAACACATGAAGTCTTTCGGTGGTTGGATGCGGACACATCTCTTGAATGACACCACTGTTGGAGATCGGCTATACTTGTTGGCCACGTCACCATCTTCTACTGTATTGAATTTCCAAGGGTACGAAATAAATGGGAATACATTCTACACGATCGCCCAAGATAAAAAGAGCACCAACCAAAATAGTGGTGTCCGCTTTGATGCAATAGACGAGAATGGACAAAAGGACACATATTATGGTTACATAGAGGAGATATGGGAACTAGACTATGGAGTCTCTTTTAAGGTCCCTTTGTTTCGCTGCAAACGGGTCAACCTGAATGGGGAAGGGGTAAAGATAGACCAGTTGTACGGAATGACAACAGTGGATCTCAACAATCTTGGTTATAGAGATGAACCATTCGTCCTAGCCAATGATGTGTCTCAGGTTTTCTATGTGAAGGACATGTCCTCCAGACCGAAAAAAATAAAAAATATGCAAACGAATACATCATATGATGAGCCAAAGCTTCACATAGTTCTTTCAGGGAAAAGAAACATCGTGGGAATCGAGGACAAGACAGACATGTCAGAAGATTATAATAAGTTTGATGAAATTCCGCCCTTCATAGTGAAAACTGACCCAAGCATTCCGTTAAGTAAAGAAGATGCTCCATGGTTACGTCTGAAGTGATCATAAGGAATGACATATGCCAAGAAGTTCATGCTCATATTATGTAACTCTAGTTCATGTCTTTCGCGGTTTGTGGCTTGACCGAAGGATATCTTTCGCGGTTTGTGGCCTTTAGTCCCGGTTTTGTAGTCTCGGTTTTTAATATTAATAAATGTCTTGAGTGTTAGTTCCGTTTTGTGGCTGGACCGGGAGTGCCTCTATGACCAGTTTCTTGGAGATGCCGGAGGACTGGGATCCGGCGGCATCTCCCTGAAACTGGTCGTAGTGGTGTCCCTGCTCTCGAAAACCATCTTGCAGCTTGTAACTTCTCTAACTAGATCAATACGCCTCGGAGCTAACTAATTTCACATATTAGGGAGTGCATGTATGACCAGTTTCTCGGAGATGCCGAAGGACTGGGCTCCGTCGGCATCTCCCTGAAACTGGCCACAGTGTTGTCCCTGCTCTCGAAAACTATCTTGCAGCTTGTAACTTCTCTAACTAGATCAATACGCCTCGGAGCTAACTAATTTCACATATTAGGGAGTGCCTCTATGACCAGTTTCTCGGAGATGCCGGAGGACTGGGCTCCGTCGGCATCTCCCTGAAACTGGCCGCAGTGGTGTCCCTGCTCTCGAAAACTGGCTGGGGGACTGGACTCGCAAGGATGCCTATTTATAGTACAAGCAGCTCGGCATAGTGTCGACACTTACGAAATAATGTCGACACTCACCCCTATCATTAGTGTTGACTCGTGTTTTGTCCCGGTTGGTGTCTCCAACCGGGACTACAGGTTGATCTTTATTCCCGGTTGGTGACACCATCCGGTACAAGGTACACGCCGCACGACATAATGTCGACACTCACCCCTATCATTAGTGCTGCCTGGCCCAGCCTTCCGAAATCGTCCATCCCGGGTAAAAATGACAAATGTCTGCCGAATCGGCAGGAGGTTATGTGCTGAATCACGGCATAGTTTGTGATGTTGTGCCCATATTATGCATGTGTGTGCACATTGGTATGGAGAACAATGTTGCAGGAGGAAGTGTTCCTTTTTGTCGCACGGAAAAGCCCTTTTCCATTTTCCGAGCGCAAAAAACGGGTCGTTTTGTGAAGTAACCACCAAAATGCCGTTTCAGAATGCTACCGTCCCATTTTCCTAAAATACTAGACCACCTTACATGGACTATCTCCCAACTGGTACATCTCAAACCTTTTCGTCCATCCCGGATAAAAAGGACAAATGTCTGCCGAATCGGTAGGAAGTGGGTCCGGTTTGTACTACAGGTACATGATCTATCGCCCGTGATTTTTTGAAAAAATCATTTTTAGACTCGCAATATGTGGTTTCTTCAGAGATCCAATGCAAGTTCTAACGATGCTTGTCCCCTCTCTTCATGCACACCGGTTCGACCATAGTTAGAAATTCAGATAATTCAAAACGGGCATAATAAATTGAAAAAATATCCGAACAATGAAAATCCTTCGCGTGGTGTCATATTATGTTACATAGTTGAAAGGAAAAATACCAGACTTGGTATATTGACCATGTTTCGAAAAAACCTTCACAAAATGACCTATCATGTTCGAGGTTTCATGGCTTTCGGTCCAAATGACCGATGTTATGTGCTGAATCACGGCATAGTTTGGGATGTTGTTCCCATATTATGCATGTGTATGGACATTGGTATGATGAACAATGTTGCAGGAGGAAGTTTTCCTTTTTGTCGCACGGAAAAGCCCTTTTCCATTTTCCGAGCACAAAAAACGGGTCGTTTTGTGAAGTAACCACCAAAATGCCGTTTCAGAATGCTACCGTCCCATTTTCCTAAAATACTAGACCACCTTACATGGACTATCTCCCAACCGGTACATCTCAAACCTTTTCGTCCATCCCGGGTAAAAAGGACAAATGTCTGCCGAATCGGTAGGAAGTGGGTCCGGTTTGTACTACAGGTACATGATCTATCGCCCATGATTTTTTGAAAAAATTATTTTTAGACTCGAAATATGTGGTTTCTTCAGAGATCCAATGCAAGTTCTAACGATGCTCGTCCCCTATCTTCATGCACACCGGTTCGACCATAGTTAAAAATTCAGATAATTCAAAACGGGCATAATAAATTCAAAAAAATCCGAACAATGAAAATCCTTCGCGTGGTGTCATATTATGTTACATAGTTGAAAGGAAAAATACCAGACTTGGTATATTGACCATGTTTCGAAAAAACCTTCACAAAATGACCTATCATGTTCGAGATTTCATGACTTTCGGGCCAAATGACCGATGTTATGTGCTGAATCACGGCATAGTTTGTGATGTTGTGCCCATATCATGCATGTGTATGGACATTGGTATGGAGAACAATGTTGCAGGAGGAAGTTTTCCTTTTTGTCGCACGAAAAATCCCTTTTTCATTTTCCGAGCGCAAAAAACGGGCCGTTTTGTGAAGTAACCACCAAAATGCCATTTCAGAATGCTACCGTCCCATTTTCCTAAAATACTAGACCACCTTACATGGACTATATCCCAACCGGTACATCTCAAACCTTTTCGTCCATCCCGGGTAAAAAGGACAAATGTCTGCCGAATCGGTAGGAAATGGGTCCGGTTTGTACTACAGGTACATGATATATCGCCCGTGATTTTTTGAAAAAATCATTTTTAGACTCACAATATGTGGTTTCTTTAGATATCCAATGCAAGTTCTAACGATGCTCGTCCCCTATCTTCATGCACACCGGTTCGACCATAGTTAGAAATTCAGATAATTCAAAACGGGCATAATAAATTCAAAAAAAATCCGAACAATGAAAATCCTTCGCGTGGTGTCATATTATGTTACATAGTTGAAAGGAAAAATACCAGACTTGGTATATTGACCATGTTTCGAAAAACCTTCACAAAATGACCTATCATGTTCGAGGTTTCATGGCTTTCGGTCCAAATGATCGATGTTATATGCTGAATCACGGCATAGTTTGTGATGTTGTGCCCATATTATGCATGTGTATGGACATTGGTATGGAGAACAATGTTGCATGAGGAAGTTTTCCTTTTTGTCGCACGGAAAAGCCCTTTTCCAATTTCCAAGCGCAAAAAACGGGTCGTTTTGTGAAGTAACCACCAAAATACCGTTTCAGAATGCTACCGTCCCATTTTCCTAAAATACTAGACCACCTTACATGGACTATCTCCCAACCGGTACATCTCAAACCTTTTCGTCCACCCCGGGTAAAAAGGACAAATGTCTGCCGAATCGGTAGAAAGTGGGTCCGGTTTGTACTACAGGTACATGATCTATCGCCCGTGATTTTTTGAAAAAATCATTTTTAGACTCGCAATATGTGGTTTCTTCAGAGATCCAATGCAAGTTCTAACGATGCTCGTCCCCTATCTTCATGCACACCGGTTCGACCATAGTTAGAAATTCAGATAATTCAAAACGGGCATAATAAATTCAAAGAAAATCTGAACAATGAAAATCCTTCGCGTGGTGTCATATTATGTTACATAGTTGAAAGGAAAAATACCAGACTTGGTATATTGACCATGTTTCGAAAAAACCTTCACAAAATGACCTATCATGTTCGAGGTTTCATGGCTTTCGGTCCAAATGACCGATGTTATGTGCTGAATCACGGCATAGTTTGGGATGTTGTGCCCATATTATGCATGTGTGTGGACGCGCCATTTTTCATCTTTAGTCCCGGTTGGTGACACCATCCGTGACAAGGTACACTCCGCACGACATAATGTCGACACGCCATTTTTCCCGCCATTTTTCTTCCCGCCATTTTTTCCCGCTAGTTCTTCACTATATATATATATGTAGGGTTGGCCTCCATTGTCATTGCACATCTCTAGACTCATATCTGCAACCTCATCACTCTTTCCCATGGCTTCCACCGTAGCACTAACTCGCAGGGAGGCGGAGGCGCTTTGTGCCTCGAACTACCCCTGCCCGCCGGGCTACTGTGTCCCCGTCAGGTGGATGCTGAGCGCCGGAGGCGTGCCGGTTCCTCCTGTCCCTCTAGGTGTGGCACGTCGGATGGCCATCACGAACCACTACTACTTCGAGCTCACGCCGGAGCAGCGGAGGAATCCCAGATGGCATCCCGACTATTTCCCGACTTGGGAAGCCTTCTTCGTGGATCGGTGTGAGAGGGCACTCGCCAGGCACGAGGAGGAGGGCCCACCTCCTCCGAACTTCAACGAGGCCGGCCGTCGGCTGTGGTGGCGCGGCCGGACTCTCTAGAGCGTCATGGCCTACGACACGACCGCCGACTCTAGCCCCCGCGTGCGCTACCCTCAAGTCCAGCCCACTCGTACTCAACCTTCAAGGTTCAACTATGGCGACCCCGACGACGATAGCGACGACGGCCGCGACGAGTACGACGACTACAGTGGCGAGTATTACAGGTGTAGGCAGGAGCATGACTGAATTATTCCAACATTGCAAAACAAGTTCGGGCGATAGTGGCTTAATCTGGCCATGTATCTTAATTTGCAGTTCTTCTATGTAACTTTGTGTTAGTTGTGTTATGTACTTTAATTCCAGTTCTATCCTAATCAAATTTTCTTTCCGCCCATTATTTTCCGTCCTCTTTTTTCCGCCCATTAAAAACAGAAAATGGTTTTGAATTACTTATAAGTTAATTCATTTTTAATTGTAAATGGTTCATATTTTAAATTGTTACATTAATTATTTTTTAAAACAGAAAATGGTTTTGAATTATTTATTCAAATCCAAACACTTTTTATGTTTAAAGTTTTTCTAAATTCCAAATTAATATTTAAAAAATATAAGTTAATTCATTTTTAATTTTAAATGGTTACATTAATTATTTTTTAAAAATAGAAAATGGTTTTGGATTATTTATTCAAATCCATACACTTTTTATGTTTAAAGTTTTTCTAAATTCCAAATTAATATTTAAAAAATATAAGTTAATTCATTTTTAATTTTAAATGGTTACATTAATTATTTTTTAAAAATAGAAAATGGTTTTGGATTATTTATTCAAATCCATACACTTTTTATGTTTAAAGTTTTTCTAAATTCCAAATTAATATTTAAAAAATATAAGTTAATTCATTATTAATTTTAAATGGTTACATTAATTATTTTTTAAAAATAGAAAATGGTTTTGGATTATTTATTCAAATCCATACACTTTTTATGTTTAAAGTTTTTCTAAATTCCAAATTAATATTTAAAAAATATAAGTTATTTCATTATTAATTTTAAATGGTTCATAGTTTAAATGGTTACATTAATTATTTTTCAAAACAGAAAATGGTTTCGAATTAGTTATTCAAATTCAAACACTTTTTATGTTTAAAGTTTTTATAAATTCCAAAGTAATTATCATTTAAAAAACATTACAAATTTAAACCCCAAAATAAAAAAATAAGGCGGGAACAGAGAGAAAATACCTGAAATTTTTTGAAAACAGGGGAATATGTTCCGGTTGGAGCCACCAACCGGGACTAAAGACCCCCCTGCGCGCGCCCCCCTTCAGCTGCTGAAAATTGGAGTATACGTCCCGGTTGGTGGCTCCAACCGGGACGTATGCCCTTTTAGTCCCGGTTGGAGCCACCAACCGGGACGTATACTCCCTCCCCTTTATATAACTTCTCTTCTTCTTCTCTGCTTCTCTTCTCTGCTTCTATGTTTCATCGACGACGCCGCCAGGCTGACCGCGCCCTCCGTCGTCGTCAACGCCTCCGCCTCCGGCCGCCACCGCCGCGCGCTCCCCATAGCGGCTCCTCCTCCGGCCGCCACCGCCGCGCGCTCCGTAGCGGCTCCTCCTCCGGCCGCCACCGCCGCGCGCTCCGTAGCGGCTCCTCCTCCTCCCGCGCGTGTCTCCTTCCCCGACGACCGCCGCCCGCGTCTCTTCCCGCCGACGACCGCGCCGCCCGCGCCCTTCCCCCACCGCCACGCGTCAGGTACGCCCCTCCCTGCCTCTGTCCTCCCCTCCCTCTTCTGCTGCTGGTGGGCGGCGGCGGCTGCTGCTAGTAGGTGCTGCTGCATGGTGGGCTTCGGGTGTGGTGGTGGGCGGCGGCTGCTGCTGGTGGGCTTCGATCGGGTGGTGGGCGGCGGCTTCGGGTGTTGTGTGTTGTCTGCATGCATGGACCGCGTGGACGTGTGGTGTTAGTCATATGATTATTAGGGTATGTACTATGGCAAGCTCTTGTACAGACGCTTATGTTTAAAAAAATAATGCCCGAAAATTGGATTATGGACTAAACGCCTCGTCTCATAGCACGGAACGCTAATTTGAGTAGCTAGCAACACCTAGGAGCGCTAATCAAACTCCTGTGCGCTGAAAAAAAGTAGTCCTAGCGACCGACGCTTCCTCGTACGTCGACGCTAGAGGAAATCCCCGGATCGGACGGGATGGAGGCCTAACCGCAAGTAAAATCAGCCTAGCGTCTGCTTTAAACGTCTGCGTTAAACATGCTCTTAGGGATAGGATTAAGGCTTAGAGCGGGTCTGCGGGTATGGGTTTCCCACCCCCATACCCGCCCCATTAAACTTGGAGGGTCTAACTTTTTACCAAACCATCCCCATTTAAGGCGGGTATCCATCGGGTTTGTGGGTTTCGGGGCCCCATTGCCATCCCTAATCGCATCCTTATCATCGGACTATCCTCGTTTTCTATAGGAGTATCACATTTACTCAATGATAGATTTATACTCCCTCATGTCGGGTTTGTAAGGCTCGGGAAAAGGGGATGTCGGTGGCCGGTTCCGCAGGACATGGGAGGCGTGCAGGGACGCGTGGGGCGGGTGTATTGTGGCAAGAGAGAGGAAGAAGCTCTGTTTGCTCGGGGAAGGTGAGGAGAGGGGGGAGGAGGCGGCGCCGATGGGAGTTCCCCTGTTCGCTCACGCGTGGGCGAGACATGGGCGAAGGGGTCGCGCGGTCAAAACCATTGTGTTCGACATAGGAAAGCTCGGTCTGGCTCGGTCGCGCGTAAATCTTCCCATTAAATTGCATGCCCCTTAGGTGCATGTGGGTTCGACGATGTGCCTTCGCCAGGGCATTCCGAACCCTCTTAAATCGATTCCAATATGGTATTTTGTTAGTATCTAGTGTTACCTATCTGCTGGATAGTTTCCCTTTTGTAGCCTTATACTCACGTTCCCCTCTCATATGCATCCGAGGTTTCTCCGGACTAGGTTTTACACCCCTCGGAACTCTGGAATATTGATTTTAGTTGATTTTAGCTAGAGTTACCTATCTACTACACGGTTTCCTTTTTGTAGCTAGGTTTAGGGTTTAGGGTTTCTCTTCATTTTTATTATTGTGTATGTATATATTAGGGTTTCTCTGAATTAGGGTTTATATCTCTCAACACCGTACCTAACTTTCTCCTTTAGCCGCTTTGACTTATTCGTTTTTCCACCTATGCAAAAAATATGGACCCACACGTCAGAGACGAAGAAAAGGAAGAGTTGATCCAAGGTGTGATCCGTGGGGAAGATAATTTAGACGTATCAACGTTTCTGAACAACTCCGGTGAGGGTGATCCTCTTTTTACCGGAATAGACGACTTGTTTGAGGTTGAAGGTGTTGCCTTCCGCGAGGGAGAAGGCGATGCCTTGTGTAATCGAGAAGTCGACCGCTCCGGCGAGGTGCATGTAATATAATTAATTCATTAATTAATCATCTGCTATCTATATAGAAATAGTAACAACGATCTTTCTTCTTTTAGCCCTCCGGATCGAAGGAATCTACTGAAAAGGCCAGACGAGGCCCAACCAAAAAGTTGCAAGACCATGAGAGGTTCAGGATCGAAGATGTCGCTGAAGACGGCAAACCGGCGGCTCCCGAAGTTGTCGCAACCAAATTTGTGGCACAATGCGGAGTAATCATTAGGGACTTAATCCCGATCACCATTAGAAATTGGAATAGGCCTGCTAATGCGGATGAAGAGGGAACATGTTTATTTGTCCCTAACCACGCCAAAGATTTACTGTGGAAGAGGCTCATGGTTAATTTCAAACTACCGAAGATAGAGCTGGATCCAAATGCGGAGGATCCAGTTGAGGACGCCTTACAACATGGGAGAGCCATGGAGGCTAAGGTCAGGGAGTGGGCTTTGAAGAAGATGTCCCAGTGTTTCACCAACTGGAAGAAAAGATTGCACCTTGACTATGTCGTGAAAGAGAAGACTCCCGATTTCAAGAATATTCAGTTTGAGAAGATAAAACCATTCTGGGTTGAGTTTGTGGAATACAAGAAATTAGAAAAAGCTAAGAAAATGTCTGAAACGAATAAGCTGAATGTTGCTAACAAGAAGTATCACCATACTATGGGGCAAGGTGGCTACAGGGCTGGCATTCCTAAGTGGGAGAAACTTGAGAATGAACTGCGTGCTAAAAAGATCACCCCAGAGACAGACGATTGGGTAGAACGTGCAAGGAATTGGTTTTACGGGCATGGGGGCACGTTGGACTCGGAAGAGAGGTGTATATATAACATACGATATAAAGAAGACCCCTTGCCAATCGAGAGGATGAGAAAAGCAGTAAAGGCTGTTAAAGATGGGGACTTCATTCCCGATAGAGAGAATGATGAGCTCACGCTCGCCCTTGGAAATAAGGAACATGATGGACGAACACGAGGCACAAGAGGCTCCCAACCATGGAGGACTGGGTTTCCCGAAGAGAGGAAGAAATATCCTGATAGAAGCCGTCAGAGGAGAAAGGACAGGGAGGAAGTTGAAGCAAATAGTCAGAAAGAGCGAATGCGTTTAATTGAAGAACGATTAAAGCAACAACAAGATGAAATTAACGCACTTAAAGAGCAAAGTACTGCCGGCCCATCTCAGCAGCACACTGCATTCGATGCTACCGGCCTATCGAATAATCAAAAAAGCAGTGTGGCTTCCACCGAGGTCCCGGGTGATGACAATGGCGATGACGATGATGCACCGACGATGGCTCCTGTTGGCTACCCAGTGGATGATATCACAGAGATGACACACTGCGAGCTACATGTCAAAGTTGTGAACATATCAATGAAGGTGGCGGTCGGCTATGCCTTACCAATTGGACCCACACCAACTTACCACTGTGGTCCGGTTCCAGAGGGCTACGCTGTTGTCGGCGTGGATGAAATCATGCCCACCTTTGAGGTTTTGGATCTTCACTACCCTGCAGGTGAAGGGGATGTGACTGTACTGGGAGACGCAAAAAACATCACCATTCTATGGCCGAAGGAATGTATCGTGCTTCGAAATCACACGCCAAGGCCATCTTCGCCGCCGCCTCACCCGTCTCCAGCGAGGTCGTCGCCGCCGGGGCAGCCGTCTTCGTCGCCTCACTCGGCTCCATCGCCTCACCAATCTCCGGTGCAGCCATCGCCGCGGGAGCCATCGCCGGCGCCTCAGGATAAAAAGCGTAAGTGTACCGCTACTGTGCATCGTTGTAAGCGATCGCCGAAACATAAACAAGAGCCTCTTCCAAAAGTACCAAAGGTTCCTCCCAAGAGAGCTTATGACTATACTGAAGAGGAGACTGCGGCGATCGTTGATGCGGAAACGACAGCGTTTTTCGCTAAGCTGAGGCGGCCGAAAGAGCCAGAGTTCCCCAGCACCAAAGAAGAAAAAGGCAAAGTGTTGAAAATGCTAAAGACTCTTCATCAACCCGAGCCAAGCTGTCATCAGACTATGAGCGTTCTATTCTCAAGTCACATGCGGCACAAAAAGCCTCGAAGAGCAGTACTGATGCAAGCGAGAAATATGTTGCCCAGCTCGGAGAACAAGCAAAACAGACTTGCGCCCCTCTCAAGGTGATTTCCCAAACCAATGTGGGGTCGAGCAAATATGGGGCCGAAGAGCAGTATGATCCAGAGGTAGTTGCACAATAAGGAGAAGCTGCCGCTGCTCAAGGTATGAGTATTGCGCAGTACTTATCCCAGTTAGAGTTCTTCCCCGTGAGTGAAATAGCATACAAATACCAGTACGGCAAACCTCTCGTCAAACCTGAGGAGGTAAACAATCTTCCAACAAAAATGCGAAGATTGCATAACTGGTACTTGCATGCCACAAACGCCGGGGCTAACTGGATAGTGCTGAAGGTTACAAAAAAGCATTATGGGAAAGATATGGATGACATGGTATCCAATGAATTTGATGAACTATTTCAATTATTCAATCAAGACGCCTTGGACAAATCGATCATCAGTGCCTATTGTCTGTAAGTACTAATTCTGTAATTAATTTAGTCTCCAGCTATCTCACCTTGTTTATTGCATGTATATAATCATACTGTAATATGCAGAATGAAGATTCTCGAATGCAGCAGAGGACAAATCTATGACATTGGCTTCATTGACCCATATTGGGTTCATCAAGCTTCAAAACAAACCCCCAGGATACGGAGGATAATATAGTACACGGGTTAAGGTTTCAAGAAACCAAAACAGAAATACTATTTCCTTACAACTTCAAGTGAGTGTTATTGTCTTGTATACACTTTCTATTTCGCTTACTCGATGTTAAGTATATAATTGATTAGTTATGCATTCGCAGCTACCACTATATTATGTTAATCATTCAACTTGACAAAGGGCGTGTACTAGTCATGGACTCGAAACATAAACCCCTTGAGACGTGGAAGGACATGCAGATACTTCTCCAGCGGTAATTCTAATCATTACGACACTATATCGGCAACGTTCGTGAATTTTATAATATCAAGTACTTAATAACTTATTTTATTCGTTTTCTACGCCGGGCAGCGCTTGGAAACGGTTCACCAACAAGGCTAGGGGTGTTTGGAAAGAGGAGCTTACATTTCAACCACTAAATGTAAGCACCACTAGCTATATCCGCGCATCTCTTTGATTCTAGTTTTGATACAGTTATTATCATGCTTGATTATTATTTTGATTGAACTCTGTTCTCGTAAAGTGCCTGACGCAGGGACCAGGTAACAATCTATGTGGATACTATGTTTGCGAGTTCATCCGGCAGACGTGCGATGAGAAGGGCAGAAATTTAGAGAAACTCCACGTACATAAACAATTTCTATAGTTTTTAATTACAATCAAATTGTGTTTAGTTTCATTCATATAGGCTGACTCCTTTTTTAAATCAGATCGAACGTCTACGGGACGGTCTTCTGCCAAAGGATCGCGTACGAGCAATTCAGGAGGAATTGGCGGGATTCTTGGATGCAGAAGTCCTAAACCCAAAAGGGGAATACTATTCGGCTGTGTATAGACAATAGAGATTATAAAAATAGCAACTTTAAAGGAATTGGCCGGTAGCATCGAATAGCAACTTTTGTATGTAGTGCATGAACTCGATCCGTGTATTCAATGTAATATTGTCATGATATTCATGATGTAATATAAGGTTCCTTCATTGATAAGTGCAAATCACTAAATAAACAATAAAACAACCTAAATGAATTCTCTGCCGCGGCACAAAAAGTGGCGAAAATGCTGCCGCGGCAACAAAGTGTGCCAAAATGAATTCTCTACCGCGGCAGAGAAATAGGCCAAATCTCTGCCGCGGCAGAACCCCCTCGCCCTCTGCCGCTGCCACGTGTGCACCCTTTTGTCCCGGTTGGTGGGGCAACCGGGACTAAAGGTTAGGGCTTTAGTCCCGATTGTCCCGTCCCGGTTGGGCAACCGGGACTAAAGCCCCGTACCAACCGGGACCTATAGCCCCGTTTCCACCAGTGTCAGCATCATTTAGTTGGACTAGCATAGTTGATTATGGCTTCTTCGGAGCCCGTGGGTAGACCTTTGTTTTTCGAAATAGGGTTGGACCCAGCCTCTACATCCTTGGATGCACACAACCTTTATTAAAAAATAAGAAGTGCGTATTTATTACAGTCCAAGGACCGAAGAGGGTTGATACAAACACCAACCATATGAAAACAACAAGTTTGAAACTGAAAAGCATACAATAGCTTTACATGCATGTGTGTATAAACATCCACGAGATTATCCAGTTACAACCTATCATGCAGGAGGATTTGTCGTGTTGGAGGGAATACTCCGTTGAGCTCTAGTGAACTATTTTTTTGGGACGTTACACTACTCTGCTGTATTGTATTTCAAAACAGACAGACCCGTGAAACAAACCATTAATTGTGTTCTTAGTCATTTCTGTAGACGGATTCCATTTTCTTTGGTTGCATTTTAGGTCACATGGGTATGACAATCGATCTTTCTCTTCTGCCATTTATTGTGTTTCCAACAACTTCATATGAATTTCCTTCCATTTCAAACCAGAACGGGCTTACAGTAGGCTCTGCACATTATGTGGATCGACTTCTCTTCGGCCCTTCGGTTCAGCACAAGATAGAGCCATTAATTTATTTTCTTCTATTTGTTGGGATGACAAAAGTCAGGTAGATATTTTCACATTTGGCGGTGACACCAGAAGTCAGAACTTGCAGTCATAGGTTCGTCAAACAAGTTAGAAGAGGGGCTGCATCAAGTCTGCCTTCATGTCGACACACTGAATCGTAAATTCGTAATATTAGTATCATAGTCGTACCTATACATATTACTCCCTCCGATCCATAATAAGTGTCGCGGTTTTGAACTCCCAATTCAAAACCGTGACACTTATTATGAATTGGAGGAGTACTAATACTCCTACGTAAGATTTCATGTTTAGAAATAGAGTCGCCGTGGTTAATGACTAAACTGACATAAAAAAGAGGAGACTTTACTACTTCGCAATGCAAACGCACACTAACATGGGTGACCCCTGGCATGTCAATGACTCAAAGTCACTATTGAGTCAGCAGCCCAAAGTTAGCGAATCCTGTCCTCAAAAGATGGTGCAACAAAGCGGTTGTCGAAAAAAGAACATTCTACTTGTATAGTTTTATCGTGGTTTTTTATAAACTGAGGTGCCCAACCATCTACAGCATGGACGGATCAGAACCAGATCAGGTCAATGCTCCTAACGGAGTGATAGCTTGACGATGACAACCTACTCACTTGTAATCCCAGGACAAGCGTAGAATACACAACTCAACGGAACCCTAGTTGTCACCACCAACCGCTAGTTGGCTGCATAACTCCACGGACCCCTAGATGTCACTGGCACCTGTGGGCTGGATGTGTAACTCGCCGAAACCCTAACTGCCGGAAGCAGGAAGGAGAAGGATGCGTAACTCGCAGAAACCCTAAACATCGTCACCCCTGGAGATGTGATACTAGCAGATGAGAAAGGGAGGAGAAGGAATCGAGGCGAGAGTAGAAGAAGTTTTCTTTACCACCAAACATGTCATGGCGGGTTTAACAGTCAACTATCACTAGTAGAAACCGCCCTATATGTCCCGATTGGTAAGGGGCTTTAGTCCCGGTTCCCCAACCGGGACGGGGCAATCGGGACTAAAGCCCCAACCTTTAGTCCCGGTTGCCCCACCAACCGGGACAAAATGGCGTACACGTGGCCGCTGCTGAGTGCGAGGGGGGAGCAACCGTCCCGGTTCGTAACACGAACCGGGACAAATAACCCTCTGCCGCGGCAAAAATTTGGCACATTTCTCTACCACGGCATAGAATTCATTTTGGCAACCTTTTTTTGCCGCGGCAGCATTTTGGCCACTTTTTGTGCCGCGGCAGAGAATTCATTTATGTTGTTTTATTTTTTATTTAGTGTTTTGCACTCATCAACGAAGGAACCATTATATTACACAAGATCATCATGACAATATAGATCCAAATATCAAACATATTACATTCGATACACGGAGTTCATGCACTACATAAAATTGCTCGTACGCGATCCAAATATCAAAAATAAGCTCTTTGTACAATCCCTATTGGATATACACACCCGAGTAGTATTCTTCTTTTGGGTTTAGGACTTCTGCATCCAATAATCCCGCCAATTCTTCCTAAATTGCTCGTACGCGATCCTTTGGCCGAAGACCGTCCCGTAAACGTTCGATCTGATTTAAAAAAAGAGTCAACCTATATGAATAAAACTAAATACAATTTGATGGTAATTAAAAACTATAGAAATTGTTTACGTATGTTAAGTTGCTCTAATTCTCCTCTTCTCACAGCACGTCTGACGGATGAACTCGCAAACATAGTATCCACATAAATTGTTCCCTGGTCCCTGCGTCAGGCACTTTACGAGAACATAGTTCAATCAAAATAATAATCAAGCATGATAATAACGGTATCAAAACTAGAATCAAAGAGATGCGCAGATATAGCTAGTGGTGCTTACATCTAGTGGTTTAAATGTAAGATCCTCTTTACAAACACCCCTAGCCTTCTTGGTGAACCGTTTCCAAGTGCTTCCCGGCGAAGAAAACGAATAAAAGAAGTTATTAATTACTTGATATCATAAAGTTCACGAACGTTGCCGATATAGTGTCATCATGGTTAGAATTACCGTTGGAGAAGCATCTGCATGTCCTTCTACGTCTCAAGGGGTTTATGTTTTGAGTTCATGACTAGTACACGCCCTTTATCAGGTTGAATGATTAACAGAATATAGTGGAAGCTGCGCATGCATAACTAACCAATTATATACTTAACGTCGAGTAAGCGAAATAGAAAGTGTATACAGGACAATAACACTCACTCGAAGTTGTAAGGAAATAGTATTTCCCTTCTGGTTTTTGAAACCTTAACGCGTGTACGATATTATCCTCCGTATCCTGGGGGTTTGTTTTGAGATTAGCTTGATGAACCCAATATGGGTCAATGAACTCAATGTCATAGATTTGTCCTCTGCTGCATTCGAGAATCTTCATTCTGCATATTATAGTATCATTATATACATGCAATAAACAAGGTGAGATAGCTAGAGACTAAATTAATAACAGAATTAGTACTTACAGACAATAGGTACTGATGATCGATTTGTCCAAGACGTCTTGATTGAATAATTGAAATAGTTCATCAAATTCAATGGATATCATGTCATCTATTTCTTTCCCATAATGCTTTTTTGTAACCCTCAGCATTATCCAGTTAGCTCCAGCCTTTGTGGCATGCATGTACCAGTTATGCAATCTTTGCATTTTTGTTGGAAGATTATTTACCTTCTCAGGTTTGACGAGAGGTTTGCCGTACTGGTATTTATATGCTACTTCACCTAGGGGGAAGTACTGTAAATGGGATAAGTAGTGGGCAATACTCATACCTTGAGCAGCGGTAGCTTCTCCGTATTGTGCAACTACATCTGGATCATACTGCTCTTCGGCCGCATATTTGCTCGACCCCACGTTGGTATGGGAAATCACTTTGAGAGGGGCGCAAGACTGTTTTGCTTGTTCTCCGAGCTGGGCAACAGATTTTCCGCTTGGATCAGTACTACTCTTCGAGGCTTGTTGTGCCGCATGTGACTTGAGAATAGAACGCTCATATTCTGATAACAGCTTTGGCTCGGGTTGATGAAGAGTCTTTAGCATTTTGAACACTCGGGATTTTTCTTCTTTGGTGCTGGGGAACTCTGCCTCTTTCGGCCGCCTCAGCTTAGCAAAAAACGCTGTCATTTCCGCATCAACGATAGCCGTAGTCTCCTCTTCAGTACAGTCATAAGCTCTCTTGGGAGGAACCTTTGGTACTTTTGGAAGAGGCTCTTGTTTACGTTTCGGCGATCGCTTACCACTACGCAGAGTAGCGGTGGTACGCTTACGCTTTTTATCCTGAGGCGCCGGCGATGGCTGCCGCGGCGATGACTGCATCGGAGATTGGTGAGGCGACGGAGACGAGTGAGGCGACGGAGCCGGGCGAGGCGACGAAGACGGCTGTCGCGGCTGTGACGACCTCGCTGGAGACAGGTGAGGCGGCGGCGAAGATGGCCTTGGCGTGTGATTTGGACGCACGATACATTCCTTTGGCCATAGAATGGTGACGTTTGTTGCTTCTCCTAGTTCAGTCACATCCCCTTCACCTGCAGGGTAGTCAAGCTTCAAAACTTAAAAGGTGGGCATGATTTCATCCACCCCGACAACAGCGTAGCCCTGTGGAACCGGACAACAATGGTAAGTTGGTGTGGGTCCAATTGGTAAGGCATAGCCGACCGCCACCTTCATTTATATGTTCACAACTTTGACATGTAGCTCGCAGTGTGTCATCTGTGTGATATCATCCACTGGGTAGCCAACAGGAGCCATCGTCGGGGCACCATCGTCATCGTCATCGTCATGGGTGTGTGCCCTGTAGCGACGTTGTTCGGAACTGATTGACCGTCGAGACCCTTTCCAAAGATTACTTATATGTCCTTGACCATACCAAATACATCATCACCAGCAGGGAGTTCAGGCTTCTTCCGATGATCTGCCTCACCTTTGAAATGCTTGCCTTTCTTTCTTACGGGATGATTGGTAGGAAGAAATATTCGATTCGCCAGGTACACAACCTTCTTGCATTTATGCAAATATGTACCTTCAGTCTTATCTAAACATTGTGTGCATGCCTTATATATATCCCTTGTTTGTCTGTCCTGAAAAGTTACTAAGAGAAGGCCAATCATTGATGGTTACGAAAAGCAACCCTCGTTGGTCAAATGGCTCTTGTTTTTTCTCATCCCACACATGTACACCTGGTTTGCCCCACAGCTGTAAGAGTTCTTCAACTAATGGCCTAAGGTACACATCAATGTCGTTGCCCGGTTGCTTCGGGCCTTGGATGAGCACTGACATCATAATGAACTTACGCTTCATGCACAACCAAGGAGGAAGGTTGTAGATACATAAAGTCACAGGCCAGGTGCTATGACTACAGCTCTGCTCCCCAAAAGGATTCATGCCATCCGTACTTAGACCAAACCATAAGTTCCTTGCGTCACCTGCAAAATCCGGGAAGTCTCTCTCGATTTTTCTCCACTGTGACCCATCAGCAGGGTGTCTCAACTTCCCGTCTTTCTTACTGTCTTCTTTGTGCCATCGCAACAACCTGGCATGCTCTTTGTTTCTGAACATGCGTTTCAACCTTGGTATTATAGGAGCTTACCACATAACCTTACCAGGAACCCTCTTCCGGAGGGGCTCTCCCTCAACATCACCAGGGTCATCTCGTCTGATCTTATACTGCAATGCATTGCATACCGGGTATTTATCTAAATCCTCATACTCCTTACCGCGGTAGAGGATACAGTCATTAATGCATGCATGTATCTTCTGCACATCTAATCCTAGAGGACAGAGAGTCTTCTTTGCTTCGTACGTACTCTCGGAAAGTTCGTTATGTTTTGAAAACTTCGGCTTCATTATTTTCAGCATCTTTTCAAATGAGTCAGTTAGACCACACTCTGCCTTCCATCGTAGCAATTCCAGTGTGGTACCGAGCTTTGTGCTGCCATCTTCACAATTTGGATACAACAATTTCTTGTGATCTTCTAACATGCCCTCTAACTTCAACTTCTCATTTTCTGTTTCACAGTCTCGCTTTGCATCAGAAATGACCCTACCAAGTTCATCAGCGGGCTCATCTGATGCCCGTTCTTCACCTCCTTCCTCTTCATTGTCTTCCATTGCAGTATCACTGTATTCAGAAAACATATGATGATAGTTGTTATCATCATCTTCTTCTTCACCGTCTTCCATCATAACCCCTCTTTCCTCGTGCTTGGTCCAACAATTATAGTTGGGCATGAAACCTTTCATAACCAGGTGGCCGCAAATGATTTTTGAGGAAGAGTACTTCTTGTTGTTCCGACATTGAACACATGGACAACGTATAAAACTATTCTCTTTGTTTTCCGTAGCCACATCGATAAATTTATCCACGCCTTTAATGTACCCGGGTACACGCCGGTCACCGTACATCCATTCCCAACCGTTTATCTGCATCATATAATTAAGTTTATAAAAAACAGGACATCATAAATAGTGAAATAACCAATTCACATCGACACATGCATTGTATCAATGACAGAGAAAAGATAAAATTGCTAACCTCGATCGAGGGAAATAAAGAGGAGAAAGCTCAAGTGCGTCTCGGACACCTTCTATATTTTTGTTATGTGAGAAATTGAACGGGATCATCACTCAAACATTTCATCAAACACCTTGAATGCATGCATAGGAAAAAAAATAAACTAGCACACCTCCCACACCTTCCACCAAGAAAAAACAGAGGGGAGGCAGAGGACTGGGGCGTCGTATTTATAGAGGGCGGGATCATACGTCCCGGTTTATATACAAACCGGGACTAAAGGTATGTGCCACGTCACGTGGCTGACGCCCAACCTTTAATTCCGGTTTGTGTTACAAACCGGGACGCATGATCCCTTACAAACCGGGATGCATGCCTCCGGCCACCATGCCCGCTCGAACCGGTACGCGTGCCAACATTAGTCCCGATTCGTGGCGTAACCGGAACTAATGTTATTAGGGAGCACGAACGGATAGCCTGTTTTCTACTAGTGTATGTAGGCAAGGTCAGAGACCCTGGATGCTAATTTCGGATTTCTACATCTCATGTGCTTGCCAGGGATAGACCACCGAGGGCCCTTGCGGGCTTGTCTCAAGACATCACTGGCCAGTTTCTTAGGGTCTATCAGTAATAAGCCGATGGCCAGATCACTCTTTCTACTTGTGATTGTCTAGGATGGGAATTGTGAGTACATCTTGGGGCATGTTTGATCAAGAAAAAACTAAATGCAAGGCTATGTATTCAATCGAGCAAAACTGAATCTGGATGATGATGAAGCAAATAAAAATTCAGATAACAAGCAAATGGGACGTGCAATCCCAATAGGAAACATAAACTTTTGCAAGACGATTAAGCAGCGAGGAATGACAAGCAATGACTATTGCTTGAGCATTCTAATCAGCAGAACCTGAGAAGGTAAACTAGCAATACATGAGTAGTCCACCCGTAACGCAGAATTATGCGCCGATTTGAATATCTGAGGTGCATCAGGAAGTTCATAGGAGGGAATTCAGCGTGGACCCAAGAGAGAGAGAAAGAGTGCGTGCGTGCGTGCGTGCGTGTTGGGCTAGTAGCTTCTACCAAAATAGGATGTAAATGGGCTCAAAGATTGTGTGCGCTGCTTTCTTCTATTGCATATAGCACGAAGAACACCACAAGATGTATTTCTCATAAATAAGTACTCCCTCCAACCCATATTAGTTGACTTGGATTTGCCTAGAGTCAGATGTATCTAGTACTAAAACATGTCTAGATACATTCGAATCTAGACAAATCCAAGTCAAGTAATATGGATCGGAGGGAATAACAAAAATTAAACAGTGGAAATTGAAAAAAAAAATAGTTAGTAGGATGGCCTATTTACATAGTTAGGATTTGGTTGTGTGGCAAATAATTATTTTGGTTGGTTCTCATTCTGTGACAACCAGATTTCATAAAAACCATACTAGTACTTGAATAAATTGAATGCCCACACTCACTACTGGAGGCCCGGTACTATATATGTATCTATATATGTCGTTTCTTCTAAGTTCTAACCCAGCTCTCTACATTGCAAACATCGTTATGAACCTAGCACCCATATTCCGGTCTCTTTCTTATGCATACATTGTGGGATTGGAAGACATCAGGAAAATTATGTTAACTATAAATTCTTACTATGTACACATGAACCACATGGTGACATGAACCAAGTATCCATCTCTAACTAATTGATATTCCCACTCTTCTAGAGGAGACGGTTTCTTTGCCTCATCGGGTTTGTTAACACAATGGATTATAATCCCATATTGAGTTATTTTAAAATGTGTGACAAAACATTTCCCCGCATAAAAAGGGTTGTCTCCAAGTTGACATACAGAATAACTGAATCGTAATACTACGATTAGTATTGTTGCTAGCTCCTTGCAAGATACAAATCTCTAGATAGTAGAGCGATGAGGCATGTGACGCCGGGCATACGGATCTAGAAGATCTTTAAACATAACTAATACCTGAACGTAATGATCAAGGACTGAGGATATTGTTCCAAAGCAAGCACAACAAGGTGCAATGCAAGGGGTCATAGGAAAAACAGGCTACTTGCACAGATTTATTAAGGAGTACATCAATCTGAAGCTAACTATTAGATCATTGTAAATTCCTAAAACAAGGTTTCCATGTTCTACAGAGTTATAACCCAAATAAAAGGATTATTGGTAAATCCTCAAAATCAATGTAAAACATGGATATAAAAGTATATAACATGAAAATATATTAGAATACTCCCTCCGTTCTGCAAATATATTCTAGCTTTTAGTCAAGAAGAACACAGAAAAGGAAGTGATTCTACTCTCTCTATTGGATGTGTCATCATTCTCAAACTAGCTTGGATTGATAGTTCACATATCTAAGTAGTACTAATAAATGCAATACTAGTTTGTATGTTTTTTTCTAAGATGTAGATTAAAATGGAATGGAGAGAGTATGTGATAATAAACTAGAAAGTTCATGGATGGATTTTACATGCATCACGCCTCTCTCACCATCGCGCTTCTCTTCCTCTCTCCCCTGCGTTGACGCCATCGACGCTCGACGGAGATCTACTTCATCACCACCGCCGGGGAGCTGCCGATTTCTACCACCGATTAGATCTAATCTATTCGGGACTATGGATACACTGCTAGATCTTTACCGACACACTCCTGCCTCAAATGGTGCACTTGATCGCATGTCAACACGATTTTGCTGGTCCCATAAGTGTGGATACCTGTCGGGGGATAACCCCCGGGTGGGGAAAGCCAGGCACAAGTAGGACGGCTCCAGAAGAAGCAGGCTGCCTGGCCTTCAGGAAGGACAGCTCCAGCTAACTGGCGAACACACCCGGCTGGGCCTGCAACCTTCCCGGCTAGACCGTCTAGCCGGTGGCCAGAAGAACCGATCGGGTGGCCCCTTCCACCCGGCTCACCTAGGATTCGATGGGGAGAACGGAAGGGCTGGAGCTCCGTGCGGGGTACGCCTCTGGCTCTCCCTCGTCATCGGGCAAGCTGGCATGCCGTCAGGGCCAACGCTACCCGATGAAGATAAAGCAAAGTGGTCGGCTGGACTGGCGAAAGCAGTCCGGGTGACCGTTAAAGAAAGGGTGACGCCCCAAAGGAAGCCTGGGTGACCACTAAAGAGAAGGATGATGCTAAAAGAAGGGCGGACTGGGTCCTGGCCCACCGGCTGGGCCCTGCAGTCGGCCCTGTCCTGTAAACCCATATCCAAACAGTAAACCCCCCCAGACCAGTATATAAGGGAGGGAAGAGCTAGGGTTGTAGGTAGGCAACCATAGAAGGATAGAAGTGTTAGCATCAAGTTCCCATCTTCCTCTAGCTCTCGCTAAGAAAACAACTCTAGGATAATCTGTACTGGGCATCAGCTCCCTCATATAGTTCATCTTGCAAGAGTAGGGATGTTACCTCGCCAAGAGGGCCCCGAACCTGGGTACGTCGTTGTGTTTGCAGTTCATCGTGCCCAACCCGTTGCGTGAGCCACCGAATGCATCCGAGTTTCCCTTCTTTGCCATCCCCGATGGCACTGCCGTGTTCCACACCATGACAGTTAGCGCCCACCATCTGGACAGCTCAGGCGGACAAAGATTTTCGAGACCTCAAGCGCATGCTCAGGCGGACGAAGCTTTCCGAGACCACAAGCGCATGCTCACCTCACCAACCATTCTGGCGGCGCCAGCGGCAAAGGAGCCCATGCTGATGTATATCGCTTCCACAAACAGAGTGGTTAGTGTGGTATTGGTAGTGGAACGACCAGAGGAAGGGAAAGCTCAGATGGTCCATCGCCCCGTATACTACCTAAGCAAGGTGTTGTTGCTCTCCAAGCAGAACTACCCCAATACCAGAAGCTGGTGTACGGCGTGTACATGGCCGCCAAGAAGCTCAAGCACTACTTCCAAGAGCACTCCATCCGGGTAGTAGCATTGGCCCCGCTCGCGGAAATTAACGGCAACAAGGACGCCACTGGCCGCGTGGCAAAATGCGCCATAGAGCTCGCTGCGCATAACATCCAGTACGAGCCACGAACCACAATCAAGTCCCAAGCACTGGCTGATTTCATTGTTGATTGGGTGGAGACACAATACATGCCTCCAGTGCCGCACTCAACTTACTGGAAGCTACACTTCGATGGCTCGAAAATGCGAGGAGGCCTCGAAGCCGGAATCGTGATAACCTCGCCCAAAGGCGACCGACTGGAGTATGTCCTCCAGATCCACTTCTAGGCATACAACAACGTCGCCAAGTATGAAGCTCTCATCCATGGACTCAAGATGGATAAGAAGATAGGCATCCAGAGGGTGCTATGCTTTGGAGATTCGGACTTGGTGGTACAACAGGTGTCTGCTGAGTGGGACGCCAGGGACACGAACATGACCCTCTACCGTTTCTTCGTCCAGCATTTGTGTGCCTGCTTCGAAGGCTGCGAATTTCACCATGTGCCTAGAGCCAACAACGAGGCCGTTGACGCTTTGGCCAAGGTCGAATCAACAAGACAAGCCATACCGCCTGGAGTCTCCATCAAGCACTTGCACAAACCCTCCATCACCCCTTCACCAGAATCCGACTCCATCGTGATCAATGCAGATCCAGGAACGGCTGGTGCCGCGCCGTACCCAGGGACTGCCTCGCCGCACCCGGGGACTGCCGCGTCGCACCCGGGGACTGCCGAGACACACCCAGGGACTGCCGCGCCACACCCAGGGACTGCCGCGCCACACCCGGGGACTGTTGCACCGCACCCAGGGGCTGCCGCGCCGCACCCGGGCACTGCTGCGATGCGGCCCATGGCCGACATCAGCACGGTACGACCTGGCAGGCCCCCCGGAATTCCGGAGCCGGCCGTCCGTGAGGAGATCAAGCTCATCATACAGACGGTGCACACAATTCGGGGAGCGCCCGACTGGGCAAAGCCGTTTATGAACTTCCTGGCCAAGGGCGAACTCCCGACAGAGGAGATGGCAGCACGACAAGTGTGGCCAAGAGCAAGCGCCTACACCATCATCGACAACGAGTTGTACAAGCGTAGCGTCGGGGGCATCTATCAACGATGCGTCAGCCAAGAAGAGGGAACCAAGCTCCTAATGGACATACACCAGGGCAAGTGTGGCCACCATGCTTCGTCAAGGGCAATAGCAGCCAAGGCCCTTCGGCACGGTTTCTACTGGCCGACAGCGCTGAAGGACGCCGAAGAGATAGTCAAAACATGCAACGGCTGCCAGCGATTCAGCCAGCTGAAGCACACACCGCCTGTGGCACTCAGACAATACCAATCACCTGGACATTCGCGGTCTGGGGCTTGGACATGGTTGGGCCATTCAAGACAGCTCGATCCGGCATGACGCACCTGCTCGTAGCCGTGGACAAGTTCACCAAATGGATCGAGGCGAAACCCATCAAGAAGCTGGACGGAGCGACGGTGATCAAGTTCTTCACGGACATCATCATCCGGTTCGGCTACCCGCACAGCATCATCACTGACAATGGAACCAACTTCGCGAAAGGAGTCTTCGCTCGTTTTGTAGGGAAAAAGGGATCCGCCTGGACCTGGCGTCAGTCGCACACCCACAGTCCAATGGACAGTGCGAGCGTGCTAACGGGTTGGTTCTAGCCGGAATCAAGCCGAGGCTCATCGAACCGCTCATCAGATCACCCGGATGCTGGATAGAGGAGCTGCCAGCAGTGCTTTGGAGCCTGCGCACCAAACCCAACCGCTCAACCGACTTCACACCGTTCTTCCTTGTCTATGGGGCAGAGGCAATTCTCCCCACAGATATCCAGTTCGACTCACCTCGCAAGCAGCTCTACACGGAGCAGGAAGCCAAGGAGGCAAGATAGGACAGCATGTACTTGCTCGAGGAAGCACGCGAGTTGGCTTTGTGGCGCACCACAAAACCGCTACTAGAAAATCGCGTTGTTTTTGTGCATTGCATCATCATGACCGCATGCTCATGTCATCATCACATTGCATTTGAGCATCGTCATCGTCTTGCATTTGCTTGCATAAAACTATTTTCGGAAAAACCTATTTTTTTTTCTAAACGCCCCGTCTTTGTTCAAACACAAAACCGGGTCTCCGGATTATTTTGTTTTGTCTGCCAACGATTTGCAAAAGCCCCGTTGGGAATAAATAAATTGTTTAATTATTTTTAGGGGGGCAGCCAGACCGGGCCGATCCGACCCAGACGGCCACCCCTAGAATAAAACCGGGCCACCCAAAATCCCTAACCTACCCAATCCTATTCTACCCACCCTGCCTCCACCTCACCCTGACCACTCCCCTCTCGCCACCTCATCGCTCATCTCTCCTCCCCCCAATCCCCTCCCTCCACCTCACCAACCCCACCCCCACTCCCTCTCTCCTCCTGGTCCAACCTTCCCCCACCCGACGCAACACCCAACCTTGCCCAACACCCCACACGCACGCCCACCAACCCACTCCTCCCATCCCTCCCTGCCAGCGCGGGCCCCACCCGACAATCCCTGGAACCTCCCCCGACCCGGCCCCGTCTGCCACGCCGACCCCACCCTGCGGGTCTCGCTCCCTCTCTCTCCCTCACCCCCGCGTCCCCAACCTCCCCTCCCCATCCTCTCTCCCCCGGCGCCCAAGACCGCTCGCCCCCCCAGGCCACGACCTCGCCTCCGCCGCGGGTGCCGGCGCCTCCCCGCGTCGGGTCGCCGGCCTTGCCTCGCCTCGCTCCTACCTCTTCCTCCGCGCGAGCCCCGCGCACGCCGCCACCGGAGCCCCTCCCGTCCCCAGCTGCCGACCGCCGCCCTTGATCTTCCGCAAGCCGCCGCCGCGGCGGATCCCCCGCCTCTGCACCGGCACCGGCTCCTCCTCCCGCGTCTGCCTCCCGCTGCCTCGGCCTCTCCTTCCTCGGCTCCACAACCTCTGGCCGGTCTCCTCCCGCATCTCCGCCGCCGCAGGCCGTGCCACCTCGCCTTCCTGCATCGTCGGCGGCCTCCGCAGCACCAACCGTCGCCACCTCTGCCACGAGCTCTGCCACCCACGCCTCCCCGCTGAGCCCCTCTGCCTCGTCTGTCCCGCGACAGAGTCCGGCCCCCGCAGCCTCTGATGCCCCTTCCCCCTCGCGCCCGAGCGGGTCCCGTCTGCAACCACCGGGGACACCACCACCTCGCCATGTATGGCCCACAATCCATCTCCTCCACCGCTGGTTTTCCTTGCCCGCGCGTGTCGTTGGCCGCGCCCTCTGCTTCCTCCTCTCGCGACCTCCTCTGTACGTTGGCTGTGTGTGGATTCAGTCGAGATGGACATTGGTGGACCATAATAGTGAAGCCCGCCAAGATCTACTCTAACAACAAAGCCTTCGGAGTGGAATCAACAAGATCTACTTCACGGATCCGAAGACCCCGGTACCCGATCCGCTCAAGTTCGCCATCGCCGACAAGATCGACCGCTTGGCACAAAGTTCTCCATCTGGAACTGAACCTCGACCCCTGTTGAACCCTGAGACCGAACCCCGAACCCCGGAACCCCAAGATCGCCATTCGATGTGTGACCCCTATCCGACACCCTATATTTTATAGTATATGACATTATGAAATGTTGCATGTAAATCATTCATACTCGCATGCATATCTTTTGGTTTGGGGACCTTATGCCGATTCATCTCATAATTAAATATGGGGCCCATATGCGGGCAAATCTAGTCTTATATTGGCCTCATTTAAATTTGTGTAGCGAACCGGTAACTTATCTTGCCCTGTTATTACAACATTTAATTTGCGGGGTAGATAAATAACATGAACCACCTAAATAATTGTCGGGACCCCCGGTTCCGCTTAATATGATCTAAATGCATTGCACCTTTGCCATGTCATACATCATACATGCATCATGTTCGATTTCCTACCGTAGTATTAAATAGGGCATCCGGTGTTTCTTCTAGTCCTTTGCTTCTTCACGGATTAGGCCGATGAGTTGATGCGAGTGTCGACCCGATCTTCGGTTGAACCTTCGGCAATGTTTTCAGGCGAGCACCTCCCCCTTTCTACCTATCTTACTTTTATAGTATTTATTCCCTCCTGTTGATCTATTTCTATCTGTGTTGCGATGCTCTAGTTTCCGTACCCGAGATATCCCTTGCAGCCATATATTGCCTTGGACACATCCTATTACATGTTGTTTGGTAGATAGTTGAACTTGCGCGTCGTAGTCGCTTACTCAAGTGCTGTTGCGTGTCGTCAAGTACCTCAGTTGTTGGAGTATTGCCGCATGTTTAATGTTGGAGATGATCATGGCTTTAATTATCGTTTACTCTAATTACTGTTTAATAACTAAAACTGAAGTAGGTAATGCAGAGGCACAGGTGGGCAATAGATGTTATTTGGTTGTTAACCGTCCACTTGTGTCCCGTAGGACCCCGAGTTCTTGACACCTGTTCCGAGATCGAGCGCGCTAACCACATGTGGGATGTATGGGCACCCCATCGATTTAGTACCTGATTTCAAAGTACTGTACTGGGGGCCACAAACTAGTTTGAGGTTTTATTTACTATCCTGTACTTATGCCATGCTTTACTGCTTTATTTATGATTGTGCGAGGAGCACACTGTGCTGTTTAGGATCGGGACACAATTTCGCGGTATCGACAAGCCCGAGTTTTCGGGTTCCCAGTCGTTTACAGCCGTCCACCCAAACCCTGAGTCCGTCTCGGAGACCGGCCGACTTCGTTGCGGGTGTACTTAGTGGGGTGGCCCCCCGTGCTTGCTTTGGGTCTGGGAAACGTCATGACTTAGGCCCCGCCGACATACCGATGGGTGTATGTTAACTGATCTGGCAAAAAGGGTCGAAGTGCGTGTGGATACTTTGGTGCACCCCTGCAGGGTTAAATATTTTCGAGAAGCCGTGTCCGCGGTTATGGACGACTTGGAGCACAGGTCTCGATCATAGACAACTATAACTAAAGTTTACTGCTATAATTTGACTTGTATCCGATATGACTAGTAATCAGCTTCACTGCAACGGAATGGCTAAATAAAAGTACCAACAACTGCTGGGTTTTGGGATATCTCACGCTTATTGTATCTGACTAGTAAGTGTTGCAACTACAATGGAATGGTTAACTAAAAGTGCCCACTGCTTATTATATCAGGACGACTATCTATACCTGACTAGTAATTGCTGCAATGATAACTGAATAAATAAAACTGCCAACGGTGTGAGTTCCTCGGTTGACTTCCTCGTTTGGTCTCGAGGGGAAAACACCAGGATGGGTATGTTTGGTGATAGTATCAGGTTGGTTCCGAATAGGTCTTTCTTATCCCTCTCTGATAGCCGACAGTTGTATCGAGTCTCTATAGGTTGTTTAGTGCATGTTGCGCTGCCGCTTCAGTCCACCATACCTATGTAGGCGAGGACCGCCGAATTCTAGCCTCGCCGTGTACTGGCCTCAGTACTGACCGCTCTCTCTTTTTCCTTTGCCCTTTGTCGGCACCCCTTTTGTTTAAGCAGGTTTTGAGATCGACGTCGTTAGCAGGGTTACCCTTCTGGCTTGGCCTGGGCAGGGTTATGGACGCCATTGGTTATTCTTCAGGGCTCTTAGCCCCATTTGCATCTTGTCCATAGTCGGACGCTCTATCATTTTCAAGGTGATTTGGATCTTTGTATTGTATATCTGTATTCTTGACTCATTGAGTCGCTGTTATATATATATCTGTTCTGTGGGTCCCATCGAGGACTGTTGTGTAATGTTATTACTTTGTTTTCCACCCGCACGAAAGTGCCTGGTGGGCACCTTTGAATCGTTTCTATGCGGGTTTGGCGGGAATCGCTGAAACTTGCATAGGGTCGATTCTGAGGGTGTTACAGGCTTTGTCCAGATCAGCAATATACAAGCAAGACCTGCGCCGATACCACGCAAGCCGGATCCGGCCTACCTCCTTCCACGAGGGAGACCTGGTGCTGCGCCTGGTCCAGAGCACCAAAGGAATGCACAAGCTGTCCCCACCATGGGAAGGCCCATTCATCGTCAGTCGGGCGCTCCACAACAATTCATACTATCTGATCGACGCCCAGCAGCCGGTGAAGAACAAGGCAGATCGCTCAGATGAGGAGACAGAACGCCCATGGAATGCAAGCCTACTCCGGCCATTTTACACTTGAACAAAGAAGTGTATGTACCTTTCCTTTTCATGTAATAAGTGAACAAGATCGAAAGCCTCAGCATGACACCGAGGACTTTATCCCTATTCTGCACACCATCTACATTTTTGTACCGGCTGGCCTAGGCCCCATGATTTATACAGACGGCATAATATTGCACACGACGCCTAGAGCAACCTCTTCAGTTCCGACTTCAGACCGCACGCCGGCTGTCGACCCGGCAAGAGCAAAAACTCAAAGTGTGGGCAAGGACGTAGAAAATGCGAATGAAGAAAGCAAGGACGCCCAGGCGAACCGGTCGCGCCCGCACGAGCTAAGCTAACAACAACAAACCGAAGTACCACGAGGCACGCCAGCGTAGCCGCTCCTTCGGTTCCGGCTGCAGACCGCAACCCGGCTGCCAGCCGGCAAGGACAACGCTCGAAGGGCCAATACTCGCTGAGAAAAGGGGAGCTGTTAATGGTTTAACTTGAAGGGGCGCGCATCTATTATCTTTTATTGATCAGTACTAGCTAATAATGAGCATATGCACAAGAAAACTAACCCAAAGCAACGCTATGTCTCGTGCGACCCGAGTCACAATTGGGCAGGAAACAGGTAGTGAAAGAGCTTCGACCCGGCTGGCTACCCCAGCCGGCCCGAACCTCGGGGACTACACCCAGTGGACGCGCTCCCGCGCACCCACAAACTCAAGTCAAGGTAGCGAAAGAGCTTCGACCCGGCTAGCTACCCCAGCCGGCCCGAACCTCGGGGACTACACCCAGTGGACGCGCTCCCGTGCACCCACAAACTAAAGTCAAGATAGCAAAAGAGCTTTGACCCGGCTGGCTACCCTAGCCGGCCCGAACCTCGGGGACTACACCCAGTGGACGCGCTCCCGCGCATCCACAAACTCAAGTCGAGATGGCAAAAGAGCTTCCACCCGGTTGTCCATCCCAACCGGCTCGAACTTCAAAGACCACAAACGACAAAGGCGTAAACATAGAAACACCAAAGTCAAGCAAAAGGGCAGGGTGAGCCCAAACAGATAAAAAGGCACCAAGCCATAAAGCGGAGCACGAAGGCTCCGTGCAGATTCAGAGTTTGGCAACAAAAGACAGCCAAAATATACCAACAACGAAATAATAGCTTAACAAGGAGCAGGAGCAGGAGTTGGATCAACAGGGGCCGCGCCAGCATCAGTTGCAGGAGGTTGGCTGCTGGAGGCAACGTCGGTGGGATTCCAAGGCGCTGGGACCCAATGGAACGGCCGTGGCTCTCCGGGGGCGCTGAAGTCGCGCTCCAAGTCCACCCAGATGCCAATCTTCACCCCACAGGTCTGAAGCACCGGAGTGCTGGAACGAAGGCCCTCGTAGCTCGTCCCAAGATGGAAGCCATGAGTGAGCATGCTCAGATAGGCACCCGGGTACCACGACTTCACCAGGGCTAGAGCCATCTCTCCCCCGCCTTGGGCAGCCCACTCCTTATGGATCTCCAGCACGCTGATGCCTTTGGACAAATAAATAGCCAGGCTGGCAATGTCATGCACCTCGCCCGTGTCTGGCCAGATGTAGTGGAAGAGATCGTTGACAACAGCGCGTAGGCCATTGCTCTCCTCCGCCAGCACCTTAACCAGGTCGAGGGCAGTCAGGTCACGTCCAGCATCCTCCGCGGGTAGCTTCTCTAGGGCCATCTCGGTCGCCTCAGGATAGTGAGCTGCAGCCAAGCGCAAAGCTGAATAATCAGACAAGATTGAACAAGCCACGACACAACGGAAGAAGGAAACTGAAGAACTTACTAACGACCATCTCCGAGATGCTCTAGAGGTGCTGAGTCAGCTCCCCCTCCCGGGAGCGAAGAATCTTGATCGTCTCCTCCTGTTGGGTGGAGATCGTCTCAAAGTTCTTCAGCGCCTCCGCCCGGATGTCAGCTGCTTTCTTGCCCCGCTCCATGCTAACCTCGAGCTGATGCTTGGCCGCAGAAAGTTGATCGAACTGCGCCTGTCGCAACTTGTTCGACTCTTCCAGCCGGGCAACCTCATCTTTGAGGTGCTCCACCTCCCTCTCCTTGTCCTGGATCATGGCTGTAGGAGGATACCCGATGGTCAACAAAAAACGGGAAAAGGGAGCCAATCGCCAAGACAGATCTGAAGAAGCAATCTTACGGCCAAGATCCTGTGTGTTCTTCACAGACTCCGCAAACGCTCTCTGCAGCAAGAAAATAAATAAGTAACAGAGTGGCAAACCAGCTGGAAGAACAGAAAGGTGTGAAGGGCAACGGCCTACCTCCATCAAGAGAGACAAATTTTTGGCCTCGCCAAGGCCTTTCTCCATTCCCTCAACCAGGTGGCGAACCTGGCTGAGTGCGACGGGTGCCGCGCCCATGAGCTGGGCATGGATCGCACCCGGTGTCAGCAAAGCCGGAGCCGGCCTCGATCTGGTGACGACAACCTCTTCATCATCAGTAGCCGCACCCGGAGGTGCAGCCACCACCAACTCCCTCTCAGCCAGCGCGAAAACACCCGGCTGGACAACATCCGCCATAGCTGCCTGCGCAGCCCCCGCCTCCTCTGTCACCTCCGTAATCACGGGCCTGGCGGAAATTCTTGGAGAATCGCTCCAGTTCGGGTTCACGCCTACCCCGAGACGAAGGAGGGCGGTCTCCGGGTCCTGCGCATCCGCGAACAGCTGCCCCAACCGCGAAGACGCGGGCGCCTGGTGCAGCAGCCCTGTGGTCGAGGAGCCCTAGGCAGAGATGGCACGACTGGCGGAGCCAGGCCGGTCGCAGCTGGCGCAGCCGGTGCGGACGCAGCCGGCGGCCTCACTACATCCTCAACCGGCGGAGGAGGGGGAGGAGCAATGATAGCAGCGCCACCATCGCCAAGCAGCATTGCCTCGCTGCACAGGGTGAAGAATAAGAGGAAGTACCAGCAGAATCACAGAGCGACAAGGAGGATACTAACCCGACGACAGACGGCAGAGCAACGACTTGACGCCCTCAGCGCGTCTTTTTCGGTTCAAATGGAGCGGGAGCGACAACAGGTGCCGCCCTCTTTCCCCGGGCTTTCGCCGCGGGTTTTTCTCGGCCACCCTCCTCGTCGGTGACATCGATTGTGACACAAACAAAGAATCAAAACCACAACCTCAAGAACCAGGATGAAAGAAGGAGCCGCAGCCGGCAACTTACCATGAGGATCCGAGGGGCCGTCGTCCGCCCGGACGGGAAACCCTTCGGGCTCCGACTGGGGGTACTTCTTCGGCTTCCTGTCTTCCAAGAAGGACGGAAGCGGCAGGTCACCCATACCATCTTCGGCTAGCTGCGCCGTGAACAACTAATCAAAAATGGGAGCATAAGGCACCCAAGGAAAACTAACAACGAGGAAGAACAAAGTGCAAGGTAATCAGAGGGCAACTTACCCGAGGCGGCAGGCGGCCGCAATGGTACGGGGGGCAGGAGTACGTCCAGTTTCTGTCCATACGGAACTTGGAGATCATGGCGACCCATTTCCGCAGGTCCTGGTAGGGCACCTCCTTCCGCGACGTCCTCGTCGGATCATCGGCGGTCGATATATGGCACATCTTGTGCAACCGCTTCTGCAGCGGAACCATGCGACACACCATCCACGACAACGTGATGTCCCGGGCGGTGAGCCTCTCTGTCTCCATCATCGCCTCCATCCGGGTGGCCATCCAGTCGAGATCCGCCGAGGCGCCCATACCCTTCGTCGTCCAGCCCTTTTGCGTTGAGGGCAAGTTGGCGAAGGGCGGAAGGCAGATCCAGTCCACGTCTGTGACATTGCTCACATAAAAATATGAGCGCTGCCATAGCTTGACGGTGTCGGGGAGCTCGAACTGCGGCATCAGCGAGGAAGTCCGCGGGTAGACGGCGCAGCAGCCCGTCTGCGTCAACGGTCCGCCCTTGGCGGTGTTCTGCACCTTGAATTGGAAGAACTTGAGGAAGTTCGCCACCTCAGGCCACACCCCAAGGTAGGACTCACAACAAGCCGCGTGGTGCGACAGCTGCGCCATGGCGTTGGCGCCCAGATGGTGGAGCTGGAGGTCGAAGAAGACAAAGAGTTGAAGGAGGAAGGGGCTAACGGGAAGACCGAAGCCACGGGAGAAGTGCGCGAGGAAGACGACGCGCTCCCCCAGCCAAGGATCCGGCACCCGCTCCCCCTCCGGCACGAGCCGATGCTTCATGAGCATCGAGGAAGGAAGAAACCTCCCCCGCCGGTACTTGTTGACGAGATCCTCGGTCACGAATGACCCACACCAGCCACCGCGTTGCTCCGGTAGCATCTCGGCAGAAGCGGCGACCGTGGTGAATGGTGTAAAGTGGCTCCGACGGCGGCAAGGAGAAGGGGCACAGGATCAAGGTGCACTGGAGCGCGAGGAGAAGACGAGCCATAGGATGGAGAAGTGTGGGAACCGATCCCCCTCAGGGCTCTATTTATCCCCGCGGACGGCACCATCGCCTCTTCGGCTCCTGCACGACGCGTGGCATCACAGCACCAAGGCCGCACGACGCTTCGGCTCCAGATCCTTTGCATCGTTACAATCACCACAGAAGATCCACGGGCATTACCAGGAGACGAGGCATGCGCGCTCGCCCCGAGAAACCGTTGCGGCAACTGGCGTGCGCAGTTGCCAAAAAACTGACACAGTGACGCGGAAGTCCAACTGACGCGACGTGCGCCAGAACTGCAGTCGTGGGTGACGACATCAGCAGCGTCATAAAGCTAAACGTTTCGTCTTCAGCTGCGCCAGCCGGTGCCTGCCTTCGCTGTTTACACCCTGTGGACGGCCATCGATTCCGCAGCCAGTTAAATCTAGCCGGAAAGGAAAAGCAAAAACTGCAGCCGGATGCAATAAAACAACTATTTTAGGACAAAAAGAAGCACGGAAGATCTTGCCCGCCGGCCAAGCCCATACGTGCTCGGGGACTAGTGTCGGGGGGATAACCCCCGGGTGGGGAAAGCCAGGCACAAGTAGGCCGGCTCCAGAAGAAGCAGGCCGCCTGGCCTTCAGGAAGGACAACTCCAACTAACTGGTGAACACACCCGGCTAGGCCTGCAACCTTCCCGGCTGGCCCGTCTAGCCGGTGGCCAGAAGAACTGGCCGGGTGGCCAGTTACACCCGGCTCACCTCGGATTTGATGGGGAGCACGGAAGGGCTAACGCTCCCTGCGGGGTACGCCTCTGGCTCTCCCTCGTCATCGGGCAAGCTGGCATGCCGTTAGGGCCAGTGCTACCCGACAAAGATAAAGCAAAGTGGTCGGCTGGACTGGCGAAAGCAGTCCGGGTGACCGTTAAAGCAAGGGTGACGCCCCAAAGGAAGCCCGGGTGACCACTAAAGAGAAGGATGACGCTAAAAGAAGGGCGGACTGGGTTCTGGCCCACCGGTTGGGCCCTGCAGCCAGCCCTGTCCTATAAACTCATATCCAAATACTAAACCCTGGACCCGATCTGTAATCTGCCCCCAGACCAGTATATAAGGGAGGTCAGACCTAGGGTTCTAGGCAGGCAACCATATAAGGATAGAAGTGTTGGCATCAAGTTCCCATCTTCCTTTAGCTCTCAATAGTCGCTAAGGAAACAACTCTAGGAGCATCTGTACTGGGCATCAGCTCCCTCATATAGTTCATCTTGCAGGAGTAGGGGTGTTACCTCGCCAAGAGGGCTCCGAACCTGGGTACATCGCTGTGTTTGCAGTTCACCGTGCCCAAACCATTGCGTGAGCCACCGAATGCATCCGAGTGTCCCTTCTTTGCCATCCCCGATGGCACTGCCGTGTTCCACACCACGACAATACTAGTGGAGGCTCTGCAAATGCGGTACCATATCATGTGATAATACATCTCCTCTCGACTTCATAAGTCTTGTTGCAGGGATCAATGATTTTCCTCATCAGCATCGTCATTGAAAACATCCGCTAAATTGATCTTCGAGGGTATGATTTGATGCTTCCCCTTCCTGCATAGATATCTTGGTTATGCTCTAGAAATTTATTGTTTTGAGTAGCATGTTTCCCAATATCTAGAGGGATCGACCTCATTGTCGTTTTCGTGATGTTGCTTGGCATCCCACTCGGCCTGCTTCTCGGCACTCCTCGCCTACCTCACCTACCGTGTTGGATCTTCGAGTGTCCTGCTCCGTATCTCGGCGGTCACGCAACTCTCGGTAGGTCTCGTTTTGAGCAATTTGGGCTCGCTCACGAGTGGTAGCAGCAGCCTCATTCTCCACGTTGATGTGAAGAATGACCCGTCGCTTCGTCTCCATGAGGAGGTGGGCGTTCTCCTCCATAGGCAGCCTTTGTAGGGAGATCTCTGGGTCGTGCACTTCAAAGTGTTGATTGACCAAGAAGGGCCTTGTTGGTCTCATTCCACTCGGTCTTGAAAGTGTTGACGACGACGTGCTACAGTGGATCAACTGCTTCCTCGTCGTACTGGTCGGTGTCCGTGGAGGAGGAAAAGTCAAAATTCTCGGAGTCATCCTCGTCAGAGGAGTCCGCCAGAGTTTGGTCTCACGGCAGGCAGCGTGGCGACACCTTGGGCATGGGGATCCTGGCCTAGAAGGTAGGCAGGTGGCGAGGCATGTCACTTAGCCAACGAGATACCTTGGGGCAAGAATGATGGAGGAGGCAAGCTAGGCGGGGCTAGGGTTTGAGTTGTGGATAGAGAATAGGCGTAGGGAGATGTGTTTATATGCCGAAGGCTGTTGGCTCGCATTAACGCTGCCGTAGAGGGCGAAGAGACTGGACGCTGCGCTGGCTACTGCGGTGACGTGACGACTCTCTATGCCGGCCATGCGCCACTACAGCGACGAGACGACTCTCTACAACAGTCATTAATCCATCAGAAGGAGATTTGTTGCCACATAAATAAGCATGACCAACCGATGCGCCAATGACAGGACTAGCCCGCCAACACCACGCCACACACACATTGTGTTTCGCGTACTCGCATCCTCCCCTTTGGCGTTGGGATGGCATCAGAGCGTCGGACATTCTTTCGGGCCGTGCTGGACGGAAACGGCATTTGGGGCAGCTGCCTATGTGCGTTTTTACATCCGGTGTGTCCCAAAGCCGTTGGAGACGGTTTGGCGGACGCAGCTAAAGATGCTTTCTTAAGTGAAACATTTGAGTCGTATCGGAAGAGAAACACAAACTACAACAAACAGCCTTGCCGTCCGTACTGGAATTTCTTGCACAAGATGTTCTGTTGCCGGAAACATGTGCATTCACTAGTGGAAACGAGGCCTTTGGTTGAGGTCAGAAATGGGCTTTAACACCGTTTCTTCTACAAACCGGTGTTAAAGGGGGTGCCCGTACCAGCGTGGTCCATAGAGCAAAAAGGAGCACCCCCTTTAACACCGGTTCGAGCCACGAACCGGTGTTAAAGGTCCTGAACAGGTGTTAAAGGTCCTGCACCAGTGGCCCGCGCAGCCCCCCTTTAACACCGGTTCGTGGCTTGAACTGGTGTTAAAGGGGGGGCTATATAACACACCGCAGCCCACACCCCTCTCTTCCATTTTTTTCACTCTCTCATTTTGGAGCATAGCAAGAGGGTGAGAGGTGTGCTAGTTTGTGTTTTTTTCCTATGCACAAGAGGTGTTCGGTGAAATGCCCGAGATCTCGAAATAAGTTTTCTCGTTGCTCTTTCCTTCTCGGTCGAGGTCGGAAACTTTATCCTTTCATGTGTCATTGGTGTACTATATATATATAAATAGCCATCTCCCTATTAATTTTTGATATACTATATATTAATGCAGATGAACCGACAATGGATGTACGGTGACCGACGCACTTCCGAGTACATTACGGGCCTCCAAAATTTCATCGTTGTGGCTAATGCAAACCATGGTCACAATGGTTTTATGTGTTGTCCGTGTGTTCACTGTCAGAACAAGAAAGACTACTCAAATACCAGAACCATTCACGCCCACCTGCTTCGATCCGGTTTCATGCCCAGCTATAATTGTTGGACCAAGCACGGAGAAAAAGGGGTTGTGATGGAAGACAACGAAGAAGAAGAGGATCATGACAACTATCATAATATGTATCCTGAATATGATGATACTGCAACGGGGGTAGATAATGAAGATCAAGAGGTAGTAGATGGGCCCGCTGATGATGATATTGGTCGGGCCATTACTGATGCAAAGGAAGAATGTGAAACTGAAAAGGAGAAGGAGAAGCTGGAGCAAATGTTAAAGGATCACAAAACATTGTTGTACCCAACTTTCGAAGATGGCCACAAAAGGCTAGGTACCACACTGGATTTGCGGCAATGGAAGGCAGAGAACGGTGTGACTGACAGCTCATTTTCAAAGTTGTTGGTAAAAATGAAGAATCTGCTTCCGAGAAATAATGAGTTGCCCGACAGTACATACCAAGCAAAGAAGTTTGTCTGCCCTCTAGGATTAGACGTGCAGAAGATACATGCCTGCATTAATGACTGCATCCTCTACCGCGGTGAGAAGTACGAGAATTTGGATGCATGCCCGGTATGCACTGCACTGCAGTATAAGATCAGACGAGACGATCCTGGCGATGTTGAGGGAGAGGCCCCTAGGAAGAAGGTTCCTGCCAAGGTTATGTGGTATGCTCCTATAATACCACGGTTAAAATGTCTCTTCAAAAATAATGAGCATGCCAAGTTGTTGCGATGGCACATGGAAGACCGTAAGAAAGACGCGATGTTGAGACACCCCGCTGATGGGTCACAGTGGAGAAAAGTCGAGCGAGAGTATCCGGACTTCGCACGTGATGCAAGGAACTTAAGGTTTGGTCTAAGTACAGATGGCATGAATCCTTTTGGTGAGCAGAGCTGCAGTCACATCACCTAGCCTGTGACTATGTATCTATAACCTTCCTCCTTGGTTGTGCATGAAGAGGAAGTTCATTATGATGCCAGTGCTCATCCAAGGCTCGAGACAACCCGGCAACGACATTGATGTGTACCTAAGGCCATTAGTTGAAGAACTTTTACAGCTGTGGGCCAAACCAGGTGTACGTATGTGGGATGAGCACAAAGGGGAGCCATTTGACCTACGAGCGTTGCTTTTCATAACCATCAATGATTGGCCTGCTCTTAGTAACATTTCAGGGCAGACAAACAAGGGATAAAATGCATGCACACACTGTTTAGATGAGACTGAAAGTGTATATTTGGATAAATGTAATAAGGTTGTGTACCTAGGGTATCGTCGATTTCTTCCGAACCTGCGTCCAGTAAGAAAGAAAGGCAAGCATTTCAAACGTCTGGCAGAACCCCGGAGGAAGCCTGTCCTCCCTACCGGTGAGGAGGTATTTGGTATGGTCAAGGACCTAGAAGTAATCTTTGGAAAAGGTCCTGGTAGTCTATCTGTTCCGAATGACGATGTCAGACATGCACCCATGTGGAAGAAGCAATCTATATTTTGGGACCTACCCTATTGGAAAGTCTTAGACGTCCGCTCTTCAATCTACGTGATGCACGTGACGAAGAATGTTTGTGTGAACCTGCTAGGCTTCCTAGGAGTGTATGGGAAGACAAAAGATACACCGGAAGCACGACAGGACCAACAACGTATGAAAGACCCTGAAGAGCCTATGCATCCTGAGAACAAGAAGGGTAAACGATGCCACTTAACTCCTGCCAGCTACGCTCTTACCAAAGCAGAGAAGGAAATCTGTTTTGAATGCCTGAGCAGTATCAAGGTCCCGTCTGGCTTCTCGTCGAATATAAAGGGAATAATAAATATGGCAGAGAAAAAATTCCAAAACCTGAAGTCTCATGACTGCCACGTGATTATGACGCAATTGCTTCCGATTGCATTGAGGGGGCTTCTACCTGAAAATGTTCGAGTACCCATTGTGAAGCTATGTGCATTCCTCAATGCAATATCTCAGAAGGTAATCGATCCAGAAAGCCTACCAGGGTTACAGACAAATGTGGCCCAATGTCTTGTCAGCTTTGAGTTGGTGTTCCCACCATCCTTCATTAATATTATGACGCATATCCTGGTTCACCTAGTAGAAGAGATTGCCATTCTCGGTCCTGTATTTCTACACAATATGTTCCCCTTTGAGAGGTACATGGGAGTCTTAAAGAAATATGTTCATAACCGTGCTAGGCCAGAAGGAAGCATCTCCAAGGGCTATGTAACAGAGGTCATTGAGTTCTGTGTTGATTTTATTCCTGACCTTAAGGCGATTGGTGTTCTTCAATATATATTGTTATAGGGTTTGGCCCTAGCGCCGCCAGCCGCACGCATCCCCGCACACCCGATCGTGCGATGTATATATAATGTTGTAGGGTTTGGCCCTGGCGCCGCCAGCCCCACGCATCCCCGCACACCCGACCGTGCGATGTATATATATTGATGTAGGGTTTGGCCCTAGCGCCGCCAGCCGCACGCATCCCCGCACACCCGACCGTGTGATGTATATATATATTGTTGTAGGGTTTGGCCCTAGCGCCGCCAGCCGCACACATCCCCGCAAGCCGCACGCATCCCCGCACACCCCCACGCATCCCCGCTCTTGCCCTAGCGCCGCCAGACGCCGTAATTAGAAGAACTAAATGTACCCTCTCATATGAATCCAGGGTTTCTCCGAAATAGGGTTTGGAATGACCAAGCATTTATTAGGGTTACATTTCAATACTTTTAACCTGTCATATCATCATCCTTGCTAGAGCATTTCAATAGATGTATTACTGATATTTGTGTGATAATATTATTGTTTCAGAAACTATGGATCCACTCAGTAGAAACCTTGAAGAGGAAGAAATAATGGAGAACATGATCCATGAGGACACCTCACAATATCTGAACTTGGAGGGACATGATGACAGCTCAAGTAGTCATGGATAAGACGATGACTCCGGTGAACGCACTTTATTGATTACAAAGTCCATCGAGGTATATGCATGGATTAAGCCTCTGCTGACTTGCACCGATTGATTTGTATATATATGTACATGTGTTAATTAATGCTTCTTTCTTCTTTTAGCCCTCCGGATCAACCAGCCAGCAACAATATTCTTCTACAAAAAAGAGCAAGCGAGGCGCGAGCCATCGGTTGAAAGATCGTGCAAAGTTCACGATAGAAGCAGTCCATGTTGATGGCAGGCCGATGGAGCCCAAGAAGGCCGCAGACAAATTTATACGTCAGGCTGGAGTTCTTGTTAGGGACCAAATCCCAATCATAATTGAATATTGGAATAAGCCAAAGAAGGGCAACGGTACCTTTGTCGATGAAATATCCAAAGAAACGCTTTGGAATTCGTTGTTGGTAAATTTCACCCTACCGCCAGAGGAGGATGAAAATAACCCGGTTATAAAGGAAAAGGTCAAAGAGTGGACTCTAAAGAAGATGGCTGACGCTTTCCGCAACTGGAAGACAAAATTGATCAAATTTGTCAAAGCTCGCGAGACTCTAGATTTCGAAGACGCATATTAAGCGAAGATAAGACCTCACTGGCCCGAATTTGAGGCATACAAGGAAGGTGCTATAGCTACAAAGAGGTCAGAAACCAATACGCTAAATGCCCAGAAGAAGGAATATCACCAGAGGACGGGGTCAGGTGGCTACATATCTCAGAGGCCTAAGTGGGAGGATGCTGAGAAGGCCCTGCGCGATAGAGGGATCACACGCCAGACACATGGGTGGGATCTACATGCAAACACTTGGTTCTATGGAATCGGGGCAAGGTTGGACCCAGAAACGGGATTGTGTATCTTCCCAACCCTCCTTGCCAAACCCGTCACTGAACTCATCACGGCATACGAGGAAACAGCCGCCAGGACCTTCCATCCTGAAAGAGAGAATGACCAGCTGACACACGCCATTGGTAAAAAAGAACACCCTGCACTTGCACGAGGCACAGGGGGTATGACATGGAAGGATGGGTTTGCCGAGTGGGGCGACAGAAAAGAAAAAGAGCGTACAGAGCGGATGACACAGATAGAACATGCACTTGTGGCGCTGCAGGCGCAAGTGAATGCACAAAAGAGCCAGCAAGCTACCGGCCCATCTCAGCGGCACGAAGAGCCTGTATAGGAAGCTGCCGGCGGCCCAGACTCTATGCGAAAAAGAAGCGTGGCTTCCACAGAGAACGTGCGGCCCACGCGCGGGTCCTTGATACCCCGTGGATGAGATCACGGAGAGCTAACACGCTGAGCTGCATGTGATATTAATGGGCTTATCCATTAAGGTGGCGGTCGCCTATGCCTTACCTCCTATAGATGGTGGAACTTACCACTGCCGACCGATTCCAGATGGCTATGCTATTGCCGGAGTGGATGAGGTTGTGAAGGAATATGAGGAAGCACAGCTTGACCATGCTACAGGTGAAGGGGAAACTCAACTCAAATTTGCAGTGAAAACAACCATTCTTTGGAAGAAGGAACACATCGTGCTTCCAAATTGGAGGCCACTGACACCCCGCCGTCTCCGCAGCGTCAGCAGTCTAAGCCGCCTCAGCCGTCTCCAAGTCATCAGAATACTCCCCTGTCGTCTCCGGCGCTTCAGCCATCTCCTGCGCGGCAGCCATCTCCGGCGTGCCAGCCATCTCCTAAGCGTCATCCATCTTTGGCGCGCCAGCCATCTCCTGCGCGTCAGCCATCTCCGGCTCTTCAGTCATCTCCTCAGCGTAAGCGGAAGAGCACTGCCACGGAGAGCATCACTAGCACTGCCACGAAGAAATCCACAGGAAACCGTACGCCAAAGAGTTCAAGAAACTACGTCCCGCGGGCTTCCGCCAAGCCATTGTTGGTTTTACCGTGGAATCACAGCGACGAGAGACCAATAGGATCTCGGAAGAATAGGTCAAGAAATTCTTTACACCTAGACAGGCCGAGCCAAAGGAGAAACTAGATCCGGCGGTGGTGGAGAAGTTTTACAATAATCTTTTGAAACCTGAAACCCCACTTGTGCCGGACTACGAGCGCCAGATTATGAAGGGGGATGCAAGGCGGAGGTAGTCTGAAAGTAGCAGTCATGCGGCACCCCAGAAAACAGTTCCCGTGCTCGGAGAGCAGGAAAACCAATCATGCGCCCCACTCCAAGTGTTCGACACACGGAACATTCCTCCTGTAAATGATTACGAGGCAGAGCTACAAAGAAAGGCCAATGAGACGGGGATGACTTACATTGCATATTTGAACATCATGGGAGACAACTTGCCCAAAGGCGATGCCAACCCCATACAGCCATGGAAGTATGAGAAGAATCTCGTCAAGAAAGAGAAGCTCAAGAATCTACCAACAAAGATGCGAAGATTGCATAAGTGGTACCTTGATTTCTACAAGACGAGAAAGGAAGAATGGATCACGGTGCATAAAGCACTAGAGAGATACGAGCGCTACCAAGGTTAGGCGAAGTAATCGAATAATAAAATCAATACGTAGCAACTCACGGATTTTGTGCTAGTGAGAACAAATGTCACAAGACACCTTCACCAAGATGAATGAGATTGTTCCCCTCTGTCAGAGTGACTTCATCAAGTCTAGAACCATTCATGATAACTTCATGTATGTTAGAAACACCGCAAGACACCTTCATCGCAGCAAAACTCCAGCCCACCTCTTCAAGCTTGACATTGCGAAGGCCTTCGATTCTGTCCATTAGGATTACATGCTTGCTCTTTTGCAACGTCTGGGTTTCCCTCAAAGATGGCGTGCTTTATTTGCTACGGCTTCCTCCCGGGTCCTTCTAAATGGCATCCCTGGAAAGGACATCACTCATGGGTGAGGCCTCCATCAAGGAGACCCCATCTCGCCCTTGCTCTTCGATATTGCCATCAACCCCCTTTAGAAAATCCTTGACAATGCTACGGCTGCTGGTCTTCTTCACGCTATGCCTGGAGGTCTTCAGGGGCCGAGGGTTTCTTTATATGCGGACGACGCCGTCATCTTCCTTGCTCCCTCCGAGAAAGACGTCTCAAACCTGGCCAATATCCTGCAGAACTTTGGGAGGTGACCGGTCTGGTGACAAATGTAACTAAAAGCTCAGTTGCTCTGATTCGCTGCACCGACATTAATCTTACAACGGTCCTGGCAAACTTTCCGGCGTCCACTGTTCAGTTCCCTCTAAAGTATCTGGGTCTGCCTCTTTCTCTGGGCAAGCTAAGGCGTGCTAACCTGCAACCTTTCATCGACAAGGTGGCCTCTCATCTAAATCCCTGGAAGGGTCAGTTTCTTAATCGGGCTGGATGTACCGCTTTGGTGAAGTCTGTTCTTTCCTCCATGCCTATCTTCCGTCTCACGTCTCTCAAGGCCGACAAGGGCATCGTGAAGATCAGTCGCGGTATGCTCTGGGCCTGCAAAGAAGTCGTTAGTGGGGGAAAATGCAAGGTTAACTGGCAAAAAGTTTGTCGCCCCAAGGAGCTTGGGGGCCTAAGGGGTTCTCGGTCTGGATAAGTTCTCTCGTGCTCTCGGACTTTGTTGGCTTTGGGACGAATGGAAGTCTCCAGAAAAACCTTGGGTTGGCACGGACACCCCGAATGATGCAGCTGATAGGGACCTCTTCAATGCTGCCACTCGGGTCACCGTTGGGAACGGTAATAAAGCTTCTTTTTGGTCGTCCTCTTGGCTTGATGGTTCCACCCCGAAAGATCTGCCTCCTCTGATTTTCAAAGCCTCCAGGAGAAAAAACAGGACGGTTCGGGACGCTCTGGAAGGTCAGAAGTGGATTGTCGATATCAAAATGGACTCCTTCACCCCTGAGCATCTCGACCAATATGTCTGGCTATGGGAGCGTCTTTCTTTGGTTCTGCTTTCTCCTGACATTCAGGACTCCATCACTTGGATCATGTATGCCAATGGTTGCTTTTCGACCAGCTCTGCGTACAAGGATCAGTTCCTTGCCTCCTTGCCATGCTCCTTGCGAAAGTTGTGTGGAAAACCTGGGCCCCTCCAAAATGTTGTTTCTTTGCTTGGCTCGCTGTTCAAAACCTCCTTTGGATGGCGGACCGGCTAGCAAAGCGGGGGTGGCCTCATCATCCTACCTGTCAGCTATGTAGGTGCTGCCCTGGGACTGCGCGATACATCCTCTTCTAATGTCGCTTCTCCAAAAGGGTTTGGACGGTTGCGCCTTCCTTGCTTTCCTGCCCGGACCTTCTTCGGGGTGTCGAAACCCGAAGACCCAAGGTGCTCGATTACTGGCACGCCATCGCCAAGTCGCCCATTTCTTCGCCTAAAGGATTGCAAACTTCCATCATGCTCATTTCTTGGGAGATCTGGAAAGAGAGGAACGAAAGAGTTTTTAATAACTGACCTGGCGGCTCTTGTGGGCAAATCTTTTGGTGGGTGGGGGGGGCTCTTTTCTCTTTTTTTGGTTGGCTTAGGCCATTTCTCTGTTTGCTTCTCCTTTATCAATATAAGGCAAAGCTTTTTTGCCGCGTTTCAAAAAAAAAGAACAAATGTCACAAATACAGTACGAAAAATAAATAAATACTCCACCAACCTTATATTTTATGAATAATCTGCTTTTATCTTCCCATGAGGGGGCATCCACTATTTCATCCGCACCTTGCATCTATATATTTGACATGTATTAGAATGCCACCAATACAAGAAGGAACAATGCATATCTTCTATATCTAAATAGCAATCCCCCAGTAGCTGATTTTCCTGCATCCTCGTGCGTCCACGTCACCGTTCATTTTTCCCAGCGATTTCGTCCAGCGTGTGTCCCTCGGTGAGCTCCCTCCCTGTCACGTCTGTTCTGCTCGTCTCCACTAAGAGAAGCCTCGACATGGGCTTGCTTGATGTTCGTATGCTGCGTGTTCGTCCTGTAAAAAAAGCCAGCCTTCCACTTCGTCTTCTCTATTAATTGCCCTTCCGCTTCATCTCCTTGGTTCAACTCACGGAACAGATCGGAAGGCATTGATGATTTCCTCCTTCCTCTTCATCTTCTCCACTAAGAGTAACCCTTAAATAGTGGAGCTGCCCCCTTTTGCCATCTCCATCGCCGAGCTTTCCTTCCTGTCAAAATCTCAATTTGCTGGACAAGATGCGCCGATCGTCAAGCGGTCCAAACACATCACCAGAACAGGGTGATTCTCAGAATCTAGGGCCCTCTTCCCCGAGCTCCATCTAAATCACAATACTATGTTAGTCCAGATCCCTACAATCCTAATCTCCCTCTGTTTTTTTCCTCCTTTACCGTCAGTACACACTGCAGCTGGCCCGGTGACTGATTTTTCAATGTCGCCCGTGTGTATGTTTCATGTACCTCTGTATTTTGTTCTGATGGAAACTTGCATGCATGTATGAAAATTAAGGTTCAGCTTTATTGTAGATAAGTGTATGGTCTATTTTCAGTAATAGCACCAACAACGGCAAGGTTACTTCCTAAAATGGATGTTCATGGTAGATTCAACTACAGCAAATAAGCAAGGTGCGCCTCCTCCTACTTTATCTATTTGTTTGATCACAGTATTTTTGGATCTGCATTGCATCCCCATGAATTACAAGCTGGATAAAAGATAAGAAGGCATGCATCTTTGATCAGTTTCAGATCAGGTATATCTTTACCCCCGTATTACAAATCTGCTAGATAATTGGACAAACTTTATAGCTGCAGTTGAATGTTTAAATTATTGTTAATAGATGTTTTTTTTGCTTCATGTGCAGTACACCCAGCTGATATGACATATTTATGGTTTCCTCATGGAGTTCATGGCATATCCAATAATATGTACTCCCTCCGTCCCAAAATAGATGTCTCAGATTTGTCAAAAATTGGATGAATCTATATACTATTTTGAGGCGGAGGGAGTAATAATTTTTTCATGAATTAATCTGTACATTGGGCGATTGATATTCATTGTAGTTGGAGGAGCAGACAAGTGGTAGACCTTATCCAGTGTAAGCTATTGATAGTAAATATAATAGATTGATGTTTTTAAGCTCAATTGGAAAGAGAATTCAAAGAAAAAGATCCAACAACTTTCACGGTGATGTGTTCTTCTCCTTGCGCACTCTGATAGGTGTAATATGACTGATGCTCAAGAAAGTTAGCTTAATTATAAAAGATGGAGTTCATCTTCTGTTGCACGAGAGCTCAGAAAACCAACCACAAATTTTCGCTGCAACGCGCGGGGTATCCTCTAGTACTACTAGAGAAGATGACGGAGAAAGAAAGCGCAGACATGTGAGCATCAGAGGCATCGGGAAATAAACGATCTTTAGTCAATGAATCTAGTGCCCTTCTCTATAGCTACCAACTCGGCTAAATCGACGGGGCATTCCACTTGGGACTAATTAGCTGACATTTGTGTATGGTCAACCAAGAGCTTTGAACTAGACTCGAGCTTGACGCCCTTCTTAGTGGATGAACTAAGATTGTGCTTGTCTTGTGGGTAATTTAGAGAGAACTAGGTTGCATTGGGTACCATAGGTGTCCTATCCTCTGTGTGCGGATTTTGGATTAGCAGCCAAGAGGCTCTTAATTTGTACCGAGAATTGTAGGTCTGATTTTGTTAAGTCTTTGGTATCTGATCCATGTCTTATTTCGAGTCGTAATTCAGAGCTCTTCATGACGTGGGATGCACAAAAAGAGTTGCTCTGTTTTTTCAGAAGCGATTAGCTCAATTCGTGTTGCGACCATACAATCCGGTTGCGGCTTGGATCGATCGGGGGCCAAACAAAAAAAGGAAAAGCAAGAGAGAAAAATATCCTTTTCTGAACTTTTTTGTCTGAAGGTCACTATCGCATCAGGCCTTAACTACTCTGCGACATTTCTCTGAACTTTGCGAAACAAAAAGGGCTGAGATCCGAACAATTCAATCAGCCAAGTGAGTTCGTTTCGTTTCGTTGAGATGAATGTGGACACGAAGTCCATTAGCTAGCTTACAAACTTGGAAGAAAACGAATTGTATTGAATCGCATTTTATATGCAGGCAACTCTGTACAACATGCGGTCAGCCTAGCGCCAGACGCCGCCGTTCCCGCGGAACAGAGAAAGAATGAATCAACAGCCAGAGCCAACACGGCTGGATCACAAGAGAGGGGCATCTCGCCTCTCGCGATTCCCCCTAGGCTAGGCTAGCGCCAGACGATGGTCTCGAAGCAGTCGATCCCGTCGAACTCCGGCGCCAACCGCGGCCGACGCGCCGGAAGCTGCTGCTTCTTCTGCTCTGCTTCCGCCGTCGGATCATCCTGTTTCTTGCTCCGCCACGACAGCCGGGCCCAGCTGCCACCAGTGGCGTCGGCGCCGGCGGCGATGTCGGCGGGAGACGCGCTCAGGATCGAGAAGGCCAGCACCTTGTCCATGATGGATCAGAAGCCGGATCGATTCCTGCGACAACGGCCTACCGACGCTTTCTGACTTTGCCTCAACCAATCGATTTTCCTTTGCTTGCTTCGGTGTGGTGAAGGGAGGGAGGTGGCCGGGCTTTATATACGGTTGCGAAGCATCAAGGGAGTTTTGGGCATGGCGGTTGGGTGCGCTGGAATAGTCCAGAATATTCGTGGACGCCAAGGGACGAGACTCGAGAGGAAGAAGGAAGGAGCGAGGCAGCTCATGACGCACGCGGGTGGTATATGCGTGCAAGTTTCAACCGCCTTGCGGTTTCGCAGGCCGCGCGTTTTCGTGCTTTTTTTTTTTTCTGTGCGGCTCAATTGACTGACTGACTGACCGGGCCGTCCTCGCGTGACGTGTTGGCTGGCGGCGGGTTTACCAGTTGACGTGTTGACTCACTCCGACCGGGCATATACTTTTTCTACTCCATCCATTTTTTCCGTATGGTCTTTCATGCTCAACTTTAACTAATAGTATAAATCAAATTATATAAGCTTACGGTGTATAAATGGCAACAATGCATTTCTGTCTCAAATCTCTTTCATTTCATATATATGTATACAATTTTTAAAGACATATTATAGGTATAAATCATAGTCGAAATTGTATCTAGTTGACAAGCGAAATTTAAGCGCGTTTTGTATTTTCATACGGAGGGAGTATATCTTAGACTGCTATATTACTTTTTTTTTTTGAAAAACACAATACAATGATAGACGCTCGTACATGCACCCATCTCTATAAATGTACACACGCACACCATACACATATGAGCATCTTCGAGAGGCTAAGTCAGCGAATCGGGTCTTTAGATTGACGAAATCATCACGGACGCCTCATTGTCGACGGGAACATCGTCTCCCACTAAAAACTATTTTATTATTTATACAACACATAGTGTCAAACCTAGGATTAGAATTTAGGTGGATTGGGGTACAACCATCCTCCTAACCACCCACCCATAGGTTGATTTGTGACTGCTATATTACTAATAGCATCATATGATACTAGTATATGGTGCTATCTTATATAACACTATCTATAATGCATCTAAGAGCAAGTACAATAAAGCCCAATCAGCTGAATATAAGGATGAAATACTATATCTTTACTTAGTTGGATGAGTGAGAACATGAGATTGAAAATAAGCGGACTCTAAACTAACAGCCAGCTAGAGCACGAGCTCCTAAGCATCTTGTGATTATGTGAGATGAAATATTTATTAATAAAGTAGTACTTTTTTATATCTAACTATTATATGTGTTAGCTATTAGGTTGGCTCTATGTGACGTGGCAACGCCATATAGCCAGCGCAACGGGTTTACTATTACACTTGCTCTAATAGTATTATAACCTTATTGTATTTAATTATTAGACGTGCTCATAAACTCAGTACTTACTAATATGATAATATATATGATCTTTTTTTCAATTACCGAAAAGAGTCTTGAACAGATTGGAATATTATCAAGATTCTTTTGATAAGAAGATAGTGAGAAAATAAAATATCGACTAACCAAAATGAGCGTGGTTTTCCGAACAAAATACCAAGGTGGACTTGGTATACGTGATTTACAAATCAAGTAAATGTCTTTTTAAGCTATTTATAGAGGATGGTGTTTGGCAAACCATACTCTGAAGGAAATGTGTGGCAAACCATACTCTAAAGGAAATATGTTGGTTCAAAAGTTGTGTCTCAAGTGGTATGAAAGCCCGCTTTTGGGCTAGAGTAATGGCGTCAAAAAACATTTCTTTCGGTTTTATACTTTTAATATTAAGGATGGATCGCATATACGGTTCTGAGAGGATAAATGGCTAGGTCAGACTACTCTCCAGGAGCAATATCCCACTCTATATAGTATTATACGTCACAAAGGAGATACAATTTCCATCGTCATGGAAACGAACCCTCCGAATGTGTCGTTTAGAAGAGACCTCATTAGGCCGAGACTAGCGTCATGGAATGATCTTCTAAATAGATTAACTACATTATAATTATCTGAAGTTCAGTGGAATTTATTTGAGAGTGGAAAATTCTCGATAGAATCTATGTATAATGCAATGGTACAACATGATATTCTAGTTGATGGTAATAATAAAATCCGAAAGATGAAAATACCATTAAAAACAAAAATATTCACATGTATTTACGTCGAGGGATTATTCTTACAAAATACAATCTTGTGGGAAGGAAGTAAACAATGTGATTTTTTCATCAGGATGAGACAATTAAATATTATTCTTTCAATGTAATTTTGCACATTCTATATGGTTCATCATCCAAATAGCTTCTGAATAATCTTCTCCCCTTTTTGTTGCCAATGTATTTGGTAATTCGTTACATGGGATTGTAGATAAGTATAGAATTATGTTTAAGTTGAAAGCAATTACTATTATTAGGGTGGGATCATAGATAAATTTTCTTCTTATCTAGGAGCACGGCTACTCTTCGTTCATGGTCTTCTGTAAAACAACGTGTAAAGTTTTGCGATCTCTTTATAAAGGGATGTACACGCTTAGAGAATACGGTGAGCAATACTTTTTTCTGGCATGATTGGCCGCGTAATCTACCGATCGATTTCACCTAGCTAGACGTCCTGTGTGTCAGACTTGGATACTTCTCGCCTAGCTGTTTTTACCCTTTTTTTGGTGGATGATTTGTGTGTATCATAATTATGCAGAGGTGTGGTGTAAATATTACTTTAATTAATAAAATACCCATTTCAAAAAAAAGTAAATAAATTATGTCTCCATTCGTTGCCTAATGCGTAGTGGTAGCACCGTAGTTCTGAACTCCACGTGATCCCGATGACCAGAATTTGAGGGGCTATTTGATAAAATGTCCCACTTTACTTTGCCATTTGCCCCAAAAGGCACATTTACTTTGGCATAGATGAAATGCCCTGCTTTACATTGCACATTTGCTAAAATGCCCCATTTGAATGATTTACCAGTACCAATTGGAAAATCTCCTCTTAGTCTATCTAATCTAATATCTAACATGCAATTACCCCTCTGCTCTTGAGTGGATAGCTGCGCACCCGTACAAGTGCATCTCTGTTTCTTTCTCTCCTATATGAATACACAGGTGATGCCAGCCACGGCGACGACCGGCCGGCCTCCGCGACCAAGCCCCAATAGCGTGCTCTCTTGTCCTAGTCGCGTCCCTCTCCACCCTTTCCTCCACGTCCCTGTGCTAGGGCGACCTGGCGGCGTCACCGCCTCCCGGGGACTTGCAGTCCGTCTCCTAGCAACCGGTCTGTGCAGTGGCGTCGGGGGCTTCACCGAGACGGCCTTGCCAGCCATGCGGGCCTCAAGCTTGGCGATCTTGGACGAGAAATGGTTACTTGCTGGTCTTTCCCGCCCTTCTCGGCACAACCAGCGAAAGAGGGAAAGGGATAGAGGAGCGAAGAGGAACGCCGCGGCGGGGAGAGAGAGGGCGGCGTGGCAGTCAGCCGGTTTGTTGCCATCGCCGGCATAGACTTCCTGTGTCCGTACAGGAAAAACAAAAGCGACACACAGATAACCTCAGGCAGCTTTCGATCAATCCACTTGCAGGTTAGAAATTAGATTAAGAGAAGATTTTTTCAACTAGTATTGGTAAATCATCTAAATGGGTCATTTTAGCAAAGGGGCAATGTAAAGCGGGGCATTTCATCTATGCCAAAGTAAATGTGCCTTTTGGGTCAAATGGCGAAGTAAAGTGGAGCATTTTATCAAATAGCCTGAATTTGAGCAGGGGCCCAATTGCTCTCCCGGAAACTGGGCCGTGGTTGACATCGATTTAACCACACGCTGCACGTCTGCCGATTACAGCGGGGCAACGACACGCCTGCTCAGGTACTCTTGGTGTTTATCTCAAAAAAAAAAAAAAACATGTGTCTCGGGGCTTTTCTGCTGCTTGTCATGCCGTCGCCGCGGCCGAGGCTACACCACATCTTCCCGCCGATTAGCGATGGCGTCATCATGAACAGTGGGCGACGAGTAGGGCGAACCACGAGGACGAGGCTACACAAAAGATACGACTTCATACAAATACGCCGGCCGTACTATATGCAGGCCCTCAATTATAAACGGCTACGGAGCAATATCGATCGTTAAGGCCTCGTTTGGCAAGAGGTTATGATTGAGAATTTGAGAGTCGTATTTTCTCAATAAGTGGATTGGGTGAAAACACTCTTGTCATCCCAAACATTTTGTTACACCACAATCTCCTTATCAGTCGGTACTATCCGCTGATTTATCTATTTGGCAGGTAGAAATAATTATTTTTTAGGAGAGATTAAACTGACCAGCGGAGGAACCGGGAGCACTATGTGACGCGTCTCCAAGAAATAACTAACCAGCCAGCCAAATGGGAAGCTGCCAAGCCATGAAACGCGTGAAAACTCGAGAGACGAGTAAAAAACGCGAGGTACCCCACGCGTCTCTCATCCACTTCAATCCGATGTGTTTTGTCGGGTTTGCTGAGTTTTAGTCCAACCAAAACCGTGCTGCCAAACGTTTTACAAAGTGTTTCTAGGGGTTTTGGATTGGCTGGGAAAAAACACTGAAATCCACGTGAACACCAGCCTGCCAAACGAGGCCTAAGGCCTCGCTTGTTTCGTCGTTTGGGTTACCGATCGGATCTGAATATTACGGAGTATACCGGGGTTTTAGCGGGACCAACATAGGTCCGTAATATTTACGGGCTTAATTCCAGGAAAACAAGCGGAGCCTAAAGTGTTTTGAGTTTGGAGAGGGGGTAGAACGCCATAGGAGTACTATATAAGCGGAGCGATGGACCACAGGTCTGCAAACTCTGTGGCGTTGTTCTTTTATTTTGGCTAATTAACTGATTCAGCTGCAAGCTCGAAATGGAGGTCAAGATGTTTCCCCTGGCTAGTGCTCTCCGTGACTAGCGCTTTTCCTGGCTCCTAGCCGTTGGAGACCGTACGAACCGGGACTAGTGCTCACACTAGTCCCGGTCCATAATAAACCGGGACTGTGTTGGAATTTGAACCGAACTGAAACCCTATTTTCTATTAGTGAATGGATCACAAGGCTGCAAGATTAAGAGCGAGCTCTCTGTGGCACTGTTATTGTGGAAGACGGATCAGCTGGAAGAGCAAGATGATGTGTGGTGTTTGCCTCTTTCAATGCCGCCTTGAAAAACGAATTAAGCTGGAAGAGCAAGATGATGTGTGGTTGCAGAGAATGGACACACTCGATCGGTATCAACTTGTGCACCAGGTGAGAGAAATAAAAAAAAGCTGCTTCTCTTGTACAGAGAATTTTATTACCAAAAGTTTGTAGGTTCAGAATGCTGCCAGTATACTGGTTGGGAAGCTTCCCTGATAGCGTGATAAACATCGATTGTAACTGCCCTATTTGATCGATTAAATTATCTTCCCCGTGAAAAAAGAGGAAATAGAGAAGTGGGGATAGATTCTTTTTTCCTGCCCGTGCCATACATGTATAGAAAACAAAACTAATATAGTTGATCTAAAAAATTATTAACAGGTAGAAAATATGTTATGTTGTGTACTTTTTATTTTTGTATATGAATTATTAAGTATTGTGTTTAGTTGTATTCATATGGTAGATAATAACTCAGCAAAATAAATATTTTGAAATTTGGTAGTTATAAAAATCAAAATATGCTTAAGACTATTATATAGAGAGTAAGATATGCTACCGCCACAGCCAGCTAGGCCAGGGCCACAGCCAATCTTCCCATCGAAGGACGAATTTGTTTTAACCTTCTATTTAGGGACCCCGGTAAGTTATTTGCCACACCAGTTGTTACCACAAATATGTGTCTTGGTGGTTGCTAACTCTGTCTCAAACATGTAGGGACATGGATGCTCCGTCACTGCACACTTTGGTCGTCCTCGTGCCTCTCCGACTAACTCGCGAGCGATGACACCGGTTCATACCGGTCGTGCTTCTCCTGGTGCTTCCGCTGGTGGTGGTGGCGGTGCTTCTCCTTATTCGCATCGTGGTGATGGTTGCAGTGCTTCTCCTTCTATGGGTGGTGGTGGTCATGACGGTACTTCTCCTTCTTCCGGTGTTGGTTCGACGGCGGCTACTCGACGTCTTCCTTCACGTTTTTTCACGCGGGGAGACACATGTGTCTCTCGAGCAGCTCTGCGGAGGTGTAGGGATGTGCATGTGTTTGGATGATGATGTATCTATGTGTGGATACTAGCTATGTTGTTTGGAGGATGATGTACCTATGTGTGGATACTAGCTACGTTGTTTGGATGATGATGTACCTATTTGTGGATGATCTAGCTATGCTATTTTCCTGATGATGATCTTATGTTTGTTTTGATGTGCATGTGTTGTATGCTGTGTCTGAAATCTGGAGACTGATTGGGGCTTATAGCTCCTATGCGACGTCTTTACGTGGAATTGGAAGGAAAGCGACATCGTTGAAAAGAATAGCTCGCATGCGACGGATGTGAGGCAACTAATATCCCAGGGCCACACGGGCCTTAAATCGGTCGTAAGGACACATTTAACTTTGTTCCAATATTAGGGTTAAGCCAAACCGGTTGGTTGGGACAGCCAGTCAAACCAACCGCTTCCGACCGAGAGCGCGCGTAACACTGACTGTAGCTTCCCCGACGGTGGCGGCGGACCTCACCCATCGTTCTCGGCGCCGGCGGCGGCGGCACGGCAATTAATTTAGGCGGCGGCGCTTTCGTTCGACGACGAAGGTGGTGAGTGCCATTTGAAAGCTAATTCCTCTCCCATTCTTCTCAATTCGAGATCTGAGCGTGCCCATTGATGCTAGATTGTGGAGGCGAGGGTGTGCTGAACGGGGCGAGGGGGAACGATATGGAGCATGGAGAGGGGACTTCTAATCGGTATATCCCGTATCTCTGCACTTAATTTCTCTAAGGTTGAGCTCTCTGTTCGCTTCCGCTAGCTCACAGTGCCCGCCAAAAACAGGGGAGACGATGTTGCGCGCCAAACCTTCGAATTTCGCATCAATTTCTTTCCCTCTAGGGCTGTTTTAGTTGATGGCAGCACGCAGATCATTGAGAGAGACACGGTTGTTAAATGGGAGGTGGAATTAGAACATGTTGATCCCCAAGAGCTAATAAACATGGGAGAGGAGGCAGTAAGGAAAATGGTGGAAAAAATTGGGGATAGTGTGGTTTGGGGGCCAGAGCAAGAAGTTTCTTTGTTACGATTTGATGATTGCAAATGTGACTATGTTAGGGTTGAGACAGGGGAACATATAGTTGATGAAATCGATGAGAGAAACAGTTGGACAAGCAAAACTGTTCTGTTTTTAGCAGAGCTCATTGATCTAAAACCTGATTCGAGGGTTGGATATGTGGCCTCGAAGCTGGCTGCTCAGATGGTCGAGGATGATTGGGCTGCACAAAGGCAAGTAATGCCTATACTTACTGAGTTGGAAGTGTTAACAGTGGAGGATGATGATGCTAATGCACAAGGGGAGGCTGCAGATGGTAATGCACAAAGGATTGTAACTGTTGATTGGAATTCAGTTGAGATACATGACCGCACTGATTTGGTCATTGCACCAATAGATGACATTGAAATGGCAAAGCTTTTTGGCATTCCTATAGATGACAGAGACAAGGAGAAGAAGAGGGATGAAGCTGCAAATGATGGTGACAACCATTTAAGAGATGAAGAGGCAGATATAGATCTAGAGTTGTTGGAAAATGCTGCAGTTCATGTAGATGATGCACATGATGATGAGCTAGTAACAGTTTATGACAAAGAGGACCCAGTTATTGAAGTTGGGAGATTGTTTCCAAGCATGGATGAATTCAGGATGTGTTTCAGGACATATGCAGTCAAACGTGAGTTTGCTACCAAGACTATGTGGACTGATAAAAAGAAGTTCTATGCAAAATGCATAGGTTATGATGGTGGTGCCAAGCCTTGCAAGTGGTATATATCTGCTAGACGCCAACCTGATGGAAGGACAATAAGAGTGAATCAAATTCCAAAACCTCATACTTGCATTACAAGTTCTCAAACAGTTACAAAGATGACATCACAATTATGGGTTGCAGAAAAGATCAAGCCCATTTTAGCCACAACACCAAACAGCACTGCAAAGAGACTGAAAATAGACTTGGAAAAGCAGTACCCCATTAAGCTGAATTATACTACAGTGTGGAAGGCAAAGCAAAGGGCAATGAAAGAGCTATATGGTGATTGGGCAAATACCTTTCGAATGCTTTATAACTTCAAAGCAGAAGTAGAGAAGAGGTCACCTGGCAGTGTTGTGGAGATAGATACTGAGGTAACAGCTGATGGGAAAGTCTTCTTCTCTAAATTCTTCATGGCTTTAAAGCCTTGCATCGATGGCTTCAAAGCAGGTTGCCGTCCATATTTGAGTATAGACTCATCTTTCTTGACTGGAAAGTGGAATGGTCAACTAGCAGCATGCAATGCTTTAGATGGACACAATTGGATGTTCCCTGTAGCTATTGGCATGTTTCAGTCTGAGACAGAGGCATCATGGACATGGTTCATGATGCAGTTGAAAAGATGCATAGGTCCAGTCTCTCCATTGGCAGTGCACACAGATGCATGTAAAGGTTTAGAAAATGCAGTGAAGATTGTTTTCCCTCATGCTGAGCAGAGGGAGTGCTTCGGCCATATGTGGATGAATTTGATCAAAAAATTCAGAGGGAGATGATTTTGGACGCATGTGGCCAGCAGCAAGATCTTACACCAGGCAGACACATTCATATCACCTTGAGAAGATTAAGGCGGCATGCTCTGAGGAGGATAGGGTCAAGTTTTGTACATGGTTGGAAACCTACCATTCTCTTTTATGGTACAGGTCTGGTTTTAACACTGCCATCAAATGTGATCATATCAACAATAATTTGGCAGAAAGTTTCAACAACAAAGTGAAGGAGTTAAAAGACTTGCCTGTCCATGACATGGTTGACCAGATCAGGATCATGATCATGAGGTTGTGGGAATTGAGAAGAAGGCTTGGTGATGTTCTTCAAGGAGATAAGCTTCCTGATGTTGTGCAGCAGGTGGTCAACAGGAGCAGAAATCTTGCACATTTGCGTGTTGAGAAATCCTCATTGTGGGGTGCTGAAGTCAGAGATACAAAGACTGGCAGGAGGCATGTTGTTGACACTCAATTGCATGAATGCACATGCCTTGAGTGGCAACACACTGGGAAGCCTTGTGAGCATGCCATACTTTTCTTGGCCTCCAAACACAAGCTAAATATGCACCCATATTTGCATGAGTATTATTCTGTAGCAAAATTCAAGGCTGCATATGGAACACCAATTCCAGCACTTACAGATCAGTCTCAGTGGCCTGAAGTGGACATTCAGGTCTCCTTGTGTCCTCCTTTGATGAAAAGAAAGGCTGGCAGGCCCAAGCAGAGTAGATTCAAGGCTTGGTTTGAGAAAGGTGGGAGCAGCAAGAAGGGAAAGAAAGATGAAAAGAAAGATGCCAAGCCAAAAAGGGCCCAAAAAGGTAACAAGAATAGATGCAAACTCTATGAAGAACTTGGACACCGAGCTGGCTCTACCAAGTGCAGATACACTGCTGAAAAGCCAAAGTATGTTCATCCAAAATCTATCCCATTTCTTGTTGATGATTTTTCTCCCCCAGCTAACTTGCTTGTTTTCAGGAGGAAGCGTGGAGAAAAAGGCCCACCTCTTGTTGTTGACGAATGCTGGCCAGTGAAAAGGGCAAGAATCAATGGCCAAAGAAAGAAGAGAACTAACCAGATCATGTTTGGTGCTGTTGAGGTGCAATCTGAACTTGTTTTGGAGGATGATGTGCAAACTGTTGAGGCTTTAGGGCACACCGTTTCTTATTTGGAAGCTCTGGTGCAAAATGAGGGGCAAAATGAGCCTGTTGTTGAGGCTCTAGTGCAAAATGAGCCTGTTGTTGAGGCTCTGGTGCAAAATGAGCCTGTTGTTGAGGCTCTGGTGCAAAATGAGCCTGTTGTTGAGGCTCTGGTGCAAACTGACCAAGTTGTTGAGGCTCTGCATCATGATCATGAGGTTGTTGAGGAGGTGCAGGAGGTGAAGGAGACTCTTGGACGTGCTGTGGGGAGGCCAGATGGTAATGGTAAGAAAAAGAAGAGCATAAACCTATTGTGTGGTGTGAAACTTGTGAAGGAGAAGAAAACGAGGGGTAAGAAGAGCCAAAAGAAATAGACATTTGTTATTGTAAACATTTGTTATTGTTGTAAACATTTGTTATTGTTGTAAACATTTGACACTTGTTGTTGTAATAATTTGGCACTTGTTGTTGTAAACATTTGTTATTATAATAATTTGTCACTTGTTGATAATTTGGACAAAATTCAAATATGATGGTAAATTTGAATTTCAACATATGTAGCTATGTCACTTTTCTATGTTTGTATGAGCTTCCAACGTTTTTCTCATATGTACAATACAACTCATCCTCACCCTGATCCCTTTTGTGAAGTACAACTCACCCTCACCCAAAATGGGGTAGAAATGGGCTCCAAAGCTAGGGTAAACCACCCCATTTCTAAGCAAGTTTTTTTTCGACCATTTCTAAAACCAAGTTAGATATTTTTCCTCAGAACTATGTCACATAACATGACACCATGCGAAGGTTTTGTATTTTTTTGATTTTTTTTGAATTAGTTATGCACATTTGAATGTCTGGTCAAACTTGAAGGGTTTTCATAAATATTCTTAGCTAGGGGCTGAGGCTCGCAAAACTACCATTGGATCTCTGATGAAATAGCATGTTGTGAACCTAAAAAATATTTTTACAAAAAATCATCAGCATGGAATCATGTACTTGTAGTTCATATCTTACCCACTTCCAGCCGATTCGGCAGGATTTGTCTTTTTCACCAGGGATGGAATAAAAGGTTTGAGATACTCAGGTTGGGAAATTGTACATTCTAGGTGGTCTAGTATTTTTGAAAAATAGGATGTTACCATTTTGAAACTTCAATTTGGTGGTTGCTTCACAAATCCCCCCCTCTTTCGGCACTCAGAAAATAGAAAATGATTTTTCTGTGCGTCGAAGAGGAAAACTTTGTGCTACAACATTGTTAGTCATCCCATTATAGACATGCATGCCAAATATGGGCACATTATCACAAACTATGCCTTGATTCTAGCCATATCATTGGTCATTTGACCCGAAAGCCAGAAAACCTCGGAGGAGATAGGTCATTTTGTGAAGGGTTTTTTTGAAATATGATCAATAGACCAAGTTTTATATTTTTCCTCACAACTATGTGACATAACATGACACCATGCGAAGGTTTTGTATTTTTTTTGATTTTTTTTGAATTAGTTATGCACATTTGAATGTTTGGTCAAACTTGTGAAACCCCGTTGACTGCATCCTAAACCCCGCTAACCCTAAGGACGAATGAGGACCGTAGATCTAACCCTATTGCGACACTGTGGCCGTCCGATTGCGTCTTCTAGAAGGATTCCGCGGGTGGCTCTGGGCGATCCGTGGAAGGGCTTGTTCTGCAACCTGATTGGTTGGCGTCTCTTAGAAGGATTTCGTGGCTAGCTCTTGGCGATCCGTGGGATGGATGATTCTGGAATCTGATTGGCTTCATCGTTTTTACGTGCAACAGCGTGGCATGCGAGGGCGCTGGGCGGGGCGGGCTGCACCATGCGGGCATGCAGCTGCCCCTAGCGTCGCAGTCTAGCTATTTTACGTCCAACAGCGCTGCAGCGTATTTACTCCCTCCGTCGCATTAAATAAGTTTACGTGTAACAACTTTCTCCAATCAAATTTACTCCCCTCAGGTTCATTGTAATAAACGAGACTTTGCATGATACCACATCTATGTTATTTTGGCTTGTGGATAGCCTTAGGCTGGTCATAGTGCTAAGTAACTAAGACTAGTAACTTGCACATGTTACTAGTTGATGTTACTACCTTCATAGTGGGTGATAACATATGTATGGTGTCATGCAAGAGCTAATTAATTAGGTTGTAGACTCATATGATCTTGGTATGTGTGATGTTATGGTAACTACCTAAGTTACTACCTCTCTCTCTTTCTTCATTAATTGTCATGCCATGTCACCAATTTGCCTAATTGGCATTGCATGTACATGCATGTTACTACCTAAGTTGGCTTGTGGATAGCCTTATGGACTACATAGTGGATGCCCAAGTGCATTGGAAAGGTAGAAGTACATCTTTTGTGGACAAATTTTGAAGCCAAACGTACACTTATTTGTGGACAGAGGGAGTATGCATGTCACTATGACCAGCAGAAAAAATATCAAAATCTAAAATATGTAATAAATATAACGTACAGCGTTGGCACACTCGAGACCGTTGGACCGAGCGTGGCATGCGAGGGCGCTGGGCGGGGCGGGCTGCACCATGCCCGCATGCAGCATGCAGGGTCGGGGGCGGCGGTGCAGGGGTTACAGTACGTCGCATCCTAGCTATTTTTTCTCTCTTTCGCATTGATCACGCCCGCTTCCCACACGCAACGCAGCGCACGCGTCTCGTCTCGGCGTCTGGGCGGGCTGCACCATGCATGCAGCAGCTGCCCCTAGCGTTGCAGTCTAGCTATTTTGCGTGCAACAGCGCTGCCCCATTAAATAAGTGTACGTCGAACAACTTTCTTCAGTCAAATTTACTTCCATCTGGTTCATGCGCCATACAAAAAGTCAATATTTTATTTTTCACTGCCAATGAACAACTACCTTGGACGTTTTTTCTCTCTTTCGCATTAATGCACATGCATGCATGCAGGGGCGGGGGCGTCGCATCCTAGCTATTTTTTTCTCTCTTTCGCATTGATCACGCCCGCTGCCCCGCTTCCCGTCTCTTTCGCATTGATCATGCATGCAGGGGCAACGCGGGCGCACGCGTCTCGTCTCGGCGTCTGCGCTAACGCGACGCTGGATTCCCACGCCGCCCTTCACGCTCCGCCCTCAATAAATAGGCAAAACGCCTTTGCCTCCTCATCTCATCTTGCCCCTCATCTCTTCAACCTCGAGCCCGTCCCTTTGCCTCCTCCCAGCCGCCCCCCAAACACTCCGACCATGGCGACCTCCCCCTTCCGCCTCCCTTCCGACGAAGAACTCAGCGACGAGGACAACCACCCGGACCACCAGCAGTGGTGGGAGCAGCCCACGGTCCGCCCCCGCCCCAAGCGTGGCAAGAAGGAGAAGTCCCCGCCCTGCCCCTGGGGAGACCAGGGCCCCATCGTCCACAACCCCGTCCCCAACCTCCCCGGCGGCGGCGACCTCCCCTCCGAAGCCTACTGGGCTAAGGCGGCGAAGGAGGAGGCAAGGGAGGAGGCTCGCATGGCCAAGTGGGAGGAGAAGGCGGCCCAGCGCGCCTTGAAGAAAAGGCGCAGACAGCGGGAGGAGGAGCAACGGGAGGCCAATGGCCGGGCCTTCTGGGAGGAGCAACGGAATGCGGCTGCACCGGCACCGCCTCCACCGCCGATGGAGTAGGGGGTTAGGGTTTAGGGGCTAGCCCAGGGTTTAGGCGGGGCGCCTATTCCGCCCCTTCTATATTATTGTACCTTTTTATTTTTATTATAATGTTATCGATCCCCCCTATCTAATATAAGTAATGTTATCTGTGTTTTATTGTAATATTATTGCGCCTATTCCATCCCTTGTTTCATTGTAATCTGTGTTTATTGTATTGTCATTTGTCAAAACACCCAAAACAACAAGTGTATAAAACAAAAGACACAAAAACAAGTTCATATAGTACTCGTGCAATATTTATATATTTACAAGTGTATAAAACAAAAGACACAAAAACAAGTTCATATAATACTCGTGCAATATTTATATATTTACAAGTGTATAAAACAAAAGACACAAAAACAAGTTCATACAACACATGGTTCATTTTCAAATAAGACATTTACATATTTACATAAGTTAAAGGAGCGCCCAAGTTATGTTAGTTAAATGGATGTCCTTGGACTTCATTTATATATTTATTTTTGCAAAAAAAAAGATTGCAACCTGAGCACGAGTATCTGCAGATCCACACGTTCCTATTTAGATTGTAACGTGAGTACCATTTTTTTTTGCCCAATCAACATATAGTTACTATTGGGCCTGGATACGTTCATTTTGGCATGGCTAAGTTATATTTGGGCCTGGCCTTTTTCAATCCTCGTCAATTGTTTTTTTACTTTTCAACCCCTCCCCCTCCCCTGCACACGGGCGCCCCCTGCACACTGATAAAAGGAACACTGACGAAACTGACGAAACTGAAGAAACACTGATTTCGAAAACAGAGCAGCTCAAAATTAGCCCGAATTTGTGTTGCATTTTATTCAAGCCAAAGACATAGACCATTACATCCATTACAAAGCATCACTCGAACACTGACTGCGCTGTCTAATGACTAACGATGAGGAGATAAACTAATCCGAGAGAAATTACACAAAAATAAAAAAAACCGGCCATCAGATTGTCCTGCTTCTTCAATTCGATGATTTGCCTTAGCTGCTTGTTCATCTTCTTTAGCTCGGCCTTCACTTCCGCATCCACCATAGTACCAGCGGAAATGGGGTTGCCACATCCCAATTGCTCCACCACGGACGGGTTTTCGAGCTCCCGGGATGCTACCTCCACCCCAATTCGCTCGATGTACTCATCAAGCCACTCAAAATGCCCACATTTTGGCAGTTCCTAAAATCGCAGAGATGAACTCTAAATCCCAAATTCGATGAAATGCATGAAATTTCGAAAGAAAAGCGAGAAATTGGCGCTCGGAACACTCAGATCTCACCTTTCCCGGCTCGGGCTTGCTCTCACACTTCACAAATACCCGACCAATGTTGCCGTTCTTGTCGGTGGATGTGACAAGCCGCTTCAGGGGCGCGGTACGGGGGCAATCGGGGCACGTCCTCATCGGCACCGCACCATACCGAGGCCATGAGCGGTGGGAGGAAGCAGAGCTCGACATCCCTCGCCGGCGTTGCCGCACTTGCTCGCCGGAGAAGAAAACAGAAGGGGATGAGATGCTGGAACGGTGGTGGGAGTGCTCGGGTGCGGGGACGGATCGGGGCCAACGGCTCTCTTCAACCACAGGGTGGGTCCCACGATATGAGGTGGACATCAGGTGAGTTCCGCCGTGACGTGGAGAGGCTGTGGGTCCTACTGTGCTCAGCTGATTCGAACTCGTTGACGGTCTCGTGGGGTTAAGTGGAAGTGTCGCACGGGAGCTATTTGCCGCTTCAGAAGTGTCGCGTGCGAGCTATTCTTTTCAACGATGTCGTGTTCCTTCCAATTCCATGTAAAGACGTCGCATAGGAGCTATAAGCCCGACTGATTGCGGGGCTGCGGGAATTTTAAACGTGCATGAAAGGAACCAAAAACAGGAAAAACAAAAAATAACTGGTGTCTCGGTAAAAACATTATTTTAAAAGATACGAATTATTTCTCTCCCAGTGCAACGTTTCCAAACACTATATAAGCGGAGCGATGGATCACAAAGGCCGCAAGCAGCAACATCACAAGAGATAGCTCTGTGGCGGTGTTGTTTTATTTTGGCGAATTAACTGATCCAGCTGCAAGCTCGAAAATGGAGGTGAAGGTGTTAAACTCAAAACTGGTCAAGCCCGCGCACGATACAGCTGCCGCCGGTGTACCCAAGTACGTGCCTCTGTCCGTCTTCGACAGGGTCACATGCCAGATGCCGATGACTATCATCTTCACCTTCACGGCCTCCTCGCCCTCTATGGCCGCCATGGAGGAGGGCCTCGTCGCGGCCCTGACGCGGTACCGCGCCTTCGCGGGGCAGCTCGGCGAGGGCCCAGATGGCAAGCCGGCCGTGCTCCTCAACGACCGCGGCGCGCGCCTCGTGGACGCCGCCGTTCCCGACGCAGACCTCGCGGACGTGGCAGGGGAGCCCACGCCGGAGCTGCTGAAGCTATGTTAGCTTAATCTTGGTAAGAGAGTCCGAGTGGTACTAGTCTATGTCCGAGTAGCATTAGGACTATGTGTGTCCGTGGTTAGGGAGGTTTCCTAGTTAGGCAAGTGTATGTGTGAGTCCTAGTACTAGTAGTATCCGTACGTGTGTACGTGATGGTTTAGGTTTAGTATTAGTCAGGTCTAGCTTGCATATATAAGTAAGGGTAGACCGTGAGTCTTGTAACACATTGAGTGAGTTGGAAGAAAATAAAGAAAAAGAACGGGCACGACATGTGCCCTTGGCCATAAGATTTTTAAGCGTGTTTGTTTGTCTAATTTGATGTAGTCGATCTGTGGGCAAATTCCAACAATTGGTATCAGAGCGAGGTCGAGGATTTGAAGTCACGCTTGCCCCGGGGAGGCGACTCTACTAGCTCCTCGGGACGGGCAACCTGATGGAGGCGGTGAGCATGCCGTCATCGATGAGGTGGCGGGCGATCGTCGCTCGAAGGAGCGACAAGGAGGAAGATAGCGGGCGAGGCGTCGTCGGCAAGGTGGTGGATGGGGATGATCGTTGATGAGTGCGGTGGTACCGGGGTGCGGTGCTGGAGAATCTTGTCAAGATCGTCGTCCGGGAGAGTATGAGTCAAGGAGTCATGGTCGTGCGGGTTAGCACATTAAGTCGGCGTCGTGTTTGTGAGTCGCTGTCGTGTCCAAGTGCTTGTCTCTGTGAGGATCCGTTGCAGCTGAAGCGAATGAAGGTTGAGGGACTGTTCATCGTATGGACGAAGACGCAATTTGCATGCCTCGATCAGGTCGTCTATGTGTCTCGACGAGAGGATCAAGTTCAAGTGTGAGGGGCGGTAAACCAGTGAAGGTGAGTCTCTTCAATGATGCCATGTCTCTACATGAGGCCGAAGTGGATGGTCTAGTCCACGCCAGGAGGTCGGCATGTATTGCGCTAGGGTGGACGGTGTGTTCTACGGGTGGTGCGATTCCACAAGGTTGCTAGCGTGGCTGGGTAGTCCGGATCATACTTGGGTTGTTCCGTAAATTCGTCAAGTCGAAATTGGGGAGAGCCAATTAGACTTGTCGTGGTGCGAGACCTAGACAAGACGCAGATCTACAAGGATTCAAGGTCAGAGAAGCATGGAAGACGAAGAGTAGTCAATCAAGATTAGGGAGAGATTGTTAGCTTAATCTTGGTAAGAGAGTCCGAGTGGTACTAGTCTATGTCCAAGTAGCACTAGGACTATGTGTGTCCGTGGTTAGGGAGGTTTCCTAGTTAGGCAAGTGTATGTGTGAGTCCTAGTACTAGTAGTATCCTAGTACTAGTAGTATCCGTACATGTGTACGTGATGGTTTAGGTTTAGTATTAGTCAGGTCTAGCTTTCATATATAAGTAAGGGTAGACCGTGAGTCTTGTAACACATTGAGTGAGTTGGAAGAAAATAAAGAAAAAGAACTGACACGACATGTGTCTTGGCCATAAGATTTTTTAAGCGTGTTTGTTTGTTTAATTTGATGTAGTCGATCTATGGGCAAATTCCAACAAGCTACACCCGTACCTGGAGGTGGAGCTGGAGGAGGTGGTGCTGATACAACTGACGCGGTTCCGGTGCGGCTCCCTCGCCGTCGGGTTCACGTCCAACCACGTGGTGGCCGACGGCCACGCCACGAGCGACTTCCTCGTCGCGTGGTGCCGTGCCGCGAGAGGACATCGCCCCATGGGCCTCACCCCCGTTTATTACCACCGCGAGAAGCTCTTCAGGCCGCGGTCGCCGTCACGCGTGGAGTATGACCACGGCAGCAGGGAGTACCACCGGCCGCCCTCGCCTGCCGTGGAGTACTACGATGCGTACGCCGCCAGCAACATCGTCATCCACAGGGCCCACTTGACCAAGGACTTCATCGTTGAGCTCCGCGCCAAGGCCTCGGAAGGCCGCGTCGTGTCGTTCAGCCGGTTCGAAACCATCGTCGCTCACGTGTGGCACGCCATGACGCGCGCGCGGGGCCTTGGCGACGGCGACCCGAGCCAGGTTTCCACCATCCGCATCTCCGTCGACGGACGGTGCCGTCTCGACCCGGAGACATCACTGGCGGGGTACTTCGGCAACCTCGTGCTCTGGGCGTTCCCACGCGCCACGGTGGGAGACCTACTAACTCAGCCGCTGAGGCATGTGGCGCAGGCGATCCACGACGAGGTGGCAAGGGTGGCGGACGCCGCCTACTTCCAGTCGTTCGTGGACTACGCTTGCTCCGGCGCCGTCGAGGAGGAGGGCCTCGCGCCGAGCAACGTGCTGTGCCCGGACATGGAGGTGGACAGCTGGTTAACTTTCCCCTTCTATGAGCTCGACTTCGGCACAGGGAGGCCCAGCAGGGTGACGCCCTCCTACTTCACATCCGAGGGGGTGATGTACCTGGCGCCGTCCAACCTCGGCGACGGCAGCGTCGATGCCTTCGTACTGTTAGATTTAGCCTAACCTTGGTAGATGCTCTGTAGTAGTTGAACATGTAGATCTGAGAGGGAGAGAGAGACTACCTCCGCCCTGGCTTGACAAGCAAGAACCGGAGGGTATTCCGGAGCCAGAGCCGGAGCTAGACCCGCCGTCGTTGGCCATGGGAAAAGGGGCGACGGCGTGAGCGTGTGTGGTTGAGAGCGGTGGCGGCGGAGCTTCCCGTCGGCCTAGTGTGAACCCTAATCGGTGGGTGTGTTGGTGGGGGGCTACGGCGCACGGTGAACCTCGTACCGTGTGCGTCCGGCCCCCCACCTCTTTATATACGCACTGGCGACAGGGGCCCACAACCATGGATAGGGTTGGGCGCCCCCGATTAGGGCGCGATGAGGGACTCCGTTCGGGCCGTGGGTCCAAACGTGGGAGAGATCTATCCAACATTCTCCCCCTAGATCTCGACTTTACTTTTACTTTGTACTTTACTTATTTCATCATAGAATGATACATAGGGCATGTTTCATCGTCTCAGCTCAATTGCCGATAGAATCAGACAGCCACTATATACCTTTATGTTCTGAAACAAATTCTGTTACTTTTGGGCCTCTATAGTCCAGGAATCACAGGCTTCCCGTTAAACCCATGCCGGCTATGTGCTCCTTAAACACACTGGGTGGTAAGCCTTTCGTTAGCGGATTCGCAAGCATATCCTTTGTCCTTATATGCTCGAGACTTATAGTTTGATCCTGGACTTTTTCCTTCACAACATAATACTTTATATCTATAGACTTTGAAGCATTACTCGACTTGTTGTTGTGAGCATAGAATACTGCGGGCTCGTTGTCACAGTACATCTTTAGTGGCCTGCTGATGCAGTCAACCACTTTCAAGTCGGGTAAGAATTTCTTTAACCAACGCCTGTCCAATGGCCTCATAACATGCTATAAATTCTGCGTACATCGTAGATGATGCAACTATCGACTATTTGGCGCTTCTCCACGAAATAGCACCTCCTGCGAGAGTAAAGACATACCCTGTTGTGGACTTTCGGTCGTCTTTATCTCCCGCAAAATCTGCATCTGAATACCCTTTTATCTCTAGGGAATCAGATCTTCTATATGTAAGCATGAGGCCTTTTGTGCCTTGCACATAGCACAAAGCTTTCTTTACCATCTTCTAGTGCTCTATGCCTGGATTCTCTTGATATCTACCGAGTACCCCGGTGATAAATGCTAAGTCAGGGCGAGTGCACACTTGTGCATACTGTAAGCTTCCAACAGCCGAAGCATATGGTACTGACTTCATTTGATCGATCTCATATTGATTCTTTGGACATTGGGATTTCCCAAAACTATCGCCCTTGACTATGGGAGCAGGTGTTGAATTACTCGCATGCATATTGTATTTCTTTAAAATCTTTTCACAATACGCTTTCTGCGACAGTCCTAACACTCCATTCTTTTTGTCTCGGTGAATTTCTATGCCCAAAACATAAGAGGCTTCACCAAGGTCTTTCATGTCAAAGTTAGATGACAGGAACTTCTTTGTCTCTAGTAGTAGACTAACATCACTGCTGGCAAGCAGAATGTCATCCACATACAAAATTAGGAAAATGTATTTCCCACTTTTGAACTTTGCATAAATGCAGTTGTCCTCAACATTTTCTTTGAATCCAAATCTTTTAATGGTATCATTAAACTTTAAATACCACTGCCTAGAGGCTTGCTTTAACCCATAAATGGATTTCTTTAGGCGGCATCCCATATGTTCCTTCCCCTCCATGAAAAAACCCTTGGGTTGTTTCATGTAAACATTTTCTTCTAAATCTCCATTTAGAAATGCCGTCTTGACATCCATTTGATGTAACTCTAAATCAAAATGTGCAACTAGTGCCATGATGATTCTGAAGGAGTCCTTACATGAGACCGGAGAAAAAGTCTCATTGTAATCTACGCCTTCTCTTTGAGTAAAGCCTTTTGCCACGAGTCTAGCTTTGTACTTTTCTACATTCCCATTGGAGTCATACTTTGTTTTGTAGACCCACTTGCATCCTACTGTTTTTGCTCCTTTGGGAATTTCCTCTAAGTCCCAAACATTGTTGGAACTCATCGATTTCATTTCATCTTCCATTGCCTCTACCCACTTGGCTGAGTGAGGGCTACTCATGGCTTCTTCATATGAGGTAGGATCGCCCTCCATATGAACTACATTGTAAACTTTGTAGATTTCTTTGGAAATGGCTGGTCTTCGTTCTCTTTTAGACCGTCTGAGTTCATCATACTCTTGCTCATTTCTTGCCTCGGGTTCAGGCACATTTACACTAGGTGGCTGTTCTGGCTCCCTTTCGTGCTCAACCGTGGGTTCAGGTGGCTCCTGGTGGAAAGGTTCCGAACTTTCGCCCATTGTTGTCACGTGTGGAGTCACAACAGGTGCCGGCACCACAACCTCAGGGGTTGTAAATGGTGGCACAACAGGTAGCGAGAAAAATGGCTCCTGAATCATCGGATTAGGTGCATGCACCCTCTTCTCCTCAAGATCAATTTGCCTAGCTACCGTGCTCCCCCTCATCAATTCGTCCTCCAAGAAGACTGCATGTCTCGTTTCTACAAACTTTGTGTATCTGTCGGGACAGTAGAAACGATAGCCTTTGGACTTATCTGGATAGCCAATAAAATGGCAAGATACTGTTTTGGGGTCTAACTTTGCGATGTTTGGATTGAAGACTTTTGCCTCAGCTGGGCTCCCCCAGACCCTCAAGTGGTGCAGAGAGGGGACTCTGCCTGTCCACAATTCATACAGTGTTTTGGGCACCGACTTACTTGGTACTCTGTTGAGAATATGAATGGCGGTTTTAAGCGCCTCCATCCACAATCCCAATGGGAGGGTGGAATAGCTCATCATGCTGTGCACCATATCCATAAGGGTACGGTTGCGCCTTTCAGCTACTCCGTTTTGCTGAGGTTCGCCCAGCATAGAATACTGGGCGACTATTCCATTTTCTTGCAGGAACCTTGCAAAGGGTCCTGGTACTTGACCATATGGTGTATGCCGACCGTAGTACCCCCCCCCCCCCCCCGCCCCCCGCGATCGGACCGAACTATTTTGATTCTTTTATCGTGCTGATTTTCTACTTTAGCTTTGAAAATTTTAAATTTATCCAATGCTTCAGATCTTTCTTTAATTGGATAAATATAACCATACCGGGAGTGATCATCCGTGAATGTTATGAATGAATCATATCCATCCACGCTTTTCACCGGAAACGGTCCACAAATATCCGTGTGGATTATTTCTAGTGTTGCTATGCTTCGGTTTGCACCCTTTTTAATTTGTTTGACATACTTTCCTTTAATGCAATCTATGCATTGTTCTATGTCGGAGAACTCTAACGGAGGAAGAATGTCATTTTTAACGAGGTTTTCTATTCTTCCCCTCGAAATATGGCCTAGTCTACAGTGCCATAGTTTCGATGAGTCAAGTGTTCACTTTCTTTTCTTTTGTTCTTTGTTCGACAAGGAAACTTTTTCATTCACATCACACAGAGAAAGAACTTTCTCATGCAGGGATAACAAATATAACTTATCAAATAATGTAGCAACACCCACACATTTGTCTTTCAACCAAATGGCACACTTGTCATTTCTGAAATAACATTCGTAAGAATCTTTGTCCAAACAGGAAACACTTATTAAATTTCTATGTAATGAAGGAACGAAAAGCACATCTTTGAGCAAAAGGAAAGAGCCATCAGCCAGCTCCAGAGAGACGTCACCAATGGCCTCCACTTCTGCTTCTATTCCATTCGCCACTTCAGTGTGTCTTTCTCTTCTTGGCGTGGTCCTTGTCGAATGGAACCCCTGTAAAGAGTTGGCAACATGAACAGTTGCTCCAGAATCAATCCACCAAGTGGATCTAGTAAACTTTTCATACAGAGATTCATTAACAAAAGAAACAATATCTTTACCATTTTTGGCCATGATGTACTTCAGCCAAATTGGGCAGTCTTTCTTGTAGTGGCCCGGCTTTTTACAGTGATGGCACTGATCCTTCTCCCCAGGGGTGGACTGGTGATGCTGGTACTGGTGCTGCATTGGACCCTTGCCATGGGGCTTGGAGGGTGAGCCACCATGGTTGCCGCTTGTGAAGCCTCTCTTCCTGTTGTCCTTCACGAAGTTCAGAGAACCGCCGTGAAGGGCCTTCAGCCTTTCCTCTTCTTGGGAGCACATCCCAATGGTCTTTTCTATGTCCCACTTTTCAGGGGACATATTATAGTTTATTACAAAGTTTTCAAAAGGCTGTGGAAGTGAGGCCATCACTAGGTGCACCAAGAGTGCTGGCTTTAGCTCGAGGTCCTCATCCATGGGCTTGAGCTTCGCTGCCATGTTTGACATCCTCAAGATGTGCTCTCTTATTCCGTGGGGTCCTCCCGTGTACTTTTCAGTAACCAGCTGTTTTAACAGCTGGGTCGCATACATATTTGAAGAGCCAGTAAACTGGCTCTTTATCTTGGCGAGATACTCGCCCACGGTGGCACACTCTCCAATTGAGCCCACTATTGCGTTCTCAATTGTGTTCTTTACGAAGGCCAGACACTTCTTGTTGGCGTTCACCCATTTCTGGTTATCAATAGAGTAGGCCAGCTCCAATGGAGTATGGTCCCTCTTCCTTTTCTCAAAGTCAGCACTTTCCTCGGCAGCCCCCCTGACCGGGTCAGCGGGCTTGACTGGTTGCTTGGTGTCAACCACCCAATCCACTTCGGCGCATACGAACGCCAAATCAACTTTCTTCCTCCATTCGGAGTAGTTGTCCCCCCTTAGGAGCGGGATGTCCTTCAAACATGCCATGAGGTTGAGACCTCCTGAAAATCACAAAAGATGTGAGACCACCAAGGAAAACAACTGTATGCGTTAATTCAACGTTGGTATAAATTAAGCATGCAATCGTTTTGTGCTATTTAAAATTACATCACCGTTGGGCAGAAATAAAGTTAAATGCACCTTTAATACTTAATGGGAAAAGATTATGGTCATGTGTATTAATAACGTTGGTCAATTAATAGCATGAGACATAATCACTTTAATCACATCTTTATGTCAAAATTTAAACAACTTTTATTGCATTGTTGCAATTTAAACCATACATTTGCAATTTAAAATAACTATTTGCAGTGGAAACTTTCAATAATGACTTTCATAAAACTCATACTTTGCAGAAAAAATTCTGGCTTTGTAACGTTCTCTAGTCAAAATATACATAAAAGTAAAAAGACTAGAGAAAACTATGCAAAAATTGCTTAAAACTAAGCAAAAAACCATTAAAAACAACTCTGTAATAATTAAAAACAGAGAAAACTGGTTAAAAAAGGAAAAACCGCCCTACTGGGCCAATTCCTTGGCTGGCACACAGCAGCCCAGCAGCCTGCCAGCGCGCTGCCACTATCTGCTGCCGCCAGCCCAGCGCGAGCTAGGCCCACTTGGCCCGCTAGTGGCCTGCCCCGCCCGCGCGCGCTCGCTGGCTATCTGCCGCCCGCGCGCTGCAGCGTGCGCTCGCGCATGGCCACAACGGCACGCGGCCCAGCAGCCCGCGGCCTGGCCGCCCAGCCCGCCAGCGCCCAGCCGCCCGCGTCGCTTGATCTCGGCCGTTCGCGGCTGTTACCCTAGATCTAGCGGCCAGGAGCGATTTTCGCGGCATCAAAACCGGCGGTCGGCGGCCCCCCTCAAACCCTAGCCCCCATTCTCACCTCACTCGCCCCGCGTCCACCCTGCGTCGGCGGCGCGTCCACCGCGTGTCGGCGGCGCATCCGCCACGCGTGCACCCCGCGGTGCGGCGGCGCTGTGGAGCAGCGGTCGAGGCGGCCGCGGCCCCTCACCCTCCCCATGCCCCTCACCCGAGCGGCGTGTCTCCGCGGTGCCGAGGCGAGGCGGCCGCCTATGGCGAGCCCCTCCCTCTGGATATATCGTCGGGTGGAGGATCTCCAGTTGATTCCGGAGAAGAAAGTTAATGGTGTGGATATCATCCGCACCTTCCTCGAGCGTCGGGTGCAGCCACTCCAGGCTAGGGTGCACCCATTGTTCCTTTATACTGGCCGGCGTGATCCGACGAGGGTGTCGGCCGATAAAATCTCCGAGGGGGATCTTGACAGGGCCCTTCGCTCGCTGCTGAAGTTCAAGGCCGGAGAGAAAATCCCGGGGAAGTCGCTGACTCCGCCGTTTTCTTCGACGTTGGCTGTTCCACAGGTGTAGATTCGTGCGCGTAGCGCTTTTCGTCGACTGCGTATTTAGTTTCCTTTGTTTGCTAACAAAGTCCCTTCTTGTTTGCAGAGCTTTAAGGTACCGGGCATGGTGCCTCCGTTGCCCTAATTATTTCCGAATGCGCCGGATAATGACGTGGTGGATTCCGTGTCCGAACTGCCTTCGGCATGATCGCCAGCTGAGGAGGCCAGCGAATCGAGCGAGGTCCACACGCACAAACGATCGCGGAGCTCCAGCGAGTCTTCGGATGCTTTGACTCTTCCGACTCCCAGAAACCCTCTGTGCCTTGAGCGTCACAATGACGGGCATGGAGGCTCTTCCTCCCCTTTTCCTGCCATTCCTGTGCGGGCTGTAGCGCCGCACCCGCCAGCAAAGCGGAAGAAGGAAGAAAAGAAGGAAGAGGACAAGGAAGAGAAGAAGGGGGAGAAGAGAGTCCGAAGGACTCCTCCTGTCTTCGACCTAAGCTCGCTGGACTCGTGAGTTTCCTTTATACTGCTTTCTTTTTGCTGTTGACTTTTGTGCTTGTGCTAAATATTTCATGTGCTGGCACTCCTCCCACGACTCCTCCAGCGATGGTGCTCGGGAGATGATGGGAGAGTCGAAGGTTGCATCTCCTCCTCCTCGGATGGTGGCAACTTCGGGGGCGCTGCTCCGAACCCTCGTCTGCAGGAGGTGCAGGTGGTTGCACCTCAGAATTTCACCAGCGGGCCTTCAGCATCACCGTTGGATCATGTAAGTCGTCTATGTAGGGGTTCGTAGCATGGAAAACAAAAATTTTCTATCGCATACAAACAAACAAGCCAAGATCTATCTACTAGATTGTAGCAACGAGTCGATGGAATAACTTACCCTCGAAGATTCCAAAGCGGTTAATGAGAGCAGATTCTCGTGGGTGATGTAGTCGTACTCTTTCCGATCTCAAGATCGCGTAGACGATCCTTCCGGCGCCACGTTCCGGCAGCGCTCCCGCAGTCGGTCACACGTTCGGTACTCGACGAAGACCTTCCTCTCCCTTGTTCCAGCAGGCAGCGGAGGTTGTAGCACTCTCCTCGTGATTCCGGCAGCACAACGGCGTGGTACCGGAAGTAGAGGGGAAATCCCGCAGGGCTTCGCCTTAAGCCGGTGCGAGTATGGTGGAGCTTATGAGAGAGGCTATTAGTGGTCTAGTAATTAGACACACCAATTAGAAGGCTCTAAACCAATTAGAAGGCTCTAAACCGCTGGCTAAAGCAATTAGAAGCTCTAAACCAAAACGGCTCTAAACCGGAGGTAGAAGATAGGAACTTGTGTGTTCTAGGAGGGAGCCCTGCCCCTCCTTTTATAGGTGGGGAGGCGCGGCCAGGGGAGGGGAGTCCCTCCCCAAGTCGGCCTTGGGCTGGGCGCCGGCTTGGAGGAGTGGGACTCCTCCTCCAAGTTGGTTCCAACTCCTCTTGCTTGTTTCCCACAGTTTCCTGTTTTAGCCGTTTGACTTTCAAACTGGCAATTTGACTTTCATGTTTTTGGAACAGCAAGAACACTTAGTACATGATGCAATCATTCAATGACACACTCATGTACCCTCCCCCCCCCCGGAGTGCCGGACAATCCGGAACCTTCTAGAACATTCCCGATGAAAACACCGGAATCATTCCCGAACTCCGAAACGGGACTTTCCTTATATGAATCTTATTCTCCGGACCATTCCGGATCACCTCGTGATATCCCGGATCCCATCCGAGACTCCGAACAACATTCGGTCTCTTTCTCATAATACCATAACTACTCAAACAACGTCGAATCCTTAAGTGTGTCTCCCTACAGTTCGTGAATTATGCGGACATGATCGAGACACTTCTCCGAACAATAACCAATAGAGGAATCTGGAAATTCATATGGCTCCCACATATTTCTACGATTACTTTGCGATCGAATGAACCACTTACATACGATACCAATTTCCCTTTGTCTCACGACAGTTTACTTATCCGAGGTTATGATCGTCGGTATCTCTGCATACCTAGTTCAACCTCGTTACCGATAAGTACTCTTTTCTCGTTCCCGTGATATGTGATCCCTTGTGACCAAGTCACATGCTTGCAAGCCAATTGGATGACATTCCACCGAGAGGGCCCAGAGTATATCTATCCGTCATGTGGATGGACAAATCCCACTCTTGATCCATGTGTTTCAACCAATACTTTCCGAACACTTAATGCCACCTTTATAGCCACCCAGTTACGGTGTGGTGTTTGATGTCATCAAAGCATCCATCCGGTAAAGGTGATATGCATGATCTCATGGTCGAAGGAATTAGGTTACTATGTATCAGAAAGCATATAGCAATTTGAACTATTGAAATGACTTTGATCTTTATGCTACGCTTATCAATAGGAGTATGTCCACCATATCATTCTCCTAACGATATGATCTTGTTGTTGATAACATCTCAATGTTCATGATATGGAAACCACAATCATTTAATCAACCAACAAGCTAGTGAAGTATAGAGGCTATACTAGGGACTTCAATTTAAGTTTACAATTCACACAAGTATTAATGTTTCCTTGTTAATACTATTATAGCATGAATATAAACATTTATCATAAACACAAAGATATAATAATAACTATATTTATTATTGCCTCTAGGGCATATCTCCAACAGTCTCCCACTTGCACTAGAGTCATCTAATCTAGATTACATGGTAATATACCGAACACCCATGGCAGTTTGGTGTTGGTCATGTTTTGCCCTCGGGAGAGGTTTAGTCAACGGATCCGCCACATTCAGATCTGTGTGTACTTTGCAAATCTTTATATCCCCATCCTGGATATGTTCTCGAATAGCGTGAAAACGCAGCTTGATATGCTTCAGCTTCTTGTGTGACCTTGGTTCTTGCGCATTGGCTATGGCGCCCATGTTATCACAGTAGATAGACATTGGGTCCAGCGCACTTGGAACCACACCCAGCTCTGTAATGAACTCTTTCATCCATATCGCTTCTTGTGAAGCCTCCGAAGCAGCCATGTATTCCGATTCAGTTGAAGATCTCGCCACAACGCTTTGCTTTGCACTCCTCTAGCTAACTGCTGCACCATTCAAAATAAATACGTACCCAGATTGTGATTTAGAATCATCTGGATCGGTGTTCCAACTAGCATCGGTGTAACCATTAACAACGAGCTGTTCATCACCTCCATAAGAAAGAACCATATCCTTAGTTCTTCTCAAGTACTTAAGGATGTTTTTGACCGCTATCCAATGATCCACTCCTGGATCACTTTGATATCTGCTAGTTAAACTAACATCATATGCGATGTCGGGTCTAGTACATAGCATGGCATACATTAGAGATCCTATGGCTGATGCATAGGGAGTCTTACTCATCCTTTCTCTATCTTCTGCCGATGTCGGACTTTGAGTTTTACTCAAGGTCGTATTGGGCAACATGGGCAAGAACCCTTTCTTGCTTTCTTCCATTCCAAACCTCTTTAGAACTTTGTCCAAATATGTACTCTGTGACAATGATATTTGGCGTTTCGATCTATCTCTATAAATCTTTATGCCTAATATGTAAGCTGCTTCGCCAAGATCCTTCATTGAAAAACTATTATTCAAATATTCCTTGACACTATTTAGAAGGTCTACATCATTCCCAATCAACAATATGCCATCCACATACAGTATTAAGAATGCTACAGAGCTCCCACTCACTTTCTTGTAAATACAAGCTTCTCCATAAGTTTGTATAAAACCAAAACTTTTGATTACCTTATCAAAACGTTGATTCCAACTTCGGGATGCTTGCTTCAATCCATAGATGGACCGTTGAAGCTTGCATACCTTGTTAGCATCTTTAGGATCGACAAAACCTTTGGGTTGCATCATATACAACTCTTCATCAATGTCTCCATTGAGGAATGCTGTTTTGACATCCATCTGCCATATCTCATAATCATAATATGCAGCGATTGCTAACATAATCCTCACAGACTTTAGCTTCGCTACCGGTGAGAAAGTCTCATCGTAGTCAACTCCTTGAATTTGTCGAAACCCTTTTGCGACAAGTCGAGCTTTATAGACAGTAACATTACCATCAGCATCTGTTTTCTTCTTGAAAATCCATTTGTTCTCGACAGCCTTCCGGCCATCTGGTAAGTCCACCAAAGTCCATACTTGGTTTTCGTACATGGATCCAATCTCGGATTTCATGGCTTCTTGCCATTTATTGGAATCTGGGCTCATCATCGCTTCCTCATATGTCTCGGGGTCATCGGTGTTGTCCACCACCATGACATTCATAACGGAATCATACCAATCTGGAGTGGTACGAGTTCTCGTTGACCTCCGAGGCTTTGTAGTAACTTCAACCGAAGTTTCATGATCACCATCATTAGCTTCCTCTCTTATTGGTGCAGGCACCACAGGAACTTCTTCCGGTGCTGCGCTACTCGCAATTTCGAGAGAAGGTTCGACAACCTCGTCGAGTTCTACTTTCCTTCCAGTCACTTCTTTCGAGAGAAATTCCTTCTCTAGAAAGGATCCATTCTTGGCAACGAAGATTTTGCCTTCGGATCTATGATAGAAGGTATACCCAATAGTTTCCTTCGGGTATCCTATGAAGACGCATTTTTCCGCTTTGGGTTCAAGCTTGTCCGGCTGTAACTTCTTTACATAGGCTTCGCATCCCCAAACTTTAAGGAACGACAATTTAGGTTTCTTCCCAAACCATAATTCATACGGTGTCGTTTCAACGGATTTAGACGGTGCCCTATTTAAAGTGAATGCGGCTGTTTCTAATGCATAACCCCAAAATGATAGCGGTAAATCTGTAAGTGACATCATAGAACGAACCATATCTAAGAGAGTTCGATTACGACGTTCGGACACACCATTACGCTGTGGTGTTCCCGGCGGTGTCAATTGTGAAAGTATTCCGCACTTCTTTAAATGCTCGCCAAACTCGTAACTTAGATATTCACCTCCACGATCAGAACGTAGAAATTTAATCTTCTTGTTACGTTGATTCTCTACCTCACTTTGAAACTCCTTAAACTTCTCGAAAGTTTCGGACTTATGTTTCATGAAATAGATATACCCATATCTACTCAAGTCATCCGTGAAGGTAAGAACATAACGATAACCACCGCGCGATGCTACACTCATTGGACCACACACATCGGTATGTATGATTTCCAATAAGTCCGTAGCTCGCTCCATCATACCAGAAAATGGAGTCTTAGTCATTTTACCCATCAGACATGCTTCGCATCTTTCAAGTGATTCAAAATCAAGTGATTCAAGAAGTCCATCGGAATGGAGTTTCTTCATACGTTTCACTCTGATGTGACCAAGACAACAGTGCCACATATAGGTCGAATTATTCAAACGTTTAGCCTCAATGTTGTTGATATGTGTATTTCCACTATCGAGATTCAATAAGAATAGACCATCTATCAAAGGTGCATGTGCATAAAACATATTACTCATATAAATAGAACAACCATTATTCTCAGATTTAAACAAGTAACCGTCTCGCAATAAACAAGATCCCGATATAATGTTCATGCTCAACGCAGGCACCAAATAACAATTATTTAAGTATAAAACTAATCCCGATGGTAGATGAAGAGGTAGCGTGCCGACCGCGATCACATCAACCTTTGATCCGTTTCCCACGCGCATCGTCACCTCGTTCTTCGCTAGCTTCCGTTTATTCTGCAGCACCTGTTTCGAGTTACAAATATGAGCAACTGAACCAGTATCAAATACCCAGGCACTACTACGAATACTAGTGAGATACACATCAATAACATGTATATCAGATATACCTTTCTTCTTGATGTTGCCGTTCTTCAAATCCGCCAAGTACTTTGGGCAATTCCGCTTCCAGTGACCTACTCCCTTGCAGTAAAAGCACTCAGTTTCAGGCTTTGGTCCAGCCTTGGTTTTCTTCGTCGGCGTGGTAACTTTCTTACCACCCTTCTTGAAGTGTCCCTTTTGCTTAGACTTGCCCTTCTTGAATTTGGTGGTCTTATTGACCATCAACACTTGGTGCTCTTTCTTGATCTCCACTTCTGCAGATTTTAACATAGCAAATAGTTCTGGCAACTCTTTGTTCATGTTCTGCATGTTGTAGTTCATCACAAAGTTCCTGTAACTTGGAGGCAATGACTGGAGGACGCGGTAAACCCCCAAAGCATTAGGAATCACTATACCCAAGCTTTGAAGTTTGTTTGCGTGCCCAGACATCTTAAGCACATGCTCACTGACGGAGCTGCCCTCTTCCATCTTGCAGTTAAAGAACTTTTCAGAAGCTTCATAACTTTCAATTGCCGCATGAGTCTCAAAAATTAATTTGAGATCCTCGACAATATCATATGGGTCTGACTCTTCAAACCTTTTCTGAAGCTCCGATTCTAAACCATACAAGATAGCACACTGAACTATGGAGTACTGATTCTTCCGAGCGAGGTAAACATTCTTTACTTCATCGGGAGCATCAGCTGCAGGTGGGTCACCCAGCGGTGCATCCAGCACATAGGTCAAATTACCAGCTGTGAGGACAATCCTCAAATTGCGGAACCAATCCGCGAAGTTGCTTCCATTGTTTTTCAACTTTTCTTTCTCTAGGAACGCATTAAAATTGATGGTAGGGGCTGCCATTGATCTACAACATATTTGCAATAGTTTAGACTAAGTTTATGACAAATTGAGTTCAAATTAATTAATGAAATTAAACTAGGTGAACTCCCACTCAAAACAACATCCCTCACATTGTTTTAGTGATCACACGAACCAAATCCACTACATCAACACCGATCATCACGAGAGTTGATATAGTTTCAATGGCGAACAATCATCATGTTCATCATATCTACTATATGATTCATGCTTTACCTTTCGGTAATCCGTGTTCCTGAGACCATGTCTGTACATGCTAGGCTCGTCAAGATCAAACCTTAGCCACCGCATAAGCAAATCTGGCTTGCTTACGTTGTATACACTTGCGGAATCTAACACACCCGATCATCACGTGGTGCTTCGAAACAACAAGCTTTAGCAACGGTGCTAACTAAGGGCGAACACTTTATGATTTGAAATTCATGTGCATGAGGGATCATCTTATAATGCTACCGTCGTCTACTAAGCAATACAAGATGCATAAAGGATTAACATCACATGCAATTCATAATATGTGATATGATATGGCCTTTCTTCTTTGTGCTTCCGATCTCCATCTTCAAACACGAACATGGTCTCCATCATCACCGGCATTGCATCAAGGTCAATGACGCTTCACCATGGTTGTCGTCCACCGGCTTCAACTATTACAACTACTTTGAATAGACACGCGGCTCTTAACATAAATTAAAGACAACCATATGGCTCCTGCCGGTTGCCAACTTACAATAAGGAACATTGCATACATCAAATATAATCACAATCATGGCCATATCACATCACTGCACACCCCTGCAAAACAAAGTTAGACGCTTCTACTTTCTTTGCATATTTTACGTGGTTTGGGGCTTTCAATAAGTGTCGTTCTAACTTACGAACAAGAACCACAACATTGATACTAGCATTGTTGATTACCCGTTGTAAATTGGATCTTAACTATGCTAGGAGAAACAGGAACCCGCAAAGCCACTTATGCAATACAAGTTGCATGTCAAGCGTGGAGCAAGTCTCATGAACGATGTCATGTAAGGTTAGCCCGGGCCGCTTCATCCCAACATACCGCAAGATGCAAAGTACACAAAAAGCAATCTACAATAAAAGCATCAACGCCCACAATGACCATTGTGTTCTACTCGTGCAACAGATCTACATATAGACACGGCTCTGATACCACTGTAGGGGTTCGTAGCATGGAAAACAAAAAATTTCTATCGCATACAAACAAACAAGCCAAGATCTATCTACTAGATTGTAGCAACGAGTTGATGGAATAACTTACCCTCGAAGATTCCAAAGCGGTTAACGAGAGCAGATTCTCGTGGGTGATGTAGTCGCACTCTTTCCGATCTCAAGATCGCGTAGACGATCCTTCCGGCGCCACGTTCCGGCAGCGCTCCCGCAGTCGGTCACACGTTCGGTACTCGACGAAGACCTTCCTCTCCCTTGTTCCAGCAGGCAGCGGAGGTTGTAGCACTCTCCTCGTGATTCCGGCAGCACAACGGCGTGGTACCGGAAGTAGAGGGGAAATCCCGCAGGGCTTCGCCTTAAGCCGGTGCGAGTATGGTGGAGCTTATGAGAGAGGCTATTAGTGGTCTAGTAATTAGACACACCAATTAGAAGGCTCTAAACCAATTAGAAGGCTCTAAACCGCTGGCTAAAGCAATTAGAAGCTCTAAACCAAAACGGCTCTAAACCGGAGGTAGAAGATAGGAACTTGTGTGTTCTAGGAGGGAGCCCTGCCCCTCCTTTTATAGGTGGGGAGGCGCGGCCAGGGGAGGGGAGTCCCTCCCCAAGTCGGCCTTGGGCTGGGCGCCGGCTTGGAGGAGTGGGACTCCTCCTCCAAGTTGGTTCCAACTCCTCTTGCTTGTTTCCCACAGTTTCCTGTTTCCCACAGTTTCCTGTTTTAGCCGTTTGACTTTCAAACTGGCAATTTGACTTTCATGTTTTTGGAACAGCAAGAACACTTAGTACATGATGCAATCATTCAATGACACACTCATGTACCCTCCCCCCCGGAGTGCCGAACAATCTGGAACCTTCTAGAACATTCCCGATGAAAACACCGGAATCATTCCCGAACTCCGAAACGGGACTTTCCTTATATGAATCTTATTATCCGGACCATTCCGGATCACCTCGTGATATCCCGGATCCCATCCGAGACTCCGAACAACATTCGGTCTCTTTCTCATAATACCATAACTACTCAAACAACGTCGAATCCTTAAGTGTGTCTCCCTACGGTTCGTGAATTATGCGGACATGATCGAGACACTTCTCCGAACAATAACCAATAGAGGAATCTGGAAATTCATATGGCTCCCACATATTTCTACGATTACTTTGCGATCGAATGAACCACTTACATACGATACCAATTTCCCTTTGTCTCACGATAGTTTACTTATCCGAGGTTATGATCGTCGGTATCTCTGCATACCTAGTTCAACCTCGTTACCGATAAGTACTCTTTTCTCGTTCCCGTGATATGTGATCCCTTGTGACCAAGTCACATGCTTGCAAGCCAATTGGATGACATTCCACCGAGAGGGCCCAGAGTATATCTATCCGTCATGTGGATGGACAAATCCCACTCTTGATCCATGTGTTTCAACCAATACTTTCCGAACACTTAATGCCACCTTTATAGCCACCCAGTTACGGTGTGGTGTTTGATGTCATCAAAGCATCCATCCGGTAAAGGTGATATGCATGATCTCATGGTCGAAGGAATTAGGTTACTATGTATCAGAAAGCATATAGCAATTTGAACTATTGAAATGACTTTGATCTTTATGCTACGCTTATCAATAGGAGTATGTCCACCATATCATTCTCCTAACGATATGATCTTGTTGTTGATAACATCTCAATGTTCATGATATGGAAACCACAATCATTTAATCAACCAACAAGCTAGTGAAGTATAGAGGCTATACTAGGGACTTCAATTTAAGTTTACAATTCACACAAGTATTAATGTTTCCTTGTTAATACTATTATAGCATGAATATAAACATTTATCATAAACACAAAGATATAATAATAACTATATTTATTATTGCCTCTAGGGCATATCTCCAACAGTCTATCACGGGGGGAGCCCCCGAGCGTGTGTAAAAGAGTTCTCGTAGTTTGTTCTTCGAGTCTCGGGGGAGCCCCCGACTGTTTTCGTGTGAGTCTTTTCTTCTGCTTTCTCCTGTTGGGCGTAGCCCCCGAGTCCTTTTTCTGAATGGTGTTTCTGTCGTGGGAATGGTCACGGCAGATGCTGCAATCGGCAGCGAGTAGTAGAACGAGGGGCAAGGGCGGCCAGCCATCTGCGGTGCGAGATGAGGGCAAAGACACAGGGTTTTACCCAGGTTCGGCCCCCCGGAGGGTAAAGACCTACTCCTGCTAGATTGTATTATGGAGGTGTTACAATGGGCGAGCTCGGCGGCTAGGCGGCGAGTCGCTTGGGTGTATGAGGGAACGTGTCTCTACTCACCCTATAGGGAGGTTTATATAGGCTCACCTCCCCTAGGGTTTACATATCTCAACCGATTCGGTTAAAGCTTCAGTAGCCGTTTAACCTCACCCGACTGGGCCTATCTACTCGCCTGGGCCTTCAGCTTCCAGTCGCTCAGTTCCTGGCTGGGCTTCGATCCACTCGCCGTTCTGCAGGCCCACTCGCCGGGTCTTGGGCCAGTCGGAAACGTCCTACTGGGTATACCCCGGTAGGCATATCCCCATCAGTAGTCCCCGAGGCCGTCGCCGATTAGGCGTAGGTGGCTGCTGGCAGTCGGAGTATACGGCTTCAGAGTAGGCACCCAGTCGAATCGTCGGCGGGCTCCTGTATAAAGGAGACAACCAATGATCCAGGTCGCAACTTTGGCGAGTGGAGTCGGCGAAAACACTGTCTTAGTGATTGGGTCGGCGAGCCGAGTGGCCGTAGCTGGACCGTCAGGCGTGGTCAAACTAGCCGTTGGGGTAATCCAACGGTAACTTTCGGCGTAATCACCGCGTGGTAACGGCTCCCTGATTTGGCGGGTAACTCCCGCTATATAAGAGTAATGGCAGGCAATCATAGAGCCAACTCCTCACCACTTCTTCCGAGTGCGCGCATTTTCCTTCCTTCGCTCCGCGATCCAGTCGACCCGAAATCCTCCGATCTCCAACCAATCTCTCGGCCATGGCCCTTTCCACCGAGCCGTGGCGTAGGTCCAAGTGCACGAGGGCACAGCTGGCCTCTTTCGAGGAGGCCGGGATCCTGCGAGCCGGCTGTTGGCGTATCCCCGCAGCCGGAGAAACGACCCCAAACCCGTGAGAGAGGGAATTCGTCTGTTTCACCAGTCATCTCGAGCGGGGGCTAGGGTTTCCTACGTCCCTATTCTTCCGACGCTTCTGCGCCTACTACGGGATCCAGCCTTCAGATCTGGGTCCCCACAGCATCGAGCAGCTCGCCATCTTCGTGGCGTTCTGCGAATGCTACTTGGGCTGCCGGCCCTACTTCCCCTTGTGGCAAGATCTGTTCCATGGACGGATCAGCCGCGAGGAGGCAGGCGGCCCAATGCTAGCCGCGGGTGGCTTGACGTTTCAGCTCAAGTCCAAAGCTTCTTTCTTTGATCTGATGCTACCCGCCAAGGCAGCGAGCGACTGGAAGAAGTCGTGGTTCTACGTGGCCGAGGCGACCCCGGAGGGCGAGGTGGTGATCCCGCGGTACTCCGCTAGTCGTTCCGAGCCGCGCCATCTCCAAGTCGGCAAGCTCCCCAACGACCAGCGGATGGTCGTTGACGAGATGCTCCAGACCATCCGTGGTCTGAAAAAGAAGGGCCTTCAAACGATAAACTTGTACAATTGCTGGCTTGGGCGGCGGCTCGTTCCACTCGCCCAGCGCGACCACTACATGTACCAGTACATGGGCCGGGGAGACTCGACGAAGGCCTGCCTCGACGAGTGGAAGCTGGAGGATTATCTCCCAGCGTTGAAGAAGATTACCCAGGCGGTGTACCTGGATGCGCAGGCTGGGGTCGCCCCCTACACCGCGAAGCGTCCGGCTCCAATGGTAATTTCTTTACCTTGCTCGCAGTCGCAGTATATGCAGTCGCGGTAATTCTGATTCCGTTTTGTATTCGTTGCAGCTATTCCAAGTGGTGGAAGGGTGGCTCCCACCTTCGGATGATGAGAGCTCGGGCCCATCCGCCCAGGATATAGGCGAATCGCCGCCTGCGAGGGGCAACGAGGACGACGAGTCCGAGTCCGAAGAGGAGGTCGCCCCGCTGGTCCGAAAGACCCGCGGGCAACGACAGCGCGAGATCGAGGCGAGCAGAAGCCTCGAGCGTCATGATGACGACGACGAGCTCCCAGAGACCACCTCGCGCCGTCAAGCCACTCCGTCAAAGAAGAAGAAGAAGAAGAAGAAGAAGGAAAGGGAGGCGAGGCCCCCCCTCGAAGAAGAAAACGAAGCCGTCGAGGACGGCCTCACCGCCGCACTCGGCGAGCAGCTCCGATGCTCCTAGCCCAGCCGGTGACGGCGCACCGCCAGCGACAGCCGCGCTGGACGCAGCGACCGTGGAAGTACCGCTGGCCTCAATGCCTCCGCCATTCGCCCCAGTCTCTGGGCCGGGGGAGGCTCCAGCTGCGGTGGCTTCGCCTCGCAAGGAGGCTCCGGCTACAGCGGCTCCAACTCGCGAGGAAGCTCCCGCCGAGGATGTCCCAGAGGCGCCAGCTGCGGCCTCAACGACGAAGAAGACGTCCGTGTCTTGGGCACGTGACGTCTTGGAACTGGGGCTCAGTCGCCGACTGGGCCCTGAACTGGAAAAACCGGCCGGCCTTCGTACGGGGCTACGTTTCATCCCAGTCGCCAAGTGAGTGCGCTCACCCCTCCTTATTTTCCATAACTATTTCGATTGTCTTTGTTGATTCGATTGATGCGCAGGACCGGAGTGAAAAGGATGGGCCACTCGACCGTGGCCAAGTTGCCCTCCGCCGCTAGCGAGGAGGATCCTTCCCGCAAGAGGAAGGCGGACGAGGTCGTCGCCTCAGCGGATGGCAGTAAGAAGGCCAAGGTCGATGACACCATCACTATCTCTGATGACACAGCGGTCGCACCAGCCGAGCCCGTGTTGGAGGCAGCCGCATCCACGAAGGAGGGTGCTTCCTTGCCTGGAACGGCGGAGGCGACCTCTCTCGGAGCGGGTGCTTCTATTGCTACCTTTCCGTGCTTCGTGACCAAGGCAGCCACGGCGAGTGGGCCTACACCCTCGAGCCACGCTCCTGGGACCGCCGATGCTGAAGTCGACCAACGTCGCGGGCACACGCCGGCACTTCTCGCGTCTGTGGACGCGGTACAACTCCACGGCATGCTTGGCGCGGCCATCCAGGTACGTCCAGTCCCCGAGGATCAGGTCGGTGCTTTGCAGCGGCCTGATTCTTATAATTTCTCATCTTTTTGTTTGTCGCATCCATCCCCCGAGTGCGCACGCGCTGAATTTCAGCGGGTGGGCACTTAGGAATTTCTTTGAATACCAGTCCCCGAGTACGCACTCGCTGAATTTCAGCGGGTGGGCATTTAGGGATTTTTTTTTTGATCGCCAGTCCCCGAGTGCGCACTCGCTGAATTTCAGCGGGTGGGTACTTGGGAATTTCTTGATCGCCAGTCCCCGAGTGCGCACTCGCTGAATTTCAGCGGGTGGGTACTTGGGAATTTCTTGATCGCCAGTCCCCGAGTGCGCACTCGCTGAATTTCAGCGGGTGGGCATTTAGGAAATTCTTTTTGATTAACCTTTTGGTGACGTGCAGGGTCTGCAGCTTGAGTCAGCGGACCGATTGGCCGCGAAACAGCGCGCGGAGAGGGAGCTGGCCATCGTCCAGGAGGCGAACAAAGGGCTTCAGGCTGCTGCTGTGAAGGCAGAGGAAGCTCGCCAGGGGCTTGTCCCCGCTGGTGAGTTGGTGGCGGTGCGATCTGCTCTGGGTGCCGCTGAACAGCGGATCGCCGACCTCGAGCGCGAACTGCGGGAGGCGAGAGAAGAAGCGAACTCGGCGGACGGGCGAGCTAAGGCCGCCATTGCGGCCGCTGAGGAGGATCGCAAGGTGTCGGAAGTCCTTATTGCTGGGCTTCAGGACGACCACACGTCGCTTCAGTGCTTCATCACGGGACTCGCCCGCCCGTTGCTTGGTGAGTACATCTTCCCTTTCTAATAATTGTGGTTTTTGTGGTGTCCGTCGTACTTATCATTGTCTTCTACTCGCAGGTCGCATCATTGATAGCGAAGGAGAGGCGAGCTCGCTCGACGCGAGGCAGTGCGTAAGCATGCTCGTTGATTCGGCGACGTTGTCAGCGACGTGCATCCGTGCCAACCTCCAAGAAATATCGCCCACGGAGGTGATTCCCAGCGACCTCGTTGAGGTGTGGAAGTATTTCGAGAAGGCGCCCGCGGTCGTTGAGTTCATGACGCGGTCGGCGTTTCGTCGTGGAGCGTCGACGGCACTGAGCCTTGGACTCGCCCACTTCCCCGAAGATTTCGACGTTGACGATGTGACGAGTGGGTATCCATCGTCGACTGGCGCGGTGGAGCTGTCCGAGGTGCTCAAGTTGCAAGAACGTGCCGCCACGTACTCGGAACGTGTCTGGGCAATGGGCGACCTCCTGCCGTACCAGGAGACGGTTGTCGCGCCGAACGACCCCGAGCCGCCGCATCGTGACTTCAAGGTCGAGCAGCCTCTTCGCGCGGCGATGGCGGGTGAACTGATGACGTATCCATCAAACCCGTACACGGCGTTCATCCGCAAGCGCTGGGATGCTGGCGAGTCGTCGTCGAAGCCTGTAGAGTAGGGTAGTTTGCCTTGTGGCGTTAGCAGCAGTTCTGCCACGCGGGCATATTTTGTAACATGAAACAATGCAACATGCGATTGAATGAGACGTCGTTTCTATTTTGATATTTGTTTGTGTGCTTTTGACTGATTTTGGACGAGTCCCCGAGCGCGTCCGCCCTTTTGTGGGGTTTACCTCGTATATGATGTGTGTGTTGTTATCATGTGTTTTGTTGTTTTGGTCGACTCGCCCGAGCTCGGAGAGCCAGTCGCAAGGCGACTCCCTTGAGTGCTCTGTACTTTACCGAACGGGGTCGGGTGGCCGAGTCCCTGAGCGTGGTACTTGGTAGTTCGAGGCGCGACTCGAGGGTGGTTGAGGAATTAGCGCGTTGGTGTGAGCGCGTCACTCCTGCCTGGCCCATGGGGTCAGTCGCGTGGCGAGTCCTGGGCATGCTCTCTTACTTGGCGTTTTCCCTGACCGCTCGCGACGGACTGGTCTTCAGTCCCCGAGCGTGGTACTTAGCCGTTCGAGTCGCTATGCCGAGGATGCGGAGGACCAAGGTCGCTGTGAGGAGCGAGGGCAGTTGTCTTGGCTCGTAGAACCAGTCGAGCTAGGCGACTCCAATGGGGCTCCGGGTGGGCGTTTTTCGTGGACGATGCAAGACCTGAGGTGATTCAGCGCTCTTACACCGCACTACTTAGCCGTGCCGATCGCTGTACCAAAGGTTGACTTCTGCATTTAGCGTAACGCTGTTATTACGAGTGCGAGTGGCACAAGTCATGGAGAGTAGGCGCAATTTGCGGCAACCGTTTCTTTTTATTTCATAGCGACTGGAGAGTACATGTGTGGGGTTCTAGGAGTAGAACTTCCGGAGGAGGTTTACATTCCATGGTCGCTTGACGTCGAGTTCGCCGTCCCCGCGGACGTCGATGAGGTAGTAGGCGTCGTTGCCGAGTACGCGCCCGATAGCGAATGGCCCTTCCCACGGGGGGGAGAGCTTGTGCATGCCCTTCTTGTCCTGGATGAGGCGTAACACCAGGTCGCCCTCCTGGAAGGTGCGAGCTTTCACCCGCCGGCTGTGGTAACAGCGGAGTCCTTGCTGGTAGATGGCAGTGCGTGACCGAGCGAGGTCGCGTGCTTCATCGAGTTGGTCGATCCCGTCTTGGCGGGCAAGCTCGTTTGCAGCCTCCGTATAGTGGACGACCCGCGGCGAGTCGTGTTTGAGGTCGGTGGGCATGACTGCTTCGGCACCATATACCATGAAGAAGGGAGTGAATCCCGTCGATCTGTTGACTGAGGTGCGGATCCCCCAGATGACAGAGGGCAACTCCTCGACCCAGCACCCGGCGGTGCGCTCGAGTGGTACTTGGAGTCGCGGCTTCAGGCCGTGGAGGATGCTCTGGTTGGCCCGTTCCGCCTGGCCGTTGGATTCCGGGTGGGCGACTGACGCGAGGTCGAGCCGGATGTGGTGCTCTTCGCAGAATTCGGCCATGGCTCCCTTGGCGAAGTTGGTGCCGTTGTCCGTGATGATGCTGTTTGGGAACCTGTAGCGATATATGAGCTCGCGTAGGAATTTAGTAGCGGTCTTCCCGTCGCATTTCCGGACTGGCTTGGCCTCCACCCACTTCGTGAACTTGTCGACGGCGACTAGCAGGTGGGTGTAGCCGGAGGGGGCTTTCTTGAAGGGGCCTACCATGTCCATGCCCCATACGGCGAATGGCCAGGTGATGGGGATTGTTTTGAGCGCCGAGCTTGGCACGTGCGTCTGGTTGGCGTACTTCTGGCACCCGGCGCATCGCTGGACGATTTCGATAGCATCGGCGTGTGCGGTGGGCCAGTAGAAGCCATGTCGCATAGCCTTGGTTACCAGGGAGCGAGCGGCGGCGTGGTGGCCGCAGTCACCGGAGTGAATGTCGTGGAGGATTTTACGTCCTTCAGCTGGTTGGACGCAGCGTTGGAACACGCCGGTGACGCTGCGCTTGTGGAGCTCGCCGTCGATGATGGTGTAGGACTTGCATCGACGAGCGATCATGCGAGCGTCTGTCTCGTCTGCCGGCAGGGTGCCGGCTTCCAGGTAGGCGATGTAGGGCTTGGTCCAGTCGTCTGTCTCGTTGACGAGTGCGACCAAGGCTGCCTCTGGTTGGAGTAGGACTCCGATGTCGATCTCCCTCGGGGGAGAGACTGATGGCTTGGTGATCGTGTCGAGGAAGACGCCGGCTGGAGGCGCGAGTCGAGCCGACCCGATGCGGGAGAGTGCGTCGGCCTCCTCATTCTTTCGCCTGTCGATCCACTCGACAGAGTAGCCGGTGAAGTGGCCGCCCAACTTGTCCACCGCTTGGCGGTACGCCGCCATGGTAGGGGAGACGGCGTCGCAGGTGTCGGCGACTTGCCCCGCGACAAGGTCGGAATCTCCGTAGCAGCGGAGGCGATTGACGTTCATCTCCTTGGCGGCTCGCATGCCGTGGAGTAGGGCCTCGTATTCAGATATGTTGTTGGTGCAGGGCGTGAAGTCGAGGCAGATTATGTAGCGGAGCTTGTCGCCCTTTGGTGAAGTCAACACTACCCCTGCGCCTGCACCGTCCGCGTTCTTGGAGCCATCGAAGTGCAGGCTCCAGTAGTGGAGGTACGGCAGCTTCTCTGGCTGCTGGGCCTCCTCCCAGTCGGCGATGAAGTCTGTCAGTGCCTGTGACTTGATCGCCTTTCGTGGCTCGTATTTGATGTTGTGGACGCCGATCTCGACGGCCCACTTGGCGACCCGCCCGGTCGCCTCGCGATTGCGGATGATGTCTTGCAGTGGTGCTGAGGAGACGACCGTGATCGGGTGCTCCTGGAAGTAGTGCGGCAGGCGCCGCTGAGCCCTGAAGACCGCGTATACTAGCTTTTGGTACTGTGGGTACCGCTGGCGCGACTCGCTGAGGACCTCGCTGATGTAGTACACCGGCCGCTGAACCGGGCGCTCCTTTCCTTCCTCTGGTCGCTCGACGACCATCACGGCGCTGACGACGCGCTCGAACGCCGCGACGTAAACCAGCATGGGTTCTTTGTCGGCGGGGGCGGCGAGTAGTGGTGCGGCGAGTAGCACCTTTTTGAGGTCGCGGAGCGCGTCGTCCGCCTCCTTGTCCCACTGGAAGGTGGGGTTCTTGCGCATCAGGCGGTATAGGGGCATCGCCTTTTCGCCAAGGCGGGGGATGAAGCGACTGAGAGCCGCTACTCGCCCGGCCAGCTTCTGGACGTCGCGCAGGCACTCGGGTTTGCCGAGCCGGGCGATCGTGTCGATCTTTGTGGGGTTCTCCTCGATCCCTCGTTTGGATACGACGTACCCCAGTAGTTGTCCGGCGGGTACACCGAAGGTGCACTTGCCTGGGTTGAGCTTTATCTTATATCTTCGCAGGTTGACGAAGGTTTCCGCCAGGTCGGCGAGTAGGTCGCCTTGGCGAGCGGACTTTACGACCACGTCGTCGATGTAGACGTGGATGTTGCGGCCAATTTGGCTCGCGAGGTATTCTTGCATGCACGGCTGGTAGGTCGCCCCGGCGTTCTTGAGGCCGAAGGTCATGGCGGTGTAGCAGAAGGCTTCGAATGGCGTGATGAACGCCGTCTTCTCCTCGTCTTCGACAACCATTTTGATCTGGTTATACCCAGAGTTGGCGTCGAGGAAACATAGCGACTCCGAGCCCGCAGTTGAATCGATTATCTGGTCGATCCGCGGGAGGACGAACTGCTCCTTTGGGCAGGCGCTGTTCAGGTTCGTGTAGTCGATACACATTCTCCAGGTCCCGTTTTTCTTCTCGACCAGGACTGGGTTTGCCAGCCACTTGGAGTACTTGATTGGCCCGATGAAGCCGGCAGCGAGTAGACGCTGCACTTCCTCGGCGATTGGTCGACGGCGTTCTTCATTGAAGGGCCGCAGCGACTGCTTGACAGGTCGCACTTTGGGGTCGGCGTTTAGCTTGTGCTCAGCGAGCTCCCTAGGGACACCGGGCATGTCAGAGGGTTTCCATGCGAAGATGTCCCTATTCTCACGGAGGAACTCGATGAGCGTGCCTTCCTATGCTGGGCTCATGCCCGTCCCGATCGTCACCGTCTGGCTGGAGTCGCCTGGTACCAGCTCGACGGTGCGGGTGTGCGTCGTGGCCTCAAAGGTTGAGGTGTTTGCGCCCTCTGAGTTGGGCTTCTTGAGTATGGTGGGGTCGTCGTTGTTGACCCCGCTCGCGTACTTGGCGAGCTCATCGGCGTGGTTGGTCTCCATCGCGATGACGGCGTCGGCGAACTCGGCTCCTTTGGCCTCGCACTCGGCGGCCATGTCGGGGTCGCAGTTGATGGTGATGACGCCGCACGGCCCGGGGAGCTTCATCGCGTTGTACGCGTAGTGGGGCGCTGCCATGAATTTGGCGAACGCCTGGCGCCCCAGGACGCAATGGTAGGGGCTGTCGAAGGGCACCAGCTCGAAGACGATCCGCTCGGTGTGGAAGTTTGCCGGTGTGCCGAAGGTGACTGGCAGTGTGACCTTGCCGATCGGGTACGCCTTCCGACCGGCGACGATGCCGTGGAATGTGGTGTGGGTCGTCTCGATCATCGACTGTGGGAGCCGCAGTCGCCTGAAGGTGTCGAGGTAGAGGATGTTGATGGATCTGCCGCCGTCCATCAGTGTCTTGGGGAGCCAGTAGTCGCCAACCTTGGGCTTGACCACCAAGGCGACTCGTCCTGGGTACTCGATGCGCGGCGAGTGGTCTTGGCGGCTCCAGGTGATGGGCTGCTCTGACCAGTTCAGGAACTGGGGGACGTCTATTTGGGCCACCGCGTTGACGGCGACGGCGCGGGCGATGACCTTCTTCTCGCGCTTCGTGTTGAAGCCTGTGAAGGTGTGGAGCGAGCCGGCTACTTTGCCAAATTTTCCGCCGTTTGGTGGGTCGTTGTCGGGGTCCTCCCACGCTCGCCGTGCCTTCTCGATTTCCCTGAGGGTGTGGCTGTCGGGGGTGGTGTGCGTTGCGGGCTTTCCTTCCCTGCTATGGAACGCACATGGTTGGTTAAGGAGGGCTGCGGGATCGAACCTTGGCTTGTTCTTGTAGTTGCCGCCGTCGCGGCGTTGCCCTCCGTCGCGGCGGAAGCTCTTAGGCTCGCGCTACGCGTGCCCGGCGTTGGCGACGAAGTCGACTCGCCCGTCACTGCGGCGCTTTCCAGTGAGGCGAGTGCCGCTGTAGCGTAGGTCGGTTCGGCGTCCGCCGTCGTTGCCGCCCGTGCGGCGTTGACCTCCTGACTCGTCGTCAGTTTCCTGGTTTGGATCTTCCTCAGCGTACCATTTGGCAATCTCGAGGAGGTCGGGGATGTTGTCGAGTGTGCGGGAGTGTCGCTTGAGCTTGGCGACTAGGGGCTCGTAGCGACACGAAGTCTTGAAGCAATGGATCGCGGTGTCCGGGTGGATGCCGACCGCGTTGTACCAAAGCTCTTGCCACCGTTGGACCCAGTTGTGGGTCGACTCGCGGGGTCCCTGGACGCACCGTTCCAGGTCCTCAATAGTGGTGGCGTGGGTGTAGGAGCACTCGAAGTGCCTGACGAAGGCGTCGCGCATTTCCTCCCAGGAGTCGATACTGTCCTGGGGGAGAGTGTTGATCCACTGCCTGCACGTCCCCTCCATCATCAGGGGGAGGTAACGGGCGGCGAGCAGGTCAGTGTGACCCGCGATCCCCATCGCCATGAGGTATGTGTCGAGCCATACGGCGGGGTCGTACGAGGAGTCGTACTTTTCTATTTCTTTTGGCGCCTTGAAGTTTGGCGGATACTTCTCGCCTCGGATCATTGGTCTGAAGCACTTTGGCCCGAGTCGGCTGAGCGACCCCATGGGCTCGCCGTTGCGGCAATTGGTTAGGGTATGTCGCAGGTCGTCGGGTTGGCGTGCGCGCCAGCTTTGGTTGTTGATGATGTGGGTGCGGGCATCGATGGGTTGCCCGTTGGCGGCGACAAGGTTGGTTGCCGGCCTGGGGTCGTTGGTGGAGAGTGCCGCGTTAGCAGGTCGGTGTTGGAGCTGCAGTGGCTCTGGTGGCGGGCAGTTGAGGGTGTTTTCCGCCGATGGGCGGCCGCTGGAGGCCGCTCTGCTTCCTGAGGAACGCGAGTATACCCGTCCTTGCGAATCGGCGCCCGCTCTCTGCTGTTCGACGGCCTTCGCGAGCAGGGCCTTGACGTATTCGATCTGCAGGGCGCCGTTGCCGGTCGCCGTGATGCTGTCGACTGCTGCTCGGCCTGCCACAAGGTTGTCCATCGGGGTGGAGAACAGTGGAAGGCCGTTTGCGTCTCGCTCTCGTGAGGATACTACTATCCGCGGCTGGTCCCTGGGGGGTGCGGTTGGGTGGAGGTGGGGCACCCATTGCCGTTGATCCTGGTGGGGGCCGGGCGCTCCCTCCTGGCGGCGCGTTCTCGCAGATCGCGCGCTCGGCCACGCGGGCCGGGTCGTTTTCATCGTCGAAGTTCAGGGCGCGCCCCTGGATGGTGGGGTTCAGGCGCATCCTGATCCGCTGCTGGTGGTAGCGCGATAATTCCTGCGTCGTTACCTGCTCGAGGCGAAATTTTTCGCGCTCAGCTTGCTCCTTGCGTACCGCCTCCGCCAGTTTCAGACGGAGTTCCTCGACCTCCGTGGCCGTGGCGTTAGGAGGGATCGGGGTGGAGAATGGATCCTCTGGCGGGTCGGTGCCGGTCGCCATGTAGGTCGCGGCGTAGCGACCGGTTCCGTCGCGGAGATCGGTGGAGTTCTCCGACCCGGAGTCGAATTCGAAGATCCCGAGGATGGAGGGGTCCTCGAAATCTCCCGCGTTGGAGACCTGGGCGATGGAGCCCGCGGATGAGGCCGCGGTGATGGATCCGGCGAGTGACGCCGGGGTCGCCGAGTCGGCGTCGTCATTGAGGGCCACGTCCTCTGCGGCCGCTGAGTTCTCGGCCACGTTGCTGTGGGCCGAATTGTACTCGGAGGCGAGGCGGTGGATCGTGCGGATCTGGCTCTCGGAGAGCCGATCGCGTGGCGGCGACTCGCGGATGCGAGCCGAGTCCTCCGAGGCGATGACATCGGTGAGGCCGACGAAGAGGCTGATCGTGCCGATAGGCAGGATCACGCTGTGCGTGACGGGTCGCGCCGCCGGGACGTAGCTACTCGGCAAGATCTGGAGCATCTCGCTGATTGCTATCATGCGACCGGTGGCGACCGTCTCGTTGATGGGCAGGTTGGATCTCGCCGCAGAACACCGGCCAGACCGGCCAGGCCCCACGGTGGGCGCCACTGTCGTGGGAATGGTCACGGCAGATGCTGCAATCGGCAGCGAGTAGTAGAACGAGGGGCAAGGGCGGCCAGCCATCTGCAGTGCGAGATGAGGGCAAAGACACAGGGTTTTACCCAGGTTCGGCCCCCCGGAGGGTAAATACCTACTCCTGCTAGATTGTATTATGGAGGTGTTACAATGGGCGAGCTCGGCGGCTAGGCGGCGAGTCGCTTGGGTGTATGAGGGAACGTGTCTCTACTCACCCTATAGGGAGGTTTATATAGGCTCACCTCCCCTAGGGTTTACATATCTCAACCGATTCGGTTAAAGCTTCAGTAGCCGTTTAACCTCACCCGACTGGGCCTATCTACTCACCTGGGCCTTCAGCTTCCAGTCGCTCAGTTCCTGGTTGGGCTTCGATCCACTCGCCGTTCTGCAGGCCCACTCGCCGGGTCTTGGGCCAGTCGGAAACGTCCTGCTGGGTATACCCCGGTAGGCATATCCCCATCAGTTTCTTCTTCCTGCAGCCTTTTGTGCAGGAAGCCAAGCGACTGGTGCAGGAGCGCCTGGTGCTGGAGGCCAACCTCCATCAGCTTCAAGGTACCCGTATGCTTTTGGTGCTTCTTTCCTTTATTCCTGTCCTGTTTTCTGACGTTTGCTTGGTTTGAATGCAGAGGAGCATAATACTTCTCTCCGTGAGATCGAAGCTCTCAAGAAGAGCCTTGGTCAATCGGAGAAGAAGGCCGAGGCCGCCGTCGGTGCGAAAGAGCACCTTGAGCTGGAGCTGGCTGAGGCAGCCGAAGCTAAAGAGCGTCTGCAGCGGGAGGCCACGGACCGCGAGGAGCAGCTTGCTACTGCTGCGACTGCGCGTGAAAGGGAGGTGGCGGGCAAGCTCATGGCTGCTGCCAAGGCTGTTTCGGGTGAGTACCTAATTTTTGCTTCTGTCTTTTCGTTTCCTTGTCTTTCTTCTGTGTTACTTTCTTCATTCCTTCTCGTTTTCTCTCAGATGCCGCAGGCATCGAGTTTGACCGCGGCGCTCCGGAGCATGGGAGTGCTCTAGATGATGCTACTGCAGCGGTCGAAGATCGATGCAGCACCGTCGTCAACTCCCTTGCCAAGGCGAAGGAGGTTCTTGGCCGCTTCTACAAGGAGCTTGTCCCCAAGGGCGCGGCCCTTGATGATGTTGATGCCCTGGCGGAGGCTTTGTCAGCCGAAGCGCCTGCGGCGTACAAGCGCAAGCAGAAGGGCATCGGCGCGTCCGTCGGGCTGGCAATGGCCTTGGCGATTGGAGCGGAGCTGGACCTTCCCCAGATCACCTCCCGGATGCCGACGACCGCGGATGGATCCGAGGTAGCCTTTGCTGCCTATTCTGCTGGCTGCAAGCGATATGAGCCAAAGCTCATTGATCTGCTGTCTGAGTATGCGCTGCGGCAGCAGGGGGAGGCCAAGGCGAGGCAATCCGGCTCCGAGGCTACTCAGGGTGCCGCGTCTTAGGCATTGTAGATGTAGGATAGTTTGTAGTTTACTTTTGTTGTAAATATTTTGAGGAACGCCATCATTGTGCCACGTAGTGGCCGTTATATGCTTAATGAACTCTTCTGAGTTGTGCTCTTCTCTGTCTGAGTGTTTATGTCCTTTGCTTTTCGGCTGTTCTAGGTTCCTTCGGGTGCTGACCCCGTTGACACCTCGCCTGCAGCGCAGCTGCGGCCATCTTTGGATGATTCCTCGCAACTCGCTTTTCTTCGGGACCGTGTTCGTAGTCTTGAGAGGGAGTTGCTTGGGTTGCGTGGTCACGCCGATGTGTGGAAGTCCAAGGCAGATCACGGTGCGGCCAGGGAGGAGTACTTAATGGCGGAACTGCTTCGGCTGTCTGAGCAGCTTCAATGTAAGTTGTTCTTTGTTTCGGGCTGTAACTCAGATTTTCGGATGCGCCTGCTGGCCTTTCGTCTTATGTTCTGCGAGTGTCGCAGGTGCGAACCTTGCTTCGAGGGAAGAGAAAGAGCGTGTCACTGTTCGGGTCAATTGCTTGACTCAACAAGACATGGAGGTTGGCGGCTTCTTCTGGATGGATCGTGACCGTGCCATTGCTCTGGCGACGGTGCAGGATCGTGTGCACCAGGTTTCGCGGGTGCTTCGTCAGGTGCAGACATCGCTTTCATCGGTGTTGCATGTCATGTTTCCTTTGGATGCCGTGCCAACAAGCCTTGCGGGTCTTCTATCGAAGTTTCGGGGTGTGAGCAATGTCAAGGAGTTGATGCGGCAACAGCTCGTCGCAGGAGTGAAGGCTGCTTTGTCCCTTGTGAGGCTGCACCGGCCTGATGTAGATTTGTCTGTTGTAGCAGCTGGGCCACCTCTTCGGTCGGATGGTGGCGAGTGGGATATGCGTCCGCATTATGCGGCTGTAAGGCAGTATGCCGAACAGGTAGTAGATTTGTTTGAGCAACATGCTCAAGTTATTCTTCAGAATAGGTAGTACCTGTAAAAGAGATAGATGTAAAATTTGTATATTTCGAATGGGCGTGTTGTGCCCTTTGTTATAAAGGTTTGTTTATTGTGAGAACGTAGTGCTTTGTTTGAGTACGTGTCCTTTTCGTTTGCCTGACGTTGTCAGCTACTCAGGTGTACACGTGTGATCCTCGTCGCTGATATCGTGAGGTGGGGGGAGCCCCCAAGTGCGTTTGTAGCCGAAAGTAAAGTTGCAAGTAGCGAACGAGATTTTGGGGCGGAACACTTAGCTTTATTTATATCGTAATGGAGGAAGTACATTGTTCGACTGAATAGCCTTGGCTGAAAAGCCTTATTGAAAGTAAAAGGGGTAGGTAGCTATGGGTAGAATCGCCGCAAGTGTGCGATGTTCCATGGGTTGGAGTATGCGACTCCAGACTCCACGTGCTTGAGGCGATAGGCGCCACCTGGGATGACTTCGGTGATAACGTAGGGTCCTTCCCATGGCGACTCGAATTTCTTTGGTCGTTCCTGCTTGAGTCGCAAGACGAGGTCTCCTTCGACGAAGGACCTTGGGCGTAGCCGTCGGCTGTGGTAGTTGCGGAGACTCTGCTGGTACACCGCTGATCGAGCTGCTGCTATGTCTCTTGCTTCGTCGAGTGTGTCCATGGCGTCTTCGAGTGCAGCCGTGGATTCGGCTTCGCTGTAAGCGACGACCCGGGGGGCCTGGTGGTGTACTTCGGCTGGTAGCACGGCTTTGGCTCCGTGCACCATGAAGAACGGTGTGTAGCCGGTGGAGCTGTTTGGCATAGTACGCAAACTCCATAGGACGGATGGCAGCTCTTTCATCCATGCTCCGGCCTTTCGTTCGAGTGGGCTCATGAGGCGCTTCTTGATGCCAGCGCCGATTAGGCCGTTGGCCTTTTCCACTTGCCCGTTCGTTTGCGGGTGTGCCACTGAGGCGTACATGATGTTGATCCCGAGGCCTTCGCAGAAGTCTTGGAATTCCTTGGAGATGAAGTTCGATCCATTATCGGTGATGATGCTGTGCGGTACGCCGAACCTGTAGACAATGGATTCGAAGAACTTGACGCCAGTCTTGCCCTTTTGGTTGGTGACCGGCATGGCCTCGACCCACTTGGTGAATTTGTCGACTACGACCAGGAGGTAAACATGCCCCCCTTTCGAGGACTTTGGCAGTTTGCCGATCATGTCGAGGCCCCATTGAGCAAAGGGCCAAGCTATAGGTATGGGTCTGAGCTCTGACCCGGGTGCGTGCGGTTTGTCGGCGAACCGTTGGCACCCATTGCATCTTTGGACGATGTCCTTTGCATTGCTCATGGCCATTGGCCAGTAGAATCCGGCTCGTGGAGCTTTGGCGACAAGGGATCGGCTGCCTGCGTGATGGCCACAGATGCCCTCGTGGATGTCTTGGAGGATGGCTTTCCCATCACTGATGGTGACGCACCTTTGTAGTACACCCGTAATACTGCGCTTGTACAGCTCGCCATTGATGATGGTGAAGGCTTTTGACCGACGAGATATGCGTCGGGCATCTGTCGGGCTGTCAGGCAGTTCTCCGTTTATCAAGAACTGGAGGTACGGTCGCGTCCAAGTTTCTTCGACTGCCATGACCTACATCAGGTTGACCATAGAGACCTCTGTGTCCAGCTTCTCGGGTCCTTCGTGTCCTTCGGGCAGCGTAGCTCCCGAGTGTTCTGCTTCTTCGGGTGATCCCTTGGGGAATTTCCGATTGATGGATGGCACGCAGATCTGTTCGAGGAACACACCCGGTGGTACCTTTGTGCCGGTGGAGCCGATGTTGGCGAGTCTGTCGGCTTCCTCGTTGCTTTCCCTTCCGATGTGCCGAAGCTCGCAGCCGTCGAATTCTCCTTCGACTGCAGTGTAAAGCGCGCGGTACGCGATCATGTTTTCGGCGTGTGCGTCGCACTCGTTCATCGTCTGCTGGACGACGAGGTTAGAGTCACCGTAGATGACCAGGCGCGTTGCGCCGCAGATCTTTGCCATCCCCATGCCGTGGATGAGGGCTTCGTATTCGACCTCGTTGTTGGAGGCTCAGAATTTCATCCGAAGGACGTACTTCATCTGGTCGCCCTGCGGGGACGTCAGTATGACCCCGGCTCCTGCTCCAGCTTCACGCTTGGAGCCGTCTAAGTGCATTGTCCATGACTGTGACATGTCTGGGGTGTCTGGCAGCTGCAGCTCTATCCAATGTACGAGGAAGTCCGGGAGGACTTGAGATTTGATTGCGAGTCACTTCTCGTAGATGATGTCCAGAGGTGACAGTTCAATGCCCCACAGGGCCACGCGTCCTGTGGCCTCAGGGTTATTCAGGATGTTGTTCAGGGGTGCCTCGTTGACGACCATCACCTGGTGCTCCTGGAAGTAATGGCTCAGCCGTCGAGCCGTCATGAACACGCCGTAGGCGAGTTTCTGGTAGTGAGGGTACCTCTGGTAGGGGGCACTGCTTGAGGGTCAGCGTGCGCATGTACGCAAGTTTAGACCCGAGCCCGTGGAGCGTGTTCTGGGCAAGGCGCTTGTCGGTGATGGTCGTGCCCAACGCGTTGAGCTCATCGGCGAGGATCTTCTGCTTGCGGCAGTAATCCGCCACGGTCATGGGGCCCTGTTTGAGACCGTGGAATTCTTGCTCAAGGTAGGAGGACCGCGTCTCAGAGTTGTCGTGGTAGATGTTGGAGAGACGCGTCCATAAGGCGTGGGCAGGCAGCGGAGTGGTGGTGTCGACAACCATGGCCAGAAGCTCGGGTGCAACGGCGCCATTGAGCCATGATCGAACGATGGCGTCGTTCCGAAGCTGTTGTGGCATGGGATTGGCTGGGTACTCTTCCTCGAGAAGATGATCCTCGAGGGCGTACTTCTCAGCTACGTCGGTGAACATGCCATGTCATTGGAGGTAGTTTGACGTGGAGAGCTCGAGGGTGACCGGAACAGCGGCGCGAATGCTTGGGAGCGCGGCGGCGAGCGCCCAGAGAGAGGCCTTGGCGGCGGCCTCGACAGCAACCGCCGCGATATCGGAGGCGAAGGGATCTTGCGGCGCCATGGAGGGAGAGGATCGTAAACCCTAATCTGATACCATGAAGGCAAATATAATTATTGCACTTAATTGATTTGTCCCACGGCTGGGATTATAAATAGTACAAGGAGACTTGGTTGCCAAGCTAGCTAGAGATTACAATTTGGAAACTATACGGCCGGTGTCCTATACGTACACGTCTAACAGTTCTGACATCATCAATTTTCACAACTTTGAGGAAGGGACATTTTATTATTGGGCCAGCACAAATTAATCCCAGAAATGATATGTTCCAACTATTTATACCACATATTCACATACAAAAATAATTACATCCTGAGAATATTTCACAGAAACAAAGAATAAAAGCCCGAGACTAAACGAAATACAACACTTAACCACATTGTAGCATTGTTGGCATCAGCAATAAAAATAAGCATAAGTACTACACCAATAAACTCGCAGAAATACTATAGCAGTAAAACTCATGTATCCGAGCATCTGAGAGGAGCTTGATCGCATCTAGTTCTCCACACTTTTTCTGCTCTTCCTGATCTCATTATATACTGCTAGCTCCTGGAATTCCAAAGTTAGAAGCAATTATATGATTATCATACAACACTCTTGTGTTCACTTCTCAAGTACAGTCACTAGTGCAGAACACTACCTCTAACACCGGTTCATAAGGCCCTCTAACAGCGGTTGTAGAACCGCTGTTGAGGGTTCGGTGTTAGAGGCCCCCCTTTAACACCGGTTCTTATACGAACTGGTGTTAAAGGGTGGCGCACGTGGGGCTGCCGCGGCGCTCAGCCCCACTTTAACACCGGTTCGTAACGGCAGGAAAAAGATATAAATCTCTGTCGCGGCAGGAAAACGGCCTAAATCTCTACCGCGGCAGAGTTCTGCCGCCGCCCCGTTCTGGGCGTATTTCTGCGGCGCGGCGGGGACGGGGAGGGGGGAGGGGGAATCGATCAGGAGCGGTATATACACATACATCATCGTCGGTACATACGAGTACATGAATAATTAAGCAACTATTATTATACATAAACATCGTCATTGTGTGGTATTCTCCGTAAACGTTGAAGCATCAAGTACAAGGCAAACACGTTCAAGCATCTAAAGAGTTTTTGGATATCTAAAGAGTTCTCCGCCAGGCGTGATGACCTCATCAAGTATGAACCCCGCCAATTCCTCTTGAATGGCTCGTATGCGGTCAAATGGTAGGAGTTGGTCCCGCATCCGTTCGATCTAAATATATATGAAGAATGGGGTCAATATATATATAAGAATAAAACTCAACACAATTGATGGTAATAAAATAATGTTGTGTACTTTGTTTACTTACTCTAAGTTGTTCTAGTGCGGTTTGGCCCGTCGCACATATCGTGTTGCGAATGAACTTGCAAACATAGTATCCACATAAGTTATTGCCGGGTCCCTGATGCGTGCACTTTACGAGAATAGAGAGTTCAATCAAAATAATAATCAATAAAGCATGATATAATAGAATTGGAAGCAGAATCAAAGAGATACGCAGACCTAGCTAGCTAGTATTACTTACATTTTGGTCTACAAATTTTAGTTCTTCTGACCATTCACCCACGGCCCTGCCCATGAACCTTTTCCAAACCCTGTCCGGCAAAGAAAATGGATAAAGGAGTAATTAATTAATTATTGTCACGAAAGTTGCCGATCTAGTGCGATAATATGATTGAAATTACCTCTGGAGCATCTCTCTAAAGTCTGCCCATAGCTCTTTTTCTTTTCGTAACGAGTCCATGACAAGGACTTTTCCTGAGTCAGGTTGAATGACTAGCAGAATAAAGTGGAACCTACACACGCATAACTCATCATCAGTTACACTTAACATCGAGTAAGCCGAAACAGAATGTGTACAAGAGAGGGTAACAGTACTCACGAGAAGTTGTAAGGCAATAGTATTTCCCTTTTGGTTTGTTGTCTCAGTAAAGACCTTAGCAAGAAATCTTCTGTTTGCCCGGGTTTGTGTCTTACCACTTCTTCATGAACTCTATTTGGGTCAACGAACCCAATGTCAAAAGGACCTCCTTTCATGCATTCCATAACCTTTTTCCTGCATAATAGTATATACATATATGGTGAGCATATATATATATACATGCAATTAATGAAGTGAATGAGATGAGATAGAAATTACAGAAATAGTACTTACACACAATAAAGGTTGATGGCATCTTTGTCAGGTTCCTTATGATTGAATAGAAAATGCAAGTCTTGAATGTTGAAGTCGATCTCGTCGTCTCCGCACAAGAAAATCTGATCTCTTATATGCGCCATGATCCATTCTTCCTTTCTCGTCTTGCAGAAATCAAGGTACCACTTGTGCAATCTTCGCATCTTTGTTGGTAGATTCTTGAGCTCCTCTTTCTTGACGAGATTCTTCCCATACTTCCATGGCTATATGGGGTTGACATCGCCTATGGGAATGTTGTCTCCCATGAGGTTCAAGTATGCAATGTAAGTCATCCTCATCTCATGGCCTTTTTTGTAGCTCTGCCTCGTAATCATTTACAGGAGGAGCGTTCCATGTGTCGAACACTTGGAGCGGGGCGCATGATTGCTTTTCCTACTCTCTGAGCATGGGAACTGTTTTCTGGGGTGCTGCACGACTGCTACTTTCAGTATCCCTCCGCCTTGCATCCCCCTTCAAAATATGGCGCTCGTAATCTAGCACAAGCGGGGTTTCAAGTTTCAAAAGATTATTGTAAAACTTCTCCACCACCGCCGGATCTATTTTCTCCTTTGGCTCGGCCCGTCTAGGTGCAAAGAATTTCTTGACCTCTTCTTCCGAGATCCTATTGGTCTCCTTGTCGCTGCGATTCCACGGTAAAACCGGCAATGGCTTGGCGGAAGGCTGCGGGACGTAGTTTCTTGAACTCTTTGGCGTACGGTTTCCTGCGGATTTCTTCGTGGTAGTGCTGGTGATGCTCTTCGTGGCAGTGCTCTTCCGCTTACGCTAAGGAGATGGCTGGCGCGTCGGAGATGTCTGGCGCGCCAGAGATGGCTGCCACGCAGGAGATGGCTGAAGCGCCGGAGATGGCGGCCACGCAGGAGATGGCTGAAGCGCCGGAGACGACGGGGGAGTATTCTGATGACTTGGAGACGGCTGAGGCGGCTCAGACTGCTCACGGTGCGGAGACGGCCGGGGTTCCAGTGGCCTCCAATTTGGAAGCACGATGTGTTCCTTCTTCCAAAGAATGGTTGTTTTCACTGCAAATTTGAGTTGAGTTTCCCCTTTACCTGTAGCATGGTCAAGCTGTGCTTCCTCATATTCCTTCACAACCTCATCCACCCCGACAATACCATAGCCATCTGGAATCGGTCGACAGTGGTAAGTTCCACCAGCTACAGGAGGTAAGGCATAGCCGACAGCCACCTTAATGGATAAGCCCATTAATCTCACATGCAGCTCAGCGTGTTTGCTCTCCGTGATCTCATCCACGGGGTATCGAGGACCCGCCATTTCAAGCGTGCGCTGCACGTTCTCTGTGGAAGCCATGCTGCTTTTCCGCGCAGAGTCTGGGCCGCCGGCAGCTTCCAATGCAGGCTCTTCGTGCCGCTGAGATGGGCCGGTAGCTTGCTGGCTCTTTTGTGCATTCACGTGCGCCTGCAGCGCCACAAGTGCATGTTCTATCTGTGTCATCCGCTCTGTACGCTCTTTTTATTTTCTGCTGCGCCATCTGTAAGAGTCACCCCACTCGGCAAACCCATCCTTCCACGTCATACCCCCTGTGCCTCGTGCATGTCCAGGGTGTTCTTTTTTATCGATGGCGCGTGTGAGCTGGTCATTCTCTCTGTCGGGATGGAAGGTCCTGGCGGCTGTTTACTCATATGCCGTGATGAGTTTAGTGATGGGTCTGGCAAGGAGGGTTGGGAAGATACACAATCCTGTTTCTGGGTCCAACCTTGCCCCGATTCCGTAGAACCAAGTCTTTGCACGTAGGTCCCACCCATGTGTCTGGGGTGTGATCCCTCTAGCGCGCAGGGCCTTCTCAGCTTCCTCCCACTTAGGCCTCTGAGATATGTAGCCACCTGACCCCGTCATCTGGTGATATTCCTTCTTCTGGGCATTTAGCGTATTGGTTTCTGACCTCTTTGTAGCTATAGCACCTTCCTTGTATGCCACAAATTCGGGCCAGTGAGGTCTTATCTTCGCATAATATGCGTCTTCGAAATCTGGAGTCTCGCGAGCTTTGACAAATTTGTTCAATTTTGTCTTCCAGTTGAGGAAAGCGTCAGCCATCTTCTTTAGAGTCCAATCTTTGACCTTTTGCTTTATAACCGGTTTGTTTTCATCCTTCTCTGGCGGAAGGGTGAAATTTACCAACAGCGAATTCCAAAGCGTTTCTTTGGATCTTTCATCGACAAAGGTACCGTCGCCCTTCTTTGGATTATTCCAATTTTCAATTATGATTAGGATTTGGTCCCTAACAAGAACTCCAGCCTGACGTACAAATTTGTCTGCGGCTTTCTTGGGCTCCATCGGCCTACCATCAACACGGACTGCTTCGATCGTGAACTTTGCACGATCTTTCAACCGATGGCTCGCGCCTTGCTTGCTCTTTTTCGTAGAAGAAGATTGTTGCTGGCTGGTCGATCCAGAGGGCTAAAAGAAGAAAGAAGCGTTAATTAATACATTTACATATATACAAATCAATCGGTGCAAGTCAGCAGAGGCTTAATCCATGCATATACCTCGATAGACTTTGTAATCACCAAAGTGCGTTCAACGGAGTCGTCATCTTCTCCATGACTACTTGAGCTGTCATCATGCCCCTCCAAGTTCAGATATTGTGAGGTGTCCTCGTGGATCATGTTCTCCATTATTTCTTCATCTTCAAGGTTTCTACTAAGTGGATCCATAGTTTCTAAAACAATAATATGATCACACAAATATCAGTAATACATCTATTGAAATGCTCAAGCAAAGATGATGATATGCCAGGTTAAAAGTATTGAAATGTAATCCTAATACATGCTTGGTCATTCCAAACCCAAATTCGGAGAAACCCCGGATTCATATGAGAGGATACATTCAGAAAAAACCCAGATTCGGAGAAACCCTAATGCTATATTGACAACGAGAGGTGTACTAGGGCGGCGGCTGGCGGCGCTAGGGCGAGAGCGGGGCCGGGATGCGTGGGGGTGTGCGTTCGAACCAGCACGACGTGGGCTACCTAAAATGGGCGACTCAGCAAGGGCAGAGGATGATGATATGACAGGTTAAAAGTATTGAAATGTAACCCTAATACATGCTTGGTCATTCCAAACCCTAATTCGGAGAAACCCCGGATTCATATGATAGGATACATTCGGAAAAACCCCAGATTCGGAGAAACCCTAATGCTATATTGACAACGAGAGGTGTACTAGGGCGGCGGCTAGCGGCGCTAGGGCGAGAGCGGGGCCGGGATGCGTGGGGGTGTGCGTTCGAACCATCGCGACGTGGGCTCCTAAAATGGGCGACTCGGCGAGGGTAGAGGAGGTCAGGGTCCACGGCGTTGGAAAAGTAATCGGTCAAGTGATGCATATATACACATACAAAAAATATATACATGTATACACATACATATACAAATATATATACATATATATATATATCATACAAAAAATATACATACATATACATATACACATACATATACATACATATACATACATATACAAATACACATACACTAACCAATCACTAACAAATACACATACACATACATACACATACATATACATACATATAACACTATACTAACACTAACTAACCACTAACCAAAAAACACTAACACTATACTAACAAAAATCGGCGGCGGGCACGCTCACCTGCGGGCGGCGGCGCGGCGTGGGTGGCGCCGCGCTGCTGGGCGGTGCGGCGTGCGGGTGGGCGACGCGCGCGGCCGGGATGGGGCGGTAGAGGGGCGGCAGCGGGCCGGTACGGCGGGGTGGGGATCGACGGCGGAGGGGCGACGGTGAGACGGGGTGGGGACGGCGCGGCAGTCCCGGCGACGGCGAGACGGGGCGGGGACGGCGCGGCAGCCCGACAACGGCGAGACGGGGCGGGGACGGCGCTGCGGCGTCGCCTCTGCTTTTCTTCCTCTATTGCGCGCGCTTGATCTGGCTGGGGATGGGGGAAGGAGGAAGTGGCGCGCGTTATAAATCCCCCCCTTTAACACCGGTTCGTGACTGGAACCGGTGTTAAAGGGGGGATTTTCGCGCGTGCACACCCCCCCTTTAACACCGGTTCCAGCCACGAACCGGTGTTAAAGGGGGGGTGCCTCCTTTAACACCGGTTCGTGGCTGGAACCGGTGTTAAAGGGGGCATTTATTTCATGCATTAAAGGGGTGGGGGCATTTTTAATTCAAAAAATGGGATATGAATTTAGAAAATTCATATCTTTTTCATTTCAACTCAGAAAAATATGAATAATATATCATAATTTTCAGAAAAATAATATCTATCCATTCATGTAAAAACATTTTATATTTACTTTAGATGAAAATTTTCAAAATGATTAAAACACTTACATATAAATTTTGATTATTCAATTCAATCAAAAATAAAATAGTCAAACCCTAAAACTTTGAACATAAGAAATATTAAGCATCTAAAAAAATCTAACCCTATTTTACTAGAGTAAATCATATTTTATTTTGTATTAACATTTTTGAATTGTTTGGATATTTAAATGCCGCATCTTTTGTATACTTTGGAATCTGACAAAACCTCGCTCAACTTGCATTGGATTTTTGATAAAATAGCATATTGTGAACCTAAAAATGATTTTTGTAAAAAATCATGAGCATCGTATCATGTACCTGTAGTTCATATCTGACCCACTTCCTACCGATTCGGCAGGAATTTGTCTTTTTCACCAGAGGTGGACGGAAAGGTTTCAGATCCCCTTGTTGGTACATTGTTCATATAAGGTGGTCTAGTATTTTTGTAAAATGTGGTGGTGGTTTTTTCAATTAGCCATTTGGTGGTTGCTTCACAAAACCGTCCGTTTTTTATGCTCGGAAAATGGAAAATGCCTTTTTGGTGCAACAAAAAGGAAACTTCTTCTTGCAACATTATTTGCCATCCCATGATGCACATGTATGCACAATATGGCCATATTATCACAACTATGCCTTGATTCTAGCCATAACATTGGTCATTTGACCCGAAAGCCAAGAAACCTCGAATGAGATAGGTTATTTTGTGAATGAGATAGAACTGGAATTAAAGTACAGAATGCAATAACAGTAAGTTACATAAAGCACGACTGAAAATTAAGATACATAAAAGAACTGAAAAATAAGATACATGGCCAGATTAAGTCACGATGGACCGAACTTGTTTCGGAATGTTGGAGTGATTCAGTCATGCTCCTGCCTACACCTGTAATACTCGCCACTGTAGTCATCGTACTCGCCGCCGCCGTCGTCGCTGTCGTCGTCGGGATCGCCGTAATTGAACCTTGAAGGCTGAGTACGCGTGGGCTGGACTTGAGGGTAGCGCAGACGGGGGTTAGAGTCGGCGGTAGTGTCGTAGGCCATGACACTCTGGAGAGTCCGAACGCGCCACCATAGCCGACGGCCGGCCTCATTGTAGTTCGGAAGAGGTGGGCCGTCCTCCTCGTGCCTGGCGAGCGCCCTCTCACGCCGATCCCCGAAGAAGGCTTCCCAAGTAGGGAAATAGTCGGGATGCCATCTAGGATTCCTCCGCTGCTCCGGCGTGAGCTTGAAGTAGTAGTGGTTCGTGATGGCCATCCGGCGCGCCACACCTAGAGGGACAGGAGGAACCGGCATGCCTCCAGCGCTCAGCATCCAGCCGACGGGGACACAGTAGCCCGGCGGGTAGGGGTAGTTCGAGGCGCAAAGCGCCTCCGCCTCCCTGGGGGTTAGTGCTACAGTGGAAGCCATGGGAAAGAGTGATGAGGTTGCGGATATGAGTCTAGAGATGTGCAATGATAATGGAGGCCAACCCTACATATATATATAGTGAGAAATGGCTGGAGGTAAGAACTGGCGGGAAAAATGGCGGGAAGAAAAATGGTGGGAAAAAATGGCGGGAAGAAATGGCGGGAAGAAAAATGGCTCATTTAATACATATACTGTTAACAGAAGAATTATGACATTGATTTCCATGTTGAGATACATATGTGTGCCAAAAATGGCTCAATTAATACATATAGTCAATCTTATGATCGCGTCGGTCGTAACCATGGAGTATCAGCACCGTTTAACAGGATGGTTGGGTCAGTCTTCACTCTGAAGGGCGGAATTTCATCAACGTTATTATAATCTTCTGACATGTTTGTCTTGACCTCCACTCCCACGATGTTTCTTTTCCCTAAAAGAACTATGTGACGCTTTGGCTCATCGTGTGATGTATCTGTTTGCTTATTTTTTATTTTTTTCGGTTTGGTAGACATGTCCTTCACATAGAAAACCAGAGCCACATCATTGGCTAAGACGAATGGTTCGTCTAAGTTCTTGTCTACCTTCATAAGATTGTTGAGATCCACTGTCGTCATTCCGTACTTCTTGTCTACCTCAACCCCTCCTCCTATTAGCTTGACCCATTTGCATCGAAACAAGGGGACCTTAAGATTAGGTGCATAGTCAAGTTCCCATATCTCCTCTATGAACCCATAATACATGGTATTTTGCCCATTGTCTTCTGCTGCATCGAAGCAGACACCACTATTTTGGTTGGTGCTCTTTTTATCTTGGCCTATCGTGTAAAATGTATTCCCATTTATCTCGTACCCTTGGAAAGTACATACAGTCGAAGATGGTGTCCTGGCCAACAAGTACAGCAGATCCCCAACAGTGGTGTTATTCGTGAGAAGTCTTTGCAGCCAGCCGCCAAAACTCGCCATGTGTTCACTTATAATCCGTTCATCAGACTGTCCCGGGAGTTTGAGGCGTATTAAATTCTTGTGTTCATTGATATACGGGGCAACCAAGATAGATCTGTGTAAAACCGTGTAGTGTGCTTGATTTAGAGAATGCCCGTCCCTACATATCATTGCTTTACATCCTAGGGTGCCTTTTCCACGCAGTCTCCCCTCATGTCGTGATTCTAGAACACCAATCGCCTTAAGGTCAGGAATAAAATCAACACAGAAATCAATGACCTCCTCTGTTACATAGCCCTTGGAGATGCTTCCTTCTAGCCTAGCACGGTTATGAACATATTTCTTTAAGACTCCCATGTACCTCTCAAAGGGGAACATATTGTGTAGAAATACAGGACCGAGAATGGCAATATCTTCTACTAGGTGAACCAGGAGATGCGTCATAATATTGAAGAAGGATGGTGAGAACACCAACTCAAAGCTAACAAGACATTGGGCCACATCTGTCTGTAACCCTGGTAGGCTTTCTGGATCGATTACCTTCTGAGATATTGCATTGAGGAATGCACATAGCTTCACAATGGGTACTCGAACATTTTCAGGTAGAACCCCCTCAATGCAATCAGAAGCAATTGTGTCATAATCACGTGGCAGTCATGAGACTTCAGGTTTTGGAATTTTTTCTCTGCCATATTTATTATTCCCTTTATATTTGACGAGAAGCAAAACGGGACCTTGATACTGCTCAGGCATTCAAAAAAGATTTCCTTCTCTGCTTTGGTAAGAGCGTAGCTGGCAGGAGTTAACTGGCATCGTTTACCCTTCTTGTTCTCAGGATGCATAGACTCTTCAGGGTCTTTCATACGTTGCTGGTCCTGCCGTGCTTCCGGTGTATCTTTTGTCTTCCCATACACTCCTAGGAAGCCTAGCAGGTTCACGCAAACATTCTTCGTCACGTGCATCACGTCGATTGAAGAGCGGACCTTTAAGACTTTCCAATAGGGTAGCTCCCAAAATATAGATTGCTTCTTCCACATGGGCGCGTGTCCGGCATCGTCATTCGGAACAGATAGACTGCCAGGACCTTTTCCAAAGATTACTTCTAGGTCCTTGACCATACCAAATACCTCCTCACCGGTACGGAGGACAGGCTTCCTCCGGGGTTCTGCTAGACGTTTGAAATGCTTGACTTTCTTTCTTACTGGATGCAGGTTCGAAAGAAATCGACGATACCCTAGGTACACAACCTCCTTACATTTCTCCAAATATACACTTTCAGTCTCATCTAAACAGTGTATGCATGCATTGTATCCCTTGTTTGTCTGCCCTGAAATGTTACTAAGAGCAGGCCAATCATTGATGGTTACGAAAAGCAACGCTCGTAGGTCAAATGGCTCCCCTTTGTACTCATCACACATACGTACACCTGGTTTGGCCCACAGTTGTAAAAGTTCTTCAACTAATGGCCTTAGGTACACATCAATGTCGTTGCCAGGTTGCCTCGGGCCTTGGATGAGCACTGGCTGACATGGTTATACCCCACGGGTACATGATCTCAGCATACCTGGTCCAGCCCAAGGAAGGCCCATGGCGACTATACGCTGGCCCATGAATATGTTCGGGTGGCCAAGGCCCATGACGCTTTCGGATCCTTGGAGAGCAAGACTAGAGTAGATAGGAAATTCAAAGGGGTAAAACCCTAGAACCTGTAACCGACTAGGTTTATGCCCGGGACCTGCCTGAGTCTATATAAAGGCTAGGAGGGCACGACCTAGATCTCTCTCTCATACTTCCGCATACACACCTCCACGCCAGATTGCATCTGCGCACCCCTGTAACCTTCGGTTCCGCCGTAATCAAGAGCAGACAAGCAAGAGTAGGGTTTTCCCTCCGGGGGCCTGAACCTGGGTAAACCTTGCGTCCCCGTGTTGCTTGTTTGCTAACCGTTCCACGATCTCCAGCATCCCCATCTTCTCCAAAACCCAAGTCCATAACAATGGGCATTGATGAGATCAAACCTCGTCAATTGGCGCCGTCTATGGGAACTAGGGGCGCTGATTGTGCGATCGTGACGGTCCCAACCCGATCGATCTACAACTCTGCGGCGACGGAGAGTCACCTCCTCTTCGGTGCTTTCGACTTCACCGCCCACTCACCGGCCACCATGAAAGACTTCGAGCCCGTAGGTGACAGACTCGAAATCCTGTTCGGGAGCTTCTGCTTCCAGGTGGGACAAACTGGCACCCTCCGCCTCCCTGAGCGGGTGCCCCTACCATCAATCAGGCCCGCTTCATGGACCCCACACCCCGTGCTACGCACAACATCATCAACATATGATTCCTACGATAGCAGCAGCTGCAACTCCGATCTCTGCGATCTGCCATCGGATGAAGGGACCTACGGTTCCGGATCTGAAAGCTGCGGTAGCAGCGGACCAATCTACGAGCGCTACCAATGCACCGTAGTCATACAGGCTGACGGGGATCAGCAAACACCCAACCCACCGCCCAACCCACCACCTAACCCGCCAGATCGAAACGGCGGGAACAGAAGAAGCCAGTCCCCTCCCCCACCCAAAGGGGAAAACAACGGCCACGTCATCCGCCTTAGCAAAGAAGGATGGGCCCAGGAACGCAACGCCGTGGCAGGCAACATAGTCCTGCCTGCAGACTCCTCCCGGGATCTGCTGATGGCCTACCACCTGCTCCTGATCGAGGAGCACAAGAAGCAGGTCAAGATGCAGGAGGTGCTTGACAAACGCAAGCAAGCGGCCTCAGAGTCCAGCGCGCGACGAGCCGTGCTCTCCGCCATGGGCATCGGCTCTAGCTCGAACGCCAACCAAGGAAACAAGCACCGCTCTCGGATGGAGAACATGGATCCCAAGGAGCGCCGTGAGGTGACCCGAACCCTCCACACATCCTTCATGGAGATGGACGCCGACGTCAACGTCATCCCGAAAACGCCGCAGGCTGCGATCATGGCAGCCACTACGTACCACGCCGAGTCCGGTAAGTGCGGACTTGTGCGACACAAAAATAAGCCCTACAGATATCATCTAATGGCCTGGCAACGCACACGACTGCGCTCTGCTAGTAAAAACCCGTGCTAACAGGTGCGATGAAAAATCCTGACGGACGCGTTGGGTACATCAGTTAAATTCACTCGAATTCCACTCCTGTAAGTCCTCCGCGGCCTGAGTCGAATTACGCCAGCATATGTTCCAGGTTCGAGTTGAGGGACTCAAGCCTGAAGAAGATCGTGTTGTTTCGTCCTAAGACAGTTAACTGGCCCTGATCCGTCGGGTGAGTCAGGCACGCGCATCAACAATCCCTACACATGAACTATTGAAATACATAGTTGCACCCGAAAGATTGCAGAGTCCTCAGCCGAATCTACGATTCGACTGAACACTCGGGGGCTACTGACATGGTTATACCCCACGGGTACATGATCTCAGCATACCTGGTCCAGCCCAAGGAAGGCCCACGGCGACTATACGCCGGCCCATGAAGATGTTCGGGTGGCCAAGGCCCATGACGCTTTCGGATCCTTGGAGAGCAAGACTAGAGTAGATAGGAAATTCAAAGGGGTAAAACCCTAGAACCTGTAACCGACTAGGTTTATGCCCGGGACCTGCCTGAGTCTATATAAAGGCTAGGAGGGAACGACCTAGATCTCTCTCTCATACTTTCGCATACACACCTCCACGCCAGATTGCATCTGCGCACCCCTGTAACCTTCGGTTCCGCCGTAATCAAGAGCAGACAAGCAGGAGTAGGGTTTTCCCTCCGGGGGCCTGAACCTGGGTAAACCTTGCGTCCCCGTGTTGCTTGTTTGCTAACCGTTCCACGATCTCCAGCATCCCCATCTTCTCCAAAACCCAAGTCCATAACAATGGGCATTGATGAGATCAAACCTCGTCACTGGCATCATAATGAACTTCCTCTTCATGCACAACCAAGGAGGAAGGTTATAGATACATAGAGTCACAGGCTAGGTGCTGTGACTGCAGCTCTGCTCACCAAAAGGATTCATGCCATCTGTACTTAGACCAAACCTTAAGTTCCTTGCGTCACGTGCGAAGTCCGGGTACTCTCGCTTGACTTTTCTCCACTGTGACCCATCAGCGGGGTGTCTCAACATCGCGTCTTTCTTACGGTCTTCCATGTGCCATCACAACAAATTGGCATGCTCTTTATTTCTAAAGATACGTTTTAACCGTGGTATTATAGGAGCATACCACATAACCTTGGCAGGAATCTTCTTCCTAGGGGCCTCGCCCTCAACATCGCCAGGATCATCTCGTCTAATCTTATACCGCAGTGCAGTGCATACCGGGCATGCATCCAAATTCTCGTACTTCTCACCACGATAGAGGATGCAGTCATTAATGCAGGCATGTATCTTTTGCACGTCTAATCCTAGAGGGCAGACAACCTTTTTTGCTTGGTATGTACTGTCGGGCAACTCATTATTTCTTGGAAGCAGATTCTTCATTTTTTACCAACAACTTTGAAAATGCACTGTCAGTCACACCGTTCTCTGCTTTCCATTGCAGCAAATCCAGTGTGGTACCTAGCTTTTTGTGGCCATCTTCGCAAGTTGGGTACAACAATGTTTTATGATCCTTTAACATCTGCTCCAGCTTCTCCTTCTCCTTTTCAGTTTCACATTCTTCCTTTGCATCAGTAATGGCCCGACCAAGATCGTCATCAGCGGGCCCATCTGCTGCCTGTTGCAGTATTATCATATTCAGGATACATATTATGATAGTTGTCATCATCCTCTTCTTATTCGTTGTCTTCCATCACAACCCCTTTTTCTCCGTGCTTGGTCCAACAATTATAGCTGGGCATGAAACCGGATCGAAGCAGGTGGGCGTGAATGGTTCTGGTATTTGAGTAGTCTTTCTTGTTCTGACAGTGAACACACGGACAGCACATAAAACCATTGTGACCACGGTTTGCATTAGCCACAACGATGAAATTTTGGAGGCCCGTAATATACTCGGAAGTGCGTCGTTCACCGTACATCCATTGCCGGTTCATCTGCATTAATATATAGTATATATCAAAAATTAATAGGGAGATGGCCATTTATATATAGTACATCAATGACACATGAAAGGATAGTTGCCGACCTCGACCGAGAAGGAAAGAGCAACGAGAAAACTTATTTTGAGCTCACGGGCATTTCACCGAACACCTCTTGTGCATAGGAAAAAAACACAAACTAGCACACCTCACACCCTCTTGCTAGGTTCCAAAATGAGAGAGTGAAAAAAATGGAAGAGAGGGGTGTGGGCTGCGGTGTGTTATATAGCCCCCCCCCCCCCTTTAACACTGGTTCAAGCCACGAACCGGTGTTAAAGGGGGGGCTGCGCGGGCCACTGGTGCAGGCCACGAACCGGTGTTAAAGGGGGGCTCTTTTTTGCTGCACGGGCCACGCTGGTACCCCCCCCCCCCCCCCCCACACACACACACACACACACCGGTTCGTAGAAGAACCGGTGTTAAAGCCCATTTTCAGGCTCAACCAAAGGCCTCGTTTCCACTAGTGAGTTAAGAGAATTCTATGTTTTCATTAAACAAAAATAAATGCTATCAGTTGTGTCTTGTGCAATTATATGGAGTGGCATCATGATCAAACAGTCAAACACACACACTGTGTTATCCGTATAGCCAAAAGACTAAATAAACTACAACAGGCAATTGAACAAACTAATTTTGCAATCACACATGAAGTTCCAGTAGCATTTACCATCTAGCAAGCCACAAAAGGTACGGTGTCCAGCTAATCCCTAATGGACTTGCTAGACTACACTAATAAACTCAAGATTATTCCTAACAGATATACTCCGTACAAGCCAACCAAGCAAGAAACAAATAAACAGGGAAGAAAAATCACGTCAGGTGATCGAGAACTAAGTTTTGTTGCTCCATCATATCGATCGAACACAGCCACCATGGTCAAAGTCTCAAAGATGCATGCGTTCTGGGCACGAGTCTCGCCCGACACTACAGGAGAAGCTGAATACGCCGACGGCCGGGTCCCGTCGGCGTAGGCCCTAAATGCCGTCGGCGTAGGCTGGCCCGACGGCTGCCGTCGGCGTATGGCCCCGTAGGCGTAGCCTCTTCTTCCGTCGGCGTAGAAAAGCCATCGGCGTATATAGCTACGCCGACGGCAAGTCGTCGGCGTAGACCATATGGGACCCACCTGGATGACTAACGGCCGTTTGGCTACGCCGACGGCTTTATCGTCGGCGTAGATTTTTTCAATTTTTTTTTCCAATTTTTTTTCGAAATTTTTTTTTCTAATTTTTTTTCAGATTTTTTTAACATTTTTGTATTGTTTAACTTATTAATCTCACATGGACATTTTTAATTCTAAATATACTTAGTCTCAAGTCAAATTGCACAATTAGTCAAACTTCCCAACCGGTCACCCATCCTAATACTACTCCAACCCCAGCACGCTTAACTTCTTCGTTCCTTCCACATGAGCTTCCGACAAACAAAGTAGAACTTGTTGTGAATATTATCATATCAAACCTATTAACCATTACACTATAATGTTAGACATATTTGTTTTTCTACATTCCATACAATTTTTTGAGTAAACAACAATAAATAAGTAATAATAATCTTGAATTCAAATAAAAATAAAATAAATTTTATTTATTTTGCTTTTTTATTTAAATTTGAATAATTCATATCTACAAATCCGTAAATCATAATTCGACAAATAATATATCCAAATCGATCAGAAAAATGAGAGGAATCCAAATATGACATCCCTATCATCTATTTAATTATATATCATAAATTTTAAATATTAGACCAACTGAAACTATGTCAAGATTCATGAAACACCCCTTTTTGCACTCGAAAAATAAAAAATGGCTTTTTGGTGCGACGAAAAGGAAAACTTCCTCCTGCAACATTGTTCGCCATCCCATGATATACACGAGTGCATAATATGGACACATTAGCGCAAACTATATCGCGATTCTAGCAATAACATTGGTCATTTGACCTGAAATCCAGAAAACCTCGATTGAGATAGGCCATTTTGTGAAGGGTTTTTTGAGACACGATCAATATATCAAGTTTTATATTTTTCCATGCAACTATGTCACATAATTTGACACCACGCGAAGGTTTTGCATTGTTTCGATCGTTTTTGAATTTTTTATGCCCGTTTCAAACTATCATCAAACTTCCTAAATCGAGGGGCATGATGATTCTTAGCTCGGGGACGAGTCTCACTAAACTTGCATTAGATCTTAGATGAAATGGAATATTGTGAACCTAAACATGATTTTTACAAAAAATCATGAGCAATATATCATGTACCTGTAGTTCAAATCTAACTCATTTCGTGCCGATTCAGCAGGAATTTGTCTTTTTCACAAGAGGTGAACGGAAAGGTTTGAGATTCCTAGGTTGGGAAATTGTCCATTCAATATGGTCTAGTATTTTTTAAAAATGTGGTATTATCATTTTGAAACTTTCATTTGGTGGTTGCTTCACAAAAACACCCCGTTTTTTGCACTCGGAAAATGAAAAATGGCTTTTCGGTGCGACGAAAAGGAAAACTTCCTCCTGCAACATTGTTCACCATCCCATGATACACATGTGCGCATAATATGGACACATTATCGCAAACTATACCGCGATTATAGCAATAACATTGGTCATTTGACCTGAAATCCAGAAAACCTCGATTGAGATAGGCCATTTTGTGAAGGTTTTTTTAAGACTCAATGAATATACCAAGTCTGGTATTTTTCCATGGAACTATGTCATATAATATGACACCACGCGAAGGTTTTGCATTGTTTCGATCGTTTTTTATTTTTTTATGCCCGTTTCAAACTATCATCAAACTTCCTAAATCGAGGGGCATGATGATTCTTAGCTCGGGGACGAGTCTCACTAAACTTGCATTAGATCTCTGATGAAATGGCATATTGTGAACCTAAAAATGATTTTTACAAAAAATCATGAGCAATATATCATGTACCTATAGTTCAAATCTAACTCATTTCGTGCCGATTTAGCAGGAATTTGTCTTTTTCACAAGAGGTGAACGGAAAGGTTTGAGATTCCTGGGTTGGGAAATTGTCCATTCAATATGGTCTAGTATTTTTGAAAAATGTGGTATTATCATTTTGAAACTTTCATTTGGTGGTTGCTTCACAAAAACACCCCGTTTTTTGCACTCGGAAAATGAAAAATGGCTTTTTGGTGTGACGAAAAGGAAAACTTCCTCCTGCAACATTGTTCACCATCCCATGATACACATGTGTGCACAATATGGACACATTATCGCAAACTATACCACGATTATAGCAATAACATTGGTCATTTGACCTGAAATCCAGAAAACCTCGATTGAGATAGGCCATTTTGTGAAGGTTTTTTTAAGACTCAATGAATATACCAAGTCTGGTATTTTTCCATGGAACTATGTCATATAATATGACACCACGGGAAGGTTTTGCATTGTTTTGATCGTTTTTTAATTTTTTATGCCCGTTTCAAACTATCATCAAACTTTCTAAATCGAGGGGCATGATGATTCTTAGCTCGGGGACGAGTCTCACTAAACTTGCATTAGATCTCTGATGAAATAGCATATTATGAACTTAAAAATGATTTTTACAAAAAATCATGAGCAATATATCATGTACCTGTAGTTCAAATCTAACTCATTTCCTGCCGATTCAGCAGAAATTTGTCTTTTTCACGAGAGGTGAACGGAAAGGTTTGAGATTCCTAGGTTGGGAAATTGTCCATTCAATATGGTCTAGTATTTTTGAAAAATATGGTATTATCATTTTAAAACTTTCTTTTGGTGGTTGCTTCACAAAACATCCCGTTTTTTGCACTTGGAAAATGAAAAATATGTTATACGAAAGTATTTGTATTTTTATGTATTTTTTTGAATAAAAATATATAATATTTGAGTTTATATAGATATATCTTATTTTTCTGCAAATTTTGATATATTATATGTATTTTTCTGAATTTAAATGATTTAGTTATGATTTTTCTAAGATTAATGTGGCAAAAAAAATAGCTACGCCGACGGCAAAGCCGTCGGCATAGGTCTGAAACGGCATAGACTTGACGTCGTTGCTCTGCCGTTAGCCCAATGGGCTACGCCGACTGTCATGTTTACGCTGACGGCGGCCGTCGGCCTATTTATTCTACGCCAACGGCAAAACTGGACCGACGGCCCGTCAAGCTACGCCGACGGCCCTAACATTTTGCCGTCGGCGTATAAAAAGACCGTCGGGCTATTTAGTTATTCCCGTAGTGCGAAGTGGTTTGTTCATCCCGACGGCGAACCGCGCCTTCTCTGCGGTGACATCAACCTTGTGTCCGTCCACCTCCCGCCACTCGAAGCTGCTCAACAGGTTTGCCACCAATGCAAGTACTCGAGGTGCAGCGTGGCCACCCCTATCCCCGGGCAGACCCTCCTCCCGGCCCCGAACGGCACCATCTTCACCTCCCTCGCGCAAGTGACGTCAACGCCCTCGCCATCGCCACCCGGCAGGAATCGCTGGGGCACGAACTCGGTCGGTCTGTCCCATGTCTCCTCGTTCATGGCGATCTCACCCACCATGCAGTTCACCGATGTGCCCTTGGGGATCACGTAGCCGTTGAGCTCAGTGTCCTCGGCAGCTGCATGGACCACCAGCATGGGAGCTGGTGGGTGGCGTCGGAGACCCTCCAGGACCACCGCCCGGAGGTACGGCATCTTCTTCAGGTCCTGCTCTGCTACGTAGCTTTCGTCTCCACCGCCACCTGAAGCCGATTTGATGATCTCGCCGTGTAGCTTTTCCTGGATGGATGGGTTCTTGACAAGCTCCGCCATGGTCCACTCCAGTGCCGCGACCGTGGTGTCTGTTCCTTGTATGAGAAGCTCGGAGCACATGGCATCTATCTCGTCGTCGGTGAGTGCGCGCCCGCCGTCGCAGCTGAGTCTCAGCTCCAGCAGTGTGTCGACGTACGAGTGCGGCAACGTTGTCGTCTCCTTCCCCGGTGCTTGAACGCCGCCCCGGCCGAACCTCCGGGCGTTGATCAACGGCAGGTACAACTCCTTGAGCCGACAACGGAGTTCACGCATGGCCGTCAGACGGCGGCGGAAGAGGCGTGTCGTGACGGCAGGGAGGATGTCGAATACGTCTAGCTTGGTCATGGAGTAAATCATCAGCTGGTGAAGCCTGAACTCGATGTCCTGCACGACCCGCTCGTTGAGCAGCTCACCGAAGCACATGGCCAACAAAAGGCGGAACATGGCGTGCTGGAACATGTCCGTGACATTGCCCACACCATCGTCACCGTGCTCCTCCTGTTGGCGGCGCAGGCTCTCAATAAGTTCGGAAAGCACGGCCGCCCGCGCCGGCGCGAACAGCCGGACCCTGTCCGGGTGCGCGACCTCGACCACCAAGTTGCGGCGGAACAGTCGCCAGAGCGGGCCGTAGTTGGAGGACGTGATGGTGGCCGCGTTGAGGCCCCCGAAATTCTGGACGGCGTAGTCCGGGCGGTCAGCCAGGGCGGCGCCGAGGCCGACAAGGGCAGTGTAGGCGAGACGGGGGTCGGAGATGGTGACGTCCAGGCGCGAGCCCTTTCGGACTGTGAGGAGCGGGCCGTAGAGGGCGTGGAGGCGTCTCTGCTCGCGCAGGCTATGGAGGCCATCATCCGATGCAATCCACCACATCAGGTTCCCGAGCAATGGCAGAGCGGCAGGACCCGGCGGCAGGCTGCGGCCGTTCGTGAAAATGGCGCGTGGGAGGAGGATGAAGAAAACCAGTGTAAGAAGAAGAGCAACGATGGGGAGGAGCAGACATGTGAGCTCCATGGTTTGTGCTTGAATTCGTTCCACATAATTCTGTTCCATTTATAGTACTCCTTCCCACCCATATTAGTTAACTTAGATTTGTAAAAAATTGGATGAATCTATATATTAAATACTAGTAGTGTCTAGATTCATCTAAATTTAGATAAATTTGAGTCAACTAATATGGGTCGGAGAGAGTCGGAGATTAGACGCAACCCATGTGAACAACGTGGTTATGAATTAGTAGTACTTCCTCCGTCTTAAAATAAATGTCTCAAATTTATCAAAATTTAGATGAATCTAGACACTATTAGTATATAGATTCATCCAAAATTTGAAAAACCCAAGACATCTATTCTTGGACGAAGCGAGTATTTGTTTTTGGCTTGTTTTACGGTACATTTTACTTGTCTTGGGAGTATGACAAGTATGAATTGAATGAGTGGCTTAGATCATCCGATGGAGATTAGGCCCACAACACAGTATTATATTTCTTTCTTGTCGATAATTTGTGATTTTGATATAAACTATGATCCGGTACAAATTTTTGTTGGCGCACACACATTTTTGGATGGATGCACTCATAGTTGAAAATACACCGTGATAAACTAATACTTGTTCAAGTGCTTATAATATGTTCTGAATGTTAAGACTGTACTTTGGATGAAATAACAATATTCTAACTACTTAATGAACATGGAAGTATAAAAATTTATCATCGCATAGGCAAGACAAAGCTAACATTTATTACCTTTGCTTTTCCCTTATCTATTCCTCTCGATTTATTCATGGTGTTCTCTGAAATCTTGGTACTATCCCTCCATATTGAAATACACAAAACTTTTGACACATGTGTAGTCTCCAACATGAAACTCAAACAATTGCATTTGCATGAATACATTTACATAAAAATATAATAGTTTTTTACTGCACAGCTTCTCTAAATTATTATTTTATCTCATTTCAACAGTCTATTCACCTATTTTGATATGTTTCATCTATTATGTTGTCCTCGCCATACTCTACACTTCAATCGAGTCGGTTTACTCTTTTGTTCACGGTTATTCATTTTTGTTATAAAACATAATTACATGAATGTACCGACTTGAGTGCAATAGTGTCGACATCTTTCACGGTCACTTGTTTTCCCATATTTCTTCACCCACATAATATTTTCCATTTTCATCATACCACCAGCATATGCTCGAGATGGTCGTCAACACTATTTGGTATACTCATCACACCACCTCAATATTTTAGGGCCATTGTTCTACATAACTCAATAAAAAATCATTTCAAATTGAGTGGTCAGAAAAATACTATGACTTCTAAGCATACAAATAAAGAAACCCACCATTAATATTTTCTAAGGAACACAATTCTATTAAATCCATTGATTATTTTTATACGGTGGACATAAGTGTTGCCGATATGGAATATAAACATTATCCGTGGGATTTGTTGTCTATTCGTCGATTGTGCGGTGGGTTTCCATTCAGTCTGCAAGGTGTACATCCCTGAAATACTCTTTAAAATGGATTGCATATTCGGCTTCAAAATCTCAAAGTTAGTTCCAATTTGTAGTTTTTAGTATAAAAAAATGTATCATGTCAAAGATATACTCACTCGTACATGCATACATGTAGATAGTGTCTAAGATTTGTCTAAAATACGCATGTATCTATATGCATTTTAGTTTGGAAATATATGTGTATCTATAGGCACTACTCTAATTTTGGGCTTCCAGAATGACCAAACCATGGGGTGGTTAGGCAGCCCCCTCCATCTACCCCCTCCCCTGTCTTTGACCAGCAGTCGATGGGTCCTGCCTCCTCTGCTTGCCGCTCCAACGGCGGGAGGGGGTGAGGACCTCGGGCCTGCGTTCGGCGCTGCAATAAGGTCCCTAAAGTTCGAGATTGGTCAACTCGCAGCGACATTATGGTGGCTACGACGGTACTATTTGAATTGCGGAACAAGAATATAGTATACTCGTCTCCTCCTCCACCTCGTTAGCGGAGATCTCGCTGGTGGCATTGAGGACGACAGAAAATCATCCAAATCACTGTTGTCGTCGAGCGGTGGATCTCGTTCGGATCTACGCGTGTCACATGTTTGATGTTAGAAGATTTAGATCTATTTAAGAGATAAATGGCGACGGCTTCGGCTCTGGGGCGCCAGTTCTTAGGGCCACGTGCATGAAGTGATAGTGGTCGTTAAGTGGTCTAACGATCTCGATGTAATTTTCATTATATTTGAAATTCTGTGTACTTCTTGTGAACATCTATAACAGATCTTAATTTTATCTGCAAAAAAATAGAAAAATATAGATTAATTTATTCATTAAAGTTTCAGAAACATAACTTGTGAAAACATCCTCGTGTAGTGCCTTGGGAGGTTTCATTGCACACCACCAAATAAATATGTGTCATCGTGGTACATAAAATTTACAGTTTCATTGCACACTACCAAATGTGGAAGGTTCATTGCACATGTTTCTGTTCCTATTTTATAGGGCAGTACTACGCGTCCATTGGGAGATATTTTTCCAAAATCCTCCTGGTCCTCCTGCTGACACGTGTTCCTTCAAAATTCTAAAAATCCCGCTTTTGCTACAAACATACCCGCTTTTGCTATAATAGTCCCGTTTTTGCTATACGTAGAAAAAACGGTTCGGCCCAAAAATACAAAAATAGACTGGACCTCGCCGGAGATCTCGCCGGCGACCGTGCAGTAAGAAAGTTGTGCTAATGTAGCAAAACCGACTTCGCCAGAGACTCGCCGGAAAAAATGTCACTGGATACCTTGTAGCAAACAATTTATGCTATCGTAGAAAAAACAAAAAATGAGTGTAGCAACATGTTTTTTCTAATGTAGCAAAAGGGATATCGCCGAAGACATCGCCGGAGACTCTCATCGGAGAACTCGTAGCAAAACCATAGAGATTGGTTGTAGCAAAAAAGTTATACGAAAGTAGCAAAAAATATATATGAATATATAGCAAAATAATAAGCTAAGATAGCAAAACGTTCGTAGACAGAGACAAAGTAGCGACATCGGTCAACTCAAGTGCAAGCAATCTAAACTGTGGTAGCAACGTCGAACGTCGTACGGCCTGCAGCAAGAAGGGAACAAGCCATGGCAGAAGCTGTACGGGCGTCGCGCGGCAGGACGGAGGGCAGCGGGGTGGCGGCAGGCGGAGGGCGGCGGCGCACGACAGGGCAGAGGTAGCAAAGCTTGCTACTGTTGGTAGCAGCTCCGGCCCTAGGAAAACCAGTAGCGAGGGACGACGCTGTGCACCGGTGCGAAGGCGGAGCTGGGCGTCACCACCACCTACGCGGGAAGCACCTACTCGTGGCGGTACCACCACCTGTGTGGGAAGCACATGCTCGAGGCGACACCACCACCGCCCAAGCAGCCCAAGAGCACATGGGGAGATGGGGGAGGATGGCGCCGGAGATGGGGATCCAGGGGTGGTGGTGAGGGAGAAGTCCAGGGAAGTCGTCAACGGTGGGGGTGACCCGGGGGACCGGCGGCGGCGGGGGAGGGGGGCAGTGGTTAGCGGGGAGGACCGGAAGGATTTATGGAGTGAATAGGGAAAAAGACGAGCGCAAAGTAAAAGATGGGTAGAGAGATAAGACGTGGGCCCGCACAGGAGACGCGTCATGGCGGGGATGCCATCCCTCCAGGGGAGTCATATCATTTTCCTATTTTATAGTCCATCGACTAAAAAACTGGTGAAATAGAGTTACCTATTAGACGTCTTTTACAGTCGTTGTGCCGTTTGAACGTATCATCTCAGATATATGCGCGGCTAACGGGTAAGATCTTGATGGCCTGGGCGTTGCAGCCACCATCACAAGCACCACGTTTAATTTTTTTTCTTTGGGAACAACCATGATCAAAACCACAGGGTAGGACATGGTTAGTTTAATACTATGATTTTGTCAATAGTAGAAAACGGGCCTTCGGTTCGGGCCTTTAATCCTGACCGTGGTTGGGGCCAGGGCTAATGGTTCGAACCGGACGGTCCAAACCCCTCGAAACCATTTGTCCCGTCTCGTTAATTCCTATTTGTCTCGGTTTGAGATACAAAGCGGGACTAACGGGTTTGGGGTCTGCTGCGCGCTGCGGGCACCCCCATTAGTCCCGGTTTATATCTCAAACCAGAACAAATGGTCTGGCCCTATATATATACGGCTCCTCCTCTCACTCCTGTTTTTTAATGGTGGAAGGTGGTATGGGTTTGTGCTAGTTTTTTTATATGCACTAGAGGTGTTCGGTGAAATGCCCGTTAGAGTGATGCAACTTGAGATCAGACAAGACAAACATGATATGAGATGCTCAAGTCACACTTAAATTTTCTAATCTTTGTTTCTAAGTGTCCTAAAAGGTTAGCAACTATTTTCTCATTTAGACCGCGTGGTACTAATTTTAGCATCATGATTGCGTTTGATATAGTTGTATGATGCAGATGAGTCATCCATCGATGTATGGTGACCGGCGCTCTGGCGCTTACAGAGAAGGTGTGTGTTCTTTTCGCCTTGCGGACGAGACGAACAAGCGGCAGGATGGTTTTATGTATTGTCCATGTGCTGAATATCGGAGGCTCACACTTCCTCGAGAGTCATTCAGAGCCACCTGCTTCGGTACGGTTTTATGTCCGGAGTGTTTGGACCAAGCACGGAGAAAGAGGGTTTATGATGGAAGACATCGATGAAAAAGAGAACGATGATGACAACTACCGATCTATGTTTCCTGAATATGCTGATACCGCAATGGAAGACAATGAAGAAGGAGGTGAAGAACGGGCACCAGATGAGCCCGCTGATGATCTTGGTCGGGTCATTTCTGATGCAAAGCGAGGCCGCGACACAAAAAGGAGAGGTTGCAGTTCGAGCAAATGTTACAGGACCACAACAAATTGTTGCACCCAACTTGTAAAGATGGCCAGAAGAAGCTAGGTAGCACACTGGAATTGCTGAAATGGAAGACAGAGACCGGTGTGACTGACTCGGAATTTGAAAAGTTGCTGATACTAATGAAGAAGATGCTTTCAAAAAAGAACGAATTTCCCGTCAGTACGTATGAAGCAAAGAAACTTGTCTGCTCTCTAGGATTAGACGTGCAGAAGATACATGCATGCCCTAATGACTACATCCTCTACTGCGGTGAGAAGTACGAGAATATGGATAAATGCCCGGTATGCACTGCATTGCGGTATAAGATAAGAAAATATGACCCTGGTGATGTTGAGGGTGAGCCACTCAGGAAGAGGGTTCCTCCCAAGGTGATGTGGTATGCTCCTATAATACCACAGTTGAAACGTTCGTTTAGAAACAAAGAGCATGCCAAGTTGTTGCGATGGCATATGTAAGACCGTAAGCAAGACGGGATGTTGAGGCATCCTGCTGGTGGTCGACGGTGGATAAAAATTGAGAGAGACTTCTCAGACTTTGGTAATGACGCAAAGAACTTATGGTTTGTAACCCGACAATGACCTTGATGTGTACCTAAGGCCATTAGTTGATGAACTTTTACAGTTGTTAGCCAAACTAGGTGTACGTGTGTGGGGTGAGCACAAACATAACCTACGAGCGTTGCTGTTCGTAACCATTAATGATTGGTCTGCTCTTAGTAACATTTTAGGACAGACGAACAAGGGATTAAGTGTAACTGATGAGTTACTGATATATATATATAAACATGTGTAGTTTGTACTTGATCTGCTAGACATTCAAGTTGATAGGGGAATAGTTGAAGTTATGGACTCATTAAAGAGACACCTGGAAGATTCCCGCGGTATGAAGGACATGCTTCAGAGGTAATTTTCGCGCTATATTGGCCTCTTTCGTTGATTTCCTAAGATATCAGGTAATGAATAACTCATTCATTCATTTTATTTGTCGGGAAGGGTTTGGAACCTGTTCAAGCATGAGGTTACGGGTTCCTTTAGTAAGAAGCTGATATTTACTCCGGTCTCGATAAGTAGTACGTGATATGTCCGCGCATCTCTTTAATTCTTGTTTCAATACAATTATGATGCTAAATTATTATTTTGATTGAATTCTATTCTCGTAAAGTGCGTGAGGCATCCATCGAGGACGAATCTATGTGGATACTACGTTTGCAAGTTCATTCGCACGTTTACCACTAAGCTAAAATAATATAGAGTCGATGTAAGCAATACATTCACAACATCATTTTATTATCGTCACTTTTTGTTATCATAATTGATAATACATATTGATCTCCTTTTCTTATATAGTTCGAGAGCATGCGGGATCATCTCCTACCAGAGCAATGATACGTTACAAATGTATCTATAATTTTTTATGCTCCATGTTTGTTTTACACCAACTACTTTATATTTTGTCTATACTTTGTGGTATTTTTATGCATTTTCTGTAACTAACCTATTGACAAGATGACATAGTGCCAGTTCCTGTTTTCTGCTGTTTTTCTATTACAGGTTTTTACTAAAGGAAATATTCTCGGAATTGGACGAAACAAAAGCCAAAGTTCCTATTTTTACCGACACAACACGGAGTCCGAAGGAGAGACGAGGAGTCGCCGTGAAGAAACCACACCTGGTGGTCGTGCGGGCCCCCTGACCGCGCCGCCATAGGGTGTGGCCCCCTCGGACGTCCACCGACCTTGCCCCTTCGCTTATATAAGTCTCCCGAGGCAAAAACCCTAAGTACCAGATCAGTATTCCACGAAAAATTCCGTAGCCGCCGCCACCATCATTCCTAAATCGGGAGGGATTTGAAGCTCTTCCCGGCACCCTGCCGAAGAGGGGAGATCATCCCGAAGGCCTTCTTCATCACCATGCCTGCCTTCGGAGTGATGTGTGAGTAGTTCATCCTTGGACTATGGGTCCATAGCAGTAGCTAGATGGTTGTTTCTCCTATTTTTGTTACCATGTTTAGATCTTGTGAGCTGTCTATCATGATCAAGATCATCTTATTGTCATTCTACATGTTGCGTTTGTAGGGGTCCGATGGATATTCAGTACTATTTCAAATTGATTATTGTTCTATCATGTCTATGTTATTTGTGATCTTAAATGCTCTCCGTTGCTAGTAGTTACTCTGGACAAGTATTTGCTTATGACTCCAAGAGGGAGTATTTATGCTCGATAGTAGGTCCATGCCTCTAGTAATCTGGGAGAGTGATAAAAACTTCTAAGATTGTAGATGTGTTGTTGCTACTAGGGAGAAAACAACAATCCTTTGTCCAAGAGCAATTGTATTGTTTACATTACACACTTTGCTTAATGCAATTATCTGTTGCTTGCAACTTAATACCCGAGGGTTGTTCGGATGATATCTCGGAGGTGGATTATTAGTCATAGATGCAGTTGGATTACGGTCTATGTATCATGTTGTAATGCCCAAATGAATCTCATAGTGATCATCATGTCATGTACATGCATTGTTATGCATTTTCTATTTGTCAATATCCCCGCTGTAATTTGTTCCCCCAGCAGGTTATTTATCTTATGGAGAAAACAACTCTAGTGAACTGTGGACCCCGGTCCATTCCTTCCCATTGATATTTTATCTATTGTTTACTATTTACTTTCTGCAATTACCACAAGCAATTACTGTCTTCCATACTATATGTTTAATCCTTTGTTTTCGGCAAAACCAGTGAGCTTGGCAACCTCACTGTTAAGTTGGGGCAAAGTATTTTGGTTGTGTTGTGTGTAGGTTCCACATTGCTAGAAACACCTTCAGAAGTGGTTTTTTTTCTACTAGTGGTTCGATAACCTTGGTTCCATAACTGAGGGAAAACTTGCTGATGTGCTCATCATACCTTCCTCTTGGGGTTCCCAAAGGCTCTACATCAACCGAGCCAACATCAAGATTTTCTGGTGCCGTTGCCGAGGAGAAAGAAGATTTCTGCAAGGGGAGTCTCTCACTGCCAATCTCTTTACTTTGTTTTTGTTTTGCTTTGTTTGGTTTGCTTCTTTTTATCAAAAACACAAAAACATTAGTTCCTACTTTAGTTTCTATTTCTTTTATCTTGCTTTAATCTTGCAAAAAATAACTACTCCTGAAAACACTAAGTTGTGTGACTTCACTAGCACAGACAACAATGATTTCATTTGCGCACCTATTGCTCCACTTGTTCCTGAAGCTACTTTCAATGAAATTAAACCAGCTTTGCTAAACTTTAATATGAAAGAGCAATTTTCTGGTGTTAGTACTGATGATGTTGCTGCTCACCTTAATAATTTTGTTGAACTTTGTGAGATGCAAAAATATAAGGATGTAGATGGAGATATTATTAAGCTTAAATTGTTTCCTTTCTCTTTAATAGGAAGAGCTAAATATTGGTTACTCTCTTTGCCTAAAAATAGTTTTGATTCTTGGATTAATTGCGAAGATGCTTTCATTGGAAAATATTATCCTTTTGCTAAGATTATATCCATGAGAAGTGACATAATGAAATTTAAACAATTTGATAATGAACATGTTTCTCAAGCCTGGGAAAGAATGAAATCTTTAGTGAAGAATTGCCCCACTCATGGACTCACTACTTGGATGATTAAACAAACCTTTTATGTAGGACTGATTTTTTCTTCAAGGAATTTGTTGGATTTAGTTGCTGGAGGTACCTTTATTCCATCACTTTGGGTGTTGCAATAAAGCTCCTTGATAATATTATGATTAATTATTCTGAATGGCACACTGAGAGAGCTCCACAAGGTAAGGAGGTAAATTCTGTTGAAGAAACCTCCTCCTAGAGTGATAAAATTGATGTTATTATGTCTATTCTTGTTAATGGAAAAGCTCATATTGATCCAAATAATGTTCCTTTAGCTTCTTTTGTTGCTCAAGAAGAGCAAGTTGATGTGAACTTCATTGGAAATAATAATTTTAGCAACAATGCTTATGGTAGTAATAATTATAGACCATATCCTTCTAATAATGGTAATGATTATTTAAATTCCTACAACAAAAATAGAAGTGGACCCTCTGAACTTGAAGTCATGCTTAAGGATTTTATTAGTAAACAAACTACTTTCAATAAAACTACTGAGTAAAAGCTTGGAAAAATTGATGCTCTTGCTTCTAAAGTTGATAACCTTGCCTTTGATGTTGAACTTCTTAAATTAAAGGTTATGCCTCATGATGTTAAAGAAAGTAAGACATCGAATGCCATTCAAGTTAGAATTGATGAAAATGTTAGGATGCTAGCTGAATTGTAGGGTTCGCAGCATAGAAAACAAAAAATTTCCTACGATGGGAACAACTAAGTACCAAGATCTATCTACTAGATACAAGAAACGGGTGGATATACATCCATAGAATACATACCCTCGAAGACCGAATAGTGTTAACGAGGTTGTACTCGTGGATGATGTAGACGAACGCTTGCCGATCTCAAGATCGTGATGAAGTCCATCTAGTCCAGCCGGTCCAGCACGATCAAGTCCAGCACCTCAAAGCTGTGGTGCATCCGTGATCGCACACACGTACGGGTACCCCGACAACCTCCGCGCCCTCGCTCCAGCGAAGCAGCGGAAGCAACAAATCCTTCTAGAAAAAGCCACCAGGAACATGTATCTCGCTGATCCGAGACCATGGGGAAATTCTAAAGGGGGAGAGAGATCCTTCGCGAGGAGGTGTGCTTTGAGAGGAGGAGAGGGGGGCCTTTTATAGGGGAGAGGGGGGCACCCAAGGGGCATGGCGCCCATCCATGGGGGCTGCCCCCACCTCTTCCACATTCATGTGGGTGGATCTCCCACTCAAAATGAAAAGCCCCACTCCCATTAAAAAGCCTCCACTCAAAAATCCATTCACATGCATTAAATTTCCACCAAATTTAATGCAAGCTCTCATTTAAATAAAACTCTTTTATTTAATTATTCAGAATTTTTTTAATTACTTTAATTAACAAACATTCACATAAAACCCCTTGCTAGTATTCCATTTCACATGCAGAACCAGTTTCACCAATTTCAACCGAAACAGTTTCGGTGTCTAGTGAAATAAATTCTGCGCTTTCCTTTTCTTTTTCTGGCATATCATTTGCTCCGAATGGTGTCGGTATCCCTTAAGTGTGTCACCGTACGGTTCGCGAATAATGCGGACATGATCGAGACCCTTCTCCGATCAATAATCAGTAGCGGGACCTGGAGATCCATACTGACTCCCACACATTCAACGATGACTTCTGTGATCGTGTGAACCTTTTACGTTAGTATCTTAATCCCTTTGTTTCACGATATATTACATGTCCGAGATTCGATCATCGGTATATCCATACCTAGTTTGATCTCGTTACCAACATGCACTCTTTTCTCGTTCCCGTGATATAACATTCTAGTGATCAAATCACTTGCTTGCAAGCTAATCAATGTGATATCACCGAGAGGGCCCAGAGCATATCTATCCGTCATCGGGATGAACAAATTCCACTCTCGATCCATGGGTCTCAACATAACACTTTAGTAGTTCTGAAGCCATCTTTATAATCACCCAGTTACGGTGTGACGTTTGATGTCAACAAGAAACTCTTTCGGTGTTAGTGATTGACATGATCTCATGGTCTAAGGATTAGGATCACTTCGTAAGTTGTTATAGCAATGTAAACTCAATGACTTTGATCGTAATGCTATACTTCGGATGAATGTTCATCACATCATTACACTAATGTTGTGATCTCGTTATTAACAACATCCAATGTCCATGATCAGGAAACTTTGATTATCTTGTTAATCAACGAGCTAGTTTATAAGAGAGGCATAACTAGGAACTTCCTTTTTTGTTTATTAAACACACATGTATTAACTTTTCCGTATTAATACAATTATAGCATGCAAAATAAACATTTATCATAAATAAGGAATACGATAATAACCACTTTATTATTGCCTCTCGGGAATATTCCCTTCATGAATTGCATGCTAGGTGGGAAAGAGAAGATGAAATTTCTAGAAATAATAATATGACTAAGGTTTGTACCATTACCACCATTAGTGATGCTTAATTTTCAAATGCTAGCAAACATCTTACTATTAATGATAAAAGTTCTACTACCTTTAATGATAATTTTGATTTTGATCTTGATGGTTGCAATATTTCTGAAGTGATTATGTTCTTGCAAAATCTTTCTAGAAGTCCTAATGCTAGTGTTATGAATATGGCTTTCACAAAACATATTACAAATGCTCTCATGAAAATTAAAGAATAAAAACTGAAACATGAAGTTTCTATTCCTAGGAAATTAGAAGATGATTGGAAGCCCATCATTAATATGAAAGTGAATGATTTTGATTTCAAAGCTTCATGTGATCTTTGTGCTAGTGTCTCTATTATGCCTAGAAAAATTCATGATATGCTTGATTTACCACCATTGGAAGATTGTTATTTGGATGTCAATCTTGATGATAATGCTAAAATTAAACCTATGGGGAGAGTTAATGATGTTCTTATTATGATTAACCATACCTTTGTCCTGTTTATTTGTATGTTTTGGATGTTGAATGCAATGCTTCCAGTCCTATTATTTCGGAAAGACCTTTTCTTAAAACTATTGGTGCCACTATTAATATGAACGAAGGCACCATTAAATATCAATTCCCACTCAAGAAAGGTATTGAACACTTCCCTCGAAAAATAAAGAAGCTATCTTTTGACTCTCTTACTAGAACAAATTTTTATGTTGATGCTTCTTCATTCGAAAATACTTGATTCTTGCTTTCTGTGCCTAGCTGAAAGGCGTTAAAGAAAAGCACTCTTGGGAGATAACCCAATTTTTATTTTAGTAAGTTTTTATTTTATTGAGTCTTAGAAGTTATTGTCTCTGTAATAACCTCTCCTTATCCTTTTTGTTTGGTTTTTGTGCTAAGAATAGCCTCTAATGAGAGGGAAGCAAGATTTGGGGAAGGTGTTGTCCCGAAACAGATTTTTGTGCTTCGCTATAAAAAATTGTGAAAAACCACAGAATGTCGTATTGATCTAAAAAACATTGTGTACATTCCCCTGGTATTTACCCAACTTTCGTTAGTTTTGCACTTTTCGATTTGAGCAACATAAGATTTTCAAAAAAAAAACCAGTCTTTACCTGCAGGTCTGTTTTGACAGATTTCTGACATTATTTGCATTTGCCTCTTAAATCAATTTATTTTGAGTTCTTATTGATCACTTGAGCTTTTAAAAGGAATTGCTACACTAGCTTATGTTTTAATGGATGATTTACTTAAGTTGAAACTGAACCCAAAGGCTTATTGTCTTGAATACACTAATGTTGCAAATGAAGATTGTGTGAAGTTTTGTATGAAGGAAACTTTCAAGTGTAGGGAGAGAATGATGTGATGAGATGAAGTATGAAAAAAACTCAAGCTTGGGGGTGCCACCCGTGTCACCCCAATAAATATTCAAGAGGTAGAAGCGTCAAAGCTTGGGTATGCCCAAGACATCCCCTTCTTCATCAACAAAAATCACAGGTTTTCTTTCATGATACTATACTTTTTTTGCATTATGCACTATGCGTTGTTCTTGGAGCGTATTTGTTTTTGTTTTTAGTTTTATTTTGTTTTGTTTGCTATAATAAGTTGGCCGGACCCCAACACACTTCTTTTGGGGAAGTCACGCCCCGTTCTTCATTGCCTAGAACACTCTAGTTTTCACTCTTATTATTCTGCGAGTGTTCTCTTTTGCTAGCACTGCGTTTAGTTTTATTTTTCTTATTATTTTTGTTTAGAACTTCTTAGTTCGTCTTTGTAGTTAGGTGAGACATGCTCTCTGATCTTTATTGATTATTATCTTTGTGAGTTGTTTCAAATAAGTCGATTGGTGTTGGAAAAGAGTAGAATGTTTTATGCTTATGGTGGTACAAAAAGAGTTTGTTTTGACTGTGACTTACACTTTATCATGACATGTTAGATGTTGCTTTGACCATATGCTTAGTAATTATTGTTGTAGCATGACTTGTTTCAAACAATTGAGATTGCTTAATGTGTCATGAAAGAAGCATGTGTTGTTTTAGCATACAAAAGCATAATACTATAGTATTCTCCTCTGATGCCTTATTTGGGTTGACTTGGAACATGCTTACACTATGTTGTGACTATGAACCAGTCACATTAGCCTCTATGATCATTTAGTTTTTTACTTGTGATATCACTTTATGCTTTAATTAATAATGTTTTGTCGCTCTGCATGATTATGGCCATTATTGCTCTCTTAGTTGGTCGCTCCCAGTATTTTGCTAGCCTCCAGATATACTGAGTATGAGCTCTACTCGTGCATCCAACTCCCAAGAAACCAAGTTGTTGATACGTCCAAAACGTATCTACTTTTCCGAACACTTTTGCTATTGTTTCTCCTCTAAACTTGTGTGATTTGGATACAACTAACATAGACTGACGTTGTTTTCAGCAGAATTACATTGCTGTCTAGTTTTTGTGCAGAAAATCAACTATCAGGCAAGATCTCAGAAAATATGCCAAAAATCCTATTTTACCAGAAGACTCACGGAGCCAGAATACGAGACAGAGTAGGGCTCTGAGGGGCCCACACCCCCTATCACGCCGGCTGGGCCTGGCCGTGCCTGGAGGGTCTGTGGCCGCCTCAGGCACCCACTCGGCCTCCCTCTTCGCCTATAAGTTGCCTTCTGACCTAAAAACTCGGGGGCTCGATGTTTTTCCAGAAAGAGTTCCGCTGCATCGCCACCACTAGAATCCGCGATTCAGAACTAGAAACACCGTTCTGGCACCCTGTCGGGACAAGGAATTTGGAGAGGATCATCGCCATCATCATCGAAAATGCCTCTCCATCAACCATCCATGTTTTCCCCATCCATGAGTGAGTAATCCCCCGTTGGAGACTATGAGGATGGTAGGGATTGGATGAGTTCTATCATGTAATCGAATAAGATTGTTAGGACATGGTGCCTAGTATCTCTATTAGTGCTATTTGACTTTGTTGCAACTTGTTGTGCTTAATGCTTGTCACTAGGGCCCGAGTGCCATGATCTCAGATCTGAACTTATTATTGATTCATGATGATAGTATTGTTTGTGATCTTATCTGCAAGTTGTGTATACATATCATTGTACGGATCTAAAGACCCCGAAGTGACAGAAATTGTGTTCACGGAGTGTTAATACTTTGCTCCGGTGCTCTATTAAAAGGAGTATCTTAATTGCCAGTAGATTCCCTTAAGGCCCCGCTGCAACGGGCTGGCGGGATAAAAGATATTGTGCAAGTTCTCATTGCAAGCACATATGACTATATATGGAGCACATATCTATGATTGTTTAGTATTTGGATGTTTTATCTTACTTATCTGCAAATGCCTAGATCTTGAAGTTACATGAATAGTCTGTCCATGCAACGCCCGTCCATCCATCCCTATGCCTACCGCACTCATATCCTACTGTTTGCTATTATCGTTACTATTGCTCCTGTTCCACTGTCGCTGCTACTTTGCTATTTCTACTACAAAACTGTTGCTACTGATAAACTTCTGTGAGCAAGACTATTTCCAAATGCAGCTGAATTGACAACTTAGTTGTTTAGGCTTATAAGTGACAACAAGGGTAGGAACTAATTTTTTGTGTTTTTGATAAGAGAAAGCAAACCAAACCAAACTAAACTAATTTTTTTAGAGTTTTTGATAAAAGGAGGCAAACAAAACCAAGCAAAAACAAAGTAAAGAGAAAGGTTGTGAAGGACTCCCCTTGTGAAGCCGTCCTTAGCCTCCCCGGCAATGGCGCCAGAAAACAGCTTGATGCGCTCAGATTAATATAGAGCTTCGTTGTGAAGGACTCCCCTTGTGAAATCGTTGTTTCTACTTCCTTTGCTTTCAAGGACGAATGCTAGTTCCAATCTAATATGGTCTGCTTAGAAAGTATCGATCATCAAAACATTAAACATATGTTATATGTGATTTATCCCCAATTTTCTATGGATTGGCTAATAGTTTATGTTATAATTTAGTTCTGATTAGTCATTAACATTTGTTCTTTCTTTTTTTCAGTGTGGTTAACTGATTATGCTACATGGAAAGCCTGAATTCGATGCGAAGAAAAATTTAAGATAAAATGTAAACATTGTTATTTCTATGTGAATATTGTAATTGGGTACCGTTTGAAGCATTTATTTTTATTATCTCAACGTGTATATAAAAAAAGTAGCAAGGGCTCCAAATTTTAAGTTCGCAACGAGCACCTGAAATCTCAGAACTTGCCTGTCACTAATGTACCTTCTATCTTTCTCTGCAAATGCGTGTATCTAGACATATTTTATTCGGCAGGATTCCTAGAGTGTGTATTCAAAATTTTAAAAGCTAAAAAAAATCAACAACGGTACATGTCTTTCTCTTCATCTTTTAGACCAAAAATGCAACCTATACAAAATAAAAAATGGAAACGGCAATAAGATGCACTATATTTGGGGCTAATTCAATCAGAATTCAGAACTGAAGGTGCTCTGAATATTTAGTGTGTTTCAACGATTGTACAAAAAATAAGAGAGAATCAACAAGCAGCCTGTGTGGACTCTGAATTACGAACCTGTTCCGGAGAGCTACTGAATTCCTAAGCGAACAAGGTGCTACGATCGAGGAGGGCAACATGCGTAGATACACATGCAGCGGGCGGCTGGCTGCGGCGGCCACGCTGGGGCTTAGGGACGACGAGGCGTGGAAACGCGGAGGCCGGAGGTGAGTACCGCACTGTCGCAAGAAATCCTTCGTCGTTGTCATAAGCTGTTACGCCTCCAGCAGCTAGAGCTGACAAGAAGTCCGGTACCAAGAAGAGAGGCAAGGCTAGCAGAACCCCGAAGGAGCGGGTGAACGGGCTCCTTCGGAGAAGGTGGATATGTCAAAGTAGATGCAAGCATGAAGAGATATATGAACTTTTGCGCTCTCTCTCAACTATACCCCTTTTCCTGTAACTCTCTCTCTCTCTCTCTTAGACTCTCCTTTCCTCTCAAACTTGTATCCCAAAATTAGCCAGTTGTAGCCGATCTGAGACTAAATAAATCAAGTACTTTCTCCGATTTATATTAGTTTTTTTAAAATTGTCTAGATTTGGATGAATTTATACACTATTTAGTATTTCCTTCGGCCCATATTAATTGACTCAAACTGTAGACAAAGTAAAGCAAAGTAGATACTAAACAAATATGGAACATAAAAAATTATAGATACGTTTCCGACATATCAATATGCTCTATATATGGCTTAGTATATATCGCAGAAAAATATAGGACACTAGCAGTTAAGCGTTTTCGCTTGGGCCAGTCGACCAGATAAGGTCATTTTCATTTTTTTTATTTACAATTTAGATACTAGCATGTGTGTGTGCGCGCACTTTACCAGATCTAGCGACTTTCCTTCAGTCTTTCCCTACCATATCTTTTTGTCTCTTCATCTCGATCATAAATGGAGATTGAAGCAGGCGCGCCGTTACCCGTCGCCTCTAACCTCTGGTCTATGAGACCCTGGCACAGGGCTTAATAGGATTGATAGGATACCCATATGAACAAGTTACAATTTCTTTTTCGGAAAATCATCTGAAAAGAACTTCGAGGTTAAGCGTGCTTGTCTTGGAGCAATTTAAGGATGGGTGACTGACCCAGAAGGAGGTCCCGGGTGCGCATGAGTGAAGATAAAGTGCATAGAAAAGACAAGTGTTGATCTGTGGGTTAATCTAAAGATCTTATTAAGCTGCTAGGAATGCTCGCAAATCGTTGTTTCTACTTAATGCTAGTTCCAACCTAATATGGTCTGCTTAGAAAGTATCGATCATCAAAACATTAAACATATGTGATATGTGATTTATCCCTAATTTTCTACAGATTTGGCTAATAATTTATGTCATAATTTAGTTCTGATTAGTCATTAACATTTGTTTTTTCTATTTTTCAGTGTGGTTAACTGATTATGCTACATGGAAATCCTGGATTCGGTGCAGAAGAAAAATTTAAGGTAAAATGTAAATATTGTTATTTCTATACGAATATTGTAATTTTGTACGTTTGAAGCATTTATTTTTATTATTTCATACATGTATATAAAAAAAATAGCAACGGCTTCAAATTTTAGATTCGCACCGAGCACCCAAAATCTCAAAGCCAGCCCAGTCACTAATGTAATACTACCTTCTATCTTTTTATGCAAATGCATGTATCTAGACATATTTTATTCAGCAGGATTCCTAGAGTGTGTATTCAAAATTTTAAAAGCTCAAAAAATCAACAACGGTACATGTCTTTCTCTTCATCTTTTAGACCAAAAATGCAACCTATACAAAATAAAAAATGGAAACAGCAATAATATTTGGGGCTAATTCAATTAGAATTCAGAACTGAAGGTGCTCTGAATATTTAGGGTATTTCAACGATTGTAAAAAAAGAGAGAATCAACAAGCAGCCTGTGTGGACTCTCAATTATGAACCTGTTCTGGAGAGCTACCGAATTCCTAAGCGAATAAGGTGCTACGATCGAGGAGGGCAACACGCGTAGATACGCAGCGGGCAGCTGGCTGCGATGGCCGCGCTCGGGCTTGGGAACGACGAGGCGTGGAAACGCGGAGGCCGGAGGCAGGGACGGATCCAACATAGGTAAAGTATATATAAATGTATATCCAAATGTTTTTGCAACAAAAAATTTATAAAGTATACGATGTACATATGTATCAATTATGGTATTGTATAGCCTATATACACTGCATTTTCTTATCCAAATCAATTTCAAATCTCGAATTAGCAAATAGTAGGACCAAACAAAGAACTTATTTTTAGCCTTTTTTCCTTTATGGTTTGTGTTGGTTGAAATTTATACATCCGAAATTAAGTTTCTAGATCCGTCCATGGCCGGAGGTAAGTACCGCAGTGTCGCGAGAAATCCTTCTTCGTTGTCATAAGCTGTTACGCCTCCAGCAGCTAGAGCTGACAAGAAGTCCGGTACCAAGAAGAGAGGCAAGGCTAGCAGAACCCCGAAGGAGCGGGTGAACTGGCTACTTCGAAGAAGGTGGATATCCCAAAGTAGATGCAAGCATGAAGAGATATCTGAACTTTTGTGCTCTCTCTCAACTGTACCCCTTTTCCTGTAACTCTCTCTCTCTCTCGGACTCTCCTTTCCTCTCAAACTTGTATCCCAAAATTAGCCAGTTGTAGCCGATCTGAGACTAAATAAATCAAGTACTTTCTCCGATTTATATTAGTTTTTATTAAATTGTCTAGATTTGGATGAATTTATACACTATTTAGTATTTCCTCCTGCCCATATTAATTGACTCAAACTGTAGACAAAGCAAAGCAAAGTAGATACTAAACAAATATGGAACATAAAAAATTATAGATACGTTTCCGACATATCAATATGCTCTATATATGGCTTAGTATATATCGCAGAAAAATATAGGACACTAGCAGTTAAGCATTTTCGCTTGGGCTAGTCGACCAGATAAGGTCATTTTCATTTTCTTTATTTACGATTTAGATACTAGCATGTGTGTGTGTGCGCGCACTTTACCAGATCTAGCGACTTTCCTTCAGTCTTTCCCTACCGTATCTTTTTGTCTCTTCATCTCGATCAGAAATGGAGATTGAAGCAGGCGCGCCGTTACCCGTCGCCTCTAACCTCTGGTCTATGCGACCCTGGCACAGGGCTTAATAGGATTGATAGGATACCCATATGAACAAGTTACAATTTCTTTTTCGGAAAATCATCTGAAAAGAACTTCGAGGTTAAGCGTGCTTGTCTTGGGGCAATTTAAGGATGGGTGACTGACCAAGAAGGGGGTCCCGGGTGCGCACGAGTGAAGATAAAGTGCATAGAAAAGACAAGTGTTGATCTGTGGGTTAATCTAAAGATCTTATTAAGCTGCTAGGAATGCTCGCAAATCGTTGTTTCTACTTAATGCTAGTTCCAACCTAATATGGTCTGCTTAGAAAGTATCGATCATCAAAACATTAAACATATGTGATATGTGATTTATCCCTAATTTTCTACAGATTTGGCTAATAATTTATGTCATAATTTAGTTCTGATTAGTCATTAACATTTTTTCTTTCTATTTTTCAGTGTGGTTAACTGATTATGCTACATGGAAATCCTGGATTCGGTGCAGAAGAAAAATTTAAGGTAAAATGTAAACATTGTTATTTCTATACGAATATTGTAATTTTGTACGTTTGAAGCATTTATTTTTATTATTTCATACATGTATATAAAAAAATAGCAACGGCTTCAAATTTTAGATTCGCACCGAGCACCCGAAATCTCAAAGCCAGCCCAGTCACTAATGTAATACTACCTTCTATCTTTTTATGCAAATGCATGTATCTAGACATATTTTATTCAGCAGGATTCCTAGAGTGTGTATTCAAAATTTTAAAAGCTCAAAAAATCAACAACGGTACATGTCTTTCTCTTCATCTTTTAGACCAAAAATGCAACCTATACAAAATAAAAAAATGGAAACAGCAATAATATTTGGGGCTAATTCAATTAGAATTCAGAACTGAAGGTGCTCTGAATATTTAGGGTATTTCAACGATTGTAAAAAAAAAGATAATCAACAAGCAGCCTGTGTGGACTCTGAATTACGAACCTGTTCTGGAGAGCTACTGAATTCCTAAGCGAATAAGGTGCTACGATCGAGGAGGGCAACACGCGTAGATACGCAGCGGGCAGCTGGCTGCGATGGCCGCGCTCGGGCTTGGGAACGACGAGGCGTGGAAACGCGGAGGCCGGAGGTAGGGACGGATCCAACATAGGTAAAGTATATATAAATGTATATCCAAATGTTTTTGCAACAAAAATTTTATAAAGTATACGATGTACATATGTATCAATTATGGTATTGTATAGCCTACATACACTGCATTTTCTTATCCAAATCAATTTCAAATCTCGAATTAGCAAATAGTAGGACCAAACAAAGAACTTATTTTTAGCCTTTTTTCCTTTATGATTTGTGTTGGTTGAAATTTATACATCCGAAATTAAGTTTCTAGATTCGTCCATGGCCGGAGGTAAGTACCGCAGTGTCGCGAGAAATCCTTCTTCATTGTCATAAGCTGTTACGCCTCCAGCAGCTAGAGCTGACAAGAAGTCCGGTACCAAGAAGAGAGGCAAGGCTAGCAGAACCCCGAAGGAGCGGGTGAACTGGCTCCTTCGAAGAAGGTGGATATCCCAAAGTAGATGCAAGCATGAAGAGATATCTGAACTTTTGTGCTCTCTCTCAACTGTACCCCTTTTCCTGTAACTCTCTCTCTCTCTCGGACTCTCCTTTCCTCTCAAACTTGTATCCCAAAATTAGCCAGTTGTAGCCGATCTGAGACTAAATAAATCAAGTACTTTCTCCGATTTATATTAGTTTTTCTTAAATTGTCTAGATTTGGATGAATTTATACACTATTTAGTATTTCCTCCTGCCCATATTAATTGACTCAAACTGTAGACAAAGCAAAGCAAAGTAGATACTAAACAAATATGGAACATAAAAAATTATAGATACGTTTCCGACATATCAATATGCTCTATATATGGCTTAGTATATATCGCAGAAAAATATAGGACACTAGCAGTTAAGCGTTTTCGCTTGGGCCAGTCGACCGGATAAGGTCATTTTCATTTTCTTTATTTACGATTTAGATACTAGCATGTGTGTGTGTGTGCGCACTTTACCAGATCTAGCGACTTTCCTTCAGTCTTTCCCTACCGTATCTTTTTGTCTCTTCGTCTCGATCAGAAATGGAGATTGAAGCAGGCGCGCCGTTACCCGTCGGCTCTAACCTCTGGTCTATGAGACCCTGGCACAGGGCTTAATAGGATTGATAGGATACCCATATGAACAAGTTACAATTTCTTTTTCGGAAAATCATCTGAAAAGAACTTCGAGGTTAAGCGTGCTTGTCTTGGAGCAATTTAAGGATGGGTGACTGACCCAGAAGGGGGTCCCGGGTGCGCACGAGTGAAGATAAAGTGCATAGAAAAGACAAGTGTTGATCTGTGGGTTAATCTAAAGATCTTATTAAGCTGCTAGGAATGCTCGCAAATCGTTGTTTCTACTTAATGCTAGTTCCAACCTAATATGGTCTGCTTAGAAAGTATCGATCATCAAAACATTAAACATATGTGATATGTGATTTATCCCTAATTTTCTACAGATTTGGCTAATAATTTATGTCATAATTTAGTTCTGATTAGTCATTAAAATTTGTTTTTTCTATTTTTCAGTGTGGTTAACTGATTATGCTGCATGGAAATCCTGGATTCGGTGCAGAAGAAAAATTTAAGGTAAAATGTAAACATTGTTATTTCTATACGAATATTGTAATTTTGTACGTTTGAAGCATTTATTTTTATTATTTCATACATGTATATCAAAAAAATAGCAAGGGCTCCAAATTTTAGATTCGCACCGAGCACCCGAAATCTCAAAGCCAGCGCAGTCACTAATGTAATACTACCTTCTATCTTTTTCTGCAAATGCATATATCTAGACATATTTTATTCAGCAGGATTCCAAGAGTGTGTATTCAAAATTTTAAAAGTTAAAAAAAATCAACAACGGTACATGTCTTTCTCTTCATCTTCTAGTCCAAAAATGCAACCTATACAAAATAAAAAATGGAAACAGCAATAATATTTGGGGCTAATTCAATTAGAATTCAGAACTAAAGGTCCTCTGAATATTTAGGGTATTTCAACGATTGTAAAAAAAAGAGAATCAACAAGCAGCCTGTGTGGACTCTGAATTACGAACCTGTTCTGGAGAGCTACTGAATTCCTAAGCGAATAAGGTGCTACCATCGAGGAGGGCAACACGCGTAGATACGCAGCGGGCAGCTGGCTGCGGCGGCCGCGCTCGGGCTTGGGAACGACGAGGCGTGGAAACGCGGAGGCCGGAGGCAGGGACGGATCCAACATAGGTCAAGTATATATAAATGTATATCCAAATGTTTTTGCAAAAAAATTTTTATAAAGTATACGATGTACATATGTATCAATCATGGTATTGTATAGCCTATATACACTGCATTTTCTTATCCAAATCAATTTCAAATCTCGAATTAGCAAATAGTAGGACCAAACAAAGAACTTATTTTTAGCCTTTTTTTCCTTTATGATTTGTGTTGGTTGAAATTTATACATTCGAAATTAAGTTTCTAGATCCGTCCATGGCCGGAGGTAAGTACCGCAGTGTCGCGAGAAATCCTTCTTCGTTGTCATAAGCTGTTACGCCTCCAGCAGCTAGAGCTGACAAAAAGTCCGGTACCAAGAAGAGAGGCAAGGCTAGCAGAACCCCGAAGGAGCGGGTGAACTGCCTCCTTCGGAGAAGGTGGATATCCCAAAGTAGATGCAAGCATGAAGAGATATCTGAACTTTTGCGCTCTCTCTCAACTGTACCCCTTTTCCTGTAACTCTCTCTCTCTCTCTGACTCTCCTTTCCTCTCAAACTTGTATCCCAAAATTAGCCAGTTTTAGCCGATCTGAGACTAAATAAATCAAGTACTTTCTCCGATTTATATTAGTTTTTTTAAAATTGTCTAGATTTGGATGAATTTATACACTATTTAGTATTTCCTCCTGCCCATATTAATTGACTCAAACTGTAGACAAAGCAAAGCAAAGTAGATACTAAACAAATATGGAACATAAAAAATTATAGATACGTTTCCGACATATCAATATGCTCTATATATGGCTTAGTATATATCGCAGAAAAATATAGGACACTAGCAGTTAAGCGTTTCGCTTGGGCCAGTCGACCAGATAAGGTCATTTTCATTTTTTTTATTTATGATTTAGATACTAGCATGTGTGTGTGTGTGTGTGCGCACTTTACCAGATCTAGCGACTTTCCTTCGGTCTTTCCCTACCGTATCTTTTTGTCTCTTCGCCTCGATCAGAAATGGAGATTGAAGCAGGCGCGCTGTTACCCGTCGCCTCTAACCTCTGGTCTATGAGACCCTGGCACAGGGCTTAATAGGATTGATAGGATACCCATATAAACAAGTTACAATTTCTTTTTCGGAAAATCATCTGAAAAGAACTTCGAGGTTAAGCGTGCTTGTCTTGGGGCAATTTAAGGATGGGTGACTGACCAAAAAGGGGGTCCCGGGTGCGTACGAGTGAAGATAAAGTGCATAGAAAAGACAAGTGTTGATCTGTGGGTTAATCTAAAGATCTTATTAAGCTGCTAGGAATGCTCGCAAATCGTTGTTTCTACTTAATGCTAGTTCCAACCTAATATGGTCTGCTTAGAAAGTATCGATCATCAAAACATTAAACATATGTGATATGTGATTTATCCCTAATTTTCTACAGATTTGGCTAATAATTTATGTCATAATTTAGTTCTGATTAGTCATTAACATTTTTTCTTTCTATTTTTCAGTGTGGTTAACTGATTATGCTACATGGAAATCCTGGATTCGGTGCAGAAGAAAAATTTAAGGTAAAATGTAAACATTGTTATTTCTATACGAATATTGTAATTTTGTACGTTTGAAGCATTTATTTTTATTATTTCATACATGTATATAAAAAAATAGCAACGGCTTCAAATTTTAGATTCGCACCGAGCACCCGAAATCTCAAAGCCAGCCCAGTCACTAATGTAATACTACCTTCTATCTTTTTATGCAAATGCATGTATCTAGACATATTTTATTCAGCAGGATTCCTAGAGTGTGTATTCAAAATTTTAAAAGCTCAAAAAATCAACAACGGTACATGTCTTTCTCTTCATCTTTTAGACCAAAAATGCAACCTATACAAAATAAAAAAATGGAAATAGCAATAATATTTGGGGCTAATTCAATTAGAATTCAGAACTGAAGGTGCTCTGAATATTTAGGGTATTTCAACGATTGTAAAAAAAAAGATAATCAACAAGCAGCCTGTGTGGACTCTGAATTACGAACCTGTTCTGGAGAGCTACTGAATTCCTAAGCGAATAAGGTGCTACGATCGAGGAGGGCAACACGCGTAGATACGCAGCGGGCAGCTGGCTGCGATGGCCGCGCTCGGGCTTGGGAACGACGAGGCGTGGAAACGCGGAGGCCGGAGGTAGGGACGGATCCAACATAGGTAAAGTATATATAAATGTATATCCAAATGTTTTTGCAACAAAAATTTTATAAAGTATACGATGTACATATGTATCAATTATGGTATTGTATAGCCTACATACACTGCATTTTCTTATCCAAATCAATTTCAAATCTCGAATTAGCAAATAGTAGGACCAAACAAAGAACTTATTTTTAGCCTTTTTTCCTTTATGATTTGTGTTGGTTGAAATTTACACATCCGAAATTAAGTTTCTAGATCCGTCCATGGCCGGAGGTAAGTACCGCAGTGTCGCGAGAAATCCTTCTTCATTGTCATAAGCTGTTACGCCTCCATCAGCTAGAGCTGACAAGAAGTCCGGTACCAAGAAGAGAGGCAAGGCTAGCAGAACCCCGAAGGAGCGGGTGAACTGGCTCCTTCGAAGAAGGTGGATATCCCAAAGTAGATGCAAGCATGAAGAGATATCTGAACTTTTGTGCTCTCTCTCAACTGTACCCCTTTTCCTGTAACTCTCTCTCTCTCTCGGACTCTCCTTTCCTCTCAAACTTGTATCCCAAAATTAGCCAGTTGTAGCCGATCTGAGACTAAATAAATCAAGTACTTTCTCCGATTTATATTAGTTTTTTTTAAATTGTCTAGATTTGGATGAATTTATACACTATTTAGTATTTCCTCCTGCCCATATTAATTGACTCAAACTGTAGACAAAGCAAAGCAAAATAGATACTAAACAAATATGGAACATAAAAAATTATAGATACGTTTCCGACATATCAATATGCTCTATATATGGCTTAGTATATATCGCAGAAAAATATAGGACACTAGCAGTTAAGCGTTTTCGCTTGGGCCAGTCGACCAGATAAGGTCATTTTCATTTTTTTTTTATTTACGATTTAGATACTAGCATGTGTGTGTGCTTGCACTTTACCAGATCTAGCGACTTTCCTTCGGTCTTTCCCTACCGTATCTTTTTGTCTCTTCGTCTCGATCAGAAATGGAGATTGAAGCAGGCGCGCCGTTACCCGTCGCCTCTAACCTCTGGTCTATGAGACCCTGGCACAGGGCTTAATAGGATTGATAGGATACCCATATGAACAAGTTACAATTTCTTTTTCGGAAAATCATCTGAAAAGAACTTCGAGGTTAAGCGTGCTTGTCTTGGGGCAATTTAAGGATGGGTGACTGACCAAGAAGGGGGTCCCGGGTGCGCACGAGTGAAGATAAAGTGCATAGAGAAGACAAGTGTTGATCTGTGGGTTAATCTAAAGATCTTATTAAGCTGCCAGGAATGCTCGCAAATCGTTGTTTCTACTTAATGCTAGTTCCAACCTAATATGGTCTGCTTAGAAAGTATCGATCATCAAAACATTAAACATATGTGATATGTGATTTATCCCTAATTTTCTACAGATTTGGCTAATAATTTATGTCATAATTTAGTTCTAATTAGTCATTAACATTTTTTCTATTTTTCAGTGTGGTTAACTGATTATGTTACATGGAAATCCTGGATTCCGTGCAGAAGAAAAATTTAAGGTAAAATGTAAACATTGTTATTTCTATACGAATATTGTAATTTTGTACGTTTGAAGCATTTATTTTTATTATTTCATACATGTATATCAAAAAAATAGCAAGGGCTCCAAATTTTAGATTCGCACCGAGCACCTGAAATCTCAAAGCCGCCCAGTCACTAATGTAATACTACCTTCTATCTTTTTCTGCAAATGCATGTATCTAGACATATTTTATTCAGCAGGATTCCTAGAGTGTGTATTCAAAATTTTAAAAGCTAAAAAAAATCAACAACGGTACATGTCTTTCTCTTCATCTTTTAGACCAAAAATGCAACCTATACAAAATAAAAAATGGAAACAGCAATAATATTTGGGGCTAATTCAATTAGAATTCAGAACTGAAGGTGCTCTGAATATTTAGGGTATTTCAACGATTGTAAAAAAAAGAGAGAATCAACAAGCAGCCTGTGTGGACTCTCAATTATGAACCTGTTCTGGAGAGCTACCGAATTCCTAAGCGAATAAGGTGCTACGATCGAGGAGGGCAACACGCGTAGATACGCAGCGGGCAGCTGGCTGCGATGGCCGCGCTCGGGCTTGGGAACGACGAGGCGTGGAAACGCGGAGGCCGGAGGCAGGGACGGATCCAACATAGGTAAAGTATATATAAATGTATATCCAAATGTTTTTGCAACAAAAAATTTATAAAGTATACGATGTACATATGTATCAATTATGGTATTGTATAGCCTATATACACTGCATTTTCTTATCCAAATCAATTTCAAATCTCGAATTAGCAAATAGTAGGACCAAACAAAGAACTTATTTTTAGCCTTTTTTCCTTTATGGTTTGTGTTGGTTGAAATTTATACATCCGAAATTAAGTTTCTAGATCCGTCCATGGCCGGAGGTAAGTACCACAGTGTCGCGAGAAATCCTTCTTCGTTGTCATAAGCTGTTACGCCTCCAGCAGCTAGAGCTGACAAGAAGTCCGGTACCAAGAAGAGAGGCAAGGCTAGCAGAACCCCGAAGGAGCGGGTGAACTAGCTCCTTCGGAGAAGGTGGATATCCCAAAGTAGATGCAAGCATGAAGAGACATCTGAACTTTTGCGCTCTCTCTCAACTGTACCCCTTTTCCTGTAACACTCTCTCTCTCTCTCTCTCTCTCTCTCTCTCAGACTCCTTTCCTCTCAAACTTGTATCCCAAAATTAGCCAGTTGTAGCCGATCTGAGACTAAATAAAGGGAAATGATACCCCTTCCCCGGGGATAGATGATTTGCATTCTCCGGTTCGGTGTATCGCGTGCGTGACGCAGTCAAGTCTCACCACGTGCCGCCTGCCTTTTATCTTCTCCAACCGTGTGCTCGCCGCCGGCCTTCTGCTGCCGCCACGTGCCAACGCCAAGGTCCTTCGCGCGTCGCCGGGATCTCCGCCGCTGCCGGCCTCCCGTCTCTCGCCGCTAGGCACCTTTCCCTTCTGCTAGGAGCTCGAAGCCCTCATCTCCCTCATCCCCGAGCCAGCCAGCCTCTCTCCCATCTGGGCCGCTCGCCCGGCGTCCATGGCTACGGGCCGCCTCATGTCCCTATATTCCCGGCTCTCCTTCGCTGCACAGCTGCGCGACGCCGCCTCATGTACCCTTCTTCCCGACTCTGCTCCGCCGCACAGCCGCGCGCCGGCGTTGTTCCCTATATCCTTCGTTGTACTTGAACCATGGCCAGTGCTCGGTGCAGGTGAGGATGAGGGCGTGGTGGCGGCTGTACTCAAACCACGGCTAAGCTGCTTGTCATTTTCTGCATCATTTTTTTTGCTACAATGGCTCTATAATTTTGGGACACAGATGAAATTATTTTGCTACATACGATTTTGTGGGATTTCGCAAAATACGAACAAATGTTTGCACAAATATTTTGCTATAAATTTTGCTACAATAGTTTTGTTGTTTTGCTAACATAGTATATTGGTTTTGCTACTAGATCTCTGGTGAGGTCTCCATCGACATCGGATTTGCTATAATAGAGTATTTTATTTGCTACGTGCATTTTATGGTTTTGCTATAATTATTTTTGCTACACGATCTCTGGCAAGGTGTACCGGCGAGTCTCCGGCGAGGTCGGATCTCCTACATTAGCAAAGTCGTATTTTGCTTCATTCGTATAATTATTTTGCTATATCAGTTTTCTAAATTTGCTACATTAGCATAATTATTTTGCTATATCAGTTTTCTAAATTTGCTACAATAGCGCAAACTTCTTGCTACGGGGTTTCTGATGAGGTCTCTGGCGAGAGTCTCCGGCGAAGTCGGTTTTGCACAATTAGGACATTTTTTTTGCTACACGGTCGTCGGCGAGGTCTCCGGCGAAATCTCCGACGAGGTCCAGTCTGTTTTTCTATTTTCTGGACTCAACCGTTTTTTGCTACATGCAGCAAAAGCGGAATAATATATAGCAAAAAAGGGACTTTCTGTAGCAAAAGCGGAATTTTGATCAAAAAAGAGGACACGTGGTTGGCTGGGAACCCGGAGGATAAAAACACAAATCCTCCGGGAGACGCGTATTACTATCCCTAAATAAATCAAGTACTTTCTCCGATCCATATTAGTTTGTTTAAGTTGTCTAGATTTGGATAAATCTAGACACTATTTAGTATATAGGTGCATCCAAATTTTGACAAATTTAAATTAACTAATTTGAATTGGTGGAAATAATAGAAAGGGAGGGCATAACATAAGATGTTGCCTAGGCTTAGGGTTCGATCACCGGTGATGGCCAGGGGAGTCAGGCGGCGATCGGGAGGAGAGGTGAACGACTAAAATTCTGCGTTGTCTAGTCTGGGCGTGTGCATAGAGCTAATTGGGCTAGAGTTATCTGGGCCACATAAATATAGGTGGGCTTTTTCCTGATTTGGACGTGAATACTCTGCCGTGTCTCCGACTGAACTGAGAAATATCATTCCACTAAAAAAACTGACAAATATCACCAGGTGCTCAACATTTGGTTGGAAGGATCTTCAGTTAATAAAAGTGCATCTTTTTTTTCCCGGGTAATAATAGTGCATCTTTGAAGCAAGAACAAGGCCTAAATAATGATGTGTAGTGTCTAGCGAATTGATGAATTTGAGGTGACAATAAGGATTCCTTCTTTTATGTGTTTTGTACCTATTCTTGTGCACGGGTGAATTTCCATTTTGTATCTGAGAATGAATATATGCAAACTAAAAATTGTTAAAGAACCTATTAGTCGTACACGTGTTAGCTAAGGAATTGTAACCTACCACATAATTATTTATAAGGTGTGGTGCTTAGCAGATAAACTTTGTTAGTGTATGTTAGCCCGTGTGTTGTACCATCGATTAGATATGGATCGCCCCTTGTATTTCTCTCGATAGTTCCCTATCGTCTATATAACACGGAGGCCACCCGAGACAAAAGGGTATGGATTAAACCAAAATAACTCTAGAAGTTACATGGTATCATAGCTAGACTTTCTAAAATATACCTAGACATGTCTGACGAGTCTTCTTACTTCTCTTCCTCTTTGCACGCGAACTTTCTCGTCGATTCATTGGTGATGGAGAAGCTGACCTGGGAGAAATTCCTGCTATGGGAGATGCAGGTTCTTCCGGCCATCCGCAGAGCCCAACTTGAGGTCTTCATCAGAGGGGAGAAGTCGGCACAGCCCAAAACCCACACCATTAGCAAAGGGGAGAAAGGGCGAGACGGCCCGAAAAACCAAACCCATCCTATGTCGCATATGTAAACTAGGATTAGCACATTCTTTCCCACCTCATTAATTCTTTCTAGAGGAAGGTGTTGGTTTCTGTTGTACGTCTGAAGACATCCACAATTGTTTGGAAGGCGGTCAAGACGATGTTCGCAGCTCAATCTTGGGCCAGGATCGCCAATCTACGGGTGTTGTTGACCAAGACCAAGAGGGAGATGTTCCCCTCTGCCCAGACGTACTTCACCAGGATGAAGGGCGTGGCCAATTCGATCGCCGTTGTAGGCCGCAACATCAACGAGGACGAGTTGGTGGAGTGCATCCTTGCTGGCCTCAATGACAATCTTCGCAGCCATTGGAAACGGGGCCGACTCAGCCTCGCTATCTCTACACCCACGCAGATGGTTATGAGAACCGGATGCAGCTCCTCATCGACAATAGCGGAGGATACAACTCCTCTGCCAACACGTCAGGATGTGGCCATGGTGGTGGCAACTACCGTTGTGGCCATGGAAGCGGCGCACCGCGTGGATGCGGAGGATGAGGATGACGCCAACACCATCAACTCCTACAACTTTGACACCAACCGGTACGAGAACACGGGCGGCACTGGCAACATCACCAGTGAGCTTGACAAGCTCACCATGAAAGAGAAGTACATTGGTCCTGATCAAGTGCACACGGCCAATAGAGTGGGGGTATGAATATTTTCTCAAAATAAGCTTTCGCCCCTCTTTATAAACAAAGCCAAACGGGCAAAGCGAAACATAGTGATGAGGGAATCCTCTTACAAGCAGATCAAAGATAAACAACAAAAACAAAGAAGCAACGAGCTTGCCACCGAAGAAGCCGTAATACAAAGGAAACCTAAGCTCCATGACGACGCCCCCAAGAAGGTCACGATGCAACAAGCTTCACCGCCGCCAAGACCACAGAGGTCTAGGATTTTCACCCGGAGTGCTAATGTGGAGAGGGTAGACACAATGACGCCCTCAAGAGGGTCACGACACCCACATGTGTCATCGTCGTTGGCGCCGGAGCGCTAGGATTTCACCCGAAAAAACCCTAGCCACACTTGGTACCTCGACCTACAAGCCGACGCCAAGCCGAGCTTCCAACACGCGATCTAGGCATTGGCCATGTCGAGGCACCGCCAACACCAGGAGCCCCCGACGCCCTCTCCCCGCCACCCTCATGGCGCCAAGAGACGACCATCACCACTGCCACATCGCCCGCCGTCGAGCCGACCGTGCAGTCCACCTTCCGGGGCCGCCGCCGCCCTCAAGAGGTATGAATATTTCCCACGTTGGTCATTCATTTGTTCGAATCATGTCTTCCAATTTGCATCTTAAAAATGTTCTCCATGTTTCCAATACAAAGAAAAATCTTGTCTCCATTTATCATCTTACTGAAGACAACAATATTTTTGTTGAATTTTACCCGTGAAAATTTCTATGTTAAGAACGAGACAAAAAAGAAGGTGTTGCTTCAAGGGAGATGCTCCGCGAGAGGCCTCTATCCTTTGATTCCGCCGCGTGCATACGAAGTAGCAGGTTACAAAGAATCAAGAAAACTTTAAGGAAAAACACATCTACGTGCATGCACACATTCACTACGCACGAAAGGTAATTTTGTATGTTTCCGATTTTTACTATTTATTTTAATTTTATTATTTTTATTACGTAGATCCAGGAGTACGACGAGTTCTGGCCAATATTCTATCGAGAATCCGAGGGCCTGTTTGATTCATAGGATAGAAAAAACATGGAAATAGGAAAAACATAGGATTGCAATGTCATGCCCACTTCATTCCTATAGGAACCCATATGGTAGAAAGTTTGTTTGATTCCATTAAAGGAAAAGCAAATGATTTTAAAAAAGAGGTTTGAGTGGATGTTATATTTCCTATGCAATCTAGTACAAAGGATTACCTAGGAAAATTTCCTATAGGAATCAATCCTACAAATCAAACAACCATCATAGGAAAATTTCCTATATGATTTAATCCTTTAAGTTTCCTATATAAATCCTTTGAATCAAACATGCCCCGAGTATTCTCACCTCCGCCCCGGAGTTCTAGTGCACACGTACGGTATAGACTTGATGCATGTTTCGAGCAGGCATACATGTCTCGAGCGGTACATAGAAACAAACAAATAATAATCTGGATCGGCGGTAGAATTTTCCTCCGCAGCACGACCGGGCCCCATTCTAATCGATGCGGCGCAGTACTCCGTACCGGCTTCCGTCCAAGTTTTTCTCCTTTTCCGTAGCTCGTTTTCCCCACTTTAGCCGGACATGCGGGCCCCCGTCAAAAGGAAAAAGCGTACCTACGCCGCAAGTCTCGCTGACACGGCGACCCGCAAGGTTTTGGGTCCGCAAGGCAGCGACGTTTCCGAGTAGCGGGCTGCGTCCACTATCTCCGCTAGGCAACGCGGCGCCGAGCCATCGCCGGTTCGGACGGCGGCTAATTTTTTTTAAATAATACATTTTTTTTATTCATTTTCACAAATAATACGCAAAACTGAAAATTTTCAAATCTGTATGTCCGTCGTCCGTTGAACGGACGACAGAGTGAGTCGTTGCTTGAACGGACGACAGAGTGGGTCGTCCCTTGAACAGACGACAGGGCGTGTCGTCCTTTGACAAGACGACTACCCAGTGCTCCCGCCGCTACATAATCTTCGCTAAATAATCGTCCGCTCGGCAATCCTTCGCGCCGATTTTTTCCGCCGGTACTCCCCGCCATTTTTTCCCGCCGTTACTCCCGGCAAATTTTTCACGCCAGTAATCCCTGCCCTTTGTTCCCGCCACGACTTCCCGCCCTCTTTTTCCCGCCATGACTTCCCGCCCTTTTTTCCCGCCTATTCGGTTCGGTGCCTCTATAAATCCGGGCAACGGGATGTATCCTTTAACCCAGTTCATCTCTTCCTCCTCTTACTCTCTCATTTCCCTCTCTCCTTTTGCTCTCGCATTTTCCTCCACTCCTCTCCACTATGACCGACGCGTCTCCCTGGCCTGTAGATATGTCCATTGGGCTTTTCTTCATAGCCAGAACTGTTGAGATAGGCCATAAACCAGCCGACTGGGATATGTTGGTATCGAACCATGATGCTCTCGTTACACTTGGTAAGTCACTTTATCTAAGAGGGTGGAAACTGAAGACCCCAAATCAGGTACGAGCAGAGCTTCTCAGGATCAAGGCAAGGTGGGACAAGCTCACCTTCAAGAGTGAAGCTCGCATGATGGAGGTGGCTAATACACCTTGGTCCTGGATAGAAGAAAGCGAAGATGAGGATGATATCTTCATGCCGCCACCGGTTGGAAGCAAGGCAAGAGCTGAGTGGGACAAGAGACAGGAGAAGAAGAAAGAGCAGGCCAAGAAGAGTCAAGCTGACATGACGGAGCAGGTTGTGGCACGTAGGGCCTGGATAGAAGAGAGCGAAGATGAGGATGATATCTTCATGCCGCCACCCGTTGGAAGCAAGGCAAGAGCTGAGTGGGACAAGAGGCAGGAGAAGAAGAAATCGCAGGCCAAGAAGAGCAAGTGCGAGGGATCGTCCAAGGGAAAGGGCGAGGCATCATCGAAGGGAAAGGGAAAGGCATCATGCTAGGGATAGATAGGACTCTTATTTATGTACCGCAAGTTATGTTGAACTATGTTGCAAGTTATGTTGAGTAGTTTGTCGAATAAAATCATGAAATAATAGAACGATGTCTCATACATAGATAGGTAAATGACTGATACATAAGTAGATATCACTAGTGTCGACGACGAGGTGGCGGAGGCCTCGGTGTACTCCATCCATATCTGTGGGGTGGAATCACATCACGGCGAGGTGCAGTTGACCCTTCACCTTGATCCTGTGTATTCTGTGTGGGGATAGGTGGTGGAGTACCTTGCTGATACTGACTAAACCAGTCTACCTGCTCGTGCTGTGTCTGCTGATGACGGTCGTCAGTACTGTCCCATGTAACGGAGTCTCCTGCTAGTGTACAAGAAATTAAGTACTGAACAATGACATACTGCATCTAATAATAGTAGGAAGGGACACGCTTACCCTGAGGATGAGATTGTGGTCGATAATCAAAGTCCATGTAGGGGATCGGCTGCTGATACTGCCATTGTTCGAAAGTAATCTGGTTCTGCTGCAACTGGTCGAAAGTAAACTGTGATTGCTGCCACCCCGAGCCTCCAGCCTGGTCTGGAGGTGGTGCTCTCGGCGGCGCCTGCTGTGAGAGTCGTGGACGAGGACCGTGGCGGAGTGGTGGAGAAATATGCTCCTCGTGCCGTCCCGATCCTCCAGCATGGTCTGGAGAAGTGGCTGCTCCATGGATCGACGTGGGGCGCGCTCCTCCACCGAGTGACGCGGTGGGCGCTGCTGTGTGGATCGACGTGGGGCGCGCTCCTCCACCGAGTGACGCGGTGGGCGTTGTGCTTCTCGGTTTTGAACGACGTCTGAGACGCTGGTGCACGTGATGGCCGCGTAGATACGCCGCAGCTTCTCCTCGACCCGCCGGGCAAAGGACTGAACCTGCTGACGGGGCACAAGAGGAACGGACGAAAGCGATCGTCCGTACTGAGCCACCTCAGTCTGTAGCTCCCACGTCATGTCGGCCTGCATTTTTCTCATAGTTAGGTATGCACTACATAGGCACTCATGTTTATTATGCTCTAAATAAAGTACTTACCGCTGACTGTCTGGACTCCAGTGTTGACTGGCTAGGGTATATCTCATCGTCATGTGCGTGTGGAATGGGACGTAGCCGTGTCATCGACATGTACCTCTGTAGGTATCCATGGAATAGCTCCATATCAAACGGGCCAGCGTGCCACACTTGTGTTGGTGCATTCTGCCACTCGTTGACGTAAATCCCCACCCGTTGGAGCCATTGAGTGGCAGTCTTGCTACTTCTCCGAGAGTACCTGTCATTAGAATTTGTTAGACCATCATTAAAGAACATAGATGAAGTATAAGATGCATTCCTTATGTACATATATTTACTTACGCGTGCACGACATCTGGAAGGGGAACATCCGGACGCGGGGGATCTACCATCTGGCAAAGACCAAACTGTCGCATGACCCTCTGTTGAGACATCTCCTCAACTTGGCAATCAAAGATGATCTTGGATGTAGTCAGCCAGTACTCTCGATCTCTAGTGCACATAATAGATATTCCTCCAGGATATCGTGCGTGTCGTGTCTGCAGGGTGTACGGCTCCCAAATCACGACATCCTCTTTCAGTGTGTCGAACTGCTCGCTGAACGATGGATAGCATCTAACGACTTGCTCTCCCGCGAAACGACACTGCATGACAAAATAGTTGTTAGTAACTTTCATATTGTAGTACCAGAAGTGCAATTTATTAAGACATTACACTGACCTTGCGACGGGTCCAGTGAGTGCCAAATGTAGGCAAATCAATTTGCTCTTCGTCGAACAGCAGGTCAGATTGGTAGACAATTGTTTCATGTTCCTGGTTGCCGACTATTTGGTTGACACTTACATCTGGACGGCCGATAGGGAACCTCTCCCACGACCACAGTTGCAGCAACAATGGACATCCTAGCAAGGCAGAACTGTCCTTGGTTAACTGGCAAGCATTGCACATACCTCGGTACGTAGCTGCTAAGACAGCTGAACCCCAACTCCACTGTGTGCATTCTTCCTGGCACGTCGCCTCCGCGATCCCTCTAGCAAAATGGATGTATCGCGCACTAATGGTCGACACGTGGTTCTCAGTGAACATCACCTTCCCGAGCAGCCACATAAGGTATGCCTCCAGGCTTCGTGTAATCTGTGGGGCAGTCATCGGAGTGGCCGGGAACCCAAACCTCTGTATCTGCATTGGCAAATAGAACAATTTTCAGTACATGATACTTCTCCAACAAAATAGAACAAATAAATGAAACACACCTGATACTGCTCCAACCATCCAAATTTTGGCCCATGATTGTCATGGCCAAAGGCCAGAGCTCCATCGCGGATGCCAAAGAATCGCAGGGCCATCTCTTGGGCCCAATTTGCCGGTGGATCCACTGGGCCTATGGGCACGCCAGCCAACGGAAGTCCCAGCAAGTACGAGACGTCCTGAAGGGTAGGAGCCATCTCTCCCCATCGAAAATGGAAAGTGTGAGTCTCGGGCCTCCATCGATCCACCAAGCACGTGAGTAAAGACGAGTCGTACTGTAAGCGACTAGTCTGGAACCCAAGTTGTCGCCCTTCTATCTCCTCCATATGAGTGGCCTCAACCAAACGAACGAATGGTAAGAGCCCAGCCCACTTCAATCTACATAAGAAGAAAGCAGAACAGTTTAGTCACATTGGCCCATAAATATCCCAACAACAAGAGAAATAAATGTCACATGCCTCTGAAGCCAATCAGGATGTATGCACCAGTTCGAAATGGGAGTGCGAGTCACTAGGTGCTTCAAGGACCCCGGGTTAGCATCCAGTACCGTTGATCGGTGCTTTCTATCTATGTCAGCATTCAGCAAAGATCCCGCCATCTGCACATTAGTTCCACACATATTACAAATTTAAGACATAGTTCCACACATATTACAAATTTAAAACATAGTTCCACACATATTACAAATTTAAGAGATAGTTCCACACATATTACAAATTTAAGACATAGTTTCACACATATTACAAATTTAAGACATAGTTCCACACATATTACAAATTTAAGACATAGTTCCACACATATTACAAATTTAAGACATAGTTTCACACGTCTAGTTTCTTCCTCTGCCTCTTCTTCCTCTGCCTCTTCTTCCTCGGCTGCCACGTCCACGAGGAGCAGCTCCACCAGTCCCGAAGATGTGGCAACTGGTGTCTATATGACCAAATTGATTACACAGAAAACATTGCCTAGTAGGGCCTCCGGCTTCAGATTCATCCATATCATTACGGATGCGGACACATTGTCGCCTTCCTCTTCCTGTCCTCATCAGTACAGGATCTGGGATGTAAACCCTTTCACCTGGATTTACTTTATTGAAATTTCCCCATGCCCTATATCCCATCATCTCGCCTGTCCACGTATTGACCACCGCGTCCTTAAGGAAATAAGGAGACACAAACGAGATCGCATCCATACCCATCAGCCCGCATGCAGCTAGTACATGAGAGCAAGGCAGATGCAACAGCTTGGGTTTATTGCACGTGCACTCACACGTTGGCCAGGCTTCGTTGCCTATCCTCACTATCTCTGTGTACAACAGTCTAGCCAGGAGGGTTGACGTGAGGTTACGATGGTCCTGAAGGACACTTTCAAGTGTGCATGTGTGCATCACAACATCGGTGACCTTCCAGTTTGTGTCATACCTAGGGACATGGGCATGCACCCTTGCAGGACATCCAGCTTCCTCGCAAACCAATGTCAAATATTGTTGTGATGACACCTTCGTTTTCATGACCCGTTGCATGGACATTGACCACTCAACAATTGCTTCCTGCAGATGTCTCTTGCTAGGATATAATGCACCCAGAGAGATGCTGTTCGGGTGATAATGCCACGCCGAATCATGCCCATCGTTCACAGTCATTGCTGATGTGTTGTCATTATTCCATGATGCCGGAATAGGTTGGCCGATCTCTTCTTGATCAGACTCGCCAGAATCATCAGCCGTATCACTGTTGCCTTCTGAGTCTTCGGCTTCCATTTGATGTTGCAACAAACCATCATATATCTCGTCCTCATCAGCTTCGCCACTGAATATGTTTTCCCCTAATCCTTCACCACCGTCCTCTGATACATAACCATCACCCCAGGTGTGTGCATAGCTACTGTGACCTGATTCATATCCGCCGCCACCCTCTTGGCCCTGACTACTCTGGCTATGATCATAACTACCTCCAGCATGACCGGTCCGACTACTCTGGCCATGATCATAACTACCTCCAGCATGACCGGTCTGACTACTATGGTCATGATCATACCCAGCCTCTTTCACCACAGGTAACACTAAGAGACTGGGGTTAACTTCTCTTTTCTGGCAAGCTTGCACAAATTTGACCCATTTCTGTTGCGCTTCTATTGGCCTTAAATAAAAATTAGGGGTTTGCCTTGACTTAGTCCATAAAGCATGTACACCGACAGTATGGGTAGGAGGGAGCCCTAAACGAACACATAACCAATCCTTCAACTGAGTAACGGGCACTGTTTCAGGATTCTGAAGCACTTCATCCATAAATCTAAACTCGCTTAAATCAACTCCGTGCTGGTTCATTCTGACGGAACCAGGACCATACAAGAACCTAAACACTACATTATTTGACATGATTTTCGACCTAAAAAATACCAAAAATAGTCAAAAACAGGTACATTGACACATAATACTCTACAAATATCTTGCATCTAACAGACCCCATCAAACGCTACCTATGAACATACACACATGACTGCAATAAGCAAGAAATTAGGGTTTACCCTTGAAGCGTGCGAAGTCCTGCCGTGCAGCTGCCTCAGGTCAACGGATCAACACCTCCACCATGCACCTTTCTCAAGTCCCAGCACCAGCCTCCACCATGGCCATTGCTCAACAAGAAGCTAAGAACACCACCAGATCTCTCCACCAAAACGCTTCAAATCACCACACCAGGCTATCCCATTAGTAGATCGGGACTCTACTAGCTTGCTAATGTGTTAGAGCAGCGAGTTTAGATAGAAATCTAGGCTAGAAATCAGTGCAACGGCTGAGAAAATGAGAGCAAGCGAGAGAGGAAGAAGAGCTAGCAGACGGGCGAGCTGGAAATGAGAGCGAGGGACGATGGGCACGGCCACGCGAGCTAATATAGCCGGGGCTCGTCGTCCGTTCAAGGGACGAAGCGGCTGTCGTCTGTTCAACAGACGACGCGGCTGACCCCTGTCAGCCGACAGCGCCCATCGTCCGTTCAACCAACGACCAGGCCGACCCCTGGCAGCCGACAAACTGGTCGTCTTTTGAACAAAAGAAGACAACCTGGTCGTCTTTGCAAGAAAAGAAGACATGTTGGTCGTCCCGTGAACAGACGACGGGGCTGTTTCGTCCGCCCAACGGACGACGGACAGACAGATTTGAAAATTTTCTGTTTCGCGTATTATTTGTGAAAATAAATAAAAAAAATGTATTATTTAAAAAAAATTAGCCGGACGGCGTGCCTCGTGAACCGGACCCGCGCGTGCCCGTCAGCTCGAGAGAGGAAATATCTCCTCCCTCTCGGTGGACCACAGCGCGGAGGGATGAACAGTGACACGTGTACGGCGCTGCACTGTGCTTGTGGGCCTGCACTGTCATTCACGGGAGATATGATGGCAGCCGGGACCCGCACCGACAGCTGGGCAATAACGACGTCCCCTGTACTCGAGCTAGGAGCACCAGTTTAACTCGAGAGCGCGCGCGCGCGCCTTTTCCACCGGCTCCTTCCGTTCCGTGGAGAGGCAAGATGTGGTGCGGTGGAAAGCATGAAAGAATTCATGCCTCTTCCCGCTGCTCGCCAGAGTACAATCATTCTCACTCTTCTCCCTTCTCACCAACTTTCATAAGAAGTAGAGCATTTCGACTTCAAAAGCCGTTGCGACGTGTTCCGACATAAATAAGATAGTATAAAAATAGAAATTCGCATATGAACCTAACAAAGTTTCGAAACAGAATTTGAACAGCAAAACAAACTAAAGTGTTTTTTTTTGGTTGAGCGCCCACAGGTCGTCCACCGTATCATCCTACAGTTGGTGATTCATATGCACAGGTCTTGGATCTCCTCACGCATGGCAAGGAAGACAACAAATATGACCGCATCTGGTGATCAACAATTGTAAAAGGAACCTGACTAAAATATGGTTCAGTGTCAAACACTGATACGTCTGGCTCGCTCGCAATGATAATCATGTTTTGCAAGATCACAAACACATTTATCACCTCCCACATCTGAAATAACTTTGAGTAGTCATCAAATTCTTGAACTACCGTGAAAATCTCCAAGAATAGCTTCTTGTTGATTTAGAAAAGGTGCCAAAATAACTTAGGGCCCTTGAATAGATCATTTGGCGAAGTAGTCGGTGTATAACATGCAGTAGCCCTCCATCAGCTACATTGCTTTGCTCTTACGGCACACTGGTTTGCATCCTCCACGTCGCGATTGTGTGGCTCAGGAGTACACACTGCCAGACAAGAGAGGATCTCCAAAAGCTCTTCATCGTCGGTGGCAGCGACTTCTTCCATCAGAGAGGTGAACATGAGCTCGCCATGGGAGTCCGTCGCCGCGCAAGAAAAACGCCGAACACCTCGCTAGCAGGTTGTCCGTGAGGTCATCTAGGGAGCTGCCCGCCGCGACCCTAGATGGCGAAGCGCGGAAGCTAGAGGATGTGGAGAATGGTGCGGTGACGCTCTATGTAGCGGCGGAGGAGGGGATAGGGGTGGTGCCAGTGTTGGAGATATGCCCTAGAGGCAATAATAAATATAGTTATTATTATATCTTTGTGTTTATGATAAATGTTTATATTCATGCTATAATAGTATTAACAAGGAAACATTAATACTTGTGTGAATTGTAAACTTAAATTGAAGTCCCTAGTATAGCCTCTATACTTCACTAGCTTGTTGGTTGATTAAATGATTGTGGTTTCCATATCATGAACATTGAGATGTTATCAACAACAAGATCATATCGTTAGGAGAATGATATGGTGGACATACTCCTATTGATAAGCGTAGCATAAAGATCAAAGTCATTTCAATAGTTCAAATTGCTATATGCTTTCTGATACATAGTAACCTAATTCCTTCGACCATGAGATCATGCATATCACCTTTACCGGATGGATGCTTTGATGACATCAAACACCACACCGTAACTGGGTGGCTATAAAGGTGGCATTAAGTGTTCGGAAAGTATTGGTTGAAACACATGGATCAAGAGTGGGATTTGTCCATCCACATGACGGATAGATATACTCTGGGCCCTCTCGGTGGAATGTCATCCAATTGGCTTGCAAGCATGTGACTTGGTCACAAGGGATCACATATCACGGGAACGAGAAAAGAGTACTTATCAGTAACGAGGTTGAACTAGGTATGCAGAGATACCGACGATCATAACCTCGGATAAGTAACATATCGTGAGACAAAGGGAAATTGGTATCGTATGTAAGTGGTTCATTCGATCGCAAAGTAATCGTAGAAATATGTGGGAGCCATATGAATTTCCAGATTCCTCTATTGGTTATTGTTCGGAGAAGTGTCTCGATCATGTCCGCATAATTCACGAACCGTAGGGAGACACACTTAAGGATTCGACGTTGTTTGAGTAGTTATGGTATTATGAGAAAGAGACCGAATGTTGTTCGGAGTCTCGGATGGGATCCGGGATATCACGAGGTGATCCGGAATGGTCCGGAGAATAAGATTCATATAAGGAAAGTCCCGTTTCGGAGTTCGGGAATGATTCCGGTGTTTTCATCGGGAATGTTCTAGAAGGTTCCGGATTGTCCGGCACTCCGGGGGGGGGGGGGAGGGTACATGAGTGTGTCATTGAATGATTGCATCATGTACTAAGTGTTCTTGCTGTTCCAAAAACATGAAAGTCAAATTGCCAGTTTGAAAGTCAAACGGCTAAAACAGGAAACTGTGGGAAACAGGAAACTGTGGGAAACAAGCAAGAGGAGTTGGAACCAACTTGGAGGAGGAGTCCCACTCCTCCAAGCCGGCGCCCAGCCCAAGGCCGACTTGGGGAGGGACTCCCCTCCCCTGGCCGCGCCTCCCCACCCATAAAAGGAGGGGCAGGGCTCCCCTCCTAGAACACACAAGTTCCTATCTTCTACCTCCGGTTTAGAGCCGTTTTGGTTTAGAGCTTCTAATTGCTTTAGCCAGCGGTTTAGAGCCTTCTAATTGGTTTAGAGCCTTCTAATTGGTGTGTCTAATTACTAGACCACTAATAGCCTCTCTCATAAGCTCCACCATACTCGCACCGGCTTAAGGCGAAGCCCTGCGGGATTTCCCCTCTACTTCCGGTACCACGCCGTTGTGCTGCCGGAATCACGAGGAGAGTGCTACAACCTCCGCTGCCTGCTGGAACAAGGGAGAGGAAGGTCTTCGTCGAGTACCGAACGTGTGACCGACTGCGGGAGCACTGCCGGAACGTGGCGCCGGAAGGATCGTCTACGCGATCTTGAGATCGGAAAGAGTACGACTACATCACCCACGAGAATCTGCTCTCGTTAACCGCTTTGGAATCTTCGAGGGTAAGTTATTCCATCGACTCGTTGCTACAATCTAGTAGATAGATCTTGGCTTGTTTGTTTGTATGCGATAGAAAATTTTTGTTTTCCATGCTACGAACCCCTACAGTGGTATCAGAGCCGTGTCTATATGTAGATCTGTTGCACGAGTAGAACACAATGGTCATTGTGGGCGTTGATGCTTTTATTGTAGATTGCTTTTTGTGTACTTTGCATCTTGCGGTATGTTGGGATGAAGCGGCCCGGGCTAACCTTACATGACATCGTTCATGAGACTTGCTCCACGCTTGACATGCAACTTGTATTGCATAAGTGGCTTTGCGGGTGCCTGTTTCTCCTAGCATAGTTAAGATCCAATTTACAACGGGTAATCAACAATGCTAGTATCAATGTTGTGGTTCTTGTTCGTAAGTTAGAACGACACTTATTGAAAGCCCCAAACCACGTAAAATATGCAAAGAAAGTAGAAGCGTCTAACTTTGTTTTGCAGGGGTGTGCAGTGATGTGATATGGCCATGATTGTGATTATATTTGATGTATGCAATGTTCCTTATTGTAAGTTGGCAACCGGCAGGAGCCATATGGTTGTCTTTAATTTATGTTAAGAGCCACGTGTCTATTCAAAGTAGTTGTAATAGTTGAAGCCGGTGGACGACAACCATGGTGAAGCGTCATTGACCTTGATGCAATGCCGGTGATGATGGAGATCATGTTCGTGTTTGAAGATGGAGATCGGAAGCACAAAGAAGAAAGGCCATATCATATCACAAATTATGAATTGCATGTGATGTTAATCCTTTATGCATCTTGTATTGCTTAGTAGACGACGGTAGCATTATAAGATGATCCCTCATGCACATGAATTTCAAATCATAAAGTGTTCGCCCTTAGTTAGCACCGTTGCTAAAGCTTGTTGTTTCGAAGCACCACGTGATGATCGGGTGTGTTAGATTCCGCAAGTGTATACAACGTAAGCAAGCCAGATTTGCTTATGCGGTGGCTAAGGTTTGATCTTGACGAGCCTAGCATGTACAGACATGGTCTCAGGAACACGGATTACCGAAAGGTAAAGCATGAATCATATAGTAGATATGATGAACATGATGATTGTTCGCCATTGAAACTATATCAACTCTCGTGATGATCGGTGTTGATGTAGTGGATTTGGTTCGTGTGATCACTAAAACAATGTGAGGGATGTTGTTTTGAGTGGGAGTTCACCTAGTTTAATTTCACTAATTAATTTGAACTCAATTTGTCATAAACTTAGTCTAAACTATTGCAAATATGTTGTAGATCAATGGCAGCCCCTACCATCAATTTTAATGCGTTCCTAGAGAGAAGAAAAGTTGAAAAACAATGGAAGCAACTTCGCGGATTGGTTCCGCAATTTGAGGATTGTCCTCACAGCTGGTAATTTGACCTATGTGCTGGATGCACCGCTGGGTGACCCACCTGCAGCTGATGCTCCCGATGAAGTAAAGAATGTTTACCTCGCTCGGAAGAATCAGTACTCCATAGTTCAGTGTGCTATCTTGTATGGTTTAGAATCAGAGCTTCAGAAAAGGTTTGAAGAGTCAGACCCATATGATATTGTCGAGGATCTCAAATTAATTTTTGAGACTCATGCGGCAATTGAAAGTTATGAAGCTTCTGAAAAGTTCTTTAACTGCAAGATGGAAGAGGGCAGCTCCGTCAGTGAGCATGTGCTTAAGATGTCTGGGCACGCAAACAAACTTCAAAGCTTGGGTATAGTGATTCCTAATGCTTTGGGGGTTTACCGCGTCCTCCAGTCATTGCCACCAAGTTACAGGAACTTTGTGATGAACTACAACATGCAGAACATGAACAAAGAGTTGCCAGAACTATTTGCTATGTTAAAATCTGCAGAAGTGGAGATCAAGAAAGAGCACCAAGTGTTGATGGTCAATAAGACCACCAAATTCAAGAAGGGCAAGTCTAAGCAAAAGGGGCACTTCAAGAAGGGTGGTAAGAAAGTTACCACGCCGACGAAGAAAACCAAGGCTGGACCAAAGCCTGAAACTGAGTGTTTTTACTGCAAGGGAGTAGGTCACTGGAAGCGGAATTGCCCAAAGTACTTGGCGGATTTGAAGAACGGCAACATCAAGAAGAAAGGTATATCTGATATACATGTTATTGATGTGTATCTCACTAGTATTCGTAGTAGTGCCTGGGTATTTGATACTGGTTCGGTTGCTCATATTTGTAACTCGAAACAGGTGATGCAGAATAAACGGAAGCTAGCGAAGAACGAGGTGACGATGCGCGTGGGAAACGGATCAAAGGTTGATGTGATCGCGGTCGGCACGCTACCTCTTCATCTACCATCGGGATTAGTTTTATACTTAAATAATTGTTATTTGGTGCCTGCGTTGAGCATGAACATTATATCGGGATCTTGTTTATTGCGAGACGGTTACTTGTTTAAATCTGAGAATAATGGTTGTTCTATTTATATGAGTAATATGTTTTATGCACATGCACCTTTGATAGATGGTCTATTCTTATTGAATATCGATAGTGGAAATACACATATCAACAACATTGAGGCTAAATGTTTGAAATCAAGCGATAATTCGACCTATATGTGGCACTGTCGTCTTGGTCACATCGGAGTGAAACGTATGAAGAAACTCCATTCCGATGGACTTCTTGAATCACTTGATTTTGAATCACTTGAAAGATGCGAAGCATGTCTGATGGGTAAAATGACTAAGACTCCATTTTCTGGTATGATGGAGCGAGCTACGGACTTATTGGAAATCATACATACCGATGTGTGTGGTCCAATGAGTGTAGCATCGCGCGGTGGTTATCGTTATGTTCTTACCTTCACAGATGACTTGAGTAGATATGGGTATATCTATTTCATGAAACATAAGTCCGAAACTTTCGAGAAGTTTAAGGAGTTTCAAAGTGAGGTAGAGAATCAACGTAACAAGAAGATTAAATTTCTACGTTCTGATCGTGGAGGTGAATATCTAAGTTACGAGTTTGGCGAGCATTTAAAGAAGTGCGGAATACTTTCACAATTGACACTGCCGGGAACACCACAGCGTAATGGTGTGTCCGAACGTCGTAATCGAACTCTCTTAGATATGGTTCGTTCTATGATGTCACTTACAGATTTACCGCTATCATTTTGGGGTTATGCATTAGAAACAGCCGCATTCACTTTAAATAGGGCACCGTCTAAATCCGTTGAAACGACACCGTATGAATTATGGTTTGGGAAGAAACCTAAATTGTCGTTCCTTAAAGTTTGGGGATGCGAAGCCTATGTAAAGAAGTTACAGCCGGACAAGCTTGAACCCAAAGCGGAAAAATGCGTCTTCATAGGATACCCGAAGGAAACTATTGGGTATACCTTCTATCATAGATCCGAAGGCAAAATCTTCGTTGCCAAGAATGGATCCTTTCTAGAGAAGGAATTTCTCTCGAAAGAAGTGACTGGAAGGAAAGTAGAACTCGACGAGGTTGTCGAACCTTCTCTCGAAATTGCGAGTAGCGCAGCACCGGAAGAAGTTCCTGTGGTGCCTGCACCAATAAGAGAGGAAGCTAATGATGGTGATCATGAAACTTCGGTTGAAGTTACTACAAAGCCTCGGAGGTCAACGAGAACTCGTACCACTCCATATTGGTATGATTCCGTTATGAATGTCATGGTGGTGGACAACACCGATGACCCCGAGACATATGAGGAAGCGATGATGAGCCCAGATTCCAATAAATGGCAAGAAGCCATGAAATCCGAGATTGGATCCATGTACGAAAACCAAGTATGGACTTTGGTGGACTTACCAGATGGCCGGAAGGCTGTCGAGAACAAATGGATTTTCAAGAAGAAAACAGATGCTGATGGTAATGTTACTGTCTATAAAGCTCGACTTGTCGCAAAAGGGTTTCGACAAATTCAAGGAGTTGACTACGATGAGACTTTCTCACCGGTAGCGAAGCTAAAGTCTGTGAGGATTATGTTAGCAATCGCTGCATATTATGATTATGAGATATGGCAGATGGATGTCAAAACAGCATTCCTCAATGGAGACATTGATGAAGAGTTGTATATGATGCAACCCAAAGGTTTTGTCGATCCTAAAGATGCTAACAAGGTATGCAAGCTTCAACGGTCCATCTATGGATTGAAGCAGGCATCCCGAAGTTGGAATCAACGTTTTGATAAGGTAATCAAAAGTTTTGGTTTTATACAAACTTATGGAGAAGCTTGTATTTACAAGAAAGTGAGTGGGAGCTCTGTAGCATTCTTAATACTGTATGTGGATGACATATTGTTGATTGGGAATGATGTAGACCTTCTTAATAGTGTCAAGGATTATTTGAATAATAGTTTTTCAATGAAGGATCTTGGCGAAGCAGCTTACATATTAGGCATAAAGATTTATAGAGATAGATCGAAACGCCAAATATCATTGTCACGGAGTACATATTTGGACAAAGTTCTAAAGAAGTTTGGAATGGAAGAAAGCAAGAAAGGGTTCTTGCCCATGTTGCCCAATACGACCTTGAGTAAAACTCAAAGTCCAACATCGGCAGAAGATAGAGAAAGGATGAGTAAGACTCCCTATGCCTCAGCCATAGGATCTCTAATGTATGCCATGCTATGTACTAGACCCGACATTGCATATGCTGTTAGTTTAACTAGCAGATATCAAAGTGATCCAGGAGTGGATCATTGGATAGCGGTCAAAAACATCCTTAAGTACTTGAGAAGAACTAAGGATATGGTTCTTTCTTATGGAGGTGATGAACAGCTCGTTGTTAATGGTTACACCGATGCTAGTTGGAACACCGATCCAGATGATTCTAAATCACAATCCGGATACGTATTTATTTTGAATGGTGCAGCAGTTAGCTGGAGGAGTGCAAAGCAAAGCGTTGTGGCGAGATCTTCAACTGAATCGGAATACATGGCTGCTTCGGAGGCTTCACAAGAAGCGATATGGATGAAAGAGTTCATTACAGAGCTGGGTGTGGTTCCAAGTGCGCTGGACCCAATGTCTATCTACTGTGATAACATGGGCGCCGTAGCCAATGCGCAAGAACCAAGGTCACACAAGAAGCTGAAGCATATCAAGCTGCGTTTTCACGCTATTAGAGAACATATCCAGGATGGGGATATAAAGATTTGCAAAGTACACACAGATCTGAATGTGGCGGATCCGTTGACTAAACCTCTCCCGAGGGCAAAACATGACCAACACCAAACTGCCATGGGTGTTCGGTATATTACCATGTAATCTAGATTAGATGACTCTAGTGCAAGTGGGAGACTGTTGGAGATATGCCCTAGAGGCAATAATAAATATAGTTATTATTATATCTTTGTGTTTATGATAAATGTTTATATTCATGCTATAATAGTATTAACAAGGAAACATTAATACTTGTGTGAATTGTAAACTTAAATTGAAGTCCCTAGTATAGCCTCTATACTTCACTAGCTTGTTGGTTGATTAAATGATTATGGTTTCCATATCATGAACATTGAGATGTTATCAACAACAAGATCATATCGTTAGGAGAATGATATGGTGGACATACTCCTATTGATAAGCGTAGCATAAAGATCAAAGTCATTTCAATAGTTCAAATTGCTATATGCTTTCTGATACATAGTAACCTAATTCCTTCGACCATGAGATCATGCATATCACCTTTACCGGATGGATGCTTTGATGACATCAAACACCACACCGTAACTGGGTGGCTATAAAGGTGGCATTAAGTGTTCGGAAAGTATTGGTTGAAACACATGGATCAAGAGTGGGATTTGTCCATCCACATGACGGATAGATATACTCTGGGCCCTCTCGGTGGAATGTCATCCAATTGGCTTGCAAGCATGTGACTTGGTCACAAGGGATCACATATCACGGGAACGAGAAAAGAGTACTTATCAGTAACGAGGTTGAACTAGGTATGCAGAGATACCGACGATCATAACCTCGGATAAGTAACATATCGTGAGACAAAGGGAAATTGATATCGTATGTAAGTGGTTCATTCGATCGCAAAGTAATCGTAGAAATATGTGGGAGCCATATGAATTTCCAGATTCCTCTATTGGTTATTGTTCGGAGAAGTGTCTCGATCATGTCCGCATAATTCACGAACCGTAGGGAGACACACTTAAGGATTCGACGTTGTTTGAGTAGTTATGGTATTATGAGAAAGAGACCGAATGTTGTTCGGAGTCTCGGATGGGATCCGGGATATCACGAGGTGATCCGGAATGGTCCGGAGAATAAGATTCATATAAGGAAAGTCCCGTTTCGGAGTTCGGGAATGATTCCGGTGTTTTCATCGGGAATGTTCTAGAAGGTTCCGGATTGTCCGGCACTCCGGGGGGGGGGGGGGGGGGAGGGTACATGAGTGTGTCATTGAATGATTGCATCATGTACTAAGTGTTCTTGCTGTTCCAAAAACATGAAAGTCAAATTGCCAGTTTGAAAGTCAAACGGCTAAAACAGGAAACTGTGGGAAACAGGAAACTGTGGGAAACAAGCAAGAGGAGTTGGAACCAACTTGGAGGAGGAGTCCCACTCCTCCAAGCCGGCGCCCAGCCCAAGGCCGACTTGGGGAGGGACTCCCCTCCCCTGGCCGCGCCTCCCCACCCATAAAAGGAGGGGCAGGGCTCCCCTCCTAGAACACACAAGTTCCTATCTTCTACCTCCGGTTTAGAGCCGTTTTGGTTTAGAGCTTCTAATTGCTTTAGCCAGCGGTTTAGAGCCTTCTAATTGGTTTAGAGCCTTCTAATTGGTGTGTCTAATTACTAGACCACTAATAGCCTCTCTCATAAGCTCCACCATACTCGCACCGGCTTAAGGCGAAGCCCTACGGGATTTCCCCTCTACTTCCGATACCACGCCGTTGTGCTGCCGGAATCACGAGGAGAGTGCTACAACCTCCGCTGCCTGCTGGAACAAGGGAGAGGAAGGTCTTCGTCGAGTACCGAACGTGTGACCGACTACGGGAGCGCTGCCGGAACGTGGCGCCGGAAGGATCGTCTACGCGATCTTGAGATCGGAAAGAGTACGACTACATCACCCACGAGAATCTGCTCTCGTTAACCGCTTTGGAATCTTCGAGGGTAAGTTATTCCATCGACTCGTTGCTACAATCTAGTAGATAGATCTTGGCTTGTTTGTTTGTATGCGATAGAAAATTTTTGTTTTCCATGCTACGAACCCCTACAGCCAGTGGTGCTCTCACGGCATTGGGCGTGGGGCTAGAGACAGACGTGAGCAGTGAGAAAAAGACTAAATAGGGTGACTCCGTGTTGTGTCAAAAAAGGCTGCTGGGTGGACGACTAGGCAAATTACAAGTTGGCCTATGACTACAAGCACACGAGCTGCAGTAGGTGCGTGATATTCGCTCCTCCAAGATTTGTGGACTAGCTATGGTGGATCGAGCTAGCAAGTTGGACCTTGCGTTAAATAAAGATTCGTAATTCAAAGACCCAAATGACCAACACACAAGAGCAGTAACTATTGCTAATGATACAAACCATAGATTTAAAGAGACTAATATGTTAACCACACCAACAAACATGAAGATCTACAAGATCCTAAGAAGTCCGTTGTAAACATGTATCCACCCGCGTTCTTATAGTGCTAGGTGCACCACCAGAGTGGGAATATAGCAGGGAGAACATTATTTTGATTTCAGGATGTTATAGTCGCTTCAATGTCCCATAGAAGACACTGCTACATTCTAGAAAAAGAACGAAAGTGGTCCAGCGCACCTCCAAAGTCCCTGCAAAGGGACGTCAGTGAATCGGCAGAGTCATCGGCGAGGGGACGTAAACCCTAGGTTAGTATTGCCTTTTCTTTTCTCTCCACTGTCGGATGTACCTATTCGGCTTCATCCTGGAGAAAGTTCCCGCTCACAAAACAATGTCTTCAATAAGGTCATTGTCAGACACAACCAATTAAGGACAGACCTTGGATTTTCACCCTGCAAGGTAAGACCGTGAGCTTCTCCTGTGCTGCCACCCCCACGTTCCGATACCGCTGCTATAATTCACGAATCACCAAGCCAATTCCTCATCGTCACCAGGACTTGATCCACCATAGCTAGTCCACAAATCTTGGCTTTCATGAGATTCTCCGCACACCGATTTCACCATGGAACTAAAGACATGTTTCATGATGGCAACAGACTGTAGAGCTTCGCCTCGCTTCCTCTGAAACCAAACAGTCAGAAAAACACCGGTTACGCGCGACGGAATCCCATCCGTTCTAGCAATCTCCAAGCATGAATCACCCATGGGAGTTCGCCGACGGAGCCACACGATACTGTCACCAGATCAATGAAAAGACATGATTTAACATGGAAAACCTTTCAAACAAAGAGAAAGACACCGGTAGCAAAACTTTGCTATATGAAAAGGATTATCCCAAATGTGTCTTATCCCAGCCGACGGCTTGCAAGATGTGTATATAACGGTGAAAAACTAGTTCTTCAAAGATCCATACGTAAGTTAGCCTCCGACGATGGATCCAATTCTACGGCTACGAGACTCGCTCGGCTCGGCAGAAGTTACCCTGCTTAATAAATTTGAATTATATTTTTAATGCGGTTTGGATTGGTGATTTACATGACTAAGTACAGTACTGAGTTGTCTAATTTTTTCTAGAAAGTAGATTAGTAATTGGAATGGAGGGAGTGTTTATTTTCTTGGCTGGTCCTATTCCCAGGACAAAGTGAAAGCCTACGCAAGTTGTAAGACACGGATGGACGCGGTAGAATGAATGTTGGGGAGTACTGATAGTAGATTAGTGTGGAAACAGCCCACGTTCCTGGTAAAACTTGCGCACAAAACCAAAGCAACATCCATCGAGAACCAAACAGTGGTACTAGCTCAAAGCAGAGAGCGCAAGCCAAGAACACACTGTCTCCTCCCCCACTCACACTCACACTCCATGGCTTCCACCACTCTCCCCAGCTACATTTCCCCCTTTCTATAAAGAATCTCTGGACCAAGAACCAGTAGTAAACCACGCGACATTCCCCCACAAGATCCGCGCGGCACCCACCGGCGCGCCACAATGGCAAGCGGCGTCCCGTTCGTCTTGCTCCCCCTCCTCCTCGCGGCGCCGCTCGCCATGGCGTGGCGCCCCTGGCCGCCGCGCGACGCCAGCGGGGCCGTCGACCCGGACTTCGGCGCGTCCAGGAAGTTCGAGGGGTCGTCGGAGTTCGTGAAGCTGGAGTACCACATGGGCCCCGTCCTCGCCGCCGACATCACCGTCCACCCGATCTGGTATGGCCCGTGGCCCGCCGAGCAGAAGCGCACCATCCGGGCCTTCCTCCGCTCCCTCTCGCCGCCCTCCTCCTCGGAGGAGGCGCGCGCCGTCCCGTCCCCCTCCGTCGCCGACTGGTGGCGCACCGTCCAGCTGTACACGGACCAGACCACGGCGAACGTGTCGGCGACGGTGTCGCTGGGCCAGGAGAAGTGCGACGCGCGGATGTCGCGCGGCGCGTCGCTGTCCCGTCTCGACATCCAGTCGGTGGTGCGGGACGCGGTGACCGCGCGCACCAGGCCCCTCCCCGTCGACTCCGGCGGCGTGTACCTGGTGCTGACCTCCCCGGAGGTCCTGGTGGAGAACTTCTGCGGGCAGGTGTGCGGCTTCCACTACTTCACCTTCCCGTCCGTGGTGGGGTACACGCTCCCCTACGCGTGGGTGGGCAACTCGGCGCGGCGGTGCCCCGAGGTGTGCGCGTACCCGTTCGCCATCCCGGCGTACGTTCCCGGGCGGACCCCCGAGGCGGCGCCGAACGGGGACGTGGGCGTGGACGGCATGGTGAGCGTCATCGCGCACGAGCTGGCGGAGATGGCGTCCAACCCGCTGGCCAACGCGTGGTACGCCGGCGGGGACCCGTCGTTCCCGACCGAGATCGCGGACCTCTGCGAGGGGATCTACGGGACCGGCGGCGGCGGCGCGTACACCGGGCAGCTGCTCACCGACGGGCGGTCCGGCGCGTCGTACAACGTGAACGGCGTCGGGGGCCGGAGGTTCTTGGTGCAGTGGGTGTGGGACCCCTACCGCAGCTACTGCTCCGGCCCCAACGCGCTCGACCAGCACTAGGAGCATTGCGCCGGCCGCCGCACCTAGCGGTAGTATTCCGCCATGGATGGATTCCTCCCTCTGAATCCTCCATGTACTAGCTGGGAGCGTTTATTTTTGTATAGAGTCAGTGAGCTGCGAGCATGGTGTTGAGCCATGACTGCGTGCGGACCATGTTTTGAATCTTCAAACTTGATGATGTTATTCTCTTTCATTCCCATGCTCAGTTCGCTCGAATTTTGAGCAGTAATTTGGTAGTAGTAGATGCCAATTCAATCCCCGTGAAAAACCCATTGCACAAATGTAGGACAAGTACAGATTGCATCTAAAGGATTGCCATTGGCATTGCTCCATGCTCTCTGCAGAACCGAAAGGATTGGCATGGGGATGGCCATTGATCACGGGTGCTAGGTAGGTGTTGTGCGGTGCAGTGCAATGAGGGCTAGTGGGCGCTCCGGTTTTGTTCAGTAGTGGGCAATTATTGGGCTCCAAATAGCAGTGGGTAGCAGCGAGCTTGGTACCGTGAGAAGGAGTCATGGCCACGGACGCGGCAGCGTGTATCATTCATTCACTCTGCACGACCAGATCTAGAAGAAGCACTCGAACCGTGTACGGAAAACCTCTAAATTCAGCTAGAGCAGGGCATGAAAAGTTAATTAGGCGTCTTACAATTTCTCACAATGATTTCTGGACTTGGGTTGCACGTGTGCATCTTGGTTCTTTTTTTTTTTTAAATAACCGTATATTCCATTAGACAATCCAGAGATTACATATATGGTCAACATCTAAGATATACATACCTGTCAAGCAATTTTGCACAAAGAACTCCACAAGTAAAATTACAATTCTACCCTTGGAGAAACTCATGCCTCGCCGAACCGTCGTCCATCGTCTTCTACCGCCACCATGGTATCGCCGGAAAAAGAGGCGATCAACCGCCGTACCAAGATCTGGAAGAGCATCGCATACAAGGATGCTTTTTGAGCCGATGAACCGAATCGTCGCAAGCGACAATCCCAAGACTTTGTGGCACGTCGGTTGGGATCTTCCCCGTGATCACCAGATCCTAACGCCGTCATCTTCATCCAACGCGGTCGAAGAAGAGAAATGCCGCCGCTTGCCGTCTTTCACACGCACAATTGCAAGACGTCAAACACAACTGCAGCAGTAGACGCGACCGCCACCCGCGAGGCTGCCGAACGACACGAATCTCACCGGATCCAGAGACAGGCGAGACGACCAGGCCACCTGCCCCTCGATGCCACCGGTAGGAGTGACGTCAGGATGGAGGAAAAGGAGAAAAATATTCCAAACGCGACGCCGTCTCCTCTATAGAATCAACACCCCAAGGAAATTCTAGACCATTGTGACACCCCGGGATCAAGGCTAAACAAATCCCAGACCTCCGTCTGACATAAGCTTAACCTTGAGCTCAAGAATATCCAGTGAAGAATCGGTAACACAACAGCGACCCTACGACACAAAATTTATTACAGCAAGCTCATAACCGAACAGAGAACCAAATTATTACAAACAGAGGTCACTGACCATAAATATCAAACAACGGAAGGCAAATTATGCTATTAAATATAGCAAACTTAACAAATGGCCTAAGAGGCCTGAAGCATAACGATGACGTCCCATCCCATAGATTCCAGGCTGCCGGCCGGGAACCCCAAGCTACTCGTCGATGTCGATGTAGTACGGAACTCATCTTCAGGGAACACTTACTCTGCCAAAGTATCAACAAAGCAAGGGTGAGTACAGGGTGTACTCCGCAAGGCTTCTGGCTGGTAGAGTTGTTTTGCATAAATCCATCTTTGTTTATAAAATGAGAGAGAGAAGAAGCTCGTCTAATCAGAGTATTTTAAAAGGGAATAAGAGAGCGAAATCTTCGAAATATTGATCATCATCTTTTGATATCCACCAAATCATCATCATCTCAACCTTAACTAGGATCACCCCCTCGTACACATGAGAAAACATCCTTAAGCACACGTTGTTCTACCAAGTTTTACGATTAGGTTCAAGTTCTCTATGATCTTAGAATCTGGTCACCAAGCGTTCATAACCGTGAACACGGATTTTCGAAAAGATTTAACCTTGCAGGGATGTATAACTTTACCCACACGTACCAACCGACTCTTAATGCTAACGTTTTAGCCCTCTTCCTTGGAAGGCCGACAGAGGGTGGTTGGCCACGACCTTTACCTTGCTTTTGCCGAGACCATGAGTCACGCAATAAGTATGGTTTCGCCGTAACGGGTCAAATCCTGAAGCCGGTACTTAAAGATGTGAGGCGAGGTTGGTTCACAAGGGGATCCATCGACCCCAAGCAACCCGGTCCACGCTTCCCTACCTGTTATGAATGCACCTCCTTCACCGCCCTCGAGAAGATCCAGAATGCATGTCGAATGGAAGGCTCGAACTATGTGACTCATGGAATCTACTAGGCAAGTTAATCAGGCGAGGGGTTCCCAAGCCCCGTGTGGCTGTACGCTCATCTCGGTTCCAAAGGCAAGAACTCAGTTCCTAGTGGTGGCGAGCATGGGACTAGAAAAACCACATCCCACCATGGCCTCCGATACAAGCCTTAGCATGTTTAACTCATATCACCTCTCATCTCATCTCATCTCATCATGTTCTCCTATCATACTAGATTCTCTGCATCTGATACATCATCTGGATGGACCAGAACTGACAGCTATGCATGGCTAAGCAAGACACAGATATAAGCTCTAGCAGTGCACACAAGCCAAACCTAGTTATGCTAGGAGTAGTGGATCGGGTAATATAAGCTCAAAGGGAGTAATGCAATAGATAGGATACTCTATCTATCGATAAAAGACCACAGTAGAATCATATGCATCATGGCAGGAATTGAAATACTTTCGTAAACATAGGATTGTATCATGGTGGGGCTATGCTTGCCTTTGCCTGTTGATAACAGATAAGCAGATCTTCGGGAATCTTGTACTTGACTTGATTACAGTTGGTCAAGTATTGTTCGTCGATCTTCAAACTTCGACGGTGTTGATCTCTGGCTTCGATCTCGATCTCGATATCGTATTCTACCAGAAATAAGCAAACACCGGAAAGAGAGGGAAATAATCAACACATGGCATCGATGCACTGCTCAAGCAAGAATGATGATATGACAAGTTAAATTGCATTGAAAAGTAACCCTAAGACATGCTCGGTAATTTAATCGGGGTCCCGAGAGGTGAAAACCCTAACTCGGGGAAACTCCGAATGTATATGAGAGGGGTTACTAAGTTCTCTAATTAAACTTGTCATTTAAGTTGCTTAAAAATGCATGATTATAGCTTAAATAGGTAGAACTCATTTTTCTAAACATTTTGATATATTATTTGTATTTTTTTGACTTATAAATTAAAAGATATTGATTTTACAAGTTTATAATATTTTCTAGAATTATTAAAGCCTTTTTAAAATGATTATTGCATCCTTATGACGTCAGCAGAGGGGTTTTAATCTTTTTACACCGAGGCTTTACCCAGCCGCAGTGACTGACAGAGGGGCCCCAGGTCCACCCCAGCTAGCCACGCTGGCCAAGCGGGGTCAACACACACGTGACAGCCACGCAGGCGCCACGTCGACTCCACATGGGCGCCACGTAGACTCGCCGGCCAACGGGCTAGACGGCGACAGCAGACAGCGGAGGAGGGCGCGCGCGCTTGCGAGACTAGGCGTGCTAGACGCAGTCGACCAAGGCGAGCCTAAAGAGGGCGGCGCCGCTGCTAAACGGTCACCGGAGCATGGGACATGTCGGCGCGCGGCGGCGGAACCTGCAGGTCAACGGCGAGCGGCGTCTACAGCGAGCTAGCGAGCAAGCGGAGGGTGCCTAGGGCACCTGAGGCTCACCCCGAAGCGGTTGGTGGTGACGGCGAGGCGTGGCGAGGCCTGGAGCGACGGGGAGGCAGACAGCGGTGCACGTCGGGCTCGAGGAAGAAGTCGTCGCTGGTGACGCTACGGAGCGCCCCTGCTTGATTCCGTTGGCGGGGAAGGTCAGCTCGACGAGGCGAAGCTCCAGGGACCATCGGTTGGGCGAGGGGAGGCCGGAGACGGCGGGGACGACGACGATATGCGGCTAGGGTTCGGGAGCTTCTGGGCGCGGGTGACATAGAGCAGTGGAGTGGGAGATATGGGGATGAGGAGAGAGGGTAGAGCACGGCGTGGCGGTCTTATCCTGGCTTCTAGGGTGGCGGCACATCGCAGCGGTTGACGGCGATCGACGGCGCCGGCGCGGGCACGCAGCTGCTTCGCGTCACGGTGGAGACGATGACTTCGAACCGGTATGGGCCTGGGATGGGCCTAGGTGGGCTGCGGGGTCGTGCGCTATGCGATAGATAAGAGAGGGGCAAGCTGGGCTGCGGCCCAGGGAGTGCTCTGACTCTATTTTTTCTGTAAAACTGTTTTTTTCCAATTTCTGTTTTTCATTTCCCTTTTGTATTTTCAAATCCAAAACTGTTTTGAGTATTTCAAAAATACCAGGGCTTTTATAAAACATACCAAAATAGTGTGGGGCCCTTTTTATACAGTTTGGGCTCCAATAATTTTGTACTTTTCAAATTCAAACCATTTTGAATGGATTTGCAAATATAAAGAGAGGGAAAAGCTAGGGTTTTAGGGTTTGATTTATTTTCTTGAATGCACAATTTAAGATTGTTGGAGATATGCCCTAGAGGCAATAATAAATGTAGTTATTATTATATCTTTGTGTTTATGATAAATGTTTACATTCATGCTATAATAGTATTAACAGGGAAACATTAATACTTGTGTGATTTGTAAACTTAATTTGAAGTCCCTAGTATAGCCTCTATACTTCACTAGCTTGTTGGTTGATAAATAATTGTGGTTTTTCTATCATGAACATTGAGATGTTATCAACAACAAGATCATATCATTAGGAGAATGATATGGTGGACATACTCCTATAGATAAGCGTAGCATAAAGATCAAGTCATTTCAATAGTTCAATTGCTATATGCTTTCTGATACATAGTAACCTAATTCCTTCAACCATGAGATCATGCATATCACCTTTACCGGATGGATGCTTTGATGACATCAAACACCACACCGTAACTGGGTGGCTATAAAGGTGGCATTGAGTGTTCGGGAAGTATTGGTTGAGACACATGGATCAAGAGTGGGATTTGTCCATCCATATGACGGATAGATATTCTCTGGGCCCTCTCGGTGAAATGTCATCCAATTGGCTTGCAAGCATGTGACTGGCTCACAAGGGATCACATATCACGGGAACAAGAAAAGAGTACTTATCAGTAACGAGGTTGAACTAGGTATGCAGAGATACCGACGATCATAACCTCGGATAAGTAACATATCGTGAGACAAAGGGAAATTGGTATCGTATGTAAGTGGTTCATTCGATCGCAAAGTAATCGTAGAAATATGTGGGAGCCATATGAATTTCCAGATTCCTCTATTGGTTATTGTTCGGAGAAGTGTCTCGATCATGTCCGCATAAGTCACGAACCGTAGGGAGACACACTTAAGGATTCGACGTTGTTTTGAGTAGTTATGGTATTATGAGAAAAGAGACCGAATGTTGTTCGGAGTCTCGGATGGGATCCGGGATATCACGAGGTGATCCGGAATGGTCCGGAGAATAAGATTCATATAAAGAAAGTCCCGTTTCGGAGTTCGGAAATGATTCCGGTGAAATGTTCTAGAAGGTTCCGGAATGTCCGGCACTCCGGGAGGGGGGAGGGGTACATGAATGTGTCATTACATATTGGAATGATTGCATCATGTACTAAGTGTTCTTGCTGTTCCAAATAAAAGATTAAATTGAATCCTAAAACAGAAAAGTCAAATGTCCAGTTTGAAAGTCAAACGGCTAAAACAAGAAACTGTGGGAAACAAGCAAGAGGAGGTTGAAACCAACTTGGAGGAGGAGTTCCTCTCCTCCAAGCCGGCGGCCAGCCCTAGGCCGATTTGGGGAGGGACTCCCCTCCCTCCCTGGCGCGCCTAGCCCCTCCACCTATAAAAGGAGGGGCAGGGCCTCCTCCTTGAGACACACAAGTTTCTACCTCTAATCTCCGGTTTAGAGCCGTTTTGGTTTAGAGCTTCTAATTGCTTTAGCCTGCGGTTTAGAGCCTTCTAATTGGTGTGTCTAATCTCTAGACCACTAATAGCCCTCTCTCATAATCCACCATACTCGCTCCGGCTTAAGGCGAAGCCCTACGGGATCTCCCCTCTACTTCCGGTACCACGCCGTTGTGCTGCCGGAATCGCGAGGAGAGTGCTACAACCTCCGCTGCCTGCTGGAACAAGGGAGAGGAAGGTCTTCGTCGAGTACCGAACGTGTGACCGACTGCGGGAGCGCTGCCGGAACGCAGCGCCGGAAGGATCGTCTACACGATCTTGAGATCGGGAAGAGTACGACTACATCACCCACGAGAATCCGCTCTCGTTAAACGCTTTGGAATCTTCGAGGGTAAGTTATTCCATCGACTCGTTGCTACAATCTAGTAGATAGATCTTGGCTTGTTTGTTTGTATGCGATAGAAAATTTTTGTTTTCCATGCTACGAACCCCTACAGTGGTATCAGAGCCGTGTCTATATGTAGATCTGTTGCACGAGTAGAACACAATGGTCATTGTGGGCGTTGATGCTTTTATTGTCGATTACTTCTTGTGTACTTTGCATCTTGCGGTATGTTGGGATGAAGCGGCCCGGGCTAACCTTACATGACATCGTTCATGAGACTTGCTCCACGCTTGACATGCAACTTGTATTGCATAAGTGGCTTTGCGGGTGCCTGTTTCTCCTAGCATAGTTAAGATCCAATTTACAACGGGTGATCAACAATGCTAGTATCAATGTTGTGGTTCTTGTTCGTAAGTTAGAATGACACTTATTGAAAGCCCCAAATCACGTAAAATATGCAAAGAAAGTAGAGGCGTCTAACTTTGTTTTGCAGGGGTGTGCAGTGATGTGATATGGCCATGATTGTGATTATATTTGATGTATGCAATGTACCTTATTGTAAGTTGGCAACCGGCAGGAGCCATATGATTGTCTTTAATTTATGTTAAGACCCGCGTGTCTATTCAAAGTAGTTGTAATAGTTGAAGCCGGTGGACGACAACCATGGAGAAGCGTCATTGACCTTGATGCAATGCCGGTGATGATGGAGATCATGTTCGTGCTTGAAGATGGAGATCGGAAGCACAAAGAAGAAAGGCCATATCATATCACATATATATATTGAATTGCATGTGATGTTAATCCTTTATGCATCTTGTATTGCTTAGTAGACGACGGTAGCATTATAAGATGATCCCTCATGCACATCAATTTCAAGTCATAAAGTGTTCATCCTTAGTTAGCACCGTTGCTAAAGCTTGTTGTTTCGAAGCACCACGTGATGATCGGGTGTGTTAGATTCTGCAAGTGTATACAACGTGAGCAAGCCAGATTTGCTCATGCGGAAACTAAGGTTTGATCTTGACGAGCCTAGCATGTACAGACATGGTCTCGGAACACGGATCACCGAAAGGTAAAGCATGAATCATATAGTAGATATGATGAACATGTCGATTGTTCGCCATTGAAACTATGTCAACTCTCGTGATGATCGGTGTTGATATGGTGGATTTGGTTCGTGTGATCACTAAACCAATGTGAGGGATATTGTTTTGAGTGGGAGTTCACCTAGTTTAATTTCATTATTAATTTGAACTCAATTTGTCATAAACTTAGTCTAAACTATTGCAAATATGTTGTAGATCAATGGCAGCCCCTACCATCAATTTTAATGCGTTCCTAGAGAAAGAAAAGTTGAAAAACAATGGAAGCAACTTCGCGGATTGGTTCCGCAATTTGAGGATTGTCCTCACAGCTGGTAATTTGACCTATGTGCTGGATGCACCGCTGGGTGACCCACCTGCAGATGATGCTCCCGATGAAGTAAAGAATGTTTACCTCGCTCGGAAGAATCAGTACTCCATAGTTCAGTGTGCTATCATGTATGGTTTGGAATCGGAGCTTCAGAAAAGGTTTGAGGATTCAGACCCATATGATATTGTCGAGGATCTCAAATTGATTTTTGAGACTCATGCGGCAATTGAAAGTTATGAAGCTTCTGAAAAGTTCTTTAACTGCAAGATGGAAGAGGGCAGCTCCGTCAGTGAGCATGTACTTAAGATGTCTGGGCACGCAAACAAACTTCAAAGCTTGGGTATTGTGATTCCTAATGCTTTGGGGATTTACCGTGTCCTCCAATCACTACCACCAAGTTACAAGAACTTTGTGATGAACTACAACATGCAGAACATGAACAAGACGTTGCCAGAACTCTTTGCCATGTTGAAATCTGCAGAAGTGGAGATTAAGAAAGAGCACCAAGTGTTGTTGGTCAATAAGACCACCAAATTCAAGAAAGGCAAGTCTAAGCAAAAGGGACACTTCAAGAAGGGTGGTAAGAAAGTTACCACGCCGGCAAAGAAGACCAAGGCTGGACCTAAGCCTGATACTCAGTGCTTTTACTACAAGGGAGAAGGTCACTGGAAGCGGAATTGCCCAAAGTACTTGGCAGATTTGAAGAACGGCAACATCAAGAAGAAAGGTATATCTGATATACATGTTATTGATGTGTATCTCACTAGTACTCGTAGTAGTGCCTAGGTATTTGATACTGGTTCGGTTGCTCATATTTGTAACTCGAAACAGGTGCTGCAGAATAAACGGAAGCTAGCGAAGAACGAGGTGACGATGCGCGTGGGAAACGGATCAAAGGTTGATGTGATCGCGGTCGGCACGCTACCCCTTCATCTACCATCGGGATTAGTTTTATACTTAAATAATTGTTATTTAGTGCCTGTGTTGAGCTTGAACATTATATCGGGATCTTGTTTATTGCGAGACGGTTACTTGTTTAAATCAGAGAATAATGGTTGTTCGATTTATATGAGTAATATGTTTTATGCACATGCACCTTTGATAGATGGTCTATTCTTATTGAATCTCGATAGTGGAAATACACATATCAAGAACATTGAGGCTAAATGTTTGAAATCAAGCGATAATTCGACCTATATGTGGCACTGTCGTCTTGGTCACATTGGAGTGAAGCGTATGAAGAAACTCCATTCCGATGGACTTCTTGAATCACTTGATTTTGAATCACTTGAAAGATGCGAAGCATGTCTGATGGGTAAAATGACTAAGACTCCATTTTCTGGTATGATGGAGCGAGCTACGGACTTATTGGAAATCATACATACCGATGTGTGTGGTCCAATGAGTGTAGCATCGCGCGGTGGTTATCGTTATGTTCTTACCTTCACGGATGACTTGAGTAGATATGGGTATATCTATTTCATGAAACATAAGTCCGAAACTTTCGAGAAGTTTAAGGAGTTTCAAAGTGAGGTAGAGAATCAACGTAACAAGAAGATTAAATTTCTACGCTCTGATCGTGGAGGTGAATATCTAAGTTACGAGTTTGGCGAGCATTTGAAGAAATGCGGAATACTTTCACAATTGACACCGCCGGGAACACCATAGCGTAATGGTGTGTCCGAACGTCGTAATCGAACTCTCTTAGATATGGTTCGTTCTATGATGTCACTTACAGATTTACCGCTATCATTTTGGGGTTATGCATTAGAAACAGCCGCATTCACTTTAAATAGGGCACCATCTAAATCCGTTGAAACGACACCGTATGAATTATGGTTTGGGAAGAAACCTAAATTGTCGTTCCTTAAAGTTTGGGGATGCGAAGCCTATGTAAAGAAGTTATAACCGGACAAGCTTGAACCCAAAGCGGAAAAATGCGTCTTCATAGGATACCCGAAGGAAACTATTGGGTATACCTTCTATCATAGATTCGAAGGCAAAATCTTCGTTGCCAAGAATGGATCCTTTCTAGAGAAGGAATTTCTCTCGAAAGAAGTGACTGGAAGGAAAGTAGAACTCGACGAGGTTGTCGAACCTTCTCTCGAAATTGCGAGTAGCGCAGCACCGGAAGAAGTTCCTGTGGTGCCTGCACCAATCAGAGAGGGAGTTAATGATGGTGATCATGAAACTTCGGTTGAAGTTGCTACAGAGCCTCGGAGGTCAACGAGAACTCGTACCACTCCAGATTGGTATGATCCCATTATGAGTGTCATGTTGGTAGACAACACCGATGACCCCAAGACATATGAGGAAGCGATGATGAGCCCAGATTCCAATAAATGGCAAGAAGCCATGAAATCCGAGATTGGATCCATGTACGAAAACCAAGTATGGACTTTGGTGGACTTACCGGATGGCCGAAAGGCTGTCGAGAACAAATGGATTTTCAAGAAGAAAACAGATGCTGATGGTAATGTTACTGTCTATAAAGCTCGACTTGTCGCAAAAGGGTTTCAACAAATTCAAGGAGTTGACTACGATGAGACTTTCTCACCGGTAGCGAAGCTAAAGTCTGTTAGGATTATGTTAGCAATCGCTGCATATTATGATTATGAGATATGGCAGATGGATGTCAAAACAGCATTCCTCAATGGAGATATTGATGAAGAGTTGTATATGATGCAACCCAAAGGTTTTGTCGATCCTAAAGATGCTAACAAGGTATGCAAACTTCAACGGTCCATCTATGGATTGAAGCAAGCATCCCGAAGTTGGAATCAACGTTTTGATAAGGTAATCAAAAGTTTTGGTTTTATACAAAATTATGGAGAAGCTTGTATTTACAAGAAAGTGAGTGGGAGCTCTGTAGCATTCTTAATACTATATGTGGATGACATATTGTTGATTGGGAATGATGTAGACCTTCTTAATAGTGTCAAAGAATATTTGAATAATAGTTTTTCAATGAAGGATCTTGGCGAAGCAGCTTACATATTAGGCATAAAGATTTATAGAGATAGATCGAAACGCCAAATATCATTGTCACAGAGTACATATTTGGACAAAGTTCTAAAGAGGTTTGGAATGGAAGAAAGCAAGAAATGGTTCTTGCCCATGTTGCCCAATACGACCTTGAGTAAAACTCAAAGTCCGACATCGGCAGAAGATAGAGAAAGGATGAGTAAGACTCCCTATGCATCAGCCATAGGATCTCTAATATATGCCATGGTATGTACTAGACCCGACATCGCATATGCTGTTAGTTTAACTAGCAGATATCAAAGTGATCCAGGAGTGGATCATTGGACAGCGGTCAAAAACATCCTTAAGTACTTGAGAAGAACTAAGGATATGGTTCTTTCTTATGTAGGTGATGAACAGCTCGTTGTTAATGGTTACACCGATGCTAGTTGGAACACCGATCCGGATGATTCTAAATCACAATCTGGATACGTATTTATTTTGAATGGTGCAGCAGTTAGCTGGAGGAGTGCAAAGCAAAGCGTTGTGGCGAGATCTTCAACTGAATCGGAATACATGGCTGCTTCGGAGGCTTCACAAGAAGCGATATGGATGAAAGAGTTCATTACAGAGCTGGGTGTGGTTCCTAGTGCGCTGGACCCAATGTCTATCTACTGTGATAACATGGGCGCCATAGCCAATGCGCAAGAACCAAGGTCACACAAGAAGCTGAAGCATATCAAGCTACGTTTTCACGCTATTCGAGAACATATCCAGGATGGGGATATAAAGATTTGCAAAGTACACACAGATCTGAATGTGGCGGATCCGTTGACTAAACCTCTCCCGAGGGCAAAACATGACCAACACCAAACTGCCATGGGTGTTCGGTATATTACCATGTAATCTAGATTAGATGACTCTAGTGCAAGTGGGAGACTGTTGGAGATATGCCCTAGAGGCAATAATAAATGTAGTTATTATTATATCTTTGTGTTTATGATAAATGTTTACATTCATGCTATAATAGTATTAACAGGGAAACATTAATACTTGTGTGATTTGTAAACTTAATTCGAAGTCCCTAGTATAGCCTCTATACTTCACTAGCTTGTTGGTTGATAAATGATTGTGGTTTCCCTATCATGAACATTGAGATGTTATCAACAACAAGATCATATCATTAGGAGAATGATATGGTGGACATACTCCTATAGATAAGCGTAGCATAAAGATCAAGTCATTTCAATAGTTCAATTGCTATATGCTTTCTGATACATAGTAACCTAATTCCTTCGACCATGAGATCATGCATATCACCTTTACCGGATGGATGCTTTGATGACATCAAACACCACACCGTAACTAGGTGGCTATAAAGGTGGCATTGAGTGTTCGGAAAGTATTGGTTGAGACACATGGATCAAGAGTGGGATTTGTCCATCCATATGACGGATAGATATTCTCTGGGCCCTCTCGGTGAAATGTCATCCAATTGGCTTGCAAGCATGTGACTGGCTCACAAGGGATCACATATCACGGGAACGAGAAAAGAGTACTTATCAGTAACGAGGTTGAACTAGGTATGCAGAGATACCGACGATCATAACCTCGGATAAGTAACATATCGTGAGACAAAGGGAAATTGGTATCGTATGTAAGTGGTTCATTCGATCGCAAAGTAATCGTAGAAATATGTGGGAGCCATATGAATTTCCAGATTCCTCTATTGGTTATTGTTCGGAGAAGTGTCTCGATCATGTCCGCATAATTCACGAACCGTAGGGAGACACACTTAAGGATTCGACGTTGTTTTGAGTAGTTATGGTATTATGAGAAAAGAGACCGAATGTTGTTCGGAGTCTCGGATGGGATCCGGGATATCACGAGGTGATCCGGAATGGTCCGGAGAATAAGATTCATATAAAGAAAGTCCCGTTTCGGAGTTCGGAAATGATTCCGGTGAAATGTTCTAGAAGGTTCCGGAATGTCCGGCACTCCGGGAGGGGGGAGGGGTACATGAATGTGTCATTACATATTGGAATGATTGCATCATGTACTAAGTGTTCTTGCTGTTCCAAATAAAGGATTAAATTGAATCCTAAAACAGAAAAGTCAAATGTCCAGTTTGAAAGTCAAACGGCTAAAACAAGAAACTGTGGGAAACAAGCAAGAGGAGGTTGAAACCAACTTGGAGGAGGAGTTCCTCTCCTCCAAGCCGGCGGCCAGCCCTAGGCCGAGTTGGGGAGGGACTCCCCTCCCTCCCTGGCGCGCCTAGCCCCTCCACCTATAAAAGGAGGGGCAGGGCCTCCTCCTTGAGACACACAAGTTTCTACCTCTAATCTCCGGTTTAGAGCCGTTTTGGTTTAGAGCTTCTAATTGCTTTAGCCTGCGGTTTAGAGCCTTCTAATTGGTGTGTCTAATCTCTAGACCACTAATAGCCCTCTCTCATAATCCACCATACTCGCTCCGGCTTAAGGCGAAGCCCTACGGGATCTCCCCTCTACTTCCGGTACCACGCCGTTGTGCTGCCGGAATCGCGAGAAGAGTGCTACAACCTCAGCTGCCTGCTGGAACAAGGGAGAGGAAGGTCTTCGTCGAGTACCGAACGTGTGACCGACTGCGGGAGCGCTGCCGGAACGCAGCGCCGGAAGGATCGTCTACACGATCTTGAGATCGGGAAGAGTACGACTACATCACCCACGAGAATCCGCTCTCGTTAAACGCCTTGGAATCTTCGAGGGTAAGTTATTCCATTGACTCGTTGCTACAATCTAGTAGATAGATCTTGGCTTGTTTGTTTGTATGCGATAGAAATTTTTTGTTTTCCATGCTACGAACCCCTACAAATATATGATGCTCATGCGATGCACAATCAAACCCTAATTAAGGATAAGGTAAAACTGGGGTGTTATAGCTCTATCCCCCTTACGAGAATCTCGATCCAAGATTCCAAAGGTAGGAAGAGAGATAGAGAGAGAAAGAAACAGGGTCACTCTAGAGATAAGAGGGAAACACACTAGACAACACACCAAGTATCTCATGGTCAACTCATGGATGGAGTGTTCAGAAACAACTCTGAGATGACAAACATGAAACACGTCAAGGTAGCGGAGGAAACAAGAGGAGAAGGTTTCAAGTTGTTAGATAGATGGTCTTCATAAGGATTGAGACCATGGAACTCACCAAAGAGTTTAAGCTTCTGAGAAGGGAGGTTTCAACAGAAAGAATATGACCACGGACTTCGAAAAGGGATCTCTACTAAACGGCTTAAGTAGAGATTTCATGTTGCAGAGATAGGGATCAACAAAACCAAGCTGTTGAACTACTTTTGACACAAAAGAGTCACTCTTTCATTCAACAGAAGGCGAAGACAGATAAGTGTTTTGTGGAGAGGACTCATAAGAATCACAAGGAACATGTAACAAGAGAAACTGTTGATCATCAAAATCATAGCCACTCTTAAAACATGGTTGAGAAAACGAAGGAAACTCTTTAGTCATCCAGGTTTATCAAAATATTTGCCAAAGATCATGACATCACTTTACACCGCTAGATGAATAGTTAAGAAGATTCCTGATGACACGAGAAGAAAGAAACTTCATTCTCAGACTTCAATTACTTGGCACAAAAAGATGCTTGCCAACATAAAGGGTCTGGAGGATCGACCGAGAGACATTTAGCAGCACTACTTTAAATGTTCTCCTTGATGTTCGAGACACGAGACATCACGAAAAAGTCGGACTTCGGATACAAAGGAAACCATAATCACAACTCCTACAATATATCGTATAAGATGCCTCATGAGGAGTGGTTGTTATTGCCGAATCAAGAGAATATGACGAAGGGTCTTTCCAGCTAAATGTGTCAACCATTACATCAATCTTGCCATATTTACAAAGAGACCTATGTCAAAACCTTGAGGAACACCAACCATCATTGCTGCTTGAGATTCAGCTTTGGTTAGGTGAAATGATATTTCAGACTCAGCATGTCCGAATAGAAAATTTTCAACATTTACCGCAAAGGTAAAGTTACTAGATTCTCAAGATGTGGACTACAGTGGTTAGCTCGAAAAGATGAGATGGATTACTATACCCATGTATTTAACAACTTGTCAGGAGACAACTGCACACACATAAGGTATTGACAATAAAACACACATGTGTCCTTAAGAAAAGGAAGATAATGTAGGGGTTCGTAGCATGGAAAACAAAATTTTCTATCGCATACAAACAAACAAGCCAAGATCTATCTACTAGATTGTAGAAACGAGTCGATGGAATAACTCACCCTCGAAGATTCCAAAGTGGTTAACGAGAGCAGATTCTCGTGGGTGATGTAGTCGTACTCTTTCCGATCTCAAGATCGCGTAGACGATCCTTCCGACGCCACGTTCCAGCAGCGCTCCCGCAGTCGGTCACACGTTCGGTACTCGACGAAGACCTTCCTCTCCCTTGTTCCAGCAGGCAGCGGAGGTTGTAGCACTCTCCTCGCGATTCCGGCAGCACAACGGCGTGGTACCGGAGGTAGAGGGGAAATCCCGCAGGGCTTCGCCTTAAGCCGGTGCGAGTATGGTGGAGCTTATGAGAGAGGCTATTAGTGGTCTAGTAATTAGACACACCAATTAGAGGGCTCTAAACCAATTAGAAGGCTCTAAACCGAATAGCTCTAAACCGGGGTCTAGATCTAGGGTTTAGTTTAGAGGATAGGAAACTTGTGTGTGTTGGGAGGGAGCCCTGCCCCTCCTTATATAGGTGGGAGGGGCTGGCCGGCCAAGGGGAGGGAGTGGAGTCCCTCCCCAACTCGGCCTAGGTGGGGCGCCGGCTTGGGGAGGAGGACTCCTCCCTCAAGTCGGTTTCCTCCTCTCCTCCCACTTCCCAAAAACTGCCGTTTGACTTTCAAACTAGCCGTTTGACTTTTTCAATTTAGGATTCAATTTAATCCTTTATTTGGGACAGCAAGAACACTTAGTACATGATGCAATCATTCCAACATGTAATGACACATTCAAGTACCCTTCCCCCTCCGGAGTGCCGGACATTCCGGGACCTTCTAGAATGTTCCCGATGAAAACACCGGAACCATTCCCCAACTCCAAAACGGGACTTTCCTTATATGAATCTTATTCTCCGGACCATTCCGGATCACCTCGTGATATCCCGGATCCCATCCGAGACTCCGAACAACATTCGGTCTCTTTCTCATAATACCATAACTACTCAAACAACGTCGAATCCTTAAGTGTGTCTCCCTACGGTTCGTGAATTATGCGGACATGATCGAGACACTTCTCCGAACAATAACCAATAGAGGAATCTGGAAATTCATATGGCTCCCACATATTTCTACGATTACTTTGCGATCGAATGAACCACTTACATACGATACCAATTTCCCTTTGTCTCACGATATGTTACTTATCCGAGGTTATGATCGTCGGTATCTCTGCATACCTAGTTCAGCCTCGTTACTGATAAGTACTCTTTTCTCGTTCCCGTGATATGTGATCCCTTGTGACCCAGTCACATGCTTGCAAGCTAATTGGATGACATTTCACCGAGAGGGCCCAGAGAATATCTATCCGTCATGTGGATGGACAAATCCCACTCTTGATCCATGTGTTTCAACCAATACTTTCCGAACACTCAATGCCACCTTTATAGCCACCCTGTTACGGTGTGGTGTTTGATGACATCAAAGCATCCATCCAGTAAAGGTGATATGCATGATCTCATGGTCGAAGGAATTAGGTTACTATGTATCAGAAAGCATATAGCAATTGAACTATTGAAATGACTTGATCTTTATGCTACGCTTGTCTATAGGAGTATGTCCACCATATCATTCTCCTAACGATATGATCTTGTTGTTGATAACATCTCAATGTTCATGACAAAGAAACCACATCATCAATCAACCAACAAGCTAGTGAAGTATAGAGGCTATACTAGGGACTTCAAATTAAGTTTACAAATCACACAAGTATTAATGGTTTCCTTGTTAATACTATTATAGCATGAATGTAAACATTTATCATAAACACAGAGATATATAATAATAACTACATTTATTATTACCTCTAGGGCATATCTCCAACAGTCTCCCACTTGCACTAGAGTCATCTAATCTAGATTACATGGTAATATACCGAACACCCATGGCAGTTTGGTGTTGGTCATGTTTTGCCCTCGGGAGAGGTTTAGTCAACGGATCCGCCACATTCAGATCTGTGTGTACTTTGCAAATCTTTATATCCCCATCCTGGATATGTTCTCGAATAGCGTGAAAACGCAGCTTGATATGCTTCAGCTTCTTGTGTGACCTTGGTTCTTGCGCATTGGCTATGGCGCCCATGTTATCACAGTAGATAGACATTGGGTCCAGCGCACTAGGAACCACACCCAGCTCTGTAATGAACTCTTTCATCCATATCGCTTCTTGTGAAGCCTCCGAAGCAGCCATGTATTCCGATTCAGTTGAAGATCTCGCCACAACGCTTTGCTTTGCACTCCTCCAGCTAACTGCTGCACCATTCAAAATAAATACGTATCCAGATTGTGATTTAGAATCATCCGGATCGGTGTTCCAACTAGCATCGGTGTAACCATTAACAACGAGCTGTTCATCACCTTCATAAGAAAGAACCATATCCTTAGTTCTTCTCAAGTACTTAAGGATGTTTTTGACCGCTGTCCAATGATCCACTCCTGGATCACTTTGATATCTGCTAGTTAAACTAACAGCATATGCAATGTCGGGTCTAGTACATAGCATGGCATACATTAGAGATCCTATGGCTGAGGCATAGGGAGTCTTACTCATTCTTTCTCTATCTTCTGCCGATGTCGGACCTTGAGTTTTACTCAAGGTCGTATTGGGCAACATGGGCAAGAACCCTTTCTTGCTATCTTCCATTCCAAACCTCTTTAGAACTTTGTCCAAATATGTACTTTGTGACAATGATATTTGGCGTTTCGATCTATCTCTATAAATCTTTATGCCTAATATGTAAGCTGCTTCGCCAAGATCCTTCATTGAAAAACTATTATTCAAATACTCTTTGACACTATTAAGAAGGTCTACATCATTCCCAATCAACAATATGTCATCCACATACAGTATTAAGAATGCTACAGAGCTCCCACTCACTTTCTTGTAAATACAAGCTTCTCCATAAGTTTGTATAAAACCAAAACTTTTGATTACCTTATCAAAACGTTGATTCCAACTTCGGGATGCTTGCTTCAATCCATAGATGGACCGTTGAAGTTTGCATACCTTGTTAGCATCTTTAGGATCGACAAAACCTTTGGGTTGTATCATATACAACTCTTCATCAATGTCTCCATTGAGGAATGCTGTTTTGACATCCATCTGCCATATCTCATAATCATAATATGCAGCGATTGCTAACATAATCCTCACAGACTTTAGCTTCGCTACCGGTGAGAAAGTCTCATCGTAGTCAACTCCTTGAATTTGTCGAAACCCTTTTGCGACAAGTCGAGCTTTATAGACAGTAACATTACCATCAGCATCTGTTTTCTTCTTGAAAATCCATTTGTTCTCGACAGCCTTCCGGCCATCCGGTAAGTCCACCAAAGTCCATACTTGGTTTTCGTACATGGATCCAATCTCGGATTTCATGGCTTCTTGCCATTTATTGGAATCTGGGCTCATCATCGCTTCCTCATATGTCTCGGGGTCATCGGTGTTGTCCACCAACATGACATTCATAACGGAATCATACCAATCTGGAGTGGTACGAGTTCTCGTTGACCTCCGAGGCTCTGTAGCAACTTCAACCGAAGTTTCATGATCACCATCATTAGCTTCCTCTCTTATTGGTGCAGGCACCACAGGAACTTCTTCCGGTGCTGCGCTACTCGCAATTTCGAGAGAAGGTTCGACAACCTCGTCGAGTTCTACTTTCCTTCTAGTCAGTTCTTTCGAGAGAAATTCCTTCTCTAGAAAGGATCCATTCTTGGCAACGAAGATTTTGCCTTCGGATCTATGATAGAAGGTATACCCAATAGTTTCCTTCGGGTATCCTATGAAGACGCACTTTTCCGCTTTGGGTTCAAGCTTGTCCGGCTGTAACTTCTTTACATAGGCTTCGCATCCCCAAACTTTAAGGAACGACAATTTAGGTTTCTTCCCAAACCATAATTCATACGGTGTCGTTTCAACGGATTTAGATGGTGCCCTATTTAAAGTGAATGCGGCTGTTTCTAATGCATAACCCCAAAATGATAGCGGTAAATCTGTAAGTGACATCATAGAACGAACCATATCTAAGAGAGTTCGATTACGACGTTCAGACACACCATTACGCTGTGGTGTTCCCGGCGATGTCAATTGTGAAAGTATTCCGCATTTCTTTAAATGCTCGCCAAACTCGTAACTTAGATATTCACCTCCACGATCAGAACGTAGAAATTTAATCTTCTTGTTACGTTGATTCTCTACCTCACTTTGAAACTCCTTAAACTTCTCGAAAGTTTCGGACTTATGTTTCATGAAATAGATATACCCATATCTACTCAAGTCATCCGTGAAGGTAAGAACATAACGATAACCACCGCGCGATGCTACACTCATTGGACCACACACATCGGTATGTATGATTTCCAATAAGTCCGTAGCTCGCTCCATCATACCAGAAAATGGAGTCTTAGTCATTTTACCCATCAGACATGCTTCGCATATTTCAAGTGATTCAAAATCAAGTGATTCAAGAAGTCCATCGGAATGGAGTTTCTTCATACGCTTCACTCCAATGTGACCAAGACGACAGTGCCACATATAGGTCAAGTTATCGCTTGATTTCAAACGTTTAGCTTCAATGTTATTAATATGTGTATTTCCACTATCGAGATTCAATATGAATAGACCATCTATCAAAGGTGCATGTGCATAAAACATATTACTCATATAAATCGAACAACCATTATTCTCGGATTTAAACAAGTAACCGTCTCGCAATAAACAAGATCCCGATATAATGTTCATGCTCAACGCAGGCACCAAATAACAATTATTTAAGTATAAAACTAATCCCGATGGTAGATGAAGAGGTAGCGTGCCGACCGCGATCACATCAACCTTTGATCCGTTTCCCACGCGCATCGTCACCTCGTTCTTCGCTAGCTTTCGTTTATTCTGCAGCTCCTGTTTCGAGTTACAAATATGAGCAACCGAACCAGTATCAAATACCCAGGCACTACTACGAATACTAGTGAAATACACATCAATAACATGTATATCAGATATACCTTTCTTCTTGATGTTGCCGTTCTTCAAATCCGCCAAGTACTTTGGGCAATTCCGCTTCCAGTGACCTTCTCCCTTGCAGTAAAAGCACTCAACATCAGGCTTGGGTCCAGCCTTGGTCCTCTTCGTCGGCATGGTAGCTTTCTTACCACCCTTCTTGAAGTGTCCCTTTTGCTTAGACTTGCCTTTCTTGAATTTGGTGGTCTTATTGACCATCAACACTTGGTGCTCTTTCTTGATCTCCACTTCTGCAGATTTCAACATAGCAAATAGTTCTGGTAACTCTTTGTTCATGTTCTGCATGTTGTAGTTCATCACAAAGTTCTTGTAACTTGGTGGTAGTGATTGGAGGATGCGGTAAACCCCCAAAGTGTTAGGAATCACTATACCCAAACTTTGAAGTTTATTCGCGTGCCCAGACATCTTAAGCACGTGCTCACTAACGGAGCTACCCTCTTCCATCTTGCAGTTAAAGAACTTTTCAGAAGCTTCATAACTTTCAATTGCCGCATGAGTCTCAAAAATTAATTTGAGATCCTCGACAATATCATATGGGTCTGACTCTTCAAACCTTTTCTGAAGCTCCGATTCTAAACCATACAAGATAGCACACTGAACTATGGAGTACTGATTCTTCCGAGCGAGGTAAACATTCTTTACTTCATCGGTAGCATCAGCTGCAGGTGGGTCACCTAGCGGTGCATCCAGCACATAGGTCAAATTACCAGCTGTGAGGACAATCCTCAAATTTCGGAACCAATCCGCGAAGTTGCTTCCATTGTTTTTTCAACTTTTCTTTCTCTAGGAACGCATTAAAATTGATGGTAGGGGCTGCCATTGATCTACAACATATTTGCAATAGTTTAGACTAAGTTTATGACAAATTGAGTTCAAATTAATTAATGAAATTAAACTAGGTGAACTCCCACTCAAAACAACATCCCTCACATTGTTTTAGTGATCACATGAACCAAATCCACTACATCAACACCGATCATCACGAGAGTTGATATAGTTTCAATGGCGAACAATCATCATGTTCATCATATCTACTATATGATTCATGCTTTACCTTTCGGCGATCCGTGTTCCTGAGGCCATGTCTGTACATGCTAGGCTCGTCAAGATCAAACCTTAGCTACCGCATAAGCAAATCTGGCTTGCTTACGTTGTATTTACCCGTGGAATCAAAGACACCCGATCATCACGTGGTGCTTCGAAGCAACAAGTTTTAGCAACGGTGCTAACTAAGGGCGAACACTTTAGAACTTGAAATTTATGTGCATGAGGGATCATCTTATAATGCTACCGTCGTCTACTAAGCAATACAAGATGCATAAAGGATTAACATCACATGCAATTTATAATATGTGATATGATATGGCCTTTCTTCTTTGTGCTTCCGATCTCCATCTTCAAGCACGAACATGATCTCCATCATCACCGGCGTAGCATCAAGGTCAATGACGCTTCTTCATGGTTGTCGTCCACCAGCTTCAACTATTACAACTATTTTGAATAGACACGCAGGTCTTAACTGAAATTAAAGACAACCATATGGCTCCTGCCGGTTGCCAACTTACAATAAGGAACATTGCATACATCAAATATAATCACAATCATGGCCATATCACATCACTGCACACCCCTGCAAAACAAAGTTAGACGCCTCTACTTTCTTTGCATATTTTACGTGGCTTGGGGCTTTCAATAAGTGTCGTTCTAACTTACGAACAAGAACCACAACATTGATACTAGCATTGTTGATTACCCGTTGTAAATTGGATCTTAACTATGCTAGGAGAAACAGGCACCCGCAAAGCCACTTATGCAATACAAGTTGCATGTCGAGCGTGGAGCAAGTCTCATGAACGATGTCATGTAAGGTTAGCCCGGGCCGCTTCATCCCAACATACCGCAAGATGCAAAGTACACAAAAGGCAATCTACAATAAAAGCATCAACGCCCACAATGACCATTGTGTTCTACTCGTGCAACAGATCTACATATAGACACGGCTCTGATACCACTGTAGGGGTTCGTAGCATGGAAAACAAAATTTTCTATCGCATACAAACAAACAAGCCAAGATCTATCTACTAGATTGTAGCAACGAGTCGATGGAATAACTCACCCTCGAAGATTCCAAAGTGGTTAACGAGAGCAGATTCTCGTGGGTGATGTAGTCGTACTCTTTCCGATCTCAAGATCGCGTAGACGATCCTTCCGACGCCACGTTCCAGCAGCGCTCCCGCAGTCGGTCACACGTTCGGTACTCGACGAAGACCTTCCTCTCCCTTGTTCCAGCAGGCAGCGGAGGTTGTAGCACTCTCCTCGCGATTCCGGCAGCACAACGGCGTGGTACCGGAGGTAGAGGGGAAATCCCGCAGGGCTTCGCCTTAAGCCGGTGCGAGTATGGTGGAGCTTATGAGAGAGGCTATTAGTGGTCTAGTAATTAGACACACCAATTAGAGGGCTCTAAACCAATTAGAAGGCTCTAAACCGAATAGCTCTAAACCGGGGTCTAGATCTAGGGTTTAGTTTAGAGGATAGGAAACTTGTGTGTGTTGGGAGGGAGCCCTGCCCCTCCTTATATAGGTGGGAGGGGCTGGCCGGCCAAGGGGAGGGAGTGGAGTCCCTCCCCAACTCGGCCTAGGTGGGGCGCCGGCTTGGGGAGGAGGACTCCTCCCTCAAGTCGGTTTCCTCCTCTCCTCCCACTTCCCAAAAACTGCCGTTTGACTTTCAAACTAGCCGTTTGACTTTTTCAATTTAGGATTCAATTTAATCCTTTATTTGGGACAGCAAGAACACTTAGTACATGATGCAATCATTCCAACATGTAATGACACATTCAAGTACCCTTCCCCCTCCGGAGTGCCGGACATTCCGGGACCTTCTAGAATGTTCCCGATGAAAACACCGGAACCATTCCCCAACTCCAAAACGGGACTTTCCTTATATGAATCTTATTCTCCGGACCATTCCGGATCACCTCGTGATATCCCGGATCCCATCCGAGACTCCGAACAACATTCGGTCTCTTTCTCATAATACCATAACTACTCAAACAACGTCGAATCCTTAAGTGTGTCTCCCTACGGTTCGTGAATTATGCGGACATGATCGAGACACTTCTCCGAACAATAACCAATAGAGGAATCTGGAAATTCATATGGCTCCCACATATTTCTACGATTACTTTGCGATCGAATGAACCACTTACATACGATACCAATTTCCCTTTGTCTCACGATATGTTACTTATCCGAGGTTATGATCGTCGGTATCTCTGCATACCTAGTTCAGCCTCGTTACTGATAAGTACTCTTTTCTCGTTCCCGTGATATGTGATCCCTTGTGACCCAGTCACATGCTTGCAAGCTAATTGGATGACATTTCACCGAGAGGGCCCAGAGAATATCTATCCGTCATGTGGATGGACAAATCCCACTCTTGATCCATGTGTTTCAACCAATACTTTCCGAACACTCAATGCCACCTTTATAGCCACCCTGTTACGGTGTGGTGTTTGATGACATCAAAGCATCCATCCAGTAAAGGTGATATGCATGATCTCATGGTCGAAGGAATTAGGTTACTATGTATCAGAAAGCATATAGCAATTGAACTATTGAAATGACTTGATCTTTATGCTACGCTTGTCTATAGGAGTATGTCCACCATATCATTCTCCTAACGATATGATCTTGTTGTTGATAACATCTCAATGTTCATGACAAAGAAACCACATCATCAATCAACCAACAAGCTAGTGAAGTATAGAGGCTATACTAGGGACTTCAAATTAAGTTTACAAATCACACAAGTATTAATGGTTTCCTTGTTAATACTATTATAGCATGAATGTAAACATTTATCATAAACACAGAGATATATAATAATAACTACATTTATTATTACCTCTAGGGCATATCTCCAACAGATAAATCTTCTTGAATCCACGACGACATCTTTCAACAATTGCTCGTGATCCAGGGAAGGTTACTTCTAACATCCAGAACACATACTTCGAGATGACTCGAAGATGGTTCTCAAAAGTTTCCAATATTGATGACAAATGTTCCATATGAAGCAAATCTATTATGGAGAAGATGAGGATGTCATCGATGGGCTCAACAACAAACTTATCAAGACACTCCAAGAAGATGGACTCGTATGTTGCGTGAACAAGACAAAAATACTGGTCAGATCAAGGGACACGAAGATGTACTCAAGTGAAACATCACAAGAAGGAACACCATCAAGATAGTCCTTGGAACTGAGTTTGATTCGATGATAACCAAAATCAAATCAAACATGGGAAAAAATAACATATCCACAAAGGAAATATTATCATTCTTCAACACAAACAAAACTAGACATCCCTTTAAGAAAGAACTGAGTCAGCTAGAACTTTTGTCTTACAACTCTCCAAGTTGTTGTTTAAGCTCCAACTAGTTCAGGGGTATCCAGTATAGATCCTTGGAGAAAAGAGCAGTTCAGAGAACTTGCTTGCTCAAGAACTTGACAACACGGTTATGTGGCAACATGGCGATACTTCTAGGAAGACATCCAGAATATCACGAACCATCGATATGTCACTTATTTTGAGAGGAAACTTGCTTGGTAAGTAAGCAGACTTAGTCTCAGAGTTTTGGCACAAGCCTAACTCTTTGACCGAAGAGATGGTACTAGAGTAACGGACTTGGTAGCACAATCAATCTTCGCTTGGTGATAGGGTTAACCAATCACGCTAAGAATGACTCAAATGTCCTTAGAGTTCAAAACAATAATAATTGTTAAGAATCTCGGATGGCCACATTATTACACACACGCATCATTCATGAGCGCGAAAGATCGAGTAAGGGTGGGTAATTATGTGTAAGAGCATCACTTCATTAAGGGTTCATGAAACTTAGCACGATATCTTAGTACTACCTCCGTTTCAAGGCTTAAGGCGCACACGCTTTCCAAAGCAAAGTTTGACCAAAAGAAATAAGCAAAAAAATCTTGATTATATTGTACATAATTAGTATCGTTGGATTCGTATTGAAAAATACTTTCTAGTGATACTAGTTTTATACCAAAACTCTTTACGTATTTGGAGTAATTCTTGGTCAAAGAAAAAACACGCAAAACGAGGACGCCTTAAGCCTTGAAACGGAGGGAGTATTAAACAGTGTGATACCTTAAGGTAGAACAGATAGAAGAGAATCGATGTCTCTTGATCTACGGATTACAACACTTTGACCTGGCCCTAGATATAACGAGGTACTGGAGTTTGTTTCTCCTGACAATCCCGAAATGGTTTGTCATGACGGACCACAAGAGTATCTTGCATCGGAAGACACCAATGCACATGTACTACTTGGCTACCAACTGGTAGACAAAGGTCAGAAAACAACAAGGGGAAAGGAACATGCTCAGGGTAGAATCCCAAGATGTGGATGCATTAGTCAACAATCTTGCGAAGACCAATGCAGGAAGGGTTAAGGTGTGGCAGAGTCATGATTATAGAAGTGAGACTCAGGGAGAGTGCTCTTGTCATGATCTATTTGGTTCCATTAAAGAACATCTTCCATAGCATGTGGTAGGGGAAGTCCTTAGTTCTCACAATTCAATCGCGACAAAGACCACAAGCTTGAAGGCTATACTAGAAGGTACTAGCCATCCTGGGGTAATGTGTGAACATTAACGACAAGGGTCAAAGGAATGGATCTTGGGTTAAAGGTCAGCGTCATGTACAAGATTCACAACAAAAGAATCTAGGACAATCCGGGATCTTAGTTTCAAGTCCAAGGTTTAAAACCCAAAGAAAGAAGTAACTACTACTTGAGTGACATAGCGTACACTTCAAGGTAGTAATCACGAGGTAGCTTCCAAGAGAAGAAACGACTTCTGAAGTACCCAAACAAATCAAAAGGAGGCACACGAGGCGAAAGGAAACCTCGAAGCCTGGAGCAGAACACTATGGATCATTATATTGTAGGATCCATAAAACAGAGAGATAATGATGGAAAGGAATCTCTCATGTGAACAAGAGCAAAGGGGAATAAGGAATTCACAACACACACAACTCTAGAGAACTTAATACTAGGTCAACTGGCTTAGAAACGACATGCCAAGAAGGCACCTAAACTTTGAAGGATTAGAAGAGATATCAAAACTTTTCCAAATCAACACCAGATAAGATAACCCAGAGTTAGAGCGAAACTGGATAAGAAGAAAAAGAAGCATACTAGAGTTTTCGCAAATACTTTTCAGCTTTGAAATAGTTTTCACAAGCACTAGACTCAACATCGACCAATAGCAAGGTTTTCCTACGGTCGGTACTGCTCTGATACCAAAACCTGTGACACCCCCGAGATCAAGGCTAAACAAATTCCGGACCTTTGTCTGACATAAGCTTAACCTTGAGCTCAAGAATATCTAGTGAAGAATCGGTAACACAACAGTGACCCTACGACACAAAATTTATTATAGAAAGCTCATAACTGAGCAGAGAACCAAATTATTACAAACAGAGGTCACTGACCACAAACATCAAACAACAAAAGGCAAATTATGCTATTAAATATAGCAAACTTAAAAAAATGGCCTAAGAGGCCTGAAGCATAACGATGATTTCCTAGCCCATAGATTTCAGGCTGCCGGCCGGGAACCCCAAGCTACTCGTCGATGTCGATGTAGTACAGAACTCATCTTCAGGGAACACTTACTTTGCCAAAAGTATTAACAAAGCAAGGGTGAGTACAGGGTGTACTCCGCAAGACTTCTGGCTGGTGGAGTTGTTTTGCATAAAGCTATCTTTGTTTATAAAACGAGAGAGAGAGAAGAAGCTCGTCTAATCAGAGTATTTTAAAAGGGGATAAGAGAGCGACATCTTCGAAATATTGATCATCATCTTTTGATATCCACCAAATCATCATCATCTCAACCTTAACTAGGACCACCCCCTCGTACCCATGAGGAAGCATCCTTAAGCACACGTTGTTCTACCAAGTTTTACAATTAGGTTCAAGTTCTCTATGATCTTAGAATCTGGTCACCAAGCGTTCATAACCGTGAACACGGATTTTCGAAAAGATTTAACCTTGCAGGGATGTATAACTTTACCCACACGTACCAACCGACTCTTAATGCTAACGTTTTAGCCCTCTTCCTTGGAAGGCCGACAGAGGGTGGTTGGCCACGACCTTTACCTTGCTTTCGCCGAGACCATGAGTCACGCAATAAGTATGGTTCCGCCGTAACGGGTCAAATCCCGAAGCCGGTACATAAAATGTGAGGCGAGGTTGGTTCACCAGGGGCTCCATTGAACCCAAGCAACCCGGTCCACGCTTCCCTGTCTGTTATGAATTCACCTCCTTCACCGCCTTCGAGAAGATCCAGAATGCATGTTGAATGGAAGGCCCGAACTATGTGACTCATGGAATCTACTAGGCAAGTTAATCAGGCAAGGGGTTTCCAAGCCCCGTGTGGCTGTACGCTCATCTCGGTTACAAAGGCAAGAACTTAGTTCCTAGTGGTGGCGAGCATGGGACTAGAAAAACCACATCCTACCGTGGCCTCCCATAAAAGCCTTAGCATGTTTAACTCATATAACCTCTGATCTCATCTCATCACGTTCTCCTGTCATACTAGATTCTCTGCATCTGATACATCATCTAGATGGACCAGAGCTGATAGCTATGCATGGCTAAGCAAGACACATATATAAGCTCTAGCAGTGCACACAAGCCAAACCTAGTTATGCTAGGAGCAGTGGATCGGGTAATATAAGCTCAAAGAGAGCAATGCAATAGATATGATACTCTATCTATCGATAAAAGACCATAGTAGAATCGTATGCATCATGGCAGGAATTGAAATACTTTCGTAAACATAGGATTGTATCATGGTGGGGCTATGCTTGCCTTTGCCTGTTGATAACAGATAAGCAGATCTTCGATAATCTTGTACTTGACTTGGTTACAGTTGGTCAAGTATTGTTCGTCGATCTTCAAACTTCGACGGTGTTGATCTCTGGCTTCGATCTCGATCTCGATATCGTATTCTAGCGAAAAGAAGCAAACATCGGAAAGAGAGGGAAACAATCAACACATGGCATCGATGCAATGCTCAAGCAAGAACGATGATATGACAAGTTAAATTGCATTTAAAAGTAACCCTAAGGCATGCTCGGTAATTTAATCGGGTTTCCGAGAGATGAAAACCCTAACTCGGGGAAACTCTGGATGTATATGAGAGGGGTTACTAAGTTCTCTAATTAAACTTGTCATTTAAGTTGCTTAACAATGCATGATTATAGCTTAAATGGACAGAACTCATTTTGCTGAACATTCTGATATATTATTTGTATTTTTCTGACTTATAAATTAAAAGATATTGATTTTACAAGTTTATAACATTTTCTGGAATTATTAAAGCCTTTTTAAAATGATTACTACATCATTATGACGTCAGCAGAGGGGTTTTAATGTTTTTACACCGAGGCTTTACCCCGCCGCAGCGACTGACAGAGGGGCCCTAGGGCCACCTCAGCTAGCCACGCTGGCCAAGCGGGGTCAACACACACGCGACAGCCACGCATGCGCCACGTCGACGCCACACGGGCGCCACATTGGCTCGCCAGCCAACGGGCCAGACGGCGACGGCAGACGACGGAGGAGGGCGCGCGCTCTTGTGATACTAGGCGCGCTAGACGCAGTCGACCGAGGCGAGCCTAAAGAGGGCGACGCCGCTGCTAAACGGTCACCGGAGCATGGGACACGGCGGCGCGCGGCGGCGGAACCTGCAGGTCAACGGCGAGCGGCGCCTACAGCGAGCTTGCGAGCAAGCGGAGGGTGCCTAGGGCACCTAGGGCTCACCCCAAAGCGGTTGGTGGTGACGGCGAGGCGTGGCGAGGCCTGGAGCGACGGGGAGGCAGACAACGGTGCACGTCGGGCTCGGGGAAGAAGTCGTCACTGGTGACGATAATGAGCCCCCCTGCTCGATTCCGTTGGCGGGGAAGGTCAGCTCGACGAGGCGAAGCTCCAGGGACCATCGGTTGGGCGAGGGGAGGCCGGAGACAAAGGGATAACGACGATCTGCGGCTAGGTTCGGGAGCTTCTGCGCGCGGGCGACACAGAGCAGTGGAGAGGGAGATATGGGGATGAGGAGAGAAGGCAGAGCACGGTGCGACGGTCTGATCCTGGCTTCTAGGGTGGCGGCGCATCGCAGCGGTTGACGGCGATCGACGGCGGCGGCGCGGGCACGCAGTTACTTCACGTCACGGTGGAGACGTTGACGTCGAACCGGTATGGGCCGGGATGGGCCTAGGTGGGCTGCGGGGTCGCGCACTATGCGGCAGAGAAGAGAGGGGAAAGCTGGGCTGCGGCCCAAGGAGTGCTCTGACTCTATTTTTTTCTGTAAACTTGTTTTTTCCAATTTCTGTTTTTCATTTCCCTTTTGTATTTTCAAATCCAAAACCGTTTTGAGTATTTCAAAAATACCAGGGCTTTTATAAAACATACCAAAATAGTGTGGGGCCATTTTTATACAGTTTGGCCTCCAATAATTTTGTACTTTTCAAATTCAAACCATTTTGAATGGATTTGCAAATAGAAAGAGAGGGAAAAGCTAGGGTTTTAGGGTTTGATTTATTTTATTTAATGCACAATTTAAGATATGATGCTCATGCAATGCACAATCAAACCCTAATTAAGGATAAGCTAAAACTGGGGTGTTACAACCATCCCTAACTACAACTGGAGCCGAAGCACCGGGTCCCCACCTCCTCCCGTGGCCGGAGCGGCCAACGGAGAGGAGGCAGGGACAGGCGGCGGTGAGGTTGCACTACAGTAGGACAAAGCTTTGGTAACACTGCCACAGGTCCAAAACAGTGTTACTACCCCATCCAGTAATAGATTGTAGCATGTGTTACATTAGGCCATGTTACTAACTGGATTCCGCGGTCACACATCGTAATTGTTACCATATGTCAAATATTGTGTTACGGTTTATATTATAGTAACATGCATATTGCATGTTTCTAGATGCGCCGGTAACATGTTTTTGTAACTATAGTAATATTGGTAGTAACATATTTTAATAGACATAGAAAGTCGGTGATACCATTTTTTAAACTACTTTAACATAATTAGTAGCATTCTTTTTAGTCTTAGGATGCAATTAGTAACAAAATATCCAAATCTTGTAACACCATACTTTTTAGTCATCAACTACCCTGGTAACACATTTTTAAGCATAGTAACATAGATATTAACACAATATAATTAATGTGTTTATTATTATTAAACACGAATTTAGGTGCCAATATATGTAATATACATTTATTTAATAAATCACGCACATGACAATCAAATAATTTATTATGATGCTTCGCAACATTAAAATGACAAAGAGGTTGAAGCACGAGACACATACACAAATTTAATATATAATGATATTTATTTCCAATAAAAGAGGGTACATATGTATTATCAAATAAATAAATACGAGTATCGTTGGTGCAACATAATAACACTCCATACCAAGTTTACTATAGATAACACAATTGTGACAGATATTAGACCATGGCGTTTGCATCAATTCAACCAAACAAAAGATCTTAAATGATATTACAATTTTCAATAAATCAATGAAAACACTAATCATTGCTAAGTAAATATTTAGACTTTATTATCCTCTTGTTTAAGCCGGATTATTCAGATGCAACTCAGTCATCCTTCTTTTGAATCCGTAAGAGAAAAAAACTTACATTTTTATGCTTAAATGTGCACAATATGATTGTAGAAAATGGAAGAAGAAAATTAACTTACAAAAGCCAAAGACCAAGCAATACACAATCCTTCAGCAAAAGCATCGCCAATTTCTCAGGAGCGACCAGTTGTTCTCTTTTTTTACGAAAAACAAGACGTGTGCATCTTAGTTATGCAGATACCGGGTGGAAGGTTTAAACTTAAAGTAATAAAATCACCCTCTATTGAAAAAAAATGAAAAGTTAGATCTAAAATCTAGCTGCATAGGCGTCGCCAAAATCCTGCACATCAAGATTTGTGCACGTAGACGGCTGCCAATTTGCAGAAAGTCCTAAATTAAACCTACGGTCCAACAAACTCAAGTTACATCTAGCAACTCCTTTGGATAGCAAAACTTGTTGGACAACTCCTTTGGCTAACTTGTTGGAAATACGAGCAATTTACAATATAAATTTATCCATATAACCAATAGATAAATCATGACTAATAATATAAGAATAAAAGTAGTCATGCGATCTAAAAGCATCTATAACCCATCCCCTTTCTAAGCTTAGAGGAGTATATTTTCACCTCTAATGGCTAAAATCGACTCCAACCCAATCCTAAACAGCCTTAGCGGAGAAAAATCTTAGGAGTCGGCCTCCACGGCTCGCAAATATACGCGCCGCCCCGCCGCAATATTCCCACCGGCCATGCATATTTTCCCTCCGTCAACTTCCCGAAGCACCGCCGTCCTATTTCCCCCATCTGTCCCAGTTATCTGTGCTAGCCTTCACTGGAATCGCCCCTAGAGTCGTCGCATCGAGGTGGATCCTGCCTCTGGTCGGAACCTATAGAAATCTCGTTTCCGGCCGCGGCGAGGTTGTTTTCAGTCGGGAAAAGCCGTCGGAGGGGATGGTGAAATGGATCGTATGGGCACCCAGAGAGAGAGGGGGGGGGGGGGTGAATAGGTGCTACTCCAATTTTTTTTTTAGATTTAGGCTTGACACAAAGGTAAATTCTCTAGATATGCAACTAAGATAAATTTTCCTATATGTTAACCTATGTACTAAGCGAGTAAATGCATTGAGAGGAACTAGGAAACCGTAGTGGAGAACACGGATACACATGATTTGTTTTACCGTAGTTCCTTCCTTGTTAAGGGAAGTACGTTTGCGTTGGAGGGGTGAGCGGAATTAAGACCACCACGCCATAATAGACCTCACCCTGTTCTCTGATGGATCTCGTCACAAGAGGCCTGATCCACCTTTCCACTATTTGGTACCCTTCGAGGCAGGTACCGGTGCCTTTACAACACTAGCGGGCACACATTCACAACTAAATTGGAGGCTCCCGTTATGATAACAAGCTGCCACAAGAAACAAGTTTATCAATAACTGAAACTGAGATCTAGATATTTGCAAGAAATACTAGATCAAGAGTCCCCCAAGCGAATGGAGGGGAAATGGAGATCTTGACTGGTGCCGTTGAAGATCGAAGCCTCCTCCTTCGATCCCCAAAGATCAGAGCCTTCTGGTGGTTGAAAGTGGAGATCTCGCGAGGATTAGAATGAACAACACCGCAATTTTTCGCAGGGTTCAAGAGATCTGAAATGAAGATCAAATGGGGTATTTATACCCCTTGCCTGAATGTATCAGTTGGAAGAATCTAGGGCCAGATAATCTAGCCTAAGTGGGGGCCGGATAATCTAGCCTGGACAAACATCTGGCCCAGAGACAGAATATCTGGGCCAAATGTCTGCCCCCATACTGCGTGACGTGCCTCGCCTGCCTTTGGGAAAAATCCTGGGGAAGGGAGGGGGTATCCGGCTCCCTAGTACGTCGGATTATCCGGCCCAGGCAAAAACTCTGGCCCTGCCCGGACAATCCGGGGAAAACTCCGCCCCCTAATGCTTGATGCGCTTTGGCTTTGTTTGAGAAAACTCCTTGGGGGAGAATTAATCGCCCCCTGGAAGGGCCGATTATCCGGCCCGGGGAAAAACTACGCCCTAGTCGGACAATCCGGGGGGAAACTCCACCCCACTCGTTGCTTGACACACCTTGGTATCTTTGACGATCGAGGAAGAGCCAGATAATCCGGCCCTTGACAGGGTCGGATAATCCGCCCCCAAAACTCTTGTTTAGCTGCAATTGGGGAAAATATTCTGCAGCACTAAACGCCCAATTACATAATCCTTGGCATTGTTAACTAACACAGGAAACACTAGAGATCATAAAATATTCTTTCAATCTCCCCATTTTTGGTGTTAGATGACAATACTAGAATTTGCAATAGAGCCCTACTAACAACATCGTTCCAAGGGTAAAAAGACTCCTCCTAAATGTGTGTATATAACAAGTTTGCATTTGAATACAAATGCACACATATAGGTTTAAGACTTTTTCACGAATTGGAAACTAATAACAAATGATGTGTTAGAGAGAGATGTATCATACTACCCATCATGAAGTCCTCAATAATATAATGATAGACACAATATAGTAATTCCCTACTGAGACTTCCCAGAATAATATCATTGTGATGCATCCGTAGTGATAAATCCAGAATTCCATAGTGACTTGCTGGATCGGAAAGCAGCGCTGCTTGATCTGCTCTCCAACAACGAAGAGAAGCTGTAGGTCTCCATCATCCCTCGATTTCCCGTTCCCGTTTAGACACACATATTTCCATCCAAGAGGAAGAGGAGTATGCGCTTGAGAAACTCACGGGTTGAACCCAAGAAACGCCATGGATTCTCCACGAAAGGAGGAGTTTACCGACTCGCTGTTAATCAAAATCAATTACTGCTTGTTTCCTTGCTGTCAGAAGATTAATTATCGCAGGACCAGAGCTATCCTTGTGTGCAAATTCTTAATTCAGTCTTTTGGATTTATTGTCACAGAACCAGTCGATTGAAGCCTTTTTTACTCTGCATCATCTTGTTCTTGCTCTTTAATATGTACCGTAGGAGACTAGCACTATTACTACTACCAAAACAAATCCAATCCCAACAGCAGCATGCTAGGAGTAAATGAAATGAATTGAAGCATGTATGGAATGGATGGACTGCATTCCACAGCTCACTTGCATTCCTATTGTTCATTTTCCATGACAACTTGTGGAGGTACTACACTCTCACAGTCTCACCTGTATCTACTCCCTTCGTTCGGAGGGAGTATGTACCTATTCTCCATGTACTATTGTTCTCGCAGTCTATATTGCTCACTCTAGCCATAGGTTGCAAGTGAACTTGTCATTGTAATTTAACATGTTATGTAACCATTCCTTCGGTTTTCTTTCTCATTGTAAGTAATTAGTGAAATTCATAAACTAAAAAAATTGCATCTTTGCACCCTGATCCTGGATTTTTGTTTATTCTTTTGGAGTAAGTAGTTAGTCAAATCATAAAGTAAAAATGTGCATCTTCTCATTTTTTCCAGGGAAATGCATAAAGTAAAAAATGTGCATTACAAGAGTAGAACAGGCATGGACACAAACTGACAAGTTGCACTAGTTTCCTGGAGATCAATCATGGAAAATGTTTCTCATGCTTGCACACAACTTACAATTGCCCATTTCACTCAAACCTGAGGGTTTTGTGTCTGTTCATGCATACGTTTGTTCTCTTCTCACTGTATTGTTATATAAACTAGCACAGTGGCCCTCCCAAATGCGAGGACACCATCTATAGTAGGTTGAAGTAATGTTGCATATCATGGGTATCACATTCGTTAATATGATATGTACTACGGTTTTATGGTACATGCTAGTAACATCTTAAATAACTTTAATTTTAGGAGATTAATAATAACAATGTTTTTTGGTAAGTATTGAACAGAACTATATATTTTATGTGATCTTAGATCAATACGTTTTGAGATAAATTTTCTTCTTGAAATAAAAGGAGAGCAATCATCATCTTTAATAGGCAGAACCAAAAGAAAATTGTTACCTCCCTACATGTTTCTTCCTTACGCTTACTTAAATTGTTTCAATATGTGCAACTTTTTGGATATTAACATAGTCTCGCATGGAGAAACTTGACCATTTTTATATTTCCAATAGACTCATCAACGTGTTTATACCTCGGTAGCCAAAGGGGGAGAAGTATAACTTCAAGTTTTCTAGAACATCAAATATTTCCATATGGTAATTTTGCCCGTATTTCTAAAATCTATCAATTTTATGTTGACCCCAAAGACAGTGCTATGCACACTTGATGCATGTATTTGACATGTCATGGCTTGGATGGCACATATACCCTATCAATTAATCAATTGTAGGTTTTATTGTGTGAATGGGATGACATGTGCTCTTATATTCACTTCATTACATCATATGAAACACTACAAATATCCCAGAGATGTCTAATCGTCCAAAGCAAAGAATGTTTGTAAAAAAATCCGAGAAACTAAAATTTTACAAATTTTATTTGTAAAATCCATGACTTGTGATATGTTTTGTTTCAATTAAAGATGATTACTGAATGCAATGCGCTAAGTGCAGCCTAATTTTTAGACACTATATGATAATCTACCGATAGGATTTACTTTAGCGGAGTTTCAAGATCGACCAATTTTGGTATGTCATATGACGGTCGTGATGATTTATTGCTTGTGATCTTGTGTGCAGTCAGATTAGCTGTTCTAGTACTCGAATAAGAACATGATCCACACTGTTGATAGTCACATGCTTACATTTTTGTGAAAAGTTCTAGCATGTTCATATGTAGTGCTCTCATGACGATTATCATATACTCAACTGTGTCAATGTATATAGATAAACATACTCAACCATGTCCATATATAGATAAATATTCTCAACCACGTACACATATTGATCATTGTATTCTGGCACATCGGAGTTTTTTTTCCAGCGTCTGCTTACATTATTCTCTGGATCTACCAAATATGGTTTATTTAGATTATTAAATAAAACCAGAGCTTAGCCAAAAAAATCTTAGACATAATTGCCATTTCACGTCCAACTATAGTTGTCTTACACGTTGACATGAACATCTTGAATTAACATTTGTAGTATGTGGCATGGACTACTCCAAGCAGCTCACGACTCTAGCTTTTTAGCAAGGGCACTTATTCTTTGGAAGTCTGAGATATCCCAACTGACCGGTCTATTTTTTTCTTTGATTGTGAAAATCATGTATGTGACGGTCTCTTTCCTTTTGCTCACGTCGTGTATTAATTGGAACATGAATGTACATGAGTTCTATTCGTGCATGAAAGGGTTTGTCTCTTTTTTTTTTGACGGGGGAGAGGGGGTCTGTTTCCTTGTTTTGCTCACGTGATGTAACGTCCATGTAGTCTGACATTTGGAGAAGTTGTACGAATCTACTAATTAAATCATGACCTTAAGTAATCAATCTAACGGTTCATATTATTTGAGATGATGTGGATCAACCTGGTGCCTCGAAAAATATTCTTATATTGCTTTTAGTATATAATAGAATAGATAGATGGAGTATTATCACTTTTTTGTTTGTTTGATGCCCTTAAATTGTGGCCTGTATATCTTATTTGGCTACAATCTGACACATAACTTTATTGTTCAGTTCATGCATTTCAGCATTTACTTCTGATCTGGTTCTAGTACACACATTCAGGTGCTTGCTTACTGCTACTGTCATATTCTTACTGCTTCCCTGTCCTATCTATGTTTATGTTTGTTCTCAAGAGACAGCATTACTCATGCGCCGAGCTATCTACAACGGAGAAGGCTAGAAATATCAAACCAGACCCAGATCTTGATGTCTACATGAAGGTTAGTTTATCCTGAACTTCATTTTTCAGGGAAATGTGCATCTTCTCATTTTTTTCAAGGAAATGCGCATATGTATCTTCTCATTTGATGGGATAAATTTCCTGAATGCACACGGTGTGTTTGATGCTTGATACTGGGAGACGGACCCCTTGTCCTGGCCTTGTAAGTACTCAGGTTCCATGGATTGATCATGGGTCTTTTACCTGAGATACTCCAAATAAAACCAGTGTACTTTACTACTGATTGATGCTAGTACATGTATATTTCCCAGTCGTAGCAACTAGCGGGCAGCAACAACCACTACAGATGCTAAGTGTTATTGTTATCTCCATTGTTGAATCCACGATCGTTGTTGTTGAATCCCGTGCCTCTATGGAAATGACTAAACTCTCCACCATGAGAATTTTTTTGGGAACTTCTATTCCCTTAGGCATCTTGACCAACGTCAACGGTTCCACTGGATTCACCCACTTGAAAGTTGTTTGTGGCACTATAGACACCCACGCCTTGAAATCTTTCTCGTCGGTTGATACATAGCCGCACCCTAGCCTAGCACCTCCAGGCGGTAGCCGAACACGACCAGGCCCTGTTCCACCACGACCAGGATCAACACCCCCCCCCATCCGCCGCCTTGGGACATCGTCGGAGGCTATCACGCGCGGCACGATCAAAGGTGATTTGTTCGGTTGAATGAAACATCGATACGCAGTGGGTCTTGCCTTCGACGCAGGTACACGTGTTGACGCATAGCCTTCATTAGCTAGTATTGACGCATAACCTCCAAGGTCAACTCGTTGGCTTCCGGTGGGACGACGTGTGTGTGTGGTTCGGTCGCAGGCTTGCCTCCTCTTTCGTCCTAGGGGGTCGGACGGCGGGCAGCAGCGTGGGGCCCGCTGATCTGCCCAATAAAGGGGGCGATCCTCAGGGCTTCTCACACCTAGAAGATGGTCTGCTAGATGCCGGCTCTCATTTTCTGGTCAGTGACGAGTTCCGGATATAGGGGTTCGTAGCATGGAAAACAAACAATTTCTACCGCATGCACACAAACAAGCCAAGATCTATCTACTAGATTATAGCAACGAGACGATAGAAGCACTCACCCTCGAAGATTCCAAAGCGGTTAACGAGAGCAGATTCTCGTGGGTGATGTAGTCGTACACTTGCCGATCTCAAGATCGCGTAGAAGATCCTTCCAGCGTTGCATTCCGGCAGCACTTCCGCAGTCGGTCACACATTCGGTACTCGATTAAGACCTTCCTCTCCCTTGTTCCAGCAGACAGTGGAGGTTGTAGTTCTCCCCTCGCGATTCCGGTAGCATGATGGCGTTGTGTCGGAAGTAGAGGGAAGATCCCGCAGGGCTTCGCCTAAGCCGGTGCGAGTTATGGTGAATCTAGGGTTTCCCGGTGATCTAGGGTTTAGAAGATCGGGAGGAGGAGGAGGTGTCGGCAGCGGCTAGGGCGACGGCAACGGGCCGACAACGCCGAGCGGCGGCTTGGCGGCGGCGACGTGTGTGTGGAGGGGCTAGGGCTTGGTGTTTTGGGGCAGCCCTCCCCCTCTATTTATGAGAGGGGGGCAGCCTTGGGAGGGGTGGGTTTGAATCCAAACCCAAACCCAAGTTGGATTGAGAGAAGGACTTGTTTCTTCTTCCACTAGGAAACCATTGTTCCAGTTTGACTTTTCAAACTTCCCGTTTAACTTTCAATTTAGAGCTTTAGTTTTCTCTTGCAAATGCCCACACCAAGTGACCTAGGATATGATCCAATCATTCCACTTATCCATGAAACATTCATGGACCATTCCCCTTCCGGACCGGTGAACCTTCTAGACCCTTCTAGAACCTCTCCGATGAAAACATCGGAATCTTTCCCGAACTCCGGAATCGGACTTTACTTATATGAATCTTATTCTCCGGACCATTCCGGATCTCCTCGTGATATCCCGGATCCCATCCGAGAGTTCGAACAACATTCAGTATCCCTACTAACATTCCATATCTACCAAACAACATCGAATCCTTAAGTGTGTCTCCCTACGGTTCGTGAATTATGCGGACATGACCGAGACACTTCTCCGATCAATAACCAACAGAGGAATCTGGAAATTCATATGGCTCCCACACTCTACGATTACTTTGCGATCGAATGAACCACTTACATACGATACAAATTTCCCTTTGTCTCACAATAGTTTACTCATCCGAGGTTTTGATCGTCGGTATCTCTGCATACCTAGTTCAACCTCGTTACCGATAAGTACTCTTTTCTCATTCCCGTGATATGTGATCCCTTGTGAGCCAGTCACATGCTTGCAAGCCAATTGGATGACATTCCACCGAGAGGGCCCATAGTATATCTATCCGTCATATGGATGGACAAATCCCACTCTTGATCCATGTGCCTCCACACATACTTTCTGAACACTCAATGCCACCTTTATAGCCACCCAGTTACGGTGTGCTGTTTGATGTCATCAAAGCATCCTTCCGGTGATGGTGATTAGCATGATCTCATGGTCGAAGGAATTAGGTTACTATGTATCAGAAAGCTTATAGCAAATGAACTATTGAAATGACTTGATCTTTATGCTATGCTTATCTATAGGAGTATGTCCATCATACCATTCTCCTAATGATATGATCTTGTTGTTAACAACATCTCAATGTTCATGATCGGGAAACCACAGTCATCTATTAACCAACAAGCTAGTATTATAAAGAGACTTTACTAGGGATTCTAATTTAGTTTACAAATCACACAAATATTAATGTTTCCGGTTAATACTATTACAACATGAATGTAAAAACTTATCATAAACACAAAGATATAGTAATAACCACTTTTATTATTGCCTCTAGGGCATATCTCCAACAGTCTCCCACATGCACTAGATTCAACTAATCTAGATTACATGGTAATATACCGAACACCCATGGCGGTTTGGTGCTGGTCATGTTTTGCCCTCGGGAGACGTTTAGTCAACGGATCCGCCACATTCAGATCTGTGTGTACTTTGCAAATCTTTATGTCACCATCTTGGACATGCTCTCGAATAGCGTGAAAACGTAGCTCGATGTTCTTCACCTTCTTGTGTGACCTTGGTTCTTGCGCATTGGCTATGGCGCCCATGTTATCACAGTAGATAGATATTGGGTCCAGCTCACTTGGAACCACACCGAGCTCTGTAATGAAATCCTTCATCCATATTGCCTCTTGTGAAGCCTCCTAAGCAGCTATGTATTCCGATTCAGTTGAAGATCTCGCCACAACGGTTTGCTTTGCACTCCTCCAGCTAACTGCCGCACCATTCAAAGTAAATACGTATACAAATTGAGATTTAGAATCATCCGGATCGGTGTTCCAACTAGCAGCGGTGTAACCATTAACAACGAGCTGTTCATTACCTCCATAAGAAAGAACCATATCCTTAGTTCTTCTCAAGTACTTAAGGATGTTTTTGACCGCTGTCCAATGATCCACTCCTGGATCACTTTGATATCTGCTAGTCAAACTAACAGCATATGTAATGTCGGGTCTAGTACATAGCATGGCATACATGAGAGATCCTATGGCTGAGGCATAGGGAGTCTTACTCATCCTTTCTCTATCTTCTGCCGTTGCAGGACTTTGAGTTTTACTCAAGGTCGTATTGGGCAACATGGGCAAGAACCCTTTCTTGCTATCTTCCATTCCAAACCTCTTTAGAATTTTGTCCAAATATGTACTCTGTGACAATGATATTAGGCGTCTCGATCTATCTCTATAAATCTTTATGTCTAATATGTAAGCTGCTTCGCCAAGATCTTTCATTGAAAAACTATTATTTAAATAATCCTTGACACTATTAAGAAGGTCTTCATCATTCCCAATCAACAATATGTCATCTACATATAGTATTAAGAATGCTACAGAGCTCCCACCCACTTTCTTGTAAATACAAGCTTCTCCATAAGTTTGTATAAAACCAAAGCTTTTGATTACCTTATCAAAACGTTGGTTCCAACTTCGGGATGCTTGCTTCAATCCATATATGGACCATTGAAGTTTGCATACTTTTTAGCATCTTTAGGATTGACAAAACCTTTGGGTTGCATCATATACAACTCTTCATCAATGTCTCCATTGAGGAACGCTGTTTTGACATCCATCTGCCATATCTTATAATCATAATATGCAGCGATTGCTAACATAATCCTCACAAACTTTAGCTTTGCTACTGGTGAGAAAGTCTCATCGTAGTCAACTCCTTGAATTTGTCGAAACCCTTTTGTGACAAGTCTGAGCTTTATAGACAGTAACATTACCATCAGCATCTGTTTTCTTCTTGAAATCCATTTGTTCTCGACAGCCTTCCGACCATCCGGTAAGTCCACCAAAGTCCATACTTGGTTTTCGTACATGGATCCAATCTCGGATTTCATGGCTTGTTGCCATTTATTGGAATCTGGGCTCATCATCGCTTCCTCATATGTCGCAGGGTCATCGGTGTTGTCCACCAACATGACACTCATAACGGGATCATACCAATCAGGAGTGGTACGATTTCTCTTTGACCTGCGAGGTTCCATAGTAACTTCAACCGAAGTTTCATGATCAACATCATTAGCTTCCTCTTTTATTGGGGTAGGCGCCACAGGAACTAATTTCGGTGCTGTGCTACTCGCTAGTTTGAGAGAAGGTTCAACAATCTCATAGAGTTCTACTTTCCTTCCAGTCACTTCTTTCGAGAGAAACTCCTCTAGAAAGGATCCATTCTTGGCAACGAAGATTTTTCCCTCGGATCTATGATAGAAGGTATACCCAATAGTTTCCTTCGGGTATCCTATGAAGACGCATTTTCCGCTTTGGGTTCAAGCTTGTCGGGCTTTAACTTCTTTACATAAGCTTCGCAACCCCAAACTTTAAGGAACGACAATTTAGGTTTCTTTCCAAACCACAATTCATACGGTGTCGTTTTAACGGATTTAGATGGTGCCCTATTTAAAGTGAATGCTGCTGTTTCTAATGCATAACCCGAAAATGATAGCGGTAAATCTGTAAGTGACATCATAGAACGAACCATATCTAAGAGAGTTCGATTACGATGTTCGGACACACCATTACATTGTGGTGTTCCCGGCGGTGTCAATTGTGAAAGTGATCCGCATTTCTTCAAATGCTCGTCAAGCTCGTAACTTAGATATTCACCTCCACGATCAGATCGTAGAAATTTAATCTTCTTGTTACGTTGATTCTCTACCTCACTTTGAAATTCCTTAAACTTCTCAAAAGTTTCGGACTTATGTTTCATGAAATAGATATACCCATATCTACTCAAGTCATCCGTGAAGGTAAGAACATAGCGATAACCACCGCGCGATACTACACTCATTGGACCACACACATCGGTATGTATGATTTCTAATAAGTCCGTAGCTCGCTCCATCATACCAGAAAATGGAGTCTTAGTCATTTTTCCCATCAGACATGCTTCGCATCTTTCAAGTGATTCAAAATCAAGTGATTCAAGAAGTCCATCGAAATGGAGTTTCTTCATACGCTTCACTCCAATATGACCAAGACGACAGTGCCACATATAGGTCGAGTTATCACTCAATTTCAAACATTTAGCTTCAATGTTATTAATGTGTGTATTACCACAATCGAGATTCAATAAGAATAGACCATCTATCCAAGGTGCATGTGCATAAAACATATTACTCATATAAATCGAACAACCATTATTCTCGGACTTAAACAAGTAACCGTATCGCAAAAAACATGATCCGGATATAATGTTCATGCTCAACGCAGGCACCAAATAACAATTATTTAAGTATAAAACTAATCCCGATGGTATATGAAGAGGTAGCGTGCCGACCGCGATCACATCAACCTTTGATCCATTTCCAACACGCATCGTCACCTCGTTCTTCGCTAGCTTCCATTTATTCTGCAGCACCTGTTTCGAGTTACAAATATGAGCAACCGAACCAATATCAAATACCCAGGCACTACTACGAGTACTAGTGAGATACACATCAATAACATGTATATCGGATATACCTTTCTTCTTGATGTTGCCGTTCTTCAAATCCGCCAAGTACTTAGGGAAATTCCGCTTCCAGTGACCTTCTCCCTTTCAGTAAAAGCACTCAGTATCAGGCTTAGGCCCAGCCTTGGTCTTCTTCGCCGGCGCGGTAACTTTCTTACCGCCCTTCTTGAAGTTTCCCTTTTTCTTAGACTTGCCTTGCTTCTTGAATTTGGTGGTCTTATTGACCAACAACACTTGATGCTCTTTCTTGATCTCCACTTCTGCATACTTTAACACGGAGAAGAGTTCGGGCAACGACTTGTCCATGTTTTGCATATTGTAGTTCATCACAAAGTTCCTGTAACTTGGTGGTAGTGATTGGAGGACACGGTGAATCCCCAAAGAATTAGGAATCACTATACCTAAGCTTTTAAGCTTGCTTGCGTGCCCAGACATCTTAAGCACGTGCTCACTGACGAAGCTGTCCTCTTCCATCTTGCAGTTAAAGAACTTTTCAGAAGCCTCATAACTCTCAACTGCCGCGTGAGCCTCAAATATCATTTTGAGTTCACGGACAATATCATGTGGATCATGGTTATCAAACCTTTTCTGAAGCTCCGATTCCAAACCATACAAGTTAGCACAATGAACTGTGGAGTACTGATTCTTCCGAGCGAGGAAAACATTCTTTACCTCATCGGTAGCATCAGCTGCAGGCGGGTCACCCAGCGGTGCATCCAGCACATAGGTCAAATTACCAGCATTGAGGACAATCCTCAAACTGCGGAACCAATCGACAAAGTTGATTCCATTGTTTTTCAACTTTTCTTTCTCTAGGAACGCATTAAAATTGATGGTAGGGGCCACCATTGATCTACAACATATTTGCAATAATTTAGACTAAGTTTATGACAAATTGAGTTCTAATTAATAGTTAAATTAATCTAGGTGAACTCCCACTCAAAACAATATCCCTCACATTGCTTTAGTGATCACACGGACCAAATCCACCACATCAAAACTGATCATCACGAGAGTTGATGTAGATTCAATGGCGAACAATCAACATGTTAATCATATCTACTATACGACTCATGCTTTACCTTTCGGTGATCCGTGTTCCAAGACCATGTATGTACATCCTAGTCTCGCCAAGATCAAACCTTAGCTTCCGCATGAGAAAATCTGGCTTGCTCACTCGCAGAATCTAACACACCCGATCATCACGTGGTGCTTCGAAACAACGAGCTTTAGCAACGGTGCTTGCTAAGGATGAACACTTTATAACTTGAAATTTTTGTGCTTGAGGGATCATCTTATAATGCTACCGTCGCAAACTAAGCAATACAAGATGCATAAAAGGATTAACATCACATGCAATTCATAATATGTAATATGATATGGCCTTTCTTCTTGTGCTTCCGATCTCCATCTTCAAGCACGAACATGATCTCCATCATCACCAGTATGTCGTCAAGGTCAATGGCGCCGCTTCATGGTTGTCGTCCACCAGCATCAACTATTACAACTACTTTGAATAGACACGCAGGTCTTAACGGAATTTAAAGACAACCATATGGCTCCTGCCGGTTGCCGACTTACAATAAGGAACATTGCATACATCATATATAATCACAATCATGGCCATATCACATCACAACACACCCCTGCAAAACCAAGTTAGACGCATCTAATTATCTTTGCATATTTTACGTGGTTTGGGGCTTTCCATAAGTGTCGTTCTAACTTACGAACAAGAACCACAACGTTGATGTTTGAACTATCAAGTGCCCGTTGTAAATTGAATCTATACTATGATGGGAGAGACAGACACCCGCAAATTCACTTATGCAATACAAGTTACATGTTAAGCGTGGAGCAAGTCTCATGAACGATGTTATGTAAGGTTAGCCCGGACCGCTTCATCCCATCATACTGCAAGATGCAAAGTACACAAAAAGCAATTGATAATAAAAGCACCACCGCCCACAATGACCATTGTGTTCTACTCGTGAAACAGATCTACATTTAGACACAGCTCTGATACCACTGTAGGGGTTCGTAGCATGGAAAACAAAAATTTTCTACCGCATGCACACAAACAAGCCAAGATCTATCTACTAGATTGTAGCAACGAGTCGATAGAAGCACTCACCCTCGAAGATTCCAAAGAGGTTAAGAGATCAGATTCTCGTGGGTGATGTAGTTGTACACTTGCCGATCTCAAGATCACGTAGACGATCCCTCTGGCGCTGTGTTCCGGCAGCGCTTCCGCAGTCGGTCACATGTTCGGTACTCGATAAAGACCTTCCTATCCCTTGTTCCAGCAGGTAGCGGAGGTTGTAGTTCTCCCCTCGCGATTCCGGCAGCACGACGGCATGGTGTCGGAAGTAGAGGGAAGATCCTGCAGGGCTTCGCCTAAGCCGGTGCGAGTTATGGTGGATCTAGGGTTTCCCGGTGATCTAGAATTTTAAAGACTGGGAGGAGGAGGAGGTGTCGGCGGAGGCTAGTGCGACGGCGACGGGCCCGCGGCGGTGCAAGGCGGCGGCGCGGCAACGACGGCGGCGCGGGTGTGGAGGGGCTAGGGCTTGGTGTTTTGGGGCAGCGCTCCCCCTCTATTTATGAGAGGGGGGGCAGCCTTGGAAGGGATGGGTTTGAATCCAAACCCAAACCCAAGTTGGATTGAGAGAAGGACTTGTTTCTTCTTCCACTAGGAAACCATTGTTCCAGTTTGACTTTTCAAACTTCCCGTTTGACTTTCAATTTAGATTTTTAATTCTCTCTTGCAAATGCCCACACCAAGTGACCTAGGATATGATCCAATCATTCCACTTATCCATGACAAATTCATGGACCATTCCCCTTCCGGACCGGTGAACCTTCTAGACCCTTCTAGAACCTCTCCGATGAAAACATTGGAATCTTTCCCAAACTCCGGAATCGGACTTTCCTTATATGAATCTTATTCTCCGGACCATTCCGGATCTCCTCGTGATATCGCGAATCCCATCCGAGAATCCGAACAACATTCGGTATCCCTACTAACATTCCATATCTACCAAACAACATCGAATCCTTAAGTGTGTCTCCCTACGGTTCGTGAATTATGCGGACATGACCGAGACACTTCTCCGATCAATAACCAACAGAGGAATCTGGAAATTCATATGGCTCCCACATATTTCTACGATTACTTTGTGATCGAATGAACCACTTACATACGATATCAATTTCCCTTTGCCTCATGATAGTTTACTCATCCGAGGTTTTGATCATCGGTATCTCTGCATACCTAGTTCAACCTCGTTACCGATAAGTACTCTTTTCTCGTTCCCGTGATATGTGATCCCTTGTGAGCCAGTCACATGCTTGCAAGCCAATTGGATGATATTCCACTGAGAGGGCCCAGAGTATATCTATCCGTCATATGGATGGACAAATCTCACTCTTGATCCATGTGCCTCAACACATACTTTCCGAACACTCAATGCCACCTTTATAGCCACCCAATTACGGTGTGGTGTTTGATGTCATCAAAGCATCCTTACGGTGATGGTGATTAGCATGATCTCATGGTCGAAGGAATTAGGTTACTATGTATCAAAAAGCTTATAGCAAATGAACTATTGAAATGACTTGATCTTTATGCTAAGCTTATCTATAGGAGTATGTCCATCACACCATTCTCCTAATGATATGGTCTTGTTGTTAACAACATCTCAATGTTCATGATCGGGAAACCACGGTCATCTATTAACCAACAAGCTAGTATTATAAAGAGGTTTTACTAGGGACTCAAATTTAGTTTACAAATCACACAAGTATTAATGTTTCTGGTTAATACTATTATAGCATGAATGTAAACATTTATCATAAACACAAAGATATAATAATAACCACTTTTATTATTGCCTCTAGGGCATATCTCCAACACCGGAAGGCATTGGAGGACCTTCATGGGGGCCAACCTGGGCCGTGGCCCCCCAGCAAAACTACAAAATTTCTACTATACCCTAATACTACGTTGGCCCAAGCGTTGCCCTGCAGCCATGAGGCCCAAAATCCTTATCGAATAGACTCACGGACCAGACACAGCGACGAGATTCTTCCTGATTCTTCTCCCCTCCTGACTCATGTACAGCGGCACGACGACACCACGGGCTGGCCGGTGGGCGACGACGGTGGTCGGCTGGTGGTCTGGACCCTAGACGTCCGGTGGCGGTGCGGTCCGTCTCGTACGTGCGGAGCACGGGAGCAGGCGAGCAGTAAGCGGCGGGTCAGGCTGGCCGCGGACGCGCAATCGGAAGCATGAAGCGAGCGAGCAGCAGCCGGGCTCCGACCAGGCGACCGGTGCACTCCATTACTAGTGCGTTCCAAGACTCCAACAGCAGGTTTCTCTCTCTCCCTGAGTTAATTGAATGTTCGATTTGGCTTGTCTTTCGATTGGTTCTGAATTTTGGATCCAAATTGGGGAAGTCTGAATTTGGTCAGCTGGTCATAGAAATTGTTGTTTATAGATTGTTGTTTAAATATGCAGTGAGAAGCGATGGTTAAAGATAAGAGGATTGATTCATTTTTTAAAAGAAAGAGAGTTGACTGTGAAGCTGAAGAACCAGCACGAGATGAACCAGAAGCAGGGCAGTACCTGAACCAAGAGAAGTACATGAACAAGAAGAAACTCATGTCCAGACTGCTCTCTTGTTGCTTGAATTTGGACAACAAAGTCATGAAGAACAAGGGCATCAGACTCACACAAATGAAGTAGTATTCCGTGGTATTGAATTCTTGGAGTGGGATCCAGCACTACGTCCACAAATCTGGCAATATCCATATAATCAAAGAGATGAAGTGCGACGAGCATATATAAAATTAGGCCCTATGCAACCCCTTCTGCAGAATTATAAAGCTTCTGGAACACAAGGGCATCAACGGCGCTTTAAGTACAATTGGTTCAGCATGTTTCCCTCATGGTTGGAGTACTCGGAGAGCAGCGATCGTGCGTATTGCTTATTTTGTTTTCTCTTTAGAAAAAATAAGAACAAGAGAGGTAGTTCAGATGTATTCACGGTTCATGGATTTTGTAAATGGAAGAAGGTCAATGATGGAAGGAAATGTGCATTCTTGAACCACATAGGTTCTGAACCTTGCTCTGAACACAACAATGCAACCAAAGCATGTCAAGATTTGTTGAATCGGCAAGGACATATAGAGCATGCTGCAGCAGTGGGCAACCAGAGAGATATACAAAGAAACCAATTAAGGGTGAAAGTCTCAATTGCAGTTGTCAAGTGGCTCACATCACAATCTTGTGCTTTTAGAGGCCATGATGAGACCGCTGAGTCTAAGAACTGTCAACACCCGGATTTTTAAATCCTACTAGATGCCTGTTATGCCATACATCGCAATCCTAGGATTACCATTTTTGCGAGACATAACAGAATTGGATACCATAGTACATCATCCATTACAACGATACATAAGTTCTTACACAAATAGGGATCTCATGATCCAGTTCTTAATACAACTTGAAGCAGGGGAATACGTAATAATAACGGTAGCGTAGGCGAAGCTCCATCTTCGGGGTCACAGGCAATGCTGACGATATGAGATGATCCTAGTTGTCGTAACCTTCCTGGGGTCCATCTTCCAGGTACTCCTCTTCATAGTCCGTCCATGGGAATAGCCAGGGAGAAAGCCATGAGTACTCTTTAAGTATTCGCAAACTAATACTAACAAGTAAAAGGGTTTTTTTTGGATAATAGAACACTAGGCTCTAGGGTTGTTTTGCAAAAGCCAGATTTATCTCTACTAGGTTCCAAGGCTAGTCACAATGTTATAACTCCTAAGTGGGAACTTGTATTTCATATCACAACTCTGTTGTGGTCAAGTCAAAGTCTCAATTCATTTCACAGGTCATTTTGAAAAGTCTGACGGGGGAACAGTATGGCCACTCCAACTGTCCATAACCACGGACGCGGCTATTCGAATAGTTTGACACTCTGCAGAGATTGTACACTTTCACCACAACATTCGATACATCCGTCAGGAACAAATCCTGAATTCACCATACTCAGTATGCGGATAATCAATCCTAACCTTTCAATTACACTCCCTAGTATAAGCACCTCTCCTGTGAGTTTGGCCTCCCAACCATGACCGACTGTCATCTTGGGTACTGCACAGGTGGACAATCTTCACAAGGTAGCCTCAGCTCAGACCTTGGCCGTGAGGGAACTAATACTAAGGTATATAAGTTTCCAGTCAAGCCCTACCCAATATTCGGGTATTGTGGTTGTACGATAAAATTGGAATGGTATCGCATCTAGACAACCATCAGTTTTATAAAGGGCTAAGGCTCATGCCTCAACATTTTCATCACCAAAATCATCAAGTGTTTGGAAACACATGTCCAAAACATTTCAATAGAATGATCCATCATTCCAAGGTTTTCATAACCAATTTTCCACCAAGTATTCCCATCTAAAGTTGATCAAGTTTTATGCTTAGCACTAGCATCTACAGGTGGGGGTAGGCACTAATGAGGGGTGGTAAACTAATGGGGTTTCAACTAAGTCCAACCTTATATCTTAGGCTGATATCAAGGTTTCTAACTTAGGCCAAATTTTATGCTCTTTATGCAACCTTCAAATATCTTTCTAGTATCTATAAGTCACTTAAGTAAACTCTCGGTAAGCTTTGATAAAGAAATAAAGTAAGAAGCTTGTAAGTAAAACTAGGATTGGTTTATCAAGTGGGTGTGATCACATATGCTTAAGGCATATAGTAGGCATAGTAACAAGTAGGGGTTTGTTGCATCAGTAGGGTATCTTGCAAGTGTTAGCTTGCATAGATGTCAATATAAGATTGCATAGGTATAGCATCATCTTGCACATTCACTAGTAGTATTAGGCTTGCCTTGTGCAGAGCAGTGGTTGAAGTTCTCCTCGGCTTCCTCTTCGTAGTATCCTCCTTCCTCCTCGTATCCTTGGTCGGTACTAGTGTCTATGAATAAATACGAGGTACACAATCACCAAACAATACTTAACTACTTGCAATCATCACACACAAGGGTCCTATAGATGATCTAGCATCATCTCTAACATTACAAGGTTAAGGCTTGATTTAATTCCTTTTATTTTTAGAAAAGTAATTTCTACTCATTGAAAAACTACTTAAGATTTAATATTCTCCAAACCAAACATGGGATCATGTTGACACATGTCATCACCACATATTGTATTCCAAGGGAATGTGATTTAAAGTGGTGTCACAATTTAATAAGGTTTTACCCTTTTATTTTAATTAATTAAAGTGGCTAGTAATGCCTATGGGGCATTCTTTTATTACTTGAATATTATTTCTGCAAGTGAACCTATATATTTTTATATATTCTGAAAGGTATGGTTAAATGTGATTTTTGAGAGTTGGAATCAACTCAAAAGCTATTAAGGTTTAAATTTGAAAAATGCTTGAATGCAGAAAAGCTTCTGCCTTGTTAGTTTTACCATGGGTGATCTATAGATCCAAATGACTTGAATCCAACGGGCTTGGATTCATCATTCACAGACCTTTCCAACAAAATTGGTTTCATTCAATTTGGTGTACTGAATCGATATGGGTTGATTTTTGAAGTTGGGTACAGAAGTGTGTTTGAATTGAAATGGAAAAAGTTTAATTTGAATAACTGGGCTGCGCGGGAAAGGTTAACGGGCCGGCCTGCTAAGCGCAGTGCTCCCACGGGCTGCTTAAGTGGGTGTCCCCACTCGTCAGTGGCACGGGGCTGGGTGAAGCGGTATGGGGCAACGTGGATCGTTCGATCTAGTTCTAATCCAACGGTTGGGGGTCATCGTCGACACGAGACAACGTCGGCGAGAACGAAACCTAGCGCGGCCAGTGAGGGGTGTTGGGGGATCACCGGGGTACGGGCGAGGGTCGGCGAGGCGGGCGAACGACGAAGTCGACGACGGCGAACTCAGGGGTGGTCGCGGCAGCTCCTGGGGTGGACGAAATCGATGGCTCCCTTCTTCTCCAGAGGCGGCGGGCTCCGGTGAAATTCCGGCGGGGTGGTCCTCGCCTTGCTCTGAGAACGGTGTGGCACGATCAGTGAGGAGAGGGGAGTGAGATGGTGTGAAGAGATCGAGCGGGGGTGGCCTCTATTTATAGTCGAGCGAGGGGACCGTCGGGGCGCACGGTGAGCTCGTCGGGGGCGAGGTTACAGGGGGCTAATGGCATGGGAAAGGGTAGGGGATGGTGCGGTGTCTCCTGGCGATGCTCAACGACATGGTTTCGAGGCGTGGGGCGGTGCGGCTTGGTCTGGAACGGGCGATGCTCTGCGCGGCAGAGGCGGCGTCTTCGACGGCGGGCGGTGGCTGTGCGGCACGGGGCGGCAAACGGGGATGTCTGGCGGTCTCGTGGGTCGGTGGCGATCGTGTGTGCACGCGGTGAGGGCGCCGCGCGGTCTGTGGATGCTGGTCGAGGGTGGTGCTCCGGCGCACGCTCGGCATGGTCTCTGGCGGTCTGGGCGCGGCTCTTGCGCGTGGTCCAGGGCTTGGCAACGCTCGCGGCTGGGATAGTGAGTGGCGGTGGACGGTGGGCTGCCTCCCAGACATGCTGGCTAGGCTTGCTGCTTCTCCTAGCTTGCTGTCGACTATGGGGTGGCAAGGGTGTGCTCGGCTGTTCACCATTGATGGCAATGGCAAGCTCACAGTGGTGCTAGTGCTTGGCTAATCTTTCTTAGATGATCTACTGAGCTGGTTGTGAGCTAACTAGGGAACAAGTTAGGCAAGAATCACTGCTCACAATAGTGTTTGATGTTTGTTTGATTTGTGTCTGCAACCTGTTTGATGAAATGGCCGCATGAAATCAAGTTTTGAATTTTGAAAAGATTTTTGGTGGGTTTGCTAGATTGGTGATAGTGAGTCTGCAGATGCTTGGGTTTTGAAAGTTCAGCTTGTTTGAGTGGTTTTTGAAAAAGTGGGATCTTCCCAGATGATAAAGATTTAATTTTGAATTGTCATTTAAACTATGCATTTGAAAGTTTCTGGATGATCACAAAGTGGGCGTTGATACTTTGTTATGAGTACATTCAAGGGGTGAAAAGATCTAGAAAAGTTTCTGTTTGGTTTTGAAAATTTGAGACAGCCAAAGTAGGCATGGGAGTTAAATTGGTCAAAGTGACCATTCATTTAATATATGTGTTTTGATTTACTTGTCTTTAGGAAAAGTGTGGGAAATGTTTTAGATGATGTTTATTTCACCTAAGAAACATTTTACAAGCAATGAAACAAACAAACAAGGTGGTTTTAAAAGAATTCACAATCAATGCATACACATATGCATGCATTCATAAATTTATTTAGAAAAGTTTTTGTTAACCCTAAGTTTGATGATTAGTGTTTGATGATCCAAGCTTAGTATTTTTGGGATGTTATAAACCTTCCCCCCTTAAACAAAATCTCGTCCCGAGATTTGAAAAAGGACGAAAAGATTACCTAGGATTTGAAGAGATCGGGAAACTCCGTCCTGATGTGATCTTCGCGCTCCCAGGTAGCCTCCTCTTCTGTGTGGTTGCTCCACTGAATCTTGAGAAACTTGATGCTCCGGGTTCAGGTAGTTCGAAAAGCTTCTTCCAAAATGCGGATGGGTACTTCGGGATAGGTCAGGTCATCTTTTATCTCTATGGTCCGATGGTCGATATTCTTGAACACTTCGGTCTTCTCGGGGACTTCGAGACACTTGCGAAGTAACGGGATATGGAACACATTGTGCACGGCTGACATCTCTTCCGGTAGCTCCAATTGATACGATACTTCTCCTCGACGGTTCAGGATCTTGAAAGGTCCAATATATCTGGGAGCTAACTTTCCTTTGAGTTGGAAACGCTGCATTCCCTTCAATGGCGACACTTTCAGATAAACAAAATCTCCTATATTGAAGGCGAGGTCTCTACGTCTCTTGTCGGCGTAACTCTTTTGTCTGGATTGGGCGGTCTTGAGGTGATCACGAATCTTATGAACCTTCTCTTCTGCTTCTCGTAGGATGTCGGGTCCGAAAATCTGACTCTCTCCTACTTCCGACCAGTTCAAAGGGGTGCGACACTTTCTTCCGTACATGAATTCAAATGGGGCCATTTGCAAACTGGCTTGATAACTATTGTTGTAAGAAAATTCTGCGAACGGCAGACAGTCTTCCCACTTGGATCCATATTCTAACACGCATGCTCTCAGCATATCTTCGAGTATTTGATTTACTCGCTCCGTTTGTCCATCGGTCTGAGGGTGATACGCGGTACTGAAATCTAGGCGGGTTCCTAAACCTTCTTGAACTTTCTTCCAGAATCTTGAGGTAAACTGAGTTCCTTGATCCGATACTATGTTCTTGGGGACTCCGTGCAAACTGACGATTCTAGCGATGTACAACTCCGCTAGCTTCGAACTCTGATAGGTGGTTTTGACGGGCAAGAAATGGGAGACTTTGGACAATCTGTCCACTATGACCCAGATAGAGTCATTTCCCCTACTAGAAGTAGGTAGTCCAGTGATAAAGTCCATTCCGGCAGAATCCCATTTCCATTCCGGAATCTGCAAAGGTTGCAACAATCCAGCGGGTCTTTGATGTCCTGCCTTGACTCGCTGACATATATCACACTTGACGATATAGCTTCCTATTTCTCTCTTCATCTTATGCCACCAAAATTGCTCTTTTAAATCTTGATACATCTTAGTTCCTCCGGGATGGATAGAATAAAGAGTATCATGAGCCTCTTTCAAAATAACTTCTTTCAACTCAGAATCTGCTGGTACACAAAGGCGTCCTTTGTACCACAACACTCCTTCTTCGTCCTCGGTGAATCCGGGTACTTTGCCTGTACCGATACGACGCTTGATTCCGTTGATACTGGCATTTCCCTTCTGCGCCTCTTTAATCTGGCTGATCAAAGTGGGCTGAAGTTCTATGCTAGCCAAAAATCCTTCACTTACTAATTCCATTCGAAAATCTTCCATCTCCTTGTGCAAACTTGGTTGCTCCTTCAAAATCATGGAGTTCAAGCGGCACGGCAATCTGCTAAGGGCATCGGCTACTACGTTGGCTTTACCAGGGTGATAGTGAATGTCCAGGTCATAATCCTTGATTAGCTCAATCCATCTTCTCTGCCTCATATTCAGCTCCTTCTGAGTGAATATATACTTTAGGCTCTTGTGATCTAAATAAATCTCACAACGATTTCCCATCAGGTAATGTCTCCATGTCTTCAGGGCTAGAACTACTGCTGCGAGTTCGAGGTCATGGGTTGGGTAGTTTTGCTCATGTTGCTTCAATTGTCGAGATAGATAAGATATAACTTTGCCTTCTTGCATTAGCACACATCCGAGACCAATCTTGGATGCGTCACAATACACATCGAATGGCTTCGTGATATCCGGCATGATCAAGATTGGGGCTGAAATCAATCTCCTTTTGAGTTCTTGAAAACTCGCTTCACACTTGTCTGTCCATTCAAACTTCTTGTCCTTCTTCAGCAATTGGGTCATGGGTCTGGCGATACTCGAGAATCCTTCTACGAATTTGCGGTAATATCCCGCCAATCCGAGAAAAGCACGAACTTGGGTTTGAGTGGCTGGGGCTTGCCAATCTTCTACATCTTTCACTTTGGCAGGGTCAACGGCAATTCCTCCGGCTGATACAATGTGACCGAGGAATCCTACCTCCTGTAACCAGAATTCACATTTGCTAAACTTGACATACAACTGATGCTCTCTAAGGGTTCCAAGAATGGTCCTTAGGTGTAGCTCATGTTCTTCTTCTGATTTGGAATAAATCAGAATGTCATCGATGAAAACAAGTACAAACTTATCCAGGAAGTCCATAAAAATCTTATTCATGAGGTTCATGAAATAAGCGGGGGCATTGGTTAATCCAAAAGAGATGACTGTATACTCATACAATCCATATCTGGTGGTAAATGCAGTCTTTGGAATATCCTCTGCACGAATTTGGAGTTGATGATAGCCAGTTCTAAGATCAATCTTAGAAAACACTTTGGCACCGATCAACTGATCAAACAAATCTTCTATCTTAGGCAAGGGGTACTTGTTCTTGATGGTGATGTCATTCAACTTTCGATAATCCATACACAAACGGTTACCTCCATCCTTCTTGTCCACAAATAAGACAGGTGATCTCCATGGGGACGCACTTGGTTGAATCAATCCGATTTCCAACATGGAATCCAGTTGCTTCTTCAGTTCTGCGAGCTCTGACGGGTTCATACTATAGGGTCTCTGGGCTATGGGTCCGGTTCCGGAGATTAGTTCAATGATAAACTCGATATCCCGATCTGGGGGCATACCGGGCAAAACATGTGGAAATACATCGGGGTATTCACAGACTATCCAGACTTGGTCAATGGTAGGTTGGGCTATACTCTTGTTGCATTTAAATTGACAAGGTAAGGTTTCAGATATATGCTCGACTGATATTCCAGTTGTACTGGTCATGGTGATGGCTTTCTTGGCACAGTCAATCAATCCTTTATGTTTGGACATCCAATCCATTCCTAGTACTACTTCCAAACCTTTAGTTCCGAGTACTATCAGATTATCATAAAAATCTATGCCATGGATTCGGATAGGGACGGCTTTGCAAATTTGCCTAGCCTTGGTGGTTGATCCGGGAATTTGCACAATCATCACATGCTTCAATTTGGTTGGTTGAATTTTACTAGTGCATGCAAATTCTTCGGTGACAAATGAATGCGATGCACCAGAATCAAACAACACTCTTGCAAGTACTGAATTAACAGAGAACATACCCAGCACGACGTCTGGCGCTTCCTGAGCTTCTTCAGCATGCATGAGAAAAAGACGGCCATTGCGGTTGAGTGAATTCCCTAGGGCAAATCTTCTCCCTGGCTGAACACGACGCTGCTGCTGAGATAGGGCATTGGCATTGGGGGCTGTAGCATTCTTTTTGTTGGGGCACTCGTTAGAATAGTGGCCTTTATTTCCACAGTCATAACAAGTCACTTGCGACTTGTCCTTGGCTACTACAGGCACAGCATTGCTTCCAGTCCTCGGGGCAGTGTTGGGGTTGGCGGTAGCATTGTTGGTGTTGAACTTGGGTGGGGCACGGGTGAAATTGCTAGAGTTGCCGGGGTTGTTGTGATTTCCTTCGGGTCTAGGGTTTCCACGGTTGGGATAGGTTGGACGGTTCATCGGGGGTCTGTTGGTCCTTGGGGCAAATCCTGGAGATGGGTTGGGGCGATACTTTTGGGTCTGATGGGTTCCTGGCTGATGCATCATACGACGCTTGCGGTTCTCATTGGCTTGGTTGATCTTTCCTTCCATCTGGACAGCAGAGTCGACAAGGGCTTCAATATCCACAAAGGGGATATTGACTTACACCGTCTGCATCTCGTCATGCAGACCATTCAGGAATCTTTCTTTCTTCTTGGCTTCGGTGTCGATCTCATCCGGGGCATACCTAGCTAATGACAAAAATTTGTCACGGTATTCCACTACAGTCATCTTTCCTTGTTTCAGTTCTCTGAACTCGTCTCTCATTCTCTTGATCAAACCTGGTGGTACATGGGTTCTGCTGAACTTGACCTTGAATTCCTCCCAGGTCATCATCTGGCCTCCGGTAATTGCGCGAACACTGTTCCACCATGCCCTGGCATCTCCGGCTAGATAATGGGTGGCGAACATGACTTTCTCGTTGGCTTCCACTCCGACGACTTATAGGTTATTTTCCATGGTTTGCAGCCAATCATCGGCGTCTAGGGGCTCTTCTGACTTAGTGAAAACAGGTGGGTTTTTGTTCTGGAAATTCTTGAGCTTAGATCCATGGTTGTCCTGATTTCCGTGGCCTTGGTTGTTGTGGGCTAACTGGGCTATCTGTTGCAGAGTGGCTAGGTTGGCTTGACGTTCCGCTCTTTCAGCTTCGCGGTCAGAAGTCAACAGTTGCAGGATCTGCAACATCGGGTCCGGGGCTGAACCACTTCCTCCACGTGGCATCTGAAGATTTAGATAGATCATGAGAAAAGAGGGAAATTTCTGAGGTTTCGGGGACTTTGAAAAGTTTTTAAAGTTTGACTCAGATTTTTCTAGCAACTTGCTTTTTCATTCATTCATAGCACACAGTACAACACACACCACCACAAAGAAAAGCAGATGGTTTTAAGAACCATTCTGGAAACTACGATACAGTGGGACCGAATACTACTCACTACGCTAGTGCTCAAGTGCTACTACTCCTTGGAGTCTGTGGCTTCATCATCTTCATCATCATCGATGAAGGCGAAATCATCCTCATCGGTGAAGAAGTCCATGGCCTGATCCTCCAGAAAATCATCGTCATCGCTGAGATAGGAGTAAGGGTCTCCACGAAGATCCTCTCCGGCATTCTCCCTTTCCTCCAACTGCATGTCTCTCGTGGATGGTCTCCTCCAAAGATGAGATGCGGTGGCGAAGACGGGCAATAATGCGCTCCTTCTTGTCGAGATGACAGCGGCGAGACTTGCGATCCCTTGCTAGCATGGCGATGGTCTGGTCCTTTGTCTTGATGATGGCAGACTTGTGGTTGCAGTAGTCACGGCAGTAGTCCAACTCCTGTTGACGATCATACATCATGAAGCTAAGGTGGTCCAATTGAGTCTTCAGCTCGGGGTGGTATGGGGCTTCCAGTGGTTTTCCATTTGCATCACGCCTTGGGCAAAACTCAAAGCGAGTACCCTTGATCTGATTGATGCTCTGCCCACACAGACAGGAAAGAGCTTCCTGCATTGCTCTGGCAAGTCCATCGAGCCAGTTGTTTTCCCTCAAGGTAAACTGAATTCCATCCACAGTGGGAGGTTCAATCTTTCCTCGGAGACTTGCAACAATTAGCCACTACAGGTCTTCTCCTCCTTGATCATTGAGCTGAGCTCCGAAGAACTGGGGTGCGGACGCTCCAGAAGTTCCGAAAGCTGATCCAGATCCCTCTCAAAGATAAGGTCTCCTCCATTCCCAAGTTGGTAAAACTTGCTGTACTTCACGTCCATCTATAAAAATAGAGGATGAGTAGATTAGCAGGGTGATCAAGTGTTTCAAAATTTTAGGTATTTTGCAAGAGTTTTTGGAGGAACATGAATTTTTAGGAAAGAATTAAAGGGATAAGAATGAGAATAAGTTTTTGTAAATATTTATTTTCTTTGGTTTTGAAACTAAGTTTTTGGTTCAAACGTCCAGTCTAACTAGGGTCTCCTATGGTCAGGATGGCTCTGATACCAACTTGTCAACACCCGGATTTTTCAATCCTAGATGCCTGTTATGCCATACATCGCAATCCCAGGATTACCATTTTTGCGAGACATAACAGAATTGGATACCATAGTACATCATCCATTACAACGATACATAAGTTCTTACACAAATAGGGATCTCATGATCCAGTTCTTAATACAACTTCAAGCAGCGGAATACGTAATAATAACGGTAGCGTAGGCGAAGCACCATCTTCGGGGTCACAGGCAATGCTGACGATGGGAGATGATCCTAGTTGTCGTAACCTTCCTGGGGTCCATCTTCCAGGTACTCCTCTTCATAGTCTGGCCATGGGAATAGCCAGGGACAAAGCCATGAGTACTCTTTAAGTACTCGCAAACTAATACTAACAAGTAAAAGGGGTTTTTGGATAATAGGACACTAGGCTCTAGGGTTGTTTTGCAAAAGCCAGATTTATCTCTACTAGGTTCCAAGGCTAGTCACAATGTTATAACTCCTAAGTGGGAACTTGTATTTCATATCACAACTCTGTTGTGGTCAAGTCAAGGTCTCAATTCATTTCACAGGTCATTTTGAAAAGTTTGACGGGGGAACAGTATGGCCACTCCAACTGTCCATAACCGCGGACGCGGCTATTCGAATAGTTTGACACTCTTCAGAGATTGTATACTTTCACCACAACATTCGATACATCCGTCAGGAACAAATCCTGAATTCACCATACTCAGTATGCGGATAATCAATCCTAACCTTTCAATTACACTCCCTAGTATAAGCACCTCTCCTATGAGTTTGGCCTCCCAACCATAACCGACTGTCATCTTGGGTACTGCACAGGTGGACAATCTTCACAAGGTAGCCTCAGCTCAGACCTTTGCCGTGAGGGAACTAATACTAAGGTATATAAGTTTCCAGTCAAGCCCTACCCAATATTCGGGTATTGTGGCTGTACGATAAAATTGGAATGGTATCGCATCCAGACAACCATCAGTTTTATAAAGGGCTAAGGCTCATGCCTCAACATTTTCATCACCAAAATCATCAAGTGTTTGGAAACACATGTCCAAAACATTTCAATAGAATGATCCATCATTCCAAGGTTTTCATAACCATTTTTCCACCAAGTATTCCCATCTAAAGTTGATCAAGTTTTATGCTTAGCACTAGCATCTACAGGTGGGGGTAGGCACTAATGAGGGGTGGTAAACTAATGGGGTTTCAACTAAGTCCAACCTTATATCTTAGGCTGATATCAAGGTTTCTAACTTAGGCCAAATTTTATGCTCTTTATGCAACCTTCAAATATCTTTCTAGTATCTATAAGTCACTTAAGTAAACTCTCGGTAAGCTTTGATAAAGAAATAAAGTAAGAAGCTTGTAAGTAAAACTAGGATTGGTTTATCAAGTGGGTGTGATCACATATGCTTAAGGCATATATTAGGCATAGTAACAAGTAGGGGTTTGTTGCATCAGTAGGGTATCTTGCAAGTGTTAGCTTGCATAGATGTCAATATAAGCTTGCATAGGTATAGCATCATCTTGCACATTCACTAGTAGTATTAGGCTTGCCTTGTGCAGAGCAGTGGTTGAAGTTCTCCTCGACTTCCTCTTCGTAGTATCCTCCTTCCTCCTCGTATCCTTGGTCGGTACTAGCGTCTATGAATAAATACGAGGTACACAATCACCAAACAATACTTAACTACTTGCAATCATCACACACAAGGGTCCTATAGATGATCTAGCATCATCTCTAACATTACAAGGTTAAGGCTTGATTTAATTCCTTTTATTTTTAGAAAAGTAATTTCTACTCATTGAAAAACTACTTAAGATTTAATATTCTCCAAACCAAACATGGGATCATGTTGACACATGTCATCACCACATATTGTATTCCAAGGGAATGTGATTTAAAGTGGTGTCACAATTTAATAAGGTTTTACCCTTTTATTTTAATTAATTAAAGTGGCTAGTAATGCCTATGGGGCATTCTTTTATTACTTGAATATTATTTCTGCAAGTGAACCTATATATTTTTATATATTCTGAAAGGTATGGTTAAATGTGATTTTTGAGAGTTGGAATTAACTCAAAAGCTATTAAGGTTTAAATTTGAAAAATGCTTGAATGCAGAAAAGCTTCTGCCTTGTTAGTTTTACCATGGGTGATCTATAGATCCTAATGACTTGAATCCAACGGGCTTGGATTCATCATTCACAGACCTTTCCAACAAAATTGGTTTCATTCAATTTGGTGTACTGAATCGATATGGGTTGATTTTTGAAGTTGGGTACAGAAGTGTGTTTGAATTGAAATGGAAAAAGTTTAATTTGAATAACTGGGCTGCGTAGGAAAAGTTAACGGGCCGGCCTGCTAAGCGCAGTGCTCCCGCGGGTTGCTTAAGTGGATGTCCCCACTCGTCAGTGACACGGGGCTGGGCGAAGCGGTATGGGGCAACGTGGATCGTTCGATCTAGTTCTAATCCAACGGCTGGGGGTCATCGTCGACGCGAGACAACGCCGGCGAGAACGAAACCTAGCGCGGCCAGTGAGGGGTGCTCACCGGGGTACGGGCGAGGGTCGGCGAGGCGGGCGAACGACGAAGTCGACGACGGCGAACTCAGCGGTGGTCGCGGCAGCTCCTGGGGTGGATGAAATCGATGGCTCCCTTCTTCTCCAGAGGCAGCGGGCTCCGGTGAAATTCTGGCGGGGTGGTGCTCGCCTTGCTCTGAGAACGGTGTGGCACGATCAGTGAGGAGAGGGGAGTGAGATGGTGTGAACAGATCGAGCGGGGGTGGCCTCTATTTATAGTCGAGCGAGGGGACCGTCGGGGCGCATGGTGAGCTTGTCGGGGGCGAGGTTACAGGGGGCTAATGGCATGGGCAAGGGTAGGGGACAGTGCGGTGTCTCCTGGCGATGCTCAACAACATGGTTTCGAGGCGTGGGGCGGTGCGGCTTGGTCTGGAACGGGCGATGCTCTGCGCGGCAGAGGCGGCGTCTTCGACGACGGGCGGTGGCTGTGCGGCACGGGGCGGCAAACGGGGATGTCTGGCGGTCTCCTGGGTCGATGGCGATCGTGTGTGCACGCGGTGAGGGCGGCTCGCGGTCTGTGGACGCTGGTCGAGGGTGGTGCTCTGGCGCACGCTCGGCATGGTCTCTAGCGGTCTGGGCGCGGCTCTTGCGCGTGGTCCAGGGCTTGGCAACGCTCGCGGCTGGGACAGTGAGTGGTGGTGGACGGTGGGCTGCCTCCCAGACATGCTGGCTAGGCTTGCTGCTGCTCCTAGCTTGCTGTCGACTATGGGGTGGCAAGGGTGTGCTCGGCTGTTCACCATTGATGGCAATGGCAAGCTCACAGTGGTGCTAGTGCTTGGCTAATCTTCTTAGATGATCTACTAAGCTGTTTGTGAGCTAACTAGGGAACAAGTTAGGGAAGAATCACTGCTCACAATAGTGTTTGATGTTTGTTTGATTTGTGTCTGCAACCTGTTTGATGAAATGACCGCATGAAATCAAGTTTTGAATTTTGAAAAGATTTTTGGTGGGTTTGCTAGATTGGTGATAGTGAGTCTGTAGATGCTTGGGTTTTGAAAGTTGAGCTTGTTTGAGTGGTTTTTGAAAAGGTGGGATCTTCCATATGATAAAGATTCAATTTTGAATTATCATTTAAACTATGCATTTGAAAGTTTCTGGATGATCACAAAGTGGGCCTTGATACTTTGGTATGAGTACATTCAAGGGGTGCAAAGATCCAGAAAAGTTTCTGTTAGGTTTTGAAAATTTGAGACAGCCAAAGTAGGCATGGGAGTTAAATTGGTCAAAGTGACCATTCATTTAATATATGTGTTTTGATTTACTTGTCTTTAGGAAAAGTGTGGGAAATGTTTTAGATGATGTTTATTTCACCTAAGAAACATTTTACAAGCAATGAAACAAACAAACAAGGTGGTTTTAAAAGAATTCAAAATCAATGCATACACATATGCATGCATTCATAAATTTAGTTAGAAATTTTTTTGTTAACCCGAAGTTTGATGATTAGAGTTTGATGATCCAAGCTTAGTATTTTTGGGATGTTACAAGAACCAAGGAAACTTTCTTGAGTTAAGAAATCTTCTTGCAGAATTCAATCCCGAGATTGCGGAAGTTATTAGAGATGCGAAATACAATGAACAATACATAGCACCGAAGATCCAACAAGAGATTTTGGGCATTTATGCATTTAAAGTTAGGAAGCATATCCGTGAAGAGATTGGGGATTCTAAGTTTTCTATCTTGGTTGATGAGACTTGTGATGTAGCAAAAAGGGAGCAGATGGCATTGGTTTTCAGATTTGTGGATAAAGGTGGCATTTTGCAAGAGAGGTTCTTTGACTTGATACATGTGACAAGCACCAAAGCCGCGACACTTAAAGAGGTATTGAGCTCTATTTTATCCCAAAATGCTTTCGATGTTCAGAACCTTCGTGGCCAGGGGTATGATGGGGCTAGTAATATGAGAGGAGAGTTTAATGGATTGCAAGCTCCTTTTCTTCGAGAATGCCCATATGCATATTATGTTCATTGTTATGCTCATCGTTTGCAACTTGCTCTAGTTGCTGCATCCAAGGAAGTTGTCCCTGTTGCACAATTTTTTCAGAAACTTCTATTTATTGTTAACACCGTTGACTCCTCCGCAAAGCGTCATGACGACATTCATGATGCTCAGTTGGATGAACTAGCTCGGTTACTAGCTATTGATGAAATTGAAACTGGTCAAGGTGCAAACCAAATATGTGCACTAAAACGACCCGGCGATACAAGATGGGGTTCACATTTGGGTTCGATATCTAGCCTAAAGACCATGTTTAATGTAGTAAGTTCGGTACTTCAAAAAATAGCTTCCGATGGAACAGCTGGATCAATTCGTGCGGATGGAGATACCGCCTTCATCCACTCGACCTCTTTTGAGTTCATACTTGTCTTATGTTTAATGCAAGAAATATTGGAGATTACCCAAGATCTTGGGCAAGCTTTGCAAAAGAAATCACAGGACATAGTAAATGCCATGCGTCCAGTGTTCTCAAAAAAGGTCCGCCTTGATGAGATGAGATCAGATGATGGTTGGGAAGCCTTATTTTTTCGAGTTGTTGAGTTTTGTGCGAACCATTCCATTGATATTCCAGATTTGGAGGCAACTTACATTTTGCGTGGAGGTCGTGCCCGTCGCCAGCCTGATTCTTTTACTAAGGAACATTATTTTCGAGTGGAATTATTCCGTGCAACACTTGATACTCAATTACATGAACGTGGATCTATATCGTGGTGCGAGACCTAGACAAGACGTGGATCTACATCGAGTCAAGATGAGAAGAAGCACGAAGACAAAGGGTAATCAATCAAAATTAGGAAGAGATTGTTAGCTTAATCTTGATAGACTCAAGTTAGTTGTCTATATCCGAGTTGTAGCCCACGTGAGTCCTTAGTCTATAGTAAGCAGTCTAGTTTGAATCGGTTGTCTTGTACTAGTCCAATTTGGAGTCCTAGTTAATTAGGAAGGTTTTGGCATACAACGTCGATGTGTGTATATATACACATCTATGTGGGGTGTTTGTAATAAGAGGTTGAACCGTGGAGTTAAGAAGAAAATAAAGAAAAAGAACGGACACGACACGTGCCCTTGGCCATAATATTTTTTCAATTGTGCTTGTTTGTCTAGTTTGATATAGTCGATTTGTGGGCAAATTCCAACAAAGATTACTACTATGGTGATGCTGATGAGTGTGGCAATGATAGTGGAGCTTGTCTAATGACTTGGCCGATGGAGATGTGCCACTTATGAAAATGCTCCATTTCAGGAGTACTTCATATATGCTTATCTAATTACTCGAAAATCACATATGATATCCAACAACATACTACAAATATAGGAATTGCAAAACATGCATTTAAGTAGTCATTAGCAAAAATTATACGGATAAAATAATATAAAATATTCCGAATGTCAAGGTTGAAATTCAGATAGGATGAATGTAAACTACACTAGACCCTTCTCACACTGTCAGATTTTGGCATTCTTAGGCTAGTATGGTCCTCAAAATCCGTGAGAAAAGACACAACAATTCCATCTTTTCAGTCTCAATTAGAAGGAACACATGAACAATAAGTAAGCAGGGTTATACATTCACTCACTCAACATACAGACACACATAATATAAATATCAACACATGTGTTTTGGACGGAAACATACAATGGGGAAACCGGATATCACATACAAACCACACCATGGGATTGTGAGTTTATGATTATTGTATGAAACGAAGTCTCATCTGGCACCAAACATGGCTCTTCCAGTAGAATGAGACTCTTGCACCATCTCTCTTTTATGACATCTCCCCCATTTCTTGGTCTTGGTTTTCTGGTTTATTATGTACAATATGAAGTTTATCTTTCATAATAGATTCTTGTATCTCCTTGGGGACAAAGTCACCATTCAACTCGAGCTCCTTTAGTTTTGGAATGTTATCAATGCCAGAGAGAGTACTCACCATGTCTTTGCTGAAGGACCAAATGATTTTCTCGAGCTTAGGAGCTGATCCTCCTATGAAACATATATTTTTGATGGTACAAAATTCGACAATAAGAAAGTTGAGCCTTGGGAACTCGTCCTTGTTGAAGATAAGCTGGCCTTCCACATAAGATGTATCCTTCAGTACTAGTGAGCGCATGTTTGGCATATTGGCAAGAATATTTACATCGTCTTGTCTCAGAATGGTATGAGAAAGAGTCACCTTGGATATTTTTTTGGCCTTGTCAAATAATGAAATCTTATTGCAGTTCTTCAACTCGACTTCTTTCAGTTCTGGAAGGTTTTCCACTCCAACAAGAGACTGTATGCTATCAGTGGAGCATAATATCATTTTCTCTAGCTTAGGAGCCGTTCCAACACCAAAGCTGACGACAGTCATGTTGGAACCCTCAACAAGAAAGGAATTGAGATGTTCAAATTCTTCCTTGTTGAAGGTGATCTCATTATCGATGTATGCCTTGTCTCGAAGCCTAATACATGATAACATGGGTAGCTTGGCCAAGAACTTCAGATCATCCTTCTTCAGCCAGGTCCTAGTTAGAGTTACTTTGGCAAGTCGGGGTAGGTCATTATCTCCGGTCAACAATCGAAGAAGTCGTACCTTTTGTGTGGTTCCCCTAATGCTTAAGCTCTCAAGAAGCTTGGGAGAGTGCATCAACCAAGCGGGAAGTGCAATTTCAAAGCCTTCATTGGAAGGGGCTTCGTCCATTACTGGAATAGTAATTGACAAAGACCGAAGGCAATAACGGAGGTCACTGATAACTCGAAGCAAATTCTTGAGGTATATTTGCTTGTCTTCAATAACCACACCAAGCTTCCTTAGATTCCACAACCATCCAATTTGTTTTAAATCCATACTATTTTGTGCCTTGACATTGGACAATACCTCCAGGTTTATCATTTTTTCGATCTTTTCAGGAAGTTTCACACTAGATAGTTCCTTACTGCTGCCTGGACCCGGAACCACGTGACCAGCCAGTAAAAGCTTCAGCTTTAGGAGTGTGAGCTTGAGCGTTGATGATTCAGATACACTGGTCTCCCGGATATCCAATACTTCCAGATCAAGGAGGTAGTTGATTTCACTAGGTAGTCGGGTAACATCTGTTCCCCTTAAGCCCAGATACTTGAGCAGTAACATCTTGTTACAAATGTCCTTGAGGTAGCGTTGGTTATTCGAACCAAAGCACTGACAACCTTCTAGATCGAGTACCTTGATAATGGATACTCGAATTGATTGACCATGCAGCTTATGCAGGAATCTTCCAATATCATCGGAGCGACGGAGTCTGATATTATTGAAAATGGAGAAGTGGCGAGCCAAGTGATGTGATAGTTGTGTTTCCACAATGTGTTGCTTTCTTGCAATCTTGGTAATGAATCCATGAACTAGATCACCTATCTCACAGCTCTTTACCTTCCCTGTAGAACCAATATCAAGAGGATAAACAAGCGACCGATTGACAAGCTCTTCAAAACATCGATTGGCATGACGCACAGAACTGGCCCAATCGTCCTTGTTTAACAACCCTTCCACAACCCACCGTCCAATCAAGGTTGACCGCCTTATGCTTTGTTGTTTAGGGAAAATAGCCAGGTACAACAAGCAGGACTTGTATTCTTTAGGCAGATCACTATATGAGAACTTGAACATCTTTTTAGCAATGCCGTGGAATGAGTAGTTCTCCGAAACCTCCTGCAGGGTTCTGTACAACTTGCTAAGTTCTTGAGTGCTCCTCTTGGGGTTGGCATACAGAGAATGCACGAAGATCTTCATGCAGAATTCATGTTCCTTACACTTGTCCAAGATATCAAGACAGATCTGCTGCCTCCCTTTATCCATCTGCTGGTTTGCATGGTCGAGCAAAGCATCCCGATAGAGGCCAAGAAGAGAATAGTCCATAGGCTGCCGTGGGGGATAGCAATATTCTCTGGCTCGTTGATTGTTTACTGTGGTGGTCAACATCAGTACACCGCCTATGCAACCCAACAGGCTCAAAGCACTTGTGGTCTGCTCCCACCCGGATGCATAGTCCTCGTCAAGTTTGAGGATAAGCAGGATCTGATGATGATGAAGTTGTCCCCTCCCCAAACAATCATTAATTTTCTCCATGATCGCTTTGATCTTGAGATGCTCTTTAATTTTACACTGGATTTGTCTGATCTTCTTCATGGTTTCTTCAATAAGAGCATCTGGTATTAGGACACTAGCATTCTCCCCTGCTGCTGGTTTGTTGCCATCAGCTGCATCTATTTTATTCACGGATTTTTCTGCTTCCTGAAGCTCTTGTAGGACTAGGGCATTATTGTGCATCATTTGTTTGAATTTGTCCTCTGCTGCCAATATAATAGTTCTGGTCGGGATGACGGCGGAGGAGGCTCGCAGCATAAGGTTTTTCTCCTGGAGGGTGGTCACTGCAGGGAACACCTCCCTTAGGATGTGCTCGTAATGAGCTTCCTCGAGAAGAATCAGATTTGAATGTGCTTCCACATACTCTTTCAGGCGCTCGGCGGTTACCTTGATGACGTCAGCATGCGAACGCGTGGCTTCCTTCATTTTTTGGCCTTCTAACACATAATCAGCTGGCTTCGGCTTGAGCAGGCACAATAATGCTAAGAGGAGTACGTCCAAGGGCTCTTCTTTAGCAGAATATTCCTGCAGCAGCAGCTGCTTGCCGTACTTCATCTGTTTGACGGTGTTCTTGAGTTGTGAAAAGTTTTCGTCAACATTCATTTCTTGTATATTTTTCATGATATCACCGACCAGCTTCAATTTTTCCGTGAGAATAGTTTTTTTCCTATCGTCCAAGGCATCCTGCTCCTCCTCCTCCTCCCCACTCATTTGACGACCTTCCTGTTGTTGGGGCTGGGATTTGGCAGGCTGCAGCTCCAGCAGGATGTAGTAGAGAATGTCCTGGTATCCTAGCAAATGAGGAAAGAAGTGCACTGCTGGGATGTCGACCAAGACACCGCGCATGCCATTTTTTCCCCCCAAAGCCAGAGCTTCTTCTGCAATAGCACGGGTCTCTTCCTTATCCGGTGCCACAATGGCGACGGATGGTACGACGGAGTTATCCCCCCTAGCCCTAGTGATGTTGCGTTTCGCCGCCGCCGCTAACTTTATCCAGTCTTCTAGCTTCAACCTTACGTTGTCCTCCGGCGTACGATGCTCGAAAAGTGCCCCGCCTCTGCTTTGACCATAATGACCGCTAGCCGTCATGCCCACCGTCAGCTCATCTTCACTATCTTCTTGCATCATGTCATTCAAAGAAGCAGCAGATGATGCAGCTGTATGCTCCAATAGAGCAGCATGCGACTGCCCCGCTGCCGCAACCTTCGCCGGGACCTTCACGCCGTATCTATGATAGGATATACAAGTCGTTAGAAGGAAGATTCAACCACCATAACTCGAAATATAATGTACGTATCTAAATTCTAAGCCATATAGAAATTGTATCTTCTTTAGTTTATGGATAATAATATGACCGAGCACCTCATGAGATTTGAAAAATTTCCACCCTCCAGGTTGTGGTGCTGACACGCGTGTCCAAATGGACCCGTCATCCCGCATTTGCTATATGTGTAGTGAAAAAAGTTCACCCAGACAATATAAATGAAAAGACCCGCATTGTTAGAGACCTCGCCGGATATCTCGCGCCATATATAGACATGGTAGGAAAAGAAATATACTATTGCAGTTGCAGAAAAACACGCCATCCTTGCATTTAGCAATGTAGTCCACCATTATATATCAGCAAAACCAGCGTGCTTTCTTAGCACAACCGAGCACCACTCGTAGCAACGGTGTAGGTTGTTCCTTGCAGCGGCGGCCAGAGGAGCTCCATCCCTGAGGCGGCAAGGTAGCAGAAGCGGGTGCCAGCTAGTTTGCGCTATTGATCCTACACTAAAACTTGCTAATTTTTTTAAATAATACATTTTTTTATATTCATTTTCACAAATAATACGCAAAACTGGAAAATTTCAAATCTGTCCGTCCGTCGTCCGTTCAACGGACGAAACAGCGCCCTCGTCTGTTCACGAGACGACCAACATGTCATCTTTTGTTGAAAAGACGACCAGGTTGTCTTCTTTTCTTCAAAAGACGACCAGCATGTCGGCTTCCAGGGGTCGGCCCCGTCGTCGGTTGAACGGACGACGCGCGCTGTCGGGTGACAGGGGTCAGCCGCGTCGGCTGTTGAAGGGACGACACCGCGGTTCGTCCGTTGAAGGGACGACGCTCCCCAGCTATATTAACTCGCCCGCGCCCGTCGTCTGCTTCCAGCTGCTTGCTCCTTCGCAGGCTAAGCCCTTCCCAGCTCCTCTCGGCTGTTCTTTCCTCTCTCGCTTGCTCTCATTTTCTCAGCCGTTGCACCGATTTGTAGCCTAGATTTCTATCCAAACTCGCTGCTCTAACACATTAGCAAGCTAGTAGAGTCCCGATCTACTAATGGGATAGCCTGGTGTAGTGATTTGAGGCGTTTTGGTGGAGGGATCTGGTGGTGTTCTTGTTGAGCAATGGCCATGGTGGAGGCTGGTGCTGGGACTTGAGCAAGGTGCATGGTGGAGGTGCTGATTCGTTGACCTGAGGCAGCTGCACGGCAGGACTTCGCACGCTTCAAGGGTAAATCCTAATTTCTTGCTCATTGCAGTCATGTGTGTATGTTCATAGGTAGCGTTTGATGGGGTCTGTTAGATGCAAGATATTTGTAGAGTATTATGTGTCAATGTACCTGTTTTTGACTATTTTTGGTATTTTTTAGGTCGAAAATCATGTCAAATAATGTAGTGTTTAGGTTCTTGTATGGTCCTGGTTCCGTCAGAATGAACCAGCACGGAGTTGATTTGAGCGAGTTTAGATTTATGGATGAAGTGCTTCAGAATCCTGAAACAGTGCCCGTTACTCAGTTGAAGGATTGGTTATGTGTTCGTTTAGGGCTCCCTCCTACCCATACTGTCGGTGTGCATGCTTTATGGACTAAGTCAAGGCAAACCCCTAATTTTTATTTAAGGCCAATAGAAGCACAACAGAAATGGGTCAAATTTGTGCAAGCTTGCCAGAAAAGAGAAGTTAACCCCAGTCTCTTAGTGTTACCTGTGGTGAAAGAGGCTGGGTATGATCATGACCATAGTAGTCAGACCGGTCATGCTGGAGGTAGTTATGATCATGGCCAGAGTAGTCAGACCGGTCATGCTGGAGGTAGTTATGATCATGGCCAGAGTAGTCGGACCGGTCATGCTGGAGGTAGTTATGATCATAGCCAGAGTAGTCAGGGCCAAGAGGGTGGCGGCGGATATGAATCAGGTCACAGTAGCTATGCACACACCGGGGGTGATGGTTATGTATCAGAGGACGGCGGTGAAGGATTAGGGGAAGACATATTCAGTGGCGAAGCTGATGAGGACGAGATATATGATGGTTTGTTGCAATATCAAATGGAAGCCGAAGACTCAGAAGGCAACAGTGATACGGCTGATGATTCTGGCGAGTCTGATCAAGAAGAGATCGGCCAACCTATTCCGGCATCATGGAATAATGACAACATAGCAGCAATGACTGTGAACGATGGGCATGATTCGGCGTGGCATTATCACGCGAACAACATCTCTCTGGGTGCATTATATCCTAGCAAGAGACATCTGCAGGAAGCAATTGTTGAGTGGTCAATGTCTATGCAACGGGTCATGAAAACGAAGGTGTCATCACAAAAATATTTGATATTGGTTTGCGAGGAAGCTGGATGTCCTGCAAGGGTGCATGCCCATGTCCCTAGGTATGACACAAACTGGAAGGTCACCGATGTTGTGATGCACACATGCACACTTGAAAGTGTCCTTCAGGACCATCGTAACCTCACGTCAACCCTCCTGGCTAGACTGTTGTACACAGAGATAGTGGAGGGCAAAGCCATGGGGGTGAATGCTATCATTCACAAAGTTTCTGTCAGATTCCGCTACAATATTTCATACGGGAAGGCTTGGAGGACTAAGCAAAGGGCACTGGAGGCAAGGTTTGGTTCGTTTCGAGACGGGTATGACTGTGTTGTTAGGATGCTCCAGACACTGCAGGCTAGGAATCCAGACACCTACGTGGACATCCAACACTTTACATTGCCACACGAATCTAATTTGAGGGTACTTCATCGAGTGTTCTTCTCATTTGCTATATGCATAGAAGCTTTCACTCACTGTCGACCAGTCATCTGTGTGGATGGTACATTTCTCACTGGCAAGTATAGGGGTCAGATATTGACTGCCATAGGCCAAGATGGAAACAATCAAGTGGTTCCACTTGCTTTTACTTTCGTGGAGAGCGAGAACACAGAGAGTTGGGTATGGTTTTTCAGACAGCTGAAGATAGCAATTGTGAGAGATACACCGAATGTATGCGTGCTTCATGATAGTCCTATCTATCCCTAGCATGATGCCTTTCCCTTTCCCTTCGATGATGCCTCGCCCTTTTCCTTGGACGATCCCTCGCACTTGCTCTTCTTGGCCTGCGATTTCTTCTTCTCCTGACTCTTGTCCCACTCATCTCTTGCCTTGCTTCCAACCGGTGGCGGCATGAAGATATCATCCTCATCTTCGCTATCTTCTATCCAGGACCAAGGTGTATTAGCCACCTCCATCATGCGAGCTTCACTCTTGAAGGTGAGCTTGTCCCACCTTGCCTTGATCCTGAGAAGCTCTGCTCGTACCTGATTTGGGGTCTTCAGTTTCCACCTCTTCGATGAAGTGACTTACCAAGTATAACGAGAGCATCATGGTTCGATACCAACGTATCCCAGTCGGCTGGTTTATCGTCTATCTCAACAGTTCTGGCTATGAAAAAAAGCCCAATGGACATATCTACAGGCCAGGGAGACGCGTCGGTCATAGTGGAGAGGAGTGGAGGAAAATGCGAGAGCAAAAGGAGAGAGGGAAATGAGAGAGTAAGAGGAGGAAGAGATGAACTGGGTTAAAGGATACATCCCGTTGCCCGGATTTATAGAGGCACCGAACCGAATAGGCGGGAAAAAAGGGCGGGAAGTCGTGGCGGGAAAAAGAGGGCGGGAAGTCGTGGCGGGAACAAAGGGCGGGGATTACTAGCGTGAAAAATTTGCGGGGAGTAACGACGGGAAAAAATGGCGGGGAGTACCGGCGGGAAAAATCGGCGGGAGCACTGGGGCGTCGGCTTCTCAAAGGACGACAGGTCCTGTCGTCTGTTCAAGGGACGAAACCTTGTGTCGTCCGCGCAACCAACGACGCACACTGTCGTCCGTTCAACGGACGACGGACAGACAGATTTGAAAATTTCCAGTTTTGCGTATTATTTGTGAAAATGAATAAAAAAAATGTATTATTTAAAAAAAATTAGCCTAAAACTTTGAGGCGCTGGATCCAGCGCGGTTGATTCTTCTGGCAAATTAATGCGCGAAGGAGCAACTGCCCCACGCGCTCCCAATGTCACGCACCTTCCCTATTTCCGCTCACCCACTCCGCGATGCCGCTGCGCCAATATTCGTCCCTGCCGGCGCTCTCCAGTTGTAGATCCGCCGTCGCCGCCGCGCCTCCACAGGCCCACCCCGGGCGCCGCCAACACGATAAATCAAGCTAGCTTCCGCCAATCGCGCTCTCCTCTTCCCGTCCTCCCCCACCGCCGTCGCGTGCCTCGGTCGATTTGAGGCAGTAGCAAGCTGCCGCGACGCCGTGATGAGCTCGACGGGGACGATGTCCTCGGGCAGCCGTGAAGCAACTTTTGGCGCCCGCAAGGTGGTCGTCAAATGCCCCGTCCGGTCTGTCTCGCAGCCGACGCGTCCTTTTCCGTAGATTTTTATTTTGTTGGTACATGAAGTTTACATGTTTGTAGATGAGTTCTTATGATTCGTCTAACGCGAATTTGATACTAAGGAAGAAGAGAATATATCCATGCTATTGGCTTGGCGCGCAAAAAAAATAATTCCAAAGCACGGTGGCTTGGTTTTTGGTAGATAAAAGTTATGGGGGAACGTATCGAAGGACACAACAGGTAGACAAAAGTTATGGGGGAACGTATCGAAGGACACAACAGGCTAATGCCGAGCTATTTTAACGAAAGTCAGACATACCCCGAGATCTACTTGTGTCGGTGTTTTTGGATGACCATCAACTTGTTCAGGCATATCAGGGAGGAAGCTCTGGGGTTTCCAAATATGTTTGGCTCAATTGATTGTATCCATTGGCATTGAAAGAATTATCCCGTGTCATGGAATGCAAAATTCAAAGGCCACAAAAAGGATTTCACTATGATTCTTGAAGCCATCGCACGAGACTTGGATTTGGCATGCATTCTTTAGAATGCTCGGTTCGTGCAATGACCTTAATGTTTTTAAATGATTCACCAATTATGACAAGCATTGCATTGGGTGAAAATCCACTTGTGGAGTTTGTAGCAAATAGCCAAAAATACAACTACGGCTACTATCTTGTTAACGACATATATCCAAGGTGACAAACAATTGTGAAGCTGATTCACATAGACAAAGGTAAGAAAAAACTTGGCTTTTATAATGCACAAGGCAGCTAGGAAAGTTATTGAGAGAGCATTCGGGATTTTGCACACCTTACTACTAGAAAAAAAGGCTATAGGAGATATCACTGTACAAAGGCGCATATGAACCATATGTGTCTCGAATAAATATACACGGCACACCAATACGACACGCGCCTTGTATCTTTTGTTCTTCGAGGCACATACCTAGACTGATGTGTCTTGTATAGCCTCTGGAAGAACCAGATCGTGCCGGCCCCCTTATACGAGACGCATATGGTTAGGATGCGCCTCATATAGTTTTGATGTTCGAGGCGCATCTTGTTCATATGCTCCGTGTACAAAGTGGGTAGGCCCGGGGCGCGTAGGTGCCTAGGGTTCCGAGGCACACCTGGCCCATATGTGCCTTGTAAATTTAGCATGTTCAAGACTTATCTGGCCCATATGCGCCGTGTACATGTGAGATGGGCCCATGGATGGCAGGTTCCAGGACATTCGAGACACATTCAACATGGATGCGTCTCGCATACTTTTAGTATACAAGGCGCATCCATGTAGGGTGCATCTCAAATATCGTGGCACCACCTTTTTGGCACATGGACTCACCTATCATCTCCCATTTCACTTCACACTTTTTTCACCTCCACAAGGGAGATCTGGTAAATTTTTAATGGTTTTAATTTTTTATAGGATTTTATACGATTTAAAAGTAATTTTGTAAACCATTACATATTTTATTCATGAGTTTTATTATATAATTTTAATTCTTGTATTTCTTTAAGTATTATTTAATTTATAATTTCATTTGATTTCCTTTTTTAGGTTTAAATTATTATTATTAATTTATTATTTTTAATTGTTATTATAAATTTTTAGGAATTTTAAAGGTATTTAGTTGAATTTTAGTGTTTTCAAGTCTTTATTAAGTTATTTTTAATGGCGACCTCGCCCCGACGCCAGCACCCCATCTCCGACCTCTGCTTCCGTTCGCCGCCACCCTACCGTGCGCACCGCCGCTAGGGACAACTCGTCCTCGGCCGTGTGCACACACCCTCTCCAGTGTGCCTCCTCCGCTCACGCGCCTCCACCACCTCCACCCGTTTCTACCCCGGAGATCACGGCGCCATGGACAAGCTATGGGTCCTCGATTTCTTTTTTTCTTTTCTTGTTAGGGAGTTTCATGTAAAGTAGCATTGTCATTGTAGTTTAACTGCTATGTAATAACTAAATTATTAATATAATTTATCTGCATGGCCGTGAATTTTTTTTATTTCCCACTATACTTAGTCAAGGCGTATCTTTTAGGTACCTGTGGAATGGGCCACAGAAAAGCATATGCGTTACGCATTATCAAAATATACAAGACGCATGAAATATGCGCCATGTACATCTGCCTTATACGAGACACACACGTATATGTGTCTTATATATACCTATATGCGTCTTGTATATATGAGACGCATATCAAGGTGCGTCTCGCATAAGCCAGTTATACACGGCGCACATGAAATGCGCCTCGCATAAAAATTACTCACGACGCGATGGTTGAGCCGTATGTGATATGTGTATAAAATGCCATATTTGGTTCGTCTCATATAGCGTTTTTCCTAGCAGTGCTAGTTTTCTTCAGATTTCCATTTCTAGGTCATGTCCCATTCGACAGCTTGATGTGAAGAATGTCTTCCTTAATGGTTATCTTAATGAGGTTGTCTATTGTCAGCAGTCTCCTGGTTTGTTGATGCTTCACGTCGTGATCATGTGTACCGCCTTCACAAGTCTCTATATGGTTTGAAGCAATCTCCTCGTGCCTGCTACCAACGGTTTGCTACATACCTCTCTACTTTGAGATTTGTTGCTTCTCTAACGGATACATCATTATTTGTTACCTTGTCTGGCTCTGACACCGCATATCCCCTACTGTATGTCGATGATATTATTGTTACTGCCTCATCTACTGATTTTCTGCAGCGACTTCTTGCTAGACTTCACAGTGAGTTTGCTATGACAGACCTCGGCGACCTTCACTTCTTTCTGGGTATTGTTGTTAGTCGTTCCTCTGATGGATTGTTACTCTCTTAATGGCAGTATGCGGTGGATATTCTTCAGCACGCTCGCATGAATGAGTGTCATCCGTCTCCGACCCCGACGGTGACAGATTCTCAATCCAAGATTTTTGACACTGATGATGAGCTCCTCTCTGATGCTACGGATTACAGAAGTCTTGAAGGTGCTCTTTAGTACCTTACCTTCACTCAACTGGATATCTCCTATGCAGTTCAATAGATCTGTCTTCATATGCATTCTCCATGCTAGCCTCACATTGCTGTTGCGAAGCGTATTCTTCGGTATGTCGGTGGTACTTTGGATTTCGGCCTCCATCTACGTGCTTCATCATCTACTACTCTCACAACTTATTCTGATGCTGGCTGGGCTGGTTGCCCTGACACTCGTCTGTCTATGTCCGCATAATGTGTCTACTACAATGATAGTTCTATATCTTGGTCCTCCAAGAGACAAACCACCATCTCCCGCTCCAATGCAGAAGCTGAGTACCGCGTTGTGGCGCATGACCGCGTTGTGGCACATGACCGCGTTGTGGCGCATGTGGTTGCTGAGTGGTGTTGATTTTGTCAGCTACTTCAGGAGCTTCATCGGCCTCTCAGTTCTACTACAGTTGTTTTCTATGACAATGCACCTGGAATGTACATGCCATCCAATTCAGTGCAACACAAACGCACCAATCATATTGAGATTGACATTCACTTTGTTCGTGAGAAGGTTTCTATGGACGAAGTCCGTGTTCTGCATGTTCCCTCTACACTTCAGTTTGCTGATATCATGACAAAGGGATTGCCAAGCCAACTTTTCATTGATTTTTGGAGATCCAAATGAGTAATGATCCTGATGTTGATTTCTACAGGATTTGGACCGTTGATAGACTTTATAGACATGGGTTCCCTAACTGTGGCAACTGTCCATTTGCAAAAGTGAGCTCGAGATGTGGCACGCCTTCTCTTCAAAGGCGCTTAACTATGCGTATCCTATACGAGATCTAAGATTGGTCTGGATCACATCAGCTTCATATTTCATCATCGGAAGCAGAGGCCACAATTAATAAGTTTTGTTGGATGTATGACAGAAGTTATCTAAACTTCCTGAGGAAGGCAATTACTTCTATCGCCATGTTAGCTTCGCAAGAGATTTGGACTGAGAGAAATGCGTAAGTATATCACAGTAAGTGTACCCCACAATGATCGTCATCAACCGTATCAAAGTTGTGATGGCCTACTGCGGTATCGCTGGAGCTAGATACATGAAAACTACGATGCAAGGAGCATATATAGACACATTCTACTTAATCGATGATGAGTATGGAAAAGGTTGCTGATTTTTAAAATGCTACTAATAATATATATCAACCGCAGGACTATGTGCATGATCCATAAGAGATATCACTTTCTCATGAACATATACGTGATTTAATATGTGCTAATATAAATAAGTACTGTACTCCTTTAATAGAAGGGTACGGTGTTACGGTACCTCAACCGCCGCTCTCCAATGTCACGCACCCGGTCCCTGAGCGCACTCAGCTGGATAGCCGTGCGATGCTGGGCGACCATCTTCTGCGCGACCCACGGAATCCACAAAATGTAGCGCCGGAGGCCGCTCCTGGCGAAATGGATCTCGGGGTTGCAGCGGTACAGGTAGAGATCGATGCAGTTGTTGCTCTCTTGGGCGAGCCGACGAACCTGGTTCATCCAAGTGCGGATCTGCTCGTCGCGCTCGCCGCTGCCGCTGCCGGGCGCCCTCCTTGGCAGGTGCTCCAAGAAGGTGTTCATGCTCTCCATCTCCTCCTGGATGAACTGCACGTCATGCCGGACGCGGCCCAGCAGTCGCGCCTCGCTGCGGATGACACCCAGCAGCGAGCTCGCCGCGCCTCCCACGAAATCGGCCATCGCCAGACGCTAGCTACCTCGCTGTGCTGGCCAGTCTCTTTTCGTGTTTTGTTCAAATCTGTTCTCCGCGCGCGGCCTGGAGGCAAGCTTATGATGATACCTACCTTTTTTCAAGGCATCCAAGGCATGTATGTGTATGAGGCAATGACTTGTTCTTCTCCACATGCTAAGGCAAGTATCTAATACCTAGCTTTTCCTTTCCTTCTAATTAAAGAAAAAGGTGCCTACCTTGTGAACAGCATATAGGACATGCTGGGAAAAGACATGCTCTACTCTCCCAGCAGCCAATTATGTAAATATCTTGTGAAAATTTTCAAATCATTTTGTTCTAAAATTGTGGTGTACCCCCAAGAGTTCAGCTACTGCATCCATGCATGGGTCTTTCTTAAAGAAAGTAGTAAGTAGTAAAGCAACTGGCAAGGTCCCTGCTGGCAACTGGTCCATCTTTGCTTCTTTACTGAACAAGCAATGAAACCTAACAGAGACATCTTTTGATTCGATTCTTTGTCTTTCGTTCAGGTTCTTCTCTTCTTTTTATATTTCCATGGACACGCCACAGCACCCGGTACAAATCCGGACTTTCAAGCCCCCCATTGCACACGGAAGGGAAGGTCCAATCCGTCTGCGTGTAAACGGTGCCGACGGACGAAATTATAATGTCTGCAGCTTCTCCACCCACACACGTAATCCGGAACATCCTTCTCCTCTACGAAATATTTTCTTTTCTAGGTCATGTTCTTTTTAAAAGTGTGTGATATATTCTGCAATCACACACGGTTTAAAAAGTAAAATAATGTGCGATGCACTCAAAATAATGTTCGGCATAATTTTCCCAATTTTTTCACAATGGAGGTATATATTTTCATGGAAAACAACATTGTCAAAGTAAGTTTCCAAGTTAAAAAAAACATTTCAATTTTCTAAGAGTAAAAAATTACGGGTTTTTGTGAAGCAATCAAAAACAAATACGGTGCAAAATAGCATGGGTCAAATTAAAAAATAATAATATTTGATGGATAGGCCAAACATATTATGAATGTGTAAGCTTTCGATCTACGCTTATCAATTTTAATCAATCACATTTTTTTTTGTTAGAAAGGGTGTGTGTGATGTAGGAGGCAATCACACACCATATTCAAACTAAAATGGACGCACCAAAAATAGTGGGTCCTTTTTTCTGCACAGGGGTGTATATTGCAATGACAAATAACATTGCCAAATCATGTTTGCAAGTTTTTTGACAAAATCATTTTCCATTTCCTAAGTGCAAAAAATGAGGATATTTTTGAAGCAAACAAAGGATTGTAGTGCAAAACGGCATCACTCAAATTTCAGAAAAAACTAGACTATATTTCCAGATAATGCCCACATATATGAATTTGCAAGCTTTCTATCAATGGTAGGTTTTTGTAAAAAAAGGTGTCTTATGTAGGTGGCAATCACACATTTTTATAACTAAAATGGCATTAGATGCACTAAAAAAATAATTTTCCTGGTAATGGGTCCAGTTTTTTAGCAACTTTACCATAGGAAAACCTCTACGGTGTATATTTTCTACTAATTTTCAGAAACACTCTACACTACTACAAAGGTGGAAAGTCCAATAATTATCAAGGGGGGGGGGGGGGGGAGTGATCAAGAAAATCAAGCATTATACAAAATATTAAGGATCCAGTCTACCAATTTTCCTGATAATGGGTCCATTTTTTGGACTGAGTTATGTATTGCCATGGCAATTTTTTTTACCAAAGTGAGTTTCTATTTTTTTTGAAAAAACATTTTTATTATCTAAATAGCAAATTGATAATGGCGCCTGGAAATTATCTATGGTCCAAAGAGAAGGAGTGTCTAAAAGGTTTGTGAATGAGAGAAAAAAGGATTACAAGAAAGCCAATAGAAAGTAAATAGAGAATAAGTGATATAAATGATTGTGAAACTGCAATAGGTCGAAAAGTGTACTCTGGAGTGCTTTGATTCAACGTTATTATTTATCTTCATTACATGTGCATGTGCGGAGCACCACACAAATGAATCGAGCATCTGTACGTGTCTCCAGTCCTTGGTCGCAAATAAACGTGGAATTAGTGAGCTCAAAAAATTAATGGTATGTCGTTTCAATGGAGTAATATGGTAGACATATTTTAATCGTGCGGCTGCGACTCAACCTAGTTGCCACTAGATCTATCCATGTTCTTTACGGTCCCCCACGCCCCACGTCTCCATCGGCCAATATTCCAGCTATAAGATGCGTGTGGAACTCTGGATTTGTGTCTCATTTGCAGTTTAATATTTTACAATGCTTGGTTTGTGCGTTGATGTCCGGGTATGCATTGAAAAAATTTCATCGCACAAAATAAAGAGTTCCATGGCAGTATATCTGTTTATGTGTTGCCATCGTACGTAGCCAATGGTTCCCGCAAATCATGGGCTATATATCCAGGTCTGGAGGCCTGCTTCCATGCCCCCCACTCCTAAAAGTTCATGCGGGCAACATGGTCTTTCCATCTTAATTAGTCAATTGATCTAGTCTAGAACAAAAAACAATTATGTATTTCCTTCTCCTTCCATTGCTCGTTAAGTATATGTCCTCCTCGCCCTTGCCTCGGCGTCGATCGCTGCGGAGTGTCCATGCTGTCATCTTCCTTCTCAAGATCGCTGAGTGGGGAATACTTCGTCTTTGTGCAGAAGTGCGCCTTGCACATCGCATGGAGGAGGCTAGGGCACCGCGACTGCTCGAGGGGCATTGGGGTTGTCGGAGGTTCATATGACGGAAATGATAGGTGAGCTCATGGGGCGACAACACAGGGAGCGTGACGGAGACTCAGACTGCCGGATGTGGCGGCACATGGTTCCCATGGGGCGGGGCAACGGGGCGCACGCCCTGGGCCCTCAGGCGGCAGTACTGCTACGGAATTCTACCGAGGAGTCCCATTATTCCAGACGAAAACATAGAAACGCCATGCTAGAGCCTGCACGACGCTCACACACCACTAGGAAATAGTAGACCAATTAATTAATGCCTCGACCTTGACTCATCCAATTGATTCCCCTGATGCCTCAATTTCCCAGAACAACACTGCCGCTCATGTGACTTATCAAGGTCGCGAGAATTTAGTTGAAAAGATGGGCCCCGAACATCTGTGAAGACCAAGTTTGCTGTCGTACCAGTACACAAGCAGACCTTCCGCGATTCTCAAAAATTATACTTCTACCAGTACACAAGCAGACCAATGGATTGGAGGGAGTGTTCAAGAGAAAAGGGAAATGGGGAAGTATCCTTCAAATCATCATCTATCTGTTCAGTGTGAGGTTTTCTTTTTCTTGCTGCGGATCCAACTACCAACATCCAGATCAAGCCATATACAGGTGCTTCCATTCCTTGTCTTGGCTTTTTTTTATGCAAATCGTGATGACATTCTAGAAAGTATTATGTCGTTGCAATGTAATGTTTTGCATATGTCGTTGCAATATGTCATTGCAAAATACTTTCTTTGCTCGCTAATGTAAGATTTTTTAGCAAACTAAATTTAACTTGCTTAAATGTATTATAGAGAACGGATGGAGTAGTAAATATTTATGGAGGAATAGCAATATATTTCCAAAGTCCTTGTGTGTACAAGGGCCTCTTTATATAGTATTGCCACAGGGCCCCTAATATCTATGGACCGGTCCTGGGCCTTGTGGCGACTTGCGGGATGCAGATGCCTAGTGAGATGGATCCAGTGGCTGCGCGCCACCGATCGAGCAGAGCACGCCCGAGGGTGTGCTCCCGCAGAATGGCCACAAGTTCGTGCTTGGCTATCTAGATCTTGTATGACGCCGACCTGCTTCTTATGACCTCATGGCTGATATCGTCAGGGCCGGGCCTGCATAATCCGAGGCCCTGTGCGAAACTTAAAAATGGGCCCCGTCTCGCTAGAACGAGCGACGGTGATCCGAAGCTTGACTTCTCGGCATCTCACATTGCTAATGCCCAGGACAGATCCAGGGATTGGACATCATGTAGTAAATAGACTTAGTCGAGCAATTTTAACTATTTTTTCATATGAGACAACTCCATTTCTATACATCTAAAGGTTAATTGTTTTTTGGTGGAGGAAAGGAACCATCTGGAGGCTAATTGAAACGTGAATAGCCATAGTAGATCAAAGTAATTAGCAGGATCTCAAATTATCTTGTATTTTTTCCATCCACACATGAAAAAGGTGTTTTATTTTGCAAAAAAAAAAATTCATGAACACTTTAGTTGAATCAACAATAAATAAGTATAGAAAATAGAGGGCTGGAAATTTATTTTTGTTAAGAAGTACTCCCTCGTTAGTAAATTGATTTATTGCCATAGTTCAAGGTACTATGCTAGTATCCTAATGAACCAGACTCTAGATCTTAATTCGTCGTACCAAATTAGCTACCAGTAATCTGCGAGTTCGGCGTACCTTGAAAAAAATTGAATGCTTGAGTTGATTGTTCGGGATCGATGGACTTAGAGCCAGCACAGCTCCATGCAGGATCAAGATGGCGCCCCGCGTCCATGTACTCATCTGATTCACTTCCTAGCGCTCGGCGGCCGGCAAGGGAAACACACCAAGCAAGCGGCGTCTGGTTCCCTAGCAAGTTACTGAGAAATTGATCTTATCGAGGGGTAAACTATCTATGGAGTTACTGAGAAAATCTTCTAGGCTATAGCACATGGATCTACAGGAAGGCCTTTCAGCTGGGTCAAGGGTTCGGGACTCGTCCACGACCATCATGTGCAGGCACCCAGGCAAAACATATAGGCCCTAGTAGAAAATTTGGGGCCCACAATAATTTTGGGCCCTGTGCGACTGCACAGTTTGCACTCCCATAGGCCCGGGCCTGGATATCGTGTCCCTGCCTCTGTCTTCCTGCTCTTCGGTGAGATCTTTTCTACGCACAGAGAGCCGCATGAAAGTGTACATACTAATAGCACAGATATATGGAGAGTTTAATTTTGTGTTACAAACAAATTTAAAACAATCCTACACTTTATTACAAAGGGGTATAGTTTAATCTCAATTGTTGATGAGTTTAGGGGATCAATGAAGCAGAAATGCCAGCTTTATCGTGGGAGTTTGGTAGTCTCCACAATGGTGACATTAGTGTAATGTCGAGTTTTATCATGTTTCGTTCTTCGGTGCTCCTGAAATTCTTCTAAAGAAGTACAATGGTCAATCCGCGGATCGACAATCTACCTTGCAAGGGGTGTGTCCGGCCCAACATGTTCAACAATATTTGTTTCACACATGTTTGAGTGGCTAACTAAAGTGGCTTCTTCTTTTAGGTAAGTGCAACCTCTGCAAGCTTAGTCTTCTGCAATATGAATGTTGTGATAAGGGCGTGTTCGACAACTTAGTGGCTTCTTGCTTTCCGAAAATCCACGGCGAAAAAGTGCCAAACACTCTAACTACACGGAGCCAGATTCGAGAAGCTGGCCCAATTTTTTTCATAAATCATGAAGCACCTCTTTTCCAATTCCACCGATCGGCAAACGCCCGAGCAGTGGAAAATTACCGAAGACATGCCACCGGCCTAGTGAGAAACTGGCCTTTTCGGCCACGTACGCCCAGCCCCATCTGACCCAGCGCCCGTGCGTGGCCTGGCCTCCCCCGACTGTAATCCCCCGTTTCCCTTTACATTTTATCATTTTTTTTGAAATGCCCTTTACATTTTATCATGTACGTGCACAGGCCAAAATCGCTGGAAACAATCGGTTAAGCTATGCCAACACCCGTTCATTACCATGTTCTGCCGTTTAGTACTAACACGTACCTAATAATAAAGCACGAAGTGTTTCTCCCGGTTCAACAAGTGTTGAACGGTTTTATCCTCCCACCAAAATACATAATACCACCAACGCCACCATTAAGTCAAACCGCCACCATTAAGTCAAACCCAAAATGTTTTTTCAGCGATCTTATCTCTTCGTCGCTTGGATCATGAGCGATCTTATCTCTTCGTTTGGATCATGCTCAGTTTAAAAGTTTGTTCCGTGATACTTGGGATTGGATGGTCATACATATTAATACGGTCATGCATGCGGCTATCGGCCCGGCCTAAGAGATGGACCTGCGATGCCGACGAAGACACGACCGGCTGCTGGAAGCTGATGATGGCGAGACTTAGATGGTGTCCGTCGGGTGGTTGAGGCTCTCCCACATGAATTTCTACCCCTGTCGAGCAATAATATATTCCCGTTCTAGTCATGTAAGATGACGACGGCGGTTCGACGACGACGGGGTGATGCAGCCGGCAGCCATCCATCAGCTCCCGTACGGAGTCTGAGATTGGCCAGGGACAATCACCTCCGACTATTCCCGTTAGCAAGGTTACGTTTCACCCAGATTGATGCCAAGCTAGCCCTTTTTAATTTTTTTACCAAGGATGGGTATGAAACTCAACTCATCCACGTACGTATTCAGCAGGCCGCCGGCAGTCATTCGGCCACCTGCGACAAGGAGATGGGCCAGCAATATCCTCCACCTACACCTGTTACCTAGGTATATGATCCAGCCATGCGGTATGATGGTTGGGCTTTTTTCCTGGCGATGATGATGCATATGATGGTCGATCTTCGTGGTATGAATCTATGGCAAGGGTATGATTCTGTATTTTCCTGTGTACGACCGATATCTGCTATGTCAAGGGTATGTAGCTACTTTTTTTTCAGTGACGAGTACGACCGATCGCTAATTGTTTCTGGTTATTAGGAACTCCCGATCGTTTCTCGCTTTTATTCGTTCATAGGCTTATCCGAGTGGTACATCTCCTCTAAGACAATTGTCTCGATCTCTTGGTCCTCGCAGTCGTTTTGCCCCGTGTGTCGCCGCCATGAACCTCTCCCGGTACATCGCCTCCTCCTCTCATGCTTGCCCTCCTTTTCTCCACAATTCATGACCGCTCCTATGATCCAATCGCCGAATCAGACTGCATAGATAGAATCTCGGCCTATCCCAAATTTTGCAGCAACAAGTGATCTTAACAGAACGACCAGATCGACTTATGTAGCTGGTGTTCAAGTCGGCGGATGGCAGTACGTAGATAATCTGGATGATGGCAGAGTGCTGTGTCTAGCCATCGGAGCATGCATGCTTGCCAAATCCATCACCCATGAACAACGATGGCAGATTGATTTCTATTGCTGGCGTTTTCTCTCTCTAGATTTCCGTTATATTCTTGATGCTCATGGCGATAGTCATATGGAAGCTCCAGGCATGGGACATGCTCACGGAGGCCACTACCCAACACACAGTCATAAATCATATCTTTTGAACGGTATATGTGCTTTCACAGCTTCATATCTTAAATTTCATAGTGAATATTAATCACCTCTGTTCCTGCATACCTGAAGAAAAAAAAAGTCAAATCAGGCATGCACATCCTGTAGGTTTGGGACATAACTGAAGCCATAGCTGAGTGACCAAATCTGGCATGCACTCTTGGAAGGTTAGTTCACCTCTATCTCGTGGCCCTTCTCTGGCCCGAACCACTGGCGAGGCATGTATTGAATAGTACCACCTCACTCTCTTACACTAAATTTCACCGGTTTATATACTTTTACAGATTCGCTGCCAACAAGCCAAGTGACAGATGCTCAATAACATATGGAATGTCGATGGTTGTGACGAGCAGAGCAAAGATCGACATGGTGATAGGTGGCTTTGGGAGCTGAATGGGAAATCAAAGAGCCAAGAAAAAGGAGACGAGCTAGATAGCGAGGGTAGCCAGAGAAACCATCACCGGCGACCATAGGTGTTGCCTCATGTGAGATAGGAGTGGCGGAAGGATGGAGTCGTGCTAGCGGAGGGGGCGACAAGGAAGAGATGGTCGCCACCCGGATCATGCTAAGCGAGTTGGACGAGAGGGCCAGAAAAGCGGAGAGAGCAGAAGGTGCTGGCGGCGCGAGGCGGAGGAAGGAGGACTCGAGCGAGGTGGGGTCGGTCTCGTCCGCGTGTGGGGTTTAGGTTACCAGAATTCAGAGGTACGAACGGTTAGGATCTCAAGTATTCGTCATGCAAAAAAAAATTCTCCCATCGCAACGCACGGGCATTTGTGCTAGTCCAGCAAAAACCGTGAGGAAAAGAAATAATCATTTGAAAAAAATAACAAACCAGGCCGGCCGAACTGGGTAAACAGCCAACCGGACTGAAAAAGCCTACTCACCCAAGCAGGCCAGCCCAGCCAAAATGGGCCGCAGCCCAGCGGAACCAGTAGGAGCTGGCCAGAACGGCTCCGAACAAGAAGCTGGCGACGGATCGAGAAGCTGGAAGTCAGGATTTCTACGAAGCTAGCTGACTCCCGAACACGTTCTAAATATGGGCTGCATGATTTCTCACCTAGTCTCCCAATTATATATATGCACTTTACACATTTTTATGTTCTCATATTTAAAAATTTATGTTTTGTATATTAATAATTACGTTCATATTCATCCAAAACACAAAAAGATTGACATAAAAATATAATTTATGAATCACTATAGTGTGTAAAACATAGAAAATACGTATTTTATGTTGTATTTTCACACGACATGTAAACAAAAGAAATTATGACATGTCTAAATTTTTTATATTCCTATTGACTTTCAAAGTAAGAGAAAATTTATGTGACCTACAAATCATATACAATTTGAAAGATAGAGGGTGGGTGGATAATAACTATTTTACACCATGGGTGTCAAATACGATAACAATTAGCCAAGAGGTATACAAGCTAGACTTGATGCCTTGGTGTGTACTCCAAGAGAGCTGTAGATAGGTCCTTCTCTACAATTCCCCCATGGTACGATACACTAGATTGCCACTCTCGAAACATAAGTGTAGGAAGCCCCTTAGTTAAAATTGTCAAGCTTCATGCACTAGCCAACGCAACCAAAAGTCCGAACTGATGGAAAGGGCTAGTGCAATCCACTTATACACTTTAACACCCCCTCTTACGTGTGACGGGGAGAAGTCAGCACGTGCAACCGGAAGAGAGCGACGGCGCGCGAAACTCACGTATGACTCAAGAGGCCTATACGTGGACATAGAGGGGTCAACAGCAATTTTAGGATAAATTGCGAAAGCCAGGACTCGAACTCGAGACCTTAGGCTCTGATACCATGTTAAGCTTCATGCACTAGCCAACGCAACCAAAAGTCCGAACTGATAGAAAGGGCTAGTGCAATCCACTTATACACTTCAACACCCTCTCTCACGTGTGACGGAGAGAAGTCAGCACGTGCAACCGAAAGAGAGCGACGGCGCGCGAAACTCACGTATGACTCAAGAGGCCTATACGTGGACATAGAGGAGTCAAGAACAATTTTAGGATAAATTACGAAAGCCAGGACTCGAACTCGAGACCTTAGACTCTGATACCATGTCAAGCTTCATGCACTAGCCAACACAACCAGAAGTCCGAACTGATGGAAAGGGCTAGTGCAAGCCACTTATACACTTCAACAAAAATATCAGCAAACTGCGAAGACGAAGGTATAAGAAGAAAATAGACAACAACAACAACAACAACAAGAACAACTTTTCTTTGCGGGTAACAAGAGCAACTTTTTTCGGTACTAAATGTATATCAAGCTCAACGTGCTTGGTACACCGATGATGATCCAGATTCACTGTCAAATAAATACCACTGACGTTGTCACAGTAGACGATCGCGGTCTCAACAGGACGATGCAACTCCTGAAGTAGTTGTCGCACCCAACAAAAACTCAGCAACTGCCATAGCCACAACACGATATTCAGCCTCAACACTTGACCGAGACACGATAGTCTGACGATGTGAAGACCAACTGATCTAATCATCTGATGTATAGCATGTCGTATCTAGGTAGCTTTCCTAATCTCCATCCGACTAGGCAACGACAGAATGTGAGGATGAATGATGAAGAATGAGATCGTGACGAAGCATTCCTTTAAGATAACGAATAATACATTTGGAAAGAGAGAAGTGTGGCTCATGGGTGTAATGCATATAAAAACATGCATGTTCGATATTTTGCCCTTATATATACCGATCCATCTTTAAGAAATTGGATAGCACATTAGATAAGTGTGCAACAACATGAACAAGGCAGAGGAACTAGAGAGATGAAACGCCACATGAGAATCGAACAGGGAGGTGAACTGGAGAGATAGATGTAATGTAAGGCCACATGAGAATCGGAGACATCGGGGTAATAGGAAACCGTGGTTGTGCGAATTGTAGGCTTTGCCGCCAAGGATACTTTTTACATATCTCGTGACAGATGCCTCGTGGTGCCGATGGATGGACTGGACGACAGACAAAAAGTCGTCTCAAGCTGATACTGAATGCCATGTCCTATAAAAACTGAAGATGGTGAAAACGCATGGCGGGGTGACGTACTCATTGCTGCAAGAAGCAATACGGCGGAGGCTAGGCCTACCCCGAGTAGTTGCTTACCGACGGTGGTGTCATATTATGTGACATAGTTATAGGGAAAAATATCAAACTTCGTATATTGATTATGTCTGAAAAATCCTTCACAAAATGACCTATCTCATTCGAGGTTTCTTGGATTTCGGGTCAAATGACCAATGTTATGGCTAGAATCGAGGCATAAAAATGGACGTTTTTTTTGAAGCAACCACCAAATGGCTAATTCAAACTGATACCGGCACATTTTACAAAAATACTAAACCACCTTATATGAACAATGTCCCAATAGGAGATCTGAAACCTTTCCGTCCACCCCTGGTAAAAAGATAAATTCCTGCCGAATCGGTAGGAAGTGGGTCATACATGAACTACAGGTACATGATCCGATGCTCATGTTTTTTTATAAAAATAATTTTTAGGTTCACAATATGCTATTTTATCACAGATCCAATGCAAGTTTTCCTTTTTGTTGCACCAAAAAGGCATTTTTCATTTTTTGAGTGCAAAAAGGGGATTTTTTGAAGCAACCACGAAATAGCTAATTCAAAAACGAGGGGTTTGTGATTAGTTGATATGGATATCATATTTAGATTCATTTCATTTTTCTGATCAATTTAGACATATTATTTATCAAATTCCGATTTACGGATTTAAAAATATTAATTATTCCATATTAAATAGAAAAATACAAAAAAAGTAAAATTACTATATTTTTATTTGAATTTTTTCTCAATTTCTTTAAATCAATATTTCAAGCTAAAAATTCCCTCCCGCCAAAGGAAAATATATATAAGAGGTAGCCTTGGGTCGGCTTCGGTTCCGAGTCGAAAACCATAGATATAGGGACGGAGGGGTGTTTTTGATGGTCCCTTCAAAAAATTTATGGGCCGACCCTATTTGAGGTGTCTGATCTGGCCACTTTTTCCGTCCGAAACTGGAAAGTGGCGGTTATTTTAAGGATCTGGGCCTTTTAAGGGGTTTCCTAGGGATGCTCTTATGTACTTAGGAGGCTGCCAATTTTGCAGAAAGTCCTAACTTCGGCGGAATTAAATCCAACTAACTCAAGTTACATCTAGCAACTCCGGCTAGCAAACCTTGTTGGAAATATGAGCAATTTACTATATGAATTAATCCATAAAAAACTAGATAAAACATGGCTAATAAAACACTAGATAAAACATGACTGCTAATATAAGAATAAAAGTAGTCATGCATTATAACAGATAGATAGTAAATAACAAGTCTTAGTAGATTGCTACACATAATATATGCGATACAGATTGCATTAGATAAAACATGATCTGAATAAGATGGAGGAGGGTTGCATACTGTGTAGAAGTGGAACCACTTTTGTCGGTTTCAGTATTGACGGTTGTCTATCATATTGTCGAAGAGATGGTCGATGTCTAGGGGAAGTAGTCGTCGTCCGTGAAGGAGTCCATGATGAAGCCAATAATCATGCGGCATCTCTCCCCAAAAACCTTATTGCCCTTCTCCCATTTAGTATGTAGAACACTCGGAGCAGCGTGGTTCCGGAGGCCTACTATCCCAACTCGAGGTGCATGCTGCAATCCGGGATGGTGTGTTCTTCTGAAGATGTTCAACATGACAATATCTCTGCTTAAAATAAGCCACTTAATTAGAACACATTAAAATATAAATTAACCCACCATGCAGAATAGGAGAATATTGTATATTCATGGAGTGGTGTTATTTCTAGGGCTCTGGGAAGGCCTCCCGTGAGGAAGGTCTTTTTGTTATATTTCTGGGACAATTTTTTTTACAATATGCAAAATGTAACAAATGTGGGACATTGTACTAAAAACGAGACATATGTAGCAAACGCAGAATTTGGAGTCTTTTAGAGGGACACATGGAACAAGGGGTCCCTGGAGTCCGAAGTTTTGATCCCGGGGATACAGGGCAATGCCCTTATTAATTGCTTGTTACAGTTGAGAATTATTAGTTATTTAAGACATTCCATCCACTATTGAAGCTAGATACATTACACACTACCTATGTCAACCTAACATGCCAGCCAAGTTAACTGGGATGGCTGTCACTATTATTCATGGCCATTTCAGTTTCATAACATAATTGTTCTTTTGGATATAGGTTAAGTTAACCTTTATACTCGTGTATGATGAAATTCGTAGCTTAGTTAATTAAGAATCATGTAAAATTGGCTAACCTTGTATTTTAGAGACTTGCTAGACTTTGTTATGGATCTATTCAAGCCTTCGTATTAATTATTGACCATAATTGTTATTTGTTACATTTTAGCAAAGGCCATGCCAATTTTTTTGCACTGGCTCTTCAAGCAGACTTGCGAGCTTCACTGAGCTGTCTTGTCGAGCTTTGCCAGACAACTTAGGTTTGGCTTGTCTGAGCTCCGAGCTAGTCACGCCACATTACCTCTAATGGAAAAAATTTGGATCCAAAAATGCCACACTCCTGAGAATCTTTTCATTTTCAGAGTCTGCCGAAGAAAAAAACCATCTTGAACTTGTCATATGCTTTTTCAAATCAATTTCAAATATCATTCCATTCAAAAAAAATTGGGTGCATTTCATGGATCGTAGCATTAAGAATCACCGCCACATCTAGGATGTCTAAAATTGAGAATCGAAAAAATAAACTCAAACTCCAAAAGTAGCCATGTATACTAGGCACATCTGGACCTGGTTTACGAAAATCAGCCTTCATGTTTTTTGTGGATAACGGACCTACTAACACCAAGTAAACTATCGTCATGGGGCACCCAAATACATTGAGTAATTTTATACTCCCTCCGTTTAATTAAAAATATTAGATGTTTTAGTTTAGTGAAGCTAATGTATCTAGACATCTTTTAGTGCGTAGGTTCAAATAAATTTACATACTAAAAGATGTTTAGATATATTTATTTTACAAATCTAAAATATCTTATATTTTCAAACGGAGGGAGTACAGAATTAAACGCTCACAAAGCTAGTATGTCAAGGGGCAAGTATAGCAACCATTGGTCATTGACGGCACGAACATAGAACAGATACTCAACCAACGTGCTTTTACTCTTCTTCTCTGCGCTTTGCCTGTCCATTCTATGTGTATGTGACTATGTGCACACTAATGTCGAAAGCAATACACATAGGTAGCAGGACACCAGATAGATGACGGCACACAAACACGGGGGGAGTTGAGAAAAGCACCAAAGGGATGAGATATGCATGCGTACGATACGGGAATTGGACACATCGGAAGATTAGAAACTATCTCAAGACAGGTTGCACTCCGTTCGTTGTGTTAGGATGTACTAGTTCTCCATTCGCAAGGAGCCAACGTCACCCGGCCACCACGCTAATCATGACAAGTCATACTCGGTAGCGGGGTTATTCTTCTAGTGAAACAACCACAATATGATTATCTCCATCGGCTAACATTGACGACCCGATCCTGACAAAAAAAAAAGATATATACTAGTGTCTTGTATCTAGACAAATCCGTGATCAGTCTAATAAAGTTAACAGTAAGTAGCATATGGATATGATTGCATTTATTGACAAATTTCTTTGCAAGGTGGAGAGTTTCTACCTGATCGACTGAGCCTATACTTGTTATTGAAGTCATCATTGTCGTAGATTTCTCTAACAGCTGATAACACCGCGCTAGCCAGATTTCGGTAGAGGAAATGCTGGAAGCCCAAAACATCCCATTCTAACCTGGTTCCAGTAACTTTTTGCACCACCTCTGGTGGCGACAAAGGGATGTCTTCCGGTTGACACCAACCTCAAGTTTGCCATGACGACTCATGATGGAGGGGGCGTCCTATACTGTGAGAAGCTCAAAAACTCCGGAGTCCTAGAAGGTCACGTCACATACCACACCAACATCCTAGGAAGCACACAAGGCCATCACAGTCTTATGATGTAGCCACCATGTTATCTACATGCCCACGGTTGATCGCCGTCGCAAATGAACTAGAGCTACGATATGTATTCTTGATCTCCTACAATTTTCATCAGAGATGCGCACCCGACCACTGCGCCTTCCAAAATTTATTATTTTGTGTAGATCAAATGCGCACCCGACCACTGCACCTTTCATTTTTTTTTATTTTTTGTGTAGATCAAAATTCGAAGTCTCTATAAACAAAACTTATGGTGTATCTATAATTCTCAGTCAAGTGAGAAGTGAGAACTAACTAAATCTCAGTCGCCTTCTCAAAAGTTGAATTAAACATAAGTAATGAGTTGTAACTTTAGCCAATTACACTCAGGTTGTAAATGAGATTCCCTAGTCGCATATGGGTTGCAACTAAGAAAAACAACCATACCGCTATATTTGCTTAGTTATTCGTGTTGAACTATGATTTACAACTAGGTTGTAACTAAGACTTGGTTGACATAATCTGACTTCGAGATTGAGATCTAGGCATGCCCTACTTATATTTAGAAATTATGGAGACCCATAAACAACGTTTTTGGAATTTTGAAAAACCAAGCACTAACCTATCGATATGTGGTACCAATAGTATATATTGTGATTTTATTTACATTTACTCTAGGGATAAGGTGTGTCTGTCATAAAGACTAGATGCTTTCCTACAAGTAAGCTAAGGACATCCAATAAAATCCCATGTTCATTCACCACATGAAAACATAATAAATGATATTTCTAATAAGCAAAGTTGTCCATAGGAATGACTCCGTCCGGATCATGGCGTTAAGAATGAAGGCCAATAAGGATGGAGGTGCCAACATATACATGCAAATCATTTTGAGAATTAGGAAAATCAAAATGAATCATCTATTAACCGTCGATTGATTATCCATCTTCATCGCTGGGTTTGTGTGTATGAGGAATTTAAACAAGATTCCATCTTAATATATTTTGAAAAAATTATTTCGATGCCAGTTGTCAGGTCAAAATAACGTAACTACCAGGTTATTAGTTAATAGTTACCAGATAACTTTTACATTTGTTATTTTATAGAAATTATTCACATATTTGATACTGAGTATTTGATCCACTCTACATTTTGTTCAAAAACCTGGTTACTAACTTAACTATACTTGGTTACCAACCGACTATAATCTGATAACTAGAATAAAAAAAAGTTGTCAAAACATATTAAAATGTGATCTAGTTGAAAGATCTCGTCGCGGCAAAAACAACCACAAAAATATATGAATTGCTAGACTTAAGAGATAATATTTTTATAGTTTGAGAGTCAAAAAAATCTATATATATGAGACTTTTGCTCGTTATTCTTAACGATTTTAATGATGTGAGCCTTAACGAGTATGAGACTTAACGAGTCGAGTTGCTCGATAGTCTAGCCCTAGTCATAGACGACATGAAAACATAATGAATGATTATCATAATAAGCAAAGTTGCCCACAGGAATGACTCAGTCCGGCCCTATAAATGAAGTCCTATAAGGATGGAGGTGCCAACATATACACGCATGCAATTAATCTTTTTGAGAATTTGGAAAATGAAGATGAATCAACTATTAAACCGTTTCTCCGATTGATTATCCATCTTCTCTACTAAGAATTTAAAGCAAGATTCAATCTTAATATATTTTGAAGAATTTTTTCGATGCCAGTTGCCAGGTTATAATGATGTAACTACCAGGTTACTAGTTAATAGTTACCGGATAACTTTTATATTTGTTTTTTATTGAAATGATTTACATATTTTGATATTGGGTATTTGATCCGCTCTAAATTATGTTCAAAAACCTGGTAACTAACTTGACTATTCTTGTTGACCAAGTGACTATAATCTAGCAACTAGAGTAAAAAAAGTTGTCAAAACATATTAAAATGGGATCTAGTTTGAAAAATCACGCCGTGACAAAGAAAACCACAAAAATATATGAATTTCCAGATTTAAGAGATAATACATTTTACATTTTTAGAGTCAAACAAATCTACACGAGATGAATACATGCATGATCAGTTAGGATATTTTAGTTTTTAAAAACCGCTAATATTAACCTAGTAACCAACTTGAATATACCTAGTGTCCAAGTGACTGCAATCTGGAAACTAGGATTGATTTTTTCTTAGAGCATATCAACATGAGATAGTTTTTTGAAGATCTCGTTGCGTTAAAGGCAACCATGTAAACGGATCTAAATTTTGACCTAATGTTAAATATATTAAACATTTTAATGTTTTAAAAGAAAAGAAGAATCCACATGGGCTGCAGGGCTTCATGCATGGCTCGGTTACCGTATTTTTTCTATGCCCATGGAAATCTAATATAAATACATGCCCTTCTTAGTGTGTCTCATAATGAATACCCAACCAACCTTTTACATTGTGTGAGTAATGCGCTCTTCTCTACTCACTCTATACATAACACTCTAGCAATCTACATAGTACATTCATCGTCACTAATATTTTCATCTCTCCTTTTATTGGATATACATATTAGCACATCAGATAGACAACCATCACAGACAAAGAAGTATAAAGTAATAGAGAGATCATATGTGAGCGTCAAGGCATGCATACGAAAATTTGGGACAATAGAAGATTAGCAAACCGTTCTACAACAGCTTGTAGGGTGTTCACTTTATTAGGTTCTTCTCGGCTCACATGACTCATGATTCTGTGATAATCAACATTAAGAAACATGGCACCAACCGGTAGATTCAGAAAAGGGTTCATGAAATTGAAGATGAGAAATAGAATGAGCGCCGATAGTGATTAGGATTTATATTTCTCTGTAAATACACATGATGGCTCACTCTAATTGCATGTAGCTCGGACAACAGGAATCACATGGAAATTACATAAAGTATACGATAAAATGACATCAACAAAGATAACAAGTTTAATGATATTTGGACGCCAAAAGCTACAGGTTACCTGCCACTTCAACAAAAGATGTATAATATACTGCCTCTGTTCCTAATATTTTACGTTCTCGCAAGATAAATTAGTTTGCTAAAACATACTACATTTAGAAACAGAGATAATATATAAGATAAAGTGGGATGGTCGGATCTGTGTCCTAGCTAAATTGTCCTCTCTGAGTTGTTGATATCCCTTCAGGTTCTGAAACTTCAGTTTATGACAACCTCCTTGTGATAAAACCATTACGTCGTGAATTACATCTAGTACGGTAGTCCCTGAGGGGTCACCATCCAAAATAAGAATTCTTAAGAACTATAAGAATTTATGGCTAAATGATAAGCGACCTGATTAGCATCCCTCATTGTGCTAGCTTTTGGAAACACTCCGCCAAAATTGTTGATTAGGGGCTCAACACCTCGATCTGATTCATTGACCACTGATGCATATAATTTTTGTTCTAGGAGTTCCAATCCCTTTAGAAAAGCTACAATTTCAGAAGTTGTTGTATTTGGGACAAGCTCTAGAGGGCATGCCATCCAAGCGATCGATTCAGAATGTCGATTACAAAAGGACAGCTCCTGCCGCACCCAAACCATTCACATGAAATTAAGCATCCATATTCAGTTAATAAAATCCATGCATGGGCTTGGAACAAGCAATATTTTTCTTCATGACTTATGTGGGACCACGCCAAAATTCTCCGTGAGTGCATTATTTGCAAACACCGAGCTAACTAGGAATTCTTATTGTTGATACTTATTGTAGCACCCTCAAAATTGGCCATATGCAGATTTTAGCGATTCACGCCAAACCCGCATAGAAATGATTCGATGATGCCCACCAAGCACTTGCTTGCGGTGGAAAACAAAGTAATACCGTTACACAATAGTTAACAATGGTACCCACAAGAATATATAAATATACAATAATGACTCAGCGAGTCATGAATACAAATATATATTATAAATACCCAAATCACATTGAAAATAATACAACGTCCTACTATGGACAAGATGCAAATGGGACTAAGAGTCCTAAAGAATGAACAATGATTTACATAAACCTGCCCAGTCCAAGTCGGAAGGGTAACCTTGCTAACATCGTCGAACTCATACATGTCAAAGCAAAGGGGTGCTGATAAAGGGCAAAGGAAAAAGGAGCGGTCAGTACTAAGGTCAGTACACAACGAGTCTTAGAATTCGACGACTCTCGTCTACATAGGTATGGTGGGCTTAGCGGCAACAAGTTATTCACTAAAACAACCTATAGACACACGATAAAACTTATGACTATTAGAGAGGGATAAGAAAGACCTATTCGGAAACAACCTCATATTAACATCAAACATAGCATAAGACATCACACGAGACCAAACGAGGAAGTCCTTCTGAGAAAGTCACACAATTGGTAGTTTTATTAGTAATTTCATTATAGTTGCAATAATTATTAATCAAATACTAGCAAAATGCCCGTGCGTTACCACGGTTACTATAGAACTAATTTAGATAAACATAACAATACTTTGAAAATGTAATGCTCTTACAGTTTGTAACATGCTTTTCTGACAAATAAGAATAATTTATTATACTTATAGTTTGCCGAAAATCAAGCTCCGAGCAATAGACTATAGTCCATTGTTAAATTTATAGAAACAAATAAAAGTAAAATACTTGCCACGTCACCTGTAGATGATAGACGACATGTATCTTCGGGTAGCCGATGTTTCCCTCATCAGTTCGTCATCAATATTCTCGGTGCCATTTAATCCATGAACCTACTACTCCCTCCGATTCAAATTAATTGACTTGGTTTTGTCTAGATTCAGGTGTATCTAGCACTAAAACATGTCTAGATACATCCGAATCTCTAGACAAATCTGAGTCAACTATTTGGATCGGAGGGAGTACATGAAATAAGATTTGATAGTACTTCCAACTCTTCAATATTAGGCTTAAGAATCATTAGCAGAACTTTCACAGACTCTCGGTCTTATCATTAACAACTTCTTCCTCACTTGAACACAAGTGTAGAAAGGAGAAGTATTAGTATCTCCGGATATGGTTTGCTAATTTTTTTTGAACTACTTATTGCTAAATTAATGTAACGTGAAGAAAAGATGCAGAAATGGACTTTAACAGTAGACTGAAACTTCGTAGTTTCGGTTCCGGGTAATTGGGCCACAAAACTACCTGAATTGTTGCCCAAACGATAGCCGCGAGGCAAACCCAGTTGGAGAAGGGCACGAGGCACCCCTCCAGAAAATCATGCTTACAGGGCAAGCAGGATCAGGAACAGGAGCAAGGGCAGCTTCCTCCATGACCTGGTTGAAGAAATCCTGCGCAGCTTCAGCCCCTTCTTCGCGATCTGTGCCCCTCCTGTCTCTTTGTCTACACCAACATGCCATTGTTCTAGGACCCACACAGAAGCACCATTTCCGCTTGATCTCTTATGTTCAAATTCAGATAAGTCCGAGTAAAGCTGATTTAGAAAATAAGTTCCAGAAATGAGAAGCAAAGGAAAATACAGTTGTTTAAAATCACCTAAGATGCATGATTTTGAAGTTGCGTTAATATTGCTGATGAAACAACAATGGGCACTTGAGAAACTTACATTATCTTGTTTTATTGTGGATCCCCTGCTACTTTTGGAGTCAGATAATAGCCTATAGACATGCTACTGCTTGTCCACACGAGGAAACCCTTAGAAGAAAACATGAAAGAAAAAGGAACACATATATACTCGTCCTGAAATGTTTCCTAAGGAAAAATAAATTGTGAAACAGGAAATTTTCTGAACTCGAGATATTACAGCCAAGAACAGACAAAAAAACAGACCGACTGGGTAACAGACACCCCATCATATGCAGCGACTACCCTGAACCAGTCTGATATGATAATTTATTTTCCTCTTGTGAATCTGTAGCACAACGTTGTGATCTACGTTTTTGCAACCATAAGGAAAAAAATAAAAGTTTAACATCCCATAGCCTGCTAGGGTTATTAGAAAAGGAATATATTATTCACTTTTGCTCATATGCTACTGGAAATAAGCTGGATAGAGAAAAAACAATGTATTCTTCTAGTAATTCCTGCAACTACTTCTATGTTACATAGGTAAGGAGACTGGATTCAATGGAAAATCTGTTCTTGTCACTTCAAGACTATGGGAATTGCTTCGGATTCTAAGAATCCTCATTAGCTAACCAAGTGTATAGGTAATCTTTCATCTAATGTCGCTACAAGTTAGCTTATGAAATTGATTGTTAACTGAACTTTTAGAGTAGCTGATTGTACTGCAGTAGCACACAATAAGGTTCAGGTCTGATCATAGCAAGTGCTACTAATAAGATGGACAGAGAGAAAACAACATTAATCCACCTACTCTAGCTCTACACTACATATGCTGGTTCTGATCCAATCTTTTCCTTCTACACGCATACATCTACTTGCTACTTGCTATTAGTATAGACGATGATCAAAAAATTCAGAAAGAACTTATTTGCAACAGCTGTTAGTATGTGGTGCTGATAGAATTGACAGACAAACACTCCAGCGGAATACAAGCAGTTCCTATTAGAGATAAAAGTGAAGGATTCGCACCTCTGCTCGAACCGTAGAGACCTTGTATAAAGATAAGCATATCTTGCGAACCATGTGCACTAAATCCTACTCTAAAAATGTATACTAACTCATAATAACCATAGACATAATACTTGCAGTAACCAATTATAAATTTGGCTCCATAATTCGAGAAAGCAAGCTTACCCCAAACCGAAAAGAAAAACATTCAAGATATTTTCATTTCGAAGGAACCTTTCTAGATGAGATGAACTAATGACAGATCTCAACAAAAGATTAAAGAAAACGCTTGTTGCTTTGCCAATTTGATGTTGCTTTGTCAATAGAGTAGCACTACTGGTCTTTTTCTCTTTAGATTTGTATATAGTAGGAGAGTAGCACTACTGGAACAAATTAAATTTAAGGAGGAGGCCTGGACATCGCAAAAACTATTAACACTACCAAGAATCATCACCCCTGACAACTTACAAAAAACAGAAGCTGCAGTGGTGATTTCCCAGCACACTGTCGTTCATGCTCAGACAAACAGTAAAGAGCCGGTGTATTCCTCCCTCTTGATCCTCCTCTTGCTTTTTCTTGTAGCTATATTTGGCAACCATAACACCCCTATTGCATGTTAAAACAGAGTTCCATCTCCATGAAAGCCTCAACTGAGTATATCTGATATAAAAAACGCACAAGAACAGACTGAATAGAGAAGAAACTATTTAGTAGAACACCAAGGAATTGTTTCGATCTGCCAATTATACACAACTTAAGAAAATTATGAAGCAGCAATTCAGAGATTGCTGGACCAAGAATCGACTGAGATTGAAGGGGACGGGCTCCATAGATTCTGCAGGCAGCTGGACGTGAAGGATGAGGTAGTCGGTCACCGGTGCGGGCCGGCGCCCGTCGATTGGGCCACCGGGGCCGTCGATCTACGCGCATGTCTCCCCCGTGCAAGCGCCAGGAGCACGGGGAGGCCCCGCCTCGCAGTCATATAGCCCACTGATCGGGATCGACACCTTCCCGTCACCCCCCGCATTGGGCTCCCCACGCTAGTCCCACCATCACCGTTGGCTTGGGAGTAGAGGATGGCCTCGAGCAGCGCGGAGTGCGGGGCATGGATGAGACTCGAGCGGTAGAAGCGGGCGACGTAGCCCCCGGAGGCCGGCTGTGGCGGTGGTGGGGCGCGTCCATCGGAGCCGTGCAATGATGTGATGGGAAGGCAGGAAGAGGGGAACCGTCGGCACGGTGGCGCTGCAATCCGAGGCCGGAGACCGAATCGTCGGCGTCCGTCCGGGCAGAACCGGCGGCAAGGTGGCGCTGCAATCCGGCCGGCAGCGCACGCCGGCGGCGTGACGACCGACAGCTAGGTGCTCCCGTGCGGCACTGTCGATCTAGGGGAAAGGCAGTTTTTTCTTTCCGTCGAACAGGTCTCAATTAGGCGGTGGCAAGGGCTGTAATATCACCTAAAGGTTAGGGGTAAAATCGTCTTTTTAGGACAGACGGAAAATTGGCTCTGTCGACGAACCTACCACTACGTAAATTAGTAGATAGATATATAGCATAAGACATCACAATACCATCAGTTGTTGACACTTTTAATTGACCATTCCATTGTAGTGGAGCTGATTACTAGTCATGCCAAAGTCAAATTTATAGCACAATTTTAGTTTAAGTTGTCTATGGTCGATACACTATGCTTCAAGTAGTACATAATCGCGGACACGCCTTTTCGAAAATATTTATCCGGGTGCACAAATTACAACACATGCACGATCAACCTTGAAAAAAACCAAACGAAAGCAAAGAGGCATCACAACAAAGCATTCACAAGATTTAAAAAATTATTTTAGGGGGGCATCCCACTAAGCTACCCGCAACGAAGTCGACCGGGATATTTGTTTTTAATCCTTGCATTGGCTAGGATTTTATCCTAGGACCTCCTTTTTTAATACCATATTGAATTGCATGCATTATCCAACATAACCAATAGCCTGAACTGATATAATATGCTAGGAAATTTATTTCAACAATTCCCATGGGCCGGTGACCCTGTGCGTGCGCAGCTGGCTCAGTGGTTATAATCTGGTCAGAAGAGGGGCAGGTAGCGATGGTTTGCATGAGGGTGCCTCGGATAGAGAAAGAAACAAGAGAGGAGTAGAGAGATTAGAGCAAGCTTAGGTATACGTGTGGTTTATGTGTGTATGGGCATGCATACGCACGGTTTAGAAAAATATTGTGTGTGTGGTTATAGCCAGGATAGATGGAAGAAAAAGTTTTAGCTAGCTAATAAGTTGTGGAGATCAAGAATATTAGTTGGTGGTGGCGTAGATTAGGCAACCTCACATGTAGCTCTAGGATTAAGAGGATAAAGAAGGCAACATATACATGAATATGGTAGATGATATGGTGAGAAAGAAAAAGCTAATGTTAGCAAGGTTGACTTGATGGATAGATCAAGGTTGGAAAATATACAAATAAACACAAAGCCAAAAGAATTTAAAACAAGAGGCAGAAGGAAGGTTGTATTTGCACGTGTAAAAGGAAGAGAACTAAAGGCAATATGACACATGCAAAGTTTAGAAGGAAAGGGATAAGCACTAAAATTAGAAGGATTGCAAATAAAGGATAAGAAACCACACAATGGTATATATGGGCATGAGTTTGTGAGGATCCCATATATCCATGCATGATAGAATTTAGACCAAGATCTTTATGTCAAGAGGCCATATCATGTAAGCAACTCAACTTGGGCGTTTTGTCAATTGAAAATAGCAAGACAGAAAACATACAAATTAGACATTATGGATCCATCCAACATGGCACCAACTAGACATAGAGGAGAGAGGGTAAAATATAGGGAGGCAATTAAAATGTCAAATACAATATCAAGAACCATACAAGTGAGACAATGTAAATACAACAATTTAATTATATGTTCCATGCAAGGTGGCATGATGAACATGATGCTGCAAGAAAAGCAAAGAACAAGAAATTCTATTTGGGGTTTTCCAGTGTGCTACACTTATCCCAACCGGACACTTCATGGCATGGTTTCCCCTAATTGCATTGATGAAATGCACACTGAGCGATGGGCAGTAGTGCGTCCAGGTCTTGCCCAAGCGTCATTACCGCTTATTGGATAATGGTTGTACTAGATCATGTGGATGGTGTCTAGGACGGCACTTATTTCCATGGTTAGATCATTTGTATTTTGCTTGGAGCATACGAGTTTATCGGAAACATCGCTACACCATAGAAACTTCGCAGGGTTTTCAAATGTTTAAGATACCACTAAGAGGAGGTGGGCCGAATCAGACTTAAAGCCTGGTTGTAATACGATTCCCCGGTATGCGTTTACAGGCCAAGCCAACCAAAAATGTTTAAAGTAATCAGGTTACGTCATAATCATGTAACGGTAAAAAAATGTCGAACCAAACACATTCTAAAATATATGTGGAAAAAGGAGCGCACTAGGGTTTCGGGTTTCTCTTAGGGGTATTGATCGTGGTCTGCTGGCTGCTCCTATTTGCATGCTCGCTTGGTCTGGTTGTGTAGCTTGGAACTGTCATGGTTCATGTCTGCAAAGAAAGCCATAATGTACATTTGGAAGGTGGCATCCGTTATCTTCTTCAGATCTTATTAGGTCCGGTAAATAACACGATGTACCCTACCATATATACGTGTAGTACTAGTGGGTTTGTGATTTCAAATTTGTTCTCACTGATTACATAAAGTATGCCTCGCCTACCGTCATTGCAATTCATCCTGTGAACACATCCTGACACACATAAGGAGCACTAGTCCATGGCTCCAACAACCATTACCCTTGTATGTGAATAACGCTTTCACCTTATAAATAGCATCATTGTCAAACTGGATAGCATATCACACATAGGCGGCAACTACATGAACTTGGTAGAAGAACGAGAGAGGGAGATGTAAGCACACATGAGAATTGGAGACATCAGGATGGTAGAAATTGCTGTAGCAAATGATGCCGTATTGTCCGTCCTGAAAGTTTTTCACATGTTATGTGATACTTGACTCGTGATGATAATGGACTGATGGCTTTATGCCTGAAGCCGTGGTTTGCTCAAATGTCCAACTACATTGTCAGAGTGTATGTGAAGATGCCGTGAGCATTGCTCCAGTGGGGACATTGTTTCTTAACAGAGATCGGGGACCTCTGCAACAGGATCTTCTCGACTTTGTCGGTGGCAGCACGTATTCTGGGAAGCTTCTTCCACAGAGTCAGTCCGGTGCATTCTACTACAACCTTAACGGCATGGACGGCTGCCGGTTCGTTCCATCCTAGTAACGTGTGTGAAACCGCTTGCGAAGCTACTGCGGCAGCCTGACACACTAACAGTCACTAGAGTTTCGTCGCCGAACTTAACGTGGAGCATCGTATAGCAATTGAAGAGGAGGCATATAAAACCGTGTACCAAAGCCTCCTGAGGTGAATTAGAGCTGGATGTGAAAGGTCCACTACTAGGAAATCATTCACCAGTGGCGTATTGATATTGGGCTTATGTGGCGCATATCGCAGACGCCACTGTTACGTCGTCACTGATAAAAACTTTTATGGTGTTTTGAAATACTTATGTGGCGCATTCTGGCGGATGCGCCACTGAAGTGGTATGCGCCATAGAAGGTAAAAAAAATGCGCCACTGGTTTGTATATCAGGTATTAAAAAAACAATACTAGTCCAAATATACAATATTATATAGGTATTATACAGAAACAATATATTTGACTTAGTATATGAAAACAAATATAATACAAACACGAATATAGTGCCATCACACTACTTAGAGTCTGATCGAGGTAGACAAGTGGTCATCATATTACAATACAAGTCAAAGGTGGCGAATATTTACACAAGTGTTTGGTACAAAGTTTACCATCTCATCGCATTACAAATGAAGTGTTCACCGCCTACACTAAAATCAAACAGAATACAGCTGTGATGACGGTGAGCAAGAGCACTAGCAATATCTTCTTCCGGTTCTCCTTCCACAAGTGGTTCCTCCACTTGGCTACCGCCTCCTCTCGAGTCGTGTATACTTTGTAGTTGTTGTCGCTAAACTTGTTTACCTGTTTCTGATAGTCCTACCACTCATCGTAGACTCCTGAAACCCAACCCTTATACACCATGTACCACTTCGTCATCTCTATAGATAAGGCATATTAGTAAATCATGCAACATAAAGAACTAAATTGGTTTACATGCATATATGTTCACATAAACTAAAGCAAAAGATCAGTAAACATAGAAGATAGCACATCGATCACAATCATAGAACTTCGACGACAATGACCACAATAGTGAAGTTTACAACATACGACCACGGTAGTATATAGTTTTTGACACAACACTACACACAAACATCTATGATAATTCTAGACGCACACATCGATCATTGTTGAGAACTGCTAACGCTCGGCCTCGGGGATGGTAGATAGCCATCCTTCGTCATCCACGTCCTGTTGTCACCCTGCTTACCAAGAATATTTTCAATCTCCCTCTTAGTCAACCCTCTGTTGTGTTTTAGGGCCCCTCCCCTTGTGTTGACATCTTCCACGATGATTTCCGAAAACTTAACCTGGATGCGATGGAAGTCTTCTCTAAGATCATCATCGTCGCTTCGCGCCAAATTTTTGTAGGGGTTCGTAGCATGGAAAACAAAATTTTTCTATCGCATACAAACAAACAAGCCAAGATCTATCTACTAGATTGTAGCAACGAGTCGATGGTATAACTTACCCTCGAAGATTCCAAAGCGTTTAACGAGAGCGGATTCTCGTGGGTGATGTAGTCGTACTCTTTCCGATCTCAAGATCGTGTAGACGATCCTTCCGGCGCCACGTTCCGGCAGCGCTCCCGTAGTCGGTCACACGTTCGGTACTCGACGAAGACCTTCCTCTCCCTTGTTCCAGCAGGCAGCGGAGGTTGTAGCACTCTCCTCGCGATTCCGGCAGCACAACGGCGTGGTACCGGAAGTAGAGGGGAAATCCCGCAGGGCTTCGCCTTAAGCCGGTGCGAGTATGGTGGAGCTTATGAGAGAGGCTATTAGTGGTCTAGTAATTAGACACACCAATTAGAAGGCTCTAAACCAATTAGAAGGCTCTAAACCGCTGGCTAAAGCAATTAGAAGCTCTAAACCAAAACGGCTCTAAACCGGAGATTTAGAGGTGGAAACTTGTGTGTCTAGGAGGGGAGCCCTGCCCCTCCTTTTATAGGTGGGGAGGCGCGGCCAGGGGAGGGGAGTCCCTCCCCAAGTCGGCCTTGGGTGGTGCGCCGGCTTGGGGAGGAGACTCCTCCCTCAAGTCGGTTTCCAACTCCTCTTTCTTGTTTCCCACAGTTTCTTGTTTTAGCCGTTTGACTTTCAAACTAGACATTTGACTTTTCTGTTTTAGGATTCAATTTAATCCTTTATTTGGGACAGAAAGAACACTTAGTACATGATGCAATCATTCCAATATGTAATGACACATTCATGTACCCCTCCCCCCCCCCCGGAGTGCCGGACAATCCGGAACCTTCTAGAACATTCCCGATGAAAACACCGGAATCATTCCCGAACTCCGAAACGGGACTTTCCTTATATGAATCTTATTCTCCGGACCATTCCGTATCACCTCGTGATATCCCGGATCCCATCCGAGACTCCGAACAACATTCGGTCTCTTTCTCATAATACCATAACTACTCAAACAACGTCGAATCCTTAAGTGTGTCTCCCTACGGTTCGTGAATTATGCGGACATGATCGAGACACTTCTCCGAACAATAACCAATAGAGGAATCTGGAAATTCATATGGCTCCCACATATTTCTACGATTACTTTGCGATCGAATGAACCACTTACATACGATACCAATTTCCCTTTGTCTCACGATATGTTACTTATCCGAGGTTATGATCGTCGGTATCTCTGCATACCTAGTTCAACCTCGTTACTGATAAGTACTCTTTTCTCGTTCCCGTGATATGTGATCCCTTGTGACCAAGTCACATGCTTGCAAGCCAATTGGATGACATTCCACCGAGAGGGCCCAGAGTATATCTATCCGTCATGTGGATGGACAAATCCCACTCTTGATCCATGTGTTTCAACCAATACTTTCCGAACACTTAATGCCAACTTTATAGCCACCTAGTTACGGTGTGGTGTTTGATGTCATCAAAGCATCCATCTGGTAAAGGTGATATGCATGATCTCATGGTCGAAGGAATTAGGTTACTATGTATCAGAAAGCATATAGCAATTGAACTATTGAAATGACTTGATCTTTATGCTACGCTTATCAATAGGAGTATGTCCACCATATCATTCTCCTAACGATATGATCTTGTTGTTGATAACATCTCAATGTTCATGATATGGAAACCACAATCATTTAATCAACCAACAAGCTAGTGAAGTATAGAGGCTATACTAGGGACTTCAATTTAAGTTTACAATTCACACAAGTATTAATGTTTCCTTGTTAATACTATTATAGCATGAATGTAAACATTTATCATAAACACAAAGATATAATAATAACTATATTTATTATTGCCTCTAGGGCATATCTCCAACAGTCTCCCACTTGCACTAGAGTCATCTAATCTAGATTACATGGTAATATACCGAACACCCATGGCAGTTTGGTGTTGGTCATGTTTTGCCCTCGGGAGAGGTTTAGTCAACAGATCCGCCACATTCAGATCTGTGTGTACTTTGCAAATCTTTATATCCCCATCCTGGATATGTTCTCGAATAGCGTGAAAACGCAGTTTGATATGCTTCAGCTTCTTGTGTGACCTTGGTTCTTGCGCATTGGCTATGGCGCCCATGTTATCACAGTAGATAGACATTGGGTCCAGCGCACTTGGAACCACACCCGGCTCTGTAATGAACTCTTTCATCCATATCGCTTCTTGTGAAGCCTCCGAAGCAGCCATGTATTCCGATTCAGTTGAAGATCTCGCCACAACGCTTTGCTTTGCACTCCTCCAGCTAACTGCTGCACCATTCAAAATAAATACGTACCTAGATTGTGATTTAGAATCATCTGAATCGGTGTTCCAACTAGCATCGGTGTAACCATTAACAAAGAGCTGTTCGTCACCTCCATAAGAAAGAACCATATCCTTAGTTCTTCTCAAGTACTTAAGGATGTTTTTGACCGCTGTCCAATGATCCACTCCTGGATCACTTTGATATCTGCTAGTTAAACTAACAGCATATGCAATGTCGGGTCTAGTACATAGCATGGCATACATTAGAGATCCTATGGCTGAGGCATAGGGAGTCTTACTCATCCTTTCTCTATCTTCTGCCGATGTTGGACTTTGAGTTTTACTCAAGGTCGTATTGGGCAACATGGGCAAGAACCCTTTCTTGCTTTCTTCCATTCCAAACTTCTTTAAAACTTTGTCCAAATATGTACTCTGTGACAATGATATTTGGCGTTTCGATCTATCTCTATAAATCTTTATACCTAATATGTAAGCTGCTTCGCCAAGATCCTTCATTGAAAAACTATTATTCAAATATTCCTTGACACTATTAAGAAGGTCTACATCATTTCCCAATCAACAATATGTCATCCACATACAGTATTAAGAATGCTACAGAGCTCCCACTCACTTTCTTGTAAATACAAGCTTCTCCATAAGTTTGTATAAAACCAAAACTTTTGATTACCTTATCAAAACGTTGATTCCAACTTCGGGATGCCTGCTTCAATCCATAGATGGACCGTTGAAGTTTGCATACCTTGTTAGCATCTTTAGGATCGACAAAACCTTTGGGTTGCATCATATACAACTCTTCATCAATGTCTCCATTGAGGAATGCTGTTTTGACATCCATCTGCCATATCTCATAATCATAATATGCAGCGATTGCTAACATAATCCTCACAGACTTTAGCTTCGCTACCGGTGAGAAAGTCTCATCGTAGTCAACTCCTTGAATTTGTCGAAACCCTTTTGCGACAAGTCGAGCTTTATAGACAGTAACATTACCATCAGCATCTGTTTTCTTCTTGAAAATCCATTTGTTCTCGACAGCCTTCCGGCCATCCGGTAAGTCCACCAAAGTCCATACTTGGTTTTCGTACATGGATCCAATCTCGGATTTCATGGCTTCTTGCCATTTATTGGAATCTGGGCTCATCATCGCTTCCTCATATGTCTCGGGGTCATCGGCATTGTCCACCAACATGACACTCATAACGGAATCATACCAATCTGGAGTGGTACGAGTTCTCGTTGACCTCCGAGGCTCTGTAGTAACTTCAACCGAAGTTTCATGATCACCATCATTAGCTTCCTCTCTTATTGGTGCAGGCACCACAGGAACTTCTTCCGGTGCTGCGCTACTCGCAATTTCGAGAGAAGGTTCGACAACCTCGTCGAGTTCTACTTTCCTTCCAGTCACTTCTTTCGAGAGAAATTCCTTCTCTAGAAAGGATCCATTCTTGGCAACGAATGTTTTGCCTTCGGATCTATGATAGAAGGTATACCCAATAGTTTCCTTCGGGTATCCTATGAAGACGCATTTTTCCGCTTTGGGTTCAAGCTTGTCCGGCTGTAACTTCTTTACATAGGCTTCGCATCCCCAAACTTTAAGGAACGACAATTTAGGTTTCTTCCCAAACCATAATTCATACGGTGTCGTTTCAACGGATTTAGACGGTGCCCTATTTAAAGTGAATGCGGCTGTTTCTAATGCATAACCCCAAAATGATAGCGGTAAATCTGTAAGTGACATCATAGAATGAACCATATCTAAGAGAGTTCGATTACGACGTTCGGACACACCATTACGCTGTGGTGTTCCCGGCGGTGTCAATTGTGAAAGTATTCCGCATTTCTTCAAATGCTCGCCAAACTCGTAACTTAGATATTCACCTCCACGATCAGAACGTAGAAATTTAATCTTCTTGTTACGTTGATTCTCTACCTCACTTTGAAACTCCTTAAACTTCTCGAAAGTTTCGGACTTATGTTTCATGAAATAGATATACCCATATCTACTCAAGTCATCTGTGAAGGTAAGAACATAACGATAACCACCGCGCGATGCTACACTCATTGGACCACATACATCGGTATATATGATTTCCAATAAGTCCGTAGCTCGCTCCATCATACCAGAAAATGGAGTCTTAGTCATTTTGCCCATCAGACATGCTTCGCATCTATCAAGTGATTCAAAATCAAGTGATTCAAGAAGTCCATCGGAATGGAGTTTCTTCATACGCTTCACTCCAATGTGACCAAGACGACAGTGCCACATATAGGTCGAATTATCGCTTGATTTCAAACGTTTAGCTTCAATATTGTTGATATGTGTATTTCCACTATCGAGATTCAATAAGAATAGACCATCTATCAAAGGTGCATGTGCGTAAAACATATTACTCATATAAATCGAACAACCATTATTCTCTGACTTAAACAAGTAACCGTCTCGCAATAAACAAGATCCTGATATAATGTTCATGCTCAATGCAGGCACTAAATAACAATTATTTAAGTATAAAACTAATCCCGATGGTAGATGAAGAGGTAGCGTGCCGACCGCGATCACATCAACCTTTGATCCGTTTTCCACGCGCATCGTCACCTTGTTCTTCGCTAGCTTCCGTTTATTCTGCAGCACCTGTTTCGAGTTACAAATATGAGCAACCGAACCAGTATCAAATACCCAGGCACTACTACGAATACTAGTGAGATACACATCAATAACATGTATATCAGATATACCTTTCTTCTTGATGTTGCCGTTCTTCAAATCCGCCAAGTACTTTGGGCAATTCCGCTTCCAGTGACCTACTCCCTTGCAGTAAAAGCACTCAGTTTCAGGCTTTGGTCCAACCTTGGTTTTCTTCGTCGGCGTGGTAACTTTCTTACCACCCTTCTTGAAGTGTCCCTTTTTCTTAGACTTGCCCTTCTTGAATTTGGTGGTCTTATTGACCATCAACACTTGGTGCTCTTTCTTGATCTCCACTTCTGCAGATTTTAACATAGCAAATAGTTCTGGCAACTCTTTGTTCATGTTCTGCATGTTGTAGTTCATCACAAAGTTCCTGTAACTTGGTGGCAATGACTGGAGGACGCGGTAAACCCCTAAAGCATTAGGAATCACTATACCCAAGCTTTGAAGTTTGTTTGCGTGCCCAGACATCTTAAGCACATGCTCACTGACGGAGCTGCCCTCTTCCATCTTGCAGTTAAAGAACTTTTCAGAAGCTTCATAACTTTCAATTGCCGCATGAGTCTCAAAAATTAATTTGAGATCCTCGACAATATCATATGGGTCTGACTCTTCAAACCTTTTCTGAAGCTCCGATTCTAAACCATACAAGATAGCACACTGAACTATGGAGTACTGATTCTTCCGAGCGAGGTAAACATTCTTTACTTCATCGGGAGCATCAGCTGCAGGTGGGTCACCCAGCGGTGCATCCAGCACATAGGTCAAATTACCAGCTGTGAGGACAATCCTCAAATTGCGGAACCAATCCGCGAAGTTGCTTCCATTGTTTTTCAACTTTTCTTTCTCTAGGAACGCATTAAAATTGATGGTAGGGGCTGCCATTGATCTACAACATATTTGCAATTATTTAGACTAAGTTTATGACAAATTGAGTTCAAATTAATTAATGAAATTAAACTAGGTGAACTCCCACTCAAAACAACATCCCTCACATTGTTTTAGTGATCACATGAACCAAATCCACTACATCAACACCGATCATCACGAGAGTTGATATAGTTTCAATGGCGAACAATCATCATGTTCATCATATCTACTATATGATTCATGCTTTACCTTTCGGTAATCCGTGTTCCTGAGACCATGTCTGTACATGCTAGGCTCGTCAAGATCAAACCTTAGCCACCGCATAAGCAAATCTGGCTTGCTTACGTTGTATACACTTGCGGAATCTAACACACCCGATCATCACGTGGTGCTTCGAAACAACAAGCTTTAGCAACGGTGCTAACTAAGGGCGAACACTTTATGATTTGAAATTCATGTGCATGAGGGATCATCTTATAATGCTACCGTCGTCTACTAAGCAATACAAGATGCATAAAGGATTAACATCACATGCAATTCATAATATGTGATATGATATGGCCTTTCTTCTTTGTGCTTCCGATCTCCATCTTCAAACACGAACATGATCTCCATCATCACCGGCATTGCATCAAGGTCAATGACGCTTCACCATGGTTGTCGTCCACCGGCTTCAACTATTACAACTACTTTGAATAGACACGCGGGTCTTAACATAAATTAAAGACAACCATATGGCTCCTGCCGGTTGCCAACTTACAATAAGGAACATTGCATACATCAAATATAATCACAATCATGGCCATATCACATCACTGCACACCCCTGAAAAACAAAGTTAGACGCTTCTACTTTCTTTGCATATTTTACGTGGTTTGGGGCTTTCAATAAGTGTCGTTCTAACTTACGAACAAGAACCACAACATTGATACTAGCATTGTTGATGACCCGTTGTAAATTGGATCTTAACTATGCTAGGAGAAACAGGCACCCGCAAAGCCACTTATGCAATACAAGTTGCATGTCAAGCGTGGAGCAAGTCTCATGAACGATGTCATGTAAGGTTAGCCCGGGCCGCTTCATCCCAACATACCGCAAGATGCAAAGTACACAAAAAGCAATCTACAATAAAAGCATCAACGCCCACAATGACCATTGTGTTCTACTCGTGCAACAAATCTACATATAGACACGGCTCTGATACCACTGTAGGGGTTCGTAGCATGGAAAACAAAATTTTTCTATCGCATAAAAACAAACAAGCCAAGATCAATCTACTAGATTGTAGCAACGAGTCGATGGTATAACTTACCCTCGAAGATTCCAAAGCGTTTAACGAGAGCAGATTCTCGTGGGTGATGTAGTCGTACTCTTTCCGATCTCAAGATCGTGTAGACGATCCTTCCGGCGCCACGTTCCGGCAGCGCTTCCGTAGTCGGTCACACGTTCGGTACTCGACGAAGACCTTCCTCTCCCTTGTTCCAGCAGGCAGCGGAGGTTGTAGCACTCTCCTCGCGATTCCGGCAGCACAACGGCGTGGTACCGGAAGTAGAGGGGAAATCCCGCAGGGCTTCGCCTTAAACCGGTGCGAGTATGGTGGAGCTTATGAGAGAGGCTATTAGTGGTCTAGTAATTAGACACACCAATTAGAAGGCTCTAAACCAATTAGAAGGCTCTAAACCACTGGCTAAAGCAATTAGAAGCTCTAAACCAAAACGGCTCTAAACCGGAGATTTAGAGGTGGAAACTTGTGTGTCTAGGAGGGGAGCCCTGCCCCTCCTTTTATAGGTGGGGAGGCGCGGCCAGGGGAGGGGAGTCCCTCCCCAAGTCGGCCTTGGGTGGTGCGCCGGCTTGGGGAGGAGACTCCTCCCTCAAGTCGGTTCCCAACTCCTCTTTCTTGTTTCCCACAGTTTCTTGTTTTAGCCGTTTGACTTTCAAACTGGACATTTGACTTTTCTGTTTTAGGATTCAATTTAATCCTTTATTTGAGACAGCAAGAACACTTAGTACATGATGCAATCATTCCAATATTTAATGACACATTCATGTACCCCTCCCCCCCCGGAGTGCCGGACAATCCGGAACCTTCTAGAACATTCCCGATGAAAACACCGGAATCATTCCCGAACTCCGAAACGGGACTTTCCTTATATGAATCTTATTCTCCGGACCATTCCGGATCACCTCGTGATATCCCGGATCCCATCCGAGACTCCGAACAACATTCGGTCTCTTTCTCATAATACCATAACTACTCAAACAACGTCGAATCCTTAAGTGTGTCTCCCTACGGTTCGTGAATTATGCGGACATGATCGAGACACTTCTCCGAACAATAACCAATAGAGGAATCTAGAAATTCATATGGCTCCCACATATTTCTACTATTACTTTGCGATCGAATGAACCACTTACATACGATACCAATTTCCCTTTGTCTCACGATATGTTACTTATCCGAGGTTATGATCGTCGGTATCTCTGCATACCTAGTTCAACCTCGTTACTGATAAGTACTCTTTTCTCGTTCCCGTGATATGTGATCCCTTGTGACCAAGTCACATGCTTGCAAGCCAATTGGATGACATTCCACCGAGAGGGCCCAGAGTATATCTATCCGTCATGTGGATGGACAAATCCCACTCTTGATCCATGTGTTTCAACCAATACTTTCCGAACACTTAATGCCACCTTTATAGCCACCCAGTTACGGTGTGGTGTTTGATGTCATCAAAGCATCCATCTGGTAAAGGTGATATGCATGATCTCATGGTCGAAGGAATTAGGTTACTATGTATCAGAAAGCATATAGCAATTGAACTATTGAAATGACTTGATCTTTATGCTACGCTTATCAATAGGAGTATGTCCACCATATCATTCTCCTAACGATATGATCTTGTTGTTGATAACATCTCAATGTTCATGATATGGAAACCACAATCATTTAATCAACCAACAAGCTAGTGAAGTATAGAGGCTATACTAGGGACTTCAATTTAAGTTTACAATTCACACAAGTATTAATGTTTCCTTGTTAATACTATTATAGCATGAATGTAAACATTTATCATAAACACAAAGATATAATAATAACTATATTTATTATTGCCTCTAGGGCATATCTCCAACAATTTTTGGCCCATGCTCGGAGACTAGATGGCAGAGTTAGGTTCTGGCAATCTCGGACAAACCCTTTAAGGTGATGCATGATGTAGAAGGCCTCCTTGGCGCCTTCGATAGCCGGCTCCTTGACGCAGGGGAACTCGAGCACGTGCTTGAACACGTGCTTGTCATCCTTGATACATTCCCCGTTGTTGACGAAGGGGCATCCCTTTCTAGCGTAGCCCTCGAGAGCCTCATTCATATCACCCCTTATTATGGTGTAATCTTTCTTCTTATTCTGACTCGCCGAGTCGAAATACGATGCTATCGAGTACTTTGTGGAAATGACGATGAGTGTGCAGTATTTTTCTCTGCACAACAAGATTGAAATAGGATGTTGGAAAAGGGCAAAGGAAGAAAGCTATAAGAAAGCCTAAGTTACCAATGCTAGGGGGTGTGTGTACTTACTCGGGAAAGAAAGGCAAAAGAAGCGTGTTCGTCCTCTTGTGGTCCACCATGAACTTCTCGAGGTACGTCGTCGCCTTGGCACGTGTCTCTAATCCTTCCATCAACTGGCTATCACGCATGTAGTAGGGATCCACTATCGCGATGTAGGGGGTTTGCTCTCTCTTGGTCTTCATCGCTAGATTGAGCGCGAATAGGCGGACCATGTTATAGTCCAGCCGTTTCGAGAGAAACAGCTTGAAGACTTCCTCGTACGCTATGAAGAACACGTCCGCGAGGGCTTCATGGACGAAGTCCACGTCTGATGGCACCTTGACAGTGAAAACGGGGTAATTTGGATCTTTTTATTTAAGAAGAATGCCCTCGAGTGTCTTGATAGTATCACTCAAAGTGAGCATATGTCCACCAGCAAGGCGAAACAGCTCCGGAGTCAGTATCGCTTCACCGGCTATATGTATCCTGGGCAAGCCATCCTCACAGGCTGGTACGACGTCATCCTTAGCACGGATCCTCTTCGGAGGAGGTTGGCTCTCGGCTTTCTTACCTCTCTTCCTGTGCTTCTTCGTCTTCTGAGCAGGCTCCTCCACTAGGGATGCTAAGTGCTCAACGACCGCATTTTGGAGTGTGACAGGGCTAAAGACGAATCCAACAGGTTTCTCCTGTTGATCGGCGGCCGGAGGCGTCTCTTGAGATAAACCATGGAAGACCAGGCGTTGCGTGCATGTAGTGGGACACCCACCTTGACTGTCGCGAGCGACGAAGGGTTCTTCATCCATAGCAGGCATGTACAATCCTATGTCGACGTCGGTGTTGATGTAGTCGTCGACATTGGCAAATTCTTCATCATCATCGTTGTTGCCGCCATGTGGTGATGGTGGTGGTGGGGGAAACGTCGGTTGCGTTGCGACGGCTTCGCCTTGGGGCGGCCCACACGCTCCCAACAGTTGTTGGTGACGACAGGTGGTGGCGACGACGACAGGTGGCTTCCGAGGTGGTGGCCGGACGATCGAGGTGGCGCCGGTGACAAGTGGAATCCGAGGTGGTGGCCGGACGATCAAGGTGGCACTATTGTGCCCCGTAAGACGAATCTAAGTCTTCGGCCATGTCAAGAGCCAGTCGTGGCATTCTGCAAGGGTCTTGTGTTCGTCGGATCCCTGAGGTTGAAAGGGGGGGTCCATGTGTAGGGGTTCGTAGCATGGAAAACAAAAAATTTCTACCGCATGCAAACAAACAAGCCAAGATCTATCTACTAGATTGTAGCAACGAGTCGATAGAGGAACTCACCCTCGAAGATTCCAAAGCGGTTAACGAGAGCAGATTCTCGTGGGTGATGTAGTCATACTCTTGCCGATCTCAAGATCGCGTAGACGATCCTTCCGGCGCGGCGTTTTGGCAGCGCTTCCGCAGTCGGTCACACGTTCGGTACTCGATGAAGACCTTCCTCTCCCTTGTTCCAGCAGGCAGCGTAGGTTCTAGCACTCTCCTCGCGACCAGCAGCACGACGGCATGGTGTCGGAAGTAGAGGGGAGATCTCCCAAGGCTTCGCCTTAAGCCGGAGCGAGTATGGTGGAGTATGAGAGAGGCCTTGGTGATCTAGGGTTTAGAGGGAACCAAGGGGAGGGCTTGGCCGGCGGCTAGGGTTTGGGGAAACCCTAACTCGCCGAGTTAGAGGAGGCCCTAGGCGGTGGCTTGGAGGTGGCCGACGACTTGGAGGCTAGGGTTTTGGGTGTGAGGGGTAGGGGGCGCCCTACCCCTCCTTATATAGGTGGAGGGTGGCCGGTTGGGAGGAGGGAGTCCTCCCCCAACTTGGCCTCCTTGGCCGGCGGGTGGAGGGAGGGGACTTCCTCCCCAAGTAGGTTTCCTACTCTCCCTCCACCAAGCAAACTTGCCGTTTGACTTTTTCAAATTGGCGTTTGACTTTCAAACTAGGATTTGATTTCTCTCTTTATTTTTTCCAGCCAATTGACCTAGTACATAATGCAATCATTCCATAGTGTCATGACACATTCATGTAACCTTCCCCTCCGTAGTGTCGGACCTTCCGGACCCTTCTAGAACATTCCTGGTGAAAACACCGGAATCATTCCCCAACTCCGAAACAGGACTTTACTTATATGAATATTATTCTTCGGACCATTCTGGATCTCCTTGTGATATCCTGGATCCCAACCGAGACTCCGAACAACATTCGGTCTCTTAATCATCATTCCATAACTACTCAACAACATCGAATCCTTAAGTGTGTCTCCCTACGGTTCGTGAATTATGCGGACATGACCGAGACACTTCTCTGATCAATAACCAATAGAGGAATCTAGAAATTCATATGGCTCCCACATATTTCTACGATTACTTTGCGATCGAATGAACCACTTACCATACCAATTTCCCTTTGTCTCACGATAGTTTACTTATCCGAGGTTTTGATCGTCGGTATCTCTGCATACCTAGTTCAACCTCGTTACTAATAAGTACTCTTTTCTCGTTCCCGTGGTATGTGATCCCTTGTGATCCAGTCACATGCTTGCAAACCAATTGGATGGCATTCCTCCGAGAGGGCCCAGAGTATATCTATCCGTCATATGGATGGACAAATCCCACTCTTGATCCATGTGCCTCAACCCATACTTTCCGAACACTCAATGCCACCTTTATAGCCACCCAGTTACGGTGTGGTGTTTGATGTCATCAAAGCATCCTTCCGGTGATGGTGATTAGCATGATCTCATGGTCGAAGGAATTAGGTTACTATGTATTAGAAAGCTTATAGCAATTGAACTATTAAAATGACTTGATCTTTATGCTACGCTTATCTATAGGAGTATTTCCATCATACCATTCTCCTAATGATATGACCTTGTTATTAACAACATCTCAAATGTTCATGATCAAGAAACCATGATCATCTATTAATCAACAAGCTAGTATTATGAAGAGGCTTTACTAGGGACTCTTATTTAGTTTACAAATCACACAAGTATTAATGTTTCTGGTTAATACTGTTATAGCATGAATGTAAACATTTATCATAAACACAAAGATATAATAATAACTACATTTATTATTGCCTCTAGGGAATATCTCCAACAGTCTCCCACTTGCACTAGAGTCAACTAATCTAGATTACATGGTAATATACCGAACACCCATGGCAGTTTGGTGTTGGTCATGTTTTGCCCTCGGGAGAGGTTTGGTCAACGGATCCGCCACATTCAGATCTGTGTGTACTTTGCAAATCTTTATGTCACCATCTTGGACATGTTCTCGAATAGCGTGAAAACGTAGCTTGATGTGCTTCAGCTTCTTGTGTGACCTTGGTTCTTGCGCATTGGCTATGGCGCCCATGTTATCAAAATAGATAGACATTGGGTCCAGCGCACTTGGAACCACACCGAGCTCTGTAATGAACTCCTTCATCCATATCGCTTCTTGTGAAGCCTCTGAAGAAGCTATGTATTCCGATTCAGTTGAAGATCTCGCTACAATGCTTTGTTTTGCACTCCTCCAGCTAACTGATGCACCATTCAAGTAAATACGTATCCAGATTGAGATTTAGAATCATCCGGATCGGTGTTCCAACTAGCATCGGTGTAACCATTAACAACGAGCTCTTCATCACCTCCATAAGAAAGAACCATATCCTTAGTTCTTCTCAAGTACTTAAGGATGTTTTTTACCGCTGTTCAATGATCCACTCCTGGATTACTTTGATATCTGCTAGTCAAACTAACAACATATGCAATGTCGGGTCTAGTACATAGCATGGCATACATTAGAGATCCTATGGCTGAGGCATAGGGAGTCTTACTCATCCTTTCTCTATCTTCTGCCGATGCTGGACTTTGAGTTTTACTCAAGGTCGTATTGGGCAACATGGGCAAGAACCCTTTCTTGCTATATTCCAAACCTCTGTAGAACTTTGTCCAAATATGTACTTTGTGACAATGATATTAGGCGTCTCGATCTATCTCTATAAATCTTTATGCCTAATATGTAAGCTGCTTCGCCAAGATCTTTCATTGAAAAACTATTATTCAAATAATCCGTGACACTATTAAGAAGGTCTACATCATTCCCAATCAACAATATGTCATCTACATATAGTATTAAGAATGCTACAAAGCTCCCACTCACTTTCTTGTAAATACAAGCTTCTCCATAAGTTTGTATAAAACCAAAGCTTTTGATTACCTTATCAAAACGTTGATTCCAACTCCGGGATGCTTGCTTCAATCCATATATGGATCGTTGAAGTTTGCATACCTTGTTAGCATCTTTAGGATCGACAAAACCTTTGGGTTGCATCATATACAACTCTTCATCAATGTCTCCATTGAGGAACGCCATTTTGACATCCATCTGCCATATCTCATAATCATAATATGCAGTGATTGCTAACAAAATCCTCACAGACTTTAGCTTCGCTACTGGTGAGAAAGTATCATCGTAGTCAACTCCTTGAATTTGTCAAAACCCTTTTGCGACAAGTCGAGCTTTATAGACAGTAACATTACCATCAGCATATGTTTTCTTCTTGAAAATCCATTTGTTCTCGACAGCCTTCCGGCCATCTGGTAAGTCCACCAACGTCCATACTTGGTTTTCGTACATGGATCCAATCTCGGATTTCATGGCATCTTGCCATTTATTGGAATCTGGGCTCATCATCGCTTCCTCATATGTCGCAGGGTCATCGGTGTTGTCCACCAACATGACACTCATAACGGGATCATACCAATCAGGAGTGGTACGAGTTCTCGTTGACCTGCGAGGTTCTGTAGCGACCTCAACCGAAGTTTCATGATCATCATCATTAGCTTCCTCTCTTATTGGTGTAGGCGCCACAGGAACTACTTCCGGTCTTGCGCTACTCGAAAGTTCGAGAGAAGGTTCAACAACCTCGTCGAGTTCTACTTTCCTTCCAGTCACTTCTTTCGAGAGAAATTCTTTCTCTAGAAAGGATCCATTCTGAGCAATGAAGATTTTGCCTTCGGATCTATGATAGAAGGTATACCCAATAGTTTTCTTCGGGTATCCTATGAAGACGCATTTTTTCCGCTTTGGGTTCAAGCTTGTCCGGCTGTAACTTCTTTACATAAGCTTCGCAACCCCAAACTTTAAGGAACGACAATTTAGGTTTCTTCCCAAACCATAATTCATACGGTGTCGTTTCAACAGATTTAGATGGTGCCCTATTTAAAGTGAATGCGGCTGTTTCTAATGCATAACCCCAAAATGACAGCGGTAAATCTGTAAGTGACATCATAGAACGAACCATATCTAAGAGAGTTCGATTACGACGTTCGGACACACCATTATGCTGTGGTGTTCCCAGCGGTGTCAATTGTGAAAGTATTCCGCATTTCTTTAAATGCTCGCCAAACTTGTAACTTAGATATTCACCTCCACGATCAGAACGTAGAAATTTAATCTTCTTGTTACGTTGATTCTCTACCTCACTTTGAAATTCCTTAAACTTCTCGAAAGTTTCGGACTTATGTTTCATGAAATAGATATACCCATATCTACTCAAGTCATCCGTGAAGGTAAGAACATAACGATAACCACCGCGCGATGCTACACTCATTGGGCCACACACATCGGTATGTATGATTTCCAATAAGTCCGTAGCTCGCTCCATCATCCCAGAAAATGGAGTCTTAGTCATTTTACCCATCAGACATGCTTCACATCTTTCAAGTGATTCGAAATCAAGTGATTCAGTAAGTCCATCAGAATGGAGTTTCTTCATACGCTTCACTCCAATATGACCAAGACAATAGTGCCACATATAGGTCGAGTTATCGCTCAATTTCAAACGTTTAGCTTCAATGTTATTAATATGTGTATTTCCACAATCGAGATTCAATAAGAATAGACCATCTATCAAAGGTGCATGTGCATAAAACATATTACTCATATAAATCGAACAACCATTATTCTCGGACTTAAACAAGTAACCGTATCGCAATAAACATGATCCAGATATAATGTTCATGCTCAACGCATGCACCAAATAACAATTATTTAAGTATAAAACTAATCCTGATGGTAGATGAAGAGGTAGCGTGCCGACCGCGATCACATCAACCTTTGATCCATTTCCAACGCACATCGTCACCTCGTTCTTCGCTAGCTTCCGTTTATTCTGCAGCACCTGTTTCGAGTTACAAATATGAGCAACCGAACCAGTATCAAATACCCAGGCACTACTACGAGTACTAGTGAGATACACATCAATAACATGTATAACGGATATACCTTTCTTCTTGATGTTGCCGTTCTTCAAATCCGCCAAGTATTTTGGGCAATTCCGCTTCCAGTGACCTTCTCCCTTGCAGTAAAAGCACTCAGTATCAGCCTTAGGCCCAGCCTTGGTCTTCTTCGCCGATGCGGCAACTTTCTTACCGCCCTTCTTGAAGTTTCCCTTTTGCTTAGACTTGCCTTTCTTGAATTTGGTGGTCTTATTGACCAACAAAACTTGGTGCTCTTTCTTGATCTCCACTTCTGCAGATTTCAACATGGAGAAGAGTTCCGGCAACGCCTTGTTCATGTTTTGCATATTGTAGTTCATCACAAAGTTCGTGTAACTTGGTGGTAGTGATTGGAGGACACGGTAAATCCCCAAAGAATTAGGAATCACTATACCCAAACTTTGGAGTTTGTTTGCGTGCCCAGACATCTTAAGCACATGCTCACTGACGGAGCTGCCCTCTTCCATCTTGCAGTTAAAGAACTTTTCAGAAGCCTCATAACTCTCAATTGTCGCGTGTGCCTCAAATATCATTTTGAGTTCACGGACAATATCATGTGGGTCTTGGTTCTCAAACCTTTTCTGAAGCTCCGATTCCAAACCATACAAGATAACACACTGAACTATGGAGTACTGATTCTTCCGAGTGAGGTAAACATTCTTTACTTCATCGGTAGCAGTAGCTGCAGGCGGGTCACCCAGCGCTGCATCCAGCACATAGGTCAAATTACTAGCATTGAGGACAATCCTCAAATTGCGGAACCAATCCGCGAAGTTGCTTCCGTTGTTTTTCAACTTTTCTTTCTCTAGGAACGCATTAAAATTGATGGTAGGGGCCGCCATTGATCTATAACATATTTGCAATAGTCTAGACTAAGTTTATGACAAATTGAGTTATAATTAATAGTTAAATTAATCTAGGTGAACTCCCACTCAAAACAATATCCCTCACATTGTTTTAGTGATCACACGAACCAAATCCACCACATCAAAACCGATCATCACGAGAGTTGATGTAGCTTCAATGGCGAACAATCAACATGTTCATCATATCTACTATATGACTCATGCTTTACCTTTCGGTGATCCGTGTTCCGAGACCATGTCTGTACATGCTAGGCTCGTCAAGATCAAACCTTAGCTTCCGCATGAGCAAATCTGGCTTGCTCACGTTGTATGCACCCGCAGAATCTAACACACCCAATCATCACGTGGCGCTTTGAAACAACAAGCTTTAGCAACGGTGCTTACTAAGGATGAACACTTTAAAACTTGAAATTTGTGTGCTTGAGGGATCATCTTATAATGCTACCGTCGTTAACTAAGCAATACAATATGCATAAAGGATTAACATCACATGCAATTCATAATATGTGATATGATATGGCCTTTCTTCTTGTGCTTCCGATCTCCATCTTCAAGCACGAACATGATCTCCATCATCACCGGTATAGCGTCAAGGTCAATGGCGCCGTTTCATGGTTGTCGTCCACCAGCTTCAACTATTACAACTACTTTGAAGAGTAAACCGCACCAGTGGTCCTAATTCTTTTCCCGTGCCTTCACTTTAGTCCTAGTTCTTTAAAATTGCACATCTAGATCCTAAATCTTTCGGAATTGAGTCACGCGAGGTCCTAAACCGGTTTGACCCAAGTTGACCAGTGCCACATCAACAATAGGGCCCATGACGCATATAAGCCACCCTGCATATTTGCTAATAGCCCCCCAATATTGTATTTCTTCCAAAATTCGGCCCCTGTGGAGTTGGACTTGGCCCATTCGGCCCCACCCAGCACCCCACTTATCCTTGTCTTACCTGGCTCCCACCATCGGTGTGACACCCTCCAGCCCTTGACCTTGTGCGATGAGGTAGAACCAATAGTCCAGTGCTCTAGGGACCTTATCAATGCGAGGAAGAGAGGGTTGTGCCCTGGTGGATTTGACTGCCCCTGACGGTGGAGGTGGACTCCCGGAGTACGTGCCAATGCAACAAGTAGAGTGCCTCGTACAGGAGCACGCTGCAGAAGGAAGCTTGACGGAGGGGATGTCGGCTGCAGGGGTGCGCTACGGCAGGGATGTAGCGTCGGGCGCGTGCTGCGGCCAGGATGCCGGTGAGGGGAGCAACATTGCAGAGGGGACCGCAACGGAGGCGCCCGCTATTGAGGGGATACCGGCGACAGGGGCGTGCAGTACTAAGGTTTCCCGGCGAGGAAGAAGGAGAGGAGAGGTCGGGTCAGGCGATGATGTGACCTTCATTGGAGCAGCACCTCCGTCAATGATCTTCTTCTAAAAGATTAAATTGCCATAGAGGGGTAGGAAAAAACAGGGACATGTTATCTGGAAGGAATACAAATGGGAGGGCCTTTTCACAAATATACAAGTCTAGTCGGGTCCTGCTGTCGACGTGGCACCGGTCAACTCAGATCAAACCTGTTTAGGACCTCGCTGACTCAATTCTGAAAGATTTAGGATCTAGACATGTAATTTTAAAGAATTAGGACCAAAGTGAAGGAACATGAAAATAATTAGGACCGCTGATGCGGTTTACTCTACTTTGAATAGACACGCCGGTCTTAACGGAATTTAAAGACAACCATATGGCTCCTGCCGGTTGCGAACTTACAATAAGGAACATTGCATACATCAAATATAATCACAATCATGGCCATATCACATCACAACACACCCCTGCAAAACAAAGTTAGATGCCTCTAATTTTCTTTGCATATTTTACGTGGTTTGGGGCTTTCAATAAGTGTCGCTCTAACTTACGAACAAGAACCACAACGTTGATGCTTGAACTATCAAGTGCCTATTGTAAATTGGATCTATACTATGATGGGAGAGACAGTCACCCGCAAAGCCACTTATGCAATACAAGTTGCATGTTAAGCGTGGAGCAAGTCTCATGAACGATGTCACGTAAGGTTAGCCCGGGCCGCTTCATCCCATCATACCGCAAGATGCAAAGTACACAAAAGAAATTGATAATAAAAGTACCACCGCCCACAATGACCATTGTGTTCTACTCGTGCAACTGATCTACATATAGACACGGCTCTGATACCACTGTAGGGGTTCGTAGAATGGAAAACAAAAAATTTCTACCGCATACAAACAAACAAGCCAAGATCTATCTACTCCCTCCGACCCATATTAGTTGACGTGGATTTGTCTAGATTCGGATGTATCTAGACATGTTTTAGTGCTAGATACATCCGAATCTAGAAAAATCCAAGTCAACTAATATGGGTCGGAGGGAGTACTAGATTGTAGCAACGAGTCTATAGAGGAACTCACCCTCGAAGATTCCAAAGCGGTTAACGAGAGCAGATTCTCATGGGTGATGTAGTCGTACTCTTGCCGATCTCAAGATTGCGTAGACGATCCTTCCGGCGCTGCGTTCCGGCAGCGCTTCCGCAGTCGGTCACACGTTCTGTACTGGATGAAGACCTTCCTCTCCCTTGTTCCAGCAGGCAGTGGAGGTTGTAGCACTCTCCTCGCGATTCCGGCAGCACGACGGCTTGGTGTCGGAAGTAGAGGGGACATCTCGCAGGGCTTCGCCTTAAGCCGGAGAGAGTATGGTGGAGTATGAGAGAGGCCTTGGTGATCTAGGGTTTAGAGGTCACCAAGGGGAGGGCTTGGCCGGCGGCTAGGGTTTGGGGAAACCCTAACTCGCCGAGTTAGAGGAGGCCCTAGGAGGCGGTGGAGGTAGCCGACGACTTGGAGGCTAGGGTTTTGGGTGTGAGGGGTAGGGGGCGCCCTACCCCTCCTTATATAGGTGGAGGGTGGCCGGTTGGGAGGAGGGAGTCCTCCCCCAACTCGGCCTCCTTGGACGGCGGGTGGAGGGAGGGGACTTCCTCCCCAAGTAGGTTTTCTACTCTCCCTCCACCAAGCAAACTTGCCGTTTGACTTTTTCAAATTGGCGTTTGACTTTCAAACTAGGATTTGATTTCTCTCTTTATTGTGCCCAACCAAGTGACCTAGTACATGATGCAATCATTCAATATTGTCATGACACATTCATATACCCTTCCCCTCCGTAGTGCCGGACCTTCCGGACCCTTCTAGAACATTCCTGGTGAAAACACCGGAATCATTCCCCAACTCCGAAACAAGACTTTCCTTATATGAATCTTATTCTCCGGACCATTCTGGATCTCCTCGTGATATCTCGGATCCCATCCGAGACTCCAAACAACATTCGGTCTCTTACTCATCATTCCATAACTACTCAACAACATCGAATTCTTAAGTGTGTCTCCCTACGGTTCGTGAATTATGCGGACATGACCGAGACACTTCTCCGATCAATAACCAATAGAGGAATCTAGAAATTCATATGGCTCCCACATATTTCTACGATTACTTTGTGATCGAATGAACCACTTACATACGATACCAATTTACCTTTGTCTCATGATAGTTTACTTATCCGAGGTTTTGATCGTCGGTATCTCTGCATACCTAGTTCAACCTCGTTACTGATAAGTACTCATTTCTCGTTCCCGTGGTATGTGATCCCTTGTGAGCCAGTCACATGCTTGCAAGCCAATTGGATGACATTCCATCGAGAGGGCCCAGAGTATATCTATTCGTCATATGGATGGACAAATCCCACTCTTGATCCATGTGCCTCAACCCATACTTTCCGAACACTCAATGCCACATTTATAGCCACCCAGTTACGGTGTGGTGTTTGATGTCATCAAAGCATCCTTCCGGTGATGGTGATTATCACGATCTCATGTTCGAAGGAATTTGGCTACTATGTATCAGAAAGCTTATAGCAATTGAACTATTAAGATGACTTCATCTTTATGCTACGCTTATCTATAGGAGTATGTCCATCATACCATTCTCCTAATGATATGACCTTGTTATTAACAACATCTCAAATGTTCATGATCAAGAAACCATGATCATCTATTAATCAACAAGCTAGTATTATGAAGAGGCTTTACTAGGGACTCTTATTTAGTTTACAAATCACACAAGTATTAATGTTTCTGGTTAATACTGTTATAGCATGAATGTAAACATTTATCATAAACACAAAGATATAATAGTAACTACATCTATTATTGCCTCTAGGGATGATCGCGCGAAGCTTCTCCTCCAATAACCTGTCCATTGCTTTCTCGTCCACTTTTTCCTCTAATGTCTTCACCTTCAACTTCAGCTCTTCAACCTCGGCTTTATCTTTAGCTGCTGACTGGTTCTTCCTCTCCCTCCTCTTCTTTGCGTCTTATTTTTAGTATTCGGTAAACTTCATGCTTGTACCAAAGCCGGACACACGACCAACTAATTTTGGCGGCAAATTCTTCTCCCTCTTCTTGTAAGTGTTCGACGCCCTATTAAAAACAGTGTCCCATGGCTCCGCCGCCGAATCCTGGGACGACAAGTCCTCGGTAGCATTCAATTCCTTCTCCTGTAGAGAGACAAGGAGAGGTGAACCCATGCATTTAGATTTTTGTCTTAATTATTTTAATGAGAGATCCGCGGTAAATCCCTTACCAGCTCATCCTCAAAGGCCTTCACATCCGGGTCTTCGGTGACAAACTCCCCTGTAACAGGGTCCAGGTAGTAGCCGGCCCGGACAAATTGTCGGATCTGTAGGTCTGTGATTTTATGCCATGGGTTCTCTTTACCCAAGCGTTCAAGCTCGGTGTCCTCCTTGTCCCAAATGGGATGTTTCCCTCTGTATCCTCCGCTTCCAAGCCGGTGGTTACCTATGTTCTTCTCTCGCATAGTCCTTCCCCACTCAGTCCATGCTTTAGAGTAAGCGGTATCTAAGTCCGCCTTGAATATCTTGAACTCTTCTTCGTTGAGCATCGGATTTTTCCTACTTATAATCTCCCAGCTTTCACCTTTGTCCATGTTGTTCTTTACCCGAGTTTTCCAGCTGCTCAAGTTGTTGCTCATCTTTGTCAGTGTTAGTTTGTTCACCGGGTTCTTACTCTCCAGGTTTCTGAACTTCTCTGGGAATGTGTATCGCTTGTGAAGCTTCTTAAGGAGGTTCTCGACCAAAGCATGATTACGTCGGATGTACTTCGTGTTGATCGCCATGCTTTCCCGGACGATGCACCCGAGTTCCATGTCGTACCTGCAGGCAATCGATGCAGGAGCAATGGGTTGGCCACCTTCTGTGACCTCGGTGAACTCATCACAGACGTTGGTGAGAACTTGCGGCTTCCGATCCTAAATCCCTTTCTTATTCTTCTTCTTCTTCTGTATAGTGGCCGGGTTGCCGCTACCACCATCTGTGTGCTCGCCGCCATCCGTGGTGGTGTTACCCTCCTCCCCGCCTTCACTAGTTCCATCGTAGTCATCGTCGTCCCCCTCGTAATCTGGATCTTCCTCGTTGCCCGCAACACCTCCGACGACGGTCGCCGATGGTGGTGTCATTCTCATCTCCTCCGCCTCCTCATGCTATTGGGACGGCCCCCAGAATGACTTGTTGGCCTCTCGGGCTAGATCCTCGACACTCATTTATTTAGACGGACCGGCCTCATCGTTAGTCGACATGTTTGCGCTTTATTACTAACAAAAGAGGCAAAAAGTTAGCACAAATATTGACCAAAAAATTCGGCATGACCTTTGCTAATTTTTGGACCTATGAGTGCCCATTTCTCAACCGAAACAGAAGTGAATCAACACTTTGGGAGAACGGACAACTCAATTGAAATCCCTGCAAGCAAAAACACCCCAGCCCCATTGATAACCCCATTGACACCATCCATCATCATCCAACACCATCTCATTCACAAAATAAACAAACTCTGCAGCACCATCTCATTCATAGATTCAAAATGAAGCATAACAGATCCTCAGATCCTAGTAGACAACAGTCCCATCACAGATTCAAATGAGCATTACTGAACAACACTACTGAACCATAACAGATTCAAATGATCATAACAGATTCAAATGAGCATTACTGAACCATAGTAAACAACATCCCCATCATTTACAGTAAAAACTATATTGAGGCCATAGTAACAGATTCAAATGAGCATTACTGAACCATAGTAAACAGCATCCCCATCATTTACAGTAAAAACTATATAGCGGGACGACCCTTCTCCTCCTAGGTCGCGTGCGGGACGGTCCCCGACGGTGGCGACGGCTGGCTTCCTCCTCCACAGGCTTCGACATCGGCAACAGGCTCCTCCTCCACGGGCTTCCTCCAGCGGTGACGGGCTCCTCCTCCAGCGGCTAGGGTTCCTCCTCCACGGGCTCGGACAGCGGCGACGACTGGCTCCGACGCGGGCGGCGCTAGGCTCGTGGGAAAATATCGATTTAGGGAATTGGCAAGTGGGGGAAGGGAAAGTCCGAACCGTGTATTTTGGCTAAGTGTGAAACTTTTGTGGCGCATTCCTCCAATATGCGCCATAGAAGATGCGCCACAGAATATGTGCGTTTGGTCCAAAAGCAGCGCGACGTTGTAGTTTGCATCAAACACTCACTTAGCCTAGTGGTCAGATGTCCTGGGGCTCTAAACCTGGGCAGCCTAGGCTCGAATCCTGGCTGTCTCATACTTTTTTCGTTATTTAAAAAATATTTTTAATTATATGTGATAAATATATTAATTATGTTATACTAAAACAAGCAAGAACAGATATATATGTTACAAATATATTCAAAACCAAGAACATATACACATGCATATATATATATATATATATATATATATATATATATATATATATATATATATACGAATATCATGATTAATGTTTAGTCTCTAACTAGTACACAAAAAAGGTCACACGTCGTCGTGTGATGTTTCGAACTAGCTAGCCTCTCTTCACAATCTTCTTGCCCTTTTTCTTCGCGGTTGAATATTTTAGCTCGGGCACTATGAGATTTCTTCTCGTGAACGGACAACCTTTAGTAGGTACTGTGGTCTTTCTTCTTATTGTAGTAGTAGTAGGCATGTTGAAGTACTTGTCGAATTCCTCTTCGATCTTTGGATCACTGTTCTTGTCGAAGTCTTGATCGTTGGCGGATCCTTCCATTCTGATGATGCTCCTCTTGCCCCTCCTCACTACAACACGACTGGGCTTTGACGGGTCGGTAATAAAGAAACATTGATCAACTTGGCTAGCGAGTATCCATGGCTCATTTTTCGCGGATGCCTTCTTTGCCGACTTGGCATCGGGTATAACACAGGTGGTGAAATATCAACCTTCTTTTTTGACGCTCTTGGCCCATCTTACACAGAACATCGGTACCATCTCTCCACAGTAGTTGAGCTCCCATATCTCCTCGATCCTTCCGTGGAATATTCCCATGACAGTAGTCTCGTCATCGGTGAAGGATATCATAGTTACTCCTGAGTTTTGATATTCGCTATTCATGTCCTTTTCCTCGGTGTAGAATCTGTAACCGTTGATGTGGTACGACTGATAGGTCTTTACGTTATGCGTTGGGCCCAGTGACAAGGAGAATATGAGTTGTTGATCTTCCGTAGAAGGAGTCTGCGGGGGATTGTCCAGCAGCCTTTTCTTGAACCAACCCGTGAAGCTGGAGTTGTGTTCTCTTGTTACATCTCCTTTCTTCCTCGGGCGGGCCCGGTCCATGTACTCCTGCTTGATCAAGCTTCTTTGCTTGAACATGAGTTGTTGATCTTCCGGGCCCAGTGACAAGGAGAATATGAGTTGTTGATCTTCCGTAGAAGGCGTCTGCGGGGGATTGTCCAGCAGCCTTTTCTTGAACCAACCCGTGAAGCTGGAGTTGTGTTCTCTTGTTACATCTCCTTTCTTCCTCGGGCGGGCCCGGTCCACGTACTCCTGCTTGATCAAGCTTCTTTGCTCTTCCACCCAAGGGCTAACCAATTCAGTGTGTTGTAGTGTGACTCGGTGTGCCCTGCCAAAGTCGGCGCGTCAATTAGCATTGCCGACATGCAGTGAGCGGTGGCCCTCGCGGTGACCATACCCAGCGAGCCTGTTGAGGTGCTTCTTGGTGGGTATTCCAACATCCTCGTTCTCGGTTGTTAGATAGTTCTGGCAGAAAGAGATGCACTCGTAGATCATAAAGCCCTTGGCTACGCTTCCATCTGGACAGGAGCTGTTGCGAATGAACCCTTTGATGACACTGTTCAGCCTTTCAAATGGCATCATGTTCTGCAGGAATGTCGGCCCGAGCTGGATGATGTCATCCACGACATGGACAAGTAGATGCACCATGATATCGAAGAATGCGGGCGGAAATTAAATCTCGAGCTCGCATAGTATCACCACGATCTCTTCCTGTAGCCCGTCGAGCTGCTTCATGCCGATCGACTTCCTAGAGATGACGTCGAAAAAGTTGCATAGGCTAAACAGCGTCTCACGGACGTGCTCGTCCATTATCCCTCGTATGGCAACTAGAAGTATCTGTGTCATCATCGCATGAAAGTCGTGGGACTTCATACCGCTGAACCTCTTCTTCGCTACGTCGAGATATATGCTTATCTTGCCCAAGTTACCCCGAGGAACTTTGACTCCCATGAGGCACCTGAAAAACTGCTCGATCTCCTCCTGACACAGAGTGAAGCAGGCAACACGAAGCACAACCACCTCATTCTTCTTAACCCTTTTTGCGGCGACCCTGAGTCCCTTCCGTTTGATCGTCATCATCATCACTATCAGGGTAGTGAAGCTCCTTCTTGATGCCAAGCAATTTCAGGCCGTTTCTTGCTTTCGGCCCATCCTTGGTCCTCTCTGGCATGTTGAGGAGACTGCCAAGAAGACTCTCGGTAACGTTCTTCGTGATGTGCATTACATCGTGGCTATGGGGCGTGTGGAGGACCTTCCAGTACGGCAGGTCCTAGAAAACAGACCTCGCTTTCCATACACCCAGAAGCGGCTTTATCCTTGGTCGCTTCTTTCCTGGCGCAGGGCACTCATCCCAATTATTCAAAAGCTCCTCGATTTCTTCGCTGCTCCTCATACGCGGGGCTCTTTCGAGCTCGTCTTTACCATTGAACAGGTCACCGCGTTTTCTCCACGGGTGATCCATGTGAAGCCACTTTCGAGTCCCTTGGAACACGGTTTTCAAAGACCCGGGATCCTTGGGTAGCTGGAGATGCGGGGTCTTATCCATGCACTTGACACATGCATTGTGTCAGTGGTTCACCTGGACCGATACATATGCGTAACCAGGATAGTCCTGCACCGTCGTGAGCAACGCGGCTCTCAGAGGGAAATATTCTTTAGTGTAGGCGTCCCACGTATGGGCTGGCGTCTCCCACAACATGGCTAACTCCTCTTTCAACAGTCCGAGATAAAGATGCATATCGACACCTGGCTGTTTCGGCCCCTGAATAAGAATGGTCATGTGTACGTACCTATGCTTTGTGCAGAGCCACGGGGGGATGTTGTACGGCCATACAAACACCGGCCAGGTGTAATGCGTGCTAATCTGGTTGCCAAAAGGATTGAGTCCATCGGTGCTCATACCTAGCCTGACGTTCCTTGCATCGCCCCCGAACTCTTTGAACTCGATGTCCAATGCATTCCACTGGCTAGCGTCTGAAGGGTGTGTTAGGTTCTTGCCCTTCTCTGGATCATCTTCGGGTTTCTCTCTTTCCGCGTGCCATTGCATTAGCTTTGCTTCCTTAGGATCTACGAAATATCTCTGTACACGAGGAGTGATAGGAAAGTACCATACCACTTTTCGAGGAACTTTCTTGTTCCCTCTCTTGTACCGTCCATGGATGCACACCGGACATGTGGTTCTCTCCGCGTACTCGTTATGATAAAGTGCGCAGTCATTGATGCATGGGTGGTATTTAACGTGCGGTAGGTCGAGAGGACACACGATTTTTTTGGCATCCTTTATACTTGTTGGCAATGTGTTCCCGTTAGGAAGACGATCGTGCCAGAATTCCATGTTAGCATTGAAGCTCACGTCGGTCCATTTGTGTTCCGCCTTCATCTCTAGAGCCTTGAGCATTGCACTCAAGCGTGTATCCTCGGGCCGACACCCAGGATACAATGGAGTCATCCCATCTAACCCCATTTGCGCCAGCTTGGCTTTCTCTCTGGCTTCAGCTTTGGTGTTGCTCATCTCCTTGAGAAGCAGTTCCTGAACATGAGGGTCCCTTAACACCGAAGTTAGCAGCGTCTAGGTGTTCGCTTCTTCATTATGGTCATGCCCGTCGACATATCCTTCTTTTTCATGATGATCATGCCCGCCGGTATATTATTCGTCATCATGACCATGACCGTCGGGAGACTCTTCGTATTCTCGCCCACCCAAGTCTTCATGATGACCACCACCATTTACTTCCAGCTCCTCATCGAAGTCGTCGCGCATGAAACCGCGCCTTAGCAGGTGATCCTCCAAAAGTCCAGAATCAGGGTCGATCCAGCGCTGGAGTTTGCATGTTCGACATGGACATCTTATCTGGGTTTTGTTGTTCTGAATCATGTCCACCTTCGTGTCTTTCTTATACCTAGTAACTCGACCTTCGCTCATGCTGACGACCATGGTAGCCTGCGCGGTATGCACGTATAGAGCAAAAGACTGAGAGTAGGTTAATTAGAAACCACACCTTATGCACACATAAACACACATGCATGGTCGCCGGAAATATTCGGCATGACCTTTCCTAAAAGTATGACATATGCGTGGTGCAAAAATTTGCCTAAATGGAAATGAATCAATATTTCGGCAAACATCCATGCACCACACCGGGGCAGACAAGCAAAAACAAGAAACTTCTTCCCATGCAAGCATTCATGCACCACACAAGCTTCATGCACAAACATTATCTTTGCGCCATGCATGCATCGCATGTACACACCGCCCGCGCGACAAGCTTTACACCTACAAAACATGCATATTCATGGACAATTACTCACCGGGTAGATTGAATACCGAGTCGAGAGCGCGATGTGAGAGAGTGTGGACCAATAGATCTATAGAGAGATAATAGAGATGTGAAGGAGAAAAGTAAGTGTGTTTTAGATATACTAGTTGGAGAAAGGCTTTCCCTAACCGATCTATCAACTATAGTAGGTTTAAATACAACAAAATGTAGAAAATTATGGACACAATTGGGTGGGAGAGAGGAGGAAGACGAGCTGGGAGGAGGGGGAAGAAGGATGTGAAATGGATGGTGGTAGATAGAGGGGTGCAAAGCTGCCACCTTTTTGTGCAGATCTGGTCGCAGAGTTCTGTAGCGCATATGGGTGATATGCGCCACAGAAGTTCAATCTTCTGTGCGCATATCGCCCATATGCGCCACAGAAACTTGGCCATAGGGTGCAGTGGCCAGACTGTGGGCCCCTGGACTCAGTGTTCTGTGGCGCATATGGGCTATATGCGCCACAAAAGATTGAACTTATGTGGCGCATATAGCCCATATGCGCCACAGAACACTGAATGCAGATCTGCACGAAATTAAAGGTGGCAGATAGCTGCTTTAATGACACCCCTTTATATATATACCACACTCCCTGTCCAAAGCAACATCCCTGCCCCTGATGTCTTCTTCCCACAACTCGTCGGAAGACTCGCTGGAGAGCATAGCCCGCTCGCGTTCCCTGCAGCCTACTCGCAGTAGAGGGGCGAGGTCGAGGGGCAGTGCTCGGAGTCACCCGCCGCGGGATTCGGAGGTCAACCTAATCGAGGAGGAGGCCAGGCTGCAGCACGAGGCCCTCTACAACAAGGCCATGAGGTTGTACGCCGTGCTCGCTTCCCCGGAGGAGAGGGCGCGCATGGCAGAACCAATCGGGTGGCGGCCGGTGCTTGACCCCAACGTGTCCATGGAGGACCACGTCCGCAGGCTGCAGGCGCGCGCGAACAGGGAGGTTTGGCATCTTCCACCACCATCGCCCCCACCAGCTCTGTGAAGGGATTTGCAATGTTGTAGTTTGTGTATTTGCAATGATGTATGACATTGTTGTTTTGCTGTTCAAGGCCATGCACATGTGCATTTGCAACGATGTATGCCACATGTCTATCTAGTAGATTGTCTAGTATTCTACCTATGCAACTGGTACTTGTTTAGTTGGGAAAAGCAAGAGGAAAATGTGTATTAGAAACACTTAGTATAATCTGAGTAGGGCGCACTGTTCTTTGGCGCATATTGCATATATGCGCCACAGAAGCTTGGTCATAGGTGTCCAGACAGTGGGGACCACATAATTGTTCTGTGGCGCATATGGCGACATGCGCCACAAAAGATATATCGTGATATGCGCCACAGAAGATTGGTCAGAGCACGGTCAAAGCCCACCTACTATGGGTCCCACCTGTTGATATGCGCCACATAAGTTAATACTTCTGTGGCGTATATAGTAAGATGCATGCGCCACAGAAGTTTCATGGACCAAGGGCTGGTGTGGGTCCCACCTAACTTCTGTGGCGCATCTCCAATCGCCATCCGCCACAGAAGTTTCATTGTTCTATGGCGCATTGTTCCAGATGCGTCACTGGACAACTTTTGTGACGCATGGTCAGAATCATGCGCCACAGAAGGTATGTCTATCTATAGCTAGTTTCCCAGTAGTGGTCAAAGCTAAACCCGGGACCAGATGTCACCAAAATTCTGGCTGTGCAAGAAGACATAGCAAGTTTTTTTCTTCAAACAATGTAAAAGATTTGCCATTTTCATTAATTAAGAAGAGCTTTTAGAAACAACATCATGCCTAAGACAAACACTAGGACTTTATAAAAGGTATACTCTCCCGGTATTACATTGCTCAATTTTTTTGCCCTGGCTAAACACCACGCTCTCACTTCATCTTTAATTCTAGCCATGATCATATTTGTGAGGGAGGCGTGATGTCGGAACACCCTCGGGTTTCGTTCTTTCCAAAATATCCCACAAGACAAGCATAATGCTAGAGGCCATGATTTTTCTTGTCTTTCCTCGATCAAGCCCAAGCTTTGTCCACCAATCTTCAATGAAGGCCTCATTAGCCAAAGCGTTGGAAGGATGTCATGACACCCACACCAAGCTAAAATCTATTTCCATATCCTCATAGTGAATCTACATTTGTAGAGGAGGTTTCACACTAATTCTTTGACTTGGTTGCATAAGGGGTGATTCCCGCAATTTAGCCACTTCTATTTTATAGATGATCCGCTGTCCAAATTCTATCTTGAATCACTAACCAAGTAAAAATCTTATATTTGTAGGGGGGGGGGGAGTCCCAAGTATTCCAAAGCGTTGCACCGAAGGATGTGGAGATGGTACCTTCAAATTGCATTTTGTAAGCCGACTTGGTGGTGTATCGGCCATTCCTTTGTAAACCTCCAAAAAATCTTTCCAGAGATCTCTTGGGAGAGATTAACTTCGGATAATAATTCCCATAGTGATAAATTGTTGTATGTAATAGATATCTAGTACTTGCTGGATGTTGATTTGATTTACCTAAACATTATCTTGGAGAGCTTTCTTAACCGTGCAATGCTTTCTCTTTGCTCTTTCAAAGACCTTGGGAGGGATGTATTTTGATCTAATACCATCTAGCCATGGAGAGCCCCAATACTTCGAGTTTTAACCATTTCCAACGGCCAACATGATTACCACAGCAAAAAGCTCTCTGCCAGACTCGCCGTTGCAGGGTTCCTGAGGCCCTTCCGTGGCTTTTTGTCGTCCTATTCAAACCCAGGGCCGGGCCGGCAAAATCTGAGGCCCTGTGCGAAAATCTAAAATGGGGCCCTATCTCACACCAAAAAAATTGAATAAATAAATAATTATAATGTATATGACAGAATATTTTGCGCAACAATTGCATATATTGAGAATCATACCAAGTTGCATAACGTTTATTTGAACATCATTCTTTTCGTGTTCTTTGAAATAAAATGTTCAATGATATCTCATAATCAACCTTCTCCAACACTTCGCCCTCAAGTGAATCTTGGCCAAATCGTTGAGTCTTTGTTGTGTCATTGTAGTACGCATATAGGACATCAATAGCTTCAACTTAGAAAAGCTTTGTTCCGCTGATGCAACCGTACGGGAATGGTCAATAAAACTCTATATGCAATACTTGTATTCGGAAAACAATCATGCCACTTTATAAACTTCAAAACTTCAACAGGCCTAATATTTTCTTTTGGCATGAATTTTTGAAGAAACTTCGGCTCAATAAATAGATCATTGGCATCAATATCAAATTTCTTATCCTTTTTAAGGGCAGCCTCAAGATGATCACAAGAAGACTTCAAACTATCATAATCCAATAAGCGCAATGTTTCTGAGGTAAATAAGAAACCAAAAAATTCCTGGTAACCCTTATATTGATCAAATCTTCTTGTGAGTGACGAAATTGCTTGATCCACAAGAGGTATAAATTAGTTGATTCTAAATGATTGTTCCATAGACTGTGTGACAACATTTGTGTCATCTAGATACTCACCAAACTTTCTCTTTCTTTTAATATCTCGTCTTGTACGAAATGATGTACCAATATCCATCTCAATTGCAATTCCTTTGGCCATCTCCAATGCTTCTAACAAATACTTCTCATGCTTCTTTTCTAATAAACCTGTCCATAGCACCTTTTTGAGATTTCATTAAATTTTTTTCCTTTCTTTTCTCTTACGCTTCTGGGAATCAGACATGTTTCCCCATGTCGAATTTGCATTATTGAAACAAAAAATACAAGAGATAAATAAAATACTTCCTCCGACACATATTAGTTGACTCACATTTGTCTAGATTTAATGAATCTAGACACTATTTAGTATATTGGTTCATTCAAATTTTGAAAAATTAAAATCAATTAATATGGATCGAAGGAAGTAAAATAAACTGTATAGAAGTGATCAGAAAATAGATATATTTGTTTTTGCGATCAGCCGATGAGAATTCAGGCGACGAAGAATTGGAGGAAGTGCGGCCAGTCGGTCATGTACCACGGTATCGCTCGTCGCCGAATCGCCGTGGCCTGTGGATGCGATCGATCGGATTCGTCGCGTGTTTTCTGTTCGTCATGTGCGTCGGCAGTGCCAGGGAATCGTAGGTAATTTGAGTAGATCGATCGGAATCAGATTGATCACGACTTGGTGTCCGTCCCCGTCCAGCAGCAGGGCAGCGCCGTTGCAGCGTGCCGCGTACAGCCGAGTACTCCAGCAGCACCGGCGTAGAAGCCCGCAGCAGCCCAGCGCGTGCGGCTTTGTTCCGACTAGGGAAGTAGGCGCCATGCCACGTCACATCCGTGTGGTCAACTTATTTTGTATATATTGTTATAAAAGTTGAGTTGGAAAAATTATTAGTAAAATATCTTGGTCGAAGGGGCACGGAAAAAAAGCGGAACAAAATATGGCTGGTAAAAGAATGACGTCGAAGGAGAAGGAAGAAAAGAGAAAAACAATATTATTCATCTCTTTTACTGTTTATTGCATTTTAATTTACACTCCCGTTGGACAAAACCGAGAACCTACAATACAATCGATCGTACATACGATGGATCACTAAGGGGAGCGCAAATCTAACATGTCTTAGAAAATAGTATCTATTATGGTCAAAAAGGCGTGTCAAAATTATCATCGAGTAGCTAGGAGGAAAGGACCTAAACAAATACCGTTTAGGCAACCTCCTGTTTAAGAGGTATATGCAGTTAATTTACAACCCGGAAATTGCAGTAGAAGAGCCAAAAAAAGATGAACCAAAAAAGGGATGAAACAATTGTGTAGCATGGACCGAGATGAGTGGAGAAAATATAGAAATTTTTGAAACATTATCGACAAATCTTAAAAAACTACTATTAATAAGCAATGGTAGATTTATCTCTATCTTGACCAAAGTTGGGCCCAAAATTGTCGTCGAGGAGTCTAAAAGGAGGAACCAATCTTTTCAAAACATTGTCGACAAACATTAAAAATATTGTCCAAAATCTACTGTTTGGAAGGTAGACACAGTTGAGAACCGGAAATTTTAGCTTCTAAGAGTCACAACAATAATTATCATTGAAAAGTCTAAAAGGATGACAAATCTTAAGAAATACTCATCTTAAAATGGGAGGGAGCGTCTAGAAAATCTATTGTCGACAAATATTAAGAGATACCGTCTTGAAAATGTATTATCGACAAATGTTAAAAAAATACCGTCTAGAGAATCTATTGTTTTGAATATAGACGTAGTTAAATGCAAGTCGGTAATTTTAGCCGCTAGAAAATCTATTGTCGACAAATGTTAAAAAAATACCGTCTAGAAAATCTATTGTTTTGAAGATAGACGTAGTTAAATGCGAGTCGGTAAGTTTAGCCAAAAAGTCACGCAAAAAATCACAGTAGAAAAGTTTAAAAAGAGAAACAAAAGGATGGAAAAAAACTGACAAAGGGATGGCAATGTAGCAGATGACTGTAGCAGCAACACTATAAAACTGAACAGTGCGAAGAAATCACGGTCACTGCTACGTACAAACCTTAGCAGCAGCGATACTGTAGCAGTCACACTATTCATGCCTAAGTTACTGTTTACATGAACAGTATTTAGAGTAAGGAGAGGCCGCTATCCCTGCCAGCCTTAATATATAACTAGGGAATTTGGCGCGGCATGGCACATGACAAAGAACTGTAAACAGAAAAGGCACAAGAGACAATAGAATCATGTTACATCTATAAGGGGCCAGTCAAAGTTCAAAAGATAGATGAGATCAAATATTGGACATCTCGAGCCAATTGTTTAAAAAAAATTGGCAGGGTCCCTGTAGATCTAAAAAAAAATTGTTTAAAAAAATCTGATATATGGACATGAATGAATAATCTTGGGAAAATAATCTCAGTAGCTTCACCCGAACACAAAAATACACATTTTCTTCAATGAACTCACAAGCGTGCAAGAGATCTGCAAAGTATAATTCTTGAGGTTCGGACCACCGCTGAAGAGTACTTCTGAATAGCCCACATGTCGGTCGTTTCTTGAATTGGCTCTGGACCGTTGTCCTGCCAAGATAAAACACATTCGGATGAGCTAACAACAACACACACCTTGTGTGGTAGGCAAAAGGGAAAAGTTTTCTAGACATGTTATGGCCATAGTTGGCACATAACATTAGCTCACCAAGTTTATCAGATTCATGAGAAGCAACATCTGACGAACTAACATGTTGAGAAAAATAATGTGGCAAACCAGATTTTACTGCCTTACTACTAAATTTCATGAACACCGCACCCCTCCTCCCTCTCTCATAGGATTAAATTTGAGAACCTGGAAAAAATATTACCTCGGCCAAATAAAGTTTCAAACAAAGCATAAGATTCTTCAACTATTATATCAGCTTGCTTTTGTAGCATATCTTCAGCAGATGACCAAAAGACATCTCCATGGTCGATCTGACACGAGGCACCATAATATGTAATTTATATCTGCCTACTATGTACAAAAGAAATCTAAAAGAGAAGAAATCACGATGATTGTGCATAAAGTAAAGATGATGTTGTGCAGGTAGTCTTTGGCACAGTCATTGTTAGTAATGTTTTAAGCATCTTCATACAAATTCAACTGTAAATCAGCAGATTTAGACTTCCATGTAACACAAGTTGGTTAGGGACCCCTGAAATTGCAAAACCACCACACTTTTAAACTCAGTGTCTGAACCCAAAAACGCTAACGTGAAAAGCATTTCGATGGTAAAGACAACATCACCAATAAACTTATATCTGAGATTTTTAGATGGCTGATCGTGTTTGTCAGATCTTCCAGATGGAATCGTAGAAATAAGATCAAATGTAAATGTTCAGTTTCTACACTTTTAGCCCGAAAATCTTGTGGAAGTGTGAATTTTATGCTGTACATGACCAATAGTGATCTCACATCTTAATATCTTGTACTTTTGGTCCTATCTATAAGCAGCTATGTAGATTTACCAAAGTCGCATGTGGAATAAGTGTGTATAAACTATGCATCAACAGGACCAGGGCATACATACCCAAGATCAGATCATCAGACCATATTAGAGAACCTTCAGGTAGCAGAAAAATAGAATGGAAAAACAAACGAATAATTACCTTGTCATTCCCTTGACGGATCAAGCAATCAAAAATCTGATGTGAAAGATGGGTTCTTCTTCGACTGTATGCGCATTCTGAAATCTGCACACGGACATGGATAGACACAAATGAAAACTTTTTGAAAGACAAAAAGAATATCATCTAGGAGTAGATTATTTTCAAAACAAAGATAAACCCAAATAATAAGAAAATAAGAGTATACCTGCTGCAACGGTCCAAGACATAGAAACATGCCAGTCATATAGGATGAATGATGTTGTCATGAATAGGCCGACACTCGGTGGCCCTAGTGTTAAGCTTTATGCACTAACCAACGCAACCAAAAGTCCGAACTGATAGAAAGGGCTAGTGCAATCCACTTATACACTTCAACACCCCCTCTCACGTGTGACGGGGAGAAGTCAGCACGTGCAACCGGAAGAGAGCGACGACGCGCGAAACTCACGTATGACTCAAGAGGCCTATACGTGGACACAGAGGGGTCAACAGCAATTTTAGAATAAATTGCGAAAGCCAGGACTCGAACTCAAGACCTTAGGCTCTGATACCATGTTAAACTTCATGCACTAACCAACGCAACCAAAAGTCCGAACTGATGGAAAGGGCTAGTGCAATCCACTTATACACTTCAACACCTAGAACATCAGAAATCAAAAGCCTACGGATGAAGAAATTGAAGGCATCGACTGACTGCAGAAAACAAAAGGCTTAAAAATGACATATAGGCAGCTGGTCAGGCCTCCTCGAGTTGGACGCAGACAGAGGGCTCGCTCCTGCTAGTCGGGTCGTCCCACCCCGTGCATGACAGCAGCTGGTCAGGCGGTTCCGGAAGACCGCGAAATCAAGCCATTGGAATCAGTACCACCGTGTCCTTGTCTTTCCTGAAGACCGTAGCACAGGTTGACTCGCAACAACGACAGGGAGCTGGGTTCCTTAGTGTCTCTCCGTGGGAGCCTGCCCGTCACACGTCCTGTTGGTGTCGTGGATGCTGCCGCTGAAGAAAAGTGACCAAGAGCCCCGGCGAGCTGTCCTATCATGCTGCCATATCCATGAATCAGAAGAGGCTACAAACCTGCAAAGATCTAAAGAAAAAACACATATCAACACGAAGAAAAATTAAGATATAAACAGACGGGGAAGAAGAAGAAGCAGCCGTAGGAAGCATGCACAAAAGATCAGATTAATCGAAGAAGAAGAAACCAAAATATATTGAGAAGAAGAAGAAGAACCGAAGACATGCATCGACGGCTCCGACCGACGCGGGCTTAGAGAGAGAAAATATGCGACAAAAACACATGCACATCAGGAGGCTCCCGGCTGCTAGAGAAGAATTAAAACTGGACCAGGAGAAAGCCGGAGGCAATCGACGGTAATGTCGTCCACCGCCGGCATCCCTCCACACGGGCGGACCAACCAGCAGGATCGGGCCGCCAAGGTAAGTGAGGACCTATTGTAGGTCAGCCATAGCGGAGATGGCAGGAACGGTTCGGCGAGGGGAACGGCGATGGAGGAAGACATGAGCCACGCCACCAATGATGCAGGAGAGCTCAGGTAAAAATATATTTCTGACGGCGGCGGATCGAGACAGACAGGTCGGTGGAGGCTGATTGTTGTCGATCTCTTCATGAGGAAACAAAGATAAACGGTGAAAGTTGGGACCGCGTGACACGTGATGGCAGGTGGCAACACAGGTAAGTTATAGGAGTTTCCAGATATGTGAGGAGCTGGTCAAATTACCTCTCGTTCAATGAAGGCAGTTACTATTTTTTTTGAACCGAAAGGCAGTTACTATTGGATGAGAGAGAAACCGGAAACAACCGGGACCAAGTAAAAGAAAAGAACACGTAAAGTCCAAAACTAACCGACCAGTATTAAAGGAAGGAAGGACGATAGCCAGAGACAGACGGGCCAGAAAAAAGAAACTAAAACTGGGGTGAACAGTGGCTCGCTATGTACTGTAGATGCGTCATCTACAGTATCAGCTGCTGAATTGGATTGCCTTATCGAACGCTGAGATGCTCCACTTTCATATATTTAGTAATAATATGATATGATGATAATTCCTGCCGATGATACCTATGCCACTAGGTATACAAACACATATATAAAAATTTAGGCCCCCAAAAATGATGGCCCTGTGCTGCTGGCACACTCGGCACCACTGTGGGCCCGGGCCTGTTCAAACCATAGCCACCGTAGTTGCAGTACGGAGGCCAACTTTTCGAGGTCTAGAATGCCGAGGCCTCCAAGCTTGGTGGGGCGACACACCGTCTTCTAATTACCTAGCACTTTCCAACGGTGATTTTGTCGCACCCCGCCCACAAATATTCCCAGCGAGATAATATTGTTGATAACTTTCTTTAGGAGGTCGAGTGATGTGATATGGTATATTCTTGAAAGTTAAGCACCGCTCAAACTAAGACCCTATGCCCCACCATGTTCTCGTTCTTCCGATTACCCGCTTTGACTGTCCAGGCAATTTTGTCCTCCAAATGTTGAAAGTCCACCATCCATAGGAGATAGATAGAGAGCGGAAGTCCCAAGTTGCGCAATGGGAAGGAAGCTTTAGTTGCCGGAAAGTGTTGTAGCATATCATCAAGATCCATGTTTTCACATGAATTGGGCCACAAGGCTTTTTTGGCAGTTGAGTTTTTGCAACAAGTCCTGTAGTTAACAAAATTCAACCCGCAGCCACTTAAGTTACATATAACACCTCAGCCTGGCTACCAACAACTAAACTCAATTTATTCAAATAGATTCCAAAGCCAATTATGTTAGGATCCGAGGTGGAATTTGAATGATTTCAAATGGCCTTGTGTTTCGTTTTCACGAGGAAATGGTGTATGTGTTCATTGTATGAAATATTGTTGTTTAGAATGTGAACCTATTATTAAAACACACAAATGTTCAAATCAAATGAAATTTCATTTTCATTGTCCATGCACAGATAATCTACTTTGAGATTATCAGTAAAACACTTCGATTTGAGGTTTCTGTTTGATGTCGATGGATCGACTATGGATGCTCTAGCTTCTCGCATGCTCGTGTATGTTAGATAATCACGTGTTCTACACGTATTGGAATTGCAGTCCGAATAAGTGTAGTGTCCAGGTAGTATACGTATATGTGTTAGACTAGGTTTTGGAGTAGTACACCGACTCCTAGTTGATTAGGTCCTAGTAGTGCATATATATATGCACACACCTGGCCTTATAATCTTGCACCGGACAACACCGTGAGTTGAGCAATACAAGAAAAAAAGCAAGGCTTGACAAGAGCCTTTGGCGATCAAAATTGTTTTGCGTGTGCGTGCGTGAGTATACTAGTTAGATCAAAAGAATCGATCGGCTAGCAGTACGTGCATCTCGGCGGAAGTTATCGGGTATGTGCGTGTCGTCTTGTCGGAATTTTCTCGTCGGTGTCGTCGAAAGTACTCAGCGGCAGGGGCTGTGCTAACAATTGGTATCAGAGCCAAGGTCGTCGTTCGTGATCTGCTGAAAGTACTAGGAGGTCATGGCGATGGTGAAGTTTGGCGAGAGCTCGGCATCGGCACCGGTGACAGATACGGTGGGGGCGGCTTTGTATCCCCGCCTCAATCGCAAGGACTACGGGCTATGGGCACTCAACATGGAGGTGGCCATGGAGGCTCAGGAGGTTTGGGAGGCCGTTGATCCAGGAGGCGACGAGTACGTCAAGGGAGGCGCGGAGTACCGGAAGGATCGCCAAGCGTTAACGGCGCTCTATTCCATCGTGCCAAAGGACATGATGCAGCACCTCGTCGGAAAGAAATCGGCAAAGGATGCATGGGAGACGATCAAGATCTTGCACCAAGGTCATGCCCGCGTGAAGGAAGCGCATCTTCAAACTTTGACAAAAAGCTATGAAGATCTGAAGATGGAGGAGAGCGAGACGATTGATCAGTTTGCCGCCCGTTTCGTTACCCTTGTCAACGCAATCAGGGGATATGGCGAGAAATTGGATGAGATCAAGAAAGTCAGAAGGTTCCTGCGTGCGGCGCCAGCGCGCTACATGCAGATCATTACATCAAATCGAACAATGTCTCGACCTTAATACATTGACGGTTGAGGATCTCGTCGGAAGATTCAAGGCACACGATGAGAGAATCCGGATCAGCTTCGGTGATCCAGAACAGGTTGAGCACCTGATGATCACAAAGCAGCAGTGGATGACTCTTTCAAAAGAAAAGAAAGGAGGCTCCACGAGCGGCAAGGAGAAGCAACGTCCAGCGAAAAAGTACATCGCAGGGCAGGAGGATGAAGATGACGCCCCGCCGCGGAAGAAGTTTGACATAAAAAAAGTAAGGTGTCATAACTGCGGCGAGCTCGGTCACTTCAAGGCTGATTGCCGGAAAGTACCAAAGGAGAAGGAGAGGGCTCTCATCGCCCAGGAAGGAGATGATGGACCGATGATGCTGATGCTCGAAGTAACAGAGCTAAAGGATGAGGAGGATCCTCCATCACCGGGTACGGAGATTGTGGCGCAAGTGGATCACGATCTACCGTGTGTGGATCACGAGCAACGGAGTTCCCCGTTTCTATGTGAAGCCACGTTTGAGGCAAGTGGAGCTTCAGAATATGATCATGGTGATCTATGCGTTGGAATTTCACCTGCAACTCCGTCCGGCAATAAGTTCTTCATGCTTGTGGTGGATGATCATAGTAAATACATGTGGATTGTATTGCTAAAAAGTAAGGGTCAAGCTCAACAAGCATTTGAGAAGATCAAGGAAGCCGAAGAGTTCAAGGTGGAGGCGAATATAAGAGTTCTACGCATTGATCAGGAAGGCGAGCTGCATCAAACCGTGTTGACCATGGCACAGAGGATGATGAAGAGTAAAGGTTTGTCAGGAAACTTCTGGGGTGAGGCAGTCAATACGACTGTGTATTTGCTGAACATGGAGCCAACTGAGAGTGGAGTTGGTATGACTCCGTATGAAATATGGTACGAACGGAAGCCCTCGGTTGATCATCTTCGTACTTTTGGGTGTGTGGCGCATGACAAGACCGGCCTTTTAGAGTACTCCAATAATCATGACAGGATATAAAGGCTCGAAGGAATACCGTTTGTGCAATCCCTATACCAATAAGGTGGTTTTCACGGACGACGTAGTCTTTGAGGAAGATAAATCATGGAATTGGGTCTCTAAGGAACCGAAATATTCATGTTTTCACATCACGTGGGATCTTGAGTATGAAGAAAATATGGATCAACCAAGCTTATCTTTGTCAGCAAATTTGGACCCAGAAGAGCTTGAAGGCCTAGGGGGTGCTCCAGACATGGACACTAGGCCAGAAGCACTAGGGATACTCCCAGAAGAAAAAGTGTCCGGAGAAAAGGCTAGTCCGTGGTCAGAAAAAAAAGAGCTAGAAGGTGTTGTGTTTAGCTCATCATCTGCTAGTACAGGAGGTGATGATCCACGTGAAGAGCTTGGGGCAAAGGAGTGTCCAGAAGTGCAAGGGTCATGTGGTGTGGTGGCGAGTCAAGAAATTGGCTCAGAAATAGGCATGCAGGATACGCTGCATGTGGAGCCGTTGGCTTCAGGAGCTCTACGTGGAGGCACACAAGGTTCAGAAACTGAAGAAACAAGCGTGTTGTCGGACGCAGAAGAGTATGTCGTGCCGACTCCGATAGAAGTGGAGACAAGGCAACTATGACCGACACGAGCACACATGCGAGACGTGCTGGACTACTATCCGAAGAAAGAATTTTAGACGGTAAATTATCTGGTGAAGATGGAGTATGAAAATCAACGTTTGTTCATCAAGGAACCGGTGAAGACTGAAGACACGTTCATGGACAATATCGACAAGGAGGACGCGAAAAAGAAGGACACGGATAAAGAGGGTCGATGTGAAGCCATGGAGAAGCCGATAAAAGCAAAGTCGGTGACATGGGTGCTGAGAAAGGAAGCGGCGAAAGTAATGTCGTGGATAACGCCCGCGAGGAGCAGCTGGCGCATTTGGGATCCAGGTCGATATAAAGAAGCACATCGTGATTAGGGGGTGATTGTCAGATAATCATGTGTCCTACACGTATTGGAATTGCAGTCCGAATAGATGTAGTGTCCAGGTAGTATACGTATATGTGTTAGACTAGGTTTTGGAGTAGTACACCGACTCCTAGTTGATTAGGTCCTAGTAGTGCATATATATATATATATATATATATATATATATATATATATATATATATATATATATGCACACACCTGGCCTTATAATCTTGCACCGCACAACACCGTGAGTTGAGCAATACAAGAAAGAAAGCAAGGCTTGACAAGAGCCTTTGGCGATCAAAGTTGTTTTGCGTGTGCGTGCGTGAGTATACTAGTTAGATCAAAAGAATCGATCGGCCTAGCAGTACGTGCATCTCGGCGGAAGTTATCGGGTACGTGCCAATTTCCTCGTCGGTGTCGTCGGAAAGTACTCGGCGGCAGGGGCCGTGCTAACAGTGTAGGATTGGGTGAAGTGTAGGCGTGTAGCTTGGATTGGATATAGTGTAGAAGTGTGCACCCTCCTGATGATTTGTGGATGTCCTGATCTTGTTCAGTAGCACACTACACTTTCAAGATTCAGTTAGATGATGAGTGATCGCCTAAGCTTCTTAAATTAGCTGCTCGGTGCTTTTCGTGTATAATCATCGTACCGGGTAGTGCGCCGTGCAATATGTTGGTGTCCACAGATTCCTAGTGCTGTGGGTGTGAGATCTCGTCCTCACTTCCTTAGATACTGCAGCGTAACAGATCAAAATCCTAGAAATTTTGCGGATAGAAGTTCAATTCCATGGATGTCTTGTAAAAAACTTTCCACAAATGTAGCCATTTCTTCACACTCTTGAAATGAAATGACTATTACATACACTTTCTTTCCCTCGGGATGGGAAAGAGAAGTTCAGTGATGATTATTGGCCGCTGTTATTTTAGCCAGGTAGGTGAGAAGGTGTCGATGTAAGCACAGAAGCTGCTAGCTCCGTGGTCCTGAAGTATGGGAATTTAAAGGGCTCCCAATAGTAGTAGTATTAGATTAGCACTACGAAGAAATCATGGTCATCGCCACTCTTGTGTCGTATGGCTGCGTATGGTTAGGATCGATTGTTGCACTTGCATTTCTTACTCACCGGCAATCTATTATATACTAATCTATTATATACTAAAAGTAAAATAAGTGGTTGTTTCAAGGCATCACGTTAAGCCACATCATTATAATTATTTTTAATGGTTAGATCTAGATTATACGGTGAGGATTTAACAAGAAGTTAATAGTTACGTAACCTACTTGACACGACTTATGGTTGAGAGATCACGAATTTTTCTTAACTAATTAAGCAGCAATCACTAGTGGAAAACGTGCTATCTGTCTCGGTTTTTAAATGCCTTTAGTCCCGGTTTCCAACCGGGACTACGAAATCGGGAATAAAGGCCTACCCCTTTAGTCCCAGTTCGGCCACAAACCGGGACTAAAGGCGCTCACGGGGAGCGTCGAGCGAGCGGGACCTTTAGTCCCGATTTGTAATACGAACCTGGACTAAAGATTTTTTTTTAATGTTTTTCTAAAAAAAATTATTGATTTTTTTCAATTTTTTTAAACTTTTGAATTGTTTGACTCGTTAATCTCTCACATCTCTCATTTTAACACTAATTATAATTAATCCTAGTTCAAATCGTACTTACGGTTAAACTTTCTGGCCGGTCACCCATCCTAGCACTACTCCAACCCTAGCACGCTTAACTTTTTCATTCCATCTCTTCCACCCAACGCGAAAGACCCTTATACCTTGTTGTCAACACTAGTATATCAATCATATTAACTCATATCAATATGGGACACGTTTTTATTTTTTGAAATTAAAAACAACTATTTTTAGTAAACAACAATAAATAAGTAATAATAATACTTAATTCTAATAAAAGTAAAAACTAATTAAATTGATATTTTATTCATTTTTTGCCATTTATTCATTTAATATGACATAAATAATATCTTCAAATATGTAAATCAAAATTCGACAAACAATATATCCATTATTATTAGAAAAATGCGAGGAATTCATATATGACATAAAAATACTAAAATAATTTAATTTATGAAATAATTTTTTTATTTTCGAATTTTAAAAATCCAAAATGGCCTAAGGATGTTGAAATCAAAGAGCTAATTTTTTTCTGCACGTTTTGATAGGTTGTACTTTTTTTACATCGTATGCAAAAGTTATGGCTATTTGAATTTTTCATAACATTTTTTTATAAATTATGTCGAAATTTATATTTGTTAATTTTCGTAACAACTAAATCACTTAATATAACTACAGTTTAAAGGATTTTATTTTTATAATTTTTTATAATTTTTCGGTATGATTTTGAATCTAGAAAAGACGATCTACAGAAAGATTTGTGCCTGTTTTACTGCCACGGCAGAACTTGACAAATTTTTTTGCCCACTTTCTTTAGTCCGGGTTGGTAACCTTTAGTCCCGGTTAGCGATACGAACCGGGACTAAAGGGGTTGACGCCGGCAGGAAGAGGGCCTACGCCTACGGGGCTATACGCCGACGGCATTTAGGTACTACGCCGACGGGACCTGGCCCTCGGTGTATTCAGCTTCTCCTGTAGTGGTGTAATATGATACTCAAGATGTGTATTCATTTTGCATAATATAGAAAATACATGTGACATGGTGTGTGCAAACCATCGAATGAAGATTAGGATAAGTTAGAGAATTTTTGAAAAAAATGATTTAAAAATCAATGTTGTTCCGGAGGACTTAGAGTCATACCATAGCTCTGAATACAGATGTATAAACATGTTAACGAATATGCCATGATTTTTTTTTAATAATGGGCAAAGTTTCGGAACATTCTAAAACGTTGCACATTGTGACAGTGGTGTGAGTGAATAAGAGGAAGAAACATTAGAACAAGATAACTGCCACTATTTAATTAACCTACCCATTAAGGAGGATATACCGTTTTGTTTTTAATTCAACTAGCATGGTGGCCCTCGCAAATGCGAGGGCATCACCTTTAGTTGATGTTTTTAGATAGGATAATTATCATTTACTGTGTCCATCTATAATTGATAGTAAAATACACAAATGGAGGAAAATAATACATTTTAGTCACCATACATGCTAAATAGATATCACATGAGCATAAATCATATTTAATCGTCTTTAATTCATAGGTGGATGATTATTAGGCTATTTACAAAAACACTACAGTAATGACCATATGAGTCATTTGTGTTGTGATGCGACTTAAGTGAAGACTATAAGCTAGCTGGCTTGTAGTTTCTGTGTGATGTTAGATGTGTATGTAAGGATAACATTCCGATTGGAAAATAGTTAAGATTTGCTTCAACAATGACCCTAGAATCCTTAGACCATTATGATCCAACATAAATAGTTTTTCTAATAAAGTAAAATAATAGTGTTTCCTTATTAAGATATAGGTAAACTATAGTTTTTGTTTTACTTTTTTAATCTCATATCTACCGACTTCACTTGATATCAATAAAAAATGTGAAATTTTAGAGAAGTTTACTTAAATTTTATATATAATACCATTTATTTTCCAACACATACAATATTATGATTTGATATTTTTAAAATCCCTCCATGCTAAGCTCAATTTTAAATGCCGACATTCAATGATCTCGCTCACTTTAGGTTGACATAGATATCATAGTTTTGACATCTTCACCAGTCATCATCATTCTTTCTACTTGATTGCGAATTGCAATGACGTGTCCAAATAAATTTGAAGGATAATAAACATGGAAACTTCATCAAAAACTATATAGATTTACATAAAATATTTTTAATCACATCATATGCAAATCGTGGATATAATTTTTTATGTCAAGCAACTTTTATTTTCTAGCTGACTATGAGTTGTATACATATTTTCTAAGATTTATAATCCTCATAGGCAATCATGATATCTCAATGGTTAATTCCAAGAATAAGTTGTAACCATGACTTCAAATTTATTTTTAATAAAACTGACAACATGTCTTGTTGGATTATGAAGAAAATATATACTATCGGTTGCATCTCTGGATAACAACCCTTTTTACCGTTGATAGCTACTCCATCTGTTTCAAAATGTAAGAACTTTTAGCTTTGTAAAATGAGTGTTTCTAGACCCCTTTTACTGTGTAGGTTCACTCTGAATCTAAACATTGAAAAGTTATAGATACACTCCTTTTATAAAGCTAAAACATCTTATATTTTGTAACGGAGGGAGTATCTAGCAGTATCATTGTCTTTCTTAAGGATTTTTCTACAAGCTTAATAACCGATTATCTCCCTCCATGCATAACTTTTGCTTGTATCACGATTTTATTATAATATGTTTTTGCTAGGCTATGAATGATAGTATCATGAAGCTCAAAGCCAATTGTGAAACTCTTGTCTAGTTTACCTTCCAATACTAAATTGTAAGCTTATAGGGAGAAATTCACCCACACCTTTGTTATATCGTCTCTATAAGGTATCGTGACCACAACCACTTTTGTTGTATATATATAGAATTTAAGGGATTCTATAAAAAATGAAATTATCAATTCCCTTTTCAACTTTAATCGTTCAAATTGTACAATCAAAGGATGATGTTTATATATGTCATTTAACTAAGCTCATGACATATTTGCTTGTGTATAGGTGAGTATAGTGTGATTAATTGTAAACCTGATACACTTTTGTCATACCAAATATTAACTATTAAAATCTATACACATTTATAAGACCTATCAGTTGTGATATGTTCAAGACATCAGGTGTACTTATGAAGATCTATAACTGTGATTTGGTTAAGTACAACTATGAAAATCCATTAACTATGATTTTTCAAAAAAATGATAATATGATTGTTTTTATATTCTTTACACATAGATATAAACATCGATTATTTGTGATCTACGAATAGAAAGAAGGCCAGCTACATTAACATAAACATGTTTTGATTCTTTGAGAACTCCACGGATGTCTCATTTACCTACTATGCATATTTTTATTTTCTACCATAATTTGATTGTGAAGTATACCCTTTTTCAATATATGGATAGTTCATATTGCAATGATGCATCAACAAAGTGTTTGATTTGTTTGATTTTTGAATACTAAGGCACTAATCTCCAAAATGTAGTTTGGGCTTCTTACCTTGTTTGGTCTTCACAACAATGTCTTGGTATTCGGATGACGTCCTAATAAATATCTTATGAATCCATCTAATTCGTGGTATTCTCGTATGGGACGTGCTTTGTGTAGTAGCCAATGGAATCAACGGTTCTCATTTATTGTCATTTCATGTTTTTCCTCGCCATATTGCCAATAGAGCGATACCTAGACAATCTTTCTTGCAAGAAGTATGGCTCTTGTTTCAAAAATGACTGGTATTACTCTATAAAATCAAATTTTCATATTACTCCCTCCTTACCATAATATAATGCATATAAGATTTGTTTTGAAATTCAAAAGTTATCAACTTGGACCAAGTTTATTGAGAAAACTATCTATATCTACAATACATATATATACCATACGAAAATATACATTATGATGAATTGAATGGTACTGATTAGGTATTCTAGATGTTGGTATTTTTCCTACATAATAGGTCAATCTTTACATTGACTTTTCAAAATTCTTATATGCACTACATATTGGCAAGGAGAGAGTATTGTTTTGAATCTTTGAGGTTAACTTAACTTCTACAACTTGCAATGCATGTATATTGTGTATTTGTTCATGGAATCAGTGATCCTCATCGTTTTTTCTAGGGATATTGCCGATAGAGCGACGGCTACGAAGGTGTGTCTTGGTCTAAGAACGTAAGATAGTACTACTTGTGGAATTCAACTTTTCATATTTTTTATAATGTATGAGGTTAATTTAACTTGGTGATAATTCTATATATACACATACAAATATGTCTACTTTCAGAGCGTGTATTTGCCAACCAGCAGGCTAAAACCGTGTCCCATGCGCGCGTAATGATAATAAGCAAGAACCAAAACATGTATATCACCTTTCGAGTTTTTTATCAGCAAGCTGTTCTGGAGTCGGCCTTTCATAGATATGCTGTGTTGGAGATTTTCTTCATCACCGATCAGCTTGAGTTTTTTTCTTGACGGGAAGATCAGAGCCGTATGCTCGAAGTCGGAACCGATACCACATAACAAAACGTTGTCAGATAAAGGCTAGTTAGACTTGTCCACCGTGTAAGGGCATGTATAGTGGTATCCAGTCAGCCGTCGGTAAGAGAGACCACCTAGGAAAATAAATGACGTGGAGGAGGGAGGAAATGAGAAACCGCTGAGTCCGTCTGTTGAGATATGTTGGAATTTTGGCCCAAATAGTCTAGCCCATTTTCCATTTCAATAATTCCTGAAAATCCTAGAGGCCCATGTGGCCCATCCATGCAAGGCAAGAGCTGGGACAAATGTTTAGTCCCACATTGCTAGTTGAGTGGAAGTTGGACCAGCTTATAAGGTGAGCTCTCCTACCACTTGGTAAAAGGATGAGAAGGAGAAGGAGAGAGTTCCACACGCGCGCTCCTCCTCCTCGTCGTCACGACGCGCGCGCGACACGGGTTGTGGGAATCTCGCCGAGCCGAGCTTTATTTTGCCACGCATGAATGGTATATGAACAGATGTACAGAAGCTGAAACGTTCGCTTCATCTACCGTCCATTAGTTTCATCTTCTGCGCAGTCTGTCTACCTTCCCCTCTGTGCCTATAAGAGAGAGAGGTCGCGCCTCCTCTCGCCTCCTCTCAGTTACACTACCACACATCCCTTGCGCCTCCAGTTCTAGAGCACTGCGCTACAAGGACTTCTTCCCCGACATCAGCACTCTCTTCCTCGACGACATGGCCAACGACGGTTCCAACGCCGGCGGTTCCACTTCTGCTACTGCCGTGTACATCTTCTGTCTCAATCTTCTTCTGATCATATCCAAAGTTTTATGCCTTGCAGTTTGTTTGGCTACATGCCTTAATATGTTTTCGCTATTTCACATGATTAGTTTTTTGCCTACTATTCTAAGCATGTTTTATCTAGCGTTTATTATAGATAATTCACTTGGTAAATTGCTCTATTACTCAACAATCCAAAAACCTTATTTCAGGCAATTTTCCCCAAGTGGCTTTGTTGCTTCTATGAAGCCACCTCTGGTTTCAGACCATGAGCTGCTATAACGCCATCTATGGCGCACCTGAGGGGGAACTTAATCCCGCTCAGGAAGAGGCGTTCCAAAAACTTGATACCACTTTCAAGGCTGCCTTGATCAGCATCCTTGGCGACAATATTGTCGATTCATATCTGTCATTTAGCAATGGCAAATATATGTGGGATGCGCTCGAGAGAAAATTTGGAGTATCTGATGCTGGCAGTGAACTGTATGTCATGGAACAATTCTATGACTATAAGATGATTGATGACCGCTCCATTGTGGAGCAGGCTCATGAGATACAGTCACTTGCCAGGGAGCTTGAGCACTTCACTTGTGTGTTACCGGACAAGTTTGTTGCCGGAGGCATCATTGCCAAACTTCCCCAGTCATGGAGGAATTTTGCTACTTCTCTGAAGCACAAGAGACAAGAGTTCTCCGTGACGGATCTCATTGGGACTCTTGATGTGGAAGAGAAGGCGAGAGCAAAAGACACACGTGCTCGAGGTACCGAGGGAGGTTCTAATGCCATCCTGGTACAGAAAAGGAACTTCCAGCCTCACAAGTTCAAGAACAAAGGCAAGTTTGATGACAAAGGAAAGTTCGATGGAAAGAACAAGGCCTCACAGTCCACCAGCTTCAAGAAGAAGACTGATAAGAGGAAAGGTGCTTGTCATGTGTGCGGTGATCCTAATCATTGGGCTCCTGCTTGTCCCAACCGTTTTGACAAGCGCCAGCATGGGAAGAGCAGCAAGACTGCTAATGTTGTCATGGGCGACGTTGAGATGAAAGATGTTGGGTATGATATATTACCTACTGTTCTTTCATTATGTCATTCTCCTGATTGGTGGATTGACACGGGCGCTAATGTACATGTCTATTCTGATATTTCCATGTTTTCTTCATATCAGGTTAGAGGGACTCAAACCGTGCTGATGGGGAACGGCTCGCATGCTTCTGTTCATGGTGTTGGTACGGTCGATCTGAAGTTCACTTCGGGAAAGACTGTGCGCCTGAAGAACGTGCATCATGTTTCCTCAATAAATAAAAATCTTGTTAGCGGATCTCTTCTGTGTCGAGATGGCTATAAGATTGTATTCGAGTCCAATAAATTTGTAATTTCGAAGTATGGAACCTTTATTGGTAAAGGCTATGAATGCAGAGGCTTGTTCCGCTTATCTCTGTCAGACATTTGTAATAAAGTTGTCAATCATATTTACACAAATTTTGAATCAAATGTCTGGCACTCTCGTCTTTGTCATATTAATTTTGGTTGTATGACGCGGCTAGCCAAAATGAATTTAATCCCTGATTTCTCAACTGTTAAGGGATCTAAGTGCCAAGTCTGCGTGCAAGCTAAACAACCTCGCAAGTCACATAAGACTGCAGAAGTGAGAAATTTAACACCGCTAGAGCTCATACATTCTGATCTTTGTGAGATGAATGGTGTGTTGACAAAAGGTGGAAAGAAATATTTCATGACTTTGATCGATGACTCTACGAGATATTGTCATGTGTATCTTCTGAAGTCAAAAGATGAGGCTTTGAGTTTCTTCAAAATCTATAAAGCTGAGGCAGAAAATCAACTTGATCGAAAGATTAAGAGGCTTAGGTCTGATCGTGGTGGAGAGTATTTTTCCAACGAGTTTGATTCCTTTTGTGCGGAACATGGCATAATTCATGAGAGGACGCCTTCCTACTCACCCCAGTCAAATGGAGTAGCCGAAAGAAAGAACCGTACTCTAACAGATTTGGTTAACGCCATGTTAGACACATCAGGTCTTTCTAAGGAATGGTGGGGGGAGGCACTATTGACCGCGTGTCATGTACTAAACCGAGTTCCCACAAAGAACAAAGAAATTACTCCATTCGAAGAATGGGAGAAGAAAAGACTAAAACTCTCTTAGTTACGTACTTGGGGTTGTTTGGCAAAGGTTAATGTACCAATCCCCAAGAAGCGCAAGCTTGGACCAAAAACCATTAATTGTGTTTTTCTGGGCTATGCTTTTCATAGCATTGGTTATAGATTCTTGATAGTAAAATCTAAAGTACCTGACATTCATGTCGGTACAATCATGGAGTCGACTGATGCGACTTTCTTTGAGGATATCTTTCCAATGAAGGATAAACCTAACTCATCAAATCCGGAGATACCTAGTTCATATAATCAGGAATTTGTTATATTCTCTGAACCTATCATTCCGATTGAACACTCTAAAATTTCTAAGGAGGATGATAATGAAATTCCTAAAAGGAGCAAGAGACAAAGGACTGCAAAGTCTTTTGGTGATGATTTCATTGTGTACCTTGTGGATGACACTCCCACTTCCATTTCAGAAGATTATGCATCTCCTGATGCTGACTACTGGAAGTAAGCTGTTCATAGTGAGATGAATTCCATCTTAGCTAATGAAACATGGGAGATCACTGATCATCCTTATGGGTGCAAACCTGTAGGATGTAAATGGGTGTTCAAGAAGAAACTAAGGCCTGATGGTACTATTGAGAAGTACAAGGCAAGGCTGGTGGCCAAGGGTTATACCCAAAAAGAAGGTGAAGACTTCTTTGACACTTACTCACCTGTAGCAAGGTTTACCACCATTCGAGTACTACTTTCTCTGGCTGCCTCACACGGTCTTCTCGTTCATCAAATGGACGTTAAGACGGCTTTCCTAAATGGAGAGTTGGATGAGGAAATTTATATGGATCAACCAAATGGTTTTGTATTAAATGGTCAAGAAAGAAAAGTGTGCAAGCTACTGAAGTCTTTGTATGGTCTTAAACAAGCACCTAAGCAGTGGCACGAAAATTTTGATAAAACCTTAACCGCTGCAGGCTTTGTTGTAAACAAAGCTGACAAGTGCGTATACTATCGCCATGGTGGGGGTGAGGGAGTCATCCTTTGTTTGTATGTTGATGACATACTGATTTTCGGAACCAACCTTAATGCAATTAAGGAGGTCAAAGATTTCTTATCTCGTTCTTTTGAGATGAAGGATCTGGGAGTAGCTGATGTCATCCTGAACATCAAGCTATTGAGAGATGATGATGGTGAGATTACACTGCTTCAGTCCCACTATGTGGAAAAGATCTTGAGTCGTTTCGGGTATAGCGACGTCAATTTTTCTCCTACACCGTATGATCCTAGTGTGTTGCTTCGAAAGAATCGAGGAAATGCTAGGGATCAACTAAGATACTCTCAAATCATTGGCTCGCTTATGTATTTAGCTAGTGCCACAAGGCCTGACATCGCCTTTGCTGTAAGCAAACTCAGTCGATTTGTTTCAAATCCAGGAGATGATCACTGGCATGCTCTTGAGAGAGTTATGCGATATTTAAAAGGCACTGCGAGCTATGGCGTACATTATACCGGGTACCCGAGGGTACTAGAGGGTTATAGTGATTCAAATTGGATATCTGATGCTGACGAGATAAAGGCCACAAGTGGATATGTTTTCACACTTGGTGGTGGCGCTGTTTCTTGGAAGTCTTGCAAGCAGACCATCTTAACGAGGTCAACTATGGAAGCAGAACTCACAGCACTAGACACGGCCACTGTTGAAGCAGAGTGGCTTCGTGAACTCTTGATGGACTTACCTGTGGTTGAAAAACCTATACCCGCAATTCCAATGAACTGTGATAATCAAACTGTGATTATTAAGGTGAACAGCTCTAAGGATAATATGAAGTCCTCAAGACATGTGAAGAGGAGACTAAAATCTGTTAGGAAAATGAGAAACTCCGGAGTTATTGCATTGGATTATATCCAAACATCTAAGAACCTGGCAGATCCCTTCACAAAGGGACTATCACGCAATGTGATAGAAAATGCATCAAAGGAGATGGGTATGAGACCCACACTATGAGTTTTTCCACAGTGGTAAACCACTCTATGTGATCGGAGATCCCGTGAATTAGAATTGGGAGACAAGTTGTTGGTTAGCTGAGAGGAAAGTATCCCTACTTTAATAAACACCACTCCATAAAGATGCAATACTTTCCTATTCTGCATGGCAGGTTGATTTATTATCTTAATATGTTCTAAGTGGCTTATCCTAAGCAAAGATGTTGTCCTGCAGAACATCTTTTGAAGAACACACATATATGAGTCTGACTGTTAAAACGTCGCAGTCTATGGGAGTAGGGTGCTCTCTAATAAACTCATGAAAGGTCATGGAGTATGGCGTATAAGCTCCACCCGCGGGGAAGTCCCACGGTAGCCCAGTATCGGTCAAGATTTCGTGTGAAGCTAGATTGCAGCAAACTTGCAGTTCAAGGCATAGTCCACTGTACAAGTCGCAACCTAGTGTAGCATAGAATTCTAGGCGGAAGTTCAACTTAACAGTCTCCACTATAGTACCGATATATAAACAGTGTTTTGGAACCAAAGGCAAATTACATGTGCCTCTGGGATCTGGTGGGGGATTGTTGGAATTTTGGCCCAAATAGTCTAGCCCATTTTCCATTTCAATAATTCCTGAAAATCCTAGAGGCCCATGTGGCCCATTCATGCAAGACAAGAGCTGGGACAATGTTTAGTCCCACATTGCTAGTTGAGTGGAAGTTGGACCAGCTTATAAGGTGAGCTCTCCTACCACCTGGTAAAAGGATGAGAAGGAGAAGGAGAGAGTTCCACACGCGCGCTCCTCCTCCTCCTCGCTCGCCTCGCCTCGCCACGCCTCTCCTCGCCTCGCCTCGTCACATCACGACGCACGCGCGCCGGTTTGCGGGTTGCGGGTTGCGGGAATCTCGCCGAGCCGAGATTTATTCAGTCTGTCTACCTTCCCCTCTGTGCCTATAAGAGAGAGAGGTCGCGCCTCCTCTCAGTTACACTACCACACATCCCTTGCGCCTCCAGTTCCAGAGCACTGCGCTACCTCCATCTTCCCCATCACGTCTTGCGGCGTGCACCGCGAGCCGGGACAGTAGGCCTCCGAGACCCCGCTGCTTCGAGTCCTGTACGGGAGAAGGGCGATAAGGTTTTTGGGGAGCGCTATCAGCGCGACTACTGGCTTCGTCACGGACTCCCTCACAGATAGCGACGTCTTCCCCGACGAGGACTTCTTCCCCGACATCAGCACTCTCTTCCTCGACGACATGGCCAACGACGGTTCCAACGCCGGCGGTTCCACTTCTGCCACTGCCGTGTATATCTTCTGTCTCAATCTTTTTCTGATCATATCCAAAGTTTTATGCCTTGCAGTTTGTTTGGCTACATGGCTTAATATGTTTTCGCTATTTCACATGATTAGTTTTTTGCCTACTATTCTAATCATGTTTTATTTAGCGTTTATTATAGATAATTCACTTGGTAAATTGCTCTATTACTCGACAAGATACAGACAGTCTGATCCCGTCCAAATCGCTCCTTACCGACGGCTTCGTTCCCGTTGTATGGAAGTCGTCTGTATACCAGCACATCCAATTCATTTTCTCCTTTTTATCTTCATGGAGTTTCTATACCAATCCTCTGGACGTCGGTAGCGTGACCTGACCACATGGAGGTGGTGGTGGCGCTCAGCCGGGGAGCAGATTGTCGATGCCGGCGCGCGGCGGCGCGAACCTGTGGGCGATGTACTGGAGCGAGGTGAAGGATACGCGCGATGGAGATTCCCGGCGTGAGCTGAGACTTGCAGAGGGCGAGCAGATGCAACTCGCGAACTTGATAGATCGATTAATCAAGTCAGCTTTTGATGGAAGCATGCAAAGAATTGGGATCATTTGTTTTTATGCTCTTTGTCTTTTTCCTTTTTTCTTTCGTTCATTCTTGCCGCCGGCGTACAGCTCTAGCCGCCGGCGTCGCATGAACCAAATTCGGCTTTCGTCTATGCTTGCTGGACCTCACTCTACACGCATCACTAGCTTGGTTGTTTTCTAGTTTAGAATCATCTGTTTTGTCGAATTTCGAAAACTGAATTAGCTCTAAAGCTATGGCTAAATCTTACATACGACCAAAACGACAGCCCAATTTATTTGCTGTCTTTAGGGCCATCTACAGTTGACATGGACGTTTGTTACAGACGGCCACCGTCTAGACCACTGTACATGCCCTAAAGGTGTTGTCTGGCTCCTTGTTTTTAATTAATCACCGATCAGCTTGCTTTTTTTTTTCTTTTTGACGGAAGATGAGGCAGTATCCCGTACGTACGTGCCCGATGAGGTGGCTCCATATATTTTTGTTTTTACTTGCGGCTCCATATAGTTGACGATTTGGACGTGTGTTTTATATACTCCCTCATATGTGACACAGGTGAATTGTTTTACGTAACCTTTTCTATTTTTAAATCGTAATCATAAATTGCGGATCTAACGGTTAATATAAAGATTATGTGGATCAACCATGTGCCTCGAAAGACACTCTTATATTGCTTTTAGTATATAACTAGCAAGGTGGCCCTCGCAATGCGAGGGCATCATCTTAACTAAAGTGTCGAAGCTGTTAATTGTTGATCTTGTATTAATGTCGACATTTTTTCCTCCTATTTTACCCACCTTCATTGCAAAATACACAATGAATTCATATATGGATACACATTTATGAATGTTTTCATATAGTTTTACTATAACAACTCTTGTTATTTGAAATAACTTACAAAGGACTATTTAATAAAAAACATTTACGAACCAAAATGAAGGACATTGGGGACAAACTTTAGACATGTAAACAGAGACATCATTAACACATGGATGATAATTCGTTATACACATCTTTGATACCTTCATGCAAACTGACTATTATTTACCGGATATTTCCTTCACCAAAGATGGCGCATATTACTTGACTATTGCACATTAAGGACTATGAAAACCAAAACAACCCAATGTAGAGGCTCAAAAGTTTAGTGTTCACATATTCTGATGATGGCACATGGTGGGAAAAAGGCACCCAAGATAATATATTATATAGAGAGGTAATTCTTAATGTAGAGAACAAACCTGGCTGAACATTTTTGTTCCATGAAGCCAAATAAAGAAGTAAAGAAAATAGTTAAAAAATGCTACAATCAAAATCATTTTCCAATACTGTGATGAATCAACCTATGCGAATCTATTATGTATTAATTTGTTAAGGATGTCCAAACCATGTTCATATAACCATAAACTCAACAACACAATAAACATGTGAAGTTGTGCCGGGTGAAAACCGGTGATTACAAAGAACCGGAACATTCACATGCTTATTTATATTGGAATCCCATAGTCTCACAAATATTGGTATAGGTCTAAGGCTCTAGGCATAATAAACCATCCACTAATATCACCTACCGATGAACACGTAAAACAACAGAACATGTAGAAATGGATAACATACATATCACAAATATTTAAAAGTTATGTCAAATACATCTAATATGGTCTCGTAAATACAAATTGGAAGTATTTGTCCTAAATGTGAGTATTGCTAGACTAAAGTGTAGTGTTGCAAGAATAGGAGGGGTGCGGCAAAGTCTGAGATTCCTGGCAGGGAAACTCTAATTATGATTATTTCCTTTGTTATGAAAAAATATTTGAATCCTTCTAGAGTAATAAATAAACAAAATGTATATATGAGAATAAATATAGCTAATAAAGCATAATCTCGTGATTCTGTTTTATAATGTTATTATTTAAGAAAATCGGAAGTGTATATCTTTTACCAAGTTTATAGTAAAATACAAACTTCACAACTAATTAAAAAACATGAAAATATATCCGTGATGAATCCAATCATCATAATTCAAATGTAGACGTTGACGATTTTGTCTTGAAATTCGGTGAGTAAAGTTTCAATTTTAGAAAAGGCTAATACACCTAATAAAAAGGAACAGATGGAGTATATATGGCTATACATGAGGCAATAAATTTGAGCTATGAAAAAACAAAGCAAGCAACTATACTTTAGAGATTCAGTCTACACATCGACCATACTCAGAACATACGAAAGGACCAGATATGATGCTGAACGCACATGCTATGTATCGAACACTACAATTATCATATATCAATAGGAATTTATGCGTTCTTCAGCACCATATGGTAACCTCACAAGACAGTACGGGGATGCTTTCTTAAATATTTTAGAATGTAAATAAAGGTTTTATATGTATAACCATTTATTAAAAACACATAAAAATAGTGATTATACACTATTATTGGATGGCATATTACATATAAAATTAAGACATGTATTCTACTACCGAGAGCAATATCGAATTTGATGCTATATGAAAAGGTTTTAAATTTAAGCCATAATTTTATCATCACCAGCGAAGCTCAGATTGTATTGGTAATTTTATCCGGCACACCAACTAAGATCATGCATAGAAAGGTATATCTTCCCATTAAATGGGTGCTAGAGCACACAAAAAAAGATAGAGATGCAGTCACTTGTTATTCTAGAAAATAATCTTTACAAAAAAACTAAAATATTTTTTAAGAGCCGCTAGATACATCTATAAATTCTATGATTGATGAAACAGCTAGCAAACTTTTGATAAAGGTGGCAAACAAAATTCAAAAAAGTAATAAGTTTGCATATTAGAGAACACACGACCATCGACCATCTATGAAGAAGAGACTGAATGGCAACCTACACTCTGAATGTGAAGAAACAAAGTGGTAATATTAGGAAATGAACTGATGCAAGAGGATATACGGAAGTTAGACAAAGAGAAAACATACTATTTACATGATATTGCTAATCGGCAGTGGAATGCCTTTTCAGACAATTCTCTTAGAAACTTTATTGAAGTGCCCTGTTCTCATTCTTCATGGAAAAGATATATCTGATTTTGGTCTCTATCCTCCAAACAAAGACCACATCAGTTCTTCCAGAAAGTAGTACTGCATAATATAAGAATAAACTTTTGGATTAACTTCTCGTAAGGAGAAAATCAGCAGTTCAACACGTGATTTGTACAGACAGAGAATATAAACCTTGGTATTGCTTTAATTTTTACCCCACCTACCTTCCACGTGACCAGCTGCCCTAGGAACAGAGCCAGGTCGAACCTCCAAATTTGTTCGTTGGGCTGCAAAATCACTTTCGTATGCACCATATTTAATCTCATGCAGATCATCTGTCTTTTTTCCTGATATTGCAACTTTTGATCATGGAAAGACCCATGGAACGTCCGAGCACAGTGGCCGCCATCAAACAGCAGCGCATCAGATGAACCGGTTCAACACAATCTTCTGTTCTCAATCTTAGAGCACCTTGACCCAAATTGCAGGAAAACAAAAAAAAAATCAATGGATTTTAGCTAAGGAGAAATTAGTACATGTACTACTCGTTGTATGGATGCACAGTCTCGTTGGGCGCCTGTGCCCGGATGGCTGTACGACCGCACTTCATCTCGTGGCCGCGGACACCAGCAGCCGCAAACCCTTGGTCGCAAGATGCTCCTCATCTCCTAGATCCGCGCCGTGTGAAATTGCAGGTTTCGTCCGTCAATCTCACGGTGGTCTAGAATTTTATGGCGGCGGCCATTGAGTGTTCGCCTCAGAGATCTGCTACCGGCCGGCGATGTCAACGGACCGGAACTAACAATACTGATGTAGGGAAAGAATACTGGCGGCGCTACCTAGGGCTACGATGCCAAAAAATCCCTGTCAGGTGAAACTCCAAGAAGTAATTGACGACAACTTTTGGCACGTGAGGTTCTTTCCGTGCAGGCACTCCTAATAATTAAATCATGGCCTTAATTTGTAGATCCAATGGTCAATATAATTCAGGTGATGTGGATCAACCTAGCGCCTCGAAAAACACCCTTATATTGCTTTTAGTATATAATACATAGATTTACGGTGAAACTATTTTCTCAAAATACGTATTTATCCTATAATCTGGAATGGAGGAAGTATCCGCCCTTGCTCATTCCTTGGCAGGTGAACTCATAAATCACGACCCTTGAGGCCTTGACTGGTCCACCAATCTTCACCTTTTGTGAGAATAATGTTTTGCCCTTATACATACCGACTCATCTTTTTTTTCGGCTGACATACCGACTCATCTTTACCAAATTGGATAGCACGTTAAAATAGGTGGGTATTAACATGAGCGGGGAAGTACTGGACGGATAAAAGGTCACATGAGAATTGGAGACATCGGGATGGTAGGAAACCGTGGTTGTGGGAAATGCAGGCATCGTCGTCCAGAATGTGTTGCACGGATCTTGTGATACATGCCTCCTAGTGCCAATGGACTAACCATACGAAAGGTTGCCTCACGCTTATCATGGATGACATGTCCGACAATCGTAGTGATAATGCGTGATCGGATGTCGCGGGCATTTCTCCAAGTGGCAAGACAGCACCGGTGGATGCCGCGCCTTCCACGCGCAACTGCTCACCGACCGGTGGTTCGCCGAGTTGCACAACGTGAATGACACACAATTTCCTAGAGCACAGAGTGCAGGATCTGCAATATCGAGTTTGGGTGGGAGTGCTCAACACCGAGTTCAACACCGAATTCTTTGCGAGGGCTCTTCGTTTGAGATGGCCATGATTAGAATGGATGGATCCGGAGAAAATTTAAGTGGGCTTGGGCAATCCATGCAACGAGACGGATATGGACCTCTTTTATCCTTCCACTACTATTGTGCTCGGAAATGGAGAGAAGACCCCTTTTTAGGACACGCCTTGGCTCAATGGCCGTACGCCCAAAGACATCGCACGCCTTGTCTACATGGCTTCATCAAGGAAGAAATGGAGCATCAAACAAGCCCTCAACGAGAAAGCTTGGACCAAGAAAATCTAAATGGATGGAAATCTATCTATGGAGCACATTAGGCAATTCGTTTCCCTTTGGTCCCTTCTTCGGCAAGTGCATCTTAGAGAGGACGCCATGGATGAGATCTCTTGGTCTCTCACCGAAAATGGAAAATACACCGCAAAATCCGTCTACCGAGCTCAATTATTGGGTGCAACCTCCTCGCCCACTAGCTCTACTATTTGGAAGATTTGGGCCCTTCCGAAAGTCAAGTTCTTTGCATGGCTCGCAATCCAAAATAGACTTTGGATGGCCCACCATCTTGAGAAGAGAGAATAGGTAAATTTTGGAGCGTGCCCTATTTGCAAACAAACAACGGAGTCGATGGACCATTTTTTTTTCATTAATAGATATACGATAAGACTCTGTGGGCTAATCATAAATTGGCTCCGGCTACATGGTCTTGATCCAACTACTTGGGCGACTCAACTGCTCAATTGTCGCCTCGTGGGTCGCGTGGAGTTTGTCGGTGGTCCACTTTTATTTGCAGTTAAGTACACTACGGCACACAGGCTCTTTGCCGTGTGGGAAAAATACACGGCAAAGCCCCCCGGAACTCGGCAAAGGCTTTGCCGTGTGCATGCACACGGCAAAAGCCACACGGCAACGGCAGCCACGGCAAAGGCTCTTTGCCGTGTGTCTTTGCGCCCGGAACACGGCAAAGCCTTTGCCGTGTGTTTACTGCATCCACACGGCAAAGTAAAGTACTTGACGGTTCCGTCCGTCTAACGGAGCCGACACATCTTTGCCGTGTTCCTCCTTTGCCGTGTGTGATGACTCTTTACTGTGTGTTCTTTCTTCGCCGTGTGCCTCCTCTTTGCCGTGTCCCAGGTCTTTGCCGTGTGCCTCAACCTTTGCCGTGTGCCTCCTCTTTGCCGTGTGCCTCAACCTTTGCCGTGTGCATTGTTGTTGCCGTGTGTGTGCTCTTTCCCGTGTGCTCATTAGGGGTGACACACGGCAACGTTCATTCCTTTGCCGTGTGCCCGTGGGGGGACACACGGCAACGTTCTCTCCTTTGCCGTGTGTCTACTACGCACTACACACGGCAAAGGCCCTGTGACATTGCCCAGGGGCGCACAGGTGGCTCACACGTGGCTTCTTTGCCGTGTGTATACACACGGCAAAGTGACCATTTGGCACTTTGCCGTGTGTATACACACGGCAAAGGGGCTGTTATTTTTCAATTTTTTTCCTGTTTCCAGTCATTTCCTGCAATTCAAAACATAATATATATATATATGATCTACAGATCATCAACAACAATAATATACTCATCAACAACAATAATATACTCATCAACAACAACAATATAATCATCACCAACACCAAAATGCATCATCAACACTAGCAAACATCATCACCACGAAAGCAAGAGATTACACAAATATTACAATTGTCAAATGCTAGTGTTTATTCTTGCCACAAGTGTCAAATACTACCAAGTTCATAACCAACAAGTTATAAGACCTAAACTAGACAAATATTACAAGATCATCAACTCCGAGTGCTCCACAAGCTCATGCTCCATCGTGAGATCCTACAAGTTCAAGACAAGCACATAAATATGAGAAGTAAAATCATCAATATGTACAAGTTTCTAGGCAAGTTGATGGAAATGGAAATAACATGGGATTTTGACGAGTCTCATGGCAAATTACATCAATATGACAAGTAAAATCACGAATATCTACAAGTCCCATGGCAAGTCTTGAATTTCTATAAGTGTCATGGCAAGGCTAAAATTTCTACAAGTGTCATAGCATGGCTAAAATTTTGACAATGGCATAGAATTATCTACAAGTGTCATGGAATTGCTAAATTTGCTATAAGTATCATGGCAAGGCTAAATTTCCTACAAGTGTCATGGAATTTCTAAATTTTCTATAAGTATCATGACAAGGCTAAAATTTCTACAAGTGTCATATCATGGCTAAAATTTCTACAAATGCGATGGCATGGATAAATTTGACAAGTATAAGAAAACAAACCTGGAGGACTCTGATTCAGCCTCCGGACGACCGATGGATTGTTGACGGTGAAAGACGGCGGCGCCTGGTTGTTCGATCCACCGGCGGACCCACCAGGCGGCGGCATCGCATCGTCCATCTGCAGCATTGGAAATTGTGAGCATTAGACAATAAGGCAAGATTGAAAATTGCGAGCATTGGACAATAAGACACTTGATCACTTACCCACGAGAAGGCAAAAGGAGGAGTGGGAAGAGTCCCTGGTTGAGAATTGATGAGCATTTGCTGTGTCATCCACCGCATCATCTGCCCCTGTTGCTCCAGCAACCCCTGCTGATGGGCCATCTGCTGCTCCAGCTGCTGCTGCCGCTGCTCGGCCGCCTCTCTGCGTGCCCTATCAGCGGCCATCTCCTCCTGCGTCGTGTCGCCACGATTAGATGAACATTGCAACACAAAACATGTAGTAAAACATAGATGACCGAGGAAGAACATACCCGTAACTGCTCGAGAGCTACAACCGAAGGCCGTGGGCGGGTCTCTATAGCAGGCTGGTCGCTCGTCCTACCACGCCGGACCTGGCGCATAGATGGGATGGTCTTAGGGTCGACGGACCCGTGACCGATCCATAGGCGACCATTCTTCTGGCCTTCTCCCGCCAGCACGGCGACCTCGGGGTCGAAGGGGGCGGTCTCAGGGTTAGAATCTTCTCCATGCACCTCCTTGTACTTCTCAGGGTACTTCTCACCCCGGAGCCTGGCTCCCTCGTTCATCCATAGGCTCCCGTTCCTAGGCTCATCTAACGTGCGTGTCTTCTTCCAAACGGCAAACACGGACGGCTCTTGACCTGTCTTTATTTTCTGCACAAAAGAGCACGAAGTTAAGTGAAGGGGGACTCCAAAGGGCGAAGTAAAGAATAAAATTACAAGCAAGAACAAATAAAGCATTTTCTCACCTCTTTTTGCCTAAGAAGGGCGAGGGGGATGCTGCCTTGGCGGTGTGATCCACCCCCCATCTCCTCTCGCCGCTTCTTTGCATCGGCGTGTTTCTGGAGGTAATTGGGGTGTGTCCACCACGCTACCATTGCCGTGAAGCACCGCTCGTCATTACCCACGAACTGAGGAGGGTTCTACTTCCACAAGACACACGTATTAGTACAATAGAAAATAGAATAAGGTCAAGAAATCAATAAAACAAAAATGCAACTACCTGCAGGTACTGCCACGGCTCGAAGAGCATCTCCCGGGCTTGGCTCTTGTTCATCCAAATCTTGCGATCGCCGAACCAGTTGCGAACGCAGTTCACGCGTGCCTCGTAGTGCATGTCTTGCACCTTCCTCTTGGCAAGCTCGTGAACAATCATCAAACACTCCCTTTTGCGCGTCCTGTCCATGTCGAAGAACTTCTACAAGTATGCACATAGGGAAAAAAGGGGGGTCAAAGGCGATTGAATTATGACAAGCCACGAGTTCAAGTGTATTTCATCCTCAAGGCGATTGAATTATGACAATTAAAACAAACTTACCCAGAACAAAACCTGAACCTTCTCCGCGATGGTGGTGTACTTTTTGTCGGGATCTTCGGCATAGTGATAATGCTTCCAAGTCCAAACCACATCCTTTGAACCATTTGGGAGAGTGACAATCCCAGGAAAATACTTTCTAACCAAGGCTCCAAGGATGCTTGAGTAGCCACGATATGGCTTGATCCCATCCTCATATAAAAAGGCACTGCAAAATGAAAAGGACAAGGTCAGTATGTGATAAAAATTACAATGTATGGTTTAGGGTCAAATCATGTACCTCGACCCAGCGGGCACGAGTACCTTGTCCGCATAGGGATAAGGTAGGTCAGGGAGTCTCGAAACCCCACGCCGATATGGAGCCTTCTCCCGTGGCACCAGGCTTGGGTCCATGGCCGCGTACTCCTGAAGGTACTCCGTCTCATCCTCCGGAGGCGCCCACCTCAAGGACGTGTCAACCTCGTAGGGTAAAGACCCCAACCCCTCATCCTCATCCTCCTGCTGCTCCTGCTCCTCCTCGTCAGAATCCGAGTGCGTCCCCTCATCCTCCTGATGCCGAACTGGCTCCTCCTCCTCCTCGTCGTCCTCCCCCTCCTTCTCCTGCTCCTGCTCCTGCTCCTGCTCCTGCTCCTACTCGTCCTCCTCGAAGACCGGAGGGGGACTAGGAGTCCTCGCACGCCTCCCACGCCCTCGCCGCTGTGAAGTGCGCGGTGGAGCACTAGCAGTAGCACTAGTAGGCTGCTTCCCCCTGACATCTTTTGAACCACCAGTCACCAGTTTTGCCAAGCTTTTCAGCTTTCTTGTAACTCCCTTTCCCCCCGGCATCTTTCAATCACCTGCAAAACAGAGTGAAAAGAGTAGTTTATTAGTACACATCAGTGACACAAGATTCATAACAGTACAATAATACTCAAGTTTTAAACACACACTATATTCGTATCGGCAAAGACGAAAGAAGAGAAATACTTCCATGATCCATATAGCATGGGTATGATACGCGGCAAGCCAAGGAAAGGATTCGGTCTCCACGGCAACGACTCCTCGAAAGGAATCGTTGTCGTGGATCGAGAATCCTTTCCTGGGCTTGCCACCGTCACATCCCCATGCTATATGAATCTCGAAAATACCTGTCCTCTCTCGACTTGGGGGATACGAGATGAAGCCTTCCTTGTGTTTCTCCAAAGACGAAAGGAAAGAAACCATTTCACGATTCATATAACAATGTCGCCCATGTTATACGAATAGTGAAGTAATGTCTTTCCTTTCGACTTTAGGGCTATCTAATATATTCCATTTAAGTCACGCTAGCTAATCTATATTCGTATCGGCAAAGACGAAAGAAGAGAAATACTTCCATTATCCATATAGCATGGGTATGATACGCGGCAAGCCAAGGAAAGGATTCGGTCTCCACGGCAACGACTCCTCGAAAGGAATCGTTGTCGTGGATCGATAATCCTTTCCTGGGCCTGCCACCGTCACATCCCCATGCTATATGAATCTCGAAAATACCTGTCCTCTCTCGACTTTGGGGATACGAGTTCTTACAAATACAAAGACAAAAGGAAAGAAATTTTATTACATAGAATAGAGTTCTTACAAATACAAAGACAAAAGGAAAGAAATTTTATTACATAGCCCGGCGGGATTACATAGCAAACACTACTACAAAGATTATTACTACTACATGCATGGATCAGAATCCTGAGTCGGGATTATGAATTGGACGAGAGGTTTCGTCATCGCTATCATTTTCCGGCCACCAATAATCATCCACGAAACCTGGAGGTGGTCCCTGTGGATCGTTCACGTCAAGGCCTGCATGGAACGCCTCGAGCAAACTCACATCTTGTTGGTTGTGAACCTCCTCAGCTTCATCTTGCGCAGTGTCTTCCTCCTCAGCTTCTTCTTGCTCATCGTCTACGACCATGTCACCATCGGCGGACAAGTCGATAGTGAATTGCCCGGGGAGCCCTTCTTCTTGATAAAACTGGCCATCATTTGTTGAGGGGTCTAGGCGGCGGTAATCATCCTTGTTTGGCAAGGGCGGCCTATTGCGTGTCGGTACCGTCATCACAACATCCCAGTCCTGTAGACGTTTTGTCGGGTTTTGGCATGGGTACGGAAGATAGAATACTTGGAAGGCCTGAGTAGCCAAAATGTAAACATCATCTCCCGCATAAACGGAGTTTCTCTTAACTTCGACCAGTCCAATTTCAGGATCCCGTTTCACCTTATGTGGGTCAAACCAATGACATTTGAATACAACGGGATTTAGCCCTTTGCCAAAACCGTAATTCAGCTCATATATACCCTCGACTCTTCCATAGTACTGGAGGCCATCTGAGCCTTCACAAAAGACCCCGCTATTTGTTGTCTTCCGGTTGGGCCGGCTAGTTGTGTATTCATGGGTATGGAAGCGATACCCATTCACGTCATAAGCATTGAACGTGTCGACTGAATGGTTAAAGCCCCTGGCAATATTTCTTAGCTCGGGTTGCATCTCTTTGTCAGTTCTTGCCTACAAGTTAGAACGAGAAGTTTAGCATAAGAAGTTTATCACAAGAAGTGTAGCACAACAAGTTGGCTCGAATAGTACCAAACCACAGAACCAGCTGACGAAACCGAAACCACCACCCTTATCGAAAAGATCCTGCTCCTCTTGAGGGTTAGGCTCCCTATTTGGATTCTTCCAATGTGCACTCTTGAATCGTCTATAACAATTTAAAGGACAGTTAGGCACGGACATAGCAGTGAATGTTTGCGGAAAACTAAATGGTGATCACTTACTCGATGTACGGCTTCACTTCTTCCATGGTGTTCAAGACATACGAGTGGATCAACTCCCGCTCAAGTTTTTTCATTGCGAACCTCTTTGTGCCACTTGATTTGCCACCTAGCCCAACGAAGATGCTAAGATTGGGTACATCTTCAGGGTTGGCGGCATTGTAACGAAACACTGGGTTGTGCTTTGTGGGAATGTTGGCATCATAGTGCTTTGTGGTGAAGTTTGCAACCTCCTCGTTAAGGACTGCCTCGGCTATGGATGCCTCGATCTTGCATTTATTGCCTGTTTTCTTATGAAGCTTCTTTGTTTCTCTCTCGGGCGGATACTGCCAACGGGCCCACACAGGTCCCCCCTTTAAAGCCTCGTCCGCAAGATGCAAGATCATATGTTGCATCGGATTGAAGAACCCTGGCGGAAGGAGCATCTCTAGATCGCAAAGCATCTCTAGATCTCAAGCACTTTACGGTCTAACTCCCTAGCACAAATCTGGCGGAAGAAAAAGCTCAACCTCGATAGCACTCGCCAAGTCTCCTCATCGACATAGCCTCGAATCATCACCGGCATTATCCGCTCAAGCCATACGTGGTAGTCATGACTCTTGAGCCCTTGTACTCGCAATGTTTCCATGTTCGCACCCCTCATCCAGTTGGCCGCATAACCATCAGGGAAAAACAAACTTTGCACGATCCACTGGAAGATCTCCCTTCTTTGGGGCTTTGTTGGGCAGAAAGGAGCCTTTGGCTTAGACCACCTTTTTCTGCCTTTGGCTCCGGGTGGCTGCATGTTCAACTTTGGCCTATCGCACAATGCTTCTTGATCAATTCGAGCCTTGATGTTATCTTTCGTCTTCTCGGTTTGCATTATGGTGCTCCAAAGGGCCTCACCGATATTCTTTTCGGTGTGCATTACATCAATGTTATGCGGGATCTCAAGATCCTCAAAGTAAGGGAGCTTCCATAAGCACGGAATGTGGGTCCACTGGTGCGTATCCCCGTATCCCACGAAACCATTCCCATCGGAGTTTGGCTGGAGAGCTTCCAACTCAGCCTTGATTTCCTTTCCGGTCTTTAGACGTGGCTTTGGATCATGGACAACACGACCTTTCTTGAACCTCTTTTTATCACTCCTATATGGATGATTCGGCTCAAGACACTGTCGATGTTCATCAAAGCAGGAATACTTGCCTCCCTTCGACAGCCAGAAGAAAGTCAGAGATTGCATGCACACTGGGCAAGGCCACTTCCCATGTGTACACCAGCCGCAGAACAACGCACGTGCTGGTAGGTCATGCAGAGAGGTATGGTACCAGACATACATATCGAAGTGCTCGTTGTTTGAAGCGTCAAATGTTCGGATCCCCCGACCTTCCCAGCCACGAAGCAAGTCATCCACCAGCGGTTCTAGATACACATTCATGTTCTTACCCGGGTATTTCGGCCCTGGGATTATCATCGAGACAAACATGTTCTCTGATCTCATGCAGACGCCAGGGGGGAGGTTCAGGGGAATAACAAACACTGGCCAACAACTATATGCTGAAGCCGACATGCCATATGGATTGAACCCATCGGTTGATATGGCAACTGCTACGCTCCTCTTGTCACCGGCTTTATCAGGATATTTCTTGACAAAGTTCTTCCATGCACTACCATCCGACGGATGTATCATCTTGTCGAGGTATCTGTTCCCTTCTACTGCCCACTGCATCTGCTGGGCAGTATCCTCGGTCATGAAGAGTCGCTGGAGCCTCGGTATGATTGGAAGATACCGAAGAATGTTTTGGGCAACCCCGGTCTGCCTCTTCTGACCATCACCATCGGGATCGACCTCAAAGTACCTAGAGGATTTGCAGCGGATACAATAATTTGTCTTAGCATGCTCCTTTGTGAATAGCATGCATCCCTTCGGACAAGCGTGTATCGACTCATATGACATCTTAAGGTCACGGAGGAGTTTGGTCGAATAGTAGAAGTTCTCCGGCAAGAGGTGCCCTTTCGGCAGAATGCTGCCAACGACGGCAAGCATATCATCAAAGTCCTCTCTGGTCAAGTTCCTGTGGCTCTTGAAGGCCAAAAGGCGAGCTATGGCATCCAGTTGGGTAACATCTGTATGTGCATGAAGGGGTCTCTATGAGGCAAACAAAGTCTTGTAGTACTTTGCCGTGTTTTCCTCCGGCTCCTCACTTGTCTCCGCCTCCTGAGGAGTCTCCGCCTCTACATGAGGGCTTTCAGGCGCATTAGCATTCACAAAGTTTTCTATGCACCTATCAAAACCAGCATCAAATTCTCCCCTTGGCTGACTCTGCTGCTGACCCTGCCGTGACTCCCTCCTAGCACGTTTCGCTAACTTTTCACCATGGAATGTCCAAGTCTTATAGGATGGTGTGAACCCGTAATTGAGCAGGTGAGTACTCACATCATCCTTCGAATGTGTATTCAGGTTCTTGCATCTTGCACAGGGGTAGAAAATTCTTCTGGGTCTGCTAGGGACGGCAAATGCCCGGTTCACAAAGTCCTCGGCCTTTTCTTGCCATTCTGAGGTAAAGTCCCACTTACTGACATAGCCATCATACATCCAGTCACGATTCTCCATCCTCTAATCAGTACCAAAAACGACATATATAATGCTTTCAATTAATCATGCCATATAAATAAATCCGATATTAGTTCGGTTAATTTTAGCAAACATATATTTTACGCCATAAATATATCCACCTATCTCTCTAATAGGTAAAGAGGGTCCTATCAACCGCCGGATCCGTAGATTGAGTATGTTCTCCCTGCTCTACCCCGATCCGACACAGAATTTCGGCAGCACCTCCCCGCTGCTCTCCCGATACACGTCTCGGCAAAAAGCCAAGAGGGATGTGCATCCGGAGAACAACAGGGAGGCGCAGCCGAAATCCTATCTCGGACTGGAGTAGAACAAGGAAAACATACCCAACTACGCATCCGCCGGCTGTCCCGATAAATGCCGTAAGAGTTACGCTTCATAATATGCGAGACCACTAATGCATATTTATCCGCGTAACCCTTACGGCCGGGAAGAGACGCCTAGGTAACGCGACAGACTTGGTGATCTACACACGAAAATAACCCTAGGTATTTGCAAGATAGGAGAATAGATTTTTACCCTTGAAGCGTGATCGAGAGGTGAAGAAGATGCTCGACCCTCCCGCAAAATGACCTACGCCGTCGACAACCCCACCCTCAGACTCGACACATATCCCCTGCATGAAGAAAAATTACTAAATTACTACTATAGACATGCCAAAAAATTACACATAATTCCTAAATTACTACTATACACATGCATATATGAAACAACATATATACATACTACTATACATATATGTAACAAATACATGGGACAAATACATGCTATATATATCTAACAATATATATACTAGAAATATATACTACACATACATACTAGCTACACATACATATATATACTAGCTACACATACACATACATACTAGCTACACATACATATATATACTAGATACACATACATATATATACAACACATACATACTAGCTACACATACACATACATACTAGGTACACATACATATACTACACATATATACTAGCTAGCTACACATACATATACTACACATACACATAAATACTAGCTACACATACATACTACCTAGCTACACATACATGCATATACTACACATACCGATGGTGATGGGGCGGGCCGGCGGTGGGTGGAGGGGGGGCTGGACCGGGCGGAGGTGGAGCCGCGCGCCTGCGAGCTCCCAGGTGGCTGGCGCGGAGGTGCAGGGGACGGGCCGGCCGGGGCGGATGGGGCGCGGGGCGGATGGGGCGGGGCGGATGGGCGCGGAGGCGGGTGGGGGGTGGACCGGGTGGAGGAGGAGCAGGCAGCGGCCGCGCGGGGGCAGGTGGCGGCGGCGCGCCGGCGCCGGCGGCACGGAGGCGGTGGTGGCGGCGCTGGATCGAGGCGGCGGCGGGGTCGGGTGTGGGGAGGCGCGGGTCGCGGGTAGGTGTGGGGAGAGGATAAGGCAGGGGGCGGGCCGGCCGGGCCGTTATCGACTCAGCGCTTTGCCGTGTGCCAACCAGGGAGGAACACGGCAAAGAGCTTTGCCGTGTACCCCCAGGAAAACACACGGCAAAGGCTTATTTTTTTTGCTATTTTCTAATTTCTTGCTAAAGGTGGAAAAAATTCTTTGCCGTGTGTCTATGGGATAGAGACACACGGCAAAGGACCTTTGCCGTGTGTTTGACGGCCACAGGCACACGGCAAAGGACATCTTTGCCGTGTGCTTTGTCCTTTGCCGTGTGTCTCATGCTATTTTCTAATTTTCTTTTTATTTTTTCTTTCAAATGATTTAACTTTTTGTTGCCTATTTGTTAGTATTCAGACCATGGAAACACTAACTTTGCAATAGACCATAAGGTTCTAGAGGATGCTGAACTTCATTTCCATTAGGTAGACGATCCGAGGCCCGCAGATCATCAGGGTTTCGCCGGTGGAAGTCCGCGAGAACGTCGGAATCATCTGAAAACTTGCATGTGTCCCTAGCATATGTGTGTGAGTGTGGTGCAAGGTTGGTATAGGTGATTGCATGTGTCCCCCCTCGCATCCATGCTCTCTAACCTAGAAGCGAAAGGTTATGGACCTGTATAAGGGGGAATCTCCCCGTTACGGTGAAACCGGGCCGTATAGTGCCCCAGCTTGTGAACCAACATGGTTTCACATCAACCTATGACCTAGTGAGACACAAGACAAGAGAGAGCTACGCCGGGCTACCCCTGTCAGAAGAATGTCTAGGGGGGTAGACGATCCGAGGCCCGCAGATCATCAGGGTTTCGCCGGTGGAAGTCCGCAAGAACGTCGGAATCATCTGAAAACTTGCATGTGTCCCTAGCATATGTGTGTGAGTGTGGTGCAAGGTTGGTATAGGTGATTGCATGTGCCCCCCCACGCATGCATGCGCTCTAACCTAGAAGCGAAAGGTTATGGACCTGTATAAGGGGGAATCTCCCCCTTACGGTGAAACCGGGCCGTATAGTGCCCCAACTTGTGAACCAACATGGTTTCACATCATCCTATGACCTAGTGAGACACAACACAAGAGAGATCTACGCCGGGCTACCCCTGTCAGAAGAATGTCTAGGGGGGTAGACGATCCGAGGCCCGCAGATCATCAGGGTTTCGCCGGTGGAAGTCCGCAAGAACGTCGGAATCATCTGAAAACTTGCATGTGTCCCTAGCATATGTGTGTGAGTGTGGTGCAAGGTTGGTATAGGTGATTGCATGTGCCCCCCCTCGCATCCATGCGCTCTAACCTAGAAGCGAAAGGTTATGGACCTGTATAAGGGGGAATCTCCCCGTTACGGTGAAACCGGGCCGTATAGTGCCCCAACTTGTGAACCAACATGGTTTCACATCATCCTATGACCTAGTGAGACACAACACAAGAGAGAGCTACGCCGGGCTACCCCTGTCAGAAGAATGTCTATGGGGGTAGACGATCCGAGGCCCGTAGATCATCAGGGTTTCGCCGGTGGAAGTCCGCGAGAACGTCGGAATCATCTGAAAACTTGCATGTGTCCCTAGCATATGTGTGTGAGTGTGGTGCAAGGTTGGTATAGGTGATTGCATGTGTCCCCCCTCGCATCCATGCGCTCTAACCTAGAAGCGAAAGGTTATGGACCTGTATAAGGGGGAATCTCCCCGTTACGGTGAAACCGGGCCGTATAGTGCCCCAACTTGTGAACCAACATGGTTTCACATCATCCTATGACCTAGTGAGACACAACACAAGAGAGAGCTACGCCGGGCTACCCCTGTCAGAAGAATGTCTAGGGGGGTAGACGATCCGAGGCCCGCAGATCATCAGGGTTTCGCCGGAGTAAGTCCACGAGAACGTCGGAATCATCTGAAAACTTGCATGTGTCCCTAGCATATGTGTGTGAGTGTGGTGCAAGATTGGTATAGGTGATTGCATGTGCCCCCCCTCGCATGCATGCGCTCTAACCTAGAAGCGAAAGGTTATGGACCTGTATAAGGGGGAATCTCCCCGTTACGGTGAAACCGGGCCGTATAGTGCCCCAACTTGTGAACCAACATGGTTTCACATCATCCTATGACCTAGTGAGACACAAGACAAGAGAGATCTACGCCGGGCTACCCCTGTCAGAAGAATGTCTAGGGGGGTAGACGATCCGAGGCCCGCAGATCATCAGGGTTTCGCCGGAGGAAGTCCACGAGAACGTCGGAATCAGGGGGGTGCATGTATATAGTGATCAAGACCACAATAACCTATCATCATATGTGTGATCTCATGATCCTATGAAATAATATCACCTAACATATATGGAATAAAAGCCTTGCTAAAGGTGAAAAAGTTCTTTGCCGTGTGTCTGTGGGATAGAGACACACGGCAAAGGACCTTTGCCGTGTGTTTGACGGCCAAAGACACACGGCAAAGGACATCTTTGCCGTGTGCTTTGTCCTTTGCCGTGTGTCTCATGCTATTTTCTAATTTTATTTTTATTTTTTCTTTCAAATGATTTAACTTTTTGTTGCCTATTTGTTAGTATTCAGACCATGGAAACACTAACTTTGCAATAGACCATAAGGTTCTAGAGGATGCTGAACTTCATTTCCATTAGGTAGACGATCCGAGGCCCGCAGATCATCAGGGTTTCGCCGGTGGAAGTCCGCGAGAACGTCGGAATCATCTGAAAACTTGCATGTGTCCCTAGCATATGTGCATGAGTGTGGTGCAAGGTTGGTATAGGTGATTGCATGTGCCCCCCTCGCATCCATGCGCTCTAACCTAGAAGCGAAAGGTTATGGACCTGTATAAGGGGGAATCTCCCCGTTACGGTGAAACCGGGCCGTATAGTGCCCCAGCTTGTGAACCAACATGGTTTCACATCAACCTATGACCTAGTGAGACACAAGACAAGAGAGAGCTACGCCAGGCTACCCCTGTCAGAAGAATGTCTAGGGGGGTAGACGATCCGAGGCCCGCAGATCATCAGGGTTTCGCCGGTGGAAGTCCGCAAGAACGTCGGAATCATCTGAAAACTTGCATGTGTCCCTAGCATATGTGTGTGAGTGTGGTGCAAGATTGGTATAGGTGATTGCATGTGCCCCCCCCCCCTTGCATGCATGCGCTCTAACCTAGAAGCGAAAGGTTATGGACCTGTATAAGGGGGAATCTCCCCGTTACGGTGAAACCGGGCCGTATAGTGCCCCAACTTGTGAACCAACATGGTTTCACATCATCCTATGACCTAGTGAGACACAACACAAGAGAGATCTACGCCGGGCTACCCCTGTCAGAAGAATGTCTAGGGGGGTAGACGATCCGAGGCCCGCAGATCATCAGGGTTTCGCCGGTGGAAGTCCGCAAGAACGTCGGAATCATCTGAAAACTTGCATGTGTCCCTAGCATATGTGTGTGAGTGTGGTGCAAGGTTGGTATAGGTGATTGCATGTGCCCCCCCTCGCATCCATGCGCTCTAACCTAGAAGCGAAAGGTTATGGACCTGTATAAGGGGGAATCTCCCCGTTACGGTGAAACCGGGCCGTATAGTGCCCCAACTTGTGAACCAACATGGTTTCACATCATCCTATGACCTAGTGAGACACAACACAAGAGAGAGCTACGCCGGGCTACCCCTGTCAGAAGAATGTCTAGGGGGGTAGACGATCCGAGGCCCGCAGATCATCAGGGTTTCGCCGGTGGAAGTCCGCGAGAACGTCGGAATCATCTGAAAACTTGCATGTGTCCCTAGCATATGTGTGTGAGTGTGGTGCAAGGTTGGTATAGGTGATTGCATGTGTCCCCCCTCGCATCCATGCGCTCTAACCTAGAAGCGAAAGGTTATGGACCTGTATAAGGGGGAATCTCCCCGTTACGGTGAAACCGGGCCGTATAGTGCCCCAACTTGTGAACCAACATGGTTTCACATCATCATATGACCTAGTGAGACACAACACAAGAGAGAGCTACGTCGGGCTACCCCTGTCAGAAGAATGTCTAGGGGGGTAAACGATCCGAGGCCCGCAGATCATCAGGGTTTCGCCGGAGTAAGTCCACGAGAACGTCGGAATCATCTGAAAACTTGCATGTGTCCCTAGCATATGTGTGTGAGTGTGGTGCAAGATTGGTATAGGTGATTGCATGTGCCCCCCCTCGCATGCATGCGCTCTAACCTAGAAGCGAAAGGTTATGGACCTGTATAAGGGGGAATCTCCCCGTTACGGTGAAACCGGGCCGTATAGCGCCCCAACTTGTGAACCAACATGGTTTCACATCATCCTATGACCTAGTGAGACACAAGAAAAGAGAGAGCTACGCCGGGCTACCCCTGTCAGAAGAATGTCTAGGGGGGTAGACGATCCGAGGCCCGCAGATCATCAGGGTTTCGCCGGTGGAAGTCCACGAGAACGTCGGAATCAGGGGGGTGCATGTATATAGTGATCAAGACCACAATAACCTATCATCATATGTGTGATCTCATGATCCTATGAAATAATATCACCTAACATATATGGAATAAAAGCCTTGCTAAAGGTGAAAAAGTTCTTTGCCGTGTGTCTGTGGGATAGAGACACACGGCAAAGGACCTTTGCCGTGTGTTTGACGGCCAAAGACACACGGCAAAGGACATCTTTGCCGTGTGCTTTGTCCTTTGCCGTGTGTCTCATGCTATTTTCTAATTTTATTTTTATTTTTTCTTTCAAATGATTTAACTTTTTGTTGCCTATTTGTTAGTATTCAGACCATGGAAACACTAACTTTGCAATAGACCATAAGGTTCTAGAGGATGCTGAACTTCATTTCCATTAGGTAGACGATCCGAGGCCCGCAGATCATCAGGGTTTCGCCGGTGGAAGTCCGGAAGAACGTCGGAATCATCTGAAAACTTGCATGTGTCCCTAGCATATGTGTGTGAGTGTGGTGCAAGGTTGGTATAGGTGATTGCATGTGTCCCCCCTCGCATCCATGCGCTCTAACCTAGAAGCGAAAGGTTATGGACCTGTATAAGGGGGAATCTCCCCGTTACGGTGAAACCGGGCCGTATAGTGCCCCAACTTGTGAACCAACATGGTTTCACATCATCCTATGACCTAGTGAGACACAACACAAGAGAGATCTACGCCGGGCTACCCCTGTCAGAAGAATGTCTAGGGGGGTAGACGATCCGAGGCCCGCAGATCATCAGGGTTTCGCCGGTGGAAGTCCGCAAGAACGTCGGAATCATCTGAAAACTTGCATGTGTCCCTAGCATATGTGTGTGAGTGTGGTGCAAGGTTGGTATAGGTGATTGCATGTGCCCCCCCTCGCATCCATGCGCTCTAACCTAGAAGCGAAAGGTTATGGACCTGTATAAGGGGGAATCTCCCCGTTACGGTGAAACCGGGCCGTATAGTGCCCCAACTTGTGAACCAACATGGTTTCACATCATCCTATGACCTAGTGAGACACAACACAAGAGAGAGCTACGCCGGGCTACCCCTGTCAGAAGAATGTCTAGGGGGGTAGACGATCCGAGGCCCGCAGATCATCAGGGTTTCGCCGGTGGAAGTCCGCGAGAACGTCGGAATCATCTGAAAACTTGCATGTGTCCCTAGCATATGTGTGTGAGTGTGGTGCAAGGTTGGTATAGGTGATTGCATGTGTCCCCCCTCGCATCCATGCGCTCTAACCTAGAAGCGAAAGGTTATGGACCTGTATAAGGGGGAATCTCCCCGTTACGGTGAAACCGGGCCGTATAGTGCCCCAACTTGTGAACCAACATGGTTTCACATCATCATATGACCTAGTGAGACACAACACAAGAGAGAGCTACGCCGGGCTACCCCTGTCAGAAGAATGTCTAGGGGGGTAAACGATCCGAGGCCCGCAGATCATCAGGGTTTCGCCGGAGTAAGTCCACGAGAACGTCGGAATCATCTGAAAACTTGCATGTGTCCCTAGCATATGTGTGTGAGTGTGGTGCAAGATTGGTATAGGTGATTGCATGTGCCCCCCCTCGCATGCATGCGCTCTAACCTAGAAGCGAAAGGTTATGGACCTGTATAAGGGGGAATCTCCCCGTTACGGTGAAACCGGGCCGTATAGCGCCCCAACTTGTGAACCAACATGGTTTCACATCATCCTATGACCTAGTGAGACACAAGAAAAGAGAGAGCTACGCCGGGCTACCCCTGTCAGAAGAATGTCTAGGGGGGTAGACGATCCGAGGCCCGCAGATCATCAGGGTTTCGCCGGTGGAAGTCCACGAGAACGTCGGAATCAGGGGGGTGCATGTATATAGTGATCAAGACCACAATAACCTATCATCATATGTGTGATCTCATGATCCTATGAAATAATATCACCTAACATATATGGAATAAAAGCCTTGCTAAAGGTGAAAAAGTTCTTTGCCGTGTGTCTGTGGGATAGAGACACACGGCAAAGGACCTTTGCCGTGTGTTTGACGGCCAAAGACACACGGCAAAGGACATCTTTGCCGTGTGCTTTGTCCTTTGCCGTGTGTCTCATGCTATTTTCTAATTTTATTTTTATTTTTTCTTTCAAATGATTTAACTTTTTGTTGCCTATTTGTTAGTATTCAGACCATGGAAACACTAACTTTGCAATAGACCATAAGGTTCTAGAGGATGCTGAACTTCATTTCCATTAGGTAGACGATCCGAGGCCCGCAGATCATCAGGGTTTCGCCGGTGGAAGTCCGGAAGAACGTCGGAATCATCTGAAAACTTGCATGTGTCCCTAGCATATGTGTGTGAGTGTGGTGCAAGGTTGGTATAGGTGATTGCATGTGTCCCCCCTCGCATCCATGCGCTCTAACCTAGAAGCGAAAGGTTATGGACCTGTATAAGGGGGAATCTCCCCGTTACGGTGAAACCGGGCCGTATAGTGCCCCAACTTGTGAACCAACATGGTTTCACATCATCCTATGACCTAGTGAGACACAACACAAGAGAGATCTACGCCGGGCTACCCCTGTCAGAAGAATGTCTAGGGGGGTAGACGATCCGAGGCCCGCAGATCATCAGGGTTTCGCCGGTGGAAGTCCGCAAGAACGTCGGAATCATCTGAAAACTTGCATGTGTCCCTAGCATATGTGTGTGAGTGTGGTGCAAGGTTGGTATAGGTGATTGCATGTGCCCCCCCTCGCATCCATGCGCTCTAACCTAGAAGCGAAAGGTTATGGACCTGTATAAGGGGGAATCTCCCCGTTACGGTGAAACCGGGCCGTATAGTGCCCCAACTTGTGAACCAACATGGTTTCACATCATCCTATGACCTAGTGAGACACAACACAAGAGAGAGCTACGCCGGGCTACCCCTGTCAGAAGAATGTCTAGGGGGGTAGACGATCCGAGGCCCGCAGATCATCAGGGTTTCGCCGGAGTAAGTCCACGAGAACGTCGGAATCATCTGAAAACTTGCATGTGTCCCTAGCATATGTGTGTGAGTGTGGTGCAAGATTGGTATAGGTGATTGCATGTGCCCCCCCTCGCATGCATGCGCTCTAACCTAGAAGCGAAAGGTTATGGACCTGTATAAGGGGGAATCTCCCCGTTACGGTGAAACCGGGCCGTATAGCGCCCCAACTTGTGAACCAACATGGTTTCACATCATCCTATGACCTAGTGAGACACAAGACAAGAGAGAGATACGCCGGGCTACCCCTGTCAGAAGAATGTCTAGGGGGGTAGACGATCCGAGGCCCGCAGATCATCAGGGTTTCGCCGGTGGAAGTCCGCAAGAACGTCGGAATCATCTGAAAACTTGCATGTGTCCCTAGCATATGTGTGTGAGTGTGGTGCAAGGTTGGTATAGGTGATTGCATGTGCCCCCCCTCGCATCCATGCGCTCTAACCTAGAAGCGAAAGGTTATGGACCTGTATAAGGGGGAATCTCCCCGTTACGGTGAAACCGGGCCGTATAGTGCCCCAACTTGTGAACCAACATGGTTTCACATCATCCTATGACCTAGTGAGACACAAGACAAGAGAGAGCTACGCCGGGCTACCCCTGTCAGAAGAATGTCTAGGGGGGTAGACGATCCGAGGCCCGCAGATCATCAGGGTTTCGCCGGAGTAAGTCCACGAGAACGTCGGAATCATCTGAAAACTTGCATGTGTCCCTAGCATATGTGTGTGAGTGTGGTGCAAGATTGGTATAGGTGATTGCATGTGCCCCCCCTCGCATGCATGCGCTCTAACCTAGAAGCGAAAGGTTATGGACCTGTATAAGGGGGAATCTCCCCGTTACGGTGAAACCGGGCCGTATAGTGCCCCAACTTGTGAACCAACATGGTTTCACATCATCCTATGACCTAGTGAGACACAACACAAGAGAGATCTACGCCGGGCTACCCCTGTCAGAAGAATGTCTAGGGGGGTAGACGATCCGAGGCCCGCAGATCATCAGGGTTTCGCCGGTGGAAGTCCGCAAGAACGTCGGAATCATCTGAAAACTTGCATGTGTCCCTAGCATATGTGTGTGAGTGTGGTGCAAGGTTGGTATAGGTGATTGCATGTGCCCCCCCTCGCATCCATGCGCTCTAACCTAGAAGCGAAAGGTTATGGACCTGTATAAGGGGGAATCTCCCCGTTACGGTGAAACCGGGCCGTATAGTGCCCCAACTTGTGAACCAACATGGTTTCACATCATCCTATGACCTAGTGAGACACAACACAAGAGAGAGCTACGCCGGGCTACCCCTGTCAGAAGAATGTCTAGGGGGGTAGACGATCCGAGGCCCGCAGATCATCAGGGTTTCGCCGGTGGAAGTCCGCGAGAACGTCGGAATCATCTGAAAACTTGCATGTGTCCCTAGCATATGTGTGTGAGTGTGGTGCAAGGTTGGTATAGGTGATTGCATGTGTCCCCCCTCGCATCCATGCGCTCTAACCTAGAAGCGAAAGGTTATGGACCTGTATAAGGGGGAATCTCCCCGTTACGGTGAAACCGGGCCGTATAGTGCCCCAACTTGTGAACCAACATGGTTTCACATCATCATATGACCTAGTGAGACACAACACAAGAGAGAGCTACGCCGGGCTACCCCTGTCAGAAGAATGTCTAGGGGGGTAGACGATCCGAGGCCCGCAGATCATCAGGGTTTCGCCGGAGTAAGTCCACGAGAACGTCGGAATCATCTGAAAACTTGCATGTGTCCCTAGCATATGTGTGTGAGTGTGGTGCAAGATTGGTATAGGTGATTGCATGTGCCCCCCCTCGCATGCATGCGCTCTAACCTAGAAGCGAAAGGTTATGGACCTGTATAAGGGGGAATCTCCCCGTTACGGTGAAACCGGGCCGTATAGCGCCCCAACTTGTGAACCAACATGGTTTCACATCATCCTATGACCTAGTGAGACACAAGACAAGAGAGAGCTACGCCGGGCTACCCCTGTCAGAAGAATGTCTAGGGGGGTAGACGATCCGAGGCCCGCAGATCATCAGGGTTTCGCCGGTGGAAGTCCACGAGAACGTCGGAATCAGGGGGGTGCATGTATATAGTGATCAAGACCACAATAACCTATCATCATATGTGTGATCTCATGATCCTATGAAATAATATCACCTAACATATATGGAATAAAAGCCTTGCTAAAGGTGAAAAAGTTCTTTGCCGTGTGTCTGTGGGATAGAGACACACGGCAAAGGACCTTTGCCGTGTGTTTGACGGCCAAAGACACACGGCAAAGGATATCTTTGCCGTGTGCTTTGTCCTTTGCCGTGTGTCTCATGCTATTTTCTAATTTTATTTTTATTTTTTCTTTCAAATGATTTAACTTTTTGTTGCCTATTTGTTAGTATTCAGACCATGGAAACACTAACTTTGCAATAGACCATAAGGTTCTAGAGGATGCTGAACTTCATTTCCATTAGGTAGACGATCCGAGGCCCGCAGATCATCAGGGTTTCGCCGGTGGAAGTCCGGAAGAACGTCGGAATCATCTGAAAACTTGCATGTGTCCCTAGCATATGTGTGTGAGTGTGGTGCAAGGTTGGTATAGGTGATTGCATGTGTCCCCCCTCGCATCCATGCGCTCTAACCTAGAAGCGAAAGGTTATGGACCTGTATAAGGGGGAATCTCCCCGTTACGGTGAAACCGGGCCGTATAGTGCCCCAACTTGTGAACCAACATGGTTTCACATCATCCTATGACCTAGTGAGACACAACACAAGAGAGATCTACGCCGGGCTACCCCTGTCAGAAGAATGTCTAGGGGGGTAGACGATCCGAGGCCCGCAGATCATCAGGGTTTCGCCGGTGGAAGTCCGCAAGAACGTCGGAATCATCTGAAAACTTGCATGTGTCCCTAGCATATGTGTGTGAGTGTGGTGCAAGGTTGGTATAGGTGATTGCATGTGCCCCCCCTCGCATCCATGCGCTCTAACCTAGAAGCGAAAGGTTATGGACCTGTATAAGGGGGAATCTCCCCGTTACGGTGAAACCGGGCCGTATAGTGCCCCAACTTGTGAACCAACATGGTTTCACATCATCCTATGACCTAGTGAGACACAACACAAGAGAGAGCTACGCCGGGCTACCCCTGTCAGAAGAATGTCTAGGGGGGTAGACGATCCGAGGCCCGCAGATCATCAGGGTTTCGCCGGAGTAAGTCCACGAGAACGTCGGAATCATCTGAAAACTTGCATGTGTCCCTAGCATATGTGTGTGAGTGTGGTGCAAGATTGGTATAGGTGATTGCATGTGCCCCCCCTCGCATGCATGCGCTCTAACCTAGAAGCGAAAGGTTATGGACCTGTATAAGGGGGAATCTCCCCGTTACGGTGAAACCGGGCCGTATAGCACCCCAACTTGTGAACCAACATGGTTTCACATCATCCTATGACCTAGTGAGAGACAAGACAAGAGAGAGATACGCCGGGCTACCCCTGTCAGAAGAATGTCTAGGGGGGTAGACGATCCGAGGCCCGCAGATCATCAGGGTTTCGCCGGTGGAAGTCCGCAAGAACGTCGGAATCATCTGAAAACTTGCATGTGTCCCTAGCATATGTGTGTGAGTGTGGTGCAAGGTTGGTATAGGTGATTGCATGTGCCCCCCCTCGCATCCATGCGCTCTAACCTAGAAGCGAAAGGTTATGGACCTGTATAAGGGGGAATCTCCCCGTTACGGTGAAACCGGGCCGTATAGTGCCCCAACTTGTGAACCAACATGGTTTCACATCATCCTATGACCTAGTGAGACACAACACAAGAGAGAGCTACGCCGGGCTACCCCTGTCAGAAGAATGTCTAGGGGGGTAGACGATCCGAGGCCCGCAGATCATCAGGGTTTCGCCGGAGTAAGTCCACGAGAACGTCGGAATCATCTGAAAACTTGCATGTGTCCCTAGCATATGTGTGTGAGTGTGGTGCAAGATTGGTATAGGTGATTGCATGTGCCCCCCCTCGCATGCATGCGCTCTAACCTAGAAGCGAAAGGTTATGGACCTGTATAAGGGGGAATCTCCCCGTTACGGTGAAACCGGGCCGTATAGTGCCCCAACTTGTGAACCAACATGGTTTCACATCATCCTATGACCTAGTGAGACACAACACAAGAGAGATCTACGCCGGGCTACCCCTGTCAGAAGAATGTCTAGGGGGGTAGACGATCCGAGGCCCGCAGATCATCAGGGTTTCGCCGGTGGAAGTCCGCAAGAACGTCGGAATCATCTGAAAACTTGCATGTGTCCCTAGCATATGTGTGTGAGTGTGGTGCAAGGTTGGTATAGGTGATTGCATGTGCCCCCCCTCGCATCCATGCGCTCTAACCTAGAAGCGAAAGGTTATGGACCTGTATAAGGGGGAATCTCCCCGTTACGGTGAAACCGGGCCGTATAGTGCCCCAACTTGTGAACCAACATGGTTTCACATCATCCTATGACCTAGTGAGACACAACACAAGAGAGAGCTACGCCGGGCTACCCCTGTCAGAAGAATGTCTAGGGGGGTAGACGATCCGAGGCCCGCAGATCATCAGGGTTTCGCCGGTGGAAGTCCGCGAGAACGTCGGAATCATCTGAAAACTTGCATGTGTCCCTAGCATATGTGTGTGAGTGTGGTGCAAGGTTGGTATAGGTGATTGCATGTGTCCCCCCTCGCATCCATGCGCTCTAACCTAGAAGCGAAAGGTTATGGACCTGTATAAGGGGGAATCTCCCCGTTACGGTGAAACCGGGCCGTATAGTGCCCCAACTTGTGAACCAACATGGTTTCACATCATCATATGACCTAGTGAGACACAACACAAGAGAGAGCTACGCCGGGCTACCCCTGTCAGAAGAATGTCTAGGGGGGTAGACGATCCGAGGCCCGCAGATCATCAGGGTTTCGCCGGAGTAAGTCCACGAGAACGTCGGAATCATCTGAAAACTTGCATGTGTCCCTAGCATATGTGTGTGAGTGTGGTGCAAGATTGGTATAGGTGATTGCATGTGCCCCCCCTCGCATGCATGCGCTCTAACCTAGAAGCGAAAGGTTATGGACCTGTATAAGGGGGAATCTCCCCGTTACGGTGAAACCGGGCCGTATAGCGCCCCAACTTGTGAACCAACATGGTTTCACATCATCCTATGACCTAGTGAGACACAAGACAAGAGAGAGCTACGCCGGGCTACCCCTGTCAGAAGAATGTCTAGGGGGGTAGACGATCCGAGGCCCGCAGATCATCAGGGTTTCGCCGGTGGAAGTCCACGAGAACGTCGGAATCAGGGGGGTGCATGTATATAGTGATCAAGACCACAATAACCTATCATCATATGTGTGATCTCATGATCCTATGAAATAATATCACCTAACATATATGGAATAAAAGCCTTGCTAAAGGTGAAAAAGTTCTTTGCCGTGTGTCTGTGGGATAGAGACACACGGCAAAGGACCTTTGCCGTGTGTTTGACGGCCAAAGACACACGGCAAAGGACATCTTTGCCGTGTGCTTTGTCCTTTGCCGTGTGTCTCATGCTATTTTCTAATTTTATTTTTATTTTTTCTTTCAAATGATTTAACTTTTTGTTGCCTATTTGTTAGTATTCAGACCATGGAAACACTAACTTTGCAATAGACCATAAGGTTCTAGAGGATGCTGAACTTCATTTCCATTAGGTAGACGATCCGAGGCCCGCAGATCATCAGGGTTTCGCCGGTGGAAGTCCGGAAGAACGTCGGAATCATCTGAAAACTTGCATGTGTCCCTAGCATATGTGTGTGAGTGTGGTGCAAGGTTGGTATAGGTGATTGCATGTGTCCCCCCTCGCATCCATGCGCTCTAACCTAGAAGCGAAAGGTTATGGACCTGTATAAGGGGGAATCTCCCCGTTACGGTGAAACCGGGCCGTATAGTGCCCCAACTTGTGAACCAACATGGTTTCACATCATCCTATGACCTAGTGAGACACAACACAAGAGAGATCTACGCCGGGCTACCCCTGTCAGAAGAATGTCTAGGGGGGTAGACGATCCGAGGCCCGCAGATCATCAGGGTTTCGCCGGTGGAAGTCCGCAAGAACGTCGGAATCATCTGAAAACTTGCATGTGTCCCTAGCATATGTGTGTGAGTGTGGTGCAAGGTTGGTATAGGTGATTGCATGTGCCCCCCCTCGCATCCATGCGCTCTAACCTAGAAGCGAAAGGTTATGGACCTGTATAAGGGGGAATCTCCCCGTTACGGTGAAACCGGGCCGTATAGTGCCCCAACTTGTGAACCAACATGGTTTCACATCATCCTATGACCTAGTGAGACACAACACAAGAGAGAGCTACGCCGGGCTACCCCTGTCAGAAGAATGTCTAGGGAGGTAGACGATCCGAGGCCCGCAGATCATCAGGGTTTCGCCGGAGTAAGTCCACGAGAACGTCGGAATCATCTGAAAACTTGCATGTGTCCCTAGCATATGTGTGTGAGTGTGGTGCAAGATTGGTATAGGTGATTGCATGTGCCCCCCCTCGCATGCATGCGCTCTAACCTAGAAGCGAAAGGTTATGGACCTGTATAAGGGGGAATCTCCCCGTTACGGTGAAACCGGGCCGTATAGCGCCCCAACTTGTGAACCAACATGGTTTCACATCATCCTATGACCTAGTGAGACACAAGACAAGAGAGAGCTACGCCGGGCTACCCCTGTCAGAAGAATGTCTAGGGGGGTAGACGATCCGAGGCCCGCAGATCATCAGGGTTTCGCCGGTGGAAGTCCGCAAGAACGTCGGAATCATCTGAAAACTTGCATGTGTCCCTAGCATATGTGTGTGAGTGTGGTGCAAGGTTGGTATAGGTGATTGCATGTGCCCCCCCTCGCATCCATGCGCTCTAACCTAGAAGCGAAAGGTTATGGACCTGTATAAGGGGGAATCTCCCCGTTACGGTGAAACCGGGCCGTATAGTGCCCCAACTTGTGAACCAACATGGTTTCACATCATCCTATGACCTAGTGAGACACAACACAAGAGAGAGCTACGCCGGGCTACCCCTGTCAGAAGAATGTCTAGGGGGGTAGACGATCCGAGGCCCGCAGATCATCAGGGTTTCGCCGGAGTAAGTCCACGAGAACGTCGGAATCATCTGAAAACTTGCATGTGTCCCTAGCATATGTGTGTGAGTGTGGTGCAAGATTGGTATAGGTGATTGCATGTGCCCCCCCTCGCATGCATGCGCTCTAACCTAGAAGCGAAAGGTTATGGACCTGTATAAGGGGGAATCTCCCCGTTACGGTGAAACCGGGCCGTATAGTGCCCCAACTTGTGAACCAACATGGTTTCACATCATCCTATGACCTAGTGAGACACAACACAAGAGAGATCTACGCCGGGCTACCCCTGTCAGAAGAATGTCTAGGGGGGTAGACGATCCGAGGCCCGCAGATCATCAGGGTTTCGCCGGAGTAAGTCCACGAGAACGTCGGAATCATCTGAAAACTTGCATGTGTCCCTAGCATATGTGTGTGAGTGTGGTGCAAGATTGGTATAGGTGATTGCATGTGCCCCCCCTCGCATGCATGCGCTCTAACCTAGAAGCGAAAGGTTATGGACCTGTATAAGGGGGAATCTCCCCGTTACGGTGAAACCGGGCCGTATAGTGCCCCAACTTGTGAACCAACATGGTTTCACATCATCCTCTGACCTAGTCAGACACAAAACAAGAGAGAGCTACGCCGGGCTACCCCTGTCAGAAGAATGTCTAGGGGTAGACGATCCGAGGCCCGCAGATCATGGTTTCGGCGAAGGAAGACCACGAGAACGTCGGAATCGATGAAAACTTGCATGTGTCCGTAGCATATGTGTGTGAGTGTGGTGCAAGGTTGGTATATGTGCTTGCATGTGTCCCCCTCGCATGCATGCGCTCTAACCTAGAAGCGAAGGTTCTGGACCAGTATAAGGGGGAATCTCCCCGTTACGGTGAAACCGGGCCGTATAGTGCCCCAACTTGTGAACCAACATGGTTTCACATCAACCTATGACCTAGTGAGACACAACACAAGAGAGAGCTACGCCGGGCTACCCCTGTCAGAAGAATGTCTAGGGGGGTAGACGATCCGAGGCCCGCAGATCATCAGGGTTTCGCCGGAGGAAGTCCACGAGAACGTCGGAATCAGGGGGGTGCATGTATATAGTGAGCAAGACCACAATAACCTATCATCATATGTGTGATCTCATGATCCTATGAAATAATATCACCTAACATATATGGAATAAAAGCCTTGCTAATTAAAGAAAAGAAAAAGGTGAAAAAAATTCTTTGCCGTGTGTACAGATGGAAGTACACGGCAAAGATCGCCGTGTGACTGACGGCGAGGGCACACGGCAAAGATTCTGCCGTCAGCCCCTGTCGGCTGGTGGCACTGCGAGGCCACGGGGCCCACATCTTTGCCGTGTTTCTTTATTGACTTTGCCGTGGTTCCCTTCTTTGTCGTGTGCTCTAGTCGGTCCATTGCCGTGTTATTTTCTTTGCCGTGTTCTGTTTCTGCTGTTTGCCGTGCACCTGTCCTTTGCCGTGTTCTTGTTGGTTTACACACGGCAAAGATTCTCTTTGCCGTGTTCCGGGACTTTTGGCACACGACAAAGGAGAGAGGCGACGGCAGCGTCCTTTTTTCCCGTAGTGGTAGTACAGCTCGACAAGCTGGTGGCACGTAGTTTAATACGGAGTGCAAGTTGTCACTAGGTTTTGAAAAGATTAGGTTTTCGTTCCTTAACTTTCGTATCTATACCTAATAATAAAGGAAGGAGTGTTTCTTGTAGTACCTACACTTTTTTGGACGGGTTTACCCTCCCACCAATCCCCGTATTACCACCCATACCACCCGTAAGTGAAATATCGTTTTTTTAGAGATCATCCGCCGTTTTTTTCAGAGATCATCCGTCGCTCACCCAGCCGGTTTTTTTTCGTTCTTTGCTTATCCTGTCCCCGACCCGATCGATTCCCCATTGTCTTGCTCGTGTCCGTGTCCTGCTCGCGATTCCCCAAGGTCCGCCGTTTTTTTCAGAGATCATCCGTCGCTCACCCAGCCAATTTTTTTTCGTTCTTTGCTTATCCTGTCCCCGACCCGATCGATTCCCCATTGTCTTGCTCGTGTCCGTGTCCTGCTCGCGATTCCCCAAGGTCCGCGCGGCCCCAGAGTCCCGACCCCAAACCTGCAGCGCCCTCTGATGACGGAGTCGATCCCGCCGCCGCATGCGGTTCCTCCCGATGCATTCGAATGCATCCGCCGCGACCAGCCCATCCTCCTCCATAGCGCAGCCCTCCGGTCCAGGCCGCAAGGTGCTGTAGGTCCTGATGCATCCGCCATGCCCCGCCTATCCCCCTCCATCACGCAGACCGCCGGCTCCAGACCGCAAGGTACCGCAGGCGGCGCTCACGCCAGGGGGCTGGTCCGACGCGTCGGTGGAGTGGGAACCCGTGCGTGACGGGTTACAGGCGCGGTTCAAGTCCCGCGTCGGCGGGGCCGCAGGGGCAGTGGAGGGGGTAGCAGCAGCAGGTACCCGAGGACGAACGGCGGCGTGCCGGCGTGGAGGAACTAGAGCCGGAGCCTAGGCTCTCCAAGCTCGAGGTATCTGGGTCGATCCCTATCTCCTTTCTCGAATTAACCCCGTGTACTGAGAACTGGTGGGTGGAGGCCAGGAATCGAGGAAGGATGAATGGCTGATTCATTCAGCGGTTTGCTTGCTCTGGTCCAGTGAAACAGAATGGCTGATTGAATCAGCGATTGCTGCTACTGCAGTGTATATGCTGCTCCGTCCTCTTTTCTCATTCTTTGATCTGCTAAATTGTTCACAGATCCGGTGGTGCTAAAGATGTTGCTATTTCTTCCCTCTTTAAGTGCAACATACATTATTATCAGATGGGAACCTGATGCTCATTTAACACTGTTTGAGACTTTTTTTCAAATATTTTCTGTATCAAACATAATTCAGAGTTATGAAAAGCTAATCAATACTGAAGTGAGCACGTCAACATAGCTGCTGGTTGGTTCAGTGAAACCTAAAAAGTCTGACAAAAGAGGCTTAATTTTTGTTGTCGACCTGGGAGTGTTGATGTCCACTTAGCTCCCAGATGGTGCTGAAGCAAACATGCATGTACAATACCACTAAGAATGCCAAGATAGGTGTATTGTTGGAGGGTTTCTCTGTCGGTCTTAATGGTGAACTATAAATTCAAGCAAATTTTCCTCGGTACTCCCGTTGCAACGCACGGGCTCTCCTGCTAGTACAAATTAAAAGCCCATTCCTGCATAGAGCTGGATACCTGGACCTGTACGTTCATCCACACACACCAACCCCAGCCTAGCTTAGCTCGATCGAAATTAAAGGTTCGCCGGCCATGGCCGAAGCTGAAGGCGAGAGCAACCCTAGCGGCGGCGTCGGAGACGAGGGCTTTGGTCCAAATAAGGAAGGATTGTGGGTGCTTTACCAGGGCTGCTGGCTGAGGCCCATGGCCGTGGAGAGCGTGAAGCTGGTGCAGGAGCAGTTCCAGGCGCGCCCCGACGACGTCTTCCTCGTCACGTACCCCAAGTGTGGCACCACCTGGCTCAAGGCCCTCGCCTTCACCATCACCAACCGCCTCCTCCACCCCCCCGCCGCCGGCGACGACACCCACCCGCTGCTCACCCGCCACCCGCAGGACCTCGTGCCGTTCCTCGAGATGCCCTACCGCCAGCTACAGCACCCTATCGCCGAGCTCGAGGAGCTCGCCTCCCCCAGGCTCCTCTCAACCCATCTGCCCGTCACGCTGCTGCCTGCATCCGTGTCCGGCCTCGGCTGCCGGGTCGTGTACCTGTGCCGCAACCCCAAGGACGTGCTCGTGTCCATGTGGCACTTCATCAACAAGGTAAACCAGAACTACACCATAGACAAAGCCTTCGAGCTCTTCTCCAAGGGAGAGTCCTCGTACGGACCCATCTGGGAGCACAACCTCGGGTTCTGGAACAAGAGCCTGTCCGACAGCGACAGGGTTCTCTTCTTGAAGTACGACGAGATGATGGCCCAGCCGGTCGAGCATGTCAAGATGATGGCCGAGTTCCTCAGCGTGCCCTTCACCGAGGAGGAGGTGAGCCGTGGCGTCGTGGAGGACGTCGTGCACCTGTGTAGCTTCGACAATCTCAAGAGCATGCCCTTCAATTCATTGGGAGTGTCCGATAGGGTCGGTGGGGTTCCCATGGAGAATTCTTCCTTCTTTAGGGCTGGGAAGGTTGGTGACTGGGCCAACCACCTCACCCAAGAGATGGCCAAGAAGCTGGATGGCATAGTCGAGGAGAAGCTCACAGGTTCGGGCCTCACATTTTGACATCTCATTGTCATGCTTGACCCTGTGCACCCATGTCAGACGCATGCATACGCTCTATATGCTAGTCAAATAATAAAGTGAGAAGAAAACTATTACATTTAGAATTGGAAGTTTTGCTCTTTTTTTTTAAAAAGTTGACATCTCTGCTCTCCTTGAGATATATATATGAGCACCACAAAAAACTTATCCCTGCAATCGGTATATTAGTGTATCATATAGTAATACCATGATCTCATTATATTTATTGAACTAGCAAGACGGCCCTCGTAAATGCAAGGTATGTTGAAAAGGTGCCAAGAAACCAATTAATGATTACTTAATCCATTATTATATAGAAAATAATACTATATCGATATCTTGAGTACATTATCATCTTTCGAGAATATTTTTTAACATAATCTAGTGAGTAAAATAGTTATTATGACATTTTAGTGAATTCTAAACTCTAGACATGCAGAGTATATGTATATGGTGGTCCAGGCAAAAAGAATATGTATTATTGTCCCAATAATGGAATAGGCTTCACTTTAAAATAATAATATTGGGATGTAACTAAAATCATAGGGTCCATTTGATCAAAGGTGAAAATAGGTTTATTCTATCATTTGAATGGATAACAAAATAAATATTTTAATAAAGTGAAATAAGAATGAACTTATCATGGTTAGTAAGTAAGCCAACTAAAATTACGCATTTCAACTCTGCTTCAAGTACATCTTTCTACCTCACATTTATTTCCTCTAGTTTGGAATTTGCTATGTTTCAGCTTCATTATGTAACGCTTAAAGTGTTATATAAAGGAAACATCTAGAATCCAACTTTGACCATTATTTTTTATGACTATGTTAATAATTAAATGAAAATGATTTTGTAAAATATTCACATGTTGATAATGACTGCATATTTTGTAGAACGCCATGTATTTTGAAAAAACACAGTGTTATATTTATTTAACCTAGTTTCATTAGCTCTCACCCTCCCGTCCCCAACTCCTCGCAGGGGCTCTCATTAACATGTATTTACCGTGTCACAGACAATATCGAATAAAATTTTAGATATGTAACATGCACAGATAGTAATCGATGTTTTACAGTATTGTAAACTTTATCAATTAGTATCAAATAAATGGTTTCCTTATTTATCGGTAAATACATTAGAACATATCGAGTGGGTTTAAAATAGATAGCATGTAACTTGGGAGATACATGTTTAACTGTTGCTGCGAATAAAATGTACTTCCTCTGTTCTAAAATATAGGACGTTTTAACTTTGTGAAACAAATATATCTAGATGTCTTTTAGTGTGTAGGTTCTTGCAAGTTATACAAATATATAATTTTTTTTTGACCTAGCTAGAATAACCATCGAAAGCATACATTCTGACACTTACTTTTTGACTGCCAGCAAGCCAAAGCAGTTGCATCCATGAGTATATAAAAAGGGCAGTGCTACGCGTCTCCCGGGGGATAAAAACTTCTGATCCCCGGGTTCTCGTGCTGACACGTGTTCACTCAAATTCCGTTTTTGCTACACTCAGACCCGCTTTTGTTACATACGCCCCGCTTTTGCTACACTGTAGCAAAAAACGGTTCGTCCCAAAAAATAGAAAAACAAACTGGACCTTGCCGGAGAGTTCGCCGGAGACCTCGCCGGCGACCGTGTAGCAAAAAAGTTGTACTAATGTAGCATATCTGACCTCATCGGAGACTCGCCGGAGACTTTCGCCAGAGCATCTCGCCGGAGACCTCGCCGGTTAACGCGTAGAAAAAAAAAGTGCTTTTGTAGCAAAATCAGGAAACAGATGTAGCAAGATGATTATGCTAATGTAGCAAAAGCCTGACTTCGCCGGAGACATTGTCGGAGCAAAAATTGTAGCAAAAAAATATGCCATTATAACAGCACCGCTCGCCGGGTGTAGCAACACCACAAGTCATATGTAGCAGGTACGATCGCCATGTGTAGCAGGACTGCATATCAGCGCCGCTCATCGCAGGTAGCAGGTCCGGATGCCGCAGGTAGCAACGACTGTGGTCATAGGTAGCAACTTCAGAAGCCTCATGTAGCAAATCCAACGTAGCAAAAACCAACGCCGCTTGTAGCATCGATGTCGGCCACAAAAGTAGCATCGTCGCTTGTAGCAACATCCGTGGGGAGACGACCGCACGTCCAACCGGAGCTTGCATATGGCAGCAGCCGGTATCCCTAGGACGGCGGCGGGCGTTGGGGATCTACGACGGTGCCTGCAGAGGTCTACGACGGCCGTCACGTGTAGGGCCATGGTGATGGCGGGCCGATTGCGGAGCGCCATGCGATGGCGGTCCCCAACTCCGGCGACGGCGTGGCGCTGGAAAGCTACGGCGGCGGACTGCAGTACGCGCGCCGCTGAAGAGAAGGTACGACCAACGAGATAAGGAAAAAGGAAGAGGAAGATACGGTTTTGGCAGGCCCACCACTCGTCGCGCGTGCGTAGGAGGACCCGGGGGATGAAAACGTTTCATCCCCGGCTGATCTGTATCATTAACCATACTAGTTAAGTGCCCGTGCGTTGCTACGGGATAGAGGATTAATACATGACAACATGTCTTGTTTGGTAAATATTTGTGCTAGGTGTTGGTGTTCTTGTGGCTTTTCATGTATGCCGTACTTCTCCCATCTTATTACCTTTTCAATGAGCAATGTGCATAATTTTTACTTTTATCTTCGCCAGGTGCTTCCTCTCGAATGCTTTGGCTCCAACACTATGTTGGACTAAACATTTGTCTTTTGTAACATAATCGTTTTGCAAAAGAATGAAATTAGATCAATCAATGGGCATAACAAAATCAAATAGACACGGACACATGTTGAAATCATGAAAAAGCTATCTACAAACAACAACACTCATTATCATTCGTCTTTCTCAAAACACATACCACCGGTGGATATTACTAATGATGCATCTCATTCCAACATCATGATGATGGTCGGCCACAACGAGTTTCAGATCCACATGCTTGATTTAGTTGTTTGATGCGGCTAGGTAGTCCCGTCGCATGTAGTACTTGACCACATCGACTAACACTTGTTGGATGTCGTTAGAGAGTCTACAATTGAAACAATCAAAATGTTGAATCATGAAAATGAATACTCGTTGATTTTAACATCAAAAGTTGCAAACTCATCATCGATTGATTCACTTCCTAAGAACAAGAAGTGAAATCGAAGTGTGGGAGATGGTGCATACCTTCTTCTTGCAGATCTTGAAGAGCGCCCTGCTTGCAGGTCGCGACCATAGCCTTGCCCTTGGCCAAACATGCATCTTGTGAACCTTCTGGCACCACTCGCAAAGCTCCTAGAACGTCACCTCCTCTCTCTCCTCGCTCATGTCGTCGCTCCTCTTGACTGCGCCGGCCTTTGGCTTGTATGTCACGAAGGAAGTTCTTGGTCTGTCCCTCCCCAATCATTTACCAAACATAAAAATATCAAACGTGAGAATTTCTATCCTTTGAGGAAACATCCCATGAACGCATAATTTGTAAAGATGTTAACATCCCGTGAAACACAACAAAAACTAAAATTTAGAACAAAGTAAATAAACTAAATCTAGGATATATGGAGTTATACAAGTCTCAGGTCTCTCTTAAACACAATCACCTCCCGTAGATTCAACTATCACCAAATCCGACAACCCAACACAAAATCTCACACACATGCTAGCGCAACAGCGTGTGTCTCTACCAGTACGGTGAAGCCCCTTCAAGCTGGGCCCACGTGCGCTTCACCCGAACCTTGCTCATCGAACATATGAGTCATTCCTCCTCATCGCTTCAGTGCTATTTGTTTTACCTAAGACTGATGTGTGTAACAACCATTTTCCTACGAAAGGCAAAAACCCTCGAAGAGTGGAGAGCGGTGTCGTAGTAATGTTGGATGAACGGTCGATGTGGTGAGTGACACACAAGTTTCGCGTCTTTCTTTGGGGGAAAACATGTTTTACTTTTATTCATTTTATTCGGTATTACGGTTGTATGGAATTGATATTTTTCTAGATAGGCTAGGCGGGTAATGATTTGGGTATCCAATCAACTTGATGGAACATGTTTTTCCCTCACAAGATAGCTGGTGTTTAGTTGGATATGAGAGTTTAATTGTTTTTAACACGTAGTTTCAGAAAGTTTTCTTAATTTTTATTGTTATTTACAGATTTTCTGAAAGTTTTCTTAATTTTGATTGTTATTTACAGATTTAATGTGCCTGCAATAAAAGTTGGGAGCTGTTTTTTTGTAGAAATAGCATAGACTTATGTTGATAATTGATAATTTAATGAGCAACATAACAAAAGTAACTTTACAAAAGTCTATTCAATTACTACTCCCTCCGACCCATATTAATTGACTTGGATTTATCAAAATTTAAATGAATCTAGACACTATTTAGTATACAGGTTTATCCAAAATTTGACAAATCCAAGTCAATTAATATGGGCCGGAGGGAGTATAAAACTTTAAGCTACGGTATCAGTTCTTTCAGCTTCAGGAAACTGAAAGCAGAAATAAAACTGGCCTCTCACACCCTTATAAGTTATTTACAGATGGAAGGGAACCAATCGGCTAAAACTAACTAACATCTAAACAACCTAAAATCAACCATCTCCTTCAATCCGTCGTTGCAGATATCGCAGTCCCCAACAACGGATGTCGGCATCCCTTGCAGCGTCCAAGTATGAAGTACCTATCTTTACATTGTGAACTACCGAAGTATCAAAAACAATATACAGACACCATGCTAGCATCAAGCCAAGAGTCAATGAACGTGTGTCAAGGTGTGGCTGCGTGCCACAACGAACACGATGCAACAAAAGACGATCAGTGAAAAGAAATATTGGTTTCATTTGCCTTCTCCTTATCCATCATGCATGCCCACATCTCAATATCCCTTATCAGACGTTGCCATTTCCTTTCTTGCAAGTTTTTTATATCGCGGTGAAACACAAACCCGGCGACGACAGTGATATAGAAAAACAAAATATACGGTCTTTTCCTACAAGAAATCGTAAGTTGATCAGATAGAATTTGTGTACAGTTCAAAGATAATTATTTGGTAGAAAAGAGAGTATTGTGTGTACCAGGTGGAGTCCTGACTCCAGAACGCCTTTGAACTCTTGCGGCCATTATTTCCACCCAAGCCATAGGGCCACAACATCCTCTGGAAATCAGAGAAAATTATAAACTTGTTTTACTCAAGCAGGATGGATATTATAATATGTTTCGGAGACCCGTACAATGCAAAGTACATGCGATGATTAACTTGTAAACATAGAAATAAGCTCAACTTCAATCTGCACAAAATGGTCCAAAAACCGACAAGGGAAAGGGCTGAGAAACTAATAGACCAATAACAAAGGCACTGAATTCATAGTTTGAGTTTTATACAGAAGAACTCTCTCCCAATCAGCATATTACCAGTAGCACCCTAACTTGATTTCAGACTTGACAATCTAGAGGTTAGTTGTTGTGCAGCAAATTGTGCCGTCTTTCAGACACTGAAAGCTAGTACGTACTTCAGTTTAACATTGGAACTTGTAGATTCCAATAGTAATTGGCAATACCGGAAAAACCTTCGCACTCCTCTTGTTGTGAGCATAGTAGCAAGATGAGACGACAGTGTGGAATCCCAACAACGACGGTGAGGCTCAGTTAGCGACGGCAGGATAGAAGGTGATACAACATTTGGCTCTTCCATTGGTTTCTTGTCGAACTAAATACATTTAAATTGAATTGATAAACTAATAGCTTCAAGGATGAAGTGAATTCTGAGTACTCATACAACAGATAAGAATATACTTTGGCTGAGAAAACCTTTTACTTTTACCCAATATATTATCTAATGAACCCACAATTTTTTTTTATCTAATGAAGCTTCTATGAATTTCACTATTTGTGAGAAGCCAAGGGTTGAAATCAGGGACACTTAGTACTAACCAAGTTTATTTCACGTGCCATACAGGTCATGTAACCTCTAACTTTAGAAGTGTCTGCCTATAATAATTAGCAGAAATAAAACCTTCAACGTATCTAATGTAAGTTGTACTTTATTTCAATAATAAGCTAACCCTGGTAAAAAAAATGAATAGTGTATGCAGCGATTTATTGGAACTATAAGGTGATCCTTCAATGTGTTCACTAACTTCTGAATTAACATATAAAGAAGACAAACTATAGGTAAGTTCATGTATATAGTCCAAGAGATGAATAAACATGGGTCTGCATATAGGAATCTCACTACAGTAGAACACAATTTTACTAAAAGGTTAACTACTGAAATACTACTTTGTTATGAAAAGACACATAAGATCATCCAAACATTGTCTCATACTTTTCAGACAAGCAGGGTTTATCATATAATTTGTAGAGTTTACGATATACTAAAAAGGACTCCTACTGCTCCTCCTGAGTACAGACAACATTTGGCATGATGTTTCAACAAAGGTTCTTGGACCTTTTTGACATGTCATAAAGTACATATTTTCTAAACTTGTTCCAGAAAAAAACAGAGCAAGCGAACACCGTAAGATAAACTTCTGTCTATACTAACTATGTAAACAGACTTCAAGAGTTTACTGATTAACACCAGACTACCAAATAAGATAAAACGTCCAATATAAATTGAGAACGCCAAATCATACATGCATCGCTTCTATACTAACTATGAAGGACAGTTTATATTATAAGCAAAGGCATGCACGCAATCTATAAAATCATACATCTATTATCTACAACAAGTATACTGGGATGCACTAAATAGTTCTTATGGAACTAAAGTTGTGCCATCCATACATGCATCGCTTTAGGCTGACTACAAATCATGTGGGGAGAACAATGTAGAAATAATCTGAATAATGAATATATTGATCATCATAAGTGTGACACACGTACTTTACTGTAGATCACCAATATATAGGAGAATTTGTTGGCTGACATCAACATATAAAAGAGTCTCCTTTTTCCTCCATTGCGTGAACACTGGACAGTTAATGAAAGGCACAATTAGACAAAAAAAAGAGTAATTGCTTAAAGCCATGAAAACCAACTAAACATAAATAAATGCAAAAAGTAAGATATAGATGGCTGACACTACAAATTTTGGATGCTTTTTTGAAATGCTTAGATGTGTCCGTCATATAATTACTGCACTAAACAAATTAAGAGATAAAAACAACTGATATCAAAAAGCATGGCTTTGATATATTATTTAATATGCAAGCAGTCCATTCTTCAAATGTGTCCCTAATTATACACTATCCAATTTCACTTTACTTCTATTGACACAAAAGAAAAACTAATTGTTTATGAAAAAACGTAAATAATGCAAGAATAGCTAGGATATATAAAAAATAATGACGTGGCTTTGCAAGATTGTGCTGGTGGTCATGCTAATAAACTTACTGCTTTCTTAGAGAAAATATCCTAATGTTTTAGGGGCAAATACCTAGAAATGTGGCAGAAAGGCCAGTAACCACGAGTCTCATCTTCGAGCTTGAACGCCGCTGTAGAGAAGAAGACATCAATGCTAGCACATATGACAATACTGAATCATTGGCATCACTGAATAAACTACTTCATGTTATTTAGTACTAACAGAAAGTGAAATAGGGATGTACAATCATCTAGAATGAACGTCAACAAGAAAACCTCTGGTGAACCTTTGCACTTTTCTTGATTTATAAGATGAAGAGGCATGCGATGTCTTCAATCTTCACAGAGACCAACAAAAACATGTTAGAAATCTCAAATGGATTTTGAAAAAATTACATGGACAGAAAGATCAGGAAAACTTCACAAAATAAACATGGTCATTAGAAGTAATAGCTTTATTCCCACCTAGAAGAGCAGGACGGTACCTTGGTTTACACTTTATATATCTACCATATAATGTATGATTTAAAATAAATTATGTCGTGCAGCTTGAGAAAAAAGAATTAAAAAGAAGAGAAAAGACACGAATCAGCCTGGCACCCATTGAAACCTCAGATTCTTGTAGATGTTAACCTTTTCTATAAATTCAGAGTACAGAATCTGTTCAATGGCAGTCCATATTGAATTTACATTTAAAAAAGAAAGGCAGAATACCTGGAGGGGGAGATGAGAGGGGAGGGCTCAGACCTTTTCTTTCAGAGCAGAGGGAAACATACCAGAAAATCACATCACCTAAATCACCACAGGTTTTGCATCATGGGGACTAATAATTAACGTGGATGCATTATTTGGTCTAGGTTCATTGCCTTGAGATTGACGCCTGCATGAACTATCCTTGGCGGTGTCGGGGGTTCAAGATACGGGCGTTGCTTTCTAAAAAAGAGATACATGTGTCACCGCAATGGACGGCGGTGCTTGCTTCTGTCTGCGTGGCCACGACGAGCATCCTCAGTAGGGGCTAGCTCGAGGATTCCGAGTGCTGCCGTTCTCTAACTCACGTCAGGCCTTCCTGATCACCACTGGCATTGCCATTCTAGGCATTTATTCAATTTTCTTCAATCGTTCTTGAGCACAGAAGTGGCACAAATACTCTCACATCTGGAGAATATGAAAAATCTGAGAGAAAGCAACACAATAAGCTTGCGTCCTCACAAGTCATGGAGAATATGTCTGTTAGCTAGTTACTATCATCAGGCTACAAAGAGCTGCACATAAGCGTTTGGATGAGGGGAACCAAGCATGTAAACTTGATGGGTGCTGTCCCTGCCACTGCCACCTTCACGAGCATGGCGAGACCACAGAGCAATACATGAGGCAGTGATGAGAAAAGCACAGATGGATGGATCAGAGGGTGTTCCCGTAGTTGAGGCACTGTTGCACTCCCTCCGCCACCAACATTTTCTCTTCTCTGAGGAGCATGTCCTGCCTAGCTGCGGCATCGTGGACCATCTGCCGGCGCAGCTACATGCGGGAGGCGCAAGGGCGAGGAGCGGCATCTATTGACATCTTACTCAAGAGCATAAATCAATTTTGATATGTGTTTGGTACCTATCTTAGGAGAGGAGGATCGCGCGAGGAGTTATTGTTGTTTCTGCAGAGCCCTCTTCGATGCCGCTTTTGGTACTGTTCGTGTCGCGCTGCTGCCCAGCGCGTTCTACTGCGGGTCGTACTGCCGCCGCCGCTGGTCCTTGAGGTACGTGACGGCTTGTAGTCTATGGGATTAGTAGGGAGGCGACAGATCCTGCGGGGCGGCGGACGGACGAACCGGAAGAGCTCGAGGTGGATCTGCTCGTCCGTAGAGAGATGTGGATGGGGAGGGGAGAAGTGGATGGGGAGGATGAGAGGATGTCGGCGCTGCAACCTAGAGCTAGGGCGTGGGGAGGGCTCTCTCATCTGCGGTGACCGGCGGTGGCGGTCAAGAGATCTACAGGCGAGCGTGCGAGGGATGAGCGGGGACTGCGGGAGGGTTTCCTGTTTCTAGGACAGGACCACCTGTCGGTGCAAAGATTTGGTCAGGAGTCGGATGACAGACCACGGACGAAGTAGAGATTCTGAACCAGGAATTTTCACTTAGGGGTGGCAGAAAGTGTAATTAACTTAAGACAAGCAGGGAAGAGGACTCCTTGTACCATCGGATGCAGATCCTACCATCCTGGTTGTTTCAATGTTTGATGACAAAGTGTCAAAGTGCGACCTACCAACACCAACTCCTTTTTAATAGTAAAGATAAAAAAGGGCAGAGATCCGGGTGGCACCAGGCTTCAACATTAATAAAGCCAACGGCAAGTAGCGAATACAAGATAGCACGATACCAGTTAACAGTGTAAGGGAAGAAATAAGCAGCACAGATGCTAACAGACAGAGACACGAGTTCAACATCACTCACAGGATGCACCGTTCGGGAAAAAATCCTTTGAGACCTGGTCTATATTCTTGAAGGATAAACCCACCTTTATGCATAGTGGTTAAAAAAAGACTAATTAACACATGAAAAAAAGTCTAGAAAACTAAAAAGACGGACATGTGGCAGACATAGAAAAGGGTCTAGCAATAAATCTTACTAGCTGGGACTGGCACGGCGGCACGCCGCTCCCTTGAAGTAGCTCTTGACATTGAAATCCCAAAGGATGGCTTAGAAGCTACAAAATGAGTTGCCATGATCCTACCTTAGGCTCCAATACAAACTTACTGTTAGATCCACCCATAAACAAACATGCACAATATGCTACGATAATGATTTCATCGACGATAATGATAGAACTCGACGAAACGAAGATCATAAAAACCATAATCTAGGTACATAGTTTGAGTATCTTCAAGAACTGATACACAAATGAGCCGATAAGGACAACCACTGATTCATGTAATTTCCTCTTTTTCACCAAGATTCATAGCTAGAAGTGTCTCTCTATAATCAGTCAATAATACAATAATCTTCTCATCAATAGATAGATGGAGATAGATGGACGCTCATACCCCTTGCCATAAATAGTTTATCTGCAATAGACTGAACCAATGTATCAGCAGGTACCTTCTGGAACTGAGAGACGGGTCCCATCACATTCACATATGTACAATGCAACTGTGGACATGCCCGACAATTTTATTGAGTGTCGCTCATGGAAATTTCGTTTAGTCTTGACAGGCGTACAATAGCATTATTCATTCCTTACGTCTATGACGGGAGTTGAAAACCTGTAAAATCCAAGTGTAATTCTTAGCATAAAAAACATACAATCTAGAGAAAAAGCTAGCTTTAGTCAAAAAAAATTTGGGTTCTAATCTTAACAAAGTGGCTCTGGCATTACGAAGAATATATCTTTACAATTATTATCTTAAACATATAAAAGCAGAATATAAAATAAAGATATGGATAGTAAAATGGGCTACATAGAAAGTAAACAGTTACACGCTACTTACCACTGGGGATAGCTGAAACCGACGCCGGCCGGATGGCGATGCAACCATAGTCGAGTGGAAACAAAAAAGAATATCTGAGAAGTGAGATAAGAAAAAGAAATTGAGAAGGTACAGAGAAAGGAGAGGTAGTGTATTGGAAGAAAAATGAATATCCAAATATGGCTTATTGATGAACGACAACCGAATCAACACACACATGATATACCAGCCAAGATCTGCTTCTAGGAAGACCAGAAAGTGACGGTACAAATAGTACGGTGTTTCTTGATGAACTGCTTCTAATTAAACACCCAATAAACCATAGCAAACCTGAGAAACATCAACAAACATCAGGCACTATCTAGCAGCAACAATAGGGTAAGTGATAGTTGTTCTGCTAACACTGCTTAAAAGCATCTGAAAAGATCCCAGTTGTTGAAAATTAGGAAGAACAATCCACACAGTTAGTACAAATTGAGCCACAGAATTGTAGGAAACACAAAGTAATCCATATGAACTTCATAAATTACATTACTAAGAACATAGAACGGATAATAATACCTTCTACATGGTTAAAATATGTAGTGAATAAATTAGTGTTGTTCAAAAACATAAAAGGAGGAGACAATTGGCTGTGGGCACAGACCTGTTCTTACTCTTAGCCATGAAAAACTTCTCTTGCTCGGCCTGCCTGTAGCCTCGAATCTGACCGAAGACAACCAACTCCATGAGCTGCAAAGACCAAGAAATCTCTCTTTTCTCCTCACGATTTCATCTCCTTCACCCTGACAACTGCCTCATACGATCCCCAAGAACAGTCACGGAACCCAACCTCCCATATCCTCATGGTCCTAAGCCAAAAAAAGAAAGAAAGTTGCGCATAAGAGAAAATAAGTCGCGGGAAGGACAATTTGCCTCTAAATCAGCAAAAAGGACCTCATAAATTGTGCCAACCAAGCCTCTCATAATATCGTCAAGGATAATGAGCACCATATGGGCATCATCTTGAATCAAATCCATCCGCTCACCAGAAAAAATAGGAACAGAACCAAATACCATACCTCAGTGTAGAAAATTGTACAACACCACTTAGCAGCTATAAAACCTGTACACTACATGACAAAATCTTGATAAGTCGCCAGCAAAAAAAGCACTGCCTCAACATCCACCATGTCAAGACTATTTTCAGAGACCAAGTATTTTTAGCAAATCAGCACTATCTCAACATCCACCATGACTACCAGATCAGATTAGGATGCCAGACTGCTAACCTTACCATACAAATTGCTTCAAATATTGAAGCAAAGTAGCATGAATGCTGATATATGCAATAATACAAATGACGGATTGGTACCCTAATACAAATAGTCAATTTTCAGGTGAGAATGAGATAGGTTTGTCTAGCCGTGCCTTTCATCACAAAAGGTCCTCGGAGACCAAAGCTCGCGGGCACACCAGGCGACAGAGCGGCCCCTGTTTCAGGATCTATGATCTTCGCTTCGGTGCCCCACGAAAGACGCCCAACTGATCCAATTCGTCGACTTTCTTCTACTCAAGTGTTACGGCAAAACCCAGCTATAGTCTCGGTCAGTCCATATCCCTTTTGCAAGTGAAAGTTGAATAATAGTTAGTGGAGGTCATCTTGTCGATTTAGTAGTTAGTTGCATGTGTAATAATGATATGGATAAGAATGGCCACCTGCAAGAGGTTTAGCAAAGTATGAGAAAAATTGACACTTACGAAATACTGAATTCAAAACGGTTCGAGTAAATGCCAAATTTGACCATATAACAATGATGCCTAGAGAAGTTACACATAAGAAACATAACATAAAAAAGCATGAATATTGGATGAAAATACTTCCTCATTCTAGGAAGAACTGATGATAGAGACTAAAGAATGTTGAGAAACAAACTTACATGTTCATGAATGAGCGTTCTTTGATCCAACTTCTCGGTCATGAGTGCAGCAAGTGGGAGAACCGCTAAAGTGAGGCTGCATTTCACAAACTGATTAGTTGTACAAAATCTAGCACTGTTTCATGAAACCTAGACCAGAACTGGTGAGTAGTTATATCTACCAGCACATCAGGAGTGGCCAAATCTCCTAGTGATCTTGCACTGAACAAAAATCCAGCTCTTATTAATAGGCCATACTGGAGCAATTCGGATCATGGTAATGTGTCAGCTCATATGAAACACGGTGCGCATACAGTACTAAACCCTCTACTTCTGGAGGGGATGGACTACAGAAAAAAGAAATGAGAATGAAGGTCATTCGAATAGGAAAGTAACCAAACCTTCATTAAGTTCTCAATTATGAGCCTGCTGTTCACTGCAATCAGCACAACAATGCATAGATTCAGAAGGCCCAAATGGCTCTGAAATCAGGTCAAGAATTACGTATAGGACAAGAATTTTCTGTTGCAACAGAGTAATATGGCTTGCAAATAACGACTTCATTATCAGTTAAAGAACAATACGAAAATGTGGCATATTATGTACTTATACCCAAATTAAATGTTTTATGTGGATTCTGTTATATAATGATGTTCATTGATGTCAATGCCAGGGACATCTATAAAATAATATGACCCAGATATACATAAACTTTATCTTGAAACTCATAATAGTTCAGATTTAAGTGAGGACATGTACTGCGCTTTGTACTGAAACAAATTAAAGGCTATGATGAGGCATGCACTTAAGTGTGAGGGGTTTGCTGTGGGCTCATATAGCTTTGCAAAATGGTAACATCCTAGAGTTTCAAATAGATACAACCAGTCGATCGAAAAAAAACATTTATGTACCTAGTAGAATGGATGCAAAACCAAATTAGTGGTTTCTAATCTGACAGCACAGACATTTCAATTTTCCTCATGCATAAACAATGTCATGAACAAGAAAAGGCAAGATGGCAGATCCAATGAATCAGCATGCACCGCCCCGAATTGGACAAACAACAAGATTGCACTGATCCTAGTGTAGCATGTCAGCCTGATATACTGAGCATGTGGATCACGACAGTTCCCAGTTGAGGATGACAGCCTGATATACTGAGCATGTGGATCAGGATACTGCCCTGCATCTGCACTTTCATAACAGAAGTCAACTCCCACCCGAAGTGCCACAATAAAGTGAGTTGCACATGTATTTGAGTATCTGAACATACCTAGGATCTGGCACGGCTAGACATCCGGAGGAGGCGAGCACGCGTGCGCGTGCTCTAGCTTATTATACGAGGATGCGATTTGGAGAAAGAGATTAAAATCGTGAGCACAGTGAAAAATAATACGACTGTAGGGCGAATCCGATGCTGGACGGAGCAAAGCATACGGGTGCGGGATCATAATAAGAACTAAAAAAATCCATGGAATCGCGGCGCTGATCACCTGTCGGAAGATGGCGTCTGAGCTGAGCGGGCTCTCCTTGACCCGGCAGTGGGCGGGCGCCGACATGCGGTAGCAGAACATCTCGTGCTGCTGCTGCTGCGGCGATGACGGATGCGGGACGCCGTTCTCCCGCCGACCGGCGGAGGATTCACCGGCGTTCGCAGGGGCGCGGCGGAGGCGTAGGGACGGGTCGGCGTCGGGGTCAGCGCGATCGTGGGCCACCGCCACGGACGGAGGCAAGGCAATGGAGATCAGCCCAAGAGAAAAAATAGGAGAGGCAAAGCCAAATCTGCACGGGGAGAGAGCAAGGAGGAGGAGGATTGGGACTCACCGGCTGGTGTTGTCCTCCTCATGGAGCAGCGCCCTCATGCTGCAGGCTCCGCCGCTAGCCTCTGTGTCAGAGGAGAACTCGGCGTCGGTGCGCAGGTACTGCGCTTGGCCATGATTTTAGCATAGTCTGGCACCGGACGCGCGGCGGGAGAGGGTTGGGCGGCGCACGGGGGATACCGGTGGATGCGCGCGCGGAGGGCGAATAGGCGGCGTAGACGGCCTCCAGGCGCCACGGAGAACGGCGCCGAGGGACACAGATGGGGCTGCGGTGAGCGGGACGCAGAACCGGCCGATGATGGCGAGGGCGGTGGGCTGGGCCTCGGCGGTCACAGAGGGCAGTACTGGGGCCTTGTCCCACCCAAGGCGCTGCTAGAGAGCTCCACCTTGACGGCGACGATAGAGAAAGAGGAATAAAAGAGGAGGTGAGACACTTCTGATCTATCTGGAAATCTGAAGAGAGGCAAACGTGTTCTAAGCGACGCTGCTACGTGTAATATTGAGTTGAAACGTGGCCATGCTTTGTCACTCAGCAAGTAACACAGACACGTGTTAGAAACACGGGCCACGTGCAGGAAAAATACAAGTGGCAATATGGAGGGAGTAAGAAACGGTGAAAACAAGAAAAGCCATGATGTATAAAGACAAGAAAGTCATGATAAAACAAAGAAGAAGACAAATGTTATGATGACAAAACATGCAAAGAGCAAAGAAAAACGGACGATGACAAATCAATAGGAAAAAAACAATTATACAAAAAGACAAGAGACAAAAACATAAAATAAATGACACACATGCATAGACATGACTACGTTGATCAGCCACATGCAATGCCAAAACAAACGGTATAGCTAGGTGCACACCTAAAAGGTCGATATTGTTTTCCGCAAGGCAATGACGCGTGGGCTAGCCAGGACATGTAGCAGCAGGACAAATTGGTATGCTCACACGGGAACGCACCCAGACGATTGAAGAGGACACGTGTCGCTGGCAAAAAAATCGACCGGCCTCTCTAAAATTCTGAGAAAAAAGAGACGTCTCCTGGTTTAGGATATAGAGGATTTATTTCCGTTCGGGACTGGCTGGAGCCAAATGACGGTTCTTCTTTAATAAAAGAAAAAAAATACGTCAGCTAACACCACTTAAAAAAAGTAGCAGACTTAAACCTAACTAACGTGCTAACAGATCGAAACCTCTTTGACGTGAGATGTGTTGGTGGTCGATCGGTGATGTTTCCTTGCGGAACAGAGTCTCCGTCGACATGATTTATGTAACGCTGCATTTAACTTAGACGACATTGAGGCAGAATTGCAGATAACCTGCTATAACACGGAGGAAACAAAGAGTCTAGATCCTGTCAAGGTTTTTTTAAGGGCACGTACAACAGGTCTGGTTACACCACAACAATTAATCCTGGCAGATTATGTGTGTGCAGAGGGAACTTTTTTTTTGGCAGCTGGTTTTTTTTTTGTGGTCGGGTGTTCTAATCTATATAGACGTCCACCACGTCAATTATTGGATCGTGTCAAACAACATTATGCACTTGGATTACGCAGTTACGTAACTATTAATTTGTAGATAAATCCTAGCCACATAATTCCGATCTAACTATCAAAATTAATGTTAATGATGTGCACTACGGGGAAAATGTTTGCTGTCGTCGCCCCCGTCCTTTGCCGTGTGCCAAAATGCCCGGAACACGACAACGATTATCTCTGCCTTGTGTATAACTAGAAGCATACGGCAAAGAAAAAGTTCATGGCAGATTACAAAAAAGGAACACGACAAAGAATTAAACACAACAATGGACAAACTAAGGCACACGATAAAGAAAACAGACACATCAAAAGCACTGAGGACACACGGCAAAGCTTCGTTCACGACAAAGAAGTAGGCCCCGCGGGCCTCGCAGGGGCACCCGCCGGCAGGGGCGGACGGCATAATCTTTGTCGTGTGCGCTCGCCGTTAGGTACACGGCATCTTTGCCGTGTGTATTATCCTGTATACACGACAAACAACTGTTTTCCCCTTTTTCTTTTATTTAGTTAGCAAGGCTTTTATTGCATATATGTTAGGTGATGTTATTTCATAAGATCATGAGTACATATATGAATAGGTTGTTGTGGTTTTGATCACTACATGTACCCCCTTTATACGATTAGGTTTCACCGAAACGGGGAGTTTCCCCCTTATACAAGTCCAGAACCTTCGCTTTTAGGTTAGAGCGCATGCATGCGAGGGGGAACACATGCAAGCACCCGAAGACTAGTAGGTTTTATATGTTTTAACATAGCACCACACTTTCATGCATGTGCTATGGCCACATGCAGGTCCTTGAGGTATTCCGATGCCTCCCGGAGCATGGTTTGCTGCAGGTCCTTGAGGGAACTTTTTTTTGGCAAATGGTTTTTTGTGTGGTCGGGTGTTCTAATCTATATAGAGGTCCACCACGTCAATTATTGGATCGTGTCAAACAACATTATGCACTTGGATTATGCAGTCACGTAACTATTAATTTATAGATAAATCCTAGCCACATAATTCAGATCTAACTATCCAAATTAATGTTAATGATGTGGCTTAACGTAGTTCCTCGAAAAACACTCTTATATTGCTTTTAGTATATAATAGAAATAGATACATAATTTCATAGCCCTGGGTTCTTCATGTTGAAGAGAGTCAAATGTAACCGTATTAAATGCCCTCCTTCTAGAATAACCATATACATGCACAATTTACATGTTTTCTTCTTTATTGGTGAATGCATGCACAATTACACTATCTAGGTACTAGGTTTAACCTATAATGACCTTGAATCTTTGTTAGTCTTAATCCTCCCTTAGTTGAGTATGTCATTCCTTCTAATATTTCCTTCAAAAATTATTTTGTTTTAAAGTTTCTAATTTACTTTTGTTCCATTATATATCTTTTGAATTCATGACGTGTAATTCAAAACGCATTTCAAAGTTCTTAAACATATTTAGCTTCTTCCACACGCATTTTTTTTTTCAAATATTATCTACACTTTCTAACATGCATCACGGTTTGATGACTAGTGTCATTGAATTGGCAAACAAAGATCCGATGGAAGATATAGATTCTAAAAGACTGAGCCAAAAAATAAATAAAAGATTTCTAACTCGTGTGTGTTTATCTACTCAATAGGCTATGTGTTTTCATGTAGTAGTAACAAGTAGGCCCCCCAAAAAACCTGATTTAAGCGTACGTTTGGAACGATGCGATTGATTCACTGGCAGCCCTTCACATATGCCATGTGCATGGACAATTTGAATTCCTGCCGATGAAAATTTATAACCGAAATAAAGATTGATCAAAACTGAACTACCAAAACAGTTCATCACGTGAAATAGATTACCTTTTATCAATATCAGACCATCGTTGTGCATATATAGTCATGCCATCTATAATTCTGGTGCATATATAGCTCAGAGGAGATAAGTGGCATACACTCATTGCCCTATGGCGTGGATGGTGTGCACTAGGCTTATGGGGTTGGGAGGGATCAGGAAATAGGGTTCAACCGTTACAGTGCCTGCCGCGACCACACAATAGTAGCTCGCGCTTAAATTTGATGAAATAGTTCCACATCGTGTCGTGATAGCAGCGAAGCGAGGGAATAGATCTCCTCTTCCATGCGGAAGATACCCTAACAAGTCTCAAGGGCTTCATATCAAGCATTCTCGAAGAGGCTTCCACTGACATTTTGGCATGAATCCTGGCCCGAAGCACCATTGGATACACACAGCCAAAGGCAACCTAATGATAAATTGGTGCGAGAAATGGTACGCATGTTGACCACAAGAATCCTCCCAACCAGCTTCCGTACGTCCCCGAGAAACGGTACTCTTGGATACGGAGGAAGAGCTTGCGAAGCGTGAAGAGCTAATTCTGTTGGGATCTTACACTTGCTGATGCCTCCTCGTTTCTGTCCAGCTCTGAGCTTAGAGCATCTGGGAAACCGTAGGTGGAAACTGACCGAGTGCACAACTCTTCTGCAGTGTGCCACTAGATGTTTCCAATAACTTCATATCTTTTCTTAGCCTACATTCGAAAATGTACATACAGATCGCAGTGCGGCGTTTTGAATTCAGCTCGAACTAGCTGTCAAAAGAAAAAATGAACTGATCTGTGCATTTGCGTGGCTGCAAGAACACATCTGGATGCTGCTGACTGCGTCGTAAAGATAAGACCTACAGATCCTATCTGCTGGCCTGGCAGTCGTATCCGCTACGCTCTACCAGTTAAATGCCGGTCTATGACAAGAAGAAAATCCTGACAAACGCGTTTGGTACATACTTATCAACTGTAATTCGGCTCAGTAAGACCTCCGCGGCATGAGTCGAATTACCCCAACTCCCCAGACGCGATCAGCGTGGGGATTTATGTCTCACGTCCGGGAAGCTACATCGTCCCCAACACGTAGCACGTGGTGGAAAAAGAAAGAGGTACGAACGCGTCTTACGGAATTCGAGAAAAACACATAATGATTTATAACTCACCGTGTGAAAATGGGAAAAAAAGAAACAATAGCAAATTGATGTAACTTTGCAAATAGGAGGCACACGCTCAATGGTGGAGGAGACGTGAGTGATGATTTGCTACTAAACAAATGGTTTCTTTAAAACGGCCGTGTATATTTGTTTCGGTTTCGGAAAGTGTTGGTGTGCGAAAAACCCACGAAAGAGCCTGCCTGTGCCGTAGAGGTCAAATTTTTACAGCGTCAGCGCTCTTCTACACCGCGCACGGGAAGAGCTTTCCATGTGCGACGGGGGCCTTTAATAGGCCTGATCTTTATTAGTAGTAGTGTAGTATCATATACTTTGCACTACGAATAGTCTTACATATCTATCTGCATATGAGCGAAGTGTAAGCTCTAGTGATTCGTTCGTCCATTTGCATCTAAGTGACGACGACATGCATAGAAACGTATAAGATGGCAAGAAAATACCCAAAGAGTTCCATGGAGACTTTTGAATAAGAGGCATCAGGAGAGAAGAACTCCTTACTTAGTGAATCCAATGGCCTTCATTCATCTACCAATTTGTTTGAAATCCACTAGACATTACTAAGCTAGGATGAGTGTCATCGCTAGAGTTTCCAGTGGAGTTGCTGGAACCTACTACCCAATCAGTTGCTCATGTCGGAGAAGTAATGTGCTCTACCTGCTGGGTCAATCACTCAGTTTGCATACATGCTGCAAGTAATGATTAAATTGAACCGAACCTACTTGATCGACACGGTACCACAACTAATTACGCAAAGCTCTTTACTCCATCACTGGTAGCCTCGAATGTTCTACTCCCGCGTGTTCCTAAACAATGCTGCGGACATTATGTTGGCCCCTGGGATTAGAATTGAGTAAATCTTAGAGTAGATTAAATGTTGTACTGGGTCCTCGAAAGTAGATTACTGGTTTACTGACCAGTGTCAATGCATAAATACCGATGGATTGCACAAAGCAATTTCAAAATTCAGTAACAGGGAATCGGTCCCGTAGAGTAGACATGTGCCCCACTTGCTCGTGCATCATGATGCTTGTTGTGCCACATTGCCACCACCTCTATCGCCCCTATTGACGAACACGGTAAGATTGCCGTGAAATTTATCGCTGGAGACTTATTGGGATTCAAATTCGATGGTATGTTGCCCAACCTTTCAGAAAAAAAGCTTGTCGGAGAACTGCGAGGGGCACTGCGCCACATTTCTCATCACTGAACCAACTGATGGTTACATGGGTGCCGCTATATTGTTCAGTGTAAGACACTCTCAGGTTTCCGTTAGATATCCATGGATCGACTATGGATGCTCTAGCATCTCGCGTGCTCGTGTTGGATTGGATATAGTGTAGGCGTGCACCATCCCGATGATTTGTTGATGTCCTGATCTTGTTCAGTAGCACACCACGCTTTCAAGATTCAGTTAAATGATGAGTGATCACCTAAGCTCTTAATTAGCCGATCGGTGCCGGTCGTGTAGAATCATCGTACTGGGCAGTACGGCTGTGCAATACGTCAGTGGGCGCAGATTCCTGTGTCATACGGCTGCGTATGGTTTGGATCGATCCTTGCAACTTGCATTTCTTGCTCACCGGCAATTACTCTGTATAACAGTGCAAGCACTTCAACATGTACCAGAAGCCTCCGATGTCAAGAATTGGATCAAGAACTGAACCCAGTAACACTAACCTATCGGTTTGTGCATGTGGTACACTTGGAATAAACTATAAAGTATTATTCTATTGACATTTATGTAGGGATAAAGCATGGATTTCTTGAAGACTAAATGCTTATCAACAAGTATGTTAAGGAAATGAAATGACTATTACATACAAAGACAATGCATGAAGTCATAATGAATATACTCAACCAACCTCTTACACTTATATACCAATAATGGGCTCGATCTGCTCCATCTATACATACACCACCCAATGTCCACTCATGTACATTAGAAGCCACATTGTCCATTTATTCTAACTGATACTTTCACCTCTCCGTTTTCTGGACATACTACATATTAGCATATGAGATAGACACCAATGACATATGTAGGAAGATAAAGCAATGCAGAGAGGAGATGTGATTGTCAAGGCATCCATATGGGAACTGAAGACATCAGAAGATTACGAAACTGTTTGGTAACAGTTTGCAGGCCGTTCAGTTTACTAGGTTCTCCAGGGGTCGTGTGACTCGTGCCTTTCTAATAACCTACACTCAGAAACTTGACATCGACAAGTAGATTCAATAAAGAGTTCCGGGAACTGAAGGAGAGAAATGGCAAGACAAAAATGACATCTACAATGATAGCAAAGACGAATATGTTTCCACTACAAAAGGTGACGGCTACCTTCCACTTGAACGCAAGCTGTGTAGGATATTCATAAGATGGGATCATCAACTCTGTGACGTAGCTTAACTGTCCTGTCTCAGGTGTCGATATATTTAGGTTCAGAAACGTCCGTCTGTAACAAGATCCTAGTGCTAATAAATTATCATTCTTGTTGTCCCAAGTCCCAACCCGACAATTCGTGATATGATCTCCCGTAAATGCATTGCAAAAGTGCATGCCCGAGCGCTGCAGCTCTTCAACGATAGGGACGAGTGTGTTTGAGCTCTTGATAATGCTCATGTGTCGTTACCGGTTATTAGAAAATGACTACTAGACCGGGAGCGAGGACGGTGATGTAGATGTCGAGGACGGAGCCCATTTCCATGTTGAGTTCATTTGAGTATTGTTTCAAGGGTATATCTGAATCATAACTTCATCATTGAAATTTCGTAAAGATTTAAGATTTTCCATACACCACCCAAATATATGTAAAAATTAGGAGCGCGGGATTTTTGTTTATTTCCCTTACGTGCATTGATCGACCTCTGCTGGCTCCTACAAGCTCCATGCTCGCTTGTTGTAGCTTGAAACAGTCAAGGAGTCATGGGTTTATGGTAGTACCTTATCATTTTTAGGGATTAGCCCCACTAAATAGCACAAAGTAACCTACCATATATATGGGTAGTACTAGCACTATGTGATGATGAATTTGTTTTCATTGAGTATATAGGGAGTTAAAGTATACCAGGCCTACTGCCATTGCTCCAACAACCGTCACCTTTGTGTGTGAATTACGTTTTCCCTTATAAATAGTAGTCCATCATTAACAAACTGGATAACTATTCTGATAGGCCGGAGACAACTTTATGAAATGGAGAGACGAACCGGAGAGATGTAAGCACACATGGGAATTGGAGACATTGGGATGGTAGAAAATCGTCAATGAAAACATTGCTGCAGTTTCAGCCATGAGAGTTTTCCACTATGAAAGTTTGGCCAAAATAGAAGTTCGCCGGCATGTCGGACTACATTGTGGGAATGCATGGTCGGATGGGGAGGGACCTCCATGAAGGGTGGTGCCACTCCATCAGCGGGAGCGCCTACACTGGGAAGCTTCTCTGAGATGGGCGGTCCTGCACTTTGTTCAACGTTAACAGCGTCGACGGATTGAGGTCCCTGAATTAACGGGTTTGTGGCCTCTTGCGAAGCTACTATTCCATCCCAACACGCTCTACTAGTGCAAGAGTTCCATCGCCGTGGTCCGCACTTAACATGCAGCTGTCTATCTTGCTGTAGTATTCCTCCATGGATTGCCTCCTCAGGATATCCATGGCCATGGGAGGGATCGCTTCTTGTATAATCTCGGTGAATTAAATCACTCCAGCAACTCAGGCTGGTCTTTTCTGGAAATCATAACTGGAGTATTATCTTGGTATTTTGGATTACAAAGATTTAAAATAAACATAGAGATTTTTTTTTGCTGTGCTCAAAGCGATAGCTCAATATATACACACTAGTAGAAAACAAGACACTAGTCCCGGTTTATAAGAGGCTTTAGTCCCGGATTGGGACTAACGTATCGGAACTAAAGGTTAGGCCTTTAGTCTCGGTTCTGTTACAAACCGGGACTAGATTGTCTTCACGTGGCCCCGCTGCGCGCGCTGGGCTGGAGGATATTTAGTCCCGGTACGTAACACGTTCTTCTGCCGCGGCAGCGTTTTGCCCCAAACTGCTGCCGCGGCAGGAGGTGTGGTTTTAGGGTTTTAGGGTTTTCTTTTTTTGTGTTTGATTATTTTTCATTTTGTGTTTTCATATACATATTATTCTACGCTACTACATGTTGTATACATTGATGCATATATAATATAATTTCACTCACGATAACATACATACATATAAATATATACACAACCGAGACTAGAGCTCGTCTAATTGATTTACACCAAGATCATCATTACAACAGATACTGTCCTTTTGTGTCTATCCACGATTACACGAAGGTATATCTACGTTGTACTCTCCTTTTGAGTTTATGACGTCCCTGAGCAAAAATCCCGACAACTCCTCTTGAATTGCTAGTAGACGTTCATGTGGTAGGAGCTTATCCCGCATCGCATCCAACTATATATAATGAAGTAGATCATTATGAATGGAACTCAACAAAAACTATGGTATAGAATAAATTGCGAATATAATGTTTACGTACTTGAAGAAAGTCTGTGCCCTGCTCCATACACCCACGAATGAACTCGCATACGTAATATCCACATAAATTAGTCCCCTGTGCTACGTCGCACACTTTTCGATCGAGAATATAATTCAATCAGATAATAATCAAGCATGATAATTGTAAGAATGATAATTGTAATATCCACATAAATTAGTCCCCTAGCTCTCGTACTACTTACCGGGACCGTACGAAAAGTGAGCTCCTGACGCCATTCACTCTGACAGCTAGCGTTACAATTCATTGCGATTACTACAAACATACAAAACTCGTAAGCTATCTACATCTCTCTATTCGGTTTAGTTCGACCAGTTAGGATCGCATAAGAACGATCACAACTAACTATGTACTAGCTAATGGTTAATAGCCCCTATCGATCCAAACGTGTACCAGCTAAAGTCAACTCATACCTTAGCTGATCAAACTAGTGCCTTTGAGAAAACTAGCAAAGATGTTGCGAGGGCATCGTTTTTGGTGTGTCAAAAAACTACCGAGAATAAATCTTTACATGTATTTATGTTAAGGAAATGAAATAAATTTAAAGAACAAATAGAATTTATGCGAAAATTTCCATCACAAAACAACTTTTCAATTTTTTGACGAATTTTTATAATGGCATCTTTAGAAACATCATAATGACCACATGTGTCTTTTGTACAATATATCCGATCGATCCAATGAAAAAGTTAAATCCTATAGGTAATCAAATTTTATTTAATGTTAGATTATTCTGCAATGACAATGTTCACATTGTTGGTGTTAATGGTACAAGATATTAATTACGGTCATTGGAGCTGTGCAAGATGTTTAGGTATTGTTTCTAATTGACATTCAAGATGAAGTTGCTTAATTTTGTGGAACAAAAACAATTAGTACCTGCGGAATTTATAGGCCATGTAAAGTTTAAGTTGTTTTACTTTATTTAGATCTTTATTTCTCTCATTTACAACCTATATGCCGAACTATGTGACAATGTCCCTTTGTTATAAAATACCTGAGTTGTCTAACATTGACTACCTTCACAATGCAGCCTAATGTTAATCAAAGTAAGAAATTTTTGTACTATATAGTTTTCTACAACATCGTCTGATTTTAAGAGAAGGTGCTATATTATTTTTCCTATGGTTTTTTGACTTCCCGTAGCTATCCTCACTCGTCGACTAATTTGTTTTGCATTCCCTCACATGCATTCTCTTTTCATTTAACATGGCTACAAAAACATGTTCGACATAGTTTGTGCACCACTCTAGCGTTCCATTTCTATACATGATTGCACAAACACATTAAATATGATTTTAAAGGAGCATAGATCAAGAAAATTGACAAACATAAAAGTCACGATCTAAAATATTGTCCAGAAGGTCTAAAGCAAGAAATCAATCTTCTAAATATCGCAATCTAAATAGAAAAAATCATAATCAAATCAAATAGCCTCATAAGAAATATTTAAGAACTAGTTTGCTAACATTAATGGATCATGGCTACATCCATCTCAAATCCAATTAAATACTCAAATGTAGTTCACCTCATAATACTATTTAAGTTTATTGTGAAAATCTTTCCACGTCTCAACCTATCACACTTTCAAGGAAACTTGCATAAATTTATGTTAACAAAATAACAAACAAATCTAAACTAATCAATCACATGTTTAACTTCAATATTTATTTTTTCAAGCTTTGATCCTCATAGGTGTTCTCTTCAACTAATCATCACATTGTCCAATCATGTATATACTATATCAATCATTTGGGGTCAAATGATACATTGTCCATCATGTGTATCCATCGAAAGCGGCAATATTATATCGGTGTAGAATTTATATGTTGCCTTTTTTAACTAATAATCATAATCCACCGGTTATATGATGGTGGTTTTGAGAAATTACTATGATCTATTCTCTAAGTGTGAACTTACAGAGTAGAACCTTAATATATAGTTGGACACTCATGGACATTCGAATGTTATGCTCATAATATTAGAATTTGAAAGTTCATTTAATCATATTTTAGTGCTATATTTTCAAAAGGACAATTAATAATTCAGGCGGAAAATTGTGCAAAAGTAAGCCCTCTCAGGCATCTGACGTGCGATTATGCCGCTGCTTGTCGGACAACGCTAGCCTGCACGCATGCGTTGCAGCTGGTGCGCGCATCTGACGGGCGGTGTGTTCCCAGTCAAAGCCAAACCGTATCCTCCTTCTCCAGCCTTCCCCCGGCAGCGTCTCCTCCCTAGTAGCGCCGCACCACCATATCGAGTCCCTCCCCATCCTCACCGTCTTGGATCCCCTTACCGTCCTCTGCCGCCCCGTGCTGGAGAAGATTATGTCACTGTCGGCCTAGCACCCCCACCCAACCACATCCTCCACGGCCTCCTCCCCCTCTCTCTGCTCGCGGACCTTCCTTAACAGAAGCACACGTCCCCCGTCCGACCGCATATGGCTAGAATCAACGGTCGGACAGCCCGGCAATGGCACCAGGATTTGAGGGGGCGGTCGAGCGGCGGAAGGCTGGGCTCTGTCAGTTCCATCTCCTCCAACTCTTCCTCATCATCGTGTTGGTGCGGCATGGCCACTGTCGTGGCCGGCGTAGGCAGTGGCGCGGGCCGCCAACATACACCCCGAGGAGAGCCTCCTCCCGGCCGGTGATGTGATGAGCAGACTGCATGATCCCCTGCAAAGATCGATGATACGCATCAGCCATCCCCTACTGAACTTCCTCACTATTGTTATTACCTATGACGTAGGACAGAAAATTCCTCTGGGTTTCTTCTCACCATGATGTTGGATAAAATACTTGTACATGTTGAATCTAGGTTTCGTCCTTACTGCGAGATTTTGTTCCTATTGTTCTCTGTGAGTCCATGGTGGAGATGCTAACTCGGTTCTTCAGTGTCAGGAACCTTTTACTTCCCGAGGCCTAATCAGGCTTCCTTTTTTGTACATAAATATTTTCAAACATTTTGGATGAAGAGTGCTCCATGGAGGTTGCCGATTTAGTGCCTCAAGAGTGCTTCTCTTTTTTCATTATATATCCTTTACCTTTAGAAGTAGCTTAATTTTCTGATAAACATATTTGGACACAACATGGCAGGTCTTGATTTATTAAATCAATCTACGCCTCTACTGACAAGTTGAATAAAGAAAATAAGTCAAAACAAGTAAATCTTTAGTTCTTCTACAAAAGTATCACATCACAGCGTGTACCAGCTCTATTGTTGAATTTTAATTCAGGCTCATAATAGATTATGACTGTACTAGGTATACTTAGTATGAAAATGCTTCTCGGTGCAGGTGCTGCACAATGATGAAGATATTGAGCAGCTTAATATGGATAAAGAAAAGTGGAAAAGCATTCAAAATCAACGTTTCACCAATAAAGGTAGAGTGCTATACGATTCTTGAATATGTCTCTCTAACCTTATATATTGGCTGGAACATCTTGGAAAGGGGAATGGAGTAAGATCAAGGGTTAATTGAAGGGATAAATGCCATTGCAACAATTTCTTTCTATATATTGCAGTTAGCCCAGATGTATAAGACTATCATGTGGTTAAGAGGGTGCCGAACAATCACTTAACAATCTGAGTAATGTATTTAGCCCATAGTTTCATGTCACATTAAACGTTATGAATTTACTGTACTTGACATGCAATGGATGCTTTGGAAGCTTTGTAATGCAAAAGATAACTCAAAGTAGATAGTATATTTGCTTACCACCCGATTGGACTAACATCTTACAAAGCACAGGAGGCGAGAACTACCACCAGCCTGAAAGCTCCACCTAACCAACATAAGTCAATGAAGAAGTAAATCAATATCTAGCTTTCAGGTTTCCGTGCTGCAATATATTCTCATTAATCCATCTATTTTAGGCCCTCACCTCTAAAGAGGAAAGTGAAACCAAAATCTCCCCGGGAAAGCAAACATAGAAAGACAGCAAGAGGTCCAAGTGTGTCGAAGCTAATGATTCTGATGCAGCCGGTTCTCTTGCTCATTCAGGCTCCAATGAACGTGTGAAGTCCGGTATGGGTGCTAAGCGTTGATTTTATACTTATCGATAATATGCACGTCGTTTCAACATAGATGAGCAAGCGTATGACTTCTGTTATCCTAGATGGTCACGAGGAGAAAGAGATAGCACTTAGCTCGGCTGAGAAAGAAAAAACACAGAAAGAGTCCAGAGGATAATGGAGCTGAAATAGGAAAAACCCGATGGCAATAGTTTGAACAACAAGGAGGAATAAGACGATGAAACTCCTGTAAGCAACTAAGCATGACCCTCTCTTCAAAACTGGACCCATTTATTTGATTCCCTTCTTTTGTTTTGTGTTGAATCTGCAGAGTGTCTGGAGAAAGAGCACATCGCTAGCAAAGATTAAGAACTTTGGGACATTAGAGCAGCATGGTCCTTGCTTTCCTGGGGAAAAGTGTGAATCTTTGCTAACACCAGCATTTACCTATTCATAGAAAAATCTTAGTATTACCAAACAACCGTTCAAAATTAATTTAGTAAAGTAGGAGGTGCAACTCTTACAGAATTGTAATCTTATGTCATAACACTTGGTTCTCTTGCCAAACTACTGTAATGACCAATAACCCATGAAGTAGATTAGATTTGCATATATGTGTGAAATTATGGCGACAACCACTAAACAAAATTTTGTATATCACATGTTTAACATATGGCTAATTTGTAATGTATATACAACATTTTGTATATCACATGGATCATTTGTAATGTTTAACATGCTCTTATGATTTGCTAGGCAAGAAAATGTCTGAAAAAGGTTCAGGTGCTCGTGGGTGATAGAATCTCCTTTTAGGATCACACGTTCCACTGCCTGTTGTTCCGCTTCATATTCAAATGTCTATGGTGTCCTACAAATGTATACTTTAGGAAGGCCTTGCTAAAAAATCCACCGGCCTTCACGAGCATAACGAGGCCATGCCCTATGATGCATAAATTTACTTTGCCCAATGTGACAATAAAATGTGAAGAACCTACATATTCAACATTGTTGTTTCCAGGTGTAACTGGATACCTTTTTGACATTCAGTTTTGTATTTTCAGATAACACAATGGCATTCCTAGGCCTTTGACATAAAAAAAACATGTTTGGCGTTAGCTAAATAGTACCAAATGGTTTGTTGCCGTCGGTTAAAAAAACCTTTCTGTTGAGATTGTTGAGAGCCTGAGAAGGCTACAATTTTGTTCTGAACATGTTTTTGTTGCAGGTCATGTGCTAAATATAGTGGCTACATTCTGTTCAGGTTGGTCTGGAGGTGCATCCATTGTAGGTGGTTCTAACATGCTTTTGTTGTTTAATCATTTACTTTATTTAGAATAGCAGAACCTAATTACTAGAATTTTGTTTTGTCAAAAACTATCTGCTATGTATGTTGCGAGGTTGGTATGATAAGTTGTTCCTTTCAAGTAGATTTCCTGTCTTGATATGGTAAGTGATTGCAGCCAATAATAAAGGTTACTGGTTTGCAGAATGAGAGACGAGCATCTATGTGTTGTTCTCGTGTTCCTCCTAAGAAAGGAAAAATAGAACTGTATATATTGTTAATGTTGAGATCAAAATCAGAAAAATAAAAACATCCATGTCCCAGGAAGGACAAAATATTGCCAGTTCGTTTCACACATCTATGCGTTGGTTTTTCGAATGCGACTTGTGCTTCTTTTGACTTATATACTTATATTCACTTACGTAGAATCGACTCCATCGTTTTTTTATTATTTTTTTATTTATTGTTCGGAGGCTTGCTTTGGACTCCTACGGTATTTCTCTATACTGTCAAGATACTTCTATACTCCTACGGTATTTCTCATTTGGATAAAAAGCGGTAATTTTTAAATATTATAAACGTTATTATATATATAGAAACGTATCCCCGTATCTGTGTTTTTGTAAAATCGCCGTATCAGCGTATCGCGGTATCCGTATCCGTATCCGTATCGGCGTATCTGGGCAACATAGGCTTTGGTACGGTGAAAATGTTGCATTATGTTTCTTTGCAAGTTGGCAAGATAATTTTTTTCCTAGAGACTGCATGCTCCGGGTCAAAGCAAGAAAAATGGATTCCAATACAACTTTGTTGCCTGGTTTGTTGCGCCTAATTAGCTTTTTTCCCCTTAAATCTGAAACTTTTTTCGCTACATTCCTAATTAGTTCTCACTCCTCAAGGTATGTATGCACACAGTTTCCAAAAGCCACTCCCATACTTCCAGCACACCGCAGCTGCCAAGACGACTGCACAACGATTACACATGTCAGATGAAATCTTCTACGAGTGCACCGCGAGAGCCGCGTCCTGTGACAATGCCAGGCACACGGCGCGGTGAAGCGCACTTGTCCGTCTAGTAACGTGCTAGCTCAAACTACACACTAGCATGGAAACCTCTAACTAAACATGCGCATGACACGGCTAAGCAAATCATGGACTGCCACAAGCACCTCCCTAATCTTGTAACTCAACTTACTATATGCAGTTTATTTCTCTACGTTTGGCATCAGGGTCGTGGATTTACTCACGTTCCCAGCGTACAGCCGATTGCCCGTTCTCGGCGCTCTACCCAGCAGCTCTCCAGAGCAATCAAACACGCTCAGGAGCCTTAATTATTCATCGAGCTTCCCCTTGGGCCTTGACCAGCTAATTAATAAACCAGCAGAACTCCACGCCACGGTCCACATTACTCCGGCTGCTCTGCTCTGGCCATTCATCCTATATATCCCTGTGATTCTGTGAACATATAATGACGACACACATAATGAGCAGTCGATGCCTCCAACAACCGTCATCCTTGTGTGTGAATAATGCTTTCCCCTTATATATCATTAGCAAACTAGATAACATGTCTGATAGTCGACTACTCCCTGAATAAGGGAGAATACGTATGCAAACATGAGAATGGGAGACACCGGGATGGTGACAAATTGCTACCATTGAAATTGTCGTAGTTTCAGCCCTGAAAGTGTTCTCCGGATTTTGTTATACGTACCGGGTTGTGCTAATGGAGTAGCTATGTGGAAGGTTGCTTGAAGCTGAAATGGTCCACAACGTCTGACTATGTTGTGGGAAAACAGTATTCGATGGCGCGGCCTTTGCTCAGGCAGCGACGGTGTTTGCCGATAGAGATCCACGGGCTGTGCGAAGGGACTTTCTACTCCGTTGGCGATAGCGCCTAGACTGGGACGCTTCTCCCAGATGGGCCGTCAAATGCCTTGTACTTCCTCAGTTTCAAAATATAAGATGTTTTAGGTTTGTAAAAAAAATGTATCTAGATTTGTTTTAGTATCTAGATTCACTCCAAACTTTAGTGAATCTACGTACTAAAAGTAGTCTAGATACATTTGCTTCACAAATCAAAACATCTTATATTTTGAAATGGAGGAAGTAGTACTCATGGTTTAAAACTTTTTAAACGATGCAATAAAAGTCTATGTGCATCAATTGATTTAGAGGCCCGGATATAGCCCATTTCAAAAAAAAAATGCCTTATAGTATTATAGTAACGGCCTCGACCTCTGCCACTTCAATCTGTTCGCTTCTCCCATGGGCTGTCAAATGCCTTAGAGCATCTTCACTTGGCTATCCAGGACGCTGTTTTCAGGCCGAAAATTAGGTCTGAACGTCGAAAAACGGTCCAGTCGCGTTTTCAGAAACCTTTTTCCGTTCGGATTTGGGCGAAGTTTGGTCCGGACTTCCCATGCCAATTCCCAGGATTCCGGGAACATCCTGGCAACGCCGAACGAAGCGAACTCGGCGAAACAAAAGAAAGCGGCTTGTGGACCTGCCGAGTCAGCGACAGAAGCCGAATCATCATCATCCTCGGAACCACGCGGCGACCGCGGGACAAAGACTGCCCGTCGCGTTGGACACGCGTCGCCGTAATGCCGCGCCACTTCCGCCCCCTTGGCTCCCGCGACGGACCGGCAGGCACTAACTTTCCGTCGTTTCCCCGTTTCCCGTCCTTGCCGCTACACCCCTCCCACCCTCGCCGCCCATCTCGGATTATAAAAGCCGTACCCCTCGTCGGAGCTCCTCGCACTCTCTCACAGCTCCCCAGCCCCCAACTCCGGCGAACCAAACACTCCGGCGAACTCACCGCTCTCCCTCCCCACTTCCCCATGACCGAGCGCTTTCCCGACGACGGTGCGACGGCGAACAGCTTCGGCCGTCGCACGCTCCAGCCATGGGAGGCACGAATGCTCTACGAATCCGGCTACATGGTGCCGCCGGACACGCGGAACCTGCCAGGCTGGAAGCTTAGCGCCGGCGGCATCCCAATTCCGCCGGCGCTGACACCCGATGAGCTCCCTGACGATATCCGGGTCTTCATTGCGGCCATGGACGATCCCTTCGACGCCGAGAGCCTCGACAACCTCCTCTACTAGGAGACGTTCTTCGCCGACAGCCGCATCAAGGAACTCGCCCGCCACGACTTGCCGCCAAAGCGCAACAATGCGGCGTGTCGTCGGCGTTGGTGCAGCGCACCAGGTAGGACGCTCGCGGCAGTGCTACAACACATCCATGCCGGGAACACTCCGCGTCTCGGCTTCCCGCGGACATCCACGCCGGCGTCTAGGTCGGGGCGGCGCCCTCCGGCCAACTGGCCGCCAAAGAGGATGGCCAGGATGAGCTCTTCCTTCTCCGTCTCGGCCTCCCACTCCTCGGGCTCCACGCTGATGCCTTCGCCGACGCTGCGCCTAGTCAAGCGCAAGGCGGTCTGGCCGGTCCGCTCGCTGTTGTGGACACGCACGCGGGGCATCATAATCAGCGAGCCCTGCGTGCCGGTGCCGTCGGCGCCCACTGGCCGCCTTCGCCAGCCGAAACCAGAGCCGGCCGACTGGTCGGCACCGGCCGGCAAGGATACCTCCGCCATAAGGATGGCGATGGAATAGTCACTCCGTGACTCGGCGCCGCAGCCGCCGGCGGAGCCGTCGTCGCCGGATATCCTGGCTTGGTCCAGGGCGGATTAGGAGGATCAGGAGCGTCCCCGCGTCCAGCGCCTGCAGCAGGAGGCCGAGCAGCAGGCGTGGTCCGGGCGCACGCTCGCCTACTAGGGCGCCCTGCTCTTTGTCCTTGACGACGACGAGGAGGACGACCCCTCCTACCAGCCTTGGAGGTGCGGCGACGCCGGCCAGGGGATCTCCCACCCGCCACAGCCGCCAAGCGACGACGATGACGACGGCGGCGAGGACGATGGCAGAGCCGATCCCGGCTACACATCCTTCTACGGCAACTTGGGCATGTAGAAGCGGTGACTTCATCGGCGAAGGCGACGGCGGCGGCCTTTTTTAATGTTTTTAGTTTATTATCTTGTAATGTAGTTTAAATTCGATTTAATCCGCCTATATTCGCCCATGTTTAATAAAATTCGCCTGAATTTGCCAAACGCGTCTGAATTTTAGCCGAACGCGAGAACTCGCGAAATTAAGTTTCGTCTGGGAAAAATGTTAGTCCGGATTTAGGCTTGGGATCGCCCAACGAGTGGGGACCTGGACCTCTGCCGCTTCGATCTGTCCTGCTGCAACGGACGTGGGACCAGTTGCGATTTTGGGAAGCTTCTGCTTCGGCACAACGTGCTTTACAAGCTCTACCATAGACATTCACAAGAGTAAACTGGTCGGAAGAAATTACGGAGGCAAAAAGCACCACAGTAACAAAGCTCTGCTTGGAGAAGAACTTGCCCATGAAACATGTTACTAGCCCATAAAACCAGAAGCCCCCCAGAAGAAACATCAAAGGGAACGAAGTCAAACTGATCAAAACACCTTTGTGCATATCGCTTTATAAAATTTAAATCATACTATAGTCGTTTTGTTTCTTGCGAGAAAATTTTGGATACAGCAGATTCCTCCATTATATTCAGAAATAATAGGACATTTTTCAGGACCGCTAATCCCCTGGATGTTCCAACTTAAAACCTTCCAAAGTCAGTTCAGGCAATTCATAGCGAAAATAAGATAACAAAGCAGATGTATCAGACACAGAGACTAAGCTGAGTAAGCTCGCTGCTGCCTAAGGTGCTCTTCAGAGTGTTCAACGGGGTGAATGTTGCACTCCTCAACACCAAGTCTCTGCCTAATTTGAAGCACTTCAGGGGGCGATGCCTTTGGGGAGGAGGAGATTTCAAGACGAGCGAGGAGCACAATCAGGAAGCGCCTCGTAGATATATCCTTCATTGTTGTTACCGGTACATCGACGGACTTGAGTTTCCATTTGAGACATAGCAGCTTTGTGAGGGCGACCACGAGCACAGGCTGGAGTATTATCCTCCAGCGTTAGAAACCTCAACAACCCGACTAGAAGACGAGAGAGGTTTGCGGCAGCCAAGTCATTAGAAGTCTGGACGACATTTAGCACAGTATCAGTATCTTGAACTACTTCAGTGATCACAACCGAAGAGGCTTGCGCCAAAGGGTTAGCTATAGGGGACTCAGGTTGGGCTTGAGAAAGGATGTGCAAAATACACTCGCTAGTCGCTACTCCCCACATGGTTAGATCTTCAGATTCCCTTAGCTACATAGGTCCTCCTAACCTGTGAGAAAAGACACGACTATGGATATTCTCAACAACATCCAGAGGGCACACATGTATAATAAATAAGCAAGACATATGTTCACTTAATTAGCATACATACATATACACACATAATATAAATATCCATACAACAGCGGTGGACAGAAACACACAATGCAAAAAACCATATAGCACACACAAACCACACCATGGGTTGGGAGTCGATGATATGATTCGATGAAGGAAGTCTTCTCTAGCATCAAACCTAGTTCTTCCAGCAGAATGGGAATCTTGCAGCATCGGTCTTTTCCAGTATGGTTTCCACTTCTGGGTCTTCGTTTTCTGGTTTGTTGTGTATAAATCTAAGTTTGTTTTTATTTTTGGTGATGGCTTGATGCACCTCTTCTGGGATAAACTGACCATTGAACTCGAGTTCCTTCAGTTTTGGAAGGTTTTCAATGCCGGAGAGAGTATTCAATGTGTCCTTGGCAAAAGACAATACAATTTTCTCAAGCTTAGGGGCAGATCCTTCACTGAAGCTGATCTTGGTGATAATAGAAAAGTCAACAATAAGAATGTTGAGCCTTGGGAACTCGTCTTTGTTGAAGATAAGCTGGCTTTGGACATATGATTTCTCCTTCATTACTAGACAACGCATGTTTGGTATCTTTGCAAGGATATTTACCTCCTCTTGCGTCAGAATTGAACCACACATAGTCACCTTGGATATTTTTTCGGCCTTGACAAATAATGAGATCTTATTGCTGTTGTTCAACTCAACTTCTTTTAGTTTTGGAAGGTTTTCAACTCCAGGAAGAGACTCTAAGAAATCAGTGGAGCACAAAACAATCGTCTCGAGTTTTGGTGCTGCTCCATCTTCAAATATGACAACTGTGATGTTGGAACCCTCAACAAGAAAGTATTTGAGATTCTGAAATTCAACCTTGTTGAAGGTGAGCTTGCTATCAATGTACGCCTTGCGTCGGAGCCTGACACAGACTAAGTTGGGTAGCTTTCCCAAGACCTCCAGTCCATCTTGCTTCAGTTGGGTTCTAGTTAGAGTTACCTTGGCAAGTAGGAGTTGGTCAGTACCTTTCGTCAACAGTCGAAGAAGTTGCCCTTTTTGTGTGGTTCCACTAATGCTTAGGCTCTCAAGAAGCTTGGGAGAATTTGCCATGCCAGAGACAACTTCCCTCGGACTGTCTTGGTTGGAAGGGTCTTGCTCACTGCTGTGAAGTGTGATTGATAAATCCCTGAGGCACTCATGTAGGTTACTAATAGCTTGAAATAAATTCATTAGGTGTGAGTCCTTATTTTCAATGACTACACCTAGCTTCCTCAGCTGCCACAACTTCCCAATATCTTTCAAATCATGACTTCTCCGTGGCTTGACATTGGACAATACTTCCATGTTTAACATTTTTTCTATCTTTTCAGGAATCATGACACAAGAAGGTGTAGTACTGCCTGACGCAGAACTACCAGCCAACAAACGCTTCAACTTTAGCAGTAGGACATTTACTGTTGCAGAAACTGACACATTGGTATGCCGAATATCCAACACTTCCAGCTCACGAAGGTTGTTGATTTCACTGGGGAGATGGGTAACATTTGAACCCCTTAGGCTCAAATACTTGAGCAGTAACATTTTCCTGCAGATGTCTTTCATGTAGCGCTGGTTCTTCCCACCAAAGCATTTACAACCTTCTAGATCTAGTACCTTGATTAGGGATAATTGATATGATTCTTCAGAGAGCTTTTTGAAGAACTTGTCAATTGTATCAGAGCCACGGAGTCGGAGATCGTTGAAAATGGAGAAGTGGCGAGCCAGGTGATGTGACAGGCGTGTTTCCACAATGCGTTGTTTTCTGGCAATCTTTGTAATGAATCCATGAACTAGGTCACCTATGATGCAACTCTTTACTTTCCCTGTAGCACCAATGTCGGCTGGATAAACTAGCCACCGGTCAATGAGTGTGTCAAAACATCGATTGGCACGGCGAACAGAACTCTGCCAATCTTCCTTGGTTATTAGCCCTTCTACGACCCATCGTCCAATCAAGGTTGAACGCCTGATGCTTTGCCGTTGAGGGAAAATAGCTAGGAACAACAAACATGACTTGTAGTCTTTAGGCAAATCGCTGTAAGAGAACTTGAGCATCTTCTGAGCAATGTGGTCGACTGAGTTTTCTGAAATTTGTAGGGTTCTGTTCAATTTGGTGAGATCTTCATTGCTCCTTTTGGGGTTTGCATACAAAGCATGGACGAATATCTTCATGCAGACCTCATATTCCTTACACTTGTCCAGGATGTCAAGAAAAATTTGTGAGGAGCTTCCTTCATTATTAATCTTCTTTGTAATCTCGAGAACAATATCACGGTAGAGGCCCAGAAGAGAATAGTCTATAGGTTCCCACCCTGGACAACAATATTCTCTAGCTCGTGATGCGTTCACTTCAGTGGTTAACATCAGTGCTCCGCCTATGCAACCCAACATGCTGAAAGCAGTCTTGGTCTCCTCCCATCCGGATACATAGTCATGATCAAGTTTCAAAATAACCAAGAGCCGAGCATCTTCTCTTTTCGAAGAAGCAATAATTTCGTCCGTGATCCCTTTGATCACTAGCTGTTCTTGAATCCCCCACTCGATTTCTATAATCTTGTCCATGGTTTCTTCAATTAGACCATCCGGGATACGATCTTGGCCTGGTTTACCATTGGCCACTGTATCTGGTTTCAGCTTCAGGGAATTATCTTCCTGTGCAGCAGGCTTGGTTGAAGTTTCTTGTTGTAGCCCATCATTATCTATTTTCTGCTTCACAAATTTTTCTTCTTGTAGCTCCTGTAGGACCTTGCGGATCATTTCTTTGAATTGGTCCTCCACCAATATAATAGTGCCAGTGGCAGTGAAGGTGGGGGCTTGATTGGAGTCTTTCTTGGGGATCTGCATGGTCTTCCTGACAGGCCCGGGGAATACATCCTGGAGGAGATTCTCATAATGGGCCTCGGTAAGACGAATCGGCTTTGGTTGTGCTTTTTCCTCCATAGGCTGCAGATTTTCAACATCATCTTTCATACTATTCTCTTTAGGATCTGGATTTGTGACAACTTCTTTTTCCATATGCTCTCTAAGCTTCTTGGTTGTTTCCTTGATGATATCCTTATGCGAATACGTGGTTTCCTTCCTTTCAAGTCCCTTTTTGGAAGAATATGCACCTTCAGCTGGATTGATCTGGATCAACCATAGAGCTCGGAGGAGTATGCCTAAGGGTTCATCCTTAGCTGATTCGAGCAGGTCCTTCTCGTATTCATTTATTTGGTCTAGGTGATCCAGATGTGGTCGACCGCCCTTCATTTCTTTAACCTTTTCCTTGATTTCAGATATCTTGTTGTCTATATTTTTTTGTTGGATACTTTTCCTGATATCATACACTCGTTTCTCTTTTTCCGAGCTAATATCATTTTTTCTTTTCTTAATTGCTCTCTCTCGATCTTCTCCCATGATGAATTTACCAATATCTTGCTGGGGCTTGGATTCATTAGACTGCAGCTCTCGCAAGATGTAGTAAAGAATGTCCAGGGGTCGGAGCGCTCGATGATAGAAGTGCACTGCTGGGATGTCAACCAAGACACTGTGTGTGAAATGGGCCTCCTTCCCCAGATCCAATGCTTTCATTGCAATATCCTGGGTTTCTTTGTTATCTGGTGCCACAATGGCGACAGATGGTATTGATTCCTCCATAGTGGCATTGCGTTGTGCAACATTCTTTATCCAGTCAGCTAGCTTCACCCTGACATTGTCCAACGGGGTACGAGGCTCGAAAAATGCCCCTCTGGAGCCAGAATGATCGGCTGACTCCATTGGTACAATGATTTGACTGTCACTGTCCTCATCTTCATCTCCGGAAGCAGCAGATGCTGTTGCCACATGCGCCAACGACGACAATCTCGCTGCCTCCGGGAGCCCAGTGTCGATAGTGGACTGTCCGGTTGCCGGTCCCTTCACAGGGACCTCAACGCCGTACCTGTAACATGCCAAAATTAATAATTAGAAGACCATGGTGGGAAGAACAGGCATAAATTATTTTTTAAAATTGTATCCATATGTATAATCAACGATTGTTGTTTGGTTTATTTATTTAGAACATTCAAAATTGTATGGTGGTTTCATCCAAGCGGAGTGCAAGAAACTTGTCGGTGCACATGAGCATGTGTTGGGTTGGCCCATGAGCGGCATCGATTTCATCGACATGGTACAATGAACTTTTCCATGTCTTTTTTTCTTTTTGTTCATGTACATTGCATACGTTGATACTTATTGGACTCTCATCCTTTTGTGTAGATGACACAAGATATGGGATACTTCAAGGAGAAGTATGAAAAAAATCCATTCATGTTGCCTCATTGTTGGATGAAGATCAAGAATTTTCCCAATTGGGAAATGAGCTATGCGCTATACAAGAAGATTCTTGATGGCTAGGAGAAGCATGATAACGATTCATTAGTGGTCGATTTTGAGGAGGATGGACCAAGCACGGGTGGGTGAACCAATGGTGGTCCCACCGTTCGGCCAAGGGGCCACAAGGCCACGAAGCAAGATCTCAAATGATAAGCCTCATCACTTGCATTGCAAGAGATATTGTAGGGGTTTTTCGTCGAGAATGAGTTGGTAAATGCCAATAGGTAGGAGAGGCGACATAAGGAAACTTCATTGACCTTACAAAGAAAGCTCTTGAGGTTGAATAGGCAAATTCCTAGTCAAGAGCCATTGAGGCCAAGTAGGACAAACTCATGATGATGGACTTGAGAATCTTGGATCCGGATCAAAGGATTTGGTTCATAAAAACTAAAATGACATCCGCGCATGCCAGGCATGATCTCTCCGATGATCTATCTTCTTTTATGCATTATATATGAAACTTGTTTTATTTTACGTTTTGATTCGGTACTATGGCATGTGAAATCGGTGACTTCTTGATTAGAGTAATTTATTTTCCAAGGAAGAAATCCGATTAGTATTTATAAGGAAGAAAAAGAAAGTGCAGCTATAATTGATGAGCTAGACTTTGGAGATTATCATACACCTCTAATTTTTGTCGAACGTTATGCCAAGGAAGGTTTTTCTAAGATTTGAAGTGATGAGAAACACAAGTAATCTCAGCGAGCTAAGGTTAAACATGTTTAGGTAGGTAGAAACATGACTAAATAGTTTCATCTAACTGCAAATGGAGAATATAGAAAGAAGAATATTTTCTATTATAATCAATTGAAGGAGAAGCAAAATTTCGGGCATACTTGTCGAGTAATATAAGACATTGTTTGGGGCACTGATCCCAAGTAGTTTCTCTATGATAGAGGATAATAACCGTGGTATACCACAACCATCTCCAGAAAAGAATGATATACTTACTCCGATCTAAATTAATTGACTTGGATTTTTCTATATTCAGATGGGTCTAGTACTACAACATATTTATATACATCCGAATCTAGAAAAATCTGAATCAATTAATTTGGATCAGAGGGAGTAATTAATGTTGGATTCACTAATAAGAAAGTGTGTGAACTTACTTATCATATGTAGCACAATAAAGTGCTAGGGATGGACGGGTATTCAATAGAGTTCTATAAAAAGCGGTGGGATGTCATAAAGGGCATTAGGATGACAATGTATGTTAAGTTTACTAACTAGGGAGTTGTTCGAATTTAATTTTGTGTCATCACACTTCTACCAAAAAAATAAGATGATAATCAAATTCAACAATATATAAGTATTTGTTTTCTGAATATTTCCTTTAAATTTATGTAAGTATATGAGTAGCATAACTAGGAAGACCCATAATGTAATTAGTCCTACTGAGATAACTTTCATGCCTGGATGATATAAGACCATTCATGAACTTCATAAAAAGAAAATAGATGGGGTGATTTATTTTTTGAACTATTTGGAAAATTTAAAATGGTCCTTCTTGCAACAAGCCCTACACATGAAAGGATTCATAGAAAATGGCATCAATGGATCACGTAATATGTGTTTCAGGAGGTACTTTGGGTATAATGGTCAATGATGACATTGGCCAACTAGAAAATAATTGACACAAGGAGATCCCTTGTCTCCAATGCTTTTCAAATTTGTAGGGGATATGTTGGAAATTATATTTCAAGGGCAAAGAAGGATGGCCAAATGGGATGTCTCATTCCTCATTTAGTTGAGTAAGAGGAATGTTTATTCGCCAATATTCAAATTACATAATCATTTTCATGGAAAATGACATAGACAAAGCCATTAATGTGAACCTTATATTGTGCATATGTGAACATCTATTGGGACATTAATTAAATTTCTGGAGTGCGCTTTTCTATCTTAGAATGGTGAAACACAAGGAAAGTTATTACTAGCAATTTCTTGGGTGCGAGTCTGGTTCTTTGCCTTTCCTGTGCCTTGGTGTCCCATCTATCACAATAAATTCTGTGATAGAAATAAAAGCCACTACGATACCGTTTCAATAGGAAGATCAAATGCTGGCAAGGAAAATTGATCTTATATGAAGATTGCCTTTTTATAATTCTGTTATGAAAAGCCTTCCGATGTGTATGATGTGGTTCCTCGAAATACCAAAAGGGTTATGGAAATGAAGATTTTTCTGGCAGAGTGATCAACATAAACATAAACATCGATTAACTATTGGAATATAATATGTTGACATGCAGATTTTAGGAAGGGCTTGGGAATCAAAGTGTTGGATATAAATGAAAACTATTTACTTAGCAAGTGGATATTTTAATTACTAAATGAAGAGTGTTTGTGGCTAGAGTTGCTACAAAATAATTACATTTGAGTCAAAACTTTGTCAGAAGTTGAAGCACATTCTATTGAATCTCCTTTTTGGAAAGGTCCAACGTGAGTAAATCAAAAATTGTATAGTAGTGGTTCTTTGGCAATCGAAATAGATTTTAGGAAGGCTTGGGAATATAAGTGATGGACCGGGCACTTGGTTTTTGGAAAGATGTTTGGTTAACTATTTGACATGTCGTCCCCCCACAATAATATTCTATACAATGGAAATGTTTTCGTGGATAATATTCTATCAAATTTCTAGTGATTATGAGTTTCACAAGGACAACACATGGTTTCACTTATGCAAATGATTGATGAAAGCTAAACTATCCAATGAGCGGGGTAGTTTTTAATGGAAGCTGACCACATTAGGTGTTCTCTGTGAAATCTATGATGGGATCATATGATATCTATACGTAACTATAGAAAGGTCTTGCTTACTAAGGACAAATATTGCTAAGAGAAACTGGAGAAGTGTAGGCAATGGTGTTTGTATGACTCATGAAACTAAGGACAAGTATTGTGTATAGTGCATATTACTTATAATTTACATATACCAAGTAATATCGTAAATATGATCAAGAGTTGATTGAATAGGACCGATAAAAAAAAGTAAGTCTCATATTCAGATAGGGGTGTTACCTTTATGTTGGTCGATATGAAACTTGTGAAACAATATTGTTTTTAACAAGACCAGAGCTTTTCAGTTCATGTAGTTCATCAATATATATGTGTTATATGTTAGACCTATTTATTAGATGGTTGATTTTTGTATCAATTATTTATAATCATTTGTCCGTAATAATTTTGATTATAAACTGCACAATAAAAATGGTTGTGTGCGACTAATGCAGAGGTTGTTGTTCAAACTAGTTGTTGGTCATTTTTTCTTCACCGGACAACTGCAAATATCGATCAGGAAATAACTTTTTTTGCAAGTCATTGGGAAATAGTCACTACAACATTTAAAATGTTGTTCAAACTAGATGTTGGTCATTTTTTTTTTCCTTAAACAGCTTGCATGAGTGTTATTGTTATTTAAGTTGTTTATGGTCTGTCGTGGTGCAGCAAGTGTACTACTTACTGAATCCAAAATATATATATAATAAAGTGTGCAGAACTAGAAACCATATATATAAATCGTATTCAGAGAACACTTGAAACATGGTAGTACCTCAATCGGCGCTCGCCAATGTCACGCGCCCGGTCCTTGAGCGCACGCAGCTGGATGGCCGCGCGATGCTGTGCGACCATCTTGTGCAGGAACCAGGGAAGCCACCAGACGTAGCGCCGGATGCTGCCCCTAGCTCGATGGATCTCCGGGTTTCCACGGTACAGGTAGAGATCGATGCAGTTGTTGCTGTCCTGGGCGAGCAGCCGGACCTGGTTCATCCAGGTGCGGATCTGCTCGTCGTGCTCGCCGCTGCCGGGCGCCCTCCTCGCCAGGTGCGTAAGGAAGCTCTTCATGCTCTCCATCTCCTCCTGGATGAACTGCACATCGTGCCGGACGCGACCCAGCAGTAGCGCCTCGTTGCGGATGACGCCCAGTAATGAGCTTACGGCGCCTGCCGCGAGCTCTGCCATCGCTCGCCGGCCGGCTGCTCGTTTCCTTGTCTCACCTTCAAATGCCAAATAATGGCAACCGGCTGGTCGTTTTCTGTCTTCTGTCTGCGTGCCAAGAACTTGTTCTTCTTCACATGATCAAGGCAAGTATATCTAGCTACCTAGCTTTCCCTTCAAAAGAAAAAGAATACCTACCTTGTGAACAATCTAAAGAAGTGGTCCAAAATTCACTAATATGCAGCAGGCTTGAAAATGAAATACTCGAGCTAGTAGGTTTCTCGCTGAGCTGAGCCGAAACGGGCCTCCTTAATTTGTACTCCCTCCGTTTCAAATTTCAAATTATAAGATGTTTTAGTTGTGTGAAGCAAATGTATCTAGACTTTTTAATATATAGATTTATTTATATTTGGAGTGAATCTACACACTAAAACAAGTCTAGATATATTTTTTTTACAAATCTAAAACGTCTTATATTTTGAAACGGAGGGAGTAGCTCTTTCTTCTCTGATTAACATATACATTTAATGTTTTTTTATTTTTAAGGTTACATATATCGATCGATGCACATGACATGGTTATCCTCCTTTTTCGGAAAAAAAATATTATTTGAAATTATGAATCTTGTGTTAATGCTTATTTACTATGGCATAATATTAAATGAAAAACAAATGGACAATAGAAAGGGAATAAAAAGAAAATAGACAATTGGACAAGTGGGTACACTGGCCCTTGAGTCCACGGATGCTTGTCCAAACATCCCCAACCAGGTATTTTGTTTAGGAAGTCGGTCATATTTTAGGAAGTAGCATTTGAGTTGCCCAAATAAAAACTCCTATTGTTTGAAAAATATCCAAATCCTAGTTAGACACTGTCTAATATTTTCCATTGGACGTATGACTAGTCTAGGGTAGTTAAATTTTATGTTAAGGAGCACTTAGCTAATTGGTACTTATGAATACATAAGGATGTAATTGGGTTACCTTTAGGGTACCCTCTACCTCTTTAGTATAGAAAAATGAACTAAATTTTTATAGATTATTTGTTTGAACTAGACTAAAATAGAGGGTACCCTAAAGGTTTCAAACTTGCATCTTTATGAATACATGTTGGTGATTTAAAATATTGTAGCTGGTTATCAATCCAGATACTTGACCCCGCTTCAACAAAGTTTGAGGTCATATTTTCTCTAAAGTAAAACCATCCTCGATATAATTAACACTACAGGACGCGCGTGCTACGCCAAGGGCAAAAGCCGTCGGCGTAGGCCAAAATGCCCTCGGCGTATGATACGCTGACGGCTACCCTCGGCGTAGCCTCCTCGGCGAAGGTCTCTCTCGGCGGAGCACACACAAGCCATCGGCATATCGAAATGCCAAGTTCGATAGGTCATTTTGTGAAGGATTTTTTTAGACATAATCAATATGCCAAGTTTGATATTTTTCCTCATAACTATGTCACATAATATGACACCACGCGAAGGTTTCACATTGTTTTGATCGTTTTTGAATTTTTTATGCCCATTTTAAACTATCGTTAAACTTTGTCGAACGACATGCGTGAAGATTCTAGCTCGGGGCTGAGCCTCGCTAAACTTGCATTTGATCTCTGATAAAATAACATATTGTGAACCTAAAAATGATTTTTGTAAAGAAACATGAGCATCGGATCATGTACCTGTAGTTCATATCTGACCCACTTCCTATCGATTCGGTAGAAATTTATCTTTTTCACCAGGGGTGGACGGAAAGGTTTAGGATCCCCTGTTGGGACATTGTCCAAATAAGGTGGTCTAGTATTTTTGTAAAATATGGTGGTAGCATTTTGAATTAGCCATTTGGTGGTTGCTTCACAAAACCATTCGTTTTTTGTGCTCGGAAAATGAAAAATGGCTTTTTGGTGCCACGAAAAGGAAAACTTCCTCCTGCAACATTGTTCGCCATCCCATGATACACAATATGGGCACATTATCACAAATTATTCCTTAATTCTAGCCATAACGTTGGTCATTTGACCCCCGAAAGCCACTACTAGGAAAACGGCTATAGGTAATCAGCACATCCGTGGCTCACATGGTTGAAGTGCCCCACGGCTAAAACAGTCGTGGCTCACCTGTGGGCAGTGTCCTACTAGTAACTAGAACAACCGTGGCGCATATGGTCATAGTGCGCCACAGATATGTGTGGGCCAGGGCCCTACTGGCTGCATGCCGCATACCCGTAGCGCACATGGGGAGGTGCGCTACGGTTGTTACGGTTAACCGTGGCGCACATGCGTGTAATGTGCTACGCCTAAGTGAAGGCCCCTCTGTTCTGTAAATGGGCAGAAACATCCGTGGCGCACTCTGGCATGTGTGCCACGGATGTGATTTTTCCCTGTGGGGCACTAGGGCCATGTGCGCCACAGATGTGTGGACCATGCATGTGGTCATGTGATCATCCACCACCCCACACTTCACTTTCCTCTTCTTCTTCCTCCTTAGATCTAGTCGGGATCCTTCTCCTTCCCACCTCAATTTCTCCACTCATTCATCATTTTTAGCATGTGGAACTTGCCTTGGAAGTTACATACGTAATAGAGGAAGCTCTTCGGTCTCTCATCTCCTTCTTCGGTCTCGCGCGCACCTCTCCTTTCCATCTTCTCGCGATCTCGGTCTCTCATCTCGGTAAGTTGTCCATGTAAGGATGTGTTTATGTGTATATGGATGATATGCTCATATGTATGTAGATGATTGATGCTCATGATGTGTGTATGGAGAGGATCGATGGTCATGTAGTGTGTGTATATATATGGAGAGTATCGATGCTCATATGCATGCATGTGTGTGTATGGAGAGGATAATGATATGTTCATGTGTGTATGGATCGGTCTCTCTCTCTCTTGTGTTTGTGTGTGAACAAGTTGCCATTTGTTTTGCCAAAATGTTGATTCATTTCCATTTTGGCAAGACTTTGGCATTTCACAAAGGTCCTAATTTTAGGATAGGTCATGCCGAAATTTTCTATCAACCATTGCATGCATACATTCATTATGTGGTTCTAATAGACTTCTAATTGTACCGTGAAGGAAAAAGTGGTCCGCATAATGAGCGAAGGCATTGTGGCTAGATTTTTGAAATGTGCGACGGCCGACATGATACAAAATAACAAGACGGAGATAAGATGTCCGTGCAGAAGATGCAAACTCAACTGGGTGATCGACCCAGATTCCGGGAATAAACTGCAGGCGCACCTGCTCCGCCATGGTTTCATGGATGGATACATTCGTTGGATAAGCGATGACGAAGACGATGGAGACGGTGAATGTGGGTAACATGACGATGATCATCACGGCGAGGACGGTCGAGATGATGAAGAGTCTCCTGGAGATGGTGAAGGTGCGGAAGCAGACCGGGATGATGATGATCTAGATGCCGGAGGAGCAGACGACGATGGAACAACGTCAGGCTGGGTGTAGGACCCTGATGTGCAAGAGCTGCTTCTCAAGCAGACGAGTAACGCCAGGGCTGCCGCTAGAGATAAAGCCATGCTTGCGCAACTTGAGAAAGACGCGGTTACTCCATTGTATGAAGGATGCAGGCCCGATGATACCCGGTTGAATGTAACGCTCAAGGCCATGGAAATGAAGGCAAAACACAAATTGAGCGACAAAAGCTTCGACGATATGATGGCATTCTGGCACGATCGTCTCCCGAAGGGGAACACGTGTCCAACTAGTATCGAGGACGCCAAGAAAATCGTCTGTCCTCTCGATCTACCGCACGTTAGATATCACATATGAATCAACGATTGCATCATTTATCGAGGCGAGGACGCGGAGAAAACAACATGTCCGGTGTGCGGCGTGAGTCGATACAAGAAAGGGAAGAAAGCACCTCGAAAAGTGATAAGGTACTTTCCTATCACTCCTCGTCTGCAGCGCTATTTCGCGGACCCTAAGGAAGCGAAGCTCATGCGATGACATGTGGAAAGGAAGAAGTCGGGAGATGACGATGACCCCAAAAAGGATGAGCTGCTGACGTAGCCTTCAGATGCTAGCCAGTGTAAAGCATTGGACCTCGAATTACCAGAATTTGGTGGAGATTCGAGGGACATCAGGCTTGGTGCGAGCACCGATGGACTCAATCCGTTCGGTAGCCAGAGCAGCACACACAGCACTTGGCCCGTGTTTGTATGGATGTACAACCTCCCTCTATGGTTGTGCATGAAGAAGAAGTACATACAAATGAGTATGCTAATTCAAGGGCCGAAACAACCTGGTACCGACATCAATCTATATCTCGGGCTGTTGAAAGAGGATCTAGCCACGTTATGGGAATCTGGAGCCAATACTTACGACGCTGTCGCACAAGATTATTTCACTATGAGAGCCGCGTTGGTCACTATGGTGCAAGACTTCGTCCAGTACGGTGATCCAAAGATTGAAGATGACGATGACTACGATGCAGCAACATACATCACAAGAATAAAAAGGACAACCCTACCCAAAAAAGGTAGCCCGTTCGAAAGAAGAAACATTAAAGTGCCGGGGCTAAATTATTCAACCACGAACGACAAAGAAGGGAAAAAAGATTGTAAAATGCTAGCTCAAAAAATATTGTAAAACGCGTGGTCGAAAAAGGTTGTAATATTCATGGACAAATTATTATGAAATTTAGTTATACTTTGAATCATATTTGTACCAGTTTTATGACATATATTATCATTTTTGGGCATTTTTGGAATATTTAAAAGTATTTTAAAAACAAAACAAAACTTCTATGGCATATATCACCACTTTTGGGCATTTTTTGGAATATTTAAAAGTATTTTTGAAATAAAATTAAAAAAGGTGGGCACCAAGATTCGAACCTGGATGCTCATAGATTGAGAATAGAGCTAAGGGCTGAATCAGTGGGATAGGCTAGTGTATTTGTTAAACAGTGGAGCTACAGTCATATTATACAGTCGATAAAAGCCGATCGGTGTAGCGCACTATGCCCAAGTGCGCTACAGTTATTCGTAGCGCACTATGCCCAAGTGCGCTATACCTATCTGGGCACGGCTGGTTAACCGCGCCACGTCCGCCTCTCATGCCATCTCAGACACCATCTCAATCAAGCCCGAGCCCGAGCCCTGTGCCGCCACGCTCTCGATCCGTCGCCGCGCTCTCGATCCTCCGCCTCCGCTCGAGGAGGAGGCCGTGGAGCAGGAGGAGGCCCGCGCCGCTTAGCTCGATCCGAGGAGGAGGAGGCCCGTGTGAGTCCGAGGAGGAGGAGTCCATGGAGGAGCCCTCATCCGCCCGCCAGCCATCGTCGTCCGCCCATCATCGTCGTCCTCATCTCAGAGGTGAGCGTTGCCCCTCCCCTCTCTCCCTCTCTCCCCTCTCTCTACAGGCCATGGTTAGGGTTCAGATTAGAGGTTAGGGTTCAGATTAGGGTTGGGCAGTGAGAATGGGTTCAGATTAGGGTTGGGCAGTGATGTTAGGGTTCAGATTAGCATTTGCTCCTGTTGAATGGGTTCTAGCACCCTAAACATCCTTGCTAAGTACTTCTATGTACTGTATGTTGCTACTGTTGAATGCTGGGTTCTAACACCCTAAGTACTAGTGATGGTGATGCATGGAATTTGGGTATATGAATATATGTGTGTTCTGTTGAAATGGATCAGTGGATGGATGTCACATTTTTGTGCCTCTTCTTGCTATTTTATGGTGTCACTTGTTCATTTGAGTTGATGATGATCATCCCACCAATATATAGATGCTAATTAGTAGAATTTGCTGCTTCCTGATGGAAACATGGCTTCTGTTGGAATAGATAGCTTCCAGATTTTTATGTGCCTCTGATTACTATTTGCTGGTGCCACTTTGTTTGTTTCACTTGATGATCATCATCCTAGCAATCTCCTGAGTAGTTCCTCCTGCCAGATATGCAGGGATATGGGTTTTACAATTCTTTTTCAATGTTTGTATTATGTTCTGTGAGCTTGGTTCTTATCTTGGTCTTTTATGTTTTGATTTCGGCTGAGTTGCTCAGGGTAGCAGCGTTGGTTCTTGACGTAGAACCGCTGCTCAGAGTGGCTTCAGGGTCCTGGTGTTCAGTCAGGTTACTTCCCTGGAAATCCTCTCGGTTGGATGTAGCCAGCCGGGGGTGTTTTGTTTGTACCTGTAACTTTGTATCTCAGTTCTCTGAGAGGCATACGCCGATCATGTAATGTGCATGATCATCCATTGTCACATACTACTAATATGTGATCACAGTCACACATGATATGGCCAGCACTAGCTCAATGCTGCATGTTGAATGACATTTCTGTCATACGGACAATCCATATGCAAGGAGTAATAAAAACAGTACTTACAGAGTGGTTTTGGTGATAAATCTACATGCAAATGATGAAGTGCTATCATCATTTTCTTTTGTCATTTGATATCATCAAGCATTAGTTAAGTTCTGAGATAGTTGTTTGGAAGCTAGCACTTGGTTATGATTAGAAGCACTTGGTTATGGTGTATTCTCATTTTTGTTATTGTTGTCGCACTTGAAATTGTGCTTGTGCTTGTACGAAGCACTTTATTATGTCGTGTATGCAGGTTCTTGTATGAAATGAGTCCTGATTTTTGCCGGAATATTGATTAACTTTCGTTTCGGCAGAAATTGGGCATTCCTAGTTTAAGAAAATTAGAAAAGGTCATGCCAGATTTTTCCGTGCATTTAACCAATTATTTGTTTTTTATTAGTGTAAAGATGTGTGACAACGACGAGGCTGGATGTTCTAAGCGCATCAGCGCTGAAGGAGAACTCAGACCTCCGAATAAACAATTGACATTCTAGGAGGCGGCCCAGCGGCTAGAAGACGATGAAGAATACCATCCTTCGGAGAGCGAGGATGATGAGATGGAAGACGCAGAGGAAGAAGCCGAAGGAACGGCGGGTGATGAAACCACTGATGGCGGCGAGGGCACAGGGAGTGGTAGAAATCCTCCTCCTCCTCCGAAGAAGCCGAAGGAACGGCGCCCGAACACGGTCGGCACCGTCAGGTAGGAAATTACCGAAGTGAGCCCAACAGGGGTTCCTTTGGAGCCCGACCTTGTCGTCAGAGAGTACGATGGGAAAGTGGCGGTGATCACCCGGACAACCATCTCGATCAACACCGAGAATCTCTGGCATAAAGATAATGGCCACTTGCGCACACTCCTCTTCGAGAAGCCGCACGCAAGATACAAGTTCCCCGCTGAGTATCAGAACACAAATTATCATGGGAACGAAGTAAACAAATCTGCCCTCACAAAGATGAGCACCGCCCTGGCCAGCTGGAGAACCCTGATAAAGAAGAAGATCTATAAAGAAGGCAAAAGTCTCGAGGAGATCTAGAAGATTGACACGCAGATCACCGAAGATCAGTTCCGAGAGTTCAAGGAGAGGTGTGAATCCGAAAGAGCCCTGGCCAATAGTAATCGGGGAAAGGTGCTGCAGGCGATGAATATAGGTCATCGCCATCTCGGATCTGGTGGATACAGAACCGCGGAGGCCAAATGGAATAAGAAGGACGAAGAGTATAGATCTAAGGGGATATAAAACCACTTCGCGAAATTCGAACCCGGGCAGATTCGAAACTTCATCAGGGCCCGTTACCATGTGGAACCAAAAACCAAACAACTCACCGCGGATCCTGCGGTGAAGGAATTCGAGGAAATTGTGGTAAGTAATCTAATTACCGCGGATCAACTCGATTGCATTCCAATCGATGAAGTCTAGTTTCTAAACGATTCACTGTTAATTCTTCTATAGGAGGAGGAAATTGTTGCTAGTCATGGATCCCAGGGTTCCTCATCCCAGGGGGTCCACGGCGACCACCTGGTGGGATAACCCTTTTAACACGGCGATGAACCGGGCCAAGAAAATAGAGCCGGTTACGAAGAAGCCATCGTCGGCTGGCCATCTGGCCGGCCTCGGGGGTAAGAATTGGGTGGATCATTTTGGTCCACCGCCGAGGACGCATGTGGCGCCGTCGGGAAGGAGCGAGGAGGAAAACCGCGAGGTTCAAGAACTTAAGGAACAAGTGGCGCAGATCCCGCAGATCGTCCAAGACAACCTAGCAATCACCCTCACGTCCATCCTGCCTACCTTGGTGGAGTCAATAGCGAACTGGAGTGCGGGTGGTCGAGTAGGGCCGTGCCCGATTCCTAGCATGGTCAGCAGCCACTCGAACAACGTGGCACCGATGAATCAGGTGAACTACGTGTTCGTGACTCCGCCCACTAGCACCACGGCGCCGCAAGTGGTGGTGACTCCCCCTGCCATCACCGCAGCGCCAGACATGTTGGTGGCCCCCCTGCCATCTTCGTGGCGGCACCAGAGCTCCTAGCACCCGGTTGGGAGAATACACCGACGACCAGCACCGCGCCATCAAGCAGCCCCTCCGTCTCTTGCACGCCCGTCGCCGTATGCGGTGCCTCGACAGTAGCCGATCTCGACGCCATCACGGTAAAAAAATTGCTTTACCGCCTTTCACGCCATCTATTACTCTTATGGCATCTTTGACGACGCCGTACATGTTTTCCGCAGACGGATGTTCCTTGTACTCTCTTATGCTACGTGAACAACGAGCTGAGGGATGTTGCCAAGGGTACCATCGTTCAACCCTTGCAGCGCACATTCCACTCAAGGCCGATGCCAGATAGCATGCACAGGGTTAAAATTAGTCGGGTTCTAAGGGGCTGTGACGACCTGGAACCTCCCATTCAACCCCCAGGATGAAGAAGAGCCAACTGTCCTCAGAAGTTGCTTCGGCTTATTCTTGCAATGGCCAAAGATCATGATCCGTTTGGGGACGGCGGGGGCCATCACGCCACAGACAACAGCACCGCCTGTCGTGCCAGCGACAAGCGGTGACAAGGCCCCCTTACCGCCCTTGTCGTCACCTCCACGCGGTGGGTCGGATGATCATGTTGATGATATGCACATGGCGCAGGATCCGGCCGAGGACGACGACGACTGGAATGATCACTTCTTCAACACTCAGTTTAGCAACGAAGACCTAGCTGGTGGCCCCACAGAGAAAGCCACTATCACCAAGCGTCTGTTTGGTTCTTAGGAGATGCCTCCAGCTTGCGCCTTTACAGAGCCAGCTGATACAACCAACCGACCCTTTATTCTAAGACCTGACACACTACATAGGGCGGCCGGTGCTCAGATTATGGTGCCTGCCCGCTCTCCAAAAGGAAAAAAAGGGCAGGAAAAGAAAATCTAGCAGCTCGAGCCAGCCAGTGGCGTCAACTACGAATCCGACCAGGTTTCGAGACGGGCCACCAAGACCCGAGGGTATTATGTGGAGGATTCATGTGGCGGGTGAGCCCATGCTACCTAAGAATTTGCGGAGGCTCGCCAGTTCGGAACTGCAGAGTGTGCATGATGGCGTGCTGACGATAGAGAGATGCCTTCTGGCGGAGAAAGATCCCTCGCACCCGGTATTCGTGGTTAAGGTGCCACCAGGCTTGGGCTTCGTCTATAATGCCCCTGCGGATCTGTTCTTCCTACGGTTTGACGACATCTTCAATATGTTCCACCTATACCCGCTGCACTATACTATGGTCCGCCTGTTTTCTCTCAGCCTGGCCATGCAGATCATTAGAGAGAACACACCGGGCATCGCTATAGTGGACTCCTAATACATGCGTGACGGCTGCTTGGGTTCCCCCGCTGAACGACGTACCTAAAAATAATATTCGTGGCGAACAAGACAAAGGAATACATTATTGTGCCTTACTTTCCCGAGTAAGTCGTTATTCACTCGCCACCGTCGATTGGCTTTATTAGATTATCATCATTCTTTTTCCAACACATTCCATTTGAATTTTTTGCGCAGATATGAACACTGCACGCTCATCTCCTTATCGCCGAAGCATTCCCACGCCACGTATTTCGACTCGGGGAGTCTAGAAAAGAAGAAAAACTACGACAAGATCAAGGAAGTTCTGGATGATGCTCTCACTGGCTATGCTTCGACGGAATGCACAACCTTCGTGCATACGAAGGTCAAGTTGGGCAGGCACGTCTTCAACCATGTAACGGAGTTCCCCTGCGAGAAGCAGCCGGAAAACAGTAAGAAGGAAGCCTACTACGAACTCCATCACATGAGGGCGTTCCTACTAGACCAGCAGAATTCTACGCTGCCAGATCATCTCAAACAGTGGGCCGAAGCAAAGGCCAAGATCACTGATTCAGATAGTAGACAAGAGATGTATCGCATCCAGCAGCAGTTTGGGGCAATCATCTTTCATGATGTCATGACTTTGGGGGGGATCTTCTACGGAGGAAATATCCCGAATAACCGTGACATAGAAGATCGCCTAGAGATGCAGGGTGACTATAGGAAGTTCATGACGAGACAAGGCGTCCTCCCATTCTCTAAGCCAAGCCAGAAGGCTTGATGTTGGCCTAGTTGTAGTTCCAAACTATAGATGACCTTTGTGTGTGTGTGGACAAGTGTACATGCTACTACTTATCTTATTAGTTTTATGAATCATCGCTTACTTCTTTTTTCCTTACTTTATTAGTCTTTTTTCAAGAATAATGCCGATGATTGAAATGTCGTGGTACACTATATATGTGAATGTGCTACGACGGGATTGTGAGCCTTGTGATATGTACAAGTCCATGTCTTGTGCATCCTACTTGGCTTACAGTTCCATCGTAGCATATTCCTGTGTCCAACGACTTATGTATATATATTTGAGGCATTCTTTTCGAGTTACTTTGGTCTTTTTCGAGAATAATACCAATGATTGAAATGTCGTGGCACAATATATATGTGAATATGCTACGACGGGATTGTGAGCCTTGTCATATGCACAAGTCCATGTCTTGTGCATCCTACTTGGCTCACAGTTCCATCGTAGCATATTCCTGTGTCCAACGACCTATGCATATATATATATATGAGGCATTCTTTTCGAGTTACTTTGGTCTTTTTCGAGAATAATGCCGATGATTAAAATGCCGTGGCAGACTATATATGTGAATGTGCTGCGATGGGATTGTACGCCTTGTGCTATGCATAAGTCCAGGTGTTGTGCATCCTACTTGGCGTACAGTTCCATCGTAGCATATTCCTGTGTCCAACAACCTAGTTATATATGAGGCATGATTTTTGAGTTACTTTGGTCTTTTTCGAGAATGCCGATGATTGAAATGTCATGGCACACTATATATGTGAATGTGCTGCGATGGGATTGTCCGCCTTGTGCTATGGACAGGTCCAGGTGTTGTGCATCCTACTTGGCGGACGGTTCCATCGTAGCATATTCCTGTGTCGAACAACCTAGTTATATATGAGGCATGTTTTTTGAGTTTGGTCTTTTCGATTTAGGAGTACTTTCTATAAGTGTATCTTCATATGCGACTTTAATTATACATATTTTTTAAATCACCGGTTAATTATTATTGTCAACTTGTAGATGCCGTGGTACGTCGTGTACAAGGACGGGTTCCCGGAGTCTACGATGATTGGGGAGACTGCCGGAGACAGGTGCACCGTTTCAGCGGCAATAGCTACAAAGGGTACAACACTATGGTGGAGGCGGAAGCTAGATACACGCGCTATCTAGCGGGAGTTAGGACGAGGAACCGGATGAAGGCCTACACCTTCGTTGAGGTGATCATGCTTATCGTCTTTGGTTGTTTATCCCGCGTTTGTGTCTAGCTAGTTTAGATGTCTAGGCGAGCTTCCGAGCTCTAACTTGTTCGAGACACATGTATTCACATGTCACCAACTACTTTGTAACTTGATCGAAACAATGTAACTTATACTATGTATTCATGTATGAGACTTATCTATACGTATTTGTTTCAATCTTGTTTTGCAAATTATGTATTTATATATATATAATTGTATATCTTGTATTTGTGTGTATATCTGCCTATAATATTGTATATAATCTGTATCGTACATCATCTGGCTCTGAAATTAAAAAAAAACACCCGTGGGGCACATGACCTAGCTTTTGTGGTGCACTACATCTAAAGCGCACCTGCGCAGCTTAGTGGCGCACTACAACATGCGCCACAGAAGATCCAAAGCGTAGCGCACCTGCCCACATAGTCGTGGCGCACTAGCAGGTGCGCTACGCCTATCTCGACACAACCGTGGCGCACCAGGCAGTGCACCACGGCTAGGATATAGCCGTAGCGCAAGGCTCGTGGCGCACACCTAGTGCGCCACAGATGCTTTTTATAGGTGCGCCACAAGTGACCTATTTTCTAGTAGTGAGCCAAGAGACCTTGAATGAGATAGATCATTTTGTAAAGGTTTTTTCAGACATAATCAATATGCCAAGTCTGATATTTTTCCTTGTAACTATGTCACATAATATGACACCACGAGAATGTTTCACATTGTTTCGACCGTTTTTGAAAATTTTATGCCCATTTTAAACTATCGTTAAACTTTTTCGAACGGCGGACATGAAAATTCTTAGCTCGGGGCTGAGCCTCGCTAAACTTACATTGGATCTCTGATAAAATAGCATATTGTGAACCTAAAAATGATTTTCGTAAAAAAACATGAGCATCGGATCATGTACCTATAGTTCATATCTGACCCAATCTTTTTCACCAGAGGTGGACGGAAAGGTTTAGGATCCTCCTGTTGGGACATTGTCCATACAAGGTGGTCTAGTATTTATGTAAAATGTGGTGGTAGAATTTTGAGTTAGACATTTGGTGGTTGCTTCACAAAACCGTCCGTTTTTTTGCTTGGAAAATGAAAAATGGCTGTTTAGAGCGAAGAAAAGGAAAACTTCCTCCTGCAACATTGTTCGTTATCCCATGATGCACATGTATGCATAATATGATCATATTATCACAAACTATGCCTTGATTCTAGCCATAACATTGGTAATTTAACCAGAAAGCCAAGAAACCTCGAATAAGATAGGTCATTTTGTGAAGGTTTTTTTGAGACATATTCAATATAACAAGTTTGATATTTTTCCTTCCAAACATGTCACATAATATGGCACCACGCGAAGGTTTCGCATTGTTTCGATTGTTTTTGAATTTTTTATGCCCGTTTTAAACTATCGTTAAACTTTGTCGAACGGCCGTCATGATGATTCTTAGCTCGGGGCTAAGCCTCGCTAAACTTTCATTGGATCTCTGATAAAGTAGCATATTATGAACCTAAAAATGATTTTTGTAAAAAAACATGAGCTTCGGACCATGTACCTATAGTTCATATCTGACCAACTTCCTACCGATTCGGCAGAAATTTATCTTTTTCACCAGGGATGGACGGAAAGGTTTTGGATCCCCTTGCTGGGACATTGTCCATAAAAGGTGGTCTAGTATTTTTGTAAAATATGGTGGTAGCATTTTGGATTGTCTATTTGGTGATTGCTTCACAAAACCGTCAATTTTTTGTGCTCGGAAAATGAAAAATGGCTTTTTGGTCTGACGAACAGAAAAACTTTCTCCTACAGCATTGTTCGCTATCCCGTGATGCACATGTATGCACAATATGGGCACGTTATCCCAAACTATGCCTTGATTCTAGCCATAACATTGGTCATTTGACCAGAAAGCTAAGAAAGCTCGAATGAGATAGGTCATTTTGTGAAGGTTTTTTTCAGACATAATAAAAATAAAAAGTTTGATATTTTTCCTTATAACTATGTCACATAATATAACACCACGTGAAGGTTTCGCATTGTTTCGATCGTTTTTGAAATTTTTATGCCCGTTTTAAACTATATATAATGTTTTATGTTTCACTTAATTTTATTTTATAAATATGTAATATTTGAGTTTAGATAGATAGATATTATTTTTCTGCAAATTTTGATATATTATTTATATTTTTCCGAATTGGAATAATTTAGTTATGATTTTTCAAAGTTTAATGAGGTAAAAGGACAAATAGCTACGCCGAGGACAGTCGTCAACGTAGCATGGGAAACACCGAGGGCAATTCTACACCGTCGCCCGAGGAGGGAAGCTGGCCTAGATGATGGCTACGCCGACTGCCGTCAGCGTAGCTACCAGCCCTCAGCGTAGCTTCCTATTCCTGGTGTAAGTTTACACTGATAGCATCACACGTCGATATAATAAGTACCAGTGAAGGCAGCAGGGGTCTTCATGATGACAGCAGGTGTTTATCTTAAAGAAGGTAGTAAAGCAATTAGCGTAGACAATGCCAATCTTTCGATTTACATCTTCCATTCTTCATCGAACATACCAAAAAAGTAGGCCAAGGATAGTCCTTAATCTGATTCTTTGCCTTCCATCAAGGTTTTGCTCTCGAAACTTCTATTCCACGCACAAGTCACGTGGTGCAGTAATCATGTAGTGCAAGTGTTGATAAAAGGCGTTCTTCCAAGGAGAGTTTGAACTCCCGTGGCGGGATGGCATTCCCCATCTGACTCCCGCCGGCGGCGCGCTCCCCCTAGGCCGGCCGGCGTGCCGGTCCTTCCTTCCTCCCGCGCCATGGCGTCCGCCGGACCTTGCCCCTCCCTCCGCTGCGGTGGCGGGCGTCGTCGGTTTCCGTGTTCGCCGGCTGCCGGCCGGGCTGGTCGGCGGCGACGCTCGTCCTGCGGCCGCCATGGCTGTGCCCGCTTCGGAGGTGGTGCCAGGGCCGGTGCTCGGAGTGCGCCTCGACAGCGAGTTGTCGGACGGCGAGCATGGCGTCCCGCGGCCGGGTTGTCAGTCCTCCCTCCTTCCTCCTTCCCTGGGGGACTTCCTCTCCCTGGCCAGGGCTGCCGCCCGGCGGCCCCGCTGGCGGGGAGGGTCCCTAGCCAGGGCTGCCCTGGTAGCGCCTCAGCACGGGGTCGGAGGGTTGGGGCGGGGGCTGCGCCGCGTCGATCCTGGGCTGGGCGGCTGGACTGCCCGTGGGCCGAGGCCTGTGGGTGGACTTGCCCAGTCGGCCCAGGGACCCGTGGTGGGCCCGTCGCGATCCCCCAAGGGCCTTCGGCCCACCGCGGCCCAGGTGGCGTCGCCCCCGTGTGCCCTAAGTCGCCCAGCCCCCGCGTCCAACGCGGTCTCCCCTGCTCCCGTTCCTCCGCCGCCACCCTCCCCTTGCCCATCGCCCCGCCGTTATTACCTGGCCGCCCTGATGGTGCACCGCCCCCGCAGCCCGCCGGCGGCGCAGCGCCTGTCCCCCCGCAGCGGCTCTCTCCCTCGCCGCGCCGCTCCCTCTCCCCTGCGCGTGACCGCCGCCCACCGCCTATGCAGGGCCAGCGCGATGCCTACCGTCACCCCGCCCGCCGCTCTCCCACGGCGGCGCGGGCCCCGTCCGACCGTCGACCGTCCCGCTCCCCCACGCCAGGCGCTGCCTGGACGCCCCCCGCCGCTCGCCCCCGCGTCCGTCTGCGGCTGACAGGGACCGGGAGGCTCGCCTCCGGTCCGCTGCCTTGTTGTCCCACGACGGAGCCGCGCGGATGTGGGCCCTTGGCGCGAGGAGGCCCTCCCGTCCGCTCCCGCGAACGTGGTGCCGGCTCGCAGTGAGGGTGGGGTGGACGCATCGGCGGCCCCTAAGAAGAAGAAGAAAAAGAGCAAGAAGAAGAAGAAGGGCCCGTCTTCGGCCGCCGCGGGCACGTCGGGGACGTCGGTTCCCATCTCCGTCCCCGCCCCTGTGGCGCTGCGTGGAGGTGGGAGCGTGCTGGCGGCCTCCTTCCCGCGGCCCAGGGAGTCTCTGGAGTACTATGGTCACGGTGTCGACGGGGGCTTCTACTTCATCGACCTGGGGGGTGTTCAGATGACGGTCCCGGAGACTCTGGCGAGGGTGTCGGTCCTCCCGGACCAGGTGCTCCCTCTCTCGGTGGCAGTGACGGAGGCCCTTCTGCAGGAGGAGCTCAGCGCGGTGCTGCCAGGCCACGAGTGGCCGGTCCGCCGCATCTCTGACTCGGAGTTTGTGGTCTCCTTCCCCTCGGTGGCGGTCCTGCGCATGTGCGCCCTCGGCTCCTCCTTCACGCTCCCCATCCACCAGCTGAAGGTTGCCATCCAGCCTTCCTCGGCAGCTCAGGAGACGGTGGCCAGCCTCTCGGAGGTCTGGGTGCGCCTCCTCGGGGTACCTTTCGAGGCTCGGTCCCCGGAGGCGGTGGCGCTTATCTCTCGGGCGGTTGGCAAGCTGACGGAGGTGGACTTGGGTTCGCTGGCGGGACACGGAGCGATCAGGCTGCGCATTCTCTGTCCGTCCGCCTCCGTGTTCCCTGTCTCGCTTCCCCGTTTCTTCTTCGACCACGTGGGTCGGGACCTCTTGGTGGAGCTTGACGAGGCGGTGGTTGCCCCGGTGGCTAGCCCCCCGTCCAGCCTCCCTCCCCCGGACGGTGATGACCCGGGGACGGGCCGCTGGACGGAGCGCTCCGACGACAGTGACTCGGGTTCCGACCCCGAGTCCCCTCTCCCCACCGACGCGTCGCCGCCCCCGCCTCTCCCCGCTCAGGGAGCCGCCGGAGGTGGTCCGGCCGCCTCGCTGACGGCAGGCCTCTCTGGTGGGGGTCCCTTCTTCCCCGGTAGACGACCCCTGTCTCTGAGTGCTCCGGCCAAGCTGGCCCCGATGGACCTTCCTCGTTGCTGCCGCCTGGATCCTCCCATCTCTTTCGACCTCGACATCGCGCAGTACGGCTCCAACCTCCCCCGGGTCTCTCCGCCCCGTCCGGCCCCCCAGGTGGCCTCATCCCCCTGGAGCTGGAGTCCTCGGGGAGTGAGGGGATGGTCGTTTGCGCCAGCCTGTCCCCGTGGTCCCCCGGTGTGGTGTGTTACACCCTCGCTCCGGACACCCCTACCACGCTGGGACTCGTGCAGGCCGCCGGTGACCCTACCACCCCTGTGGAGGCTTCCAAGCTGCGCCGATCCAGGGCCCCCAGGCCACCTCCCCCGCCCCCCTCCCGCCACAGTGTTCGTCTCGCTGACTCCCGAACAGGCCTGTCCGGGCCCGAGCCGACGGTGGCCGAGAGGGCCGCGCGCCGGGTGGCGGCGCGTGATGACTTCTCAGGTACCTCCTCCGACCATTTAGCTCCCCCCTGTCCCGGGCCCTTCGGGATCGCTTGGTTCCCTGGTTTTGTGTGCTTTCAGAGGTTTCGCTTGCTCACCTTGGCGAGGTAGCTGATGACTGCGGGCTTGTGTTCCGGGGCGATAAGGGCCCGCGTCTCGAGCAGCTTGCTGCCATTAAGGCGCGGGAGGGGTATGCGGGGGCGATCGCTGCTGCCCGGGCGCGTGTTGCCCAGGAGCGGGAACGTTCCCGGATCCTTACTGAGGACAGGCCCGTTGGTCATGACCTCAGTGGGGATCCCCCTCCTGCCCCAGATGTGCGGGAGATCGCACAGGCGCCGACCCCCTCGGGTAGGCCACGTGGGAGACATCCTTCGAGCCTAAGGGTCCTGATGGACATCCTTAGAGCCTTCCGGATGTTCATTTGGAACATCCGGTGGTTCGGACACGACGGCCGGCGCCGCCAGATCAAGGATTACATCCGCCAGGAGTTGCCGGATATTGTCGGCTTTTAGGAGACAATTCGCCAAGACTTCACCATTTCCGAGTTGGAAGCCCTCAGCTGCTGCAAGTTTTCCTGGTCCTGGCTCCCTACTTCTGGCCACTCCGGGGGTATCCTCCTGGGGGCGAAGGAGGATACCTTTGTGATAGATGATATGGACCGTGGGGAATTCTTCATGAGCATGGCCCTCACGCATAGGCAGACTCGCTTCAGATTCGAGGTGATTATTGTCTATGGCCCCGCGGACCATAGGAGGTCCACTGAGTTTTTGCTCGAGCTCAAGTCGAAGGTGGAACGTACTGATATCCCGGTGGTGATAGCCGACGATTTCAATCTGATCCGCTCTGTACAAGACAAGAGCTCGGCGAACGTGGACCTCCCTAGGATGCGTATGTTTAACGACTGCATCGGTGATCTCGCCCTCCGCGAGATTGTGCGGGTGGGCTCTATATATACGTGGACAAACAAGTAGCTCCAGCCTTTCCGCAGCGTCCTCGACCGTGTCTTTGTCTATGTTGAGTGGGAGGTTGCCTTCCCCCTGTGTGCGCTGAAGGCGGTGACTAGGATTGAGTCCGATCATACCCTGCTCCTCTTTTCGTCCGGAGGAGGACGGCCTCCTAGATTGAACCGCTTCCACTTTGAGTCCTTCTGGTTACAGAAACAGAGCTTTGTGGAGGTGGTGCGGTCTAGGTGGTTAGCTGCGGTCGCCTCGATCCCTCATGGTTATTGTGCTGTTGACATCTGGCACCATTGTGCCAAGATTGCTCGCCAATTCATGAGGGGTTGGGGGGCTAACTTGGGGGCGGACCTTCGTGCCCAGAAGGCGTCGATTCTGGGGGCGATCCAGTCTTTGGATCGGGAGGCTGACCTCCACGGCCTCTCGGCCGAGGAGTGGTCCCATAGGTACTCCCTGGAGACCTCCATTATGGAGATCTACAAGGGAGAAGAGGCATTCTGGCGGCAGCGGAGCCGCCAGAACTGGACGGTCCAAGGGGAATCAAACACGGCATACTTCCATGCCGTTGCGAACGGTAGGAGGCGGAAGTGTTCGATCCCCTGCCTCTGGGCGGGCGAGGACCTGTTGGAATCCCCACAGGCCCTCTCCGCCCATATTTATTCGTTCTATCGGGACCTCTTCTCGGCGGCCTAGCCTTCGGGTCTTTCGCTGGCCCCGGACTTCTGGTCGGCTGCCGCGCTGGTCTCCCGGGCGGAGAATGAGTACCTCACCCGTCTTTTTCTCTCGGAGGAGGTGGCGGCGGCCCTGAAGTCCATGAAGGCTGGCTCGGCCCCGGGTCCTGATGGGTTGCCCGTGGGCTTCTTCCAGACATTCTGGCCTCAGCTTCAGCCGGTTGTTCTCCACATGTTCCAGGAATTCTATGTTGGGACCCTGGTGATGTCTCGCCTGAACGTCGGTGTTATTACCCTGATCCCCAAAGTAGTGGGGGCCACGGACATCCGCCAATTCCGCCCGATTACTGTGATTAACGTCATCCAACGCTTGTTTGCCAAGGTCTGTGCTCTCCGTCTCGCTCCGGTGTTGGAGCGTCTTACCCACCCTCTTCAGTTCGCCTTCTTGAAGGGACGCCTCATTCATGACGACGTCCTGGCCTTCCATGAAATTATTCATGAAGTCAAGACTCAACGTCAATGAGGGGTCTTTCTCAAGCTGAACTTCCAGAAGGCCTATGATCGCTTGGACTGGGCGTTCTTGAGGTTGGTGCTGGAAAGGCGGGGTTTTGATGACCGTGTGATCCGTTGGATCATGCAATTCGTGATGAGTGGACAGACGGCAATCAACATCAATGGGGAGATTGGACCATACTTTCGCCCTTCCTGCGGGGTTAGGCAGGGGGACCCTATTTCCCCCTCCTGTTCAACGCGGCGATGGACGCCCTGGCTAAGATTTTGGATAGGGACAGAGTAGCTGGCCACATCTCCGGGGTGGTGGCCCATCTGATCCCGGGTGGTGGAATATCCCACCTCCAGTACGCTGATGACACCATGATCATGGTGCAGGGCTCGGACCTTGACATTATTAACTTGAAGTTCCTACTGCCGTGTTTCGAGTCATTGTCCGGGCTGACGATCAACTTCGACAAGAGCGAGGTGATGATTCTGGGTTATTCCGACGCGGATCGCCAGCGGATAGCTGATAACCTGAATTGTAAGCTGGCGGACTTCCCTTTTACCTATCTGGGAATCCCCATCCGGGAGACTAGAGTTTTGATCAGGGATTTCGCTCCCTTGGTCTCGAGGGTACGCTCGCGGGCGGAACCGTTGCGGGCACGCCTTACGACCAAGGGGAGCAAATCCAAACTGATTAACTCATGTCTCTCGAGTCTGCCCATGTACCAGATGGGCCTGTACCTTCTGCCTGAGGGGACCCATGCTGACTTCGCCAACGAGTTGTCTAGGTTCTTTTGGGACGCAAGGGATGGCCATCAGAAATATCATATGGTCAAATGGGCAGATGTTTGTGCCCCCAAATGCCTTGGGGGCTTAGGGATCCTTGACTCTCGGCGCTTTAATGTGGCGCTGATGCTGAAGTGGGTGTGGCGCATCCTTAGGGATGATGGAGGGCTCTGGCTACAGCTTATCAAGGCCAAGTACCTCCGGGGTCGACCACTTTTGGCATGTGAGAGGCGGGAGGGCTCTCAGTTCTGGAGAGCCATCCAGGAGATCAAACACTTCATTGGTTTGGGCGTGTCCTTTGGGGTGGGGAGTGGCAGTGGGGTGCGTTTCTGGCTTGATCCGTGGCTACTCCCTATCCCATTGGGGGTCCAGTTCCCCGGGCTTTTCGCCATCTCTTCCTCCCCAGCGGAGCTGGTGGTAGAGGTCTTTGGCGATGGTCGCTGGAACATCCTGTTCCGGCGCTACCTTAGCATGGACGAAGCCGCAGACCTGTTGCAGCTTCGGGGCTCCCTCCCGACAGCCTTAGTGACTTCCCCGGATTTGGCCACGTGGCGGCTGCAGCCGTCCGGGGAGTTCTCAGTGGGCTCGGTCTACCGGGCCCTGTTCCAGGGCCCGGAGCTGACCTGCACCCCCCCTTGTGGAAGGCCCCCTTCCGCTTAGTATTAGGATCTTTGTTTGGCAGCTGCTTCGGGACAGGCTCCCCTCGGGGGTCGAGGTGGCCAAGCGGCACGGCCCGGGCACTGGTTTATGTCCCCTATGTGGGACTCTAGAGTCCTGTTCCCATATTTTGCTCTCCTGCTCGGCGGCGCGAGCACTTTGGTCCTTTGTCCAGGAGGTGCTGGGGCCTGCTTGGCAGGCGCAGGAGCTCGAGGAGTTCCTTCCAGCCCAGGCAAACAAAGCCGAAGGAGGGCGCCGCCTCTTCTAGCTCGTGTTTGCGAGCATCTCTTGGACCTTGTGGAATGTGCATAACAAGATGGTGATTGAGAAGATCTTCCCCTCCCGCGTGACTGACCCAGTTTTATCCTTTCTTGGCTTCCTTCAGAAGTGGTCTCCCCTGGTGCGGCAGCGTGACCGGTTGACCTTCGACGACACTCTTCGGACCTTGAGGACAGCGGCGCTCCCCCTCTCGGCCCCTGCTGTTGGAATTATGCCCTAGAGGCAATAATAAAGATGTTATTATTATAATTCTTGTTCATGATAAAGTTTATATTCCATGCTAGAATTGTATTAAGCGGAAACTTTAATACTTGTGTGATTTGTGAACAACACCATGTCCCTAGTATGCCTCTATGGACTAGCTCATTGATTAATGATGGTTAAGGTTTCCTAACCATAGACGTGAGTTGTCAATTAATAATGAGATCATATCATTGGGAGAATGATATAGTGGACAGACCCAAACTTAGCGGAGCAAGTAGATCGTGTCATCGTGTTCATCTTTGCGAAGCTTTTCTTATGTCAAATATTGTGTTCCTTAGACCATGAGATAATACAACTCCCTGGTATCGGAAGAAAGCTTTGAGGTCATCAAACGTCATTCTATGAGAGGGTGATCATAAAGGTGTCTCTCAGGTGATCGGAAATTACCTGTTGGGTTGTATGTATCGAGATGGGATTTGTCCCTCCCAGGTCGGAGAGATATACTTCGGGCCCACTCGGTAATCGATATCAACACCGCTTGCAAGCATGTGGTGAAGGAGTTAATCACAAAGTGATATCGGATTACGGAACGAGTAAAGTACTTGCTGTGAACGAGATTGAACTAGGTATGACGGTACCGACGATCAAATCTCGGGCAAGTAAAATATCGCGAGACGAAGGGAATATATATATGGGATTGATTGAATCCTGGCATCGTGGTTCATCCGATATGATCATCAATGAATGTGTGGGAGTCAATATGGGTTTCCAGACCCCACTGTTGATTATTGATAGAAGATCATGTCTGCATGTTCTCGAACCCGAAGGGTCACACACTTAACGTGTCTCGACGCTAGGATAGATTGGATAATTGGTTTATGAGTTTTTATTCGGAGTCTCGGATGGGATCCGGGACATCACAAGAGGTTCCGGAATGGTCCGGAGAATAAGATTCATATAAGGCAATGCAGTTTTTGGAGTTCGGAATTGTTTCGGGTTAATCGGTATTGTACCGGAAGCTTCTAGAACCTTCCGGAGGGGGACCAACATGCCCCCACTTTCTGGGAGGGGGCATGGGCCTATTAGGGTGTGCCCTGGCCGCATTGGACCAGGGGCACAAGGCCCCATAGGGCCCAGCCGGCCAAACAAGGGGAAACCCTAATGGAGCTTCTAGAAGGAGGGGGGGAAACTTGCCCCGCACTCTTCCCTCCTTGGCCGCCGGCCTAGGCTTGGGGGAGGGGCTAGGGTTGGCTCCCACCCCTCTATATAAAGAGGGCTGGGGGCGCACCACCCCCTCGCACCTTCCCCTCAAGCCTAGCCGCCCTGCTGCCCGCCTCTCTCTCTCCCTCCCGACTGCGTGTAGGCGAAGCCCTGCTGCAGAAACTCTCCACCACTTGCACCGCACCGTCGCGTTGTTGATCCAATCCGTCTCTCCACCATACTTGCTGGACCGAGGAAGGAGGATACGTCGAGGTTTCGCACGTGTGCATCTCTCGGAGGCATCGCCACTTGCGGTGTTAGATCGGAGCAGATCGCGAGGAGGAGAAGCGAGTACGACTACATCACCCATGTTCCGACGAACGTTCCGCTATGCGAATCTTCAAGGGTATGAAGATCTCATCTAATCTCTCTCGTTGTTTGCATCTCCTAGATTAGATCTTGGCTTTCCCGTTCGCATCCGTAGAAATTTTTTGATTTACTATGCTGCGAAACCCTTCAGTGGTATCAGAGCTAGATCTATGCGTAGATGTGTTTCATGAGTAGAACGCAACATGGTTGTTGCGCGCGTTGATGTTTTCTATTGCAAGCCTCTTGTTTGTGTTCTTCTTATGAGGCGTGATAGTGAGATTGAAGCGGTCCAGGCCAACCTTACGTGACGTCGTTCACGAGACCGGCTCCGCACTTGACGTGTGGCTTGTTCCACGCATGCGGCTGGTGGACGCCAGTTTCTCTCACTATAGTTGTCATGGGATTAACACTGGAGTTTGGCAACCATAATATCACCGTTGTGGCTTTCCGTAGGTAAGAATCGTTCTTAGCTTGCTACTCCCATAAGCCACGTAAAACATGCAACAACAAAGTAGAGGCGTCTAACTTGTTTTTGCAGGGAGTGTTTTCTGTGATATGGTATGGCCCAAGATATGATGTGCGTATTGTATGCAATGATCATGTTTTGTAATGTTTCACGACTTGCATGTCGATGAGTACACAACCGGCAGGAGCCATATGGTTGTCTTTATAATTGTGTATGACCTGTGTGTCAACTTCTTATACGCCATGTAATAGTTTCACTTTATCGCTAAGTAGTTAGCAATAGTTGTAGTTGCTATTCGTTGTGGAGGCAATCATGCTGGAGTGATGGAGATCATGCCAACACGCACAAGATGGAGATCATTGCGCGAAGATTGGCTATACCATGTCACATAAAGTTATATGCATGTGATGTTTATCCTTTTATGTATCTTATTATGCTTAGATCGCGACGGTAGCATTATAAGATGATTCCTCACTTAAAGATCAAGATAAAAGCGTGTTCTCCCCATGTATGCACCGTTGCGAAAGTTCGTCGTGTCCAAGCATCACGTGATGATCGGGTGCTATAGACTCTACGTTCACATACAACGGGTGCAAGCTAGTTTTGCACACGCGGAAATACTTGGGTTTGACTTGACGAGCCTAGCATGTACAGACATGGCCTTGGAACACATGAACCGAAAGGTTAAACATGAGTCATGTGAATGATATGATCGACACTTCGTTGTCCACCATTGAAACCACATCTCTTCTCGTGAAGATCGGATTAGGTGTGGTGAATTTGGATCATGTTCACTAAACAACTTGAGGGATGTTGAATATAGTGGGAGTTCATCTAGTAATTTGATTAAAAGTTGAACTAGTTATCATGAACATAGTCTAATTTGTACTTGCAAATATTGTAGATCAAATGGCTAAGTCCAACTTAAACTTCAACGTTTTTGCTGAGAAGAAAAAGCTTAGAAACAATGGGTCTAACTTCACCAATTGGTTCCGCAATCTGAGAATCATTCTCTCTGGCGGTCAAAAGGACTATGTCCTTGAGAATGTGTTAGGTGACGCCCCTGCTGTAGATGCGCCGGCTGATGAGAAAGCTGTCTATCAGTCGCGCAAAGATGATTATGGTGTGATTAAGAGCACCATGTTGTTTGCTATGGAATCGGACCATCAAAATCGTTTTGAAGACTATCCCGGGCCCTTTGAGATTCTTGAGGAGCTGAAAACTATGTTTCAGACTCAGGCCCATTTTGAGAGATATGAGATCTCTGAGAAGTTCTTTAACTACAAGATGGAGGAAGGGAGTTCCGTTAGTGAGCACGCCATTAAGATGTCGGGCTACACTCAACGCCTTGAGCAACTGGACTGCAAGATTCCAGAGGAGCTCAAGATTGACAGGGTTCTACAATCACTCCCTCCCAGCTACAAAAGTTTTGTAGTGACTCACAATCAGATTGGTTCCACTGTTACGATCACCGAGCTCTTCGCAAAGCTGAAGGCTGCGGAGGTGGACATCAAAAAGGATAATCATGTGTTGATGGTAAACAAGCCCCCCACCTTCAAGAAAGGTAAGGGTGCAAAGAAGCCCTTCAAGAAAGGCGGCGGCAAGCGCGTTGCCCCTGCTGAGAAGAAGCTCAAGTCTGGACCCAAGCCGGACACTGAGTGCTTCTATTGCAAGGACAAGGGTCACTAGAAGCGCAACTGTCCGAAGTACTTAGCGGACAAGAAGGCTGGCACCATCAAAGGTATATTTGATATACATGTTATTGATGTTTTCCTTACTAGCCCTCGTTGTAGTGCCTGGGTATTTGATACTGGTTCAGTTGCTAATATTTGTAACTCGAAACAGGAGCTACGGAATAGACGGCGGCTTGCGAGGGATGAGGTGACGATGCGCGTTGGCAACGGATCAAGAGTTGATGTGATGGCCGTCGGCACGCTCTCCTTAGTTTTACCTACGGGATTAGTTTTAAACCTTAATAAGTGTTATTATGTGCCTGCGTTGAGCATGAACATTATTTCTGGATCGTGTTTATTGCAAGACGGTTATTCATTTAAATCAGAGAATAATGGTTGTTCTATTTACATGAGTGACATCTTTTATGGTCATGCACCTGTTGTGAATGGTTTATTTCTTCTAAATCTCAAAAGGGATGAAACACACATCCATAACATTGAGGCTAAGAGATGCAAAGTAGATAGTGATAATACTACTTATTTCTGGCACTGTCGTCTAGGTCATATTGGTGTAAAGCGCATGAAGAAACTCCATTCTGATGGACTTTTGGAGTCTCTTGATTTTGAATCATTTGACACATGCGAACCATGCCTCATGGGCAAGATGATCAAAACCCCGTTCTCCGGTATGATGGAGTGAGCAACGGACTTGTTGGAAATCATACATACCGATGTATGCGGACCGATGAGTGTTTCGACGCGCGGTGGATATCGCTATTTTCTCACTTTTACCGATGACTTAAGTAGATATGGGTATATCTATTTAATGAAACATAAATCTAAAACATTTGAAAAGTTTAAGGAGTTTCAGAATGAAGTGGAGAACCGTCGTAACAGAAAAATTAAGTTTCTACGATCCGATCGTGGAGGTGAATATTTGAGTTATGATTTTCTCACGCATCTTAAAGCAAGTGGAATCGTTACGCAACTCATGCCACCCGGAACACCACAGCGCAATGGTGTGTCTGAACACCGGAATCGAACCCTATTAGATATGGTCCGATCAATGATGTCTCTTACTGATTTGTCGTTATCATTTTGGGGTTATGCATTAGAAACCGCTGCATTCACTTTAAATAGGGCACCATCTAAATCCGTTGAGACGACACCGTATGAACTGTGGTTTGGTGCTAAACCTAAGTTGTCGTTTCTTAAAGTTTGGGGATGCGAAGCCTACGTCAAGAAGTTGATGCCGGACAAGCTCGAACCCAAAGTGGAGAAATGCGTCTTCATAGGATACCCTAAGGAAACTATTGGGTATACCTTCTATCACAGAACCGAAGGCAAAGTGTTTGTCGCAAAGAACAGTTCCTTTCTTGAGAAGGAGTTTCTCTCGAAAGAAGTGAGTGGGAGGAAAGTAGAGCTAGACGAGGTTGTTGAACCTTCTATTGAATTGGAGAGTAGCATGGCACCTGAAATTGTTCTAGTGCCGCCTGCACCAACAATAGAGGAAGCTAATGACAAGGATCATGAAGCTTCGGACGATGCTGCTACTGAACGTCGCAGGTCGACAAGGTCGCGTGCCCCTCCTGAGTGGTATGGCAACCCTGTCTTGACTGTCTTGTTGGTAGATGACAGTGAACCTACGAACTATGAGGAAGCGATGATGACCCCAGACTCTGAGAAATGGCTAGAGGCCATGAAATCCGAACTGGGATCCATGAGCGAAAACCAAGTATGGACTTTGGTGGACCCTCCCAGCGACTGAAAGGCCGTTGAGTGCAAATGGATTTTCAAGAAGAAAACGCACGCGGATGGTAATGTTACCGTCTATAAAGCACGGCTTGTTGCGAAAGGTTTTTGACAAGTTCAAGGTGTTGACTACGATGAGACTTTCTCTCCCATAGCGATGTTTAAGTCTATTCGGATTTTGTTAGCAATTGCTGCATTTCATGATTATGAAATATGGCAGATGGATGTCAAGACTGCGTTCCTCAATGGCAACATTGATGAAGAGTTGTATATGATGCAACCCGTAGGTTTTGTCAATCCTAAGGATGCTGATAAAGTATGCAAACTTCAGCATTCCATTTATGGACTGAAGCAAGCATCTCGGCGTTGGAACCTTCGTTTTGATCAAGTGATCAAGAGCTTTGGATTTGTTCCGAATTGCTACGAAGCCTGTATCTACAAGAAATTGAGTGGGAGCTCAGTGACATTTCTGGTACTATATGTGGATGACATATTGATTATTGGAAATGACATTAACATGCTTAACGATGTGAAGAGTTATTTGAACAAGTGTTTTTCAATGAAAGACCTAGGTGAAGCTGCTTATATATTGGGCATCAAAATCTATAGAGATAGACAAAGACGCCTGATAGCTTTAAGCCAGAGTACATACCTAGACAAAGTTCTGAAAAGGTTCAGAATGGATAAGGCAAAGAAAGGTTCAGTGCCTATGTTGTCAGGTAAGATATTGAGCAAGGCTCAGTGTCCAGCTACGGTAAATGATAGAGAAACTATGAGCAAAGTGCCTTATGCCTCGGCCATAGGTTCTATCATGTATGCCATGATGTGTACTAGACCGGATGTGTCCAATGCTCTTAGTTTGACGAGCAGATATCAAAGTGATCCAGGAGTGGAACACTGGACAGCCGTGAAGAACATCCTAAAGTACCTAAATAGGACTAAAAAAATGTTCTTAGTCTATGGATTTGATGAACAGCTCGTCGTAAAAGGTTACGTCGATGCTAGTTTCGACACCGACAAAGATGATTCTAAATCTCAGATAGGATAGGTTTATATTTTGATTGGAGGAGCTGTGAGATGGAGAAGCTGCAAGCAAAGCGTGATCGCGGGATCTACAGTAGAAGCGGAATACATGGCTGCTGCAGAAGCGTCAAGTGAAGGAGTTTGGATCAGGAACTTCATCACTGAGCTTGGCGTGGTTCCAAGTGCATTGGACCCACTGGAGATATTGTGTGACAACACTGGCGCCATAGCACTCGCTAAGGAACCAAGATATCATCCAAAGACCAAGCATATCAACCGCAAGTTTCATATAATCCGACATTATATAGCAGATGGAGATCTGAAGATTAGCAAAGTACATACAGATCTAAATGTCGCAGATCCATTGAGTAAACCTCTTCCACATGTAAAACATGATCAGCACCTTAGTGCCATGGGTGTGAGATTGTTGTCAAATGTAAACTAGATTATTGACTCTAGTGCAAGTGGGAGACTGTTGGAATTATGCCCTAGAGGCAATAATAAAGATGTTATTATTATAATTCTTGTTCATGATAAAGTTTATATTCCATGCTAGAATTGTATTAAGCGGAAACTTTAATACTTGTGTGATTTTTGAACAACACCATGTCCCTAGTATGCCTCTATGGACTAGCTCATTGATTAATGATGGTTAAGGTTTCCTAACCATAGACATGAGTTGTCAATTAATAATGAGATCATATCATTGGGAGAATGATAAGGTGGACAGACCCAAACTAAGCGGAGAAATTAGATCGTGTCATCGTGTTCATCTTTGCGAAGCTTTTCTTATGTCAAATATTGTGTTCCTTAGACCATGAGATAATACAACTCCCTGGTATCGGAAGAAAGCTTTGAGGTCATCAAACGTCATCCTATGAGAGGCTGATCATAAAGGTGTCTCTCAGGTGATCGGAAAGTACCTGTTGGGTTGTATGTATCGAGATGGGATTTGTCCCTCCCAAGTCAGAGAGATATACTTTGGGCCCACTCGGTAATCGATATCAACACCGCTTGCAAGAATGTGGTTAAGGAGTTAATCACAAAGTGATATCGGATTACGGAACGAGTAAAGTACTTGCTGTGAACGAGATTGAACTAGGTATGACGGTACCGACGATCAAATCTCGGGCAAGTAAAATATCGCGAGACGAAGGGAATATATATGGGATTGATTGAATCCTGGCATCGTGGTTCATCCGATATGATCATCGATGAATGTGTGGGAGTCAATATGGGTTTCCAGACCCCGCTGTTTATTATTGATAGAAGATCATGTCTGCATGTTCTCGAACCCGAAGGGTCACACACTTAACGTGTCTCGACGCTAGGATAGATTGGATAATTGGTTTATGAGTTTTTATTCGGAGTCTCGGATGGGATCCGGGACATCACAAGAGGTTCCGGAATGGTCCGGAGAATAAGATTCATATAAGGCAATGCAGTTTTTGGAGTTCGGAATTGTTTCGGGTTAATCGGTATTGTACCGGAAGCTTCTAGAACCTTCCGGAGGGGGACCAACATGCCCCCACTTTCCGGGAGGGGGCATGGGCCTATTAGGGTGTGCCCTGGCCGCATTGGACCAGGGGCACAAGGCCCCATAGGGCCCAGCCGGCCAAACAAGGGGAAACCGTAATGGAGCTTCTAGAAGGAGGGGGGAAACTTGCCCCCCACTCTTCCCTCCTTGGCCGCTGGCCTAGGCTTGGGGGAGGGGCTAGGGTTGGCTCCCACCCCTCTATATAAAGAGGGCTGGGGGCGCACCACCCCCTCACACCTTCCCCTCAAGCCTAGCCGCCCTGCTGCCCGCCTCTCTCTCTCCCTCCCGACTGCGTGTAGGCGAAGCCCTGCTGCAGAAACTCTCCACCACTTGCACCGCACCGTCGCGTTGTTGATCCAATCCGTCTCTCCAACATACTTGTTGGACCGAGGAAGGAGGAGACGTCGAGGTTTCGCACGTGTGCATCTCTCGGAGGCATCGCCACTTGCGGTGTTAGATCGGAGCGGATCGCGAGGAGGAGAAGCGAGTACGACTACATCACCCATGTTCCAACGAACGTTCCGCTGTGCGAATCTTCAAGGGTATGAAGATCTCATCTAATCTCTCTCGTTGTTTGCATCTCCTAGATTAGATCTTGGCTTTCCCGTTCGCATTCGTAGAATTTTTTTGATTTACTATGCTACGAAACCCTTCAGTGGTATCAGAGCTAGATCTATGCGTAGATGTGTTTCATGAGTAGAACGCAACATGGTTGTTGCGGGCGTTGATGTTTTCTATTGCAAGCCTCTTGTTTGTGTTCTTCTTATGATGCGGGATAGTGAGATTGAAGCGGTCCAGGCCAACCTTACGTGACGTCGTTCGCGAGACCGGCTCCGCACTTGACGTGTGGCTTGTTCCACACATGCGGCTGCTGGACGCCAGTTTCTCTCACTATAGTTGTCATGGGATTAACACCGGAGTTTGGCAACCATAATATCACCGTTGTGGCTTTCCGTAGGTAAGAATCGTTCTTAGCTTGCTACTCCCATAAGCCACGTAAAACATGCAACAACAAAGTAGAGGCGTCTAACTTGTTTTTGCAGGGAGTGTTTTCTGTGATATGGTATGGCCCAAGATATGATGTGCGTATTGTATGCAATGATCATGTTTTGTAATGTTTCACGACTTGCATGTCGATGAGTACACAACCGGCAAGAGCCATATGGTTGTCTTTATAATTGTGTATGACCTGTGTGTCAACTTCTTATACGCCATGTAATAGTTTCACTTTATCGCTAAGTAGTTAGCAATAGTTGTAGTTGCTATTCGTTGTGGAGGCAATCATGCTGGAGTGATGGAGATCATGCCAACACGCACAAGATGGAGATCATTGCGCGAAGATTGGCTATACCATGTCACATAAAGTTATATGCATGTGATGTTTATCCTTTTATGTATCTTATTATGCTTAGATCGCGATGGTAGCATTATAAGATGATTCCTCACTTAAAGATCAAGATAAAAGCGTGTTCTCCCCATGTATGCACCGTTGCGAAAGTTCGTCGTGTCCAAGCATCACGTGATGATCGGGTGCTATAGACTCTACGTTCACATACAACGGGTGCAAGCCAGTTTTGCACACGCGGAAATACTTGGGTTTGACTTGACGAGCCTAGCATGTACAGACATGGCCTCGGAACACATGAACCGAAAGGTTAAACATGAGTCATGTGAATGATATGATCGACACTTCGTTGTCCACCATTGAAACCACATCTCTTCTCGTGAAGATCGGATTAGGTGTGGTGAATTTGGATCATGTTCACTAAACAACTTGAGGGATGTTGAATATAGTGGGAGTTCATCTAGTAATTTGATTAAAAGTAAAACTAGTTATCATGAACATAGTCTAATTTGTACTTGCAAATATTGTAGATCAAATGGCTAAGTCCAACTTCAACTTCAACGTTTTTGCTGAGAAGGAAAAGCTTAGAAACAATGGGTCTAACTTCACCAATTGGTTCCGCAATCTGAGAATCATTCTCTCTGGCGGTCAAAAGGACTATGTCCTTGAGAATGCGTTAGGTGACGCCCCTGCTGTAGATGCGCCGGCTGATGAGAAAGCTGTCTATCAGTCGCGCAAAGATGATTATGGTGTGATTAAGAGCACCATGTTGTTTGCTATGGAATCGGACCATCAAAATCGTTTTGAAGACTATCCCGGGCCCTTTGAGATTCTTGAGGAGCTGAAAACTATGTTTCAGACTCAGGCCCGTTCTGAGAGATATGAGATCTCTGAGAAGTTCTTTAACTACAAGATGGAGGAAGGGAGTTCCGTTAGTGAGCACGCCATTAAGATGTCGGGCTACACTCAACGCCTTGAGCAACTGGACTGCAAGATTCCAGAGGAGCTCAAGATTGACAGGGTTCAACAATCACTCCCTCCCAGCTACAAAAGTTTTGTAGTGACTCACAATCAGATTGGTTCCACTGATACGATCACCGAGCTCTTCGCAAAGCTGAAGGCTGCGGAGGTGGACATCAAAAAGGATAATCATGTGTTGATGGTCAACAAGCCCCCCACCTTCAAGAAAGGTAAGGGTGCAAAGAAGCCCTTCAAGAAAGGCGGCGGCAAGCGCGTTGCCCCTGCTGAGAAGAAGCTCAAGTCTGGACCCAAGCCGGACATTGAGTGCTTCTATTGCAAGGACAAGGGTCACTAGAAGCGCAACTGTCCGAAGTACTTAGCGGACAAGAAGGCTGGCACCATCAAAGGTATATTTGATATACATGTTATTGATGTTTTCCTTACTAGCCCTCGTTGTAGTGCCTGGGTATTTGATACTGGTTCAGTTGCTGATATTTGTAACTCGAAACAGGAGCTACGGAATAGACGGCGGCTTGCAAGGGATGAGGTGACGATGCGCGTTGGCAAAGGATCAAGAGTTGATGTGATGGCCGTCGGCACGCTCTCCTTAGTTTTACCTTCGGGATTAGTTTTAAACCTTAATAAGTGTTATTATGTGCCTGCGTTGAGCATGAACATTATTTCTGGATCGTGTTTATTGCAAGACGGTTATTCATTTAAATCAGAGAATAATGGTTGTTCTATTTACATGAGTGACATCTTTTATGGTCATGCACCTGTTGTGAATGGTTTATTTCTTCTAAATCTCAAAAGGGATGAAACACACATCCATAACATTGAGGCTAAGAGATGCAAAGTAGATAGTGATAATACTACTTATTTCTGGCACTGTCGTCTAGGTCATATTGGTGTAAAGCGCATGAAGAAACTCCATTCTGATGGACTTTTGGAGTCTCTTGATTTTGAATCATTTGACACATGCGAACCATGCCTCATGGGCAAGATGATCAAAACCCCGTTCTCCGGTATGATGGAGCGAGCAACGGACTTGTTGGAAATCATACATACCGATGTATGCGGACCGATGAGTGTTTCGACACGCGGTGGATATCGCTATTTTCTCACTTTTACCGATGACTTAAGTAGATATGGGTATATCTATTTAATGAAACATAAATCTGAAACATTTGAAAAGTTTAAGGAGTTTCAGAATGAAGTGGAGAACCGTCGTAACAGAAAAATTAAGTTTCTACGATCCGATCGTGGAGGTGAATATTTGAGTTATGATTTTCTCACACATCTTAAAGCAAGCAGAATCGTTACGCAACTCATGCCACCCGGAACACCACAGCGCAATGGTGTGTCTGAACACCGGAATCGAACCCTATTAGATATGGTCCGATCAATGATGTCTCTTACTGATTTGCCGTTATCATTTTGGGGTTATGCATTAGAAACCGCCGCATTCACTTTAAATAGGGCACCATCTAAATCCGTTGAGACGACACCGTATGAACTATGGTTTGGTGCTAAACCTAAGTTGTCGTTTCTTAAAGTTTGGGGATGCGAAGCCTACGTCAAGAAGTTGATGCCGGACAAGCTCGAACCCAAAGTGGAGAAATGCGTCTTCATAGGATACCCTAAGGAAACTATTGGGTATACCTTCTATTACAGAACCGAAGGCAAAGTGTTTGTCGCAAAGAACAGTTCCTTTCTTGAGAAGGAGTTTCTCTCGAAAGAAGTGAGTGGTAGGAAAGTAGAGCTAGACGAGGTTGTTGAACCTTCTATTGAATTGGAGAGTAGCGTGGCACCTGAAATTGTTCTAGTGCCGCTTGCACCAACAATAGAGGAAGCTAATGACAAGGATCATGAAGCTTCGGACGATGCTGCTACTGAACGTCGCAGGTCGACAAGGTCGCGTGCCCCTCCTGAGTGGTATGGCAACCCTGTCTTGACTGTCTTGTTGGTAGATGACAGTGAACCTACGAACTATGAGGAAGCGATGATGACCCCAAACTCTGAGAAATGGCTAGAGGCAATGAAATCCGAACTGGGATCCATGAGCAAAAACCAAGTATGGACTTTGGTGGACCCTCCCAGCGACCGAAAGGCCGTTGAGTGCAAATGGATTTTCAAGAAGAAAACGCACGCGGATGGTAATGTTACCGTCTATAAAGCACGGCTTGTCGCGAAAGGTTTTTGACAAGTTCAAGGTGTTGACTACGATGAGACTTTCTCTCCCTTAGCGATGTTTAAGTCCATTCGGATTTTGTTAGCAATTGCTGCATTTCATGATTATGAAATATGGCAGATGGATGTCAAGACTGCGTTCCTCAATGGCAACATTGATGAAGAGTTGTATATGATGCAACCTGTAGGTTTTGTCAATCCTAAGGATGCTGATAAAGTATGCAAACTTCAGCGTTCCATTTATGGACTAAAGCAAGCATCTCGGAGTTGGAACCTTCGTTTTGATCAAGTGATCAAGAGCTTTGGATTTGTTCCGAATTGCTACGAAGCTTGTATCTACAAGAAAGTGAGTGGGAGCTCAGTGACATTTCTGGTACTATATGTGGATGACATATTGATTATTGGAAATGACATTAACATGCTTAACGATGTGAAGAGTTATTTGAACAAGTGTTTTTCAATAAAAGACCTAGGTGAAGCTGCTTATATATTGGGCATCAAAATCTATAGAGATAGACAAAGACGCCTGATAGCTTTAAGCCAGAGTACATACCTAGACAAAGTTCTGAAAAGGTTCAGAATGGATAAGGCAAAGAAAGGTTCAGTGCCTATGTTGTCAGGTAAGATATTGAGCAAGGTTCACTGTCCAGCTACGGTAAATGATAGAGAAACTATGAGCAAAGTGCCTTATGCCTCGGCCATATGTTCTATCATGTATGCCATGCTGTGTACTAGACCGGATGTGTCGAATGCTCTTAGTTTGACGAGCAGATATCAAAGTGATCCAGGAGTGGAACACTGGATAGCCGTGAAGAACATCCTAAAGTACCTAAATAGGAGTAAAAAAATGTTCTTAGTCTATGGATTTGATGAACAGTTCGTTGTAAAAGGTTATGTCGATGCTAGTTTCGACACCGACAAAGATGATTCTAAATCTCAGATAGGATAGGTTTATATTTTGAATGGAGGAGCTGTGAGCTGGAGAAGCTGCAAGCAAAACGTGATCGCGGGATCTACAGCAGAAGCGGAATACATGTCTGCTGCAGAAGCGTCAAGTGAAGGAGTTTGGATCAGGAACTTCATCACTGAGCTTGGCGTGGTTCCAAGTGCATTGGACCCACTGGAGATATTGTGTGACAACACTGGCGCCATAGCACTCGCTAAGGAACCAAGATATCATCCAAAGACCAAGCATATCAACCGCAAGTTTCATATAATCCGACATTATATAGCAGATAGAGATCTGAAGATTAGCAAAGTACATACAGATCTAAATGTCGCAGATCCATTGAGTAAACCTCTTCCACATGTAAAACATGATCAACACCTTAGTGCCATGGGTGTGAGATTGTTGCCAAATGTAAACTAGATTATTGACTCTAGTGCAAGTGGGAGACTGTTGGAATTATGCCCTAGAGGCAATAATAAAGATGTTATTATTATAATTCTTGTTCATGATAAAGTTTATATTCCATGCTAGAATTGTATTAAGCGGAAACTTTAATACTTGTGTGATTTGTGAACAACACCATGTCCCTAGTATGCCTCTATGGACTAGCTCATTGATTAATGATGGTTAAGGTTTCCTAACCATAGACATGAGTTGTCAATTAATAATGAGATCATATCATTGGGAGAATGATAAGGTGGACAGACCCAAACTAAGCGGAGCAATTAGATCGTGTCATCGTGTTCATCTTTGCGAAGCTTTTCTTATGTCAAATATTGTGTTCCTTAGACCATGAGATAATACAACTCCCTGGTATCGGAAGAAAGCTTTGAGGTCATCAAATGTCATCCTATGAGAGGCTGATCATAAAGGTGTCTCTCAGGTGATCGGAAAGTACCTGTTGGGTTGTATGTATCGAGATGGGATTTGTCCCTCCCAAGTCGGAGAGATATACTTCGGGCCCACTCGATAATCGATATCAACACCGCTTGCAAGAATGTGGTTAAGGAGTTAATCACAAAGTGATATCGGATTACGGAATGAGTAAAGTACTTGCTGTGAACGAGATTGAACTAGGTATGACGGTACCGACGATCAAATCTCGGGCAAGTAAAATATCGCGAGAAGAAGAGAATATATATGGGATTGATTGAATCCTGGCATCATGGTTCATCCGATATGATCATTGATGAATGTGTGGGAGTCAATATGGGTTTACAGACCCCGCTGTTGATTATTGATAGAAGATCATGTCTGCATGTTCTCGAACCCGAAGGGTCACACACTTAACGTGTCTCAACGCTAGGATAGATTGGATAATTGGTTTATGAGTTTTTGTTCAGAGTCTCGAATGGGATCCGGGACACCATGAGAGCTTCCGGAATGGTCCGGAGAATAAGATTCATATAAGGCAATGCAGTTTTTGGAGTTCGGAATTGTTTCGGGTTAATCGATATTGTACCGGAAGCTTCTAGAACCTTCTGGAGGGGGACGTGGCCCCACTTGCCGGGAGGGGGCATGGGACTATGAGGGTGTTCCCTGGCCGCATTGGGCTAGGGGCACAAGGCCCCATAGGGCCCAGCCGGCCAAACAAGGGGAAACCCTAATGGAGCTTCTAGAAGGAGGGGGGAAACTTGCCCCCACTCTTCCCTCCTTGGCCGCCGGCCTAGGCTTGGGGGAGGGGCTAGGGTTGGCGCCCACCCCTCTATATAAAGAGGGCTGGGGGCGCACCCCCCCCCCACACCTTCCCCTCAAGCCTAGCCGCCCTGCTGCCCTCCTCTCTCTCTCTCTCCCTCCCGACTGCGTGTAGGCGAAGCCCTGCTGCAGAAACTCTCCACCACTTGCACCGCGCCGTCGCGTTGTAGATCAAATTCGTCTCTCCACCATACTTGCTGGACCGAGGAAGGAGGAGACGTCGAGGTGCCGCACGTGTGCATCTCTCGGAGGCATCGCCACTTGCGGTGTTAGATCGGAGCGGATCGCGATGAGGAGAAGCGAGTACGACTACATCACCCACGTTCCGACGAACGTTCCGCTGTGCGAATCTTCAAGGGTATGAAGATCTCATCGTATCTCTCTCGTTGTTTGCATCTTCTAGATTAGATCTTGGCTTTCCCATTCGCATCCGTAGAAATTTTTTGATTTACTATGCTGCGAAACCCTTCACCTGCCTCGTCGACCTCTTCGGTGGCATGAGTGTACCTCCAGTGGCCTCGTTGTACCTTTTTGCTTTGCTTTTGGGCTTGTCTGTGTTCTGGCCCCAGCGGTCTGTCGTTCCCTTTTCTTTCTTGTTTGGCTTCGGCCTGCTTGGATGATGTACGAACCTTGTTTGTGGATGTTGCTTTATTTATAAAGCGGGGCGAAAGCCTATTTCGAGTGTTGATAAAAAAAACGTACAAGTGCCCATGCACAACACTTTGAATGTTTAACCTAACCGATCGGAACTCCTTGTTATTATGCTACGTGCAGCATTTTTTTAAACATCTACATATATAGACAGAAAGTTGGTTAGGTGCATGATAATTTTACAGGTAAATTTGCTAGAGGGCATTTTCATTTTCTAGGATTTGCTAAAACACACTTATGGAATGTCTCTTGGCCTATACCATTGCAATTTTAAGGACGGAAATAGCGGTCAGAGAAGATCCCGTAAAACTTGCCGAAAAGTAATTTTTTAAGGGCGGCCGGAAAAGCACCCCCAAACCCGCAGATTCCCGGATTCGGAGGCCGAACCAACGGCCCCCGTATCACATACAAACCCTAGGCGCGACAAAATATTCAGCTGCCATGTTCATTCATACCATATCCGCCGCGAGCCGCTCCTCCGCCGCCGTGCGCCGCCCTAGATTCACGGCACGCCTCACCGGTTCCTCCCACAGAGAAGACGCCCGTCGCCCACCGATACCATTCCCCACCGCAGCACGGCTAGAGGGTCCCTCGCGACGGAGATCCTTCCCTCTACGGCATACATCTCGTCCTCCTGTCCCTGATTTCTTAGTCAGATTTGCGCACGGATCCTGAACCATTTGTTCTCGATTTCTAGAGTGAGTTGAGGCTAGAAGAATAGTTCTTGTTCTCCAACTCGTCCTCGTCGGACGACTCGGACATGGAGACGCTACTCGCCAACCACCGGCAGCGCATGTTGGTGACTGTTTTGGCCGACAAGGAGTAGGAAGATAGACAAAGAAAGAGGAGGCGAGGCTCCAAGGTCGGCCGCCTCTGCATCCTACGCAACCGCAAGCTACGCTGCGAATTTCTCATGCGAGATTACTTTGACGAGGTAACATATACACCTCACCTCCTTCGTAGACGATATTGAATGTGGCACTCTCACTACTAGGAAACAGGCTGTTAGTGGCGCACCCGAAATGCCCATCCGTGGCGCACTAGCAGTGCGCCACGGTCCTTGCGCTACGGCTATCTCTCAGCCGTGGCACACTGCCTAGTGCGCCACAGAAGTTTAGATACAGGCGTGGCGCACATGCCAGTGCGCCACAGAAGTTTGGGCAGGTGCGCCACGCGTATGAAACGATAACCGTGGCGCACTAGGTGCTGTGCGCCACGGATATAAATTTCAAAATTCAAAAAAAAGCAGCAGATCTGGATCTCGTCGTCAGTGCCGTCGCGCGTCGGTGCAGGTCGCCGTCGTCGCCTCCTCGTCGTCACCTTGTTGTCGTCGTCGGAACTGCAAGGAGGAGGAGGAGAAGAATAGGAGGAAGAGGAGGAGAAGACGAGGAGAAGAAGAAGAGGAGGCAAAGGAGGAAGAGGAGGCAAAGGAGGAAGAGGAGGAGAAGAAGAGGAGGAAGAGGAGGAGAAGAAGAAGAGGAGGCAGAGGAGGAAGAGGAGGAGAAGAAGAGGAGGCAGAGGAGGAAGATGAGGAGAAGAAGAGGAGGAGGAGAAGAAGAGAGGGAGGTAGGAAGAGATGGAGGAAGAGAGGGAGGAAGGGAGGTCGACGTCGACGTCGCCCGTTGTCACTGCGAGGAGGAGGAGGAGAAGGAGGTCGACGTCGCGCCGTCACTGCAAGGAGAGGAGAAGGGAGAAGGGAGAAGGAAGAAGGAAGAAGGAAGAAGGAGAAGGGAAAGGGAGAGGAAGAGGGAAAAGGGGAAGGGAAAAGAGGAAAGGAAAAGGGAGGAGGGCGGGGTGGGGATTCAAATTTGAATCCCGCCCAAGCTTATCCGTGGCGCACTAGGTGTAGGTGCGCTACGGATAAGTCGTCCTGTTTTTTTGTTCTGCAGGAAAAAACGGTTTTTTTACCGTAACTTTTTACTCTTTTCGAATTTTGAAAATCTAAAAAATCGCTAAACGACCGTAGGTGGTTGCGAGCATATGTGAAATCTCGTTCTCGTCATTTTGGTATATTATACGATTTTTTCGATATCGTATGCAAAAGTTACGGCCTTTTTACCGTGGCATGACTTTTTTTTGCAAATAAAGTCGAAACTCATTTTTGTTGTTTTTACTAGAAGATATACCACATTACCTACCTAAATATGAAAGGATTTAATTTTTTGAAGTGTTTATCATTTTCGTTTATTTTTTGCAAACCCTAAAAAGGCGATCCACGGGGGGGGGGGGGGGGGTGGAGTTGGTGCATGCCACTTAGGCGTAGGGCACTAGGGCAGAGTGCCCTACGGCTAAGTTTATACATCTGTGGCGCACTATGCCATGTGCGCCACAGATGTTTGTGACCGTTTCACAGCAGAGGGGGCGTGCGCTTAGGCGTAGCGCACCCCCCCATGTGCGCCACAGATGACACTAACAACCGTGGCACACATGACTATAGTGCGCTACAGATGTTTGGCGAGCGTCCAACAGGGCCCTGGACCACACACATCTGTGGCGCACTATAGTCATGTGCGCCACGGTTGTTCTAGTTACTAGTAGGGTACTGCCCACAGGTGAGCCACGCCTGTTTTAGCCGTGGGGCACTTCAACCATGTGAGCCACGGATGTGCTGATTACCTATAGCTGTTTTCCTAGTAGTGTCTCTTTTCGTTGAGATTGTGAGCGCTTGCGAGGAGAAATGTCGCTACTTTAGGAAAAAGATAAACGCCACCGGCCTGCTAGGGTTCAGCCCATACCGGAAGATCTCCGCAGCCTTGCGAGTGCTAACATATGGAATTCCGGCAGGCTATGCCGACGAGTATCTTCGCATAGGTGAAGATACGACAATTGAAAGTGTTCTCAGATTCTCCAAGGCGGTGATACGGAGCTCCGACAGAGGAGGATACAATTAGGTTGATGGCTATGAATGACAGAAGAGGCCGGCCCGGCATGCTAGGAATATAGATTGCATGCATTGGAGATAGAAAAACTACCCCAAGGCATGCCATGGCTAATACTGTGGCAAAAGCCCGAATGCAATAATTATGCTTGAAGCAGTTGCATCCGAGGACTTGTGGATTTGGCTTTTTTTTGGATTGCCGGAAACTCCAAATGATATTAATGTGCTGCAAAGGTCTCATCTATTTGCAAGGCTAGCTAGTGGTGATTCACTTAAAACAAGTGGTACTAACTTGCCGACGGTATACACCCCCGTTGGTTTACATTTTTCAAGACCATATCCAATCCCAGACTAAAAAAGGAGGCTCACTTTGCAAAGGCAAAAGAGGCAGCCCAAAAAGACATAGAGAGAGTCTTTGGTGTTTTGCAAGAACAATTTGCAATTGTGCGAGGTCCTTCTTGTTTCTGGGACAAGAATTCCCTCAAAGACATAATGACGTGTTGTGTCATTCTTCATAACATGATTGTTGAGGATGAGATGGATTTGAACTTGGAGTTCTTCTACGACAATGTGGGTTCTCGTGTGAAGCCAGCTAGAAATGAAGATCGCATCCAAGTTTTCCTTGAAACTTACCGAGAGATCGAGAACTGCACCACGCGTGACCAGCTGCAACATGATCTCGTTGAGCACCATTGGCAGCTACATGGCTGGCTGTAGACTACCATTTTTACTTCATTTGAATTTACATTCATTGTTGTGTGATTTGAAACATTATTTGTATTGGGACCTATTCTTGTTTTGGATTTTATTTGTATCATTATTTGATTTGAACAATTGTTGTAATTTTAGATCATTGATGTGGTGTACAATTAACAATTTCAAATTTTAATTCATGTTTGATATCATATTTGTATGTGACAAGTGAGATATGTGTGCTTTTTGAAGAAAAATGATATTTTGCGGGCTGGGGTCGAGCCCAGGCGGAACGGACACACTTTATCCGCCAACAGCAAAAGAGAATATCGTGTTTTTCTTGGCCCGTAAAACACATTTACGGTTCGCGCTTTTACAATATCTGCTAAAGATGCTCTAATTAATGGGGCCATTTTAGTGGTGATCAGCCAAGCTGTGACAGAATTTGCTGAGGGCGAAATTGGAATTGCCACCACATGGGTACTAATAGTAGTTTTTTTTGTGCGAAATATTAATAGTAGTTTCTGATGTCAAGTTTTGTTTCACAGATTAAAACGTAGAAGTATGTCCCGCTTACCACCATGGAGATTCATCCTGTGAACACATACATACCTGAGTCATGAGCAATCGCGGCTCCACCAACAAGATAGATGTAGTAATAGTAGTTTCTGATGTCAACTTTTGTTCCACTGATTATTACACCATAAACTTATGTCTCGCTTACCGCCATGGACATTCATCATGTGAACACATATACCTGAGTCCTAAGCACTCGACGGCTCCACCAACCGATACTTGTGTGTGTGAATAATGATTTCCCCTAATAGTAGTTCATCCTGTGTGCAAAATCTCTAGGAGCTACTACACAGAGATATCAAGTACAGTACACAACTGCAGCTATCTATGTGTGGGCATGCAATGGGCATTGCTTCCACGTGCATTTTTCACAGATGAAATTGTTCCATATATATTGTCGTCGCTCCTACATACAGAAACTTATTCATGCATGCCGATGGGCCTTGAAAGCTGAGATAACAGACAGGCGTGAGCAGGTAGGTGTTTTCTAAAGATGTAATGATGATCCATTGGCGTTCCGATTTTGCTCCATACTATACCTCCTTTCCAGATAATAAGGCGTATAATTTTTTTTCCAAAGTTTAAACGATGTAAATTTTAGAAAAAAATATCAACATTTACATATGCTAAATCTATGTCATTAAATGCATCATGCCATATATTTCCATATCATGTCTATATCTCTGCTTATTAAAAGCACGAACTTGGCAGAAACATCTGATCGCAACCTGCATTCTTGGTGATCCGACCGTTTACATGGCTCCGATGACATTGCAATTTACCATAGCCCGCTTCCGCGACACTGTAGAGACAGTGCATCACCGAAATCACGGAATAACATGGCTAGTCTCGTCTATCACTAACGTCCGCGGTAAAATGTGTACATACACTGAGACCCGCATGGAAGACAACACTGAGACCATGTGTGCAAACAAAAATGTGTAGGGACTTCATTGCAAATACACTACCATATGTCGGCACTAGGAACATTTGTACCAAATTTATCTTGCTCGTGCTAGTGTGGCTTGGTACTATCATAGAGTCATGTGTTCTTTCATATCAAGAAAGCTAGTCAAACTAGTGGTATCCTCTTCAGATGTTAAAAGTACTAATTAACACGGCTTTTTTTCATGGATGCACAGGTTCACTTACCTCCAAGTTGAGAGACAATATATCAGCCGTTGGGCATTCATCATGTGGACACATACACAATGAATACCCTACATTGCTCCACCAACCTTCACCTATGAGCATGAATACTGCTTTTCCCTTATATATACTACTCCATCTGTAACAATTTGGATATCACATCAAATAGGCAGCAACTTCAAGAGCACGGGAGAAGATACAGAGAGATGCAACATGCAAAGACACATGAGAATCAGAGACATCGGGATGGTAGCAAATCATTTGTTGCAACATGCAAAGACACATGAGAACAGATGGCCAGTCCGCCAGGAATATTCTGCAGAGAATCGGTTTTATAGCACCTACAAATCGTCCCGAAGTATCTCGGGTATCTGCTCACCTACGGGTTGGTCCTGAGAGATGTACAACCTGAACAACGACATCGACTAGCACTACTATTGCACCGCCTAACTTACCATGAATCACAGTTTATTAGTGGTATTCCTCCAATGGTTGCATTCCTCTGGACAACCATGGATGTGGTAACAGATTTTTCTTGTATAGGGTATGTGAACCCAAGCATTTTAGCAAATCAGACTGGTCCTTGGGGACGGAGTAACAAAATGTTTGTTGGAATTTTCGATTCTGAAGTTCGATGGTTTTAGTTGTTTATTCACCTTGGAAAATCTGTAGGAGCCATTGTACAAATATAGTGATCACATAACGCACATCTATAATGGTGTAGCAAGCAATCTCCACAAATGAAATGATCACACGGTGTGGCTACCTGATACACAAGCTTATCATGGTGTTCCTGTAACAGAAGCTTGTCATCGCGATGGCCATTAATCACGGGATAACTAATGTGGTCTCTGGAGTGCAATGATGATCCATGGTTATCACGATTTTTTCCCACATGGCACTAATATATTTAGCAGAAAGGTTTCGAAGAATGGAGCACCCGTGCGTCTCCTCTGTAGTCCCAATATGCATGGAATTACTAAGCTCTAAATAATAATGGTACATAGCTTCTTTTAGTCAAAAATATAATACAACCTCCTGATAGAACCGGTGCTAGCTTTCGGCAGTGCGTTGCTAGGGATTGAATCTTGGTAGACAGAGAGAGAGGGAGAGAGAAGAGGGGAACCGAACCTTCTCCGGTACTGGACGAGCTCGAGGACCCGTTGGCCATGGGGCGACGGCGTGAGCGAGGCTAGAAAGGCTAAGCGGCGGCGGTGGCTTCCCGTGGCTCGCGCTAGGAACCCTAGAACGGTAAGGAATATTGGTGGGGGGAGTGGCGGCCCGTCGAACCTCGTAACGTGTGCCCCGGCTCCCACCTTGTCTTTATAGCGCTGCCACAGGGGCCCACTAACCATGAGAGGGTAAGGGTTGCAGATCTATCGTGGAGAGAGCAACCTAACATTCTCTCCCTCGATCTCGACTTTACTTTTAACTTTATTCTTTAGTCGTTTCAACAATATTCGGTACATGGAGCATGTTTCATCGTCATAGCTCAATTGCCGATAGAATCAGACAGATATAATATACATCTTGTTTTGAAACAAGAAACTCTTTACTTTTGGACCTCTTGAATCATAGACTTTTCCTTAAACCCATGTCGGCTAGGTGCTCCTTGAACACACTGGGTGGTAAGCCTTTCGTTAGCGGATCTGCAAACATTTCCTTTCTCCTTAAATGCTCGAGTCTTATAGTGTGATCATGGATCTTATCTTTCATAACATAATACTCACTAGTGCAGAACGGCCCATTGGTCCCGGTTGGTAAGGGGCTTTAGTCCCGGTTACCCAACCGGGACGGGGCAATCGGGACTAAAGCCCCAACCTTTAGTCCCGGCTGCCCCACCAACCGGGCCAAATGGGGGTACACGTGGCGGCGTCAGAGGGCGAGGGGGGTGGAGCATTAGTCCCGGTTCGTAACACGAACCGGGACAAATAACCTTCTGCCGCGGCACAGATTTGGCCCATTTCTCTGCCGCGACAGAGAATTCATTTTGGCACATTTTATTGCAGCGACAGCATTTTCGCCACTTTTTGTGCCGCGGCAGAGAATTCATTTAGGTTGTTTTATTGTTTTTTTAGCGTTTTGCACTTATCAATGAAGGAACCGTTATATTACACAAGATCATCATGACAATATTACATTCGATACACGGATCGAGTTCATGCACTATATACAAAAGTTGCTCTTTTTACAATCCCTATTGTCTATACATAGCCGAATAGTATTCCCCTTTTGGGTTTAGGACTTCTGCATCCAAGAATCCCGCCAATTCCTCCTGAATTGCTCGTACGCGATCCTTTGGAAGAAGACCGTCCCGTAGACGTTCGATCTGATTTAAAAAAGGAGTCAGCCTATATGAATGAAACTAAACACAATTTGATTGTAATTAAAAACTATAGAAATTGTTTACGTACGTGGAGTTGCTCTAAATTTCTGCCCTTCTCATCGCACGTCTGCCGAATGAACTCGCAAACATAGTATCCACATAGATTGTTACCTGGTCCCTATGTCAGGCACTTTACGAGAACATAGTTCAATCAAAATAATAATCAAGCATGATAATAACTGTATCAAAACTAGAATCAAAGAGATGCGCGGATATAGCTAGTGGTGCTTACATCTAGTGCTTCAAATGTAATCTCCTCTTTCCGAACACCCCTAGCCTTGTTGGTGAACTGTTTCCAAGCGCTGCCCGGCGAAGAAAACGAATAAAAGAAGTTATTAATTACTTGATATCATAAAATTCACGAACGTTGCCGATATATTGTCGTAATGATTAGAATTACGGCTGCAGGATCATCTGCATGTCCTTCCACTGCTCAAGGGGTTTATGTTTCGAGTCCGTGACTAGCACACGCCCTTTGTCAAGTTGAATGATTAACAGAATATAGTGGAAGCTGCGAATGCATAACTAATCAATTATATACTTAACATCGAGTAAGCAAAATAGAAAGTGTATAGAAGACAATAACACTCACTCGAAGTTGTAAGGAAAAAGTATTTCCCTTCTGGTTTCTTGAAACCTTAACGCGTGTACTATATTATCCTCCGTATCCTGGGGGTTTGTTTTGAGATTAGCTTGATGAACCCAATATGAGTCAATGAAGCCAATGTCATAGATTTGTCCTCTACTGCATTCGAGAATCTTCATTCTGCATATTACAGTATGATTATATACATGCAATAAACAAGGTGAGATAGTTGGATACTAAATTAATTACAGAATTAGTACTTACAGACAATAGGCACTGATGATCGATTTGTCCAAGGCATCTTGATTGAATAATTGAAATAGTTTATCAAATTCAATGGATATCATGTCATCCTTTTCTTTCCCATGATGCTTTTTTGTAACCCTCAGCACTATCTAGTTAGCCCCAGCCTTTATGGCATGCATGTACCAGTTATGCAATCTTCGCATTTTTGTTGGAAGATTGTTTACCTCCTCAGGTTTGACGAGAGGTTTGCCGTACTGGTATTTGTATGCTACTTCACTCACGGGAAAGTACTCTAACTGGGATAAGTACTGGGCAACACTCATACCTTGAGCAGCGGCAGCTTCTCCGTATTGTGCAACTACCTCTGGATCATACTGCTCTTCGGCCCCATATTTGCTTGACCCCACATTGGTTTGGGAAATCACCTTGATAGGGGTGCAAGACTATCTAGCGGGAGTTAGATACACGCGCTATCTAGCGGGAGTTAGGACGAGAAACCGGATGAAGACCTACACCTTCGTCGCGGTGATCATGCTTATCGTCTTTGGTTGTTTATCCCGCGTTTGTGTCTAGCTAGTTTAGATGTCTAGGCGAGCTTCCGAGCTCTAACTTGTTCGAGACACATGTATTCACATGTCACCAATAACTTTGTAACTTGATCGAAACAATATAACTTATACTATGTATTCATGTATGGGACTTATCTATATGTATTTGTTTTAATCTTGTTTTGCAAATTGTGTATTTATATATATATATAATTGTATATCTTGTATCTGTGTGTATATCTGCCTATAATATTGTATATAATTTGTATTGTATATCATCTGGCTCTGAAATTAAAAAAACACCCGTGGCGCACATGACCTAGCTTTTGTGGCGCACTACATCTAAAGCGCACCTGCGCAGCTTAGTGGCGCACTGCAACGTGCACCACAGAAGATCCAAAGCGTAGCGCACCTGCCCACATAGCTGTGGCGCACTAGCAGGTGTCCTACGCCTATCTCGACACAACCATGGGGCACCAGGCAGTGCGCCACGGCTAGGAGATAGCCGTTGTGTGAGGCTCGTGGCGCACACCTAGTGCGCCACAGATGCTGTTTACAGGTGCGCCACAAACGACCTATTTCCTAGTAGTGAGCCAAGAGACCTCGAATGAGATAGATCATTTTGTGAAGGTTTTTTCAGACATAATCAATATGCCAAGTTTGATATTTTTCCTTGTAACTATGTCACATAATATGACACCACGCGAATGTTTCACATTGTTTCGATCGTTTTTGAAAATTTTATGCCCATTTTAAACTATCGTTAAACTTTGTCGAACGGCGGACATGAAGATTCTTAGCTCGGGGCTGAGTCTCGCTAAACTTACACTGGATCTCTGATAAAATAGCATATTGTGAACCTAAAATGATTTTTGTAAAAAATATGAGCATCGGATCATGTACCTATAGTTCATATCTGACCCACTTCATACCGATTCGGCAGGAATTTATCTTTTTCACCAGAGGTGGACGGAAATGTTTAGGATCCCCCTGTTGACATTGTCCATACAAGGTGGTCTAGTATTTTTGTAAAATGTGGTGGTAGAATTTTGAGTTAGCCATTTGGTGGTTGCTTCACAAAACCGTCCGTTTTTTACACGGAAAATGAAAAATGGCTTTTTGGAAAGACGAAAAGGAAAACTTCCTCCTGCAACATTGTTCGCTATCCCATGATGCACATGTATGCACAATATGAACACATTATCACAAACTATGCCTTGATTCTAGCCATAACATTGGTCATTTAACCAGAAAGCCAAGAAACCTCGAATGAGATATGTCATTTTGTGAAGGTATTTTTGAGACATATTCAATATAACAAGTTTGATATTTTTCCTTCCAAACATGTCACATAATATGACACCACGCGAAGGTTTCGCATTGTTTCGATTGTTTTTGAATGTTTTATGCCCGTTTTAAACTATCGTTAAACTTTGTCGAACGGCCGGCATGATGATTCTTAGCTCGGGGCTGAGCCTCGCTAAACTTTCATTGGATCTCTGATAAAATAGCATATTGTGAACCTAAAAATGATTTTTGTAAAGAAACATGAGCATCGGATTATGTACATATAGTTCATATCTGACCCACTTCCTACCGATTCGGCAGAAATTTATCTTTTTCACCAGGGATGGACGGAAAGGTTTCGGATACCCTTGCTGGGACATTGTCCATAAAAGGTGGTCTAGTATTTTTGTAAAATGTGGTGGTAGCATTTTGGATTGTCCATTTGGTGGTTGCTTCACAAAACAGTCAGTTTTTTGTGCTCGGAAAATAAAAAATGGCTTTTTGGTGCGACAAAAAGAAAAACTTCCTCCTGCAATATTGTTCGCTATCCCATGATGCATATGTATGCATAATATGGGCATATTATCACAAACTATGCCTTGATTCTAGCCATAACATTGGTCATTTAACCAGAAAGCTAAGAAAGCTCGAATGAGATAGGTCATTTTGTGAAGGTTTTTTTTTAGACATAATCAATATACAAAGTTTGATATTTTTCCTTATAACTATGTCACATAATATAACACCACGTGAAGGTTTCGCATTGTTTTGATCATTTTTGAATTTTTTATGTCCGTTTTAAACTATATAAAATGTTTTATGTTTCACTTAATTTTATTTTATAAATATGTAATTTTATTTTTCTGCAAATTTTGATATATTATTTACATTTCTCCGAATTAGAATGATTTAGTTATGATTTTTCAAAGTTTAATGAGGTAAGGAAAAATAGCTACGCCGAGGACAGTCGTCAACGTAGCATGGGATACGCCGAGGACAATTCTACACCGTCGCCCGCGGAGGGGAGCTGGCCTAGATGATGGCTACGCCGACGGCCGTCAGCGTAGCTCCCAGCCCTCATCGTAGCTTCCTATTGCTAGTGTAAGTTTATAGTGAAAGCATCACACGTCGATATAATAAGTACCAGTGAAGGCAGCAGAGGTCTTCATGATGACAGCAGGTGTTTATCTTAAAGAAGGTAGTAAAGCAATTAGCGTAGACAATGCCAATCTTTCGATTTACATCTTCCATTCTTCATCGAACAGACCAAAAAAGTAGGCCAGGGACAGTCCTTAATCTGATTCTTTGCCTTCCATCAAGGTTTTGCTCTCGAAACTTCTATTCCACGCACAAGTCACGTGGTGCAGTAATCATGTACGTGCAAGTGTTGATAAAAAAAACGTACAAGTGCCCATGCACAACACTTTGAATGTTTAACCTAACCGATCGGAACTCCTTGTTATTATGCTACGTGCAGCATTTTTTTAAACATCTACATATATAGACAGAAAGTTGGTTAGGTACAGGATAATTTTACAGGTAAATTTGCTAGAGGGCATTTTCATTTTCTAGGATTTGCTAAAACACACTTATGGAATGTCTCTTGGCCTATACCATTACAATTTTAAGGACGGAAATAGCGGTCAGAGAAGATCCCGTAAAACTTGCCGAACAGTAATTTTTTAAGGGCAGCCGGAAAAGCATCCCCCAAACCCGCAGATTCCCGGATTCGGAGGCCGAACCGACGGCCCCATATCACATAGAAACCCTTGGCGCGACAAAATATTCAGCTGCCATGTTCATTCATACCCCACCCGCTGTGAGCCGCTCCTCCGCCGCCGTGCGCCGCCCTAGATTCACGACACGCCTCACCGGTTCCTCCCACAGAGAAGCCGCCCGTCGCCCACCGCTACCATTCCCCACCGCAACACGGCTAGAGGGTCCCTCGCGACGGAGATCCTCCCCTCTACGACACACATCTCGTCCTCCTGTCCCTGATTTCTTAGTCAGATTTGCGCACGGATCCTCAACCATTTGTTCTCGATTTCTAGAGTGAGTTGAGGCTAGAAGAATAGTTCTTGTTCTCCGACTCGTCCTCGTCGGACGACTTGGACGTGGAGGCGCTACTCGCCAAGCACCGGCAACGCATGTTGGTGACTGTTTTGGCCGACAAGGAGTAGGAAGATAGACAAAGAAAGAGGAGGCGAGGCTCCAAGGTCGGCCGCCTCTGCATCCTATGCAACCGCAAGCTACTCTACGAATTTCTCATGCGAGATTACTTTGACGAGGTACCAACATATCCACCTCACCTCCTTCGTAGACGATATTGAATGTGGCACTCTCTTTTCGTTGAGATTGTGAGCGCTTGCGAGGAGAAATGTCGCTACTTTAGGAAAAATATAAACGCCGCCGGCCTACTAGGGTTCAGCCCATACCGGAAGATCCCGCAGCCTTGCGAGTGCTAACATATGGAATTCTGGCAGGCTATGCCGACGAGTATCTTCGCATAGGTGAAGATACGACAATTGAAAGTGTTCTTAGATTCTCCAAGGCGGTGATACGGAGCTCCGACAGAGGAGGACACAATTAGGTTGATGGCTATAAATGACAGAAGAGGCCGGCCCGGCATGCTAGGAATATAGATTGCATGCATTGGAGATAGAAAAACTACCTCAAGGCATGCCATGGCTAATATTGTGGCAAAAGCCCGGATGCAATAATTGTGCTTGAAGCAGTTGCATCCGAGGACTTGTGGATTTGGCTTTTTTTTGGATTGCCGGAAACTCCAAATGATATTAATGTGCTGCAAAGGTCTCATCTATTTGCAAGGCTAGCTAGTGGTGTTTCACTTAAAACAAGTGGTACTATCTTGCCGACGGTATACACCCTTGTTGGTTTACATTTTTCAAGACCATATCCAATCCCAGACGAAAAAAGGAGGCTCACTTTGCAAAGGCAAAAGAGGCAGCCCAAAAAGACATAGAGAGAGTCTTTGGTGTTTTGCAAGAACAATTTGCAATTGTGCGAGGTCCTTCTTGTTTCTGGGAGAAGAATTCCCTCAAAGACATAATGACGTGTTGTGTCATTCTTCATAACATGATTGTTGAGGATGAGAGGGATTTGAACTTAGAGTTCTTCTACGACAATGTTGGTTCTCGTGTGAAGCCAGCTAGAAATGAAGATTGCATCCAAGTTTTCCTTGAAACTTACCGAGAGATCGAGAACTGCACCACGCGTGACCAGCTGCAACATGATCTCGTTGAGCACCATTGGCAGCTACATGGCTGGCTGTAGACTACCATTTTTACTCATTTAAATTTACATTCATTGTTGTGTGATTTGGAACATTATTTGTATTGGGACCTATTCTTGTATTGGATTTTATTTGTATCATAATTTGATTTGAACAATTGTTGTAATTTTAGATCATTGATGTGGTGTACAATTAACAATTTCAAATTTTAATTCATGTTTGATATCATATTTGTATGTGACAAGTGAGATATGTGTGCTTTTTAAACAAAAATGATATTTTGCGGGCTGGGGTCGAGCCCAGGCGGAACGGACACACTTTATCCGCGAACCGCAAAAGAGAATATCGCGTTTTTCTTGGCCCGTAAAACACATTTACGGTTCACGCTTTTACAATATCCGCTAAAGATGCTCTAATTAATGGGCCATTTTAGTGGTGATCAGCCAAGCTGTGACAGAATTTGCTGAGGGCGAAATTGGAATTGCCACCACATGGGTAGTAATAGTAGTTTCTTTTGTGCGAAATATTAATAGTAGTTTCTGATGTCAAGTTTTGTTTCACAGATTAAAACGTGGATGAGCAATCGCGGCTCCACCAACCAGATAGATGTACTAATAGTAGTTTCTGATGTCAACTTTTGTTCCACTGATTATTACACCATAAACTTATGTCTCGCTTACCGCCATGGACATTCATCATGTGAACACATATACCTGAGTCCTAAGCACTCGACGGCTCCACCAACCGATACTTGTGTGTGTGAAAAATGATTTCCCCTAATAGTAGTCCATCCTATGTGCAAAATCTCTAGGAGCTACTACACAGAGATATCAAGTACAGTACTCCCTCCATTAGGAATTATAAGGTCCAAGAGCTTTTTAAAAATGTTAAAAATTAGAAGTCCTCTCATTTATTAGTTTTTATCCTTCAATGCATGTTCTTCTTTTTCTCCATCTTTTCTCATGCATGTGTAACTATTGGTGCATGTAGTAATTAAAAGGGTGAGTTATTGATTTTTTTTAATCCTATCAAAATGTCCCATAGGCCTTATAATCCTTAACAGAGGGAGTACACAACTGCAGCTATCTAGGTGTGGGCATGCAATGGGCATTGCTTCCACGTGCCTTTTTCACAGATGAAATTGTTCCATATATATTGTCGTCGCTCCTACATACATAAACTTATTCATGCATGCCGATGGGCCTTGATTGCTGAGATAACAGACAGGCGTGAGCAGGTAGGTGTTTTCTAAAGATGTAATGATGATCCATTGGCGTTCCGATTTTGCTCCATACTATACCTCCTTTCCAGATAATAAGGCGTATAATTTTTTTTTCCAAAGTTTAAACGATGTAAATTTTAGAGAAAAATATCAACATGTACATATGCTAAATCTATGTCATTAAATGCATCATGCCATATATTTTCATATCATGTCTATATCTCTGCTTATTAAAAGCATGAACTTGGCAGAAACATCTGATCGCAACCTGCATTCTTGGTGATCCGACCGTTTACATGGCTCCGATGACATTGCAATTTACCATAGCCCGCTTCCGCGACACTGTAGAGACAGTGCATCACCGAAATCACGGAATAACATGGCTAGTCTCGTCTATCACTAACGTCCGCAGTAAAATGTGTACATACACTGAGACCCGCATGGAAGACAACACTGAGACCATGTGTGCAAAAAAAATGTGTAGGGACTTCATTGCAAATATACTACCATATGTCGGCACTAGGAACATTTGTACCAAATTTATCTTGCTCGTGCTAGTGTGGCTTGGTACTATCATAGGGTCATGTGTTCTTTCATATCAAGAAAGCTAGTCAAACTAGTGGTATCCTCTTCAGATGTTAAAAGTACTAATTAACACGGCTTTTTTTCATGGATGCACAGGTTCACTTACCTCCAAGTTGAGAGACAATATATCAACCGTTGGGCATTCATCATGTGGACACATACACAATGAATACCCTACATGGCTCCACCAACCTTCACCTATGAGCATGAATACTGCTTTTCCCTTATATATACTACTCCATCTGTAACAATTTGGATATCACATCAAATAGGCAGCAACTTCAAGAGCACGGGAGAAGATACAGAGAGATGCAACATGCAAAGACACATGAGAATCAGAGACATCGGGATGGTAGCAAATCATTTGTTGCAACATGCAAAGACACATGAGAACAGATGGCCAGTCCGCCAGGAATATTCTGCAGAGAATCGGTTTTATAGCACCTACAAATCGTCCCGAAGTATCTCGGGTATCTGCTCACCTACGGGTTGGTCCTGAGAGATGTACAACCTGAACAACGACATCGACTAGCACTACTATTGCACCGCCTAACTTACCATGAATCACAGTTTATTAGTGGTATTCCTCCAATGGCTGCATTCCTCTGGACAACCATGGATGTGGTAACGGATTTTTGTTGTATAGGGTATGTGAACCCAAGCATTTTAGCAAATCAGACTGGTCCTTGGGGACGGAGTAACAAAATGTTTGTTGGAATTTTCGATTCTGAAGTTCGATGGTTTTAGTTGTTTATTCACCTTGGAAAATCTGTAGGAGCCATTGTACAAATATAATGATCACATAACGCACATCTATAATGGCGTAGCAAGCAATCTCCACAAATGAAATGATCACACGGTGTGGCTACCTGATACACAAGCTTATCATGGTGTTCCTGTAACAGAAGCTTGTCATCGCGATGGCCATTAATCACGGGATAACTAATGTGGTCTCTGGAGTGCAATGATGATCCATGGTTATCACGATTTTTTCCCACATGGCACTAATATATTTAGCAGAAAGGTTTCGAAGAATGGAGCACCCGTGCGTCTCCTCTGTAGTCCCAATATGCATGGAATTACTAAGCTCTAAATAATAATGGTACATAGCTTCTTTTAGTCAAAAATATAATACAACCTCCTGATAGAACCGGTGCTAGCTTTCGGCAGTGCGTTGCTAGGGATTGAATCTTGGTAGACAGAGAGAGAGGGAGAGAGAAGAGGGGAACCGAACCTTCTCCGGTACTGGACGAGCTCGAGGACCCGTTGGCCATGGGGCGACGGCGTGAGCGAGGCTAGAAAGGCTAAGCGGCGGCGGTGGCTTCCCGTGGCTCGCGCTAGGAACCCTAGAACGGTAAGGAATATTGGTGGGGGGAGTGGCGGCCCGTCGAACCTCGTAACGTGTGCCCCGGCTCCCACCTTGTCTTTATAGCGCTGCCACAGGGGCCCACTAACCATGAGAGGGTAAGGGTTGCGGATCTATCGTGGAGAGAGCAACCTAACATTCTCTCCCTCGATCTCGACTTTACTTTTAACTTTATTCTTTACTCGTTTCAACAATATTCGGTACATAGAGCATGTTTCATCGTCATAGCTCAATTGCCGATAGAATCAGACAGATATAATATACATCTTGTTTTGAAACAAGAAACTCTTTACTTTTGGACCTCTTGAATCATAGACTTTTCCTTAAACCCATGTCGGCTAGGTGCTCCTTGAACACACTGGGTGGTAAGCCTTTCGTTAGCGGATTTGCAAACATTTCCTTTCTCCTTAAATGCTCGAGTCTTATAGTGTGATCATGGATCTTATCTTTCATAACATAATACTCACTAGTGCAGAACGGCCCATTGGTCCCGGTTGGTAAGGGGCTTTAGTCCCGGTTACCCAACCGGGACGGGGCAATCGGGACTAAAGCCCCAACCTTTAGTCCCGGCTGCCCCACCAACCGGGCCAAATGGGGGTACACGTGGCGGCGTCAGAGGGCGAGGGGGGTGGAGCATTAGTCCCGGTTCGTAACACGAACCGGGACAAATAACCTTCTGCCGCGGCAGAGATTTGGCCCATTTCTCTGCCGCGGCAGAGAATTCATTTTGGCACATTTTATTGCAGCGGCAGCATTTTCGCCACTTTTTGTGCCGCGGCAGAGAATTCATTTAGGTTGTTTTATTGTTTTTTTAGTGTTTTGCACTTATCAATGAAGGAACCGTTATATTACACAAGATCATCATGACAATATTACATTCGATACACGGATCGAGTTCATGCACTATATACAAAAGTTGCTCTTTTTACAATCCCTATTGTCTATACACAGCCGAATAGTATTCCCCTTTTGGTTTAGGACTTCTGCATCCAAGAATCCCGCCAATTCCTCCTGAATTGCTCGTACGCGATCCTTTGAAAGAAGACCGTCCCGTAGACGTTCGATCTGATTTAAAAAAGGAGTCAGCCTATATGAATGAAACTAAACACAATTTGATTGTAATTAAAACCTATAGAAATTGTTTACGTACGTGGAGTTGCTCTAAATTTCTGCCCTTCTCATCGCACGTCTGCCGGATGAACTCGCAAACATAGTATCCACATAGATTGTTACCTGGTCCCTATGTCAGGCACTTTACGAGAACATAGTTCAATCAAAATAATAATCAAGCATGATAATAACTGTATCAAAACTAGAATCAAAGAGATGCGCGGATATAGCTAGTGGTGCTTACATCTAGTGTTTCAAATGTAATCTCCTCTTTCCAAACACCCCTAGCCTTGTTGGTGAACTGTTTCCAAGCGCTGCCCGGCGAAGAAAACGAATAAAAGAAGTTATTGATTACTTGATATCATAAAATTCACGAACGTTGCCGATATATTGTCGTAATGATTAGAATTACGGCTGCAGGATCATCTGCATGTCCTTCCACTGCTCAAGGGGTTTATGTTTCGAGTCCGTGACTAGCACACGCCATTTGTCAAGTTGAATGATTAACAGAATATAGTGGAAGCTGCGAATGCATAACTAATCAATTATATACTTAACATCGAGTAAGCAAAATAGAAAGTGTATAGAAGACAATAACACTCACTCGAAGTTGTAAGGAAAAAGTATTTCCCTTCTTGTTTCTTGAAACCTTAACGCGTGTACTATATTATCCTCCGTATCCTGGGGGTTTGTTTTGGGATTAGCTTGATGAACCCAATATGAGTAAATGAAGCCAATGTCATAGATTTGTCCTCTGCTGCATTCGAGAATCTTCATTCTGCATATTACAGTATGATTATATACATGCAATAAACAAGGTGAGATAGCTGGATACTAAATTAATTACAGAATTAGTACTTACAGACAATAGGCACTGATGATCGATTTGTCCAAGGCGTCTTGATTGAATAATTGAAATAGTTCATCAAATTCAATGGATATCATGTCATCCTTTTCTTTCCCATGATGCTTTTTTGTAACCCTCAGCACTATCTAGTTAGCCCCAGATTTTGTGGCATGCATGTACCAGTTATGCAATCTTCGCATTTTTGTTGGAAGATTGTTTACCTCCTCAGGTTTGACGAGAGGTTTGCCGTACTGGTATTTGTATGCTACTTCACTCACGGGAAAGTACTCTAACTGGGATAAGTACTGGGCAACACTCATACCTTGAGCAGCGGCAGCTTCTCCGTATTGTGCAACTACCTCTGGATCATACTGCTCTTCGGCCCCATATTTGCTTGACCCCACATTGGTTTGGGAAATCACCTTGATAGGGGTGCAAGACTATCTAGCGGGAGTTAGATACACGCGCTATCTAGCGGGAGTTAGGACGAGGAACCGGATGAAGACCTACACCTTCGTCGCGGTGATCATGCTTATCGTCTTTGGTTGTTTATCCCGCGTTTGTGTCTAGCTAGTTTAGATGTCTAGGCGAGCTTCCGAGCTCTAACTTGTTCGAGACACATGTATTCACATGTCACCAATAACTTTGTAACTTGATCGAAACAATGTAACTTATACTATGTATTCATGTATGAGACTTATCTATATGTATTTGTTTTAATCTTGTTTTGCAAATTGTGTATTTATATATATATAATTGTATATCTTTTATCTGTGTGTATATCTGTCTATAATATTGTATATAATCTGTATTGTATATCATCTGGCTCTGAAATTAAAAAAACACCCGTGGCGCACATGACCTAGCTTTTGTGGCGCACTACATCTAAAGCGCACCTGCGCAGCTTAGTGGCGCACTGCAACGTGCACCACAGAAGATCCAAAGCGTAGCGCACCTGCCCACATAGCTGTGGCGCACTAGCAGGTGTCCTACGCCTATCTCGACACAACCATGGCGCACCAGGCAGTGCGCCACGGCTAGGAGATAGCCGTAGTGCGAGGCTCGTGGCGCACACCTAGTGCGCCACAGATGCTGTTTACAGGTGCGCCACAAACGACCTATTTCCTAGTAGTGAGCCAAGAGACCTCGAATGAGATAGATCATTTTGTGAAGGTTTTTTCAGACATAATCAATATGCCAAGTTTGATATTTTTCCTTGTAACTATGTCACATAATATGACACCACGCGAATGTTTCACATTGTTTCGATCGTTTTTGAAAATTTTATGCCCATTTTAAACTATCGTTAAACTTTGTCGAACGGCGGACATGAAGATTCTTAGCTCGGGGCTGAGTCTCGCTAAACATACACTGGATCTCTGATAAAATAGCATATTGTGAACCTAAAAATGATTTTTGTAAAAAATATGAGCATCGGATCATGTACCTATAGTTCATATCTGACCCACTTCATACCGATTCGGCAGGAATTTATCTTTTTCACCAGAGGTGGACGGAAATGTTTAGGATCCCCCTGTTGACATTGTCCATACAAGGTGGTCTAGTATTTTTGTAAAATGTGGTGGTAGAATTTTGAGTTAGCCATTTGGTGGTTGCTTCACAAAACCGTCCGTTTTTTGCTCGGAAAATGAAAAATGGCTTTTTGGAAAGACGAAAAGGAAAACTTCCTCCTGCAACATTGTTCGCTATCCCATGATGCACATGTATGCACAATATGAACACATTATCACAAACTATGTCTTGATTATAGCCATAACATTGGTCATTTAACCAGAAAGCCAAGAAACCTCGAATAAGATAAGTCACTTTGTGAAGGTTTTTTTGAGACATATTCAATATAACAAGTTTGATATTTTTCCTTCCAAACATGTCACATAATATGACACCACGCGAAGGTTTCGCATTGTTTCGATTGTTTTTGAATTTTTTATGCCCGTTTTAAACTATCGTTAAACTTTGTCGAACGGCCGGCATGATGATTCTTAGCTCGGGGCTGAGCCTCGCTAAACTTTCATTGGATCTCTGATAAAATAGCATATTGTGAACCTAAAAATGATTTTTGTAAAGAAACATGAGCATCGGATTATGTACATATAGTTCATATCTGACCCACTTCCTACCGATTCGGCAGAAATTTATCTTTTTCACCAGGGATGGACGGAAAGGTTTCGGATACCCTTGCTGGGACATTGTCCATAAAAGGTGGTCTAGTATTTTTGTAAAATGTGGTGGTAGCATTTTGGATTGTCCATTTGGTGGTTGCTTCACAAAACAGTCAGTTTTTTGTGCTCGGAAAATAAAAAATGGCTTTTTGGTGCGACAAAAAGAAAAACTTCCTCCTGCAACATTGTTCGCTATCCCATGATGCATATGTATGCATAATATGGACATATTATCACAAACTATGCCTTGATTCTAGCCATAACATTGGTCATTTAACCAGAAAGCTAAGAAAGCTCGAATGAGATAGGTCATTTTGTGAAGGTTTTTTTCAGACATAATCAATATACAAAGTTTGATATTTTTCCTTACAACTATGTCACAAAATATAACACCACGTGAAGGTTTCGCATTGTTTCGATCATTTTTGAATTTTTTATGTCCGTTTTAAACTATATAAAATGTTTTATGTTTCACTTAATTTTATTTTATAAATATGTAATTTTATTTTTCTGCAAATTTTGATATATTATTTACATTTCTCCGAATTAGAATGATTTAGTTATGATTTTTCAAAGTTTAATGAGGTAAGGAAAAATAGCTACGCCGAGGACAGTCGTCAGCGTAGCATGGGATACGCCGAGGACAATTCTACACCGTCGCCCGCGGAGGGGAGCTGGCCTAGATGATGGTTACGCCGACGGCCGTCAGTGTAGCTCCCAGCCCTCAGCGTAGCTTCCTATTGCTAGTGTAAGTTTATAGTGAAAGCATCACACGTCGATATAATAAGTACCAGTGAAGGCAGCAGAGGTCTTCATGATGACAGCAGGTGTTTATCTTAAAGAAGGTAGTAAAGCAATTAGCGTAGACAATGCCAATCTTTCGATTTACATCTTCCATTCTTCATCGAACAGACCAAAAAAGTAGGCCAGGGACAGTCCTTAATCTGATTCTTTGCCTTCCATCAAGGTTTTGCTCTCGAAACTTCTATTCCACGCACAAGTCACGTGGTGCAGTAATCATGTACGTGCAAGTGTTGATAAAAAAAACGTACAAGTGCCCATGCACAACACTTTGAATGTTTAACCTAACCGATCGGAACTCCTTGTTATTATGCTACGTGCAGCATTTTTTTAAACATCTACATATATAGACAGAAAGTTGGTTAGGTACAGGATAATTTTACAGGTAAATTTGCTAGAGGGCATTTTCATTTTCTAGGATTTGCTAAAACACACTTATGGAATGTCTCTTGGCCTATACCATTACAATTTTAAGGACGAAAATAGCGGTCAGAGAAGATCCCGTAAAACTTGCCGAACAGTAATTTTTTAAGGGCAGCCGGAAAAGCATCCCCCAAACCCGCAGATTCCCGGATTCGGAGGCCGAACCGACGGCCCCATATCACATAGAAACCCTTGGCGCGACAAAATATTCAGCTGCCATGTTCATTCATACCCCACCCGCTGCGAGCCGCTCCTCCGCCGCCGTGCGCCGCCCTAGATTCACGACACGCCTCACCGGTTCCTCCCACAGAGAAGCCGCCCGTCGCCCACCGCTACCATTCCCCACCGCAACACGGCTAAAGGGTCCCTCGCGACGGAGATCCTCCCCTCTACGACACACATCTCATCCTCATGTCCCTGATTTCTTAGTCAGATTTGCGCACGGATCCTCAACCATTTGTTCTCGATTTCTAGAGTGAGTTGAGGCTAGAAGAATAGTTCTTGTTCTCCGACTCGTCCTCGTCGGACGACTTGGACGTGGAGACGCTACTCGCCAAGCACCGGCATCGCATGTTGGTGACTGTTTTGGCCGACAAGGAGTAGGAAGATAGACAAAGAAAGAGGAGGCGAGGCTCCAAGGTCGGCCGCCTCTGCATCCTATGCAACCGCAAGCTACTCTACGAATTTCTCATGCGAGATTACTTTGACGAGGTACCAACATATCCACCTCACCTCCTTCGTAGACGATATTGAATGTGGCACTCTCTTTTCGTTGAGATTGTGAGCGCTTGCGAGGAGAAATGTCGCTACTTTAGAAAAAATATAAACGCCGCCGGCCTGCTAGGGTTCAGCCCATACCGGAAGATCCCGCAGCCTTGCGAGTGCTAACATATGGAATTCTGGCAGGCTATGCCGACGAGTATCTTCGCATAGGTGAAGATACGACAATTGAAAGTGTTCTTAGATTCTCCAAGGCGGTGATACGGAGCTCCGACAGAGGAGGACACAATTAGGTTGATGGCTATAAATGACAGAAGAGGCCGGCCCGGCATGCTAGGAATATAGATTGCATGCATTGGAGATAGAAAAACTACCCCAAGGCATGCCATGGCTAATATTGTGGCAAAAGCCCGGATGCAATAATTGTGCTTGAAGCAGTTGCATCCGAGGACTTGTGGATTTGGCTTTTTTTTGGATTGCCGGAAACTCCAAATGATATTAATGTGCTGCAAAGGTCTCATCTATTTGCAAGGCTAGCTAGTGGTGATTCACTTAAAACAAGTGGTACTATCTTGCCGACGGTATACACCCTTGTTGGTTTACATTTTTCAAGACCATATCCAATCCCAGACGAAAAAAGGAGGCTCACTTTGCAAAGGCAAAAGAGGCAGCCCAAAAAGACATAGAGAGAGTCTTTGGTGTTTTGCAAGAACAATTTGCAATTGTGCTAGGTCCTTCTTGTTTCTGGGAGAAGAATTCCCTCAAAGACATAATGACGTGTTGTGTCATTCTTCATAACATGATTGTTGAGGATGAGAGGGATTTGAACTTAGAGTTATTCTACGACAATGTGGGTTCTCGTGTGAAGCCAGCTAGAAATGAAGATTGCATCCAAGTTTTCCTTGAAACTTACCAAGAGATCGAGAACTGCACCACGCGTGACCAGCTGCAACATGATCTCGTTGAGCACCATTGGCAGCTACATGGCTGGCTGTAGACTACCATTTTTACTCATTTAAATTTACATTCATTGTTGTGTGATTTGGAACATTATTTGTATTGGGACCTATTCTTGTATTGGATTTTATTTGTATCATTATTTGATTTGAACAATTGTTGTAATTTTAGATCATTGATGTGGTGTACAATTAACAATTTTAAATTTTAATTCATGTTTGATATCATATTTGTATGTGACAAGTGAGATATGTGTGCTTTTTAAAGAAAAATGATATTTTGCGGGCTGGGGTAGAGCCCAGGCGGAACGGACACACTTTATCCGCGAACCGCAAAAGAGAATATCGCGTTTTTCTTGGCCCGTAAAACACATTTACGGTTCGCGCTTTTACAATATCTGCTAAAGATGCTCTAATTAATGGGCCATTTTAGTGGTGATCAGCCAAGCTGTGACAGAATTTGCTGAGGGCGAAATTGGAATTGCCACCACATGGGTAGTAATAGTAGTTTCTTTTGTGCGAAATATTAATAGTAGTTTCTGATGTCAAGTTTTGTTTCACAGATTAAAACGTGGATGAGCAATCGCGGCTCCACCAACCAGATAGATGTACTAATAGTAGTTTCTGATGTCAACTTTTGTTCCACTGATTATTACACCATAAACTTATGTCTCGCTTACCGCCATGGACATTCATCATGTGAACACATATACCTGAGTCCTAAGCACTCGACGGCTCCACCAACCGATACTTGTGTGTGTGAAAAATGATTTCCCCTAATAGTAGTTCATCCTATGTGCAAAATCTCTAGGAGCTACTACACAGAGATATCAAGTACAGTACTCCCTCCATTAGAAATTATAAGGTCCAAGAGTTTTTTAAAAATGTTAAAAATTAGAAGTCCTCTCATTTATTAGTTTTTATCCTTCAATGCATGTTCTTCTTTTTCTCCATCTTTTCTCATGCATGTGTAACTATTGGTGCATGTAGTAATTAAAAGGGTGAGTTATTGATTTTTTTTAATCCTATCAAAATGTCCCATAGGCCTTATAATCCTTAACAGAGGGAGTACACAACTGCAGCTATCTAGGTGTGGGCATGCAATGGGCATTGCTTCCACGTGCCTTTTTCACAGATGAAATTGTTCCATATATATTGTCGTCGCTCCTACATACATAAACTTATTCATGCATGCCGATGGGCCTTGATTGCTGAGATAACAGACAGGCGTGAGCAGGTAGGTGTTTTCTAAAGATGTAATGATGATCCATTGGCGTTCCGATTTTGCTCCATACTATACCTCCTTTCCAGATAATAAGGCGTATAATTTTTTTTCCAAAGTTTAAACGATGTAAATTTTAGAGAAAAATATCAACATGTACATATGCTAAATCTATGTCATTAAATGCATCATGCCATATATTTTCATATCATGTCTATATCTCTGCTTATTAAAAGCATGAACTTGGCAGAAACATCTGATCGCAACCTGCATTCTTGGTGATCCGACCGTTTACATGGCTCCGATGACATTGCAATTTACCATAGCCCGCTTCCGCGACACTGTAGAGACAGTGCATCACCGAAATCACGGAATAACATGGCTAGTCTCGTCTATCACTAACGTCCGCAGTAAAATGTGTACATACACTGAGACCCGCATGGAAGACAACACTGAGACCATGTGTGCAAAAAAAATGTGTAGGGACTTCATTGCAAATATACTACCATATGTCGGCACTAGGAACATTTGTACCAAATTTATCTTGCTCGTGCTAGTGTGGCTTGGTACTATCATAGGGTCATGTGTTCTTTCATATCAAGAAAGCTAGTCAAACTAGTGGTATCCTCTTCAGATGTTAAAAGTACTAATTAACACGGCTTTTTTTCATGGATGCACAGGTTCACTTACCTCCAAGTTGAGAGACAATATATCAACCGTTGGGCATTCATCATGTGGACACATACACAATGAATACCCTACATGGCTCCACCAACCTTCACCTATGAGCATGAATACTGCTTTTCCCTTATATATACTACTCCATCTGTAACAATTTGGATATCACATCAAATAGGCAGCAACTTCAAGAGCACGGGAGAAGATACAGAGAGATGCAACATGCAAAGACACATGAGAATCAGAGACATCGGGATGGTAGCAAATCATTTGTTGCAACATGCAAAGACACATGAGAACAGATGGCCAGTCCGCCAGGAATATTCTGCAGAGAATCGGTTTTATAGCACCTACAAATCGTCCCAAAGTATCTCGGGTATCTGCTCACCTACGGGTTGGTCCTGAGAGATGTACAACCTGAACAACGACATCGACTAGCACTACTATTGCACCGCCTAACTTACCATGAATCACAGTTTATTAGTGGTATTCCTCCAATGGCTGCATTCCTCTGGACAACCATGGATGTGGTAACGGATTTTTGTTGTATAGGGTATGTGAACCCAAGCATTTTAGCAAATCAGACTGGTCCTTGGGGACGGAGTAACAAAATGTTTGTTGGAATTTTCGATTCTGAAGTTCGATGGTTTTAGTTGTTTATTCACCTTGGAAAATCTGTAGGAGCCATTGTACAAATATAGTGATCACATAACGCACATCTATAATGGCGTAGCAAGCAATCTCCACAAATGAAATGATCACACGGTGTGGCTACCTGATACACAAGCTTATCATGGTGTTCCTGTAACAGAAGCTTGTCATCGCGATGGCCATTAATCACGGGATAACTAATGTGGTCTCTGGAGTGCAATGATGATCCATGGTTATCACGATTTTTTCCCACATGGCACTAATATATTTAGCAGAAAGGTTTCGAAGAATGGAGCACCCGTGCGTCTCCTCTGTAGTCCCAATATGCATGGAATTACTAAGCTCTAAATAATAATGGTACATAGCTTCTTTTAGTCAAAAATATAATACAACCTCCTGATAGAACCGGTGCTAGCTTTCGGCAGTGCGTTGCTAGGGATTGAATCTTGGTAGACAGAGAGAGAGGGAGAGAGAAGAGGGGAACCGAACCTTCTCCGGTACTGGACGAGCTCGAGGACCCGTTGGCCATGGGGCGACGGCGTGAGCGAGGCTAGAAAGGCTAAGCGGCGGCGGTGGCTTCCCGTGGCTCGCGCTAGGAACCCTAGAACGGTAAGGAATATTGGTGGGGGGAGTGGCGGCCCGTCGAACCTCGTAACGTGTGCCCCGGCTCCCACCTTGTCTTTATAGCGCTGCCACAGGGGCCCACTAACCATGAGAGGGTAAGGGTTGCGGATCTATCGTGGAGAGAGCAACCTAACATTCTCTCCCTCGATCTCGACTTTACTTTTAACTTTATTCTTTACTCGTTTCAACAATATTCGGTACATAGAGCATGTTTCATCGTCATATCTCAATTGCCGATAGAATCAGACAGATATAATATACATCTTGTTTTGAAACAAGAAACTCTTTACTTTTGGACCTCTTGAATCATAGACTTTTCCTTAAACCCATGTCGGCTAGGTGCTGCTTGAACACACTGGGTGGTAAGCCTTTCGTTAGCGGATCTGCAAACATTTCCTTTCTCCTTAAATGCTCGAGTCTTATAGTGTGATCATGGATCTTATCTTTCATAACATAATACTCACTAGTGCAGAACGGCCCATTGGTCCCGGTTGGTAAGGGGCTTTAGTCCCGGTTACCCAACCGGGACGGGGCAATCGGGACTAAAGCCCCAACCTTTAGTCCCGGCTGCCCCACCAACCGGGCCAAATGGGGGTACACGTGGCGGCGTCAGAGAGCGAGGGGGGTGGAGCATTAGTCCCGGTTCGTAACACGAACCGGGACAAATAACCTTCTGCCGCGGCAGAGATTTGGCCCATTTCTCTGTCGTGGCAGAGAATTCATTTTGGCACATTTTATTGCAGCGGCAGCATTTTCGCCACTTTTTGTGCCGCGGCAGAGAATTCATTTAGGTTGTTTTATTGTTTTTTTAGTGTTTTGCACTTATCAATGAAGGAACCGTTATATTACACAAGATCATCATGACAATATTACATTCGATACACGGATCGAGTTCATGCACTATATACAAAAGTTGCTCTTTTTACAATCCCTATTGTCTATACACAGCCGAATAGTATTCCCCTTTTGGGTTTAGGACTTCTGCATCCAAGAATCCCGCCAATTCCTCCTGAATTGCTCGTACGCGATCCTTTAGAAGAAGACCGTCCCGTAGACGTTCGATCTGATTTAAAAAAGGAGTCAGCCTATATGAATGAAACTAAACACAATTTGATTGTAATTAAAAACTATAGAAATTGTTTACGTACGTGGAGTTGCTCTAAATTTCTGCCCTTCTCATCGCACGTCTGCCGGATGAACTCGCAAACATAGTATCCACATAGATTGTTACCTGGTCCCTATGTCAGGCACTTTACGAGAACATAGTTCAATCAAAATAATAATCAAGTATGATAATAACTGTATCAAAACTAGAATCAAAGAGATGCGCGGATATAGCTAGTGGTGCTTACATCTAGTGCTTCAAATGTAATCTCCTCTTTCCAAACACCCCTAGCCTTGTTGGTGAACTGTTTCCAAGCGCTGCCCGGCGAAGAAAACGAATAAAAGAAGTTATTAATTACTTGATATCATAAAATTCACGAACGTTGCCGATATATTGTCGTAATGATTAGAATTACGGCTGCAGGATCATCTGCATGTCCTTCCACTGCTCAAGGGGTTTATGTTTTGATTCCGTGACTAGCACACGCCCTTTGTCAAGTTGAATGATTAACAGAATATAGTGGAAGCTGCGAATGCATAACTAATCAATTATATACTTAACATCGAGTAAGCAAAATAGAAAGTATATAGAAGACAATAACACTCACTCGAAGTTGTAAGGAAAAAGTATTTCCCTTCTGGTTTCTTGAAACCTTAACGCGTGTACTATATTATCCTCCGTATCCTGGGGGTTTGTTTTGAGATTAGCTTGATGAACCCAATATGAGTAAATGAAGCCAATGTCATAGATTTGTCCTCTGCTGCATTCGAGAATCTTCATTCTGCATATTACAGTATGATTATATACATGCAATAAACAAGGTGAGATAGCTGGATACTAAATTAATTACAGAATTAGTACTTATAGACAATAGGCACTGATGATCGATTTGTCCAAGGCGTCTTGATTGAATAATTGAAATAGTTCATCAAATTCAATGGATATCATGTCATCCTTTTCTTTCCCATGATGCTTTTTTGTAACCCTCAGCACTATCTAGTTAGCCCCAGCCTTTGTGGCATGCATGTACCAGTTATGCAATCTTCGCATTTTTGTTGAAAGATTGTTTACCTCCTCAGGTTTGACGAGAGGTTTGCCGTACTGGTATTTGTATGCTACTTGACTCACGGGAAAGTACTCTAACTGGGATAAGTACTGGGCAACACTCATACCTTGAGCAGCGGCAGCTTCTCCGTATTGTGCAACTACCTCTGGATCATACTGCTCTTCGGCCCCATATTTGCTTGACCCCACATTGGTTTGGGAAATCACCTTGAGAGGGGTGCAAGACTGTTTTGCTTGTTCTCCGAGCTGGGCAACATATTTCTCGCTTGCATCAATACTGCTCTTCGAGGCTTTTTGTGCCGCATGTGACTTGAGAATAGAACACTCATAGTCTGATGACAGCTTTGGATCGGGTTGATGAAGAGTCTTTAGCATTTTCAACACTTTGGCTTTTTCTTCTTTGGTGCTGGGGAACTCTGGCTCTTTCGGCCGCCTCAGCTTAGCGAAAAACGCTGTCGTTTACGCATCAACGATCACCGCAGTCTCCTCTTCAGTACAGTCATAATCTCTCTTGGGAGGAACCTTTGGTACTTTTGGAAGAGGCTATTGTTTACGTTTCCGCAATCGCTTACCACGACGCAGAGTAGCGGTACGCTTACGCTTTTTATACTGAGGCGCCAGCGATGGCTCCCGCGGCGATGGCTGCGTCAGAGATTGGTGAGGCAACGGAGCCGGGTGAGGCGACGAAGACGGCTGCCGCGGCGGCGACGACCTCGCTGGAGACGGGTGAGGCGGCGGCGAAGATGGCCTTGGCGTGTGATTTCAAAGAATGATACATTCCTTCGGCCATAGAATGGTGACGTTTGTTGCGTCTCCCAGTACAGTCACATCCCCTTCACCTGCAGGGTAGTCAAGATCCAAAACTTCAAAGGTGGTCATGATTTCATCCACCCCGACAACAGCGTAGCCCTCTGGAACCGGACGACAGTGGTAAGTTGGTGTGGGTCCAATTGGTAAGGCATAGCCGACCGCCACCTTCATTGATATGTTTACAACTTTGACATGTAGCTTGCAGTGTGTCATCTCTGTGATATCATCCACTGGGTAGCCAACAGGAGCCATCGTCATCGCCATTGTCATCACCCAGGACCTCGGTGGAAGCCACACTGCTTTTTCGATTATTCGATAGGCCGGTAGCATCGAATGCAGTGTGCTGCTGAGATGGGCCGGTAGTACTTTGCTCTTTAAGTGCGTTAATTTCATCTTGTTGTTTCTTTATTCGTTCTTCAATTATACGCATTCGCTCTTTCTGACTATCTGCTTCAACTTCCGCCCTGTCCTTTCTCCTCTGGCAGCTTCTATGAGGATATTTCTTCCTCTCTTCGGGAAACCCAGTCCTCGATGGTTGGGAGCCTCTTGTGCCTCGTGTTCGTCCATCATGTTCCTTATTTCCAAGGGCGAGTGTGAGCTCATCATTCTCTCTATCGGGAATGAAGTCCCCATCTTTAACAGTCTTTACTGCTTTTCTCATCCTCTCGATTGGCAAGGGGTCTTCTTTATGTCGTAAGTTATATATACACATCCCTTCCGAGTCCAACGTGCCCCCATGCCCGTAAAACCAATTCCTTGCACGTTCTACCCAATCGTCTGTCTCCGGGGTGATCTTTTTAGCACGCAGTTCATTCTCAAGTTTCTCCCACTTAGGAATGCCAGCCCTGTAGCCACCTTGCCCCATAGTATGGTGATACTTCTTGTTAGCAGCATTCATCTTATTCGTTGCAGACATTTTCTTAGCTTTTTCTGATGTCTTGTAATTTACAAACTCAGCCCAGAGTGGTTTTATCTTCTCAAACTAAGTCTTCTTGAAATCCAGAGTCTTCTATTTCACGACATAGTCAAGGTGCAATCTTTTCTTCCAGTTGGTGAAACACTGGGCCATCTTCTTCATAGCCCACTCCCTGACCTTAGCCTCCATGGCTCTCCCATGTTCTAAGGCGTCCTCAACTGGATCCTCCGCATTTCGATCCAGCTCTATCTTCGGTAGTTTGAAATTAACCATGAGCCTCTTCCACAGTAAATCTTTGGCCTTGTTAGGGACAAACAAACATGTTCCCTCTTCTTCCGCATCAGCATGCCTATTCCAATTTTGAATGGTGATCGGGATTAAGTCCCTAACGATTACTCCGCATTGTGCCACCAAATTTGATTGCGACAACTTCGGGAGTCGTCGGTTTGCCGTCTTCAGCGATATCTTCGATCCTGAACCTCTCATGGTCTTCCAAATTTTTGGTTGGGCCTCGTCCGCTCTTTTCAGTAGATTTGTTCGATCCGGAGGGCTAAAAGAAGAAAGATCGTCGTTACTATTTCTATATAGATAGCAGATGATTAATTAATGAATTAATTATATTACATGCACCTCGCTAGAGCGGTCGTCTTCTCAATTACACAAGGCATCGCCTTCTCCCTCGCGGAAGGCAACACCTTCAACCTCAAACAAGTCGTCTATTCCGGCAAAAAGAGGATCACCCTCATCAGAGTTGTTCGTCGATACATCTAAATTTTCTTCCCTGCGGATCACACCTTGGATCAACTCTTCCTTTTCTTCGTCTCTGACGTGTGGGTCCATATTTTCTGCATAGGTGGAAAAACGGATAAGTCAAAACGGATAAACCCGAACTCTGAGAAACCCTAATATATACATACACAATATATACATACACAATAAAAGGGAAGGGGCGGCTGGAGCGCGTGGCGATGGACGGAGACGGAGGCGCTGTGGCGGTCGGGGAGGAGGGATAGGCGGAATGCTCAAACAAGGATGATGATATGACAAGTTGAATTGCATTGAAATGAAACCCTAAAACTTGCTCGGCAATTTAAACGGGGTTCCGAGGGTTGAAACCCTAACTCAGGAAACTCCGGAAACACATGAGAGGGGTTGATTTAGTTCTATAATTAAACTTGTCATTAAAGTTGATTAGCAATGCATGATTATAGCTTAAAAAGGTAGAACTCATTTTTGTGAACATTTTGATTAGCAATGCATGATTATAGCTTAAAAAGGTAAAACCAACTTATATACTTTTTACACCCGGGCTACAGCTAGCCAGAGAGACAGACAGTTGGCCCCTAGGCCAACTCATCCTCCACGTGGGCAGGGTGGGACCCAGGCCAGGTTGACTGGGGGTTGACCACGTGCCGACACCGGGGTGACGTCACCGTGATGTCATTGACGCCGGTGAGCCTCAGTACGACAAAGGGGACGGAGGTGGAGCGCAAGCTAGGCCGTGTGCGTGTGCGTGCTAGAGAGAGGAGGTTGAGGCGAGCCAAAGAGTAGCGGCGCCGCCTCGAAAAGGTCACCGGAGAGGAGAGCACGACGACGGTGAGCGGCGGTGGTGGCAGGTGGTCGATGGGGAGGAGGAACAAGAGCGAGACGGGGCGAGAGATAGGGTCCACGAGAACCAGCAGCTCACCATGACGGCCGGCTACTAGGGCCGGCTAGGGTTAGGCCAGAGAGGGAGAGAACGCACGCGAGGGGGAGAAAGAGGGAGAGAATGCACGACGATGCACGGCGGCGGACAGAGGTGACGGCGGGGCGGCTGGCGACGTCTCCCTATGCGCGCGCGTCGGGAACATATCAACTAAAATAATCATCAACTAAATATCATCACTAGTGCGCGCGCGTGTCGGGACCTACATCATCTAAATACACACCTAAATCATCTAACAACTATACACCTAAAATCAAAATAATATATACATACACCTAGAATAATATATACCTAAAATAATATATACATACACCTAATAAAATAATATATGTCAAAAAATACATCTACACATGTCAAAAAAATACACATGTCAAATACATACACCTAAATCTAAATACATCTACACATGTCAAAAAAATCTAAACACATCTGCCTAATATATACATACACCTAAATCTAAATACATCTACACAGGGTATACCGGCGCTGTGGACGCGGGCGGCCGGGGAAGGACGAGAGGCGGCGGTTGGGGAAGGATGCGGCGCGGCGGCGGTCGGGGAAGGACGCGGGCGGCGCGGTCGGGGAAGGACGCGGGCGGCAGTGGCGGCCGGAGCGCTTGTGGCGAGGATGATGGAGACGGCCGAGGACGTGCGGCCGGAGACGGAGGCAGAGGCAGAGGCCGAGGCGCTGACGACGACGGAGGGTGCGGGCAGCCTGACGGCGTCGTCGATGAAACCAGAGAAGAAGAAGAGAAGTGAGATGGGAAAGAAGAAGAAGAGGCGCGCAAGTTATAAAGGGGAGGGAGTATATGTCCCGGTTGGTGGCTCATACATCCCGGTTGGAGCCACCAACCGGGACGTATACTCCAATTTTTTCAGAAGACCAAGGGGCGCGCGCAGGGGGTCTTTAGTCCCGGTTGGTGGCTCCAACCGGGACATATGACCCTGTTTTCAAAAAATTTCAGCAATTTTCTCTTTGTTCCCGCCTTATTTTTTATTTTGGGGTTTAAATTTGTAATGTTTTCTAAATGATAATTAGTTGGAATTTAGAAAAACTTTAAACATAAAAAGTGTTTGAATTTGAATAACCAATTCAAAACCATTTACTGTTTTTAAAAATAATTAATGTAACCATTTAAACTATGAACCATTTAAAATTAAAAATGAATTAACTTATATTTTTTAAATATTAATTTGGAATTTAGAAAAACTTTAAACATAAAAAGTGTTTGAATTTGAATAACTAATTCAAAACCATTTTCTATTTTTAAAAAATAATTAATGTAACCATTTAAAATATGAACCATTTAAAATTAAAAATGAATTAACTTATATTTTTTGAATATTAATTTGGAATTTAGAAAAACTTTAAACATAAAAAGTTTTTGAATTTGAATAAATAATTCAAAACCATTTTATGTTTTTAAAAATAATTAATGTAACCATTTAAAATTAAAAATAAATTAACTTATATTTTTTGAATATTAATTTGGAATTTAGAAAAACTTTAAACATAAAAAGTGTTTGGATTTGAATAAATAATTCAAAACCATTTTATATTTTTAAAAAATAATTAATCTAACCATTTAAACTATGAACCATTTAAAATTAAAAATTAATTAACTTATATTTTTTGAATATTTATTTGGAATTTAGAAAAACTTTAAACATAAAAAGTGTTTGACTTTGAATAACTAATTCAAAACCATTTTCTGTGTTTTAATTTGGATTTGAATTAACTTATATTTTTTATATATTATTGGGCGGGAAAAAAAGGACGGGAAATAATGGGCAAAAAAAAAATTTATTAGGATAGAACTAGAATTAAAGTAGATAACGCAACTAACACAAAGTTACATAGAAGAACTGGAAATTAAGATACATGGCCAGATTAAGCCACAATCAACCGAACTTGTTTTGCAATGTTGGAGTCATTCAGTCATGCTCCTGCCTACACCTGTAATACTCGCCACTGTAGTCGTCGTACTCGCCGCGGCCGTCGTCGCTGTCGTCGTCGGGGTCGCCGTAGTTGAACCTTGAAGGCTGAGTACGAGTGGGCTGGACTTGAGGGTAGCGCAGGCGGGGGCTAGAGTCGGCGGCCGTGTCATAGGCCATGACGCTCTGGAGAGTCCGACCGTGCCACCACAACCGACGGCCGGCCTTGTTGAAGTTCGGAGGAGGTGGGCCATCCTCCTCGTGCCTGGCGAGCGCCCTCTCACGCCGATCCATGAAGAAGGCTTCCCAAGTTGGGAAATAGTCGGGATGCCATCTGGGATTCCTCCGCTGCTCCGGCGTGAGTTCGAAGTAGTAGTGGTTCGTGATGGCCATCCGACGCGCCACACCTAGAGGGACAGGAGGAACCGGCAAGCCTCCGGCGCTCAGCATCCAGCCGACGGGGACACAGTAGCCAGGCGGCAGGGGTAGTTCGAGACGCAAAGCGCCTCCGCCTCCTTGGGAGTTAGTGCTACGGTGGTAGTCATGGGAAAGAGTGATGAGGTTGCAGTTATGAGTCTAGAGATGTGCAATGACAATGGAGGCCAACCCTACATATATATAGTGAGAAATTGCAGGAAGATAACTGGCGGGAAAAACTGGCGGGAAGAAATGGCGGGAGAAATGCCGGGAAAAAATGGCGGGAAGAAAAATGGCTCATTTAGAACTTGCATTGGATCTCTGAAGAAACCGCATATTGCGAGTCTAAAAATGATTTTTTTTCAAAAAATCATGAGCGATAGATCATGTACCTGTAGTACAAACCAGACCCACTTCGTGCCGATTCGGCAGACATTTGTCCTTTTTACCCGGGATGGACGAAAAGGTTTGAGATGTCCCGCTTGGGAGATAGTCCATGTAAGGTGGTCTAGTATTTTAGGAAAATGGGACGGTAGCATTCTGAAACGGCATTTTGGTGGTTACTTCACAAAACGACCCGTTTTTTGCGCTCGGAAAATGGAAAAGGGCATTTCCGTGCGACAAAAAGGAAAACTTCCTGCTGCAACATTGTTCTCCATACCAATGTCCACATGCATGCATAATATGGGCACAACATCATAAACTATGCCGTGATTCAGCATATAACATCGGTCATTTGGACCGAAAGCCATGAAACCTCGAACATGATACGTCATTTTGTGAAGGTTTTTTCGAGACATGATCAATATACCAAGTCTAGTATTTTTCCTTTCAACTATGTCACATAATATGACACCACGCGAACGATTTTCATTGTTCGGATTTTTTTTGAATTTATTATGCCCGTTTTGAATTTTCTGAATATCTAACTATGGTCAAACCGGCGTGCATGAAGATAGGGGACGAGCATCGTTAGATCTTGTATTGGATCTCTGAAGAAACCACATATTACGAGTCTAAAAATGATTTTTTCAAAAAATCACGGGCGATAGATCATGTACCTGTAGTACAAACCGGACCCACTTCCTACTAATTCGACAGACATTTGTCCTTTTTACCCGGGATGGACGAAAAGGTTTGAGATGTCCCGGTTGGGAGATAGTCCATGTAAGGTGGTCTAGTATTTTAGGAAAATGGGACGGTAGCATTCTGAAACGGTATTTTGGTGGTTACTTCACAAAACGACCCGTTTTTTGCGCTCGGAAAATGGAAAAGGGCTTTTCCGTGCGACAAAAAGGAAAACTTCCTCCTGCAACATTGTTCTCCATACCGATTTCCACATGCATGCATAATATGGGCACAACATCACAAACTATGCCGTGATTCAGCAAATAACATCGGTCATTTGGACCGAAAGCCATGAAACCTCGAACATGATAGGTCATTTTGTGAAGGTTTTTTCGAGACATGATCAATATACCAAGTCTGGTATTTTTCCTTTCAACTATGTCACATAATATGACACCACGCGAAGGATTTTCATTTTTCGGATTTTCAATATACTAAAGGTTCATCTTTAGTCCCGGTTGGAGGGATTTCGGCAGGCTGGGCCAGGCAGCACTAATGATAGGGGTGAGTGTCGACATTATGTCCTGCGGCGTGTACCTTGTCCCCGATGGTTTCACCAACCGGGACTAAAGATGAAACTTTAGTCCCGGTTGGAGACACCAACCGGGACAAAACATGAGTCAGCACTAATAATAGGGGTGAGTGTCGACATTATTTCGTAAGTGTCGACACTATGCCGAGCTGCTTGTACTATAAATAGGCATCCTTGTCAGTTCAGTCCTCCAGCCAGTTTGAGGCATCTCCAAGATGGTTTTCGAGAGGAGGGACACCACTACGGCCAGTTTCAAGGAGATGCCAACGGATCCCAGTCCTCCGGCATCTCCGAGAAACTGGTCATAGAGGCACTCCCTAATATGTGAAATTAGTTAGCTCCCAGGTGTATTGATCTAGTTAGAGAAGTTACAAGCTGCAAGATGGTTTTCGAGAGCAGGGACACCACTACGAACAGTTTCAGGGAGATGCCGCCGGATCCCAGTCCTCCGGCATCTCCAAGAAACTGGTCATAGAGGCACTCCCTAATATGTGACCGCGCGCGTTTGGAGATCAGATCTTAATGGTAAGTACGAATCGGGACAACTTCTTCATAGTCCCGGTCCAGCCACAAAACGGGACTAACACTCAAGACATTTATTAATATTAAAAACTGAGACTACAAAACCGGGACTATAGGCCCCCCTATATATAGTCCCGGTCAAGCCACAAACCGCGAAAGATATCCTTCGGTGAAGCCACAAACCGCGAAAGACATGAACTAGAGTTACATAAGATGAGCATGAACTTCTTGGCATATGTCCTTCCTTATGATCGCTTCAGACTTAACCATGGAGCATCTTCTTTACTTAACGGAATGCTTGGGTCAGTTTTCACTGTGAAGGGCAGAATTTCATCAAACTTATTATAATCTTCTGACATGTCTGTCTTGTCCTCGATTCCCACGATGTTTCTTTTCCCTGAAAGAACTATGTGACGCTTTGGCTCATCATATGATGTATTCGTTTGCATATTTTTTTTCTTTTTTCGGTCTGGAGGACATGTCCTTCACATAGAAAACCTGAGATACATCACTTGCTAGGACGAATGGTTCATCTCTATAACCAAGATTGTTGAGATCCACTGTTGTCATTCCGTACAACTGGTCTATCTTTACCCCTTCCCCATTCAGGTTGACCCATTTGCAGCGAAACAAAGGGACCTTAAAAGAGACTCCATAGTCTAGTTCCCATATCTCCTTTATGTAACCATAGTATGTGTCCTTTTGTCCATTCTGGTCTATTGCATCAAAGCGGACACCACTATTTTCGTTGGTGCTCTTTTTATCTTGGGCGATCGTGTAGAATGTATTCCCATTTATTTCGTACCCTTGGAAATTCAATACAGTAGAAGATGGTGACGCGGCCAAAAAGTATAGCTGATCTCCAACAGTGGTGTCATTCAAGAGATGTGTCCGCATCCAACCACCGAAAGACTTCATGTGTTCATCTGTAATCAGTGATTCAGGCTTCCCCGAGTTTTTGGAGCGTAGAATATTTTTGTGTTCCTCGATATACGGAGCTGCCAAGGTGGAATTATGTAGAACTCTGTAGTGTGCTTTAGTGAAAGAATCCCCGTCCCAACATATCATTGCTTTCTTTTCGAGCGTGCCTTTTCCACTTAGTCTTCCCTCATGCCGCGAGTCAGAAACACCAATCGGCTTAAGGTCAGGAATAAAGTCAACACAAAACTCAATGACCTCCTCTGTTCCATATCCCTTGGAGATGCCTTCTTCTGGTCTAGCACGGTTATGAACATATTTCTTTAAGACTCCCATGAACCTCTCAAAGGGGAACATATTGTGCAAAAATACCGGACCGAGAATGGCAATCTCTTCCACTAGGTGAACCAGGAGATGCGTCATAATATTGAAGAAGGATGGTGGGCACACCAATTCAAAACTAACAAGACATTGTACCACATCCTTCTGTAACCTTGGCAGAATATCTGGATTGATTACCTTCTGAGATATTGCATTGAGGAATGCACACAACTTCACAATGGGTACTCGAACATTTTCCGATAGAAGCCCCCTCAATGCAATCGGAAGCAACTGCGTCATAATCACGTGACAGTCATAAGACTTCAGGTTTTGGAACTTTTTCTCTGCCATATTTATTATCCCCTTTATATTAGATGAGAAGCTCGATCGCACCTTGATACTGTAAAGGACTTCAAAAAAGATTTCCTTCTCTGCTTTTGTAAGAGCATAGCTGGCACGACTTAAGTGACGCCCTTTATCCGTCTTGTTCTGTGTATGCATGTTTTTTGGGTCTTTCATAATTTGTTGGTCCTCCCGTGCTTCTGGTGTATCTTTTGTCATACCATACACGCATAGGAATCCTAGCAGGTTCACGCAAAGATTCTTCGTCACGTGCATCACGTCGATTGAAGAGCGGACACGTAGGACTTTCCAATATGGCAACTCCCAAAATATAGATTTCTTCTTCCACATGGGTGCATATCCTGTAGCGACGTCGTTCGGAACTGATTAACTGCAAGGAACCTTTCCAAAGATTACTTCTATGTCCTTGACCATACCAAATACATCATCACCAGCAGGGAGTTCAGGCTTCTTCCGGTGATCTGCCTCACCTTTGAAATGCTTGCCTTTCTTTCTTACGGGATGATTGGTCGGAAGAAATCGTCGATTCGCCAGGTACACAACCTTCTTGCATTTATGCAAATATGTACCTTCAGTCTTATCTAAACAGTGTGTGCATGCCTTATATCCCTTGTTTGTCTGTCCTGAAAGGTTACTAAGAGCAGGACAATCATTGATGGTTACGAATAACAACCCTCGTAGATCAAATGGCTCTTGTTTGTTCTCATCCCACGCACGTACACCTGGTTTGCCCCACAACTGTAAGAGTTCTTCAACTAATGGCCTAAGGTACACATCAATGTCGTTGCCCGGTTGCTTCGGGCCTTGGATGAGCACTGGCATCATAATGAACTTACGCTTCATGCACAACCAAGGAGGCAGGTTGTAGATACATAGAGTCACGGGCCAGGTGCTGTGACTCCAGCTCTGCTCCCCAAAAGGATTCATGCCATCCGTACTTAGACCAAACCATAACTTCCTTGCGTCATCTGCAAAGTCTGGGAAGTCTCTCTCGATTTTTCTCCACTCTGACCCATCAGCAGGGTGTCTCAACTTCCCGTCTTTCTTATGGTCTTCTTTGTGCCATCGCAACAACCTGACATGCTCTTTGTTTCTGAACATGCGTTTCAACCTTGATATTATAGGAGCATACCACATAACCTTAGCAGGAACCCTCTTCCGGAGGGGCTCTCCCTCAACATCACCAGGGTCATCTCGTCTGATTTTATACCGCAATGCATTGCATACCGGGCATTTATCTAAATTCTCATACTCCTTACCGCGGTAGAGGATGCAGTCATTAATGCATGCATGTATCTTCTGCACATCTAATCGTAGAGGGCAGAGAGTCTTCTTTGCTTCGTACGTACTCTCGGGAAGTTCGTTATGTTTTGGAAACTTCGGCTTCATTATTTTCAGCATCTTTTCAAATGAGGAGTCAGTTAGACCACACTCTGCCTTCCATCGCAACAATTCCAGTGTGGTACCGAGCTTTGTGCTGCCATCTTCACAATTTGGGTACAACAATTTCTTGTGATCTTCTAACATGCCCTCTAATTTCAACTTCTCATTTTCTGTTTCACAGTCTCGCTTTGCATCAGAAATGACCCTACCAAGTTCATCAGCCGGCTCATCAGATGCCCGTTCTTCACCTCCTTCCTCTCCATTGTCTTCCATTGCAGTATCACTGTATTCAGGAAACATATGATGATAGTTGTTATCATCATCTTCTTCTTCACCATCTTCCATCATAACCCCTCTTTCCCCGTGCTTGGTCTAGCAATAATAGTTGGGCATGAAACCTTTCATAATCAGGTGGCCGCGAATGATTTTCGAGGAAGAGTACTCCTTGTTGTTCCGACATTTAACACATGGACAACGTATAAAACCATTCTCTTTGTTTGTCGTAGCCACATCGATAAATTTATCCACGCCTTTCATATACCCGGCTACGCGCCGGTCACCGTACATCCATTCCCGACCGTTCATCTGCATCATATAAGTAAGTTTATCAAAAAACAGGACATCATAAATAGTGAAATGACCAATTCACATCGACACATGCATTGTATCAATGACAGAGAAAAGATAAGATTGCTAACCTCGATCGAGGGAAATAAAGAGGAGAAAGCTCAAGTGCGTCTCGGACACCTTCTATATTTTTGTTCTATGAGAAATTGAACGGGATTATTCACTCAAACATTTCATCAAACACCTTGAATGCATGCATAGGGGAAAAAACTAGCACATCCCTCACACCTTCCACCAAGAGAAAAAACAGAGTGGAGGCAGAGGGCTGGGGTGTTGCATTTATAGAGGGCGGGAGCATACGTCCCGGTTTGTAACACAAACCGGGACTAAAGGTGTGTGCCACGCCACGTGGCTGACGCCCAACCTTTAGTCCCGGTTTGTGTTACAAACCGGGACGTATGCCCCCTTACCAAACGGGACGCATGTCTCCGGGCCCCGTGCCCGCTCGAACCGGGACGCGTGCTAGCGTTAGTCCCGGTTGGTGGCGCAACCGGGACTAATGCTCTGAGGGGGCGCAAACGGATGGCATGTTTTCTACTAGTGACTTTATCTCTATTGATTTGGAAGCATTACTCGACGTGTTGTTGTCAGCATAAAATACTGTAGGCTCATTGTTACAGTACATATGTAGTGGCTTGTTAATGCAATCTACCACTTTTAAGTCGGGTATAAATTTCTTTAACCATATCGCCTACCCCGTGGCCTGATAGCATGCTATAAATTCTACATACATCGTGGATGGTGCGATTATTGATTTTTGGAGCTTCTCCATGAAATAGCCCCTCCTGCGAGAGTGAAGACGTATCCTGTCGTGGGCTTCCAATCATCTTTGTCTCCCGCAAAATCAGCATCTGAATACACTCTTATCTCTAGGGAATCAGACCTTGTATATGTTAGCATGAGCTCTTTTGAGAATTGCGTATAACGCAAAGCTTTCTTTACCATTTTCCAGTTCTCTATACCTGGATTCTCTTGATATATACCGAGTATCCCGGTGATAAAGTTAGGGCGAGTGCATACTTGTGCATACTGTAAGCTTTCAACAGCTGAAGCATATGGTACTAACTTTATTGATCGATCTCATATTGACTTTTGGGACATTGAAATTTCTCAAAACTGTCTCCCTTGACTATAGGAGCAGGTGTGGTATTGCATGCATGCTGATGATAATTCTTTAGGATCTTCTCTAGGTATGGCTGTTGTGGCTGTCCTAGAATCCCATTTGCCCTATCTCGGTGAATTTCTATGCCTAAAACATATGAAGCTTCACCAAGATCTTTCATGTCGAAGTTTGAGGACAAGAATGTATTTGTTTCTAGTAGTAGACTGACAACGTTGGTAGCAAGAAAGATATCATCCGCATACAAAATTAGGAAGATATATCTCCCACTTTTGAACTTTGCATAAACGTAGTTGTCCTCAACATTCTGTTTAAATCCAAATTTCTTAATGGTCTCATTAAACTTTAGATACCACTATCGCGAAGCTTGCTTTAATCCATAAATGGATTTCCTTAAGCGGCATCTCATGCTTTCCTTGCCTTCCATGACAAAACCCTTAGATTGTTGACTCTTTCTTCTAAATCCCCGTTTAGAAATGTCGTCTTTACATTCATTTGATGCATCTCTAAATCAAAATGTGCAACTAGTGCCATTATGATTCTGAAGGAATCCTTACATGAAACTGGAGAAAATGTCTCATTGTAATCTACTCCTTCTCTTTGTCTGAAACCTTTTCCCACAAGTAATGCTTTGGATTTCTCCACATTCCCTCTAGAGTCATACTTTGTTTTGTATACCCATTTACAACCTACTATTTTGGATCCTTTGGGAATTCCCTCTAAGTCCCAAACTTCGTTGGAACTCACTGACCTCATCGCATCTTCCATAGCTTCTAGGCACTTCGATGAGTGAGGGATACTCATGGCTTCTTCAAATGAAGTGGGATCATTCCCCATTTGAACTCTTTGTGTGTTATAAACTTTATAGTCTTTAGAAATTGCTGAATTTATAGGTATTTGAGACCTTCTAGGGGCCTCATGAACTGGCTCATCATGTGTCTCAACATGTGGAATATCCTATGGAGGTGGCTATTGCTCCTCCCTTTCATGCTCAATAGTGGTTCGGTCGGCTCCTCACGGACACACTAGTGGAGAACGGGGCATTAGTCCCGGTCCTAGAGGGCCTCTAGTCCCGGGTTGGTAGCCGGGACTCCTCATCTTCCATCAGGACATCAGTCCATGTCCGACACGTTTTGGTTTTCAAACAGACTTTCGGCTAGCTTTGCTGGTGTACATCTTTTTGAGCCGACTCGGTCGGCTATTGCTATGGATGCATTCCCTTCCTAAAAAATCGCCAAAAAACACGTTTAGTTAATTACGGGAGTCCAGTTTCAAACAAAACATGGACACGGCAAAACCTATATAATCCGGTACATATAAGTCATGGCAAATGGAACTACACGGTTACACAATTTTAAAGAAAATGATCTCCATCCCCCGGACGATCGTATCGTCCGGGTCGAGCGAGTCAACCCACGCGGTGTGTAGAGGAAGCGACAAGGCGGGCCCCACCTCATCCTTTGATTCGTGTCTCTCTCCTCCGTCTTCTTCGATTCGGTTCCTCTTCAAGGCAGTTGTTCCCAAATCCTCCAGAACAAGATCTTTGGCAGCGCCCCCTGAGTGGACAACGACGGCCATCCTCCGTGTCCCGCTCGCTCCTCCGGCGTCCTCCTTGAAGGGTTTCGCAGCATAGTAAATCAAAAAAATTCTACGGATGCGAATGGGAAAGCCAAGATCTAATCTAGGAGATGCAATCAACGAGAGGGATAGATGAGATCTTCATACCCTTGAAGAAATCGCACAGCGGAACGTTCAACAGAACATGGTTGATGTAGTCGTACTAGCCTTCTCCTCCTCGCGATCCGATCCGATCCAACGCCGCAAGTGGCGACGCCTTCGAGAGATGCACACGTACGGCACCGCGACGTCTCCTCCTTCCCTTGTCCAGCAAGTGGGGTGGAGAGATAGATTGGATCTACATCACGACAGCGTGGTGCAAAGGTGGAGAGTTTCTGCGGCAGGGCTTCGCCTACGCGCAGTCGGGAGAGAGAGATCTGGAGGGCAGCAGGTAGGTGGCTAGGGTTCAAGGAGGGGTGGAGGAGGGCTGCACCCCTGCCCTCTATATATAGGGGGCTGGCCGGACCCCTTGGCCCCTCCTCCAAGCCCTAGGGCGGCGGCCCCAAGGGTTGGAGTGGGGGGCATGTTTTCCCCTTCCTTCTAGAAGGTTTCCCTAGGGTTTTCCCTAGGGTTTGGCTGGCTGGGCCTATGGGGCCTTGTTCCCCTGGCCCAATGCGCCCAGGGCACTCCCTCGTAGGCCCACGCACCCCTCCAACAAGTGGGGCCACGTTGGTCCCACTCTGGAAGCTTCTAGAACCTTCCGGTACAATACCGAACATTCCGAAACGATTCCGAAACCCAAAAACTGCTTTCCTTTATAAGAATCTTATTCTCTGGACCATTCCGGAACCTCTCGTGATGTCCTGGATCTCATCCGAGACTCCGAACAAAAAATCATAAACCAATTATCCATTATATGCTAGCGTCGAGGCACGTTAAGTGTGTGACCCTACGGGTTCGAGAATATGCAGACATGATCTTCTATCAATAATCAACATCGGGGTCTGGAAACCCATATTGACTCCCACATATTCATCGATGATCATATCGGATGAACCACGATGCCAGGATTTAATTAATCCCATATATATATTCCCTTCGTCACGCGATATTTTACTTGCCCGAGATTCGATCGTTGGCATCGGCATACCTAGTTCAATCTCGTTCACAGCAAGTACTTTACTCGTTCCGTAATCCGATATCACTTTGTGATTAAATCCTTAACCACGTGCTTGCAAGCGGTGTTGATATCGATTACCGAGTGGGCCCGAAGTATATCTCTCCGACTTGGGAGGGACAAATCCCATCTCGATACATACAACCCAACAGGTACTTTCCGATCACCTGAGAGACACCTTTATGATCACCCTCTCATAGGATGACGTTTGATGACCTCAAAGCTTTCTTCCAATACCAGGGAGTTGCATTATCTCATGGTCTAAGGAATACAATATTTGACATAAGAAAAAGCTTCGCAAAGATGAACACGATGACACGATCTAATTGCTCTTCTTAATTTGGGTCTGTCCATCATATCATTCTCCCAATGACATGATCTCATTATTAATTGACAACTCATGTCTATGGTTAGGAAACCTTAACCATCGTTAATCAATGAGCTAGTCCATAGAGGCGTACTAGGGACACGGTGTTGTTCATGAACCACACAAGTATCAAAGTTTCCGCTTAATACAATTCTAGCATGTAATATAAACTTTATCATGAACAAGAATTATAATAATAACATCTTTATTATTGCCTCTATGGCATAATTCCAACAGTCTCCCACTTGCACTAGAGTCAATAATCTAGTTTACATCTGGCAACAATCTAACACCCATGGCACTAAGGTGTTGATCATGTTTTGCTCGTGGAAGAGGTTTAGTCAACGGATCTGCGACATTCAGATCTGTATGTACTTTGCTAATCTTCAGATCTCCATCTATTATATAATCTCGAATTATATGAAACTTGCGGTTGATATGCTTGTTCTTTGGATGATATCTTGGTTCCTTAGCCAGTGCTATGGCGCCAGTGTTTTCACACAATATCTCTAGTGGGTCCAAGGCACTTGGAACCACACCAAGCTTAGTGATGAAGTTACTGATCCAAAATCCTTCACTTGACGCTTCTACATCAGCCATAATTCCTCTTCTACTGTAGATCCCGCGATCACGCTTTGCTTGCAGCTTCTCCAGCTCACAGCTCCTCCATTCAAAATATAAACATATCCTGTCTGAGATTTAGAATCATCCTTGTCGGTGTCGAAACTAGCATCAACGTAACCTTTTACGACGAGCTGCTCATCACCTCCATAGACCAAGAACATTTCTTTAGTCCTATTTAGATACTTTAGGATATTCTTTACGGCTGTCCAGTGTTCCACTCCTGGATCACTTTGGTATCTGCTCGTCAAACTAAGAGCATTGGACACATCCGGTCTAGTACACAACATGGCATACATGATAGAACCTATGGCTGAGGCATAAGGCACTTTGCTCATAGCTTCTCTATCGTTTACCGTAGCTGGACACTGAGCTTTGCTCAATATCTTACCTGACAACATAGGCACTGAACCTTTCTTTGCCGTATCCATTCTGAACATTTTCAGAACTTTGTCTAGGTATGTACTTTGGCTTAAAGCTATCAGGCGTCTTTGTCTATCTCTATAGATTTTGATGCCCAATATATAAGCAGCTTCCCCTAGGTCTTTCATTGAAAAACATTTGTTCAAATAACTCTTCACATCGTTAAGCATGTCAATGTCATTTCCAATAATCAATATGTCATCCACATATAGTACCAAAAATGTCACCGAGCTCCCACTCACTTTCTTGTAGATACAAGCTTCGTAGCAATTTGGAACAAATCCAAAGCTCTTGATCACTTGATCAAAACGAAGGTTCCAACTCCGAGATGCTTGCTTCAGTCCATAAATGGAATGCTGAAGTTTGCACACCTTATCAGCATCCTTAGGATCGACAAAACCTTCGGGTTGCATCATATACAACTCTTCATCAATGTTGCCATTGAGGAACACAGTCTTGACATCCATCTGCCATATTTCATAATCATGAAACGCAGCAATTGCTAATAAAATCCGAATGGACTTAAACATCGCTACGGGAGAGAAAGTCTCATCGTAGTCAACACCTTGAACTTGTCGAAAACCTTTCGCGACAAGTCATGCTTTATAGACAGTAACATTACCATCTGCGTCCGTTTTCTTCTTGAAAATCCATTTGCACTCAACGGCCTTTCGGTCGCTAGGAGGGTCCACCAAAGTCCACACTTGGTTTTCTCTCATGGATCCTAATTTGGATTTCATGGCCTCTAGCCATTTCTCAGAGTCTGGGCTCATCATTGCTTCCTCATAGTTCGCAGGATCACAGTTGTCTACTAAAAAGACAGTCAAGACAGGGTTACCGTACCACTCAGGAGGGGCACGTGACCTTGTCGACCTGCGATGTTCAGTAGTAGCATCGTCCGAAGCTTCATGATCCTTGTCATTAGCTTCCTCCATTGTTGGTGCAGATGGCACTGGAACAATTTCAGGTGCTGCGCTACTCTCCAACTCAAGAGAAGGTTCAATAACCTCGTCTAGCTCTACTTTCCTCCCACTCACTTCTTTGGAGAGAAACTCCTTATCAAGAAAGGATCCGTTCTTTGCAACAAACACTTTGCCTTCGGATTTGTGGTAGAAGGTATACCCAATCGTTTCCTTAGGGTATCCTATGAAGACGCATTTCTCCGCTTTGGGTTCGAGCTTGTCCGGCATCAACTTCTTGACGTAAGCTTCGCATCCCCAAACTTTAAGAAACGACAACTTAGGTTTAGCACCAAACCACAGTTCACACGGTGTCGTCTCAACGGATTTAGATGGTGCCCTATTTAAAGTGAATGCAGCGGTTTCTAATGCATAACCCCAAAATGATAACGGCAAATCTATAAGAGACATCATTGATCGCACCATATCCAATAGAGTTCGATTCCGGCGTTCAGACACACCATTGCGCTGTGGTGTTCCGGGTGGCGTGAGTTGCGAAACTATTCTGCTTGCTTTAAGATGCATGAGAAAATCATAACTCAAATATTCACCTCCACGATCGGATCATAGAAATTTAATTTTCCTGTTACGATGGTTTTCCACTTCATTCTGAAATTCTTTGAACTTTTAAAACGTTTCAGATTTATGTTTGATTAAATAGATATACCCATATCTACTTAAGTCATCAGTAAAAGTGAGAAAATAGCGATAACCACCATGCGTCGAAACACTCATTAGTCCGCATACATCGGTATGTATGATTTCCAACAAGTCTGTTGCTCGCTCCATCATTCTGGAGAACAGGGTTTTGATCATCTTGCCCATGAGGCATGGCTCGCACGTGTCAAATGATTCAAAATCAAGAGACTCCAAAAGTCCATCAGAATGGAGTTTCTTCATGCGTTTTACACCAATATGACCTAGACGGCAGTGCCACAAATAAGTCGTATTATCACTATCTACCTTGCATCTCTTAGCCTCAATGTTATGGATGTGTGTTTTATTGCTTTCGAGATTCAGAAGAAATAAACCATTCATAGCAGGTGCATGACCATAAAAGATGTTACTCATATAAATAGAACAACCATTATTCTCCGATTGAAATGAATAACCGTCTTGCAATAAACACGATCCAGATATGATGTTCATGCTCAACGCAGGCACATAATAACATTTATTAAGGTTTAAAACTAATCCCGAAGGTAAAACTAAGGAGAGCGTGCCGATGGCCATCACATCAACTCTTGATCTGTTGCCAACGCGCATTGTCACCTCATCCCTTGCTAGCCGCCGTCTATTCCGTAGCTCCTGTTTCGAGTTACAAATATTAGCAACTGAACCAGTATCAAATACCCAGGCACTACAACGAGCGCTAGTAAGGAAAACATCAATAACATGTATATCAAATATACCTTTGATGGTGCCAGCCTTCTTGTCCGCTAAGTACTTCGGACAGTTGCGCTTCTAGTGACCCTTTTCCTTGCAATAGAAGCACTCAGTGTCCGGCTTAGGTCCAGACTTGAGCTTCTTCTCAGCAGGGGCAACGCGCTTGCCGCTGCCTTTATTGAAGGGCTTCTTTGCACCCTTACCTTTCTTAAAGCTGGGGGGCTTGTTGGCCATCAACACATGATTATCTTTCTTGATGTCCACCTCCGCAGCTTTCAGCTTAGCGAAGAGCTCGGTGATCGTATCAGTGGAACCAATCTGATTATGAGTAACTACAAAACCTTTGTAGCTAGGAGGGAGTGATTGCAGAACTCTGTCAATCTTGAGCTCCTCCAGAATCTTGTAGTCCAGTTGCTCAAGGCGTTGAGTGTAGCCCGACATCTTAATGGCGTGCTCACTAACGGAACTCCTTCCTCCATCTTGCAGTTGAAGAATTTCTCAGAGATCTCATATCTCTCAGAACGGGCCTGAGTCTGAAACATGGTTTTCAGTTCCTCAAGAATCTCAAAGGGCCCGACGAACTCCTCAAAAAAATTTTGAAGGTCCGATTCCATAGCAAACAACATGGTGCTCTTAATCACACCATAATCATCTTTGCGCGACTGATAAACAGCTTTCTCATCAGCAGGGGCGTCACCTAGCGCTTTCTCAAGGACATAGTCCTTTTGTCCGCCAGCGAGAATGATTCTCAGATTGCGGAACCAGTTGGTGAAGTTAGACCCATTGTTCTTAAGCTTTTCTTTCTCAGCAAAAACGTTGAAGTTGAAGTTGGACTTAGCCATTTGATCTACAAAATTTGCAAGTACAATTTAGACTATGTTCATGATAACTAGTTCAACTTAATCAAATTACTAGATGAACTCCCACTAAATTCAACATCCCTCAAGTTGTTTAGTGAACATGATCCAAATTCACCACACCTAATCCGATCTTCACGAGAAGAGATGTGGTTTCAATGGTGGACAAAGATGTGTCGATCATATCATTCATATGACTCATGTTTAACCTTTCGGTTCGTGTGTTCCGAGGCCATGTCTATACATGCTAGGCTCGTCAAGTCAAACCCAAGTAATTCTACGTGTGCAAAACTGGCTTGCACCCGTTGTATGTGAACGTAGAGTTTATAGCACCCGATCATCACGTGATGCTTGAACACGACGAACTTTCGCAACGGTGCATACATGGGGAGAACACAGTTTTATCTTGATCTTTAAGTGAGGAATCATCTTATAATGCTACCGTCGCGATCTAAGCATAATAAGATACATAAAAGGATAAACATCACATGCATATAATTTTATGTGACATGGTATAGCCAATCTCCGCGCAATGATCTCCATCTTGTGCGTGCCAGCATGATCTCCATCACTCCACCATGATTGCCTCCACCACGAATAGCAACTAAAACTATTGCTAACTACTTAGCGATAAAGTAAAGCTATTACATGGCGTATAAGAAGTTGACACACAGGTCATACACAATTATAAAGAAAACCATATGGCTCCTGCCAGTTGTGTACTCATCGACATGCAAGTCGTGAAACATTACAAAACATGATCATTGCATACAACATACACATCACATCTTGGGCCATACCATATCACAGAAACACTCCCTGCAAAAACAAGTTAGATGCCTCTACTTTGTTGTTGCATGTTTTGCGTGGCTTATGGGAGTAACAAGATAAGAACGATTCTTACCTACGGAAAGCCATAACGGTGATATTATGGTTTCCAACATCCGGTGTAAATCCCATGACAACTATAGTGAGAGAAACTGGCATCCACCAGCCGCATGTGTGGAACAAGCCACACGTCAAGTGCGGAGCCGGTCTCGTGAACGAGGTCGCATAAAGTTGTCCTGGACCGCTTAGATCTCACTATCCCGCGTCATAAGAAGTACACAACAAGAGGCTTGCAATAGAAAACATCAACGCCCGCTACAAGCATGTTGCGTTCTACTCGAGAAACACATCTACGCATAGATCTAGCTCTGATACCACTGAAGGGTTTTGCAGCATAGTAAATCAAAAAAATTCTACGGATGCGAACGGGAAAGCCAAGATCTAATCTAGGAGATGCAATCAACTAGAGGGATAGATGAGATATTCATACCCTTGAAGAAATCGCACAGCGGAACGTTCAACAGAACGTGGTTGATGTAGTCGTACTAGCCTTCTCCTCCTCGCGATCCGATCCGATCCAACGCCGCAAGTGGCGACGCCTCCGAGAGATGCACACGTATGGCACCACGACATCTCCTCCTTCCTTGGTCCAGAAAGTGGGGTGGAGAGATAGATTGGATCTACAGCACGACGGCGTGGTACAAAGGTGGAGAGTTTCTGCGGCAGGGCTTCGCCTACGCGCAGTCGGGAGAGAGAGAGATCTGGAGGGCAGCAGGTAGGCGGCTAGGGTTCAAGGAGGGGTGGAGGAGGGCTACGCCCCTGCCCTGTATATATAGGGGGCTGGCCGCCCCCCTTGGCCCCTCCTCCAAGCCCTAGGGCGGCGGCCCCAAGGGTTGGAGTGGGGGGCAAGTTTTCCTCCTTCCTTCTAGAAGGTTTCCCTAGGGTTTCCCCTAGGGTTTGGCCGGCTGGGCCTATGGGGCCTTGTGCCCCTGGCCCAATTATCCATTATATGCTAGCGTCGAGGCACATTAAGTGTGTGACCCTACGGGTTCGAGAATATGCAGACATGATCTTCTATCAATAATCAATATCGGGGTCTGGAAACCCATATTGACTCCCACATATTCATCGATGATCATATCGGATGAACCACGATGCCAGGATTCAATTAATCACATATATATATTCCCTTCGTCACGCGATATTTTACTTGCCCGAGATTCGATCGTTGGCATCGGCATACCTAGTTCAATCTCGTTCACAACAAGTACTTTACTCGTTCCGTAATCCGATATCACTTTGTGATTAACTCCTTAACCACGTGCTTGCAAGCGGTGTTGATATCGATTACCGAGTGGGTCTGAAGTATATCTCTCCGACTTGGGAGGGACAAATCCCATCTCGATACATACAACCCAACGGGTATTTTCCGATCACCTGAGAGACACCTTTATGATCACCCTCTCATAGGATGACGTTTGATGACCTCAAAGCTTTCTTCCGATACCAGGGAGTTGCATTATCTCATGGTCTAAGAAATACAATATTTGACATAAGAAAAAGCTTCGCAAAGATGAACACGATGACACGATCTAATTGCTCTTCTTAATTTGGGTCTGTCCATCATATCATTCTCCCAATGACATGATCTCATTATTAATTGACAACTCATGTATATGGTTAGGAAACCTTAACCATCATTAATCAATGAGCTAGTCCATAGAGGCGTACTAGGAACACGGTGTTGTTCATAAACCACACAAGTATCAAAGTTTCCGCTTAATACAATTCTAGCATGGAATATAAACTTTATCATGAACAAGAATTATAATAATAACATCTTTATTATTGCCTCTAGGGCATAATTCCAACACTCCTCCCATGGCCGCTGCCCCAAAGCTCCATGTCCACATCAACACCATGGTCCTGCCAAGCACCACTGCAAGGAACGACGCCCCCCTAGCCTGTCCTCGTTGGAGATGCCGGCCTCCCCGGTAGTCGTGGTGCTACCGATGGCCGACGGCGCTGCTGCAAGGGGTACGAGGGGCTGCTAGCAACGGCTGATGTTGTTGCTACCTGTACGCCGACGGATTTTTTCTACCGATGATCGGTGTCATCGCTACCAACGGCCAATGGATTTGCTACAATAATACAAATATTTTGCTACAATCGTTCTTTTAATTTTTTTGCTACACGACATCCCCGGTGAGGTCTCCGACGAGGTGTCTAGAAAAGTCTCCGGCGAAGTCAGTTTTTTGCTACATTAGAAGAACTTTTTTGCTACAACCGTTTTGTGGTTTTGCTACAACGGTGTCAACTTTTTGCTACAAGGTCTCCGGCGAGAGTCACCAGCAAGTTTTTTCCGACGATGTCTCCGGCGAAGTCGGTTTTGCTGCATTAGCACAATTTTTTTGCTACATGGTCTCCGGTGAGGTCTCCGGTGAGACGTTCTATTTCTGAAACGAACCATTTTTTTTGCTTCGGAAGCAAAAGTGGGGACATATGTAGCAAACACGGGATGTTTTGCAGCAAATGGACACGTGTTAGCACGAGAAGCAGGACGATGAGAGCTCCCAATCGTCCAGGAAAATGATCTCCATCCCTTGGACGATCGCATCGTCCGGGTCGAGCGAGTCAACCCACGCGGTGTGTAGAGGAAGCGACAAGGCGGGCCCCACCTCATCCTTTTCTTTGTGTCTCTCCCTCCGTCTTCTTTGATTCGGTTCCTCTTCAAGGCAGTTGTTCCCAAATCATCTAGAACCAGATCTCCGGCGGCGCCCCCCCGAGTGGACAACGACGGCCATCCTCCGTGCCCCGCTCGCTCCTCCGGCGTCCTCCTCCCACCGCCGCGTGCTTCCCTCGCGCCTCCTCCGCGACGTCCTCATCTGGCCAGCGCCGCCGCGCTTTGCCACCACCCACGCCCGTAACCGCCCTTGCCTCATCCGTGCCCGCGAGGCTCTCTCGACGGGGAGAGTCACAGAAAGTGGTGGATCTGCTTGGCACAAACGCCATGGCCGCTGCCCCAAAGCTCCATGTCCACCTCAACGCCATGGTCTGGCCAAGCACCGCTGCCGGCTCCCTAGCCTGTCCTGCCAAGCACCGCTGCAAGGAACGACCCCCCCCCCCCCCTAGCCTGTCCTCGTTGGAGATGCCGGCCTCCCCGGTAGTCCTGGTGCTACCGACGGCCGACAGCGCTAGTTCAAGGGGTACGAGGGGCTGCTAGCAACGACTGATGTTGTTGCTACCTATACGCCGACGGATTTTTGCTGCCGACGACCGGTGTCGTCGCTACCGACGGCCAATTGTTTTGCTACAATAGTACAAATATTTCGCTACAATCGTTCTTTTAATTGTTTTTGCTACATGACATCCCCTGTGAGGTCTCCGACGAGGTGTCTAGAAAAGTCTCCAGCGAAGTCAGTTTTTTGCTATATTAGAAGAACTTTGTTGATACAATCGTTTTGTGGTTTTACTACAACAGTGTCAACTTTTTGCTACAAGGTCTCCGGCGAGAGTCACCAACAAGTTTTTTTAGGACGATGTCTCAGGCAAATTCGGTTTTGCTGCATTAGCACAATTTTTTACTGCATGGTCTACAGTGAGGTCTCCGACGAGACGTTCTATTTCTGAAACGAACCGTTTTTTTTGCTTCGAAAGCAAAAGCGGAGACATATGTAGCAAACGCGGGATGTTTTGCAGCAAATAGATACGTGTCAGCACGAGAAGCAGGACGATGAGAGCTCCCAATCGTCCAGGGGACGCCTAGCACTTGCCCAGTTTTAATCAATCTTAGCCACACATTTTAAATCTACACTTTTCCTAAAAAACAACTACTAGCTGTTTTACAATTGAGAAACAGTCACATTTTGAACCGTCGGGCATCTTTTTCATTTCACGAATCTCAGCGCTATGGCCCTTTCCCGTCTCATTTTCCCCTCCGTGTCCTTTTGGGCTGAGTCAACGAAGCCCTTTTCGTTACTTCAGAAGCCTTCTTCATTTTGTCGGGAGAGGAGGTGAAGCTATGGCGGAGAGGTCTGCGGCGACGCCGCAGCCAGCTGGGCCGGTGTCGGAGGGAATGGGGCTTCGCGAGGCGGGTACACCTTCGATGGATAGAGCGATGACGCCGCAGCCGACGCCGGGGATGGAGAGCTACGACAAAGAGATCGGCGATTCACCAGACACCAGCGCCCATGGAAACATCATCGCCTGGCGTTTCTCCCCTTTCTCCCAAGCTTCTTCTCCACCTCCGTCCGCCGCCGCCAGGCTAGCGTGGCAGCGCGCCACCAAGCCACCACAAGACGGCGCTGCCCCGCACCCCAAGCCTGCAGCAGCTCTAGCCCCGGCCCTATGACGCCTATTGTACATCTTCATCAATCCTACCAGTGAGGACGACGATGGCTATTCCTTTCCTCACATCTCCTACTGCACTGACATGTCTTCCTTGTGCTGCTCCTCTTCAACGACCTGAAGGTTCCAATCCAATCGTCCTATCTTAATTTTCTGAAGTTCTTGTGATCTGGTGCTGTGATATGACTTGTTCAATTCAGCTTAAATACTTGTGCTTATTTTGTTGATCTATAAGAACCAGGCCGTAGCCTGCAACCTTGTTCGCATGTCTGTGTGCTTGTTAAATCTGAACTTGTGTGACGCGCACTTAGTGCAGAAACGTGATTACTTTCTTAGTCCTTGTTGTGTATGTGCTTGTCAAGTTTAATGTCTCGCTTGTCCCATATAATTTCTTCTTCGTTCTCCTAAATGTTTGATATTTCATAGATTATCATGTATCATCCATGGGTCTTACTTCGATTCCCATGCTTTTGTTAGTTCTGATAGCTTTTAAGCTTGAAAAAAATGCTTATAGATTATCATTCATAATGTGTAATTCAAATTGAAAATTTAAGTAGCAGTGAATCAGTTTTATTTTCATGCCATAAGTTTCTCATACTAGTATTTTTTTTTTTTGCATAAAAGCTAGTCATGTTGGTACACCCTGAGAGAGAAAGTCAGTGTGCAGTAAAAATAGTAGAAATCATCTATCTGTACAAACATTTTTTTTCCTTTTTGTTTCCTTCCCATCTTCTGATCTGTTGTAGGATCTCCCACAGAATGGTGTCTGAACCCTCTTTTCATGCTATCATTTTTCTGTTCCCTTCTTCTGAGCTCTCGTGTGTGATTATGTGATATTTTCAGTCAGAGTCCCCATGTTCACATCATTGCGTTGAACCTCAACCACCAGCGAGCGGTCGGTTCGCCCCTGTAGTATGTCGTCAAATCTCTCTTGCATTTTCCTGTGTTGTTCCGCTTAGCAATCCCCAAATATGATATTGTTTTTTTAGGATAGTTTACCATGCTAGTTCTAAAAATCGTAATTTGTATGCAACTTCTATGAGTGTGTTAATGCAAGGTACATGAAACTTGAGATTAAACATGAGATGACTATGCAAATATTGTTGTTTAATACCGTGTTCGACCGGATAGGAGGGACACGCGTGCACTCTCCAGCGCGGCGACCCATACGGACCGACGGGTCTGGTGTGATCCATGGATGCACCAAATTTGGGCCACGGTGGCGTCGGCGCGAACAACACCCGGATTGCGCTCACGTCCTTTTTTCTCATATTATTTCTTTAGTCTCTTATTTGCCCAGTCTCTTTAGTCTCTTAGTCTTGTAGCTCTTATTTGTTCAGTCTCATTCCAAGAACTCATTTTCTTAGTTTATCTATTATTTTATTAGTTTATCTCTGCCTCAATCTTATTTGCTCAGTTAGTCTTATCTCAGTCTTACAATTCTTAGTCTCTTAGTGAAATATTTGCTTAGTCATATTTCTTCAGTTTTATTTCATATTTTTAGTCTTATTTGCAGTTAGTCTTATCTTTAGTGTTAAGCATTCTTGAGTTCTTAGTATTTTTTTAAATTTTCATTTTCTATATAATTACTTCATTGTTAAGCTATCAGTTTTATTCCTAATTTTTTGTTTTTTCTTCTATTTATCATTATGTAAGGTTTAGTCTGTTGGTTCAGCTGCTTTTTATCTTAGTTTCTTATTTATTTTTATTTTAGTAACTCAGTTCCTTTAGTGTCTTGGTTTTAGTGTCATTGTGTTGATTGGCTTCAGTTTCATTGTGTAGCTTATTAGATTTAGTTATCATTTTTGTCAAGTGTCGATTGGCTTCCGTTATATTTTCAGTTTCGCCAGTTGTGTATCTTAGTTCTTAGTATCTCTTTCTCAAATTTCTTTCTTCAGTCTTGTCTCGTAATTATTTCTTTTAGCGGTCCTTGTTTTTTCTAGTCTTCAGCTTATTCTTCAGTCTTCATTCTGCCCATAGTTTCTCTTTAGTCTGTTAGTCAATTTCTCTTCCGTTAGTCCCTCAAAATGGAAGCTTTTCCCCTATCTTCAGTCCCTCAAATTCTTGTTCTTCAGTCATCAGTTAATGAAGTAGTCATTTTTCCTTAAGAATTGGATTTCTTTGGTGTTTGCGCATGATATAAATTCATCACTTAATTCTTCTTCTTCAGTCTCTCATTATACTTTCTTCTTGGTTTATTTTCCGGTTCCTTATTACTGAAGCTCTAAATCTCCCTCAAGTGGGAGTCACAGTTTTGTCAGTCCAATAGGGACCTGGAATGGAAGCTCACTATGTTCAGTGAGCGGACGGGAGGACAAGATTCATTACTAGCTGGGATGAGTTCGTTTTGATCTTGTGCCTGGACTAGATTTGATGATGTTTTACATGAATGGTGCACGGTTAGTCAAATATTATTCCACAATTTGTAGGAACACAAATTCATGGTACACATTCAGCATGTCAAGAGCATACCTAGGACTACATATTTTCTTCAATTCCAGGTTTTTCCTCTCAAAGAACATGTTTACCCTCCTTTGGTTCTTAGTCTTATACCATTTTCAGGTTTGAATTTCTCTCTCTCTCTCTTTTCTCTCTCTTGTTTTCTTTTGGGAAGATCCTTGGATATTTTCATCCCCCACCCTAAAGCAGCAGCAGGTTGTTTTGTATTTGGTCACATGGCCAAACTCCCTATTTTTGTAAGTGAGATGGTGGAGGTTGTGCCAGAGCTATTTTTCCCTATAGAAGATGATATGACATCTGTTCTTTGACGCAGTACTTAGTATAGTTGTTGGGATTTTTTGTCAGATGTGTTGTGCGCCTACCTACAGGTAGAGGAGTTTGACCTCAAAAGCATGGGCAGATAAATGAGCCGTTAGAACTCAATGGTGGGCTCATAAATGTGTATGTTTTCATTAACTGGAAACAGACAGTTTTCTCTGCATTTTCATTTATTTTTCAGTATGACAGTTGTCGTCTTCCTATTGGTTTTAAAAACTGTTTGTTTCTCAATTACAAAACAGCTAGCTGTTAAATAGTCACTCCCATAAATCTAAGTATCAAAATTATTTGGATGATGTGGATCAACGTGGTTCCTCGAAACAACCACTTATATTGCTTTTAGTATATAATAGATAGATGGTGAATGTGCATAACTTGCATCTACGCTGCAACTGAGGGATATGCTTGTGTCACGTATTCATGGTGAGCTAGTACATAATTTTCTACTTACATGTATGAACTATGGATATTCTTGTGTCGCATATGCATGCCGCAATTTATATCCCCTTGAGTAGTCATCATCCGGACACAAACATATAAAAACTGAACAACATCTATGGCTCTGCAGTCCGCACCAACCATGAACCTTGCTAACACTTGGCGGACCGTGACAAGCAACTTAGGACGGGCCAATGTGTTATAATAACAAGGAATCATCAGAAAAAAAAACCATATATTAACATACATATATCAGTTATTCACAAAATAGCTTGCATTAAGAAATATGTTCATGTTTTAGTGATCAAAGAGTCACTCTTCTGTACTTCGGGATAGTGAAGGTGCTCCTTATGGGGATTTACATCAACTAAGTTTGAATAGGATTGAAGAAATCAAACAAAACACACCTTATTGGATCTGCCGACGGGCGGTCAGGAGATTGGAGCTGCAACTTCACCAATCACTTGATTTCTTGGCGTTGATGGCTCGGAGAGTAGCGGACATGGTACCTGATTTGGGGTAGAAGAGCAGCTAGCCAGCTTGGAGAATGGGATTGAGATTGGGAAGGAGAACAAGACCTAGCAATTTGAGGAACGGGAGAAGCAGGAAGACATCGCTTCAGCTATTCGGCCTACACAGGATGCGACGTCGCCGATTCTAGACTGGAGCGACTAAATAACTAGTCTGGTTGACCTGCACAAGTGGTTCTTATGGGCCATATACCTGGATATTTTTTTTTGCCATTTTGAAAGACCGGGCCAGGGCCCTGTATGGAATATTGCTTTCCTTTATATATACTGGTGCATCCTGATAGGTCAAAGGTGTCCGATCTTTCGATGAGATGGCGATAATCGATTTGATGGAGTTCGGGCTTGACGATGTCCGATTTAGGCAGCATCATATTCTCATGTATGTGAGGAATAGTTCCAAGAAACGAAAGTACCTGATAGTTAAGTTGTTTGGCACGAGATCTTGTGATGGGTCCTTGTATGTGTGTTGCTGTAGGTACAACGGTTGTATCAATAGTAGGGATGTCCACATCACATCCTTAACAAACTGGATAGCACATTAGCTAGGTGTGAAACTGCATGAACAAGGAAGAACTACCGGAGATCTGAAAGGCCACACATGAGAATTGGAGACATCAGGATAGTAGGAAAAACCATGGCCGTGGAACTTGCATGCCTTCTCGCCCAAAATATTTTATATCCCTTGATACATGCCTTCTAGCGCTGATGCACTGGCCACATGAAAGGTTGCTTCAAACTAATGCTACATGACATGTCCGACAACAAACTGAGAACGCATGGTCTGATGACCCCTCGGGCAGTCGTCATGCGAACACGACACATACATATTTAGCGACATCTCGTACTCAACTCATTGGATCCAGTGGACGTACAACCCCAACATCATAGTTCAAATTCTTACTGACACGAATTAAGGTTCCTATTTATACTTTCGTGCAATTTATCCTAGGGGCTATGCTTGGTATTTACCAAGTTTACAAATCATGGTACTCATGCTTAACTATGTGCACCTTAGTTGGTGCAGAGGCCGGGGAAGTGAAGTCTCTCTCTCTCTCTCTCTCTCTCTCTCTCTCTCTCTCTCTCTCTCTCTCTCTCTCTCTCTCTCTCTCTCTCTCTCTCTCTCTCTCTCTCTCCCGATTTAAACCCGCACATAGCAGCTAGGCCACCGCTTCCCGATCCCAACTCTAGCCACCAATCCACAACCGGCCGGACCTCCTCGCCACGCCGCCTCCCCTTCCTCCTCCACCTCCCGTGTCGTCCGCGCGTGGGCGACTCCGAAGGCGTCAGCCCTAACCTACAAAACTCCCACCGGCGGTTCTCTCCGACTGCTGTCGCGCAGTGTCGGTGGTGGTGGTGGCGGCCACATCATGCCTCCGAAGGCGGTGAGTGTCCCCTGTCCATGCGCCTTGTCGGCCTTCCATCGCACGGGAAGGTCGGGAGTGTGGCGGCACGGACGGTGGGCGACCTGCCGGGAGGCGGTGCTCACCGATACGGGAGGCTCACTGCCTCGCGCCTGGGAGGCGAGGAGGCAGGTGGATTGAACCCGGCTGCAATCCTGTTGCGGTATCATGGCCATGGCGGAGACTATACCACCCCTAGGAGGTGTCGCTACTATTCGGGATCTTGTTGACTCGAGATCGATCTACTAGTTTCAATCGCCGGGAGCCAGCCGACAATGTGGGGACTGCTACATTAACATCAATTAAGGAGGTGGTCCTAGAGGTTCTTTCGCAGGAAGACGAAGATCTTCTTCATTTCTACCCTCATTGTTCTGGCCTGGAGAGGCGAGTTCCGAAAGGCTCCACCGACAAACTCCCATGGATCGTATCATGCATGGATATTGCTGGATCGGAAGGTAATTGTTCATGGTACCCATGATTTTTGTTGGTTGTTTGGTTTCATAGGGAGTGTTCCGAAGCTTTTCTATCTATTACCATCATGTTTCATGTCTTAAACAATCCATGGTGAAGTCAGGTGTGGATAATGTCATGAAAACAGGAGCAGGAGGACCAACGATAGTGATTTGCGTCTTTGTGGCGTTGATGAGCTGGCTGCGTGATCTCTGTCGCGCAACAATAACTGTTTTTGGGGGAAACAACATAGGAGTAGTTCACAATCCTACCTTGCATGGTAAAAATCCAAGGTTTGATATTTATTGGTTGTGCCTGCCAATGGCTTTATTGAAGGCATTCTTTTGTGAGGGAGGACTTTATCCAGGGTGAAAACCTATGATCTTTGATCGGGTGGCGACGGTCCTTATGCACTATTTTCTTTTTGAAGGTGTCCATATTGGAATATTGGACTACTGGTGTTGCTCTGATGGTGTTAGTGTCGTTGCTACAAGGAATCGTTCGCTGTAGCGGGACTTTAGTTTGTAATTCTTCTACCTTTTTATGGGATGTGTGTATCCGTAAGGCCGCTAGGAAATGTGTTGTTGTTGCATAGGCTAGGTATAATTGGTATCTCCGCAATATTAATATATGCTCTTTGTTAATTTAGAGACATCTATGGCTCCACCAACCTTCAACCTTGCGCATGAATAATTCTTTCCCCTTATATATATCGGTCCATCTTTAACAAATAGGATAGCACATTACCTATGTGGGCAACTACATGAACAATGGAGAACAACCGGAGAGAGCTGTAAGGCCATACATGAGAACCGGAGACATCGGGATGGTAGGAAACTGTGGTTGTGGGAACTGCAGGCCTTTACACCAATAATAGTCTGGACATATCCCGTGTTGCATCCCTTCTAGTGTTGATGTATTGGCTGAATGAAAGGTTGTTTCAAGATAATGCTACATAAAATGTCCAACAAGAAAGACAGAATGTATGGTCGTATGACGTGGGCATTGTTGCAACCTGCACGGACAGAGGTTATTCCTTCGTTCCTGGGAAAGCTTGGCACCAATGACTGGTTCGGGGCGACATACAACATGAAAGACAATGGCGGCAGCAATCTCTTGGAGCATATGGTGTGATCCCCAGCATGCTCGGCCAGCACTACACGGTTGCACAGCTGCACTCTCTGAGAATCACCATGTATTATTATGGACGTGGAGGGTGCTTTGGAATAGTCTTGATAGAAATTTCGGCTAAGGTTTTGAAAGATCATTCTTGCAAATTAGCGTATATTTTAGACATGTCCCGCATGCCATAGGTGAGTTGCCTAATGCATATATCAGGCCACCTTCATTGGAGATCCCAGCAAATATTGCAGGAAATCGTCGATTTGACCTATATTTTAAGGTTTTTTATCAAACTATTCTTAGCTATTTAGGATAAAATTCATTTCAATTAATATTAATCACAATATAGGATTGCATTGGAGCTATTGATGGTACATATGTGCAAGCATCTGTTACAAAATATGTGGAACATTATTTTCATTGTAGGAAGGCTTTGCCATTCAAAATCTAGTGGAAGCGGCAAATCTTGACCTCCAGTTCACATATGTGTTGTCTGGTTGGGAGGGGACAACACATGATGCCCTCTATTTAGCGGATGCAATAAAGTGTGAGAAAGTCCTACAAGTACCACAAGGTAAAAAATATTCCTAGATAGAGTTGTCCATATATTGTGCAAACCGTTGTCATATTTTTTTTTCATTTGTTCAGAAAAAATTACCTAGTTGATGCAGGAGCCAAGACAGGTTTTTTTCCACCTTCTTGCCAAACAAGATACCATTTGAATGAGCGGGACTGCAACCCAGTGAAAAATGCATTAGATCTATTCAACCTTAAGCATTCGTCTTTACGGGTGACGGTAGAGCAAGCTTTTCGATCCCTCAAGGGGAGGTTCAAAATATTGGATGATGCCAAACCATTCTTTCCATTTAATATACAAGTTTATATTGTTGTGGTTTGCTGCATTCTTCATAAATATGCACTATCTCAAAGGATTGATAAATTATTATACTAGAGGTGACTTGGACCAACCAACCAATCTAGACACGGAGGCAACAAGCAGGAGACCATAGGGCCATGTTAGACCGTAGGCAACCAATTTCTAACCAAATGTGGGTGGACAGGCATATCTAGTATGAAAATTGAGTGCATTTATGTAATGGCTCAACATACTTTATGATTCTTATGTATTGAAACCATGTGTTTGTAATCTTCATCAAGCTATCTTTACATTAAAGTATGGTTGTACATATTGTACCATTCTTATGAATTGAAAAGATGTTTATGATGCTCTAATTCATTTTCTTGTATCATTTTACTTGTTGGAGAGAACTGTACCATTTGCATGCTTTGAAACCATATTTATGATGCTCTAATTCATTTTCTTGCATCATTTTCATTGTTGTACAGAACTGGACCATTTGCGTTCTTTGAAACCATATTTATGATGCTCTAATTCATTTTTTGTATCATTTTCATGGCTAGACAAAACTGGACCATTTGCATGCTTTGAAACCATGTTTATGATGCTCTAATTCATTTTCTTGTATCATTTTTATGGATGGGAAAAAATGGACACTGTTGAAGTCACTGGTGCAAGTACTACAAGTGGGAGCACTTTAAAGGGTGGGATAGTTGTGTGGACCAGTTCCATATCCACCATGATGCTAGGATTTTTGGACGACTTTGTGGCTAGCGGTGCTAGAAATTCAACTGGATTCAAGAGTATGGATCATAACCAATGTCCTAAGGCTTTGAATGGCCATTTCAAGCTCTCTTTAACCGGAGATAATTGTAGCAACCACCTTAAAAAGTGGAGGACGATCTAGGAGAGGATAGTCCGCTTGAAAATTTTAAGTGGGGCTCTATGGGATGAGGATACAAGCATCACTAAGCTCTCCGATGAACACTAAGCAGGCCATTGCAATGAAAGATTGTTACATGGACACTTGCAAAAAATATTGTGTCTAAGTTATGCTAACCTATTATACATTTAATGTCTAGTCTATGCTACTCACTTGGATATTTTTTTGTAGAATTTCAAAGCTGATGTCCCCCTACTTGAATACCCAAATTGAATACTATCGTGCTATGGAAACATTCTTTGGGTCAACTATAGCAACCGGGAAACATGTCAATTCGGGAATGAACAACTATCTATTGATCTTGAGTAAGTTGAAAGTGAGGTTAACTTGTCTCTAGATATTGGTGAGTCCAAAGCACCACCTACAAAGAAGTTTAATGTTGTGAAAATTGAAGATGATCCTCTGGTGACAACTCTCAAAGACGGGTTTAAAATGATGGCTGATGCTCTTGTGAAGTCTGGTGGAGATGATGATGTTGTATCGGATGGCTTGTGGGATTCTTTGGTGCCAATTCAAGGATATGACGAGGCACATATCACTCATTAATATGGACATCTTATTGACATCCGAAAACAACAAAAGCATTCATGACGATTAGCCTCAACAACAAGTTGGTTTGGGTAAGTAGGTATGTGCAGAAGATTTTTTGAGTGATGTACAATTTGAAGTGATTGTATTTATTATGATATGAATGTTCCATGGTTAGTTGGAATGTAATGTACTTGAACACTGATCTTTTGGATGGCTTGTATGCCTTACCTAGACATGCTTTGGTTGATTGTAATGTAATGCGACTATTTGATGACATGTATGGTTCTATGCATTTAAAATGTTGGTTAAGTTTGATGGCATATTTTTATGATTGTGATTATATATTTGTTGACGTATAGTGTTGAAAATATAAGAAAAATGCTCCTGAAATTTTTATTATGTGCTATTACAAAACAATACACCATATTTTCATATGAGAAGGTAATCTCACCATGCTTATGAAAGAGGTGAGCTAAACCAATATTCAGCCATTCCATTCAATTTTTTGGCCAAACAAACACAAAACAGGACCATTCCATTACACTTTTTTGGTCATAACCAAACACAAGAACAGAACTGACCCATTCTAGTGGACTGAAACCATAACGTTACATTTCAATTTGTTCCCGAACCAAACATACCCTAAGTAACCTATCCATCCAGGGAGAGAGGGCAGACGGGGCAGTCAGAGCGAGCTAACGACAAAGTTGCAGCAACGATGGAGTGAAAGTCACATAGCCATAGCCCATTGCAGATCTTCAGCGAGCAGCAAGGCTACTACTGAGCATCATGATAAATCCAAGGAAGTAGGAAAATGCATGGATATATGTGGGATTCAAAACTGAACTACTCGCAGATAGTAGTAAAAACTAAAGAAAGTAATACATGTAAGATATTAATAATGGACTAGTAAAAATTGGTAAAATTACATGAATGAGAGTACGTAACCAGCAGCCATGGTCGTAAATAAAGGTCACAAAGTAGGTGTGAGCAGTCAGTGGGTAAAAATTCCAAACGGACAAGCACGTCAATCACTAAAAGAAAGAACAAACTGAAAATTGGCTACCTAATGTTGTCATAGAAGAAATTACAGAGAAGGAGGATGAGTGCAAAAATAAAAGCAATCCTAAGGAAGGAATGTTGCTAACGAACAATGGGAGGCCCGAGGCCGAAGGCAAGACGAATGGGGGTAAAGAAATACGTTGCTCACCACGCATATATATGAAAGAGAAGAGAAAACTAGCATTCCACTATTACAAGAGGAAGAGGGTCGAAATTATTACCACCATCATCATGATTATGATGCCGCCAGTAGTTTCAGTCGCATACCATGATTACAATGCCAAGGGGATGCGCTACTCGGATAGTGGTCCGGGTCTATAGGCGAATCAAAGTATCCTAGGCCCGCATGGAGGGAGCCCATGCCGGCACCAGCACCGGAGAAGAACCCAAGGATTTGGGCCGCCTCTTGTACATCAACTCCTAATGGAGGGAAATCAACAACCAATAGGAAATACATCGATGGTAGACTCGGCTCAATGGTTATTCGGTGGCGGGAGTTGATTGCATGGGAAAGAATCAAGGTGGACGAGGGCACAAGGCGGGGGTGGAGGAGATTTGGCAGAGCAATTGGAGCAGAGATGAAAGGAGAAGACCTATTATCATGGAGCAGGTGCTGGTTCATTTTTTTTTTACTTCTAGTGATAACAAAGCTTGTAGAAAGGCTGAACCGCCAGGTCCATATGAGCGTTTCATGGCCCAATTAACCAGTTGCGGCCAAATTCTATCCGTGGAGTTGCAGCCCTTTAACTATGCGCTGGCCCATTAGCTGTGATTGAACAAGGTAAAAATGAAGAGAGCGACGATTCGGCAGTGTTGCTTTAATGTGAATGGTTGGATAAACAGATCGGATGGTACCGAGCTTCAAATTGCTACAGAGGCTCTTAGCTAGATGAGTTTTACTATTTCTTGATGAGCACCATCCTCGGCTCCAACAACCTTCACTCTTGAGCATGAATATGTTTTCCCATTATATATACTGACCCATCTTTCTAGATATTGAACTTTAAAAAAAGGTTATGTGCATTAACCGATGCAGAGGCCGAGGTTATACTCTCTTTTTCGGAAAAAATATACTGACCCATCCTTAACAAATTGAATAGCGCATCACATTGGTGTACAGATCTAAGGCCACGTGAGAATCGGAGACATGGGGATAGCAAGCAAATCGTCATCGTGCCAAGTACTGGCTTTTCAACTCAAAATGGTTTGCACAGCTACTATGATACATACCTCCAGTTCAAGTGCACTGGCCATAGGAAATGTTGCCCCAACCGTACCCTTCGTGGCATGTCCGATTGCATTGTGCGAATATTCGGTCAGATGGCAGCAATGTGAGTTTACGGCACCATCCGTTGCGGCGCATACACAGGGCAGCTGCTCACCGACGGGTGGTAGGGCTTGCTATACAACAGGAATCAAGCAGATTTGTAGAGCGGAGCGGGTGGCAGTTTGTGACCCCTTCCGCTGTAGGACTTTGCTATTGTAGTGTTTCTTTTTCGGAAGCTCATTCGGAATGAACGGATTTAAATATATGAATTATTCCATATTAAATAAAAAAGGAAATAAAATAAAATTATTTTATTTGTTTTTTGGATTTAAGATTATTATTACTTATTCATTATTGTTTACTTAAATAATTGTTTGAAATATAAAACTGAGATGTGTGACATCATGGTCCAAGAGTTAATAGGATTGATATGAAAATATTATCAACAAGGTATGATTTCTTTTTCGGAAGCTCATTCGGAATGAACGAGAAAGTTAAGCGTGCTAGAGCTAGAGTAGTGTTAGGATGGGTGACCTAAGGGAAGTTTGATTTTGAGTGCTATTTGATATAATATTAAACATACAAAGGGTTAAAATATTCTATATGAAATTATCAAGTAAATAATATTCAAAAAAGTTTGAAACAAAATTGTATTTTTATTATTTTGAAAAGGAAGTCTCTTTGCCGTATACTTTTTTCACGAGACACACATTTTGAAAAGGCAGTCTCTTTGCCGTGTACTTTTCGAAGAGACACACAACAAAGACAGCTTCTTTGCCGTGTACTTTTCGAGAAGACACACGGCAAAGAATAGACACCGTCATCTTCGCGGAAACCGTCTGTTGAAGTATATAAGTGGATTGCACTTGCCCTTTCCATCAATTCGGACTTTTGGTTGCGTTGGTTAGTGCATGAAGCTTGACATGGTATCAGAGCCTAAGGTCTCGAGTTCGAGTCCTGGCTTTCGCAATTTATCCTAAAATTGTTGTTGACCCCTCTATGTCCACGTATAGGCCTCTTGAGTCATACGTGAGTTTTGCGTGCCGTCGCTCTCTTCCGGTTGCACGTGCTGACTTCTCCCCGTCACACGTGAGAGGGGGAGTTGAAGTGTATAAGTGGATTGCACTAGCCCTTTCCATCAGTTCGAACTTTTGGTTGCGTTGGTTAGTGCATGAAGCGTCATCTTATTTTATTTTGCTTTGCCTACGCGTAAGACACACTACAAAGTATTTACCGTGTCTTATTTAAAATACACACAGTATAGAGTCTTTGCCGTGTGCCTTTGCCGTATCTTTTGCCCACACGACAAAGATCATGTGTGCTGTAGTGACCGAACGACAAGGAGATACTAAAACCATTCGGATCGGGTACCACAGAATCTATCACGCTAGCAGATACAACAACAATATCGATTACAAAAGACAAGTGTTCTTGTACACTGTAGACGTACGTCCACTAGTGGAAACAAGGCCTTTGGTTGAGGTCGAAAATGGGCTTTAACACCAGTTCTTCTACAAACCGATGTTAAAGGGGGCGCCCGTACCAGCATGGTCCATAGAGCAAAAAGGAGCACCCTCTTTAACACCGTTTCGAGCCACGAACTAGTGTTAAAGGTCCTGCACCAGTGGCCCGCGCAGCCCCCCCTTTAACACCGGTTCGTGGCTTGAACCGGTGTTAAAGGGGATGCACCTATATAACACACCGCAGCCCACACCCCTCTCTCTCATTTTTTCACTCTCTCATTTTGGAGCATAGCAAGAGGGTGAGAGGTGTGCTAGTTTGTGTTTTTTCCTATGTACAAGAGGTGTTCGGTGAAATGCCCGAGAGCTCGAAATAAGTTTTCTCGTTGCTCGCTCTTTCCTTCTCGGTCGAGGTCGGCAACTTTATCCTTTCATGTGTCATTGATGTACTATATAAATGGTCATCTCCCCTATTAATTTTTGATATACTATATATTAATGCAGATGAACCCGCAATGGATGTACGATGACCGACGCACTTCCGAGTACATTACGGGCCTCCAAAATTTCATCGTTGTGGCTAATGCAAACCGTGGTCACAATGGTTTTATGTGTTGTCCGTGTGTTCACTTTCAGAACAAGATAGACTACTCAAATACCAGAACCATTCACGCCCACCTTCTTCAATCCGGTTTCATGCCCAGCTATAATTGTTGGACCAAGCACGGAGAAAAAGGGGTTGTGATGGAAGACAACGAAGAAGAAGAGGATGATGACAACTATCATAAGAAGAAGAGAAAAACGAAGTACACAACATTATTTTATTACCATCAGTTGTGTTGAGTTTTATTCTTATATATATTGACTCATTCTTCATATATGTTTAGATCGAACGGATGCGGGACCAACTCCTACCATTTGACCGTATACGAGCCATTCAAGAGGAATTGGCGGGGTTCATACTTGATGAGGTCGTCACGCCTGGCGGAGAACTCTTTAGATATCCACCAAAATGAACGTGTACGGTGATGTTATATTGTATATATGCTTGAACGTGTTTGTCTTCTACTTGATGCTTCAACGTGTACGGAGAATACCACAATGACGATGTTTGTGTATAATAATAGTTGCTTAATTATTCATGTACTCGTATGTACGCTATGTGTATACCTCTTCCGATCGATTCCCCCTCCCCCCACTCCCCGTCCCGGTTCTACAACCGCTGTTAGAGGGCCTTACGAACCAGTGTTAGAGGCCACCGTGTGCACTAGTGGCCGCTAGGCTAAAAAGCATACGAATGCAAGGCACCAAGAGTGGGCCACGTGCAATTATTGTGGATGTCGTAATCTTGCATACGGTAGATTTTCCAAACAGTGGGGTAACACACATAAGGGTTTAATAGTGCTTAGAGATAGTTTTGAAATCATCGGGATCAGCGGATGAAATAGAAGAGATAACCGGAAATGCTTCGTGTTGATCCGAAAGTTGTTTTGCATAATACTCCATATCTAATATTAATTAATGGAACTAATATAAAAATATATTTTAAATTTATGGCCAGGACCCAGTGCTGCCGGCGATGTCGGCCAGGACCCAGGCACGCGCCACCACATTGTCCGCCATTCAATGTTGCAGTTCTTTGGTGGGGGACCATCGCCGTCATAGGCTTCAAGGTGTGGCTGCCGTTACTCCACAAAGAACGTGTCCCACCCTTCGTCGTTGTCCGGATCCTAGGCTTGATCGTTCCGCTCCTCCGTCGTTACGGCGCCGCGGTAGTGCCGGCAGACCTCCGCCACGAACGCCTGACCAACGGGAATCGGCGGGACGCACATGCCACCGGCGCTAATGAACCCGTGCATGAGACAGCGCATATCCGGTGGCACTAGGTAGCCTTCTTCCCACATCGCCCGAGCCCCGGATGCGGGCACCAAGTGCCGCAAGGAACCTCTCACGGTGGGCGGAACCATTTCCGTGGTACCTCTCTCCATGGCCGACGCTTGGTAGTTGGGCTAAACGGGAAGGAGGCGGAGTGGAGGCGATCAGGAGGGAATGCGGTGAATAAGTGGAGGTAGAAGGGGCTTTAACAGCCGATGGCTATTGAATGCGGTTGGGCGTGGCAGGCGAAGGGGCGTGGAGATGGGACGTATCGGCTGCTCGCCTGCAAAGACTAATTGCCGAGCAGTGGCATCACTAGGCACGATAGGCGAGGAGGAAGACGGACCGAATTCATCGGCCGACGCTGATAGGGGTGGCCCGCGACGACCAGCCTTTCCGCGCACCTTCTTCTCCCACTCCTATCCGCCAGAAACACGTCATACGGTGCCCTCGCTACCACCCCTGTGGATAACGAAATGGGTCACGCCGGCGGCAAATAAAATTTGGAGGTGGGCTGGTCGTGAATTCGACCGCCGACACTCCTGATAGCCCTTTAGGGGGGCTTTAGGGCCTCCAAGTGGATATGCTCTTATTGAACACGAATTGACACGAAAACATAAAGTGGTACCAAAGTAAGAATTTATTTGCCGAGGAATTCATTCACCAGCAAATATCGGCTGTCAAGGAGGAATTCATTCGCTGGAGCTTGGCTAGAAGCGGTGCTAGCGGTGCATTTTTTCTGAGACTAGTTTAGTAGGTTAGTAAATTGGTGTTGGAGACATGAAAGATCTCATTTATTAGAATCTTTTTTATGTGTGATATTATGATAACATAAATATGTTACCACATCTCTCTGTATTTTCATTTATTTCCATGCCATGTTTTCGATATGTGAAGTAGCATCGCATGAACATGCATGTTACTAATTAAGTTACTCTCTATGTATATGACTAGTCTTAGACGTTCATCATTTGATATAATAAATAATGAACTCTGGAAGGATCTACCAACCATCACCTTGTGTGATAATGAATGGCCCTACACAAGTTTGTCTATTTATATATATATAGCACAACCTATAGGTGACAACTAGATCAAACAAGGAGAAGAACCAGAGAGATGCAAGGACACATGAGAATTGGAGACATCGGGATGGTAGCAAATCATCGGTGTAGGAACCGCTGGTCTTACAGTCCGAAAATTAGCAGACATACACAGTGATACATGCCTCGTACCGGCAACGGATTATTACCAATAATAAACGATGCGTCAAGTAGATACATTGAGGCAAACACTATGCAAACTGACGCTGCAACGCTTCCCAGTTCCACTAAATCTGAATTTGCAAACGGACCTGGCGAGACACCTACTTTTCTAGATCTCTCGCAGGATATTCCCCCCGGTAATTGTAATCAGGGTAAGTGACGTAGTTGGAGCGAGATGTTCTTAGAAAATATTGACGTAGTTGAAGCGCTACATCGGGCGTGTTTACGACCTTGCAAGTCACAAATATAGAAGTACTGAAGAAAAACATTTTTGTTCATGTGCACATCGTTCTGGCATTTCGAAGAGTAGATTTTTGTTTTCTTTGCCTCCATTGCAGCGACCGAAACCCTCTGTGGTAAGGTTGCATAGCCATCGCAGCAGCAACACGCTGACCACTGACATTGGCGGGTACCTGGGAACGAGATCCTCTCACATATTATTAGACCGAAGTACTGCAGAGGGACATCGATCTGTTTCGTTCGTTCATTCCCCATCCGATGGAACCACATCAAACGCAAGGAAACACAGCACGATGCCGGCCCAAGGCCCAGTCCAACGAACTCGAGAAATAAAACCGTGCGCTCCAGCTCAGAAATATGGCAGGACAACCGAGAAACGGCACGAGAGACGAGGACTTGAGAAACGGAGAGTGAAGGAGATCGCCATAACCTGACGAGGGCGCGCTACTCAGCGATGTGCTGATGTGATCGTTAATCTCAGGTGAATTTCCATACCTGCCTTTCTCCGTTTCTGTCCATGGACTGAAATAGATGGATTTTCCCAAGGTAGATGCAAGCAGAATATGAAAGAACTTAAAACTGCTCTTAATCGGTGAAAAAGTTCGACTTAGACCAAAAATAAAAGTTGTAGTACACGGTCACATCTTTCCCATGGTATATCATTTGCAGGATTTGGATCAGCATACTAAGAGTTCTAGACCAAACAAGATTCTGTCCTAGGTAGATGCAACCACATTCGGGAACATGAAAAAACTTAAAACTGCTCTTAATCGGTGCACAATTTCGACTTAGATCCTAAACAAAACTTGTAGTACATGGTCACACCTTTTCAGCGTTACCTTACTTGCACTATTTGGATCAGCGTAGTGAGAGTTCTAGCCAACAAGATTATGTCCATCTTTTAATGGACATTGTCAGCTGTATTGAAGGTTAATTTTGTCAGATGTACATTGTGGAAGCTCTTGTGCATAGTCCATGGAATAAGAAACTGAGATTGCAGAAGAATTAACACATCGCACCATGATTCTGATTCCAATCGGTAATTACCATATCCCACACTTTGGAATGAGATAACTATGTACTGCTGTTGGTTCCAGTATTTTCTCCGCATCTACAATACTCCCAAACTTATTTTTCTTTACACTGCAGAGTTTTTCTACCTAGTTTGGTATCTTATATTGGCATGGAATTTAAAAATTCAGATGAAGCTTGGGCTTTTTGGCTGAGCTACAGTGGGCAGAAAGGCTTTGAGTTGAGGAAACGGTACACAAACAAAAGACCATCGGATGGAAAGATTACATCATGCAAATTTGTTTGTGCAAATGAGGGTCTTCGATCGCAGGACAAAAGAGATCATTTTACAAAGTTTCCTCGAGCTGAAACTAGAATCGATTGTCAAGTCCACATGAATGTTAAAATGGACCGAAAGAAGGAAATACTCAAAATATCTGAGCTCGTTTTCGAACACAGGCACATACTGCACCTACCAGAAACTTTACACTTAATGGTGTCACAAAGGAAAATTTTAGAGATACAAGCTTGTGAAATTGAAATGGCAGATGATGCAGGTATTCGTCCGAAATCTTCACATGAGTTAGCTGGTCGCCAAGTTGGTGGAACACGCAATATTTGCTATACCCTCTGTGATCACAAGAATTATTTGAGTACCAAGCGCCAACGAGAAATGGCATATGGCCAAGCAGGTAGCATTCTCAAGTATTTTCAAGACAAGATTGCTTGAAAACCGTCATTCCAATATGCATTGCAAATGGATTGTGAAGAACAAATAGCAAACATATTTTGTGCTGATGCTAAAATGATCATGGACTATGCACATTTTGGTGATGTTGTTAGTTTTGACACTACTTTTGGAACTAACAAGGAGAGCATGCCCTTTGGTGTTTTTGTCGGATTCAATCACTTTAGAGAAACTGTTGTTTTTGGTGCTGCTCTCATGTATGATGAAACATTCGCATCCTTCAAGTGGTTGTTTGAGGCCTTTCTAAATGCTCATAAAGGAAAGGGACCTAAAACATTCTATACGGGTCAAGATGCTGCAATGGGAAAGGCCGTTGGAGAAGTATTTGCGGAAGAATGGGATGGATTATGCACCTTTCACATTATGCAAAATTCTCTCAAACATCTACGTGAAGAGAAAGATGAAGAGAAGAAAAAGGAGAAGAAGAAAATTAAGAAGAAAGAGAAGAATGAAGAGAAGGAAAACGAGGACAGTGAAGAAACAGGTACTCCATCAGATTTTAGCGCGTGCATTTTTGAGTATGAAGACATACCAGAATTTGAACAAGTTTGACCTCATGAGGAAAAAAGTGAGCAAGCAAACTTGGTTAGATAGTATATATAAGTTGAAAGAAAAATGGGCTGAATGTTATATGGAGGATGTCTTCACATTAGGAATGAGAAGTACACAATTGAGTGAGAGTTTGAACAATGACTTGAAAATACATTTCAAATCTGATTTTGATATCATTCGGTTCTTTAAGCATTCTGAAAGGGTGGTGCAAGGAAAAAGGAATAACGAACTGAATTTAGAATTTGAATCAAGAAAAAAGTTACCTAAGTTATGTATGAGGAGACCACCACCTATGTTTGTGCCGGCCAACAAATTGTATACACCTCGTATGTTTGAAGCTTTCCAAGGTGAATATGATCATTGTCAGCTTGCACCGAGACATTGGATGGTTGTGATGAATATCTAGTAGGATATTTTACCTTTGAGGAGGAGTATAAAGTTATTGGTGATCCTTCAAAACAAATAGTTGTGTGCAACTGCAAGCAATTTGATAGAATTGGAATATTATGTGTCCATGCTCTTAAAGTGTACTTGATTTAATGAATATCAGGTCACTACCACCACATTATGTGTTGAAGAGATGGACAAGGGAAGCATAGAGTGGTACTGTACAAGACAAAGATGGAAGAAATATAATTGAAAATCCAAATATGGATGCCATGCTTACCTAAATATATATGTCCCATAAATTTCATAATTTGGCGGATCGAGCATCCAACTTTCCAGAATGTGTGGGCTTGGTATAGCACACTTGACATCCTTGGTAAGCAAATTGAAGATAAAATCAATGCATGTACAAGCACACCTCGGTCTCCATGTATGATTCCCACATATGCTAGTCCACCAAATGATTTGTCGACGAATGCATGCCTAAAGAAAAAGGAGGTTGAAACAAAAACTTCAAAACAACAAAGAACTTGGCTCGATAAGAAGCACAAGATTAGAAAAACGAGACAAACCAACACTACATCACAGTTCAGGGAAGAGGTATGTTGCTAACCAAAAAATATGTTTTGAATGTATCATTATGTTTATGAATTCTCACAAACCTCCAGTTTTATTTATTACAAGACACAAGAGGGGGGAGTGGTAGTGTGCAAGCACATGCACAAGTACAGGTTGCAAATGATAGTATCAAAGAGAAGGAATTTGAAGTAGACGAGACCAATGTTAGCTTCACTGAACTAGTAACGGTAATCTAGTTCATATATCTGAATTTACAAATCTAGACATCATAGTTGTTTAAGAAATCTTATCTCTTCATTTAATTTACAGGGACCAATCACAGATGACTTGTTTATTGGGTTTTGGTGAAATATCTTTGTTTTTGGATGGCATTCAGTTTATATTTGTTCTAAACAATAGTTGTCATTGTTTAGTTCTAGGTGCCATCCAGTTTACTTTTGTTATGGCAATAGCTGTCATTTAGTTCAGTTCAAGTTCAGGTGTGGATGCCATTTAGTTCACTTTTTTGTTATGGGGAATAGTTGCTATTTAGTGAAATGTACTCCTGTTAGTTGTCATTTACTTCTTTCTGAATCATCAGTTAAATGTGCTCCTATTCAAATCAATTTGGATCAACCAGATAATCAGTTCAGTTCAGATTTGTGCATATTTTCTCCTCTCCAATTTGAACATGCACCATGTTTATTTCATTAATCGTTGAACACTCATTTGTTCATAACAATCCAGCAAACATAGGCAAAGATATTTTCTTTGCAATTTTCAGTTCTACAGGAGCACATGTAGCAACCAGAGTTCTTATTCACACAGCAGCAAATCTAAAGACGGCAGCTAAGGCAACCAAGAATGACTGCGGCGACCAGGATGGCCCCACTCCTACTCTTCCGCTTGGAGGACATGGTCGGCACGTACCAGGGAAGCCGCATCGCCGAGGTCGAGCACGGCGACCGAGCCTGACATGAGATCCTGCTCCTCCTCTTGGCGACCAAGGCGCGCGGCGGCGGTAGCGCCGCCGGAGGCCACGATGGGGGTGGAGGGAACGGACGCGGTGCTGGCAGAGGCGACACAGGTGGAGCTGGGCGTGCCGACGAGCGGACGGCGACGGTGGCGAGTGAGGTGAATATCACTGCTCAACGGATTAGGCTATGTTTGGTAGCAAAGTATTTTTGAAATATTTCAACAATACTATAGTTTCTTAAAATACCACAGTTTTAAATACTTTGAGCTGTTTGGATATAACTAAAAACTGTAGTATTAATACTTCAAATTATCTCAAAACGTGCTATTTTTTAAGTATTGAAAAAACAACTCCATACCTCTTTTTTCCAAAACTGAAGTATTGCTAGCCCCCATGCACTTAGATACTATATAGTTTTGGAATACTACGGTTTCAAGAAAACTTCATTGCCAAATTAGGCCTTACTCTCCCAAAAATACAACTGAATCAAGGTGCATGTATTCTTGAAGTTTCAACAGAGCTAAATCTGTCTGTGTTTTGATTTGGATGGAAAACCGGCAATGCCTCAACAAATTATGCTTGCATCAATCTGTCATGCTGCTCTTGAAGTTTTATTCCTGTGTATAATAAACTTTTCAGGCTGTGTGAACGAACGAGCTGATCTGCCGCTTGACCGTTGTTTTGCTGTTTGGTGGGTTTTAGTGGCTGACCACGGAATTAGCAGGAATTAAGCTGGAAAAATCCTACTTCCGTTTGTTTGGTGGGTTTTAGTGTCTGACCACGGAATTAGACGGGAATTAAGCTGGCAAAATCCAACTCCCGTTTTTCTCATGGTTACATATAGCTTCACTTACCAACAAGTTGAGAGCCAATATATCAGCACTCTTGGGTCGGCCTTCATGACGTGAACAAGTACATAATGAACACCCTCCACGACTCCACCAACCTTCACCCATGAGCACGAATAATGCTTTCCGCTTATATATGCTGGACCATCTTTAACAAATTGGATATCACACCAGATAGGCAACAACTACATGAACATAATAGAAGAACCGAAGAGGCATGAGAATCGGAGACATCGGGATTGTAGCAAATCGTTGTTGTGGAGACTCCTGGCCTGTCTGTTGTGAAACTTCTGTGCAGATCCTGTGAAACGTGTCTTGTGGTGCTAATGAACTGGCATTATGAGTGGCTGCCTAAAACTGATCCTTGAGGAAATGTCCGATAAGACATGGTCGGACGGCGTAGACTTTCCTGGAAGTGGCTTTTTACCACTAACGTAGAAGCTGTGCCTACCTTGGGTAGCTGCTCACCCACTTGTGGACTGCCATTTCTCCTCCAACCCCATCCACCAAAAAGAATCTGGTTGGTTGTCCTGTCCTACAAAGAAACAATTGTTCACGACTTGAAGATTCATATAAGAGACCACTCATCATGACTTAAAAATGCGAGATTCTATCACATGTGTATACTTAATGTTTATTCAAGAGCATATGTTCTCCAAATAATGCCCGGCAAACACGCACATGCATGATTCCTTGATGCATATATATACAGTGTGTATTTCCTGGCCATCATTTTTTTATGTCCGTTTCTATAGTAGAAACATCCACATCAGCTAAAAAAAATTACGATCTACATTTTTCTAAAGATAACCGCATACATAGATACATAGAGAAATTAGACTCTCAATTTTGTAGTTCCGAGGAAATTGTAATGCGGGGTACCCGAGTAGTATGACCAGGACTTTGGGTTCGGAGGCATTTGGATTTTGAATGAAGATTCAGCAGTGTCACGGCCCCTCTGATATCAGAGAACCTGACTAGTGAGGATGTCAATTATTGAGATTATGAAGATGCGGCTCATGGTGAACCAGAGGACAAATAGGAAGACGCCATGCCATGGCTTTCCCAAGATCAACGTCCAACCATGTTACATGGCATGCCTGAATTGTTCAGGAACTTTGGCCCATTGAAGCGCAAAGGACGGCTCGGATCGCTTGATATCCCTTCGTAATTAGTATATATACACGTATATTTAACCCTGTTCAGAACCCCGTATATCTCAATCAAATAATACGTTTTTCTAGCTGTACTTGTAGTAGTACGAGTTCTACGCAACTCTCTAGGCCTCCCATACCATTTTCATTTTAGATTAAACGACATCGTGAATCAAAACTCCACAAGATTTTGCTGAAAGTTGAGATTGTACCTATAAATATGAATCAGGAAGGGGGTATAAATGATGAAGAAAAATGTAGATAAGGGATAAAATATTAATGAAAGAATATCACATCAACATGCAAGACGATGGCATATTTGACCTATCTTCTGTCAAAATTTATCATTTAAGCCATCACTACGCAGAAACAAAACAAACATCAGGAGGGAGGGCGGTGGAAGGGAGTTTCACCCAGATGATGATCCTTTTGATTTAACATTTATATATAAATACCAAACTGCATGCATGTACTTCTTTGTAGCTCATCATATTTTTCAATATCTGACAGATGAATATAATTTATTTGTATGATCCATGTTTATGTAGCATATGTATATTAAGATTAGGAGATTCGGGTGAAATTATTCATCTATTTTCCACACATGGAGCTATCGGTTAAACTACTAATGTAGAGAGTGATGACCATTCTACATAGGTTTTTGAACCCAGAAATTTCGGACCAATGCCCCCACTAGAGCTTATCACTCGAAGATGGCTTTAGATGGGCTAAAAAACTTTCAAACATGATTTTGCATAAGTACTCGGTGCCCCCCTAACGTATGGAACTGAAAACATAAGGATAGCCAGGATTCACTACAGGAATGGCGTTGTGTGCCGACGGCAGGGAGCTACGCCGACGGCCAAAGGTCGGGGCCGTCGGCGTAGCACCGGGCCAGGCCAGCCCAGCTTCCGAGCCCTCGGCGTACCGCAGCCGTCGGCGTAGCGGCACGTACGCCGAGGGTGACCGTCGGCGTAATCTTAGCCCTCAGCGTAAGGGGTGGCCGTGTGGCACTAGTCAGGCCAGGCCGGGACATGCCCTAACGGCGTCAGCATTACGCCGAGAGCCGCTGTCGGCATAGGCTACGCCGACGGTCACCCTCGGCGTACGTCCTGCCTACGCCGACGGTCACCCTCGGCGTACCTATGCATTTTTTTTCCTTACCAAATTATTTGTATTTATTTATTAGTATTAATTATTTAGGTTCTATTTTATCAATTGGATGGATTCGTAGCCTCCGAATAATAGTCTTCACGCCCACATAAAATGTCGAATCTTCTCACAAGTTGAGAAATTTGCATGTTTGTGTGTTATTATCACATGTGCATGAAATTTATATTTCACAAATTTTTGACATGGTTTGACCCAACTTGTGAGCCAACGTGTGAGCCAACATGGTTTGACATCACCCTATGACCTAAACAAACACAAAACAAGAGAGAGCTACGCCGGGCTACCCCTGTCAGAGGAACGTCTAGGGGGGTAGACGATCCGAGTGTGCACAGAGATCAGGATTTCGCCGGAGGAAGACCACGAGAACATCGGAATGAGATGAAAACTTGCATGTGCCCCTAGCATATATGTGTGTGTGGGTGTGGTTAGAGGTTGGTATATATAGATGCTTGCATGTGTCCCACCTCGCATGCATGCGCTCTAACCTAGAGGCGAAGGTTCCGGGCCCGTATCAGGGTGGAATCTCCCCGTCGAGGTGAAACCGGGTAGGATAGTGCCCCAACTTGTGAACCAACATGGTTTGACATCACCCTATGACCTAAACAAACACAAAACAAGAGAGAGCTACGCCGGGCTACCCCTGTCAGAGGAACGTCTAGGGGGGTAGACGATCCGAGTGTGCACAGAGATCAGGGTTTCGCCGGAGGAAGACCACGAGAACATCGGAATGAGATGAAAACTTGCATGTGCCCCTAGCATATATGTGTGTGGGTGTGGTTAGAGGTTGGTATATACAGGTGCTTGCATGTGTCCCCCCTCGCATGCATGCGCTCTAACCTAGAGGCGAAGGTTCCGGGCCCGTATGAGGGTGGAATCTCCCCGTCGAGGTGAAACCGGGTAGGATAGTGCCCCAACTTGTGAGCCAACATGGTTTGACATCACCCTATGACCTAAACAAACACAAAACAAGAGAGAGCTACGCCGGGCTACCCCTGTCAGAGGAACGTCTAGGGGGGTAGACGATCCGAGTGTGCACAGAGATCAGGGTTTTGCCGGAGGAAGACCACGAGAACATCGGAATGAGATGAAAACTTGCATGTGCCCCTAGCATATATGTGTGTGGGTGTGGTTAGAGGTTGGTATATATAGGTGCTTGCATGTGTCCCCCCTCGCATGCATGCGCTCTAACCTAGAGGCGAAGGTTCCGGGCCCGTATGAGGGTGGAATCTCCCCGTCGAGGTGAAACCGGGTAGGATAGTGCCCCAACTTGTGAGCCAACATGGTTTGACATCACCCTATGACCTAAACAAACACAAAACAAGAGAGAGCTACGCCGGGCTACCCCTGTCAGAGGAACGTCTAGGGGGGTAGACGATCCGAGTGTGCACAGAGATCAGGGTTTCGCCGGAGGAAGACCACGAGAACATCGGAATGAGATGAAAACTTGCATGTGCCCCTAGCATATATGTGTGTGTGGGTGTGGTTAGAGGTTGGTATATATGGGTGCTTGCATGTGTCCCCCCTCGCATGCATGCGCTCTAACCTAGAGGCGAAGGTTCCGGGCCCGTATCAGGGTGGAATCTCCCCGTCGAGGTGAAACCGGGTAGGATAGTGCCCCAACTTGTGAACCAACATGGTTTGACATCACCCTATGACCTAAACAAACACAAAACAAGAGAGAGCTACGCCGGGCTACCCCTGTCAGAGGAACGTCTAGGGGGGTAGACGATCCGAGTGTGCACAGAGATCAGGGTTTCGCCGGAGGAAGACCACGAGAACATCGGAATGAGATGAAAACTTGCATGTGCCCCTAGCATATATGTGTGTGGGTGTGGTTAGAGGTTGGTATATACAGGTGCTTGCATGTGTCCCCCCTCGCATGCATGCGCTCTAACCTAGAGGCGAAGGTTCCGGGCCCGTATGAGGGTGGAATCTCCCCGTCGAGGTGAAACCGGGTAGGATAGTGCCCCAACTTGTGAGCCAACATGGTTTGACATCACCCTATGACCTAAACAAACACAAAACAAGAGAGAGCTACGCCGGGCTACCCCTGTCAGAGGAACGTCTAGGGGGGTAGACGATCCGAGTGTGCACAGAGATCAGGGTTTTGCCGGAGGAAGACCACGAGAACATCGGAATGAGATGAAAACTTGCATGTGCCCCTAGCATATATGTGTGTGGGTGTGGTTAGAGGTTGGTATATATAGGTGCTTGCATGTGTCCCCCCTCGCATGCATGCGCTCTAACCTAGAGGCGAAGGTTCCGGGCCCGTATGAGGGTGGAATCTCCCCGTCGAGGTGAAACCGGGTAGGATAGTGCCCCAACTTGTGAGCCAACATGGTTTGACATCACCCTATGACCTAAACAAACACAAAACAAGAGAGAGCTACGCCGGGCTACCCCTGTCAGAGGAACGTCTAGGGGGGTAGACGATCCGAGTGTGCACAGAGATCAGGGTTTCGCCGGAGGAAGACCACGAGAACATCGGAATGAGATGAAAACTTGCATGTGCCCCTAGCATATATGTGTGTGTGGGTGTGGTTAGAGGTTGGTATATATGGGTGCTTGCATGTGTCCCCCCTCGCATGCATGCGCTCTAACCTAGAGGCGAAGGTTCCGGGCCCGTATAAGGGTGGAATCTCCCCGTCGAGGTGAAACCGGGTAGGATAGTGCCCCAACTTGTGAACCAACATGGTTTGACATCACCCTATGACCTAAACAAACACAAAACAAGAGAGAGAGCTACGCCGGGCTACCCCTGTCAGAGGAACGTCTAGGGGGGTAGACGATCCGAGTGTGCACAGAGATCAGGGTTTCGCCGGAGGAAGACCACGAGAACATCGGAATGAGATGAAAACTTGCATGTGCCCCTAGCATATATGTGTGTGGGTGTGGTTAGAGGTTGGTATATATAGGTGCTTGCATGTGTCCCCCCTCGCATGCATGCGCTCTAACCTAGAGGCGAAGGTTCCGGGCCCGTATGAGGGTGGAATCTCCCCATCGAGGTGAAACCGGGTAAGATAGTGCCCCAACTTGTGAGCCAACATGGTTTGACATCACCCTATGACCTAAACAAACACAAAACAAGAGAGAGCTACGCCGGGCTACCCCTGTCAGAGGAACGTCTAGGGGGGTAGACGATCCGAGTGTGCACAGAGATCAGGGTTTCGCCGGAGGAAGACCACGAGAACATCGGAATGAGATGAAAACTTGCATGTGCCCCTAGCATATATGTGTGTGTGGGTGTGGTTAGAGGTTGGTATATATAGGTGCTTGCATGTGTCCCACCTCGCATGCATGCGCTCTAACCTAGAGGCGAAGGTTCCGGGCCCGTATCAGGGTGGAATCTCCCCGTCGAGGTGAAACCGGGTAGGATAGTGCCCCAACTTGTGAACCAACATGGTTTGACATCACCCTATGACCTAAACAAACACAAAACAAGAGAGAGCTACGCCGGGCTACCCCTGTCAGAGGAACGTCTAGGGGGGTAGACGATCCGAGTGTGCACAGAGATCAGGGTTTCGCCGGAGGAAGACCACGAGAACATCGGAATGAGATGAAAACTTGCATGTGCCCCTAGCATATATGTGTGTGGGTGTGGTTAGAGGTTGGTATATACAGGTGCTTGCATGTGTCCCCCCTCGCATGCATGCGCTCTAACCTAGAGGCGAAGGTTCCGGGCCCGTATGAGGGTGGAATCTCCCCGTCGAGGTGAAACCGGGTAGGATAGTGCCCCAACTTGTGAGCCAACATGGTTTGACATCACCCTATGACCTAAACAAACACAAAACAAGAGAGAGCTACGCCGGGCTACCCCTGTCAGAGGAACGTCTAGGGGGGTAGACGATCCGAGTGTGCACAGAGATCAGGGTTTCGCCGGAGGAAGACCACGAGAACATCGGAATGAGATGAAAACTTGCATGTGCCCCTAGAATATATGTGTGTGGGTGTGGTTAGAGGTTGGTATATATAGGTGCTTGCATGTGTCCCCCCTCGCATGCATGCGCTCTAACCTAGAGGCGAAGGTTCCGGGCCCGTATGAGGGTGGAATCTCCCCGTCGAGGTGAAACCGGGTAGGATAGTGCCCCAACTTGTGAGCCAACATGGTTTGACATCACCCTATGACCTAAACAAACACAAAACAAGAGAGAGCTACGCCGGGCTACCCCTGTCAGAGGAACGTCTAGGGGGGTAGACGATCCGAGTGTGCACAGAGATCAGGGTTTCGCCGGAGGAAGACCACGAGAACATCGGAATGAGATGAAAACTTGCATGTGCCCCTAGCATATATGTGTGTGTGGGTGTGGTTAGAGGTTGGTATATATAGGTGCTTGCATGTGTCCCCCCTCGCATGCATGCGCTCTAACCTAGAGGCGAAGGTTCCGGGCCCGTATAAGGGTGGAATCTCCCCGTCGAGGTGAAACCGGGTAGGATAGTGCCCCAACTTGTGAACCAACATGGTTTGACATCACCCTATGACCTAAACAAACACAAAACAAGAGAGAGAGCTACGCCGGGCTACCCCTGTCAGAGGAACGTCTAGGGGGGTAGACGATCCGAGTGTGCACAGAGATCAGGGTTTCGCCGGAGGAAGACCACGAGAACATCGGAATGAGATGAAAACTTGCATGTGCCCCTAGCATATATGTGTGTGGGTGTGGTTAGAGGTTGGTATATATAGGTGCTTGCATGTGTCCCCCCTCGCATGCATGCGCTCTAACCTAGAGGCGAAGGTTCCGGGCCCGTATGAGGGTGGAATCTCCCCGTCGAGGTGAAACCGGGTAGGATAGTGCCCCAACTTGTGAACCAACATGGTTTGACATCACCCTATGACCTAAACAAACACAAAACAAGAGAGAGCTACGCCGGGCTACCCCTGTCAGAGGAACGTCTAGGGGGGTAGACGATCCGAGTGTGCACAGAGATCAGGGTTTCGCCGGAGGAAGACCACGAGAACATCGGAATGAGATGAAAACTTGCATGTGCCCCTAGCATATATGTGTGTGGGTGTGGTTAGAGGTTGGTATATATAGGTGCTTGCATGTGTCCCCCCTCGCATGCATGCGCTCTAACCTAGAGGCGAAGGTTCCGGGCCCGTATGAGGGTGGAATCTCTCCGTCGAGGTGAAACCGGGTAGGATAGTGCCCCAACTTGTGAACCAACATGGTTTGACATCACCCTATGACCTAAACAAACACAAAACAAGAGAGAGCTACGCCGGGCTACCCCTGTCAAAGGAACGTCTAGGGGGGTAGACGATCCGAGTGTGCACAGAGATCAGGGTTTCGCCGGAGGAAGACCACGAGAACATCGGAATGAGATGAAAACTTGCATGTGCCCCTAGCATATATGTGTGTGTGTGGGTGTGGTTAGAGGTTGGTATATATAGGTGCTTGCATGTGTCCCCCCTCACATGCATGCGCTCTAACCTAGGATGACCCCATTCAAACCTAGGATGACCCCATTCAAGGCTCGTCACCCCCATGTGGATGACCCCATTCACGCGGAGATCGACGAGGAGTCGTTGGTCCTGTCGGGGCACGGATTGCAGCATGGACGCCTCAAGATTCTGAATAAGAAGGTCAAGCCTACCCTCAGCACGAGCTTCAGCCGTCTCAAGGCTACCTACCCCGCCGACGGCCCCCCTATCCCGCCTCGTGGCCAGCCTCGTCGCTCCGTCGAGGATGTAAGTTTTTCTCGTTTTCATCATCTTTATGACTTTTGTTCCTGCATGGCTAACCGCTGACGAGATTCCTTGTATTTGAAATTGTAGCCTGAGTTAGACGCGGCCTACGATGCCGCTTATGAGGAATATCAGGTGGCCTTTCGGCAGCATCAGGAGGCGAATGCGATCTACATGCAATACGTAAATGTAAGTCCGAACCTTTATTTTTTGCAAAAGATACAAGTCCCACTTCCCCCCGTTTGTTGTACTACAGCCTGACTTCTAAACTATCTTGCAGGCCATGATGGTGAATATTCAAACTGGCCAGAATAGAGATTTAGGGCCCGTGCCTCCCATGCCAGGTCCGATGCCATTTTGGCAATCGAAGGAAAGCTTCGCTAGGACCTACTACGCATCGACACCGGTAAGTTCTTTGCGAACCCACTGGTTATCGCTTTACTTTGCCTCGCAAGTTGCTAACATGTAGGCAACATGTAGGGAACGGGAGCTTCTGGGAACCGGCACTTTGGCCACGCCTCGCCGGATGGGCGTCAGATCACACCGCTTCATGACGATGGTCCATCTCCTGGCCATTCTGCAGGTGGTTCTCCCGAGCTTCACACTTCTCCTACTCCCTCGCCAGGTGGCTCTTCTGCTGCTTCTACTGGACGCAACCCTCGGCAGAGGTCGCCACTTTTCACCAGGGGAGATCTCGGGTACACCCCGTCTCCTCCAGAGTTGTAGGGATGTGTGATGATGTCGATGATCTTGTATGACTAATATATGGATGATCTTGTATGACTGATGTTGATACATGTGTAGTTGTATGGATGATGTATGACTAATGTGTGGAATATATATTGCATGGATGTATGGATGATGTATGGCTGTATGGATGTATGCATGGATGATGTATGGATGTATGCATGGATGATGTATGGCTGCTGTGAGTGCTGCTGAGAAAAAATCAAAAAAAAAAAACTGTGTATGTGATACGCCGACGGCAATGCCCTCGGCGTAGCCCTCTGCCATGTGCCATATGGTCAGGGCTACGCCGAGGGCACTGCCGTCGGCGTAGCACCTGCTCCTACGCCGAGGGCAGGCCGTCGGCCTAGCGCCAGCCTGGAAGGCTCAGGCGGTGGACACGCGTCCACATACGCCGAGGGCGAGGCCGTCGGCGTAGCCCCCTCCTGGGGAGGCCTAGCGCGTGCCACGTGGCCACCAAACGCCGAGGGTAAGGCCGTCGGCGTATATGGTGCGCCGTTAGCGGCCGTCTAACGGCAGCGCCGCCGTTCGCCGACGGCCGTTACGCCGACGGGCCCGCCTCGGCCGTCGGCGTAGATCTACGCCGACGGTTTTCTGCTACGCCGACGGCCGTTTTTGCTCCGCCGAGGGAGACCTTCGCCGAGGGGGCTACGCCGACGGCAGCCCTCGGCGTAGCGTATGCCGACGGCAATGCTGGCTACGCCGAGGGCTTTTAGCCGTCGGCGTAGCCGTCGCGTGCTGTAGTGATTGGCCGACACCCCTTCATGCATTACAACCGAATGGGTATCGGTCGATCAATTCTGGTCATCCTTGTGTCTTTGGTTTTGTAAGTTTGGAGAAGAGAGGGGATACCGAAGCAAAAGATATCGAGATAAGCACACCCACTTGATTCATCACCCCTCTTGATCACCCTTTGCTGCAGCACAAATGGTTTCTTTGATCATAAGTTCAATAAATTCAGTGAAAATTTAGGACAACTGCATGATTTGATCCGATTAGTTCCTATTTTGTTCCTACATTTAGTTGTCTGGTGGGTTGTTACTTATTATTTGATTATCAGATGTGGGAGCACCAGACCTGCTCGGCAAAAGCTCATATATGCTCGGCAAATATGTATGCCGAGCGGGATGCTCGGCAGAGGCCTGTGGGCATATACCTCGTGGGCATACGCTGCCGAAACACACAACAAAAAGATATGCTTGGCAATTACGTAAATGCTAGGAGGAATAGTGGCCCTCGCTAAAACAAACGCTTGGCAAGCATCCTGATGGGACGGTCGTTTGATGGCCTATACGCTAGGCATACATAGAGTATACGTTGGTCGTATGCGCGGCAGCGAGGGTCTCCCAATGACGATTATGTGCTGAGGGTCAGTGGACAGTCATTATTGCGGAATCCATATCCAATCCCCTTTTCTATTTCTAGTAACTAGCATGGTGGCCCTCGCAAATGCGAGGGCATCAACTTTGTTATGCCGAAAGTAACTAAGATATAAATTCATAGGTTACTATATTGATAAACTCTTGAACTGAAGGAAATGAAAAATTGCTTCACATCGATGAAGACAACAAAATAATTCATGAACATGATGTGCATAGAAATATTTGTTATTACCTAGAGAATTGTTCCTTCTAATTACTCATTTCACTGCAAAATACACACTGTTTCACTACACTACTTCATGTAAGATCTAATATTTAATGACATTGTAATCCTACTTCTTTCCTATTTCTTCTTTCTAGTTCAGCCATATAACCTTAACCATAAGATTTGGATGAAAATGATTAAAGAGATATGAAATAGTATGATAATAATAAATGTTATACAATTTCATATTAGTAAACATAAGATGAAAATTAGAATGAAGAGTAGTAAATTCATTACTCCCTACCAAATTAAGGGCATTCTACACTGTCAATGTAATCAAAGAAATCTGTTGCTTTACTACGAAGTATATATCAGTTAAAAAATCCAAGTGAGAATTGTGAGATGCAACATGCTAACAGTCAAAAGTGAATAGAAATGACAACGTAATTTGACATCTAGTCATGTAGTAATCAATCATATAAAGTCAAATGTCTCCGAAGATGCCTTTGATGTTATAGATTGAAAACCAATGTTGATGTGACCGTACAGGCTGGGAAAATGACACTAAAAGAACTTATTTGCGTGAAAGATTTGCCCACATCAAACAAATAATTGTAGGAAGTGATATGTCTTCAGCTCGTAAATTAGATGATTCCGGGATACAGAACTGTATGATTGTTTTCAATTTGTAGTAGAATAAGTCTGGAGTCTTGCACTATTCTTTCTGTAAAATGATTAATTAAATGCAAACAACACATATATAGTCTCGTCATGCCAAATACTCATTCATTCAAATACGGTGTCTAGAACCATATTGATTTCAATATCACAACATGAGTTCACAATTGTTTAAGAAAAATCACAACAAACAAAAGAAATTATGAAAAAAATGAAACATGTCTTAGGAAAACCTAATAATATTGTTTTTTTCTGTGTAATATTTTATATGTCAAGTTGACATGTGAGGACACCAACGAACTAATCCGCTAGACTATTTGATCAATTGACAAATGCTCTCTAGTTTAGGTGGTATGTAGCTCTAGGTCTAGTTGTGATTTTGTGCATATGGCTATATATACTAATCCAGCTGCTTTCCTTGTCAAAAAAAGTAACTTGCGGGTTAGAGGCTCGCTAGCATATACTACATGAGGATCCATCTTTTTTATAAAGAAACAGCAGTCTAACAAAACACTGATCAGCAGGGGTCTCAAATCTCCTGTTCTACCTGCCTGTGGTAATGGACCAGCAGGTTGATATCCGTCGACCGGTTCGCCAAGCGATAGATCATCACTAGTAGAAAAAGAGCATATAGTTCCGGTTTGTAAGGGGTTTTAGTCCCGATTTTGCACCCGAGAATGCAAAATCGGGACTAAAGGCCCCTATCTTTAGTCCCGGTTTGTTACATCTCGGGACTAGAGTTCACCGCATGGGCCACCGTATGGCCGTTTTTATAGCGGGGGGCGAAGGACCTTTAGTCACGGATCATCATACGGCCTTGGACTAAAGATCTTCCTCCAAATATATTTTTTAATTTTTTAATTTTTTTTTTTGAATTTTTTCTTAAACTTTTGAATTGTTTGACTCGTAATCCTCATGTACTAAGTATATCTAATCTTTTTCTTAAACTTTTTCTTAAACTTTTGAATTGTTTGAATTTTTTCTTAAACTTTTTAATTTGGAACATTTTTAGTACTAAGTATATCTAATCTTAGTTTAAATTACACTTACGGTAAACTTCTTAATCGGTCACCCATCGTAGCACTACTCCACCCTCAGCACGCTTAACTTCTTTGTTCCGCCAGGATGTTCTCGCGTGAAGCCCATTTGTACCTTGTTGTCAACACTACCATATCTATCCTATTAGCCCATATCAATATGCCATACATCTTTATTTTTTGAAATTACAAACAACTATTTTAGTAAACAAAAATAAATAAGTAATAATAATATTTTAATCCAATGAAAGTAAAAAACCAAATAAAATAATATTTTATTCTTTTTTGCCATTTATTCATTTAATATGGCATAAATAATATCTTTAAATCTGTAAATCGAAATTCAACAAATAATATATCCATAATTACCAGAAAAATGTGAGGAATCCAAATATGGAATAAATAAAGTTGCAAAAAAATTAATTTTTTAAATAACTTTTTTTTCTTTTCGAATTTTAAATATAAAATAATCCAAAACGGCCTAAGGCCGTTGAAATCGAACTCACAATTTTTTTTCACACATTTTGATAGGTTGTACATTTTTTTTATATCGTACGCAAAAGTTATAGCCAATTTAAGTTCTCCTATCGGGGCCGTATCGCTTTAGTCCCAGGTCGTACCTTTAGCCCTGGGCCATATCACGATCCGGAACTAAAGGTCTGAAACACGACCCAGGACTAGAGTTTTCTCGGGCTCCTAGCCACCGAAAACGGTACGAATCGGGACTAGTACTCATACTAATTCCGACCCGTAACAAATCGGGACTAGTGTTAGACTCTAGATCGAACCAAAGACTCTTTTTCTACTAGTGCATGGTGTTGCCGCTGGTAGCGTCACGGCTCCAGGACGTTGTATCAGTTGTACCTGAGACTCTGTGCGTGAAGTAGGTCTTTGGAGTTGTAGTGGTGGTCGCATGGCGTGGGAATTACGTCGAAGTCAATTGTTGTCCCCGTCTTGAATAACGAAGGAGCGAGAGCCGTGCGCGCGACAGGTGCCCCCAAAGGTCTAGGCCGGCCGATGGTCGAGGTTCCAAAACGTCCGGAGCCTTGCGCGCAATGTCGGAGTTAATGGGATGTGCCCGTCCATGTCGAACGCCTCTCTCAGCTCCTCGTCCCATCACCGGCGGCTGCCTCGTCGTTCATCCCTCCGGATGTCATCCAGCGCGCCGAAAAGAGCGACGCAGTTGATCGAACACCGCTGCGGCAGTCCCATCTACTCCTAGGTTAGCTAAGTACCAGATTCTGCCGAAAAGCGAGGTTGTTTTAGATATATAATACTAGTACGCTCCGTGAAGTACCACCGGTCCACCACCAAGGACATGCATGCATGTCTTACCTGACAGGTGAGCCTGATAGTTACAAAAATCTAACGGTTGGGATTCATACTTTTTGTTATGGTCCACCAAATCTAGTGGTTAATATATTTTAGATGATGTGGCTCAACATGATGCCTCGAAAAACTCTTTTATATTGCTTTTAGTATATAATAGATAGATTTTGTGGCAAACGCTTACTATGAAAGTCGTTTATAGAAAAATAATGATCAGCATGTCAGCAAGCTGCAACATCAGCATCGCTCCTTTCCTTCTATCAAAAAAAAAAGCATCGCTCCTTTCCATGCACGCAAGGCAGTTGGTGTCCTGTTTGGCAAGGACCGGTACCAGATTAGTTCCATCATCTCACAAGAGAATTACAAATGCATACAGGTGGAGTAACTCACTAACCAAAGTACTTATACATACACTATATTAAACCGCATCCGTCCTGACCCGGGGCGACTCGGGGGAACCCTAGCCGCCGCCGGAGGCGGGCGCCCCCCCGTGAGTCTCCCTTCGCCGCCGCTGCCGCAGGTCCCTCACGCGGTGGCGGCTGGCGCCCTCGCCGCCGAAGGCTGGAGGGAGGGCTGTCGTGCAGGCGTCTTGGCGGGTCGGGGTGATGGCGCGATCTGCTCTGGAGGTCGCGGGCGGCACATGATGGCTCGGCGGAGGCGGTACGGGTGGTGTAGGGAGGGGCCTCGCTGCGTCGACGACCGTCTGCGGGTGCGCCGCATGGGCTAGATCTAAGGCCATCTAGGCCAGGTCGGCCCTCGGCGGGGGCGCCGTGGTAGGCAGCGGTCAAGGCGTGGTGCTGTGATCTTGCTGGGCGGCGGCTCCGGCGCTGCTGCGGTGGTTCCCGGTTTGGCCCTCTTCCTTTTTGCCTGCTCGATCCGTCCTCCGGGAACCGGCCGGCGGTGTGGGGATCGCTGTGTCGGATCTAATAAAGGTGTTGGTCCTTTGATTTCTTTTGCACAAATACGAAGATCTGCTTGATGTCTGCCCTCCTTGATCTGGTCTAGAGAGGCGGGTTCCGGAAGGCTCCGCCGGTGAACGCCCATGGGCGTATCATGCCTGTAGATTGTTGGATCGGAAGGTATTCGGTCACGCGCACCTTGTTTTTCTGTCTGATTGGTTTCAGTGGGAGCGTTGCGAAGCTCTGTTGTTTGTTCCCACCAAGTGCCATGCTTTGAGCCAGGGTGATGTCAGATGTGGAGAATGTCAGGAAAGCGGAAATTTGAGGGTAGCGATGGTGATTTTTGTTCTTGTGGTGACGGAGATCTGGCTGCGTGATCTAGGACTCGTTGCAGCGACTATTGGTGCGGGAAGAAAACACAGGGGAGTTTCCAGTCTTATCTTGCAGGGTGAAAATCCAAGGTCTGGTCTTAGCTGGTTGTGCCTGGCAATGACCTTGTTGAAGGCATTGTTTTGTGAGTAAGGACTTTCTCCAGGGTGAAAACCTATGACCTTTGGTCGGGCAACGACGGCGCTTGGGCACTGTTTCCTTCTTGAAAGCGTTGTTATTGGAGTAAAGGACTACTGGTGTTGTTCTGATGGTGTCACTGTCGTTTCTTTGAGGATTAGTTCTCTGTAGCAGGACTTTTCTTTTTTATAATTTCTCTTTTTTTTCTGAGTTGTGTGCATCCGTAGAGCCGCTAGGGCATGCGTTGTTGTAGAGGCTGGGTGTAATTGGTATCCTTGTGATATTAATATATGCTCTTTTCCAAAATAAATAAATATTAAACCGCGTCCTTACTATATATTAGTGTAATCCTGAAACAATATTGACATAAAGGGGACACTATGTAACATCCCAGCATTAGAGCTTAGAAATAAGCTGAACACCGATGTGTGCATTGCATTCATGCATAGAAAATCCGAATAATTTTCGTGCTTTTAAATAAAAACTTGTCAAAGAGATTGAAGCTTCTCTTAACTTGATGGAATTGAAGTAGATCATCAAGTTGACTGCGATAAGTTTCAATATGACCTTTGCTAAAACTTTATTTTGGGTAAACATGATTTGATCTAAGGGTAGATCAAATGTAATAAAATTAAACCCTAATACATTACCTAGTGATTTACATTTAATCCTTAACTAATCATATCCTAGTATTCATTACACAACTCATGAATACCAATTTATAAATATAACACAAGTAATAGGAATGTAACAACTAAATATTAATCTCATTTACTTATACCATGAATCTCATGGTAATACCAAACTTTAACTCTTTAGTGAGGTTGAGTAGGAAAGGAATCAAGTCAAGATCATTTACCATATACCTTGCTTTCCATGTCAATCCTTATGGAATCCTATCTCAATATTTGTTGTTCATCAATGCTGAGTAATCAACTATTGATTCACCAATTCTTAACCTATCAATCCTTGACCTATCAACTCTTGTCCTTATTATAGCATTCACTTAGGGCTTATAAAGAAAGAAGTAAGAAGAGGTAAATAGTGATGCTACTTCTAGGTGTCATCTATAGGATGGGAGTGTTGGAATAGAATTAAATCCATATGGTAATTGATGGAGTTAACTCACTCATGAAATGATAGAAGAGTTATATGGAACCTATAATTATATGGTGATAAAGAAGATTATAAGGATGAAGTCTGAAAATAAGTTACCACGAGTAGTCCTATTGGATCAAGTAGGTATAGTTAATGAATTATATCTCTTAATCCAATAGAGCTAAACATAATTATAATACAACTGTAATGTTGTATGGATAGAAGCCTTGATTAGCCAAATGGAAACCTAAACCATAAAGGATCAAAGGATCATAATGATCATGCCTTACTCACCAAGATTGAATGCATATATCATGTATAAGTGACATTGGTGGATAAAACATGATTGAACCATAATAAAGATATAGTATCCTAGATTAGGCATTACAGGTCACATTAATAAAATGTGAAGATGGAGTATGATATACTAGAGTTAAGTAGAGACAATATAGTATGATTAAGGTGATGTTAGAGAAACATTGGATTATAGAAAAAGTAGTTTTATCTTGGGAAATATTAGACACTTGAGGTGAAGTAGGATTTGATACATAAATATATAAATCTATTAGAGTAATGTTGGTGATGGATGTTTAAGGAAGAGTATGAATGTAGTTAGAAATAACCACTTGTTGGATTGGAGGTTATCATCAGTAGAGTAGTTGATATAACCAAGTATGATTATGAGAAGATTATGAAAGAGCTTTAGTGTCAAGCTCATTAGAATTACCAATCAATTTAGGAGGCGAAATTATGGATAAGAACAATCCTGTGTAGTAAAGCTCATCATGTTCACACATGATGATGGATATGCAGGAGTAGTATATCTAGGAAAGGAATTCCTTAATTAGAAGTCCAGGATTGTGAATTGTAGAATATATGAATTCTTGGTAAACACTCAACTTTAAATCTTAAACCAAACATAATATTCATTTCATATTATTGATCTATCATCTTATCTCCATACAACTTTATAGGAATAGTTTCCTATAGCAAACCACATAAGCATATCTTTGTCATTCCTAACTATCATAATTATATGTACTTAGGAGTTTTTCTTATCAATTATCTTCCATAAGGCCTTCTAGGAAATAACTTTCTTGTATAAAAGATGAAAAAAATAGAGGAATATGGATCTGGACCACGACCCATTTCCTCTTCTCTCTATTCGTCGCCCGCAAGTCACAGCCAAACTCTTCCGCTCGCTCCGCAGCAGCCCACGGAGGCCCAACAGCAGCATGCGTACCTTTTCGATTTAATTCTTTCTTCTTCCACTCGATAGAAGGACTCGCCGGCGAAGCAGCTGCCTGGCTCGAGCACCGCCGTCCACCGTGGTCGCCACGATTCGTGTCGAGGCTGTCGTCAGCAGAAGGGGATAAGATGGACACGGTGCTGCCTCGCACATCCTTATCCCCATTTCTTTCTTCTTCCTCCCGAGTTTTCCCTCTGTCCTGAACCCTAGTTTTCGAAGCCGACGAATCGACGCCGTTCTGCATCATCCTAGGAACCCCCGAGCACACTCCTGCCTCCACCTCGTCTCCCTGATCCTTCCTGCCAAACCACGCAACCTAAAACGGTCACAGTACCATGAATCGAGACGTCCTTCCCGAGTTCCGGCCGCCGTCGTCTACCTTAATTCCGGTCACCAATCGCGTCGCCGACCCTCCAACGAGCTTCGTGGTGAGTTTCTGAGATTCTAGCACCCTTCTAAATCGTTGATTGCTTCCTGGTTGGCTCTGCCAACGTGTGCTGCATGCCTCCGCTGTAGTTTCTCGCCGTTGAGCCATCTCCGATGACCGAATAGGACCGGCGCTGCCACAACCATGCTTAGCATACTCCCCTCCATCGAAAACCTCAAGCCGCGCTTCCCAAAACCCTCTCTATCGCCGTTCCGAATGCGTCTCCAGCGAGACTCCGGTGAGCCCGCGTGGCAGTCAACGTGGCCACGGGCCCATCTGTCAGTCTCTCTGGCTAGGTTCGTTCAGAGTGTAAAAAGGATTATTGGTTCATGCCAGCGTGGCACACCAACGTGGCCCTAAGCCCCACCTGCCTGTGACTTGGGTAGAACCAGTCTGGGTGAAAAAAATTTAGTGTCTGTTTAGACATAATTAAAACAATATAAATTCAAATAACAATATTCCAGAAATGAAATAGAATTATTAAATCTTGTAAATTTAATATATTTTGTTTTATAATTTAGAAAAATATGTTTAATATATGAAAATTATCAGAAAAATAAAATCTACAACTTAAAACTATTATCAAATATTATTATGATGATTATTTAAATAAATATTATTTAATAAAAGTTTTATAAGTAATAAAACTTTGATAAATCATATTTTAATATTAGTAAATATTAAAAATATAAATAAAATACCAAAAATCTTAGAAAAACAAGAATTATAATTTAAAACTATAATCATGCATTATTACTTCACTTAATTAAATATTTATTGTTTATCAAGTGTTTATAAAGTAATAAACCTTATTAAAATCATATCTTATTATTTATAAATCACAAAAATAAATGTAATATACCTAAATGATCACAAAAATAATACCTACATGTTAAAAATGTGATATTCCACTTTTAAGTGAAATAAAAAGTTAAACACTTTAATAACTTGAATTTAAAACCTATTTCTTTAGTTAATAATTCATATAATGTCAAATAAAATTTGTTAATATTTCTTAAATTAACCTATTAAATCTAATAAATAGTATTAGACTTAAATAGTAATATTATGAAGTCAAAATGGTTCAACACATTTTAATACAATTTTATTAAATTATCTCTCAACCATAAATGCAGATTATTTTATAAAAGTATTCTTATTTAATTTAAAATCTCAAAGAATAATTTGTAGTGAAATAAAACCTATTACTTTACTCTAATCACAAGTTTATAAACAAATAAAAACACCATAGTAAGTTCCTAAGTAGTGAATAATATTCTTTACTTATTCATAAACCTTAACCACACCCTTATAAGGAGATAAATTCCTTTATACAATTATAATGTAAAGAAACCATTACCAACTAAAAGTAATGCCATTCTTGAGTAACTTTAAAGAAACAATATAAAGTGAACAAGATACAAATAACATAAGTAATACACCCTTAGTCCATCTATGTCTTTAAAGTTAACTTTAGTCTATAATACTTTAAATAATGCTAAAGACTTTATTATATTCTTTATAGTTAACTTTGGTCTGTTATAATTAAGTTTTAAGGTATCTTAATACCAAACTAACCAAGTTCAAAAACCAAGATAGATAAGTCTCAAATACTACTAATATCATTATTCAAATAAAGCAATTCTTTCTTACTTAAAGACTATAACTTGAAAGAACACCTCATTAGGTTAACTTAAAAGCTTATATGCTTCTGTTTGGTTGAATAAAATTTTCTTCAAATGTTATTACTTTTGCCACTTCAGAAAACAGATGACAACTAATCACAACCACCTTACTTTATACCTTACTTGTATAATAAGATTTTTAAATACTTAAACTCTTTATAAGTGACATTACTTGTAAAGTAAAACTTAAAGATAAAAAATTAAGATGTAAGCAACCTTGAGTAGCGTTCCATATGTGAGTATTTTATTGTTGTATAGATACATGTTGTTTCACACACTCACAAGCCTTAATAGGAAACACAAATGTAAAGCATATCTAAAAGTACAACACATTCTTAAGAAACCATTTCCAGTATCCAAAACCTAGAACAACGTTATCCTCGAAATTCGCGTTTATCAACTTGCATTGCATTACTTATGCATAAAAGCATATTGCTTCTTTAAACATTAGTCCTTACCGGACCATGATGCAGATTTCATAATAATGTGATTATAGGTTATTTACCATGAGGTAATAACCTACTATAAGAGTTCCGGTGGTAAAGGAACATATTATCTAGGATTTAACAACCAATGTCGCCAGTGATTCTTGCGCTGTATATTACGCATTGACCATGAGATTTGGAATGGGACGGAGAAGTCAGCTGTATCTTTTCCCTCTCGCATGGAGCTGGATGTGCGGGTCGTGGCTGTTATCACTCGTAGCGTGCATATTAATTGGTAATTCGTAGAGGATATGCAGTATATGGGTGGGAGCCCTCAACGTCCCACGATAGTTCCGGCATCTGAACGGTCTGTACAAACCATTGTCATAATTCAATAAGTGGGCATGGTGTACACCAAGGAGACATGTAGAGTCACGGAGAAGGCAGTGTTTGGCTTGGATCTTAGGTTGGGCCTCAAACCAAGGAAGTTTGAACAGGGACATACTCCCGGCCGTGCAACAAAACCTAAGGTCTCTCATGGGTAAAGTGACGCACCTCTGCAGAGTGTGTAACTTGTTATTCCCTGTTCCGGGAAGGATCTGCGAAAGTGGTGGGAAAGGAACTCCATGAAAGTTCTGGTAAACCCGTGAAGGATGACGGACATATCTTTTCAGAATAAATGCAACCTTTGAAGAAATGTTTACGAAAACCTGCATTGCCTACGACCTATGGTCTGTGGCCGTAGATATAGTGCATCAAACACTCATTTTCTAGTGAACTTGTTGAGTACGCTCGTACTCAAAGTATCTTCTTAACCCTTGGTAGGTTCTAAAACCAGTACAGACGGTGACTACATCAAGTTATGCTCCAGGAATCATCATCAAAAGCTAAAGTCTTCAATAAAGTCAAGGAAGTCAACATATATATCCACTCAAGTGAAGACGAAGTTGTGGATTAGATAAGAATAGAATATCTAGCCATAGAACCTACTTCTGTAGTGTATTGCAATAGCAACAATGCCAGACCATTAGTTAAGATACTAGTCTTAATAGTATGATAGTTTTGGAGTTATTTATTTCTGATGTTTCTTTGTAAGAAGTTTCTTTCTCTCTCTTTAACCTAGAATGTTCTCTGGATCTTGTGTAAAGAGTTGAGTTGTAACCTATAGTCATGTCTTGAACCTGCTATGTTTCTATTGTACTACTCTGAGGGATGTAATACTAGTGAACCGGTGTTTCATTGGTGTTATGTCAACGACTATAGTGTACTACAGCATGCAGTGGTATGTTGGGTGGTATGCTGGGTCACCACACACTATTGCTTGAGTGATGGAATTATATTGTGGGGAAACTATGTTCCCTCCTAATGTGTCGTTCAGATGAACTTTATTTGGAGCTAGACTTATATCGCGGAACGCTCTGATACAAGGTTTAACCACGATACATCTCTCTGATGGTTCTGATGAGTTCAAACGGAATTTACTTGTGAATGGAAAATTCTTCGTGGATTCCATGTATAAAGTTTTGATCATGCCTTCAGTGCTAGTTGATAATGTAACAAAAAAATCTAAAATCTGTAAGATGAAGATACCACTAAAGATGAAAATATTCGCAAGGTATCTTCGTCGAGGAGTCATCCTTACAATGGATAACCTTGTTAGAAAGAATTGGCATGGAAGTAAGAAATGTGTTTTTTTCCTTCATGCTGAGACAATTAAACACCTCTTATTCCAATATATGGTCAATTATCCAAGTAGCTTCTTGGCTAAGCCCCCCTTGTAGTGTTGCAAATATGTTTGGCAACTGGCAACATAGGATAGATTACAAGTACAGAATACTTATTATAGTGTGGGAGCGCTTGCCATTATCTAGTCATTTTGGCTATGTAGGAATGACAAGGTTTTTAACGATAAAATGTCTTCTCTTACGCAGGTTATCTACTGGTGCATGGTCACGCTCCGTTTGTGTTCGCCTCTACATCATGTGGCGTGTTGCGACCTATTTATGGAGGTTAGTACACCCTTGGAGGAAACGGCGAGAGATATTTTTTTCGAACATGGGTGGCAGCGTGATCTTCGCATTGGGCCGCCGTAGTTATAAGTGTTTGGCTATTCTCGACATCCTTGTAATTCGCCTTTTGTTTATTTCTGGACATCTGAATTTGTGTCGGCTGTGTGTATCCTGGTTATACAGAGGCCGGGTGTAATATTTAAACTTCTTAAGTAATATATCACCCATTTTAAAAAAAATGTTTTCACGAATGGTGCATTCATCTGATTTAATATGTAGAATGCACTTATTTCATTGCTGAGACAAATGTAAAAGGCCAACATCCGGAATGTGTCCGCCCTTGCTAGGCATGATGTGGGACCTTGGGATGCCAATGTGTAGATAGCATCACCGCTATGACATACTTCCTCTGTTCCGAAATATAAGCCGTTTTTTGGAAGCTATAGTAGAAGACAAGTCTGTGGTGACGGTCCACGCACTACGGGAGAACTCAAAAACGCCGACGGTAAAAAAACAAGGCCGTCGGTGAAGGTGGCTAGGATGGGCAAACGGGCTACACGGTCGTCGTCCCAGCTTTGCCGTCGGCGCAGGATGGACAGGCCCTGATCTATCTATCTATCTAAGAGAGTGAGGACAGGTGATCGACCGGACTGAGTTGTGTTTCATCTCACGACAGTAAGCAGCGGAGAGCAAGGTCCAAGTGTGTTCACCGAACCAGGCGGAGGTTGAGGAGAAAAGAGGCTAACTAATGTGTTGCAGAGCAAGGTTTGGCGAATGATATTTTATAGGCGAGCTTTGGTGCGAAAGACGGAAGGAAGATACACACAAAGCATGGTGCAAATGTATGCGGCGCACAGGGAAGCGACATAAGTCGTGCAACGCGCGCTCTCTCCCGAGACGCGATTATCATTTGAATGTACAACTCTGGTATCAGATCGAGACATGGAATAGAGGCAGATTTGGGCGTTTGTGAGAGTAGTTCTCACCCAATGGATGCGAAGCTCTCCCACACTCAAAACGCCTCTCACCCAATAGCTGACGTCGGGGCAGGAAAGGGGTACGTGCGAGACTGCCGCACGGGGAGGGGCTAATCTCGTGCCCGGTCCTGTGGTGGGCTTGTCTCCCGGGAGTGTGGGGCTCCGCTGCGGTGGCGCCATTTGTCCTCCCCAGTCTCCATTTCGGTACAGAGTCCAACACTAGTCCCAATTTATTACAGGTCCGGACTAGTATGAGCACTAGTCCCGGTTTGTACCATTTTTGGTGGCTGTAAGCCCGAGAAAACTTTAGTCCCGGGTTGTTTTGGACCTTTACGGCCCGAGACTAAAGGGGTTCAGGCACGGGCAATACCCTTTAGTCCCGGGTCATAATACGACCCGAGACTAAAGGGTGCGGGCTGCGGCAGAAAAACTTAAAATGGCTATTACTTTTGCATACAATGTCGGAAAAAATGTACAACCTATCAAAATGTGCGGAAAAAAATTGTGAGTTTGATTTCAACGGCCGTTATGGATTATTGAAGATTTTTAAAATTCGGAAAGGAAAAAAGTTATTTAAAAAATGATTTTTTTGCAATTTTATTTATTCTATATTTGGATTCCTCACATTTTTCTGATAATTATGGATATATTATTTGTCGAATTTCGATTTACAGATTTAAAGATATTATTTATGCCATATTAAATGAATAAATAGCAAAAAATGAATAAAATAATATTTTATTTAGTTTTTTACTTTCATTTGATTAAAATATTATTATCACTTATTTATTGTTGTTTACTAAAATATTTGTTTGTAATTTCAAAAAATAAAGATGTATGGCATATTGATATGGGCTAATAGGATTGATATGATAGTGTTGACAACAAGGTACAAATGGGCTTCGCGCAAGGACATCCGATGGAACAGAGAAGTTAAGCGTGCTGGGGGTGAAGTAGTGTTAGGATGGGTGACCGAACGAGAAGTTTGACCACAAGTGTAATTTGACCTAAGATAAAACATACTTAGTACTAAAAATGTTTCAAATGAGAGGATTACGAGTCAAACAATTCAAAAGTTTAAGAAAAAAATTGAAAAAAACGAAAAAAAAATTAAAAAAAATATCTTTAGTCCAGGGCCGTATTACGACCCGGGACTAAAGATCATTCGTCCCACCACTGCAAAAAAGGGGCCATGCGGTGGCCTCTAGTCCCGGGTTGTAACAAACGGGAACTAAAGATAGGGGCCTTTAGTCCCGATTACGCAGCCCCGTGTGGCATCCCGCAAAACCACTACTAGAAAATCGCGTTGATTTTGTGCATTGCATCATCATGACTACATGCTCATGTCATCATGCCACATTGCGTTTGGGCATCGTCATCATCATGCATGGTTTTTGTCTAAACTATTTTTGAAACGCCTAGTTTTGTTTTCTAAATATTCCCGTCTTTATTCAAATTAAAACCCGGGTCTCCGGAATATTTGTTTTGTCTAACCACGGTTTTAAGACACCCCGTTTTAAATAAATAAAATGTTTAATTATTTTTAGGAGGCAGCCGTACCGGGCCGATCCGACCCAGTCGGCCACCTCCAGATAAAAACCCTACCTACCCCAGAACACCCAAAACCTAAGCTACCAAATAACCTACCCAGCCTATCTACCCACCCTACCTCCACCTCACATGCACCAATCGGTGCACGCCACCTCACCTCTTCCTTCCCTCTATCCAATCCCATGCCGCCACATCAGCCCCTGGCCTCACTCCTCCGGTCCCACCTCCCCAGCTTGGTCGCCCCCTGGCCTCGATCCTCCCGCGCCGGACCCACCACCTTTTCCACCGCGCGCGCCCCGCGCCCGTCGCCTGGCCCACCCCGTTCCCCTCGCGACGCGTGCCCGCGTCCTCCTCCCGCAAACTCCTCACCCCACCTTTTCCCCAACCACCACGTCGCTCTCTCTCCTCCCCCCTCACCACCCCGCCGTGGCCACGGTTCCCCCTCCTCCGCCACCGCTTCGGCCCCTGCTCCGGTCACCGCCTGTCGGCCCTGCCCGGGTCCCGCCGCGGCGCCCTCCTCCTCTCCGCGACGCCTCCCCGTCTAGCCCCTCCACCGACGTCGTCGCCTCCATTGGTTCCCTCCTCTCCTCTGCCCGTTCTGCCGCCGCTGGCACGGCCTTCTCCTCGACATTCGGCCGCCGCTCGCCGCCCTCTCCACAAGCGCCTCCGGCCCCATCGCCCGTCGGCCTCCCGCGCGTCCTCGGGCCACGACCCCGCCGCCGCCCGTACCTCGTCCCCGCGAGCTCCCCGCCGCCACGTGTTCCTCCGTCGACCATCGCGCGCCCCGCCGCCCGAGCCCACCGCTGCGCCACGTCGCCCGGCTCCTCTGCGCCCTCCTCCTCGGACAGCCCCCCCTCCCCGCGGCTCCATGCCCCATCGCCAAGCTCGCCGCCTCTCCTCCCGGTTGCAGCGCCGCTGTGCCCGTCGGCCGCGTTAACGCCTACCCCTGCAGGTCCCCTCTCCGGTCGTCGCTCGCCCCTTGTCACCGTTGGCTCGTCCCTGGGCCAGCCCCAATTCCGGCCGTCGAGCCCTGTCTCCTGCATGCCTTTCCGAGGTCGTGTCGTCCGTGTCTTCATGTGGACGCGCCCTGGTACTATGCCGCCCAGGCTTGCGTCAATCTCCTTGTGTTCCCGCAGGTGGTTGCGGCAGCTTCTGTGCCTAGGTGGTGTGTACCCGCACAGTGCGTTTTCATTTGTAAAATCCGGTGCTACCAAGTTCTGCACCACAAGATCTTCCTCATGGACTGCAAGACTATTCCCGGAATTCGATGGCGTCGAACCCCTTCGTCGTGGACGACAAGATCTCCGTCCCGGAACTTGAAGCCCCGGCACGTTCTCGTTCCTCTTTGAAGACCGATTTCCTGAACCCGAAGACGCCGAGACCCGGGACACCAAGATCTCCGCCGTGAAACGACAAGACCGACGACCCCGGATGCAACAAGACCTTCTTCCCGGATGCGACGTCGAGAACCCGAACGCCAAGATCGCCGACGCGAATACGCCAAGTTCGTCTTCCCGGACACCGTGCGACAAGATCTACTTCACGGATCCGATGTGCCCCCGACGCCAACCAAGTTCTTCTTCTCGGATGCGACAAGATCGACTTCCGTTGTCCGAGACCGACCTCATCGAGCCGTTCTCCCGTCGAACCCTGAGACCGGACCCCGACCCCTCTGAACAACAAGATCGCCATTCGATGTGTGACCCCTTTCTCAAGCCCTATTTTATAAATGTAATATCCAATTGTTGCATATTAAATTGTTCATCTCGCATGCATATTTGTGTGGTTTGGGGGCATTAAGCCGATTCACCTTATAAATAAATATGGGACCCATATGCGGGCCAATCTAGTTTAAATATTGGTCCCATTTAAATTTGTGTAGCGAACCGGTGATATATTTTGCCATGTTAAGACAACATTTAAATTGCGGGGTAGTTAAATAACTTGAACCATCTGATTAATTGTCGGGACCTCGGTTCCGCTTAACATGGCCTAAATGCATCGCACCTTTGCCATGTCATACATCATACATGCATCATGCCCGATCTTCTGTCATAGTATTAAATAGTGCATCTGGTGTTTGTGCTAGTGTTTTGTTTCTTCACGGATTAGGCCGATGAGTTGATGCGAGTGTCGACCCGATCTTCGGATGAACCTTCGACAATGTTTTCAGGCGAGCACCTCCCCCTTTCTACCTATCTTACTTTTCTAGTATTTATTCCCTCATGTTGATCTATTGCTATCTGTGTTGCGTTGCTCTAGTTCTCGTACCCGTGATATCCCTTGCAGCCTTATATTGCCTTGGACACATCCTATTACCTGTTGTTTGGTAGATAGTTGGACTTGCGCGTCGTAGTCACTTGCTCAAGTGCTGTTGCGTGTCGTCAAGTACCACAATTGTTGGAGTATTGCCGTATGTTTAATGTTGAAGATGGTTATAATTTTAATTATCGTTTAATAACTAAAATTGAAGTAGGTAATGCAGAGGCACAGGTGGGCAATAGATGTTATTTGGTTGTTAACCGCCCACTAGTGTCCCGTAGGACCCCGAGTTCTTGACACCTGTTCCGAGATCGAGCGCGCTAACCACATGTGGGATGTATGGGCACCCCATCGATTTAGTACCTGATTCCAAGTACTGTACTGGGGGCCATAAGTAGTTTGGGGCTTTATTACTATTCTGTACTTATGCCATGCCTTACTGCTTTATTTAAATTATGCGAAGTACTGCACCTGTACTGTTTAGGTCCGTGACACGTTTTCACTGTATCGACAAGCCCAGTCTCATTTTCGGGTTCCCAGTCGTTTACAGCCGTCTCCACAAACCCTGAGTCCGTCTCGGAGACCGGCCGACTTCGTTGCGGGTAGCTTAGTGGGGTGGCCCCCCGTGCTTGCTTTGGGTCTGGGAAACGTCGTGTCCGAAACCCCGTCGACATACCGTTGGGTGTATGTTTTGTGATCTTGTACCTACCTGATCCGACAACAAGGGTGTAGGTGCGTGTGGGAACTTTGGTGCACCCCTGCAGGGTTAAATCTTTTCGAGAAGCCGTGTCCGCGGTTATGGACGACTTGGAGCACAGGTCTCGATCATAGACAACTATAACTAAAGTTTACTGTTATAATTTGACTTGTATCCGATATGACTAGTAATCAGCTTCACTACAACGGAATGGCTAAATAAAAGTACCAACAACTGTTGGGTTTTGGGTTATCTCATGCTAATCGTATATTTGACTAGTAAGTGTTGCAACTACAACGGAATGGTTAACTAAAACTGTCCACTGCTTATTATATCAGGATGACTCATGCTATTTATATTTGACTAGTAATTGCCGCAACTATAACGGAATGAGTAAAACTGCCAACGGTGTGAGTTCCTCGGTTGACTTCCTCGTTTGGTCTCGAGGGGGGAAACACCAGGATGGGTATGTTTGGTGGTAGTATCAGGTTGGTTCCGGATAGGTCTTTCTTACCCCTCTCTGATAGCCGTCAGTTATATCGAGTCTCTATAGGTTGTTTAGTGCATGCTGCGCTGCCGCTTCAGTCCACCATACCTATGTAGGTGAGGACCGCCGAATTCTAGCCTCGCCGTGTACTGGCCTCAGTACTGACGCTCCTCTTTTTCCTTTGCCCTTTGTCGGCACCCCTTTTGTTTAAACAGGTTTTGAGATCGACGTCGTTAGCAGGGTTACCCTTCCGGCTTGGCCTGGACAGGGTTATGGACGCCATTGGTTATTCTTCAGGGCTCTTAGCCCCATTTGCATCTTGTCCGTACTCGGACGCTATATCGTTTTAAAGGTGATTTGGATCTTTGTATTGTATATCCGTAGTCTTGACTCTTTGAGTCGCTGTTGTATATATCTGTTCTGTGGGTCCCATCGAGGAGTGTTGTGTAATGATATTACTTCGTTTTCCACCCGCACGAAAGTGCCTGGTGGGCGTCCATGAATCGTTTCTATGCGGGTTTGGCGGGAAGCGCTAAAACTTGCATAGGGCCGATTCTGAGGGTGTTACACCCCGGGTGCAAAATCGGGACTAAAGACCCCTTACAAACCGGGACTATAGGCCATTTTTTCACTAGTGTCCGTGGCCAGAAAGAATCTGAGAGACATGGATAACAAAATGAGCCGAGACTTTTGACAACTCTCGTTTACTCTCATGTACAATAAAGATGGATCGACAACTATTAACGTGTTGGTACTGTGAAGGATTCATGTGCTCATGCCTTTCAAGAAAACTATTCAATCTTGATTAGCCACACTAATTAACATGAAGTAACCCTTGGTCATTCATGTATTAAAAGGGGCATATCTTTGAAGGAGTCATGTGCTCATGACGTTAATATCAACCCTTGGACACTCATGATGTTAACACAAACATGATGAACAATCCACCGTGCCACCAACCATCATTCTTGAGTATAGAAGCAATTAATTTTCCCTTGTATATATAAACTAGTCGATCTTTAACATACTGGATATCACATTAGATAGGCGAGCAACTACATGAAGAAGCAGGAAAGGAACCGGAGAGAGGTAAAGCCACATGAGAATCAGAGACATCGGGATGGTACAAAAGCGTGGCTGTTGGAACTAGAGGCATTTCCACCTACAATATTTTTGATAGATCACCTGATTCATGTTTCCTAGTGCTGACGTACTTGCCCCATGGAAGACTACCCCAAGCTTATCCTGGATGTCATGTTCTATAGCCGCTGAAGAAGGTGAGGACGCATGGTCCGATGGCGTGCTCATAGCTGCAAGCAGCAATATGGCACCGACGGAGGGGCCGTGCGGTCTCTTCAACACCTAACCGCGTCCTCTACCAAGAATATTGTTGCACCGCCGCACTAGTAGTAAATGGCCATTTAGTACTTGTGTTCCTCCATGGGTTGATTCCTCCGGACATATATGGCCATCGGAACTGAAGCATTTCAGCTGAGTTAGGCTGGTCTTTATCGGAGGCAAGATTTAATGCTACCAATCGATCCTTAATCTTAACTTGTCGTCTCCTCGCACTCTTCTGTTCTTGACTTGCAGATTCGCGGCTTCTTGACTCAACTACAACGTGCGTGATCTGGAATACCAGCCCACATATCAATCATATCAAACTAGACAACACGGCCGAGGCCACCTGTCATGACTGTTCTTTTTTTTTCTCATGCCCACGGTTACAATCTAGTGATTACACAAATCCTCCTTGTGCACTTATATTTTAATTTTTGAAAAAGAGCAAATATCAATATCACGAGATAGCAATTACACTCACAATGCATTGCCCTAGTGGATTTATGGATCACACAACCAAAAAAAAAAAGAACTACAAAAAAACCCGCTACAGCGGTCAGTTTCTCATAGCAGCGATAGTAAACACCACCAAAACAATACTAGAAATCCAACCTCTCCAATAGCGGCACCTTCAAGAAGGAAACAGTGCACACGTGCCGTTGTCTCCCCATCAATGATCATAGTTTTTACCTAGGAGAAAGTCCTGGTTACAAAATAATGGCTTCAACAAGACCAGTGCCAGACACAAACAATTAAGGCTAGACCTTGGATTTTCACCTAGCAAGGTAGACTGTGAACTTCCTCCGTAAGGTCGACCCCACTAATAGTTGTTGCTCCAAGTCACAGAACCCCAAGGCAATTCCTCATTGCCACCAAGATTCAAACCACCATCACTAGCCCTCATTTCTCTGCTTCCGTGACATTCTCCACATCTAACTTCACCATGGATCATCAAAGACACGATACATGATGGTAACAAATAGCAGAGCTTCACAATGCTCCCTCTAAAATCAAACGGTTAGAAAAATGCGTAGATATGCATGATCGAATACCATCCCATCCAGCAACCTTCAGGAAACGCCCAAGGGAGATCGCCAGAGAAGCCTTCCGGAACTCGTCATTCCTCTAAGATCATCGTACCGCCTGATTGGATGAATACGCATGGTAGAACGGGTGTACATGTATGGGTGCACGTGTCTGCGGGAGGCGGAAAGTCGGGTTGCATATAACAACACCGTCCACATCGCATGGATATAGGGGCGCGTAGTGTACCCGACTCTAAATTTACGAGAGATATCGGGATTCTAAAAAATGTTGTGCCTCACAATAATGTAGTTTATTTCATCCCTAAATTTATCCTCATGAGCTTGTGCCAACCCAAAATTTATCGTCGTCCTAGGATGGGCCTTCTTCTTCTATTATGGGATATCTTATGTATTTGATTTTTTGCATATCCATTATATACTAAAAGCAATATAAGGTTGTTTTTCGAGACACCACGTCAATCCACATCATCGAAATTATTTTATCAGTTAGATCTATAATTAATGGTGGAGATGTAGTCTGAAATTAAAGGATAAATAGTGTTACATAAACTAAACGTGTACAAAAGAAGTCTCAAGTCAAGTTAAGGGTCCATCTCAATATATACATATCCTAAACTAGGATGCTTCTCTTTTTTCTTAGATTTTGGGGAGGCCGAGGGATTAACAAGGTACTGACACGTGTTTCTTTGGTAGGTTTGCATTTCGGTAGTACCTTCTTGTGTACATGCATGATGCCTTGTAGCGTTTTTCTTGTGGTTTTTCAGTCTTATGTGGTGATGATGTGGCGTGCACATAGCGCTGATGTGTAATGTTTGTCGCATGTGTCATCATCTTGTATGCTTTCGTTTTTTTCTCAGTGTGCTTTGGTGTGGTCATAGCAGCCGACTTCCTGCCCATGGTCGCTTTCACCTTGTAGCCAGTGATTTTTAATTTCTTGTTTGGTTTCATCATTGTTCATCATTGTTATCTTGTTTGTTTTTATCATTGCTATCTTAGCTCTATATGCTTGGCTCCATGTTTTTGGCTGATCAACACTTCATGTTGCGGCAGATTTCTCTTTTTTCATCATTGCTATCCTGTCTCTATATGTCATTGTCTTTCTTCTTTTGTATGATTGTTTCTGTATATGGTTTCTTACGCCTGGTTTACTTGTTGCAGTAGCTTTGGCTCCTCTCATATAGTGTGTCTATGACCAAAAAAAAAAAAGCAATCATGATGCATGGACAGTTCATCAATTACTGCACGTTGAGCTATGCACCGCTTCAATTGGTCTTGTATTTTCTCCGCGTGTCCATCCTGAACAATCTAGCTGCCCACGTGTCTATGCCGCTAGATTCCTCCGGAGGATCCCGTCCCTGTATAAATGAGCTGCTTGCAACCGCCGACCGATGCCACCATGCAGAGGAGGGGCAAGAGGAGGCGACGGCCTCTCCGCCTCCTATGGATCCCCTCCTCCAAGCGCGTATTCCCGTCTCGCGTCCCTCCTCCGCCTCTGCCCTCCCAGCTACCGGCGCCCGCCTGAGCGTGGATGGCGTTGCTGGAGAAGCAGTTGCTAAGCTCCCACGTGAACCTACCTGTGGCCGGCGATGCTCTCTTCAGCGATGCCGCTGTGAAGGTTCTCGCCGACAGCGGCGCCGCGGCAGAAGTAGAGGCGGCTTGATGATCACCGTAGGCGAGCTGCAGCTCCCTGTCATCCTCGGCGATGGTGTCCAGGCCTCCGCTCCTCAGCGCCTTGTACCTCCGCCGCATGATTGGCAGCACCGGAGTGGTGGACATTGGACAACCGCGAGGACGAGGTACCCTCAAGCATAGCGGGTGGGTGCTGTCGCACGAGCAGCACATGTGCCAGGAGCGTGCTCCGACGTCCTTCGCCAAGCCTTGCCTGCAGGAGCAGCATCAGGGGAAGCACCTCGCTCGGTCGGAGCCAGGCTGAGGGGCGCTGCCGTGCCACCACGTGTCCAAGGCGGCGTCGAAGAAGAGCCAACGCAAGCCTTTTTTTCCCACCCCTTCGGTCAGTTTCTATAGGTCAAAGCAGTGAGGACGGCCCCGCCATCTGCATCCCACCTCCACCTTCGGTACCGGCAACTCCAGCGAGGAGACACGCCTCCTTCACTCCTACACGGAACACGTATGCTCTTATTGATTTTGGATTTGTTTGCTTCTCCGGTGCTGCATGATTCTTGGGCTGCGTAGTAGTTTTGGTTAAGATAGTGCTACGTGTCCCTCGGGGATAAAAACTTCTGATCCCCGGGTCCTCATGCTGACACCTTGCTGACACCTGTCCACCCAAATCCCGCTTTTACTACACTCGGACCCGCTTTTTCTACATATGTCCCGCTTTTGCTACACTGTAGCAAAAAACGTTTCAACACAAAAATATAAAAACATACTAGATCTCGCCGGAGAGTTCGCCGGAGACCTCGCCGGCGACCGTGTAGCAAAAAAGTACTAATGTAGCAAAACCGACTTCGCCGGAGCCTTTCGCCGGAGAATTTTGCCGGATACTGCATAGCAAAAAAATTGCGCTTTTGTAGCAAAATCAAAAAACGGATGTAGCAAGATGATTATGCTGATGTAGCAAAATCCTAACTTCGCTGGAGACATCGTCAGAGCAAAAATTGTAGCAAAGAAATATTCCATAGAGCTGCGTCGCTCGCGCATGTAGCAACGCCACAAGTCATATGTAGCAGGTCCGGTCGCCGTGTGTAGCAGGACTGCTCGCTGCAGGTATCAGCACCGCTCACCGCAGGTAGCAAGTCCGGATGCCGGAGGTAGCAACTACTATAGCCGTAGGTAGCAACATGAGAAGCCGTATGTAGCAGGTTCGGTCGCCGTGTGTAGCATCACCGCCGGCTGTCTGCACATGTCCATGGCAGGCCACGACTTGCAGCAAACGAATGGTGTGCGAGCAGAGCGGCCATGGAGCAGAGGTGCGCATGGGGAGGGAGAGGCAGGAAGAGGTCCGGCGGCGACAACATCGGGCGGGAAGAGGTGTCGCGAAGTGAGCTCCCCGCGTCCAGATGCCATGGAGCGCCGGGAGCTAGAGCTCCCCGCGTCCAGATGCCATGGAATGGGCGGCGGTGGAGATCCCGGCGGCGGCACGGCGGCCGAAGCTACAGGGGAGGGTGGTGGCGCGGCGGCCAGATCTGCAGGGTGGTGCGGTGGCCGGAGCTGCACGCGGGTGGATGGACAACGACGGCGGCTGCAGGTTCCGTGAGGGAGAAAATGAGGAAGAAGAAAGAAGATATGAACGTGGTGGGCCCTCTCACATATAGCTGCTAGCAACGACCCGGGGGATTCGATCCCCCGAGAGAGTAGTATTATTTTCCTTTTGGTTATGTGTCGGTGGTGTTGTTTAGCTTAGAGTGTGTGCCTGGCTATGTGCTTTCTCTACATGTTCTTCCGTGGTGTGTTCGCTGGGTGAATAATTGATGTGCCTCTAGCCATGAATTTGCTCTGACGTTTCTTTTCTCCCAAGTCGTCAGGTACTCGATGGCGTTTCTACATGGAGTGGTCTTATACTTGTTTCAGATGGATCACTGTTTGGTTGGCTGGTAGGATGTAAGTGGCACACCATTTAATCCCGCGTAATACCGTTTATTAGTAATCTAGTTCAATAAAGTTTGTTTTTTTTAAAACAAAGAACTAAGATTTTGAATAAACGGAACTCGCGGATGCCATTTAAGTGCCATTTACATCCCTAGTTGTGCCGCTGATGGGTTTGTATGTTTCTTCTTTTTATTTTCTAATGATGACTGTGTTGCGTGTGCACAAGCACAACTGACTTTTTTTTTGTTCGTTTCCGTTCCAAAATAAATGTCTGAAATTTGTTAAAATTTGAATGAATCTAAACACTATTTAGTATATAGGTTCATTTAAATTTTAACAAATCTAAAACATCTATTAGGACGGAGGGAGTACATTGGTTCGTGCCTTGTCTCTTGTGTTGTCGTTGGTCAGCGCTGGAGGACGGTGGTGTTTGTGAGGGCAGGTGTCCTGGCGCAAGCTCGGGGGCTAGCTCCTCTTGCGTGGAGTGAGCGCTATGGCCGGAGACGGGGGTTGTGGCGCGCGGCGTCTTCGGGCGGAGGTAGGAGATACGCTTGCTGTGGCCTGGAATCGAGAGGCGCTGCAGGCAGCCGCGCGGGGCGGTGGAGGTAGGCGGCGCTGCTTGGGCGGCGATGAGGTAGAGGCGGTGGGGGGACCTTTGGTGTCGAGGTTGGCCGGATCTTGGTGGTGGTAAACTGCTGACGGGGTGCGGCCGGGGTTGGCACGGACGCCCGCGACGAGCGGTGGCCTCCGCGTGAGCATATATAGGGGGTAGTAGCACTCGAGGAGAGTAGCAGTGGTTGCTCAACCTGAATTCTTTTCTACTTTGGAAGTATCGACAATTTGCATTACTCTCTCCTATCCATATTACTTGTTACTAAAATGGATGTATCTAGATATATTTTAGTATTAGATACATCTATTTTAATGACAAGTAATATGGATCAGAGGGAGTAGTATAAATGCAGGCAAGTATGCTCTACACCACCCTTTCTTTAGGAGGGAATGATCAAATTGTTGTTCGTTTGAGTTAATTGATGCATGTACTTCTAGCCTGCATTAAAATAATAAATATTTGTAGTAAGATATTTTATAATATGCAGTGTGAAAAATAGATAATGTACTATCAGAAGCACCAAGGGCTCCTATCATTGTTGCATACTTGCATTGTTATACTTTGTTCTCCAAGTTACATAGATATGAAAGAGAAAATTGGTTGAAGTCATGTTTGCATCAACACTACATAAGCATAGGTATGGAAGTACTTTTATATTTTAGTTAGGATTACATTCTTCCTTGCCATGCCCTACAAGCTGCTTTGCTCAGAAGTTATGTACTTTATGTTTTGGTATTTGTATAATTTAGTAGGGATTACATTTTGTCTTGCTCTGTCTTACAAGCAGCTCTGCTCAAAAGTTGCATATTTTTTCTGTCATGGTAGTAATGTTCAAATTTGATTAAAAGGAAGATGTACAAATATATCATCAGTTTTTGCTTGACTGGCATTACTCAGCACTAAACATGCTAACTTAAGTCAAGTTCTAACAACGCTGGGATTATTGGCTTTACACAATAAACAATCGTTAGGGAGTACACAAGGAAAACATAAGTACGAGATCTCTTTTAATTTTTAACGTCATATCTACATTTAAATTAACAGAACTTGTATATTTTGCATCTCAATAAGTGGTGATACACACAAGGGTTGTGTATGAGCTCCACAAGAATTAAATTGAAATTGAGCAGATCTGAAGATTGGGCGGTTTTCCTCTGTCCACTAGTGTCTTGGTATTTTTAGTTAGTCCTTGCATGAGAATTTTGGCTGCCGATTGTGAGAACAAAGACTTATCAAAGTACTAAAGACGGAAAAAATTGGGGTTATGCAACAATATCCTAGATGTAACGTCTACAACAAATATGCTTGTTGTTTGAAAATATGTCGTGTGTCTTGTAGTCATTTTTAAACCATGAGTTATTTTGGTGTCCTGAAAAGAAGGTCGAACCAGAGTTACTAGTGATATAATTGTTCTGTTCAGTTTTGATATTATTGGTTACTTGATTCTATTCTAAAGAAAGGCAATCTGGGTTCTTCTGGGTGTTAAAAGTCTAAGCTTTAGTTATAGAAAGTTGGGATATCTACCTTTTTGCTCATTTCTTTAGAGTTATCGGCATAGACTTGCTATACGTTAATAGTTGCAATTCTGCAGGATTCCATGGATATTAGATGGAGCTGAAGTAGTATTCAGAGGAGAGGTTGTTAAGCCTTATATTTGGTAATGTATTCGAAGTGAGCCAACTAGGAATGTCCAGCTAGATTGAAGTAGATGGAGAGGTGCATAGCCCGGTGTGTGCATGCACGAGCAAATTTGACAGAGGAATGACAAAATGCAATCCGCTCATTCCTCTTTCATTTTTCTTTGTGTTGAATCATGGTTGTCTTCTGATATTATGGCTCACCCACCCACTTATATAGCTTTAGGAGAACCTATTATCACTTGGTGTTTTGGACTCTTTCCTCATCACACGCAGAACTATCATTCATGTGACGTGAGATGTTCACAACATAACAAAAAATAATTCGGTAACGAAAAAGTCTAACTATTTTGGACGCTTATCCTCTGGTATCTTACACTCCTCCATGTCTTCATAGAAGCTTGCAGTTGAAATGTTTTTTCATCAACTGATGGTGCTTTTTTCTTCACCTGATGGCTACATCAAGGGCGTGGCGTGCGGCCGCGCCACTCTATGCTAGTTACTATATATACGTGAATATCCAGTTGGATAGGTAGTTGTGCAATCAGAAAAAAAAAGTTGGATAGGTAGTCAATTTTCTTCAGGTATCCCTAAGAAAATCTTCCATTAGACGTGGCCATTATATACATATACCAGCCAAAGTGCAATTGGACGTGACAAAGAGAAAATTATTGGGCTATAGTATTACCAAAACTATCGATCATTGATCAATTCCAACTATCAAGCTAACTAGTTTTAACACGTATAAAAAAATTGATCAGCTAGCATACTAAAAGTAGTATACGCGATTTTTCAAAGGAACGCAAGTAACCCCACGTCATCTTAATTATTAAGGAAGTTAGATTTACTAGTGGAATGCCCGTGCATTGCTACGGTTCCTATTTTTGTTGTAATCTGTCAATAGAATACATATGAAAATTTATCGGACTGAATACAACCGCAAGATATTCTATGAACCCCTAAGATCCTACCTCGTTTGAAGTATATTTCAACAACCCATATAATTGACATCGTTTGAATATAAAATAAGACACTCGACTATTTTTTTATCAACTAATGTCTACTCCTTGATGTTCCATAGATATTGCCATACAATGCTAGGAATATTGTCTTTGGCTTCATTCTCACCATACTTGAGCAAGTGTACCAAAAACTTCTTCCGCAACTCGTTACCATTCTGCACAACAATATTTGTTAGTAGCATGTATATTTCATTTGTGAACAATAAATAAGCACAACGTAAAATACCCACCACACATATTGGATGAACCAATTCTTTGCCATTCCATGAGATCATAATGTAAAAAACAAAATAGCCAGAAGCATTCCTGTGTATGAATGTCATTATGTTGAATAGTAAATAAAATGAGTAATCTCTTTGAGTTTATGTTTAGAGATAGTCACCTATCTGAACTTTTTAGAATATCAACTTGGTGATCTACGTGACCAGAGAAATATATCGGCATCCCAGCCGGGTTGTGCTAATGCTAGTGCATCGCTTAGGTAGAATGCAATTCTTTATAACTTCAATTGCAAGTTGTGAGATCGAAGCAGTTTACCTTCCGGCGATGGCAACACAGAAAGAGGATCCAGAATAGATACACAAGAGGCATGCTTATCGATGGAGAACAAGTTAAAGTCCCCCGCAGAAGCATAAGGGAGCAAAACCTTCAAAGTGACAACTATCAGAAACACATATAACATGACAATGTTGGACAAGTGAATTATCTTTACCAATTTGCATAAAGAGATTTTGTAGTCTATCCCAGACCAACTATTGAATAACGTTGCCAGTGTGTGACTATTTGGCTTTACTCGCCACTTTGGACCCTGTGTGGAATCGACCATCGCCGTCTGAAAAATTGTTTTGTTTAGAAATATAGTTATAACAATGAAAATATGAGATTGCAATAACTTACACAAAAACATAGATCCATGTAGTGCACATCAGTCTCTACCATCTGCAAGATCTCGTCACATGCCACTATGCGTATGCCCAATTTAAAACAGTCATTGTCCATAGGCCTCTCGTTCCTAAGTATATCCTGAATTTTCTTAAGACTTGGACCTATAGGATATGGTTTGGAGCTCCGCACCCATTTCTGCCTGTGATACAAATGTTAAGAATGACAAAATTATAGCAATGCATATTATCACAATTAATCCTTTTAACATGTTTCTTACTCTAATAATTTGGCCTCTTGAATCGACATGATATGTTTGCAAAGCTCGTCAACTAACTTGCGTGGATCCATGGGCATCACGTGGACTGAAATTGGGCATCCGTCTTCAGCTTCATTAGTCAAGGCAAGTCGCTCCGGACCATCCATAATCGTACAATCAGAATTAGACACGTTTTCTTCACTGCTAGGTTGATAGTATATTGGCTTTCCTTTTATCTTATTCAATTCCGAATCTACCAATATAACGATTAATTTTAGACAAAAAAATTTCATATCTTCTTGCAAAATAGTATTCAGAAACATTTTTTGAAACAATTATTTAAGATGTAAGCAGTACTAATGTTATCCTAAACAAAAATAATTACCTGAGTGACATGATCAGACAATATATCACCTGTCCAATATTCCATATAATTAAGCATGAATAACCCGCATGATGCGCTACAAGATTACCGGACACTGATTTAGTCTCTCATATAGACAAATCAACATAAATAAACCAGTTGGACGTGTATGAATACACAAGTTTTAAAAATAACAATTTGAGATTTTAAGAAGTGTCCAACATACCCATCAGTTTGTATTGGTTCTTGAAAATGTTCTACTACTGGCCATTTTGTGACATCGAGATCCTTCCACTTATCACCTATGTTAAAGTCCTTCATCTGGGATGCACATTTCAGATGCTTCTCAAGTCCCTGTAACTTCTATACGAGAAAGAGGTATTAGATATTGAGGCAAACACAATGTTAAGATGATCTCAAATTCAGTAGACAGTTACTTACCATAAGAGTGAGATCACTCCGATCCATTCCAGCACCAAGCGAGTCCAATACTTGAATCACGCGTTTTTTCGCATTGATGACAGCTAAATACCAGTGGGTCTTGCTAATGTTTATTGAAAGTAAGACCTAAAGTAAATATTGTATAAGACTAAGAAATACACATGGTTAAAACATATTAAATAAGACCCATAGGTAGTGAGTGAATTCTAACCATGCCATGCTTTATTGTTTCAGTACAGCAGAGGCAAATGTAGTGTCTAGATACACCTTTCCAGCCGCTCTATCCCGCCGATGATCACATGCACTTATACAGTAAATATAAGCATTTAAAACCTATAGTTGGACAAATAAAAATACATTTAAGTTTAAAACAATTGTAGACTTTAAATTAGTAAGTAGTGGTCTCTCTACTGTTGACTTACACCATCCGGCAAAAAACCATCGCCACGTGTCAGACACTGTAAGTCATCGTTTGATAAGAACGCATCACCAATGTCTACAAACTTCGTATTTTTTGGTGAGGTCAGGATTAATTTGACAACTTCTATATCTTCAGAAGTGCAGACATAATCTGGCATAACATGGTAGTACACAAAAAAATAGTTAGGTAAGAAAATAATGGAGCACAAGCAAGTATATAATATCCACAGCCGGAGTACGAACCTTGTGAGTTAACCATTTTGACTGCTTTTTCGGTTTCTTATGTTGTGAATTGGTCATCCACCTATGCTCCTCCTTTAGTGGTGTAAGATCAGACAAATTTTTAGTTTGTTCCAACATATCCTCGGGGCATATGTCCATGGGTACATTCATAACATCAATAGGATCCTTAAATTTCCTGCTAGCGATCTGCAAAAGTGAAACAGTATTTATCGAAATAAAATTCAAATATGGCTATATGCTACATGCATAGAGAAAACATCTGTTTGTATGCAACCTCATTTGGTGGTGTAGAGTCAGTAGGGGCATTCAGAGCATCGATAGAATTCATGTGGGTTCCCATGATCTAAAACAGTGAGACATAATATAATTGCATTAAAATTAGTACATGGTAGCGTGCGATATGCATAGTAACCAAAAAGAAACCAATTACATGTGCACACCTCCATTGGTTATGTAGAACTCGATGAATCGTCTATCTGTCCCAACATCATGGCATTGGGTCCTTTATCTGTTGATTTATATGGATCATCAATAGAATCCATCAGGTTTCCGCTTGCAATCTGCAAAAGTGAAACATAAGTGTTGACGCTATGTTGTTGCCTGGCACGACATGGAGTGGGTCTCATCAGTGTCTTTTTATGTGACTTAATGACATGCTAAACGGCTTCATTGAATTTATGGACAATATGTAAATTTTTTGCAGTAGATTTACATCAAGTTTTGGATGTGAAATCAGTATGAACTTCCTTAAAAAAGAAGGCAATTTTCAGGGAACATACATCATCATTGTTTCATAGAACATATGAGGCTACTAAAGAGCTGCAACTTGGTTTTGCAACACGCGAAAGAGTCTTTGTAGAAACTACTGTAGAGCTATGTCTAGGTTTTGCAACTTCTTTTTAAATGATGTATCTAATGTAAATACTGTCTAACATCAAAGTAGTAGTAGGTCCAAAACAATAGAGAGAAATACATCTGTTTTTTCAGGAGTATAAAAGCATCATGCTACAACAATAAAAGCTGCCCATGGGAAAAAAACAAAACCTCAAGGAGACACTCATATAAGCATGGGAAAATTGGCTATTTACCAAAAACTTCATCATCCTTGGATCATCTACCCAAACTTGAGTTTACATTGGTAAAATACCCAAAGGAGACTTGAAAATAAAAAAGACAATTGTAGCAGGTCCCTAATTAAAAGGCTTGATTGGGTCAGCTATCGATTAAATTGCAACCGGCGGGTCAACATTGAGCGACGGTGCAGCCATGCAACCGTCCGACATTGTCCACCCTTCACCAACGCGTTTACTATATCTCCAGCATGGACCCCCACAAATGCAAAGATAAGAACCGCGAGAAAGATTATTCCTAACAATAGGAGAATAAATTATACTCATAGTTTTTTTAATCATTTCTTGTGATATGTGAGCTGAGGTACAGTTTGAATTTTCTTGTGATATACTACACTTCTTTCAACGTAAACCTGTTAATTACTAAAGATTTTGCCACATATAGTATGCCTTTAAATACAATCCGTTGTGAACACCTTCCGTTGTTTATTTGTTGCACATATTTCCGTTGTTGCAATGTTGATCATATTCCTTCTAGTGCAATGTTGAAATCAAACATACCAGCAGCCTGGGATGAGCTCAACATTGGGCATGCCCTACGGGATGATACTATGGCTGCAAGACGGAGCTAGAGTTCATGGGGTTGATCGGCGGTGTTTGGCTCGGCGGCCGCATCAGGATGGTGAGGGGAGGCCGCATATGATAACGGGGGTGGGGATTGGGGAATTGTGGGCTGTTTTTCTTTCTCCTCAGATTCGTGGCCTTCGGTTTTTACCTTCTTTTTTCGAGGGACGGTTTTTTACCGTTTTGTTCACATGGGACAGAAGTCGACCGTTTTTTTTTGCGGGAGTGGAGGCAGGACGTACCAACTACCAAGATCTGTCAAGCATGCAAGAAAACGTGCAAATAATATTACAGGGACAAAGTTTCTCAACCCTATGTTGACTGAACGACATGTAAGAAGAAAAAGAAAGTGTGCTTGAGCTCATCGTACAGATCGGTTCCAAAAGAAAAAAAACAAATTGATGGATTCATGCCTGATGCATGCGACGAGCTACACAAGACCTAGCTTGTGCCTTTCTCCGGAAACCGTTTCGCGTTTGCTCTCGTGAGCGGGCGGCAGCGGCGGCGAAAAAATCCTCCCAATTAATGCATTAATTATTTTTTCCGCGATGTCGCCGATGTTCGTTGTTATCCGCGATGGCGCTGACGTCGTCAGATTAATGCATTAATTATTTTTTCCTCCTTTATTTTAGCTAGGAGTATTACATATGTATCCCATTCTTTCGTTTTTATCAACTGTTTCAAGATCTAGAAATCAACTGGCTAAACGAACATGAATTGAATTGATGTGGTGACGACTATGGATACACACGAGCTGCTACAACAAGAATTTTCAAGCTATTAAATGATCAATAAACCAAATGTCTAGGTAGAACAGGGATATTTCACAAAAGCTAAAGAAGTATATATGCACTCTGCAACCATTCCCCAACTGGTAAACTGTGTTAGATGATTTTTGCTCAGCTATATCCATGCGATGAGAGTGATTTGGCTCGGGAAGTAACACCTAAACTGGCTCATCCTGGACTTGGCTTTGCTGCTCTTGTCTGCATACGAAATCATGGATTAAAATAGAAGACAAGATCACATGGCACTCCTTCAAAGTAATGAGGGAAGTAAACAATTAGCATGCAGATATACAAGATATTATAGTAAGCGGCTGTCGTGATTGACCCGTGACGTACCTTTATAGCAACAATGGAGAACGGATTCTTGTTATCTTGTAATTGATTTTTTTCAGAAAGTTACAGATGAATGCAGTGGAAAAAATTCAACTGATAGGTACTGCGGCAGTGGACGGTTCTGGTTTTCAGAAAGTTTCAGATGAATGCACAGTGGAAAAAATTCAACTGATATGTATTACAGCAATGGACAGTTCTGCCCCCATCCTCTCTGTCTCTCCAACTCACCGCTAATTCTGGCGTCTTCAACAGCCTTCTGTCACCGGCACTCACCAGCTTTCGCCATTGTCCAACATCCCGAATCCCATCTCACGGCCAAGAGTGGAAGCTAGAGTGGCACAGTATTGGCCTCAGCTGCAAAGATGGAAACCTTGTAACCATAACACAAATGAATCAGGAGTTAGGCAAACACGGCTCTGAGAAAAGGACCTAGAGCGCGGCATGGCCATGCTGCAGCAATGAGTAGTGCGCCGACCAGAGAACAACAGGCTGCTTTGCCCTCTTATAACAATGGTGAGGGAAATAACAATAGGAGGATCCGGGCGTACCATATGCCATATGCAGGGTGCATACCGAATGTCGATAAGGGGAGGGTGCCGCCATAAGATTCTGGCGATCCAACTTCCTCTCTGACTCCCGGCCTGCGACCCTTCCTCTCTGACTCCCGGCCTGCGAGATCCAACTTCACATGATGTTTGCCTCCATCGGAGCCCTCAGCAGGCATCACCCAACCCCCAGGCAGCCCCTTCGTCGGCAGTTTCGGCGGGAGGCCATGGAGGGGGGAATGAGGTGGCAGGATGCACGGGAGCAGGGTAGCGGTTGGGTCAACCGGTCACCGGTGCCGATCTAGAGAAGGGTGGTTGTATCAGGGCTTCCTTGACAGGTTGGATCATCTAAGTAGTTTCCATGGATTGGCCTCTTGGATGACCTTGCCGTGCATGCAACAGAAGTCTGCAGTAAAGAGACAGAGTAAGTATCAGGTTTGGTAGTAATGAATAAGAAAGAGATCCAAGATCATAGGACTAAATTGACAATAGGAGATGCATTAGCTCTTTATTCAACACGAGAAATGGCTGGGTTTGAACAGTTAGACCAACCAATGCAAAAGATAGGTATCATTCATGATTCCGCTACACAACTGTTTTCAACTTGAATGGATAGAGAACAAATGCTAGCATTCATGCCAAGAATATAACTTTTGTCTGACACATACAAAGGTCTAAATATAAAGAGCTAGGTGACCCAACATATTTTACCTGATAGTCCTAGCCAGTTTTTCCGCAAGAAAGATGAACAATAATTCAGAAAGTGTCATTGTTCAGTGCTAAGAAAACATATCTTCAGCCTTAGCACCAAAAGATCCATCCTTTTTATGGTCGTTGCTCCTAAAACAAACTTTTACTCAGTCATTGTCAATTAAAAAATCATCAGTTAGTTAAGATAGTAAAGGTGCACGTGCAATGCGCGTCTCCATTTAGACATAAAATGGTGACAAATAAACTTAAGTGTTGACTTTGCTTAGAGAAGAATAAACCCGACGACTTAGAAAGGTTTGAAGGACACATCCTAAACGATATTTCCGATCCGTACCAATTCGTACAATGAGATTTCTGCTTTATATATATGGGAAATAAACACAGGTATTAAACAGTACCTCTTTCCTGCAAACTGTAGTTGTCGCCAAAACAAACCGACCTCCACCTACACTGGTGACTAACCCATCCAAATGTTTCTACAGAATAATGAGACACCAGAATAACTGAAATCATCGGCTTTGCCACAATGCAACAGTATTCAGGTAGTGATGATTGCTAGAATTACATTTTTGTATGCTACCTAAGACTATCTAGACCAACACAAGGTAGAAAAATATCAGCAAAATGAATGACAACTCAAGAAGACGGATGACTTACAAAGTTGTAAAGAAAAGGAAAACTCTCAGGGGATGATATGATGTGAAATTGTATTATCACAACATGGACTAACCTTGTGTTGTTCAACAAACTCAGAACATGTTTATCAGCTTTCTGATACTCATCTCTTGCCAGCAGAAGATGATTGGACCTCGTTGCATTCTATACAGAGAAGTCCACAAGTTGAGCTGTAGCAAAAAATACAACAAATGATATTAATTTTTTTATCAAGAACTGGTTTAAAAATTTGACTAACCCCTGATTAAAAAACATTGACCAAGTACTGAAAGAGAAGAACGAGCATTCATCCGGCAGCTTGTAACACATTATAAAAAAATTGATTATCAGGATAGAATAAAGGAACATTAGAGTAAAATGGATGCTGAGCTCTCCCAGCATCAATTCAAGAAAACTGAAGCGATATGGACCATGTAGTGTACAAACGCATCCACTAAAAAGGCCACACTCAAGTGTGTTTCCCTTTCCTTCTCTACAACAACTTAGTGTTGATGCAATAAGTTTTGCTGCTAATCTGCTACTGTGAAATCTAGAATTAGAGTAAAACTTGTTAAGCCATTTCTGCTAAATTAGTCTGCCATGAGTACATCAAATCCAACAAATATCAACAATGCCAATAAGAACTTATATAGACTAATTTCTGATGTACAGTAGCACATGCGGTCTTCTCAGTTCAGATAAATCTTAATTCAGGTCAACAACAATTAGACAGCTTTCTTTCTCGTGAGAAGAAAAAAGACAGGAAAATTCATAGTCGACAAGCATGTCTAAGAAATAATGCACTCACTAATCAGTGGTGTAATTGAAATGTAAATCAGTCGAAAAACAACATACCTTGGACTCTTGATTTTGCTGTAGCTTCTACTTCTCGGGTAACGGAGGTTGCAACTTTTGTCTGCCAGGTTGTACATGGTTGATCCTGATTAGAAGTATACCTGATTACAAGTATATTTCTTCAGGGCATCAAGCTGACAGTAACTTTGCAAGTAAATTCGGTAAATCATGTATTGACAGTAACTTCGCAAGTAAATTCAGTAAATCATGCACTGACAGTAACTGAATCTTTATACAGTACTGAATGCGAACACACAAATCTCTACTAATCTGCAAGAAAAAATTGATGAGAAGGGATTTCTCCCTGATTTCTAATAGAGAAACCAACAAGGTACAATATTCCATCACAACACAGCGACCACCAGAAAAGAAAGAACTATTGAGGAAAAAGATAGCTGTTAAAAAAATTGTGGGAGACAAATTAAGAAGAACTGTAGATAGAGAGCACATAACGATCACTGATAGTATAAATTACCATGAAATAACGTTCACCTCAATTCTCCACTAATAAAAGCATTTACCACGAAAATAAATTAACTCTAAATAAATGACATACTCCAAATGCACATATATCTAATATGTTTGCAACCACTACATTTTATGAAGACGCCACTAAGAGGACACCTATAATGATAGTCATAGTATAATCTGCTCAAATTTTCCCAATGACATGAAGCGCTAAGGACTTCCTTGAATACTATGTTTTGTGTGGTCGGTAATAAGGAATCAGAACTTTTCCACTTCTCTGAATTCTTGGTATCGTCCTTTCTCTCGTTATGACTGGCAAGGATCTTAATGTTTCTCTTCGCGGTGGCTCTGGACAACGCCACATAGAGTTGACCATGGGAGAATACCGCTTCCGGTAGGTACACGCCGACAACCGGGATGGTCTGCCCTTGGGCCTTGTTGATTGTCATGGCAAAACTGAGTCTGACTGGGAACTGCTTCCTCATCATTAGAGGGGCAGAGTGGTATTCGAGGAAGAAACACCCTTCGTCTGTCGTGTTGTCCCAGCACAATCTCCGCGTCGATAGCATTCCTTTGGAACCCACGGACCACAAGCCTTGTGCCATTAAATAGACCATTAGCTGGGTCGATGTTCCTCAACAGTATAATGGGACAGTTTATCTTCAGCTTAAGTGCGTGTGGGGGCAGTCCATTAGGGGTCAAATCATTCAGGAACTCTGGTGCATAGTAGCCATGCAGATCGTCTTCTGCGCTGTCAAAACTATGGTAGACCTTCTCCTCTCCCTGAAAACGCTCTATCATACGCATGTTTATTACATCAACATTGTCGTTCTTCGTGGAGAGGATTGCTCGAGACGTCATGTAACCAGGATCGGTCATGTTGTGGTCTAGTCGAGGAAACACATGGTCGATTAGCTTATCTATGTCGGCGACCTCGTCTGTAGATGGAACACAGATATCTTCGGGGACCTGGATGTTGCCTTGCTCGTCAGTGTCCTCGGTGCCATTACCTACCATTAGAAGGTAATCCGCAAACCACTGGTCGTTATGCGCCCTCATGTTCTCCACAAGCTTTAGCTGGCGCATGCCCTGCCAGAGGTACGAACTCCGAAGGGTCGCGTCGACTATCTGACCTCGTGACCCTTTCCTGACTACTGGAAGCACCTGCCTAAAGTCCCCACCGAACACGACAGTCTTTCCTCCAAAAGGTCGGTCCCGTCGGCCCATGATGTCGCGCATGCTGTTGTCCAGTGCCTCAACCGCCTGCCGCTTTGTCATGGTGGCCTCGTCCCACAAGATGAGCGAAGCCATCCTCAAGAGCTTAGTTGTCCCACTTTGCTTGCTGAAGTTGCATGATGACCCTTCTTGAATGTTTAGTGGGATCTTGAATCTAAAGTGTGCAGTGCTGCCACCTGGCATGATGGATGCAGTGACACCGGAAGTTGTCGTGGCCACCGCGATCTTTCTCTCACCTCGAACCGTAGCGAGCAATGCCCTGTATAGGAAGGTCTTCCCAGTGCCTCCTAGGCCATCAACGAATAATACACCCCAATCGTCGTTGTCGAGTGCCGCCAGTATCTCGTCATATGCTAGCCTCTGCTTAAGGTTTAGTGATTGATATAGAGACTTGTCGTTGTCATCAACATTGATAGTGGTTTCCTCGATGACCTCCCTCGCCTCGCCTTCTGTGTTGTCATAAGTCTCGTCGATGTTCGAAAGAGGGAACAACTTTATATCTTTTCCCATGGACTGCAGCATGCCCCTGATATCAAGCAACACCTTCTGCTCCACCGTGATAGGGCACGTGTGACGTCGCCTGAAGTCGTCTGACATTGCTTCAAGGTGCCTATCCCATAGACCACGCACATCTCCAGGCTCGCAAAATACCAAGATCGTTGCAAAGAGCCTCCTAAGAGAGACTGGCTGGCCCACTGTGCTGACTCCATAAGACACTCGTCGAGTGTGTTGTCAGCGTCAATGAGACCCCTCCTTTCGATAGCCTCTCAAAAGTTATCACATAGCACACCATCCACGGTTTTCAGGTGTTCAAAGGACTGTGATCCTGCTACATGGTTTAGAAGCACCCTCAGGAAGTACCGTTCCCCCTCGGCAGGATTGGCTGACACTATTCTGCCTACTTGGAAGCAACGGTTTTTCCTTTTTTGCCAGAAATTTGTTCTTGGCCATGTGAAACTTCCTGGAAAGTCCTTGTACAGAATATCTCGAGCCCATACGTGCTCCTGATTAGCCACACAGTACTCCGTTAGCATAGACTTTTATGCATTATCCCTTGCAAGAACATCGTTCAGGTTATCTCCCGCTTTGAATGTGACTCTGTGCATGTTCGGGAGATGTAGCGGAAGTTGTAGGACCGGAGGGTAGTTCTCATAGAGGGTGAAGCCAAATATCCTTCACATCGCTTCTGGAGGAGTAACCCACCTCGCATCAATGAATCTCTTGATCTCATCTATGTTACCCTTGGCGTCAGGTTGGTTGATGTTGAAAGAAGTCTGATCGTGGCCCTTGTATATGTACTTGTATAGGTACTTGACGGCCTTTATGATGGAGCACGCCTCCACTTTGATGTGGCAGTTGAACATACAGAGGAGGTAAGGGTTATACGGCACAACCCATCTATTTTCCAGCATCTGACCGTGGACCTTCCCTGAACGACCATCTTTCCATCTCCGATAGACAGGGTAGGAGTCCTTTCCTTGTATGGTGGTCTCATTGAACTCTCGGGGATACTTGCACGACCCCTCTTGCATGCACACATTGTTGGGCTTCAGGACGCCACATGGTCCATGCATCATATGCTTCACGACCATGGCGTATAGCTCTGGGTACTTATGCTTGTTCGGGAACTCAGCGGATATTACACGGTCATACTGTTCCGGCACAACAAGCTTATAACTCGAATCCATGATGAACAGGAAATGGTTATGCGGCAGGCCTCTCTTCTGGAACTCTACCACGTAGACATATGCCTTCACAACACCTAAGATATGTTCCTTGGTCAGCATGTGTTTCGTCTTCTCTAGCTTGGCTCTAAACACTCGGGCCACAAGATCGGGCTCTAGCTTGGCTCTAAACACTCGCGCCACAAGATCGGGCCGATCTTGTGGGGTCTGGCCGGGAAACAGCTCATCTTGTATCTCCTGCCAGTTTGGGTTGCAGGTCATTGTTAGGAAGATGTCAGGCTTGCCATACGTGTGGACCAGTTCCATGGCGTCCATATGCCTCCGCTTCATGTCTCGGAAGCCCCCGTGGAATGTGTGCGGGAGAACGGTCCTAGTGCCCACAGCGCTCGCTCGTGTCTCCCCGGCTGTGATGCTATCAACAATGTCTTTATATAAGTCCGCACGTATCTCCGGCTGGTGGTCCCTGACCCATTTTAACCTGCAGCCCTCGATCTTGATGTACATGTCGACACCCCACTGTTGGAATAGGCGCCCTCCATGTAGTATGGGGTTGAATATGCAGGACGCGTCTGTAGCCTGTAACAATAGTAGTCTCTGACGGAGACACATAAACGGCCACCTCCCTCTGTGAGAAGGATGGAAAAATGAAGGTTAGATAACATGAGACAATGATATGTTCTCTAAATAAATGCACAATCATATGGAATAGGCGAACCTTGATTTTCATTACGACCCTCTCTTGGTAGTTGCGCAACGTCCTAGGACACCTTATCTTTGGGAATATTCGGATGCCAACCGAGCTCCCCCTTTGGGAAGAAGAGAGGGTACGAGAGAGGGTCGTAGCACCCCTGTGTGGCTTGTATGCTGTACCTATGGTTGTTGTTCCTGTGGAGGGTAATGCTACGTTTGAACCTATTCGCCAGGTCGCTCCCCTTGACCTAGATGGCAGCCACCTCAGACGAGACTGGTAGATTGTATGTCCGTTGGTCTAGCTTCTGGTCGGTGTATAGTTCTATCCGATAATCCTGGAGGTTGTCCCTGTGGGCACCCAAACTCCTCAATTGCTGGGAGTAGGGGTTTCCTCTCATGATGTTCGTCAATGTACGGATGACATCCTGGTCGAGTTGCTCGGTGGCTTCCTTGCGATGGATCAGGCTAGGATCATCGTCGTAGAAGTACATCTGTAGATGATCTGGACGAGAGCCTGGCCCAAACGAATGGAAATTATGGTACACCGAGCCACTCGCCCGAAATGTGTAAATCCCTGACCTCATATTGGTGCAACTGTTATCAAGGATTACACCAAGCGTTGTGAAGGAGAAGTGGCCGTTAAAGAATCGGACGCTGTCTCGAAAATGCCGACAATCCGCATCTGTGCTCGACCATAACCTCATCAACTCCGGGATAGGTTCTTGTTCAGACAACTTGATATCCCCTTTGAGACAACAGAAACCAGGGGGCTCACGCTCGAACCTCTTGGCATTGCAGAATATGCAATTTGGGACTTTCTCCAAAAATGTCCATGCTTTCTGGGAGATTCATATACACAAAGTCAAAAGGATCAGCAGAGCCTAGCTCGGACAAGTCTGACAATTCATCTAGTTCCATGTCATCAGCATCGGAACCTACAGGCATAAGCGCGTCACAAAGAATGTTCACATTATTTCTTCTGTAGCAGAGTGGGCATGTGGAAAGCCCAGTGGACATACCTTCAGTAGCATATAGGTAGTACTCCTCGTCTATGAGGTCGTCGGGCATGGCATTCTCGTCCATGAGTCTGCTAAGAAAGGCCTCCATGTCATCTATACCATTTTTCGACCCCATAATTAATGTTCCATTGATTATATTAACATAAGAAGAAGAGTAAAGATGGGAGAATTACTGTTGCTTCCAATGGTGTAGTCTGACGTGCTCCGTGAAGGGGAGGTAGGAGGTAAAGCAGCTCCCTTTTTGGCTAGGTTTACCGTTGCCAAAAGAGTTGCATTTGGGCATGGCATTGAGATGGATTCAGCGCAAGGGGTGTTCCGCCTAGCCACGTCATTTGCCTTGCGCTTAGCTAGAAACTCCTCCCTCTTATGTCAAGGTAAGCTCTGCGGAGATATTTTTCCTGTTATCCCTTTGTCTTGCATTCCTCTCATCCAGTGCTTTATTTTGTCGGGTTCTTCTTCTACTTGCATTAATCTCCTCCTTTTTCTCAACATCTTTGTTTTAACGGGCTGCTCTTCTACGTGCATTAATCTCCTCTTTTTGCCCGGTTGTCAAACTATTTCTTCGATCTCTATATCGTTCACATCTTGCTCGATTTCTTTCTTCTAAACTGTTTGCAAAATGTTGCCTTTGGTCGGTCATCATCGTAACTGAACTTCCCATGACATCATCGACATGTTTACTACCTATGGTATATCACATTTACAAAGATAATTAGTCGTGAAACCAGATGACAACATTATATTGCACTACTAGTCAAAGTGTATACCATTTGAACCTTCGCCCCGTTGTATCACGGTGTTGGTAAGATTTCTATGAAATTCAGTTGTGTAGGGAGTATGGAGTTCAGTCTCTCCTTCTTCATCGGATGATGAAATAACTGGAGTTCTTAAAGGCTCATGTATGGAAAACCCAGTAGGAGGACGTGGCACATAGTTGGTGCGGGATTGTTTGGAAGCCCGATGCTCATGAACGACTGGTCAATCAATAATTAAAAACACAACCACATTAATGTCAATTAGTATCTCTAATGTGAAGATGGGAATTTTTGGTCTACTTAATATTAAAGGGAAGCATATTGTAACCTTCTTTTCCTTTTCGTGATGGTTGGTTTGGATGCGACATCTTTGCAACACTTCTGTAATCTACTTCTCACAACACTTATTATACATAATCCAAAGGCAATGATATATTGGCTTGAAGGCAATGTTGGCTTCCTTATTCTTCCTCTTTTCACTTCAGATCCCAATAACCTTATGTCTTATTTTCCCCGTTACATCAAAGTAACCAAGTTTCAAGTAGAAGTAACCGAGTTTCAGATAAATAAACTTCCTGATAGTTCATTGCTGCTTAACTTTAAACATAGGGAGAATAGTAAAAAGTACCATTTGGGACAATTTATCTGCATCTATAGACTAAGCTACTATTACTGTAGCAGATATGGAAAAAAATTATCAAATGAATTTATCTCAAACAAAGTGAGCTCATCACACATTTTTCCCACACATAAGCAACATATAAACAATCGATGTATTTATTAGGTGTCACCTAAAATATCCTTGAACATTGTTCACAAGCATCCTTCAAAACAAAACATCCATACACATAGACAAACTTTATCCCGACACAATCTTACATGATAATAGACGAAACAAGCTTATCACTTAAATTTACAACAACGGATACTGGATCCAACCAATTTGGATAGACACAAGATATCTCCTATCGTACTTCATGAATCGAGCATCCTTCTTAGCCCACGCGGTCGCCAGAAAAGCCCACCTCTTCTCTAGAAACTTTTGCAAGAACCTCGTGTCATTAGCTCCACTAATTAATTTCTAACGGATGTCTGCATATTTACATTTCAACTTGATCAGGACTTATTAAACAAGTGTTGTCATTTGTATAGATTTTTTATTTTGTGTTATGCTAAAATCACTCACCCTAAAGTGGTCGTGCCGCAGGATGATCTAGATTGAATGTGAAGTTTGTGTGCTCTGAAGTATTCAGGCCACCTATTGAAGTTGGAAAAAATGTGTTTATGTCAGACATTTCAAGAAAGTTTGATTAAATTGACAATATATGTGGATGCGGATAAATCAGTTACCAAATCCCTTGTCTTTCTGCAACATAGTTGCAATGGCAATAGGTCTTCCATTTTCAGCCGTTGACCACCGGTATGAATTCTGAGTCAATTTGGAACCCCAAATGCCAACGGCAATAAAATTTCCCCTACAGTTTGAGAATTTTAAAATGTATCATTCAGTAAATAACTTCGACTGGTAACTAATTATGTTAGAAGACAATTAGGGGCGTTCTAAATACACATACCACGCATCCATGAAGATGGCCTGTTTATACTTGGTGAGCATCCCAACGCATTCAAGTTCACAACAGTGAACAACTATGCTAACTATGTCTGTATAATGATGAATGTCATTAGTCCATTCTGAATACTGAATTTGTATTGGACACTATGAGGTTTATAGTTGAAATATATGAGGTACATACCTATAAATGTTTTATTTGGACGCGCGGGAACTTCCAAGAATGGCATCAAATGCTTAGGGAGTATTGGGAACTCAATGGATAGACAAGGTTCAACTATTGTCATTTGATCAAATGATAATTCAAAGATGTGCCCAATCGCTCTAAATCCCACCGATTCAGCGTTAGGATTAATTTTGACCCTATGTATAACATACTTGCAACCAGGTTGTAGTATTCGGTTGAATCGCTCCACTTCAGCATGTCCCCAAACGCTAGCTTCGATTTTTGAGCCCTTGAATGTGTTTGAGAAGAAAAGGTAAGACTGTGGTAAACACATGTTCACATTTAATAATTTATCTGAAGTGTTTGTTACTAACATTCCTATCCATGAGAATGAAGCGAATGTTGTCAGCATATGAATTAGGTGGAAATTTAACTTCTACCCACACAGAAATGCTCCACTTTGAGAATAAAATGATATCGACATACTCAATGTCGTCGAAATCCTTAAATCTATAGTCAACGGTGTAAGATAGAAAGTACTTTTTTGAATGATGTGAAGGTAAGTTAAACTAACCTAGGAGTTGCCGGGGTTTCTGACATTTGCGCATACGTCCGCTTACTTGTAACGTTAATAGGTGCCATCTACATAACAAATATATTAAAGGTTTTATATGGTTGCATACTTCCATGGAGAACAATCCCATCCCAAGAAATGCATGAAAATTGGAAACCACCATAGTACATAAAAAGTGTATAACAACCAACAATATTTATCTAAGAAGTTGAGAAATGGTGTGGGAGGCAAATCTACAATAATAGTAGACAGAGATCATATGTCATCTAAGAAGCAGTTTAGAAATGGTGTGGATGCAAATCTACAATAATGGTTAGGCAGAGAACACATGTAGGACCAAGATTAACACTAAATAATGACCAGAAAAAATCACAAAACTATATATGGAAAAGATGATGCAAGAATTGTAGGTATAGAGCATATTGTTAACATGTGTGCAGACCTGTAGCTCTATGTCGGTAATAAGCTGGACCAACTTTATTTTCCCGGTTATGATCCAAAAATGTAGTCCAAGTTCAAAGATCACCTGGAAAAAAGAGGCTTATTGTTTCACTAAAGGCTGATAAATATTAGACTAAAAGTTCATGATTAATAAAAGAACAATATGCATCGATAGTGCAACATAGAAGAGAAGATCCTTGTGTTGCAATATCATGAGAGACTTCTCGTGGACTACAATATAGGGATGTATAGCCTAAGCTTTGTCACAACACATGGGAAGCATGAATTTTATGAACAAATACATCAAGGCAAGCTACCTATGTACCTTTGTAAGATCAGTAGTTGAGGGACGAAGATCACGGATCACATCACCTGTTGGAAGCACCTAGAAAGAACAGGGTGATAAGAAACAGAAAAAATAGTGAGTATCTAGAGAGGATGTGTTGCCTTGTGGAACTCAACTTGCCAAAAAAGTATCATTGCAGTTTGTTCAGAAACACAAAAAAATATCATTTCTGACTTGTCTCATGCTCCAACTTCAGAGGCAAAAGCTGCTAGGCCTATAATAATATAGGTAATATAGCACATTGAATTCCTTAAAACAAGTTTAATTTAAAAATACATATAATGGCTGAAATGAAGAAAGCATGTCCTTGTATGGGCTAATTTTCTTGCTGCCCATTGATCAAGTTAAAACCTGATCAATAGGAACTCTCATGCAGGAACTAAACAGAAGTGTTGCAGGCTTACAACTTGACACGCAATTGATACATATAAAAATGAGCATAATCAACCCAGGTGCAGAATATTCTATAGGAAACTAACGCCGCAAAGCAAAGCATGAAATAATTAATCATCTTGACTTCCATTGGCAAGTCAGGTTTATTAAAAACCATTGTACTATAGCATAATTAGTTATGCAAAAAAATCAATGGAGTGGAAGATATTGGAGCGTGTCCAAATTAGGCAATAGCACTTTCAAAAGTATGAACAACAGGGATCACCAACATGTGTGGGATCGCACTTGCCAGCCATAATAACATTAAGGCACTCGAAAATAGCACAAACAGAATTAGCTGTATGAAATGATGATGCAGCAAGATGATGTGACATAATAGGAAATAATTTCCTAGAAGATTAACTCACAAAAGAGGACAAAATATTTGACTTAGCATCTAGGGAAAAAATAATTTCCTCTTATCTGGACGCCTCTTCCTCTATGCTTCTTGTGTGTGGGAAAAAATAGGGAAGAAAAATAAACAAAATAGGGAATAAATTATCTTTGGGCAAGCATTCAGGTCAGTGGAGGAGCAGCTTGCTGCAGCCTGCAACAAACACCTTTGGATAGCAAGCACCACTTGTATAACACGACAATGTAGTAGAAATATACATCACATCAGAAAAGCCAGATACTATCTCAAATAGCAATGGACCTATACTAAATCCACGAGATATTTAACCAGAAATCAAAAGAAAAAGTGATCCTACTAACAAAACAGAGACCACCTACTGGAATGTGTGCTAGGACACACTACCTGACATAATCTATCTAATTCATGTGCTCTTGCTCCTGTGGAAAACTTGTATTAAATATCAAAAGCATATCATATGAACATATAAATTACTTCTACAAAATCTAGAAGAAAATAGCATTAGCGCAAGTTTTTGGATCCTACTTCAACACCTATGAACACCAAATCAGAAAGCAAATAACTCTACCTTCATTTTAACCCGATTTGTCCTCAATATCCACTCTAGAAATCTCTATCAGTATTTTTTTTTGCCCAAGTAGATGAGAAATTTTACACTTAGTTACATGATGTGTTCATATTAATTCAGTTTCACCACCAACGTTGCTTGTTTTTCAGTTGTATCTTTAGAACTTTAGAAAACAACAAAATGATCTGATTTATGGCTAGCTATACTGGTGCACACACTATCAATTGTAGAAGCTCTATGGAAGTTTTATGTAAATATACAGAGTGCTTTTACACTCTACTCTCGCCTGGTGTGCCTATGCATATGTACTACACAATCTTTCATTAGGAATATGCTAGTACCATCCGATCATTAATCACTTGGAAATGGATTTAACAAAAAAATTGTCTTTTAGTTCTGAATGAAACTATACCAGGTCTCCGCATAGATGTTATGTCTAGCCAAGAATAGCAGCAACAATATCAAATACTTAGGTCCTTGGTCTCTTCGTGCCATATTATATCCAGCTTTCATACCAAATTTGGAAGCCAAGATTAGAAAACATAGTTAAATGCCCGCGTGTTGCCACGACCCACTCAAGTTCTTTCTTTGCCTCATATATAAACAATATACACATGAATTACACTTGAAATCATTTTCAGGTTTGTTTTTCACTGTTCTTTATGTTAAGTTTATGTTGCTAGGGTTCAACAAACTTTGACTAATCAAATAAAATTATGGAAATGTTTAGTTATGTTTTTCTATGCAGTAACAAGAGATTTTCTATACCAAACTACTGAAGTGAGAATATGACAGTTTACCAGCTGACATAAGAAGAGAACTTTTGTATCCATGAAAACTCAGCTTATAAAAGATGCATAACACACGAGTTTACCAACTGACGTGACATTTTTCTAGATCTTGTTCTGCAGTGCACCGGTTGGACAAGATAATCATGATTAATTCGAATCAATTCAGGCATGTCCAAAGCTTTCTTTTCAAAACAAGAGACACACCATATGGTCACATATACACCAATATAATTTACCGCCTACATGTATTCAAAAATAAACAACACATTGTTTTTCTAAAACATGAAGTCGGTTCCTAACATCACCTACACCCTTGGCAAAATAGTGTGCAGTCTGACATAAGAAGGTCCTAAGAAACAAGGCATGCATTCCTTTATAGCTGGAATGCATGGAACTTGGCTCAACTGTATCTTTTCTAAAACATGATGATTGAAATGGTTGCACGACTGTAGCAAAACCAGCAAGAGTAAGAAGAATATATTGCTGGCATGATCCTAATGGTTATCGTTCCATAGTCATCCAAGTTTTGCCTCTTCCCTATGCAAGCCTACATAAAACAGTTATACAAGTACAACATAATCTTGTTATAGGGAACAAATTTGTAATCTCACCTAACTATGCTTACTTGCTTTATATGTGAAAACCCATGGAACACTTTGGAGTTTGGATCATATGCTCTAGATAACCAGAAATAGAAAGCTCTGGCAAACTTCCCGAGGCAAGCGAATCCTTCCTTAACCCTGATATTAACTTAATAATAGATCTGCTGGATCGCTGTAGACTACATATCATAATCGTCAGATGCTAATTACCTACTGCTACATACTGAACTACTGTGTTTTCTGAATCTGAAACAAAAAAAGAATAGCATGGATAAACCCCTAGCTGCAGCAAAATCAGAAACAAACACAAGGGTGCCGAGAAACGGCCCACGTTCACAACATCTAAACCCCAAAGCGCCGCAAGTACCGGTCATGCAGACAAAGCAGTCCACAAATATTCAGATCAGATGAGATGTTACCCCGACAAGTATGACCTGCTTTGTCTGCATAAAACAATTATAAAGATGAAGTAGATGAATCATGTTCCTATTACGACAACGGGAAATTAAGCGACACGTGATCCATAGGTAGTGAGATAATCCTAAATGGCCCTATCTCACTTTCTATACAACCGAGTCAGCTATATGAACTCACTATATACCACTGAATTCTTGGGCCGACTATATTCAGGTGATGTGCATCAGCGACAAGATAGGGAATGATCTTAGCATTAGGGAAAAAGAAAAGATGAGAAGATAAAAGGTACAACATATGGTAACCAACTTCAGGCTGAGATCATGTCATGAAAAAACGTGTCTTCTCGCTCCCATTTCATTTACCTGAAGGTTTGGTTACTTGGGCCTGGTAAACTGCTTCGTCGACCTGCACGAAAAAACATGATTATAGGCTTCTGAGGACTCAAATCTTCAGGAAGCTGAGCAATGCCAATGACACAATTAGGTGTTTCCTAATTACCTTTGTGGACGGAACAGTCTGTTTAACTATTGAAGTGGCCGTGCTTCTGGTACCAAGGTCCTCCTCAGTTGCTTCAGTGACTTCTCTTACTTAATCTAGACATGCAGATTACACATGCAGTGGTTAATCGCTAGACCAGAGAAATGGAGAAAACGTATTCTTGCGCTTGCACTACTTCAATATCTGAGGAAAAGGATATGCATTACTACCTTCTGCGCAAATTTGAATTCCTATAGCAACTGTCTTGGAGCACAGGAATGGACAGAAGATTCTGCGCAAATTTGTTCTTCTCTAGCCACTGTCTTGGAGCATAGGACCTCTGAGCAGATAGCACGTGATGTCCGGGGGACGGGAGCCGGGCGAAGCGTTGGCGGCGCGGCAAGGAGCGTCGGCAGCGTGGCAAGGAGCGTCGGTGGGCTCCTGTTTCCGGACTGGAGGGAGGAGAATATGAGGAAAGGGCGTGCAGCAATACGATAATAGGTGCGCTCGTACCTTTTGTATCGGGAGAGGAGGCAACCAGCACGAGCTCCACGATCGGCATCGGCAGTTACCGAGCTGACCGGCGGTTTCCAGCTGACCATGGCAGATGGGGAGGTTGCGCCGATGGGGATGGGCCAGGAGACCCGGGGAACGGGGACGGGCGGCATCGGCAGTGCGGCGGTGCGCGGGACAGTAGGAACATCAGCGACCGGGAGCGACATCGGCGCACAGAACGGGAGTTCGTGGCGACGGAGCGGTTTGAGACGGGAGCTGGACGAGGGGACTGATTTTTTCTCCTTGCGCCGTGGGGATGGATGGACGAGGGTTTGACGGGGTTTTTTTAGCCCTGATTTTTTTAGCCCCGATTTTTCTTCCGTGCGCGGCTCAGAGGACGTACCACCGTCAGGTCGTTCTCTCCTTTAATGAATAGTAGAGATAGCTGACAGCTAGGGCTTAACAAAATATTACTCCATCCGTCTCAAAATAGATGTCAGGAAATTGTCCAAATTTAAATGTATCTATATAAAATAGTGTCTAGATTTATCCAAATTTGAACAAATCTGTGACATCAACGGAGGGAGTACCTTATTTTCCATTTGACACAGAAAGGTCATAGCACTATGTGGTTCAAGTTTCATGGAAACAAAGTTCATCTCTCCTACAGATAGCATGTCCTAATTGTATTTTCTTTGAACAGCATGGGGTTCTAATTGTATTTAGGTGTCGCAGTTCCGATACTTCACGGTGATCCTGCTAGAATCCTCGCAGCTACCGATGAATTCGGCCACAACATCTATAGAGGAGGTGAGCGGCAGCAACAACCCTGAGATTGAGGTCAACTTCAGTCGTTGGGGATATGAGCGACTGCACAAGAACCGGTCCAAGCAGTTTATCGGCGGCAAGACGGTGTTCCCGATGCGCAATTCTATGTCGTTGCTAGGGGCATTTGCTAATTAATAGTGTACTTTAGATAGCTAGGCAGACCAAGTGCTCGATGAAACTTCAGTGGGAATGTGGGATAAGTCATTGTGGTAATTCATCAGGTAAAGTAAAGAAAGTAGTACTACTTATGTGCCAAATCAGGGCTAAGACAATCTTCACATCAAGTGATGCAAAAGGTACGTCAATCATGGAGTCAACATAGCACTATGTTGTTCATTTCATATAATCATGCAATTTGCATAATCATTCCATAAGAGTTTTTTTTTGGGTGGCAATTATATCTCCAAGACAACAATGCGTACTTAGCCTATGTTAATAGAGCATGTACTAATACACAAGAGCCCAAGGAAAAATGGCCGAACATGCGGGAGATTGAGCCCTTTTTGCTAGAGTTAGAAATGTCAATTATTCTAATAACACAAAATTTCAAGATAATTTAATATCACTTTCAGAAGCTTAAATTCTTGAGGGCCAAAAAAATCAAAGATCAGTCTATGAATAGAGATTTGATAAAATATGATGGATGATCACTTTAGTGATTGCCATTTCGAATCTGGTCGGGGTAAACTCTTCCAACCACTGAGAGGGATTGTATATAAGAAGTGAACTACTGGAAATTTATTTTACCTTTTATTTTATATAATTCCATGTGTAAATAATCATAAGTAGATCATTGAAAAAGTATTTTTTCCAGATGACATAACAATCACTAAACCAAATATTAAATGTGTATCCATGCTTACAATATTCTGAAATCGAACAATTAACATCCAGTATCATGATATGAATATCTATGAAACTATAAATTTATGTTTCAAACAATTCCAATTTAATAAAGGTGATGCCCTCGCATGTGGGCATAGCCCCCCCCCCCCCCCCCGCCCCCCCGCGTGCTAGAGCCCGGGTTGTCCAGGGTGTATGATGTTGTCAGTGTTAAGCATGGATCACTCTACATTATCACCTACGGCCTACGGGTATTCAATCTAGTTTTTCGCAGAGGGTGGCTATTTTGTTCTTTAATAAAGCATGGGTATGCGAGGACGTTCGCAAGGTGTATCTGTCTTTTTCCACTTCCTCAGTGCATGTTTCATACATTGGCACTCATTGAACAATCGATGGAAGAAAATGGTCAATGTGGGTTTTGGTGTATTTTGATTCTGTACTAGTCGTTTCTCGTGGGCTTGTGTACTGACTTTTGTTTTTCTCGATAAAATCAGTATACGATTCCTTAGGGTGTCTTTTCTCAACAATTTTTTTGGCAATTAATGGATTATGGTGTAGGTTTCAAATGCTCCATATAACTTGAACATTGAATGCTCCAAATCAATTGGCATTCTTTGTACTACTGTTGATGAATATTAATAAATCGGTGGAATTCCTAAAAAAGGCATCTATAGGTTAGGTCACGGATAAATTGCTTGTAAGATGTACTCTCTCCGTCTCAAAGTAGATGTCACCGATTTGTCAAAATTTGAGTAAATCTAGTCACTATTTTGCATATAGATTCTTTCAAATTTTGATAAACCTGTGACATCTATTTGAAGACGAAGGGAGTAATAAAATAAGTGTGGCTAACAGTATTCTATACCTATAGATTACAGCTTGAGTGCTTGACTGCCATGCTCAATTTCGAGGTGGCTTGACTGCCATGCTCAATTTCGAGGTGCCTTGACTGCCACGGACTATTAATGTACTAGTGTATTCAACTACAAACCAAAAAGTTCAGAAAACTCTAAAGATTGATACTAACATGCATAGTCACAAAGTTCATGTTGGTGATCAGTCACAAAGTTCGTATGATTCTTTTGTACACGCATGGCAGGAGACATGATCGATCACATCCTTGAAATACACAACGCATAGTACTTCCAGCTCTGTAGGTAAGGCAGTAAATGCTCTTCATACTAATTAAGCGTGAATGGCAGTGACGACCAACCAGAGCTGGGGATAAGTTACTGGGAGAACGTGAAGTGTGCATTTCAACACTAACAGATGTGGGGAAGATAAAACCATGAATCTCCGGTCGTCTCTTAGGCATCTCAGCTCTCTCCTTCTTAAAGGTCGGTATATACACCTTATGTTGATTACACAATCTTCGGTTGAATGCAAAAGAACACTCTGAATTCTAATCTTACATGTAAGGCAAATGCTCACAACAACCACTAGCAGAGTGGAGTCGAGCGTCAGTTTCTAGTATTCAATCACATAGACATCATACCACAGCTAAACGGCCCTGTGGGATTATGAGGGATCAGGAACTACACTCAGCTTTGGACATTCTCTGTTGCTCTAGGCAACAACTTGAGGTTTTGACCAGCCGAGCACTCCAGCAAGATTGTAGTCTCCCTCCGAGTTTCGAGTCTTTTTCTTTCATCTGTCAAAGAGACCGATTCTCTATTTTGTATAGCAATTGCCTGGAACAGGATCTGGAGTTGTAAACAATAAGTTTTCTTAAACATTATTTTTGTTGCCTAGGTACTAATTATCATCTTCTGCAAAATTAGGGACCGAATGTGTCATTTGTATGTTGTAATACACTATTACTCAGATATTAGATTCATCAACGATTTGTCTGCCCAGTTTATAGTTCCAAACGGTGGTTTCTACGTGAGACGGGTGACAATATTACTTCAGTTAGTGAAACAAACTTGTTTAAGGCAAATGGACGCTCGAGTCAATTCTACTGAGCCAGCATTATGTTTGTGTCCTTCCCTTTACCGAAATGAAGTGTGAAACACTATGTATTACCATCATTATTTAGAACTTTGCCACAACACAACTCACTTTAACAATGTTTATAATCTCGATACAAATCAACCTTGAAAACTGTAAATAAGAAAGTAAAGCCTATATAACATGTGACTCTTGTCAGACCGCCAAGCACACAGCGATTGAACAAAACCTGTCAGGGAAAGCCTATGCAAAAAAAAAAGATTTGTGCCTCGCCATAATTTTTTTGGAAAACGATAGCATAACTTATGTTTTTCATACATTAGAGCATTTCCAGCAGAACATGATCCATCGAGCCACCCAATCTGAATAAAATGCGTGCCAATATTGTCTAGGCACTCCTTCTCCGCCCAACATTCGGGGCCAACAAGGGGTGTTTGGAAATGTACGAGGATGGGTCCAACTTGTCCAGGCAAACCTTATTTACCCCACTCATGTCCTAGCCAACACTTTTGCTGACGGTCCATTCTAGCAGATGCCGCCACATCTCATGCAATGCCGTTGTGTCTCGTCCTTCTGTGCCATTGTGTCCCTTCCATCGCAGTTGTCCACCCTTCATTATCGGTGGTCATGGAGAAGAAGTAAAATCTCATAGTGACCCTAGCATAGGTGTGTGATCCGAATGAGGCGGCAAAGAACATGGCTATTGGTCAGGCAATGAACCTCGCCTAGCACCTCATGGAGTCTACCAGCGGTATCGACGATAGGGAGGTTGATGGAATCCAAGGGAGAATGATGTGGCATTTGAAGGGGAACGTCGCAAAGGTTTTCAGCCTCTTCCCCGTCCATCTTACATGAAGTCAACGGTGCATCGTGGTTGATGCATTTTTCTCTCGAGAATGACGATTCAATGCCAATTGACCCTGTCTCGCCGTAGATAAGTGGCTATGGATAAAAACACGATGTCCATTGAAACGGAAAAGCCTAGGTTTTATGAGGCAATGTTTGAAACAGACAAGATCAATGCAGAATTGAAGAAAACTCAAGGATGAATGAGAGGAAAACAAGCGATGGTTGCACAAATGGTCGAGAAGGTGAAGGCCTTCACAACTGACAAAAGCAACACATTTTTTTTCGAAAGGGAAGTATAACCCCGGCCTCTACATCGGGAAATGCACACATCCTTTATTAATAAAAAACATCATCCAACATCCAGCATATAGTAAATATTACACATCAAGGATCGCTTAAAGTTGATACATGTATCAACCAGTGAAAAAGACAAAAAAGAGGATCTCTAGTCATCCTGAAGTCGACTATGCGGCTGCCAGTATGACTGGCCGAATATGTGGTGGGCGACCATCAGCAAATGGCTGCACCCAGTAGCCATAATATCCCGCTGATCTGGCGGAAGCATACATGCCCAAAGCTGGACCCAATGAGCCACCATATGGATAACCTGCAAAATATTAAAAGTTTTTAATTTATTAAAGATTATGTCATTTCTGCATCTCCAAATAGACCAACACAAGGCAGAAACCCCAATGACAATGACAAAAGCAACACATGGATCCAAAGTCGAAATCTTTGTTTGATCCATAAGTTTTTTTGCATCAATCGATTTTTCATGTATATGTGATGTGTTGAGATTGAATATTGTTTGCCATGGCCAAACTTGGTGCCTGAACTTGGTCCCTGATTTAATTTTTCGAACTAATTATATGGCTAAATATTTGTGTGCTTTTAGTTTCGGAATATTTGATTCTCAAAAGTAGCAAATAGCAATGAACTACCCGATATGAGAACGAAAAAAACATGGCAACTGAAATGAGAAAAACTAATAGGGCATATGTCCGTTTGGAGCCACTGGGCCACTCGCTTCCGTCAGCCTGGATATGTTCACAAACGTCCCCAAACAGGAAAATATTTGGGGTTGTCCGGAAAAATATTTGCGGTACGCCACTCGAGATGCTCTTACCTCTGCTAATCAACAAATAGTAACCAACAATATTGTGATGTTATATTTGTTTTCCTTAGCGACAGTTGTGCCCTGTCAAATGAGACCGCTCCTAATAAATAATAAGCCACATTTGCGTGACCCATTACTTGTTAATTTTTATAAAGTGCATATACTTTTCGTAAATTGACTTTATAGTGACAAATGTGTATTGTATAACATATAAATGTTTACATATATCAATATAGATGTAAATGTCCATACACGCCTCGATAAATATTCATGAGCTGGAATGTTTTTTTTCTTTATGATAAAAGACTGTTCACAAAAGAAATAAAAAGTATTCCTAGTATATAATATTTAATTTCTAAAAATAGATGTATTTAGAAAAAGGAAAGAATAAACGAAAAAACATAAAAAGCAGCCACGACCAAAAAGGAACGAAAACAAGACATTTTTGAATTTATTTCCAAAAAACGAATAAACCAGAGAAATATGAAGCTTAGAGAAACCTAGAAAATTGCTAGAAACCAGCAGGTTCACGGGGCAATGCGTTGCAGGTGCTAATGAGAAGATCATTTTACTGTTTGGGCTAGCGAAGCTGTGATAGGATTCGCAAGTGTGACAATAGGAATTGTCACCACCACCAGACGAGTAGTAATGGTCGTCTTTGTTATCAATTTGTGTTTCACCACCATACGAGTAGGAATTGCCACCACCACCACACAAGGCAAAAATATGCCTGGCTTACCTCCATGGGATTTCAACTTGCTCCACCAACCGTCGCCTACATCTCAATAATGCTTTCCCCTTATATAGTAATCCATATTCAGCAAACTGGATAGTCTAACAAATAGCTCCACCATGGGTTTATCTGATAGGGGAAGAGTGTTTTCAGATAGGAGGTTGCTATATGCGAAGGGGAGATGAGCCAGAGAGATGCAAGCACACATGAGAATCAGAGACATCTGGATGGTAGAGAATTGCCTTAGGAAAGAACATGAGAGTTTAAGACTTGAAAGTGTTCAGAAGATTCCTTGATGCATACTTGGTTGTGCTAATAGATGGGAAATGTCAAACATTGCCCGAAGTAGAACCTAGGAAGTGTGTCTGACAGCGTTGTTTAAAGACATGGTCGAACGCAATAGCCATTGCTACCGAATAGGCCGTTGTTCCCGATCTAGATCGGGGGCCTCTTCCAACGACATACCGGTCCGTGGGCGGCAACACCTACTCCTAGTAGCAAATCACGGACGGGTACCCTGCCACCTCCTCTATTGCAACATCAACGACTGTAGTCTTCTATAGCAACTGTGACTACTTCCTCAGCAACCACTCTCGCCTAGCGAGTAGTGGTACCACCATTATTAGTGTTCCACTGTAGCAACTAACTTGCACCTGTCGTCTAGGAGAAGTGTTCTTTTAGGGATGTTAGAATGGACATATTGTTGGTAGTATTATTTTTGACTATGAGGTTCGATGTTTTATTTTGTCCACTTTAGTGCTCTTATTATTCCCAATTTAGTTTCCAGAATATGCAGAATAATTTGGTTTCCATAATACAATAAGAATACTATGTACTTGCAAGCCAAAATGGTTGGCCTTCCAAGTTACGACACGGGATACACATGTCTTTTTGCTCATTCTCGAGCAATATTTTATGGCCTTGCAAACTCAACTCGCTTGGCCGAGAATGCCTATTCCTAACTAGCTGCTACATTGGCCACCTTTGGTTCCACAACACGGTAGGCCATGAGGCCAATATGACGCGTCACAGGTCCGTCTCTTCATACATGCTTTTCAGGGTCATCCATGGGCCATGTCCTCGGCTTATTGAATCGCCGGTAGGGTGCTCACCGGCATGTACCGGTTTGGGTGTTGTGGTAAAAATTTGGTGGGGGTGGGGGGAATATGAACCATACAAATCCCTTTTGGAGGTGAATCACATGAACCAGGACTGTGGCTACTTCGAAAATTCCATGAATAGAGAACCCAACATTCCACAGGGATCAACACACTCTTCCCACCATACCAAGATGAAAAAACATGGTACATTTAGTATCAATTTCAAATATTGTAGAAGACTTCATATATTATATTCGCAAAGCACTTAGATGCAATAAAACTCCACCATGCTTGTGGATTTCACAATATAAGTCCCTCACTTCGAAAATTGCATCGATCCTGGTCAACCCGCCTCCACGGGTTTATGTGCCACCTCATTAGATTATTCATGAATCCCAAGGCACCTAGAGGATATTATAGTAGGAAGGATCCAAAACCCTTCCCTAATAACCGCAAATTTCATACATGATAAACCACACTAGAAAACCAGAGAAATATGAAAAATTAAACAAAAACCAGAAAATTGCTAGAATCCAGCAGATTCACGAGGCAATACATTGGAGGAGCTAATGAGGCGATCATTTTACTGTTCAGGCTAGCGAAGCTGTGATAGGATTCACCAAGTGTGACAAATAGGAATTTCTACCACCACCAGGCGCGTAGTAATGGTCGTCTTTGTTATCAATTTGTGTTTCACCACCATACGAGTAGGAGTTGCCACCATCACCACACAAGGTAAAAATATGCCTGGCTTACCTCCATGGGATTTCAACTTGTGAACACCATATATACCTGAGCACTCCATGGCTCCACCAATTGTCGTCTATTCTCAATAATGCTTTCCACTTATATAGTACTCCATCTTAGGAAACTAGATAGCCTAACAAATAGCTCCACCATGGGTTTATATGATAGGGAAAGAGTGTTTTCAGATAGGAGGTTGCTATATGCAAAGGGGAGATGAACCAGAGAGATGCAAGCACACATGAGAATCAGAGACATCTGGATAGTAGAGAATCACCATAGGAAAGAACGCAGGAGTTTAAGACTTGAAAGTGTTCACAAGATTCCGTGATGCATACTTGGTTGTGCTAATGGATGGGAAATGTCAAACATTGCCCGAAGTAGAACCTAGGAAGTGTGTCTGACAACATTGTTTGAACGAAATAGCCATTGCTACCAAATAGGCCGTTGTTCCCAATCTAGATCGGGGCCCCTTCCAACGACCTACTGGTCCGTAGGCGGCAACACCTACTCCTAGTATCAAATCACGGACAGGTACCCTTCCACCTCCTACAACCTTAACGACTTCAACAACTGTAGTCTTCTATAGCAACGGTGACTACTTCCTTAGTAACCACTCCCGCCTAGCGAGTAGTGGTACCACCATTATTAGTGTTCCACTGTAGCAAATAACATGCACCTTTCGTCTAGGAGAAGTGGTCTTTTAGGGATGTTAGAATGGACAGATTGTTGCTAGTATTATTTTTTGAATATGAGGTTCAATGTTTTATTTTGTCCATCTTAGTGCTCTTATTATTCCCAATTTAGTTTCCAGAATATGCAGAATAATTTGGTTTCCATAATACAACAAGAATACTATGTACTTGCAAGACAAAATGGTTGGCCTTCCAAGTTATGACACGGGATACACATCCACCAAAGGGTATCTTATCACTCATTCTCGAGCAATATATTATGTCCTTGCAAACTCAATTCGCTTGGGCAAAAAGACCTTTTCCTAACTAGATGCTACATTGGCCACCTTTGGTTCCACAACACGGTAGGCCATGAGGCCAATATGATGCTTCACGGGCCCGTCTCTTCGTACATGCTTTTCAGGGTCATCCATGGGCCATGTCCTCGGCTTATTGAATCACCGGTGGGGTGCTCATCGGCGTGTACCGGTTCAGGTGTTGTGGTGAAAATTTGGTGGGGGTGGGGGAAATATGAACCATACAACTCCCTTTGGGATCAATACACAGGACTCTGGCTACTTCGAAAAGTCCATGAACAAAGAACCCGACCTTCCACAGGGATCAATACACTCTTCCCACCATACCAAAATGAAAAAAACAGGGTACATTGAGTATCAATTTCAAATATTGGACAAGACTTCATATATTATATTCGCAAAGAACTTAGATGCAATAAAAGTCCACCATGGTCGTGGACTTCACAATGTAAGTCCCTCACTTCGAAAATTGCATCGATCCTGGTCAACCTGCCTCCACGAGTTTATGTTCCACCTCATCAGATCATTCATGAATCCCAAGGCACCTAGAGGATACTAGCGTAGGAAGGATCCACAAACCTTCCCTAATAACCGCAAATTTTATACATGATAAACCAAACCACTCTCACTGGACAGACATATGAAAAGTGTATGCATGTTTGGCATTATGAACAAAGAAACACTAATATAAAGGTGCTTATAGGTGACACTGCATTAGTGGCACGCCACCAAAGTGCCAGGCCATTGGTATAGTGGTGGCGTGTCACTTTTTCGTACGCCACTAGTAAGTCTTTACCGGGGAGTGTCCAAGTTCATGACAAGCCAGAAATATGTAGGACCCAACAGTTCACCCGGCAAAATATAGTGATGGCATGGCAATTATACCTTGCAACACGTCGTGGTCACATGTTGATGCGCCACAATGCTTTTTTTTAACTTAATAAATTGTAAGTGGTTACAGAAATTCGCAAAAAAAAAAGTGGTTATAGAAATAAAAAAATAGAAAAATACGGAGTACAACAACTGCTTGCTCCGTGATCCTATGGTAATAGAGGGGCATTGTGAAGGAATCATGGTCATGGCCACCCTTGTCTCAAGGCTGTGTCCAGGGTTTTTTTTTCCGATAAAATGTTCTTTATTACTTAAGAGTTTAAAATATTACATTCGACCTCTATATAACTAAGATGCACACAGCCGAACCAAAGTCTAAATACAAAACCATAGAAGTATTTTGAATAACCAGAGGCTACAAAAGGCCTAAGCTAGAGGAGGACCGATTCTAAGATCATGCTGCCATCCATATAGGGTAAAAGTAGCCCTAGCGGTGTCCTCCAATTGAGTACAAACCTCCATAAACAAGTCTTTATTTTCTGCCCGCTGTAGCAACGACCATAAACGGAGCGTATCTGTATACGGGTAGATAACCTATATAAGAGAAAATCTTCTATTGTTAAAAACAGTGCCATTTTTATATAGCCATAACGACCAAATAATGGCAAAGCTCTTTTCACCCGGAGAAAAATTCTAAACCTGTGATTAATTCCATGTAACCGCCTGTTGCCAAATGTGTTAGCAACACTACATGGATGCGAGATACCAGATGCTATTTGAACGATTGACCATATAGAACGAGCCAATTTACAATGGAAGAGCAAATATTTTATTGTCTCATCATGGTGACAAAAAACACATTGTGTCCTTTAGTAAGAATGATTCCACTACGAAAATACCATGCAAAGATTTTATTTTTCAATGGTCTTACAAATCTTCTTGTTATCATCAACCGGCACATTTGGATCGATGGTTACACTCCCAAGTCCATCTAACCCGCGACGTTGGTTGGATCTAGGAGATGCTTCCTAGGTACCGTCCACTTTGCATGCACATGAAAGCACCTCGTATCAAAAGCCTCTGAAATCGGAACGAGAACGAGAGCTAGACCATTTTCCTCTTCAGTATGCTGTCTAGGGCCGGTGTCATTTGCTTTTCACATTTATGCATCGCTGAAGTGTGTTACGTGAAGTCTAGATGCTTACCAAAACGTACGTCAATGGCCTCTTATATGGAAACTCCTGGTCATTCAAAGCAGCATGGACACATAACGAATACTCAACCAACCATTCGCGCTCTCTGCATGTCCTCTCTTCATATAAATATATATAAACCAGTATTCACTGACGTAGATATAGCAAGCCACATTGCCCATTCATCTTCGTTGGTATTTGTACCTCTGGTTTTATTGGTCGTAGTAAGCACATCAGATACGGGAAGATGAGAAAACCAGCAGAGAGATCAGATGTGATTGTGAGGGCATATGCATATATGTGGGACTTGGAGGCATCAGAAGATTAGCATACTGTCGTGTAGATGATTGTAGGCTGTACACTCTACTGGGTTGGCATTGCCAGCACGTGTACCAACCTGAGACCCTTCGTGATATGGTGTCCGCTAAATTGCATTGTGGAGACGTCTTAGTTGATTTGTAGGCACGTCTGCGTTAGATCACTGGATCCCACCCAAGCGTCATTACCTTCCTAGTTACTAGTACTAAACAAGAGACTGTATTAATTATTATATCCAGTGGGCAGTCATCATGTCGGTTGTCGAGCGTGAGTCCCATTTCTGTGGTCAGTTCGTCGTTCAAATTCTGTCTGGAACTGTACCTACATCAATGGAAGTTGACCCGTTGCTTATTTTCTGGTACACTTTGTAAATCCATCAGTCAGCTGTTACTCGGGACCCATGATCCAAGTTTTCAGCAGTGAAATTTAGTTTGGTTTTGATTCTTTTTCTTGAGAGAGAAAAGAACTGATATTAACTCGGCACAATTACAGAGAGGTCCACACAGAAAAGGAAAATACAGACCAGACCTCCCTGCAAGACAACCACGCCGACAACCATGGCGCCGTCGGTGGCGCGCCGTCGCTCCTACTCTACATGATGCCTTGGATCAAGAGTAGTCGCCGATCGCCGGCCCGAAGTACCTACACCGGAGGTCGCCGTCGTTGTCATCGCGTCGAATCGCATCAGATCCTTCCGCGATTTCTTCTGGAACTGGATCCGCCGTCGGTCGACCCACGGATTCCAGCAAGGGGAAGTCGACCCCGGCAGCTCCGCAGAACCGCTAGCTCGACGGAGGCAGTGGATCGGCGCCGGAACTCCTCAGAGCGCCGCCGACGAGGGAAAGGACCACTACCTGCAAAACCAAACCAGCTGTGCTGCCTCCGCCCCAACGCCGCCGGCCGGACACCCAAGATTTAGTGGGACTTTACTTTGTTTTTTCTTATACATTTCCTGATTTTTTTAGATTTTAGATCGATCGAATGCTTTTACAGCAGCACATGTCTGAGAACAAAATGAAAATTTAGGACCATGCATATATACCATAATTTGACGCGATTGGCTCAACCCTTGTTCCTGCATTTAGTTTTCTGACGGGATGTTATCTTCGCATCAAATGTCCCTTTCAATATGCCCCTACATGACGGGAAAAATAAAAAAGCACGACGAAGCGACGGGAGAAACACTCATGCCACCGAAGGGGCTGACGAGGCAGGAGCCGAGAGGGGGAGCGCCGCTGTCCTCAAGGCCCGAAGAGTGTCGTCAAAGATCGACCGGTCACGCTGCCGCACCAGGGGAGACCACTGCTGTAGGAAGGCCAGAAAGGAAAAAACTGGGCCAGTCACGCGGGAAGGGAAGACCTTTTCAATCACCATCTTGTCACGCACATTCCACAAGGTCCATGAGATGCCCGCAAACACGAGCCAGAAGAGGCGGCGCCCTCCTCCGTCCCTGTTTGCCTGGGTTTGCAGGAACTCTCCGAGCTCCTGCGCCTACCAGGCAGGTCCCAGCGCCTCCTGGACAAAGCTCCAAAGAGCACGCGCAGCAGAACAAGAGAACATAATATGGGCACAGGACTCCGGAGTCCCACATAGGGGACACAAGCCATTGCCCGGGCCCTGACGCTTGGCCACCTCGACCCCCGAGGGAAGCCTGTCCCGAAGCAGCTGCCACACGAAGATCCGAATACTAAGCGGAAGGGGGGCCTTCCACATGGGGGAGGTCTAGGTCAGCTCCGGGGCCTGGAATAGGGCCCGGTAAGCCGAGCTCACCGAGAACTCCCCCGAAATAGATGATATTACCGGCTCTCCTTTGGATAGATTGCTTGCTTGCGAGAGAAATGAAACACATGCCTATCCATGTGTTCTGAAAAAATAGTTTTTGTCCCCGAATTACATGTAAATTCTTTTTTTTAGGGTGAAAAGAGCTTTATTAATTAATGAAACAGGGAATTACACTCTAGGCTTAGCAGTTCCAAAAACATCGGAGGGATTTGAAGAATCCACTCCACGTCAATTTGAGAACTCGTAGCCAGTTTAGCTAATTCATGATCTGCACTATTACACACTTTTTTCACTTTCTGAACATGCACCTCATGAAGCCGTGCAAAGGTTCCTCTGATCTCATTTAGTACCGGCATCCAAGATGCCCGGTTATCTTCCTTCCCTTGTAACGCCGCGATGATCTCCGTGTTTTCCGACTCTAGAATTATGGGCATCTGGACTTGATCCGATGCCGCCTGCGCACCGTACAAACAGGCCCTCAATTCAGCTTCAATGGCCGAGGCACACTTTGCAATATGTCTCGATAATATATATATAAGACTAGGCCACTGTAGTCTCTTGCAATCACTCCAACGCTCGCCATCCCAGAGACAGGGTTGAAAGCAAAGCATCAACATTGATCTTTGCCCAGTACTCCGGTGGCGTCGTCCAATCACTAGTAGAAAACAGACTATCTATACGCGTCCCCTAACAACATTGGTCCCGGTTGCACCACGAACCGAGACTAATGTTGGCACGCGTCCCGGTTCGAGCGGACACGGTGGCCGGAGGCATGCGTCCCAGTTCGTGAGGGGTCATGGGTCCCAGTTTGTAACACAAACCGGGGACTAAAGGTTGTGCGTCAGACACGTGGCTTGCCACACACCTTTAGTCTTGGTTTGTGTTACAAACCGGGACGTATGATCCCGCCCTCTATAAATACGACGCCCTAGCCCTCTACCTCCCATCTGTTTTTTCTTGGTGGAAGGTGTGAGAGGTGTGCTAGTTTATTTTTTTCCTATGCATGCATTCAACCTGTTTATGAAATGTTTGAGTGAATGATCCCGTTTAATTTCTCACAGAATAAAAATATAGGAGGTGCTCGAGACGCACTTGAGCTTTCTCCTCTTTATTTCCCTCGATCGAGGTTAGCAATCTTATCTTTTCTCTATCATTGATACAATGCATGTGTCGATGTGAATTGGTCATTTCACTATTTATGATGTTCTGTTTTTGATAAACTTAATTATATGATGCAGATGAACGGTCGGTTATGGATGTACGGTGACCGGCGTGTACCCGGATACATTAAAGGCGTTGATAAATTTATCGATGTGGCTATGGCAAACAAAGAGAATGGTTTTATACGTTGTCCATGTGTTCAATGTTGGAACAACAAGGAGTACTCTTCCTCGAAAATAATTCGCGGCCACCTGGTTATGAAAGGTTTCATGCCCAACTATAATTGCTGGACCAAGCACGGGGAAAGAGGGGTTATGATGGAAGACAGTGAAGAAGAATATGATGATAACAACTATCATCATATATTTCCTGAATACAGTGATACTGCAATGTAAGACAATGAAGAGGAAGGAGGTGAAGAACGGGCATCCTATGAGCCCGCTGATGAACTTGGTAGGGTCATTTCTGATGCAAAGCGAGACTGTGAAATAGAAAAGGAGAAGTTGAAGTTAGAGGGCATGTTAGAAGATCACAAGAAATTGTTGTACCCAAATTGCGAAGATGGCAGCACAAAGCTCGGTACCACACTGACTCCTCATTTGAAAAGATGCTAAAAATAATGAAGCCGAAGTTTCCAAAACATAGCGAACTTCCCAAGCATACGTACGAAGCAAACAAGACTCTCTGCCCTCTAGGATTAGATGTGCAGAAGATACATGCATGCATTAATGGCTGCATCCTCTACCGCGGTAAGGAGTATGAGAATTTAGATAAATGCCCAGTATGCAATGCATTGCGGTATAAGATCAGACGAGATGACCCTGGTGGTGTTGAGGGAGAGCCCCTCCGGAAGAGGGTTCCTGCTAAGATTATGTGGTATGCTCCTATAATACCAAGGTTGAAACGCATGTTCAGAAACAAAGAGCATGCCAGGTTGTTGCGATGGCACAAAGACACCGTAAGAAAGACGAGAAGTTAAGACACCCTGCTGATGGGTCGTAGTGGAGAAAAATCGAGAGAGACTTCCCGGACTTTGCAGGTGACGCAAGGAACTTATGGTTTGGTCTAAGTACGGATGGCATGAATCCTTTTGGGGAGCAGAGCTGCAGTCACAGCACCTGGCCCGTGACTCTGCGTATCTACAACCTTCCTCCTTGGTTGTGTATGAAGTGTAAGTTCATTATGATGCCAGTGCTCATCCAAGGCCCGAAGCAACCGGGCAACGACATTGATTTGTACCTAAGGCCATTAGTTGAAGAATTCTTACAGCTGTGGGGCAAACCAGGTGTACATGCATGGGATGAGAACAAACAGGAGCCATTTGACCAATGAGGGTTGCTTTTCGTAACCATCAATGATTGGCCTGCTCTTAGTAACCTTTCAGGACAGACAAACAAGGGATATAAGGCATGCACACACTGTTTAGATAAGACTGAAGGTACATATTTGCATAAATGCAAGAAGGTTGTGTACCTGGCGAATCGACGATTTCTTCCGACCAATCATCCCGTAAGAAATAAAGGCAAGCATTTCAAAGGTGAGACAGATCACCGGAAGAAGCCTGAACTCCCTGCTGGTGATGATGTATTTGGTATGGTCAAGGACATAGAAGTAATCTTTGGAAAGGGTCCCGACGGTCAATCAGTTCCGAACGACGTCGCTACAGGACACGCACCCATGTGGAGGAAGAAATCTATATTTTGGGAGCTTCCATATTGGAAAGTCCTATGTGTTCGCTCTTCAATCGACGTGATGCACGTGACGAAGAATCTTTGCGTGAACCTGCCACTACTAGGAAAACGGCTATAGGTAATCCACACATCCGTGGCACACGTGCTAGTGGTGCCCCACGGGTAAAATAGGCGTGGCGCACTGCCCACAGGTGCCCTACGGCTAACTGCCGTAAGCGTGGCACACATGGGGGTGGTGCGCCACGCCTATGTGTGATCCAGAGCACGTGTGGCCGCAACACACATACCCGTAGCGCACTAGGTCAAGGTGCGCTATAGATGTGCAACTTAGCCGTAGGGCACTCCGGCCTACTGCGCTACGGGGCTGTATGTTGCAGCAGCTGGGTCAACTTAGCCGTAGGGCACTCTGTCCTAGTGCCCTACGGCTAAGTGGCCTGCACCAACTCTACACCCCCCCTGGATCGCCTTTTTAGGCTTTCTAAAAAATAAAAGAAAATGATAAACACTTCAAAAAATAAAATCATTTCATATGTAGGTAGGTAATGTGGTATAGTTTCTAGGAAAATTAACAAACATGATTTTCCATTTTTTCTGCAAAAAAAAGTCATGCCACGGTAAAATGGCCGTAACTTTTGCATACGATGTCAAAAAAATCGTATAATATACCAAAATGACGAGAACGAGATCTCGAAAAGAGTAAAAAGTTACGGTCAAAAGACCATTTTTTCCTATAGAAAAAAATAGAGAAAACTTACCCGTAGCGCACCACCACCTAGTGCGCCACGGATAAGCTTGGGCGGGATTCAAAATTTGAATCCTCACCCCGCCCACCTACTTTTCCCTCCCCCTTTTCCCTCTCGCTTTTCCTTTCCCTTCTCCTTCTTCCTTCTCCCTTCTCCTTCTTCCTTCTCCTTCTCCTTCTTCCTTCTTCCTTCTCCTTCTCCTCCTTCCCCTTCTCCTCTCCTTGCAGTGACGGCGCGACGACGACCTCCTCCTCTCCTTGCAGTGACGGTGGCGCGGCGGCGGCGCAACGACGGCCTCCTCCTCTCCTTGCAGTGACGGCGGCGTCCGACCTCCCTTCCTCCCTCCCTTCCTCCCTCTCTTCCTCCCTCTGTTCCTCCCTCTCTTCATACCTTCCTTTCTCCAACCACACCCTTCCTACCACCTCGATGCCGGCGAGGACTAGAGCGGCCATGGCCTCCCGCACCTCCCTGCCACGGCCATGCTCTGGCGAGGTGACACGACTGCGGCGGCGATGCACGGACCCGATTGCTTTTGCAATTCAAAATGAGGGTGTTTTTTTGCATTTTTTTTGTTTTTTGAAAAACACATCCATGTTGCACCCTGTACCCCTAGCCGTGGCGCACCTGGTAGTGTGCCACGCCTATCTCGACACAACCGTGGCGCACCATGTAGTGCGCCACGGCTACGAGATAGCCGTAGCGCGAGGCCCAGTGGCACCACGGAAGGCATTTTCACGTGCGCCACGAACAAGCGTTTTCCTAGTAGTGTGCTAGGATTCCTAGGTGTGTATGGGAAGACAAAAGATACACCAAAAGCATGGGAGGACCAACAAATTATGAAAGACCCAAAGAACATGCATACACAGAACAAGACGGATAAAGGGCGTCACTAAAGTCGTGCCAGCTATGCTCTTACCAAAGCAGAGAAGGAAATCTTTTTGAAGTTATTTACAGTATCAAGGTGCCGTCTGGCTTCTCATCTAATATAAAGGGGATAATAAATATGGCAGAGAAAAAGTTCCAAAACCTGAAGTCTCATGACTGTCACGTGATTATGACGTAATTGCTTCCGATTGCATTGAGGGGGCTTCTACCGAAAAATGTTCGAGTACCCATTGTGAAGCTGTGTGCATTCCTCAATGCAATATCTCAGAAGGTAATCAATCCAGATATTCTGCCAAGGTTACAGAAGGATGTGGTACAATGTCTTGTTAGTTTTGAGTTGGTGTTCCCACCATCCTTCTTCAATATTATGACGCATCTCCTGGTTCACCTAGTGGAAGAGATTGTCATTCTCGGTCCTGTATTTCTGCACAATATGTTCCCCTTTGAGAGGTTCATGGGAGTCTTAAATAAATATGTTCATAACCGTGCTAGACCAGAAGGAAGCATCTCCAAGGGATATGGAACAGAGGAGTTCATTGAGTTTTGTGTTGATTTTATTTCTGACCTTAAGCCGATTGGTGTTTCTTACTCGTAGCATGAGGGAAGACTAAGTGGAAAAGGCACACTGGGAAATAAAGCAATGATATGTAGGGACGAGGATTCTATCACTAAAGCACACTACACAGTTCTACATAATTTCACCTTGGCAGCTCCGTATATCGAGGAACACAAGAATATTGTACGCTCCAAAAACCCGGGGAAGCCTGACTCATGGATTACAGATGAACACATGAAGTCAATGGGAATACATTCTACACGATCGCCCAAGATAAAAAGAGCACCAACCAAAACAGTGGTGTCCACTTTGATGCTACAGACAAGAATGGGCAAAAGGACACATACTATGGTTACATAGAGGAGATATGGGAACTTGACTATGGAGTCTCTTTTAAGGTCCCTTTGTTTCGCTGCAAATGGGTCAACTTGAATGGGGAAGGGGTAAAGATAGACCAGTTGTACGGAATGACAACAGTGGATCTCAACAATCTTGGTTATAGAGATGAACCATTCGTCCTAGTCAATGATGTGTCTCAGGTTTTCTATGTGAAGGACATGTCCTCCTGACCAAAAAAAAGAAAAAATATGTAAACGAATACATCATATGATGAGCCAAAGTGTCACATAGTTCTTTCAGAGAAAAGAAACATCGTGGGAATCGAGGACAAGACAGACATGTCAGAAGATTATAATAAGTTTGATGAAATTCCGCCCTTCACAGTGAAAACTGACCCAAGCATTCCGTTAAATAAAGAAGATGCTCCATGGTTACGTCTGAAGCGATCATAAGGAAGGACATATGCCAAGAAGTTCATGCTCATATTGTGTACCTCTAGTTCATGTCTGGCCGGTCGGCTGCATATTGTGAACCTAAATGCCATGAGACATGATAGCTCATTTTGTGAAGGATATTTATGATGTTTGCAATTTTCCAAGTTTAATAAATGTATTGAGTGTTGGTCCCGGTTTGTGGCTTGACCGGGACTATATATAGGGGGGCCTTTAGTCCCGATTTTGTAGTCTCGACTTTTAATATTAATAAATGTCTTGAGTGTTAGTCCTGTTTTGTGGCTAGACCGGGACTAAAGGAGGCCTTTAGTCCCGATTCGTAGAATGACTTTCCTGAACTATGAAGAAGTTGTCCCGATTCGCACTTACCATTAAGATCTGGTCTCCAAACACGCTGTAGGATTCGCAGCATAGAAAACAAAAATTTTCCTACGATGGGAACTATGTACCAAGATCTATCTACTAGATACAAACAACGGGCGGATGTATATCCGTAGAGAACATACCCTTGAAGACCGACAAAGCTTAACGAGTTCAACTCGTGGTTAATGTAGACGATCTCTTGCCGATCTCAAGATCGAGAGGTTGTCCTAGCGCCGCAAAGCAGCAGCGCATCCGTGCTCGCACACACGTACAAGACACCGGGCAACCTCCGCCTCCTCGCTCCAGCGATGCAGCGGAAGCACAACCCTTTCTTGCCGAATAGCCACCGGGAACATGTATCTCGCTAGTCCGAGACCATGGGGGTGAGATCCTACACGAGGAGGTGTGAGAGACAAGTGAGGAGGGGGGCTCCTTTTATAGGAGGAGGGGGGAACCCCAAGGGGGTGGCCGGCGCATGGGGCTGCCCCCTTGCCCTCCCCTCTTCATGTGGGTGGACACTCCACTCACAAAATGGCCCTTCAATTTTCTCCACTCAAAAGTCCACTCAAATTCCCATTAAATTTCCACCAAATTTAATGCAAACTCTCATTAAATAAAACTATTTTATTTTATTAATGACAAACATTCACAAATAACCCCTTGCTAGAATTTCATTTCACATGCATAACCACTTTATGCAATTTCACCCGAAAACCTGTTTCGGTATCTAGTGAAATAAATTCCTACGCTTGTTTATTCTTTCGGCATGAAACATTTGCTCCAACTGGATGCCAGTGTCCCTTAAGTGTGTCACCCTATGGTTCGCGAATAATGCGGACATGATCGAGACCCTTCTCCGATCAATAATCAGTAGTGGGACCTGGAGATCCATACTGACTCCCACACATTCAACGATGACTTTTCCTGTGATCGTCGGAACCTTTTACGCTTGAATCTTAATCCCTTTGTTTCACGATATATTACATGTCCGAGATTCGATCATCGGTATCTCCATACCTAGTTTGATCTCGTTACTGACATGCACTCTTTTCTCGTTCCCGTGATATAACATTCTAGTGATCAAATCACTTGCTTGCAAGCTAACCAATGTGATATCACCGAGAGGGCCCAGAGAATATCTATCCGTCATCGGGATGAACAAATTCCACTCTTGATCCATGATTCTCAACATAACACTTTAGAAGCTTTGAAGCCATCTTTATAATCACCCAGTTACGGAGTGACGTTTGATGTCAACAAGAAACTCTTCCGGTGTTAGTGATTGGCATGATCTCATGGTCTAAGGATTAGGATTACTTCGTAGTTTGTTTATAGCAATATAAACTCAATGACTTTGATCGCAATGCTATACTTCGGATGAATGTTCATCACACCATTACACTAATGTTGTGATCTCGTTATTAACAACATCCAATGTCTATGATCAGGAAACCGTGATCATCTTGTTAATCAACGAACTAGTTTATGAGAGAGGCATAACTAGGAACTTTTTGTTTGTTTATTAAACACACATGTATTAACGTTTCCGTATTAATACAATTATAGCATGCAAAATAAACATCTATCATATACTTGGAATACACATAATAAACATTTTATTATTGCCTCTCAGGGCATATTCCCTTCACACCCGTGGTCACATATTAGGGAGTGCCTCTATGACCAGTTTGTTGTAGATACCGGAGGACTGGGCTCCGACGGCATCTCCCTCAAACTAGCCGTAGTGGTGTCCCTTCTCTCGCACACCATCTTGCAGCTTGTAACTTCTCTAACTAGATCAATACGCCTGGGAGCTAACTAATTTCACATATTAGGGAGTGCCTATGACCAGTTTCTTGGAGATGCCGGAGGACTGGGATCCGGCGGCATCTCCCTGAAACTGGTCGTAGTGGTGTCCCTGCTCTCGAAAACCATCTTGGAGATGCCTCAATCTGGCTGGAGGACTGGACTCACAAGCAGGTTGGCATAGTGTCGACACTCACGACATAATGTCGACACTCACCCCTATTATTAGTGTTGACTCGTGTTTTGTCCCGGTTGGTGTCTCCAACCGGGACTAAAGGTTCATCTTTTGTCCCGGTTGGTGACACCATCCAGGACAAGGTACAAGCCGCATGACATAATATCGACACTCACCCCTATTATTAGTGTTGCCTGGCCCAGCCTGCCGAAATTCCTCCAACCGGGACTAAAGATGAATCCTTTCCCTCTATTTATAGGTCTTTCCCTCTATTTATAGGCTGCCCACCTCAGCCTGACCTATCATGTTCGACGTTTCATGGCTTTCGGTCCAAATGACCAATGTTATGTGCTGAATCGCGACATAGTTTGTGAATTCTACCGTCCCATTTTTCTAATATACTAGACCACCTTACATGGACTATCTCCCAACCAGGACATCTCAAACCTTTCCGTCCATCCCGGGTAAAAAGGACAAATGTTTGCCGAATTGGCAGGAAGTGGGTCCGGTTTGTACTACAGGTACAAGATCTAATGCCCGTGATTTTTTGAAAAAAAATCATTTTTAGACTCGCAATATGTGGTTTCTTCAGAGATCCAATGCAAGTTCTAACGATGCTCATCCCCTATCTTCATGCACGCCGGTTCGACCATAGTTCGAAAAGGGAAAAATTCAAAACGGGCATAATAAATTCAAAAAAAGTCCGAACAATGTAAATCCTTCGCATGATGTCATATTATGTGACATAGTTGCAAGGAAAAATACCAGACTTGGTAAATTGATCATGTCTCGAAAAAAACTGCACAAAATGACTTATCATGTTCGAGGTTTCATGGCTTTCGGTCCAAATGACCGATGTTATGAGCTGAATCGTGGCATAGTTTGTGATGCTGTGCCCATATTATGCATACATGTGGACATTGGGATGGAGAACAATGTTGCAGGAGGAAGTTTTCCTTTTCATCGCAAGGAAAAGCCATTTTCCATTTTCCGAGCGCAAAAAACGGGTCGTTTTGTGAAGCAACCACCAAAATGCTGTTTCAGAATGCTACCATCCCATTTTATAAAATACTAGACCACCTTACATGGACTATATCCCAACCGGGACATCTCAAACCTTTCCTTCCATCCCAGGAAAAAAGGACAAATGTCTGCCGAATCGGTTGGAAGTGGGTCTGGTTTGTACTACAGGTATATGATCTAACGCCCATGATTTTTTGAAAAAATCATTTTGAGACTCGCAATATGTGGTTTCTTCAGAGATCCAATCCAAATTCTAACGATGCTCGTCCCCTATCTTCATGCACGCCGGTTCGACCATAGTTCGAAAAGGGGAAATTCAAAACGGGCATAAGAAATTCAAAAAAAGTCCGAACAATGTAAATCCTTCGCGTGGTGTCATATTATGTGACATAGTTGCAAGTAAAAATCCTAGACTTGGTATACTCATTATGTCTCGAAAAAAACTTCACAAAATGACCTATCATGTTTGAGGTTTCATGGCTTTCGGTCCAAATGACTGATGTTATGTGCTGAATCGCGGCATAGTTTGTGATGTTGTGCCCATATTATGCAAGCATGTGGAAATTGGGATGGAGAACAATGTTGCAGGAGGAAGTTTTACTTTTCGTCGCAAGGAAAATCCATTTTCCATTTTCCGAGCGCAAAAAACAGGTCGTTTTGTGAAGCAACCACCAAAATGCTGTTTCAGAATGCTAGCGTCCCATTTTTCTAAAATACTAGACCACCTTATATGTACTATCTCCCAACCGAGACATATCAAACCTTTCCATCCATCCCAGGTAAAAAGGACAAATGTCTGCCGAATCAACAGGAAGTGGGTCCGGTTTGTACTACAGGTATATGATCTAACGCCCGTGATTTTTTGAAAAAAATAATTTTTAGACTCGCTATATGTGGTTTCTTCAGAGATCCAATGCAAGTTCTAACGATGCTTGTCTCCTATCTTCATGCCCTAAACCCGTGATCCAACCCTAAAACCTAAACCCTAAACCCTAAACCCAAGTTTCTTCCCGCAATTTCTTCCCGTAGTTTTCTTCCCGCCATTTCTTCCGGCAGTTTTCTTCCCGCCATTTCTCACTACATATATGTAGGCTTGGCCTCCATTGTCATTGCACATCTCTAGACTCATATCTGCAACCTCATCACTCTTTCTCATGGCTTCCACCATACGACTAACCCCTAGGGAGGCGGAGGCGCTTTGCGCCTTGAACTACCCCTGCCCGCCGGGATACTGCGTCCCCGTCGGCTGGATGCTGAGCGCCGGAGGCATGCCGATTCCTCCTGTCCCTCTAGGTGTGGTGTGCCCGATGGCCATCACGAACCACTACTACTTCGAGCTCACGCCGGAGCAGCGGAGGAATCCCAACTGGCATCCCGACTATTTCCCGACTTGGGAAGCCTTCTTCGGGGATCGGCGTGAGAGGGCACTCGTCAGGCACGAGGAGGACGGCCCACCTCCTCCGAACTTCAACAAGGACGGCCGTCAGCTGTGGTGGCGCGGCCGGACTCTCTAGAGCGTCATGGCCTACGACACGACCACCAACTCTAACCCCCGCCTGTGCGACCCTCAAGTCCAGCCCACTCGTACTCAGCCTTCAAGGTTCAACTACGGCGACCCCGATGACGATAGCGACGATGGCCACGGCGAGTACGACGACTACAGTGCCGAGTATTACAGGTGTAGGCAGGAGCATGACTGAATCACTCCAACATAGCAAAACAAGTTCGGCCGATTGTGGCTTAATCTGGCCATGTATCTTAATTTTCAGTTCTTCTATGTATCTTAATTTTAGTCATTTTTTATGTAACTTAGTGTTAGTTGTGTTATGTACTTTAATTCCAGTTCTATCGTAATAAAATTTTCTCCCTGCCCATTATTTCCTGTCCTTTTCTTCCCGCCCATTATTATATAAAAAATATAAGTTAATTCATTTTGAATTTTAAATGGTTCATATTTTAAATGTTTACATTAATTATTTTTAAAAAACAGAAAATGGTTTTGAATTAGTTATTCAAATTCAAACAATTTCTATTTTTAAAGTTTTTCTAAATTCCAAATTAATATATAAAAAATATAAGTTAATTCATTTTTAATTTTTAATGGTTCATATTTTAAATGGTTACATTAATTATTTTTAAAAACAAAAAATGGTTTTGAATTTGTTATTCAAATCCAAACACTTTTTATGTTTAAAGTTTTTCTAAATTCCAAATTAATATATAAAAAATAAGTTAATTCATTTTTTATTTTTAGTGGTACATTAATTATTTTTGAAAATAGAAAATTGTTTTGAATTAGTTATTCAAATTCAAACACTTTTTATGTTTAAAGTTTTTCTAAATTCCAAATTAATATATAAAAAATATAACTTATATCATTTTTAATTTTAAATGGTTCATATTTTAAATGGTTACATTAATTATTTTTAAAAACAAAAAATGGTTTTGAATTAGTTATTCAAATCCAAACACTTTTTATGTTTAAATTTTTTCTAAATTCCAAATTAATATATAAAAAATATAAGTTAATTCATTTTTAATTTTAAATGGTTCATAGTTTAAAATGTTACATTATTTATTTTTAAAAAACAGAAAATGGTTTTGAATTAGTTATTCAAATTCAAACACTTTTTACGTTTAAAGTTTTTCTAAATTCCAAATTAATTATCATTTAAAAACATTAGAAATTTAAACCCCAAAATAAAAAATAAGACAGGAACAGAGAGATAATTTGTGAAAAAATTTGAAAACAGGGTCATACGTCCTGGTTGGAGCCACCAACCAGGACTAAAGACCCCCTGCGCGTCGCTTGGGCTCAGCCCAAAGTATGAAAAAAAGTGGAGCATACTTCCCGATTGGTGGCTCCAACCGGGACGTATGACCCTTTAGTCCCAGTTGGAGCCGCCAACCAGGACAAAAGTTCGATCATTTATAAATTGCGCGCCTCTTCTTCTTCTTCCCCATCTCATTTCTCTGCTTCTCAATGACGCGCGCACAGGATTGCCGCCCATGACGCCGACAGGATGCCCACGCCCGCTGTCGTCGTCAGCGCCGCCGCCTCCGCCTCCACGCCGTCGCCTCGATCCTCCGTCTCCGGCCACCCTCCGTCTCCGTCGTCCAACGTCACGTGCTCTGGCCGCCACCGCCGCGCGCTCCGGTCGCCACCGCCGCCCGTGTCTAGCGCTGCCCGCCGCCTCTCCCTCTCCTCCCCGACCGCCGCTCGTGTCCACCGCCGCTGGTACCATTAACCACCCGAGAGGGCCCTTCCTTTTAATTAGTGTTTATGCATGCATATGTATGTATAATGTATATATTTAGATTTTAGGTGTGATGCATGCATGTATATATTATTTAGATTTTAGGTGTATGTAGATGATTTAGTTGTTAGATGATTTAGGTGTATTTAGATGATGTACACGATCTAGTTGTTAGATGATTTAGGTGTAACTCCGACGCGCGCGCACAGGGAGACGTGCGCCGTCGCCTCTGTCCGCCGCCGTGCATCGTCATGCGTTCTCTCCCTCTTTCTTCCCCTGGCGTGCGCTCTCTCCTTCTCTGGCCAAACCCTAGCCGGCCCCAGTAGCCGTCCATCGCCGCCGTTCCCGGCCTCCCCTCGACCATCTGGTGGTGCCAGCAGCTCAGCCTCGGTCCCCTTTTTCGTCCCACTGATGGAATCAAGCCCCGGCGCTCGGAATCATCGCCAACCTCGCCGTCTTCCCCGACCCCGACAAAGCTCGCCGCCATCGATTATCTCACCTTCGGCCTCGCCTGGATTACACGACCCCACGTCGAGCACCGTGGTGAGCTTCTGGTGCTTGGGGCACCCTCCGTTTGCTTCCTAGATCTTCGTAGCCGTCGCGCGTCATTCATCTGACATGGCACCAGCGTGGCCACGGGGTGGACCCAGCTCGGCCTGGCCCCCCCTAGTCAGTGGCTATGGGTAGGAGCAGCCCCGGTGTATAAAGTTAGGGATAGGGTTGATAAGTCAGGGTGATGCAGTAATGGCTTAATCCTTTTCAGAAATGTTTGAAAATAGCAGAAATTAATATAATTTTGTAAAATCAATAACTAATTCATATTTAATCATAAAAATATGTATAATATATCAAAATGTTCAGAAAATTGAGAGCTATGTGTCTAAGCAATCATAATACAATGTCAAGCAACTTTAAACACTAGTTTAGTTGGAAGAACATCGATACCCCTCATATACATGTGAGTTTGACGATGCACCTTTGCCAGGGCATTTCAAACCCTCTTAAAACGACATGCATTACGGTTACTGCGTAGTATCTAATCTGACATGTCATACATATTGTTTTCACATTGCATTATACCATGTCTTGAATTTTCGCCTTTCTTTTCGGTATTGGTTCTTCGCGATAGGATCCGAGCCCGAGGGCAAGCGTAGCCTCTCATTATGAACCTATTACAAAGTATCTACTTTCTCGCTATGATGTATATGATTCCAATGTGGTCTTTTGTCAGTAGCTAGAGTTACCTCTCTACTACATAGTTTCCTTTTTGTGGCTAGGTTTAGGGTTTCTCTTCATTTTTATTATTGTGTATGTATATATTAGGGTTTTTCCAAATTAGGGTTTATATCTCTCAACACCCTACCTAACATTCTCCCATAGCTGCTTTGACTTATCTGTTTTTCCACCTATGCAGAAAATATGGAACCACACAATATAGACGAAGAAAAGGAAGTGTTGATCGAAGGTGTGATCCGCGGGGAAGAAAATTTACATGTATCGACGTTTCTAAACAACTCCGGTGAGGGTGATCCTCTTTTTGCCGGAAGATATGACTTCTTTGAGGTTGAAGGTGATGCCTTATGCGAGGGAGAAGGCGATGCCTTGTGTGATCGAGAAGACGACCGCTCCGGCGAGGTGCATGTAATATAATTAATTCATTAATTAATCTTCTGCTATCAATATAGAAATATTAACGACGATCGTTCTTCTTTTAGCCCTTCGGATCGAACAAATCTACTGAAAAGAGCGGACGAGGCCCAACCAAAAAGTTGGAAGACCATGAGAGGTTCAGTATCGAAGAAATCGGTGACGACGGCAAACCGACAGCTCCCCTTGTTGTCGCAAACAAATTTGTGGCACAATGCGGAGTAATTGTTAGGGACATTGTTCCGATCACCATACGAAATTGGAATAGGCCTGTTGGTGCGGAAGAAGAGGGAAGAAGTTTATATGTCCCTAACATGGCCAAAGATTTACCGAAGCTAGAGCTGGATCCAAATGTGGAGGCTCATGGTTAATTTCAAACTACCGAAGCTAGAGCTGGATCCAAATGTGGAGGATCCAGTTGAGGACGCCTTAGAACATGCCAAAGCCATGCAGATGAAGGTCAGGGAGTGGGCTATGAAGAAGATGGCCTAGTGTTTCACCAACTAGAAGAAAATATTGCACCTTGACTATGTCGTGAAAGAGAAGACTCCGAATTTCGAGAAGATTCAGTATCAGAAGTTAAAACCATTCTGGGCTGAGTTTGTGAATTACAAGACATAAAAAAATCTAAGAAAAAGTATCACCATACTATGGGGCAAGGTGGCTATAGGGCTGGCATTCCTAAGTGGACGAAACTTGAGGGTGAACTGCATGCTAAAAATATCATCCCTGAGACAGACGATTGGATCGAACATGCAAAGAATTGGCTTTATCGGTATGGGGGCACGTTGGACTCGGAAGGGAAGTGTATATATAACATACGACATAAAGAAGACCCCTTGCCAATCGAGAAGATTAGAAAAGCAGTAAAGGCTGTTAAAGATGGGGACTTCATTCCCGATAGAGAGAATGATGAGCTCACACTCGCCCTTGGGAATAAGGAACATGATGGACGAACAAAAGGCACGATAGGCTCCCAAGCATGGAGAACTGGGTTTCCCGAAGAGAGGGAGAAATATCATGATAGAAGCCGTAAGAGGAGAAAGGACAAGACGGAAGTTGAAGCAGATATTCAGAAAGAGCGAATGCGTATAATTGAAGAACGAATAAAGCAACAACAAGATCAAATTAATGCACTTAGCCAGCAAGGTACTACCGGCCCATCTCGGCAATACATGATGGTAGAACCTGCATTCGATGCTACCGGCCTATCGAATAATCGAAAAAGCACTGTGGCTTCCACCGAGGTCCCGGGTGATGACAATGACGATGACGATGGTGCACCGACGATGGCTCGTGTTGGCTACCCAGTGGATGATATCACACAAATGACACACTGCGATCTACATGTCAAAGTTGTGAACATATCAATGAAGGTGGTGGTCGGCTATGCCTTACCAATTGGACCCACACCAACTTACCATTGTCGTTCGGTTCCATAGGGCTACGCTGTTGTCGGGGTGGATGAAATCATGCCCACCTTTCAAGGTTTGAAGGTTTACTACCCTGCAGGTGAAGGGGATGTGACTGAACTGGGTGAAGCAACAAACGTCACCATTTTATGGCCAAAGGAATGTATCGTGCTTCCAAATCACACGCCAAGGCCATCTTCGCCGCTGCCTCACCCGTCTCCAGCGCGGCCATCGCCGCCGCGGCAGCCATCTTCGTCCCCTCACCCATATCCGTCGCCTCACCAGTCTCCGGAACAGCCATCGCCGCCGCGGCAGCCATCGCCGGCGCCTCAGGAAAAAAAGAGTAAGCGTACCACCGCTATTCTGCGGAGTGGTAAGCGATCGCCGACACGTAAACATGAGCCTCTTCCAAAAGTACCAAAGGTTCCTCCCAAGAGAGCTTATGACTGTACTAAAGAGGAGACTATGGCGATCGTTGAGGCGCAAACGACAGCGTTTTTCGCTAACCTGAGGCGGCCGAAAGAGCCAGAGTTCCCCAGCACCAAAGAAGAAAAAGCCAGAGTGTTCAAAATGCTAAAGGGCCTTCACCAACCCGAGCCAAAGCTGTCATCGGACTATGAGAGCTCTATTTTCAAGTCACATGCGGCACACAAACTGTCGAAGAGAAGTACTGATGCAAGCGGGAAATCTGTTGCCCAGCTCGGAGAACAAACAAAACAATCTTGCGCCCCTCTCAAGGTGATTTCCCATACCAATGTGGGGTCGAGCAAATATGCGACCGAAGAGCAGTATGATCCAGATGTAGTTGCACTATACGGAGAAGCGGCCGCTGCTCAAGGTATGTGTATTTCCCACTACTTATCTTAGTTACAATACTTCCCTGTGGGTGAAGTAGCATACTAATACCAGTACGGAAAACCTCTCGTCAAACCTGAGGAGGTAAAGAATCTTCCAACAAAAATGTGAAGATTGCATAACTAGTACATGCATGCCACAAAGGCTAGGGCTAACTGGATAATGCTGAAGGTTACAAAAAAGCATTATGGAAAAGAATTAGATGACATGATAGCCATTGAATTTGTTGAACTATTTTAATTATTCAATCAAGACGCCTTGCATAAATCGATCATCAGTGCCTATTGTCTGTAAGTACTAATTCTGTAATTAATTTAGTCTCTAGCTATCTCACCTTGTTTATTGCATGTATATAATCAAACTATAATATGCAGAATGAAGATTCTCGAATGCAGCAGAGGACAAATCTATGACATTGGGTTCGTTGACCCATATTGGGTTCATCAAGATAATCTCAAAACAAACCCCTAGGATACGGAGGATAATATCGTACACGCCTTAAGGTTTCAAGAAACCAGAAGGGAAATACTATTTCCTTACAACTTCGAGTGAGTGTTATTGTCTTGTATATACTTTATTTCGCTTACTCGACGTTAAGCATATAATTGACGAGTTATGCATGCGCAACTTCCACTATATTCTGTTAATCATTCAACCTGACAAAGGGCGGGTACTAGTGATGGACTCGAAACATAAACCCCTTGAGAAGTGGCAGGACATGCAGATGATTCTCCAGCGGTAATTCTAATCATTACGACACTATATCGGGCAACATTCGTGAATCTTCGTCAGGAATCGCTTGGAAACGGTTCACCAAGAAGGTTAGGGGTGTTTGGAAAGATGAGCTTACATTTAAACCACTAGATGTAAGAACCACTAGCTATATCCGCGCATCTCTTTGATTCTAGTTTTGCTACCATTATTATCATGCTTGATTATTATTTTGATTGAAATATGTTCTCGTAAAGTGCCTGCCGCAGGGACCAGGGAATAATTTATGTGGATACTATGTTTGCGAGTTCATCCATCAGACGTGCTGTGAGAAGGGCTGAAATTTAGAGCAACTCCACATACATAAACAATTTCTATAGTTTTTTATTACCATCAAATTGTGTTTAGTTTCATTCATATAGGTTGACTCCTTTTTAAATTAGCTCGAACGTTTATGGGACGGTCTTCTGCCAAAGGATCGCGTACGAGCAATTTAGGAGGAATTGGCGGGATTCTTGGATGCAGAAGTCCTAGACCCAAAAGGAGAATATTATGCGGGTGTGTATAGGCAATAGGGATTATACAAAGAGCTTATTTTGTATGTAGTGCGTGAAATCCGTGTATCGAATGTAATATGTTCGACACTTGGATCTATATTGTCATGATGATCTTGTGTAATATAATGGTTCCTTCATTGATGAGTGCAAAACACAAAATAAAAAAAAACAACATAAATGAATTCTCTGCCGCGGCACAAAAATGGCCAAAATGCTGCTGCGGCAAAAAAGGTGCCAAAATAAATTCTCTGCCGCGGCAGAAGGTTATTTGTCCCGGTTACGAACCGGGACTGTTTCTCCCCCCTCGCACGGAGCAGCAGCCATGTGTACGTTGTTTTGTCCCGGTTGGTGGGGCAACTGGGACTAAAGGTTGGGGCTTTAGTCCCGATTGTCCCGTTCGGTTGGGGAACCGGGACTAAATGCCCTTACCAACCGGGACACATGGACCGCTCTGCACTAGTGAATGCTCCTTTATCGTAGCCCCCGGCATAGGTGTGACTAGTTCCGGGCATGCAAGCAGTGGCCCTTTCCCCTTATCCCTTGCGCTGGCATACGTTGGGTATATGGAACTAGCATAGCTTACTAAGAAGGTCAGTGAATCTGCGGTTATTGCCTCCCCTTTGTCATGGATCACATTATTGCGCATATGCCTGGACCTCCATAATAACATTAAAACATGTGCTTTCATGCCACTAGGGGTTGAATCAAGCAATATCAGGAGCCAGTTTTGGCCTGAAAAACTGAATTTGCTTTCATCAGGCAATAGCCAGACCTTGCGCTTGGCATCACAGAGAGCTCGTGCTCTAGTGCACCGAACAACGACATGGCGACTGTACTCATCTTCATGTCCACATACAGGGCATATGACATTATCTTCAAGCTTCATTTTTGCATTTGTTTTCCATGTTAGGAGACTGTCATGAGCTACCCTCCAACCGAAGATACGTATTTTCGGCTGTACGGCTGTATTCCATAAACTTTGCGAGATTTTCCTCTCTCCATCAGGAGCCGAACTGGTAGCTTGTTTCCTCACTCCCAGATTAGAAAGAGACCATGCTAGATTATACGCACTTTTAACCGTAAAAATCCCGTTCTTCTCACAATGCCACGCTAGGATGTCCTCTGTATCCCGCTAAGGAATCTGGATCTTCAAAGCAGCCTCTGCATCATCATCTTGCAGCAGATGTCTGACTCTCTGCTGGTCCCATTGATTTCCCCTCGTAATCATTAGTTTATTTGCATATGTCAGTCTATTAAACTTTCTCTTCTGAATCGGCTTCGCATGCGGATCTCGGGGATTCAATTGTGTCGCCATATCTTGATTAATTCCCTATTTCTTACCCTCTATATAACTCCTTTCTTTCAAAAGCTCCAGCTCATGCTCCACTCCTTTCCATGACGCTGAACTGTCCGAAGGAAACGCTGTATCCAACAGAGAGCCGTTAGGAAAATAGTTATCCTTTAAAACCCTCCCACAAAAACTATTAGGATACATAATCAGCCTCCATGCTTGGCGGGCTAGCAATGCCTGATTGAAGCATGCCATGGCTCAAAAACCTAATCCACCATAAGTCTTGGGGCATGTAAGTTTTTCCCAAGCTAACTAGTGGAACTTTCTTCTGTTCTTCTGGTCACTCGACCAAAAATATCTAACCATTCTCATGTAATATTCACAAAATTGAGGTGGCATTTTAAACACACCCATTACATAGGCGGTAATGTCTTGTGCCACGCTCTTTATCAACACGTCTTTTGCACCTAAGGAGCAGTATTTTTCAGACCAATCGGCAAGTCTCTTTGTAAACCTCTCCTTGATCGGTTGAAACATTTCTGCCTTCATCTGTCCTTTCGGGGCCGAGAGCCCCAGATATTTCTCTTCAAAATGAATCTACTCCACCTACAGCTCATTCTTTATGCTTAGCCGGATATCCTCTGAACATAATTCACTAAAGAGCATGGAATACTTAGACAAGTTTATTAGTTGCTTGTCCCATACACTTCACATACATCTGAAGAACTTCCTTCACTGCCCTTGCTTGGTCTAGGGATGCTTTAAAAAATAGTAGGCTATCATCTGCAAATAGAAGGTGTGAAACTCCAGGTGCACGACAACACATCTTTAGGGATTGAATTCTTCCTTCTCGTGTATTTTTGTAATATGTTTGACAATCCACCAGCAATAAATAAAAACAAATAAGGTGAGAGGGGGTCACCTTGGCGTAATCCTCTCGATGGGGTGTAAGGTTCTGTCAATGCTCCATTAAATCCATGCTATAATTCACTGATATTACACATGCCATGCAGCATTGGATCCATGTCTCGCTAAAACCCAAATTTCTCATAACTCCTTCCAAGAAGCTCCAGTAAACTCTGGCGTATGCCTTGGATAGGTCCAGCTTGAGAGCACAAAAAATTTGAGTCTCTCTCTTGTATTTAAAAATTGAGTGAAAACACTGAAACGGAATCAACGCATTGTCCGTAATCATCCTTCCAGGCACAAAGGCACTCTGGGCCTCTGAGATTAGCTCATTTAACATAGGTCGTAACCGGTTAACCATGCATTTAGACACCACTTTGTATACTATATTGCACGGACTAATGGGCCTAAAATCCTTCATCTCCTCCGAACGACTCTTTTTTGGAATCAACACTACAATGCTACAATTGACTCCATATTGCATATTCTTGTCCTGGAAAAATTGCCGCAATGCTGCAATCACTTCTTTTTTCATAATTGCCCAATTCTTTTGGAAGAATTGTGCGGGAAAACCATCCGGTCCGGGTGCTTTTAAGGGGCCAATCTGAAAAAGAACGTCCGATATCTTCTCATCTGTAAATGGTTTACATAATCTATCATTCATTTCCTCACTCACCTTGTTCTTGAATAAATCCAGCAAAGGTTGTGGATCAACTTCCCAATCCTTCTCAAATAAGTTGCAAAAGAAGGTACGGGGGTCCTCCATCTCCTCCCTATTTTCTCTAAAGGTTCCATCTGATGTTCACAATTTCTTTATCTTGTTCTTTCGTGATCGCCACGAGGCTTTTCTATGAAAATATCTCGTGTTCATATCCCCTTCCTTCAACCAGTTAACTCTAGATCGTTGCTGCCATAATATTTCTTCTCAGGACAGCAACTCATCTAGCTTCTCCCTTAGTTCTTTCACTTCTGGGTCTGAATCACATAGCTGACACAATGTGAGTTAGCCTGCACACGGGAACCATGTCGACCAGTCAGGTCTTGCAACCGCTCGATCCAGTCTAACCCTCACATTCTTAATTCTTTGAACCCTTCTGATTGTTGTAATATGTCCAGTCCTGGCCATAGTATCCCAAATCATGGAGGTCACATTCAGACAACAAGTTTCTTAAATTTTTCATTTTCCTTTTCGATCGCCGCATATTCGATAGGTGTTCTGTCTGCCACATACACTCCATTAGCATGAGTCTCCGTATCTCTCACAAGCACATCAATGTGTCTCTTATTAAAGGATATGAGCTCAACTAACAAGCTCTCATGCATCCCAGACCAATGCTATCCCTCCCCCCTTTCCTTTCCCGTTCACCACAAAACATTTGCGAAGTCCAAGCCTCCATCTCAAATTCCGTACATACTCTCTATCTTGTCTAGTCTCCGAGAGGAAGACCAGTTTTGGGCAATGGGTCTACACGAGGATGACCAATTCGTGAACTTTTCAAGGGAGCCCAATCCCTCGACAGTTCCAACATATGGCACTCATTGGGCCCGACAGGGCCCCTCGAGGAGGCCTGCCGATGTTGCCAAGTCATCAATTTTGTTTTCTTCACAGTCTCCTTCTTGGATCTCTTACCGTCCCTTGAGGATTCAGACCCAACTATTATCCTTCAATTCCTCTTTACTATTTTTATCCTCCTCTTTTGTTTGCATGGCATTCTCCCCATCTCTTGTTGTTATATGATACGTCAAGAGTGTTAGATGTATATATTTGTATATTGTAGTTTCCCCATATGTTAGAGGGCTTCCTGCATATTTGTACCTATACTTGTACTATATATTGTGGCATTTGGCCCCCAGATAATACAAGTTGCATCTTCCTAACATGGTATCAGAGCCAAGGCTCTTTTTTTGGCACGCGCAACTCGTGTCCTTTTCTCTCCGATATAGTTTCCGCCGGCCGCCGTTTGTCGCTGTCGTCAGCCTCCCCGTCTTTCTCGTCCTTCACTGGAGGAGGTCCGCCCGTCGACGCCCCGCTACTGGATCGGATCGGCCGGTTCCGGTCGCTGTTGTCCCGATCGGATCGCTGCTGTCCAGGAGCTGCTAGATCGCTGCTGGCCAGGAGCTCCCGCCGCCAGAGCCCTCCTCTGCCGCCCGAGACCCCCCCTCCGCTCTCTACTCGAATCGGGCCAGGGGCTCCCGCCGCCAGCGCCCTCCTCCCGCCGCCTCGCTGCCCGCTCGGCTCCCGAGCTGTTCCCGATTGTCCTCGCCCAGCTTGCCCGCTTTTCAGCCAGAATTGGTCGGGGTCAACTGGAATTGACCGCCGGTGGTCTTTGTTTCGCCGGAATCTGCATCTCGATCTAATCTGTAAAAAAAAAGTTTGCTGCTCTTGTTGTCGGGCGTTTCTTTCTCTCACCCGATGACGCCTTCCGCTGCTCCTATCTTGCACTCGGGCCTTTCTTCGGTCCTTGGTGCTTGTCCGTCGACACCATGTACGTCGGCCTGCTGCTCTTCCTCGACCTTCGTGGCTTCTTCACGCGGTTATGACCGCCTTTCGCCGACTCCGTCTACGTCGGCCTGCCGCTCTTCCTCGACCTTTGCGGCTTCTTCACGTGGTTATGGCCACGCTTTACCGACCCCGTCTACGTCGGCTCGCCGCTCTACATCGACTTTCGTGGCTTCTTCACGTGGTTATGGTCGCACTTCGCCGACCCCGTCTACGTCGGCTCGCCGCTCTACATCGACTTTCGTGGCCTCTTCATGTGGTTATGGTCGCGCTTCGCCGACCCTGTCTACGCCGGCTCATCGCTAGACATCGACTCTTGTGGCTTCTTCAGGCGGTTGTGACCGTCTTTCGTCGATTTCGTCTTCATCGGCGTGTTGCTCTCCATTGCCACCTTTGGCGGCCTCTGTGTGTGGGTGACAGCTGCTCATCGGCACCTGATTATACCTTGACCTCTCCAGTCGTGCCCCTTTCTGCGCATGAGATAGCGTAGCTCTGATGCCTGCTTGATGCTTGGGATTCTTCACCGACAGGTTCTGTTGGTTCTGCGACTGAGTTTTCTGGCACTAAGCGACCACCTCCTCCTTCTCCAGGTACATATCCATGGCTTCTTGATATTGGAGCTTCTTTTCATATGACTCCTGATTCTTCCTTGTTGCATTCTGTTCGACCTGTCGACCCTCCTGTTCGTGTTCTTACTGCCGATGGTACCCCTCACCTAGTCATTAGTCGAGGCATTCTTAGTACTTTCTCGTTTCATGTTCCTTCTGTTGCGCATGTTCCTTACCGTAACATGCAACTCTTTTCTGGTAGTCAGATCATCGACTCTCGTTGTAGCATCACTCTCGACTTTGATTCCTGTTCTGTTCAGGATCGTCGCACCAGCACTATGCTTGGTGATGGCCCCGCCGCCATGATGGCCTCTGGGAGCTTCACTGGCTTCGTCTTCCTTCTGATGCCACCGTCGCCAGTTCCTCGGCATCTTTAGCCGTCGCTACTAGCTCTTTTCAGTAGTGGCATCATTGTCTTGGACATTTATGTGGTTCTTGACTCTCGTCTTTAGTTCATCGTGGTGTTCTGGGGTCTGTCTCTGGAAACGTTTCTTTGGATTGTCAGGGTTGTTGCCTCGGTAAGCAGATTCAGCTACCGTATCCTCAAAGTGAGTCTGTGTCTGAGCGTCCTTTTAATCTTGTTCACTCTGATGTTTGGGGTCCTGCTCCCTTCCCGTCGAAAGGAGGTCATCGATACTATGTTCTCTTTATAGATGATTTTTCTCATCACACTTGGATATATTTCATGTCTTCTCGTAGTGCGGTCTTGTCTTTCTATAAGAAATTTTCTGCCATGGTTCAAACCCAATTCTCCACTCCTATTTGTGTGTTTCGTGCAGATTCTGCTGGTGGGTATATCTCTCATTCACTGCACACTTTTCTTGCTGAGGAGGGTACTCTTGCTCAGTTTTCTTGTCCTGGTGCTCATGCTCAGAATGGTGTGGCTGAGCGCAAGCATCGTCACCTTCTTGAGACGACTCGTGCGTTGATGATTGCCGCTTCTCTTCCGCCTCACTTTTGGGCTGAGGCTGTTTCCACTGCCACATATCTTGTCAATATTCAACCCACTGCTGCTTTGCAGGGTGGTATTCCTCTAGAGCGCCTCTCTGGTCATCCCCCTGATAACTCGGCGCTTCGTTCATTTGGTTGCGTTGTTATGTTCTTCTTGCCCCTCGTGAACGCACCAAACTGACCGTTTAGTCTGTTGAGTGTGTCTTTTTTGGATACAGTGCTGAGCATAAGGGCTATCGGTGTTGGGACCCCGTTGGTCGTCGGATGCGCATTTCTCGTGATGTCACGTTTGATGAGACGTGTTCTTTCTATCCTCGCCCCACCTCCTTGACCTATCCGATGGAGGATATCTCTTTTCTACTTTTTCTTGACACACCTCCCTCTGTTCCTATTGATCCTCTTTCGGGACCTATTCATGCTGATGTCTCACCTTCGACCCCGTTGTCCTCCTCCCCACCTAGTTCTCCTACTTCTTCTCCTGATCCTCCACCCACCTCACCGTTGTCTTCTTTTCCCTTCCATTATTCTCGTCGCTCTCATGCTCCAGATCCTCCTCCTGATGTCTCTTCTTCTTCTTCTTCTTCTTCTTCTGATATGTATTCTTCTTCTGACGAGCTTCCCTCTCCTCTTCTGGCGACTCGTCTTCGTCGTCTACCTGACCGTTACTCTCCTTGTCAGTACGGTCTCTCTGTTGCCCTCGAGCCGACTTCTGATCGTGATGCTGAGCGTCATCCTGAATGGCAGCTTGCCATGGCTGAGGAGATTGTTGCACTTGAGCGCACTAGCACCTGGGATCTTGTCTCTCCCCTCCCGGTGTGCATCCCATCACGTGCAAGTGGGTCTATAAATTAAGACCCGCTCTGATGGATCTCTTGAGCGCTATAAAGCGCGTCTTATGGCTCGTGGTTTTCAGCAGGAGCACCACCGTGACTATGATGAGACCTTTGCCCTTGTGGCGCATATGACCACTGTGCGCACTCTTCTTGCTGTCGCTTCTGTTCGACACTGGTCTGTGTCTTAGTTCGATGCTCAGAACTCTTTCCTCAATGGAGAATTGAGTGAGGAGGTTTACATGCAGCCTCCTCCTGGGTATTCTGTTCCCGATGGGATGGTTTGTCGTCTTCGACGTTCTCTTTATGGCCTGAAACAGGCCCCTCATGCTTGGTTTGAGCGCTATGCCTCTATGGTGACTGCTGCTGGTTTCTCTCCCAGTGCTCATGATCCAGCGCTGTCTGTTCACACTTCTCCTCGTGGACGCACTCTTCTCCTTCTCTATGTTGATGATATGATCATTACTCGTTATGATCCTGAGTATATTGCCTTTGTTAAGGCTCGTCTTCGTGATCAGTTTATTATGACTGATCTTGGTCCTCTCCGCTACTTTCTTGGGATTGAGGTCTCCTCCACTTCTGATGGCTTTTTTATCTCTCAGGAAAAGTATATTCAGGATCTTCTTGCTCATGCTGCTCTTGGGGATGAGCGCACTATTGAGACTCCTATGGAGCTTAATGTTAAGCTTCGTCCTACTGATGGTGATCCTCTTCCTGACCCGACGCGTTATCGTCATCTTGTTGGGAGTCTTGTTTATCTTGCTGTCACTCGTCCTGACATATCTTATCCTGTTCATATTCTGAGTCAGTTTGTCTCAGCTCCTACCACTATTCACTATAGTCATCTCCTCCGTGTTCTTCGCTATCTTTGTGGCACGATCACTCGTCGCCTTTTCTTTCCTCGTTCCAGCTCCCTCCAGCTTCAGTGCTACTCGGATGCTACGTGGGCGAGTGATCCTACGGATCGTCGTTACCTTTCTGCTTACTGTGTGTTTCTTGGTGGTTCGCTCATTGCTTGGAAGACGAAGAAACAAACAGCGGTTTCCCGTTCGAGTGTTGAGGCTGAGTCGCGAGCTATGGCCTTGTTGACTGCTGAGGTGACTTGGTTACGGTGGTTGCTTGCGGATTTTGGGGTCTCTGTTACGACACCCACTCCAGTTTTGTCTGACAGTACAGGTGCTATCAGTATTGCACGTGATCCGATAAAGCATGAGCTTACCAAGCATATTGGTGTTGATGATTTCTATACACGTGCTCAGGTGCAAGCTTAGTTTATTACACTTCAGTATGTGCCTTCAGACTTACAGTTGGCGGACTTCTTTACAAAGTCACAGACTAGAGCACAGCATGATTTCTTACTCTCCAAACTCAGTGTTGTGGATCCACCATGAGTTTGAGCCAAGAAGCATCTCTACGGAATATCTACGGAACACCGACAAGATAAGGGAATCAGGATATATTACCTTCTCTTCAGGCTACATACCATCCCCACACTCCTTTAGGACATGCCCAACTATGCCACATACTGAAATCAGAAATACATTCAAAGTGATGCTGGATACACGCGCAATTGGTTTGCGAACATCTATCATGACACGCATACAGACTCCTTCTCCCGCACCTTTAACTGAGAGTCCTGTTGTGATCTGCAAGCTCTAGTTCGATTCCGGTAGTACTCTTTACTAGATGCTAGATAGCAGAGAGAGAGAGAGAGAGAGAGAGATTAGACGAAGTGTTACCTTCGCCAGATCTCGAGCTCTATGAGCCGTTGGCCATGGGGTCGACAACGAGAGTGGGGAGGAGAGAGCTAGGCGGTGGCAGTGGGACTTCTCGTGGCTAAGCGCTAACCCTAAATCGGAAGGGATGTAGGTGGGGGAGCAGCGGCCACAACGAATCTTGTAGTACGTGCCCTGACCCCCACCATATTTTTATATTGCGCTGCCATAGGGGCCCACTGTAACACCCTCAGAATCGGCCCTATGCAAGTTTTAGCGAAACTCGCCAAACCCGCATAGAAACGATTCAAAGGTGCCCACCAGGCACTTTCGTGCGGGTGGAAAACGAATTAATAACATTACACAACAGTCCTCGATGGGACCCACAGAACAGATATATATACAACACGACTCCATGAGTCAAGAATACAGATATAATATACAAAGATCCAAATCACCTTGAAATTGAACGAGCGTCCGACTACGGACAAGATGCAAATGGGGCTAAGAGCCCTGAAGAATAACCAATGGCGTCCATAACCCTGCCCAGGCCAAGCCGGAAGGGTAACCCTGCTAACGACGTCGATCTCAAAACCTGCTTAAACAAAAAGGGGTGCCGACAAAGGGCAAAGGAAAAAGAGGAGCGATCAGTACTGAGGCCAGTACACGGCGAGACTAGAATTCGGCGGTCCTCGCCTACATAGGTATGGTGGACCGAAGCGGCAGCGGCAGCATGCACTAAACAACCTATAGAGACTCGATACAACTGGCGGCTATCAGAGGGGGGGTAAGAAAGACCTATTCGGATCCAACCTGAATCTTACGCCAAACAATCCCATCCTGGTATTTCCCCCTCGAGACCAGTCGAGGAAGTCCACCGAGGAACTCACACAGTTGGCAGTTTTACTTATTCAGTTATAGTTGCGGCAATTTACTAGTCAGGTAAAGATAGTCGTCCTGATAAAATAAGCAGTGAGCATTTTTATTTAATCATTCCGTTGTAGTTGCGACACTTACTAATCAGATACAATTAGCATGAGATAACCCAAGACACAGCAGTTGTTGGTACTTTTATTTAGCCATTCCGTTGTAGTTGCAATACTTACTAGTCAGATACAATTGTCGCAAGCGACAAACCAAACAAGCAATTGTGGGCAGTTTTAGTTAGCCATTCCATTATAGTGAAGCTGATTACTAGTCATTATAAAGTCAAATTTATAGCACTACTTTAGTTATGCTTGTCTATGATCGAGATACTATGCTCCAAGTCGTCCATAACCGCGGACACGGCTTTCAGAAAGTTTTAACCCGGCCGGGGTGCACAAATAGCAACACACACACGATCAACCTCGGAAAAACCAAATCAAAACCCAACGAGGCTTTCACGACAAAGCAATCACAGGATTCAGAAATATTTCAGGGGGCCACCCCTTGGAGTACACCCGCAACGAAGTAAGCTAGCTCCGAGACGGACCCGAGGTTTGGGTGGACGGCTGTGAACGACTGGGAACCCAAAACTGAGCTTGTCGACACCGCGAAAACGTGTCCCGATCCTAAACAGTACAGTGTGCTCCTCGCACAATCGTAAATAAAGCAGTAAAGCATGGCATAAGTACAGGATCGTAAATAAAACCTCAAACTAGTTTGTGGCCCCAAGAAATAAGACTGAATCAAGCTCTGGCTAAGGGGGGCCCATAATTCCCCGTATGTGGATAGCGCGATAAATCAAGGAACAGGTATCAAGTACTCGGGGTCCTACGGGACACAAGTGGGCGGTCGGAAACCAAATATTATCTATCACCCACCGATGCCTCTGCTTACTTACTTCAATTTTAGTTGTTAAACAGGAATTAAAGTGAACGATAAGTAAAACCATGATCATCTCCAACAATTAACTTGCGGCAATACTCCAACAACTGTGGTACTTGACGACACGCAACAGCACTTGAGCGAGCGACTACGACACGCAAGTCCAACTATCTACCAATCAACCGGTAATAGGATGTGTCCAAGGCAATATAAGGCTGCAGGGGATATCACGGGTACGGAAACTAGAGCAACGCAACACAGATAGCAATAGATCAACATGAGGAAATAAAGACTAGAAAAGTAAGATAGGTAGAAAGGGGGAGATGCTCGCCTGAAAACATTGCCGAAGATTTAACCGAAGATCGGGTCAACACTCGCATCAACTCAACGGCCTTATCCGCGAAGAAGCAAAACACTAGAATAAACACCGGATGCAGTATTTAATACAACGGCAGAAGATCGGCATGATGCATGGTTGATGCATGGCATGGTAAAGGTGCGATGCAATTAGGGCATATTAAGCGGAACCGGGGTCCCGACAATTAATTAATGGTTCGAGTTATTTATCTACCCCGCAAATTAAATGTTGTATTAACAAGGCAAGATAAGTTACCGGTTTGCTACACAAATTTAAATGAGGCCAATATGAGTCTAGATTTGCCCGCATATGGGCCCCATATTTAATTATGAGGTGAATCGGCATAGTGCCCCCAAACCACATGACAAGATGCATGCAGATGAATGATTATTATGCAACAGGTTTTATATTTAGCATTTATAAAAATAGGGTTCGAGAAAGGGGTCACACATTAGGGTTCGACGATCTTGGGGTTCCGGGGTTCGGGGTTCGGTCTCAGGGTTCGGATCTGGGTTCGGGGTTCGACGAGATCGGTCTCGGACAATAGAAGTAGATCTTGTCGCATCCGCGGTGGTCGGGCCATGTTGTCGGTCTTGTCGTCTCACGCGGAAATCTTGGCGTTCCGGGAGGAAGTACTTGGTGTTCCGTGTTCTCGGCGATCTGCGGAGAAGGTCTTGACGCTCGGTGCCCGCGAAGTTGATCTTGGTGTTTCATGATGATCTTGCCGACTCCATGCGAAGGTCTTGGCGCTCTAGATCGGTCTTCAGGGTCTCGGGCGCCAGATCGGTCTTCGAGGGTCTCGTGGAAGAACTTGGGGCTCCGGCTTCCTGAAGGAGCACTTGAGGTTCCGACCATTGTCGGTGGCGATCTTGGAAGTGGCGTCGGGGTCCTCCAATAGCCACACAAAGCTCCAAAGGTAATACTTGCCGGGGTCTTTTCGATCTTGTTCAAACTATTGCTCCTGTCTTCATAGTACCAGCATGGCACGGCACGGGCATGAGCTGCACCTTGACGTGACCACATCCTCACGCCACAGCATTTCCACAACAACCGATACTGCACAGGGAGCGGCGATTGACGGCGAAGCGGGCCCGCTGACGGAGGCCACAGGGCTGCGGGAGGCGGAAGGCGGCAGAGAGGAGAGGCCGGCGACGGCGGCGACTCGGGACGAGGCCGAGGAGCCGCGGTGCGGGGAAGGCGGAGCTGGCGGGAGCCTGGTGGTGGCGGAGCTCGGGCGCGCCGGGGAGGAGCAGAGGCGGGGCCGGCGGGGTGAGGGCGGCCGGCGCGAGGGCGGCGAACAGAGGAGGGGCCGACGGCGGCACGCGGGCTGGGGGCGGGCCCTTGGCGGCGGAGGGGCGCGGCCGGAGGCGGGCGTCGCGGTGGCGCACGGGGGTGGCGGTCGCTGGTGGGGCCGAGGCCGAGCGGGGCGGTGAGGGGGCCGGCCGGAGAGGGCGACGGCGCGGTCGGGTGGAGGAGGCCACGGGGGAGGAGAGGCCGCGGCCGGCGGAGGTGGGTGATGGCGAGGCGGAAGGAAGAGGGAGCGGCAGCGGAGGGGGAGAAGGACGGGCGGCGCCGGAGGGAGAGGAGAGGGCGGCGCTCCGAGGCGAGGGGCGAGGTGGGGTGCGGCCGCAAGGGCGCCGGCGGGTGGAAGGCGGTGGCGGGAGGAGCTTGGAGAGGAGGGAGGAGGCAGGCGGGGCGCGGGGCGCGTCGGGGTGGGGAGCGAGCGGCCAGAGAGAGAGGAAGGGAGGTTGGGGACGGAGGGGTGGTCCAGGCGGCCCGGTTCGGTGGGGCGAGCGGGGCCCGTGGGGTGGGTCCCAGGCTCCAGGGAGAGGTGAGGAAGAGCGGGTCAGTGGGGAGGTGGGGTTCCTGGGTGTGTTGGTGCGTGGGGCCAGGGGGGGGAAGTGGGTTTGACCGCGCGGGTGGTGTTGTGTGGTGTGTGGTGTTGTGTGTGTTGGGGAGTGGGGGTGAGAGAGAGAGAGAGAGAGAGTTGGGCAGCTGTGTGGGGTAGGGACAGGTGGCGGCATAGGATAGGTTGGGGTGAGGTGGCTGGAGGGGTGGGTAGATTAGGACTAGGTAGACTAGGGATTTAGGTGGACCGATTGTTTTTGTACGGGGGTGGTCGACTGGTTCGAATCGGCCCGTTCGACTGCCCCCACTAAAATAATTAAATAATAATTTATTTATTTTAAACAGACTTTTGCAAACCGATAGCAAACAAACAAAATAATCCGGTGTCCCGGGTTTTGCGTTTGAATTAAGACGGGGCGTTTGGAAAACAAAATAGGTTTTCCCGAAAATAGTTTTACGCGAACAAATGCAAGATGATGACGATGCTCAAATGCAATGTGGCATGATGACATGAGCATGCGGTCATGATGATGCAATGCACAAAACAACGCGATTTTCTAGTAGTGGTTTTAGCGGGATGCCACAATTCGACACCACTAACAATGGATCTCGCCCTCGAGATCCGCCTGATGGTACCAGAAAGAAGGTTGGTGATCTGCATCTTCTCGCTTCGTGTAGATCCTCGCGACACCACTAACAATAGGTCGTTGTCCGTGATCGTCAAGAGAACACTCCGGGAACAAAAGGTCGAAGGTAGAGGTATCAACAAATAAAGCCACCTCTAACTTCGATGGGAAGAGGGAACCGATGCATTCTCATCCACTTCAATGTACGAAAGCGAATAGAAGGGGTAGTAGGCATGGGGGCCAATCCATCACGCACCCAAACTATTGCTCCGCACAATCAGTGGAAAAGCGTGCAACCATTCTCGGAATCAGACTGAAGATTTCGACAAACGAGGTTCAGAAACAAAGGAGTGATGCAGACTCTGCATCGGATCTGGCATAGATGATGTCGTCGCGTCGGAAAACACCGGAAGGCACAAACAAGGAACAAAGAATGGTACCACAACAGACGGATTCCTCAGGCAGCATGAGCACCGGATGGTAGAACACCGTTATCAAAGGAGGAAGCGAAACCCTGAAGGTACGACGGAACCCAACCACGAGAAATCCTGGACTCGAAGAGAGAGAAGAGAGCGGATTCAAAACACGTAGAGGTAAGAGAGGAATAGCAAAGGGGTAAGGAGTAAAATCAGACCTAATCAGAACTACCCAACCGATTTTGCAAAATAGTTTTGACACTCTACTTCGGCCGTTAGCTAGGTTATCCTACAGGCTGGACCAGTGGGGTATCGCAACTGCTGAGCTCTGATACCACTCTGTAACACCCTCAGAATCGGCCCTATGCAAGTTTTAGCGAAACTCGCCAAACCCGCATAGAAACGATTCAAAGGTGCCCACCAGGCACTTTCGTGCGGGTGGAAAACAAAGTAATAACATTACACAACAGTCCTCGATGGGACCCACAGAACAGATATATATACAACACGACTCCATGAGTCAAGAATACAGATATAATATACAAAGATCCAAATCACCTTGAAATTGAACGAGCGTCCGACTACGGACAAGATGCAAATGGGGCTAAGAGCCCTGAAAAATAACCAATGGCGTCCATAACCCTGCCCAGGCCAAGCCGGAAGGGTAACCCTGCTAACGACGTCGATCTCAAAACCTGCTTAAACAAAAAGGGGTGCCGACAAAGGGCAAAGGAAAAAGAGGAGCGGTCAGTACTGAGGCCAGTACACGGCGAGACTAGAATTCGGCGGTCCTCGCCTACATAGGTATGGTGGACCGAAGCGGCAGCGGCAGCATGCACTAAACAACCTATAGAGACTCGATACAACTGGCGGCTATCAGAGGGGGGGGTAAGAAAGACCTATTCGGATCCAACCTGAATCTTATGCCAAACAATCCCATCCTGGTATTTCCCCCTCGAGACCAGTCGAGGAAGTCCACCGAGGAACTCACACAGTTGGCAGTTTTACTTATTCAGTTATAGTTGCGGCAATTTACTACTCAGGTAAAGATAGTCGTCCTGATAAAATAAGCAGTGAGCATTTTTATTTAATAATTCCGTTGTAGTTGCGACACTTACTAATCAGATACAATTAGCATGAGATAACCCAAGACACATCAGTTGTTGGTACTTTTATTTAGCCATTCCGTTGTAGTTGCAATACTTACTAGTCAGTTACAATTGTCGCAAGCGACAAACCAAACAAGCAATTGTGGGCAGTTTTAGTTAGCCATTCCATTATAGTGAAGCTGATTACTAGTCATTATAAAGTCAAATTTATAGCACTACTTTAGTTATGCTTGTCTATGATCGAGATACTATGCTCCAAGTCGTCCATAACCGCGGACACGGCTTTCAGAAAGTTTTAACCCGGCCGGGGTGCACAAATAGCAACACACACACGATCAACCTCGGAAGAACCAAATCAAAACCCAACGAGGCTTTCACGACAAAGCAATCACAGGATTCAGAAATATTTCAGGGGGCCACCCCTTGGAGTACACCCGCAACGAAGTAAGCTAGCTCTGAGACGGACCCGAGGTTTGGGTGGACGGCTGTGAACGACTGGGAACCCAAAACTGAGCTTGTCGACACCGCGAAAACGTGTCCCGATCCTAAACAGTACAGTGTGCTCCTCGCACAATCGTAAATAAAGCAGTAAAGCATGGCATAAGTACAGGATCGTAAATAAAACCTCAAACTAGTTTGTGGCCCCAAGAAATAAGACTGAATCAAGCTCTGGCTAAGGGGGCCCATAATTCCCCGTATGTGGATAGCGCGATAAATCAAGGAACAGGTATCAAGTACTCGGGGTCCTACGGGACACAAGTGGGCGGTCGGAAACCAAATATTATCTATCACCCACCGATGCCTCTGCTTACTTACTTCAATTTTAGTTGTTAAACAGGAATTAAAGTGAACGATAAGTAAAACCATGATCATCTCCAACAATTAACTTGCGGCAATACTCCAACAACTGTGGTACTTGACGACACGCAACAGCACTTGAGCGAGCGACTATGACACGCAAGTCCAACTATCTACCAATCAACCGGTAATAGGATGTGTCCAAGGCAATATAAGGCTGCAGGGGATATCACGGGTACGGAAACTAGAGCAACGCAACACAGATAGCAATAGATCAACAGGAGGAAATAAAGACTAGAAAAGTAAGATAGGTAGAAAGGGGGAGATGCTCGCCTGAAAACATTGCCGAAGATTTAACCGAAGATCGGGTCAACACTCGCATCAACTCAACGGCCTTATCCGCGAAGAAGCAAAACACTAGAATAAACACCGGATGCAGTATTTAATACAACGGCAGAAGATCGGCATGATGCATGGTTGATGCATGGCATGGTAAAGGTGCGATGCAATTAGGGCATATTAAGCGGAACCGGGGTCCCGACAATTAATTAATGGTTCGAGTTATTTATCTACCCCGCAAATTAAATGTTGTATTAACAAGGCAAGATAAGTTACCGGTTTGCTACACAAATTTAAATGAGGCCAATATGAGTCTAGATTTGCCCGCATATGGGCCCCATATTTAATTATGAGGTGAATCGGCATAGTGCCCCCAAACCACATGACAAGATGCATGCAGATGAATGATTATTATGCAACAGGTTTTATATTTAGCATTTATAAAAATAGGGTTCGAGAAAGGGGTCACACATTAGGGTTCGACGATCTTGGGGTTCCGGGGTTCAGGGTTCGGTCTCAGGGTTCGGATCTGGGTTCGGGGTTCGACGAGATCGGTCTCGGACAACAGAAGTACATCTTGTCGCATCCGCGGTGGTCGGGCCATGTTGTCGGTCTTGTCGTCTCACGCGGAGATCTTGGCGTTCCGGGAGGAAGTACTTGGTGTTCCGTGTTCTCGGCGATCTGCGGAGAAGGTCTTGACGCTCGGTGCCTGCGAAGTTGATCTTGGTGTTTCATGATGATTTTGCCGACTCCATGCGAAGGTCTTGGCGCTCTAGATCGGTCTTCAGGGTCTCGGGCGCCAGATCGGTCTTCGAGGGTCTCGTGGAAGAACTTGGGGCTCCGGCTTCCTGAAGGAGCACTTGAGGTTCCGACCATTGTCGGTGGCGATCTTGGAAGTGGCGTCAGGGTCCTCCAATAGCCACACAAAGCTCCAAAGGTAATACTTGCCGGGGTCTTTTCGATCTTGTTCAAACTATTGCTCCTGTCTTCATAGTACCAGCATGGCACGACACGGGCATGAGCTGCACCTTGACGTGACCACATCCTCACGCCACAGCATTTCCACAACAACCGATACTACACAGGGAGCGGCGATTGACGGCGAAGCGGGCCCGCTGACGGAGGCCACAGGGCTGCGGGAGGCGGAAGGCGGCAGAGAGGAGAGGCCGGCGACGGCGGCGACTCGGGACGAGGCCGAGGAGCCGCGGTGCGGGGAAGGCGGAGCCGGCGGGATGCGGGTGGTGGCGGAGCTCGGGCGCGCCGGGGAGGAGCAAAGGCGGGGCCGGCGGGGTGAGGGCGGCCGGTGCAAGGGAGGCGAACGGAGGAGGGGCCGACGGTGGCGCGCGGGCTGGGGGCGGGCCCGTGGCGGCGGAGGGGCGCGGCCGGAGGCGGGCGTCGCGGTGGCGCACGGGGGTGGCGGTCGCTGGTGGGGCCGAGGCCGAGCGGGGCGGTGAGGGGGCCGGCCGGAGAGGGTGACGGCGCGGTCGGGTGGAGGAGGCCACGGGGGAGGAGAGGCCGCGGCCGGCGGAGGTGGGTGATGGCGAGGCGGAAGGAAGAGGGAGCGGCGGCGGAGGGGGAGAAGGACGGGCGACGCCGGAGGGAGAGGAGAGGGCGGCGCTCCGAGGCGAGGGGCGAGGTGGGGTGCGGCCGCACGGGCGCCGGCGGGTGGAAGGCGGTGGCGGGAGGAGCTTGGAGAGGAGGGAGGAGGCAGGCGGGGCGCGGGGCGCGTCGGGGTGGGGAGCGAGCGGCCAGAGAGAGAGGAAGGGAGGTTGGGGACGGAGGGGTGGTCCAGGCGGCCCGGTTCGGTGGGTCGAGCGGGGCCCGCGGGGTGGGTCCCAGGCTCCAGGGAGAGGTGAGGAAGAGCGGGTCGGTGGGGAGGTGGGGTTCCTGGGTGTGTTGGTGCGTGGGGCCAGGGGGGAAGTGGGTTTGACCGCGCGGGTGGTGTTGTGTGGTGTGTGGTGTTGTGTGTGTTGGGGAGTGGGGGTGAGAGAGAGAGAGAGAGTTGGGCAGCTGTGTGGGGTAGGGACAGGTGGCGGCATAGGATAGGTTGGGGTGCGGTGGCTGGAGGGGTGGGTAGATTAGGACTAGGTAGACTAGGGATTTAGGTGGACCGATTGTTTTTGTACGGGGGTGGTCGACTGGGTCGAATCGGCCCGTTCGACTGCCCCCACTAAAATAATTAAATAATAATTTATTTATTTTAAACAGACTTTTGCAAACCGATAGAAAACAAACAAAATAATCCGGTGTCCCGGGTTTTGCGTTTGAATTAAGACGGGGCGTTTGGAAAACAAAATAGGTTTTCCCGAAAATAGTTTTACGCGAACAAATGCAAGATGATGACGATGCTCAAATGCAATGTGGCATGATGACATGAGCATGCGGTCATGATGATGCAATGCACAAAACAACGCGATTTTCTAGTAGTGGTTTTCCAGTGCTCTATGCCTGGATTCTCTTGATATCTATCGATTATCCTGGTGATAAAAGCTAATTCAGGGCGAGTGCACACTGCATATATACTGCAAGCTTCCAACGACCGAAGCATATGGTACAGATTTCATTTGATCGATCTCATATTGACTTTTGGGACATTGAAATTTTCCAAAGCTGTCGCCCTTGACTATAGGAGCATTCCTCTAATATCTAGTGACGAAGTGACGTTTGATATCCACAAAGCATTCCTTTGATATCCGGGAGTAACATAATCTCATGGTCTAAGAAAACAATACTCTTCATAGGCGAAAGATATAGAAATTACACTTAGTGACAATCAAATGTTATGTTTAATTTGGGTCTGCCCATCATATCATTCTTCTAATGACATGACCTTGGTACCAAGTAACATCATAAGTCTATGGTTAGGAAACCTTAACCATCTCTTAATCAACGAGCTAGTTTAGTAGAGGCTTACTAGGGACTCCTTGTTGTTTATATATCCACAAATGTATTTGGGTTTCCGGTTAATACAATTATAGCATGGAGAATAAACACTCATCAAGAACAACGGAAATATGACAATAACAACTTTATTGTTGCCTCGAGGGCATGCATATTCCCAACACTTCGGCAACGGAGCGTCCGCCACCACGACAATCTAGTGGTAGAGGTGCAGGGGAGCTATCCGGTGGAGCTCTCGGCAGCAGCTAGGGTTTCCGCTCCGGTGTCACCCTCGTACGACACAAGAGTGTGTACCAAGTGTGTCCAATATCAGTCTAAGTATTTATCATTTGGTATTAAACAAAAAATTATTGATGCCAAGGATGATACTATCACTCCTTACTCAATAATAATCATCTAACCGGTCAAAAAGAATTGAACGTGCTACACGAGAAAATTTGTCGACCAATGAAGGCTCTGATGCGGCTCTCCAAACCTGCTATGCTTGAACACATGAGCAGGCGGCCGGTAGCTCTAGCCTACATAGCGCTTTCTACCATCAGGGAGCGGCCGCCTTGAACAGCTGGGTTCAAGCTGTGCATAATCGAAGCGAAACAGAAAACCGAACCTTAAAAAGGTAACCGCAACTAAATTTCTGGTTTTCGTGGTTAATGGTTAGGTTAGTTAGCAAAATACCTAACCAAAAGACCTTCATGTAATTTGGGTTTAAACCAAAATATTTCAGTTGAACTGAATGAACCCGAATAGCCCAGTCGAGCACAGAATTTTATGTCCTAGGCCCAGTACAACTTCAGTTTACTCCTTTATATAGTCACAAATTTTATACAGATGTTATTCTTCTAGGTGCATGTTAATTTTTTACACAGATGTTCCGAAAAGGAACCGATAATTTATAGTTATTACCAAAACCGAACTGTATTTTCGTACAAAACAGTATTTACCTAAGTATTAAAACCATATTTATAAAAAAACATATTAACCAAATTGATCTAACCATATTAACCGAACACGCAGCAGCCCGCATATCCATGACATCAACAATGGCCCTTTGTCTATATTTTATCAGTTCCTGATGTTCATCATATCGATTGTCACTAGTGGAAACAAGGTCTTTTGTTGATCCCGAAAAAGGGCTTTAACACCGGTTCTTCTACGAACCGGTGTTAAAGGGGGGGGGGGGGGCGTACCAGCGTGGCCCCTGCGGCAAAAAAGGAGCCCCCCTTTAACACCGGTTCATGCCACGAACCGGTGTTAAAGGTCCCCACTTTAACACCGGTTCGTGGCATAAACCGGTGTTAAAGGGGGGGCTATATAAGACACCACCCCAGCCCACACACACCCCACTCTTCCATTCTTTCACATTTTGGAGCCTAGCAAGAGGGTGTGAAGAGTGCTAGTTTGTGTTTTTTTCATATGCACAAGAGGTGTTCGGTGAAATGCCCGAGAGCTCAAAATAAGTTTTCTTGTTGCTCTTTCCGTCTCGGTCGAGGTCGGCAACTATAGTTTCATGTGTCATTGATGTACTATATATATAAATGGTCATCTCCCTATTATTTTCTGATATATACTACATATTAATGCAGATGAACCGGCAACGGATGTACGGTGACCGCCGCACTTCCGAGTACATTACGGGCCTCCAAAATTTCATCGTTGTGGCTAATGCAAACCGTGGTCACAATAGTTTTATGTGCTGTCCGTGTGTTCACTGTCAGAACAAGAAAGACTACTCAAATACCAGAACCATTCACGCCCACCTGCTTCGATCTGGTTTCATGCCCAGCTATAATTGTTGGACCAAGCACGGAGAAAAAGGGGTTGTGATGGAAGACAACGAAGAAGAAGAGGATGATGACAACTATCATAATATGTATCCTGAATATGATGATAATGCAACGGGGGTAGATAATGAAGATCAAGAGGGAGTAGATGGGCCCGTTGATGACGATCTTGGTCGGGCCATTACTGATGCAAAGGAAGAATGTGAAACTGAAAAGGAGAAGGAGAAGCTGGAGCAGATGTTAAAGGATCAAAAAACATTGTTGTATCCAACTTGCGAAGATGGCCACAAAAAGCTAGGTGTCACACTGGATTTGCTGCAATGGAAGACAGAGAATGGTGTGACAGACAGCGCATTTTCAAAGTTGTTGGTAAAAATGAAGAATCTTCTTCCAAGAAATAATGAGTTGCCCGACAGTACATACCAAGCAAATAAGGTTGTCTGCCCTCTAGGATTAGACGTGCAGAAGATACATGCCTGCATTAATGACTGCATCCTCTACTGCGGTGAGAAGTACGAGAATTTGGATGCATGCCCCGTATGCACTGCACTGCGGTATAAGATCAGACGAGACGATCCTGGCGATGTTGAGGGCGAGGCCCCTAGGAAGAAGGTTCCCGCCAAGGTTATGTGTATGCTCCTATAATACCACGGTTAAAACGTCTCTTTAGAAATAAAGAGCATGCCAAGTTGTTGCGATGGCACATGGAAGACCGTAAGAAAGACGCGATGTTGAGACACCCCGCTGATGGGTCACAGTGGAGAAAAGTCGAGCGAGAGTACCTGGACTTCGCACGTGACGCAAGGAACTTAAGGTTTGGTCTAAGTACAGACGGCATGAATCCTTTTGGTGAGCAGAGTTGCAGTCACAGCACCTGGCCTGTGACCCTATGTATCTATAACCTTCCTCCTTGGTTGTGTATGAAGAGAAAGTTCATTATGATGCCAGTGCTCATCCAAGGCCCGAGGCAACCCGGCAACGACATTGATGTGTACCTAAGGCCATTAGTTGAAGAACTTTTACAGCTGTGGGCCAAACCAGGTGTACGTATGTGGGATGAGCACAAAGGGGAGCCATTTGACCTACGAGCATTGCTTTTCTTAACCATCAATGATTGGCCTGCTCTTAGTAACATTTCAGGGCAGACAAACAAGGGATACAATGCATGCACACACTGTTTAGATGATACTGAAAGTGTATATTTGGATAAATGTAAGAAGGTTGTGTACCTAGGGTATCGCCGATTTCTTCCGAACCTGCATCCAGTAAGAAAGAAAGGCAAGCATTTCAAACGTCTAGCAGAACCCCGGAGGAAGCCCGTCCTCCGTACCGGTGAGGTGGTATTTGGTATGGTCAAGTACCTAGAAGTAATCTTTGGAAAAGGTCCTGGCAGTCTATCTGTTCCGAATGACGATGCCGGACACGCGCCCATGTGGAAGAAGCAATCTATATTTTGGGACCTACCCTATTGGAAAGTCTTAGAGGTCCGCTCTTCAATCGACGTGATGCACGTGACGAAGAATGTTTGCGTGAACCTGCTAGGCTTTCTAGGAGTGTATGGGAAGACAAAAGATACACCGGAAGCACGGCAGGACCAGCAACGTCTGAAGGCCCCTGAAGAGCCTATGCATCCTGAGAACGAGAAGGGTAAACGATGCCACTTAACTCCTGCCAGCTACGTTCTTACCAAAGCAGAGAAGGAAATCTTTTTTGAATGTCTGAGCAGTATCAAGGTCCCGTCTGGCTTCTCGTCGAATATAAAGGGAATAATAAATATGGCAGAGAAAAAATTCCAAAACCTGAAGTCTCATGACTGCCACGTGATTATGACACAATTGCTTCTGATTGCATTGAGGGGGCTTCTACCTGAAAATGTTTGAGTACCCATTGTGAAGCTATGTGCATTCCTCAATGCAATATCTCGGAAGGTAATCGATCCAAAAAGCCTACCAGGGTTACAAACAGATGTGGCCCAATGTCTTGTCAGCTTTGAGTTGGTGTTCCCACCATCCTTCTTCAATATTATGACGCATCTCCTGGTTCACCTAGTAGAAGAGATTGCCATTCTCGGTCCTGTATTTCTACACAATATGTTCCCCTTTGAAAGGTACATGGGAGTCTTAAAGAAATATGTTCATAACCGTGCTAGGCCAGAAGGAAGCATCTCCAAGGGCTATGTAACAGAGGAGGTCATTGAGTTCTGTGTTGATTTTATTCCTGACCTTAAGGCGATTGGTGTTCCAGAATCACGACATGAGGGGAGACTGCATGGAAAAGGCACCCTAGGATGTAAAGCAATGATATGTAGGGACGGGCATTCTCTCAATCAAGCACACTACACGGTTTTACAAAGATCTATCTTGGTTGCCCCTTATATCAATGAACACAAGAATTTAATACGCCTCAAACACCCGGGACAGTCTGATGAATGGATTATAAGTGAACACATGGCGAGTTTTGGCGGCTGGATGCAAAGACTTCTCACGAATAACACCACTGTTGGGGATCAGCTATACTTGTTGGCCAGGACACCATCTTCGACTGTATATACTTTCCAAGGGTACGAGATAAATGGGAATACATTTTACACGATAAGCCAAGATAAAAAGAGCACCAACCAAAACAGTGGTGTCCGCTTCGATGCAGCAGAAGACAATGAGCAAAAGACCACGTATTATGGGTTCATAGAGGAGATATGGGAACTTGACTATGGACCTAATTTTAAGGTCCCCTTGTTTCGATGCAAATGGGTCAAGCTAACAGGAGGAGGGGTTGAGGTAGACAAGAAGTACGGAATGACAACGGTGGATCTCAACAATCTTATGAAGGTAGACAAGAACTTAGACGAACCATTCGTCCTAGCCAATGATGTGGCTCAGGTTTTCTATGTGAAGGACATGTCCTCCAGACCAAAAAAAAAGAAAAAATATGCAAACGAATACATCATATGATGAGCCAAAGCGTCACATAGTTCTTTCAGGGAAAAGAAACATCGTGGGAATCGAGGACAAGACAGACATGTCAGAAGATTATAATAAGTTTGATAAAATTCCGCCCTTCACAGTGAAAACTGACCCAAGCATTCCGTTAAGTAAAGAAGATGCTCCATGGTTACGTCTGAAGCGATCATAAGGAAGGACATATGCCAAGAAGTTCAAGCTCATATTATGTAACTCTAGTTCATGTTTTTAATATTAATACATGTCTTGAGTGTTAGTCATGTTTTGTGGATGGACCGGGACTATGAGAAGAAGTTGTCCCGATTCGTACTTACCATTAAGATCTGATCTCCAAACGCGCGCGGTCACATATTAGGGAGTGCCTCTATGACCAGTTTCTTGGAGATGCCGGAGGACTAGGCTCCGTCGGCATCTCCCTGAAACTGGGCGTAGTGGTGTCCCTGCTCTCGAAAACCATCTTGTAGCTTTGTAACATGGCTTCAGATTAAAAAAAACGATGTATATATATAAATGAATATCCCATGTACTGCTGAGTGATTCAATCTTAATAGTGTAGATTATATCCTCTGTGGAGAATAAGAAAACATTGCGACTAACAATCACCTATCATGTTGATGACTGCCATTAATTGTGAAACTATTTCTGGGAAATATTGCCATACTCTCTCAGTCCAAAAATTAGTGAATTGGATTTGTCTAAATTCGTATGTATCTAGACAATGTTTTAGTGTGAACATACATGTGAATCTAAACAAATCTAAGTCACTTATTTCTGAATGGAGAGAGTACAATTGGTTATGGCCAAATGATTTTAGACTTGAACATCCATTCTCTGCCTGATTATATATGAGCACGGGTGGCAAGTGTTCTCTCCATGCTTCACGGTGATTTTACAACCACCCCGCACCAACCGTGAACAAAAACAATGACAGAGAAGACATTATATGACATCGCTGACGTAGTGTGCCCCCCATCCGGTAATGGGGCTTTATAAATTTAAAGTTGGTCACTATCGTGCTTTCCTTCTGAAAACATTAAAATAAGTATATAGTGAAAAATATATTCAAATATTTATAAATTGTCTTACATCATTAATGTAGTGACATTTTTTGAGTACCATATGTTAAGCTTCATGCACTAACCAACGCAACCAAAAGTCCGAACTGATGGAAAGGACTAGTGCAATTCACTTATACACTTCAACACCCCCTCTCACGTGTGACGGGGAGAAGTCACCACGTGCTCTGATACCATGTCAAGCTTCATGCACTAACCAACGCAACCAAAAGTCCGAACAGATGAAAAGGACTAGTGCAATCCACTTATAAACTTCAACACCACACTATACACGACCAACTATTAAACGATACAGCAATTGTCATTGCCTATTTTAATTTTTCAATGTACTTTTGTTATCTACGTATGACACTCGTGTACACATGTAAAATAAATACATGCAATAGAATGATATTATTTTCCATTGAAAAAACAATAGTACTTGCATGGCACAAAAGTTTCCGAGGCTTCGTCGATAGAACCTCCAGGATTGCCTCAGAATTGACATGTTGCATGTTCAAGTGAATACGTAACAAGTTTGTCATGTAAGCGATCAACAACCGGATTTATACAAAGCATGTATTTCACACATTGGATCTGAGTCAAAAATTCGATAGCAAATCACTTGGGGGCTGGTAGGGCTTGATATTTTCGACCAGCATGGATGTGAGTTTAGCAATATGAGTTGTAATGCATAAGCACGTCAGTGACATAAAATTCTTGTTTTTTTAGAAACTAGCATGGTGGCCCTCGCAAATGCGAGGGCATCGGCTTTACTTTTTGACTATTTGGTCTCTTTCCTCCTTAATTACTGTTAATCATATGTATTCCTATTATGTTGATATATTTTATAATGAACAAATATACTACGCTTGTAACATCTTTAATAATATTTTTTGTATAAAATGATCATTATGCTATTTAAATTTATCACTCTAATGATGACTTGCCTTGTATTTGTGCAACACTTTATTTTCAGATGGAACTAAAATTGGCTAGCTATCCCATTGTGTTTATATGATGTTACTACATAAACCATGTAAGACACGATGTGGATTCTCATTTTAACTTAGATGGATGCTATAAATTAAATTCTAAATGCTAATTTTATTGATCAAATGGTATAACTTATAGGTGACATCTTCTTTCAACAATCATGTATTATGTGATATTGTTTTCAATTAATAATAGTATGATTGTTCTCCCATGTGCACTCACATGCCTAATTATCTTCCATTGAGGCACCTCCTTTGTAACCTGCTGAAACTATCTCATTTGTTACGCAATAATTGTGATAATATATTATGGATAGACTTTTTTCTTATTGATGTGTTATTTTAAAACTCACTTGAATGGAAAGTTTAAGTATACTATAAGAACTTGTGTATCTATTTTTTAAGCTTTGCACTTCCATTAGCAATATTGATGTATTTGTAGTTTTAATACCCATTCATGTGCACATACACCAAATTCATAGCTAGCATATAGCTATTCATACCATGTCCTAGTTTTTTTATCCCTGCCACTTCCAAATTATACATGGTAATATATGTTTCAAATTGGGTTTTATGTATAACAAATTCAAAGATTGTAATCATATTGATCGGACAAACATGTTTGCGCTGGTATTTATTTTTTAATATTAATACAACTGTTCTCCTGTGTCAATGCACATGCCTAATTACCTGCCACCGAGGTTCCTCCTTATTTCACTACTAAAACTATATCTTTCATTTGACTATGCTTTTTCTAGTAGGTTAGGGATCTCATCTCAATTGTAGAACTCTCATCTAGCTTACCCTCTCGCAAAAAAATCTTGATATTAGAGAGAAAAATATTGCATGTTTCATAATAACCGTTGTGCCAAGATATCTAATTGGTGATGCTTATATCAACAAACATGTTTGCACTGATATTATTTTTTAATAATAATATGACCGATTCTCCGGTGTGCATGCACATTTCTAATTATCTTCCACTAAGGTTCCTCCTTCTGTCACCGCTCAATCTATATCTTTTATTCAACTACAATTTTCTAGTAGGTTAGGGATCGGAACTCAATAATAGAACTCTCATCTACTTTACCCTCTCGCAAAAACATCCCGTTATTAGAGAGAGAAATATTGTGTGTCTCATAATAACCCATGTGCCAAGATATCGTTACCGTTACTTGTTTACAATTATTATGACCTCTTTGTCGTGATATTTTTATGGAGATTTATCATTTGTGGTCTACTAATAAGAGGGTCCATATTAATGTTCGGATGTCATGTTTCTTTGAGAATTTTAGCGCATAGATCTATTCTATTACATTATGATTTGATATAGGTGATACATAATTAGGAGGATCTATCTATTAGGATCCTCTATATATAGGATGTCATATTCGATTGACATCGTTATGTTTGACGTGGGATTTTCTAATGGTATATGTCTTATTTTGGCCATAGTTTGTATTTAAGCGTACAGTCACTTTGAAATCAACAGTTGGCCATATGGATCAGATGCTTAATCCACGGAACAATTGGTTAACATTGACATTTGGAAGATTTTTTTCTTATATCGGTGCATCCTTGCAAGGAAAGCTTAAGTATTATTTTCAAAACTTCTTTATAGTTTTGCATTATAAATTTTAGTTAGCAACGTATTCTGAGTACCTTTTTTATACTCGGTGTTGTACGCATACACACCAACTGATACTTAATAGCCTAACATGCATGCCTCCGGACCGTGCCCGCTTCAATATTTTCTTGAACTTTTACGCATGCACAGCAGTTTATAGACTTGAATGTCTCTGGACCGTGTCCACTTACTATTTAAGGTGGTAGCAGCGTGATTTGCCTATGACCTAAACGCTAGTCCAAAGAGGAAAAATATTGAACCTGTATTTGAGAGGTAGTCCAAATCAAGCATGACTCGTTTAGAGGAGTTGTTTCTCCAAGACGTATTGGACATGGACTATGTCATGGATAGCTTTTCTTTTTGCGGGTAGCTAACCAATTAGGAGTACGGTGCAAGATGTAACGTGTTTTTTTAATACATGCAAGATGTAACGTGTTTCGGTGCTGCCTATGTGAATATTTTAATTACTGGTCGATCTTTGATGGTCACTTTTACGTGACAGGTTGTACATGATTATGTATTACGTAACTTGATGTGGCTTTAAATCTTAACCGTTATATTTAAGATGGACGGGTCAAATAATTTGGGTGATGTGGATCAACCAGGTGCCTCGAAAAACATCCTTATATTGCTTTTAGTATATAACTAGCATGGTGGCCCTCACAATGCGAGGGCAAAATCTTAAAAGTCTATTTTAATTTTAAAGAATTTCCCATTTATTATCATATGTTTAATTTGTAATTTCATAGAAGTAATGTTATGTAATTTCATACTACCTTTGTTTGGGATTATTAGTCCTAAGAGCTTTTTTATATTGTTTGAGATTATAAGGGCTATATCATTTATTACTCTCTCTTGTTCAATGCATGTTCACATTTTTCTCTCACTTCTCTGATGCATGTAGTACTATTGGTGCATGCATATTTAATAAGAAAGAATTATTAAGTGTCTGATATTAGCAACTTGGCCCTTAGGACTAATAATCCCAAACAGAGGTAGTAGAGTTCAATGATTTTTTGCAAAGTAAATTATTTTTACTTGCTCCGTATTTCTGGTCGAAGTATGGGTGGTTGTACCATATATCAGTGAATATCCTTGTATCGCTTTTCCTATGTGTATGTACAATCCGCACTAAGACATAACGTAGTTAAATAAAGATATAATGGCTTAGATAAGACTTCAAAACAAATACTGACAAAAATAATTTTAAAAATAAAAATGGAACTTTAGCCTTCTGGAGTTTGAGTAAATCAAAATGTAAAATATATCACATGGTTGAACTAAAATTATGTAATTTGCTTCCTAGAGTTTGTATTTCGAACCATTTTTCTGAAATGTGGAGGAGGCCATAATCCTAGTCATGAACCTATTTCGGCTTAAAGGCGAGAAAAATTCTTACCATAAAATTCACTGGCTAAATTTGATGTGAGAATGACAATTGTTTTTTGTACAAATGGTTTTGTCTGCTTTTACAACTAAATAATGAGAATTCTAATTTTAGATCATCCAATATTTCTTCCTCTTGTTTAATCTAGTCTTAAGGAATATAGATGAAGTTTTCACTAATTATTTAAAATACATGGAATTTTAGACCCAAGCACTGGTCTCGAAGATGTAATTTTGACACTTATTGTTTACTTGCAAGCCATAGATATGTTACACTCAGTGAAAATTTGTCTTTTAGACTGATCTTGACAGTGGAAAAAACTCTTATAGTTTTATGTTTGGAGAAATTCATTGGCCTAAGCCACTGCATGGTTGAACTTTTGGGAACTGACATATTCATATAAAGGGCTAGACATTGATCGGAAGGAGTACATTGCCTATTTAAAGTGTGTTAAGATTAAGCAAAATCTAGAGCATTTAAATTGTATGGGGCTACTCAGTACTCAAAATGAATGCATAGATCCATTGTTTTTTATTTAGTATGCCTTTAGTATATGTTTTTGTTTTATGTATACAATATAACTTACTCTTTCAACATGGGTTTTAGGATTTCTCCTAGCATCAATGTATTTTCTAGGAATCATATTTTTGCGGTTTGCATTAAGGTCTTGGCTTCGAAAAGTGGAATCTTACATACACTTTGTGAATTTTGCAATATTTTAAACATTAGATAATGTCTAGATAAATGAATGATTGTGGAGTTCTAGAATTTTTCAATTACAACCAACTTCCTAGGTACTATGAGATGTATGAGAAGTATGACTATCTTCCCTTTAGACATAGTTTTATATTTATATATTAGTAATTATATATAAAAGTCACATGTGCATTTTTATTGCAAAACCATGACATATTATTAGATCAAGTTGGTAATTTCGAGCTATTTCTCATGAAAATAAGATTGTTTCTTACTCTCGGAGTTTGTAACACACCGACATATCTAGCTTTGTGTGTAACACTGCTTCGCCTTTATTTTACTACTTATTTGACGAAAGTATAGAGCAGATAAATCTATAGTGTACTACCTTTGTGTGTAACGCTGCTTCGCCTTTTCATATAATCATCCGTGCATGGAACATTTTGCTGTCATTGAATAGTCATTCAGCTGGATATACAATCATGCTTCATGTAAAAAGTAAGTTCATCGGACATTGATAATTTTCTTTCCAAGTGACAATGGTACTTGTAAAATAAAATCCTAACATCGGTATCATTCTTTTTTTCTCTCTAAAACAGCATCTGCAAACGTAAGAAAACCAAATAAAGTATTTTTCGGATACATGTATGTATATACTTTTTTCTGCCTGAAGTAGTAGTGTTGCTGTATACGTGAATTCGGTTGCATATAGTTGTGAATTTCTAGACAGAACTGTGTATTCGTTTCAATTCCTTGTGCACCCACAGCTGGATATCCCGATCGTTTTTTCTAGCCATATCCATCTACGATTCACGCATGGACTCCTCTTTTACCGTCGGCCGGAAAACACGGACACCTTTTTAAGTAAATCCTAATAATAAATTGTAGATCCAACAGTTTTTTTTTGGAGGGGGATCCAACAATCAATAAATAGATCCTATCATGACGGGCTATTCCTTTTTTCTTCTTGTGCATTGACGCGACGTGGCAGCTACATATTATGTGTGTACAGGACATAATTACGTAACATCATTTAGTTATTAAATCCTATCCATATATTTTAGATCTAACAATGGAAATAATTCTGATGATGTGGATTAACGTGGTCGCTCGAAAAACAACCTTATATTGCTTTTAGTATATAATAGATAGATCATGCAAAACAATGGGCACTAGCTAGTTCAGGTCGTTTTATCCTCGAGGAAGGATAATCTTTACACATTACGATCCTCTATCAAGGTCGGCGTTTTGTGTACTAGGCAGATCATGGACTGTAGTCTCAATAGTTTTTTCTGTTTTGGTATCTCTTTCTGTCTACCTTCGGTCGCTGGCAATTGCCAGTTTCTTGTAACTTTGGCCAGTCCGCGGCGTTGCCTTTTCTATCTATATTAATACATGGAGTGCTCCTGCATGGTTCGAAAACAAAATCAATCATGCAACAGCAAAGAATACACGCAGAGCCAAAGATATCATGTATTGGATTGGGTTCAACGAATTATAAGATTTCAGTTTTAGTGCAGTGAAGCAACGAATAGCTAGCGACCCAAATATCATGTAAGTTTTTATTGCTTCTACCTTGGTAAGGTTCAGAGGCCTAAAGTTGGCTGCACGAAGCATTATAAGACACCCCTGCCTGCTCTGTTTAACTGCCTACTTATTCATTAATTTCGACAATCTTTCTGGTAGTTCTTATGCTTGAATCACATTTTTGTGGCCCCGCAAAAAAAGAATCACATTTTTGTGGAGGTGCAATGCTGGAAAAGTTCCCTAATGTACGCATAGCCGAAGAAATCAACTTCTTCACTTCTGATGTACTGGAAGGTTGGTAGTTTTTATTTCTTCTGCCTAAAGTTCGCTGCACTCCGACTCACCAAGAATTTTGTGGTAATATTGCATTTTATTGCAACAAAAGTTAGTTGTAGCAATAAATCTTGTTGCAATAGATCAGAATCCTTGTAGTGCAGCCTGCTCTGTTGGATACAACAATCTGCTTCCTGATAATGTTTTCCACAGATTTATCGATCGTTCTTGGATTTTCAGAAGGGAAGGGTTTTTAGGCATAGGAGACGTCGGGATAGAAACGCTAGGTGGTTCTTGTCATCTCAGTATGGCGTGTTAAGATGCCCATATGCAACATCATGATACCTCCGACGACCACGTGTGCTGGGAGATGATCCGATCCATGGGATGTCTTGGCCACCCTTGCTAGCATGTTTTCTCTGTGTTCGCCGCCAGATGATAGTTGGGTGCTGGTAGTCGAGAAAATGATGGCTGCGATATTCGCCATGCCCAAGACGTCGTCTCCAAAAGGACTAGCTCATCATGGTTGAATGGCTGTTGACATGGCCTGCTCCCATGACCTCGTCTCCAAAAGCGCCACCTAGCCCAAAGTGGCCGTGGTGTCCGTGGCTGCACGACATCGCCGGATCTGTGGATGGAGGTGGAGGGATTGCTCGTCGGAGTTTGCGAGACTCGCGGCGGCTGCTAGGGTTTCGCGGTGGAGCGAATCAGGGTTTCGATCCGCACTCGTCGCCGGGGTCGGTATACTGACTGGACGCTCACGTTAACAGGCCCCTCAAACGAGTTTCACAAGCCGGCTGGGCTCGCATACGGGTTCTGCAAGCTCGCACTTTTGTGCCAAAAACTGTAAATCCACCAGAATTTCGTAGTTCCGGTGCTAGAGTTGCTCTAACACAATGTGTTCAACAAACATCATGTACAACACGCAGATCCATAAATGACATGGGGTATCTGATGCAAAGTGTGCCATATACGGTCAACCTGAAGATGTCAATCACATTTTCTTTTCATGTCTCTTACCTCAGTTTGTTCGGAGTGTTGTGAGAACAATGTTGGGTTTACATGGAACCCTCTTGTTGGACGAGGCGGTCGTGCTCCTTAGTGCATCTTCACAGAAACTTCCACTCCACCAACTAGACGCCGTCAAGATTGACTCAGTCCGTGTAAGCTTTGGGTGTGTATGATCTGAAATGTTGTTTGGCCAAAGGACAAGTTATGTAAAACCTTAAGCTGGTATCCCCAGCGGCTATGTACAGTCTAGCTATGGGGCTTTATTAATTTAAAGCCGGATACTGTCGTTCTTTCCATCTAAATAGATGAAAAAATATAGATAGTGAAAACTATACTCAAATATTTATAAATCGTCCTACATCATTAATGTAGACACATTTTTTAGAGTACCACACCATACATGCCTAGCTATTGAACGATACAACAATTCACATTGCTTATTGTAATTTTTCAGCGTACTTTAGTTGTCTTGGTATGATTCTCGTGTACACATGTAAAATAAATATATGCAATAGAATGATATTGTTTCCCATTGGAAAATCAATAGACTTGCATGGCAAAAAAGTTTATGAGGCTTGTTAGATAGAACCTCCAAGATGGCCTCAGAATTGTCATGTTTCATGTTCAAGTGAAAACAGAAATGTTTGACATCTAAGCGATCAACAACCGAAGTTATAAAAAGCATGTATTTAAAACTTTTGATCCGAGTCCAAAATTTGGTAGCAAATCACTTGGAGTTGGTAGGGCATGATATTTTCAACCAACAGGGATGATGGTTTAGCAATATGAATTGTATTGCAGCATAAGTGTGTCAGTGCAATAATATGCTTGGTTGAGCTTTGTATCTTATACAACCGCACTGCGAGTGAATGTGACTATATTTCCGTGCAAAAATATCTTATACAATTGGCAAATGATTTTAGAAACCAGACTCGGCGCGGTTATATATCACCTATTAAGGCGAGTGTTGTGTGCATGCTTTACAGTCATTTAAAAAGCATTCTGTACCAACCATAAACAAGAACAGTGGAAGAAAAAAATCCATATTATGAGACAACCGACAGAGTTATTTACCTTCTTGCTTGAGAATAATAGAAGTATAGCACCTTTCTCTTATACACCAACGTTTAACAAAAATGGCGCAAGGAAAAGTTAGAGGACAAGGGAGATCTGGAGAGTTGGGAATAGGAGATGCCAGGAAATAAACGCTCAAGGGGATTCAAATTCGCAGCACTATGCGTTGTGATGCACCTTGTACTGCCATGCCGTCTTTAACCATCACGTATTGTGGTTCTATCCTCCTCGAAATAGGATTTTGCTCCGCTTTATAAATAAAGAACACAGGCGAGACCGCTGCTGGGCCAGACAGCACATCGCCCAAAGGAACAAACAGCACAGGATACAAGGCGCCGGGAAGAACCCAAGCCCTACACGAAACGCAAGAAGAAAGAAAAGAAAAAGAAAGCCGAGAACGGCGGTGTGCCGAAAACGGAAGCAACTCGCAACCGGTGCGCCCCCCCAAAGACGTACCACCACACATCCCACAGTCCAAAGCGCCTGCGAACCAAGACAGCACCTCCAAGAAGGGGAGTGACGATAACGACACTGCTGTCCGACCGGGGCCTAGGGTTTCCCCTGGTCCGCAGCGGGGGGTGGGGGAGGGAGGCCACCGACACCCTTCAAGAAGGAAGGTGATACCCGCTGGCATCACCGTGCCAGTGTCAACCGACAAGGATTTCTCCCGACCCCGCCGGAGCCACCCACCCGAGCGCTTTGAACAGCTCCACCAAACCCGTCACCCACGAGCACGCGCCACCCTGGTCTTGAAGTCGCCACCGCCGTCACACCGGGAACCACGGAGCGGAGACTTCGGCGATGGACGGCATGTCAATAGTACGCGGGAGGGAACTACCTCCACCACCAGCAGGTGGTAGCCGACCGGGTGCAGCAGCAAGACAAAACAGGCCCTCAGGCCCGGCCAAACCCGCGGAGGCTCGTGAAGTCCCGCCGCCGCACTGCAGCAAGGGTGCCAACGAACACGCCAACCACCGCCTCAGACCCCACTCCTCCTCCCACCAGGGGATCCGCCGCACCGGCAAATTTTGGCTGCCAAGTAGCAGCACCATCGCCCCTGAGCTCCCCCGGGCCAACCGGACCGCCGCCGGTCTAGGGGTCTCACGTCACCTCCCGAAGCCACCTCCGCCGGAGGGAAGTCGAAGCCGTCCACCTTCCGAGGCCGCCGCCCCGGCGTCCATGAGCTCGAGTCCATACCACCGTCAGCCTCACACTCAAAGAGTCCGCCGGGATGGGTGAGGTGATCGAGAGCTACCTCACAAGGCTGAAGGTCCGTGCCGCCACCAGGGTGCGGGGTACAACCCGCCACCAACCGAAGCGGCCGCTGTCCGGACGCAGTGGCAGGGCCGACCAACCAGGACCAGGCCCAGATCAGCCCGCAGGCCCACAGGCCTCGATCGGGCCCAGATCTGGCCAAGATCAGCCCGCTGCCGCGTTGCTGCGCCGTGGTGTCGCCACCGACCACGCCCCGGGGAACTCCCTCCTAGCCCACCACCACCGAGCTGACCACCGTCGTGATCCGCCGCCGCCGGAGGGGACAACACCGTCGCCGCAGGGCCTCCCCGAGCCGGCCCTAGGGAACCAGCAGGGGAGGGGGACCCGTGCTGCCTAGGGGCAGCAGCGGCCGAGCTCGCCGCCACCCCGCCACCGCCGGCCGAGCTCCACCGACCCGCGCAGCCGCCACCAGGGCTGCCGGCCCGCCGCCGTCAGATCTGGGGCAGGCAGAACCGGCCGCCGCCACCAGGGGAAGCCCCCCCCCCCCACCGCGCAGCCCTCCTCGCCGCGAACTCGCGCGACGCAGCCGCCGGAGCTCGCCGCCGTGACGCAGCACCCTGCGCCAGCGCCACGCCCCGCTCGATGCCGCCGGCCCGCGACGCCGCCACCGCGCGAGGGGAAGAAGACGCCCCGCCGCCACCGACGCTACCAGAGCTTTGCCCGGCAGCAGGCCTTGGCGGCGGCGAGGGGGAGGAAGGGGGCGGGGGGCGACCGGCGGCGGCGGCGGGATTAGGGCACCACTCGTGTATGGCGACATGATCGGTTGGTAGTTTTTATTTCTTCACTGCACACCGACTGAACACGAAGCAGTGTAAGATACTTCAAGCCTGCTCTGTTGCATACAGCATTCTGCTTCCTGATAATGTTTTCCACATATTTGTCCATCGTCCTTGGATTCTCAGAAGGGAAGGTTTTTATTCATAGCAGATGTCGGGATAGAAACGCTTGGTGGTTCTTGTCATCTCAGTATGACGTGTTAAGATGCCCGGCCCATATGCAACACCATGCTACCTCCGACGACCATGTGCGCTGGGAGATGATCTGTGGGTTGCGGCGACAGTCCACATTCCCATGACGTCGTCTCCAATAGGACGAGATCTGTCGACACGGCCTGCCCCCGTGACCTCGTCTCCGGAAGCGCCACCGCTGATGAAGGCTGTTAGCACAAGCCCATCACTGTGGAATTTGGAGATCGACGGCGATGCTTCTCCTATTCCTCTTGCTGTGCACGATTAATCTGGTGCACGATGTCTAAATCTCACATTTCTATCTTTAGATATGTGTAAAAAGTGTACCAGCCGTGAAAAAAAAGTTAAGTTGCACTGTTCACGTAATCTGGTCTCTACTGGCTAATCACTTTTAGTTTTATTTATGTACAACGTAATCATGAATGCATGTATCGGTACATATAGTCGGTTTCTTCAAGACCGATCTGAACATGAAATTCCTAGTAAATCAATGTAGACTCGAGCGGAAATATGAGTCTTTCCTCTAGTCCGTTTTCGTAAGGAGCGAAGGCGTGAAGCCAAACTGCCAGCACCTCCTCCGATCCCTCCTCTACCTCGCTCTTCCTCTGTTGTCGCCACATACTGCGGCCGGCATGAGGAGCCATCTCTGGACATCGACTACAGCGCCGCGACGGATGGCATGCATGAGGAACTTTCTCTGGAAAGATCGTTGACGTTTGGCGTGGAGGCGGTGTCATTGGGCTGTAGTGCGCCCTTTGCATTCAAGGCAGTTGGCCGATAAGAGCCGGCATCGTCTGGCGTTGTTACCTTGTTGAAGGCATCATTGCAATGGAGATCCCGTCTCCTGCGATAGCTTTCCCGTATTATACGTCGGGACAACTGTTTCATGCGCACGCCCTAGGAACAGCCGGATAACTACTACATGTGCACTAGCTATGGGGCAGTGGGACCAGTGGAACCAGTGAACCGCAAGCTTCTAGAGATATTGTCCACTGATTTCTCTTATACCGTTAACAGGAGAAGAATCATCATTATATAGCTCCCAAAGAACAAAAGCCAGTCCAGGATTACAACGGCCTCAAGCTAAGATCTTTCGTCAGTGGTAGAGCTGTTGGAGACAAAGGGCATCAGGGCAGGTTGTCGACAACGAGGCCATCACCTTCAGGACTGATATCGCATCAGCGTCTCGAACGCCCACACCAAACAAGTCATCTATGAGTGTATAGTGAAGCTGCCGTCGAGGATCAATTGATTAGTGAAACTTAACATGTTACCAAAGGTAAAAGCTACATCTGAAGTGGATCAATTGATTAGTTCAACAAACACATGACTGTCTTTACCAAACAAACTCACTACTCTATGCCTTTCGAGCGGCCGTCTATTTTTTATTAGGGGAGATTGCTTTGCATATCCACAAAAATAGAAAAAATGCATTCATGATTTGATCCTAGTAAAAGATAAGAGGAAATGCTTTTTGACCATGATTTTTCTCCAAGAAAATGTATTTTTCGAGTGTATTTGATAATTACACTCGGTAAACCATTACGCCAATATAGACTTAAGGCAGGAAAATTGGCAGGAAAAGCACGGTATATTTACCAGGTTTATATATAAGAATCACCTCATAGAGATTGGGCTGGAAGACTTCCATCACTGGGAGAAAATCTGCGGGAAATAAATCCTAAAGTTTACGAAGCGGCAAATGCCTCCTGCCATCATGACGCTGTTAAGGCTGGCCACAATGCACACTTGTGCTTAGTATTTGCCGAGTTTTTTTAGATTTAGCGAGTCCTTTTTATTTGGTGAGTGTTTTTTGAACTTTATCGAGTCCATTTTATTTGCCCCTGGTTGTTTTTCTCAATTTTTCCAAGTCAGTTCTATTTGCTGAGTCTTTTCTTTATACAACTCAGCCTATTTGCCGAGTTCTGGGGCTTTGGATATGTGTCGATCTCCATGCATATCCATCACATCAACAACGGCCGGCACTTCTTCTTTGATAGACATATCTGTTCTTGGGATACTCTTTTTTCGCCATTGGCGTGACATCCAAGGAACACTATTGATTACTAGCAGGCATTATGATGTGGCTTATCGTTTGACTTTTGATGCCCCACGCAATAGCATCCTTTGGTGTCAACTGTGAACGGGCAGTATCACATTACGGGGGTGTTGCATTGCTATGGAACATGAAAACATATTTGTTTTACGTGTTCTATTGTTAGTATTTTTTCAGTTTTCATCTTCCTTTGAGACATGTTAATTCCGTATGTGATCATACTGTGTGACCTACAGGTCACTTGGTATGTATCATGATTAGTTGTAGGCGTTCATCATCGATCTCTATGCATATGCATGGTAGGCGTGTTTCCCCAAAGAGATATTAATTTTGTAGATGCGATCCAATCATTCTCGGGATTCTTTGTGTTCCATAAGAGCGACCTGCATGCAAGTGACACTATTTCTCAGTCATACCTAGTGTCCATGTGAAATAATACCGTTCCTTTTGACTTTTAGTGTTGCACTCAATGCGATGTAAAATGGGAGACAACAATGTGCCATCTAATCTCGGGAAGATTTTTCTTCTCATGGGCCAAGAGATAGCTAGCTAGCACCGAGGATCCATCCATCCACTTACTTCCTGCTCGAGACCACAAGGTTAAGGGTTTTCTCCCGAAACCCTAGCATGGCGGAAGTAACCACAACGGCGCCCCTAAGAGGATCACGACACCCTCATGTGTGGCCATCGTTGGGGTCGAAACGCTAAACTTTTGCCCAGATAGACCTCCGCACACACCCGATAACCTCGGACCGCCCAATGTCCCTGAGCCCGGCCTCCATAACACGATCTAGGAGAGGCCGGTATCGCCTACAACTCCAGGAGCTCCCGTCGCCATCTAGTCTGCCATCTAGGGTCGCCAGCCCGGCGTCCAACACCTTGCGCTCATGGTAACAAGACAGCAATAGATTCAGGCCCACATGGCCGGCAGTCGTCGCCAATGTGAGGCGACTCTTTTTTTGTTCAATAATCGTACCATTTTTTGGTGATGATGCGGGACTAACATGCCACGGACCACGGTCTCACAGCGAGACGGCGGGGCTTCGGCAATGTCAGGACGAAGGTGGCATACTCATGACGAGGTCGGCAGAATGGCGGTTACCTCATGTCGGGAGAATTGGTTGTAGTGTTTCAGTGGGAACACGGTTCCCTATGTGGCGGTACGCTTATAACTGATACCTAGTGATTTAGTCTTTGTAGTAGGGTTCTACTCGGCTGCATAGATTGGGTTGAATACGTGATGATGCCTCTCTGATGTTTTCAAGCACGGTCCTATTGAGCCTTTGATGCGCATAAGAGCTTGCTCTGCAGCCCACCGGTGGGGTGGGGGGTGGGGGGAGGGGATCTGGCTCTCTTGGCTACATGCGATGGCAGTGAGGGAGCTGCCGTGTAGGCCAGGGCCGGCTCACCGTCGACAACACAGCTCCGGTGGTGCTCTCGGCATGGGATCTGGAAGCCAGGGAGGCGGCCCTAGGAGTTGGAGGGCAGTGTTGATCCTGGCAATTGGGAGACGCACGCTAGTGTTGTAGTTCACCCTCGGCCGCGCGGGCGGTGAGGGGGTTGTGGATGGTGGTCTTCTCGGAGGTTGCTATGTCGACCTCCAATCAGCTCTGAAGAAGAAGTTCTCATCCCACGTGTACCCACCCTCTGGACTTGAATGTCGTCTCGCCAGACCTTGAGCGTTGTTGGGTGGCTAGGTAGTTTTATCTCGCCGGGAGAAATCCTTGGCCGGCGGTGGTGGTCACGATGTCAGCAACCTTTTTGGACACTGTCTTCCTCCTTGAAGATGACGTCGGGGAACATCCCCCTTGCCACCTTCTCCTATGCCTGGGTGAGAACCCTAAATCCTTGTGCTTTTGTTCCTTGGCATTGTTCCTTGTGTGCATCCACACTCTTTGGGGAGCTGTTCCGCCTGCCGACGGTGCGGCGTTGTCCGAACCAAGGCGTGAAGCCAGGGGGAGGGGGGGGGGCTTCCTTGGATGTAGAGGTGGGTGGCACAACAGCATTGATGATCCATGACTTGATGAAGGCGGGAGTCTCCGGTGGCGTGCTTCTTGGCGTTTACTCATCTAGGTTTTGGCTGTTCTGACGGATGACGATCTCGAAGCTCAAGCTGTGTTTCTTGTAATTTTTCTATTTAGTTGTTGTTTGTGGCATGTAAGCTTATTTTTTGAGCCGAGATCATTTTGAGCTTATCGTCTCAAAAAAAATGCGTACTCCCTTGGTCCTATCATGTTTGTGCTTTTGTTCATTGGCATTGTTTCTTGTGTGCATCCGCACTCTTTGGGGAGCTGCTCTGCCTGCCGACGGTGCGACATCGTCCAAACCAAGGCGTGAAGTTGGGGGGCCCTTAGTCGGATGTAGAGGTGGATGGCATGATGGCATTGACGAGCCGGGACTTGACGAAAGCAGCCTTCTCCGGTGGCGTGCTTCTTGGCGTTTACTCACCTAGGTTCCGCCTGTTTTGACGGATGAAGATCTTGAAGCTCAAGCTGTGTTTCTTGTAATTTTTCTATTTAGTTGTTGTTTATGGCCTGTAAGCTGATTTTTTGAGCACCATGTACTTGCCATTTTGGCTTCGTTAATTCAAAGCCGAGGTCCGTCTAAAAAAATGCGTACTCTCTTCGTCCTAAAATATAAGATGCTTTAGTGTTTTCTTAAAACACAGGTATATATTTAGAAACTTTTTAGTATGAACACGTTGCTCCACACTAACAAATCGTCTAGATAATCTTTTTTCAAAAAACAAGAAGGCTAAAACATGAGGGCCGGGACTACTAAATGGCAAGCGAGATGAAGGAGGGGTGGGTATATATAATATATACTAGTTAAATGCCCGTGCGTTGCTACGGTTGCTTATTTATTTAGTCATTTAGTTATTTTTTAGTCTATCATTGATATGGTGGTTGTTCAGGCTTATTTATGTCGCGACCAATCTCCCTGCGACGGCCTAATGGCCGGCGCCGAGAATTGTCTCATCGCCATAGTGACGCATGGCTGGCGCAAAGAGTCGTCTTATCGCTGCAGTAGCACGTGGCGTCTCATCGCTGCAATGGCTCATGGCCGGTGCAGGCGCAACATCTAGTATCTCCGCCCTTTGGGGCGGCGTTAATGCGAGCCCGCGGCCACGCTGCCTAATCCGTCGTATAAATACCTCCTCCTTCCTATATCCACAGCAAACCATAGCCCTAATGCGCTCGTCTTCTCTTTCTTTCACTCCCCCCAAGCTCTCGTCATTTAGCGCCATGCCTCACTGCATGCCTACCTACTAAGCCTGACTCACCATACCTGAGGCGCTATCGCGCACCCCGCCACTGGAACCAACTCCTACCTCCTCATACGATGACGAGTCACTCGACTTCTCCTCAACGGACTTAGAGGACCAGTACGGCATGCTTATGGTTGATCCGCTTTAGCGCGCCATCCTCGCGTCTTTTAAGACCGAGCGGAAGAGGGCCAACAAGGTCCATCTCCACGAGGAGGTCAACTGATACGTTGAAGAGTGTGACACGGAGATATTCCTTCAGAGGCTACCAGTGGAGGAGAACGCCCGCCTCCCCATGGAGAGGGAGCGACAGACCATTCTTTGCATCAATAGGGAGAATCTGGCCGCTACTGCCACTCACGAGCAAGTCTGGATTTATCAGAATGAGTTATACTGAAAGTTGCCCAAATACAGTTAGGCGGAACGGAACAATTGACGGCATGCTGCAGACCACCTCCCAGAGACGGTGAAGCGCCTCTGCATGGTGGAAGAACGTGAGGCTAGGCAGCCCTGGAAGCAAACCGAGTGGTACGCGAAGCAACGTCACCAAATCAATGATGAGGCCAGTCCCTTTGACATGAGCGACGCTTAGATTAGTTCCGTTTATGTTTAGTTAAATTTTGCTCAGTTTGTAAAATTTCATCATATTTTCAATGAATTTTGTTTGATTGACCAGTGTTGTTTGATTCATGCGACTGGGAACGGGCGTGTCCTAAATACATCACGGTCCGGCGGCGTGTATCAAATGACGGATGTGGTGCCTTCGCGGACGTTATTTGAGGAAAGTGATCTAAGGTAAGAATCGGCGCAATGAAAACTGTATGTTAGTAGCCAAAACCAGAAAAAACAGATTCTGTAATTGAATAGGCAGTTTCTTAAAAAAAACACATTAGCGGTACTAACATGATCAAATTTATATAGAAAATCAGATTTGCACATATAGTGCTCAACATATGGTTCGATACCATACTCTTCCATCAAACTGCTGAAGCACCACAGGCCTTCGTCTTTGAAACCAGAATAAATGCATCATGTTAATATGTGTTCTCCTTGGCGTACTCAAGAGCCCTACTCTTGGCTTAAATATTTAACAATGACGACACAAGATCTTGATCAGAATCGAAACAATCTTGATCAGAAGAGCAATGCACGCCTTGGCCTCCTATAACAATTCAGCGGCTGAAATTAGATTGATTGAGCCCAGCACCCTGCAGCAATGATGGCGACATCATCCATCTCCGGGCGACGGCCGGACGGACTCCAACTCCAGAGCATCGCAAATTCGAGGATGAAGATGCTCTTGCAGGCGGGATTGAAATCTGTGGTAGCCACATGCAAGGTGATACGAGCGAGGGCGGGTTGGTTGCGGATGGACAGGAGAGGAAGCCAGCGTACCCAGCGTCGCCCAGCAAGGTCAACTCCACCACCATGGACCAAATCGACAGTGTTCTTCACCACCGGCCGGCCGACGCCGTGTGCACATTCTTCTTCTGCCGGTAATTGCGCGCGGCGGCCCGGTTGCTCGAGGGTCGACGCTTGTTGGACACGGACTCGGTCGCAGACGGGGACTGCGCGACGGAGGAGGTGGCCGAGACGACACCGCTGCGTGCGTCGGCGTTCCAGGGGATAAGGTGAGCGAGAAAAAAAAGGAAGCGTTAGTTTGACTTGCGGTGGCACAGCTTGTAATATGTCCGAAAAGCCAAGGGCAAAACCGTCTTTTACCGGCAGACGGAAATTTTAGGGGGTGACGAACGGTCCCAATCTTTTTAATAGTATCACGGACTCGGTCGCAGACGGGGACTGCGCGACGGAGGAGGTGGCCGAGACGACACCGCTGCGTGCGTCGGCGTTCCAGGGGATAAGGTGAGCGAGAAAAAAAAGGAAGCGTTAGTTTGACTTGCGGTGGCACAGCTTGTAATATGTCCGAAAAGCCAAGGGCAAAACCGTCTTTTACCGGCAGACGGAAATTTTAGGGGGTGACGAACGGTCCCAATCTTTTTAATAGTATCACGGACTCGGTCGCAGACGGGGACTGCGCGACGGAGGAGGTGGCCGAGACGACACCGCTGCGTGCGTCGGCGTTCCAGGGGATAAGGTGAGCGAGAAAAAAAAGGAAGCGTTAGTTTGACTTGCGGTGGCACAGCTTGTAATATGTCCGAAAAGCCAAGGGCAAAACCGTCTTTTACCGGCAGACGGAAATTTTAGGGGGTGACGAACGGTCCCAATCTTTTTAATAGTATCACGGACTCGGTCGCAGACGGGGACTGCGCGACGGAGGAGGTGGCCGAGACGACACCGCTGCGTGCGTCGGCGTTCCAGGGGATAAGGTGAGCGAGAAAAAAAAGGAAGCGTTAGTTTGACTTGCGGTGGCACAGCTTGTAATATGTCCGAAAAGCCAAGGGCAAAACCGTCTTTTACCGGCAGACGGAAATTTTAGGGGGTGACGAACGGTCCCAATCTTTTTAATAGTATAGATGTTATCTCTACTTGGTATGGGCAGTCGACAAAGAAGGAAGGATTGACAAGAGGCAAAGCGTATCTGGGAGCATGCCTCCCACGAGTATTAGTAATGTATACTCCATAAGATGTACAACCTGTATTCCGATCGATGTGCCACGCCATATTGATTCTCCAATATTAATTAGTACTACTTGCCAGTTGCCAGATAGTGCATGGTGCTGGTGCCGCGCACGACGACACCTTTGTATGTATATATAGGGTCCGCAGCGCGCCGGACTATCCCATCCCACTCCATTCTTCTTCTCCCTTCTTTCTTTCATCATTTCCACCAGATCTAAAGGCCCCATCAAACAGCTATGGCCGCTCTCAGGGTCGTCGTCGCCGCCGTGCCCGTGCTGCTTCTGCTGGCCCTGACCAGCATGATGGCGCAGACGGAGGAGCCGGGGGGTTGCCTGAACCTGGACAAGTGCAGCGACTGCACCGGAGAGTGCAACCTCGAGCACAGCTCCAGTAGTGACTGCACTGAGTGCACCATTAAAAGAGGGGCTTGTGCTGCCTTCTGTGGCGTCTCCGACGCCTCCTCCTGCAAGACCCGTTGCAAGGTAATCTTCGAAGGCTGTGAGGCGAGCTGTTCTACAGGTGAACAATTTGGGAGCGAAGAATGCTATAAGCCCTGCGCGACCGCCAAGGACGCCTGCGAGTCAGCCGACACCTGCAAGTCCACCGAAAACTAGCTCAACAACGAGCTTGTCCCAGGCCCAAATGCCTAATTTTATCGTTGTGTTGCCTTTGATTTTCTATATGTACGCGTGAGTCTTCTTGTCTTGTATTAATATAAAGGTATCAGATTTGATTTTTCCCTCCAGTCCATGAATTCGGAGCTCGGACATCAGATCGTTTGCTTTGCCTATGTACGTATCCTGCACTGCTAGCACCGCAATGTGCCTTCTGACGGCTTTTCCCAGCAACTTATCTCTCTCTCTATATATATACTAGATAATACCCCGCGCGTTGCTGCGAAAGTTTTAGGAATAAATTTATTGCGAACAAAATTAGAACACACGAAAATTAACTTCAAAGTACAATAATAAGTATCATAATAAGTGTGCAGAAATTTTGTTCGAGAAAGCATAACAACACTCAAAATCGGCTTACTGTGGCAACTAAGAAAACATAATGAGTCTGATATGCAGCGGCCCTGAGAAAAACATGATTTCTGTCGTTGTGCATTTGAAGTTAAAGTTTATTTACTACATGCACTATATATGCTATAACCCGTGGAACATCCAATCTGCTTCCATGCAGGTGAACAACAGTGATCTAAAAATAATATTAAAAATTATTTATAAATTAGCTGTGCCAAAAATAAATAATAAAGAAGTTTCCTTTTTTGAACACAAAAAAATGAGACAAAGATTACAAAAAGTTACTAAAATGGTACTAATCATGGGACAACTATATTCCTTTTCTGAAACATGGCAGAAGAACTAAGCACCAGGTTGAATCATTCTGCCAAGAAATAACCGATGTTCTTGTAACACGTTCAGAGCAAGCCATATGATCATCTTCAGAGTTCGGAAGGTGCATTTTCGCTCCCAAAGATTTCAGGAAGAAAATTTTGAAAACATGTTCGTGAAAATATCAGGAACTTCCTCTATTGTTTGAAACTCTCGTGTAACAAAGTACAATTGTTTTAATCTAGAATGATAAGATATTTAAGTTAGTAAAAAGAAAATTCAGAAAAGGAGTGCAGAAATAATTTGCACCTAATTTTTGTGCATGTAGAAACAATTTTAGCACCAAAGGAATATATTCCCAATCATTACCTTGAACAGATTACAATTAACAAAAGAACCTGCTGGCTGCACCTGTCTCCTGTCTGTCTCACACTCACCCTCTTACTTTCTTCCGTATGGAGCATTGTGTCCTTTCTTTCACGGGAAATGAAACCACATGTTGTGAGCTTTCTTCACGTATATCAGATTATGTGAAAGCTAAATAGAAAAAGGAAATGGAAGATGACTTCAGGTTATATAACTGGTATTTTGCTGACGAAAAAAATGGTTACCTTAGACATGCTTGTCAAATAGCTTTAGTAAATAAATGATAATATACAGAAGTTTCAACAGGTGAAGGATTTGAAGGAAGGGTCTCATGTAGAAAACGTGACTTGCGACGAAACCAACAGAACATGAAGAATAGGTGCTTCCTTGTGACGGACCAAGTAAAAGGTACGACAGCTTCCACGAGCATGAAAGACCGAAAGAGCGATTAAGAGTTGAAAGGAGCGCTCGGCGAGCATGCCTTGCAGACTGCTCGGAACCTCAACGGGTAAAGTAGAGAGCTCATGTACTCCGGCAGCATGATGTTGGATTCGTTGGTTGGTCGAAGATCAACTGGGTAGATCTTGCCGTACGGGGAGGATAGGTAGAAGTAGATGATGGTGGCGTGGATCAAGCTGATCAGAGAGACAACTGAGAAGAGGTGTGTGGTTGTCATATATATATATAGAAAAACAATTAAAAGATGACGGCCGTTCGCCTGTCCTAAAAATTCACGCCTGGCCGGCCGTTTGGTTTCCTCATTAGTTCATCGAATAATAAAGGTAATAATAACGCTCGGTGGACTCGGTCGTTTCCAGGAGTACTCCACGTTCAAGCTGGTGGGGGTAGTAATTGAGGAGAAGATAGAAGGTCGGCCGCATGTGGGCTGAAGTGATGGCACGAACCGCTTCGGTTGCTATAGAAATAGTAAGTGTTTGCCAACGGAACGGAAGAATGAAACCCAAACGGGGACTGCTGACATGGCATATTTGATGAGCTGTATGGCTGCATGTTGATGATGATGTGGGAGCCTTGCATGTCAAGAGAAATCAGGTAGTGGGGGACTCCTATTTAGATATAGAAGATCACGCATGGAGGTAGAAGAAGAAGCATATTTCGGCGTCGAACGCCGCCGCACACACACACGTCTCTTATTATGGCCTTGGCTCCAAAACGCACACACAGATTACATGGCTGTTTTATACACCAAGGCGGCCTAGCCCCGTGCACCCACACCCTCGCGACTCGGCTGTCGTGGGAATGGCCACGGCAGTCGCTACCAGTGGTACAATTGAGTCGAAAGAATGAGTCGCCATCCGTGGCTCGAGATTGAGGGCAAGACAAGGGTTTTACCTAATCCCCCCCCCCTCGATCTACTTTCTGCTTGAATGTATTATTGGCGAGTGAGATTGTATGGGCAGCGAGTTGCAAGGATAGGGTAGCTTATAGCCCGTGAGTACAATGAGAACCCTAGAGAGGTTTATATAGGGGTAACTTGCTAGGCTTTTGGAGGTTTGACCTAATCTGACTGCACCTAGTTACGGCCTTCGTGTCCAGTCGTCAGTCTTCATTGAAGACTTTATTTCAGTCGTCCTCAGAGCAGGCCTAGTCGACATTGTCCTGGGTCAGTCGTCTCCAGCCTCTGTGGATACCCCGATTAGCATGTCCCCATCACCGACCCTTTTCATCATGATCCATTCGCTCCTCCACGAGACCAGCAAGTCGTCCGGGCTTGGCGCGCATCAATGGAGGCCTCCACTCGTCGTAGAAGCCCTGCACACGAGCTCTACATACATATGTATACGCGACACACGGCCTAACGCAAGCCCGAGACAGTCCGGCGGTGCTGTCGAGGGATCCTTCCGCCCTAGATCTGGTCGCCATCTCCGTCGACTTTTTCGCGATTTGGGATTTGGGAATTCTCTTGAACAGCACGTGAGAGAACAAGGCATCTAGGATTATGAGGACAAGGGGCTTACACGAAAATTAAATATTCCAAGGGGTTATCTGTAAATGTACATGTCCACTCTAGCATCCATGTGTCAACGGCAGATTGGTTGGGACCAAAACTGTCAAGGATTAGCAAGTTGTGGTCCTACCGGTGTACACTTTGCAAAAAGTGGGACTAAAATGCAACTGGTGTGCAAGCTGTGGTGCCATAGGTGTTAATAGCTCAATAAAGTACATGCTAAACATAATTTCCTTTGAGGACAGGAGAGGCATACGGCTGGTTGTTCTAAAGTTGGAGAAGGTTCGTGGAAAAAGTCTATATTTTTTAGAAATAGGCACTTTATTACTTAATAATAAGTTTACACCCGGCCTCTGCATTGCATAGTTAGGATGCGCATAGCCGATCAACCACACAACTCGAATCCAAAGCAAAAGTCTATATAACTCCCACAACTCTCGTATTCTGAAAGGAGAACCCCCTACGTTGAAATTGTGATACTTAATCCCCTAAACTAACTGAAACCAGACAATTACCCCCTGAGCCAATAAGAGCGGTTCTGGCCCCCGGTTTTGCTGAGGTGGACTCTTGTTTAGTCCATCATGGACTCTGACAGTTAGAAAACATAATCCCAGGATAACTCTTCCCTCCTGCTTCCTCTGTTCTTATTTATTGCGTTAGGGTTCTTCATCTGTTCCTCTGTTATTTGTTTGTTCTTCATATGTTCCCCTATATCAATTTATACAAGCATCTCATGTATTCTTGAGATATGCTAATATATTCAAAAGCAAATTCAGTTGTAGAGCCTAAGAGGGGCCAAAATCACCTTATTCTATTTTGTTTCAGGAATACATACATATTAATTGTTGAAGTGATATGAAACACGACCATTTCTTGCAAGGCGTGACCATTTCTCGTCTTGTTAGCGCTTCACGCTTTCCATTCAGTGATTCTTTCGTTCGCTTATTACTGTAGATTCCGGGTTCTGGCCAATCGCTCTGCATCGCGTCATCGCATGCCTCGCGAGCCTTCTCCTTTTCAATTTCTTTTTTTAGCCATACGTCCCTGATTTTTCCAGTCAAAGCGGTAAGGATATTGAGACATCTTCGTGTAGTTCCGTATAGGAGCGTCTCTACCCGCGTCGCCCCATCTCTCTCACCCACACCGTTCCACGCGCTCACTCCTCCTTATCTTCCTCACCACCTGCAAAGTGTGACGGCGGACGGATGCACGAGGTCGGGGACGATGTTGAATCGGTACTAGGCAGGTTTGAGGTGAGGAAGCAGAGGCGGCTGACGCTGGATGTGGAATCTGTACGGGAGGCGGTGGCATCATGGGTGGAGGGGGAAGATGGAGCGGAGGTGAGAGGGAGAGCACAGGAACAGAGGGGCCTTCTCCTTTTCAATTCTTTTCTTCCGCCATCCATCGCTGATTTTCTAGTCAAAGCGATGAGGATGATGAGACATATTCGCGTAGTCCCGCATATGAGCGTCTCTACCTGTGTTGCCGTCTCTCTCTCACGCCCACCGTCCCACGCGCTCACCTCCTTCTTATCTTCCTCACGACTGACAAAGCGTGGCGGCGGACGGGTATGCGAGGTCGGGGGCGATGTTGAAGAGGTCTAGGTAGGTTCGAAGCGGGGAAGCAGATGCGATTGAAACTGGATATAGGAGCTGGACGGGAGGTGGTGGCCTCGTAAGTGGAGGGAGCAGAGGTGAGAGGGAGAGCTCGGGAGCAGAGGGGGCAAAGCACGTTGCTGGGGAGACGAAGGAGGGACTGGGATGGGCGGGAGCTTAGGACTCGGGAGCTCGGGTGGAGGGGAACGGGATCAAGATGGGGGTGGGATAGGAGAAAGACGGGAGGGACCAGCTCTCGTAAGACTTAGGTCAACACCTAAGACTGCACAGTTAAGATGACAAGGAGTGAAGATCAAGCTACCAGAGCGCGCGAGCCTCAGATGAATTGTTTTTGCTCAGGTTTAAGCTCTAATTATTATTATTATAGCCTCTTGCGGTAGTCGTTCATTTTATTTACTACCGGTATATGACGACTGCATGCCCATGAGGAGCTAGGGAGGGACTACTACATGTACTCTAGCAAAGCAATCGCGGTTAGTATGGTTTCTGTCCAACAATATTCCCGCGGGGCTCGTAGCTGCAGACAGTGAAGACGCCGCGGTTGCCGTTGCAGACGACGCGAGCGCAGCCGATGGACGTCGACGCGCGCCACACCACCTGCGTGTAGTGCCCGCACTGCTTCCCCGCCGCGCAGCCGTTGGACCCGTGGTCGTAGTCCTTCTTCTCGCCGACCCACAGGTTCACCGCGTCCGCCGCCTTCCAGTCCGCGCCGGCGCCTCCCCAGAAGATGTTCTCACCGTAGGGCCCGCCGGAGTGTTGGAGCTTGCAGTCGCCGACCCTCTTGTTGGCGTAGCTCTGGGCGTACGCCTGCAGCTTCGTGCTCCACCTCACACCTCCAACGCCGACGGCGGCGCGGGCGGTGTTGTGGGGTGAAACGTAGTCCTGCGGCGAGTTCTGAGCTTGCGAAGGGTTAACGACCATGGCGGTGGCCATGGCTAGGGCGAGCAAAACGGCTAGCTTGGGAGCCATGTTTGATATATAGTTTTATTTGTACGTGTGTGTGTGGGCTGTATCTAGCTTTGAATTTGTACTTGTAGCTTGTGAGCACACTGGGGTTTTTATAGTGGTTTTGCACTAGAGATTTTCCATGGAGAATCTTGCACCATGGCTAAAAGGCGCACCAGGACAAGGAATTCCACGGACAAAACGTGGACGTGCGAATGGCACCGAGCCAAGGCAACCCGGCCGATCCACTCTGTTATCTCGATTTCATCGGAAAAAGATAAATGTTAACTACTCCACTGTAGTCACTAGTCAGCCATGTACCTGTGACTCTGTGAGTGGCTCTGGTATGCAACGTACGCTTTTCTCCGGAAAAAACACTTGGACTATTCCAGTGTTGGCCCCCAAAGTTGTTAGACCGAGCCGCACGCACTACTGGGTGCTGTTATGTCCACTTCACTTTCTGTGGAAAATGCTCATTAAGAGGAAATCTATGTGAGGCAGCAAGACCATAGACGTTCGTTTCTTCCACCAAGTACTTTTTTTAAGACAAGAGAGGCTCAAATGCCCTGCTTTAAGGAAGCAAAACGCCCAGTTTTTTGCGGAGGGAAGGAACCAGCTTACAGTAACAATGTCTAAGTGCTGGGGATTCTAGCGACGAATAGAAAGGCCAAAAGTATCAAGAAATTGTTACAGAGCTTAAGAGCTTAGCACCCACGCAGGGGGAAAGAAGCTCCCAGAACAACACAAAACAAATGTCTTTCAGATGAAGCAACTCCTAGCAGCTGCATTTCCTGCACCACCGATCGCAGCTTCTCCACCAGACCTTTCCACTTTGCTTCACGTTTTCCAGGCAACATGCAGCTCCACTGTGATGGCAAAGAAATTTATTTGAACAGAATATTAATAGGCGAACTAATAATTTTCTTGTTGACTTTAGGGGATAGACAAATGGCCTAGGAGAGAGCTTTGCCCAACCAATAAAATTGGACGCTAGCAACACCTTTTGTTAGAAATCGGAGTGCCCAGATATTTCATAGGGAACGTCCAGTGAATACAATTGAACAGATCTGTTACTCTCCTCTGGTCTTCATGGTCAACTCCAAATAAAATACATTTCGCTTTTCTAAAAATTAATCTTCAAACCCGACATAGCCTCATAGGAGTATAGCAAGAATTTCACGTTTGAGACCTAATCATCCTCGAGGTCAAGAAAGAGGACGATGGTATCATCCGCGTACTACAAATGGGTGATGCCACCATCAACCAAGTGTGGTGCTAAACGACACGGATGATTAGCATTCTTAGATGCAGAGATGATAGCACCCAAGGCTTCTCGAATGATATCAAACAGGGTCGGTGACAAGGGATCACCATGCATGATCTCCCAATGGTTCTGAAGTAATCACCATTCTCGCCATTTATATTGGTGCAAACCTTGCCCATCTCCATTCTAATCCAACTAATCCATTTGTCACTGAAACATCAATTCTAAGAACATGTCTCAAAAGGACCACTCCACCTTTTCTTAGGCCTTCTCAAAATACAACTTCGAAACAATGCCTTTCGCATTAGTTTTATGGCTCGAATGTGACAGACAGGAATGATAGCTATTTGGGTCAAATGAACCACATTGTCCGCAACCTGCATGAGGTGATTTTACAAAAGTTTGGTTATTATCTAAAAAACAACATCGAGAAGAAAAATTGGTCTATACTTATGAATCGGATTGGCATCTCTGATTTACAGAATTAAGATCATATAAGTATGAATGTGTATATACAATCGCCATATATTGTTTATTGCCCTCTTTTATGCTTTAGAGTTCATCCGGCCTCAAAGTTTTTAGTCCTTTGCCACAATCTTATCTGCCATCACCGCTGTCCTCTAGGGGCGTGGGAAAGGTGCCGGTCGAGACCCCACAGTGGTTGCACCACGAACACTACCGCCGCCAACAAGGGAAAGGAGAGTCTGACACTGCCGGCCCCTATATATGGTCTTTGTCTAGCAGCTCTCAGGGAAGGAGGAGGGGCTTTGGGGAGATACGGGCTAGGGATTCGCCCCGTTATTCTACGTGGGAGGAGCGGAGCGTCGAATCATTTCCCCCTCCTATTAAGCTCTAATCACTAGTAGAAAACATGTCTATAGTCCTGATTTATAAGGTTCTTTAGCTCCGGTTTTCTAACCGGGACTATAGAATCGGGGCTAAAGGTCCACCCCTTTAGTCCCGGATGGGATACAAACCGGAACTAAAGGCCCTTCAGGGGTCGCGGTCGAGTGCGTTAGTCCCGATTTGTATTACAAACCGGGACTAGAGAATTTTTTTCGATTTTTTTCGTTTTTTTTAAACTTTTGAATTATTTGACTCGTTAATATCTCTCTTCTCTCAGTTGGAATATTTTTAGCATTAACTGGGACTAAAGGGTCTATATTTAGTCCCGTTGGAGACACCAACCAGGGCTAAAGTGTTGTTGCCCATGTCCGCATCAGTTCCACCCCTTTGTCCCGGACCGTATCACGACCCGGGACTAAAGGTTGTCGGCGTCCTAGCTGTTGGAACCGGGACTAATGCACATTAGTCCCGGTTCCTAACACATCCAGGACTAATGCTCCGGAGGGTTCTGGATGAAAACCCTGTTTTCTACTAATGAATCTAATTACTCTTTATCTAAACTTTGATTCGAATGAGAATTAGCAAAATTGCAAGTCTTGTTCTTTCAAGCACTGCTGCTGGGTCGTAGCCTCGTAGGTTCACCATCGTAGCTTGCAATTCCGCCGTTATATACAGCAGGGATATATAGAACTTTAAATTTTATTTATTACACTCGCAAGCTGTATGATATAGCCTCTTCCCTTAGTAGTAGTTCATTTAATTTACTCCGTGAGTCCCCCTAACAAGTTAGAAATGGAACGTGCATGAGAAAATCCATGCACGAGTGCGCCCTGTATATGAGACGAGAATGCATGCACATGAGGAGCTAACGAGGGACCAGCAAACCAATCATGGTTAGTAGGGTGTCTGTCCCACAATATTCCCGCGGGGATCGTAGCTGCAGACGACGAGCACCCCGCCGTGGTTGCCGTTGCAGACCACGCGAGCACAGCCTATGGCCGTCGACGCGCGCCACACCACCTGCATGTAGTGCCCGCACTGCCTCCCCGTCGCGCAGCTGTTGGACCCGTCGTCGTAGTCCTTCTTCTCGCCGACCCACAGGTTCACCGCGTCCGCCGCCTTCCAGGCCACGCCGGCGCCTCCCCAGAAGATGTTCTCCCCATAGGGCCCGCCGGAGTTCTGGAGATTGCAGTCGCCGACCCGCTGGTTGGCGTAGCTCTGGGCGTACGCCTGCAGCTTCGTGCTCCAGCTCACCGGGCCCACGCCCACGGCGGCGCGGGCGGTGTTGTGGGGTGCAACATTGTCCTGAGGCGAGTTCTGAGCTTGAGAAGGGTTAACGACCATGGCGGCTGCTGCGATGGCTAGGGCGAGCAAAACGGCCAGCTTGGGTGCCATTGTACGTGTAGCTTGCTTTGAATTTGTATGTGTGGGCTGTAGCTAGCTTTGAATTTGTACGTGTAGCTTGTGAGCACACCCGTGTATTTATATAGTTGTGTTTTGCACCAGAAATTTCTTCGGTTTCCTTGGAGAATCTTGCACCATGGCGCAAAGGCGCAGCATCAACGTGCGAATAATGGCACCATTCTATTATTTGGATTTCCTCGGAAACTATTATAGATCATAGTCAGGTTAGCTACGTACCTAACGTGGACTTTGCTCCATTAGACTAGTCATAGTGAGAGTGACTTAGCTAGTAACATGCATTAGGAGCATGCATACTTGGACTAGTTGTAATAAATAAGGATGTCGATCGAACAACAAGACCACAGAAACTTAATAATTAATCATTGGATAGGAAATCATGACCAGATCATCCAGAGCTGTTTTATACACCACGGCGGGGACGTTAGCTAACAGATCGGATCGGATCAATTAATCATGGATTATCACATAACAAAGAACATATTGGGACATAAACTTTCCACGAACTCGCAAGTTGGGGGGGGGGGGGGGGGGAGGCAAGTTATCATAGCTGTTTTTTTTTCAATAATATAAATATATATGTGTGTGTACACACACACATCAATCATGCGAGTAGTTCTACATCCAGATGCAGTTAGCACGTTCCAAGATTGTACGAGATACATACGCGGTCAACTATGTATCCCACGCTTCCAGCGAAATGGATCGGTTTCAGTTACATAATCGAGCTATTATTGTCTATATATCCAGTTATAAACTAATGAAAGTTTCGGCTACTGCAGAAAGAACGCACGCACACACTACCGGATGTTGTTATGTTCACTTTCTGGTAGAAAGTCGTGATATGGAGCTGTGGAAAATGCTCATTCAATGGCTCATGCACTTTACACCAGTGGAACTCCATGTGAGGCACCACTACGGGAATAACCACATAGGCCGACTGCCTTTTTATACACTGACGGCAAAATGTCGGGTAGTCGGTGTAGCTTGACGGACCGTCGGCTTAGATTTGCCGTCAGCGTATGATAAAAAAGCCGACGGCAGTCGTCGGCGTTAAAACGGCATAATCCATTTGGCTAACGGCAGATCGACGGCATCAAGTCTACGCCGACGGCAAAGCTTTCACACCTATGCCGACAGCAAAGCCGACGGCATAGCTATTTTCTATTTTTTCACATTAATCTTAGAAAAATCATAACTAAATTATTTAAATTCAGAAAAATACATATAATATATCAAAATTTGCAGAAAAATAAGATCTATCTATATAAACTCAATTATTACATATTTTGTTTCAAAAAATATATAAAATATACAAATACTTTCGTACAACATATTTTTCATTTTCCGAGTGCAAAAAGACGTGGTGTTTTGTGAAGCAACCACCACATGGATGTTTCAAAATGATACTATCACATTTTTCAAAAATACTAGACCATCTTGAATGGACAATTTCCTAACCTGGATATCTCAAACCTTTCTGTCCACCCCTCGTGAAAAAGACAAATTCCAGCCGAATCGGTAGGAAATGAGTTAGATTTGAACTACATGTATATGATATGATGCTCATGATTTTTTGTAAAAATCATTTTTAGGTTCACAATATGCTATTTCATCAGAGATCCAATGAAAGTTTAGTGAGGCTCAGCCCCGAGCTAAGAATCTTCATGCCCGGTGATTTAGAAAGTTTGATGATAGTTTAAAACAGGCATAAAAATTTCAAAAACAATCGAAACAATACAAAACCTTCGCGTGGCGTCATATTATGTGATATAGTTGCATGGAAAATACCAAACTTGTTATATTGATTGTGTATCAAAAAAACCTTCACAAAATGACCTATCTCAATCGATGTTTTCTGGATTTCAGGTCAAATGACTAATGTTATTGCTAGAATCACGGTATAGTTTGCGATAATGTTCCCATATTATGCACGTATGTGTATCATGGCATGTCGAACAACATTGCAGGAGGATGTTTTCTTTTTCGTCGCACCGAAAAGCCATTATTTATTTTCCAAGTTCAAAAAAGGCATGTTTTGTGAAGCAACCACCAAATGAAAGTTTCAAAATGATACTACCACATTTTTCAAAAATACTAGACCATCTTGAATGGACAATTTACCAACCTGGATATCTCAAACCTTTCCTTACACTCCTCGTGAAAAAGATAAATTCATGTCGAATCGGTAGGAAATGAGTTAGATTTGAACTACATGTACATGATATGATGCTCATGATTTTTTGTAAAAATCTTTTTAGGTTCATAATATGCTATTTCATCAGATATCCAATGCAAGTTTAGTGAGGCTCATCCCCGAGCTAAGAATCTTCATGCCCGCCGATTTAGAAAGTTGGACGATAGTATCAAACAGGCATAAAAATTTCAAAAACAATAGAAACAATACAAAACCTTCGCGTGGTGTCATATTATGTGACATAGTTGCACGGAAAAATACAAAACTTGATATATTCATTGTGTCTTAAAAAAACCTTCACAGAATGACCTATCTCAATCGAGGTTTTCTGGATTTCAAGTCAAATGACCAATGTTATTGGTAGAATCACGGTATAGTTTGCGATAATGTGCCCATATTATGCACGCATATGTATCATGGGATGGAGAATAATATTGCAAGAGAAAGTTTCCCTTTTTCGTCACACCGAAAATTCATTTTTTTTTATTTTCTGAGTGCAAAAAACGTGGTGTTTTGTGAAGCAACCACCAAACGAAAGTTTCAAAATGATACTACCACATTTTTTAAAAATATTAGATCATCTTGAATGGACAATTTCCCAACCTGGATATTTCAAACCTTTCCGTCCATCCCTCGTGAAAACACAAATTCCTGCCGAATCGGTAGGAAATGAGTTAGATTTAAACTACAGGTACATGATATGATGCTCATGATTTTTTGCAAAAATCATTTTTAGGTTCACAATATGCTATTTCATCATAGATCTAATGCAAGTTTAGTGAGGCTCAGCCCCGAGCTAAGAATCTTCATGCCCCTCGATTTAGAAAGTTTGATGATAGTTTGAAATGGGCATAAAAAATTCAAAAACGATCGAAACAAAGCAAAACCTTCGCGTGGTGTAATACTATGTGACATAGTTGCATAGAAAAATACAAACTTGTTATATTCATTGTGTGTCAAAAAACCTTTACAAAATGACCTATCTCAATCGAGGATTTCTGGATTTTAGGTCAAATGACCAATGTTATTGCTAGAATCGCTGTATAGTTTAGGATAATGTGCCCATATTGAGATACCTAGGTTTGGAATCACTAAAAAATTTATGGTGAACAATTTTGCAGCAGGAAGTTTTTCTTTTCGTCGCACGGAAAAGCCATTTTCTATTTTCTGAGCGCAAAAGACGGGGCATTTTGTGAAGCAACCACCAAATGGATAATTCAAAATGCTACCACCCTATTTTCAAAAAATACTAGACCACCTTACATGGACAATGTCCCAAACGGGAGAGCTCGAACCTATCCGTCCACCCCTGGTGAAAAAGACAAATTTCTGCCGAATTAATAGGAACTGGGTCCGATTTGAACTACATGTACATTATCTGATGCTCAAGATTTTTTGCAAAAATCGTTTTTAGACTGACAACATTATATTTCATTAGAGATCCACTTCAAGTTTTATTTTTCGTCGCACCACTAAGCCATTTTCTATTTTTTCGAGTGCAAAAAAGGGTGTTTCATGAATCCTAACATAGTTTCGGTTGTTCTAGTGTTAACAAGATACGATACATAATTAAATATATGATAGGGATGTCATATTTAGATTCCTCTCATTTTTCTGATCGATTTGGATATATTATTGATTAGATTACAATTTACGGATTTGTAGTTGTGAATTATTCAATAATAAATGGAAAATAAAGGCAAAATAAATAAAATTTGTTTTATTTTAATTTGAATTCAAGATTATTATTACTTATTCATTTTTGTTTACTTAAATAAATGTTTGAAATTTTAAAAATAAAGGGGTGTGATACCATCGTCCAAGGGTTAATAGAATTGATATGGTAATATTATCAGTAAGGTGTAATTTCCTGATTGGAAGCTCGTCTAAAAGGAACAGAGAAGTTAAGCGTGCTGGGCTGGAGGATTGCTAGGATGGGTGACCGATGGGGAAGTTTGACCATTATTATAATTTAACCGGAAATAAATTATACTTAGAGTTAAAAAATACTTGTGAGATTAACGAGTCAAATAATTAAAAAAATGCTTGTGAGATTAATAATTCAAAACAAAAACAAAAAAATGGCAAAAAATATTCAAAAATAATTGAAAAAAGATAGGCCGACGGCAATGCCGTCGGCGTAGCTCCAGCCAAACCCTCTAGGTCGACGGCAATACCGTTGGCGTAGCTGCCGCCAGGGAAAACGGCTGACAACCGTGTGATGTGGGCCCTACATCCTTTACGCCGAAGGGCAAACTGGCTACGCCTACGGGGTCGTACGCCGACGGCAGCTGTCGGCGTAGCCTACACTGACGAGGTCTGGCCGTCGACGCCTGGCCTGTTTGCTGTAGTGCACGACTGTACAAGTTCTTCGCGTCCGCCGCCTTCCAGTTCGCACCGGCGCCTCCCTAGAAGATGTTCCCACCATAGGGCCTGCAGGAGTGCTGGAGATTGCAGTCGTTGACTCTTCGGTTGACATAGATCTGGGCGTGTGCCTGCAGCTCTGTGCTCCAGCTCGCCATGTGCATGCCCACGGCGGCGCGGGCGGTGTTGCATTGTGGGGGTGAAACGTAGTCCCGAGGCGAATTTTGAGCTTGCAAAGGGTTAACGACCATGGAGGCATCGATGGCTAGGGCAAGCAAAATGGCCAGCTTCGGCGCCATGTTTTATTTGTGCTTATGTGTGGGCTGTATCTAGCTTTGAATTTGTACTTGTGAGCACACCGGGGTTTTTATAGTGGTTCTGCAACAGAAATTTCTTTTGTTTCCTTGGATAATCTTGCAACACGTCCAAGGCGCACCATGACAAATAATTCCATGGACAACATCGACGTGAGAATAATGGCACCGAGCCAACACGGCCGATTGATACTACACTCAACACGGAGGAAGAGTGCTTCGTTGGAAACCCCAAGAGAAAGGTATGAAGAGTACAACAGCAAGATTTCCCTCAGTAGAAACCAAGGTTATCGAACCAGAAGGAGGAAGGAAACATCACACAGGTGTTGGAAGTAACGTGGAGACCTGCACAACACAAACTCAAGACTCTGTCCCAACGAATCAGTGAGGTTGTCAAGCTTACCGGTTTGATGTCACAAAAGATTAAACGTATGGTGTGAAAAGTAATGATTTGCAGCAAATAAACAAGTAATAGTAGATTATGTATCAATGGTAAAGATTGGACCAGGGTCCAAAGTTCACTAGATGTGCTCTCCTTAGATAAACAACATGGCATGAAGGGTAAACAAATTACAGCGGGGCAATTGACAGGAACTGAGCAAGTCATAACAATGCAATTACTAGCCAAAAAGATCCTATGAGGTTGATTGGGCAATACAATAACATACATAGACCGTAACCCAACTGCATCTATGACTAGAAGTCCACCTTTAGGTTATCATCCGAACCCCCTCCAATATTAAGTTGCAAGCATCAGACAACTGCTTTAAGAAAAGTGTGAAGGTAAACAGTCCACATGTTCCATGAACAAGAGACCGTTGTTTTCTCTCTAGTAGCAACAACACATCTACAACCGAAGAGATTATTGTCACTTTCCTTGGAAACTAGAGGCATGAACCTACTATCGAGCATAAATACTCCCTCTTGGAGTCACTAGCAACTACTTGTCCAAGATAACCACTAGCAACAGAGAGCATGCAACATCACAAACAACACAGACATGATAGAATCATAAAGATAGAACCATTAATCAAACCAACATAATAATCTCAATATCCATCCGATCCCCGCAAACACAACATGCATGATTACAAATAGATTAGATATTGATCATGAAAGGAGCTCACAAGATCTATACATGAAAGCACACGGGAGGAGATACAACCATCTAGCTACTACATGGACTCATAGTCCAAGGTGGAACTACTCACTAATCATACCGGAGAGAAGGCCTCCGGGATGACCTCCCCTCTAGTAGTGTGTCGGGAAGAGCTTCAGATCCCCCCTAACGAGGGACGATGGTGACGGTGGCTACAGATGGTTTCATGGATTTCTGATCAGGTCCTAAGAGTTTCTGCATCGGGGGGCTTCTTATAGGCGAAGTGGGAGACCGAGGCGGCCGCCAGGACAGGCAAACCCTACCCAGGCGCGGGATAGGGCCCACCCGCGCCTAGGGTGGGTCTGGCCCCCCTGGCCGGCCTCCTCGTCTCTCCTCTGGAATTCTTGTTCCCCACGGAAAGTTATTGACTTTGTCCTTTTTCCCGTCCAATTCCGAGAATATTTCTTTACTAACTTTTTGAAACCAAAAACAGCAGAAAACGGGCATCTGGCACTGTTGCAACTTGTTAATAGGTTAGTACCAGAAAACATGTAGAAAACACCTCAAAGTGTGGACAAGTAAAGCAAAGTAGATACAAAACAAGCATGGAGCATCAAAAATTATAGATATGTGTCCAACGTATCAGCATCCCCAAGCTTAACTCCTGCTCGTCCTCGAGTAGGTAAGTGATAAAAGAATAATTTTTGAGGTGACATGCACCCTCACAATAAGGATCCACCCATTTGCAAACATTGAAAGCTGGGATCAAAGAACTCTAAACATGTGCATGAAAGATGGAGTTCTAAAACAATAGGACATAGTAATTATGCATGCAACATGGCAAGCTACAAACAAAGATCATGAATAATATGTATTGAAAAACGTTTGTTTGTTTCACATGCATAAAACATAGCATAGTGGAAATCAGCTTGTCCCTCATAGAGTAGCAATATAGATGCATAGGACACCTGCAAAGTTCACAAGGGTGACTAGAAAAAAATAGAACAAGGGCAAGTAATAACACAATATGCATCAATTAATAAGCTTTGGAACATTGCACACAGAATGACAACTATGCTCTCTTAATGGTGCCTAAAGGTAGAAGGTGGAGACTCAATAATGATGGAAGAAAGGCCTTTTTGTAAAGGAAGCAGGGATTACAAGTTTCAAAAAGAGCTTCCAAAAATTATGGTACTAGTTAGCTTTCAGCCCTTATTGCCCCTCTCATAAGCATCTTGAAGTGGTTAAGGTTAAAGTGGAAAAGCTGGAGTATATGCTTGACAAAGTATAAGTTGGCAATCTCAAGTCCCTTGACTATGAGGGATACACCTCATGGATACTCAACTTAGGGCCCAGGCAAGTTCTTGTCACTGTAAGTATTTGTATATCATTGAGAACCGCCAACGGGGTACCCCTTGCACATGGTACAGGAGCTTTCCCATAACCAAAATGACAAGGAAAGCAGACAATGAGCATCTCAGCAATTCTTCTTATGTACCATGGGAATATGGTGCTTTTTTCTCTCTTTCCTCTTTTCTCAATGTCTCTCTCTTTTTTATAAGAAGAATGCTTCATAGATGTCACTATGGTGATGCTGCAAGTTTCCACCATGATTAGACATGGCTTAGGCTAACGACCCAGGTGTTTCTCTAACATAGAATACAAAATCCATGGACAAAAAGTATAAGTGCAATAGACAAAATCCATGAATACAAGTTCCCACTTCATTTCACACCGGTAACATCCATATACAAAAGAGCATGATATCAACGGAGTACAAAAAGTATAAGTGCAATATTGAAAACGTTCCCCGTGACAGCACGGTTCTGCTAATCCCAACTTATAAGTGCAAGCATATACAACAAAGTTGCCTCAATGCTTCAATTTTATTAGGGGCAAAGAATAAAATGTGCCATCAAGTTAGTGAGGGCTTTAATCACTAAGTTTTCACATAACAAAATAGTTTTTAATTGGAAGATAGTTGAAAACAAGAATATACTTGGAATGGTGTAACACACCATGCATAGGAGTTTATAGTGGACACTTTGGAATAACTTGGTTTCTTGGGAGTTGGAAGCATGAGTAGAACTTACTCATACAAGTGGAGGCTAGCAAAAGACTGGGAGCAACCAACTAAGAGAGCAATAATGGCCATAATTATGCAATGCAACAAAGCAAACTAATCAAAGCAAAGAGTGGTACTACAAGTCAAGGACTAAATGATCATAGAGGCTAATGGTGACTTGTCATAGTCATAACATGGTGTAATCATGTGACAAGTCAACCCAAGAAAAATATCAAAGGAGAATACCATAATACTATGCTTTTGCATGCTAAAACAACGCATAATTTCTTCAAGGCACACTAAGCAATCCCAATTGTTTCGAACAAGACATGCTACAACAATAATCACTAAGCATAATGCTAAAACAACACCTAGCATGTCATGCTAAAGTCTAAGTCACAGTCAATGCAAGCTTCCCTTGCACTTCAAGCAAGAACTTACTACTCCTTTCCAAACACCAAGCAAACTTATTTGCAAAACAACACAGCGAGAACGGGGGTCCAAACTACTAAAGCAAACTAAACAAACTAAGCAAAGCAAATGAAAACTAAGACGCTCTAAGAACAACACAACTGTGCATGAAACAATAAAAGTGAAGTGTCTAGACAGACCTGAGCTTTTTATTGATGAGGAAGGGGATGCCTTGGGCATCCCCAAGCTTTGACGCTTGTACCTCTTGGATATTTCACTAGAGGAAAAAGGGCCATTCGTTCGTGACCCCTCGGAGCATTAGTCCCGGTTGCGCCACCAACCGGGACTAATGCTGGCACGCGTCCCGGTTGGAGCGGGCACGGGGCCAGGGGGCATGCGTCCCGGTTGGTAAGGGGGAATACGTCCCGGTTGGAGCCACCAACCGGGACTAAAGGTTTGGCCACAGCCACGTGGCGTGGCACGCACCTTTAGTCCCGGTTGCTGGCTCCAACCGGGACTAAAGACCCCTGCCCTCTATAAATGCAACGCCCCAACCCCCTCTGCCTCCACTCTGTTTTTTCGAATGGTGTAAGGTGTGAGGGGGTGTGCTAGTTTTTTCTCATGCATGCATTGAAGGTGTTTGTTGAAATGTTTGAGTGAAAAATCCCGTTGAATTTCTCATAGAACAAAAATATAGAAGGTGTCCGAGACGCACTTGAGCTTTCTCCTCTTTATTTCCCTCGATCGAGGTTAGCAATCTTATATTTTCTAGGTCATTGATACAATTCATGTGTCGGTGTGAATTGGTTATTTCACTATTTATGATGTCCTGTTTTTTGATAAACTTACTTATATGATGCAGATGAACGGTCGGGAATGGATGTACGGTGACCGGCGGGTAGCCGGGTATATCAAAGGCGTGGATAAATTTATCGATGTGGCTACGGCAAACAAAGAGAATGGATTTATACGTTGTCCATGTGTTCAATGTCGGAACAACAAGGAGTACTCTTCCTCGAAAATCATTCGCGGCCACCTGATTATGAAAGGTTTCATGCCCAACTATAATTGCTGGACCAAGCACGGGGAAAGAGGCGTTATGATGGAAGATGGTGAAGAAGAAGATGATGATAACAACTATCATCATATGTTTCCTGAATACGGTGATACTGCAATGGAAGACAATGGCGAGGAAAAAGGTGAAGAACGGGCATCAGATGAGCCGGCTGATGAACTTGGTAGGGTCATTTCTGATGCAAAGCGAGACTGTGAAACAGAAAATGAGAAGTTGAAGTTAGAGGGCATGTTAGAAGATCACAAGAAATTGTTGTACCCAAATTGTGAAGATGGCAGCACAAAGCTCGGTACCACACTGGAATTGTTGCGATGGAAGGCAGAGTGTGGTCTAACTGACTCCTCATTTGAAAAGATGCTGAAAATAATGAAGCCAAAGTTTCCAAAACATAACGAACTTCCTGAGAGTACCTAGGAAGCAAAGAAGACTCTCTGTCCTCTGGGATTAGATGTGCAAAAGATACATGCATGCATTAATGACTGCATCCTCTACCGCGGTAAGGAGTATGAGAATTTAGATAAATGCCCGGTATGAAACGCGTTGCGGTATAAGATCAGACGAGATGACCCTGGTGATGTTGAGGGAGAGCCCCTCCGGAAGAGGGTTCCTGCTAAGGTTATGTGGTATGCTCCTATAATACCAAGGTTGAAACGCATGTTCAGAAACAAAGAGCATGCCAGGTTGTTGCGATGGCACAAAGAAGACCGCAAGAAAGACGGGAAGTTGAGACACCCTGCTGATGGGTCACAGTGGAGAAAAATCGAGAGAGACTTCCCAGACTTTGCAGGTGACGCAAGGAACTTATGGTTTGGTCTAAGTACGGATGGCATGAATCCTTTTGGGGAGCAGAGCTGCAGTCACAGCACCTGGCCCGTGACTCTATGTATCTACAACCTGCCTCCTTGGTTGTGCATGAAGCGTAAGTTCATTATGATGCCAGTGCTCATCCAAGGCCCGAAGCAACCGGGCAACGACATTGATGTGTACCTTAGGCCATTAGTTGAAGAACTCTTACAGTTGTGGGGCAAACCAGGTGTACGTGCGTGGGATGAGAACAAATAGGAGCCATTTAATCTACGAGGGTTGTTATTCGTAACCATCAATGATTGGCCTGCTCTTAGTAACCTTTCAGGACAGACAAACAAAGGATATAAGGCATGCACCCACTGTTTAGATAAGACCGAAGGTACATATTTGCATAAATGCAAGAAGGTTGTGTACCTGGCGAATCGACGATTTCTTCCGACCAATCATCCCGTAAGAAAGAAAGGCAAGCATTTCAAAGGTGAGGCAGATCACCGGAAGAAGCCTGAACTCCCTGCTGGTGATGATGTATTTGGTATGGTCAAGGACATAGAAGTAATCTTTGGAAAGGGTCCCGGCGGTCAATCAGTTCCGAACGACGTCGCTACAGGACACGCACCCATGTGGAAGAATAAATCTATATTTTGGGAGCTGCCATATTGGAAAGTCCTGCGTGTCCGCTCTTCAATCGACGTGATGCACGTGACGAAGAATCTCTGCGTGAACCTGCTAGGATTCCTAGGCGTGTATGGGAAGACAAAAGATACACCTGAAGCACGGGAGGACCAACAAATTATGAAAGACCCAAAGAACATGCATACAGATAACAAGACGGATAAAGGGCGTCACTTAAGTCGTGCCAGCTATGCTCTTACCAAAGCAGAGAAGGAAATCTTTTTTGAAGTCCTTTACAGTATCAAGGTGCCGTCGGGCTTCTCATATAATATAAAGGGGATAATAAATATGGCAGAGAAAAAGTTCCAAAACCTGAAGTCTCATGACTGTCACGTGATTATGACGCAGTTGCTTCCGATTGCATTGAGGGGGCTTCTACCGGAAAATGTTCGAGTACCCATTGTGAAGCTGTGTGCATTCCTCAATGCAATATCTCAGAAGGTAATCAATCCAGATATTCTGCCAAGGTTACAGAAGGATGTAGTACAATTTCTTGTTAGTTTTGAATTGGTGTTCCCACCATCCTTCTTCAATATTATGACGCATCTCCTGGTTCATCTAGTGGAAGAGATTGCCATTCTCGGTCCGGTATTTCTGCACAATATGTTCCCCTTTGAGAGGTTCATGGGAGTCTTAAAGAAATATGTTCATAACCGTGCTAGACCAGAAGGAAGCATCTCCAAGGGATATGGAACAGAGGAGGTCATTGAGTTTTGTGTTGACTTTATTCCTGACCTTAAGCCGATTGGTGTTTCTGACTCGCGGCATGAGGGAAGACTAAGTGGAAAAGGCACGCTGGGAAAGAAAGCAATGATATGTAGGGACGGGGATTCTTTCACTAAAGCACACTACATAGTTCTACATAATTCCACCTTGGCAGCTCCGTATATCGAGGAACACAAGAATATTGTACGCTCCAAAAACCCGGGGAAGCCTGAATCATGGATTACAGATGAACACATGAAGTCTTTCGGTGGTTGGATGCGGACACATCTCTTGAATGACACCACTGTTGGAGATCAGCTATACTTGTTGGCCGCGTCACCATCTTCTACTGTATTGAATTTCCAAGGGTACGAAATAAATGGGAATACATTCTACACGATCGCCCAAGATAAAAAGAGCACCAACCAAAATAGTGGTGTCCGCTTTGATGCAATAGACGAGAATGGACAAAAGGACACATATTATGGTTACATAGAGGAGATATGGGAACTAGACTATGGAGTCTCTTTTAAGGTCCCTTTGTTTCGCTGCAAATGGGTCAACCTGAATGGGGAAGGGGTAAAGATAGACCAGTTGTACGGAATGACAACAGTGGATCTCAACAATCTTGGTTATAGAGATGAACCATTCGTCCTAGCCAATGATGTGTCTCAGGTTTTCTATGTGAAGGACATGTCCTCCAGACTGAAAAAAAGAAAAAATATGCAAACGAATACATCATATGATGAGCCAAAGCGTCACATAGTTCTTTCAGGGAAAAGAAACATCATGGGAATCGAGGACAAGACAGACATGTCAGAAGATTATAATAAGTTTGATGAAATTCCGCCCTTCACAGTGAAAACTGACCCAAGCATTCCGTTAAGTAAAGAAGATGCTCCATGGTTACGTCTGAAGCGGTCATAAGGAATGACATATGCCAAGAAGTTCATGCTCATATTATGTAACTCTAGTTCATGTCTTTCGCGGTTTGTGGCTTGACCGAAGGATATCTTTCGCGGTTTGTGGCCTTTAGTCCCGGTTTTGTAGTCTCAGTTTTTAATATTAATAAATGTCTTGAGTGTTAGTCCCGTTTTGTGGCTGGACCGGGAGTGCCTCTATGACCAGTTTCTTGGAGATGCCGGAGGACTGGGCTCCGTCGGCATCTCCCTGAAACTGGTCGTAGTGGTGTCCCTGCTCTCGAAAACCATCTTGCAGCTTGTAACTTCACTAACTAGATCAATACGCCTCGGAGCTAACTAATTTCACATATTAGGGAGTGCCTCTATGACCAGTTTCTCGGAGATGCCGGAGGACTGGTCTCCGTCGGCATCTCCCTGAAACTGGCCACAGTGGTGTCCCTGCTCTCGAAAACCATCTTGCATCTTGTAACTTCACTAACTAGATCAATACGCCTCGGAGCTAACTAATTTCACATATTAGGGAGTGCCTCTATGACCAGTTTCTCGGAGATGCCAGAGGACTGGGCTCCGTCGGCATCTCCCTGAAACTGGCCGTAGTGGTGTCCCTGCTCTCTAAAACCATCTTGGAGATGCCTCAAACTGGCTGGAGGACTGGACTCACAAGGATGCATATTTATAGTACAAGCAGCTCGACATAATGTCGACACTCACGACGTAATGTCGACACTCACCCCTATTATTAGTGCTGACTCATATTTAGTCCCGGTTGGTGTCTCCAACCGGGACTAAAGGTTCATCTTTAGTCCCGGTTGGTGACACCATCCGGGACAAGGTACAAGCCGCACGACATAATGTCGACACTCACCCCTATTATTAGTGTTGTCTGGCCCACTCTGCCGCAATCCCTTCAGTCGCGGTTGGTTTCTCCAACCGGGCCTAAATATGAACCCTCTGTTTATATAGGCATTTCCCTCTATTTATTAGGTAACACTTAAGACATTTATTAATATTAAAAACCAGGACAAACCGGGACTAGCTAACACTCAGGCCTAAAGCCGCCCCCTTTAGTCATAATCATGCCTAGTCCTATAGTACGCAGCTTCAGGGTCTTCATCGTCGTCGTCATCATCATCGTCATCGTCACCTGCCACTCCGGGGATCCTCAGCCCATCCATGGCATATACCAGGGTCCATTCCAGCCTCGGATTCACGGCGGGTGGGAGAGGGGTCTCCTAGAAGACGATGCCGCTACCGTCGGGACAGTGTGGGGCCTGTGGCGGGTGGACTCGTGGGCACCGTAGGCGAGGATGGTCTCCCCCGGCGATGTAGCGCATCACTTCGATGATAGTACGGTTCGCCCACCACAGACAACGGCCGACTTCGTTGTGGTTCACCGGTGGCGGGCCATCACCCTCGTACCTGGCGAGCTCCCTTTCCCGCCTATTAGCGAAGAAGGCATTCCAGGTGTCGTAGTTGTCGGGATCCCACTGGGGATCCATCCACTGCTCCGGCGTGAGCTCGTGGTAGAAGTGGTTTGTGATGGCCGCCTGGCGTGCGGAACCTTGAGGGACAGGAGGGACAGGAACCCCTCTAGCGCTCAGCATCCAGCCGGCGGGCGGCCGGTACCCCGGTAGAAGGGTAGTTGGAGGCGCACAGCGCCTCGGTCTCCTCGAGGGTCAGAATGGCCCAGTAGGCGTTGTCCATTGTTCTAAGAGAGGAAGGTGTGGATGTGTGGATAGCCATGACACGATCACCCTAAATATAGAGGTAAAGGGCGGGAAAACTTGGCGTGAAGCTTTGGGAAATGGCGGGAAATATCTTTAGTCCCGGTTAGTGACTACATCCGGGACTAAAAGCTCTAGTAGAAAGGAAAGGGCGGGAAAACTTGGCGGGAAGAGGTGGGAAATGGCGGAAAATATTTTTAGTCCCGGTTTGTGACTACATCCGGGACTAAATGTGTGCCGAACAATGATCATGTTTCGAAAAAACCTTCACAAAATGACCTATCATGTTTGAGGTTTCATGGCTTTCGGTCCAAATGACCGATGTTATGTGCTGAATCACGGCATAGTTTGTGATGTTGTGCCCATATTATGCATGTGTGTGGACATTGGTATGGAGAACAATGTTGCAGGAGGAAGTTTTCCTTTTTGTGGCACGGAAAAGCCCTTTTCCATTTTCCGAGCGCAAAAAACGGGTCGTTTTGTGAAGTAACCACCAAAATGCCGTTTCAGAATGCTACCGTCCTATTTTCCTAAAATACTAGATCACCTTACATGGACTATCTCCCAACCGGTACATCTCAAACCTTTTCATCCATCCCGGGTAAAAAGGACAAATGTCTGCCGAATCGGTAGGAAGTGGGTCCGGTTTGTACTACAGGTACATGATCTATCGCCCGTGATTTTTTGAAAAAATCATTTTTAGACTCGCAATATGTGGTTTCTTCAGAGATCCAATGCAAGTTCTAACGATGCTCGTCCCCTATCTTCATGCACACCGGTTCGACCATAGTTAGAAATTCAGATAATTCAAAACGGGCATAATAAATTCAAAAGAAATCCGAACAATGAAAATCCTTCGCGTGGTGTCATATTATGTTACATAGTTGAAAGGAAAATACCAGACTTGGTATATTGATCATGTTTCGAAAAAACCTTCACAAAATGACCTATCATGTTCGAGGTTTCATGGCTTTCGGTCCAAATGACCGATGTTATGTGCTGAATCACGGCATAGTTTGTGATGTTGTGCCCATATTATGCATGTGTGTGGACATTGGTATGGAGAACAATGTTGCAGGAGGAAGTTTTCCTTTTTGTCGCACGGAAAAGCCCTTTTCCATTTTCCGAGCGCAAAAAACGGGTCGTTTTGTGAAGTAACCACCAAAATGCCGTTTCAGAATGCTACCGTCCTATTTTCCTAAAATACTAGACCACCTTACATGGACTATCTCCCAACCGGTACATCTCAAACCTTTTCTTCCATCCCGGGTAAAAAGGACAAATGTCTGCCGAATCGGTAGGAAGTGGGTCCGGTTTGTACTACAGGTACATGATCTATCGCCCGTGATTTTTTGAAAAAATCATTTTTAGACTCGCAATATGTGGTTTCTTCAGAGATCCAATGCAAGTTCTAACGATGCTCGTCCCCTATATTCATGCACACCGGTTCGACCATAGTTAGAAATTCAGATAATTCAAAACGGGCATAATAAATTCAAAAAAAATCCGAACAATGAAAATCCTTCGCGTGGTGTCATATTATGTTACATAGTTGAAAGGAAAAATACCAGACTTGGTATATTGATCATGTTTCGAAAAAACCTTCACAAAATGACCTATATTGTTCGAGGTTTCATGGCTTTCGGTCCAAATGACCGATGTTATGTGCTGAATCACGGCATAGTTTGTGATGTTGTGCCCATATTATGCATGTGTGTGGACATTGGTATGGAGAACAATGTTGCAGGAGGAAGTTTTCCTTTTTGTCGCACGGAAAAGCCCTTTTCCATTTTCCGAGCGCAAAAAACTGGTCGTTTTGTGAAGTAACCACCAAAATGCCGTTTCAGAATGCTACCGTCCTATTTTCCTAAAATACTAGACCACCTTACATGGACTATCTCCCAACCGGTACATCTCAAACCTTTTCGTCCATCCCGGGTAAAAAGGACAAATGTCTGCCGAATCGGCAGGAAGTGGGTCCAGTTTGTACTACAGGTACATGATCTATCGCCTGTGATTTTTTGAAAAAATCATTTTTAGACTCGCAATATGTGGTTTCTTCAAAGATCCAATGCAAGTTCTAACGATGCTCGTCCCCTATATTCATGCACACCGGTTCGACCATAGTTAGAAATTCAGATAATTCAAAACGGGCATAATAAATTCAAAAAAAATCCGAACAATGAAAATCCTTCGCGTGGTGTCATATTATGTTACATAGTTGAAAGGAAAAATACCAGACTTGGTATATTGATCATGTTTCGAAAAAACCTTCACAAAATGACCTATCATGTTCGAGGTTTCATGGCTTTCGGTCCAAATGACCGATGTTATGTGCTGAATCACGGCATAGTTTGTGATGTTGTGCCCATATTATGCATGTGTGTGGACATTGGTATGGAGAACAATGTTGCAGGAGGAAGTTTTCCTTTTTGTCGCACGGAAAAGCCCTTTTCCATTTTCCGAGCGCAAAAAAGGGTCGTTTTGTGAAGTAACCACCAAAATGCCGTTTCAGAATGCTACCGTCCTATTTTCCTAAAATACTAGACCACCTTACATGGACTATCTCCCAACCGGTACATCTCAAACCTTTTCGTCCATCCCAGGTAAAAAGGACAAATGTCTGCCGAATCGGTAGGAAGTGGGTCCGGTTTGTACTACAGGTACATGATCTATCGCCCGTGATTTTTTGAAAAAAATCATTTTTAGACTCGCAATATGTGGTTTCTTCAGAGATCCAATGCAAGTTCTAACGATGCTCGTCCCCTATCTTCATGCACACCGGTTCGACCATAGTTAGAAATTCAGATAATTCAAAACGGGCATAATAAATTCAAAAAAAATCCGAACAATGAAAATACTTCGCGTGGTGTCATATTATGTTACATAGTTGAAAGGAAAAATACCAGACTTGGTATATTGATCATGTTTCGAAAAAACCTTCACAAAATGACCTATCATGTTCGAGGTTTCATGGCTTTCGGTCCAAATGACCGATGTTATGTGCTGAATCACGGCATAGTTTGTGATGTTGTGCCCATATTATGCATGTGTGTGGACATTGGTATGGAGAACAATGTTGCAGGAGGAAGTTTTCCTTTTTGTCGCACGGAAAAGCCCTTTTTCATTTTCCGAGCGCAAAAAACGGGTCGTTTTGTGAAGTAACCACCAAAATGCCGTTTCAGAATGCTACCGTCCTATTTTCCTAAAATACTAGACCACCTTACATGGACTATCTCCCAACCGGTACATCTCAAACCTTTTCGTCCATCCCGGGTAAAAAGGACAAATGTCTGCCGAATCGGTAGGAAGTGGGTCCGGTTTGTACTACAGGTACATGATCTATCGCCCGTGATTTTTTGAAAAAATCATTTTTAGACTCGCAATATGTGGTTTCTTCAGAGATCCAATGCAAGTTCTAACGATGCTCGTCCCCTATCTTCATGCACACCGGTTCGACCATAGTTAGAAATTCAGATAATTCAAAACGGGCATAATAAATTCAAAAAAAATCCGAACAATGAAAATCCTTCGCGTGGTGTCATATTATGTTACATAGTTGAAAGGAAAAATACCAGACTTGGTATATTGATCATGTTTCGAAAAAACCTTCACAAAATGACCTATATTGTTCGAGGTTTCATGGCTTTCGGTCCAAATGACCGATGTTATGTGCTGAATCACGGCATAGTTTGTGATGTTGTGCCCATATTATGCATGTGTGTGGACATTGGTATGGAGAACAATGTTGCAGGAGGAAGTTTTCCTTTTTGTCGCACGGAAAAGCCCTTTTCCATTTTCCGAGCGCAAAAAACGGGTCGTTTTGTGAAGTAACCACCAAAATGCCGTTTCAGAATGCTACCGTCCTATTTTCCTAAAATACTAGACCACCTTACATGGACTATCTCCCAACCGGTACATCTCAAACCTTTTCGTCCATCCCGGGTAAAAAGGACAAATGTCTGCCGAGTCGGCAGGAAGTGGGTCCGGTTTGTACTACAGGTACATGATCTATCGCCCGTGATTTTTTTAAAAAATCATTTTTAGACTCGCAATATGTGGTTTCTTCAGAGATCCGATGCAAGTTCTAACGATGCTCGTCCCCTATCTTCATGCACACCGGTTCGACCATAGTTAGAAATTCAGATAATTCAAAACGGGCATAATAAATTTAAAAAAAATCCAAACAATGAAAATCCTTCGCGTGGTGTCATATTATGTTACATAGTTGAAAGGAAAAATACCAGACTTGGTATATTGATCATGTTTCGAAAAAACCTTCACAAAATGACCTATATTGTTCGAGGTTTCATGGCTTTCGGTCCAAATGACCGATGTTATGTGCTGAATCACGGCATAGTTTGTGATGTTGTGCCCATATTATGCATGTGTGTGGACATTGGTATGGAGAACAATGTTGCAGGAGGAAGTTTTCCTTTTTGTCGCACGGAAAAGCCCTTTTCCATTTTCCGAGCGCAAAAAACGGGTCGTTTTGTGAAGTAACCACCAAAATGCCGTTTCAAAATGCTACCGTCCTATTTTCCTAAAATACTAGACCACCTTACATGGACTATCTCCCAACCGGTACATCTCAAACCTTTTCGTCCATCCCGGGTAAAAAGGACAAATGTCTGCCAAATCGGTAGGAAGTGGGTCCGGTTTGTACTACAGGTACATGATCTATCGCCCGTGATTTTTTGAAAAAATCATTTTTAGACTCGCAATATGTGGTTTCTTCAGAGATCCAATGCAAGTTCTAACGATGCTCGTCCCCTATCTTCATGCACACCGGTTCGACCATAGTTAGAAATTCAGATAATTCAAAACGGGCATAATAAATTCAAAAAAAAATCTGAACAATGAAAATCCTTCGCGTGGTGTCATATTATGTTACATAGTTGAAAGGAAAAATACCAGACTTGGTATATTGATCATGTTTCGAAAAAACCTTCACAAAATGACCTATCATGTTCGAGGTTTCATGGCTTTCGGTCCAAATGACCGATGTTATGTGCTGAATCACGACATAGTTTGTGATGTTGTGCCCATATTATGCATGTGTGTGGACATTGGTATGGAGAACAATGTTGCAGGAGGAAGTTTTCCTTTTTGTCGCACGGAAAAGCCCTTTTCCATTTTCCGAGCGCAAAAAAGGGTCGTTTTGTGAAGTAACCACCAAAATGCCGTTTCAGAATGCTACCGTCCTATTTTCCTAAAATACTAGACCACCTTACATGGACTATCTCCCAACCGGTACATCTCAAACCTTTTCTTCCATCCCGGGTAAAAAGGACAAATGTCTGCCGAATCGGTAGGAAGTGGGTCCGGTTTGTACTACAGGTACATGATCTATCGCCCGTGATTTTTTGAAAAAATCATTTTTAGACTCGCAATATGTGGTTTCTTCAGAGATCCAATGCAAGTTCTAACGATGCTCGTCCCCTATATTCATGCACACCGGTTCGACCATAGTTAGAAATTCAGATAATTCAAAACGGGCATAATAAATTCAAAAAAAATCCGAACAATGAAAATCCTTCGCGTGGTGTCATATTATGTTACATAGTTGAAAGGAAAAATACCAGACTTGGTATATTGATCATGTTTCGAAAAAACCTTCACAAAATGACCTATCATGTTCGAGGTTTCATGGCTTTCGGTCCAAATGACCGATGTTATGTGCTGAATCACGGCATAGTTTGTGATGTTGTGCCCATATTATGCATGTGTGTGGACATTGGTATGGAGAACAATGTTGCAGGAGGAAGTTTTCCTTTTTGTCGCACGGAAAAGCCCTTTTCCATTTTCCGAGCGCAAAAAAGGGTCGTTTTGTGAAGTAACCACCAAAATGCCGTTTCAGAATGCTACCGTCCTATTTTCCTAAAATACTAGACCACCTTACATGGACTATCTCCCAACCGGTACATCTCAAACCTTTTCGTCCATCCCAGGTAAAAAGGACAAATGTCTGCCGAATCGGTAGGAAGTGGGTCCGGTTTGTACTACAGGTACATGATCTATCGCCCGTGATTTTTTGAAAAAATCATTTTTAGACTCGCAATATGTGGTTTCTTCAGAGATCCAATGCAAGTTCTAACGATGCTCGTCCCCTATCTTCATGCACACCGGTTCGACCATAGTTAGAAATTCAGATAATTCAAAACGGGCATAATAAATTCAAAAAAAATCCGAACAATGAAAATACTTCGCGTGGTGTCATATTATGTTACATAGTTGAAAGGAAAAATACCAGACTTGGTATATTGATCATGTTTCGAAAAAACCTTCACAAAATGACCTATCATGTTCGAGGTTTCATGGCTTTCGGTCCAAATGACCGATGTTATGTGCTGAATCACGGCATAGTTTGTGATGTTGTGCCCATATTATGCATGTGTGTGGACATTGGTATGGAGAACAATGTTGCAGGAGGAAGTTTTCCTTTTTGTCGCACGGAAAAGCCCTTTTTCATTTTCCGAGCGCAAAAAACGGGTCGTTTTGTGAAGTAACCACCAAAATGCCGTTTCAGAATGCTACCGTCCTATTTTCCTAAAATACTAGACCACCTTACATGGACTATCTCCCAACCGGTACATCTCAAACCTTTTCGTCCATCCCGGGTAAAAAGGACAAATGTCTGCCGAATCGGTAGGAAGTGGGTCCGGTTTGTACTACAGGTACATGATCTATCGCCCGTGATTTTTTGAAAAAATCATTTTTAGACTCGCAATATGTGGTTTCTTCAGAGATCCAATGCAAGTTCTAACGATGCTCGTCCCCTATCTTCATGCACACCGGTTCGACCATAGTTAGAAATTCAGATAATTCAAAACGGGCATAATAAATTCAAAAAAAATCCGAACAATGAAAATCCTTCGCGTGGTGTCATATTATGTTACATAGTTGAAAGGAAAAATACCAGACTTGGTATATTGATCATGTTTCGAAAAAACCTTCACAAAATGACCTATATTGTTCGAGGTTTCATGGCTTTCGGTCCAAATGACCGATGTTATGTGCTGAATCACGGCATAGTTTGTGATGTTGTGCCCATATTATGCATGTGTGTGGACATTGGTATGGAGAACAATGTTGCAGGAGGAAGTTTTCCTTTTTGTCGCACGGAAAAGCCCTTTTCCATTTTCCGAGCGCAAAAAACGGGTCGTTTTGTGAAGTAACCACCAAAATGCCGTTTCAGAATGCTACCGTCCTATTTTCCTAAAATACTAGACCACCTTACATGGACTATCTCCCAACCGGTACATCTCAAACCTTTTCGTCCATCCCGGGTAAAAAGGACAAATGTCTGCCGAGTCGGCAGGAAGTGGGTCCGGTTTGTACTACAGGTACATGATCTATCGCCCGTGATTTTTTTAAAAAATCATTTTTAGACTCGCAATATGTGGTTTCTTCAGAGATCCGATGCAAGTTCTAACGATGCTCGTCCCCTATCTTCATGCACACCGGTTCGACCATAGTTAGAAATTCAGATAATTCAAAACGGGCATAATAAATTTTAAAAAAATCCAAACAATGAAAATCCTTCGCGTGGTGTCATATTATGTTACATAGTTGAAAGGAAAAATACCAGACTTGGTATATTGATCATGTTTCGAAAAAACCTTCACAAAATGACCTATATTGTTCGAGGTTTCATGGCTTTCGGTCCAAATGACCGATGTTATGTGCTGAATCACGGCATAGTTTGTGATGTTGTGCTCATATTATGCATGTGTGTGGACATTGGTATGGAGAACAATGTTGCAGGAGGAAGTTTTCCTTTTTGTCGCACGGAAAAGCCCTTTTCCATTTTCCGAGCGCAAAAAACGGGTCGTTTTGTGAAGTAACCACCAAAATGCCGTTTCAGAATGCTACCGTCCTATTTTCCTAAAATACTAGACCACCTTACATGGACTATCTCCCAACCGGTACATCTCAAACCTTTTCGTCCATCCCGGGTAAAAAGGACAAATGTCTGCCAAATCGGTAGGAAGTGGGTCCGGTTTGTACTACAGGTACATGATCTATCGCCCGTGATTTTTTGAAAAAATCATTTTTAGACTCGCAATATGTGGTTTCTTCAGAGATCCAATGCAAGTTCTAACGATGCTCGTCCCCTATCTTCATGCACACCGGTTCGACCATAGTTAGAAATTCAGATAATTCAAAACGGGCATAATAAATTCAAAAAAAAATCTGAACAATGAAAATCCTTCGCGTGGTGTCATATTATGTTACATAGTTGAAAGGAAAAATACCAGACTTGGTATATTGATCATGTTTCGAAAAAACCTTCACAAAATGACCTATCATGTTCGAGGTTTCATGGCTTTCGGTCCAAATGACCGATGTTATGTGCTGAATCACGACATAGTTTGTGACGTTGTGCCCATATTATGCATGTGTGTGGACATTGGTATGGAGAACACTTTTTTTGAATTATTTATTAAATCCAAACACTTTTTATGTTTAAAGTTTTTCTAAATTCCAAATTGATATTAAAAAAATATAAGTTAATTCATTTTTAATTGTAAATGGTTCATATTTTAAATGGTTACATTAATTATTTTTTAAAACAGAAAATGGTTTTGAATTATTTATTCAAATCCAAACACTTTTTATGTTTAAAGTTTTTCTAAATTCCAAATTAATTATCATTTAAAAACAATACAAATTTAAACCCCAAAATAAAAAATAAGGCGGGAACAGAGAGAAAATACCTGAAATTTTTTGAAAACAGGGGAATATGTCCCGGTTAGAGCCACCAACCGGGACTAAAGACCCCCTGCGCGCCAACCCTTGGTCTGCTGAAAATATTGGAGTATAGGTCCCGGTTGGTGGCTCCAACCGGGACGTATAACCCTTTAGTCCCGGTTGTAGCCACCAACCAGGACTAAAGGTCCTTTGGTTATAACCCTTTAGCCCTTCCTCTTCTTCCCTTCCCCATCACTTCTCTGCTTCACCGACGCGCGCATAACCGCCCCCGACGCCGGCAGGCTGCCCCGCCGTCCTGCACGCCCTAACGGCTGCCTCTAGAGCTCCGCCTCCTCGCCAGGAACCTCCTCACCGAAGCTCGCTTGCTGGGGTGCCCTCTCCCGCTGGAATCGAGCACGTCCTCTCCGTCACCGACGCCGGCCGCCGTCGCCATTCACGCCGTTCAGGACCTCCCCGCACTTCCCCGTCACTACCTTGAGCACCACGGTGAGCACGCGGATCTCGCCGACCTTTTTTCCCTCTCTCCCTCGCTCTGTGGTCACCGCTCGCCGACGAACTGCAAGCGCCGCCGCCGCTGCTCGCCATGCGCCATGCTCCGGTGACCAATCCGAAGCGGCGCCGCTGCCTTTTGGCTCAACGCAACCGCGTGAGTCCAGCGCGCTAGCCCATGCAGCCCCGCTCGCCTCCTAGCGCCAACCCGCGCCGCCGTCTGGCCCGTTGGCCGGCGAGCCGATGTGGCGTTCGTGTGGCGTCCACGTGTTGCCTGCGTGGCCCAGGCCCACTCGTCAGCCTCTCTGGCTAGATGCCGCGTCGGTGAGAAATAACCCCCGGTCCCTCTTGCTTGCGAGTCTGCTGAGGTGGCCATGGGGCCCCTCTTTCAGTCACTGTGGGTAGGTATGCCTGCGGTGTAAAAAGTTTAACCATCTTTTAATAATTTCAGAAATAATTATAATCTTATAAATTCAATAACTTTTAATCTATAAGTCATAAAAATATGAATAATATATCAAAATGTTCAGAAAAATGAAACCTAGCTATCTAAGCTATAATCATGCATTGTTCAACAACTTAAATTACAAGTTTAATTAGAAGAACAAATCCACCCCTCTCATGTGTTCCGGAGTTTCTCTGAGTTAGGGTTTTCACCCCTCGGAACCCCGATTAAATCGTCGAGCATTTCTTAGGGTTACATTCAATGCAAATTAACTTGTCATATCATCATACTTGCTTGAGCATTGCATCGATGCCATGTGTTGATTGTTTCCCTTTCTTTTTGGTGTTTGGATTATTAGGTTTATTATTAGTTAGGTATTATTAGGTTTATTAATTAGTTTGGTATTATTGGTCTTCGGCCCCACTAGTCAGTCACTGTGGGTAGCCCCAGACCCGATTCACATTTTCAAGCAACTTAGGTGCATGTGGGTTCGACGATGTGCCTATCTACTACACGGTTTCCCTTTCTCTTCATTTTTATTATTGTGTATGTATATATTAGGGTTTCTCTGAATTAGGGTTTATATCTCTCAACACCGTACTTAACTTTCTCCTTTAGCCGCTTTGACTTATTCGTTTTTCCACCTATGCAGAAAATATGGACCCACACGTCAGAGACGAAGAAAAGGAAGAGTTGATCCAAGGTGTGATCCGTGGGGAAGATAATTTAGACGTATCAACGTTTCTGAACAACTCCGGTGAGGGTGATCCTCTTTTTACCGGAGTAGACAACTTGTTTGAGGTTGAAGGTGTTGCCTTCCGCGAGGGAGAAGGCGATGCCTTGTGTAATCGAGAAGACGACCGCTCCGGCGAGGTGCATGTAATATAAATCAATTCATTAATTAATCATCTGCTATCTATATAGAAATAGTAACGACGATCTTTCTTCTTTTAGCCCTCCGGATCGAAGGAATCTACTGAAAAGAGCAGACGAGGCCCAACCAAAAAGTTGCAAGACCATGAGAGGTTCAGGATCGAAGATGTCGCTGAAGACGGCAGACCGACAGCTCCCGAAGTTGTCGCAACCAAATTTGTGGCACAATGCGGAGTAATCGTTAGGGACTTAATCCCGATCACCATTAGAAATTGGAATAGGCCTGCTAATGCGGATGAAGAGGGAACATGTTTATTTGTCTCTAACCACGCCAAAGATTTACTGTGGAAGAGGCTCATGGTTAATTTCAAACTACCGAAGATAGAGCTGGATCCAAATGCGGAGGATCCAGTTGAGGATGCCTTACAACATGGGAGAGCCATGGAGGCTAAGGTCAGGGAGTGGGCTTTGAAGAAGATGGCCCAGTGTTTCACCAACTGGAAGAAAATATTGCACCTTGACTATGTCGTGAAAAAGAAGACTCCCGATTTCAAGAATATTCAGTTTGAGAAGATAAAACCATTCTGGGATGAGTTTGTGGAATACAAGAAATCAGAAAAAGCTAAGAAAATGTCTGAAACGAATAAGCTGAATGCTGCTAAGAAGAAGTATCACCATACTATGGGGCAAGGTGGCTACATGGTTGGCATTCCTAAGTGGGAGAAACTTGAGCAGGAACTGCGTGATAAAAATATCACCCCAGAGACAGACGATTGGGTAGAACGTGCAAGGAATTGGTTTTACGGGCATGGGGGCACGTTGGACTCGGAAGGGAGGTGTATATATAACATACGACATAAAGAAGACCCCTTGCCAATCGAGAGGATCAGAAAAGCAGTAAAGGCTGTTAAAGATGGGGACTTCATTCCCGATAGAGAGAATGATGAGCTCACACTCGCCCTTGGAAATAAGGAACATGATGGACGAACACGAGGCACAAGAGGCTCCCAATCATGGAGGACTGGGTTTCCCGAAGAGAGGAAGAAATATCCTGATAGAAGCCGTCAGAGGAGAAAGGACAGGGCGGCAGTTGAAGCAGAAAGTCAGAAAGAGCGAATGCGTTTAATTGAAGAACGATTAAAGCAACAACAAGATGAAATTAACACACTTAAAGAGCAAAGTACTACCGGCGCCCCATCTCAGCAGCACACTGCATTCGATGCTACCGGCCTATCGAATAATCGAAAAAGCAGTGTGGCTTCCACCGAGGTCCCGGATGATGACAATGGCGATGCCGATGATGCACCGACGATGGCTCCTGTTGGCTACCCAGTGGATGATATCACAGAGATGACACACTGCGAGCTACATGTCAAAGTTGTGAACATATCAATGAAGGTGGCGGTCGGCTATGCCTTACCAATTGGACCCACACCAACTTACCACTGTCGTCCGGTTCCAGAGGGCTACGCTGTTGTCGGCGTGGATGAAATCATGCCCACCTTTGAGGTTTTGGATCTTCACTACCCTGCTGGTGAAGGGGATGTGACTGTGCTGGGTGACGCAAAAAAGTCACCATTCTATGGCCGAAGGATTGTATCGTGCTTCGAAATCACACGCCAAGGCCATCTTCGCCGCCGCCTCACCCGTCTCCAGCGAGGTCGTCGCTGCCGCGGCAGCCGTCTTCGTCGCCTCACCCGGCTCCGTCGCCTCACCAATCTCCGGTGTAGCCATCGCCGCGGGAGCCATCGCCGGCGCCTCAGGATAAAAAGCGTAAGCGTACCGCTACTGTGCGTCGTAAGCGATCGCCGAAACGTAAACAAGAGCCTCTTCCAAAAGTACCAACGGTTCCTCCCAAGAGAGCTTATGACTGTACTGAAGAGGAGACTGCGGCGATCGTTGATGCGGAAACGACAGCGTTTTTCGCTAAGCTGAGGCGGCCGAAAGAGCCAGAGTTCCCCAGCACCAAAGAAGAAAAAGCCAAAGTGTTGAAAATGCTAAAGAATCTTCATCAACCCGAGCCAAAGCTGTCATCAGACTATGAGCGTTCTATTCTCAAGTCACATGCGGCACAAAAAGCCTCGAAGAGCAGTACTGATGCAAGCGGGAAATCTGTTGCCCAGCTCGGAGAACAAGCAAAACAGACTTGCGCCCCTCTCAAGGTGATTTCTCAAAGCAATGTGGGGTCGAGCAAATATGGGGCCGAAGAGCAGTATGATCCAGAGGTAGTTGCACAATACGGAGAAGCTGCCGCTGCTCAAGGTATGAGTATTGCCCAGTACTTATCCCAGTTAGAGTTCTTCCCCGTGAGTGAAGTAGCATACCAATACCAGTACGGAAAACCTCTCTTCAAACCTGAGGAGGTAAACAATCTTCCAACAAAAATGCGAAGATTGCATAACTGGTACATGCATGCCACAAGGGCCGGGGCTAACTGGATAGTGCTGAGGGTTACAAAAAAGCATCATGGGAAAGATAAGGATGACATGATATCCATTGAATTTGATGAACTATTTCAATTATTCAATCAAGACGCCTTGGATAAATCGATCATGAGTGCCTATTGTCTGTAAGTACTAATTCTGTAATTAATTTAGTCTCCAGCTATATTATTTTGTTTATTGCATGTATATAATCATACTGTAATATGCAGAATGAAGATTCTCGAATGCAGCAGAGGACAAATCTATGACATTGGCTTCATTGACCCATATTGGGTTCATGAAGCTAATCTCAAAATAAACCCCCAGGATACGGAGGATAATATAGTACACGCGTTAAGGTTTCAAGAAACCAAAAGAGAAATACTATTTCCTTACAACTTCCAGTGAGTGTTATTGTCTTGTATACACTTTCTATTTCGCTTACTCGATGTTAAGTATATAATTGATTAGTTTTGCATTCGCAGGTACCACTATATTCTGTTAATCATTCAACTTGACAAAGGGCGTGTACTAGTCATGGACTCGAAACATAAACCCCTTGAGACGTGGAAGGACATGCAGATACTTCTCCAGCGGTAATTCTAATCATTACGACACTATATCAGCAACGTTCGTGAATTTTATGATATCAAGTACTTAATAACTTATTTTATTCGTTTTCTACGCCGGGCAGCGCTTGTAAACGGTTCACCAAGAAGGCTAGGAGTGTTTGGAAAGAGGAGCTTACATTTCAACCACTAGATGTAAGCACCACTAGCTATATCCGCGCATCTCTTTGATTCTAGTTTTGATACAGTTATTATCATGCTTGATTATTATTTTGATTGAACTCTGTTCTCGTAAAGTGCCTGACGCAGGGTCCAGGTAACAATCTATGTGGATACTATGTATGCGAGTTCATCCGGCAGACGTGCGATGAGAAGGGCAGAAATTTAGAGCAACTCCACGTACGTAAACAATTTCTATAGTTTTTTATTACAATCAAATTGTGTTTAGTTTCATATTCATATAGGCTGACTCCTTTTTTAAATCAGATCGAACGTCTACGGGACTGTCTTCTGCCAAAGGATCGCATACGAGCAATTCAGGAGGAATTGGCGGGATTCTTGGATGCAGAAGTCCTAAACACACAAGGGGAATACTACTCGGCTGTGTATAGACAATAGAAATTGTAAAAATAGCAACTTTCAAGAAATTGGCCGGTAGCATCGAATAGCAACTTTTGTATGTAGTGCATGAACTCGATCCGTGTATTGAATGTAATGTTGTCATGATGATCTTGTGTAATATAAGGTTCCTTCGTTGATAAGTGCAAAACACTAAATAAACAATAAAACAACCTAAATGAATTCTCTGCCGCGGCACAAAAAGTGGCGAAAATGCTGCCGCGGCAACAAAATGTGCCAAAATGAATTCTCTGCCGCGGCAGAGAAATGGGCCAAATCTCTGCCGCGGCAGCAGGTTATTAGTCCCGGTTCGTGTTACGAACCGGGACTAATGCTCCACCCCCCCTCGCGCTCTGATGCCGCCACGTGTGCCCCATTTGTCCCGGTTGGTGGGGCAACCGGGACTAATGGTTAGAGCTTTAGTCCCGATTGCCCCGTCCCGGTTGGGCAACCGGGACTAATGGCCCTTACCAACCGGGACGCATGGGCCCTTTTCTACCAGTGTTTCTTGGGGTGACACCATGGTGGCATCCCCAAGCTTGAGATTTTGTCCATCCTTCATGTCATTGCATCATTCTCTCTCTACACCTAAAATTTTTCCTTCATACAAAACTTCACACAATCTTCATTAGCAACATTAGCTTATTCAAAAGATATTAGACCACTGGCAAAGCTTTGGAACAACAAGGCTTTTCACTACAAACACAAGCTACTATAGTAACTCCTTCAAAGAAACTCAATTTACCTGAAGAGAGATCAAAAAGGAATCAATAAAAAAGCAAATGCAAATAATAGCACAAATCTGTCAAAACAGACCAGCAGGTAGAAACGAATTTTTTCGAACATCTTCTATTGCTCAAATCAAAAAGTGTTGAACTAACGAAAGTTAGCCAACATACTGGGGGATTTATTCGTAAATTTTGAGCTCAATTCGAGTTACAGAGACTCTTCAAGAATTTTTTTTGGTGGAGGACAGAAATCTGCTTTGGGACAGCAACTCCCCAAACCTTACTTCCCTCTCATTAGAGGTCATTCTTGGCACAAAAAGGAAACAAAAAGGATAAGGAAAGGACATTACTGAAGTAATAACTTCCAATACTCAAGGAAACTCTTTGGGTTATCTCCAAACAAGTACTTTTCTTTAATGCCTTTAAGTTAGGCTTGATAGCTTGAGAAGATGCTCACATAAAAACTATGAGTTGAAGTAAGAGAGAGCATCAAGAAGAAAATTCAAAACACATTTGAGTCTAACCCACTTCCTATGCATAGGAATCTTGTAAGAAAATAAATCAAAGAAGCACATAGTAACAAGAATGGGAAAACAAAACAAGTGCAACTTCAAGATTTTCAACATGAAGAGGGGAAACTTAATATTGTTGAGATACATAAGACCATGTTTCCCTCTCTCATAATAACTTTCAGTAGCATCATGAATAAACTCAACAATATAACTATCACATAAAGTAGGCTTTTCATGAACTACAAACACATAATTTCTATCAATCTCAAAAATAGTGGGATTAAAACCTTCACAGGTTCTATCCAAAGTAGATATTTCAAAAGGATCCACGGGAACATAACATTCCTTCTTTGGCAAGCATGGAGGACAATCAAATAATATAAGAGGTAAAGAGTTACTCTCATTAGAAGGTAGGCATGGGTAGATCCATTCTTCCTCCTTTTTGTTCATCACTCTCCTCCTCTTTTTCATCTAATGAGCTTCCAGTTTTAACAATTTCTTCTTCCATAGGCTCCTGCAAGGCATTAGTCTCTTCCATTTGTGGAAAGCATCTATTAAAATATTCAAGAATATAGCCATTTTCTTCCTTGTAATTATCAAAGCAGAATTTTAGTATCTCATAAACCTCATGTTCATAAGGTGCATCATCAGTATTTTCAAGCAAACTAGCAAGTTCAAATGCACCCTTGAAAGCAATAAATTCTTCAATTTGTCCCACATCATAAAAGTCATAATTTCCCTTAACATAAGAAGATATGGTAACATTATCATTATACTCACATTGAAAAGTCAGGTGTTTATACCTCCTACAGCAACAAGACATATCAAAGCAATAAGTAATATTATAAGTAGAGCACACGTCTCTAGCAATAGTATTCAACTTATCAATTTGTTCCCATAAGTGTTTCCCTTTTTGTGACAAACGGTTTTCCTTATAATAATATTTTTGTTCTTCCGTGAACCCACCTTGCCAATAAGAACTAGTTTCAAAGAAACCATCCGTTGATAGAAAGCATGATTAAGCAAGGCAACAGACCAACAACTAGAGTAGGAACTAATTTTTTTTATGTTTTTGAATAAAGAAAGCAAACCAAACTAGACTAATTTTTTTGGGTTTCTTGGAAAGAGGCAAACAAAACCAAGCAAAATAAACAAAGCAAACTAAAAACAAAGTAAAGAGAAAGGAAGTGAAGGACTCCCCTAGTGAAGACGTCCTTAGCGTCCCCGACAACGGTGCCAGAAATTACATTTGATGGCGCTTTGTTGACGAGGGAGCTTCTTTCTTTATTCCTCGGCAACGGCGCCAGAAATTACTTGAAGCTACACTCAACAGGGAGGAAGATTGCTTTGTTGGAAACCCCAAGATCAAGGTATGAAGAGTACAACAGCAAGATTTCCCTCAGTAGAAACCAAGGTTATCGAACCAGAAGAAGGAAGGAAACGTCACACAGATGTTGGAAGCAACGTGGATACCTGCAGAACACAAATTCAAGACTCGGTCCCAACGAATCAGTGAGGTTGTCAAGCTCACCGGTTTGCTGTAACAAAGGATTAAACGTATTGTGTGGAAGGTAATGGTTTGCAGCAAATAAACAAGTAACAGTGGATTATGTATCAATGGTAAAGATTGGACCGGGGTCCATAGTTCACTAGAGGTGCTCTCCTTAGATAAACAACATGGCATGATGGGTAAACAAATTACACCGAGACAATTGACAGGAACTGAGCAAGGCATAACAATGCAATTACTAGCCAGAAAGGTCCTATGAGGTTGATTGGGCAATACAACAATATACATAGACCATAATCCAACTGCATCTATGACTAGAAGTTCACCTTCAGGTTATCATCCGAACCCCCTCCAGTATTAAGTTGCAAGCAAAAGACAACCGCTTTAAACAAAGTGTGTAAGGTAAACAGTCCACATGTTCCATGAACAAGAGACCGTTGTTTTCTCCCTAGTAGCAATAGCACATCTACAACCAAAGAGATTATTGTCACTTCCCTTGGAAACTAGATGCATGAACCGACTATCGAGCATAAATACTTCCTCTTGGAGTCACTAGCATCTACTTGGCCAAGATAACCACTAGCAACGTAGAGCATGCAAGATCAGAAACAACACATACATGATAGAATCATAAAGACAAAATCATTAATCAAACCAACATAATAATCTCCATATCCATCGGATCCCCGCAAACACAACATGCATGATTACAAATAGATTAGATCATGATCATGAACGGATCTCACAAGATCTATACATGAAAGCACAAAGGAGGAGATACAACCATCTAGCTACTACATGGACCCATAGTCCAAGGTCGAACTACTCACAAATCATACCGGAGAGAGGGCCTCCGGGATGATCTCCCCTCCGGTAGGGTGCCGGGAAGAGCTTCAGATCCCCCCGATCTAGGGACGATGGTGATGGCGGATACAAACGGTTTCGTGGATTTATGATCGGGTCCTGAGAGTTTCTCCATCGGGGGCTTCTTATAGGCGAAAGGGGAGACCGAGGCGGCCTCCAGGGCAAGCAAACCCTACCCAGGCGCGGGATATGGCCCACCCGTGCCTAGGGTGGGTCTGGCCCCCTGGACGGCCTCCTCATCTCTCCTCTGGACTTTTTGTTCCCCACGGAAAGTTATTGACTTTGTTCTTCGTCCCGTCCAATTCCGAGAATATTTCTTTACTAACTTTTCTGAAACCAAAAACAGCAAAAAACAGACATCTGACACTGTTGCAACTTGTTAATAGGTTAGTACCAGAAAACATGTAAAAAGCACCTCAAAGTGTGGACAAATAAAACAAAGTAGATACAAAAAAGTATAGAGCATCAAAATTATAGATACGTTTCCAACGTATCACCGATCGAGTCCCTACTCCCTCCGTCTAAAAATAAGTAACTTAGGGTGTGTATAATGATAGAGAAAACGGGTCTTTTCTTAGCCCTCCACATAATCCAAAATGCTCCACGAATAATTTTAGGTCTGTTTGACTTCGTTAAAATCCCTAAAGAGTAAAATTACACAAAACAGGGTTTCATGTTCTATAAAGTTATAATCCAAATAAAGAAGATCATCGGTGAATACCTAAAAATCACTGTAAAACATGGATACAATAGCACATAACATGCAAATATATTGGAATATATGAAAATAAACTATAAAGTCCACGGATACATTTTACATGGGTCAAACATTGGTCCAGCCTGATGTGCCAATTGATAATAACAAAAAATAGAAGATGAAGGTACCACTAAAGACTAAAATCTTTGCATTGTACCTTCACGAGGAGTTACCCTGCATGCAAGTGCGAAATTTGTTTTTCTCACCATGATGAAACAACTAATTTATTCCCCCAATGCAAATTTTCTCATTTTATATGGCTACTCATCAAAGTGAAATTCTTTTTTTTTTGCCAAAATATATGTTGGCATAAGATAGAAAGATGTTATAGTGCAAAGCAAACTAATAGGTTTGAGAAAAACACGTAGATTCTTGAACAACAATCTGTAATGGGTACTTACATTCCTCTTAGTTATTTCAAAATGGGAAACTCAACAATTGCAAAGTTCATGGATGATTTTTGGTGCATCCTGGAAAGTTCTAACCAAAAATTGATACATTTTAGTTCACTTGTGTAATTTATTGCAAAAACTAAAATAAAGTGATTTTCTAGCAGCAATGACTAAGAGGACTAAGCACATATGTATATTTGTGTTATAATAAGAACGGCATGCAAATTCAACCTAGAGGTGGAAGCGCTACACGAAGGATTCCCATGAACTCAGCACCACATGATCAATACATGTGCCTCCTCAGTCTATTAACAGTGTCTACATGTCACCATATATAAAGACACTTACATTCCACCAACCCGAAGAATGCATAAAAGGCAGTGAAGACCATGGACTCCCTACAATGAGATACCATAACAAACCACTAACCAAGGTGGCTAGCCAAAGCTCGTGCTCCACCAGCTCTCAATTCTATATTACTATTTGTTTCTTTTATTCATAGAATTAGGAGGCACGGGGAACATCAACGAGGAATGATTTAGATGTCATGGGTGAAAAATCCAGGGAACAAAGCCCCTAGGGTGGAGATTCTCTTGGCATACGGGATCCCTTTCCACCATTGTAGCGAACACCCTAGGGCCTTGTTTACTTTCAGTGTATTTCAGGGGATGGGAGGGGATTATTTTGTATTCCGGAATTTTCCCGATAGGTCGTTTACTAGGCCGGGTTTTGAGAGGATAATCCCAGAATATCCCCACAAATCCCCTCCACATTAGTGTATTTTTGACTAGATTAAAAACTTTTCATTGTGGTAGAGTATTTTTTGAGAAGAGTATTTGCAGGGATTTGAGAGTATTGGGCGAACACCAAATCCCCGCATATCCCTGCTTCTTTTGAGGATAAAAATATCGGAGAAGTAAACAAGGCCTAGGTGGGAAAACCTCCCTTCTGCCATTGGACAGCACGAGGAAGGGAAGGGAACAACGGAAGGAGGACGGAGGCGGAGTAGCGCTTGGATGCTGCAGCACGCATAGGGAGGAGAGCTCAGATGAAGTAGAATGCACGCGGACTCCTTGCTCTGGTCGCCACAGAATCCGATCCAGCACCGCCGCCTCTCTTTCGAGAAGAGCGAGTGAGCCGAGGATATACTCCCTGACCTATCGAGATGTGGAAGTCTCGCCCAGGGAAGGCGTTGGAAAGTACCAGGTTCCCTCATCTCGGTCGCGGAAAATCCCGGGATCCAATGCATCCAAATGAACCCTGAGACGATTCAATTCATGTATGTATAATACAAGCAACGGCATCACCTCGTTCATTTTTTTTAGAGCAACCAGCAGGAGCTCTGTCTTTCTATTAGAAGAAGAGAATTGGACGGTTTGGAAGGGAAACCGTCCAAAACCCGGTACAGACGTATATACACACGGGTCTGGTTAAAAGGGGAACCAGACCAAAAAAATATCCCAAGCGACACAGTTTTTAAGGAAAAACTGGCAGAAAACCTCGAGGCCACACTACCTAGCACACAACTAGGTCTGGAGCACTGCCAAACGACACCAGCACAACGGCAACAGCGGGCGCTACGAAAAGCCTGGTCCACGTCCCCGGAGAGGAAGTCAGAGCCGAAGGAGCGGCTAGGCCTCACAGGCTTCATGGCGAGAGGCAGGCCGCAAGGAACTCGCCAGCGGCACTTGCACGCCGACAGGGCCCGAAGACGTCGACTCTCCTAGCAGAACCAGCAACCCCGGGCAAGGCTCACATCACTACGAAAAATGACGCCTCCAAGAAGGTCACGACGTCCGAGAGGACGTCGCCGTCATCCAAACTGGCGAAGCCAGATTTGGGATTTCACACCGTAGTGATGGACGGAGGGGTGACCGGGCTCCACAACAACGCCCCCAAGGGGGGAAGTGGCGCCCACAGGCGTCGCCGAAGTCGGCACCGACCAAAGTCGGGCAGGACTTTCGTCCGAAGATCCCTACACCACCTCCAAAGGAGCGACCCGAAGGCGACCCATACCGCCCGGCGAGCACGACCAACTACAAGAGAGACAACGCCCCCGCCCACACCCCCATGCCCCGCCGCCCGCACGGCCAGGACAAAGAAGCAACACCATCATATTCCGGAGCCGCCGCTCCGGCCTTCACGCGTAGCAGAGCGAACACCTCACGCCAACTCGCCACCGACCAAGGGATGCGCGAGAGCGTCCCGACCACCAAAAGCAGCGCCGCCACGCCGCCGTCCAACCACCATGGCGCACCTCTGCCATGAGGATGCCAGTGAGGGCCGCCACGCCCCCGCCAACCACACGCTGCGGCCCGCCAAAGCCGCCAGGTACCGACGGAACCGGGCATGACCTCCGCGAGACCACCGCGCCAAGGCCCCCGAGACCAGCCGTCCTCCACGCAACCGCTGCGACGAGGCAAACCCCGGCAGCCGACCACCCACAGCCGCAGCGTCCCCGGGGCCGCCGCCCCGGCGTCCTCAACTCCGGTGAAAGACGACGGAGAAAGACGGACCGGCCACACCTGCCGGCCGCCCGCGGTCGAGGGACGCCGCCCCAACCAGACCCCCACCCAAGCCCGCCGGCTCGGCATCCCGCGCTCCTGCAGCCCCCGCGAGCGCCCGGAACCGCAGCAGCCCCGCCGCGGCGCGGCCCGCCAAGCCCATCTGGGCCCCGGACGGGCCTAGGCCACGACCGCCACCACGGATGGCACCGGCGGCCGCCACCACCAGCAGCAACAGCGACGCCGGCCACCGCAGCAGCAAGCCGCCCCTCGCATCCCCAAACGCCTCCAAGCAGACCCACGCCGGGGGAGAGGACTCTGGGGCGCCCGGCCACCTCGCGTCCACCGCGGCTCGTCCCAGCCACCTTTGGCGGCGAGGACCGCCGCCACCGCGGCAGAGCCAGCGGCAGCGGCGGGGGAGGGGAGAGGAAGGGATGGGGGCCGGCAGCGGCGCGCGTTGGTCCCCCGTGCCGCCCAGGAGGACGACGCGAGGGTGCGTGGACGAACAGAAAAAAGAATCCACCTCGTTCACTTATGCTACACTGAATTTGCACGTTTGATGTGTTATCAGTGAAATCAACTGAAAAATATATTTTCTTGCTAATTTGATGTACAAGTTTCAACGGCATAAGTGACATTCAACGGCATCACCTCGTTCACTTTTGATATACAAGTTGAATGTCAGATGCTTGAATATCAAGCTATATTGGCATGTTTAATTACCTCTGCCTTCTATTATTTTTCCAAAAAGTTTGCATTTCAAAAAGCAGGCTTGATCCGTCAGCATCTTCTCTTTTCGAGTGAAATCTTGTATATGTTGGTGCCAGTTCTAATCTATTTGAATAGAAAAGTTCGCTACTTTTTGTTAAAACATGCATCAATGTTAACACACAGACTAGTTGTAGGCTTAGAGTACATGAGTAGACATCATATGTCCATTATTAGCATGGTTATGGTCGGGAGAATCCGGCTGAGGAGAGTCTACCACACAACAGATATACAGATTTGCCACGCATAAATGTGCAGATGCCAAATCAATGTAGACTAGTGAAGAGTACCACCTATGCTAGAACAGTAGAAACTTATAGAAGCACCCGGATGCGGTGGGGCAGCGCGCCACCTTCGTATTACCAATTCCTACATGATAAATATCAATATATCTTGTTTCTCTCGGTTCCAGTTCAACTAGCAATTATTATCAGATATCTACATGAGGTGCCTAGGCTTGAGAGGCACCGGGAGTCACATTGTGCACTACAGGAGAAGCTGAATACGCCGACGGCCGGGTCCCGTCGGCGTAGTCTCTAAATGCCGTCGGCGTAGGCTGGTCCGACGGCTGCCGTCGGCATAGCCGTCGGCGTAGACCATATGGGGCCCACCTAGATGACTAACGGCCGTTTGGCTACGCCGACGGCTTTACCGTCGGCCTAGATTTTTCCAAAAAACAAAATTCAATTTTTTTTAACATTTTTGAATTGTTTAACTTGTTAATCTCACGTGGACATTTTTAATTCTAAGTATACTTGTCTCAAGTTAAATTGCACCTTTAGTCAAACTTCCCAACCGGTCACCCATCCTAATACTACTCCAGCCCCGGCACGCTTAACTTTTTCATTCCTTCCACATGAGCTTCCGACAAAGAAACTAAAACTTGTTGTAAATATTATCATATCAAACCTATTAACCATTACACTATAATGTTAGACATATTTATTTTTTTACATTCCATACAATTATTTGAGTAAACAACAATGAATAAGTAATAATAATCTTGAATTCAAATAAAAATAAAATAAATTTTATTTATTTTGCTTTTTTCATTTAAATTTGAGTAATTCATATCTACAAATCCGTAAATCACAATTCGACAAATAATATATCCAAATCGATCAGAAAAATGAGAGAAATCCAAATATGACATCCCTATCATCTATTTAATAATTTATCATAACTTTTAAATATTAGACCAACTGAAACTATGTCAAGATTCATGAAACACCCCGTTTTTGGCACTCGAAAAATAAAAAAAATGGTTTTTTGGTGCGACGAAAAGGAAACCTTCCTCCTGCAACATTGTTCGCCATCCCATGATATAAACGGGTGCACAATATGGGCACATTATCGCAAACTATATCACAATTCTAGCAATAACATTGGTCATTTGACCTGAAATCCAGAAAACCTCGATTGAGATAGGTAATTTTGTGAAGTTTTTTTGAGACACAATAAATATACCAAGTTTGGTATTTTCATGCAACTATGTCATATAATATGACACCACACGAAAGTTTTGCATTGTTTCGATCGGTTTTGAATTTTTTATGCCCGTTTCAAACTACCGTCAAACTTCCTAAATCGAGGGGCATGATGATTCTTAGCTCGGGGCTGAGTCTCACTAAACTTGCATTATATCTCTGATGGAATAGCATATTGTGAACCTAAAATTGATTTTTGCAAAAAATCATGAGCAATATATCATGTACCTGTAGTTCAAATCTAACTCATTTCCTACCGATTCAACATGAATTTGTCTTTTTTATGAGAGGTGAACGGAAATGTTTAAGATATTCATGTTGGGAAATTGTCCATTCAATATGGTCTAGTATTTTTAAAAAATGTTGTATTATCATTTTGAAACTTTCATTTGGTGGTTGCTTCATAAAAACACCTCGTTTTTTGCATTCGGAAAATGAAAAATGGCTTTTCGGTACGACGAAAAGGAAAACTTCCTCCTGCAACATTGTTCACCATCCCATGATACACATGTGTGAACAATATGGACACATTATGGCAAAATATACCGCGATTCTCGCAATAACATTGGTCATTTGACCTGAAATCCAGAAAACCTCGATTGAGATAGGTAATTTTGTGAAGGTTTTTTTGAGACTCAATGAATATACCAAGTCTGGTATTTTTCCATGCAACTATGTCATATAATATGACACCAAGCGAAAATTTTGCATTGTTTCGATCGTTTTTGAATTTTTTATGCCTGTTTCAAACTATCGCCAAACTTTCTAAATCGAGGGGCATGAAGATTCTTAGCTCGGAACCGAGCCTCACTAAACTTGCATTATATCTCTGATGAAATAGCATATTGTGAACCTAAAAATGATTTTTGCAAAAAATCATGAGCAATATATCATGTACCTGTAGTTCAAATCTAACTCATTTCCTACCGATTCGGCAGGAATTTGTCTTTTTTACGAGAGGTGAACGGAAAGGTTTGAGATATTCAGGTTGGGAAATTGTCCATTCAATATGGTCTAGTATTTTGAAAAAATGTGGTATTATCATTTTGAAACTTTCATTTGGTGGTTGCTTCACAAAAACACCCCGTTTTTTGCACTCGGAAAATGAAAAATGGCTTTTCGGTGCGACGAAAAGGAAAACTTTCTCCTGTAACATTGTTCACCATCCCATGATACACATGTGTGCACAATATAGACACATTATGGCAAACTATACCGCGATTCTCGCAATAACATTGGTCATTTGAACTGAAATCCAGAAAACCTCGATTGAGATAGGTCATTTTGTGAAAGTTTTTTTGAGACTCAATGAATATACCAAGTCTGGTATTTTTCCATGCAACTATGTTATATAATATGACACCACGAGAAGGTTTTGCATTGTTTCGATCGTTTTTTGAATTGTTTATGCTCATTTCAAACTATCGTTAAATTTTCTAAATCGAGGGGCATGAAGATTCTTAGATCGTGGCCGAGCCTCACTAAACTTGCATTAGATCTCTGATAAAATAGCATATTATGAATCTAAAAATGATTTTTGCAAAAAATCATGAGAAACATATCATGTACCTGTAGTTTAAATCTAACTCATTTCCTACCGATTCGGTAGGATTTTGTCTTTTTTACGAGAGGTGAACGGAAAGGTTTGAGATTTCTAGGTTGGGAAATTGTCCATTCAATAAGGTCTAGTATTTTTGAAAAATGTGGTATTTTCATTTTGAAACATTCTTTTGGTGGTTGCTTCACAAAACACCCCTTTTTTGCACTCGAAAAATGAAAAATATGTTATACGAAAGTATTTGTATTTTTTATGTATTTTTTGAATAAAATTTATAATATTTGAGTTTATATAGATAGATCTTATTTTTCTGCAAATTTTGATATATTATATGTATTTTTCTGGATTTAAATGATTTAGTTATGTTTTTTAAGATTAATGTGGAAAAAAGAAAAATAGCTACGCCGACGGCTTTGCCGTCAGCATAGGTCTGAAACCGGCGTAGACTTGACGCCGTTGCTCTGCCGTTAGCCCAATGGACTACGTCGACGGTCCTGTTTACGCCGACGGCGGCCGTCGGCCTATTTATTCTACGCCGATGGTCCTGTTTACGCCGATGGCGGCCGTCGGCCTATTTATTCTACGCCGACGGTAAAACTGGGCAGATGGCCCGTCAAGCTACGCCGACGGCCCCGACATTTTGCCGTCGGCGTATAAAAAGGCCGTCGGCCTATTTGGTTATTCCCGTAGTGATGGCAAGCAATTTGAGTTTTGTGACAAATTCTACCACATCAACCTCTCCCTTCAGCTGACTTGCATGACAATGCCAAGAGGGAAAGAAACCTTCGCAGCCCTGCAGCTGTGCAGAACAAGCACAAGGTTACCATACGTGTTTTCCCATGACTTTGTGAACGGAGACACTCGACCACGCACATCCTAACCTGAGGCTGAGGACACAATTCCGTGATGAAATCAGGATAACCTGCCTTCAGACCACGTTAAACCGCATTTCTCAATGTTCCAAACAACAAGCTAATTTTTATGTGCAATTACATCCCTTGTACGGCGGATTTTGTGGACATGGGTACACGTGATCCCTGATGAACAGTACAAAATACTAAACAAATAAAAAACTGGCATAAATCATGCGTGCAGAGAATGTATGCAGGTATGTGCAAGTCAAGTTTTAAAGTAAAATACGAAAGTATATAACTTGTGAAAAAAAGACAAAGTGTTCAAGGAATATAATGACCTAGATTTTTACCGTGCAGAAAATGCCAAGTTTCATATTCTCTTTTTGTGTGTACGTCACATACTGTTTTCTAATTTTTTTTGCACAAGTCAGTATCAAGGCAATACGTATGCTGTGTTTGATGTATTTCAGTATTTTCTAAGCTAGCATCGGCGCCGGCCTCGCAAATGTGAGGGCACCATCTTAAATTTGTTCATCCTACATCTGTTGTTCCCATTACGAGATAGAGTTATTATGGTTGAATAGACATTGTAAACATTCCGCTATACAAAATACGACTTTCTCAGAAAAACGTTAATTTTTGGTTTGTTTATCAATGGTTATTCATAATGTTGTTTATCTATATAAGCACCGTATTAATGACCATGTGCCATAAGAATAGAGTATCATCTAGGTTTATCTGGTTGAAGTTACAATTAACTCTTATAACAGATTTGTTTAAGGACACTTCTTTCTCTTCACATTGTGCTATCATAATAGGCTGTCATCTCGGTTTGTCCGGTTGAAGTTAATGACACTTCTGAATGGTTGGCCTTATTTTCTACCTCCTCTAACTATACGCTTGATGTTCTCCAACTGGGCCTCTCAATCTCCTCTGGTTTCACCTTTGCGAGTCGAACTAATTTTCGAAAAGGCGCAGAGGAGCTCTGATGCGTGGACCATTAGTAAATCTGTCCTCTTCTCCTTATTAGAAGACGATTACACATTGGGTAATCCGCCTATACCTTGTCCTAGAGAACCCCGAAAATTGGGGGCAGGGGTTGATCCAATCGAATGGAGTGAAAGAAATTCAGTAGTTGGAAGAGGGAGGATCATCCCTAGCGGTACACAAAGAGAGAACGTGATGATGACATCATCTAAGTTTGTACTGCTCCTTGTGGAGTAGATCCCGCATCTAACCAACTCTTTTTCTGACTAGGGTACGGGAGTATTTTTGTTGTTTTCCACTTATAAGAATAACATCCATTATATTGATGGTTTGATGTTTTTTTTCTTCTGACATTCTAATTTTTTTCTTTCTTCAATCATATTTTGTTTCCAATATATAATAACCACATGAGAGAGCTTCTAAATAATGGTATTCTCCTACCTATCCTGGAATGGAGTCGTAGTCTGCGCCATAGTGCTAGTGGTTCTCACATGTAGTTTTAGTCTTCCTTCCTCACCAGTAAGGCGACAGATAGCGGTTTGAAGTCTGTCGGACCTGAATTTTGACTCATATCAAAATGTGTTCAATGATCTTATGGTCCAATATGTTTAGAATGAAAACACGTGGCTCTATAAAACCATGAGGTTAGTACACCGATTGGGATGTTTGGCCTCATGTCATCGCCAGAGACAAAATGCATATATACGGAGAATCTGATAAGTTGATATTGATGGACTTTGATGGAGCATGAATTTATTAAACATCTTAGTTGTTCAATAACGTCCATTATATTGATGGTTGGATGTAATGTCTTTCTTCCGACATTTTAATATATCTTCTTCCTAGAACCATATTTTCTTTCCAGTATATAATAAATAGATGAGAGAGTGATGTCTACGTACTTATATTCTTGTAGACAGTTGTTGGTCCTCCAAGTGCAGAGGTTTGTAGAACAGCAGCAAGTTTCCCTTAAGTGTATTACCCAAGGTTTATCGAACTCAGGGAGGAAGTGGTCAAAGTTATCCCTCTCAAGCAACCCTGCAATAAAGATACAGGAAGTCTCTTGTGTCCCCAATACACTTGTCAGGTGTATAGGTGCACTAGTTCAGCGAAGAGATAGTGAAATACAAGTGGTATGGATGATTATAAGTGGTAACAGTGCCAGAAAAGAGCTTCTGACGGGGAGGAAAATACTAAAGACAAAAAGATGGAAGCAAGCAAACATGCAACAGATCTAGTTTGTAAACGGTGTTTCAATGCTTAAACAAGGCCTAGGGATCATACTTTCACTAGTGAACACTCTCTTATATAAATATATTCTCTTCATGATACTACTCTTAACTACTCTCTGATTGGACACTCTAATCCATGGTACGGCTATAACAGCACACCTCAAAGTCCGCCTTTCCCAATCTAGATAACCCCACACTGTCACCTTGAGCGCTAGACGGTTCCAACAAACACCACAATTTCATAAAGACATCCAAATCCAAATATACTCATGATAAATATTTGTATTCTCTAGCCTCAGTGCCACCACGGCGTGCACGCTGTCACTTTCACACACTTGGGGAGAGGAGAGATCTATTGAAGCACTTGAGTATTTATGTAGACTCTAGCCTAAGTGCCACCACGGTATGCATGCTGTCACTTTCATACACGTGGGGAGAGCAGAGATCTATTAAATCACTTGAGTAACAGAGTAGATCTACTTGATTACAAAGATGATGATCAAAATATGATCACGCAAAGAGAGAGAGAGAGATGAACACATAGCTACCGGTAGAGCCCTTAGCCTCGAGGAAGAACTACTCCCTCCTCATCATGGCAATCAGCAACGGCGATGGAGATGGTGGTGGAGATCGATGGAGATGGCTCCGGGGGCACTTCCCCGTCCCGGCAGGGTGCCAGAACAAAGACTTTTGTCCCCCAAATCTCCCCTTCGGTGGAGGCGGCGCTGCGGACCTTTTCGTTGATATATGATTGACGATCTAGGGTTTTCTCCCTAGGGGCTTCTTATAGGAGAAGGAGGCAAGGTCGATGGAGGCCCAGGGGGCCCATACCCCCTGGTGGTGCCACCAGGACTGGGCCGCGCCTAGGGGGGTGCGGCCACCCTGGTGTCCTCCTCCATCTCTGCTTCGTGGTTCCGTGCCGTGTCGGGTAAAATATTGAATTTAGATTTTGTCCCATCCAATTCCGAGAATATTCACTTTTTAGCTTTTCTGAAACCAAAAACAGCAGATAACATGCAACTGGCACTGTGACATCTTGTGAATAGGTTAGTTAAAGAAAGTGTATAAACATATCTCAAAGTGTAGACAAAACATAAGACAAATTATATAAAACAAGCATGGAGCATCAAAAATTATAGATACGTTTACAATGTATCAAGCATCCCCAAACTTAACTCCTGCTCGTCCTCGAGTAGATAAGTGATAAAAAGAATATTTTTTAGGTGACATGCACCATCAAAATCAAGATCAAACCATTTGCAAGCATTGAAAGCTAGGATCAAATTACTCTAAACATGAGCATGAAAGATGAAGTTCTAACAATAAGACAAAGCAACTATGCTGCAACATGAAAGGATACAAACAAAGATAATGAATAACAATGCATTGAAAGACGTTTGTTTGTTTCACATATAGAAAACATAACATAGTGGTATTCATCTTGTCCCTCATGGAGTAGCAATAAATGCATAGGACACCTTCAAAGTTCATAAGAGTGACTAGATACAAATAGTTCAAGAACAAGCAATATCAACAATATGAATCAATCAATAAGTGGGGACAATGCACAAAGAACTAAGAATGGAAACTATGCTCACTTAGTTGGTGCCTAAGGATAGAAGGTGGAGACTCAATATAATAGAAGAAGAAAGCCCTTCAAAGGGAAGCAGGGATTTCAAGTCTCATAAAGAGCTTCCAAAAATTATGGTACTTGTTAGCTTTCAGCTCTCATTGCCCCTATCATAAGCATCTTGAAGTGATTAAGGTTAAAGTGAACAAACTATGGAGTATATACTTGACAAAGTATAAGTTGGCAATCTCATGTCCCTTAAATACGAGGGCCGCTCCTCATGCAACTCAACTTTAGTCACCTGTAAGTTCTTGTCATAGTAAGTACATGTGCATCACAAAGAACCGCCAACGGGGTACCCCTTGCACATGATACAGGAGCTATCCCATAATCAAAATGACAAGGCAAGCAGACAATGAGCATCTCAACAATCTTCTTATTTACCATGGGAAAATTTTGCTTTTTTCTCTCTTTTATGTTTTCAATATGTCTCTTTTTTTTATAAGAAGAAAGCTTCATAGATTTCTCACTATGGTGATGTTGCAAGTTTCCACCATGATTAGGCATGGCTTAGGCTAGCGGCCCAGGCGTTTCTCTAACACACATACATAACTCCATGGACTTACAAGCTCCACTTTCATTTCACACTGACGACATCCACAAACAAAAGATCATGATATCAACTGGGTACAATGTATAGGTGCAATATTGAAATCGTTTCCCATGAAAGCATGGTTCTGCTAATGACCAACATATAAGTGCAAGCATATACAACATAGATGATACAATGGTTCAAGTTTATTTAGGAGCAAGAAAAATAAAGTGTGTCATGAAGTTTGTGAGAGCTTTAATCACTAACTTTCACATAACAAGTTTAATTTGGAAGATATATAAAACAAGAATATACTTGGAATGGTGTAACACACCATGCATAGGAATTTATAGTGGACACTTTGGAATAACTTGGTTTCTTGGGAGTTGGATGCATGAGTAGAGCTTACTCATACAAGTGGAGGCTAGCAAAAGACTAGGAGCGACCAACTAAGAGAGCAATAATGCCATAATCATGCAAAGCGACAAAACATTACTAATCAAAGCATAAAGTGGTACCACACGTCAAAAACAAAATGATCATAGAGGCTAAGGTGACTTGTTCATAGTCATAACATGGTGTGAGCATGTACCAAGTCAACCCAAACAAAGCATCAAAGGAGAATACCACAATGCTATGCTTTTGTATGCTAAAACAACACATGATTCTTTCAAGGCACATTAAGGAATCATAATATTTTGGAACAAGTCATGCTACAGCAATAATCACTAAGCATATGGTCAAAACAAAATCTAGCATGACATGATAAAGTCTAAGCCACAGTCAAAACAAGCTCTCTTTTGTACCGCTATAAGCATGAAATTTTCTACTTTTTTCCAACACCAATCGACTTATTTGAAACAACTCACAAAGATAATTATCAATAAAGACCAGTGAGAAAGTCTCACAAATCGACAAAGAAGAACTAAAAAGTTCTAAGATGAAAGCACAATAAAACTAAGGCTAAACACAATGCTAGCAAAAGTGAACACTCACAGAACGTGAAAACTAGAGTGTTCTAGACAATGAAAACAGAGTGTGTCTCTTTGCAAAATAAGTGTGCTGTGATCAACCAACTTATTGCAGCAAGAAAACCAAAAGAAAACTAGAAACAAAAACTAAGACTCTCCAAGAACAACACAACAGTGCATGAAGCAATAAAAATAAAGTGTCTAGAAAGAGACCTGAGATTTTTATTGATGAAGAAGGGGATGCCTTGGGCATCCCCAAGCTTTGACGCTTGTACCTCTTGAATCTTTCTTGGGGTGAAACGGGGTGGCATACCCAAGCTTGAGCTTTTGTCCATTCTTCATCTCATCACATCATCCTTTCCCTACACTTGAAAATTTCCTTCATACAAAACTTCACACAATTCTTCATTAGCAACATTAGTGCATTCAAAAGTAATAGACCTTTGGGTTTAGTTTCGAAATAGAAAAACTTTAATTAAAGACACAAGATACTGTTCCATAGGTTTTTAAATTTTCTCTTCAAACACTTAATGTCCTAACTCAAGATAAATACTATAAAGCTCTCTAATTTTGTTGTTGTTTTCCATTAAGCCTAACTAGTGAAAACAAGAAACAAAATAACAAAATTGTGGAATCTAAAGGAAATAACTTCGAGCACTCACACACCAGGATGTGAGTACCTTTTACCTTACCTTCCCGGCAACGGCGCCAGAAAAGAGCTTGATGTCTACGTACTTGTATTCTTGTAGACAGTTGTTGGGCCTCCAAGTGCAGAGGTTTGTAGAACAGCATCAAGTTTCTCTTAAGTGAATAACCCAACATTTATCGAACTCAAGGAGGAAGTGGTCAAAGGTATCCCTCTCAAGCAACCCTGCAATCAAGATACACGAAGTCTCTTGTGTCCCCAATACACTTGTTAGGTGTATAGGTGCACTAGTTCGGCGAAGAGATAGTGAAATACAAGTGGTATGGATGATTATAAGTGGTAAAGGTGCCAGAAAAGAGATTCTGACGGGAAGGACAAGACTAAAGGCAAAAAGATGGAAGCAAGCAAACATGCAACAGATCTAGTTTGTAAACGGTGTTTCAATGCTTAGAAACAAGGCCTAGGGATCATACTTTCACTAGTGAACACTCTCTCATATAAATATATTCTCTTCATGATACTACTCTTAACTACTCTCTGGTTGGACACTCTAATCCATGGTAGGGCTATAACAGCACACCTCAAAGTCCGCCTTTCCTAATCTAGATAACCCCACACTGTCACCTTGAGCGATAGACGGTTCCAACAAACACCACAATTTCATAAAGACATCCAACTCCAAATATACTCATGATAAATATTTGTATTCTCTAGCCTAAGTGCCACTACGGCATGCACGCTGTCACTTTCACACACGTGGAGAGAGGAGAGATCTGTTGAAGCACTTGAGTATTTATGTAGACTCTAGCCTAAGTGCCACCACGGTATGCACGCTGTCACTTTCATACACGTGGTGAGAGCAGAGATCTATTAAAGCACTTGACTAACAGAGTAGATCTACTTGATTACAAAGATCATGATCACAATATGATCACACATAGAGAGAGAGAGAGAGAGAGAGAGAGAGAGATGAACACATAGCTACCGGTAGAGCCCTTAGCCTCGAGGAAGAACTACTCCCTCCTCATCATAGGAATCAGCAACGACGATGGAGATGGTGGTGGAGATCGATGGAGATGGCTTCGGGGGCACTTCCCTGTCCCGGCAGGGTGCCGGAACAGAGACTTCTGTCCCCTGAATCCCCCCTTCGATGGCGGCGGTGTTGCGGACCTTTTCGTGGATGTATGATTGACGATCTAGGTTTTTCTCCCCGGGGGCTTCTTATAGGCGAAGGAGGAAAGGTTGGTGGAGGCCCCCTGGTGGAGCCACCAGGGCTGGCCCGCGCCTAGGGGGTGCGGCCACCCTGGTGTCCTCCTCCATCTCTGCTTCGTGGTTCCGTGTCGTGTCGGGTAAAATAATGACTTTAGCTTTTGTCCCGTCCAATTCCGAGAATATTCATTTTTTAGCTTTTCTGAAACCAAAAACAGCAGATAACAGGCAACTAGCACTATGGCATCTTGTTAATAGATTAGTTCTAGAAAGTGTATAAAATACCTCAAAGTGTAGACAAAACATAAGACAAATGATATAAAACAAGCATGGAGCATAAAAAATTATAGATATGTTTACGACGTATCAGAGAGCTTCTAAATAATGGTCTTGTTGATATCTTGGTGTAGAGTTGTAGTCTACACCATAGTGCTAGTGGTTCTCACATGTAGTTTCAGTCTTCTTCCTCACCAGTAAGGCGTCCAACATCGCTTTGGAAGTCTGTCGTACTTTAAGTGTGACTCATACCAAAGTATGTTCAAAGATCTTATGGTCCCATGTTTTTTCAATTCAAATCCCATGGGTCTATAAAATTGTGAGGTTGGTGTACGTTTTGGCATGTTTGGCCTCATCTGATCGCTAGAGACACAAGCGGAAGTCTAGATGCATAAAGAGAATCTTCGAAGTTGATATTGAGGGACTTTGATGGAGCTTGAATTTATTGAACATCTAAGTTATTTGTGTTCATTCCACTTGTATCGGTCTGTTGTTCATAAATGAACAATAAGAAAATTGTTCAAAATAAGAATGGATTAACAAATATTTGAGGAAACGGTTGCTTTACCTTGTGTTATGGTTTGTAGCCTCTATCTCACCCGACTATGTTGAAATATTTTGTTCATCTAGACAAAATAATTATCTCTCAACTAAGAACTAACTTATGATTAGTCGATTTTACAAATGTGCTAATGCAAATATAAAGAAAATCACTATGTTATAGTAAGTTGCCAAACTAGCGGGAAAAATGTAGTACTTGTTCCTAGATTAAAAAATGAATCTTACAACAGTCTCAATTTTGATCTATCGTTAACCGAGACCTTCCTAGATTAAAAAAATGAACCTTACAACGATCTCAATTTTGATTAATGGTTGTACATGACAACCGAGAGCAGCGATATTCTTGTTATGATGAGAGTTGTCCAAACCCGAACATTTTAGCCCATCATTTATGTACTATGCCACCCAGCGTAAATTATCCTTGGACATATATGTATGAGCCACTAGTAATTTTGTTGAGTGCTTACCTAATCTATAGTTCTAAAAATTATTGTAAATCACGTGGAAATGTGATACTTCCTCCGATCTATATTTAGTGTCGCTGAATTGAGTGTATCTTAACATGTTTAACATGTTTTAGTGATAGATATATACGATTCAACAATAATTAATTTCGATCGGATGGAGTATAAATTTTGAAGTTCAACACTTTAATCCACGTGATCGAGTGTATTCTACTACTCTTTTGCTAAGGTTTTTTATTTTGCATGCATATGCATTGCACATAGACAATGGGTGCAACCGTACAAACCTGGTCGTGCATGCAGATAATATTTGAGTAATTTGGCAAAACCAATTGTGTACTGGTACGTACATAGGCATGTCAAGTACATCATATATTACGTACAACTTTGGATTTTCTTTGTGCTTCCGTGCTCCACAAGGACTCTGCTTGAAGATCCGTAAAAAAAGATTACATCAAAATTTGGTGCTTGATTTTTAAACAAATTGGACTATATGTTGGCTGTACGTGAATAGTTTAAATTTTGGATTTCCTCCAAGCTTCCATACTCCACACGGACACTATGGGTGCAGATCCCATAAAAAAGGATTACGTGCGGTACATGGTCGTGGAAGAATAATTAAATCCTAGCCTAAAGTTAAAGATCCAACTATCAATATAATTTTGGTGATGCGGATCAAGCTAGTTTCTCCAAAAAACACCTTATATGGCTTTTAGTATATAGTAATAGATTGACATTGTATATTTTTAGTTGCTTTGAAATTTATGTGTATGTGTACCTATGTCCACCATTGGTATTTCCGCCATCTAGTTTAGCTATCAAACATGAAAAATAAAACATTCCTGATTTTATTCTCTTTCTACTGAAATCTTTTGTGGTAGCAAACCTGGCACCTCTCAGCAACTCAGTACAATAATGTACAGGAGATTAGTTGTAGGATTAAGTACAATCTCAGGCTAGTAATACAACCATCATGATGAGAGCCCATGACGGGAAAATATACGGTCTTTCCACGCATAAATATGAAGGTAGTAACTCAAAGCTTGCTAGAGAATGGTACCGTACATGTGCTAAAACAGTAGAAGTTTGCCCTGCGAGGCACTTTCATGCATGTGACCAATTCCTAACCAATAAATACTGGTCTCTCCCGAGCCTCCCAGTTCCAATACATAAACGAGATGAGATCGTTCATATATCTAGGAATTTGAGATCATGTGTGGTATCTACTACATGTGTTGCGTAGGCTTGAAAGGCACCGGGAATTACTTCTCTTCATCCCCACAATTACGAGGACATGGCAATTGGCTAGGACCGAAGAAACCTTCGTGGTATTGGACTTCTCGGAAACGAGTACAGGCTCCTACCGCTCCTGTGTGTTGCTCTCTCTGTTGTTGCAGGATCGGTGATCTGGGCAAGCTCGAACACATGAACAAGAATGAATGGGAGAGAGACAGACTCGGTGATTTTTGCCTGCACAACAACCGTGACTTTTATGTTTCTCATGACAATAGGATAACCTGCCTTTTGAGACCACTTTAAACCGCCTTTGGGGTATTCCAAACTCCCACATGGCTAGTAGACGAGCTTAACTCTGACAACAATGCTTAGTGTTGGACTGATGGTTTAGCTCCTATGTCTTGCTCTCTCTGTGGATCAAGTCACTAATGCAATACATGAAATACTTTGTATACACCACAGAATATAGTTAATCACAAATTATAGAGAAGTGCATGCGTTTCCTTTCCTTTTTAAGTACTAGCATGAATAGATGATTTTTAGGGAGAATTTAACTAATATGCCATAGTAAAACCATAAATGCCTTGGTAAAATCCTGACATACGGAAAATATTAGATGCATGAACAGTAAAACTTGCACGAATAAGTATCAAGGCAATATGTATGTGTGTGATTTATTTCAATATTTTCTCAATTGAAATAGTATTTTTTTTAGTTTCTTTGAAATTTATGTGCATGTGTACCGTACCTATGCCCACCGTTGGTGTATTTCCGTCGTCTAGTTTACTTATCAAACCTGAAAAATAAAGGGTTCCTGATTTTCTTTTTAATTTTTGTGAAATCTTTTGTGGTAGCAACTCTGTTTGATAATGTACAGAAGATTGGTTATAGGATTAAGTACAATGTCAGGCTAGTACAACCATTTGATGAGAGCCTATGACAGGAAAAATGTATGGTCTTTCCACACCTAAATGTGAAGGTAGCAACTCAAAACTATCTAGAGAAGGGAACCACATTTGCTAAAACATTAGAATCTTACACAAGCCCTGCGAGGCCGAGGCGGTTTCATGTGACCAATTCCCAACCAATAAATAACCGTCTCTCTCAAGCCTCAGAGTTCCAATACATCTACCCGCAAAAAATAAAAAAAATAGAGTTCCAATACATCAACGATGAGATCGTCCATACATCTAGGAATTTGAAATCGTGTGTTGTGACTAAATGTGTTGTGTAGGCATGAAAGACACCGGGAATTACTTTATAGCCATGACAAGCACTCGTACGACCAATTTTATCTCTTCATCCCCACCCTCGTGAGGACCTAGCAATTGGTTCGGACGGAGGAAACCTTTGTGCTATTGGAACCATGGGAAACTAGTACAGGCTCCTACCGCTGAGTCACTTCCGGACGAACACGCGCCCCTGCGTGTTGATCTCTCACTGAAAAAGCTCAAACATAGAAACATCGGCTTTTCTATTTCTCTCTTTATTTATGCATGGACTCTAAATATCCATGCATTTTGCTAACCGAAACGGCAACCACACCCGAGATTACCCGACATGCCATCCAATGGTGCTCGATCGTGTGTTAGCCACTACAAACATCATACCATCCCCCCGATACCTGGTCGCAGCATCCATCTAGGCTACTGACAAGACGGAGCAAAATCTAATGGAATCGGAATGTGAAGATACACATACTGCCCAAGTTTATTCTGAAACTACTCCTATGCAAAGCAACATGGTTTTCCTCATCAAATCACCCCGTAAACCTGTTGCATCTAGATCACCTAGATCTCTCCGACCATCTGCCGTAACTCAACGAACTTAGCATGCCCAAGAGACTTGGTGAGAATATCAGCTAATTGTTCATCCGTACGAATATGGTCGACATACACCTTTCCCTACTCGGTGCACTCTCTGAGGAAGTGGAACTGAGTGTCAATGTGTTAGCTCCTGTCATGAGACACAGTATTGTTGGAAAGTGTGTTCTCCATTTTGTCATCAACGAACAGCTTCAGCTTCCTCACCTTCCTCTGCTCTTCAGCTTCAGCTTCAGCCAAATCAAGCTTATGCTGGGATATTTGGAGCCTCCAATTAAAGACCACTGCTAAAAGGCTGCAGACCTGGAGCAAGGGATTATTTTCTAGCAACAAACAACTGTTTCTCATGGCCCTTGACGTTATTTTTTAGCTTGATGTAGCTCAGGAATCGTGCAGCCTATCCGTGGCGGAGAAAAATCTTCGTGCTTCTCAAAAGCGTCAGGTTATGGGTTTGGCTGTTCTGGAGCATTCAAGGAAACGGCAAGCTTCGAGGATCTATTATCTTCGGAAGGGTGACGTCAATACCAATTTTTTCATCTCCGGTTCAACTCTCGCAGGCGCAAGAACGCTATTCATAGGCTGAAATGTTATGGTGGATGGGCAACGGCGCACGCTCATGATCATTTCTCTACCGTTCTTAGTCAACTTGCGCCCCGCAATATTGACTTCAACTGGGAGGCCATTGACCCGGTCACTAAGGACTTGGATGATTTAAGCATGCCTTTCTCGGAAGAGGAGATCATTTTGGCTATTAATGACATGACCCCTTGACAAGGCCGTAGGACCGGATGGTTTCACTGGAGCCTTCTTCCGCTCATACTAGGATATTGTGAAGGATGACCTTATGATTGTCATTAACGGTTTCTCCGAGCTGTCCATCAAGAACTTTCATATAAACAACTTAGCTAACATCACCTTGATCCCAAAGAAGGAGGGAGCGGACCGCATCTCTGACTTCATGCCTTTTAGTCTAATCCATGTGATCCCTAAAATTATTGGTAAGGCAATGGCTACGCGCCTTCGTCCCAAGATGGATGACATCATTTCCACCAGTTAGAGCGCATTCATTAAATCTCGGAGCATTCACGAAAACTTCAAGTATGTCAAAAACGTTGCATGACGCCTACACAAGAATTATACTCCGGCCTTGCTAATCAAGCTGGACATTGCTAAGGATTTCAATTCGGTTTGCTAGGACTACACCGTCGACCTCATGCAGTGCAAGGGTTTCCCTCCATGATGGAGGGCTTGGGCCGCCCTGTTTTTCTCAACATCTACTTCAAGAGTACTACTCAATGGGCATCCAGGCAAAGACATTGCGCATGAGCGTGGCCTTAGGCAGGGCGACCCCCTCTCGCCACTTTTATTCGATCTCACAATTGATACTCTACAGAAGATCTTGTAGCTAGCTACCAAGGAAATGGTCCCTATTCGTTGGGAGGAAATTGATCTTATTTCCATTCTTCAGGATTTCCTGGCAACCATGATGCAGTTTCCAATTAAGTATCTTGGCTTACCTCTGGCTCTTGGTAGACTGCATCGGATCGATCTTCAACTTTACATTGATGAGGCTATTTCCAGGCTGAACCCTTGGAAGGCAAGATCTCTAAATGTTACGGGTTGTGCGGCTTTGGTCAAATCGGTGCTCACGGCTATGCCGATATTTCTTCTCACAGCTATTAAGGCTAATAAGGAAAATATAAAAACCCTGGATAAGATCCGAAGGGGGATGCTATGGACCTGCAAGGCCGCGGTTAGTGGTGGAAAATGCAAAGTGTCCTAGACAAAGGTGTGCTCGACAAAGGTGAGTCGGCCAAAGAAGCTTGGAGGGCTAGGTATCGTCGATCTGGAGAAATTTGCAAGGGCTCTCACACTTAGATGGTTGTGGATGGAGTGTATGGCTCCGGAAAAATACTGGGTTGGCATGCAAACGCCTAATGACGACATTGATAGACAGCTCTTTAACGCTGCAACAAAAGTGAGCATTGGAGATGGGAAGAAAGCTTCTTTCTGGTATTCCTCATGGATGAATGGAAACTCCCCAAGGTTTTTGGCGCCCCTAATTTTTGCTGCTTCAAAAAGGAAGAAAAGGTTAGTGCACGAGCTCTGGGAGCTGATATTTCTGTTCAGAACTTCACCGCCCAGCATCTAGCCGAACACATCACCCTCTGGGAGATTTTATAGAATACTGAGATCACTTATGGAATTGAGAACTCAATCATTTGGACCCTAACGGCCTCTGGAACATATAGTTCAGCCTCTTCTTACAAAGCTCGGTTCCTGGGTTCCATTCCTTGCTCTTTTGACAAGCTCGTTTGGAAGGTTTGGGCGCCACCCGAGTATCGCTTCTTTTCATGGTTGGCAATGTAGAATAAGCTATGGACCTCGAACCGCCTGGCAAAAAGGGGGTGGACTCACCAGCCAGTGATGTCTACGCACGCTTCTATTCTTGTAGATAGTGTTGGGCCTCCAAGTGTAGAGGTTTGTAGAGCAGCAGCAAGTTTCCCTTAAGTGGATCACCCAAGGTTTATCAAACTCAGGGGGAAAATGGTCAAAGGTATCCCTCTCAAACAACTCTGCAATCAAGATACAAGAAGTCTCTTGTGTCCCCAACACACCCAATACACTTGTCAGGTGTATAGGTGCACTAGTTCGGTGAAGAGACAGTAAAATACAAGTAGTATGGATGATTATAAATGGTAATTGCAATCTAAAATAAAGATGGCAGCAAGCAAACATGTAACAGATCTAGTTGTAAATGGTGTTTCAATGCTGTTGGAGATATGCCCAAGAGGCAATAATAAAGTGGTTATTATCATATCTTCACACTTATGATAAATGTTTACATACCATGCTATAATTGTATTAACAGGAAACATTAATACTTGTGTGATTTGTAAACATAAAAGAGTCCCTAGTAAAGCCTCTTGTTAAACTAGCTTGTTGGTTAATATATGATCATGGTTTCCTGATCATGAACATAGAGATGTTATTAACAACAGGATCATATCATTAGGAGAATGATGTGATGGACATACTCCTATAGATAAGCCTAGCATAAAGATCAAGTCATTTCAATAGTTCAATTGCTATATGCTTTCTGATACATAGTAACCTAATTCCTTCGACCATGAGATCATGCATATCACCTTTTCCGGATGGATGCTTTGATGTCATCAAACACCACACCGTAACAGGGTAGCTATAAAGGTGGCATTGAGTGTTCAGAAAGTATTGGTTGAAACACATGGATCAAGAGTGGGATTTGTTCATCCATATGACGGATAGATATACTCTGGGCCCTCTCGGTGAAATGTCATCCAATTAGCTTGCAAGCATGTGACTGGCTCACAAGGGATCACATATCACGGGAACGAGAAAAGAGTACTTATCAGTAACGAGGTTGAACTAGGTATGCAGAGATACCGACGATCATAACCTCGGATAAGTAAACTATCGTGAGACAAAGGGAAATTGGTATCGTATGTAAGTGGTTCATTCGATCGCAAAGTAATCGTAGAAATATGTGGGAGCCATATGAATTTCCAGATTCCTCTATTGGTTATTGTTCGGAGAAGTGTCTCGATCATGTCCGCATAATTCACGAACCGTAGGGAGACACACTTAAGGATTCGACGTTGTTTGAGTAGTTATGGTATTATGAGAAAGAGACCGAATGTTGTTCGGAGTCTCGGATGGGATCCGGGATATCACGAGGTGATCCGGAATGGTCCGGAGAATAAGATTCATATAAGGAAAGTCCCGTTTCGGAGTTCGGGAATGATTCCGGTGTTTTCATCGGGAATGTTCTAGAAGGTTCCGGATTGTCCGGCACTCCGGGGGGGGAGGGTACATGAATATGTCATTACATATTGAATGATTGCATCATGTATTAAGTGTTCTTGCTGTTCCAAATAAAGGATTAAAATGAATCCTAAAACAGAAAAGTCAAATGGCTAGTTTAAAAGTCAAACGGCTAAAACAGGAAACTGTGGGAAACAAGCAAGAGGTGGTTGGAACCGACTTGGGGAAGGAGTCCCTCCAAGCCGGCGCGCCAACCAAGGCCGACTTGGGGAGGGACTCCCCTCCCCTTGGCCGCCCCTCCCACATATAAAAGGAGGGGCAGGGCCTCCTCCTCTAGACACACAAGTTCCTATCCTCTAATCTCCGGTTTAGAGCCGTTTTGGTTTAGAGCTTCTAATTGCCCTAGCCTTCGGTTTAGAGCCTTCTAATTGGTGTGTCTAATCCCTAGACCACTAATAGTTCTCTCTCATACTCCACCATACTCGCTCCGGCTTAAGGCGAAGCCCTGCGGGATCTCCCCTCTACTTTCGGTACCACGCCGTTGTGCTGCCGGAATCGCGAGGAGAGTGCTACAACCTCCGCTGCCTGCTGGAACAAGGGAGAGGAAGGTCTTCGTCGAGTACCGAACGTGTGACCGACTGCGGAAGCGCTGCCAGAACGCAGCGCCGGAAGGATCGTCTACGCGATCTTGAGATCGGAAAGAGTACGACTCACCCACGAGAATCTGCTCTCGTTAACCGCTTTGGAATCTTCGAGGGTAAGTTATTCCATCGACTCGTTGCTACAATCTAGTAGATAGATCTTGGCTTGTTTGTTTGTATGCGATAGAAAATTTTTGTTTTCCATGCTACGAACCCCTACAGTGGTATCAGAGCCGTGTCTATATGTAGATCTGTTGCACGAGTAGAACACAATGGTCATTGTGGGCGTTGATGCTTTTATTGTCGATTGCTTCTTGTGTACTTTGCATCTTGCGGTATGTTGGGATGAAGCGGCCCGGGCTAACCTTACATGACATCGTTCATGAGACTTGCTCCACGCTTGACATGCAACTTGTATTGCATAAGTGGCTTTGCGGGTGCCTGTTTCTCCTAGCATAGTTAAGATCCAATTTACAACGGGTGATTAACAATACTAGTATCAATGTTGTGGTTCTTGTTCGTAAGTTAGAACGACACTTATTAACAGCCTCAAACCACGTAAAACATGCAAAGAAAGTAGAGGCGTCTAACTTTGTTTTGCAGGGGTGTGCAGTAATATGATATGGCCATGATTGTGATTATATATGATGTATGCAATGTTCCTTATTGTAAGTCGGCAACCGGCAGGAGCCATACGGTTGTCTTTAATTTCTGTTAAGACCCGCGTGTCTATTCAAAGTAGTTGTAATAGTTGAAGCCGGTGGACGACAACCATGGAGAGGCGTCATTGACCTTGATGCAATGCCGGTGATGATGGAGATCATGTTCGTGCTGGAAGATGGAGATCGGAAGCACAAAGAAGAAAGGCCATATCATATCACAAATTATGAATTGCATGTGATGTTAATCCTTTATGCATCTTGTATTGCTTAGTAGACGACGGTAGCATTATAAGATGATCCCTCATGCACATGAATTTCAAGTCACAAAGTGTTCACCCTTAGTTAGCACCGTTGCTAAAGCTTGTTGTTTCGAAGCACCACGTGATGATCGGGTGTGTTAGATTCTACAAGTGTATACAACGTGAGCAAGCCAGATTTGCTCATGCGGAAACTAAGGTTTGATCTTGACGAGCCTAGCATGTACAGACATGGCCTCAGGAACACGGATTACCGAAAGGTAGAGCATGAGTCATATAGTAGATATGATGAACATGTTGATTGTTCGCCATTGAAGGTATATCAACTCTCGTGATGATCGGTTTTGATGTGGTGGATTTGGTTCGTGTGATCACTAAAACAATGTGAGGGATATTGTTTTGAGTGGGAGTTCACCTAGATTAATTTAATTATTAATTAGAACTCAATTTATCATAAACTAAATCAAAGTGAATTTGCATAGTTGTTGTAGTCATTGGCATCCGTTTACCACCTTGCGCTTAGTTATAATTGAGATGATAGAACTATAGAATTCTGGTTAGTTACTTTACGAACTGGTATCGTATTGTTTTGAAGTGTTAATCTAAAGTTTAAAAGTCCTATTGCAAACTTTCAGTAAGTTCCGGTTACTCCATGAAGTTTAATAATTAGTATTAAATCAAGAGTAACAATTCCAAGTGTTAGTATATAAGTATCATGTTTGTCTCCATGATTCTTGATATTCAAAGGATTCTCTTAATATCAAGGTTATCTAGGATCTGAAAGAGTTGTTTCAGAAACCATGATGTGTGGAAGATATTGTGATATCTGAAACAAAGTTTTGGTTGCAACATGATAGAGTATAATATGGCAAAAGTCATGTTCTCATATTTGATGAGAATTTGCAAAAGGTTGGAGACACTAGTTGTCCTAATCCTCCAAAAGGTTTTGGAGAGCAACATTATACTTGTGATTCACCGTTACAAGCTAAAAGTAGCTTGATCATGGATAAATCCATAATGAGGGTGAATATTTGATGTAGGTAAAATGTTTACTACACCAAGAAGATTACTAAATAAAGGAATTTGAAAGAACACCAAACATTTGATGATGGTGATCTACTTCAAAGTGCAAGTCCAAAGACATTGGTATTTAACTATACATGTTTGGACTATGTGTCATATGTATGACTCCACTATTGATATTGATAGATTCTTTCAAACAGAAAAGGAAATACTGAAAGAGAATCTCATAAATATATGGCAGAAAAGAAAAGACTAGAATTGTTCAGTTTAAGTATATAGATGATATACATGTTATGGATATATTCTTTGCTTATTAAACAATGTGGTTCTTAAGTATTTGATACTGAATTTGTTGGTGTGAATCGTCATACGAAACAACACAATTCATGAACTACAATGGCCTAAGTAACTAGCAAAAGAATATGTGATGATGTTCATCGAGAACAAATAAAGGGTTATTGTGTTGCTCGTTAAAACATCAAAGCTTGCTTTCAAGATTTGTTTTATCAAGTAGAGAACAAAAGGGTTGTTCAAAATAATTGCCGTAATCCATAAAAGATGGATGATTCACAAATCTCGTTGGAGAAATCACATCCATAAAACTAGTGCTAAAAATGTCGAAAGACAAATTGATTGAAAGATCACTTAGGAAGTGACATCGCAGTTTAAATTACATTGGAAAGAAAACATGAAGAAACTCCATATGGATGGAATTTTGGAGTCTGTTTGATTTTGATCAAATGACGCTTGTGAAACTTTCCTAGAGATAATTAAAACTTCGTTCATAGGCCAAAAGGGAACGAATGACTAGCTTATTGGAACTTGTACATATTGTTGTATGAAATTCATTATGTGTAGTCAAGAGCGATGGATTTCAACTTCATATGCTTTCTCCAAAATTTGAGTGAATATATGAATATTTACTTAATAAGGATGAAGTATGAAACATTTGAAAACTTCGAAGACTTTCAAGATGAAGTGCAAAATCATTGTAACAAGAATATAAATAGTTTATGATAAGATCATAAAGGAAGATATTTGAGTTACAAGTTTAGCATAATACCTAAGATTTAAGGAATCGTTCCGTGGATTTGCATTTTCCCAAAACACCATAAGAGTATGGAGCGTTCGAGATATGTAATTAAACCTTGTTTGACATGGTAAGATCGAAGGTGTAATTCATAAAACTGTCATTATATTTTAAAGATTAAAAGCTTTAGTGATTACCGTTTTTCCACTGAAAAGAGCTTCATCATAATCCGTTGAAATGACACCATATAAGGTTATGGTTTGGGATAAAACCCAAGTTGTCCTTTCTTAAACATTGGCATGCTATGCATAAAAGGATGTTTGCAACCAAAGTCGGATGAACCTGTCTTTGTATGTTATTTCGAATAACTGTTAAGTATTCCTCCATAAACACCGGAGACAAAAGTGTTTGTCGCTTAAAACGTCAAGTTTCTTTGAGAAGGAATTTTTCGTGAAAAGATAAGTGGGAGGACAATAGAACTTTGATAAGGTTAAAAGAACCTTAGCTATATGTGCAAAGTTGCGCAGCGCCGAAAAGTGTTCCGGAGTTTGCAAACAATGCTCATGGCTCGCGTACTTCAAAGGTTGTGGTCACGGAGATCTAAGTTCCTATTGAAACAAGTAGGTCGGATGAACAATCAAATACCAAGATTTGAGAGTTAAATCATTATTTGACAATAATGATCCGACTACGTGCAAAGAAGCAATGATGAGCCCTGACTCCGTCAAATGGCTTGAAGCCATAAAATCCGTGATAGTTCCATACACGAGAAATCAAGTTTTGAACTTGAAGGACCCTCGAGAAAGGTGTAAGACCTTACAGTTGTGTCTGGATCTATAAAGAAATAGACATGGATGTTTTACATCTATGAAATAGTCGACATGTTGGGAAAGAGTTCACAAAATGTTCAAAGGTTGACTATGACAAGATTTGATCTTTCATAGTGATATTTTAGTCTAGACGGATTAATGTAGCAACCACTACATATAATATGTTATATGGTAGTTGAATAAACAAAACAAGTTCTTCTAATAGAATCGTTACCTAGGACATGTGCATAAACACGGTCCATAGGGTTTTGTTAATTCAAAGGATGCTAAAAGCATATGCAAACTTCAATGGTTAAAGTGAGCATCGCGGAGTTGGAATCTTCACTATGATGAAACTGTTAAAGGAGTTTAAAAGTTCATTAGAGACGATGAAGATGCTTGCATTTGCAAGAAATTAAGTGGGAGCGCTAAGACATGTTTCTAATACATTATGTGGAAGACATATTGTTGATTGGAAATAATGTATCTTTTATTAACACATATTAAGAATTTCATCCCGATGAAATACTTAGGCAAAACCCAAATATTTGGCATCAATAGATGCTAATATGGTTGTGCCAGAAGTACATAGACAAGATATTGAATGAGTTCAATATAGAAACTACAAGAGAGGTTCTTGTCGCACAGAAAGGATTGAATGAGTTCAATGTTGATGATATATTCAAGTGTATTAACATTTGGTAAAGTGAAACAAATAATCAAGTATAGATTGATACTTGATGTATGAAATCACAAAGAGTATTTATATCAATCATACTGTGATATGTACAAATCCAGATATGTCCTATGCTCTAAATGTTGTGAGCATATACCAGAATGATTCGTAAGATGATCATTGGACAATAGTAAGGATATTCTTATGATCTTTTGGAAGAACTAAGAGTATAATATTTGTAGAAGTGACAAATAGATGGTTAGTTCATTGTAAAAGTACTACATTGATACTAGCTTTGTCACAAAGTACAAATTAAGTTTATCTCAATCTAAACTAAGGGTGGCACAATATAATGGAAAGTGAGTTCCATAATGGATTTGGATGAGTTCCAAAGTTAAGACATTGTGACAGATACTACAACAAAAGGCTAAGTGTATGACTGCTATTTTAGCAGCAAAAGACGGCATTTGTGTCAAGTAGTTTGTTATCAAACTAGGTGTAGTTCACAGTGGGATAATACTATGAAGATATATTGTGCGACAATATTATCAACATGTTTTAACCCCAAAGAGCTAAAGGTCACACCGAAAGACCAAATTTGTACAAAGCCATCTCATTAGAGAATGAGTGATGCGTAGAGACGCAAAGACATGCAATTACACACGGACCTGGAAGTGTCAGATCCGGAGATCAGTTGACCACTAGCAATCGTGTACATACAACACCGGAAAGCCATAGGTGTTGAATACACAAAGGTTTGAAACTAGATTATTGACTCTAGTGCAAGTGGGAGACTGTTGGAGATATGCCCAAGAGGCAATAATAAAGTGGTTATTATCATATCTTCACGCTTATGATAAATGTTTACATACCATGCTATAATTGTATTAACAGGAAACATTAATACTTGTGTGATTTGTAAACATAAAAGAGTCCCTAGTAAAGCCTCTTGTTAAACTAGCTTGTTGGTTAATATATGATCATGGTTTCCTGATCATGAACATAGAGATGTTATTAACAACAGGATCATATCATTAGGATAATGATGTGATGGACATACTCCTATAGATAAGCCTAGCATAAAGATCAAGTCATTTCAATAGTTCAATTGCTATATGCTTTCTGATACATAGTAACCTAATTCCTTCGACCATGAGATCATGCATATCACCTTTTCCGGATGGATTCTTTGATGTCATCAAACACCACACCGTAACAGGGTAGCTATAAAGGTGGCATTGAGTGTTCAGAAAGTATTGGTTGAAACACATGGATCAAGAGTGGGATTTGTCCATCCATATGACGGATAGATATACTCTGGACCCTCTCGGTGAAATGCCATCCAATTAGCTTGCAAGCATGTGACTGGCTCACAAGGTATCACATATCACGGGAACAAGAAAAGAGTACTTATCAGTAACGAGGTTGAACTAGGTATGCAGAGATACCGACGATCATAACCTCGGATAAGTAAACTATCGTGAGACAAAGGGAAATTGGTATCGTATGTAAGTGGTTCATTCGATCGCAAAGTAATCGTAGAAATATGTGGGAGCCATATGAATTTCCAGATTCCTCTATTGGTTATTGTTCGGAGAAGTGTCTCGATCATGTCCGCATAATTCACGAACCGTAGGGAGACACACTTAAGGATTCGACGTTGTTTGAGTAGTTATGGTATTATGAGAAAGAGACCGAATGTTGTTCGGAGTCTCGGATGGGATCCGGGATATCACGAGGTGATCCGGAATGGTCCGGAGAATAAGATTCATATAAGGAAAGTCCCGTTTCGGAGTTCGGGAATGATTCCGGTGTTTTCATCGGGAATGTTCTAGAAGGTTCCGGATTGTCCGGCACTCCGGGGGGGGGGAGGGTACATGAATGTGTCATTACATATTGAATGATTTCATCATGTATTAAGTGTTCTTGCTGTTCCAAATAAAGGATTAAATTGAATCCTAAAACAGAAAAGTCAAATGGCCAGTTTAAAAGTCAAACGGCTAAAACAGGAAACTGTGGGAAACAAGCAAGAGGTGGTTGGAACCGACTTGGGGGAGGAGTCCCTCCAAGCCGGCGCGCCAACCAAGGCCGACTTGGGGAGGGACTCCCCTCCCCTTGGCCGCCCCTCCCACCTATAAAAGGAGGGGCAGGGCCTCCTCCTCTAGACACACAAGTTCCTATCCTCTAATCTCCGGTTTAGAGCCGTTTTGGTTTAGAGCTTCTAATTGCCCTAGCCTTTGGTTTAGAGCCTTCTAATTGGTGTGTCTAATCCCTAGACCACTGATAGTTCTCTCTCATACTCCACCATACTCGCTCCGGCTTAAGGCGAAGCCCTGCGGGATCTCCCCTCTACTTTCGGTACCACGCCGTTGTGCTGCCGGAATCGCGAGGAGAGTGCTACAACCTCCGCTGCCTGCTGGAACAAGGGAGAGGAAGGTCTTCGTCGAGTACCGAACGTGTGACCGACTGCGGAAGCGCTGCCGGAACGCAGCGCCGGAAGGATCGTCTACGCGATCTTGAGATCGGAAAGAGTACGACTACATCACCCACGAGAATCTGCTCTCGTTAACCGCTTTGGAATCTTCGAGGGTAAGTTATTCCATCGACTCGTTGCTACAATCTAGTAGATAGATCTTGGCTTGTTTGTTTGTATGCGATAGAAAATTTTTGTTTTCCATGCTACGAACCCCTACAAATGCTCAGAAACAAGGCCTAGGGATCATACTTTCACTAGTGGACACTCTCATATAAATATCTTCTCTTCATTTTGCTACTCTGAACTACTCTCCGGCTGGATAACTCCAATCCATAGTAGGGCTACAAAAGCTCTCCTTCAAGTCCGCATTCCCCATCTAGGTAACCCCATACTGTCACCTTGAGCGCTAGATGGTTCCAGCAAACACCGCAATTTTATAGAGACATCCAACTCAAAGTATACTTATGATAAGTATTTCTGTAATATTTAGCCTAAGTGCCACACGGTGTGCACACTGTCAACTTCACACATGTGGGGATAATCAGAGATTACAATTAAAGCACTTGAGTAGCAGAGTAGATCTACTTGATTACAAAGCTCATGACCATAATAAGATCTCGCATAGAGACAGAGAGATGAACACATAGCTACCGGTAGAGCCCTTAGCCTCGAGGGAGAAGTACTCCCTCCTCAGCATGGGTAGCAGAGTATATCTACTTGATTACAAAGCTCATGACCATAATAAGATCACGCATAGAGAGAGATATGAACACATAGCTATCGGTAGAGACCTTAGCCTCGAGGGAGAAGTACTCCCTCCTCATCATGGGAATCGGCAACGACGATGGAGATGGTAGTGGAGATCGATGGAGATGGATCCGGGGGCAATTCCCCGTCCCGGCAGGGTGCTGGAACAGAGACTTCTGTCCCCGAATCTCCTCTTCGGTGGCGGCGGCGCTACAGAACTTTTTGTGGATGGGGGCTGATTGTTTTAAGGTTTCGCATCTGAGGATTTTTATAGGCGAAAGGGCGATGTCAGGAGGTGGACCAGGGGCCCACACCACACCTCGGCGCGGCCAGGGGGTGTGGATGCCTCCTGGCCCTCCTTCGTCTCTTCTTTGGACTCCTTCTTGTGTCTGGAAAAATAGGAACGTCCGGCTTCATTTCGTCCAATTTTGATAATATTTCTTTACTAACTTTTCTGAAACCAAAAATAGCAGAAAACAGGAACTGACACTATGGCATCTTGTTAATAGGTTAGTTCCAAAATATATATAAAAATGCCTCAAAGTGTAGACAAAACCTAAGACAAATGATAGAAAACAAGCACGGAGCATCAAAAATTATAGATACATTTACGACATATCAAGCATCCCTAAGCTTAACTCCTGCTCATCCTCGAGCAGGTAAGTGATAAAAAGAATAATTTTTTAGGTGACAAGCACCATCACAATCTTGATCAAGGAATTTGTAAAGCATTGATAGCTGGGATCAAAGTAATCTAAACATGAGCATGAAAGATGTAGCTCTAATAATAAGACTTATCAACTATGTTATAACATGAAATGTACAAACAAAGCATGAATAACAATGCATTAAAAGATGTTTGTTTGTTTCACATATAGAAAACATAGCAAGAGTGGTATTCAGTTTGTCCCTCGTGAAATAGCAAAAAATAAATGCATAGGACACCTTAAAAGTTCATAAGGGTGACTAGATACAAATAGTTTAAGAACAAGCAATATCAACATTATGAATCAATCAACAGGTTTTGGGAAAATGCACATTAAACTAAGAATGACAACTATGCTCTCTTAATTGGTGCATAAATGTATAAGATGGAGACTCAACATAAAGGTAAAAAGAAAGGTCCTTCACAGAGGGAAGCAGGGATTTCAAGTTTCATAAAGAGCTTCCAAAAATTATGATACTTATTAGCTTTCAGCTCTCATTGCCCCTATCATAAGCATCTTGAAGTGATTGAGATTAAAGTGAAATAAATATGAAGTATATGCTTGACAAATCATAAGTTGGCAATCTCATGTCCCTTGAGTACGAGGGCAGTTCTTGATGCTACTCAACTTTAGTCACAAACAAGTTTTTGTCATTGTAAGTATATGTGTATCATAGAGAACTGTCAACGGGGTACCCCTTGCCCCATGACATAGGAGATATCCCATATCAAAATGACAAGGCAACAGACAATGAGCATCTCAGCGATCTTTTAATTCGCTATTTGCATAGGTTTTTATTAAGGATGCTTCACAGATTGCTCACTATGGTTATGCTGCAAGTTTCCACCATGATTAGGCATGGCTTAGGCTAGCCGCCCAGGCATTTCTCTAACACATATAAAATACTCCATGGACTTACAAGCTCCCCTTTTATTTCACACCGCCGACATCCGTAAACGAAAGACAATGATATCAACTGGATAATATGTACAGGTGTTGAAAGCGTTCCCCATGACAGCATGATTCTGCTAATTCCCAACTTATGAGTGCAAGCATATAGACAACATAGATGACACAATGGTTCAAGTTTATTAGGTGCAAGAAAGTAAAGTGTGCCATCAAGTTTGTGAGAGCTTTAATCAAGAATTTTCACATAACAAGTTTAATTTGGAAGATAGATAAAAACATGAATATACTTGGAATGGTGTAACACACCATGCATAGAAATTTATAGTGGACTCTTTAGAATAACTTGGTTTCTTAGGAGTTGGATGCATGAGTAGAGCTTACTCAGTACAAGTGGAGGCTAGCAAAAGACTGGGAGCGACCAACTAAGAGAGCAATAATGGCCATAATTATGCAAAGCGACAAAACATTATTAATTAAAGCATCAAATAATATCACAAGTCAAAAACTAAATGATCATAGAGACTAAGGTGACTGGTTTATAGTCTTAACATGGTGTAAGCATGTGCCAAGTCAACCCAAATAAAGCATCAAAGGAGAATACTACAATATTATGATTGTTTATGCTAAAACAACTCATGATTCTTGCAAGGCACGTTAAGCAATCTCAATTGTTTGGGACAAGTCATGATACAAATATAATCACTAAGCATATGGTTAAAGCAACATCTAGCATGACATGATAAAGCCTAAGCCACAGTCAAAACAAGCTTCCTTTTGTACCACTATAAGCATGAAGCTTCCTACTCTTTTCCAACACCAATCGACTTATTTGAAACAACTCACAAAGATAATAATCAATAAATACCAGTGAGCCTGTCTCACAAATCCACAAATAAGAACTAAACAGTTCTAAGCTGAAAGCACAAGAAAACTAAAGCTAAACGCAGTGCTAGCAAAAGTGAACACTCACAAAACAATCAGAGTGCAAACTAGAGTGTTCTAAACAATAAAAATAGAACGTGTCTCTCTCCAAAATAAGTGTGCTAGGAACCAACCAACTTATTGCAGCAAACAACACAAAATAAAACTACAAATAAAAACAAAGACTCTCCAAGAACAACACAATAGTGCATGAAGCAATAAAAATAAAGTGTCTAGGAAGAAGACCTGTGATTTTTATTGATGAAGAAGGGGATGCCTTGGGCATCCCCAAGCTTTGACACTTGTACCTCTTGAATATTTATTGGGGTGACACGGGTGGCATCCCCAAGCTTGAGCTTTTTTCCATTCTTCATCTCATCACATCATTCTTCCCCTACACTTGAAAATTTCCTTCATACAAAAATTCACACAATTCTTCATTAGCGACATTAGTGTATTCAAGATAATAAAGCATATATTTAATTTGGAATAATTCATATATTTAAATACGTAAATCGGAATTCGACAAATAAAATGTTTAAATCGATCAGAAAAATGTGAGGAGTCCAAATATGACATCCATATAATCTTGTGAAAAATTGGGTGGCATCATTTTGAATAAGTCATTTGGTGGTTGTTTCACAAAATCCCCCGTTTTTTGTGATCGGAAAATGGAAAATGGATTTTTGTTGCAATGAAAAGGAAAAAATATTCCTGCAACATTGTGCTCCATTCCATGATGCACATGCATGCACAAGATGGCACCACGTGAAGGTTTCGCATTGTTTCGACCATTTTTGAATTTTTTATGTCTCTTTTAAACCATCGACAAACTTTGACGAACGATGGGTATGAAGATTTTTAGCTCGGAGCTGAGCTTCTCTAAACTTGCATTGGATCTCTAATTAAATAGCATATTGTGACCCTAAAAATGTTTTTTTTAAATCATAACCATCAGATCATGTACCTGTAGTTCATATCTGACCCACTTCCTACCGATTCGGCAAGAATTTGTCTTTTTTATCTGGGGTGGACGGAAAGGTTTGAGATCACCTGTTGGGACATTGTCCATTTAAGGTGATCTAGTATTTTTGAAAAATGGGGTGGTAACATTTTGAATTAGCCATTTGGTGGTTGCTTCACAAAATCCCCCATTTGTTGCGCTCAGAAAATGGAAAATGGCTTTTTGGTGTGGAGAAAAGGAAAACTTTCTCCTGCAACATTGTTCGCCATCCCATGATGCATATGTATGCATAATATGGACACATTATCACAAACTATGTCTTGATTGTAGCCATACCATTGGTTTTCTGACCCAAAAGCCAGGAAGCCTCGAATGAGATAGGTCATTTTGTGAAGGTTTTTTGAGACATATTCAATATACCAAGTTTAATATTTTTTCCTCCAACTATGTCACATAATATGACACCATGCAAAGGTTTCGCATTGTTTCGATCATTTTTTGAATTTTTATGCATCTTTTAAACTATCGACAAACTTTGTCGAACGATGGGTATGAAGATTCTTAGCTCGGAGTTGAGCCTCTCTAAACTTGCATTGGATCTATGATGAAATAACATACTGTGAACCTAAAATGATTTTTGTAAAAATTCATGACCATTAGATCATGTACTTGTAGTTCATATCTGACTCACTTCCTCCCGATTCCGCAAGAATTTGTCTTTTTCACCTGGGTGGATGGAAAGGTTTGAGATCCTTCTATTGGGACATTGTCCATTTAAGGTCTACTATTTTTTTAAAATGGGGAGGTAGCATTTTGAATTATCCATTTGGTGGTTGCTTCACAAAACCCCCCGTTTTTACGCTCGTAAAATGGAAAATGGCTTTTTGGTGTGAATAAAATGAAAACTTCATCATGCAACATTTGTTCACCATCTCATGATGCACATGCATGCACAATATGGACACATTATCAAAAACTATGCCTTTATTGTAGCAATAACATTGGTTATTTGACCTGAAAGTCAGGAAATCTCGAATGAGATAGGTCATTTTATGAATGGTTTTTTGAGACATATTCAATATACCAAGTTTTATATTTTTTTTCTCCAACTATGTCACATAATATGACACCACGCGAAGGTTCCGCATTGTTTCAATCGTTTTTGAATTTTTTGAGTCTCTTTTAAACTATTGACAAACTTTGTCGAACGACGGGTATGAATATTCTTAGCTCGGAGCTGAGCCTCTCTAAAATTGCATTGGATCTCTGATGAAATAGCATATTATGAACCTAAAAATGATTTTTGTAAAAAATCATGACCATCAGACCATGTACATGTAGTTCATATCTGACCCACTTCCTACTAATTCGGCAGGAATTTGTCTTTTTCACCTGAGGTGGACGGAAAGGTTTGAGATCCCCCTATTGGGACATTGTACATTTAAGGTGGTCTAGTATTTTTTTAAAAATGGGGTGGTAGCATTTTGAATTATCCATTTGGTGGTTGCTTCACAAAATCCCGCATTTTTTGCGCTTGAAAAATGGAAAATGGCTTTTTAGTGCGGCGAAAAGGAAAACTTTTTCCTGCAACATTGTTCGTCATTCCATGATGCACATGCATACACAATATGGGCATATTATCACAAATTATGCCTTGATTCTAGCCATAACATTGGTCATTTGACCCGAAAGCCAGAAAACCTCGAATAAGATAGGTCATTTTATGAATGTTGTTTTGAGACATATTCAATATATCAAGTTTGATATTTTTCCTTCTAACTATGTTATATAATATGACACCACGCGAAGATTTTACATTGTTTCGATCATTTTTGAATTTTTTATGCCTCTTTTAAACTATGGTCAAAATGGCGAGCACAAAGATTCTTATTCAGCATAAATATATAATATTTGAGTTTAGATAGATAGATCTCATTTTTATGCAAATTATGATATATTATTTGTATTTTTCTGAATTAGAATATTTTTTATGATTTTCCTAAAAGAAATGTGATAAAAGGGAAAAAAGGACTTTGCCCTGTATACTGCGGAATACACACGGCAAAGGCCGACGATGGCACAAGGCAAAGAGGCCACCGTCTACAACCGTTAGCTCCTCCCCGTCAAGTGGACCTATGGGGTCGCGGGTCCCACCTCGTTGCAGTGACGACGCTAATGTCGTGTGCACTGTCGACTTTGTCGAGTGTTTTTTCTTTGTCGTGTTCCTTTGTGGGTCTTTGCCGTGTATATTTCTTTGCCCTGTTCTTTTTTCAAAATTTGCCGTGTTCGTGTAATTTGTCGTGTATTTTCTAAATTACACACGGCAATGACAAACTTTGCCGTGTTCCAGTCTATTTGGCACCCGGGAAAGCCGTGTCTACACGGCAGCGTTATATTTTCCTGTAGTGTGTGCCGCCAACACAACGCTTACAGCTGGGGCCCAGCCATCAGGGTTGTTGTCAAAACGCTCTTAGCAGTGAATTAGTCTGATTCGCAATGTTCTGAACCAAAAGTTGGTACAGACTAAGCCAAAGTTAAGAATGTTGGTACTGACTCATAGTTAGAGCCTGAATTATGGTAGTTTATCCAATTTACTCAGCACTTGGAGGGGACGAGGGGTGGGGCCCAAGTGGCGGTGAGAGAGAGGGAGGTGGGCTGGCTAGCGGGTTGGCGTTGAGCGAAGCTTGCGTGTGGCAGGTAGGGGGCAGCGGGGAAAGAGAAGGGGAGTGGGCTTGCTGGCTGGGCTGGTTGGGCTGGCCCAGTTGGGTTGGCTGGTTTTATTTGTTTTCTATTTCCTTTTCTTTTTCCGTTTTGTAATTTTAGTTTTGTAAACTCAAATTGAGTGATTTCAATTTCTATAGTTTTATAAAATCAAAACTCACCTCATAAGTTTTAAAGATCAAAATTTTATTCCGAGGAAAAATACCGTTAATGCCTTTAAGCATTTAATTCCCTATGGCAATTCTAGAGGTTTTTCAAAAATAGGTTTTTAGGAAGGCTATTTCCAAAACTAAAATATTAAATTTTATAAAGATGGGTTTTGTAGATTGACTCAAATAGACAAATGCTTTAGGTTTTATCAAAACCACTTTTAAAAGGTTTTGTTTTTTTATAAAACAATAGAGATTTTATAAGTTCTGAAATTTGGTTTTTCCCTAGTCACAGGTCCCAAAACCATTTGTTTAGAAATAGGATTTGCTTTATTTTCATAAACCTTGTAAAGTTTCTTTTCTTTTGGAAATTCAAACAAGGGAAAGAAAATTTTAGCAACAGTTTTAAAATTTTATTTTATTTTAACATTGCAAAACTTGAAAAGTATTAGGATGTTACGTGTGTTATTAAGAGACAGTAAAACTGAACAAGCTACGAGCCGTCTCTCAGCCATTAGAGATCCCAGGCCGTCCGATTTCAGATATGAACGCACCAGATCTCTCAGTCATCCCGCCCACCTTCGGCCGTCGTTACCTCAACGTAGCAGGGCTGCTACTCTGCGAACCCACCTAGGTGTTTTCTCGTGAACCAGGCCAACACGCCGTGGGCGGCCCATTGAGTTCCTCTTTCCCTTCTATATAGTCTCGCGGGCCGTGTAGAGGCTGTCTTCCCCAGTTCTCATCGTTCGCATTGCTCTACCCAGCGGCCAGCGCCTCCTAAAACTGGTGGCGGCGACGTGGTAATGGGGAGAATCTATACCGTCTCGGTCCGTTTGCCTCCTTCCTCCGGCAACCAAGTTTCTTGCCTAGGGTTAGTTTTGTTGTGATCTGTAATTGTTTCAGGGCTATCGTGCTTGCTGGTTAGTGGTTCAGACTTCTGTATGCATGACTGTAATTGTTTCAGGACAAGCCGAGGATCTTCCGCTGGTGATGGTGGCGGCTGCGACGCGTCAGCGAGCGGTCAGCATCCGTGGCTGTGGTCGACGAGAGAGAGGGACACAGAGGTGGTCGAGATCGGCTGGTTGAGTCCGTGCAAGACCAGTGCAGGCAGATCTATCTCTTACGCTCTCGGCGGCGACGACCCTCGTATGGCAGGCTGCATGTGGTTACCAAGCCGCACAACTATGAGAAAATATCGTGATCTCTAGGACTGCTTATTCGTTTTCTTCGGTTCCTCGGCCAATGTGTGGCTTATTTACTATTTGTCTTCTCTCATTAACTGTGGAGTAATTGTACAGCATCGTAGCTCAGAAGATGACCATTTAGCATCTCTTGGAGAAAAGATACTCACTACTAGCTCTGATCCTTCTGCAGGCATCCTTGGCTGTGCCAGATATAAGATCAAGGACCATATTTCCCGTATTCTCAAGACTCGTTTTGCCTATCTCGATAGACCATTTCCCCATTCTGCACATCACAAGGTAAGCTTTCTTTCCCTGTTTCTGTGTTTGCTCGATGTGCCAACTTTGACATTCAGTGACAGTCATAAAAGAATAACACATGGTGGAAAAGGATTAATGAATTAATTGATGTTCTACAGGAAAGATTTAGAAAGTGATTACTCCATTATTTCAATATCAGTGCTATGAGTTATGTGGCACTACACAGAGATCTCCACTACACATGCCTGCTGAACTAAAGGAGGGTGCTATCAAGGTTGAACAGGTTGCATCAATCGAGGTATTCCATTCCGCACATCACAAGGTAAGATTTCTGTCCATGTTTCTATGTTTCCTCGATGTGCCAACTTGACATTCAGTGTTGTAAAAGCATAATCTTACCTGATGGGAAAGGATTCATGAATTAATTTATGTTCTACATGAAAGATTTCGGATGTGATTACTCCATTATTTCAATATCAGTGTTGAGAGTAGAGCACCTCCACTTGGGATCCCAGGAGGCCGTTCCCAAAGCGAATCCGGACGGCGAAAATGGCTCAGTCATGTTATTTGGTCCGGATTTGGCCCAATTTTTATCCAGCGTTTCCAGGCCGATCCCAGGGCGCTGGAAACAATTTGGGAACGCCGGACGCAGCGGAATCGGTGAAAAAAAAACAGCTCTGCTTGTGGCCCCGCTCTGTCAACGACTAGAAGCCAAGTCATCCTCATCCCATCGCCTCGGCTCCCGCGACAGACCGTCGGGCAATGATTGCTCGTCTTGTCAGCCATGTGTCGCCGTAATGACGCGCCACCGCCGGCTCGCCTTCCCGTCATTTCCACTTTTACTGCCCACGCCGCTACACCCCTCCCGCATATTCCTCTTTCGGATATAAATGCCGGCGCCCTCGCCGGTTCATAGCTCACACTCTCAAGCCTCCCACATTCCCCCGGCCACTAACTCCACCTCCGGTGAGAAGAAGAAGCTCTCGGCGAAAGCAATGGCGGAGAGGTACCCAGGCGACCCAGCGGAGGCGATCGGCTTCGGCCGGCGTACCCTCCAACTATGGGAGACCCGACTGCTGCACGACGCCGGCTACATGGCGCCGCCCGACTTCCGGTGCCTGCCCAACTGGAAGCTCAGCGCCGGCGGCGTGGTGGTGCCGCCGGTGCCTAAGGACGACGAGATGGTCGAGGAGATCTAGGCCACCATCATGACGATGGAGTATCCGGAGCTCGCCGAAGACCCTGATAACCAAGTTTACTGCGAGCATTTCTTTGTCGGCACGCCGCTGAACCGCAACAACATGGCGGCGTGCCGTCGCTTGTGGAGTGCGCCAGGATGGACCCTCGCCATGGTCTTGGAGCATATCGTCGCCATGGCGAGGCGCGGTGTGGCGGCGAACTGGCTGCCCAGGAGGATGGGCAGCCTCAGTCCTCGTCCTCGCGCTCGTCTGGCTCTGCACCGGCATAGTCTCCGCGAGCCAGCGGCGAGGCACTGCGGCCTGTGAAGCGGGAGGCCGAGACGCCGATGCGCTCGCCGCCGAGGATGCGCTCGCGCGGCCTCATCATTAACGAAGGCCACGCGCCATTGCCACCGACCGGCCGGCGAGCCAGCGGACTGGGCGGTCCCCGTTGACGAGAACTCCTTCGCCATCAAGATCGCGATGGAGCGCTCCACAACGACGTGCCGCCGATGCCGGAGTCGGACGCCTGGGCCTGGTCATGGGCCGACTGGGAGCACAAGGAGGCCAACCGTATTCAACGCCACTAGGAGGAGGCCGAGCGCGAGGTCGCCCGCCGGTCTCGCCACATGCTCGCCTACCAGGGTGCGCCGCTCATCGTCCTCGACGACGACGACGACGGTCCCTCGTCCCAGCCGTGGCGGTACAACGACGTCGGTCAGGGCAGCTCGCGCCCACCGTAGCCGTCGATCGACGGCAAGGCGGACCCCGACTACACGGTCTTCTACCGTAACTTAGGCATGTGAGCGGCATCCGACGACATCGACATCGGCTAAATCCAGTAGTATTTCTAAGTTTTTTTTAGTTTCTTTAGCCTAATGACATCAAACTTCAGGTGTTCGCCTGAATTTGATGTAATATGTATGAACTTGCCCAATATTAATGAAATCGCCTATATTCGTCCAAATTTTACCGAGTTTGATTGAAATTTGGCTAAATCAGGAAACTTGGCCTGGAAACGCGAGTGGTAAATTGGGTCGTTCCCGGACCGAAAGTTACATCCGTCTGGCGCTATTTAGTGCTGGATTTCGGCCCTGGGAACGCCGAACGAGTGGACGTGCTCTTATGTGGCACTACACAGAGATCTCCACTACACATGATTGTGGAACTAAAGGAGTGTGCTATCAAGGTTGAACAGGTTGCATCTGAAAATACCTGAGTAAATATTCATTCACTCCCCTTCCGTATGATGTAGCCTTGCAGGATATGCTTTTTTTACATCAGATGATGTGTTACTTTTGGTGCAATAGCTTTGCCATATATTGGTGATGCAACTCATGTTTTAGTTTTACTCATTATCCTATATAACCATCCTTGTAGGATGTGTTTCTTAATCGTCGATTACTTTTCCTAAATGATATTGATTATAGCTTTCACTATCCTTACGTTTTTTTATGTTAACATGTGCTTGTTTCTATTAGTACAACCATGACTCGGATGGCACAAAGTGGGCTCCCAATTTTATTCTATGCATTATGAATTTATGACAACATGACTGAGTTGTTGTAATTCATTTCTATATCAATTCTTATTTTTTTTCCTTTGGAGGCTATATGGAATTCTCTGTCCTTTTCTGTAGATTTCATACTCAGTATTTCATATCATAATCGCAATATGTAGGAACCTAAGTGACACTACGGAGGTTTTCACTCCTTATGATATACGGGAGTTTTGATGAAATGAGCCTCTAAGTGGACTTGGCGCATTAAAGACCCATTCCTTTCTTTCATTTGACAATTTATATCTTGGGCATAAATACAAGCAATTCGTTATCTCTAATAATTCCCATTTAAGTAAATAGTGTTTTTCATGTCTTGTTAAGTTATCTTTAGCATTTTCGAGATAATTGTAGTGAAAAGAAAGCCAGTGAGGACATAAGATGTCGTCCTTTCGAGAAGCTGATACTTCATGCTTGTGATTTGAGGGGATGGAGCTATTTTGGGACCAGTTTTAGTAGCTCGAGAAGCTGCAAAGCCGTCAGCTCTGTTTCCTTCTCGATCTATATACATTGTTACTTTTCTTCTTACACTAGAGTGATCTCCGCCATCTACTGAGAAGAAGTTTTCGACCTTTTAGCTGACATAAATCCTTAATAACTTCAAGTTGATATATTTCGTATGAGTAAGGACAAAGACGGCTAATTTTCCTGGAAACTGCTATTTTGGTCAGAATAAAGTACGAGGTGCCCTCAAATTAATTAGGAGCCTTTGTTAAAGCACATCTAGTTACAAGTATTCCTTTCCATTTTCAGAGTTTGCGTTTATTCTATGTATTGTTTGGTTTCATATCTAGCCTACACCAACTTGCTTTGGAAAAATATTTGTTGTTCTAAGTTTGTATTACAGTTCTTGGTTTCTTACGACAACGCAGTTTATATGTCATAACAGTATAAATCTGTATACAATTGCATTGGTAAATGATGAATTTGCTGCCGGCTAGATTTCAGAATACTTATGTGTATATTTTATACTGTATTTGCTATAGTTGATATTTTGTGGTTCAAAGTATGTGTTATTCATCTTATATATCTCTTTTATAGGTAGTCATCATATTTATCTCTTGACTTGTGATTCTGCACTTGAAACAACACATGCATGCTCTGTAATTGCTCTCCTTTTTTTGGAACATTTTTACTTTATCGCTTTAAGTAAGCAACAACCAACAAACTTGACAAGGCAATTAAGCCAATTGAAAAGGCCGTGGAGATTGGAAGGGCATAAAATCTGTCCTCGGAGCTTTGAGTAGATATTGCCCTTTGTCAGGACATGAGAAGTTGTTCAACACAACCTGAAGTTGTGGGCATGCACAAGAGGAGCCGTTGAAATTAGAAAAGTGATAGCTATGATTCGGCTTCATATGACATTTGTATCACCGTATGCTCGTTTTTTTAAAATAGTGTTGTAAACACAACATCAGTGTGGTCCGTTTGAACTCTTCCGGTCAGAACTAATGTAGAGTTTATTTATCATTTCGCATCAAATTCTAGAGGACCGAGATTTCTCGTGTGCCATACATATTTTCTATGTGCATTTGTTTTTATATTTATGTGTATATTACTATTATTATTTTCTCAATATGGACGGGCGCAGCAAAGCGCGCTTCGATGCACTGGTAGAAAACGCCCCATGCGTCCCGGTTGGTAAGGGCCATTAGTCCCGGTTGCCCAACCGGAACGGGGCAATCGGGACTAAAGCTCTAACCTTTAGTCCCGGTTGCCCCACCAACCGGGACAAATGGGGGCACACGTGGCCGCTACTCCGTGCAATGTGGGGAGGACCTTTAGTCCCGGTTTGTAATACAAACCGGGACTAAAAGATTTTTTTATTTTATTTTTTAAAAAAAAATTTGATTTTTTTTTCAATTTTTTCTTAAACCTTTGAATTATTTGGCTCATTGATCTCCCACATCTCTCATTTTTAACACTAATTATACTTAATCTTAGTTTAAATCGTACTTACAGTCAAACTTCCCATCCAGTCACCCATCCTAGCACTACTCCACCCAGCACGCTTAACTTCTTCATTCCATCTCTCCCACCTGCGCGAAGGACCAATATATCTTGTTGTCAAGACTAGTATATCAATCTTATTAACTCATATCGATATGTGACACGTTTTTTTGAAATTAAGAACAACTAATTTTAGTAAACAACAATAAATAATTAATAATAACATTTTATTCTAATGAAAGTAAAAACTAATTAAATTAATATTTTATTCATTTTTGCCATTTATTCATTTAATATGACATAAACGATATCTTCAAATCTGTAAATCGAAATTTAATAAATAATATATCCATTATTATCAGAAAAATGCGAGGAATTCAAATATAACATAAAAAATACTAAAATAATTTTTTTTCTAAAATATTTTTTTCTTTTCGATTTTTTCCTGCGGATGGAGCTAGCGGAGGTTCAAGCTTCAATCTGGCGCTCGTTGATAAACCAGAAAAAATTCACCGGGTTGATAAACCAGCAAAACCCGCTCAAATTAAACCCGTAGATGCACAGGCTTAGGCGTGTCCGTGTTAGGCTAGGAGCCTTTTTGCCAAGTCGAGATAACGTTCAGCCATCAAGTTGTAACACGTCGAGTAGAGACAAAGAAATAAAGAAAAATCTATAAAAGATTGTTTCGAAGGCATTAGGTTGATACACATCTTCAAAATTATACTATTAACTATTAGATTTTTAATTTAGGGCTAGGATTTAACTAGGTCCATCTAATTACGTCCAAGTCACGTTCTCGCACGACATATAGTTTTCTTTCCTTTTATTGGTCTGCGCCATTAGGTTCCATCGGTACAGCGACTCAAATCAGAAAAAAAAGAATTGCCTATTAACGTGCTATAATCAGCTTAGCACGATGGACATCCAGCTTGAATTAGAAAAAGAAAGCACTACCTATTGACACGCTCCACTAAGCTTAGCCCGATCAATACTTTTAGTCCCGGTTCGTATCACCAACCGGGACTAAAAGGGGTGCCCCGGTGTCAATCCCTTTAGTCCGGGTTGGTAATACGAACCGGGACTAAAGGTGTGACCTTTAGTCCCGGTTGGTGATACGAACCGGGACTAAAGGTATTGGCACTGGGGCACCCCTTTTAGTCCCGGTTGGTGATACGAACCGGGACTAAAGGTCCCGTTTGACCCGAGACTAAAGATGTATGGCGTTCTAGCCGTTGGAACCGGGACTAATGTTCACATTAGTTCCGGGTCCAACCATAACCGGGACTAATGCTCCAAACTAGGGTGGACGTATGGCTCTTTTTCTACTAGTGATTGTCTAGTGAGAGACTATGACGCATAAGTATTGCGTATCACCACACATAAAGGTGAAGATAGCAAATCAGAGTTAGCTAGAGAAAGTACCGCATGTGCCAAAACACTGGAAGTTTACACTAGTCCTAGGATGCGGTGGGCCAGCGCGGCACCTTTATATTATCACCAATCCCCGCTTGATAAACAGTCTCTTCCAAGCATCTCACTTCCATTTTCTCTAGCAACGGGGAGCAGTGCATATCCATGGCGTAGAAATAGTGTGTTCTTATCTAGTGAGTTGTGTAGGCTTGAAAGGTATCGGAAAATATTTAAGCACTGGCATGATCACTCGCACAACAACCTTGATCTCTTCATCCTCACCCGAACAAAGACATGGTAATACACCCGTGGGAAAAAAAAACACGTACAGGGCTCCACGCCCTACGGCTTGGCCACGGGCTCACTTTATAATGAACACGCAAGTTCTTACCTGAGGTTGCGAACACACCAGACAAAATGCCACTTAGGATACCCTATCTTCCTTGCATAAATCTTTCAGCTGGATAATTTGAACGTTAAATGCTTGAGTAACATGCTAGCTAGCAGGCCATGTATTAGTTACGACAAGAAGGCTTTTATGAGATAGTAGCAGCTGAGTGGGCTGCTGTTTCTGAGGGGCGTAGTCCGATTGAACGATGACAAAATAAAATACGGCATCTCAGGCGTTTTTTAAAGGGATGGGCGAAGAACTTGAGTGGGAAATACAAGAAAGAAAAAGAAAAGTTGCTTTCTATTATTGATGAACTTGATTTGAAGGCTGAAACAAACGTGTTGAGTGAAGCTGAACGAAAATCGTTAAGGGACGCTAATGAGCGAATCACTTCCCTTAGGAGGGATGAGGAGATAAAATGGGCCCAACGAGCTAAAGTTAAGCATATTCAGGAGGGGGGAATAACACCAAATACTTCCATTTGATTGCAAATGGAAAACATAGAAATAAAAAGATTTTTCAACTAAAACAAGATGAAGGTACAATTGTGGGAGAAGAGAGTCTAAAAGTCTATATTACTGAATATTACAAAAAACTTTTTGGTCAGCCAAAACCAACAAATATTACGATGGTGGAGGGGGTCAATCACGATATTCCGCAACTCACGGCTATGGAGAATAGTATTCTTACATCACCTTTTGTTGAAAAGGAAGTGTATGAGGCTATCTTCCAGATGGAGCACAATAAGGCACCAGGGCCGGACGGTTTTCCAGCAGATTTTTATCAAAAGTTTTGGGAAGTGATTAAGGAGGACCTGTTGGCACTATTTAATCAACTACATATAGGAGAATTACCTCTTTTTAAGTTGAACTTTGGTGTCATCACTTTGCTTCCTAGAAATTAAAATGCGGTACAAATACAACAATACAGACCCATATGTCTGTTGAATGTTAGCTTCAAAATATTTACTTAGGTGGGTACTAATCGTATAGCAAGTATTGTCCCAAAAGTAATTAGGCCCACTCAATCCGCTTTCATGCCGGGGAGGCATATCCTTGAGGGGGTGGTCATCCTTCATGAAACCATTCATGAGCTTCATCGGAAGAAAATGGATGGAATTTTGCTAAAAATTGACTTCGAGAAAGCATATGACAAGGTAAAATGGCCTTTCCTGCAACAAACCTTGCGCATGAAAGGATTAGCACCAGAGTGGTGCAAATTGATTGAGCAGTTTGTTCAGGGAGGGAGTGTTGGAATTCGGTTAAATAATGACATTGGTCATTTCTTTGAAACTAGGAAGGGACTAAGACAAGGCGATCCTTTATCCCCGATGCTTTTTAACATTGTTGTAGACATGCTAGCCATCCTAATTGCACGGGCTAAGGAGGATGGACTGGTTGGTGGACTCATTCCACATCTTGTTGATGGAGGGGTCTCAATTTTACAATATGCCGATGATACGATATTATTTATGGAACATGACTTGCAGAAAGCCGTGAACATGAAATTAATATTATGTATCTTTGAACAACTTTCGGGGTTAAAAATTAACTTCCATAAGAGCGAGATTATATGTTTTGGAAAATCAAAAGACGAAGAACAGCATTACAAACAAATTTTCGGATGTGAGGCTGGGTCTTTGCCTTTTCGATACCTTGGGGTGCCTATTCATTATAGAAAACTTAAAAATTCAGATTGGTATCCAGTGGAAACCCGATGTGTAGGGAAATTGGGTTGCTAGAAGGGTAAGTTATTGTTATATGGTGATCGCTTAGTTCTAATCAATTCTGTTTTAACAAGTTTACCTATGTTTATGCTATCGTTTCTAGAAATTCCCAAGGGGGTTACAAAACGATTGGACTTTTATAGATCTCGCTTTTTTTGGCAAAGTGATGAGGCTAAAAGGAAGTATAGACTAACAAAATGGAATATAGTTTGCAGACCAAAAGATCAGGGTGGTCTAGGCATTGAAGTATTGGAACTTAAGAATAAATGTTTATTGAGCAAATGGCTTTTCAAATTACTAAGTGAAGAAGGAGTTTGGCAAGAATTATTGCATAATAAATATTTAAGTCAGAAAACTTTGCCTGAAGTCCAAGCAAAACCAACTGATTCCCCATTTTGGAAAGGGCTTATGAGGGTAAAGGAGGAATTCTTTGCTAGAGGTCATTTCAAGGTAGGGAATGGATCCAGTATTAGGTCTTGGGAGGATACATGGTTGGGAGAAACACCTTTGTCACAACAATACTCATCATTGTATAAAAAGAATGTAACCGTTGCACAGGTATCAAATCAAGTACCTCTAAACATTGGGTTTCGAAGGGTACTTTTTGGCAATAAATGGAATCTTTGGATATATTTGTGTCAAAGACTGATGTTGGTTCAGTTGTCGGATGATCCGGATAAGTTCGTTTGGAACTTGACATCATCCGGGGTGTTTTCAGTCAAATCTATGTATGAAGACCTTATGAATGATCATACGGTCTTTCTTCAGAAATATCTTTGGAAAATAAAAATCTCACTCAAGATAAAGATTTTTATGTGGTTCCTCAATAATAAGGTGCTCCTTACAAAGGATAATCTAGTTAAAAGGAAATGGATAGGATATACTAAGTGTTGTTTCTGTGGATCACCGGCGACCATAGAACATCTATTTATATCTTGTCCTTTTGCTCGTCTTTTGTGGTGTATTATTCATTTTGCTTATAATTTACCCCCTTCAACTACTGTTACAAACATGTTTGGTAATTGGTTGAATAATATTGATAAATCATCTAAGGCTAGTATTCGCATTGGCGTTTCAGCCTTATGTTGGTCTATTTGGAGATGTCGAAATGATATTATATTTAACAGAACAAAAACTTTCAATATTTTGCAGGTTATCCATATGGTAGCACATTGCGTGCAACTATGGACGCTTCTATCTCCGCAAGACCGGCGGAATATCATGGCTACTGGGTGCAGCCGTCTCCTGATGGTTGCTGAGCACATTTTCAACCAGTCTGGTTAGTTGCGTTTTAATAGACTAGAACATGATGTTTAGTCTTTTGACTCATTTATTCCTATGGTTGATACATGTGTCGACCTTGAGTGATCCTTGATTTGTAATAACTTTAGATTTTTGAATTTTTATAATAAATGGTTGTGTGCATCAATCGATGCAGAGGCCGGGGTCTTATTCCTCTTTTCGGAAAAAAAAGCTAGCAGGCCATGTGAGGCCAAAATTTTTGTATAGCCTTACATAGCTATGCAACGGAAAAAATCATTTCATTTATTCTAGCCTTGGCTGCTGGGAAGTAAACGGCCGGCTTTATCTAGGCTAGTTGATCGGAGACAAGCTCCGTCAAGCAGCCGAGATGTATCGATCACAATCCCTATTCTCGGAGAATGCTCAGTAGCGCTCAGGCGTCGCGGAGCAACCGTTTCGCTGAAGGATTCGCACCATGGGCCAGCCCATTCAGATTCGTCATCGGCGTTTGGGGATAGACTCGATGATCGCGAGTAACGACCATGTGCGTGTACGGATGGCAATGGGTACGTTAACCCGATAGGTACCCGCATCAAATGGAGAAGGGTTTGGTTGAAAAAGAAACCCACAAGTCCACTTAGTGGTAAAACTCCATCTGGTCAAGCGGGTGCGTGTCTGGAGGTTGTAAACCCATACCCACTAACCCGCAGACCCAACAATTACATGTGGACCCTGCATGTCAGTGCCTGGGCGAAACCCTAAGTGGCTAACCTAAATCCTAGTTTCACAATTTCCCAACATCGCGTCCAACCAACACTCCCACCCCCGCGGCGCCAATTTCCCCTGGCCCCTGTCGCCCGCCTCTTCTTCCGCTCGCTCCCTAGAGGCCCGGACAGCGCCTCCACCACCAAGCCATGGAGGCCTAGGAACTCGAGGTCGAGAGGGCGGCGACGGACCGCGCTAGCAAGCATACGCACAGCCCACATGGCTCCACACCGCCGCCACTTATCGAGGAGTTCTCGAAGATCCTGCTCCATGGGAGTGTGGCATGGTTTGGCTTCCTCCTCGGCGTGTGTCCCTCGTCGTCGAGCTACAAGGGAGCACAAGGTGGCGGCAAGCAGCGCGCCAGTTTTATTTTCATCTAATAAAATATGTTTCCATCTGTTCCAAATAGTCATCTCGACAGTAGTTAAGATTTTGTTGTTGATGTGTTTTTAAGTTTGTTCCGGACTATTCTTCTTTTCCTCTTATTGTTATGTTGTTTTTGTTATAATTACGATAAGTAAATAACGAATAATGAAAGAAAAATTACAGCAAGGGAACACATATTTAACGTGGAAAAACCTCTTCAACAAAGAGAGGAAAAATCATAGGCGCCAGCCAGCGGAACTTCACTATATCGAGGAGTGTTTGCAAACGCCGGGGATTTCACGGATGCAACTCATCCTAGACGGCGGCTTATAAGAGGTTTATATAGAGGTGGAAATCTAGGTCTTCAACGACCCGTACCGTACTCAAGCCTAAATATTGGTCTATACTTTGTAAAATTTGGATCAACATATAACAGTTTTCACGAATTCTAAATGTTGTTCCATTTTCTTTATATTCTTGTTCTTTTTCATCGTTATGATTTCATACATGGATGCTGAAATTTTATCTCACTTGCATTTGTTCCAAATAATCTTGTGTTCTTTACTTCTGTTCCTACGGCAGTTGAGATTTGTTCCTTCATGTCTTTAAATTTCATCCTGTAACCTGAGCTTTGGAACATTTCGAAATCCAGAAATTGCATAGTTATAGTTGGGACATGTGGCGATGAGAATTGAGAGCCTATGACGCAGCAGGTATATATTGTTTTGCCACACATAAATGTGAAGATAGCAAATCAATGTCCGGAGAAGATTATTAATTGTACCACGTGTGCTAAAAAGTAGAAGTGCATTGAAGCCACACAATCCGTTGGGCCAACGAGGCATCTTCATGTCACCAAGTCCCAAGCGATAAATATCACTCTCTCCGTGACTCTATTCCAATTCGGAAAATGCTACACCTACGAAAATCACGTACAGACTAGGGAAGTGCACAGAGGAAGGGAAGAGGTTACCGATTTTTAGGGAGAGAATTCAAACTGAACCAATCTTTCCACTCCATGTTAGTCCGTAGAGGACTCCGTAGCCAAAAGCATCCGTAAGTCTAGGATTTCCATTCCAATTCCTCTAGCCGCATTGAACCCAGATCATTCATATACAAGGAGTAGAAATTGTGTGTTGTATCTAAGTGGGTTATGTAGGCTTGAAAGGCACCGGGAATTTCACTACAGCAAGAGATCCAAATAATGTGACGAATTGTAGCTCTTGATCCTCGTCCAACCTGTGTAGTTGTATCTGGCGCGGATGAGAAGAAACTTTTACCGTTCTTTAACTGTAGAAAACAAGAACATGCTTTGTGAGCAGACATCATATACCTGTCATGACCAGAGACGCGTCAATCCTGACGTGAGGCTGTGAACACATCTAACAGGATGACAATATTATTATTTTTGGAAATGGACGTATTTATTAACAATGTTTAATGTTTACACCCGGCCTCTGCATAACTAAGATGCACACGACCACACGAACAATAGAACAAGGGAATAAAAAGGAAGACAAGCAATACAAAAAAGCACTATCGAAATAATTGTCTTCAATCTAAGGTAGATTAATTTTCAAATCACGCGGCCATCCATGTCGGGAGAAAATATCTCTCGCCGTGTCCTCCAATCGCGTACATCCCACCACAAATAAGTCGCGAAACTCTCATGCGTTGGAGAATAGTCCATGATCAAAGGATAGCCGTGGCTCGATAAATAACCTGCAGAGGAGAAGACACAATGTTATTAAAAATCTTGTCATTTCTACAAAGCCATAGCGACCATATAATGACAAGCGCTCTCACCTTAAACAAAATTTTGTACTTATCAACAATTCCATGCAGCCAATTACCAAAAAAATTGGTTACTGAACATGGAGAAGATAAACCAGAAGCTATTTGGATAAATGACCATATAGAGCGAGCAAATTTAAATGACGAATTGTCTCATCGTGATGACAAAAAACGCATTGTGTATTTCCATGCCAATTCCTCTTTGCAAGATTATCTTTTGTTAGAATTGCACCTTTACGTAGATACCATGCAAATATCTTCATCTTAAGAGGTATTTTCATTTTTCAAATTTTACTATTATCATTGACCGGGATATTAGGTTGACAATATAGATAGCCATAGCCTATCTGGCCTTTTCCCCTCCAGCAACAAGCGTTTGTGGCACAGCAGGTACTAGTGGATGGCCCTAGACACTCGTATCTATCTAGTGAATATGAATGACATGCTAAAGAGATCTACTATGTTGTCTCCAGCGCATGTTAGGGGGATGCAATAAACCCCACAGGCGACGCACCGCGCCACCGGACAGTCCAACTCCCCCTGGTTTTAATGGGACGTGGTAGCGGCGGCCCCTCCTGCTTAAGACTCTGGGGAAGGTTCTCTATATTGCTCGATGTGCTGATGGTCGTCCAACTTGACTGGGAGGCAAAGGTCACGTCACCGGCCGGCGCTCGGCGGCCGGGGCGCAAGCCCCGAAACTGGAGGTCAATGCGGTCGTCGTCGTCTTCCTCGACGGCCCAGCAAGGGAGCTGTGTGCACGCGACCCATGGTGCAGCCAGCATGGTGTTCTCGTGTACAGATCCCGATCTGGTTCATGCACGCGGCTACTGCTCTCTTGTTGTTGAGCTCGGGTGGCAGTTGCACCAGGATGCGCCATGGCAGATGCTCGTCGGGTCCGGGTGTGCGGGTGTGTAGGCCGACTGGTTCGCTGGTCTGGCAGTCGGGATGCATGATGTGGTCACCGTCGTATGAGGTGATGTGGAGGTGGTCAGGCGCAAGACTGGTTCGCTGGTCTGGCAATATATATATATATTTCTGGTCATGCGCGCTTTGGGGTACGGTGTGCTTCAGCGGTCTATTCTATCGAAACGCCCCCTTTCCGAGCGGCGATGCCTTGGTCTATACCAACTACGGCAGTGCCTTTGGCATTATATTGTTCTCCTCCTTGAGGCATGCATGGTCGTGGAACTCCATCTCATCTCCCTCGTGGGGATGTTTGGCTCTCCTTGGCTAGAGAAAGTACCGCATGTGCTAAAGCAGTGGAAGCCCTGGGATGCGGTGGGCCAGCGCGGCACCTTTATATTATCACCAATCCCCTCTTGATAATAAACAGTCTCTCCCAAGCCTCTCAGTTCCATTTTCTCTACATACCAACGGTGAGTGTTGCATATCCAGGGAGTAGAAATAGTGTGTTCTTATCTCTAATGAGTTGTGTAGGCTTGAAAGACACCGGGAATTTTTTTACCACCGGTAGGATCACTCGCACAACAACCTTGATCTCTGCATCCTCACCCGAAGAAAGACATGGTAATACACCCGTGGGAAAAAAACACGTGCAGGGCTCCACCCAGGGCATGTCCTGAGGTTTTAGGAGCCCGGGGCAAAACAAAACTCATGTGCCCTATAGATATAAATAAATGTAAGTGTTGCAATAAAATTTTGAAGTGTGCATGAAAGCAACATTTTTTGTGGGTTAAAGCAACATTTGATATCCAATAATATGTATTGTTTTGAAATTTTCTTCTAACATTATTAGTCGTGAAGTCATTGATAATGGTATGTTATTATTATGTTGATTATGCCTTGAACAGTATCGTCTTTGAGGGTATGGAGCATTGCATTCTCTTGTCGATGACTCGGCTTCTCGCCTCTCAACATGGCTGCCTGAGTGCCGACGAACTGTCGTCTCCGGCTATTGTTCAGCATCGCTCGAACAACGATATGTAAGCACACATCAGTCAGAACGGTATCTGTTATGGGCTTGCACTTCTAGGACTATAAGAGAAATCAACTTGCAACAAAGAAAAAAGTCATTTTTTCTTTAAGAAAAAATGAGTCAACCGTGTGCTTTTCTTCTTGAGGGAGTCCACCCTGTGCTTGTACTCCCTCCGTCCTACATTAGCTATCGCAACTTTTTCAAAATGAGCACACCTACATACTCATTCCATCCTAAAAAAGGATGTTGCAAATTTGTATAAATTGAGATGTATCTATATATTATATAATGTCTAGATACATCAAAATTTTGATAATTTTGAGACATCTTTTTGGAGCCGGAGAGGGCACTAAAATATATCAACATATATATGCATCTACACTAAACTTGGTTAAAACTACGGAAAGTAATATAAGATATAGAGAGTATTAGATTTCTAGATCGTTACCATCGGACTCACCCGATTTTTTTTATCAAGCGGAGACAGCTCCACACCCTCTTTTTTACGAAAAGACACGGCTCCACTTTTTTTGAGATGAGACACAGCTTCACTTAATCACTCCATACCTAATTAATGGAAAAAAGCCTAAACAAATCAAAAAGGAAGTCCCGAGTTAACTAAACAGGAGGCCCAAAAGTTCCAGCTGCACGGAGCTGCGTAACGCTTTGTCTTTCTAGAAACTTGCAACCTGTTCTAATGGTGCTGCCAAATAATCTTGGCATCGGTTGCCTATGCCTTAGCTAGTTCGGATTTTGGGGCCCCTTGGTTTTGGGGGCTCGGGGCGGTCGCCCCTCCAGACCCCCTCACCCTCAGGGCCAGGCCTGGCTCCACCGTCTACACTTCGGCTGCAGAGCCACTTTATAATGAACACGCAAGTCCTTACCTGAGGCTGTGAACACACCAGACAAGATGCCAATAAGGATACCCTATCTACCTTGCATAAATCTTTCAGCTGGATAATTTGAACGTCAGATTGTTTTTCTTTTTCTTTTGAGAAACATGCATGAGCAACATGAGCAACCTGCTAGCATCAGGCCATGTGCGGCCGCACAGGGCCTATAAGATTTGGCGGCCCAAAATTCTGTATAGCCTTTATTTTGTCCCAATTGATCGGAGACAGACTCCGTCAAGCAAGCGGGATGAATCGATCCCACCGAACTGTGGCTTCGCTCACCTGGGCGTCTGCGTTGGGCCTGTCCAAATAGCGTTTATTTTCTTCATTCTTTTTCTATGTCTCTTTTCTCTTTTTATTTTCTGGTTTTTTCTTTCCTGTTTCTTCTTCTTTTTTCTGTTTTCTAAACAGTTTTCGAATCTGAATAGTTTACAAATGTGAATAATTTTTGAATTTGAACATTTTTCAATAAGAATAATTTATGAATGTGAATCGAATTTGAATATATTTTTGAATTTGAACCATTTTTATAAAAACAAATTAAATTTGAACTACTTAAATATTTTTCAAGTTTGATCAATTTTTAAATTTGAACATTTTCAAATTCAAATAATTTTTGATTTTGAACATTTTTCACGTTTTGGATAGAACTGCACCTATGCACTTACACATACCTAACTGACATCTACTCCCTCCGTTTGAAAATATAAGATGTTTTAGGTTTGTGAATGAAATGTATCTAGACATCTTTTAGTGTTTAGATTCGTTTGAACCTAAACACTAAAACATGTCTAGATACATTTCCTTCACAAACCTAAAACATCTTATATTTCTAAACGGAGGGAGTATTAACTGAGAAAAGAAAACGTACGAAACAAGTGGAGAGTAGTGGGCTTGGCCCATTTACCGTTTCCTTATGGTGTCGCGACCGTATGCATCGCCAAGAGCACAAAATAACACTCCCCTCCCGATGCCTATAGCCCTCCTCGAAATAGGATTTCGCCTCGCTATATTAATATAGCAACCATACGATACAAGGTATGAGTTCAATGATAGGGCTGACGGCACAAAAGAAGTCCAAAAGAAAATACAAAAGAATAAGAGAGAGAAACAAATGCACAACGACTCCGGATTGACAAACGATGCTGATTTGCACCCGCTGCGCCCTCCAGAGTAGTCCCACAACGCTCCAATGTCTTTGAATTGCCGTGTACCAAGCAACACATTCAAGGAGTGTGAGGCTAGCGACGCTGCTGTTCGAACTACTCCTAGCATTTCTCCTGGTACACGTAGGGGAGTGAGGAGTGGGTACACTCGGCGCCCGTCAAGAAGGAAGACGGTATCGACATGTTTCAACGTGTAAGAGCCGGCCTAGCCGGCAAGGATTTCTCCCGACTCTCAAAGAACCACAACCCTGTCCAATCCTAACACCCCACCAAACTTGCCGTCCCACCAACATGCACCATCACAGTCTTGAATGCACTATCGTTGTCTCACCATGGCAAAGTTGAAAAATACCGGTCTCCCCCGATGCCCCGAGCCTATGTGTTCCACTTCCTCTAGCACAGTGAACGGAGATTGCTCATATGCTCACGGAGTAGAAAATGCGTTCTATCTATATGAGCTGCTTAAGCTTGACAGGCGACAGGAATTATTTCTCAGAAATGAAGCCACATTCCAGGACCAGGACCATCACTTCATCCTCACGCTTGCGATGAGAAGAAACCTTTGGGGTTATTGCAGATGTGGAAAACAAGTACTCCCTCCGTTTGAAAATATAAAATATTTTAGGTTTGTGAATGAGATATATCTATACATCTTTTAGTGTCTAGATTCATTCGAACATATACACTAAAAGATGTCTAGATATATCTCGTTCACAAATCTAAAACATCTTATATTTCTAAACGGAGGGAGTACATGCTCTGTTGTCTACTGCTGAGCCACTTCCTGATGCACACACGCATCCTGGACTGAGGCTGCAAACACATGAAACACGATGGCAATATGAACAGCATATCTTTGTCGTGTAGATTCCTCGGTTGGATAAGTCACGATCTAAGATGCTTGAACAACATGCTAGTTTCGCATGTTTAGATATGTCACTTCTATTCTCTTTCTGAAAATGAAAATAGTACGTATTGCTTTTCCAAGTCCAGGTCTGATCCTGTAGCATCTTCTCCTTTTGAGTGAAATCTTCCGTGTGTTTGTGCAAGTTCTATTCCATTTGAATAGGACGGCACTATACTTTCTAATACGGTTTTGCTATTTCTCAGGCGTCTAAGAAATAGTTATTTCTCAGTCATTTTGTTCACCGTTGGATTTTGGTTCCAAGATTCGATTTGAGCCATCTGGTTGCAGTTTTTTGTTTGTAAACCATGCATGTTTTCATTCTTGAGCCAGCCACGTCAGCCGACTGAGAAATAGTTATTTCTCAATCGCCTGAGATGTAGGCGTTCCCTTTCTAATAAGGCATGAACCGAATTTCAGATGACGATTTGACACCATGGTTAGGTGCATACTAAACCTAGAAAGATGGGAGTCTAATCTGATCTTCTCCCTCTTTTTTTCCCAATTAGTTTATGTTTGTTCTAAAAATACATAACAGGACATAACTTCTTTTGGAAGGCCAGTTAGTTTTTTGACTTTGGAATAGAGGTTATTCATCAATATATTGTGTCTTCTACCCATTCAATCCATAATATCCTTTATTCGATTAGTAATCAAGAATAATTAGGATTTCTCAAAAAAGGTACAACACTAAAAAACCCTACTTTTTTACAATTAAATAGTAAAATTCATCCTATATAATCCGAGCTTTGCATCGTTTTGAAATCCAGAAATTGCATAGTTATAGTTGGGATGCATGAGGCGATGAGAAGAGAGCCTATGGCGGAGCACGTATATGGCTACACCAGGTATATGGTTTGCTAGACATAAATTTGTAGATAGCAAATCAATGACCCGAGAAGATTATTGTACCACATGTGCTAAAAAGTAGAAGCACATTGTAGCCACACAATCTGGTGGGACAACAGGGCACCTTCATGTCACGAATTCCCGATCGATAAATATCTCTCTCTTCACGCCTCTCCATTCCAATTCCTCTAGCAGCTATGACCGGAGATCATCCATATAGGTGTCCAAATTGTTTGTTTTATCAAAGTGAGTTAGGTAGGCTTGAAAGGCACCGGGAATTACATCTCTACTACTTATAAAGGAGAGAGAACTGGAACTTCTCTACACGTACCCATCAAACATACACGGACGTACCACGACCACACGATCAGACTCTCTAAACATAATCTAACACTGTCTGTTAGCCTAATTTTTTCCTTTGGTGCACTTAGTAAATAGGTTCGACGGACTAAAACTTATCCGGGCTTATAGCTCCTATGCGACGTCTTTACGTGGAATTGGAAGGAAAGCGACATCGTTGCAAACAATAGCTGGCATGCGACGGTTGTGAGGCGGCAAATAGCTCCCGTGCGACACTTCTACTTAACCCCACGAGACCGTCAACGAATTCGAATCAGCTGAGCACAGTAGGACCCACAGCCTCTCCACGTCACGGCGGAACTCACCTGATGTCCACCTCATATCGTGGGACCCACCCTGTGGTCGAAGAGAGCCGTTGGCCCCGATCCGTCCCCGTACCTGAGCACTCCCGCCACCGTTCCAGCATCTCATCCCCTTCTGTTTTCTTCTCCGGCGAGCAAGTGCGGCAACGCCGGCGAGGGATGTCGAGCTCTGCTTCCTCCCACCGCTCATGGCCTCGGTATGGTGCGGTGCCGATGAGGAGGTGCCCCGATTGCCCCCGTACCGCGCCCCTGAAACGGCTTGTCACATCCACCGACAAGAATGGCAACATTGGTCGGGAATTTGTGAAGTGTGAGAGCAAGCCCGAGCCAGGAAAGGTGAGATCTGATTGTTCCGAGCGCCAATTTCTCGCTTTTCTTTCGAAATTTCATGCATTTCATCGAATTTGGGATTTAGGGTTCATCTCTGCGATTTCAGGAACTGCCAAAATGTGGGCATTTTGAGTGGCTTGATGAGTACATCGAGCGAATTGGGGTGGAGGTAGCATCCCGGGAGCTCGAAAACCCGTCCGTGGTGGAGCAATTGGGATGTGGCAACCCCATTTCCGCTGGTACTACGGTGGATGCGGAAGTGAAGGCCGAGCTAAAGAAGATGAACAAGCAGCTAAGGCAAATCATCGAATTGAAGAAGCAGGACAATCTGATGGCCGTTTTTTTTTTATTTTTGTGTAATTTCTCTCGGATTAGTTTATCTCCTCATCGTTAGTCATTAGACAGCGCAGTCAGTGTTCGAGTGATGCTTTGTAATGGATGTAATGGTCTATGTCTTTGGCTTGAATAAAATGCAACACAAATTCGGGCTAATTTTGAGCTGCTCTGTTTTCGAAATCAGTGTTTCTTCAGTTTCGTCAGTTTCGTCAGTGTTCCTTTTATCAGTGTGCAGGGGGCGCCCGTGTGCAGGGGAGGGGGAGGGGTTGAAAAGTAAAAAAACAATTGACGAGGATTGAAAAAGGCCAGGCCCAAATATAACTTAGCCATGCCAAAATGGACGTATCCAGGCCCAATAGTAACTATATGTTGATTGGGCAAAAAAATGGTACTCACGTTACAATCTAAATAGGAACGTGTGGATCTGCAGATACTCGTGCTCAGGTTGCAATCTTTTTTTTTGCAAAAGTAAATATATAAATGAAGTCCAAGGACATCCATTTAACTAACATAACTTGGGCGCTCCTTTAACTTATGTAAATATGTAAATGTCTTATTTGAAAATGAACCATGTGTTGTATGAACTTGTTTTTGTGTCTTTTGTTTTATACACTTGTAAATATATAAATATTGCACGAGTATTATATGAACTTGTTTTTATGTCTTTTGTTTTATACACTTGTAAATATATAAATATTGCACGAGTATTATATGAACTTGTTTTTGTGTCTTGTTTTATACACTTGTTGTTTTGGGTGTTTTGACAAATGACAATACAATAAAACACAGATTACAATGAAACAAGGGATAGATAATATTGGGATAACATTACTTATATTAGATAGGGGGATCGATAACATTACAATAAAAATAAAAAAGTATAATAATATAGAAGGGGCGGAATAGGCGCCCCGCCTAAACCCTGGGCTAGCCCCTAAACCCTAACCCCCTACTCCATCGGCGGTGGAGGCGGTGCCGGTGCAGCCCCATTCCACGCCGCCAGCCTCTCCCGCTGGTCCCGCTTCCGTTGCTCCTCCCGGAAGGCCCGGCCATTGGCCTCCCGTTGCTCCTCCTCCTGCCGTCTGCGCCTTTTCTTCAAGGAGCGCTGGGCCTCCTTCTCCTCCCACCTGGCGATAGCAGCCTCCTGCATTGCCTCCTCCTTCGCCGCCTTAGCCCAGTAGGCTTCGGAGGGGAGGTCGCCGCCGCCGGGGAGGTTGGGGACGGGGTTGTGGACGATGGGGCCCTGGTCTCCCCAGGGGCAGGGCGGGGACTTCTTCTCCTTCTTCTTGCCACGCTTGGGGCGCGTGGGCGCCCGCTGCTCCCACCACTGCTTGTGGTCCGGGTGGTTGTCCTCGTCGCTTAATTCGGTGTCGGAAGGGAGGCGGAAGGGGGAGGTCGCCATGGTCGGAGTGTTTGGGGGGCGGCTGGGAGGAGGCAAAGGGACGGGCTCGAGGTTGAAGAGATGAGGGGCAAGATGAGATGAGGAGGCAAAGGCGTTTTGCCTATTTATTGAGGGCGGGGCGTGAAGGGCGGCGTGGGAATCCAGCGTCGCGTTGGCGCAGACGCCGAGACGAGACGCGTGCGCTGCGTTGCCCCTGCATGCATGATCAATGCGAAAGAGACGGGAAGCGGGGCAGCGGGCGTGATCAATGCGAAAGAGAGAAAAAAATAGCTAGGATGCGACGCCCCCGCCCCTGCATGCATGCATGTGCATTAATGCGAAAGAGAGAAAAAAACGTCCAAGGTAGTTGTTTATTGGCAGTAAAAAATAAAAGGGAAAATATAATTTGGCCTTGATTTACTTCGGTAATAAATGCAGGAATCTAGTACCAAGGTACTCGTTCGTTTTTACACACGCAAGAAAAATCGGTGGGAGTAATATTGACTTTTTGTATGGCGCATGAACCAGATGGAAGTAAATTTGACTGAAGAAAGTTGTTCGACGTACATTTATTTAATGGGGCAGCGCTGTTGCACGCAAAATAGCTAGACTGCGACGCTAGGGGCAGCTGCTGCATGCATGGTGTAGCCCGTCCAGACGCCGAGACGAGACGCGTGCGCTGCGTTGCGTGTGGGAAGCGGGCGTGATCAATGCGAAAGAGAGAGAAAAAATAGCTAGGATGCGATGTACTGTAACCCCTGCACCGCCGCCCCCGACCCTGCATGCTGCATGCATGGTGCAGCCCGCCCCGCCCAGCGCCCTCGCATGCCACGCTCGGTCCAACGGTCTGGAGTGTGCCAACGCTGTACGTTATATTTATTACATATTTTAGATTTTGATATTTTTTCTGCTGGTCATAGTGACATGCATACTCCCTCTGTCCACAAATAAGTGTACGTTTGGCTTCAAAATTTGTCCACAAAAAATGTACTTCTACCTTTCCAATGCACTTGGGCATCCACTATGTAGTCCATAAGGCTATCCACAAGCCAAAAAGTAGTCCATATGGCTATCCATATACATAGTGGAGGTTTACTTTAGAAGATTTTCCTTAAGGGTGACCTACAAGCTTATGGGTTGCCCACAAGCAATAAACATAGATGTGGTATCATGCATATGTTACTAGTCTAAGTTACTACTACATAGTGCAAAATAACATAGATGTGGTATCATGCAAAGTCTCATTTATTATAATGAACCTGAGGGGAGTAAGTTTGACTGGAGAAAGTTGTTACACGTAAACTTATTTAATGCGACGGAGGGAGTAAATACGCTGCAGCGCTGTTGGACGTAAAATAGCTAGACTGCGACGCTAGGGGCAGCTGCATGCCCGCATGGTGCAGCCCGCCCCGCCCAGCGCCCTCGCATGCCACGCTCGCATGCCACGCTGTTGCACGTAAAAACGATGAAGCCAATCAGATTCCAGAATCATCCATCCCACGGATCGCCAAGAGCTAGCCACGAAATCCTTCTAAGAGACGCCAACCAATCAGGTTGCAGAACAAGCCCTTCCACGGATCGCCCAGAGCCACCCGCGGAATCCTTCTAGAAGACGCGATCGGACGGCCACAGTGTCGCGCTAGGGTTAGATCTACGGTCCTCATTCGGCCTTAGGGTTAGCGGGGTTTAGGATGCAGTCAATGGGGTTTCACAAGTTTGACCAAACATTCAAATGTGCATAACTAATTCAAAAAAAATCAAAAAAATACAAAACCTTCGCATGGTGTCATGTTATGTGACATAGTTGTGAGGAAAAATATCAAACTTGGTCTATTGATCATATTTCAAAAAACCCTTCACAAAATGACCTATCTCCTCCGAGGTTTTCTGGCTTTTGGGTCAAATGACCAATGATATGGCTAGAATCAAGGCATAGTTTGTGATAATGTGCCCATATTTGGCATGCATGTCTATAATGGGATGACTAACAATGTTGTAGCACAAAGTTTTCCTTTTCGATGCACAGAAAAATCATTTTCTATTTTCTGAGTGCCGAAAGAGGGGGGATTTGTGAAGCAACCACCAAATTGAAGTTTCAAAATGGTAACATCCTATTTTTCAAAAATACTAGACCACCTAGAATGTACAATTTCCCAACCTGAGTATCTCAAACCTTTTATTCCATCCTTGGTGAAAAAGACAAATCCTGCCGAATCGGCTGGAAGTGGGTAAGATATGAACTACAGGTACATGATTCCATGCTGATGATTTTTTGTAAAAATAATTTTTAGGTTCACAACATGCTATTTCATCAGAGATCCAATGCTAGTTTTGCGAGCCTCAGCCCCTAGCTAAGAATATTTATGAAAACCCTTCAAGTTTGACCAGACATTCAAATGTGCATAACTAATTCAAAAAAAATCAAAAAAATACAAAACCTTCGCATGGTGTCATGCTATGTGACATAGTTCTGAGGAAAAATATCTAACTTGGTTTTAGAAATGGTCGAAAAAAAAACTTGCTTAGAAATGGGGTGGTTTACCCTAGCTTTGGAGCCCATTTCTACCCCATTTTGGGTGAGTGTGAGTTGTACTTCACAAAAGGGATCAAGGTGAGGATGAGTTGTATTGTACATATGAGAAAAACGTTGGAAGCTCATACAAACATAGAAAAGTGACATAGCTACATATGTTGAAATTCAAATTTACCATCATATTTGAATTTTGTCCAAATTATCAACAAGTGACAAATTATTATAATAACAAATGTTTACAACAACAAGTGCCAAATTATTACAACAACAAGTGTCAAATGTTTACAACAATAACAAATGTCTATTTCTTTTGGCTCTTCTTACCCCTCGTTTTCTTCTCCTTCACAAGTTTCACACCACACAATAGGTTTATGCTCTTCTTTTTCTTACCATTACCATCTGGCCTCCCCACAGCACGTCCAAGAGTCTCCTTCACCTCCTGCACCTCCTCAACAACCTCATGATCATGATCCAGAGCCTCATCAACATGGTCACTTTGCACCAGAGCCTCAACAACATGGTCACTTTGCACCAGAGCCTCAACAACTTGGTCAGTTTGCACCAGAGCTTCAACAACAGGCTCATTTTGCACCAGAGCCTCAACAACAGGCTCATTTTGCACCAGAGCCTCAACAACAGGCTCATTTTGCACTAGAGCCTCAACAACAGGCTCATTTTGCCCCTCATTTTGCACCAGGGCTTCCAAATCAGAAACGGTGTGCCCTAAAGCCTCAACAGTTTGCACATCATCCTCCAAAACAAGTTCAGATTGCACCTCAGCAGCACCAAACATGATCTGGTTAGTTCTCTTCTTTCTTTGGCCATTGATTCTTGCCCTTTTCACTGGCCAGCATTCGTCAACAACAAGAGGTGGGCCTTTTTCTCCACGCTTCCTCCTGAAAACAAGCAAGTTAGCTGGGGGAGAAAAATCATCAACAAGAAATGGGATAGATTTTGGATGAACATACTTTGGCTTTTCAGCAGTGTATCTGCACTTGGTAGAGCCAGCTCGGTGTCCAAGTTCTTCACAGAGTTTGCATCTATTCTTGTTACCTTTTTGGGCCCTTTTTGGCTTGGCATCTTTCTTTTCATCTTTCTTTCCCTTCTTGCTGCTCCCACCTTTCTCAAACCAAGCCTTGAATCTACTCTGCTTGGGCCTGCCAGCCTTTCTTTTCATCAAAGGAGGACACAAGGAGAACTGAATGTCCACTTCAGGCCACTGAGACTGATCTGTAAGTGCTGGAATTGGTGTTCCATATGCAGCCTTGAATTTTGCTACAGAATAATACTCATGCAAATATGGGTGCATATTTAGCTTGTGTTTGGAGGCCAAGAAAAGTATGGCATGCTCACAAGGCTTCCCAGTGTGTTGCCACTCAAGGCATGTGCATTCATGCAATTGAGTGTCAACAACATGCCTCCTGCCAGTCTTTGTATCTCTGACTTCAGCACCCCACAATGAGGATTTCTCAACACGCAAATGTGCAAGATTTCTGCTCCTGTTGACCACCTGCTGCACAACATCATGAAGCTTATCTCCTTGAAGAACATCACCAAGCCTTCTTCTCAATTCCCACAACCTCATGATCATGATCCTGATCTGGTCAACCATGTCATGGACAGGCAAGTCTTTTAACTCCTTCACTTTGTTGTTGAAACTTTCTGCCAAATTATTGTTGATATGATCACATTTGATGGCAGTGTTAAAACCAGACCTGTACCATAAAAGAGAATGGTAGGTTTCCAACCATGTACAAAACTTGACCCTATCCTCCTCAGAGCATGCCGCCTTAATCTTCTCAAGGTGATATGAATGTGTCTGCCTGGTGTAAGATCTTGCTGCTGGCCACATGCGTCCAAAATCATCTCCTCTGAATTTTTTGATCAAATTCATCCACATATGGCCAAAGCACTCCCTCTGCTCAGCATGAGGGAAAACAATCTTCACTGCATTTTCTAAACCTTTACATGCATCTGTGTGCACTGCCAATGGAGAGACTGGCCCTATGCATCTTTTCAACTGCATCATGAACCATGTCCATGATGCCTCTGTCTCAGACTGAAACATGCCAATAGCTACAGGGAACATCCAATTGTGTCCATCTAAAGCATTGCATGCTGCTAGTTGACCATTCCACTTTCCAGTCAAGAAAGATGAGTCTATACTCAAATATGGACGGCAACCTGCTTTGAAGCCATCGATGCAAGGCTTTAAAGCCATGAAGAATTTAGAGAAGAAGACTTTCCCATCAGCTGTTACCTCAGTATCTATCTCCACAACACTGCCAGGTGACCTCTTCTCTACTTCTGCTTTGAAGTTATAAAGCATTCGAAAGGTATTTGCCCAATCACCATATAGCTCTTTCATTGCCCTTTGCTTTGCCTTCCACACTGTAGTACAATTCAGCTTAATGGGGTACTGCTTTTCCAAGTCTATTTTCAGTCTCTTTGCAGTGTTGTTTGGTGTTGTGGCTAAAATGGGCTTGATCTTTTCTGCAACCCATAATTGTGATGTCATCTTTGTAACTGTTTGAGAACTTCTAATGCAAGTATGAGGTTTTGGAATTTGATTCACTCTTATTGTCCTTCCATCAGGTTGGCGTCTAGCAGATATATACCACTTGCAAGGCTTGGCACCACCATCATAACCTATGCATTTTGCATAGAACTTCTTTTTATCAGTCCACATAGTCTTGGTAGCAAACTCACGTTTGACTGCATATGTCCTGAAACACATCCTGAATTCATCCATGCTTGGAAACAATCTCCCAACTTCAATAACTGGGTCCTCTTTGTCATAAACTGTTACTAGCTCATCATCATGTGCATCATCTACATGAACTGCAGCATTTTCCAACAACTCTAGATCTATATCTGCCTCTTCATCTCTTAAATGGTTGTCACCATCATTTGCAGCTTCATCCCTCTTCTTCTCCTTGTCTCTGTCATCTATAGGAATGCCAAAAAGCTTTGCCATTTCAATGTCATCTATTGGTGCAATGACCAAATCAGTGCGGTCATGTATCTCAACTGAATTCCAATCAACAGTTACAATCCTTTGTGCATTACCATCTGCAGCCTCCCCTTGTGCATTAGCATCATCATCCTCCACTGTTAACACTTCCAACTCAGTAAGTATAGGCATTACTTGCCTTTGTGCAGCCCAATCATCCTCGACCATCTGAGCAGCCAGCTTTGAGGCCACATATCCAACCCTCGAATCAGGTTTCAGATCAATGAGCTCTACTAAAAACAGAACAGTTTTGCTTGTCCAACCGTTTCGCTCATCGATTTCATCAACTATATGTTCCCCTGTCTCAACCCTAACATAGTCACATTTGCAATCATCAAATCGTAACAAAGAAACTTCTTGCTCTGGTCCCCAAACCACACTATTCCCAATTTTTTCCACCATTTTCCTTACTGCATCCTCTCCGATGTTTATTAGCTCTTGGGGATCAACATGTTCTAATTCCACCTCCCATTTAACAACCGTGTCTCTCTCAATGATCTGCGTGCTGCCATCAACTAAAACAGCCCTAGAGGGAAAGAAATTGATGCGAAATTCGAAGGTTTGGCGCGCAACATCGTCTCCCCTGTTTTTGGCGGGCACTGTGAGCTAGCGGAAGCGAACAAAGAGCTCAACCTTAGAGAAATTAAGTGCAGAGATACGGGATATACCGATTAGAAGTCCCCTCTCCATGCTCCATATCGTTCCCCCTCGCCCCGTTCAGCACACCCTCGCCTCCACAATCTAGCATCAATGGGCACGCTCAGATCTCGAATTGAGAAGAATGGGAGAGGAATTAGCTTTCAAATGGCACTCACCACCTTCGTCGTCGAACGAAAGCGCCGCCGCCTAAATTAATTGCCGTGCCGCCGCTGCCGGCGCCGAGAACGATGGGTGAGGTCCGCCGCCGCCGTCGGGGAAGCTACAGTCAGTGTTACGCGCGCTCTCGGTCGGAAGCGGTTGGTTTGACTGGCTGTCCCAACCAACCGGTTTGGCTTAACCCTAATATTGGAACAAAGTTAAATGTGTCATTACGACCGTTTTAAGGCCCGTGTGGCCCTGGGATATTAGCTGCCTCACAACCGTCGCATACGAGCTATTCTTTTCAACGATGTCGCTTTCCTTCCAATTCCATGTAAAGACGTCGCATAGGAGCTATAAGCCCAAACTTATCCCGCACCGAAAACCCCAACCCGGATTATGCCTTCCTCTTTTTCCCTAATTTTCGCTTCCGAATAGTCGAACCTATCCCCACATCGCCACCACATCTGGCCGCCACCACATCGATCTGCGGCTACCGGCGATCCCGCCTCCTCCGGCTGGTGCAACTTCGTGACCTCGAGGATGAGACGGTATGGAGAGCCGACTCCGAAGAGGAGAAGGAGAAACGATGGGGACAGAGAGATCCGGCATTCTAGGCATAGAGGAGCTCCGAGGAGTTCTTCAGCCACAGTCTGCTCCCATGCCATGCCGTGGCGACGTTGACCTGCTCTATCGCTTCCACCGCATTCGCTGGAAAGAGGACGACCGGGAAAAGGTCCACGCCGACGGATTCCAGCGCAGGACGCGCCCAACTAAGAGCATGGCCATTTTTGCTCGGACTATCAGAGGGGTCGCCCTGCAGCCTATTAGAGTCGCTTGCAGAGGAGGCAGCCTCTGAGCGACATGAAGAAGACTAGCGTTCTGCTCCTTCGTGTACAAATCCTCTCGCTGCTTCCTTATGGTCTTCACGGGACCTCAAATTCCAAGATACAAGCAAAAAAAGATGAGAAAAAGGGATGGAATTGTCGTTTTGGCCTTTGAATTTGAAGATTTGCAAGCTTTACTGCCGATTTCTAGACAATTCTGGAAGAATTTTGAGGAAGAAACAACCCAGGACGGTGAAGGAAGATGAAACTGTACATGCACAGATGGGGAAAAAGAAAAATATTGGAGTGGGACCCAGAGAGGTGGCCTCCTATCGATTTATTGGAATTTTTTTTAAACCGCTCCTTCATATTTTTCTCCTACGTGGATGTCATGGGCAGCGAATACTACTTCCTCCAGAAATCGTTTCCGCCAGAAATCGTGCTCTATGCACGCGTGTGGCAGTTGTGCCCAACTACATGCTATCCCAATGGTATGTGTTTATTGTGTTGATTTAAATTCATATTGATATGTTGAGCCCATTTGAACTGATCTCTTGGAACCGCTGATGCCACAATAACTCATATTATCTTGTTTGTATATACACTTCATCGTTACTATCTTGTCAGATGATGTATATAGAAATGAAAATCCGGTTGATGAAAGAAGAGAACTCTTACCTCAAAAAAAAAACTCTTATTAAAGAGAAATGGACCCAAGTCTCTGGCTTAATTCTTGTTATTTTTATCCACATGATCCATCAGTTTACCGATCAATTCTTTGACTGGACTCACTGATTTTTCTGTTGCCAAAGTGGAAGTTGTCATCAGTGCCATGTTTAATTATTATCATCAATATGTTCCTGACTCTTGGAGGGCCGGCGGAACGGCAGCGAAAGAAGATGGGAGGCGCGCGACAGTGTGCTCATCTCGAAGGTGGTTGCCAATCAGCAGGCGTGAAAGGCAGAAATTTCACCTTCAGCACTATCTAACAATTGCTCTGGTGTTGCCTCGCGTGCTCCCTCTCCTAAGAAACTCACCAAGGTCTGGTTTTCTGTACCGAGTATCGCATTCATGTCTCCTTTTAACGTATATTCCTGACATCTCTTCGTTACTCCTCTGTCTTCATCTATCTCTGGGTACTACAGTCTATGTGATTGTGTTAATGCCTCAAAGAACTTACTCTTTTTAAGACTGGACAATTGGCCCATCTCAACAATGGTAGTATGCATTTATTGATCTGGAGACACTGGTCTTTTCTTCTAAAGGTATAGAATTATATGGTAATCAAACAAATCATTCTTGAAAATTAAGATACCACCGTGATATAACACGTACGATAAAAAATTATATTTGCACTTAAATGTGGTCTCTGATCTACTAGCATTGTAAAGATGATCAAAATATCTAAATGTTTTTAACAAATTTTGGAACACTGAGTGCCGATCTGGTTCAGGTATATCATGACTCCAATAACCAATAACTGCACTAATATCTGCATTTTCTAGATTCTTTCCAATGCTTACCTGTTTTGAAAAATATATTTGTCAAACCTATGGAGAAGGGCTTCTGCACCATTTGGTTGTACTGATGTAGGGCGGTGTTTTTTGTCATGGTACAAAACTTATACTTTACATACAGTTGTTTGTTCTAAACATGAACTATCTCCTTTGGTAAGTGATATTGTCATACTACTCTTGATAATTTTATTTTTGTTAGATTTCCTATTGATTATACAAGAACGAGAATGATGGCTATTTAGTACTTCTTGCAAAGACATAACTACAAACAGGAATCAATTGCACTTTCCTTCTGTTTCCGCGGGAATAAATCATGCCGCAAGATAAATATATGAAATGTGTTACTCATGGCATGTAGGTACAGTCACAAGTGGAGATACTTATGCTATCGTCTCCACATGAAACAACATGGATCTTTCCCGGTGCCTTTGGCAACCTGCGGCAAACAGTGCTCTGACCATGCGGTCCTAAGGCGGACAAGTCCCTGCTCGCCGCCGTGTTATCATCTCTCTAATCAGTTCAGCTGCTGTGAGTTACTACGACTGCTGCCAATTCTATATCGACCATGTCATCCCTTGCCTTCGTGATGTGTATCGGGAGGTTCCGGTTGTCACTTTTATTGTTGATTCTGGACTTGCCTAAGTGCTTGCTGACATTCAAATAGTGGAAGTGCAGAAGATTCAAGTAAGCAAGTTTATCCTACAAGTTATCCTCGCTACCATTATAGCACATAGCCACAATTCATCTGAATTTGAAGTGCATAACATGCCAATTTTCCTGTAGGCTGTGATCAACGCATACATAGTCTAGCCTCCGGTGCAATGTTCTGCAAGGTGCTTAATAAATTTCTATAAAGGGAAATCCATTATCACTGAGTTGTTTCTTCATATAAAAACAAAGCAAATTACTTTTGGAGACTGGAGTTGGTGTTGTCACATGTATGCTGACCCATAGAGTTTTTTCGAATTAGACTTAAGGTTTGGCGTTGTTCAAAGTGTTATTCTTAGATACGATCTTTACTTTGTACACCCATAAAGGTCAAAGGTCTACAACTATCATGATGATCAGCAATATTACACATATGGTTTCTGACTTTCTGTTCTATTATGTTTTCTAAATACGTGTAGTTGATCTTATCTTATTAGTGCTACATGCAGAGATTCTGTATCTGCTTGCATTGATGTTTGGTTGCTGAATGTATATGATATGTTTCCATTATGCTTTCAAAATGTGTGTTTGCTCTCACGTGGAAAGCTGTATTTTCACTATATACCTAGCTAGAGTCCTTCAAAAAATACTCTGAACTAACTTACTATACGCAATGATAGAGCCATCCACTGTTCAATTTGTGCTCTTTCGCTGCAGCGCTTTGCCAATGTTTTTTTGTAAATCTTGATAGTGACTAGCAAATAGTAGTTTGTTACCTGAACATTTGTCGAAAACTTTGTGCATTTGGTATCATGGACAATGTTTATCATCACAAGAAAATACAGTGTCGGTATGTTAGACCATGGGGTTCCTGAGTTATTGTTTTATGATATAAGGAGTAATTTCCCATTGAAAACTTATGACTTTCAAATGCTATTTACTTCTTGGCCGATTTCAGAGAAATTAAGGTTCACATAAAGAGAGTTAAAAAAAGGTTACTATTGAGAAAAAAAATGAATCTTGCGGACAGATTGCTGAATCAGCCAGCAACATACAAACGCAGCCAGGAGCGAGGCACGGACACATGTGAGCAGTGCAAGATGCTCTTGCAATGTCAAACCTGTTTTTTCAGAGTTGCAGCTGGTTCATTTGTATCAACCAACTGGGTTGATGATGAAGTATTACATTTCATTTGGCTGCATCATGTACTCATGAGAGTACTAACAAGGAAGTTATGGAGAAGTGCATATATTATTCAGCACCTCTCTGGGATACTACTACTTAAATTTGTTACAAACTTCATATACGAACATACAAGTATGTCAAATATTATACTTGAAAGCTACAAACAAGGTAATCATATTTTACATCAAGGTCTACAATTTAGTTTGGGAAATTGGTTGACAATCATGTATTCTAGATTTACTTTTACAACTATATGATTATTTGACTTGCAAATTATTTATATGGATTAATATTTTTTTTGACATTTGGATGAGGTATTTAGAACAATCTAAAACGGACACAAATTCTGCGAATTAGTACTACGTGCGTTGCACGTGCAACACTACTAGTTACACCAAGAAGTCCAAGTAATGCAACAGATTTTAGCTCTTCATCCTCCTCCTACATGTCGAGTTGTATCTGGCGAGGATGAGAAGAAACCTTTATAGTTCTTCAGTGGTAGGAAACAAGAACAGGCTCCGCAATGCGCTCTCATGTTACTATTTTTCCAACACTTTTGCTCCAGTGTCCTCTCTCCCGGGAAAAGGTTGGAAGTAGTGCTTGGACGAACGGCCACAATCAAATCTCAGACGGTTGGGATCAGTGTGGGTTGAAGGGTACTTTCGCTATTGTCCTGGAAAATCCGTACACATACACATGCACAAATGTATGGTGTATGTATAATACGTAGTGATGTTATTGGATGGTGGTGTCATCGAAACTTATACTTGCCATTACAGGAGGTGGGATCAATACGTGTGCTGACTCAGCCTCGTAGCGAATACGGAGGGGATATGAAGGCTGTTAACGGGATTCGGGCAGGCTGAAACACATCTGCAAACCAGCTGAAGCAAAGCCTCTTTGCGGAAATGCAACACCACACCTACGTTGGCCCCTGGCATCATCATTACCATTGATTTGTTGGAGATTCATGCAAACTATTTTACAGAAAGATCCTTTCACCTAAGTCTAGATTCATACGAGATTTATTAGAGATCTGAAACTGCTTTGAATCTTGCAGACACATACACAATTCAATATCAATCATAGAATAAACAAGAAAAACAACCAAATTAATAGCAGAAAAATTAGAAAAAAAGCAAAATTAACAAAATTTTGATGATACATACAAATTTCAGCAAACCCAGTCAAGAAGAATACAAGTTTCACTGCCAGGTGGAGCTCGGGTTGTTTCCAAGTTTTTAGGAAGGCTTAAGCATAAATGTGTGATGGTTGTTGACTTCGTGAACTCTGCATGAATCTCTAACAATCGTAGGACATATGTGATGTCTGGGGCCCAACTTATTTGCGGTAAATTCGCTCTCGCCTCTTTGTCCAAAGACACGTCCATCCTGGCGTAAGGCTGCCAACACATCTAACAGGATGGCTATATGGATATCCATAGCCTATCTTGCATGTGTTCCTCCGGCCACAAGTGTTCGTTCCACAGGAGGTACCAATGGATGGCCTTAGACACTCGTCTCTATCTAGTGAATACGCATGACATGCAGCTGGCGCCTTAGAGGGGCTAAACGCTAAAGATATCTACTATCATGTCCTCCAGTTTTCCGCACATGCACGTCACGGGATGCAATAAACTCCCAAGCATTGCCTGAGAAAAAACTGCCCCTGTGTCGCTCCCCAAGCGACACCGGGGGCTCCTGATCTCTAGCAGGACACGCGCGCTAGCGGCGGGACATCCCGCCTAAGCCTATGGGGGTGGTTCTCTATTGCTCGACACGCTGGTGGCCGTCCAACTCGGCTAGGAGAGGAGGTCGCCTCACCGGCGCTCGTAGGCCAGGGCGGCTGAAGGGAATATGCTCGAGAGGCAATAATGAATTTGTTATTATCATATTCCAAGTATATAATAGATGTTTATTCTACATGCTATAATTGAATTAAAAGGAAACGTTAATACATGTGTGTTTTATAAACAAATAAAGTTTTCCTAGTTATGCCTCTCATATAAACTAGCTCGTTGATTAACATGATGATGAAGGTTTCCTGATCATGGACATTGGATGTTGTTAATAACGAGGTCACAGCATTGGTGGAATGATGTGATGAACATTCATCTGAAGTATAATAATACGATCAAAGTCATTATGTTTAAATTGCTATAACATCATTACAAGTAACTTTAGTCCTTAGACCATGAAATCATGTCAATCACTAACAAAGGAAGAGTAGCTTGATAACATCAAACGTCACACCCTAACAGGGTGACTATAAAGGTGGGTTCAGATACTCCGATATTGTTATGTAGAGGCTCATGGATCAAGAGTGGGATTTGTCCATCCAAATTACGGAGAAATATAATCTGGGCCCTCTCGGTGATGTCACATTGATATAGCTTGCAAGCAAGTGATGGGGATCACTAGAATGTTATATCACGGCAACGAAAAAAGAGTACCCTTCAAACCGCCTTATCCGACGAATCCCTCAACCCATGGGCCCACCCTTCAAACCGCATCGAACGCGGGTCCACCAATGGACCTTCTCTTGCTTTGTGTTTGCATAGGCCATATGGACACAGAGAAGAAAAAATATTTATATTAGATGCACCTATGGACGACTATATTGGTTCATCGTGGATCCTACAATTTTAGTGGCATTTAGCATCGGTCTAACGCCGCTTTTAGATTCCAGGTATTTATGGCGTTTTTATGTACCCAACATTGTTACTATTTTCATTAGTGGCGGCATTCTGTTATGGAGAACGCCTAGGATAGCTTGGTCCTGGCTCGCATGGTTGGCCCCACTTAGTGTTGGCGTGTGCTATTCCTCGAACGCCAGGACTAAACCTTAGTGTCGGCGTTCGCGATTCCTCGAGCGCCACTACTATTTTCCACTGTAGTGGTGATGCCCATTTTATTCCACCCGCCATTAAAAAATGACTATTATAAGGGTTTTCCTACTAATGGCACATCAATGACACCCCTCACGTCTTGCCCATGGATGCGATCCGGTCTAGCACCACATACTCAACATGGTGGTGGTTTGGGAAGTGGATCTCAGCATCATGTCGTGGTTGTTCTTGCTAGCATCATGCTGGTTCACATCGGGATGTCACCGGGTGTAACACTCCGGTCTCCGGATCAGCGGCTGCCACTCTTGGCAGCTCAATAGGATCTCTAGGCTGACCTCACAGACCAACACTAGTCTTTTTTACGCACTTTATCCTCACTCGTGCGCACTCGGTATCCACTTTCCGGTCAGTCACCCATCCTCAAATTGCTCAAGACCAAGCACGCTTAACCTAGAGGTTCTTTTTGATTGATCTTCCGAAAAAGAAGTTGCAACTTGTTGGTATGGGTGTACTATCAATCCTATTAAGCCATACATCAGGGTCTCACACTAGGTCCACCGAGTATGATGACACCATCATGAGTGGCGAGGGCAAGAAAATAGGTGGAGGACATGATGCCTCCAAGACCATCTTGTTGGCATCGGTTCCCCTTGTGGGATGCTCTGTCCAAGCGCGCACAGGAATCGTTCGTGCGTCATGTTCCTATGGCTAGTGGCAACCCTTGGATCCTCCTTGGTACTTCCATTGCCACGCGGATATCCAAGGTGTTGTTAAGGATCATGGTGGTTTGTGAGTGAAGAAGACCGGATAGTCTCTAGATGTTTTATATCGTATTCTCAGGGTGAGACGGGATTTAGTGAACATTGCAGGGAGTACTTGCAACGGATCAAGAGAAGTAGACACGTCGTATGATCAACATTTTTCAGCAGTGTCCTCGGTGAGTGGGGCGGTGACACTTGCAGACTTTGTTCTTTGTGGGCTAATTTTACGGGGTGAAAACCCTTAGTTCGACCTTTGCTTCTTGTACCTGGTAGTGGCGGCTCCCCTGTTATTTCCTTGTTGAAGGCATTATTTGGAGTTTGCACCTTCTCCGAGGTGAAAATCGAAGATTTGACCATGCTGGTTAGACCGGTTAACAACGGTGTTTGAGGACATTTACCTTCATGGGGGCGTCGTTTTGAAGAACCTTTTTGGAGTCTAGCTGTTTTCACCACTTGTGGTGCTCTTGTTGTTGCGAGTACCTAATTTCTTCCGTGGTGTATTTTTTATTTTTTTCCTCTTCTTTTGTTTTTTCGGCTATGTGCATCCTTGATTTCTAAACTTGCTTTTGACATTATGTTGTTGCAGAGGCTAGGAATATTTGGTATTATCTTGGTATCAATATATCCCCTTTATCGAAAAATGCAAACCCTGAAAAGGAAGGGAGCTAAACCACATATGGTTTGCATTCCTTTTCCACCCGAATTAGTTTATGTTTGTTCTAAATTATAAAAGAGAACATAACAATTTGTTTATTTTTGCAGGCCAATTGATTTTTTACTTTGGAATAGAGCCCCTTTATCGACATACTGTTTAATTTTCCCATTCAATCCATAATATCCCTTATTCAATTAGTAATCAGGAACAATTGTGATTTCTAAAGAAAGGTCCAGCACTAAATAAACCTACTTCTTTTACGATTACAAGGTTTATTCAAATAAGAAATTCTATCCCGTGACCACAACATTTGTCCCTTTTTTTGTACCGAAATCCGGAAATTGCATGGTTATGGTTGGGAGGCATGTGACCGCAGTGAGACATGAGAGCCCATGACGCAGCAGGTATATATATGGTTCTCCCACACATAAATGTGAAGATAGCAAATCAAAGCTGAGCCAAGAAAAGGTACTGCACCACATGTTCTGAAATAGCAGATGCTCACGGAAGCCAACGAGGCACCTTCATGCCACCACCAGTTCCGAATCTATAAATATCACTCTCTTCGTGCCTCCCAATTATTCTAGTTCCTCTAGCCGCAATGAAGGAAATACATTAGAGAGTAGAAAGCCTGTGTTGTGTTTTGAATGAGTTGCGTAGGCTTGAAAGGTACCGGGAATTACATTACAGCTGGAAGTCGACGAAATGCGACAAACTTTAGCTCCTCATCCTCCTCCGACATGTCGAGTTGTATCTGGCGAGGATGAGAAGAAACATTTTCGGTTCTTCGGCTGTAGGAAGCAAGTATAGGCTCCGCGACGGGACCAGTAGTCACTGTCTGGCCAGAGACACGCCCATCCTGGTGTGAGGCTGCGAACACGTCTAACAGGATGAGAATATAGATAGCCTATCTTGATTGTGTTCTTCCAGCCACGAGCGTTTCTGGTAGCGAAGGTAGTACTGGAGACTCATTTCTATCCAGTGAATAGCAACCACACGGAGTTGGCCACATACAGGGCCAATGAGATACAGTAGCATGCCTTCCACAAGTGTCAGGTGATGCAATGAACTCCAACGCAGATAGAGTAGAGATGAAACAAGAAGAGAATGTATGAAGCAACCATGAGCAACAGCCAGCCACAGGGGTTGCTATTGCTACCTAATGTGTTAGAACCAGTGGAGAAGAGTTGCCTCTGCAAACCATTATTACGCTTCTGGTAATGGTTATAGACAAAAACACACCAAACTGACAGGAACAACTCTATATTTATTTATTGCATTGATAACAATAGGCATTGAAACCTTTGTATGGGAGAAGGAAAAGAGGAGCAAACTACAAGAGCTACGGACACAATATAGCAGCATAAACACCCATAGCAACATTGATCTTGGGGGAGAATGAAACATCCATCGTAAGCACGACTATCAGTCCACAATGTAGTAAACATAAACAAAAACCAATTCCCAATTTGATCAGGTTCGCCCCTTCATGAATGAATCATCTAATGGGGCGATCGAATAATACCAACGCGAATGGAAAAGGCATTGTTTATTACAGGCCTAAAATACCACTCACGCTTCCGACGCACGCAGGCACCCCCCTCTCTCTCTCTCCCTCCATTATTCCAAACCTTTGGGCAAGTGTGGTGTTGCTTGGCATCAAGGATGACAAAAACTCTCAACAAGGACGACCTTACAGGCTCTTGGCTGCGGCAACGACGCTCTCGGCGGTGATACCGTACTCCTTGTAGATGATCCCAGCAGGAGCACTGGCGCCGAATTTGTCGATGCCAATGGTCTTGCCCGCGGATCCGACGTACTTTTGCCATCCCAGGGTAGACCCAGCCTCAATGCTGATCCTTGCAGTGACGGCCGCGGGGAGCACGCTCTCCTTGTATTCATCTGACTGCTCGTCGAAGAGCTCCCAGGAGACAAATGACACAACGCGGACGGTCTTCCCCTCCTTGGTCAACTCTTCGGCAGCCTTGCCAGCAATCTCCAGTTCAGAACCGGTACTCATCAGGATGAAGTCGGGCTTGTTGCCGGTTGAGTTGTCGGAGATGGTGTACCCGCCCTTGGCAACACCCTCAATCGAGGTACCAGGCAGGTGAGGAAGCTTTTGCCTGGAGAGAGCCAGAATAGATGGCCTCTTCCTGTTGAGGACCGCGACCTTGTACGCCCCAGCAGTCTCCTTGCCATCAGCAGGACGGAACATCAATATGTTCGGCATGGCACGGAAGCTCACCAGGTGCTCAATGGGTTGATGGGTCGGACCGTCTTCACCCAGACCAATAGAGTCGTGGGTCATAACATAGATAACTCCAGCTTCAGACAAGGCTGAGATCCTCATGGCACCTCTCATGTAGTCGGTGAAGACAAAGAAAGTGGCACAGTATGGAATCAGCCCTGGGGTGTGCAGCGCAATACCATTGCAAATGGCACCCATTCCGTGCTCCCTGACTCCAAAGCGGACATTGCGCTCCTCAGGCGTATCCTTCTGGAAGTCGCCGAACATCTTAAGCAGTGTCATGTTGGAGGACGCAAGATCAGCACTACCACCAATAAGACCAGGCACAACTGGCGCAAGTGCATTCAGGCACTGCTGAGACAGATTCCTTGTGGCATCTGCTGGGCTCTCTGTAGTGTATTGCTGGACAAAAATCAAACAATCTACCATCAGTAATCTCTACATATCAGCTATAAAGTATTACAAGCAACTATGGCAAACAACTTACAGGAAGAGCATCAGCCCAGCCAGCAGGCAACTCTCCTGTGATGATACTTTTCAGGGTCGCGGCATCTTCTGGGTACTTCTGCTCATACTGTGCAAACTTAGCATTCCAATCAGCCTCAAGCACAGCACCTTGGGGCACATGGCGGCTCCAGTGGCTGCAACAAAATGAAACGATGAGTAAGCAGGCTCATCACCTCATTCAGATAACCAACATACACAGCAAACAAACCTCTTGACATCCTCTGGCACAAAGAATGGCTCATATGGCCATCCAAGGTTTGCCCTGGTTGCTTCGACCTCGCTGGTGCCCAATGCAGCTCCATGTACACTGTACGAGTTGGCCTTGTTGGGAGATCCAAAACCGATCGTTGTAGTCACCTAAAAAGACCAATATCTTGGGTAAATACGATCGAACTCTAAAACAACATACAAAGATAATTCCTGGATATAGCAAAAGAAAGTAACCTTGATTAAAGTGGGCTTGTCGGTAACTGATTTAGCTTCCTGGATGGCTTTACGGATCTCGTCATAGCCATCGTTACCGTTCTTAACCCAGATTGTGTGCCACCCAAGAGCTTCAAAGCGGGCACTCACATCCTCTGTGAAAGCAATCTCCGTGTCTCCATCAATGGAAATGTGGTTGTCATCATAGAAGGTAATCAGCTTGCCGAGACCCCAATGGCCAGCCAATGAGCAAGCCTCATTCAAGATACCCTCCATGTTGCACCCATCTCCCACAATACAGTACCTATAAAAATCCACATAATAGCACGTTAAACCACTGCATCACTCGAACCAAGCAGTGAACACTCAAGCATTCATAACAAGGTCAAAGTATTACGTGTAATGATCGACGATTTCACTGTCAGGCTTGTTGAAGCGAGCAGCCAGGTGCTTCTCAGCAAGTGCCAACCCGACGGCATTTGCGATACCCTGGCCAAGAGGACCTGCACAAGAAAAGGCAAACTTTTAGTCTCATGGTTGGGCATGGCAGGTCAGAGTTGGTGTGAGCTCAGCTGAGATGGAACAGACCAGTGGTGACTTCAACTCCAGGGGTCTCGAAGTTCTCGGGGTGACCCGGGGTGGAGCTTCCCCACTGTCTGAATTGCTTCAAGTCCTCTTCCTGCAGCAGCAGCATAAGTTGCAACAAGGTCAGTGAGTAGTGACGCTGTTATAAATAAGCAGCTAGCAGATCACAGGAGGTGTTTATACAACTAAGTAAACAAACACGAGTGATGATGACTCCAAGGTGCACAATCTGAGTTTCCAACAAATTTTTGGCAGGAATTTTAAATTTAGCTGAAAGAGAGATCTCTGTGGCGACTGGACAGAGGTACGGTGTTTACTAGGGAAGGACGAGAGCCAGCATAGAAAGGAAAATAGCAGGCAGGATCCAGCACCTGTCCACTGTTTCACCTAACACAAGCAAGATCCCAACCTTGCACGAAACCTACTCCCGATTTCGCCGCTCCAACTAACCGGAACCGGTAGCGAATTTCAGACTCTTTTTTTTTTTGAACTGGAATTTCAGACTCTGTGCTAGAAGAGTAAAGAAAAAGCAGATGCGAAACACCGCGGCGACGGGGAAGAAGCTTAGAACGGCAGTAATAGGGTATACCTTGACGGCGTCGTATCCGGCGAGGTGGAGCAGGGCGTACTGGAGCATGCAGCCGTGTCCGGCGGAGAGGACGAAGCGGTCGCGGTTGAACCAGTATGGGTTCTTGGGGTTGTACCTCATGACCTCGTCGTAGAGGATGTGCCCCATGGGCGCGCATCCCATGGGCAGGCCCGGGTGCCCCGAGTTGGCCTTCTCGACGGCGTCGATGGCGAGGAAGCGGATCGCGTTGACCGACTTGTCGAGCAGCTCGCCGGTGGCGGCGGCGCCCTCGACGGTCTCGACGGCGGCGGAGGCGCGCACGCGCTGGCTGCGGCGCGAGGAGGAGGAGGCGGCGGGGGAGCCGCGGCGCGCCGGGAGCGGGGAGCGGAGGGCGCGGCCGGCGAGCGAGCTGAGGCGGAAGCCCAGGCGCTCGGAGGGGGCGGAGGCTGCGCCGGCGGTGGGCGCGGGGCCGGCGCGGGCCGCGATTGTGGCGTGCGCGGCGGCGACGGAGTGCGCGGCCATGGTGCTGGGTGTCGTGTGGCGGGCGGAGATGGCGAGGTGGGTGGGGGTGGGGGTGAGGAGGGGACGGACGGGAGACTCTGAGGGGGGTTATGTATAGGATTTTTGTGGTGCGTTTTGGGAGACTCGTTGGGGTGGGGTACTCTACTCTTGGGAGCCGACGGCCTATAGGGGTGGTTGTGGTTCCCCTGGACACGGTCCATGGGCCGTCACCACACTCCTGTCCTGTCGAGGCCTAAGCCGCCGGTGGCTGCTACGATTAGCGGCGCTTTATATTAGGCCCTAAATATATTAATTGAATATTTCGTGAGGTCTGTTGAAGTGTATACGTCGATTGCACTAGTCCTTTTCATAAGTTTGGACTTTTGGTTGCGTTGGCTAGTGCATGAAGCTTGACATGGTATTAGAGCCTAAGGTCTCGAGTTCGAGTCCTGGCTTTCGTAATTTATTCTAAAATTGTTATTGACCCCTCTGTGTCCACGTATAGGTCTTGAGTCATACGTGAGTTTCGCGCGCCGTCGCTCTCTTCCGGTTACACGTGATGACTTCTCCCCGTCACACGTGAGATAAGATAAATTCCAAGAGCTAAGGTATGCAGCAACCATCGTCAATGATGACAACCGAAAAAGATGAACATAAACCACACCAACGAACACGAAAACCGTCTGGATCATAAAAGATCCACCTGACACACGATTCCACACGCTCTCCATTGCAGCGGCGGAGCTAGCTCCAGGCGACCCGGGGCAGCTGCCCGAGCTCAGTCATGGAAGCTCCATTAGGATATGAGCAAGACATAGAGATTAAGTGAGATGATTAGTGGACAAACACTAAACTAGATCAACACCTTCATTCCCTTCCCGGGATGTACGTTCTAGCTAGCTCCGCCACTCGTCCGCTAACACTAGATACACCAAATGGAATGGTGATATGGCGGGAAGAACTTATTCTACTTCAAGATGCAGCCATCGTCTCACCATTCTCAAGAAGACAATGGAAATTATCAAAACAAAAGATGAGCCCTCACGTAGGCGAGAGCTATGGTCCATCACGCCTAGGCACCAACCGGAGATGGACGGGCTGATGCTGTCACGGGCAAGTGGTAGAAAGCTGGATGGGTTTGACACGGCGGTCATGATCGCCTCTCTCAAAGTTATTACTCCCTTCGTTTTAAAATGAATGAATTGAATTTGTCTAGGTTCTATTAAACTACATATTAAAATATGTCTAGAAGCATACGAATTTAGACAAATCTAAATCATTTATTTTGGGACGGAGGGGACTAATTAGCATGGCACTACCTTCATTCCGATTTATAAGGCAAATACGTATTTCGAGAAAATAGTTTAATCATAAATTTAGTCAATAAAATACAAACTATATTTAACAAAAATTATATTATTAGATTCATATTCAAAATACGCTTCCAATGGTATAATTTTTGTGACATATGATTCATATATTGTTGACCAAATTTACGGTCAAAATATTTTCTTAAAATACGTATTAGCCATATAATCCGGAATGGAGGGAGTACTCTGTTGTACACGTTTCCCTCTCATTAAGTGTAGAAGACCAAAAAAAAATTAGAGTAGTCGGCGATAATAAAAGAAAAATAAAACAAATCGTATAGGGGCCGTACCAATTAGCAGCCGGATCATGCATAAATAAATAAACTATAAAGTAGTCGTTTGGTTTCCCATTTGGTAGTAGTAGTACGAGTGTATGGACAGGGCGCACGGGAGATTGGTTGTGTGGTGAGGTGGGTTGGTGGACGAGGGGGCAGGGCGGCGGCGGCCGTCGATGGATGCCGCAAATCCTGACCGTCGGAAGAGGGTAGGAAACGACTGGATATTATAAAAGATATTTTGTCCACCTTTTGTTCTCCATCCGTTGGTTGAACCCCTTTTGTTGTTGGAGAAAACAATACGGCGAGGCGAGGGGCCAACATTTTTAGACCAAGAAGAGCATAAAAAAAAAAGAGGGAGAGAAAGGTGGGTTGTTGGCCCTTTGCGCAGGTTGGGGTCGTCGCCATCACACTTGTTTCCAGCGTCGACGGCGATGTGTTTGATGAGAATTTCTTTCCAAGCCCAAAAGGCGTCTGTGTGTGTTCCTGGTAGTAGTAATTTTATTACTACCTACGCTACGCGTGAAATCTTCCTGGCCACACGAGGATAACAACACAACATTATAGGATTGGCATGCTATCCAGCAGCAGCAGTAGCAGCAGCAACAGGGGATGTACTGTACGCATAGGAATATTCGTCCCTACATTTCTCAAAAGCATGAATTTGAAATAATTTGTATGACTAGTTTGTTGCGGAGCAGACGATATTTGTGACTTGAACAGCACCTCCACACACAGAGTCGCAATTGACGGCCGTCGCCTCTTTGGCATTACTGCAAGGTAGACCAAGGCCGGTCTCCGACCAGGGGGGCATCAAATTGTCGCTCCAGCATCGTTGGCACCGGTAAATATAGTGTGTTGTTATTATCCTTTGTGGGTTTTTAAATAAAATGATAAAAAAAACGAAATGAACGCATAAAATAGGAGTGGTCGAGAATTGAGGATCTAAACACAGAGGAATATTCTTGAAATTTCTGCGACGATGCTAATTCGAGGCAAGATCAAGTCTCACGGCGACTCTGTGCTCGCCGGGGGTGGTGGGCAGGAAAACATGAATTTCGGCATCCATTCAAGTATATATGGGAAATATCCAAAACGTGTAGCTCATGATGTAGGGAGTTTTGACAGAAAAAAAACTTTAATTCTTTTCACTTGTAAAAAATCTGATAAAAAAAAGACTTTGAAGATTTATCCAAATAAAATTTTCAGACGTGACTGGCATACACAAAAAAGAAGGTAAATGCGAAGATCAACAGACCGTACACCTCTACCCGTCGTAATAGGCATTTTGTATTCATCACTTAATAATAATAATAATAATAATAATAATAATAATAATAGTATGTGATAATCAGTTTGATGAGAAAAGGCATATTGTGTAATAACCAGAATCTTTGTCTTCACTTAATAGCTGGCTAGGCTAGCGCCTTTGACTATTTTGCAGGCTGATGATGCCGCTGTGCACCCCTTCAAAGTCCAAAGGGATCAGGGCCATGGTGACGCGTGCACTTGAGTCTAGTACTAGACTAGTACTAGTACTTGGCTACTTGCTGCACGCCCAAAGGATGCTGATGCTGCTGCAGTGCATGTGGCCAGAGACGTGCACCAACTGTAACTAGCAGCACCTTGCCCGCCCCCGTCTCTCGCTAGCTCGACTAATTACAAGCTTTGCAGACACCATTCGTTGGTCAAAGTCTTTGTAATTGCGTGCGAGGGCTTGTGGCTCAATTAGCACCAACCAATAATGGAATCATACCAATATACAACTCAAAGGTGAAACGGAATAGGCGACTCTTCCTCCTCCCTAAAAAAAACCCTAGCCGCCGCCTCCTCCCCGCCGGTGATCGACGGGTCCTCGCCTCCTCCGCTTCCGCTCGCGCGGGCGGGAGGGGGTGGGGACCCAGGACCTACGCTCGGTGTTCAACAAGGTTCCTAAAGTTAGTGTTTCCGTGGTGTCGTGGTGGCGCAACTCAGATGGTGGTGGATGCGCTACATCGAATAAAGGTACCCCGGCTTCAACCCCATCTCGGCGACGTTTGCGGCGTCGAGAAGCCTGTGGGATTTGGTCTTCGCCGGGCGTGTGCTCCGGCTTTGTGTGGTGTTGATCTTGCCGCCGATCTAGTCCTGGCGGCCTTGGAGTGCGGCGGTGCGGATTGCTGCTGGTTTGTGGTGGATGGTGGAGGATCCGGCCGCTTGATAGGCGGGGTGGCGTTGACCCTGGATCCGGCGTTGAAGATGCTTGGAGGGCTCCTCCGGCCGATGTTTCTTAGCAGCAGGCTAGATCCAGTCTTATGGGACTGGTGATTATTGCGGCTCTTTAAAGCCTCATGGCTAGAGGTTTCTTCAGTGCCAAAGTGTGGACCAGCTGCTGTTGATCTTCTTCTTCTCTGGCGATGGCGAAGGATTTGGGTTCTTAGTAGTTGCGGCGAGGACGGTTTGCAGTTTTCCAACCGTTTGTTTTCTCCTTGTTTTCTTTTGCTTGTATTGGTATCTTCTTTGTATTGTTACGGTTATAAATACAAGTAATGTATGCCTATGGGCGTACAAAGTCAAAAAAAAATGGAATCATACCCCTACCAGCTCAAAACGATAGTAGTAGTAAAAATAACCATACCCGAAGCCGGGGTTTTCATGCTCAACGCGCACGCCGCATACACACGGCTGCTTAGGGCATGTATAACGCTAGGCGTTTATCCAAGCGCTTAAATGATCTGAAAATAAATGAAAAAACTGAAATTATTCGCTAACATCTTGGCCTACCACGTGGAGCGCTTATCTCGGTCCCTGATTTAGGGCCAGTTCTTTTCGGCTGAGGCTTGTGCAGAAACAGCTTATTCTTGGCTGTCCCACAAAAACTGTGGTGGAAATAAGCCTAGCAGACAATGTAGTCCAGTTCTTTTTAGCTTATGTTGTTTTATGAGTTGCGCGTTGAAATATCGACAATGCCCTGTATTGTAATTATGTAAACTAGATGATACCCCGCGCGTTACGGCGGGAATCGGTAGTGCAAATCAAATTAGTAGTAATAGCTTTTTGTAGGAAAATTCTAAGGCCGATGACCTTGTCTATTTTGATATTCTTTTACTTTTTATCCTTTAAACAAACATCGAAAGGTCGTGCCCACAATCAAGAACATACGAAAATAATTACTGGTAAAAGTTTAAGCAGTCAAACATGGTCATTTTTGCAAAGAAATATCACACATAAAGTGGAACAGAGAGCTCGAGATGGTTAGTAATTCTATGAAAATTACATTGATGATGGGTATCTATATTGTACAGTCAACTTGCACTTCCAATGTTTGGGACCAAGTGGGTTCTTTATTTCTGTTGCTAACACCAATTGTAGAGATTATTGGTTTGTAACAAATGGAACTTAATAACTATGTATGTCGTCTTCTCTAAATTTGTAAATAGAAACACATACCGCATTACCTGTATACATACACAAACAGTTACAATGTCTATTGAACTGCCCCGTTTAGACAAATTCCATGTCAATAACTACTTAAGCATGATTACAAAGTATTGGAAGCCTAAATTTGGAACCAAAAATACGGTGTATATAAGTTCAGTTAATCTTCCGTGAACGACCATGGCATAAATCCAACGCATGAATCAATCAGCCACCATAGGTAGTACGCAATCCAACTCCAAGTATGGCTCAGGCAATGGCGCCTGCAAATGGGCAAAAAGGTAACCTGGAATTGAGAATAAATTATGTGGCAAACAACATTGTTCCTCCTAATTCTGCTGAAATCTAACCAGAATACTTGTTCAAACTTAGATAACTGAAATTAACAACATATTGCAATCATGAATACTATGCAAGATTTTCATGTAACCATACATGTAAATCCGAGAGAAATAAGGAAAGAAGACCCTAACATTAGAATTTGCAGTAGTCACACATCTAATACAGTATCCAGCAATTGCAGCTTAAGTAAACAATTAAAGTTTAATGTCTTGCTTCCTGGACCCACATGTGGGCAAAGCTCCATAGGGATGGGGTCCCGGGCAGAGCTAGTTATCGTGACTCCTGTTCTTTCCCCTCAAGAGGTCCTGCAGTCTGCGACCTCACCTCATGGAGAAAGATGATGCCGTGAGGGAGCAGTGATGGATGGGGGATAAATAAATAAGTTTGGATGTATATCAGTCAGTATAATAGAACATCTGAACAGACATATTAATGCTGACTAACCTCTATTCCTAAGCACACCGACGCCGATTATCGGAAGAACTGAGAATGGTTTAGTTGAGGGGTGACAACAGTTGTGATTGACGGTGTGGTTGTCTACAATTACGTGAGACGGAATGGCTACCAGGATGGCTTACATGATTTCTAGAAGTATCCATTTGCACCTGCATACATAAGAAGTGAAAAGAAGCTAGTATTATTGTTATGGTCTGTAGCCAATATATTTGAGCAAATTTCAATGTAAATAATTAATCTAGGGGACATTTCAAGGTAACATATAAATTAGTATAGCAGGTTTAGGAAAATAGTAGGTGCATGCGCTCAGGAAGTGTAAACTAAAATTTAAGAGCAGGAATGATCTTGTGTATCATCAATGAAGGTGTTCTGCAGCTTTCATAGGTAGCACAGGTGATGGTCGGTGATTCCTATCTTGAGCGTGCAGACCTAACCAATAAATCCAAAGAAATTAGATCCAGCCAAAGTTCAACCTGCAGGCAGAATCAATTAAAATCAGATGTAGGGACAGAACCGAGAAGCCAGTAATCCAAAGAAATCAAATCCATCCGGACCTCAACCTGAATATAGAATCCAATATAATCAAATCAGGTACATGGAAGAATTTAATCAAATCCGGCCAGAGCTCAACCAGCCAGATTGGGACAATACGTTGAGGAAGGAGTAGGCAGAACCCAATCAATCCAATCAAAACCGGGAGAATTAGAATTGGGAGCGGACAGGTACCAACGTGGAGGTCTCTAGTGGAGGTGGCGCGAGGAGGCTACCATGGTTCATGCGGGTGGGACAATGGGCTGATTTTTAACCTCCCAGGCGGCGGCGGCGGCGGCGGCGGTGGCGGATGAGCTCCATCGAGCAGTTTCCAGTCGTTGAATGCTACGATTGATGAGGATCATTTTTGAGGAGCCCTTCCGTCGCGGTGAGGACAATCTTGGCAAGGAGGACGAAAGGTCACGGCGGCGTAGCAATCATTAAGTACCAGGAACAATATCGAGCGGGTCTTCTAGTGAGGGGTCGAGTCGAGGAAAGGATTTTAAGCCCATACCTGTCCAGCCCACTTGGATTGCGTAAATGCCCGCACGGAAAAAAAATACATGCGTCGAAGCAGGCACATACGAGGTGCGTCGAAGCAGGCACAGACGAGGTCGCGATGACTCTCCGTGCTGATAAAAGAGGGCGACGTGGCTGCAGGAGAAGCCAGGAAAATAGGCTAGTGGGGGTTTCCTATTTAGAGATAGAAGATAATAAAGTAACGTAATGAAATGCTAAATATTACTATAATAGAACACCTTAAGTATTTTGCCCATGATAGACGAAAGTTCATATTTTATTTCTTAATACAAACAGTCCACTCGATAAAGGAAAGAAAAAATAGCACTTTGCATAATGCTCACGGAACGGAGCTAGAGCTCGCAACCAGCAGCATTGGTCATGTACTCATGTGCATGTACGCGCGGAGGCTGCTGGCTGCATGATCGCTTTGTGTCCCTATCTTGTGCATGGCGTTCCGCCAAGCCTTCGTTCCTGCAGGCTACCGAGCAGTAACCACTCGAGGAGCATCTGCACCGCGTCGAGATGCTGAATCCGCAGCCGCAGTGTCTGCCGCCGCCTCCCGTTCCCGGCTTCCCAACCTGCGCGAGCGCCATGAAAAGGGTCTCGAGCGTTCTCCTGTGCAGCACCATGGCCTGAACAAGCGGCCTCTTGCCATCTGGGACGTCTTCCGTGATGCTGATCGCAGCCAGGCATGACAGCCCTCTCTCGGCCAGGAGCGACGCCGCGTGCGTGGATGACAACGGGAAGTGGAGGAGCTAAGCGAATGAGAATGGGATGGTGGTGTTGGCCAAAAAGGACATGGAAAGGAGAACCACCAGGAGTTGTTGGCTGTGTACAGGTTCTTATTGTCTATGGGAAGCTTTCCCGGAGAATACATGGCGGCGACCGGCCATGCGGATCGCGGTAGCGGCGGATGGTGGGAGCAGCGGAGGCCTATACGGTAGGAGAGGGAAGTGGTGGGATCGGCATAGGTACAGAGAGGCAGCGGCGTCAGTATAGGGTCGGAGCAGCGATCGCGACGGAGGGCCGGAGCGGCGGCGGTAACACTAGTGGAAAAAGGGCGATCCGTTCGCGACCCCTCAGAGCATTTGTCCCGGTTGCGCCACCAACCGGGACTAATGCTGGCACGCGTCCCGGTTGGAGCGGGCACGGGGCCAGGGGGCATGCGTCCCGGTTGGTAAGGGGAATACGTCCCGGTTGGAGCCAGCAACCGGGACTAAAGATTGCGTCCACAACCACGTGGCTGTGGACGCAATCTTTAGTCCCGGTTGCTGGTTCCAACCGGGACTAAAGACCCCCTGCCCTCTATAAATGCAACGCCCCAGCCCCTCTGCCTTTACTCTGTTTTTTCGAATGGTGGAAGGTGTGAGGGGGTGTGCTAGTTTTTTCTCATGCATGCATTGAAGGTGTTTGTTGAAATGTTTGAGTGAATAATCCCGTTAAATTTCTCATAGAACAAAAATATAGAAGGTGTCCGAGACGCACTTGAGCTTTCTCCTCTTTATTTCCCTCGATCGAGGTTAGCAATCTTATCTTTTCTAGGTCATTGATACAATTCATGTGTCGGTGTGAATTGGTTATTTCACTATTTATGATGTCATGTTTTTTGATAAACTTACTTATATGATGCAGATGAACGGTCGGGAATGGATGTACGGTGACCGGCGGGTAGCCGGGTATATCAAAGGCGTGGATAAATTATCGATGTGGCTACGGCAAACAAAGAGAATGGATTTATACGTTGTCCATGTGTTCAATGTCGGAACAACAAGGAGTACTCTTCCTCGAAAATCATTCGCGGCCACCTGATTATGAAAGGTTTCATGCCCAACTATAATTGCTGGACCAAGCACGGGGAAAGAGGGGTTATGATGGAAGATGGTGAAGAAGAAGATGATGATAACAACTATCATCATATGTTTCCTGAATACAGTGATACTGCAATGGAAGACAATGGAGAGGAAAGAGGTGAAGAACGGGCATCAGATGAGCCGGCTGATGAACTTGGTAGGGTCATTTCTGATGCAAAGCGAGACTGTGAAACAGAAAATGAGAAGTTGAAGTTAGAGGGCATGTTAGAAGATCACAAGAAATTGTTGTACCCAAATTGTGAAGATGGCAGCACAAAGCTCGGTACCACACTGGAATTGTTGCGATGGAAGGCAGAGTGTGGTCTAACTGACTCCTCATTTGAAAAGATGCTGAAAATAATGAAGCCGAAGTTTCCAAAACATAACGAACTTCCCGAGAGTACCTACGAAGCAAAGAAGACTCTCTGTCCTCTGGGATTAGATGTGCAAAAGATACATGCATGCATTAATGACTGCATCCTCTACCGCGGTAAGGAGTATAAGAATTTAGATAAATGCCCGGTATGCAACGCGTTGCGGTATAAGATCAGACGAGATGACCCTGGTGATGTTGAGGGAGAGCCCCTCCGGAAGAGGGTTCCTGCTAAGGTTATGTGGTATGCTCCTATAATACCAAGGTTGAAACGCATGTTTAGAAACAAAGAGCATGCCAGGTTGTTGCGATGGCACAAAGAAGACCGTAAGAAAGACGGGAAGTTGAGACACCCTGCTGATGGGTCACAGTGGAGAAAAATCAAGAGAGACTTCCTAGACTTTGCAGGTGACGCAAGGAACTTATGGTTTGGTCTAAGTACGGATGGCATGAATCCTTTTGGGGAGCAAAGCTGCAGTCACAGCACCTGGCCCGTGACTCTATGTATCTATAACCTGCCTCCTTGGTTGTGCATGAAGCGTAAGTTTATTATGATGCCAGTGCTCATCCAAGGCCCAAAGCAACCGGGCAACGACATTGATGTGTACCTTAGGCCATTAGTTGAAGAACTCTTACAGTTGTGGGGCAAACCAGGTGTACGTGCGTGGGATGAGAACAAACAGGAGCCATTTAATCTACGAGGGTTGTTATTCCCCGTGAGTGAAGTAGCATACAAATACCAGTACGGAAAACCTCTCGTCAAACCTGAGGAGGTAAACAATCTTCCAACAAAAATGCGAAGATTGCATAACTGGTACATGCATGCCACAAGGGCCAGGGCTAACTGGATAGTGCTGAGGGTTACAAAAAAGCATCATGGGAAAGATAAGGATGACATGATATCCATTGAATTTGATGAACTATTTCAATTATTCAATCAAGACGCCTTGGACAAATCGATCATCAGTGCCTATTGTCTGTAAGTACTAATTCTGTAATTAATTTAGTCTCCAGCTATATTATTTTGTTTATTGCATGTATATAATCATATTGTAATATGCAGAATGAAGATTCTCGAATGCAGCAGAGGACAAATCTATGACATTGGCTTCATTGATTCATATTGGGTTCATGAAGCTAATCTCAAAATAAGCCCCCAGGATACGGAGGATAATATAGTACACGCGTTAAGGTTTCAAGAAACCAAAAGGGAAATACTATTTCCTTACAACTTTCAGTGAGTGTTATTGTCTTGTATACACTTTCTATTTCGCTTACTCGATGTTAAGTATATAATTGATTAGTTCTGCATTCGCAGGTACCACTATATTCTGTTAATCATTCAACTTGACAAAGGGCGTGTACTAGTCATGGACTCGAAACATAAACCCCTTGAGACGTGGAAGGACATGCAGATACTTCTCCAGCGGTAATTCTAATCATTATGACACTATATCGGCAACGTTCGTGAATTTTATGATATCAAGTACTTAATAACTTATTTTATTCATTTTTTACGCCGGGCAGCGCTTGGAAACGGTTCACCAAGAAGGCTAGGGGTGTTTGGAAAGAGGAGCTTACATTTCAACCACTAGATGTAAGCACCACTAGCTATATCCGCGCATCTCTTTGATTCTAGTTTTGATACAGTTATTATCATGCTTGATTATTATTTTGATTGAACTCTGTTCTCGTAAAGTGCCTGACGCAGGGACCAGGTAACAATCTATGTGGATACTATGTATGCGAGTTCATCCGGCAGACGTGCGATGAGAAGGGCAGAAATTTAGAGCAACTCCACGTACGTAAACAATTTCTATAGTTTTTAATTACAATCAAATTGTGTTTAGTTTCATATTCATATAGGCTGACTCCTTTTTTAAATCAGATCGAACGTCTACGGGACGGTCTTCTGCCAAAGGATCGCATACGAGCAATTCAGGAGGAATTGGCGGGATTCTTGGATGCAGAAGTCCTAAACACACAAGGGGAATACTACTCGGTTGTGTATAGACAATAGGAATTGTAAAAATAGCAACTTTCAAGAAATTGACCGGTAGCATCGAATAGCAACTTTTGTATGTAGTGCATGAACTCGATCTGTGTATTGAATGTAATGTTGTCATGATGATCTTGTGTAATATAAGGTTACTTCGTTGATAAGTGCAAAACACTAAATAAACAATAAAACAACCTAAATGAATTCTCTGCCGCGGCACAAAAAGTGGCGAAAATGCTGCCGCGGCAACAAAATGTGCCAAAATGAATTCTCTGCCGCGACAGAGAAATGGGCCAAATCTCTGCCGCGGCAGCAGGTTATTAGTCCCGGTTCGTGTTACGAACCGGGACTAATGCTCCAACCCCCCCCTCGCGCTCTGATGCCGCCACGTGTGCCCCATTTGTCCCGGTTGGTGGGGCAACCAGGACTAATGGTTAGAGCTTTAGTCCCGATTGCCCCGTCCCGGTTGGGCAACCGGAACTAATGGCCCTTACCAACCAGGACGCATGGGCCCTTTTCTACCAGTGTAACCTTCTGCCCACACGACGACATCGGAACAGAGCATAGAGAGCAAAAAACGACCATGTTCCACTCGGTGGCATATTGATCGTAATAACATTTCGTAGTGTGGGTATTTTGGGTAATTGGCAATTTCACTTACCGCATAATCTCGGGAAGCCCCGGGAAGCTGGTCTCTGGTAGCTTCTCTCCACTACACAGGGACCCGCGGTGGATTAAAAGTTAAGCTTAGCATAAATTTTCAGCTTTTTTAGGCTTTGGCTTAATTTCGCAGTTAAGCTGGTTAAAAAGCTGAAAAGAACTGGCCCTTAGCATCCAAGCTAGAGTCCCGCAGCGATGAATCCGCCTCCTGCGTAAGAAAAAAATCCTTAGCGCCAGCGATTAACAAAGCGTCAACGCAAGCCAGAAGCCCGAGATTGGATGGGAATCGGGGCTAACTACCGAAAATTAGTTCCTAGCGTCTACCGTTAGCGTCTGCGTTAAACATACCCTTATTGGAGGGGAAAACCACAGGTTTAGCACGCAAAAGAACATCCGACGCGGTAAAGTTGAGCACGCGCCCGCGCGTGATATATTTGGCGTGCCGGCTGCGCATGCACACCAACAGTCTAGGCCAGGCCGTGTTTGGTTACTCGGTTTAAAAATTTCCATTTTTTACACTTGGTTTGCTAGGATACTGCATTGGAAAAGATTTCACTTGGACCCAATTGTTTGGACTCCTGCATTCTCGTTTTTTGCAAATAATCCCAGTTGTTTGGTTGCTCAGATTCTTATTTTTTTCGTGATGATGCATTTTATAGGTGTTTGATGTGTTGCTTTCCATCTGATCACAAGGGTTATGATCATTCATTTCAAATTTGGTGATCTTCCACCACAGCACACACACACAACACATGATCACAAGAACGTTCAGATGCACACAAGACACACCATTAAAGGCGTATGCAGACATAAACATTGGTACCTACACATTCAGATCATCACCATACAAGTAGCAGTCACCATTACAGGTAGCAATCAGGGGTTTTAAACTTCACCCCTGATCAAAAGAACCATCAGGAGGGGCATCCCATGCCCCAGATCCAGCACCAGGGGCTTAACCCCTGATGAAACTAACCATCAACAGGGGCATACCATGCCCCTGAACCACCACCAAGGGTTTTTACCCCTGATCAAAAGAGACTTCAACCTACTTAGTTCATCATAACTAGTTGTCCATCAGCAACTACCAGTACTACATACAAACTTACAGAAGCATCGACATAAAGAGCATCGCCGACTAGCCATGGTCTGGGGCTGGAGGGCCCGCCTTGTAGATAGTCATCTTCATGACGAAGGGCTTCAACTTGAACTCGATGATGTCGTCGCGCTCCAGGTCGTACTTGTAGACCAGCTCAGGCCAGTTCTTCCTGAAGGCAACCTGTCCAGAGAAACAGCCCACCTGATGTTGGAGATATGCCCTAGAGGCAATAATAAATATAGTTATTATTATATCTTTGAGTTTATGATAAATGTTTACATTCATGCTATAATAGTATTGGCAAGGAAACATTAATACTTGTGTGATTTGTAAACTAAAATAGAGTCCCTAGTAAAGCCTCTTTGTAATACTAGCTTGTTGGTTAATAAATGAATGTGGTTTTCCTATCATGAACATTGAGATGTTATTAACAACAAGATAATATCGTTAGGAGAATGATATGGTGGACATACTCCTATAGATAAGCGTAGCATAAATATCAAGTCATTTTAATAGTTCAATTGCTATATGCTTTCTGATATATAGTAACCTAATTCCTTCGACCATGAGATCATGCATATCACCTTCACTGGAAGGATGCTTTGATGACATCAAACACCACACCGTAACTAGGTGGCTATAAAGGTGGCATTGAGTGTTCGGAAAGTATTGGTTGAGACACATGGATCAAGAGAGGGATTTGTCCATCCATATGACGGATAGATATACTCTGGGCCCTCTCGGTGGAATGTCATCCAATTATCTTGCAAGCATGTGACTGGCTCACAAGGGATCACATATCACGGGAACGAGAAAATAGTACTTATCATTAACGAGGTTGAACTAGGTATGCCGAGATACCGACGATCATAACCTCGGATAAGTAAACTATCGTGAGACAAAGGGAAATTGGTATCGTATGTAAGTGGTTCATTCGATCGCAAAGTAATCGTATAAATATGTGGGAGCCATATGAATTTCCAGATTCCTCTATTGGTTATTGTTCGGAGAAGCGTCTCGATCATGTCCGCATAATTCACGAACCGTAGGGAGACACACTTAAGGATTCGACGTTGTTGAGTAGTTATGGAATGATGAGTAAGAGACCGAATGTTGTTCGGAGTTTCGGATGGGATCTGGGATATCACGAGGAGATCCGGAATGGTCCGGAGAATAAGATTCATATAAGGAAAGTCCTGTTTCGGGTTGGAGAATGGTTCTGGTGTTTTCATCGGGAATATTCTAGAAGGTTCCAGAATGTCCGGCACTCCGGAGGGGAAGGGTACATGAATGTGTCATAACAAGTTGGAATGATTGCATCATGTACTAGGTGTCATCGCTGAACAAAATAAAGGGTTTATTCAAATCCTAGTTTGAAAAGTCAAACGCCAATTTGAAAAGTCAAACGGCTATTTTGTGAGGTGGAGGGAGAGTAGGAAACCTACTTGGGGAGGAGTTCCCTCCCTCCACCGCCGGCCTTGGAAGCCTAGTTGGGGAGGGACTCCCCTCCCCTGGCGTGCCCCCTCCACCTATATAAGGAGGGGCAGGGCTGCCCCTCCAAACACACAACACTTTGGAATCTTCGAGGGTGAGTTATTCCATCGACTCGTTGCTACAATCTAGTAGATAGATCTTGGCTTGTTTGTTTGTATGCGGTAGAAATTTTTTGTTTTCCATGCTACGAAACCCTACAGTGGTATCAGAGCCGTGTCTATATGTAGATCTGTTGCACGAGTAGAACACAATGGTCATTGTGGGCGTTGATGCTTTTGTTGTCGATTGCTTCTTGTGTACTTTGCATCTTGCGGGATGGTGGGATGAAGCGGCCCGGACTAACCTTACATGACATTGTTCATGAGACTTGCTCCACGCTTGACATGCAACTTGTATTGCATAAGTGGCTTTGCGGGTGCCTGTTTCTCCCAACATAGTTAAGATTCAATTTACAACGGGTGATTGACAATACTAGTATCAATGTTGTGGTTCTTGTTCGTAAGTTAGAACGACACTTATTGAAAGCCCCAAACCACGTAAAACATGCAAAGAAAGTAGAGGCGTCTAACTTTGTTTTGCAGGGGTGTGCTGTGATGTGATATGGCCATGATTGTGATTATATTTGATGTATGCAATGTTCCTTATTGTAAGTTGGCAACCGGCAGGAGCCATATGGTTGTCTTTAACTTCTGTTAAGACCCGTGTGTCTATTCAAAGTAGTTGTAATAGTTGAAGCTGGTGGACGACAACCATGAAGTAGCATCATTGAGCTTGATGCAATGTCGGTGATGATGGAGATCATGTTCGTGCTTGAAGATGGAGATCGGAAGCACAAAGAAGAAAGGCCATATCATATCACATATTATGAATTGCATGTGATGTTAATCCTTTATGCATCTTGTATTGCTTAGTTAACGACGATAGCATTATAAGATGATCCCTCATGCACATGAATTTCAAGTTCTAAAGTGTTCACCCTTAGTAAGCACCGTTGCTAAAGCTTGTTGTTTCGAAGCACCACGTGATGATCGGGTGTGTTAGATTCCGCAAGTGTATACAACGTGAGCAAGCCAGATTTGCTCATGCGGAAGCTAAGGTCTGATCTTGACGAGCCTAGCATGTACAGACATGGTCTCGGAACACGGATCACCAAAAGGTAAAGCATGAATCATATAGTAAGATATGATGAACATGTCGATTGTTCGCCATTGAAGCTACATCAACTCTCGTGATGATCGGTGTTGATGAGGTGGATTTGGTTCGTGTGATCACTAAAACAATGTGAGGGATATTGTTTTGAGTGGGAGTTCACCTAGATTAATTTAACTATTAATTAGAACTCAATTTGTCATAAACTTAGTCTAAACTATTGCAAATATGTTGTAGATCAATGGCGGCCCCTACCATCAATTTTAATGCGTTCCTAGAGAAAGAAAAGTTGAAAAACAATGGAAGCAACTTCGCGGATTGGTTCCGCAATTTGAGGATTGTCCTCACAGCTGGTAATTTGACCTATGTGCTGTATGCACCGCTGGGTGACCCACCTGCAGCTACTGCTACCGATGAAGTAAAGAATGTTTACCTCGCTCGGAAGACTCAGTACTCCACAGTTCAGTGTGCTATCTTGTATGGTTTAGAATCGGAGCTTCAGAAAAGGTTTGAGAATTCAGACCCACATGATATTGTCCGTGATCTCAAATTGATCTTTGAGACTCACGCGGCAATTGAGAGCTATGAGGCTTCTGAAAAGTTCTTTAACTGCAAGATGGAAGAGGGCAGCTCTGTCAGTGAGCATGTGCTTAAGATGTCTGGGCACGCAAACAAACTTCAAAGCTTGGGTATTGTGATTCCTAATGCTTTGGGGATTTATCGTGTCCTTCAATCACTACCACCAAGTTACAAGAACTTTGTGATGAACTACAATATGCAAAACATGAACAAGCAGTTGCCAGAACTCTTCGCCATGTTAAAATCTGCAGAAGTGGAGATCAAGAAAGAGCACCAAGTGTTGATGGTCAATAAGACCACCAAATTCAAGAAAGGCAAGTCTAAGCAAAAGGGACACTTCAAGAAGGGTGGTAAGAAAGTTACCGCGCCGACGAAGAAGACCAAGGCTGGACCTAAGCCTGATACTGAGTGCTTTTACTGCAAGGGAGAAGGTCACTGGAAGCGGAATTGCCCAAAGTACTTGGCGGATTTGAAGAACGGCAACATCAAGAAGAAAGGTATATCCGATATACATGTTATTGATGTGTATCTCACTAGTACTCCTAGTAGTGCCTGGGTATTTGATACTGGTTCGGTTGCTCATATCTGTAACTCGAAACAGGTGCTGCAGAATAAACGGAAGCTAGCGAAGAACGAGGTAACGATGCGCGTGGGAAACGGATCAAAGGTTGATGTGATCGCGGTCGGCACGCTACCTCTTCATCTACCATCTGGATTAGTTTTATACTTAAATAATTGTTATTTGGTGCCTGCGTTAAGCATGAACATTATATCGGGATCCTTTTTATTGCGAGACGGTTACTTGTTTAAGTCCGAGAATAATGGTTGTTCGATTTATATGAGTAATATGTTTTATGCACATGCACCTTTGATAGATGGTCTATTTTTATTGAATCTTGATAGTGGAAATACACATATTAATAACATTGAGGCTAAACGTTTGAAATCGAGCGATAGCTCGATCTATATGTGGCACTGTCGTCTTGGTCATATTGGAGTGAAGCGTATGAAGAAACTCCATTCCGATGGACTTCTTGAATCACTTGATTTCTAATCACTTGAAAGATGCGAAGCATGTCTGATGGGTAAAATGACTAAGACTCCATTTTCTGGTATGATGGAGCGAGCTACGGACTTATTGGAAATCATACATACCGATGTGTGTGGTCCAATGAGTGTAGCATCGCGCGGTGGTTGTCGTTATGTTCTTACCTTCACGGATGACTTGAGTAGATATGGGTATATCTATTTCATGAAACATAAGTCCGAAACTTTCGAGAAGTTTAAGGAATTTCAAAGTGAGGTTGAGAATCAACGTAACAAGAAGATTAAATTTCTACGTTCTAATCGTGGAGGTGAATATCTAAGTTACGAGTTTGGCGAGCATTTGAAGAAATGCGGAATACTTTCACAATTGACACCGCCGGGAACACCGCAGCGTAATGGTGTGTCCGAACGTCGTAATCGAACTCTCTTAGATATGGTTCGTTCTATGATGTCACTTACAGATTTACCGCTATCATTTTGGGGTTATGCATTAGAAACAGCCGCATTCACTTTAAATAGGGCACCATCTAAATCCGTTGAAATGACACCATATGAATTATGGTTTGGGAAGAAACCTAAATTGTCGTTCCTTAAAGTTTGAGTTTGCGAAGCCTATGTAAAGAAGTTACAGCCGGAGAAGCTTGAACCCAAAGCGGAAAAATGCGTCTTCATAGGATACCCGAAGGAAACTATTGGGTATACTTTCTATCATAGATCTGAAGGCAAAATCTTCGTTGCCAAGAATGGATCCTTTCTAGAGAAGGAATTTCTCTCGAAAGAAGTGACTGGAAGGAAAGTAGAACTCGACGAGGTTGTCGAACCTTCTCTCGAACTTGCGAGTAGCACAGCACCGGAAGTAGTTCCTGTAACGCCTACACCAATAAGAGAGGAAGCCAATGATGATGATCATGAAACTTCGGTTGTAGTTGCTAGAGAACCTCGCAGGTCAACGAGAACTCGTACCACTCCTGATTGGTATGATCCCGTTATGAATGTCATGTTGGTGGACAACACCGATGACCCTGCGACATATGAGGAAGCGATGATGAGCCCAGATTCCAATAAATGGCAAGAAGCCATGAAATCCGAGATTGGATCCATGTACGAAAACCAAGTATGGAATTTGGTGGACTTACCGGATGGCCGGAAGGCTGTCGATAACAAATGGATTTTCAAGAAGAAAACAGATGCTGATGGTAATGTTACTGTCTATAAAGCTCGACTTGTCGCAAAAGGGTTTCGACAAATTCAAGGAGTTGACTACGATGAGACTTTCTCACCTATAGCGAAGCTAAAGTCTGTGAGGATTATGTTAGCAATCGTTGCATATTATGATTATGAGATATGACAGATGGATGTCAAAACAGCATTCCTCAATGGAGACATTGATGAAGAGTTGTATATGATGCAACCCAAAGGTTTTATCGATCCTAAAGATGCTAACAAGGTATGAAAACTTCAACGGTCCATCTATGGATTGAAGCAAGCATCCCGAAGTTGGAATCAACGTTTTGATAAGGTAATCAAAAGTTTTGGTTTTATACAAACTTATGGAGAAGCTTGTATTTACAAGAAAGTGAGTGGGAGATCTGTAGCATTCTTAATACTATATGTAGATGACATATTGTTGATTGGGAATGATGTAGACCTTCTTAATAGTGTCAAGGAATATTTGAATAATAGTTTTTCAATGAAGGATCTTGGCGAAGCAGCTTACATATTAGGCATAAAGATTTATAGAGATAGATCGAGACGCCTAATATCATTGTCACAAAGTATATATTTGGACAAAGTTCTAAAGAGGTTTGGAATGGAAGATAGCAAGAAAGGGTTCTTGCCCATGTTGCCCAATACGACCTTGAGTAAAACTCAAAGTCCGACAACGGCAGAAGATAGAGAAAGGATGAGTAAAACTCCCTATGCCTCAGCCATCGGATCTCTAATGTATGCCATGCTATGTACTAGACCCGACATTGCATATGCTGTTAGTTTAACTAGCAGGTATCAAAGTGATATAGGAGTGGATCGTTGGACAGCGGTCAAAAACATCCTTAAGTACTTGAGATGAACTAAGGATATGGTTCTTTCTTATGGAGGTGATGAACAGCTCGTTGTTAATGGTTACACCGATGCTAGTTGGAACACCGATCCGGATGATTCTAAATCACAATCTGGATACGTATTTACTTTGAATGGTGCAGCAGTTAGCTGGAGGAGTGCAAAGCAAAGCGTTGTGGCAAGATCTTCAACTGAATCGGAATACATGGCTGCTTCTAAGGCTTCACAAGAAGCGATATGGATGAAAGAGTCCATTACAGAGATCGGTGTGGTTCCTAGTGCGCTGGACCCAATGTCAATCTACTGTGATAACATGGGCGCCATAGCCAATGCGCAAGAACCAAGGTCACACAAGAAGCTGAAGCACATCAAGCTACGTTTTCACGCTATTCGAGAACATGTCCAAGATGGGGACATAAAGATTTGCAAAGTACACACAGATCTGAATATGGCGGATCCGTTGACTAAACCTCTCCCGAGGGCGAAACATGACCAACACCAAACTGCCATGGGTGTTCGGTATATTACCATGTAATCTAGATTAGATGACTCTAGTGCAAGTGGGAGACTGTTGGAGATATGCCCTAGAGGCGATAATAAATATAGTTATTATTATATCTTTGAGTTTATGATAAATGTTTACATTCATGCTATAATAGTATTGACAAGGAAACATTAATACTTGTGTGATTTGTAAACTAAAATAAAGTCCCTAGTAAAGCCTCTTTGTAATACTAGCTTGTTGGTTAATAAATGATTGTGGTTTGCCTATCATGAACATTAAGATGTTATTAACAACAAGATAATATCGTTAGGAGAATGATATGGTGGACATACTCCTATAGATAAGCGTAGCATAAAGATCAAGTCATTTTAATAGTTCAATTTCTATATGCTTTCTGATACATAGTAACCTAATTTCTTCGACCATGAGATCATGCATATCACCTTCACCGGAAGGATGCTTTGATGACATCAAACACCACACCGTAACTAGGTGGCTATAAAGGTGGCATCGAGTGTTCGGAAAGTATTGGTTGAGACACATGGATCAAGAGTGGGATTTGTCCATCCATATGACGGATAGATATACTCTGGGCCCTCTCGGTGGAATGTCATCCAATTAGCTTGCAAGCATGTGACTGGCTCACAAGGGATCACATATCACGGGAACGAGAAAAGAGTACTTATCATTAACGAGGTTGAACTAGGTATGTAGAGATACCGACGATCATAACCTCGGATAAGTAAACTATCGTGAGACAAAGGGAAATTGGTATCGTATGTAAGTGGTTCATTCGATCGCAAAGTAATCGTATAAATATGTGGGAGCCATATGAATTTCCAGATTCCTCTATTGGTTATTGTTCGGAGAAGCGTCTCGATCATGTCCGCATAATTCACGAACCGTAGGGAGACACACTTAAGGATTCGACGTTGTTGAGTAGTTATGGAATGATGAGTAAGAGACCGAATGTTGTTCGGAGTTTCGGATGGGATCCGGGATATCACGAGGAGATCCGGAATGGTCCGGAGAATAAGATTCATATAAGGAAAGTCCTGTTTCGGGTTGGAGAATGGTTCTGGTGTTTTCATCGGGAATATTCTAGAAGGTTCCGGAATGTCCGGCACTCCGGAGGGGAAGGGTACATGAATGTGTCATAACAAGTTGGAATGATTGCATCATGTACTAGGTGTCATCGCTGAACAAAATAAAGGGTTTATTCAAATCCTAGTTTGAAAAGTCAAACGCCAATTTGAAAAGTCAAACGGCTATTTTGTGAGGTGGAGGGAGAGTAGGAAACCTACTTGGGGAGGAGTTCCCTCCCTCCACCGCCGGCCTTGGAAGCCGAGTTGGGGAGTGACTCCCCTCCCCTGGCGCGCCCCCTCCACCTATATAAGGAGGGGCGGGGCTGCCCCTCCAAACACACAACACCACGCCCCGCAAACCCTCGCCCCGACGCCGCCACCTCCTGTCGCCGCCGCCTAGGGCAAGCCGCCTCCTAGGCTAACCCTAGCCACCTGCCTTGCCCCTCCTTGGTGAAGGGTTTCGTGGCATAGTAAATCAAAATTTTCTACGGATGCAAACAGAGGGAAGCCAAGATCTAATCTAGGAGATGCAAACAACGAGAGAGATTGGATTAGATCTTCATACCCTTGAAGATTCGCACAGCGGAATGTTCGTCGGAACGTGGGTGATGTAGTCGTACTCGCTTCTCCTCCTCGCGATCTGATCCGATCTAGCACCACAAGTGGCGGTGCCTCCGTGAGATGCACACGTGCAGCACCTCGACGTCTCCTCCTTCCTTGGTCCAGCAAGTATGGTGGAGAGATGGATTGGATCTACAACGCGACGGCGCGGTGCAATTGGTGGAGAGTTTCTGCAGCAGGGCTTCGCCTACACGCAGTCGGGAGGGAGAGAGAGGAGGGCAGCGGGGCGACTGGCTTGAGGGGAATGTGTGGGGGGGTGGTGTGCCCCCAGCCCTCTTTATATAGAGGGGTGGGCGACAGCCCTATCCCCTCCCCCAAGTCCAAAACCGGCGGCCAAGGAGGAAGAGTGGGGGGCAAGGAACCCCCCCCCTTCTAGAAGCTCCAACTAGGGTTTATCCCTTTGTTGGCCGGCTGGGCCCTATGGGGCCTTGTGCCCCTGGCCCAATGCGGCCAGGGCACTCCCTCATAGGCCCATGCCCCCTCTCGGAAGGTGGGGCCACGTTGGTCCCCTTCCGGAAGGTTCTAGAAGCTTCCGGTACAATACCGATTAATCCGGAACAATTCCGAACTCCAAAAACTGCACTGCCTTATATGAATCTTATACTCCGGAACCTCTCGTGATGTCTCGGATCCCATCTGAGACTCCGAACAAAAACTCATAAACCAATTGTCCAATCTATCCTAGCGTCGAGACACGTTAAGTGTGTGACTCTGCGGGTTCGAGAATACGCAGACATGATGTTCTATCAATAATCAACAGCGGGGTCTGGAAACCCATATTGACTCCCACACATTCATCGATGATCATATCGGATGAACCACGATGCCAGGATTCAATCAATCCCATATATATATATTCCCTTCGTCTCGCGATATTTTACTTGCCCGAGATTTGATCGTCGGTACCGTCATACCTAGTTCAATCTCGTTCACAGCAAGTACTTTACTCGTTCCGTAATCTGATATCACTTTGTGATTAACTCCTTAACCACATGCTTGCAAGCGGTGTTGATATCGATTACCGAGTGGGCCCGAAGTATATCTCTCCGACTTGGGAGGGACAAATTCTATCTCGATACATACAACCCAACAAATACTTTCCGATCACCTGAGAGACACCTTTATGATCACCCTCTCATAGGATGACGTTTGATGACCTCAAAGCTTTCTTCCGATACCAGGGAGTTGCATTATCTCATGGTCTAAGGAATACAATATTTGACATAAGAAAAGCTTCGCAAAGATGAACACGATGACACGATCTAATTGCTTCGCTTAGTTTGGGTCTGTCCATCATATCATTCTCCCAATGATGTGATCTCATTATTAATCGACAACTCATGTCTATGGTTAGGAAACCTTAACCATCATTAATCAATGAGCTAGTACATAGAGGCGTACTAGGGACGCGGTGTTGTTCACAAACCACACAAGTATTAAAGTTTCCGCTTAATACAATTCTAGCATGGAATATAAACATTATCATGAACAAGAATTATAATAATAACATCTTTATTATTGCCTCTAGGGCATAATTCCAACACTTGGTGCGTCTAAACCCTAGATCGCCGAGGCTCTCTCTCATAGTCCACCATACTCGCTCCGGCTTAAGGCGAAGCCCTGCGAGATCTCCCCTCTACTTTCGGTACCACGCCGTTGTGCTGCCGGAATCGCGAGGAGAGTGCTACAACCTCCGCTGCCTGCTAGAACAAGGGAGAGGAAGGTCTTCGTCGAGTACCGAATGTGTGACCAACTGCGGGAGCGCTGCCGGAACACAGCGCCGGAAGGATCGTTTACGCGATCTTGAGATCGGGAAGAGTACGACTACATCACCCACGAGAATCCGCTCTCGTTAAACACTTTGGAATCTTCGAGGGTGAGTTATTCCATCGACTCGTTGCTACAATCTAGTAGATAGATCTTGGCTTGTTTGTTTGTATGCGGTAGAAATTTTTTGTTTTTCCATGCTACGAAACCCAACAGTGGTATCAGAGCCGTGTCTATATGTAGATCTGTTGCACGAGTAGAACACAATGGTCATTGTGGGCGTTGATGCCGCCGCCACCTAGGGCAAACCCTAGCCGCCGGCCTTGCCCCCTCCTTGGTGTGTCTAAACCCTAGATCGCCGAGGAGCTCTCTCATAGTCCACCATAATCGCTCCGGCTTAAGGCGAAGCCCTGCGAGATCTCCCTTCTACTTCCGGTACCACGCCGTTGTGCTGCCGGAATCGCGAGGAGAGTGCTACAACCTCCGCTGCTTGCTGGAACAAGGGAGAGGAAGGTCTTCGTCGAGTACCGAACGTGTGACCGACTGCGGAAGCGCTGCCGGAACGCAGCGCCGGAAGGATCGTCTACACGATCTTGAGATCGGCAAGAGTACGACTACATCACCCACGAGAATCCGCTCTCGTTAAACACTTTGGAATCTTCGAGGGTGAGTTATTCCATCGACTCGTTGCTACAATCTAGTAGATAGATCTTGGCTTGTTTGTTTGTATGCGGTAGAAATTTTTTGTTTTCCATGCTACGAAACCCTACACCTGCACCCATTCGGCGCACCACCGGCAGGCCGTGACCTGCACGATGCACAATAGGGGTTTCTTGATCCATGCCCTCAGGACAAACTAGAACGCCGGCGGGATCACCAACATGTGGAGGTCCGCCGAGTCCAGCTTGATGATCAACCAAAGAGGGGTCTCGACGATAGGATAGTGGCCTAGCTTCGGCCGCCGGCCCTTCCTGCTCTGCGTCTGCGAAGCCGCCTCCACCCTATCGAGGACCATCGGCTTGAATTGCCAGTGGTTCGTCGGGAGCACGTCCTGATAACCCAGTAGGGGATGCCAGCCCCTCCCTATGGTCTCGCATTCGAACTTAACCACCTTGGCAGGAAGCAAAACAAGGTCAGCAACAAAATGGGAGCAAGCAGTATTGCCAAATTTGGCAATGCACATGGTTCAAACATGCACTAGTATCCCCAATCGGGTAATGCCCTAGGACAACACCCAAATTGAGAAATTAGATATGTTCCCCAATCAGGCAATGCCCTAGGACAGCACCCAAATTGAGGAATCGGCTACGTTCCCCAATCGGGCAATGCCCCAGGACAACACCCAAATTGAGGAATCGGGTAAAATCGGACAACACCCAACCGAAGATCCGTTGCTACATACTACCTAAAGCCCCAAATTGCTATACAACTACCAAAGATCGATCCTTATCCGTCGTTGATTTGGGGCCAAAACCTAACCGCTATGTAGATCGGGATCTTACCTTGTTCGGCAGTGGCGCCATCGATGACGATGGATCCATAGAATACGCCGCCGGAGCGAGAGAAGAACCACCGGGCCCGGGGATTGGGGCTGCCGGCACGGGCGGAAAAAACCCTATCCAAGGAGTCGATGGTAACCCCGACTCTGGCGGGGCTTTTCCGGCCTGCCTGGCCACAGATGGCGGTTCCTCCGCGGTTGTAGGCGACGCAGCCGCCGCCACGGTCGCCGTCGTGGCTGCCCTAGTTCCGCGCGAGCAGATGGGCGCGGGAGCCCTAAGCGCCCTCGCGAGGGCCGCCTCGTCTCCGCCGGCGAGCTTCTCGAGTTGAATGGCAGCCCATAGGCTATGCGCGCTCACCTCGCCGATGTTGAGGCTGCGGAACAGAGGTGGGGAGGCGGAGGAGCGGCGGCCATGGTCAGGAATCATGGTAAGGGGAGTGGGACTAGGCGGTGAGCGGAGTGTCCGGAGGGTTAAGGCGAAAATGTCCCGTCTCTCGCGCTTCCCCACGCGTGCAAGCGGTAGGCACGCGACGCCACGGTCTGGCTGCGTGGAAACGGCTGATTTCGGCGTTCCCAATGGGCCAAGTTTTGGCCTGCTATAAGAATCGTGCGGTGCAAAGATTTCATGCAGCTCTCCAAACGGGCTTATTTCTTCCCGCGCCATGCGAGAAACGGGCGTCAGCCCAACCAAACACGCCCTAGTGAAACTTTCCCACCACTGCCCACAACCACGACGATTTTTCCCGCCGCCACCCCCTAGTCTGCCCACCGCTGGTGTCGAGATGCCTCCACGCCGTCGTGGCTCCTCCGGCTACCGCGGAGTGCGCATGTGGCGACGAACAATTTCTACGTCGAAATGCATTAATTCAAATTTTCATTTTTAGTATGACTCTTTATTTTAGGAATTTTTTTTTACTTGACCCTACACCACACATATCACCTTAGCTCGATCACGGGTCGTAATCGGCCCGCACCACGTTGGCAGCGCCCAGCCTCCATTGCCACGGAAGGTCCCATAGAATCTTCGCTCCAGCACCACTGGCACCGCTGCGCTAAATATAGTGTGCAGTTATTATCCTCTGTGGATTTTTTAAGTGATAAAATTTGAAAAAGAAATAAATTGGCAAATTGGAGTGTCTTACAAAAGGATCCATTCGTTGAGGATCTGTGCATACACGAATATTATCGAAATTCCCATCACCCTAGCTCATTGGCGAGTCGGAATCGATACCCATCAGCTGCAGAAGCAGGGATGTACGCATAGTTAAGGGCAAATCTATTCTTGTTGTTAATTCGGTGAAAGACACAACTACAAATTCTAGGAATAAAGAGCCTGACAAGAAATGGATTCTACCGTCTCCTGGATGGGTCAAATTGAATTGTGATGGCTCTTTCAAGAAGGAAAATGGCACCGCAGGAGGTGGCATGGTACTCCGAGATGACATGGGTCAAGTAATCTTCTCAGCTTGTCGTAATTTGATGGGCTGTGCATGCCCCCTGGAAGCAGAAACAAGAGCCTGTCTTGAGGGCCTTCAGCTAGCTCTCGCACGTAGCAATAAATCCATTGAGTTGGAGCTAGATTGTTCTTGTCTACTAGATGCCATCAAGTTAAAGACTCAGAATCGCTCTTCTCTCACACATTTGATCTCGGATATAAAAGCTTTAGTTTATGGTAGTAGAAACATTATTCTTGTAAAAGCGGATCGCTCGCAAAACAGGGCTAGTCACTGCCTCGCAAATTTTGCGAGAGCAGAGGGTCGTACGATTGTGTGGCTCGGCGCGGGACCTGAATGCTTATCACAGGTGCTCGCTGATGACCTCTTTGTAACCCCTGTTGCTTAATACATCCCTTTTACCCGCAAAAAAAATGCATTAACTCAAAATTATCTTTTTGTATATATATGATTTTTTTTTTGTGAGCAAGATTTTTGTGGCTTGACCCAACACCACAGACATCGCCTTATCTCGATCGCGGGTCGCAGTCGACTCATGCCACGTTGGGAACCATAGGAGCCCAGGCTCCATTGCAAGAGGTCTCTTATAAAACCCTTGCTCAGGCACCATTAACACAGGCAAATATAGTGTCTAATTATTATCCTTTGGGAGTTTTGAAGTGATAAAAAAATCCCAAAAAGAAAACAAATGTAGACGGTAGGAGCGATGGACAAAAGGATCCATCGTTGAGGTTCTATGCATATAGAAATATTCTTGAATCTTTTGCGACAATGCTAATTCGAGATATGGTTGACTTTTCCCGGAACCATCCATCACCCTAGCTCATTGGCAAGCCGCGGTCGATCACAGACACATTGGCATGCGTACAAGCAAGATCGAGGCTCATGGCGACCCAAGCTTTCATTAGTAGAGGAGTCTTCAAAATCCACCATTTGACCTACATTTAAGTGTGCATAATTTTTCATCATTTTTCACCTCAAAAAGGTTTTAAAGAGAATATACTGTGTAACTTCAGAGTTTCGTCCAATTATATTTTCCAGATGTGACCTACGCAGGAAAAAAGGAAGACAGAAACCGAGTTTGTTTTCCTTTTTTTTTCTTGCCTTACACTATGTCACGGTAGATTATTTCAGGCACTATGTTAGAGGCATTTTTGCAAATTGCCTGAAAAAACTATCTTTTGTGGCATTTTTAGAAAGTGCCAGGAAAAATAAGATATTTAAAGGCATCTTTGGAGAGTGCCATGAAAAAACAGATATTCTAGGGCATTTTTTGAAGTGCCAGGAAAAATTAGATTATTTAAGGCATTTTTCAATAGTGCCAGCAAAGATATGATCTTTTAAGGCACTTTTGAAAATGCCTGCTATAATCAGTACATGAGAAATAACTAACAGTCTAGTTATAACAACTAACTTAATATACCACTAGAACAAGTCTAGTTATAACAACAGTCTAGTTATAACAGCTAACTTAACAGTTCAAAAGAAGCACTAACAACCATACTTACTTAGCTTAACAGTTCAAAAGAAGCTCTAACAGCCATACTTACTTAGCTACATATTTACAGTCCATCTTAACACCAACAGTCCAAAAGAGGCTATGACAGCCACACTACATACTTAGCTACATATTTACAATCCATCTTAACAGTCCAAAAAGGGCTTAACAGTCCATCTTAACAGTCCAAAAGATACTTGTCAGCCACAGTACATACTAGATATTAACAATCCAACTACTACTTAAATGTTCATCATCATCGCTACTGCTGAAGTTGTTGTCGCCATCGTCTCCACTGCTCATGTTGTCGTCGTCGTCGTCGTCGCTACTACTGTAGTTGTTGTCACCATCGTCTCCACTGCTCATGTGCTCATCATCATCACTAAGGACAATAACATCCTGATTGTTCACCATAATGTCCCTGCATCATTTTAAAAAATTAGTTCAGGAAATATAACAGCATAAAGTCTGAATATAATACTCTAATACTAGTTTAGGAAAAGAAACAAGCGGTAGCACAAAGCACAAGTTGAACAACATGACTGAATTGTAAACTGTACTTGAATGACAAACTTAAATACAGGAGATATATCATGGCAAACTATAGTGGTGTTTTGGAACGGATATATCTACCCAATAATAAATAAAGGACCTATCTACTGTCTCGGATTTAGGACATGCAGCAATGGAAAGAATATGGCAGGGGTGAATTAAGAAGTACACATCTCGAAGTAATTTTCAGAATTTCCCTAGTCAAAATAAATGAATTACTACAAGCATGGACCATCCGGCTCATGCATGCTAGAGACAATATACACTATTATATACTCCTATATGCTCATGCATGGACCATCTGGTTCATAGGAGTTCAGATCGGTAAGCATAAAAGAAGTATAGAGTACGACAAGGTTAGCATGGAGTTCAGGTGTCACTAGTTCAGGTCTATAGCATGAAATATAGAGTACGACAAGGTTAGCATGCTTAGTGACAAGATTTCTAGCCAAGGCCGCTAGACATTGAGATAGTTTGAGTGTTCATCGTTCTTACTGTAGAAACCATTTTGTGATGGAGCTATGCGAGGGACACCAGGTCCTAGTCATGTCTCAGTAATTGAGCTGAATGATAATGATAATGATCTCAGCACAGTAGCTACAGGTCTCAGAACAGTAGCTGCAGGTCTACAGCAAACAAGCAGTGCCAGGAGAGCAGAGAAACTTACTCCTATTCATATGTAGTGATCTCAGCACAGGAATGCATATATAATGATAATGATCCAACCAATGGGTATAAGATGCTACTGTCACGTTTCAGCAGCAGATGAAGTGATCTCGGTACAATCCCGCTTGAAACAACATCATGGTAAAGATCTGAATGGACAGGTCCTCTCTCTCGTTTCGCAGGGCAAAGGATGTACATCTCTCTCACTATCTTCACAAGTTGTAAGCACCCAAACTAACTGAACTAGGGATGTCTGTTGCTTCTTCTTCACCGAACTAGGGGTGTCTAGTGTTCGTCAGCCTCCTAATCAAGTACAAGCACAAAGGGAGATTAAGACTGCCTTACCGGCGAGATCTCCTTCCGTCCGTCGGTGGAGGCGGATACGGTGGAGGCCCCTCCCCTTCCGTCCGTCCGCAGTAGAGGAGGCCAGCGCTGGAGGGGCGGCCGGCGGTGGATCTCGATGGGGACAGGTCGGGAGTGGTTGACCCTTCAGATCGGGAGTGGGGAGTGGCCGGTAAAATATCTACCTTTCTTTTTAAAGCATCCTTTAAAAATATGACTTATCCAGATAGGTCCTCCCACCGAGTATCCCAGCAGTAAAAACAATCTAAATTTAAATGCTCAAAAGAATAGGGGGGCTTCCAGACTTCTACCGAGGACGCTAGAGGCATTCAGAGTTTTTTTCGATGCATCACCAAATCCCTGACGCTAGAGGCTGATGGAGGACGCTGGAGGACGAGGAGTCCTACTGATGGAGGACGCTGGAGGACGAGGACGGCCGCGCTCCACCACCGCCGTCGAGAGGTCCCGCTCCACCTCCACTGCCACCGCCGTCGAGCGGACGCGCTCCACCGCCACCGACGCGGATCCTCAGCGCTCCACCGCCACCGCCGTCCAGCGGCCGCGCTCCACCACCGCCGACGCGGATCCTCGGCGCTCCTACCTGCACCGCCAGCGCGTCCAAAACGACCATGAGGCTGGTAAAATACTCCCTCCTCTCTATCTCTGTGTCTAGAATAATTGGAATTTGGGGAAGCTAGCGAGCGCGTTCAGTACGTATTTTAAAACAAGCTTCCGTTCATGAATGGATTAGTAATTTATTCAGAGAGCCAAACAAGTTTACTTTCTTCTTCATGGATGGATTAGTAATTTATTCAGAGAGCCAAACTGGATGGATTAGCAATAAATGGATGGATTAGTAATACCTGTTCACGATAAATAGATTCAGTTAAGATGTCCTATTTGGTCAAGGTTCAGTCGTTTATTCAGAGAGCTCTGAATGGTTCCTGTGCTGTATTCAGTCATTACAAGGTTACTTGGTTTAGTAGAACACATGATCAACGTCTTCTAACTTGTTAAAAAAATCATGATATAATTTGTCTCACTAGCTATATAGTCTAAGTAGGTGTATCTGTTGCCTAGTTGCATATATGGATAGAGGAACAAGCTTACAGTCATACCTGCAAAATGAGCACAACCTTATTTAAGAACCATCGCTTACTATTCAAGAACCTTATTTATCTTGTGCACCTGGGTCTAAGCACATACCTGCAAAATGAGCACAACGAGCATGCGTGTGATATGGCATCTTTATGGTTAAATATAAAAACGAATAAAAGGAGGGTATGTGACAGGTCTTGGTTAGGCAAACATACGTGTAGCTTGACCCACCTAGTGTCCCAAGGGCAATCCTATATTCTGCAACCTTCCGAAGGTAATCTGGTGCTTTTCAGTCATTGATCTATATAGCCGAGTTAATCTGGTGTATGAAATAGGCTACAAGCCCAGACTTTGGGCTTAATTAGATTTTCTGTTTTGGCATTGAAGTTAATAGATTGTGGGCTTAATTTTAGTAATGATAAGCACACCATTAATTCTTATTCAATCTAGTTGGATAGTGATGAATGTCAAGCGTAATCTTCTGGTCATTTTGTTCCAAAGATGTGCTTAGGTAGCTGCAGATCATCATCTTTGACTTGGCTATATGTCCGGTGTGTCTGTTTGTTTTCTTGGTCGATTAGCAAGTTTATTGTTCATGCCCCCTGCTTCTATCTGTGAACGGCCTGCAGTATTATCACTCTCTCTCATTCCCTCTTATTTTTCATGTCCCATGCAGCTGTGTCAAGTTTATTTGTCGATTAGCTGCAGATCGTCATCTATATTCTAAAATCTTACAGGTCTGCTTTTTAGCCATTTGATTCTAACTTATTGATTTGTTGATGTGAACAGTCCCTATGCAGAAAAAAGATACTGTAGGGTACATGGTTTGCTATTAGTTTGTATGACTTGCTATTAGTTTGTATGCAGGCATCATTGACCAGTTTCTGTTTGATATCTTTTCTGAGCGCTAGTATTTTCAGTTTGTAAGACCAGCTCCTAGCGGCAACCTCCCTTGACCAAGAGCATAAATGTTCTCTTCTGCCTCATCAATATGGTATGTCCTAAACGCTAACCTGGTTTCTGCATTAGATGCTATAAGTACGTTCACAACTAAGACAAGCTTACTGTCATACCAAGTCCAAGTTACGTTTTATATCATGATGGATTTTTGAAGAATATGTGAGAATAGGTTCTATTTATGGTGATATGGTTAGTTCTCTCGCTGAAATTTATAAACTGCACTTGATATTAAACGAATTCTTCTATTTAATTTTGACATGAAGGTGAAAGTTTTATCGTATATTTTGCCACCCTTTGCTATTATATATATAATGCTGCCATGGCCATGAAAGTTTTACCTTTTTAGGATGCTAAGAACCGTTACGACTCACGGGGTAAGGATGGAGCAAGGCTACTGGGCCAATATGTTGCTGGATATTAACGTGAAGCATGTACAATTGCAACAATTCAGGATTCTGTAGTTACAAATGAATGAATTCAGGATTACTTACAGGCATATTTTCATAATTTTTTTGTAGCCTAAAATACAACATGTCGTTCTTAAAGGTTTGCATATATAACATTTGTAAGGATGAGTGGACAAAATTCATCGTACTTTTTTTTGAAATTTTTAAATATCGTTTCTGAAAAAGTATTGAAAAAACAAACACACACACATCACTAGAACTCGGGCTCCCTATGGCGGCATTCCAAGCGTACAGTATTATTATTCGCTTCTACGAGAAGGCGCATATTTTTCTCCCAACGGAATCCTCGTATGCCTGGCTACCACCGCGTTGAAGAGACCAACTGCGGCACGCCTGTGCGGAAAATATTTTTATGGGACCTGGTCCACGGATTTAGAGGCGTGGACCAATTTCAGCAAATGACACGTGTCTAAAACAGAAAAGAAAACAAGATTTGAAACCGTTTTCTAGATCTAAATTGCCACGTGTCAATCATGTAAGTTGGTTCACTTGTGGACCAGGTCCCATAAAAATATTTTCACGCCTGTGCCGCCGGGCCGGAGCTGCGTGCTGCATGCACCCTTTCAAAGGCCAAAGGGACCAGGGCGCGCATTGCTGCCCAAAGGACACGTGCACCAATTGTGGGTAGATTCATTTCGAGTGAACCTGCGTATTAAAAAAAATTAAATACATTTTCTTTATAAACTCAACACATCTTATATATTTTAAAACGAAGTGAGTAGCACCTTGCTCGATCCATATTGTGATGAAACTCTGTGTTGCTTGCCAAAGCTTCCGCCTCTATTAGCACGGTCGATCACACGGTAGGTGGCGCAAGGTGTGATTCGAGGATAGGTAGGTAGGTCGCCGCCGCCCGATTTTTTATCCTCAAGGCTTAATTAGAGTTGCATGCATCCAGGGGCGCACTGTCACGGTGTCATGATCGTATACATTTGCTACTGATATTAGGGATCGAGAATGATTTTGAAGTGTCATGACATGAAACTGGGCGATTATATCGTTACAGCATCTCTAACCCATCTTCTTTAGGCTGTTAGAGGATTTTATTTTCTCTTCTAACGGCCGGAACACTCTCTAACCCAACCCTAAAATGCTTTAGAGGAGGAAAGATTTTAGGAATCGGCCTCTGCGGATCACAAATACACGCACCGCGGGTCTCGACTCGCAAAATTATTCTCCTCCACGCCATTGCCACTGCCTCGATGCACACATTTGTCCTCCGTCGACTGCCCAAAGCACCGCCGCTCTATCCCCCCCTCCCCATTCGCACCAGTGGCCGGTGCAAGCCGTCGTCGGAATCGCCCCCGAGAGCCGCCGCATCAAGGTGGAACCCGTCTCGGTCGAAACCGAGAGAAAGCTCGTTTCTGGCCGCGACGAGATCGATTTTAGTCGAGAAAAGCCGTCGGAGGGGATGTCTGTGGTGTAGATCGACCACGGCCGACTAGTTGGTCGCCAGAACCGAGGTTTGTGGCCGGATTCCGACAAACTTTTCCTAGCGGAGGAGACATCGGTTCGTCGCTGTTCGGTCGTCGCGTTGTTGCCAGGAGGGTATATTCTCGGCCACGACCTTGCTGTCCGATCGTCGAGCCCCCTTTTGGTCGACGCAACTTCCCTAGACGCGATCTGCACCTCCGCCGCGCACAAGGTATTCGACCGAATTCCCATATGACCTTTGGTTTGTTTTTCTCTTTTTTTTTAGGTCACCACTGTTCTAAAGGCTTGGGAATGGTGAATCTCCTCCTTGCAACTTTGAGGGGAGGGTCGTCAGTACACAAAGGGTTATTATCTTGCTGACGGGATCTACCCTTCATGGTCCACATTTGTGAAGACAGTCCCCCAACATCTTTGCAATAACCCAAAGAAATCACACTTCGTAATAGAGAAAGAGGAAACATGATTTATTACGCAGATGTCCTCTGAAATATAATGACATATTGCATCTTTTTGCATAACATGATCATCGAAGATGGGAGAGACATGGTTGATGACTTTAGGTACATCTCAAAGAGAGACCATGTTGTGCTTGAGCATGATCTATCCAAGATCGACTAGTTCCTCGCAATGCATCGAAGCATCGAGAATAAGAAGGCACATATTCAGCTACAGGCAGATCTTGTTGAGCATCTCTGGCGTGTCCACAACAATTAGTTGTGTTTGTTTTCATTAATTTGCTTTAAAAAAATGATTTATTACATTCAATTCGGTTTGTAATATTGAACAATTTAATTTGTTACATTTATTTGGGTTTGTAATAAGGAATAATTTGATTTATTACACTTATTTGGTCTGTAATATTTATACTTTGGTTCAAAAGTTTTGATTTGCAAAAAAACAAAATTTTAGTCCTCTGAGTTTTTTTGGGATTGATTCGGCTCTAAGTTTAGAGGAGCATTTACTCCGGCGGTTTTCACCTCTAAGGAATAGGGGATGAGTTAGAGCATCCCCACTCGTTTGGCGAATCCAGACCGAAATCCGGACCTTTTTTTGGCCGGACAAAACTTGTTTTCGGCCTAGGAACGCCGAGTTTCTCACTCGCGTTCCCGGGACGAGTACCCACGTTCGGCTAAATTCAGTTAAACACGGCGAAATTTGGGCGAATATAGGTGGATTTCATTAATTAGGGCAAGGACGCACATATTACATCGAATTTAACTAGGAAAATATTAAATTGAAACTAGGAAAAGGCCGCCGCCGTGGTCGACGACGGACGCCGCTTCTACATGCCGTGGCGAGGGTAGTTGCCGGCCTAGATGTGCTCCATGACGGCGGCGAGAGTTCGCCCTGGAACGCTCCACCAGCGGCGGCGAGCCCGGCTGTCCATCGTGTCGGGCGAGATCCTGGAGGCGCCTATTGGTGAAGAACTGCCTCCAGAAGACCAGGTTGTCAGGATCCTCGGCGAGATCCGGGTCTTGCATGGCGGCGATAGCCGCCTGGATATCTCAGGCGATGTCCTCGTCGGCTGGCACCGGCGGAATAGGGATCCCGCCGGCGCTGAGTTGCCAAGCGAAGTGGAGACGACAGTCCGGCAGCACCGTATAGCCCGCCTCATGGAGCAGCTGGGCTTCCCACGTCTGCAGCGTGCGTCGGCCGTTCGCCGCCGCGATGTTGCCGGGAAATCTCTCGGCCATGGCTTTTCGGCGGAGTTGAGGAGGTAGAAAGGTGCGAGCGTCTGGAGTTCGTCAGAGTTGGGAGCGGTGTGAGAGACTGTGAAGGGAGACGGCGAGATGTACGCCTTTTATAGGCCGAGTTCGGCGGCGAGGGCAGGAAAAGAGAAACGGCAGGAAGGATGACGACGACTCGGCTTCTGTCGCGGGCAGGCTGGTCCACTCGGCCAATTCGCTTCGTTCGGCGTTTCCAGGACGTACCCAGGATCCTAGGTATGGCCTGGAGAGTCCGGACCAAGTTGGCCTAAATCCGGACAAAAAGAGGTTTCTAGGTACACGATTGAGCCAATTTTCGGCTTTCGGACCTAAATTCGGCGTTCGGATCGATGTCCTGGGTAGGCGAATGAAGATGCCTTTAGATGCTGGGTAGGGTGCTTCAGCCCTTGTCTCATAAGTTTGTTTGCCGTCCACGGTCGGTTCCTGTCCATGAGCCAATCAAAATAAGTTGCAGCACATCGGGACCTCTATAGTCTAGATCAGATCACCGATCGGGTCCATCGTGCTCGTGTCTGTAACATCCCTGACTATATCATTTATAGATGTTAAAACATATTAATAATACAATATTCCAACAACAAAATATCGTTAATAGGTGAAGCGAGTTAGTTTCCTTACATGATTGTATCGATTGACTTGTTTCTTTACTTGAAGTGATCAAAAAAATCATAGGTTTAATAAAGTACTAAAACTTACCACACACATCTTGTTGACTATTCTTTCATGTTTTAAATCTTCAAAAGAAAGGGCTCAATATGACTTTATAAAAAGGAAACACTGTCATTATAAATTATTTATAAAACTATGAGGATCTATAAGATAATATATCTATGATCTTGTGTAGATTGGAATTGGTTCCGTGCATGCCGGCTCAACTCATTATATAGACGACCTCACAAGAGACGCAACAGAATACATGATCGTCGCTGCATCCACGAAACCTAATCTCTAAGATTTTCCAACACTCCCCTTAATCACAACCAGATAGGTTGAGATTGCGACAGCGACACAGCCTGCGCAGCTGAGGTACTCCAAGTGGTTTCGTCAGGCCGTCAGCAACTTGATCATCTATCGACACAAACCTTATTTCTAAAACCTTTTGAGCAACCCTTTTTCTGACGAAGTGGAAACCGATCTCTCTGTGTTTTGTTCTTGCGTAAAATACCGGTTTTTCTAACAAATATATGTTGCCCCTAGATTGTCACACCACAACACCGCAGCTCTATCCTAGGAAAAACCCAGTCCCTTTAACAGAGACTGAAACCATATGATCTCTGTTGTAGCACTCGCCAACGCCTTGTATTCTGCCTCCGTGGATGACACCGGAGACAATGGCATGCTTCCTTGCATTCCTGGGTTGTCTCCAAAGAACACCACAAATCCACTGGTCGAACGTCGATCGTCAACCGATACTGCCCAATCCGAGTTTGAAAAAGCGCTGAGGAGAGTTGAGGCTGACTTGCTGATTGTCAGTCCTCCTTATGGTGTTCCTTTCAGGTACGAGAAAATGTGTTTTGCCGCTGTCCAATGCAGACCAGTTGGGCTTTGCATGAATTGGCATACCTTGTTTACTGCGAACACAATATCCGGTCTCATAAGGCCCTCCACAGCCGTGTGAAAAAATGGTGCCCAAACCACTTTTCAACAATCAGGCATCGGTGCCCTTTATTGCATAGCCGGTGTCCCAAAAAAATCTCAGGGAACCGGAGCCAGCTGCTCCGATGCCCACTTCATCCCATGCATAAAGTATATTATTTTCAACTGCTAATCCATCTAGCACTCGATCGAAAGAACACTGGAACACTGCAAGCTGGCTTGGTCAAGTACTTTTATCTATGTGTGGGTCCCATCCTTTTTTTCTTTGGCACCGCAACGTTGTGAGGCCGGTGCCTACATTATTTTTCAAGGCATCGCTGACACACTGTCCCACTTTTTCATATTCTGGCATCGCTCACGTTGTGGAGGGCCTAAGAGTCATGTACTAAAGTGATCCCACTATGTTGTGGTATCTCGTAGCTTTAGTAGGTGACGACTATTTTCCCTCTGTTTTAGACACTACGGGAATAACCAAATAGGCCGACGACCTTTTTTTATACGCCGACGGCAAAATGTCGGGGCCGTCGGCGTAGCTCGATAGACCGTCGGCCTAGTTTTGTCGTTGGCGTAGAATAAATAGGCTGACGGCCGCCGTCGGCGTAAACAGGACCGTCGCGTAGCCTATTGGGCTAATGGCAGAGCAACGGCGTCAAGTCTACGTTTTAGATCTATGCCGTCGACGTAGCTATTTTTCTTTTTTTGCCACATTAATCTTAAAAAAATCATAACTAAATCATTTAAATTTAGAAAAATACGTATAATATATCAAAATTTGCATAAAAATAAGATCTATCTATATAAACTCAAATATTATATTTTTTTCAAAAAAATACAAATATTTTTGTATAACATATTTTTCATTTTCCGAGTGCAAAATACGGGGTGTTTTGTGAAGCAACCACAAAAAAAAGTTTCAAAATGATAATACCACATTTTTAAAAACACTAGACCATATTGAATGGACAATTTCCTAACCTACGAATCTCAAACATTTCCGTTCACCTCTCGTGAAAAAGATAAATTCATGCCGAATCGGCAGAAAATGAGTTAGATTTGAACAATAGGTACATGATATGTTGCTCATGATTTTTTACAAAAAATCATTTTTAGGTTCACAGGATGCTATTTCATCGAAAAGCCATTTTATATTTTCCGAGCGCCAAAAACGGGGCGTTTTGTGAAGCAACCACAAAATGGCTAATTCAAAATGCTACCACCCTATTTTTAAAAATACTAGACCATCTTACATGAACAATGTTTCAACCGGGGGAGCTCGAACCTTTCCGTCCACCCCTGGTGAAACAGACAAATTCCTGCCGAATCGGCATGGAGTGGGTCTGATTTGAACTACATGTACATTATCTGATGCTCATGATTTTTTACCAAAATCATTTTTAGACTCACAACATTATATTTCATTAGATATCCACTTCACGTTTTTTTTTCGTCGCACCAATAAGCCATTTTCCTTTTTTTCCGAGTGCAAAAAAGGGTGTTTCATGAATCCTAACATAGTTCGGTTGCTCTAGTGTTAAAAAGATATGATACATAATTAAATATATGATAGGGATGTCATATTTGAATTCTTCTTATTTTTCTGATCGATTTGGATATATTATTTGTCGAATTACGATTTACGGATTTGTAGTTGTGAATTATTCAATATTAAATGGAAAAAGACAAAATAAATAAATTTTGTTTTATTTTAATTTGAATTCAAGATTATTATTACTTATCCATTGTTGTTGTCTTAAATAAATGTTTGAAAATTTAAAAATAAAGGCGCGTGATACCATCCTCCAAGGGTTAATAGGATTGATATGATAATATTATCAGTAAGGTCTAGTCTCCTGATTGAAAACTTATCTGGAAGGAACAGAGAAGTTAAGCGTGTTGGGACTGGAGTAATGATAGGACGGGTGACCGTTGGGGAAGTTTGACCATTAGTATAATTTAACCGAAAATTAATTGTACTTAGAGTTAAAAATGCTTGTGAGATTAATGAGTCAAATAATTAAAAAAATGCTCGTGAGATTAATAATTCAAAACAAAAACAAAAAAATGAATTTTTTTAAAAAAACTGAAAAAAGATAGGCCGACGGCATTGCCGTCGGCGTAGCTCCTGCCAAATCCTCTAGGCCGTCGGCGTATCTGCCGCCAGGGCAAACGGCCGTCAATCGTATGATGTGGGTACCACATCCTTTACGCTGACGGTATCCTCTACGCCGACGGGCAAACGGGCTACACCTACGGGGTCGTACGCCGACGGCAATCAGGGGCTACGCTGACGGGTCTGGCCGTCGGCGCCTGACCTGTTTCCTGTAGTGAGAGAACCTATCGGAAATATGCATATGTGTAGAGGCAGCTTTGCAGACCTTCGTCCCTTCTCGGTATAGTAAGTCATGGACATACTTTTCATGATGAAGAACTACTCCTTGGCTCGATCTAGACAATTCGATGCTGAGAAAATAATGGAGATCTCCGAGATCTTTAACGAAAAAGAATCACGGAGCCGCTTGATTATCTTTTGCGTCGCTTGGGCTGAGGAGCTAGCAATGACGATGTCGTCCACATAGATCAGCATGTAGATGACTACTCATATGTGAACAGTGATGTATCACCACATAGATCAGCATGTAGATGACTACTCATATGTGAACAGTGATGTATCAGCTTGCGAGGGATGAAAACCTTCTTCCAAGAGAACTGAACTCAACCGGGAATGCCATGCTCTTAGCAATTGCTTCAACACATAAATTGATTTATCCATTTTGCAGACATGACCATGTAGACGTCCTCCTCAAGTACACCATGTAAGAAGGCGTTCTACATCTCTTTGAGATAGCAATGGATAAAACCAACCAAATGGTAGCATGTTTCACCACCAGGATAAAGGTTTCTGCATAGTCGATGTCGTGTCCCTGCTTGAACCCCTCGGCGACGAGCCAGGCCTTATACCGATCCATCCGCTCGGTATTTGAGTTTATAAACCCACTTGCAACCGATGAGATGTCATTTTGGTGGAGAAATGACACACATCTGAATAGGAAAATGTTGTTGATCAATAATGACGTCTCTAGAGATATACACGCAGCGTGTAGACATGTGTATCCCTTATGGTGGCTGATGTACCAATGAATACACAACGTTTGGAGCAAAATTGTAATTTCTTATTATTGTATGGGTGGAGGCATGGCCAGCATGCACAGCCGAAGGTTTTTGGGAAGGTATTGAACAATTTTTCCAGGGGTGTGTTCATAGAAATTATTTTGCTTGGCATGAGGTTGATTACGAAAAAATGGACTGGAACCGTCCATCTGATTACCCACAAAGAATTTTTCTATTTAAAAGATGTTCAACGTGAGCTTGGAACTGGAGAAATATTTGTTCAACATCTGATGTATTCTTAATGCAATTTCTATGATCATCTAAAATCATAGTTAATATTTATAACTTCAATTGATTGAATCCAGTTTCTATGATCGTCTAAAATCAGTAACAATCTATCAGAACCACTGTTACATTCCAAAGCCATAATTAAGTTTCATTGGATGAAAAACTTGATGGTATGCCACTTAAGTTAACAATCCTGGTTGTAAAGAAAATATAAACACTTCATCCCAAACTTAAAAGTATTAAAAGGATATGTAGCAAACCCTCATATCACCTACGAAAATTGAAGGGGTTCGCAGTGGAAAACAAAAAAATTCTTACGGAGAACACACCTAGCCAGGATCTATCTAGGAGTAATATTGTAACAGAGAGAGGCTTTAGGTTACATAGTCTTGTAGACTGAAAGTGCTTCATGCTCATGGAGTACATGGATGATGTAGTCGTACCCGCCCGACCTCAAGGTCGTGAAACTCCTCGCATCACTAGTAGAAAAAAGGCCATCCGTTCGCACTCCCTAAGAACATTAGTTCCGGTTGCGCCTCGAACCGGGACTAATGCTGGCACGCGTCCCGGTTCGAGCTGGCACGGGGCCCGGAGGCATGCGTCCCGGTTGGTAAGGGAGCAGTAACACAAACCGAGACTAAAGGTTGGGCGTCAGCCACGTGGCGTGGCACACACATTTAGTCCCGGTTTGTGTTACAAACCGGGACGTATGCTCCCGCCCTCTATAAATGCAACGCTCTAGCCCTCTGCCTCCACTCTGTTTTTTCTTGGTGGAAGGTGTGAGGGATGTGCTAGTTTTTTCCCCTATGCATGCATTCAAGGTGTTTGATGAAATGTTTGAGTGAATGATCTCGTTCAATTTCTCATAGAACAAAAATATAGAAGGTGTCCGAGACGCACTTGAGCTTTCTCCTCTTTATTTTCCTCGATCGAGGTTAGCAATCTTATCTTTTCTCTGTCATTGATACAATGCATGTGTCGATGTGAATTGGTCATTTCACTATTTATGATGTCCTGTTTTTGATAAACTTACTTATATGATGCAGATGAACGGTCAGGAATGGATGTACGGTGACCGGCGTGTACCCGGGTATATGAAAGGCGTGGATAAATTTATCGATGTGGCTACGGCAAACAAAGAGAATGGTTTTATACGTTGTCCATGTGTTCAATGTCAGAACAACAAGGAGTACTCTTCCTCGAAAATCATTCGCAGCCACCTGATTATGAAAGGTTTTATGCCCAACTATAATTGCTGGACCAAGCACGGGGAAAGAGAGGTTATGATGGAAGACGGTGAAGAAGAAGATGATGATAACAACTATCATCATATGTTTCCTGAATACAGTGATACTGCAATGGAAGACAATGGAGAGGAAGGAGGTGAAGAACGGGCATCAGATGAGCCGGCTGATGAACTTGGTAGGGTCATTTCTGATACAAAGCGAGACTGTGAAACAGAAAATGAGAAGTTGAAGTTAGAGGGCATGTTAGAAGATCACAAGAAATTGTTGTACCCAAATTGTGAAGATGGCAGCACAAAGCTCGGTACCACACCGGAATTGTTGCGATGGAAGGCAGAGTGTGGTCTAACTGACTCCTCATTTGAAAAGATGCTGAAAATAATAAAGCCGAAGTTTCCAAAACATAATGAACTTCCCGAGAGTACCTACGAAGCAAAGAAGACTCTTTGTCCTCTAGGATTAGATGTACAGAAGATACATGCATGCATTGATGACTGCATCCTCTATCGTGGTAAGGAGTATGAGAATTTAGATAAATGCCCGGTATGCAATGCATTGCGGTATAAGATCAGACGAGATGACCCTGTTGATGTTGAGGGAGAGCCCCTCCGGAAGAGGGTTCCTGCTAAGGTTATGTGGTATGCTCCTATAATACCAAGGTTGAAACGCATGTTCAGAAACAAAGAGCATGCCAGGTTGTTGCGATGGCACAAAGAAGTTGTCCCGATTTGTGGCTGGACCGGGACTATGAAGAAGTTGTCCCGATTCGTACTTACCATTAAGATATGATCTCCAAACGCGCGCGGTCACATATTAGGGAGTGCCTCTATGACCAGTTTCTTGGAGATGCCGGAAGACTGGGATCCGGCAGCATCTCCCTGAAACTGGTCGTAGTGGTGTCCCTGCTCTCGAAAACCATCTTGCAGCTTGTAACTTCTCTAACTAGATCAATACACCTGGGAGCTAACTAATTTCACATATTAGGGAGTGCCTCTATGACCAGTTTCTCGGAGATGCCGGAGGACTGGGATCCGGCGGCATCTCCCTGAAACTGGCCGTAGTGGTGTCCCTGCTCTCGAAAACCATCTTGCAGCTTGTAACTTCTCTAACTAGATCAATACGCCTGGGATCTAACTAATTTCACATATTAGGGAGTGCCTCTATGACCAGTTTCTCGGAGATGCCGGAGGACTGGGCTCCGCCGGCATCTCCCTGAAACTGGCCGTAGTGGTGTCCCTGCTCTCGAAAACCATCTTGGAGATGCCTCAAACTGGTTGGAGGACTGGGACTCACAAGGATGCCTATTTATAGTACAAGCAGCTCGGCGTAGTGTCGACACTTATGAAATAATGTCGACACTCACCCCTATTATTAGTGCTGACTCGTGTTTTTTCCCGGTTGGTGTCTCCAACCGGTACTAAAGGTTCATCTTTAGTCCCAGTTGGTGACACCATCCGGGACAAAGTACACGCCGCACGACATAATGTCGACACTCACCCCTATCATAGTGCTGCCTGGCCCAGCCTGCCGAAATCCCTCCAACCGGGACTAAAGATGAACCTTTAGTATATTGAAAATCCTAACAATGATCATGTCTCGAAAAAACCTTCACAAAATGACCTTCACAAAAAACCTTTAGTTTTCCTTTTTGTCGCACGGAAAAGCCCTTTTCCATTTTCCGAGCGCAAAAAACGGGTCGTTTTGTGAAGTAACCACCAAAATGCTGTTTCAGAATGCTACCGTCCCATTTTCCTAAAATACTAGACCACCTTACATGGACTATCTCCCAACTGGGACATCTCAAACCTTTTCGTCCATCCCGGGTAAAAAAGGACAAATGTCTGCCGCATCGGCAGGAAGTGGGTCCGGTTTGTACTACATGTACATGATCAACCGCCCGTGATTTTTTGAAAAATCATTTTTAGACTCGCAATATGTGGTTTTTTCAGAGATCCAATGCAAGTTCTAACGATGCTCGTCCCCTATCTTCATGCACGCCGGTTCGACCATAGTTAGAAAATCAGAAAATTCAAAACGGGCATAATAAATTCAAAAAAATCCGAATAATGAAAATCCTTCGCGTGTTGTCATATTATGTGACATAGTTGAAAGGAAAAATACCAGACTTGATATATTGATCATGTCTCGAAAAACCTTCAAAAAATGACCTATCATGTTCGAGGTTTCATGGCTTTCGGTCCAAATGACCGATGTTATATGCTGAATCACGGCATAGTTTGTCATGCTGTGCCCATATTATGCATTCATGTGGACATTGGTATGGAGAACAATGTTGCAGGAGGAAGTTTTCCTTTTTGTCGCACGGAAAAGCCCTTTTCCATTTTCCGAGCGCAAAAAACGGGTCGTTTTGTGAAGTAACCACCAAAATGCTGTTTCAGAATGCTACCGTCCCATTTTTCTAAAATAATAGACCACCTTACATGGACTATATCCCAACCAGGACATCTCAAACCTTTTCGTCCATCCCGGGTAAAAAAGACAAATGTCTGCCGAATCGGTAGGAAGTGGGTCCGGTTTGTACTACAGGTACATGATCTATCGCCCGTGATTTTTTGAAAAAATCATTTTTAGACTCGCAATATGTGGTTTCTTCAGAGATCCAATGCAAGTTCTAACGATGCTCGTCCCCTATCTTCATGCACGCCGGTTCGACCATAGTTAGAAATTCAGAAAATTCAAAACAGGCATAATAAATTCAAAAAAAATCCGAACAATGAAAATCCTTCGCGTGGTGTCATATTATGTGACATAGTTGAAAGGAAAAATACCAGACTTGATATATTGATCATGTCTCGAAAAAACCTTCACAAAATGACCTATCATGTTCGAAGTTTCATGGCTTTCGGTCCAAATGACCGATGTTATGTGCTGAATCACGGCATAGTTTGTGATGATGTGTCCATATTATGCATGCATGTGGACATTGTTATGGAGAACAATGTTGAAGGATGAAGTTTTCCTTTTTGTCACACGGAAAAGCCCTTTTCCATTTTCCGAGCGCAAAAAACGGGTCGTTTTGTGTAACCACCAAAATGTTGTTTCAGAATGCTACCGTTCCATTTTCCTAAAATACTAGACCACCTTACATGGACTATCTCCCAACCGAGACATCACAAACCTTTTCTTCCATCCCGCGTAAAAAGGACAAATGTCTGCCGAATCGGTAGGAAGTGGGTCCGGTTTGTACTACAGGTACATGATCTATCGCCCGTGATTTTTTGAAAAAATCATTTTTAGACTCGCAATATGTGGTTTATTCAGATATCCAATGCAAGTTCTAACGATTCTCGTCCCCTATCTTCATGCACGCCGGTTCGACCATAGTTAGAAATTCAGAAAATTCAAAACGGGCATAATAATTTCAAAAAAAATCCGAACAATGAAAATCCTTCGCGTGGTGTCATATTATGTGACATATTTGAAAGGAAAAATACCAGACTTGATATATTGATCATGTCTCAAAAAAACCTTCACAAAATGACCTATCATGTTCGAGGTTTCATGGCTTTCGGTCCAAATGACCGATGTTATGTGCTGAATCACGGCATAGTTTGTGATGCTGTGCCAATATTATGCATGCATGTGTACATTGGTATGGAGAACAATGTTGCAGTAGGAAGTTTTCCTTTTTGTCGCACGGAAAAGCCCTTTTCCATTTTCCGAGCGCAAAAAACGGGTCGTTTTGTGAAGTAACCACCAAAATGCTGTTTCAGAATGCTACCGTCCCATTTTCCTAAAATACTAGACCATCTTACATGGACTACATCCCAACCGGGACATCTCAAACCTTTTCTTCCATCCCGGGTAAAAAGGACAAATGTCTGCCGAATCGGTAGGAAGTGGGTCCGGTTTGTACTACAGGTACATGATCTATCGCCCGTGATTTTTTGAAAAATCATTAGACTCGTAATATGTGGTTTCTTCAGATATCCAATACAAGTTCTAAATGAGCCATTTTTCTTCCCGCCAGTTCTTCCCTCTAGTTATCTTCCTGTCATTTCTCACTATATATATGTAGGGTTGGCCTCCATTGTCATTGAACATCTCTACACTCATATCTGCAACCTCATCACTCTTTCCCATGACTTCCACCGTAGCACTAACTTCCAGGGATTCGGAGGCGCTTTGCGCCTCGAACTACCCCTGCCCGCCGGGCTATTGTGTCCCCGTCGGCTGGATGCTGAGCGCCGGTGGCGTGCCGGTTCCTCCTGTCCCTCTAGGTGTGGCGCGTCGGATGGCCATCACGAACCACTACTACTTCGAGCTCACGCCGGAGCAGCGGAGGAATCCCAGAGGGCATCCCGACTATTTCCCGACTTGGGAAGCCTTCTTCGTGGATCGGCGTGAGAGGGCGCTCACCAGGCACGAGGAGGACGACCCACCTCCTCCGAACTTCAACGAGGCCGGCCGTCGGTTGTCGCGGCGCGGTCGGACTCTCCAGAGCGTCATGGCCTACGACACGCCCGCCGACTCTAGCCCCCGCCTGCGCTACCCTCAAGTCCAGCCCACTCATACTGAGCCTTCAAGGTTCAACTACGGCGACCCCGACAATGACAACGACGACGGCCGCGGCGAGTACGACGACTACAGTGGCGAGTATTACAGGTGTAGGCATGAGCATGACTGAATCACTCCAACATTGCAAAACAAGTTCGACCGATTGTGGCTTAATCTGGCCATGTAACTTTGTGTTAGTTGTGTTATGTACTTTAATTCCAGTTCTATCCTAATAAAATTTTCTTTCCGCCCAATATTTCCCGTCCTTTTTTTCCCGCCCATTAATATATAAAAAATATAAGTTAATTCAAATCCAAATTCAAACAGAAAATGGTTTTGAATTAGTTATTCAAATCCAAACACTTTTTATGTTTAAAGTTTTTCTAAATTCCAAATTAATATTCAAAAAATATAAGTTAATTCATTTTTAATTTTAAATGGTTCATAGTTTAAATGGTTACATTAATTATTTTTTAAAAATAGAAAATGGTTTTGAATTAGTTATTCAAATCCAAACACTTTTTATGTTTAAAGTTTTTCTAAATTCCAAATTAGTATTTAAAAAGTATAAGTTAATTCATTTTTAATTTTAAATGGTTCATAGTTTAAATGGTTACATTAATTATTTTTAAAAATAGAAAATGGTTTTGAATTATTTATTCAAATTCAAACACTTTTTATGTTTAAAGTTTTTCTAAATTCCAAATTAATATTCAAAAAATATAAGTTAATTCATTTTTAATTTTTAATGGTTCATAGTTTAAATGATTACATTAATTATTTTTTAAGACAGAAAATGGTTTTGAATTAGTTATTCAAATTCAAACACTTTTTATGTTTAAAGTTTTTCTAAATTCCAAAGTAATATTCAAAAAATATAAGTTAATTTATTTTTAATTTTAAATGGTTCATAGTTTAAATGGTTACAGCAGGGGCTCTTGGGTCATACCCTGAAAAATTTGAAAACAGGGTCATACGTCCCGGTTGGAGCCACCAACCGGGAGTAAAGAGCCCTACGCGCGCCTCTTGGGCTGATAAAAAAAAGTGGACTATACGTCCCGGTTGGTGGCTCCAACCGGGACGTATGACCCTTTATTACCGGTTAGAGCCACCAACCGGGACAAAAGGTCCTTCCTTTATATAACTACACGTGCCTCTTCTTCTTCTTCCCCTTCTCCATTCTCTGCAACCACCCGACGAGCCGCACACAGCAGGGGAGACGCCGCCGCCCCGATCCCCCGGACGCCGGCAGGTTGCCTCGTCCTTGCGCGCCCGCCGTCGCCGTGAGCGCCGCCGCCTCCACCTCCGTCTCCGTCCATCGCCGCACGTCGCCTCCGTACGGCTCCGGCCGCGCGTCGCCTCCGTACGTCTCCGGCCGCGCGTGTCGACTAGCGCCGCCACTGCCACCGCCACCCGTCGCGCGCATCGGTACCAGCGCCGCCCGCCGCGCCACCTCTCCCTCTCCTCCCCGACCGCCACAGTGCCGCCCGCGCCCACCGCCGCCGCCGGTACCGCACGTACCCGAGAGGCTCTTTAGTTTATTTAGTTGATTTAGGTTTGATTATTTTAGGTGTATTAGTTGTTAGATGATTTAGTTGTATTTAGATGATGTAGAATATGATTTAGGTGTATATAGATGATGTAGATGATTTAGTTTGATGAATTTTAGATGTATGTGTAGATGATTATTTAGTTGTCAGATGATTTAGTTGTAAATAATGTTAGATGATTTAAGTAGTATATGTATATTATCATATTTTTTATATATTATCATATTTTGTATTTGTATATGTATATGTATTTGTATATGTATATGTATATTATCATATTTTGTACATACTATTTTTCTAATAGGAAATGAATAAATCTTATAAATTTAATAACTATTGTTTAATAATTCGAAAAATATGCTTAATATATGAATTTTTTGAGAAAAATAAAATGTACTCCATCGCTCTGTTTCCCAACCACCCCATCGTGCTCGTGGTGAGCTCTCCGTCCTCCTGGACCCTCTCACGTCCTTCCTCTCGCTCTGTTTCGAGCCCGCGTCGAGCGTTGCTTTCCGTCGCCACATTTTGTGCTCGCCGGCGTAGATTCGGCTGCCAAAATAGGGCGGCGCCACCACCATATGGTCACCGTGCTGCGCTCTATCCAACCCGCCTACCCGCGTAGTCCTCCGAGCCCTCCTTCGCTGTCCCCGTGCATTGCCTGAGAGGTTCACCGTCGGGTGATGTCAGGCTGACGTCACCGTGACGCCAGCCTGTGGGTCAGCCCGGTCAAACCAGCCCCCTCCCCGGCCCCATTCGCTTGCGTGGCTGACGATGTGGCCTTGGCCCCACCTGTCATGCATTGTTCAACAACTTTCATAACAAGTTTAATTAGAAGAACATAGTAACCCCTCACAAGTTATTCCGGAGTTTCTCCGAGTTAGGGTTTTCACCCCTCGGAACCCCGATTAATTGTCGAGAATGCTTTAGGGTTACATTGTCAAGCAACTTTAAACCCTAGTTTAGTTAAAGAAACATCGACACCCCTTATGTACATTTGGGTTCGCCGATGTGTCCTTGCTAGGGCATCCCGAACCCTTTTAAATCGATGTTGCACCTAGGGTTAGTGTAGGATCTCTAAATCTGACATGACATACATATTGATTGCGCATTGTATTATGCAATGTATTGATTGCCGCCTTTCTTTCCGGTATTGGTTCTTCGCGATATTAGGGTTTCTCTGAATTAGGGTTTATATCTCTCAACACCGTACCTAACATTCTCCCTTAGCCGCTTTGACTTATCTATTTTTCCACCTATGCAGAAAATATGGACCCACACGACAGAGACGAAGAAATGTAAGAGTTGATCCAAGGTGTGATCCCCGGGGAAGAAAATTTAGATGTATCGACGTTTCTGAACAACTCCGGTGAGGGTGATCCTCTTTTTGCCGGAATAGACGACTTGTTTGAGGTTGAAGGTGATGCCTTCCGCGAGGGACAAGGCGATGCCTTGTGTAATTGAGAAGACGACCGCTCTGGCGAGGTGCATGTAATATAATTAATTCATTAATTAATCATCTGCTATCTATATAGAAGTAGTAACGACGATCTTTCTTCTTTTAGCCCCCCGGATCGAACAAATCTACTAAAAAGAGCGGACGAGGCCCAACCAAAAAGTTGGAAGACCATGAGAGGTTCAGGATCGAAGATATCGCTGAAGACGGCAAACCGACGGCTCCCAAAGTTGTCGCAATCAAATTTGTGGCACAATGCGGAGTAATCGTTAGGGACTTAATCCCGATCACGATTCGAAATTGGAATAGGCCTGCTGGTGCGGAAGAAGAGGGAACATGTTTGTTTGTCCCTAACAAGGCCAAAGATTTACTGTGGAAGAGGCTCATGGTTAATTTCAAACTACCGAAGATAGAGCTGGATCCAAATGCGGAGGATCCAGTTGAGGACGCCTTAGAACATGGGAGAGCCATGGAGGCTAAGGTCAGGGAGTGGTCTTTGAAGAAGATGGCCCAGTGTTTCACCAACTAGAAGAAAAGATTGCACATTGACTCTGTCGTGAAAGAGAAGACTCCGGATTTCAAGAATATTCAGTTTGAGAAGATAAAACCATTCTGGGCTGAGTTTGTGAAATACAAGACATCAGAAAAAGCTAAGAAAATGTCTGCAACGAATAAGCTGAATGCTGCTAACAAGAAGTATCACCATACTATGGGGCAAGGTGGCTAGTGTTGGAGATATGCCCTAGAGGCAATAATAAATATAGTTATTATTATATCTTTGTATTTATGATAAATGTTTACATTCATGCTATAATAGTATTAACAAGGAAATATTAATACTTGTGTGATTTGTAAACTAAAATAGAGTCCCTAGTAAAGCCTCTTTATAAATACTAGCTTGTTGGTTAATAAATGATTGTGGTTTCCCTATCATGAACATTGAGATGTTATTAACAACAAGATCATATCGTTAGGAGAATGATATGGTGGACATACTCCTATAGATAAGCGTAGCATAAAGATCAAGTCATTTTAATAGTTCAATTGCTATATGCTTTCTGATACATAGTAACCTAATTCCTTCGACCATGAGATCATGCATATCACCTTCACCGGAAGGATGCTTTGATGACATCAAACACCACACCGTAACTAGGTGGCTATAAAGGTGGCATTGAGTGTTCAGAAAGTATTGGTTGAGACACATGGATCAAGAGTGGGATTTGTCCATCCATATGACGGATAGATATACTCTGGGCCCTCTCGGTGGAATGTCATCCAATTAGCTTGCAAGCATGTGACTGGCTCACAAGGGATCACATATCACGGGAACGAGAAAAGAGTACTTATCAGTAACGAGGTTGAACTAGGTATGTAGAGATACCGACGATCATAACCTCGGATAAGTAAACTATCGTGAGACAAAAGGAAATTGGTATCGTATGTAAGTGGTTCATTCGATCGCAAAGTGATCGTAGAAATATGTGGGAGCCATATGAATTTCCAGATTCCTCTATTTGTTATTGTTCGGAGAAGTGTCTCGACCATGTTCGCATAATTCACGAACCGTAGGGAGACACACTTAAGGATTCGACGTTGTTTGAGTAGTTATGGAATGATGAGTAAGAGACTGAATGTTGTTCGGAGTCTTGGATGGGATCCGGGATATCACGAGGAGATCCGGAATGGTCCGGAGAATAAGATTCATATAAGGAAAGTCATGTTTCGGGGTTGGAGAATGGTTCCGGTGTTTTCATCGGGAATGTTCTAGAAAGTTCCGGAAATGTCCGGCACTCCGGAGGGGAAGGGTACATGAATGTGTCATAACAAGTTGGAATGATTGCATCATGTACTAGGTGTCATCGCTGAACAAAATAAAGGGTTTAATCAAATCCTAGTTTGAAAAGTCAAACGCCAATTTGAAAAGTCAAACGGCTATTTTGTGAGGTGGAGGGAGAGTAGGAAACCTACTTGGGGAGGAGTTCCCTCCCTCCACCGCCGGCCCACTTGGAGACCGAGTTGGGGAGGGACTCCCCTCCCCTTGGCGCGCTCCCTCCACCTATATAAGGAGGGGCAGGGCTGCCCCTCCAAGCACACAACACCACGCCCCACAAACCCTAATCCTAGCCGCCGGCGCCGCCACCTCCTGTTTACTCCGCTGCCTAGGGCAAGCCGCCGCCTAGGCAAACCCTAGCCGCCGGCCTTGCTCCTCCTTGGTGCGTCTAAACCTTAGATCACTGAGGCTCTCTCTCATAGTCCACCATACTCGCTCCGGCTTAAGGCGAAGCCCTGCGAGATCTCCCCTCTACTTCCGGTACCACGCCGTTGTGCTACCGGAATCGCGAGGAGAATGCTACAACCTCCGCTGCCTGCTAGAACAAGGGAGAGGAAGGTCTTCGTCGAGTACCGAACGTGTGACCGATTGCGGAAGCGCTGCCGGAACGCAGCACCGGAAGTATCGTCTACGCGATCTTGAGATCGGCAAGAGTACGACTACATCACCCACGAGAATCCGCTCTCGTTAAACACTTTGGAATCTTCGAGGGTGAGTTATTCCATTGATTCGTTGCTACAATCTAGTAGATATATCTTGGCTTGTTTGTTTGTATGCGGTAGAAATTTTTTGTTTTCCATGCTACGAATCCCTACAGTGGTATCAGAGCCGTGTCTATATGTAGATCTGTTGCACGAGTAGAACACAATGGTCATTGTGGGCGTTGATGATTTTGTTGTCGATTGCTTCTTGTGTACTTTGCATCTTGCGGGATGGTGGGATGAAGCAGCCCGGGCTAACCTTACATGACATCGTTCATGAGACTTGCTCCACGCTTGACATGCAACTTGTATTGCATAAGTGGCTTTGCGGGTGCCTCTTTCTCCCAACATAGTTAAGATTCAATTTACAACGGGTGATTGAAAATACTAGTATCAATGTTGTGGTTCTTGTTCGTAAGTTAGAACGACACTTATTGAAAGCCCCAAACCACGTAAAACATGCAAAGAAAGTAGAAGCGTCTAACTTTGTTTTGCAGGGGTGTGCTGTGATGTGATATGGCCATGATTGTGATTATATTTGATGTATGCAATGTTCCTTATTGTAAGTTGGCAACCGGTAGGAGCCATATGGTTGTCTTTAATTTCTGTTATGACCCGCGTGTCTATTTAAAGTAGTTGTAATAGTTGAAGCTGGTGGACGACAACCATGGAGCGGCATCATTGACCTTGATGCAATGCCGGTGATGATGGAGATCATGTTCGTGCTTGAAGATGGAGATCGGAAGCACAAAGAAGAAAGGCCATATCATATCACATATTATGAATTGCATGTGATGTTAATCCTTTATGCATCTTGTATTGCTTAGTTTACGACGGTAGCATTATATGATGATCCCTCATGCACATGAATATCAAGTTCTAAAGTGTTCACCCTTAGTAAGCACCATTGCTAAAGCTTGTTGTTTCGAAGCACCACGTGATGATCGGGTGTGTTAGATTCCGCAAGTGTATACAACGTGAGCAAGCCAGATTTGCTCATGCGGAAGCTAAGGTTTGATCTTGACGAGCCTAGCATGTACAGACATGGTCTCGGAACACGGATCACCGAAAGGTAAAGCATGAATCATATAGTAAGATATGATGAACATGTCGATTGTTCGCCATTGAAGCTACATCGACTCTCGTGATGATCGGTGTTGATGTGGTGGATGTGGTTCGTGTGATCACTAAAACAATGAGAGGGATATTGTTTTGAGTGGGAGTTCACCTAGATTAATTTAACTATTAATTAGAACTCAATTTGTCATAAACTTAGTCTAAACTATTGCAAATATGTTGTAGATCAATGGCGGCCCCTACCATCAATTTTAATGCGTTCCTAGAGAAAGAAAAGTTGAAAAACAATGGAAGCAACTTCGCGGATTGGTTCCGCAATTTGAGGATTGTCCTCACTGTTGGTAATTTGACCTATGTGCTGGATGCACCGCTGGGTGACCCACCTGCAGCTACTGCTACGGATGAAGTAAAGAATGTTTACCTCGCTCGGAAGACTCAGTACTCCACAGTTCAGTGTGCTATCTTGTATGGTTTAGAATCGGAGCTTCAGAAAAGGTTTGAGAATTCAGACCCACATGATATTGTCCGTGATCTCAAATTGATCTTTGAGACTCACACGGAAATTGAGAGCTATGAGGCTTCTGAAAAGTTCTTTAACTGCAAGATGGAAGAGGGCAGCTTCGTCAGTGAGCATGTGCTTAAGATGTCTGGGCACGCAAACAAACTTCAAAGCTTGGGTATAGTGATTCCTAATGCTTTGGGGATTTATCGTGTCCTCCAATCACTACCACCAAGTTACAAGAACTTTGTGATGAACTACAATATGCAAAACATGAACAAGCAGTTGCCAGAACTCTTCGCCATGTTAAAATCTGCAGAAGTGGAGATCAAGAAAGAGCACCAAGTGTTGATGGTCAATAAGACCACCAAATTCAAGAAAGGCAAGTCTAAGCAAAAGGGACACTTCAAGAAGGGTGGGAAGAAAGTTACCGCGCCAACGAAGAAGGCCAAGGCTGGACCTAAGACTGATACTGAGTGCTTTTACTGCAAGGGAGAAGGTCACTGGAAGCGGAATTGCCCAAAGTACTTGGCGGATTTGAAGAACGGCAACATCAAGAAGAAAGGTATATCCGATATACATGTTATTGATGTGTATCTCACTAGTACTCGTAGTAGTGCCTGGGTATTTGATACTGGTTTGGTTGCTCATATCTGTAACTCGAAACAGGTGCTGCAGAATAAACGGAAGCTAGCGAAGAACGAGGTGATGATGCGCGTGGGAAACGGATCAAAGGTTGATGTGATCGCGGTCGGCACGCTACCTCTTCATCTACCATCGGGATTAGTTTTACACTTAAATAATTGTTATTTGGTGCCTGCGTTAAGCATGAACATTATATCGGGATCTTGTTTATTGCGAGACGGTTACTTGTTTAAGTCCGAGAATAATGGTTGTTCGATTTATATGAGTAATATGTTTTATGCACATGCACCTTTGATAGATGGTCTATTTTTATTAAATCTCGATAGTGGAAATACACATATTAATAACATTGAAGCTAAACGTTTGAAATCGAGCGATAACTCGACTTATATGTGGCACTGTCATCTTGGTCACATTGGAGTGAAGCGTATGAAGAAACTCCATTCCGATGGACTTCTTGAATCACTTGATTTCGAATCACTTGAAAGATGCGAAGCATGTCTGATGGGTAAAATGACTAAGACTCCATTTTCTGGTATGATGGAGCGAGCTACGGACTTATTGGAAATCATACATACCGATATGTGTGGTCCAATGAGTGTAGCATCGCGCGGTGGTTATCGTTATGTTCTTACCTTCACGGATGACTTGAGTAGATATGGGTATATCTATTTCATGAAACATAAGTCCGAAACTTTCGAGAAGTTTATGGAATTTCAAAGTGAGGTGGAGAATCAACGTAACAAGAGATTAAATTTCTACGTTCTGATCGTGGAGGTGAATATCTAAGTTATGAGTTTGGCGAGCATTTGAAGAAATGTGGAATACTTTCACAATTGACACCACCGGGAACACCACAGCGTAATGGTGTGTCCGAACGTCGTAATTGAACTCTCTTGGATATGGTTCGTTCTATGATGTCACTTATAGATTTACCGCTATCATTTGGGGGTTATGCATTAAGAACAACCGCATTCACTTTAAATAGGGCACCATCTAAATCCGTTGAAACGACACCGTATGAATTATGGTTTGGGAAGAAACCTAAATTGTCGTTCCTTAAAGTTTGGGGTTGCGAAGCCTATGTGAAGAAGTTACAGTAGGACAAGCTTGAACCCAAAGCGGAAAAATGCGTCTTCATAGGATACCTGAAGGAAACTATTGGGTATACCTTCTATCATAGATCCGAAGGCAAAATCTTCGTTGCCAAGAATGGATCCTTTCTAGAGAAGGAATTTCTCTCGAAAGAAGTGACTGGAAGGAAAGTAGAACTCGACGAGGTTGTTGAACCTTCTCTCGAACTTGCGAGTAGCGCAGCACCGGAAGTAGTTCCTGTGGCGCCTACACCAATAAGAGAGGAAGCTAATGATGATGATCATGAAACTTCGGTTGTAGTTGCTACAGAGCCTCGCAGGTCAACGAGAACTCGTACCACTCCTGATTGGTATGATCCCGTTATGAATGTCATGTTGGTGGACAACACCGATGACCCTGCGATATATGAGGAAGAAATGATGAGCCCAGATTCCAATAAATGGCAAGAAGCCATGAAATCCGAGATTGGATCCATGTACGAAAACCAAGTGTGGGCTTTGGTGGACTTACCTGATGGCCGGAAGGCTGTCGAGAACAAATGGATTTTCAAGAAGAAAACAGATGCTGATGGTAATGTTACTGTCTATCAAGCTCGACTTGTCGCAAAAGGGTTTCGACAAATTCAAGAAGTTGACTACGATGAGACTTTCTCACCTGTAGCGAAGCTAAAGTCTGTGAGGATTATGTTAGCAATCGCTGCATATTATGATTATGAGATATGGCAGATGGATGTCAAAACAGCATTCCTCAATGGAGACATTGATGAAGAGTTGTATATGATGCAACCCAAAGGTTTTGTCGATCCTAAAGATGCTAACAAGGTATGCAAACTTCAACGGTCCATCTATGGATTGAAGCAAGCATCCCGAAGTTGGAATCAACATTTTGATAAGGTATTCAAAAGTTTTGGTTTTATACAAACTTATGGAGAAGCTTGTATTTACAAGAAATTGAGTGGGAGCTCTGTAGCATTCTTAATACTATATGTAGATGACATATTGTTGATTGGGAATGATATAGACCTTCTTAATAGTGTCAAGGAATATTTGAATAATAGATTTTCAATGAAGGATCTTGGCGAAGCAGCTTATATATTAGGCATAAAGATTTATAGAGATAGATCGAGACGCCTAATATCATTGTCTCAAAGTACATATTTGGACAAAGTTCTAAAGAGGTTTGGGATGGAAGATATCAAGAAAGGGTTCTTGCCCATGTTGCCCAATACGACCTTGAGTAAAACTCAAAGTCCGACAACGGCAGAAGATAGAGAAAGGATGAGTAAGACTCCTTATGCCTCAGCCATAGGATCTCTAATGTATGCCATGCTATGTACTAGACCTGACATTGCATATGTTGTTAGTTTGACTAGCAGATATCAAAGTGATCCAGGAGTGGATCATTGGACAACGGTCAAAAACATCCTTAAGTACTTGAGAAGAACTAAGGATATGGTTCTTTCTTATGGAGGTGATGAGCAGCTCGTTGTTAATGGTTACACCGATGCTAGTTGGAACACCGATCCGGATGATTCTAAATCACAATCTGGATACATATTTACTTTGAATGGTGCAGCAGTTAGCTGGAGGAGTGCAAAGGAAAGCGTTGTGGCGAGATCTTCAACTGAATCGGAATACATGGCTGCTTAGGAGGCTTCACAAGAAGCAATATGGATGAAAGAGTTCATCACAGAGCTCGGTGTGGTTCCTAGTGCGCTGGACCCAATGTCAATCTACTGTGATAACATGGGCGCCATAGCCAATGCGCAAGAACCAAGGTCACACATGAAGCTGAAGCACATCAAGCTACGTTTTCACGCTATTCGAGAACATGTCCAAGATGGGGACATAAAGATTTGCAAAGTACACACAGATCTGAATGTGGCGGATCCGTTGACTAAACCTCTCCCGAGGGCAAAACATGACCAACACCAAACTGCCATGGGTGTTCGGTATATTACCATGTAATCTAGATTAGATGACTCTAGTGCAAGTGGGAGACTGTTGGAGATATGCCCTAGAGGCAATAATAAATGTAGTTATTATTATGTCTTTGTGTTTATGATAAATGTTTACATTCATGCTATAATAGTATTAACAAGGAAACATTAATACTTGTGTGATTTGTAAACTAAAATAGAGTCCCTAGTAAAGCCTCTTTATAAATACTAGCTTGTTGGTTAATAAATGATTGTGGTTTCCCTATCATGAACATTGAGATGTTATTTACAACAAGATCATATCGTTAGGAGAATGATATGGTGGACATACTCCTATAGATAAGCGTAGCATAAAGATCAAGTCATTTTAATAGTTCAATTGCTATATGCTTTCTGATACATAGTAACCTAATTCCTTCGACCATGAGATCATGCATATCACCTTCACCAGAAGGATGCTTTGATGACATCAAACACCACACCGTAACTAGGTGGCTATAAAGGTGGCATTGAGTGTTCAAAAAGTATTGGTTGAGACACATGGATCAAGAGTGGGATTTGTCCATCCATATGACGTATAGATATACTCTGGGCCCTCTCGGTGGAATGTCATCCAATTATCTGGCAAGCATGTGACTGGCTCATAAGGGATCACATATCACGGGAACGAGAAAAGAGTACTTATCAGTAACGAGGTTGAACTAGGTATGTAGAGATACCGACGATCATAACCTCGGATAAGTAAACTATCGTGAGACAAAGGGAAATTGGTATCGTATGTAAGTGGTTCATTCGATCGCAAAGTAATCATAGAAATATGTGGGAGCCATATGAATTTCTAGATTCCTCTATTGGTTATTGTTCGGAGAAGTGTCTCGATCATGTCCGCATAATTCACGAACCGTAGGGAGACACACTTAAGGATTCGACGTTGTTTGAGTAGTTATGGAATGATGAGTAAGAGACCGAATGTTGTTCGGAGTCTCGGATGGGATCCGGGATATCACGAGGAGATCCGGAATGGTCCGGAGAATAAGATTCATATAAGGAAAGTCCTGTTTCGGGGTTGGAGAATGGTTCCGGTGTTTTCATCGAGAATGTTCTAGTAGGTTCCAGAATGTCCGGCACTCCGGCGGGGAAGGGTACATGAATGTGTCATAACAAGTTGGAATGATTGCTTCATGTACTAGGTGTCATCGCTGAACAAAATAAAGGGTTTAATCAAATCCTAGTTTGAAAAGTCAAACGCCAATTTGAAAAGTCAAACGGCTATTTTGTGAGGTGGAGGGAGAGTAGGAAACCTACTTGGGGAGGAGTTCCCTCCCTCCACCGCCGGCCCACTTGGAGACCGAGTTGGGGAGGGACTCCCCTCCCCTTGGTGCGCCCCTCCACCTATATAAGGAGGGGCAGGGCTGCCCCTCCAAGAAACAACACCACGCCCCGCAAACCCTAATCCTAGCCGCAGGCGCCGCCACCTCCTGCTGCCGCCGCCTAGGGCAAGCCGCCGCCTAGGCAAACCCTAGCCACCGGCCTTGCTCCTCCTTGGTGCGTCTAAACCCTAGATTGCCGAGGCTCTCTCTCATAGTCCACCATACTCGCTCCGGCTTAAGGCGAAGCCCTACGAGATCTCCCCTCTACTTCCGGTACCACGCCGTTGTGCTGCCGGAATCGCGAGGAGAGTGCTACAACCTCCGCTGCCTGCTGGAACAAGGGAGAGGAAGGTCTTCGTCGAGTACCGAACGTGTGACCGACTACGGAAGCGTTGCAGGAACTCAGCGCCGGAAGGATCGTCTACGCGATCTTGAGATCGGCAAGAGTACGACTACATCACCCACGAGAATCCGCTATCGTTAAACACTTTGGAATCTTCGAGGGTGAGTTATTCCATCGACTCGTTTCTACAATCTAGTAGATAGATCTTGTCTTGTTTGTTTGTATGCGGTAGAATTTTTTTGTTTTCCATGCTACGAGACATTCCTCAATGGAGACATTGATGAAGAGTTGTATATGATGCAACCCAAAGGTTTTGTCGATCCTAAAGATGCTAACAAGGTATGCAAACTTCAACGGTCCATCTATGGATTGAAGCAAGCATCCCGAAGTTGGAATCAACATTTTGATAAGGTAATCAAAAGTTTTGGTTTTATACAAAACTTATGGAGAAGCTTGTATTTACAAGAAAGTGAGTGGGAGCTCTGTAGCATTCTTAATACTATATGTAGATGACATATTGTTGATTGGGAATGATGTAGACCTTCTTAATAGTGTCAAGAAATATTTGAATAATAGTTTTCAATGAAGGATCTTGGCGAAGCAGCTTATATATTAGGCATAAAGATTTATAGAGATAGATCGAGACGCCTAATATCATTGTCACCAAGTACATATTTGGACAAAGTTCTAAAGAGGTTTGGAATGGAAGATAGCAAGAAAGGGTTCTTGCCCATGTTGCCCAATACGACCTTGAGTAAAACTCAAAGTCCAACAACGACAGAAGATAGAGAAAGGATGAGTAAAACTCCCTATGCCTTAGCCATAGGATCTCTGATGTATGCCATGCTATGTACTAGACCCGACATTGCATATGCTCTTAGTTTAACTAGCAGATATCATAGTGATCCAGGAGTGGATCATTGGACAGCGGTCAAAAACATCCTTAAGTACTTGAGAAGAACTAAGGATATGGTTCTTTCTTATGGAGGTGATGAACAACTCGTTGTTAATGGTTACACCGATGCTAGTTGGAACACCGATCTGGATGATTCTAAATCACAATCTGGATACATATTTACTTTGAATGGTGCAGCAGTTAGCTGGAGGAGTGCAAAGCAAAGCGTTGTGGCGAGATCTTCAACTGAATCGGAATACATGGCTGCTTCGGAGGCTTCACAAGAAGCAATATGGATGAAAGAGTTCATTACAGAGCTCGGTGTGGTTCCTAGTGCGCTGGACCCAATGTCAATCTACTGTGATAACATGGGCGCCATAGCCAATGCGCAAGAACCAAGGTCACACAAGAAGCTGAAGCACATCAAGCTACGTTTTCACGCTATTCAAGAACATGTCCAAGATGGGGACATAAAGATTTGCAAAGTACACACAGATCTGAATGTGGCGGATCCGTTGACTAAACCTCTCCTGAGGGCAAAACATGACCAACACCAAACTGCCATGGGTGTTCGGTATATTACCATGTAATCTAGATTAGATGACTCTAGTGCAAGTGGGAGACTGTTGGAGATATGCCCTAGAGGCAATAATAAATGTAGTTATTATTATATCTTTGTGTTTATGATAAATGTTTACATTCATGCTATAATAGTATTAACAAGGAAACATTAATACTTGTGTGATTTGTAAACTAAAATAGAGTCCCTAGTAAAGCCTCTTTATAAATACTAGCTTGTTGGTTAATAAATGATTGTGGTTTCCCTATCATGAACATTGAGATGTTATTAACAACGAGATCATATCGTTAGGAGAATGATATGGTGGACATACTCCTATAGATAAGCGTAGCATAAAGATCAAGTCATTTTAATAGTTCAATTGCTATATTCTTTCTGATACATAGTATCCTAATTCCTTCGACCATGAGATCATGCATATCACCTTCACCGGAAGGATGCTTTGATGACATCAAACACCACACCGTAACTGGGTGGCTATAAAGGTGGCATTGAGTGTTCATAAAGTATTGGTTGAGACACATGGATCAAGAGTGGGATTTGTCCATCCATATGACGGATAGATATATTTTGGGCCCTTTCGGTGGAATGTCATCCAATTAGCTTGCAAGCATGTGACTGGCTCACAAGGGATCACATATCACGGGAACGAGAAAAGAGTACTTATCAGTAACGAGGTTGAACTAGGTATGTAGAGATACCGACGATCATAACCTCGGATAAGTAAACTATCGTGAGATAAAGGGAAATTGGTATCGTATGTAAGTGGTTCATTCGATCGCAAAGTAATCGTAGAAATATGTGGGAGCCATATGAATTTCCAGATTCCTCTATTGGTTATTGTTCGGAGAAGTGTCTCGATCATGTCCGCATAATTCACGAACCGTAGGGAGACACACTTAAGGATTCGACGTTGTTTGAGTAGTTATGGAATGATGAGTAAGAGACCGAATGTTGTTCGGAGTCTCGGATGGGATCCGGGATATCACGAGGAGATCCGGAATGGTCCGGAGAATAAGATTCATATAAGGAAAGTCCTGTTTCGGGGTTGGAGAATGGTTCCGGTGTTTTCATCGGGAATGTTCTAGAAGGTTCCGGAATGTCCGGCACTCCGGAGGGGAAGGGTACATGAATGTGTCATAACAAGTTGGAATGATTGCATCATGTACTAGGTGTCATCGCTGAACAAAATAAAGGGTTTAATCAAATCCTAGTTTGAAAAGTCAAACGCCAATTTGAAAAGTCAAACGGCTATTTTGTGAGGTGGAGGGAGAGTAGGAAACCTACTTGGGGAGGAGTTCCCTCCCTCCACCGCCGGCCCACTTGGAGACCGAGTTGGGGAGGGACTCCCCTCCCCTTGGCGCGCCCCCTCCACCTCTATAAGGAGGGGCAGGGCTGCCCCTCCAAGACACAACACCATGCCCCGCAAACCCTAATCCTAGCCGCCGGTGCCGCCACCTCCTGTTGCCGTCGCCGCCGCCTAGGGCAAGCCGCCGCCGCCTAGGCAAATCCTAGCCGCCGGCCTTGCTCCTCCTTGGTGCGTCTAAACCTTAGATCACTGAGGCTCTCTCTCATAGTCCACCATACTCACTCCGGCTTAAGGCGAAGCCCTGCGAGATCTCCCCTCTACTTTCGGTACCACGCCGTTGTGCTGCTGGAATCGCGAGGAGAGTGCTACAACCTCCGCTGCCTGCTGGAACAAGAGAGAGGAAGGTCTTCGTCGAGTACCGAATGTGTGACCGACTGCGGAAGCGCTGCCGGAACGCAGCGCCGGAAGGATCGTCTACGCGATCTTGAGATCGGCAAGAGTACGACTACATCACCCACGAGAATCCGCTCTCGTTAAACACTTTGGAATCTTCGAGGGTGAGCTATTCCATCGACTTGTTGCTACAATCTAGTAGATAGATCTTGGCTTGTTTGTTTGTATGCGGTAGAAATTTTTTGTTTTCCATGCTACGAATCCCTACTGCTAGAGGGCTGACATTCCTAAGTGGGAGAAACTTGAGAATGAACTGCATGCTAAAAATATCACCCAAGAGACAGACGATTGGGTAGAACGTGCAAGGAATTGGTTTTACGGGCATGGGGGCACGTTGGACTCGGAAGGGAAGTGTATATATAACATACGACATAAAGAAGACCTGCCAATCGAGAAGATGAGAAAAGCAGTAAAGGCTGTTAAAGATGGGGACTTCATTCCCTATAGAGAGAATGATGAGCTCACACTCGCCCTTGGAAATAAGGAACATGATTGGCGAACGCGAGGCACAAGCGGCTCCAAACCATGGAGGATTGGGTTTCCCGAAGAGAAGAAGAAATATCCTGATAGAAGCCGTCAGAGGAGAAAGGACATGGCGGAAGTTGAAGCAGATATTTAGAAAGAGCGAATGCGTATAATTGAAGAACGAATAAAGCAACAACAAGATGAAATTAACGCACTTAAAGAGCAAAGTACTACCGGCCCATCTCAGCAGCACACTACACTCGATGCTACCGGCCTATCGAATAATCAAAAAAGCAGCGTGGCTTCCACCGAGGTCCCGGGTGATGACAATGGCGATGACGATGGTGCACCGACAATGGCTCCTGTTGGATACCCAGTGGATGATATCACAGAGATGACACACTGCGAGCTACATGTCAAAGTTGTGAACATATCAATGAAGGTGGTGGTAGGCTATGCCTTACCAATTGGACCCACACCAACTTACCACTGTCATCCGGTTCCAGAGGGCTACGCTGTTGTCGGGGTGGATGAAATCATGCCCACCTTTGAAGTTTTGGATCTTCACTACCCTGCAGGTGAAGGGGATGTGACTGTACTGGGAGACGCAACAAACGTCACCATTCTATGGCCAAAGGAATGTATCGTGCTTCGAAATCACACGCCAAGGCCATCTTCGCCGCCGCCTCACCCGTCTCCAGCGAGGTCGTCGCCGCCGTGGCAGCCGTCTTCGTCGCCTCACCCGGCTCCGTCGCCTCACCAATCTCCGGCGCAGCCATCACTGCGGGAGCCATCGCCGGCACCTCAGGATAAAAAGCGTAAGCGTACCTCTACTCTGCGTCGTGTTAAGCGATTGCCGAAACGTAAACAAGAGCCTCTTCCAAAAGTACCAAAGGTTTCCCCCAAGAGAGCTTATGACTGTACTGAAGAGGGGACTGCGGCGATCGTTGATGCGGAAACGACAGCGTTTTTCGCTAAGCTGAGGCGGCCGAAAGAGCCAGAGTTCCCTAGCACCAAAGAAGAAAAATCCAAAGTGTGGAAAATGCTAAAGACTCTTCATCAACCCGAGCCAAAGCTGTCATCAGACTATGAGCGTTCTATTCTCAAGTCACATGCGGCACAACAAGCCTCGAAGAGCAGTACTGATGCAAGCGAGAAATCTGTTGCCCAGCTCGGAGAACAAGCAAAACAGTCTTGCGCCCCTCTCAAGGTGATTTCCCATACCAATGTGGGGTCGAGCAAATATGGGGCCGAAGAGCAGTATGATCCAGAGGTAGTTGCACAATACGGAGAAGCTGCTGCTGCTCAAGGTATGAGTATTGCCCAGTACTTATCCCAGTTAGAGTACTTCTCCGTGAGTGAAGTAGCATACAAATACCAGTACGACAAACCTCTCGTCAAACCTGAGGAGGTAAATAATGTTTCAACAAAAATGCGAATATTGCATAACTGATACATGCATGCCACAAAGGCCGGGGCTAACTGGATAGTGATGAGGGTTACAAAAAAGCATCATGGGAAAGAAAAGGATGACATGATATCCATTGAATTTGATGAACTATTTCAATTATTCAATCAAGACGCCTTGGACAAATCGATCATCAGTGCCTATTGTATGTAAGTACTAATTCTGTAATTAATTTAGTCTCTAGCTATCTCACCTTATTTATTGCATGTATATAATCATACTGTAATATGCAGAATAAAGATTCTCGAATGCAGCAGAGGACAAATCTATGACATTGGCTTCATTGACCCATATTGGATTCATGAAGCTAATCTCAAAACAAGCCCCCAGGATACGGAGGATAATATAGTACACGCGTTAAGGTTTCAAAAACCAAAAGGGAAATACTTTTTCCTTACAACTTCGAGTAAGTGTTATTGTCTTGTATACACTTTCTATTTCGCTTACTCGATGTTAAGTATATAATTGATTAGTTATGCATTCGCAGCTTCCACTATATTTTGTTAATCATTCAACTTGACAAAGGGCGTGTACTAGTCATGGACTCGAAACATAAACCCCTTGAGCAGTGGAAGGACATGCAGATGCTTCTCCAGCGGTAATTCTAACATTACGACACTATATCGGCAACGTTCGTGAATTTTATGATATCAAGTAATTAATAACTTATTTTATTCATTTTCTTTGCCGGGCAACGCTTGGAAACGGTTCACCAACAAGGCTAGGGGTGTTTGGAAAGCGGAGCTTACATTTCAAGCACTAGATGTAAGCACCACTAGCTATATCCGCGCATTTCTTTGATTCTAGTTTTGATACAGTTATTATCATGCTTGATTATTATTTTGATTGAACTATGTTCTCGTAAAATTCTTGATGCAGGGACCAGGTAAAAATCTATGTGGATACTATGTTTGCGAGTTCATCCGGCAGACGTGCGATGAGAAGGGCAGAAATTTAAAGCAACTCCACGTACGTAAACAATTTCTATAGTTTTTAATTACAATCAAATTGTGTTTAGTTTCATTCATATAGGTTGAATCCTTTTTTAAATCAGATCGAACGTCTTCGGGACGGTCTTATGCGAAAGGATCGCGTACGAGAAATTCAGGAGGAATTGGCGGGATTCTTGAATGCAGAAGTCCTAAACCCAAAAGGGGAATACTATTCGGCTGTGTATAGACAATATGGATTGTAAAAAGAGCAACTTTTGTATGTAGTGCATGAACTCGATCCGTGTATCGAATATAATATTGTCATGATGATCTTGTGTAACATAATTGTTCCTTCATTGACGAGTGCAAAACACTAAATAAACAATAAAACAACATAAATGAATTCTCTGCCGCAGCACAAAAAGTGGCCAAAATGTTGCCGCGGCAACAAAAGTTGCCAAAATGAATTCTCCACCGCGGCAGAGAAATGTGTCAAATCTCTGTCGCGGCAGAAGCTTATTTGTCCCGGTTCGGTTGCTCCTCCCCCTCGCACGGAGCAGCGGCCACGTGTATGATCTTTTGTCCCGGTTGGTGGGGCAACCGGGACTAAAGGTTCGGGCTTTAGTCCCGATTGCCCCGTCCCGGTTGGGTAACCGGGACTAAAGCCCCTTACCAACCGGGACCAATGGGCGTTCTGCACTAGTGCATGTCACCCCTTGCTCTGGTCCTTGTACGACGATCTGGTGCCACTAATGGCAGCACCCACGAGGTATCCCGGATCCCTGATCCCTGCTGAGATTACAGAAGTACATCTCCTGGCTGAAATCGCTACAACACAACGACGTGCCACAACGGTATTATATCTTGTGTGTATAGTCCTTATAGGTACTATGCTAGCACAAGAGCCAACAAGAGAGGGGGAAATCTCTCTCCCCGTATGCGGCTCCAATCTTTGGAACCACACATGAGCGAGAGAGATTAATTGTTATAATTGTTGTGTGCTTATTCCCACCCATGAGCACCCCTTTATATAGACGAAGCGGGACGTACCCTTCCAAAGGGCTCCCCATGTGGGACAAAACAAATAGGCAAAGGAGAAGGAGCAACCGACTGGGCTTATGGCGCTGTCCTGGTGGGCCACGACCCAGCACGACGCCCAGTTGTAGCCCACGGTAGCGTTGGCTGGGTGGGCCTTGGCCACGGCCCACCTGTGCGCCCGAAAACGCCTGCCTACACCGCATGGCCATGTGGGCCGACCTGCCCCACTCACCCGCTTGCTGGCACCCGTGCACATGATTGCGCCCGGGTGGGCCGGCTGGCCTTGGCCCGCTAGCAGCAGCAGGTTGCCAACCGCCCGCATGGTGCTGGCCTGCGTTCGTCCGCCCGCTCGTGTGGGCCGACCGGGGCCCACCTACAGCGGCGGTTTGAGATACCATCTGGGGTGGCTTCCCTCTAGGTTGTTTCCCTCCGGGAATTTGTCCCAACAGAGGAAATTGCCCCGTAATATTAATTTAAAATATTTATTTAATATATATTAATTCATAATTAACATATATAAATGCATATTATAATTGTTATTTATCTGAAACACCTTTCGGTCTTTTCCTTCTTTCGAACAACTTCGAAACCTCTTCAGAAGGATTTTGGCTCTCCAAGCATGATGTTGCCCTTAAGTGTGTTACCCTACGATTCAGGAACAACACAGACATGATCGAGACGATATCGGATCAATGATCAATAGCGAGACCGGGAAGCCCATAATGACCCCTGTGCATTCCATGATGTCAACGTCGTTTGAACCACCAACGCCAACGCCAAACCCAATTTCCTTCGTTACTTTGATACAAGACTTGTCTGAGATTGGATCATCGGTATCATGATACCTTTTTCAATCTCATTGCCGACAAGTACTGTTTTACTCGTTCTCATTATATTGCATTTTCCCGTGACCTAGTCATATGCTCCACAACTTATGGATTTAAATCACCGAGTGGGCCCAGTGTATCTTCCCGTTACGCGGGTGAACAAATCATGATCTTGATACATAGGCCTCAACCTATCCCTCTGGAATACCCAAAATGCAGCGTTATTATCACCCAGTTACGGACATGACGTTTGGTGCAGTCAAATCTTCCTAGAGTGATAGTGATTAATATGATCTCACCGTCAAAGGAGAAGGATATGTCTCTTCTAACTATTGTAGTGATGAACTTATGACTTGATTGTGTTAAAATACGTATATTGGGTAATGTCTATCACATCATTGTTAATGATATGACTTTATTATCAGTCGGCATAAATGCACCATGATTACGACTTTTATGAACTAATGAGATACGATAATAAAAATATTTATTATTCGCCTCTATGGCATATCTCTTTCAGTCTCCTACTTGCACTAGAGTATAAATAATCTAGTTGTATTACTACTAATTATAAAACCATATATTATATATGTTTACTGATCTGACTTGCTCATGGAAAACTTATTCCTGTCCTAGATCTATGTTACCAGATCCGTTTAATCTTCTGCAAAACAATAATGTCACCTAATGACATGCACACCATTATCATATAATGTGCTGAAACACTTATTCGGGTAATAGAGTGAGAGTTTGTTTTCTAGTGTATACAACGACGGTTTATCAGTCAAATGAACCTTCAATGTTGTCATGTATACCTATAAACACACTCAGTCGAAAGTCGAACTTTCTGTAAACCAAAACCATACTTGCTAATACTAAAGTATTATAATACTTCTATATCTATTTTGATCTATTCAAAGTGCAATATTTGTGACTTTGATGTCCTACCACGCTTCCTTTGCGTTTAAACTTAACTCTGATTTGGTGATTAACTCATAAATCACTTTGGAATATGTTATTTACAACTAAGAACTTGGGTCACATATATCTCAAGTATACAACATGGTTTCACATGGAAAACTATGGCTAAGGCATATGTGATGCAATGCATCTCTTTTCCTTTGTTTTAACCATTGCTGTGAATACAGAGCTTACACTCAATGCTTTTCCTAGTTTCACAATTAAGAATCTTTCATTTCTTTGCTTGTTTCTATTCTGAAAACCTTTCAGAATCTTAGCTAGGACATTATGAACTTCTTTCAGAATCCTTGAAACAATTCGACATTAATGTTTATCAAACATGTTGACCTATCCTCATAGATCATTTATGTTCAATATATATCCAACTCCATTCATCTAATGATCTAATCATTCCTAATATTGTCCACATCATTCTTAATATGTCAACTACATATACAAGAACGTTGTTATGTTCCCACTCAAATATGCAACTCAAATTTGATATATTAGGATGTCACTCATCTCCCACTCAAAATATGTCATCCACATATTCGACTTGGAATACTGCTTAGCTCTCACTTAATTTATTGTAAAATTATGTCCTCTCAATAATCTTGGTATATCCAAAATTCTTTGATCTTTTATCAAATCGAGAATTCTCTATTACAAGACACTAGCAATCTAATGATTAATCAAAACCTGCTTGTTGTACTGTTACAACATTTTCTTCAAATTTTAAAGATTTGTAGTTTTGAACAATCTTTTACCAATTTCCAAATTGGACTAATTGTTGGTATAAATCCAATAAACATCAGGCATTGTTACATATTGTAGTCATACATTTGAATTTGTCAAAAACAATTTTGTGACAAATCAAGCTTTTATGTCTTCCTCTAAGTTTCATTTCTCCCTTTCATCTTTGCAGTTTACTGGGAAGGATTTCGTAAATACCATTACCTAATGAGATCAAGTAAAATTTTACTTTTTCATCTCAAATGCAACTTAATTCGAGATTTCATGAGTCTTAGTCATTTCCTGTACTTAGGTCCATCATTATTTCTTTGTAGTTTGTAGGTATATTATATTCTAATAATCATCACAAGTGAATCAACAATATCATTCTGCAAATGGCAGAACATATTCTTGAATCCTACTTTTTTTAGTAAAAATATCATTCGAAACATTATGATCATTTATCACAAGTTTCCCCTATGTTTGTAGAGTTTGACTTCCGAAACATGTTTCGTTGTGCTTACTCAACAAACCGGAGGTTAGGTCAAAACCTTGCTTCTACATATATTGTTTCCATCAACACGTTCCATGAGAAAAACATTTTCTTTACCAACTACCATGTCAGGCAATGCCTGTTTTGCCCACTTTGATATTAGTTTGGAATTTGTATACAAAGTTTCTGAAGAATACACCATAGAGATTTACTCATTCGTCACGATCTCGAATTATATAAATCTCTAGAAACTCGAACATGTCATATCTCATATGTGTTGTTTTCACGAATATTTAAATGTTCCTCATACTTTAAATGAGCGTTTAATATTTCGATCTATAACTCTAATATCTAAGGTTAACTTAGTAGAAGATCGTTTATACCATATGTATCAAATACACTATGATTATTTGAATCATACAATGCAGACATGTAGGGTTGGAGACAGATGGCGGCGAAAACAAATTCGTTGCGGCCTGGATGACATTAGGAACGGGATGGAAGATGTCAGGAAAGGGATGGCTGATGGCATGGTAGCTTCGACAACGGAATCAAGCCGTGACAGAAAAAACGTCAGGACAACGATGACATCACTAACGGTTGCCATGATGTTAGCTAACGTCGCTAACGGCTGCTCACGATGCCATCTGCCATGTGGCATCGACAGTGACGAAAAATGGTCACGACTTATTGGGCCTAGGCTGGGACAGTCCCATTGTCCGCGACGAAATTGAAAGAACGTCACGGACATCCGTGACGTTTTCAGATAGAAAAAAGTCACATAGCAGATTATGACGTGAGGTTCATGGATTTTTTTCGTCGCGGGTGATCATCTATGACATTTTGCCCCTGATCCATGATGATATCAGATCGCCATTACTGTCCAGATTCTTGTAGTGTAACCATCCAACCAGTGTTGGCTCACCCAACTTGATTTCACGGAGAACACTATCAATTTAGTTGTTTAAGGCATATAATACTCGCTTTTCACTATGTAGATGATACATATTTATTCTTTAATTTTGCTAAACCAAATCCTCTAAAAAATTCTTATGTATTGGTCAATGTCCGAAGAAGTTCGATGCCACTCTATGAAGATTCCTAAAGGTTTATGAACTAGAAATTAACACCATCAACTAGTACATGAAAATCTCAGAGGTATATTTTTGAAGAATATGATGTTCTTATGTTAACTTACAACACAGAGACAAATCCACAATTACAGCAAATACATGCAAATCCAGCATCTTCAAACACCAACCTGATTCATAGCAACAGAAGTGCCCAATATCTTCGATCAACTATCTATCACTACGACAAAGTAAGGTGATTTACTATACATTATCTTCTTCACAGTTTTAGTAAGTCGATGTTTATCATTTCAATTCCAGCTAGCTACCGTGAGCCACCTCGTTCCTTATAATGATGTTGCACTTGTTCGTGTTGCACCGAATAGTAGCATGGCGTCGCGCTACTTCTGCTCTAGGCATACTGGAACATCTCCTACTTGTTAAATAGTCTCCATTTTGACGCCCTCGGCTGGTACTGGAGCATCTCCTGCCACAACATTTCTCGGATCATATCTACGCCGATGTTTTCATCAATATCTAGGTCGATGGGAGCCTCGGCGGGAGGATTTGCAATTGGATCATACAGTGCAGACATGTAGGGGTGCTCCAAAGCCTCGATGACACTAATCCTTTTGGAAGGATCGAAGACAAGCATCTTCTGCAGTAGATCGATGGCATCTGGGTGCGCGTGTGGATACATGCTAGAGAAGGGAATCCCGGGGCTGTATGGAAGGGATTTGATGTACTTGCGAGCTCTTCTGTTGTCAATGAACTCAAGGTCATTGCTATCCATGGTGCCAAGAACATTGACTATAAGCTTAAGCTGAGTTAGGGAGTTGGTCGCTGGAAATATGGGCTTGCAGCCAAGTAGCTCAGCAAATATGCAGCCAACAGACCAGACATCTATGAGGCGCCATAGTTGTCGGTGCCAAGCAGCAGCTCAGGTGCTATGTAGCAGCGGGTGACAACATATTCGGTCATATCTTGACCAACTGTGTTACTTGCTGTGCGAGCGAGACCAAAGTCACAGATCTTCAGAGCACAATTAGCACCATTAACCAGAAGGTTCGCTGGTTTCAGGTCTCTATGGAGTACCCCTGCTGAATGAAGGTACTTGAGCCCCCGGAGCAGCTGCAGCAGTGCAAAAAAAGGAGGCATGTTATTACACAAGACTGTTTGGTTACTTTAGTGGCACTAAACAATTTGTAAGATAAGTCAGTTGAGGTAAGTACTGGTCCACTACAAGAAGATGCTCAAGTCCGTTGTCTATATACATATAGCTTTTCTTAAACAAATTTTAAAAAAGGTCTCTCTTCCTCCGTTTCATAATATAAGATGTTTTAGCTTTGTGAAGATAATATATCTAGACGTCTTTTATTGTGTATGTTTGAAGAGGTTCAATCACACTAAAAGATGTCTGGTATATTATCATCACAAACCTAAAACATCTTATATTTTAAAAAGGGGGGAGTAATAAGGAAATGAAGAAACAGAGCAGACTCGATGCTTATATACCTGAAAAAGGAAATATAGGCAGTGGTTGTGGGAAAGCGGCTGAGACGACGACATGATAATCCGATTCAGATCGGTTTCCATGAGTTCAGAGACCAAGTAGACATCCTTGAAGCTCCTCCTACGCACGGGCATCAACATCACGTCTTTCAAGCAAATGATGTTCTCGTGACGCAGGCGTCGGAGGAGCTTGAGCTCGCGCAGCGTCCTCAGCGCGTCCAGGCGGTTGTGGAAGACGTTGTGTATCTTCTTGATGGCGACCTCCTCGTGTGTCTCCCGGTTCATCGACGAGTAGACGGTACCGTAGGATCCTTCCCCGATGAGCTTGATCGGCACGTACTTGGTGTCGATCTCGAACATGGTCTGCCGCACCCTGTAGTAGTGCTTCCCCTGGTTTCTTCCCATGCCGGTCGGAGGATCCACCTTGGTCGCCATTGTAGCTGTTTAAGAGATGGTGAAGAATATGAGTGACATTATACGTTGTTGGTGGATTAACGCGCTCGGATAACACGCCTTGACATCAAGCTGAGTGCTTGGTTCTTAAAAAGGTGGCACTCTAGAAGCGTAATGCCGACAGAAACACAACAAGAAACATATGCCGGGATTGCTATGTGCAAGTCGTGTGAGAAATAATTAATTATCTCTTTCTCGACCAAAAATTGTACAGTATACTTTTTCTAACTAAAATTGTGCAGCTACTCCCTATAGCGAATCATCGACGACCACTCAAAAAGAGGAAAAAGAAGTGAGCAGGCGAGGAAGATAGGAGGGAATCGATCACTCGCCGTCGTTCGTCCCTCCGCCGATCTGAAGAAGAGGCAGAGAGAAAATTGGCCGAGCCAAGACGGGTGCGGTGGGGAACGCTTGAGGCCTGAAGAAAGCTCTAGACAAACCGGCGCGCGCTATATATACCCACGATGGCTTTCCTCCTTCCCTTCTTGGCAAGTCACCCGCCGGCTTTCCGGCCGCCCCGCCAGCCATGGAGAGAGAGCGTGGCGTGTCTCTCGTGTCGTCTTTATTTACCCGACCTGGGCAGTGGTTCCGCCGGCGTGATGGTAGGCAGCTCACCTTGCCCAACCGTTCCGTTCGGATCAGCACATATAATCAGCGAGACAATAGAATATTGCTATGCTACCAAGTTTTATAGAGAAATATTAGTAATATTTATAATACGTAATTCATACCTTTTGTACATCCTTTGGACAAGGGTGGATGCGTCAGCAGCGTGACAAAGCGATGACGCAGGCTAACAACCTATCAAGGTCCACGTGTAACCATTGCTTGAAGGACTGGTACGAGAGTTTTTGAAAGCAAATCTCACCGACTCTAGAATGGATAAGGGTCGACGTCTCAACATCAAATAATAAGAGACCGGTAGGAGAAGGTAACCATGAAAACCCCTTCCCATATCGCTCCCCCATCCCCCCGAGGGCGACGGGAGCGCCCCGGCCCCCCAGCTCTCCTCCCCCCTCCCCCTCCCCCCCCCACACACCTCCCCCCCGCCGCCGCCGCCGCCGGCCAGGGCCGCCAGGCGCTTCTCGCGTGGCACCGACGGCGGCGGATTTCCTCTACCCGCGTCGGGAGGGCGGGAGTCGGGGCTTCCTTACTCGGCGGCGGCGATCTTGGGGCGGCGGAGGTCCAGCTCGCTGGGGGCGTGACGACGCGGCTGTGAGCGGCGAGGCAGCGCGGGCTTTACGGGCCGCCGGGGCTCGGCCAGACCACCATGGGACCGCTTTGCCTCCGCGGAGGCTTTACGGGTCCGCTAGGCCCGGACGGACATATGGAGGACTGGTTTGTTTGAGGCCGCGTCCGGTCAACTATCGTCTCCGGTGGTGGAGGAAGTTCCCTCCCGCGTGGTCGCGGTTCCGTGGGCCTTGTTTCAGTTCTACTTGTGCCGCGATGTTGCAGACCTCGCGACGGCTTGCTCGGTGAGACGACGTTGGTGGATTCGGGACCGGAGTGGCGCATGCTCGTGGGTGACAAGTTTGGTGGTGGTGAGGCCTCGCCCTTGCGGGGCTCCTGTGCAACGGCTTGTCTGGGGATTAGGGTCTTCGGGGGAAATCCTTGTTGGCTCGTCTGACACTAACGCGGTGTCGCCCGCGGGTGGCATCTTTTTCCTGGAGGACGTCATGGCTACCCTTCATCCACTTCCCTCTGTGTGCTGGTGTCAACACACGGATTTTTAATCCCAGATGCCTGTTATGCCATACATCGCAATCCCAGGATTACCATTTTTGCGAGACATAACAGAATTGGATACCACAGTACATCATCCATTACAAACCGTACATAAGTTCTTACACAAATAGGGATCTCATGATCCAGTTCTTAATACAACTTTAAGCAGCGGAATACGTAATAATAACGGTAGCGTAGGCGAAGCTCCATCTTCGGGGTCACAGGCAATGCTGATGATGGGAGATGATCCTAGTTGTCGTAATCTTCCTGGGGTCCATCCTCCAGATACTCCTCTTCATAGTCTGGCCACGGGAATAGCCAGGGACAAAGCCATGAGTACTCTTTAAGTACTCGCAAACTAATACTAACAAGTGAAAGGGTTTTTTGATAATAGGGCACTAGGCTCTAGGGTTATTTTGCAAAAGCCAGATTTATCTCTACTAAGTTTAGAAGCAACGAATGCTAGTTGAAGTTTTATAACACCTAAGTGGGAACTTGTATCTCATATCACAACCCTGTTGTGATCAAGTCAAAGTCTCAATTCATTTCACAAGTTCTTTTAAAACATCTGACGGGGGAACAGTATGGCCACTCCAACTGTCCATAACCGCGGACGCGGCTATTCGAATAGTTTGACACTCTGTAGAGATTGTATACTTTCACCACAACATTCGATAAATCCGTCAGGAACAAATCCTGAATTCATCATACTCAGTATGCGGATAATCAATCCTAACCTTTCAATTACACGCCCTAGTATAAGCACCTCTCCTGTGAGTTTGGCCTCCCAACCATGACCAACTGTCATCTTGGGTACTGCACAGGTGGACAATCTTCACAAGGTAGCCTCAGCTCAGACCTTGGTCGTGAGGTAACTAATACTAAGGTACATAAGTTTCTAGTCAAGCCCTACCCAATCTTCGGGTATTGTGGTTGTACGATAAAATTGGAATGGTATCGCATCCAGACAACCATCAGTTTTATAAAGGGCTAAGGCTCATGCCTCAACATTTTCATCATCATAATCATCTGGTGTTCGGAAACACATGTCAAAACATCTCAGTAGAATGATCCATCATTCTAAGATTTTCATAACCATTTTCACCAAGTATTCCCATCTAAAGTTGGTCAAGTTTTATGCTTAGCACTAGCATCTACAATTGGGGGTGAGTACTAATGAGGGGGGGGGGGTACACTAGTGGGGTTTGACTAAGTTTAATCTCATGCCTTAGGAGGATATCAAGATTATCTAGCTTAGGCCAAATTTTATGCTCTTTATGCAACCTTCAATTATCCTTCTAGTATCTACCATTTATTCCAGTAAACTCTAAGTAAGAGCTTTGATAAAGAAATAAAGTAATAAACCTGCAAATAAAACTAGGATTGGTTTATCAAGTGGTTATGATCATATATGCTTTAAGGCATATAGTGGCATGGTAGCAAGCAAGTAGTAGCTTGCATAGGTTGACTTGATTAGTAAGGCTTGCAAGTATTGGCTTGCACAATATCAGTATAAGCTTGCTAAATTGCAAGTGTTAGCTTGCACATTCAACTAGTAGTATTAGGCTTGCATAGGTAAAGTATCTTGCAAGTGTTAGCTTGCCTTGTGCAGAGCAGTGGTTGAAGTTCTCCTCGGCTTCTTCTTCGTAGTATCCTTCTCCCTCCTCGTATCCTTGGACGGTACTAGCGTCTATAAATAAATACGATGTACACAATCACAAACAATACTTAACTACTTGCAATCATCACACAAAGGGTCCTATAGATGATCTAGCATCATCACTAACATTACAAGATTAAAGTTTGGTTTAATTCCTTTTATTTTTAGAAAAATAATTTCTACTCATTGAAAAACTACTTAAGATTTAATATTCTCCAAACCAAACATGGGATCATGTTGACACATGTCATCACCACATATTTTAGTTCATGGGAATGTGATTTAAAGTGGTGTCACAATTTAATAAGGTTTTACCCTTTTATTTTAATTAATTAAAGTGGCTAGAAATGCCTATGGGGCATTCTTTTATTACTTGAACATTATTTCTGTAAGTAAACCTATATATTTTTATATATTCTGAAAGGTATGGTTAAATGTGATTTTTGAGAGTTGGAATCAACTCAAAATCTATTATGGTTTTAATTTGAAAAATGTTTGAATGCAGCAAAGCTTCTGCCTTGTTATTTTTACCATGGATGATCTACAGATCCAAATGACTTGAATCCAATGGGATTGGATTCAGCATTCCCAGACCTTTCTAACAAAATTAGTTTCATTCGATTTGGTGCACTGAATCGACCTGGGTTGATTTTTGAAACTGGGTACAGAAGTGTGTTTGAAATAAAATGGAAAAGGTTAAATTCAAATAGCTGGGCTGCGCGGGAAAGGTTAACGGGCCGGCCTGCTAAGCACAGCGCTTCCGCGGGCTGCATAAGTGGTTGTCCCCACGCGTCAGTGAGACAGGGGGTGCGAAGCGGTATGGGACGATGTGGTGCGTTCGATCTGGTTCTAATCCAACGGTTGAGGGTCATCGTCGACGTTGGGCAACGCCGGCGAGACAGAAACCTAGCGCGGCCAGTGGGGGTCGTCGGGGGCTCACCGGGGTTCAGGCGAGGGTCGGCGAGGCGGGCGAACGACGAAGTCGACGACGACGAACCTCCTGGTACCGATAGCTTCTCCTGGGCGGCTCCAATCGCTGGCTCCCTTCTTCTCTAGTAGCGGCGGGCTCCGGTGAAATTCCGACGATGCGCTGCTCGTCTTGCTCCGGGACTGAGGTGGGGTGGTTCTTTGTGAGAGAGGAGTGGAATGGTATGAAGAATTTGAGCGGGTGAGGCCTCTATTTATAGTCGCGACGGTGAGACCGAACGGCATGGGCAGGCGACGGTGGAGACACGGCTATGGGCTGCTAGAGGCATGGCCAGCGGTGGCGATCGATTGGTGGTCTCCTGGCGATGCTCTACGGCTTTAATGCGCTTGTACGGGCGGTGCGGTTTGGTCTGGAACACGCGACGCTCTGCGCGGCAGAGGCGGCGTCTTCGACGGCGAGCGGTGGCTGTGAGGCATGGGGCGGCGAACGGGGATGTCTGGCGGTCTCCTGGGTCGGTGGCGATCATGTATGCACGCGGCGAGGGAGGCACGCGGTCTGTGGGCTTCGGTCGAGGGTGGCGCTCTGGCGCATGCTCGGCATGGTTGCTGGCGGGCTGGGCGCGGTTCGTGCGTGTGGTCCAGTGGCTGGTAGGGTTCGAGCGCTGGACAGGGAGTGGCGATGGACGGTGGGCTGCCTCCTAGACAAGGTTGGCACGGCTAAATCTCCTCCTAGCTTGCTGTCGACATGGGGGTGACATGGTGAGATTCGGCTGTTCACCATTGATATCATTGCCCAGCTTACAGTGAGGCTAGTGCTTGGTTTAACTTGCTAGGTGATCTACTGAGATGGTTGTGAGCTAGAGAGGGAACAAGTTAGGCTTCAATCACTGCTCACAATAGTGTTTAAGATTTTGATGATTTGTGTCTGGAATGTGTTTGATAAAATGGCCGCAAGAATTCAAGTTTTGAATTTTGAAAAGATTTTTGGTGGGTGTGCTAGGTTGGTGCTGGTGAGTCTACAGATGCTTGTGTTTTGAAAGTTGAGCTTGTTTGAGTGGTTTTTGAAAAAGTGGGATCTTCCCATATGATAAAGATTCAATTTTGAATTGTCATTTAAACTATGCATCTGAAAGTTTCTGGATGATCACAAAGTGGACCTTGATACTTTGTTATGAGTACAATCAAGGGGTGCAAAGATCCAGAAAAATTTCTGTTAGGTTCTGAAAGTTTGAGACAGCCAAAGTAGGCATGGGAGTTAAATTGGTCAAAATGACCATTCACTCATTTAGCTTTGTTTTGATTTATTTGTCTTTGGGAAAAGTTTGGGAAATGTTTAGATGATGTTTATTTCACCTAAGAAACATTTTACAAGCAAAGAAACACATAAACAAGACAATTCAAAAGAATTCAAAATGGGATGCATACACACATGCATGCTTTCATATTTTTATTTAGCAAAGTTTTTGTTAACCCTAAATTTGATGATTAGAGTTTGATGATCCAAGTTTAGTATTTTTGGGATGTTACAGCTGGGGAAAGCCTATGACCAGCTTTGGCCCGGGCAGCTGCGGTCGCTTCCCTCTTGAGGGTGCTGCTTGGTGCTTGACGAGTCGGGGCTAGGAGCGGGTTGGGCATTCTTCGGAGGGTGCAACAGTTGCGGTCTTCCTCGTTTAGTTGATCTGTCTCCGTCTTCATTCCTTTCTTTTTTGTTTTTTCCCTGTTTTAGTTCGGGCGTGTGTTGCTGCCCTAGCATCTTGTATCATGGTGTATCTTTTCCTTGGGTGTTGTGTTGTCTGGCCTAGCAGCGATCTTGTCTTTATGCTTTATCTATAAAGCTGGACGAAACCCTGTTTTAAGAAGAAGGTAACCATTGATTTAAAGGATAAAAACGAGGATGGAAAATATGATGCCTAGCTTACTCATCCACCTGTCATGGTGCCAGCCAATAAGGTACGGGTGACATAAGGAGGTGAAGAATGCCAACGGAAGGAAGAAGGAAGAAATACAGGAGCAATTGTTTTCCAACATTTGGGATCTCTGGTGTGCGAGAAGGTGTGACATTGGCTATTCCTAATGCCACGTGTAGGTCAACCATAGAGAGAATTGACACGCCATTTTAAGGGCATCTTCACCGGCCGACCCATCTCGTCCGAGTATGTTCGAACTCGTCCATATGAACGTGTGTGACGTACGCAGTGGTCCGATTCATTCGGACAAACGCGTCTGACTCGACCCATCCGTGCACCAAATCTGGACAACGGTTGTATCGGCCCGGACATGTGCGGGCAGCAGGTGTCCTGCCCGCTCTCCATTCAGTACCATATGTAAGTGAAACATTAATACTTAATGATGGCTATTACATTAACCCTGCCAGTTACAAAAAGGCCGTTTGAACAAAATAGGGGGTGATACTGCTACTGCTACTGCAATGGCTATTGCTGCTGCTAGAGGAGGACATCATAGTGGCTACTCGTTGTTGTTGCCGCGGCCACCATTGCCATTGTTGTCGGCCCCGTTGATCGCCTCCCTAGCGGACCAGATGGCCCGCTGCTGGATGCGTCCGCAGTGACAGTCGCGATCCAGGCCACGAACCACCGCCTTCATGTGGTCCTCCTCCGCCCGGTTTGCCAGGGTCTTGTTGTAACATCCCAAAAATATTAATCAAGGTTATCAAGTTCTAATCATCCAAATTTAGGGTTAACAAAAACTTTTGTTAATTACATCCATATGAATGCATGTGTGTATGTGATGAATGCATGAATGCTTGTATGGACTTGTGTGATTGTTATGAATGGCAAGGATTGGTTTAAAGATAAAAACAACATTATCTAAATCATTTCCAAGTAGAATCAAATCGATAGAAATTCAAAAACAGGCCAAATGAGCTAATGGTCATTTTTGCCAATCTTATTTACTAGACCACTTTGAGTGTTTCTAGTCCAAGATTTCTGACAGAAACTAATCCAATTCTTTTCACCCCTTGCTAGACCAAGTGAAAGTGAACCCAAGCCCACCTTGCAAACCCACAGAAACATTTGGCAACCCTATTCAAATGACATTTAAAAATTGAATCTAGTTTATATGGTAAAATCACCATTTCTCAAAACCCAACCAAACCAGTGCACCTTGAAAAATCCAATCAACCAGAGACTACCTAGTATGTGACCATTGCACCCACCAAGTTTCATCCAAAAATTCAATATGAATTTCTTTCGGCCATTTCATCAAACACCTAGAGACACAAACCAAATTTGGCCAAACTTCACTGTTTTGAGCATATCACCCCAAACCTTGTCCCCCATTGATCACCCTTGTCTCTCCTAGCAACAACCAGTGCATTAAACCAACTTAGACCCCTACCATTGCATCATGTCGTGCATGCCCGAGCCACCCCTTGCCAGCCGACCAAGGCAAGCTAGCCAGAGCCATCGCCGCGCCTAGCCACCGTGTCTAGGAAGCACGCCACTGTCCACCGCCACCCTCTGTCCAGCCCTCGATCATTGACAAGCAGTGGACCACCGAGAACACGCACGCCCAGTTTGTATCTGCCATGTCCAGAGCGCGCCAGAGCGCCACGCTCGACATGCTCGCACAGACCGTGCCCCGCCTTCGCCGCCCGTGCCTGTGATTACCACCGTCCCAGGAGACCACCAGATAACCCCATTCGCCGTCGCGCGACCAGGAGCTCCCATGCATCGTCAAAAATGTCATCGGTGCCGCTCAGAGCACCCGCGCATCCCGACCGAACCACACCGCCCCTTGCCGCACCATCAAGCTGTTGAGCACCGCCAGGAGACCGTGCACCTGTAGGGGTTCGTAGCATGGAAAACAAAATTTTTCTATCGCATACAAACAAACAAGCCAAGATCTATCTACTAGATTGTAGCAACGAGTTGATAGGGGAACTTACCCTCGAAGATTCCAAAGCGGTTAACGAGAGCAGATTCTCGTGGGTGATGTAGTCGTACTCTTTCCGATCTCAAGATCGTGTAAACGATCCTTCCGGCGCCACGTTCTGGCAGCGCTCCCGCAGTCGGTCACACGTTCGGTACTCGACGAAGACCTTCCTCTCCCTTGTTCCAGCAGGCAGCGGAGGTTGTAGTACTCTCCTCGCGATTCCGGCAGCACAACGGCGTGGTACCGGAAGTAGAGGGGAAATCCCGCAGGGCTTCGCCTTAAGCCGGTGCGAGTATGGTGGAGCTTATGAGAGAGGCTATTAGTGGTCTAGTAATTAGACACACCAATTAGAAGGCTCTAAACCAATTAGAAGGCTCTAAACCGCTGGCTAAAGCAATTAGAAGCTCTAAACCAAAACGGCTCTAAACCGGAGGTAGAAGATAGGAACTTGTGTGTCCTAGGAGGGGAGCCCTGCCCCTCCTTATATAGATGGGAGGGGGCTGGCGCGCCAGGGGAGGGAGGGAGTCCCTCCCCAACTCGGCCTAGGGCTGGCCGCCGGCTTGGAGGAGAGAAACTCCTCCTCCAAGTCGGTTCCAACTCCTCTTGCTTGTTTCCCACAATTTCTTGTTTTAGCCGTTTGACTTTCAAACTGGACATTTGACTTTTCTGTTTTAGGATTCAAATTAATACTTTATTTGGGACAGCAAGAACACTTAGTACATGATGCAATCATTCCAATATATAATGACACATTCATGTACCCCTCCCCCCCCCAGAGTGCCGGACAATCCGGACCCTTCTAGAACATTCCCGATGAAAACACCGGAATCATTCCCGAACTCCGAAACGGGACTTTCCTTATATGAATCTTATTCTCCGGACCATTCCGGATCACCTCGTGATATCCCGGATCCCATCCGAGACTCCGAACAACATTCGGTCTCTTTCTCATAATACCATAACTACTCAAACAACGTCGAATCCTTAAGTGTGTCTCCCTACGGTTCGTGAATTATGCGGACATGATCGAGACACTTCTCCGATCAATAACCAATAGAGGAATCTGGAAATTCATATGGCTCCCACATATTTCTACGATTACTTTGCGATCGAATGAACCACTTACATACGACACCAATTTCCCTTTGTCTCACGATATGTTACTTATCCGAGGTTATGATCGTCGGTATCTCTGCATACCTAGTTCAACCTCGTTACCGATAAGTACTCTTTTCTCGTTCCCGTGATATGTGATCCCTCGTGACCAAGTCACATGCTTGCAAGCCAATTGGATGACATTCCACCGAGAGGGCCCAGAGTATATCTATCCATCATGTGGATGGACAAATCCCACTCTTGATCCATGTGTTTCAACCAATACTTTCCGAACACTTAATGCCACCTTTATAGCCACCCAGTTACGGTGTGGTGTTTGATGTCATCAAAGCATCCATCCGGTAAAGGTGATATGCATGATCTCATGGTCGAAGGAATTAGGTTACTATGTATCAGAAAGCATATAGCAATTGAACTATTGAAATGACTTGATCTTTATGCTACGCTTATCTATAGGAGTATGTCCATCACATCATTCTCCTAATGATATGATCCTGTTGTTAATAACATCTCTATGTTCATGATCAGGAAACCATGATCATATATTAACCAACAAGCTAGTTTAACAAGAGGCTTTACTAGGGACTCTTATTTTAGTTTACAAATCACACAAGTATTAATGTTTCCGGTTAATACAATTATAGCATGGTATGTAAACATTTATCATAAGTGTGAAGATATGATAATAACCACTTTATTATTGCCTCTTGGGCATATCTCCAACAGTCTCCCACTTGCACTAGAGTCAATAATCTAGTTTCAAACCTTTGTGTATTCAACACCTATGGCTTTCCGGTGTTGTGTGTACACGATTGCTAGTGGTCAACTGATCTCCGGATCTGACACTTCCAGGTCCGTGTGTAATTGCATGTCTTTGCGTCTCTACACATCACTCATTCTCTAATGAGATGGCTTCGTACAAATTTGGTCTTTCGGTGTGACCTTTAGCTCTTTGGGATTAAAACATGTTGATAATATTGTCGCACAATATATCTTCATAGTATTATCCCACTGTGAACTACACCTAGTTTGATAACAAACTACTTGACACAAATGCCCTCTTTTGCTGCTATAATAGCAGTCATATACTTTAGCCTTTTGTTGTAGTATCTGTCACAATGTCTTAACTTTGGAAATCATCCAAATCCATTATGGAACTCACTTTCCATTATATTGTGCCACCCTTAGTTTAGATTGAGATAAACTTAATTTGTACTTTGTGACAAAGCTAGTATCAATGTAGTACTTTTACAATGAACTAACCATCTATTTGTCACTTCTACAAATTTTATACTCTTAGTTCTTTCAAAAGATCATAAGAATATCCTTACTATTGTCCAATGATCATCTGACGAATCATTCTGGTATATGCTCACAACATTTAGAGCATAGGACATATCTGGATTTGTACATATCACAGTATGATTGATATAAATACTCTTTGTGATTTCATACATCAAGTATCAATCTATACTTGATTATTTGTTTCACTTTACCAAATGTCAATACACTTGAATATATCATCAACATTGAACTTATTCAATCCTTTCTGTGTGACAAGAACCTCTCTTGTAGTTTCTATATTGAACTCATTCAATATCTTGTCTATGTACTTCTGGCATAACCATATTAGCGTCTATTGATGCCAAATATTTGGGTTTTGCCTAAGTCTTTCATCGGGATGAAATTCTTAATATGTGTTAATAAAAGATACATTATTTCCAATCAACAATATGTCTACCACATAATGTATTAGAAACATGTCTTAGCGCTCCCACTTAATTTATTGCAAATGCAAGCATCTCCATCGTCTCTGATGAACTTTTAAACTCCTTTAACAGTTTCATCACAGTGAAGATTCCAACTCCGCTATGCTTACTTCAACCATTGAAGTTTGCATATGTTTTTAGCATCCCTTGAATTTTAACAAAACCCTTTGGACTGTGTCATGCACACGTCCTAGGTAACCCTTCTATTAGAAGAACTTGTTTTGTTTATTCAACTACCATATAATAAAATTATATGTAGTGGTTGCTACACTAATCCGTCTAGACTAAATATCACTATGAAAGATCAGATCTTGTCATAGTCAACTTTTGAACATTGTTGTGAACTCTTTCCCAACATGTCGACTATTTCATAGATGTAAAACATCCATGTCTATTTCTTTATAGATCCAGACACAATTGTAAGGTCTTACACCTTTCTCGAGGGTCCTTCAAGTTCAAAACTTGATTTCTCGTGTATGGAACTATCACGGATTTCATGGCTTCAAGCCATTTGACGGAGTCAGGGCCCATCATCGCTTCTTTGCATGTAGTCGGTTTATTATTCTCAAATAATGATTCAACCCTCAAATCTTGGTATTTGATTGTTTATCCGACCTACTTGTTTCAATAGGAACTTGGATCTCCGTGACCACAACCTTTGAGGCACGTGAGCCATGAGCTTTGTTGCTGCCTCCGGAACACTTTTCGGCGCTGCGCAACTTTGCACATATAGCTAAGGTTCTTTTAACCTTATCAAAGTTCTATTGTCCTCCCACTTAACTTTTCACGAAAAATTCCTTCCAAAAGAAATTTGACGTTCTAAGCGACAAACACTTTTGTCTCTGGTGTTATGGAGGAATACTTAACAGTTATTCAAAGACAGGTTCATCCGACTTTGGTTGCAAACATCTTTCTTATGCAAAGCATACCAATGTTTAAGAAAGGACAACTTGGGTTTTATCCCAAACCATAACTTTATATGGTGTCATTTCAACGGATTATGATGGAGCTCTTTTCAGTGGAAAAACGGTAATCTCTAAAGCTTTTAATCTTTAAAATATAATGGCATTTTTATGAATTACACCTTCGATCTTACCATGTCAAACAAGGTTTAATTACATATCTCGAACGCTCCATACTCTTATGGTGTTTCGGGAAAATGCAAATCCACGGAACGATTCCTTAAATCTTAGGTATTATGCTAAACTCTGTAACTCAAATATCTTCCTTTATGATCTTTATCATAAACTGTTTATATTCTTGTTACAATGATTTTGCACTTCATCTTGAAAGTCTTTGAACTTTTCAAATGTTTCATACTTTATCCTTATTAAGTAAATATTCATATATTCACTCAAAATTTCGGAAAAGCAAATGAAGTTAAAAACCATCGCTCTTGACTACACATAATGGACTTCGTACAACAATATGTACAAATTCCAATAAGCTAGTCTTTCGTTCCCTTTTGGCCTATGAACGAAGTTTCAATTATCTCTAGGAAAGTTTCACAAGCGTCATTTGATCAAAAATCAGAAGACTCCAAAATTCCATCCACATGGAGTTTCTTCATGTTTTCTTTCCAATATAATATAAACGGCGATGTCACTTCCTAAGTGATCTTTCAATCAATTTGTCTTTCGACATCTTTAGCACTAGTTTTATGGATGTGATTTCTCCAACGAGATTTGTGAATCATCCATCTTTTATGGATTACGGAAATTATTTGAACAACCCTTTTGTTCTCATAATACCTGATAAAACAAATCTTGAAGGCAAGCTTTGATGTTTAACGAGCAACACAATAACCCTTTATTTGTTCTCGATGAACATCATCACATATTCTTTTGCTAGTTACTTAGGCCATTGTAGTTCATGAATTGTGTTGTTTCGTATGACGATTCACACCAACAAATTCAGTATCAAATACTTGAGAACCACATTGTTTAATAAGCAAAGAATATAGCCATAACATGTATATCATCTATATACTTAAACTGAACAATTCTAGTCTTTTCTTTTCTGCCATATATTTATGAGATTCTCTTTCAATATTTCCTTTTCTGTTTGAAAGAATCTATTAATATCAATAGTGGAGTCATACATATGACACACAGTCCAAAGCGTGTATAGTTAAATACCAATGTCTTTGGACTTGCACTTTGAAGTAGATCACCATCATCAAATGTTTGGTGTTCTTTCAAATTCCTTTCTTTAGTAATCTCTTGGTGTAGTAAACATTTTACCTACATCAAATATTCACCCTTATCATGGAATTGTCCATGATCAAGCTACTGTTAGCTTGTAACGATGAATTTATGAGTATAATGTTGCTATCCAAAAACCTTTTGGAGGATTAGGACAACAAGTGTCTCCAACCTTTTTTTGTAAATTCTCATCAAAATATGAGAACATAAACTTTGCCATATTATACTCTATCATGTTGTAACCAAAACTTCGTTTCAGATATCACAATATCTTCCACACATCATGGTTTCTGAAACAACTCTTTCAGATCCTAGATAACCTTGATATTAAGACAATCCTTTGAATATCAAGAATCATGGAGACAAACATGATACTTATATACTAACATTGGAATTGTTACTCTTGATTTTAATACCAATTATTAAACTTCATGGAGTAACCGGAACTTACTGAAAGTTTGCAATAGGACTTTTAAACTTTAGATTAACACTTCAAAAACAATACGATACCAGTTCGTAAAGTAACTAACCAGAATTCTATAGTTCTATCATCTCAATTATAACTAAGCGCAAGGTGGTAAACGGATGCCAATGACTACAACAACTATGCAAATTCACTTTGATTTAGTTTATGATAAATTGAGTTCTAATTAATAATTAAATTAATCTAGGTGAACTCCCACTCAAAACAATATCCCTCACATTGTTTTAGTGATCACACGAACCAAATCCACCACATCAAAACCGATCATCACGAGAGTTGATGTAGCTTCAATGGCGAACAATCAACATGTTCATCATATCTACTATATGACTCATGCTCTACCTTTCGGTAATCCGTGTTCCTGAGGCCATGTCTGTACATGCTAGGCTCGTCAAGATCAAACCTTAGCCACCGCATAAGCAAATCAGGCTTGCTTACGTTGTATACACTTGCGGAATCTAACACACCCGATCATCACGTGGTGCTTCGAAACAACAAGCTTTAGCAACGGTGCATACTAAGGGTGAACACTTAAGAACTTGAAATTCATGTGCATGAGGGATCATCTTATAATGCTACCGTCGTCTACTAAGCAATACAAGATGCATAAAGGATTAACATCACATGCAATTCAATAATATGTGATATGATATGGCCTTTCTTCTTTGTGCTTCCGATCTCCATCTTCTAGCACGAACATGATCTCCATCATCACCGGCATTGCATCAAGGTCAATGACGCTTCTCCATGGTTGTCGTCCACCGGCTTCAACCTATTACAACTACTTTGAATAGACACGCGGGTCTTAACATAAATTAAAGACAACCATATGGCTCCTGCCGGTTGCCAACTTACAATAAGGAACATTGCATACATCATATATAATCACAATCATGGCCATATCACATCACAGCACACCCCTGCAAAACAAAGTTAGACGCCTCTACTTTCTTTGCATATTTTACGTGGTTTGGGACTTTCAATAAGTGTCGTTCTAACTTACGAACAAGAACCACAACATTGATACTACTATTGTTAATCACCCGTTGTAAATTGGATCTTAACTATGCTAGGAGAAACAGGCACCCGCAAAGCCACTTATGCAATACAAGTTGCATGTCAAGCGTGGAGCAAGTCTCATGAACGATGTCATGTAAGGTTAGCCCGGGCCGCTTCATCCCAACATACCGCAAGATACAAAGTACACAAAAAGCAATCGACAATAAGAGCATCAACGCCCACAATGACCATTGTGTTCTACTCGTGCAACAGATCTACATATAGACACGGCTCTGATACCACTATAGGGGTTCGTAGCATGGAAAACAAAATTTTTCTATCGCATACAAACAAACAAGCCAAGATCTATCTACTAGATTGTAGCAACGAGTTGATAGGGGAACTTACCCTCGAAGATTCCAAAGCGGTTAACGAGAGCAGATTCTCGTGGGTGATGTAGTCGTACTCTTTCCGATCTCAAGATCGTGTAAACGATCCTTTCGGCGCCACGTTCTGGCAGCGCTCCCGCAGTCGGTCACACATTCGGTACTCGACGAAGACCTTCCTCTCCCTTGTTCCAGCAGGCAGCGGAGGTTGTAGTACTCTCCTCGCGATTCCGGCAGCACAACGGCGTGGTACCGGAAGTAGAGGGGAAATCCCGCAGGGCTTCGCCTTAAGCCGGTGCGAGTATGGTGGAGCTTATGAGAGAGGCTATTAGTGGTCTAGTAATTAGACACACCAATTAGAAGGCTCTAAACCAATTAGAAGGCTCTAAACCGCTGGCTAAAGCAATTAGAAGCTCTAAACCAAAACGGCTCTAAACCGGAGGTAGAAGATAGGAACTTGTGTGTCCTAGGAGGGGAGCCCTGCCCCTCCTTATATAGATGGGAGGGGGCTGGCGCGCCAGGGGAGGGAGGGAGTCCCTCCCCAACTCGGCCTAGGGCTGGCCGCCGGCTTGGAGGAGAGAAACTCCTCCTCCAAGTCGGTTCCAACTCCTCTTGCTTGTTTCCCACAGTTTCTTGTTTTAGCCGTTTGACTTTCAAACTGGACATTTGACTTTTCTGTTTTAGGATTCAAATTAATCCTTTATTTGGGACAGCAAGAACACTTAGTACATGATGCAATCATTCCAATATATAATGACACATTCATGTACCCCTCCCCCCCGGAGTGCCGGACAATCCGGACCCTTATAGAACATTCCCGATGAAAACACCGGAATCATTCCCGAACTCCGAAACGGGACTTTCCTTATATGAATCTTATTCTCCGGACCATTCCGGATCACCTCGTGATATCCCGGATCCCATTCGAGACTCCGAACAACATTCGGTCTCTTTCTCATAATACCATAACTACTCAAACAACGTCGAATCCTTAAGTGTGTCTCCCTACGGTTCGTGAATTATGCGGACATGATCGAGACACTTCTCCGATCAATAACCAATAGAGGAATCTGGAAATTCATATGGCTCCCACATATTTCTACGATTACTTTGCGATCGAATGAACCACTTACATACGACACCAATTTCCCTTTGTCTCACGATATGTTACTTATCCGAGGTTATGATCGTCGGTATCTCTGCATACCTAGTTCAACCTCGTTACCGATAAGTACTCTTTTCTCGTTCCCGTGATATGTGATCCCTCGTGACCAAGTCACATGCTTGCAAGCCAATTGGATGACATTCCACCGAGAGGGCCCAGAGTATATCTATCCATCATGTGGATGGACAAATCCCACTCTTGATCCATGTGTTTCAACCAATACTTTCCGAACACTTAATGCCACCTTTATAGCCACCCAGTTACGGTGTGGTGTTTGATGTCATCAAAGCATCCATCCGGTAAAGGTGATATGCATGATCTCATGGTCGAAGGAATTAGGTTACTATGTATCAGAAAGCATATAGCAATTGAACTATTGAAATGACTTGATCTTTATGCTACGCTTATCTATAGGAGTATGTCCATCACATCATTCAATGATATGATCCTGTTGTTAATAACATCTCTATGTTCATGATCAGGAAACCATGATCATATATTAACCAACAAGCTAGTTTAACAAGAGGCTTTACTAGGGACTCTTATTTTAGTTTACAAATCACACAAGTATTAATGTTTCCGGTTAATACAATTATAGCATGGTATGTAAACATTTATCATAAGTGTGAAGATATGATAATAACCACTTTATTATTGCCTCTTGGGCATATCTCCAACAGCACCGTCCCCTAGCCTCAGCCATGCCCGTAGCTCGTTGTAACGCCGACCCCGACGGGCACTTCCCATCCCGCTCGGCCCCTCTCGCTCGCCTATAAAAGGAGGCCTTCCCCGCTCGTTTTCTTCACACCAGTTCACTCCCCACCTCTCACTGATCCTTCCCACTTCTCCCCGGAGCAAGGCGAGCTCTCCCTCGGAGCCTGCCGCTGCTGGAGGAGAAGGACGACGTTGATTGGAGCCACCCCAGGAGGAGTCTCCAGTACTAGGAGAACCGTCGTCGTCGACTTCATCGTTCGCCCCCATCGCTTACCATCGCTTGAGCCCCGGTGAGCCGCCCTAGACCCCCCTGGACGCGCTAGGGTTCAAGCCAGTTGTATTCTGTTCGACGAGGACGATGGCCGTGAGCCGTTGATCCTTAGTCCAATCCTACCATCCTAATCGCCACGTACCCCTTCGCACTCCCTTGTCTCACTAACGAGTGGGGACACCACTTAACCAGCCCGCGCGTGCTCTGTGCGTAGTGGGCTGGCCCAGTTAGAATTCCCACGCGACCCAATTAGTTTGAAATTAGATTTATCTATTTAGTTTCAAACCTAGTTCTGGCAGTAGATTCAAAAATCGATTCAGAGAGTTTTACTGAACCAAATTGCATGAAACTAATTTTATTAGAAAGATCTAGAAATTCTTAATCCAAGCCCGTTGGATTCAAACCATTTGAAATTATATATCACCTATAGTAAAAAATAACAAGGCAGAGACTTTTCTGCATTCAAACATTTTTCAAAATTCAACCATAAATGCTTTTGAGTTGATTCCAACTCTCAAAAATCAAATTTGACAAGACCTTTCTGAATATATAAAAATATCTAGGTTTACTTGCAGTAATAATGGACAAGTAATAAAAGAATGCCCCATAGGCATTTCTAGTCACTTTAATTAATTAAAATAAAAGGGTTAAACCTTATTAAATTGTGACACCACTTTAAATCACATTCCCAAGTATTAAAATATGAGGTTATGACATGTGTCAACATGATCCCATAGTTTAATTAGAGAATATTAAATCTTAAGTAGTTTTTCAATGAGTAGAAATTACTTTTCTAAAATAAAATAAATAAAACTATTGTTTTAATCCTTGTGATGATTGTGATGATGCTAGATCATCTAGTATGAACCTTTATGTGCTAAATAGAAGTAGTTAAGTATTGTTTGGTGATTGTGTACTTCATATTTATTTATAGACGCTAGTACCGACCAAGGATATGAAGAGGAAGGAGACTACTAAGAGGAAGAAGCAGAGGAGAACTTCAACCACTGCACTGCACAAGGCAAGCTACCACTTGCAAGTTCGTTAACCATGCAAGCTAATACTTGCAACTTTACAAGCTAGATAACATATGCAATGCATTAGGCATGCTTTGGTTATACCTCTTTATTATACCAAATCCCAGTTTTACCTGCAAGCTTTATTTTATTTATTTATCAAAGCTCTTTTTACTTTTAGGTAGTGTTTATGAATAATAAGGAAAGATTTTAGAGGTAGAATAAAGAGCATAAAACTTGGCCTAAGTTAGATAAAATTAGATGTCATCCTGAGGCATGAGATTAGATGTAGATAAGTCACACTTGATTAGTACCCCTCATTAGTGTTTAACCCCAACTTTAGTGGCTAGTGCTAAGCATAAAACTTGATCACTTTAGATGGGAATACTTGGTGAAAATGGTTATAAAAATCTTAGAATGATGAGTCATTCTAATGAAATGTTTTGACATGTGTTATGAACACCAGATGATTTTGATGATGAAAATGTGGAGGCATGAGCCTTAGCCCTTTACAAAACTGATGGTTGTGTCCGGATGCGATACCATTCCAATGTTTACCGTATAACCACAATACCCGAAATTGGGTAGGTCTTGACTAGAAGTTTATATATCTTAGTATGGGTTCCCTTGCAGCCGAGGTTTGAGCTGAGGCTACCTCGTGATGATTGTCCACCTGTGCAGATCCCAAGATGACAGATGGACATGGTTGGGAGGCCAAACTCATAGGATAGGTGCCTATACTAGGGTGTGTAATTGAAAGGTTAGGATTGATTATCCGCATACTGAGTATGGTGATTCAGGATTGTTCCTGATGGATGTATCGAGTATTGTGGTGAAAGTGTACCACCTCTACAAAGTGTCAAACTATTTGAATAGCCGCGTCCGCAGTTATGGACAGTTGGAGTGGTCATACTGTTCCATCGTCAGATGTTTTCAAAATGACTTGTGAAATGAATCATGACTTTGACTTGACCACAACAGGGTTGTGATATGAAACTTAAGTTCCCACTTAGGTGTTATAAAACCTTAAACTAGCTTTTATTTACTTCTAAACTCAGTTAGAGATAAATCTGGCTTTTTGCAAAACAACCTAGAGCTTAGTATTCCTACTTGAAACTTCCTTACCTGTTAGTGATAGTTTGCGAGTACTTAAAGAGTACTCATGTCTTTGTCCCTGGCTATTCCCGTGGCCAGACTATGAGGAGGACTACCAGGATGATGGACAACAGGAAGTCTACAACAACTAGGATCATCTCCCATCGTCAGCATTGTCTGTGACCATGAATATGGATCTTCGACCATGCTACCGTTATTATATTATTCTGCCGCGTTAATTGTATTAAGACTGGATCATGAGATGCTTTATTTGTAAGACCTTTATTATGGTTTGTAATGGATAATGAACTATGGTACCAATCTTTTATGTCTCGCAAAAATGGTAATCCTGGGATTGCGATGTATGTCCTAATAGGCATCTGGGATTAAAAATTCGGGTGTTGACACTTGTCCATCTTGGCGGCCTCCTGGTCGGTGAGCTCCTTCGCCACGGCAATGGAAAACGCCTGGCACTGGAGTTCTCCCTCAGCCGTGAGCAACTCCGTCGGAGAAGGATCCAGAGCCGGAGCTGGAATCGGAGCACCATTGGGGCCGAAGCCCAACGTCTGCGCTATTTGCATAGGGATGACGATCACCGTCTCCCCACCCTCCTTCCCTAGTTGATCCCCCTCCTCCTCGTCGTCCTCCGCCACCTCCGTCTCGTCGTCGTCGATGAGGGCCCACGTGGTCGCCGCCTCAGCGGCCATAGCGACACGCTCCGCCTCCGCCGCCGAGTCGGCAACGTGCTCGTGATGTGCCTTCTCTGCGTCGATGCATGCTTTGGCGGCGTGGCGGAGCTTGCAAACGACGACCTTGGCGGCCTCCTTGGCCACCTCCTCCAGCGTGGTCATGGCCGCCTCGTGGCAGATCTTGCGGAGAGCCGTTGATGGGCCTCCAAGGCCACCGCCTCCTTGGCGGCGATGTGGTGTATGCCGTGCACCGCCCATTGGGCGGCCACCATGGAGGCCGCTGTAGGGTTTCGTAGCATGGAAAACAAAAAAAATTCTATCGCATACAAACAAACAAGCCAAGATCTATCTACTAGATTGTAGCAACGAGTCGATGGAATAACTTACCCTCGAAGATTCCAAAGTGTTTAACGAGAGCGGATTCTCGTGGGTGATGTAGTCGTACTCTTCCCGATCTCAAGATCGCGTAGACGATCCTTCCGGCGCTGCGTTCCGGCAGCGCTACCGCAGTCGGTCACACGTTTGGTACTCGACGAAGACCTTCCTCTCCCTTGTTCCAGCAGGCAGCGGAGGTTGTAGCACTCTCCTCGCGATTCCGGCAGCACAACGGCGTGGTACCGAAAGTAGAGGGGAGATCCCGCAGGGCTTCGCCTTAAGCCGGAGCGAGTATGGTGGAGTATGAGAGAGAACTATTAGTGGTCTAGGGTTTAGACACACCAATTAGAAGGCTCTAAACCGAAGGCTAGGGCAATTAGAAGCTCTAAACCAAAACGGCTCTAAACCGGAGATTAGAGGATAGGAACTTGTGTGTCTAGAGGAGGAGGCCCTGCCCCTCCTCTTATAGGTGGGAGGTGCGGCCAAGGGGAGGGGAGTCCCTCCCCAAGTCGGCCTTGGTTGGCGCGCCGGCTTGGAGAGGAGGGACTCCTCTCCAAGTCGGTTTCAACCTCCTCTTGCTTGTTTCCCACAGTTTCCTGTTTTAGCCGTTTGACTTTCAAACTGGCCATTTGACTTTTCAGTTTTAGGATTCAATTTAATCCTTTATTTGGAACAGTGAGAACACTTAGTACATGATGCAATCATTCCAATATGTAATGACACATTCATGTACCCCTTCCTCCCCCGGAGTGCCGGACATTCCGGAACCTTCTAGAACATTCCCGATGAAAACACCGGAATCATTTCCGAACTCCGAAACGGGACTTTCCTTATATGAATCTTATTCTCCGGACCATTCCGGATCTCCTCGTGATATCCCGGATCCCATCCGAGACTCCGAACAACATTCGGTCACTTTCTCATAATACCATAACTACTCAAATAACGTCGAATCCTTAAGTGTGTCTCCCTACGGTTCGTGAATTATGCGGACATGATCGAGACACTTCTCCGAACAATAACCAATAGAGGAATCTGGAAATTCATATGGCTCCCACATATTTCTACGATTACTTTGCGATCGAATGAACCACTTACATACGATACCAATTTCCCTTTGTCTCACGATAGTTTACTTATCCGAGGTTATGATCGTTGGTATCTCTGCATACCTAGTTCAACCTCGTTACCGATAAGTACTCTTTTCTCGTTCCCGTGATATGTGATCCCTTGTGAGCCAGTCACATGCTTGCAAGCTAATTGGATGACATTCCACCGAGAGGGCCCAGAGTATATCTATCCGTCATATGGATGGACAAATCCCACTCTTGATCCATGTGTCTCAACCAATACTTTCCGAACACTCAATGCCACCTTTATAGCCACCCAGTTATGGTGTGGTGTTTGATGTCATCAAAGCATCCATCTGGTAAAGGTGATATGCATGATCTCATGGTCGAAGGAATTAGGTTACTATGTATCAGAAAGCATATAGCAATTGAACTATTGAAATGACTTGATCTTTATGCTACGCTTATCTATAGGAGTATGTCCACCATATCATTCTCCTAACGATATGATCTTGTTGTTGATAACATCTCAATGTTCATGATAGGGAAACCACAATCATTAATCAACCAACAAGCTAGTGAAGTATAGAGGCTATACTAGGGACTTCAAATTAAGTTTACAAATCACACAAGTATCAATGTTTCCTTGTTAATACTATTATAGCATGAATGTAAACATTTATCATAAACACAAAGATATAATAATAACTACATTTATTATTGCCTCTAGGGCATATCTCCAACAGTCTCCCACTTGCACTAGAGTCATCTAATCTAGATTACATGGTAATATACCGAACACCCATGGCAGTTTGGTGTTGGTCATGTTTTGCCCTCGGGAGAGGTTTAGTCAACGGATCCGCCACATTCAGATCTGTGTGTACTTTGCAAATCTTTATATCCCCATCCTGGATATGTTCTCGAATAGCGTGAAAACGTAGCTTGATGTGCTTCAGCTTCTTGTGTGACCTTGGTTCTTGTGCATTGGCTATGGCGCCCATGTTATCACAGTAGATAGACATTGGGTCCAGCGCACTAGGAACCACACCCAGCTCTGTAATGAACTCTTTCATCCATATCGCTTCTTGTGAAGCCTCCGAAGCAGCCATGTATTCCGATTCAGTTGAAGATCTCGCCACAACTCTTTGCTTTGCACTCCTCCAGCTAACTGCTACACCATTCAAAATAAATACGTATCCGGATTGTGATTTAGAATCATCCAGATCGGTGTTCCAACTAGCATCGGTGTAACCGTTAACAACGAGCTGTTCATCACCTCCATAAGAAAGAACCATATCCTTAGTTCTTCTCAAGTACTTAAGGATGTTTTTGACCGCTGTCCAATGATCCACTCCTGGATCACTTTGATATCTGCTAGTTAAACTAACAGCATATGCAATGTCGGGTCTAGTACATAGCATGGCATACATTAGAGATCCTATGGCTGAGGCATAGGGAGTCTTACTCATCATTTCTCTATCTCCTGCCGATGTCGGACTTTGAGTTTTACTCAAGATCGTATTGGGCAACATGGGCAAGAACCCTTTCTTGCTTTCTTCCATTCCAAACCTCTTTAGAACTTTGTCCAAATATGTACTCTGTGACAATGATATTTGGCGTTTCGATCTATCTCTATAAATCTTTATGCCTAATATGTAAGCTGCTTCGCCAAGATCCTTCATTGAAAAACTATTATTCAAATATTCTTTGACACTATTAAGAAGGTCTACATCATTCCCAATCAACAATATGTCATCCACATATAGTATTAAGAATGCTACAGAGCTCCCACTCACTTTCTTGTAAATACAAGCTTCTCCATAAGTTTGTATAAAACCAAAACTTTTGATCACCTTATCAAAATGTTGATTCCAACTTCGGGATGCTTGCTTCAATCCATAGATGGACCGTTGAAGTTTGCATACCTTGTTAGCATCTTTAGGATCGACAAAACCTTTGGGTTGCATCATATACAACTCTTCATCAATATCTCCATTGAGGAATGCTGTTTTGACATCCATCTGCCATATCTCATAATCATAATATGCAGCGATCGCTAACATAATCCTCACAGACTTTAGCTTCGCTACTGGTGAGAAAGTCTCATCGTAGTCAACTCCTTGAATTTGTCGAAACCCTTTTGCGACAAGTCGAGCTTTATAGACAGTAACATTACCATCAGCATCTGTTTTCTTCTTGAAAATCCATTTGTTCTCGACAGCCTTCCGGCCATCCGGTAAGTCCACCAAAGTCCATACTTGGTTTTCGTACATGGATCCAATCTCGGATTTCATGGCTTCTTGCCATTTATTGGAATCTGGGCTCATCATCACTTCCTCATATGTCTCGGGGTCATCGGTGTTGTCTACCAACATGACATTCATAACGGAATCATACCAATATGGAGTGGTACGAGTTCTTGTTGACCTTCGAGGCTCTGTAGTAACTTCAGCCAAAGTTTCATGATCACCATCATTAGCTTCCTCTCTTATTGGTGCAGGCACCACAGGAACTTCTTCCGGCGCTGCGCTACTCGCAATTTCGAGAGAAGGTTCAACAACCTCGTCGAGTTCTACTTTCCTTCCAGTCACTTCTTTCGAGAGAAATTCCTTCTCTAGAAAGGATCCATTCTTGGCAACGAAGATTTTGCCTTCGGATCTATGATAGAAGGTATACCCAATAGTTTCCTTCGGGTATCCTATGAAGACGCATTTTTCCGCTTTGGGTTCAAGCTTGTCCGGCTGTAACTTCTTTACATAGGCTTCGCATCCCCAAACTTTAAGGAACGACAATTTAGGTTTCTTCCCAAACCATAATTCATACGGTGTCGTTTCAACGGATTTAGATGGTGCCCTATTTAAAGTGAATGCGGCTGTTTCTAATGCATAACCCCAAAATGATAGCGGTAAATCTGTAAGTGACATCATAGAACGAACCATATCTAAGAGAGTTCGATTACGACGTTCGGACACACCATTACGCTGTGGTGTTCCCGGCGGTGTCAATTGTGAAAGTATTCCGCATTTCTTCAAATGCTCGCCAAACTCGTAACTTAGATATTCACCTCCACGATCAGAACGTAGAAATTTAATCTTCTTGTTACGTTGATTCTCTACCTCACTTTGAAACTCCTTAAACTTCTCGAAAGTTTCGGACTTATGTTTCATGAAATAGATATACCCATATCTACTCAAGTCATCCGTGAAGGTAAGAACATAACGATAACCACCGCGCGATGCTACACTCATTAGACCACACACATCGGTATGTATGATTTCCAATAAGTCCGTAGCTCGCTCCATCATACCAGAAAATGGAGTCTTAGTCATTTTTCCCATCAGACATGCTTCGCATCTTTCAAGTGATTCAAAATCAAGTGATTCAAGAAGTCCATCGGAATGGAGTTTCTTCATACGCTTCACTCCAATGTGACCAAGACGACAGTGCCACATATAGGTCGAATTATCGCTTGATTTCAAACGTTTAGCCTCAATGTTGTTGATATGTGTATTTCCACTATCGAGATTCAATAAGAATAGACCATCTATCAAAGGTGCATGTGCATAAAACATATTACTCATATAAATCGAACAACCATTATTCTCTGACTTAAACAAGTAACCGTCTCGCAATAAACAAGATCCCGATATAATGTTCATGCTCAACGCAGGCACCAAATAACAATTATTTAAGTATAAAACTAATCCCGATGGTAGATGAAGGGGTAGCGTGCCGACCGCGATCACATCAACCTTTGATCCGTTTCCCACGCGCATCGTCACCTCGTTCTTCGCTAGCTTCCGTTTATTCTGCAGCACCTGTTTCGAGTTACAAATATGAGCAACCGAACCAGTATCAAATACCCAGGCACTACTACGAGTACTAGTGAGATACACATCAATAACATGTATATCAGATATACCTTTCTTCTTGATGTTGCCGTTCTTCAAATCCGCCAAGCACTTTGGGAAATTCCGCTTCCAGTGACCTTCTCCCTTGCAGTAAAAGCACTCAGTATCAGGCTTAGGTCCAGCCTTGGTCTTCTTCGCCGGCGTGGTAACTTTCTTACCACCCTTCTTGAAGTGTCCCTTTTGCTTAGACTTGCCTTTCTTGAATTTGGTGGTCTTATTGACCAACAACACTTGGTGCTCTTTCTTGATCTCCACTTCTGCAGATTTCAACATGGCAAAGAGTTCTGGTAACATCTTGTTCATGTTCTGCATGTTGTAGTTCATCACAAAGTTCTTGTAACTTGGTGGTAGTGATTGGAGGACACGGTAAATCCCCAAAGCATTAGGAATCACTATACCCAAGCTTTGAAGTTTGTTTGCGTGCCCAGACATCTTAAGCACATGCTCGCTGACGGAGCTGCCCTCTTCCATCTTGCAGTTAAAGAACTTTTCAGAAGCCTCATAGCTTTCAATTGCCGCATGAGTCTCAAAAATCAATTTGAGATCCTCGACAATATCATATGGGTCTGAATCCTCAAACCTTTTCTGAAGCTCTGATTCCAAACCATACAAGATAGCACACTGAACTATGGAGTACTGATTCTTCCGAGCGAGGTAAACATTCTTTACTTCATCGGGAGCATCATCTGCAGGTGGGTCACCCAGCGGTGCATCCAGCACATAGGTCAAATTACCAGCTGTGAGGACAATCCTCAAATTGCGGAACCAATCCGCGAAGTTGCTTCCATTGTTTTTCAACTTTTCTTTCTCTAGGAACGCATTAAAATTGATGGTAGGGGCTGCCATTGATCTACAACATATTTGCAATAGTTTAGACTAAGTTTATGACAAATTGAGTTCAAATTAATTAATGTAATTAAACTAGGTGAACTCCCACTCAAAACAACATCCCTCACATTGTTTTAGTGATCACACGAACCAAATCCACCATATCAACAACGATCATCACGAGAGTTGATATAGTTTCAATGGCGAACAATCGTCATGTTCATCATATCTACTATATGATTCATGCTTTACCTTTCGGTGATCCGTGTTCCGAGACCATGTCTGTACATGCTAGGCTCGTCAAGATCAAACCTTAGTTTCCGCATGAGCAAATCTGGCTTGCTCACGTTGTATACACTTGCAGAATCTAACCCGATCATCACGTGGTGCTTCGAAACAACAAGCTTTAGCAACGGTGCTAACTAAGGGTGAACACTTTATGACTTGATATTCATGTGCATGAGGGATCATCTTATAATGCTACCGTCGTCTACTAAGCAATACAAGATGCATAAAGGATTAACATCACATGCAATTCAATATATATGTGATATGATATGGCCTTTCTTCTTCGTGCTTCCGATCTCTATCTTCAACCACGAACATGATCTCCATCATCACCGGCATTGCATCAAGGTCAATGACGCTTCTCCATGGTTGTCGTCCACCGGCTTCAACTATTACAACTACTTTGAATAGACATGCGGGTCTTAACATAAATTAAAGACAACCATATGGCTCCTGCCGGTTGTCAACTTACAATAAGGAACATTGCATACATCAAATATAATCACAATCATGGCCATATCACATCACTGCACACCCCTGCAAAACAAAGTTAGACGCCTCTACTTCCTTTGCATGTTTTACGTGGTTTGGGGCTTTCTATAAGTGTCGTTCTAACTTACGAACATGAACCACAACATTGACACAAGTATTGTTAATCACCCGTTGTGAATTGTATCTATACTATGCTGAGAGAAACAGGCACCCGCAAAGCCACTTATGCAATACAAGTTGCATGTCAAGCGTGGAGCAAGTCTCATGAACGATGTCATGTAAGGTTAGCCCGGGCCGCTTCATCCCAACATACCGCAAGATGCAAAGTACACAAGAAGCAATCGACAATAAAAGTATCAACGCCCACAATGACCATTGTGTTCTACTCGTGCAACAGATCTACATATAGACACGGCTCTGATACCACTTTAGGGTTTCGTAGCATGGAAAACAAAAATTTTCTATCGCATACAAACAAACAAGCCAAGATCTATCTACTAGATTGTAGCAACGAGTTGATGGAATAACTTACCCTCGAAGATTCCAAAGTGTTTAACGAGAGCGGATTCTCGTGGGTGATGTAGTCGTACTCTTCCCGATCTCAAGATCGCGTAGACGATCCTTCCGGCGCTGCGTTCCGGCAGCGCTCCCGCAGTCGGTCACACGTTCGGTACTCGACGAAGACCTTCCTCTCCCCTGTTCCAGCAGGCAGCGGAGGTTGTAGCACTCTCCTCGCGATTCCGGCAGCACAACGGCGTGGTACCGAAAGTAGAGGGGAGATCCCGCAGGGCTTCGCCTTAAGCCGGAGCGAGTATGGTGGAGTATGAGAGAGAACTATTAGTGGTCTAGGGTTTAGACACACCAATTAGAAGGCTCTAAACCGAAGGCTAGGGCAATTAGAAGCTCTAAACCAAAACGGCTCTAAACCGGAGATTAGAGGATAGGAACTTGTGTGTCTAGAGGAGGAGGCCCTGCCCCTCCTCTTATAGGTGGGAGGTGCGGCCAAGGGGAGGGGAGTCCCTCCCCAAGTCGGCCTTGGTTGGCGCGCCGGCTTGGAGAGGAGGGACTCCTCTCCAAGTCGGTTTCAACCTCCTCTTGCTTGTTTCCCACAGTTTCCTGTTTTAGCCGTTTGACTTTCAAACTGGCCATTTGACTTTTCAGTTTTAGGATTCAATTTAATCCTTTATTTGGAACAGCGAGAACACTTAGTACATGATGCAATCATTCCAATATGTAATGACACATTCATGTACCCCTTCCTCCCTCGGAGTGCCGGACATTCCGGAACCTTCTAGAACATTCCCGATGAAAACACCGGAATAATTTCCGAACTCCGAAACGGGACTTTCCTTATATGAATCTTATTCTCCGGACCATTCCGGATCTCCTCGTGATATCCCGGATCCCATCCGAGGCTCCGAACAACATTCGGTCTCTTTCTCATAATACCATAACTACTCAAACAACGTCGAATCCTTAAGTGTGTCTCCCTACGGTTCGTGAATTATGCGGACATGATCGAGACACTTCTCCGAACAATAACCAATAGAGGAATCTGGAAATTCATATGGCTCCCACATATTTCTACGATTACTTTGCGATCGAATGAACCACTTACATACGATACCAATTTCCCTTTGTCTCACGATAGTTTACTTATCCGAGGTTATGATCGTTGGTATCTCTGCATACCTAGTTCAACCTCGTTACCGATAAGTACTCTTTTCTCGTTCCCGTGATATGTGATCCCTTGTGAGCCAGTCACATGCTTGCAAGCTAATTGGATGACATTCTACCGAGAGGGCCTAGAGTATATCTATCCGTCATATGGATGGACAAATCCCACTCTTGATCCATGTGTCTCAACCAATACTTTCCGAACACTCAATGCCACCTTTATAGCCACCCAGTTACGGTGTGGTGTTTGATGTCATCAAAGCATCCATCTGGTAAAGGTGATATGCATGATCTCATGGTCGAAGGAATTAGGTTACTATGTATCAGAAAGCATATAGCAATTGAACTATTGAAATGACTTGATATTTATGCTACGCTTATCTATAGGAGTATGTCCACCATATCATTCTCCTAACGATATGATCTTGTTGTTGATAACATCTCAATGTTCATGATAGGGAAACCACAATCATTAATCAACCAACAAGCTAGTGAAGTATAGAGGCTATACTAGGGACTTCAAATTAAGTTTACAAATCACACAAGTATCAATGTTTCCTTGTTAATACTATTATAGCATGAATGTAAACATTTATCATAAACACAAAGATATAATAATAACTACATTTATTATTGCCTCTAGGGCATATCTCCAACAGCCGCCTCCACCACCCGCTCCAGCGCCAACTAGGCGACATGACCTTCCTTCTCGAAGGCCAGCACCTCCGCATCGCTCATGCGCCGGGCAAGCAATGTGGCCTCGAGGTGGACCTCGTCGGACTCCACGTACGGGAAGCGGGTGCGACACATCTCCCGGATCTTCGTCCAGTTGACGATCTTGCGGCGAGGCATGGTTGCTGGTGGCTGGCGCTTTTTCGGCTGCTAGTTTTCTCTTAATTTGGGGCTTGTTGTCTCCGCCGCGCCGGCGGCCGTATTTTATATACTACGGCGGAGGCGGAAAATGGCCTGGGATGCGCGGGAAGTTTTCTCGCCACGGGAAGTGAGGCGTGCGTGAAAAACGATGGCGGGAAACGCCGACCGCGTGGGAAGCCGTCGGCGCTGATAGCCGACACCGCGTCTCCATTAACGTCCCATCGGGAGGGTATCAAGCGGTTACAACGTGAGGGATACGGATAGATGGATCGGGCCGCTGGGCGCGGTCGGCCGGACAGGCCAGACCCCGATCCCAAAGTGACTGCGGCCTGACCCAAACAAACAGAAACAGACCGTTAAGTCGACCGGATGAGTCGGCCCGGTGAAGATGCCCTAAGAGCCTAAGTGTTACTTCTAACTTGTTCTAACTTGTGAACGTCTGCCAACTTTTCACGAAGAAATTAGGGGATATTCATCCTCTGTGTTGACCTCTCCGGTTAGATCTTGTGCTGGCATTTTCTTTTGCGCTAACTATTAGCATGTTCATTTTTTAGTGGGGTGGGGGTGTGGGGGGGGGGGACACATCTGATGAGTTCGTGTGCTCATGTTTTGTTCTCCTGTATTGGTAGTTCTTCTCAATGCAAATCTCGCCAACCGATAGAATGGATAAACATCAACTTTTCGAGATCAAATACGGGACTTGTAGGATAAAGTTGCCATCGGGTTAAAAGATAGCCCTTAAATCATATCGTGTGTTGTAGTTACACTCCCAACAAACTTGGCTAGTTAGTAGATGAGGAGTTAAGGGAGGAGGAGGCACAATATACTCGGGCTGGTCTCTTGGACCATCAAACATTCCTGGCTCAGGCGGCGACCTTCCGAAGCAGCACGGTACAAGGAGACAATGATCAGGCGAACGGCATGGTGGCGGTACCTATCTAGACTAATATTAAAAGACCCAGAGGGTCAAATCCCACAAATTGAAACCGTACGATGCAAAAATCCAACGACCAAAAGTTATCCCGTCTTTATCGGCTCATCGGTCTGAGCGGACAATCCCGCGATTGCTTTTTTTTTCTTTCAGCACAAACCGTTCTAGAGTTGGAAACCTCCAAGTTGGAAACCTTGGCGGCCTCCTTGGCCACCTCCTCCAGCGTGGTCATGGCCGCCTCGTGGCGGATCTCGCGGAGAGCCGTTGATGGGGCCTCCAAGGCCACCGCCTCCTTGGCAGCGATGTGGTGTATGCCGTGCACCGCCCATTGGGCGGCCACCATGGAGGCCACCTCACCACCCGCTCCAGCGCCAACTCGGCGACATGACCTTCCTTCTCGAAGGCCAGTACCTCCGCATCGCTCATGCGCCGGGCCAGCAATGTGGCCTCGAGGTGGACCTCGTCGGTCTCCACGTATGGGAAGCGGGGCGTGCGTGGAAAACGATGGCGGGAAACGCCGACCGCGTGGGAAGCCGTCGGCGCTGATAGCCGACGATGCGTCTCCATTAATGTCCCATCGGGAGGGTATCAAGCGGTTACAACGTGAGGGAAACAGATAGATGGATCGGGCCGCCGGGCGCGGTCGGCTGGACATGCCAGACCCCGATCCCAAAGTGACTGCAGCCTGACCCAAACGAACAGAAACGGATCGTTAAGTCGACCGGATGAGTCGGCCCGGTGGAGATGCCCTAAGAGCCTAAGTGTTACTTCTAACTTGTTCTAACTTGTGAACGTCTGCCAACTTTTCACGAAGAAATTAGGGGATATGCATCCTCTGTGTTGACCTCTCCTGTTAGATCTTGTGCTGGCATTTTCTTTTGCGCTAACTATCAGCATGTTCATTTTTTAGTGGGGTGGGTGGGGGAGGGGGTGGGGGGAACACATCTGATGAGTTCGTGTGCTCATGTTTTGTTCTCCTGTATTGGTAGTTCTTCTCAATGCAAATCTCGCCAACCGATAGAATGGATAAACATCAACTTTTCGAGATCAAATACGAGACTTGTAGGATAAAGTTGCCATCGGGTTAAAAGATAGCCCTTAAATCATATCGTGTGTTGTAGTTACACTCCCAACGAACTTGGCTAGTCAGTAGATGAAGAGTTAAGGGAGGAGGAGGCACAATATACTCGGGCTGGTCTCTTGGACCATCAAACATTCCTGGTCCAGGCGGCGACCTTCCGAAGCAGCACGGTACAAGGAGACAATGATCGAGTTGGATCAGGCGAACGGCATGGTGGCGGTACCTAGCCTAAAAAACTGACGACTTCAAGCTAAAAAAGCCGGACGTAGAAAACATTGCCCGAGCCCAGCCTGGCCCGTACCTGGCCTAAATCACTGATTTGCTAAGCCCAAGCCTAGCCTGATCTATCGTCAAGCTGAGAACACAAGCCTAAGCCCGGTACGATGGTACAGTATGGCCTGGCCCAACCCAAGATTTCCATGTCGGGGCCGGGCTGCCCCATGGCCAGGTTGACTCACGGGGCTGGTACCTTGGTGGCCTACCGAGACCTATTGGTACGATGCAGTTGGCACGGCATCAATGGTACTCCCTCTGTTCACAATTACTCCTTCCGTTTAGAAATATAAGGTGTTTTCGATTTTTGAAGTAGATGTATCTAGACATGTTTTAGTGTATATGTTCAAATGAATCTAGACACTAAAAGGTGTCTAGATACATCTCATTCACAAACCTAAAACAACTTATATTTCCAAACGGAGGGAGTAGATCGCATTCTGGGTTTAGTTAAAGTCAAAAAAAATTAAAGTTTGACCAAATATTTAGCAAAAAATAGAAGTATCTACAATATAAAACTTATAGTATTGGAATCTTCGTAAGTTATATCTTTACTAGCTGAATGCCCGTGCTTTGCTACGGAGTAACGAGGCATTAAGAAGACAAAAGTGTATATATAAATGAATTGATCAAACTATGTTTTACTCTACGAACATGTGCATAAATGCAAGATTTGACTACTTTGGGACAAAGATTGGCCTCTATCTTGCATTTCTGTTAGTCTTCGTCCTTCTTCTCTCTATCCAACTATCACCGGCTCTATGTCACCCTATTCAAATGACATCAGATCAATCTCATGGTAGATTTTGATCATCCAATGATTTAAAAGTAGACTCTTATAACCCTTTTGTGAACAATGAACATGAAATCACATTATTGTACTTTTCATACTTTGTACAGACATAATCCCAACTAAGAGAAACTATATATAGCAAATACTGTAAAACAACTGTCCTCTAAACAAATGACCAATTTATATGTACTTTCCTGAAAAGGATAAATTCAAAAGCAAACAATATGCATATATTCCCATCTGCCAACATCCTGTGGATCTTGACTCTTGAGCCTCATGTTTCAGGCCTTCAAGACTTACAAATTAAGAAGTTGGTGGTAGGTTAGTGCTTTAAATGAAATATCTTTACACTTTAGGGGAGAAACAAATATCCACATGTCCATGGAGGAGGATACACTGGGTAGCTTTATTTGTTTGCGCGCTTGTGCCTTCTTTGCATCGTTCATCAAGCTTTACAATTAAACAACTGACTTTCCACATTTTATGATTACGAGTTTTTAAAACATGTTGGGCGAAGAGAAATATATTATCAGGGTCATAAAAAGGAATATTTTCATTTAATGTGTGTAGTTCTGTGCATCCCCATAGAGCAAACTTACAAATACATGATCGTGAAGAAGATAGTTACAGTCGTGATAATAATGAGACAACAAGGAAATGCATAGCTACTGTTCAATTACAATGTGCATGAAACTAAGGAAAATCGTTGTGTAAACCAGACATTATAAGTTTATAGCTCCAATCCTTTTAGCATGTTTATTCAAAAAAATATTTTTTGTTTCACAGGAAATTCAAGAAAGGTTTGTTGATGGATTGGCTCTACCTGGACGTTCATGATGCAAATAAAATACCCAAGCAAGATTTTTGAGCTTCAGTTTGATATTAATCAAGAACTGCAACAACATGTTCATGCATTATTCTCGGTCACTGATCTTATCATTGAAAGGCATAAATGATAGGGCTAGGACTTGTGGACGGAAGAATTAATGTTGAACGACTTGCGGATAATAACTTGCTTAGGATTCCATCGATGCCAAACAACAGTGTTGTCTGAGATGAATATACATTGCAGGTGGGAGAAATAACGTGCTGCATGCATGGAAATGTGTTGTGCACGCAAAGAAGAAAATCATTTAAAGGTAGGCAAATTCTAAAATAAATTTGGTTAAGTTGATCAGGACTACTAAAGTTTAATTAAATTTACTGTAGGCTAAGTTCGAGCTAGCAACACAACCCGATTTTTATGACCACTTAAAACTCTCTACATGTGTGCTTTTCAAGTAGTGAATGGCGCTGCCATGCTTTAATGAAGGTAATAGATCCAGTAGCATGCAATTTACATATGAGATACTAACCTCTGCCTTGACAAACCTTGAGTGCGCTTCTTGTTCTGCAATGACCGGTGCAGTTATACCTCAGGATGAGATCTTCATTCTCTAGTCTCATAGACTCCTTAGGTTCATCCTTTTTCAATTTCTCTCTAAACTCTTCGTCTCCCCCTCTTGTTCCAATGATTCCTTCGACTTCTTATTAGCTTCAACTACATGAAAATTGGAATTGGCTATATGGGCGAACCGATCCATATGTGTGATATCGGCAATCTTAAGACCCCCTTTCAGGCGAAATCCATTATCATGTGCATCTCATCCATTACAGGCTGCAACCGTTCTCAAATCTGTAATGTCAAGGATTTGAATGTTCTTATTTCCCTTATTTCAAAGCGGGAAATGAAATATGGGTGTCTCCTTCCGCTCCTCCTCCATTATTTTCATACAATACAAGAGAATATGGCAACCACGTTGTTCTATTTCTTTCCTATACCACAAGTTAATATTCATGAGAGATCCAAGTTATGCAACAATATTAATTGTGTAGTCGTAAGTCAGGAGGTGATAACATTTAGAAGGAAATCCTCCGAATGTATTTATTATATGTATTACTTACATGAATAATAGTATGTTGTTCAGGTGTTAGCAGGGTAAAAACTTCCAAACTACGATATAGCCACTTTAACATTATTGGATTTTCCTAGGATAGACCCACAAAGTCTTGCCTATTGGAAGGAAAATGCATGGTGAATAGAGAAGTGAGAACAACGACCTCTACCAAAAATATTAACAGTGACCTCAAATCTTCTCTAGCTTGGTATATGCCCCTATTGAGCTCTTCAGAACCATGAAAAATCCGTTGGTTGTTTGAAAATATCATGGTAATATATATAACTGAAACTAACTATTTGAGTTATAACATGCATTTGGAAAATAAATAAATATTACACTCAAACATGATTTGGAAAATGAGTTATGATGATGCCCTTGAAGATAAGAAATACTCTACCGGAAGATGCATTTTGAAAAACACCGCCCCTGATTATCATGTCATCGGGTTGGTGTATAGATGACGTGGACTTCAAAAAGAATATGAACAAAAACCCAAGCTCCATCTTGGCGAGTTAGGAAAAGACATGCATGCATATTTTTTTCTCGGTGCCTCACTATCACAAGCCTCCTTTAGACAGTTTAATCGCTCCTTCTGCAAATCCATCATGATCCACACATGAAATCCATTAAGCAGTTCACATGGAACCTCTTAGAATATTGTAAAATAAAAACCATCATATTGCTATCCAAAACAACAATTCCGAACTTCACCGATACTTCATTCTGGCAGTATCGCAATCTAAAATTTTAGTGTAACATTGTATGACTACACATCATCTCCTTCGGTAGTATATAGCACTAGTATATAGCACCAGTGAAATCAGAATCTGTAGCTTTTTAGTTTATTTTACAAAGCTTATTAAAAAATCCATTCAGTGAGCTAATATTATTCAATAAGGCAACAAGCAGCTAACAGACTGATAGTCTCAATTACTCTCTCTCTTCTAAAGCTGCTCATAATAGCAAGAGGTAGAACATGATCTTCTCTGTTATTTATTTTCATATTAGCATTACAAGAAACTGCATTAGACCGGTTTTGAAATCATGTAGCCCTCAAACTTCATGGCCATTCCTTGTCGCTGAAACAGGCTTGAAATGGTGGTATCAGAAAACATGTGTGCATTCTTTCTTGTTACTACATATGGTCCAGAAATCTACACTTTTTGTTATCTGAGATGTCTATTTTATTAAACAAAGTCACGAAGGATCCTAACTAAGAAGCAAGCTGCATTGGAATGATGGAATTTTGTTTCGGCATGAATCAACACTACCACATAAATTAATTGTTCGGTATAGAAAATTCAGTAAAACAAGTCAGATCCTCACTTTGAGTTTGAGCAGAAGAGCACATAGGGAAGAGCTCGTTTGTCGCTGATCTCCACTGGGCGCCAACTGGACAGGACAAAACTCCGCCGCCTCGCCATCGAGAACCTCTTGGCGTGCGTGTGTGTGCAGCTGTCGTGCGCCATTGGTGACACGCCTCACCTCACCATCCCGGACCTCGCATGGAGGGGATCCCCTCCTCCTTCTCCTCCTCCTCCTCCTCCTCCTCCTCCTCCTCCGATGCATCACCCAGCTGGAGGGGAGGTGCCCCGTGGTGCTGCTGGTCGGCCTCAAAGGCGGCCTCCATCAGAGAGTGGCCATGGCGCGTGGTCTAGGGGTCCACCAGATCGTGAGTGGGCATCCACATGTTGTGGTTGCAGAATGGAGCGCGTGGAGTGTATGGTGGCAGTGTGCTTTGCCGGAGGGAGCGGAATATGTGGCGGCAGCATGCTTCGCCAGCAGGGGACGGCATCCAGGTCCGATTCCAAGGAGTCGTGCACATGCGAGCGTTTGTGTCTGCAATTTTGGATCCAATCGGTGGAGATCTGCTGGTGGGAGTGGTAGTTAGCAGAAACGACTGCTTTGATTACACGACAATTAAAATGCCATATATCTCCTAGTGACAGGCTATCTGTATGGAGGAGGCGATTTTGTCGGGATTGCATGGATGAGTGTGTATTTCAGTTGGAAGAGTTTTAGAAAGTTTGTTGGTGGTGGCAGTTTCAGTGTAATTTGTTAAAGTGTGACACCAGTCACTCGCATCTTTAAAAATAATAGTAAAGACAATATATGTATTTGGAATAATAAATGTTTATATATTTTCCTACATTTTTGATCAAAGTTAACAAAGTTTGACTTTAAAAATTGCTAGAACGCCGAAGTAATAAAAAACAGAGGGAGTAGTTGCTTCTTTTAGCATCTACTCAAGCTAGCCAATGGCGGCGTCAGCACGTAGATTAGTCAAAGTACCTGGCCCTACACTTTGTACAGTACTAGTCATGTCCCTAAACTAAAAGGAGAGTACGTAACTGGATGCTCTCAGCCGTTTAACAATGACATAGTCTTAGCTCGCCTCTTTCTTAGAGTGAAATAATTCATAGAAACTTGAAAAATATTTAAGCTTAGCTATCTAGGTAACGCAGAAAAACTCAAATCTGATCAACTCGAGAACTACACAGAGTTCTTTTTAATATAGTGCTTACGAATGCTCATAAACAAGTAAAGTTTGGGGATAAAAGGAGTAGAATATTTTGTTTAATTACTCTAGGGAGAATCATAATTTCCATTTTGGGTCGCCTACAAATAAAATATGTTTTTTTTATAAATTTGTAGACATGTCTATATGCATTTGTGGGAATATAATATGTGAATATTTTAAATAATTTTGTTCGCAAAAAATTAAAATATTTCTTACTTTCATAAATACCATACTCCATGGAGCCTACGCGCCAAATTATGGCCCTCATATGTAATGATGTTACTTGTCTAATAAGAACGAGTAGGACCGAGAAGAAAATAACAAGAACAACTAAATCATATATAGTAATGCCAAGAAGCAAGAAACAACAACCAAATCACTATTAGATCCATGTCATCATTTTTCTTCAAATGTTTACGGTTATATTGAAACATGGATGTGTCTCATCAATTTCCTTATAGACTTTTAGCGTAACTTATATTTTCAGAATTGATCTCCTAAAAAATGTTCCCGAAACACATGAGCAATGCATACATCCATTGATAGTAGAGGGCAATCTCCTATTTGTACATGTCTTTATAGACCTAGAAGAACATCACAAAAGTAACAAAAGACGTCTTTAACACCCTCCACCCGATTAGAACAATTGAGCTCGTGTTACTAAGGAAACATCATCCCGGATTTGCATAGCAATTTCAGCCACACTCAACTCTTTGCCTTCAAAAATTCTTCGTCCTCGTTCTTTCAATATGTACCAATAGTCTCACCTCTTTGAGCTTTTAGAACACATGCTTGTATATTGCCCCACCAAGCACGAACAATCAACGTTTGACATCAAAGTCTTACCTTGTGAGTATTAGTGGCCGCAAGAGATGCCCAGACCTCCTTGGCATAAGAGAATCCTACATCCATGTGAGCGATCTGACTCTAACTCTTGATCACATAAACAACATGTTGGGTTGCGGGTTAAACCTCTCCTTGTGAGCCTATCAGCTATCCTATTATGTTTTGTAATTATAACCAAAGGAAGAATATGATCTTGCCCTCAACTCTTACCTGCCCAAATTTTTCTAGGTGTTGTTGCTACAACCATCCATGAAACTGGAAATCATACGCTGACCTAGCGGTGTACCTTCCATTTCCTCTGGAAACCATGTTTTAAGCTTTTACCGGGGGAGGGGATGGAGAATCCCCACCTAAATATATTACATCAAAAGAGCGTTACAAGACCAGGCCCTCGCCCACCCTTGCGGGTCGAGATTTGGCAAGATACATAAGTTTGTTACAATAACAAAGAGAAAAAGGAAGGTAGTCACTCCAACGCAGGACGACTACCTGATGACCTTACTCCATAAAGCATGCAATGAGTAGATTCATTGATAGATCCATGCATAGATGATACCAATAATAACCAAAGGAAGAATTTGATCTTGCCCTCAACTCTTGCCTTCCCAAAAATTTCCAGGCATGATTGATGCAACCCTTCATGAAACTGGAAATCAGACGCTAACCTAGCAGTGTACCTTCCATTTCCTATGGAAGCCATGTTTTAAAGCTTTCAAAGAGGGTAGAGAATCCCCACCCGAACATATTGCATCAAAAGAGTGTTACAAGACCAAGCTCTTTCCCACCTTTGCAGGTCGACATTTTTCAACATAAATAAGTTTGTTACAATAGCAAAAACAAAAAATAAGGTAGTCGCACCAACGCGGGACGACTACCTGATGACCTTGCTCTATAAAGCAAAGGGGTTACAAGTTACAACAAAGATGGAAAGAACTAGGGGATGACAAGTGATGTACACAAGCACTAGCTAGGCAGCAAGCACATGACGATCATCCCTAGAAGGATAAGCATGGGAAGTTCGTTGAGGAGTGGTACCGACGTCGTCGAAGGGTGTCACAACACCTAGACGTTGTAGATTGCACCACCATCACCCGCTTTCGTAGCGACCATCCACCATGTATCAATCAGGAGCAAGGGCAGTTCAATGAGTGTGGTTGGCATTGTTGAAGGGCATACGCCACCGAGAGAACGCGATAGACATGAAGTTCGCTAGCAAAAGAGTGCGAGAACTACGAGGAGTCTCTACCAACGACTTTGAAGGGATTCGCAAGACCGAGACCAACAACACGAACCTTAACCGCAAGCTCCGCTAGAAGGACAACCCTAGGCACTTTGCAAGGTGAGAAGTCAACCTACGCCGTTGGAGGGTGCCGATCAACATACTCGCAATCATCACCATTGGACGAAGCCAAGTACCGAGCTGAAGTCAAAGGCACCTCAGGACCCCAAATGCCATGACCAGCCAAGCAAATCATGGTTCCAATGCGGTGCCTTCAGGAAGGAAAATTGACGTCCATAGTCGGATTGCATCAGGTTCGTTAGATAGTTAGGTCTTCTTAATTTTTGCCCAAAGTTGCAGGAATCAGTGCGACTCTTCTTTGTTTGAAATTTGGAAGAGGCCTTGGATCCATCGTCAATTTTGAGCACATTATCAACTAAAATGGGTTTCCCTATGTCTAGTCAAGACAGTATGAGAGCAATCTTTTTTAAAAGAAAAGCAGTGGGAAAACCCCCACATCGAGTTTGACTTTTGAAATAATAAAAACCCAATTTCACATCCATGGGGACTTGAACCTTAGTGGATGGGTCGTACATCCATCCTCCTAACCTTGGCAGGGACAGTTCCAACCGGCAGATCAATTCTTATTAATGAAAATGACAAGTATTTTGCCTTGTTTCAAAAAGAAGAAGAGGGAGTCCAAGATATTGACATGGTAAATTGCCAGCCGAGCCACCAAACTCATTAAGTACATATTAGGTATGAATATTGTTACATTTGGCAGGGAATTGATCTCATCGAACCTACCTGAATTTGGATCTTACCCAAGTTGTATCGCAGCAGACTTGCATATATGTTCTGTCCATTCTATGAAAACTCGTAGGATCGGGTCATGTAAATTGTACTTAAAAAATATGGAAAATTCTAAAAAATTTATACAAGACACTCCACAGGGTATATCGACAACTTCGAGAAATTTCAGCTCAAAATTCCATCTACATGTAGAGAGAGAAAAAAAAAGCATAAACTACAGTGCGAATTGTGTGAGCTTTAGGCGAATAGTATATCAGGCTATTCACATCTTAATTTTAACTTTCTTGGCTCTCTAACTATAGATCGAATTTTAAGGCAGCAAAGATGTTTGTTATCAATTTTTCGAATAGGGTTTATCTTTTTAGAAAAATGGTGTAGCAACTACGACAAGTTCTACCCGGCTCCTGTGTTGGAGGGGCGAGGGCGACGGTGTGCCTTCTGTTCGTGCTAGTATCGTCGCTAGGTGGTCTAATAACATGTTTGTAATTTTTATTACTTTTAGGCTCTTTTGTACGGCTGTTGATGATTATTAATATATCGGTAGAATTTCGAAAAAAAAAAAGTTGTGCCAAGTTGTGCCGTGATGTGGTTAAGAAATGATCCTAGTATTATATGATTTGCATTTTCTTGGAGTGGATCGAATGAATCAAGATGTGCACGCGCAAAGCCCATCGTCAAACTGTCAACCATAAGCAGTCCAGTCCACGCAACTACACGAGCCAAACCACGGAGGGGGGTTGGTGGCATGGCATATGACTGAGACTGACAGCGCCGCCTACTTACCACCACCATCCCGACTCCCTCCTATTTCTCCCGAGCTCCCCCCCTCCGGTCCACCCCCACCAACCCAACCAATCACGGCAGTGCGTCCCCCCCGCGCTCTCTTCCTTCCCTCCTTTCCACCAACCACGGCGGCATCGGCAATGGCCATGGCGGGCGCAGCGGCCACCATGGCGTCCTCCAACGTGGCGGCGCTGTCGCTCGACCGCGCCGCCGCCCCGGCTGCCTCCATCTTCTCGCGCCGCCTCCGGATGCCGGCCCGGTCAGTCGCCGGGAAGCTCCGTCTGCGGGGCCGCGGCGGGGCGGTCCTCGCGACGTCCGTCGCCGCGCCCGCGGCGCCGGCCGGCGCGGAGGAGATCGTGCTCCAGCCCATCCGGGAGATCTCCGGCGCCGTGCAGCTGCCCGGCTCCAAGTCGCTCTCCAACCGGATCCTCCTCCTCTCCGCCTTGTCCGAGGTGAGCAAGCAATCACACCAAGGCTACTCCTCCTCTTTGGTCGAATTGGGTGTAGAGATGGGATTCTTGGGGGTTTAGGAGCCGGACAGTACCGGTGCTCGCAGGATCATAGTAAGGTTATTTTTTTTTCCTTAAGATGATCCAGCCATAGGATTTATTAGTTAATAAGGTAGCCTGTTTAGTAGTAGCCAATTCCTAAGTCCATACTGAAAATGGTAGTCTGTTTTAGTAGACAATTCCTATGTTCGTTTATCGAATCATTAAAATTATTATGTAGTTTCAAAGAAAGAATTATCATGTAGCAGTAGCTTTTAGTTGGATCATGATGATACAGAAGGTTAAAAGGTACTAGCATAGCAAGGTGATCCTTCGGCTGCTAATTTTTCTCTATGAAAGGATTATGTTGTAATGGTGTCATGGACGCTTTGTATCCATGTACCTGCATTCAAGATGGTACAACTTGAACCTCCATTCAAACTTTGTTAAACGGCATGATCGCAAAATATTTTCACGAGCACTATAAATCTAGGATCCTTCAGGGAATATTATACTGCAGCATGCCTTGCTAAATTATTTAAAGTAAGATAAGGAATCGAACTTGTTTACTTCGCTGTTGTCTCTAGTTGATCCTTAGCTGACGATTGCTCATCAGGGAACAACGGTCGTGGATAACTTGTTGAACAGTGAGGATGTCCACTACATGCTCGAGGCCCTGGACGCTCTCGGACTCTCCGTGGAAGCAGATAAAGTTGCGAAAAGAGCTGTAGTTGTTGGCTGTGGCGGCAGGTTCCCGGTTGAAAAGGATGCCAAAGAGGAAGTGCAACTCTTCTTGGGGAACGCTGGAACTGCAATGCGGCCATTGACGGCGGCGGTAGTAGCAGCTGGTGGAAACGCGACGTATGCTTCCTACTTTATCCAATGCCTACTAGGCCCAGGTAAACTTGGAAAAATGCAAGGGCTAGCCATCAGTTTTAAAAAGCTCGATTTTGGAATCCTCAATGAATATCTCAGAAATAACTTGTTTTAGCATCATCTGACCAGCCCTCCATGAAAATACGGTGTAAACTCTAATCAACAAGAGCAAGTGTGTAACACAAAAACGAATGGTAAATGAATAGGAAGTGCTAGTACTTTAAATTAGGTTTAGTGATTTAGCATGAAATACATGATTATCTCAAGCCTTACACACTACTAAACAAGACCCTCCAAACGGCAAAATCACTTGCTATGTTAACCCGGCATCAGTTTTAAAAAGCTCGGTTTTGAATGCTTCAGTGATGTAGCATCTCAGTAGCATCTCCTTGTAACATCATATGCTCAGCCTACAAAGCATTACCCACCTAGAACACGATCTAGACGGCAACCAAACTATACAGGAAAACTCTCCAGCAAACAAACAGCAACACAACGAGGGCATGCCGAGCATCAGTTTTAAAAAGCTCGATTTTAGAGACATCAGAGAGGCCTCCCTCAGTGATCTAAATGTTTCGCATCATTTGCTCGGCATTATCATCATCATTACAGCCAACTAGCAGTCCTAGCTTGTAATTCTAACAAGGCAGCAATTCGAACCACATAAGCGGCGGGCGCATCACCGCGAGAAAGGGAAGTACAATGATGCAATGCAGTAAATGGAGATCCAGGAAGTAGATAGGGATCACCTTCTCCACAGGGGGACTTCCTGGTGGTGATGTTGAGCACCTTGGTGGGCATCCTGACGGGGCCCTTGACCCTCAGGCTCTTGTCCTTGGCCCCCTTCACCAGATCGGAGCAAACTGTCGCGGCGGCACAGAAAACAAACATCAGATCAGAGTCACTCGGAGATCTACCGAAATCATGGTGGAGGAGGGCGGAGGGGACGGGGGGTACCCTTCTCGAGGTTCTTGACGCTCTTGGAGGAGAGGGTGATGCGGATCCGGTGCTGCACCTCCTGCGTGCCCTGGAACCCCTCCTTGCCGGCCTTCATCGGCGGAGCGTACGCGACCTCGGCCGCCATGGCTGCTGGTGGCAGTGCAGAGAGGAGGCCGCTGGCTAGGGTTTGGCGCTGGTGCTCGAGGAGGGAGGGAGGGAGGCGGCGGCGCTGGGGAGCTAGGTTGTGCGGGATCAGCCGGGCGTTGGGATTATGTAGAAGAGGGAAGGGTCGCGCAGCCGTTGGATCCCTTGGCTCGAGTGACACAGCCGTTTGATGGGAACTCCCTCCTGGGAAGTCCGGGTGCACTGGTGCTGTCTGGATGACAGTGGGCCCATCTTGTCAGACGACAGAAGTACGTGACTACGCTCACATCTCAGGGAAGAGAAAAGCCATGCCTCTTTAAAAAAAAATCACAAATATGCTAAAATTTATTTATCTCAGCACCAAAGTGTGTTGTGTGCCCTGTCAGATATGCGGTGCAGAGTTACATTGATCTGTCCTACACCTGACGCTGCAGGATATTAACATCCAGTGTCCAACAGGGCAATGAAACATCAGAGTGGTATATAGTGAATGGAATTGACATGCATCATACACAAGAATTCAGTTATCGACCACAACTTGTAGGTTGGTACAACCACAAGGGAAGCAGATATAGTCTCCTCCCGCAAATACGCGCACTACAGCTCCTTCAAACAACAAGCAGTACATTTCCTTTTCACAGGCTCCCCGCAATGAAACCGAGCAGAGTCTGCTAATCTGAACTCCTAGATAAGAAGCACACAGAAACCTCAGTACTGGTGCCGTAGGGCCCAGCTATCTCTGGAATGGTATCGGCGCTCGTCCAGGCCACGTTTCGATCTTCTCAAAGTACTTGACAGGAACGACGCCGTCGAAACCCTCCGTCAGTATCACCCGGTTGTCTGAAATGTAGAGCTTCATTCCATCTGAGAGCGAAATTTTGGTTGTCAAATAATTAGCCTCCTGTGAGAAAATGAATGAAAAAAACTCATCGGAATTTTGCGACTATAACAGCAAGCATTGGTACCTTGCAGTGCCTTGCTCACATCCAAATATATCAAGATGTTAGCACTCCGCCGCATACCTGAAGAAGACAAGACGTTTGTTCAGCAGTGGAAGAAATATTAGACGAAACAAACAACGACCAGTCCGGGTTCATGCACAGCTAAACAATGGAACAGATAGCAAGTATTGGGTGCATTGTACAAAACGTAAATAATCTTCAGCACAGCTTTCCAGCTACGAGAACAGCCTTTAGTTCTCATACTTGCTTCCAGGATAATAATAAATTCAATGATAGAATGTTTGCAATGGCAAAAATCGTACCGCTAATAACTTCACCATCTGAGGGTAAACCGCTTGAGAAATGCACATGTAACCTCGCCATACGTTTCAGCCCAGATTGCAAGATTGAATCAAGATTTTTCCTGTAAGTTCCATGGACACAAACTGTGGATACAAGGAATTAGCACAAACACCCTACCATTCAGGAGAGGAAGCAAATAGGAGAATTAGGATCATAATATACCTGAGACTTCATCAGCTGACAAAATTGGTTTCAACAAGCTCTCTGAAGTAACAGTCTGCAAGAGGTTTACAGCAATATTATAAAACAAATTTGATCAATTCCACTAAGCTGGTTTCATGCAAGTACAATTCACTTGATGAGAGAATGAACTAGTACATGGCATGCCACAAGCCAACAACCCAACCCACATGATAGAGAAAAGGAACACTGCTCTCAGAGATATACCAACTAAGAGAACGGATTGGATTCTGTCTCAATTAAAGTAATAGACGAGGCTCAACAGCACGACCTCAACTGTAACATCGCATGTAACGGGAAAAAAACATGTAGCTTGCATTCTCTTAGTTAATAAGACCTGACAAGATTTGTTCAAAACATGTACACCTGTTAAAAAGCTATAATTATCATCCTGTATAATGTGTTATGCTGCTGAAGCTTTTAATTTTGTGGAAGTTAGGCATCACAGAGGAATTGAATGTCCACATTCTTAAGATGGAAGGTAAAGTGAAGTGCTACAGAAGAATATATATGGATATAACTGTATATAAGTCTTGCCCGGAACACTTGAATTGCAACTTCTTTTTCCCTAGTTCAGACCAACAAGAAATCCAACAATTTTATTTATATATAAATTGCCAGCATATGGAAAGCACCGCTGAGTAATATACTAAGCATACACATCTTGAGTTGCAGCACGCAATGCCTGATATAGGTGAGGTAGAAATCCTAGAAACTGGTTCAGCGCAATCTTGGTCCTTTAGTATATATGTCTGCGCCCCTCAGCAGTTACAGAAGAACCATTAGATACAGCATGGGCAGGTTATCGTGGATAAGATAAATGGCGTTGCAATGGTAAAAACTAACGGAATATATAGTGTTTCCGGTTAGCAGAAGAACGTACTGTCACGGTGTGCCCCTGGTTTGCCCGAATGAGCAGCTCGCCATCTTCCTCCAACAGGCTAAACCTCTGCTTGTTATCCCGCCTGACCGCCTACACACACGCGCAAAGGCAACATTCTATATTAAATCATGTTTCAAGCCATCTCACGAAATCAGAATAATTAAGGCGAATTCCATAATGACTAGCAACATTCAGAGATGGACTCCCCAGTGCAAGCTCATGATGCGGGCTAACAATATTACAGAACATGGAGTAGCACACAGGGGGTTTAAAGTGTTTTTAGCAAGATGTTTCAGCTGTTCAGCAAGAGTAGGAAGTCGTGAGGATCGCTGTGGCTTACCTCCCTGATTTCGTCCACCGTGTGGGACTTGAGGGGAACCTTGGCGAAGGTCTGCAGGGTGAGCCTGAGCAGGTCGCGTACCCGCACGTAGCCGTCGCTCCTCATGTCCAGCCTCAGCTCCGACGCCATGTGCCGCAGGACCCTCGTCCTGGGAAGAGAAGCGTTCGCGAAACCGGAAGCAGCGGTGAGTATAGCGGTTTGGGCATGTAGCAGAGGGTAGTCGGAGTTCGCGTGTGGATGGGTATTACAGGAGGCGCCCGAGGGCGTCGATGCGGTCTCCGCCGTCGCCACCGCCACGGCCGCCGGATCGCCTGCCGCCGCCGCCGCCGCGCGGCTGGTGCGGGGAGGCGAAGGCGGCGGCGCTGGAGCGGTAGCCGGAGGAGGAGGAGGAGGAGGGGTTCATGGTGAGCGTGGGGCGCGGGGAGAGGTGGAGGAGGAGGAGAGCGCGGAGCGGGGAGGCGGCCGTCAGCGCTCTCATAGGCAGCTGGTGCGACCGAGAGCGGCGAGGCGGTCGGACGCCGTGCGGACTCTGGGCGTGGACACGACGCACGGCAAGGGCCGTTTGGGCCCAGAGGCCAGAACCCAGAACCCAGATCCGGCTGGGCTATGCGTTACCGTGATGCCCCTGGGTTTTAACGAAATTACAGAATCTTCTGCCACCGAGTTGTACATTCGCACTTTCCACCCTTCACTTTTCTATCCTCTGATCCTCTCCCCCAACCCGTTTTCACTCGCGACGGAGAGAACCGACGGAGCGGCCTAGGGTTTGCGCCGCCCGCTCCCTCCGGCCGCCTCGCTCTCCGCGCCGACTTGACCTCCGCCGACACGCCGGCTGCCTCGCTCCTCATCCGGCGAGCCCTGTAGCCCCCAAAGACCCGCCCCGCTGTTCCCGCTCTGCCGCACCGCGGGGCCGGACGGGTCGCCGCCGAGCTCCCCGTCCTGGTCACTGTGCGGCTCGCCGACAGATTAGGTCGCAGAGAGATAGCCACATCCAAGTCCCCCGACGCCCCTCTGCTCAGCGAGGTCTAAGGGTAAACTCCTTTTTGCCGTGCTTGCATCTCCCGATTAGTGTGGATGCATGAATGGGCACAGCACCTGAAGGCAAATGTTCTGCTCATGTTTTCAGTATATTTTCTTTACATAGGGCAGTGAGTACCAGTGAGCAAAGATGATGCATAGTATTTGTGATTGTTCCATGAGCAAAACTATTCGCATGTTTCAACTTGATTTCCTCGGTAACTTGTGCAAATAAACTGTCTAAAACACGGCGATTCCATCTAATATAAGCATCATGCAAATGAGTCCAGAGGTATTTCAGATTTTGCACTGTTCACCAGGAAAATAAGCTGTCATCCGTTATCTTTTTCCAAACAGGCAGCCTTAAATTTTATTATTGGCTCATTCTCTCTGTCATCCGGGGCTTATCTTCATCTTAGCCTGTATTTTAGAGTTCATATTCTTTTGAACCAGGAATTCTGGGAGCTTCTTGTTTGAATCCTCGTGTATATATTCTCGATTAAGTGAAATCGAATTACGGCTGCAGGGCTAAATATTTGTACGAGTAAGGACCTTTATGGAATACATTTTCTGTTACCTGAATGTTTTTTCTTCTTAAATGCAGGGTCATCACAGAACGACTTACGAGGCATGGCAGAGGGTGGTTTTGTAGTAGCCATTTGCCAACACGGTGGGGAGTTCACTTCTGGTCCCAACGGGAATTTGATCTACAAAGGAGGAGAAGCGCACGCTGTTGACGTCTCTCGGGAGATGTCTCTGGACAGCTTCAAGGATGAGGTGTCCAAGGTGTTCCATGTTGATGTCGCTGATATGTCGTTCAAATACTTCCTCCCGAACAATAACAGAACTCTCATCACAGTCTCGTGTGATAGAGATTTGCAACGGATGGTTGATTTTACTGCTAGTGCTGCACAAGTAGACCTTTTTGTGATTAGCAGAGTGGAGAACAGGTACGTCCTGTTCTATCTTCCCGTGTAATCTTTTTATAGTTCATTTAGAAGAGCCAATGTCAAGCATCTCCTGATGTGTACTGGGTAACTAGGATCGTACCGTACACTGGAGCTTCCACTGTTAAAGCTGGATCTAATGCACCGGCTGACAAAAGGAAAAGGCCAGCTTCCAAAAACAAGTAGGTTGTACTGTGCCTGTTGTCTTTCTCCGATGTCGTTACTTTTTCACATTACGCTCAGTGTTCTCCCTCTCTCCAGGACATCCAAGAGTAACAAGAAGACCCCTAATGCTACCAGTGCTGCAGTTCAAACTAATACCCATGATATCAATCAAACAAGCCCGGTGGTCACATTAAACGATTACAACGAGTACAGAACCAATCTTCACAGAGTTACCACATCCTTGCATTTCTGTTGTGCCCTTGGTTACTAACTATATGAGGTTTACCTTGGCTGCAATCTATTGTGCCCTTCAAAACATAAAACTGAAAATTCGGATTGCCTATATTTGTTTGCTAAAGTAGTATTCTCTGCAGTCAATTAAATACATGCCTAATTCAAGAGATGCAGTTTGTTTCAGCCTGTGGTTAGCATATCAAATCGTCTGCCTACCTCGTTTGCTGGAGTTTTTAGTCCTCCCAGTAGCGCCAGACACTTTCATTTATTCGTGTTTGGTGAAATCTCTAGAATTTAAATCCTGCCATTATTTTGTTTGCAGCATCATTTTTGTTCTGGAAGCAGATCATACCACTGTAGAATTAGTTAAACCATGACATTTAACATGATTACTTTCTATGCATGTTCATTACTTTGGTTCCACCCTACTTATAGGCATATCCACAACTTTGTTAGTGCCCCTTTCTGTTACTTATGGGAACTGCTAATGCATACCGACTAGGCTACTTCTATCCCATGTTGTAGATGTTTCTCTTACCTAATTTTCCATATGACACTCTCCGTAGTTCAGAGTTATTTGAATGGTTTCTGTCCTGATCGCGTCGGTTGCATTATCTTTCTCAATCTTCGTATTTTGTAGTTACTGCTACTTTAGTTTTCCCTTCTTCATTTAACCTGATTTGCAGATTTGCTTGTATGAAATCTACTTAGTGTGATCAGTTAATACTTGGTTGCTTAGTAAGCTGTTAGTTCATCATAGATATGTTTCTCAGTCTCTCTTGCAGTCACATGATTATGTGTATGGTACTTCTTGTTTGCACTATCATGTACAATTACTTGGCTGTAGATTGTAGGGGGTCGATCATTCTACTTGTGATATGATACTGTCCAAAACAATTAATTTCTATTGTTCTTGATGAAACTAGGGAATTTCAAGTAGAATTTGGGCGTGATGTTGACTTTGTCGCCACAGATGGAGCTGTTTCCTCTGATCCGGATGTCTTGAATCAGGACAAGCTTGCTCTCATTGATACGGAAAGGTAGTTGTCTACTCATGTTCTGTCTTGTTACTCTGCATAGTTTTTAAGAATTGTAAGTTTCACAGATGCTTGCATGGCTTTTGCAGGGAACCAACTGGGATTATTGATGATGCAATCAATGCATATGATGGCTCTGAGATCATAATAGATCCTCCACCGGAGCTTACATATAATCCTAATGTGTTCTGGGATGACATTATTAAAGGTGTCGGTCAAGAATTTGACAACGTGAAGGATTTCCGAGCTCAATTGTGCAAGTATGCCATCGGGAAAGGATTTGTGTACCGATTCATCAAGAATGAAACCACCCGTGTCACTGTTAAGTGTGTTGGGGATGGCTGCACCTGGCGATTGCATGCATCTGAGTCATCTCGTAGCAAGAAATTTGTTGTCAAGAAAATGACAGATGAGCACACGTGTGGTGGAGTTGGTGGAGAGGGTCAGCGACGAGCAACAAGGCAGTGGCTGACTACCATCATCAAGGAGAAACTGCGTGAGAACTCAGCGCACAAGCCGAAGGACCTTGTTAAGGAAATATATGAAGAATATGGAGTTCTGCTGACCTATTCACAGGTTTGGCGAGGTAGAGAAGTGGCACAGAAGGAGATGTTTCATGTTATGAGGGAGACATTCGGCCATTTGCCCTGGTATCGGGATAGGCTTTTCCAGACCAACCCAGGGAGTTCACTTGAGTTGTCTCAAACAGTGGATACACGCCGTGTTTTTGTTGCATTCCATGCTTCTTTGCACGGTTTTGCAAATGGGTGTAGGCCCCTCCTTTTTCTTGACAAGGTTCCGCTCAAAGCAACAAATGAGTACAAGTTGCTGGTTGCCGCTGCGGTTGATGCGGACGATGGTATCTTTCCAGTGGCATTTAATGCGGTTGAAGATGACAATTATGATAGCTGGGTTTGGTTCTTGACACAGCTGAGGATAGCTCTCCAATATCATAACTACCCATTCAATGCCATGACATTCTTGTCCAATGGACAAAAGGGTCTGGATGCTGCTGTCCCGCATGTGTTTGAAGATAGCAATCATGCCTTTTGTTTGCATCATATCATGGAGGAATTCAGAGGAGAACTGCGAAAGGGGCCATGGTCACAACAGATAAGAGATGCGATGGTTGAAGATTTTACTCGTGCAGCACAAGCATGCAGCATTGATGAGTTTAATGCATCAATTGAGAGCATAAGGAATATATCCACTGAAGCTGCTGACTGGATCATAGCGAGTAAGCCAGAGCATTGGTCAGATGCCGTCTTCAGAGGCTGTCGGTATGACCATTTCTCCTCAAACATTGTTGATGTATTTAATAACTGGATACCGACAAAGAAGGAGGGTTCAATGGTGTTGATGATAGACTCTCTGAGAATAAAAATAACAGAGACGATAGAAGCGAGGCGTGAAGCCTGCAAGTCATGGGAAGGGCCTTTAACACCTTCCATGGAATACAAAGCGCAGGATGAGATCTCAAAGGCTGGAAAGCTGACCGTGTTGTGCTCTTCTGAGACTCTGTTTGAAGTGCGGGGCAACGGTATTTGTGTTGTTAATCTTGCAAATTGGGAATGCAGCTGCCGGAGGTGGCAACTTTCTGGCCTCCCTTGTATGCATGCTGTTGCTGTGTTTAACAGGATTGGACGATCTTTCTACGACTACTGCTCAAAGTTCTTTAGAATAGAAAGCTACCATTTGACATACTCAGAAACAATCTTACCAATTCCTGACATGGATACCTTCGATTTTAGTGCTGGGGCAACGATCCCACCTCCCAAGCCACGGACTTCAGATAAACCGAGAAGGAAGAGGTTTAACCCCAACAAGACAACCACTCTTATACGACTCTGTAGCAGGTGCAAGCAAGCAGGTCACAATAAGGCAACATGTGAAGCTATTCTGTAGACGAAACAAATTCTCATCTGCAGAATTGTATAGCAGGTATATCTTTACTTTTGCCACACATTTCTCCAACATATTTTCTTGACATATCCATTTAGAGTATCATGTTCGAAAGGGTCATTCTTGCTGGAAAAGTGACATTTAAATAGTGAATGGAAATCCTCAGTAATCAGAATAGATTACTGTACAGAGAGCTCCACATGTGGCTGAAAAATGTATGTCGAGTACCAATGCCTTCCATTAAAAAGATTGATAGGAGAAAGGCTACTTTTGGTGGCTGAACTACTGTACAGAGAGCTCCACATGTGGCTGAAAAATGTATGTCGAGTACCAATGCCTTCCATTCTAGATGACTTCTCCTTCTCCCCCTCCCTTTCTCTCTGTTCACTCCCATATCAACCCCAAATTCGCGGAGAGAACATTGTGTTACTCTCGTGCTCCTAATTACTGTCAAGCTAGCACCTACTTCAACAGCTGTGGCTAGCAGTGGGCAGAGGGGCGATTTGGGCACCAACTTACCAGCTCTGTCGTGGAGATGACAACTACCGTGAAGGGTGCATGCATCGATGGGAGGTGTGGCAGTGAAGTGTTGGAACGATAAGAGAATGTGTTATTTCTGCCCCCAGTGCCTGCTATGTGAGCCTGCTACCTTGTATGTGACGTGATTGCAAAATTTATAATTGGCCAGCCACGCCACACAAAATTCCCCTCAAAGCTAGTCTGCTTGGTCGACCCGGTTTGAACAGCTTTGATAGTTGAGGATGCACGCGTTAAATGGTATTTGGGGTTCAGGATATGAGTTAAATCGAGGGGATAGTCGAGGGACCAAAGGGTCAGAAGCTATGTCCTAGGGAGTATTAGGGGGACTAAAACATTGCATAACATTTATCAATTGTTTGATGTTTTTCTCTGATAAAATCGATGTGGTTTTCTCGAACTTTGAGTGCTTGTTGAACCACTAGATTGTAGCGTTCATGTGCATTTTTTTCTCACGGTAGAATCCAGACCGCTGAAAGGAATTCAGACCAATGTTGTTTATCCGACCTGCTTGGCTAACCGAACATATTTTTACAATTGTAGGTTTACTCAGAAGACCTGAGGCGGTGAAGGAGAGTTCATGAGTTATGATGGTGCCTGCTGCGTGTAGATGGAAGGGGGGGAGGTAATGAAACGTCAATCGATATCGTTTTGTTTATATAAAGGGTGTAACATGAAGATCTGTAGCGATGGCTTAGAGATGGTGATAATTGGTTGGACAGTGTCAGCTGTACGCAGAGTAGTAGATGGTGGTTACCAGTTTATTTATAGGTTTAGGGTTGTGGTGATATGTTATTAATAAGCTAGAATGCAAGTGTAGCTCATGGTTATCATTATCGTTGCAAGTATGTGAGAGTGGTCTTTCTCATTTAGATCTGTGTACAGGGCTCTGCTTACTTGTACGCAGTAGCCAGTAGGGACGGATATTTTGTCCAACTGCCACGGCAATGTAGTCGCAGATGTTTATGTGTGTTATCAGTTGTCGCTCTGGCCTATGGATCATATTGATCTTTTGGAGCAATGACCATCTCGCCTATTGTCACAATTCTGTTTGCTGAAGGAGAATGTTTCATTCTTTTCGAAATGGAGGCAAAAGCTTGCTCGTGGCATAATCACACTCAAAAGGGATTTTTTCAGTTCAGTACAAAAGATAGCAACTGAGATTATATTGTATACGCAGTAAAAGGAGTTTGGCCCAATGCGTCGTCCTCAGAGGAGGACAGGACGAGGACTTGTGTTCTGGGACCATGAGCTCACCACCTTCGCATCATTTGCGCCTGTATGGCTGGGGAAGAATAGGACTAAATGGCGGAGGCGGCTGTGCCATGGCCGCGTGGCAATGAGTACGAACCCTGGCCACCATGCGGTTGCCATGAGAGTTGTTAACTGCTCGAGCCAAATAAAAAGAAGCCAAAACATTAAAACAACCAGATTTTGAAGGACCAAGGCTATATAAGGCAACCTGTGAAGCCTGCACACAGAAGTATACTGAACTTGCGTGCTCCCTCTATCCCATATTATGTTACGCATAATTTCACGTGCAAGTCAAACTTTGCAAAGTTTGACCATGAATATACAAAATAATATGAATATGTGTGATATAAAATGTATATATTATAAAAATATATTTTAAGACAATTCTAATAATAATAATTTGGCATCGTATAAGTTTATAGTTGTATTAAACTATTTGGTTAACCATTATATATGTAGTTTGACTATGATAAAATCTTATATGCAATCTAATTTGGGACTGAGGGAGTACTGTTCTTTTTCCCTTGACATTAATGGTATGGTTGACTTGCAATGTGCTGACCGCCGTGGTAAGGGGATCACGCACGGTGCTGGCGGTGCCATGTATTCATTTGGTGCAACGATCTGGCGGACCTGACGCGGCGAATACTTCGACCTGCGAGCTCGATCGTATATAGAATCCGATGGATGCATTTTGACCTTCTATAGTCATGGACTCATGGTGGCCTATAAAAAAGTTCTCACAGCAAGACAACTAGTAGATCACCACGGGTAGAAACCAAACCACCGATCGATCTGCAGCATCAGATACTAGCAAGCAAGCCACGACGACTTTCCTCGCCACGGATCGACGACCGATGGCCAACGCCGCGACGATGACCCGTGCGGCGGCGGCGGCGGCGCTGCTGGTGCTGGTGTTGGTCGCGGCACCGACGACGGCGGTGGCGGTGTCGTCGTCCTGCCCCAACGTGGGGCCGACACTAGGCAGCTGCCATTCTTTCTTCAACGGCAACACACGAGCCCGCGGCGGGTGCTGCGACGTGGACTGCCTCTGCGAGCTGTGGAGCATCGGAGAGCCATATACGGTCGCACTGGAGAGCTTCATCCGCGTCGTCTGCGACAACGATCACAGCCTCGCTTGTTAGCTAGCGCTCACAACTAACTGCTTTGCTTGCTTGCTTGCTTGTTCTGCATGTTGCTGTTGTTGTTATTGTTGTTTTAAATTACTTCCGTACGATCCAATAATGAAGTAGTATTGCCCAGCGATTCAATATAGTAGATTGTTGTGTTTGTTTGAGAGCTTGGTTTTATTGGGTATATACTGTATTCCCTCCGTTTTAAAATAGATGTCTTAAATTTGTTAAAATTTAAATAAATCTAGACACTATTTAGTATATAGATTCATCTAAAATTTAAAAAAACTAAGACATCTATTTTTGAACGGAGGGAGTACTATATACCATGTACTATTAAACAATGATGCAAGGTTCTCGTGCCGAGCCTCGGCCGGCGGCCGGTGCTCTGCTCCGGCTCGTCGTCATGGGGGTGGGGTGTCATCTCCACCATTCCTGCTTCGTGGAGGTGCTGGTGGCATGTTTGAAGACTAGCCTGCTGGGTGTGGCGGTGTCGCGTCAGAGGGCGTCGGATCAGCCAGGCTCGGCCCGATCTAGCCTGTTGGCTGCAGTCAGGAACAAGTTTGGTGGTTACTGCGTGGTTGCGGCGCTGCCCACGGGGAGTTTGGGTTTAGGGTTTGTAGGTCGGCGATGCGGTGGTTCTTCCCCGCCTTTGTCCGATTGCTTGAGCGTGTTTGTTCACGAGGCCACTACAGTGAGGCTCTTCTCGGTGCTCACTCTTCGGTGAAGTCGGAGTCACTGGCTCAAGGAGGAGGAGGGATGACGATGACACTTGTGGGCAACCTTGACGACGACGATCTCTTTGGTGGTGCGTGTGCAGCTTGTGTTGGGGTGTGCCCTCGAGGCTGTCGTGTGTTCCAGAAGGTCGGCGATAGTGCTTGTATCAGTTTTAGGCCAGTTTCCCGCTAATTAACCAACCTGTCAATTCTCTTCTTTTTAGAAATAATAAAATGAGACGGTTTTGTCAAAAAGGGGTAATAACATTGAGAGGAAACAAAACGCGCCTAGCAAATAGCACGGAGCAGATGACAGAGCCATACAGCAAGAACATATCCCGTGCTGCCGTGCACACAGAGTTCACATGTTACCCATAGACACAAGCTGCATGTTCTGTAAAATCCTGAAACTATTTCAGTACATGGACACTGAAGTTAACTGAGTACATGGATACAGCATGCATCTAGTATGTCACAACATTTCAATAACAAACTCAATCACAGCCCCTGAAACAAAAATAACAAATTCCGACCAAGCAGTATATAAACAACTGCTATTTATACCACAATTTGTCTTTTTTGTTTGTTTCAGAAGCTGTGGATTGAATTTGTTATTGAATTTTTGTAGCACTATAGAAGAATGTTGTACTCAATTATTACCAAGATTTTTGAAAACTTTAATTGTAAGTTTTTAGGGCCCGCTGCACCGGTTGGAACAACCACAAGCGCACTACCTAGCCACCGATACAACCGCGCAAGCTGACAGACCAGCTCAACACTATGTAAACTACCACCGGTATAGTTTTCGGTAACTAATTCACGAAAATTGTAACATCATACAATGAGCAGGAATTGCAAAACAAAAAAGGCTGAAGCTTCATTGGAGGTGGATAAACTATGTATACAGATAATAATCAAGGCAAGAACCACCTTCACAAGGATTATTATTTATCACAATAGAATTGGCTACATGGTGGCACTACCTTTTTTATTCAAGCAAATAAGCAGCAGCACTATTTGATTGGGAAACACAATCTAATATTAAATAGCTGTTTATGGCAATGCCGTTCGCAAAGGGTACAAGCAAGCTGATTTCTAGGAAGAAGCAAGAACACACGAATTTCAGTTCGGAGAGCAAATAATGTTCTCATTCCATAGCGGTTACGATAAAACCCTGACCATGGCAGGCCTTACTTGGTCTTCACCTTTTCGCTTTGATGAATTGCTGCGCAGATCTTCTTCCAGCTCCTTGCAGCTATCAGCGTTGGTATCACAACCCACGAACTGTTTGCGCCGATGAAATATGCCCAGAAGTAGAAAGGACTGACCCAGAAGTTGAAGCCATCCAAGTAGGCGGTGATGAAGTAGACCAAGCATCCGTAGAGCTGACCCAGGCATACAGTGAACTGGAGGATATGGCTGTAGGACTTCCCAGATGCAATAGCATAGCTACAAGCAGCAAACTTGCGGTGAGATGAAATAAAAAAGGCTACATCATCAAAATAACAACAGCTGGCAACTATAATTTCATAGTAACTATGTGGGCTATGGACTTCAACTAGACAAGAGAAAAATGAGCTTTCTTGCAAATAATTTCCCACTGAAATGTCAAGGTGAGTTAGATACATCAGAGCTCTCAAACAAGTTCACTAGAAATAGATCTACTGCCATTTATAGTTGTGGGTGGCCATGATTCGCAGTTGAATCAGTTTGATTTCCGACAAGCAAACTACACAAAAAGGAACAAGATTGTTTATTTATGCATTCAATTACCAAACATGCACTGTAGATTTACTGAACTATAACTACTGTCTGGGAAGAACGGTAATCTGCAAAACCGTACATTATTGAAAAATTTATAGCAACACCAAGTTGACAGAGCTTAAAGGTTATACACATACTTTTGAAGGATCGATTCGAAGTAAACACACCAAAATTCTGTCTAATCATGTTATTTCTACGACTCTATTATCCCGTCTAGATTTAGTCAAACACTCAAATCATCATGATGCATGTATATTTTCAGGGCCACCACAACTATCCACCACAATTTTCATGATGCATGAAAACACACTTAAATCTATTCATGAAGCAGCTTGCAGGCGTTGCATTATCCTTCCAGCCTCTCATCATGCATATACAATACTAGGAACCGTTAATGTTGTATACACACTACTTAAAGTTGCAGACCAGGGGATAATTCAGTAGCCTGTCACATCAAATTCTGAACTTGCATGAATCATCAACATCAGATTCTGCTTATCAATGTCCCAATTATCACAAGACGAGAGGAGACATACACTGCAAGCAGGGAAGCAGGGCCTTCCAGCACAGCCGTGATTCCTTCGACGGTGACGGTGGCGGTGTCCCTGGCGACGTACCTGGAGTCGCCTTTGCTGTACTCCTTCCCTGTAGCAACAGTAAAGAGACCTCAAAACTCCACCTAGTAGATTGATAAACTAGGATAAGGGGACGGGTGAGAAGGGAAATGGGAGGCGGATGCTACTTACAGAGTTCATCGAAGAAATTGGGGCTGTTCTTGGAGAAGAAATCCGGGGTGAAGACGAAGGGCCCCTCGATGAGGAGGTGGGTCAGGCCGGTGAACGCCCACCAGCACATGAGCAGGCGGTCGAGCTTGGACAGTCGGCGGATGCATCCTGCGAGACGACGACGGGACCTCGGGTCGGGAGAGGGTGGTGGAAGAAAAGTAGGGATTTGAAAAAAGAGGGGGTTTGGACTGTACCGGAGACGAGCCAGACGGCGAGGAGGACGAAGACGGAGGTGCCGAGGTAGACGGCGAGGATGTCGAGCTGCGAGAGGTGTAGGGGCACGTAGCCCGGGAGGTGGAGCTCCGCCGGCGCGTAGGGGTGGGCGCCCATTGCCGCCTCGGGTGAGTCTCGATCTGGAGGTCGGAGATGGTGAGAGATGGAGACAGACAGTAGTCCACTGCAGGCAATGGAGAGCTCCGCCGGCGCGTAGGGAAGTAGGTAGGTAGGAGATATTTTCACTACTAGTCAAATAGACCTGTTCGACCACCGTCCGATCCGATCCGATCCGATCTGATATAAATACTCCTGTCTACGAAATAAGTGTCCCTCCGATCCGAAATAAGTACACCCTCCGGATCCATCACGGGAGCTGCAGAAACCCATGTTAGTCCATACTTCCTTGTTATAAAATTTGATAAATTATATATATAAATATAGTAACATGTATTACATTAAATTGATATGTTATGAAACTAAATTTAAAACATATCTACTAGTACTAATGTAATGTTATAAATATTGCTATGTTTTTTTATAATAAAGTTAATTAAACTTTATTAACTTTGATTTAGAATAAAACTGGAAGTACACTTATTTACGAACAGAGGAAGTGCTACCAAAACACTTATGACACGATAGGCAACTTCGCCTTTGCTAATGATTTTTTTTTCCTTTTCTTTTGGCAAGCAAACTTCCTACGTTTACTTAAAACATATGGGACAAGAGGGACTCGAAGTCCATATTAGTACAAAGCATAGAGAAAATTATGATTTACAAAGCATGTCGCACTTTCAAGTTTTTAGAAAAGTGAAATAAACGTGAGCATAGATTATATTGCATATAGTGTATCTACAAATTTTCATCCAGATATGACATGGTCTGAACAAATGTTGTTTAACTAACCCAAGATACTATTCACTTAGTTTTTCTTCTTCTTTTTTACACATGCCACATATGATCATATTTTGGGACAAAAATTTGTAGATGAACAAGATACAAAATAATCAATGTTCATGATTTTCTTTCACATCCTTTGAAAACTCGAAAGTATAATAAATAGGGTTAATTGGATATATGCCACTGCAATTCCTGGCTATTTGAGAAACACCATCCCAATTCTCATATTTTGAAAAACGCCACTGCAATTGTCAATACATTCCATATATGCCATTGTGCCCACTTAAACACATATACTGATCAATATACACGTGTATTTTCTGTTATGCATACATGTACATGATGGGGCCCACCCGAATACGATCTGTTAAAAAGGATCAACTTAGATGTGGACTGAAATTGCTGCATCAAAACGCGAAGAATGCTGGCTAGAGCACATGCACTCTAAAATTTCTCCTATTCTAAAATCACCAGAGCTGTGATTATGTGCACGATAGAGGATTGGGATGATAAGTAGGCATAAGTATTTGACACCCAATCAGAGTGTGCAATTAGCTGCACTACTCTCCAATTTGTCGAACGAATCGAGTGGAGCTAATACCGATGTATACGAATATGACAGCCAAAGTAATGACCGATGTCCCACGTGGTGAAATATGCACATGCTCTTAAATTTTGTCATTTCTAAACTGATTCAGGTGGAGCCACCGTATACACCTACGTACAATAGAAATACAAGTGTATATTGGTCCCTAAGTGTGTTTGAGTAGGTAAAATGGCGTCTATGAAATATACAGAAAATTGCAGTGGCATTTTTCAAAAGATCAAAGTTGAAGTGGCGTTTTTCAAATAACCAGAAATTACAGTGGCATCTACCCAATTAACCCCAATAAATACGCGCGGATACAACTAGTAGTGGAATATTGGCATTCACAGGATATGTAGTTTTGAGCTACACACAATACAGTGAAGTAGGTAGAGATATTTTCAGTAGCCGGGACCCATTCGGACACCAATCCGATCTGATCGTAAAATCAAAAGAACAACAGAGAAAATAAGACCTCTACCTATGAGAGATAATCATAATAATTCCATCTTTATTAAGAAATAAGTAAAGAACTTAATTGTGGAAATCTAAGAGCTATGAACACGTCCAGTGAACCGTCGAGTAAGATAAGAAAAATCTAACAGATCGCGTATAATTTCTCAAAAAAAATCACATATAGTAGGCCTCTTAAAAATACGTACAAAAGGCGCTGTAAAACGTGTTTACGGTGTTGTGAGGGCTCGCACCGACCAGATTCGTTTTGGCGGTTCTCATTTGCGGGATATGTTTGGCGTGTGCGGTAACTTAAATTGATCGATGTTCAACTATTTTAACTATTTTGACAACAGATAGGCAATAGATAACAATTAGATGTAACTAGACTTCTATTTGCCATGGTGTGGATGAGACGGCAAGTCACATTCTTTTCAAATGCTGCTACTCTTAGAGAATTTGGAATATGACAAAGAAATGGAACGGTTCGCCACACCTAGATCTCTCAGCTTAGGGGGCACTTTGATGATGTGCTAGATTGGTGGAGCAATGTGGTGATCAACAATGGCTCAAGGAGGATGGCCACGACGTTTCGTGTCATGCTCATTGCTTGCGATATTTGGAAAGAGCGAAATGCAAGGATTTTCAACAATAACTGCACAATGCCAACCGTTGTCTGTCTTTTGATAGGATTAAGTTTGAAGCCAAGTCTTGGGTTTTTGAGGGTGCTAAACATTTGGGTAACTTGATGCTGGGAGGGTGATCTTTTTTGTGCGGGTGTGTTGTAATGAAACTAAAGAACCTCCTTTCTTCTCTGTTAATGAATCAAGGCAAGCCTTTTTCATTCCTTAAAAAACATTGCTTTGGGTCTTTGAGGCATATGGGGTAGTGCATATCTCGGTTTCCCAGAGAGCTGACCATTTGGAGGTTGTGGTTCATGTTTGATCACATTACAAGGCGGACCTTGCTCTCGCCTTGAATGGATGCGATATCTATGAGTGTTTCTGCCTCCTCGCCATCAAGGATGTTTCATAGGTCTCCTCACTGAGCACCACGACATCGTGCCATCTCTATGCAGTCTGCACCCGCGGCGCTCATGCATGAGGTGTTATCTCATGACATTGTCTCTAAAATTGTTGCAGCACCACAACAGAGCTTCTCTGATGCAATGAAGGAGGTGCAGTCGAAGTTGGAGGATATCTAGTCTTCCCCGCGGGCAGCAATCGCCAAGGTGTTCAATGCATATGCCGCTGCAACCTTACAAGCGACACATAACTCCACATATGGCCTAGTTGTTGTGCAATCTATTCTACATGACTTTGAGATCATCTTTGCAACACCTATCACGACGACACCAACTCCATCGGTGACTGTTGCAACAATTGTGGACACAGAGAGGCTGCTCAATTGCAAAAGGCGTCATCACTCACAGGTACACCACATGTGTCTCACGTCATATTACGGTAATCTTCTTTGCAACTCTTGTATTATCATGGCACACTGACATCAAATTGTACCTTGGGACCTTGGCATACTGCCTCATAAATTTCCTATACCTTGGGACCTGGGCACACTGACATCAAACTGGAAGGTGATCTATGTGCATTCACTTGGTAATCTGAAACTCCTCGTATTTACTTGCTCAATTCTGGAAAACATGTTGCATGGAGTCGTGGTGAATTCAGTCCTCATGTTTGTGTTTGCAATTACTTACTTAGATTATTAGTGGTGTTTGAAGTGGCATAGTGGAAGAGCAATTTACCTCTCGTATTTGGTTGTCTGCTTGGTGAACTTTTTTTTTCCGAAATGAGGAACATAGCCCCAGTCTCTGCATCAAGCGATGCACACAACTTCTGTTTAAGGAACTTTCTGTTCATAACGCTTATGTAAATCATGCAGCGACATGTGGTGAAATTTTGAGCACTCCACAAAATATGTTGGCAGAACAAGGTGACGACTCACTTCATATTACAGCAATCTTGTTTGCGACTCTTGTATTATGCTGGCTTTCCAAAGTGCGGCCACCATGGCCACCACTAGGCACAGGGATGTCGTTTGTGGTACATCATGCTGCGAAATTGACTGACCTGAAACCATTGCCATATCCATGGCGAAGTGAGCGCAACAGAAGCTTGATGAACAAACTGCAAAATATTTTGGGATAGGGTATTTCTATTGTATGTTGAGTTTGCTCTATTGTACGTTAAATGAATACTACTCCGACTAAATGCTTAATGTTTGCTCGTTGCCTTCAATTGCCTATCACTAGGCCTTGGGATCCGTGCACTTGGGTAACTAGAAGATTATAAATTCAACCACATGTGCGATCTCCGTGGCGCAAATTTTACAATTGTCGGCTACTGTGCCTTTCGCAATGGGTTATCAACAGAGCAACTAGCTGCTTCACATCTGAAATTTTGCTCTCTTAAAATTGGAGGCTAAATGTTGGGTTCTCGGCGGTGCTAAACATTTGGGTCACCTTATTCCGAGAGATTAGGCTTTAGTTCTTTTGGTTTGTAGCCTTTGGGCATAAAGACTTTGTGACCTTGCTTCTTCTAATTCAATGAATTAAAGCAAATCTTTTGCCTTTCTTTCAAAAAAAGAAATTGCTCGGGTGTTCGGGTCATCCAACTGTTCTGAAAGCATCTCCAGACTCATCTTTGCAGAGGTATCCTCATGTCATCCAGATGTGCCGACTTGGGATTCATTGTTCTCTACAGCTGCGCACACCTCCTGACTTCATGGGCATTAGTTGTCAAGATCAGTTGCACTGGAATGTTGCGCTTGAGGACAAGCACAATCTCGACGTACGGGAGGAAAGTGTCATGTACTCGGTCCATGACCCACGAGTCTGTAAACTCGGTGTACTGCGAGTGGGTCCCAGAAGGCAGAGTGGGTCTCAAAGAGGTGAAAAGGCTAACCCATGTAGAAGAAAATGTAACAGGTTTAAACTCTGTTCTTGATCCTTGCCCTGTTCCTCATCCCCGTTCCTTCTTCTACCTCTCATCATCCCCTAAATTCTTCCCCAAAATCGTCGTAAACCACCGTATCCGCCGAATCGGTCGTGCTCCCATCCACGGGACACGACACGTTCACGCTATCGAGCCAAAAACTGTGACCAGACTGGTGGCACAGCTGCTCACCTTCTTCGACACTGATCCATTTTGTTGCTGGTTCCCCTGCATCCACTCAGCAGGCGAGTAACTCATTATCTTTAATTTCCTATTATGGATATGTTTCACTCATATAGTTTATCTCTGTCCAAAACGTTGATGCTAGTTTGCGCTTTTGTAAGCAAGATTTGTGGCAAGCGCACTGCACATGTAACCAATTTGGGCTGGCCTAGCTCCGCGATTTTGTTACCCAAAATTGTGGCAAGTTCACTGCATGTCCGACAATGTATGTATTGGTCTGAACTGATCCTGCGTTCTTCCATCATTTATTGTTATCTCAAAAACTAGCTCGCGCAGATGAATAGGTTAATGGCTAGCTATACGAATTATGATGGTTAATTTGTCGCAGGATTTTTGCTTGGAGCATAGAGACGGATTCCCTTGCTAGTAATACAAATAGCTGATTGGTACATACATATTTCTGGGTTCTTCTCTTCGCAAAATTATTCATTACTGAATTCAATATATCTAATCATTTTATAAAAACTCATATCACACTTCCCACATGCCATTGTTAAAGGAAGAATAGGCAACCGTGCGAAAAATCGTCATATTTACATGCAGTTAGCTGCAACGCAGCGTTTCAACTCAACGTTGGGCGTCTCGGTCTTATCTCCACCATCCGTCCTGCCTTTGAGATTCGTATCTTTAGATGTGTAGATTCTTTTGTCATTCCTATGATTTGCTACTAAAAAGGCTCCACTAAATGCTCCATGATTCTTCCTTCTTATAATGCTTTAAATTGATGTTGTTATTATTTGAACTAATTTGCCTCCTAAAATTTTCCTGAGAATTATTAATGCTAAATGAATATGAGATGGTTTTCTTCGGAATGTGAGAAAAAATGGAATGCAACTTCTTTCCATTTGTTCTGGAAGAAAAAATGAATGGTGAAAATATTCCATTTTTGTGGTTCAATTTCTTCCATTTTTATTTTCTTGTTCATGGTGGAAGAAAAGAAAATGCAAAGAAATATTGATGCTATCCATGTTCAGCATTTGCCGTGCGTTTTCCAGCTAGTCTTTGCAAAGTGGAGTAGAACGAGAGTTAAGAAAGTGTAAGGTGTGTAATTAAAAATGGAAATGACCTCTCAGTGCAAGCATGATTTAGTTGAGGGGATTTATTGCAACTTTCCACGTGGGTTAGTGGGAAAGCAGCACGAATCTGAAAGGGTTTTGGATGTGCACGATAAGCCCGGGACGTCAACACATGGGCGGAATTGATTTTTCCAGCTAGCTGGGAACACAAAGTTAATCAGACATTCAGACTCGTATTAATCATCTTCTCCACAAATAAGGGTGATGCTGCACAAATTTCCATCTGTGTTCTAGAACAGAGATAGGAACAACTAGATTTTCCAACTTCCCCTGAACGGCCTCAGAAAAATGAACTATCTGAAAAGGGAACACCGTAGAACCATGCCGATGAATTGTGACCGAAATAGTGTACTTGGTGGAATCTCATGTGTTCTTCATTATCAAACCCAACGCCATTTCAGTTACCATCTGACAGCGTGTTGCTGAGAGATTCTCGAAACCTCCAATGCCTATAAGTACTTGAGGAGCAAAGCAAATGATGAGAAAATATGCCAAGTTGTTTAGGTGGGGAGTAGCTCAAGCTTCTAGTTCTGTGGCAGAGTATGCTATGTACCCATTGCTATACAGTCGTAGGCGAGTCATGACTCTCGTCCGAAATAGTTGTGTTTCCATATATATTTATCAAGCTAACTAGAGCAACCGGTTCATCCGAGAGAGGGTATAGTAGACGAGGTGTGCTTCGGTCCCCAACCCCTAAACTTAAGCTATATGGGCCGTCTTATTTTTTTGACCGGTCAAAACCCATATCGAGATCACGTCTATCTCTGTATATGTGTACTCGGTCGAACTGGGTATAATCCACGTTCCGACCGGCTGATCCCACCTCCTATTATTGCGATCTATGTCTTTGTATGTCATATTTTAATTTTTTTTGTTGTTGTTATATAACTTCTGATTTTCACCTTCCGTAGGCACATGAACATACGTATATGGTGAGTATACGTCTAAGAGGACCATACGAAGTTTGGATGGGTTCGTACGGTCCTCTAAACAATCGGAATCGAGTTTTTGTTTGTCAAAATTTGAAAGAGGGAGGAGGAGGGGGTGGGGGACCGAAGCAAAAGTGATAGTAGATTTCTATAATCGCGTAGGTTGCAAGTATTCGATCTACACCTGATATTGCTTGATATATATGTGGGATATGTTTCACTCAGATGGTTCATATAGTGAGAAGTACTGGTAGTATGTTATTAATTGATATTACTTTGCAACTGATGGACATATCACATATACAATCTTACCATAGTTATTATGTGATCATGGCGCCATGCATAGTAGTGTTCAAATCCTTGGTTTATGTACTACTCAGATGGTAGTGTTCAAATCAAAATCATTTATTTATTTTCAATTGAAACCGATCCCTCTTGCTGGAAAGATGACCCCCTTACAATATTGGAACATCATCATCATCATCATCATCATCATCATTTTTAATTACACTGAGGGAGTAGTAGTTAGGTCGCTTCCATGATCCCTTGATGCAAATCTCGACCGATACGGCCGGCTGGCCGACTCGTGGGAAGCACGTCACTACTAGTTTACTACTGCTACATCTGAGGAGTACTATTAATATTATTTGCGACGTGCTAATCACCAAGTACATATTTACTGATGTACTGTATTAATCGATCCCCGATCCCTTAGCCAGCTAGCGTCGCCGCCGTGGTGTATAAAATGGAAGCTGGAGATCACACACAGATCGACGTGCTCAAGCTTGCTACGACGTCCTCCCAAGACTTGCATTACTGTTGCTAGCTAGCTACCTACGCCAAGCCACATGGCGTCCACCGGTAAGCCGTCGACGATGGCTCATACAGCCCTGATCATTGTGCTGTTTGTGCTGGCGGTGGCGGTGGCAGGGGCGGCGGAGGTGGAGGTGGAGGTCGAGGCGGAGGTGGAGAAGAAGAACGAGTTGGAGGTGGAGGTGGAGGTGGAGAATGAGAATCCGGATGAGCAGAAAGGAGCAAAGGAACCAGAGACGACCACCTGCGACTGCGAGCTTACGGCGTACATCGCAGTCTGCGAGCAGGCGGCGAGCCAGGACAGCCACGACGCGAAGCTGGACGGCGTGTGCTGCAAGTCGGAGTAGAAAGATCGAATGCATATATATGTATGCATGTGTACGCAAAGAATATATGTATGTACTGTTGTCGGTTGGCCGCTAGCTGAATTGCAAGACTCAGTGCAGTTTGTATTGATTCAGAGTATTGGCACATATACTCTCGGGGTTACAGCAGTTTGTATTGATTCAGAGTATTGGAACAACGGAGGACCACAGAGGCGATTGATGATGCTGCACAAAATTTCATCCCCGTTTCTAGAACATAGTTAGAAACAACTACGTTTTGCAACTCCCCTTTTTTTAGACAACAGGAACCCCGTCCCCGGTTCCATTGATAAAATCAACGAAACCTGGAGTGAAACTCAGGTTCAGTACAAAGTAACACCTTACAGAAAAGAGGTTTAAAGCAAACTAGCAACTAAAACAGATAATAAAGCAGGGGGAAAGCCACACAGGGACATCTCAGCTAACAGAGAGTGCCAGCCTAATAAAGAGTTACAGAGGGGGAGAGGGAAACACAGCAGCTGCCAGTGTGGAGGTTGGTGTAGCCCAGGTCCCTAACCGTGCAACTCTTTTGCTCGCCGGCGACGACGGTTCAGAAAGATCCTCTCCTTCAGCTTCAGCACTCCTGCTCAGCCACTCATCAGAGCGAACGGCGGTGCCAGAATCTTGGAGAGGTGAGTGCAGAACTCCTCCACCTTTTCCAACATCTCCTCCTTGAAAATCAGCCTCCAGTGTCTTAGTGAGGTCAATATGTTTTGCAACTCCCCTGAACGGCCACAGCAGATGAACTATCTGAAGATGGCACATCTTAGAACCACGCAGACGAATAGTGATCCGGAAAGTGTATTTAATGGAATCTCGTGTGTTCTTCCTTATCAAACCCAACACCATGTCTGTTACTCTCTGACTGCAAGTTGCTGAGAGCTTCCCGACACCTCCAACGCCTACAAGTACTTGAGGAGCACATGAGCGGGAAGGCATTCCACGTTTTATAGGTGGGAAGAGGAGAGCAAGAGCTTCTAGTTCCGTGGCATTCATGGTAAGAGGAAGTACTATGATATTTAAGGGGCTCAGAGTTGTACCATCTCCATTAATTACTAGACAGTCAGGTTGGTGTAGTACGTAGGTTCATAAACTGATTTCATAATGAAATAAATTAGCCATATGCGCATCAACAATGCATGGGTCACCCGGGAGGTGTACTATGACTTTCATCCGTAATGGTGTGTCTGCTTTCCGTAGTATGTTTTACAACACAACTGGTCCACCCGAGAGGCTATAGTAGATTACTCTGCTCGATCGTAAGCTGCCATTATATTCTTCCTATGACTGCATCAACTAGGTTCCCTTGCGCCCTTTTTCGAAATAGATTAATACGTATGTGTTTTTATCCTAGAATATTCTTCTCTAAAAACCATTAGCGTCCTATTTAAAAAGCATACATCAATTTCTGTTTTTATTTTCAAACGGGGAGCTTAGCCCTGGCCTTTGCATTAATCGATGCGCACAGCCAACCTTTTAATGCATAGTTCTTAAGAAATAATTTACTACAATCACAGACATGCTAGGGTTGAGACATGTATCAACCAACGAAAAATAAAAAGCAACATGAGGGCGTCCACAACGTTGCCATGACTAAATCTGACAACAAACACAATTTGGCAACAACTCTACGGACGTAGCTGGTTCCAAATTATCTGCAGCGTGGGTCCTAGAGCTGATAAAAATAACATCCATATTCCTTCCCCACAGTTCTCTCTCTCTTCCCATCTTCTCATTCTTTGCACGGTAGAAAAATGGGCTTATAGCTCCTATGCGACGTCTTTACAAGGAATTGGAAGGAAAGCGACATCGTTGCAAACAATAGCTGGCATGCGACGGTTGTGAGGCGGCAAATAGATCCCGTGCGACACTTCTACTTAACCCCACGAGACCGTCAACGAATTCGAATCAGCTGAGCACAGTAGGACCCACAGCCTCTCCACGTCACGGCGGAACTCACCTGATGTCCACCTCATATCGTGGGACCCACCATGTGGTCGAAGAGAGCCGTTGGCCCCGATCCGTCCCCGCACCCGAGCACTCCCGCCACCATTCCAGCATCTCATCCCCTTCCGTTTTCTTCTCCGGCGAGCAAGTGCGGCAACGCCGGCGAGGGATGTCGAGCTCTGCTTCCTCCCACCGCTCATGGTCTCGGTATGGTGCGGTGCCGATGAGGAGGTGCCCCGATTGCCCCCGTACCGCGCCCCTGAAGCGGCTTGTCACATCCACCGACAAGAACGTCAACATTGGCCGGGAATTTGTGAAGTGTGAGAGCAAGCCCGAGCCGGAAAAGGTGAGATCTGAGTGTTCTGAGCACCAATTTCTCGCTTTTTCTTTCGAAATTTCATGTATTTCATCGAATTTGGGATTTAGGGTTCATCTCTGCGATTTCAGGAACTGCCAAAATGTGGGCATTTTGAGTGGCTTGATGAGTACATCGAGCGAATTGGGGTGGAGGTAGCATCCCGGAAGCTCGAAAACCCGTCCGTGGTGGAGCAATTGGGATGTGGCAACCCCATTTCCGCTGGTACTACGGTGGATGCGGAAGTGAAGGCCGAGCTAAAGAAGATGAACAAGCAGCTAAGGCAAATCATCGAATTGAAGAAGCAGGACAATCTGATGGCCGTTTTTTTATTTTTGTGTAATTTCTCTCGGATTAGTTTATCTCCTCATCGTTAGTCATTAGACAGCGCAGTCAGTGTTCGAGTGATGCTTTGTAATGGATGTAATGGTCTATGTCTTTGGCTTGAATAAAATGCAACACAAATTCGGGCTAGTTTTGAGCTGCTCTATTTTCGAAATCAGTGTTCCTTTAGTTTCGTCAGTTTCGTCAGTGTTCCTTTTATTAGTGTGCAGGGGGCGCCCGTGTGCAGGGGAGGGGTAGGGGTTGAAAAGTAAAAAAAAATTGACGAGGATTGAAAAAGGCCAGGCCCAAATATAACTTAGCCATGCCAAAATGGACGTATCCAGGCCCAATAGTAACTATATATTGATTGGGCAAAAAAAATGGTACTCACGTTACAATCTAAATAGGGACGTGTGGATCTGCAGATACTCGTGCTCAGGTTGCAATCTTTTTTTTTTGCAAAAGTAAATATATAAATGAAGTCCAAGGACATCCATTTAACTAACATAACTTGGGCGCTCCTTTAACTTATGTAAATATGTAAATGTCTTATTTGAAAATGAACCATGTGTTGTATGAACTTGCTTTTGTGTATTTTGTTTTATACACTTGTAAATATATAAATATTGCACGAGTATTATATGAACTTGTTTTTGTGTCTTTTGTTTTATACACTTGTTGTTTTGGGTGTTTTGACAAATGACAATACAATAAAACACAGATTACAATAAAACAAGGGGATAGATAATATTGGGATAACATTACTTATATTAGATAGGGGGATCGATAACATTACAATAAAAAGAAAAAAGTACTATAATATAGAAGGGAATAGGCGCCCCGCCTAAACCCTGGGCTAGCCCCTAAACCCTAACCCTAGCTACCCTACTCCATCGGCGGTGGAGGCGGTGCCGGTGCAGCCGCCTTCGCGGCATTCCATGCCGCCAGCCTCTCCTGCTGGTCCCGCTTCCGCTGCTCCTCCCGGAAGGCCCGGCCATTGGCCTCCGTTCCTCCTCCTCCTGTCGTCTGCGTATTTTCTTCAAGGCGCGCTGGGCCTCCTTCTCCTCCCACCTGGCGATAGCAGCCTCCTGCTTTGCCTCGTCCTTCGCCGCCTTAGCCCAGTAGGCTTCGGAGGGGAGGTCGCCGCCGCCGGGGAGGTTGGGGACTCCCGGGTTGGTGACGATGGGGCCCTGATCCCCCCAGGGGCAGGGCGGGGACTTCTTCTTCTTTCCACGCTTGGGGCGCGTGGGCGCCCCCTTCTCCCACCACTGCTTGTGGTCCGGGTGGTTGTCCTCGTCGCTTACTTCGGTGTCGGAAGGAAGGCGGAAGGGGGAGGTCGCCATGGTCGGAGTGTTTGGGGGCTGGGAGGAGGCAAAGGGACGGGCTCGAGGTTGAAGATGAGGGGCAAGATGAGATGAGGAGGCAAAGGCGTTTTGCCTATTTATTGAGGGCGGGGCGTGAAGGGCGGCATGGGAATCCAGCGTCGCGTTGGCGCAGACGCCGAGACGAGACGCGTGCGCTGCGTTGCGTGTGGGAAGCGGGCGTGATCAATGCGAAAGAGAGAAAAAAATAGCTAGGATGCGACGTACTGTAACCCCTGCACCGCCGCCCCCGCCCCTGCATGCATGCATGCATTAATGCGAAAGAGAGAAAAAAACATCCAAGGTAGTTGTTCATTGGCAGTGAAAAATAAAAGGGAAAATATAATTTGGCCTTGATTTACTTCGGTAATAAATGCAGGAATCTAGTACCAAGGTACTCGTTCGTTTTTACACACGCAAGAAAAATCGGTGGGAGTAATATTGACTTTTTGTATGGTGCATGAACCAGATGGAAGTAAGTTTGACTGAAGAAAGTTGTTCGACGTACACTTATTTAATGGGGCAGCGCTGTTGCACGCAAAATAGCTAGACTGCGACGCTAGGGGCAGCTGTTGCATGCATGGTGCAGCCCGCCCCGCCCAGCGCCCTCGCATGCCACGCTCGGTCCAGCGTCGCGTTGGCGCAGACGCCGAGACGAGACGCGTGCGCTGCGTTGCGTGTGGGAAGCGGGCGTGATCAATGCGAAAGAGAGAAAAAAATAGCTAGGATGCGACGTACTGTAACTCCTGCACCGCCGCCCCCGCCCCTGCATGCTGCATGCATGGTGCAGCCCGCCCCGCCCAGCGCCCTCGCATGCCACGCTCGGTCCAACAGTCAATGGAGTGTGCCAACGCTGTACGTTATATTTATTACATATTTTAGATTTTGATATTTTTTCTTAGGCTGGTCATAGTGACATGCATACTCCCTCTGTCCACAAATAAGTGTACGTTTGGCTTCAAAATTTGTCCACAAAAAATGTACTTCTACCTTTCCAATGCACTTGGGCATCCACTATGTAGTCCATAAGGCTATCCACAAGCCAAAAAGTAGTCCATATGGCTATCCATATACATAGTGGAGGTTTATTTTAAAAGAATTTCCTTAAGGGTGACCTAAAAGCTTATGGGTTGCCCACAAGCAATAAACAATTATTTTACTCTCTCCTCTCTCTTGCGTGTGTGTACTTTTAACATACATGTGGGTCCCAGCTTATGGTGAACTTGACCTTATAGCCATTTCCATAAGCTGTGTGGGTCCCATCTTATAGCAAAGGTTCCACCTTATACATAGGTGATGTGGTATCATGCATATGTTACTAGTCTAAGTTACTACTACATAGTGCAAAATAACATAGATGTGGTATCATGGAAAGTCTCATTTATTACAATGAACCTGAGGGGAGTAAGTTTGACTGAAGAAAGTTGTTACACGTACACTTATTTAATGCGACGGAGGGAGTAAATACGTTACAGTGCTGTTGCACGTAAAATAGTTAGACTGCGACGCTAGGGGCAGCTGCATGCATGGTGCAGCCTGCCCCGCCCAGCGCCCTCGCATGCCACGCTCGGTCCAACCGTCTGCCACGCTCGCATGCCACACTGTTGCACGTAAAAACGATGAAGCCAATCAGATTCCAGAATCATCCATCCCACGGATCGCCAAGAGCTAGCCACAAAATCCTTCTAAGAGACGCCAACCAATCAGGTTGCAGAACAAGCCCTTCCACGGATCGCCCAGAGCCATCCGCGGAATCCTTCTAGAAGACGCGATCGGACGGCCACAGTGTCGCGCTAGGGTTAGATCTACGGTCCTCATTCGGCCTTAGGGTTAGCGGGGTTTAGGATGCAGTCAACGGGGTTTCACAAGTTTGACCAAACATTCAAATGTGCATAACTAATTCAAAAAAAATCAAAAAAATACAAAACCTTCGCATGGTGTCATGTTATGTGACATAGTTGTGAGGAAAAATATCAAACTTGGTCTATTGATCATATTTCAAAAAACCCTTCACAAAATGACCTATCTCCTCCGAGGTTTTCTGGCTTTCGGGTCAAATGACCAATGATATGGCTAGAATCAAGGCATAGTTTGTGATAATGTGCCTATATTTGGCATGCATGTATATAATGGGATGACTAACAATTTTGTAGCACAAAGTTTTCCTTTTCGACGCACAGAAAAATCATTTTCTATTTTCTGAGTGCCGAAAGAGGGGGGGATTTGTGAAGCAACCACCAAATTGAAGTTTCAAAATGGTAACATCCTATTTTTCAAAAATACTAGACCACCTAGAATGTACAATTTCCCAACTTGAGTATCTCAAACCTTTTATTCCATCCCTGGTGAAAAAGACAAATCCTGCCGAATCGGTTGGAAATGGGTAAGATATGAACTACAGGTACATGATTCCATGCTGATGATTTTTTGTAAAAATAATTTTTAGGTTCACAACATGCTATTTCATCAGAGATCCAATGCTATTTTTGCGAGCCTCAACCCCTAACTAAGAATATTTATGAAAACCCTTCAAGTTTGACCAGACATTCAAATGTGCATAACTAATTCAAAAAAAATCAAAAAAATACAAAACCTTCGCATGGTGTCATGTTATGTGACATAGTTCTGAGGAAAAATATCTAACTTGGTTTTAGAAATGGTCGAAAAAAAAACTTGCTTAGAAATGGGGTGGTTTACCCTAGCTTTGGAGCCCATTTCTACCCCATTTTGGGTGAGGGTGAGTTGTACTTCACAAAAGGGATCAGGGTGAGGATGAGTTGTATTGTACATATGAGAAAAACGTTGGAAGCTCATACAAACATAGAAAAGTGACATAGCTACATTTGTTGAAATTCAAATTTACCATCATATTTGAATTTTGTCCAAATTATCAACAAGTGACAAATTATTATAATAACAAATGTTTACAACAACAAGTGCCAAATTATTACAACAACAAGTGTCAAATGTTTACAACAATAACAAATGTTTACAATAACAAATGTCTATTTCTTTTGGCTCTTCTTACCCCTCGTTTTCTTCTCCTTCACAAGTTTCACACCACACAATAGGTTTATGCTCTTCTTTTTCTTACCATTACCATCTGGCCTCCCCACAGCACGTCCAAGAGTCTCCTTCACCTCCTGCACCTCCTCAACAACCTCATGATCATGATCCAGAGCCTCATCAACATGGTCACTTTGCACCAGAGCCTCAACAACATGGTCAGTTTGCACCAGAGCCGCAACAACTTGGTCAGTTTGCACCAGAGCCTCAACAACAGGCTCATTTTGCACCAGAGCCTCAACAACAGGCTCATTTTGCACTAGAGCCTCAACAACAGGCTCATTTTGCCCCTCATTTTGCACCAGAGCTTCCAAATCAGAAACTGTGTGCCCTAAAGCCTCAACAGTTTGCACATCATCCTCCAAAACAAGTTCAGATTGCACCTCAGCAGCACCAAACATGATCTGGTTAGTTCTCTTCTTTCTTTGGCCATTGATTCTTGCCCTTTTCACTGGCCAGCATTCGTCAACAACAAGAGGTGGGTCTTTTTCTCCACGCTTCCTCCTGAAAACAAGCAAGTTAGCTGGGGGAGAAAAATCATCAACAAGAAATGGGATAGATTTTGGATGAACATACTTTGGCTTTTCAGCAGTGTATCTGCACTTGGTAGAGCCAGCTCGATGTCCAAGTTCTTCACAGAGTTTGCATCTATTCTTGTTACCTTTTTGGGCCCTTTTTGGCTTGGCATCTTTCTTTTCATCTTTCTTTCCCTTCTTGCTGCTCCCACCTTTCTCAAACCAAGCCTTGAGTCTACTCTGCTTGGGCCTGCCAGCCTTTCTTTTCATCAAAGGAGGACACAAGGAGAACTGAATGTCCACTTCAGGCCACTGAGACTGATCTGTAAGTGCTGGAATTGGTGTTCCATATGCAGCCTTGAATTTTGCTACAGAATAATACTCATGCAAATATGGGTGCATATTTAGCTTGTGTTTGGAGGCCAAGAAAAGTATGGCATGCTCATAAGGCTTCCCAGTGTGTTGCCACTCAAGGCATGTGCATTCATGCAATTGAGTGTCAACAACATGCCTCCTGCCAGTCTTTGTATCTCTGACTTCAGCACCCCACAATGAGGATTTCTCAACACGCAAATGTGCAAGATTTCTGCTCCTATTGACCACCTGCTGCACAACATCAGGAAGCTTATCTCCTTGAAGAACATCACCAAGCCTTTTTCTCAATTCCCACAACCTCATGATCATGATCCTGATCTGGTCAACCATGTCATGGACAGGCAAGTCTTTTAACTCCTTCACTTTGTTGTTGAAACTTTCTGCCAAATTATTGTTGATATGATTACATTTGATGGCAGTGTTAAAACCAGACCTGTACCATAAAAGAGAATGGTAGGTTTCCAACCATGTACAAAACTTGACCCTATCCTCCTCAGAGCATGCCGCCTTAATCTTCTCAAGGTGATATGAATGTGTCTGCCTCGTGTAAGATCTTGCTGCTGGCCACATGCGTCCAAAATCATCTCCTCTGAATTTTTTGATCAAATTCATCCACATATGGCCGAAGCACTCCCTCTGCTCAGCATGAGGGAAAACAATCTTCACTGCATTTTCTAAACCTTTACATGCATCTGTGTGCACTGCCAATGGAGAGACTGGCCCTATGCATCTTTTCAACTGCATCATGAACCATGTCCATGATGCCTCTGTCTCAGACTGAAACATGCCAATAGCTACAGGGAACATCCAATTGTGTCCATCTAAAGCATTGCATGCTGCTAGTTGACCATTCCACTTTCCAGTCAAGAAAGATGAGTCTATACTCAAATATGGACGGCAACCTGCTTTGAAGCCATCGATACAAGGCTTTAAAGCCATGAAGAATTTAGAGAAGAAGACTTTCCCATCAGCTGTTACCTCAGTATCTATCTCCACAACACTGCCAGGTGACCTCTTCTCTACTTCTGCTTTGAAGTTATAAAGCATTCGAAAGGTATTTGCCCAATCACCATATAGCCCTTTCATTGCCCTTTGCTTTGCCTTCCACACTGTAGTATAATTCAGCTTAATGGGGTACTGCTTTTCCAAGTCTATTTTCAGTCTCTTTGCAGTGTTGTTTGGTGTTGTGGCTAAAATGGGCTTGATTTTTTCTGCAACCCATAATTGTGATGTCATCTTTGTAACTGTTTGAGAACTTGTAATGCAAGTATGAGGTTTTGGAATTTGATGCACTCTTATTGTCCTTCCATCAGGTTGGCGTCTAGCAGATATATACCACTTGCAAGGCTTGGCACCACCATCATAACCTATGCATTTTGCATAGAACTTCTTTTTATCAGTCCACATAGTCTTGGCAGCAAACTCACGTTTGACTGCATATGTCCTGAAACACATCCTGAATTCATCCATGCTTGGAAACAATCTCCCAACTTCAATAACTGGGTCCTCTTTGTCATAAACTGTTACTAGCTCATCATCATGTGCATCATCTACATGAACTGCAGCATTTTCCAACAACTCTAGATCTATATCTGCCTTTTCATCTCTTAAATGGTTGTCACCATCATTTGCATCTTCATCCCTCTTCTTCTCCTTGTCTCTGTCATCTGTAGGAATGCCAAAAAGCTTTGCCATTTCAATATCATCTATTGGTGCAATGACCAAATCAGTGCGGTCATGTATCTCAACTGAATTCCAATCAACAATTACAATCCTTTGTGCATTACCATCTGCAGCCTCCCCTTGTGCATTAGTATCATCATCCTCCACTGTTAACACTTCCAACTCAGTAAGTATAGGCATTACTTGCCTTTGTGCCGCTCAATCATCCTCGACCATCTGAGCAGCCAGCTTCGAGGCCACATATCCAACCCTCGAATCAGGTTTCAGATCAATGAGCTCTGCTAAAAACAGAACAGTTTTGCTTGTCCAACCGTTTCGCTCATCGATTTCATCAACTATATGTTCCCCTGTCTCAACCCTAACATAGTCACATTTGCAATCATCAAATCGTAACAAAGAAACTTCTTGCTCTGGACCCCAAACCACACTATCCCCAATTTTTTCCACCATTTTCCTTACTGCCTCCTCTCCCATGTTTATTAGCTCTTGGGGATCAACATGTTCTAATTCCACCTCCCATTTAACAACCGTGTCTCTCTCAATGATCTGCGTGCTGCCATCAACTAAAACAGCCCTAGAGGGAAAGAAATTGATGCGAAATTCGAAGGTTTGGCGCGCAACATCGTCTCCCCTGTTTTTGGCGGGCACTGTGAGCTAGCGGAAGCGAACAAAGAGCTCAACCTTAGAGAAATTAAGTGCAGAGATACGGGATATACCGATTAGAAGTCCCCTCTCCATGCTCCATATCGTTCCCCCTCGCCCCGTTCAGCACACCCTCGCCTCCACAATCTAGCATCAATGGGCACGCTCAGATCTCGAATTGAGAAGAATGGGAGAGGAATTAGCTTTCAAATGGCACTCACCACCTTCGTCGTCGAACGAAAGCGCCGCCGCCTAAATTAATTGCCGTGCCGCCGCCGGCGCCGAGAACGATGGGTGAGGTCCGCCGCCGCCGTCGGGGAAGCTACAGTCAGTGTGACGCGCGCTCTCGGTCGGAAGCGGTTGGTTTGACTGGCTTGACTGACTGTCCCAACCAACCGGTTTGGCTTAACCCTAATATTGGAACAAAGTTAAATGTGTCCTTACGACCGTTTTAAGGCCCGTGTGGCCCTGGGATATTAGCTGCCTCACAACCGTCGCATGCGAGCTATTTTTTTCAACGATGTCGTTTTCCTTCCAATTCCATGTAAAGACGTCGCATAGGAGCTATAAGCCCGTAGAAAAATTCCCCTTGTATTCTTCATTGCTCTTTCCTGCTGTTGCAAAATTTTCGGATCCGCCTGATTCAAGTCAGATCTTCTCTCCCGTGCTCTTGGCAAGGTGTGGGAGCTGCTACACCTGATGCTCATAGAGATCGATGTGTCTTTTGGTCTCAGCCGAAGGAACGGTGGTGGAGAAGGCAATCTTCAGCCGGTGGTCTGCTGCTCCGCATGTTCTCTTCCTTCAGCTTGGCGTCATGCCGGAGACCGGCCAGGAGGCCACGCCGGAGACTGGCAAGCGCGCTCCCACTCCAGCTGCAACTGGACGCACTTCAGCGCCACGCCACCTCGTTCCTCTACGCCGGCCACACGGTGCCCCTCGTCCAGCTCCCTGCCTTCAGTCGCCGCCTGAGCCACGACCCCGACGAACTTTTCCAAGCTGAAGCGCGAGATGCGAAAGAGGCCCGAGAAGTGGCAGAGAATTATTTTTTAATCAGATCGGCAGATTTGACATCGGAGCACGGACTTGCGACGGTTTCCTGATTTCTTCAATTTGAAACCACCCTCACGGCCTAGTTTCGATTTTTTTTGGTCGGTGTTTTCCTTTTCTGGGTTTTTCATGTGTTTTCCTGTTGGTTTTTTTATTTTGTTTTTTCTACTGCTTTCTGGTTCATTTTTTCCGTTTTTTTGTTCTTGTTTCTTATTTTTCTTTCCTTCTTTATTTCTTTTATTAAACTAGTTTTATTTAGTTTGAAATATTCACCAATTTAAAAAAATTATTACTTTGAATATTTTATTCATGACACTGATTTTTTTGTTCATGGTTTTTAAAATTTGGTTTACTATTTTGAGAATTTGTTCACGACATCAAAAAATTGTTCACAAGTTTTTAACATTTGTCTCATGATTTTGAAAAATTGTTCATGACATTAATAATTGTTCATGATATTTAAATTTGTTTATGACATCAAAAGTTTGTTGACGTCTTTTAAAAGAATGTTCATGAATTTTGAAATTTGGTTCATGAATTTCAAAAATTGGTTCATGGATTTTAAAAATTGGTTCATGATTTTTTGAAACTTGTTTATGAGTTTTAAATATTAAATGCTAATAATTTTTGAATCTACGAAGCTCTCTCATGTTGTTCAACTGGTTAGGACTATGAACAGAAAGATGCGGCGGGAATATCAGCCATTTGGATACACGTTAGCGTAATAGGTAAACAGATCGATCTAAAAACCAACTAGAAAACCAACGAAGTCCCGCTGATGGACCGGCCCATACCGAGGCTCTGCAGGCGGCGTGAGTCCCAGGCGCCACAGGGAGCGGCGTGTAGCACCTCCCCCTCCAACGCCGGACGGAGCGGAAGGAGCCGGTCTTCCGCCCGTCGGCCGGCCTGCTTGCTAGATCTGGACTGATACGGACCGTAGGACTCCATACAGGAGACACACGCATACCCGACCTCTCATTCAAGCTCAGGGTGAGCAGCCACACATCCCCGACCTCCTCGACATGTTTGTGTTTTCGTATCGCTGCAAATAAGATCAACATCATGCTTTAGAAGGAACTCTGTAACTTTGTCATGGCCAAATGTGTATGAGACACCCCTATTCATTTCACTAGAAGGAACTCTATAATTTTTTTTTGCCTCGATCAACATAATCAGATATGGATAGATACTCACATGCATCTTTGCCATAGCCGTCCATAAAAAATCCATCTTTGTGACCTGCATCGAATCTAGAGGACGGTGGCAGTGATGCTGGGGACGGAGGCCGTGAGGCTAGACTATGGTGGCAAGCGGAGAGGCGAGGGGACGAAGGCACTCTATCACGCCAGAAAGGACGTAGAGAGGAACGAGAGGAGGAGAGGTAGGCAGAGGGTCTTCGGGTTCAAGTGAAAAAACTTAAGGGTGTTTTTGCAAAACAACCACTGCGTCAGTTATTTCGGAAAGGAGGAAGTATAAAATAAAGGCATGACTACAATTACCACCTGTATAAGGGGACCCTAATCCGAGTAAAAGTTGTCTCTTGTCTCATCCGGTGAGCCGGGTGTCATTATGCACCGAAATATAAAATGTTATATAGGCTTTTTTTGAAATACATATATCTAGACGTTTTTTAATGTGTAGATTTAATCATTTTGCTCCGAACTTACGTACTAAAAAGGTCTAAATACATGCATTTCAAACAAGGCTAAAAGATTTTTTATTTTGGAATGAGGGAGTAGAAAGCAGTGCAATACAATTGCGCGATTAGGAGGCTTAAGAGACGCGATATGTATTGTCTAGAAGTGTTAACTGGAACCGCATCCTATAATGAAGAGTAGTAGAATGTTTGCGTCGTATTACTCAGGCCAACTTGGATTGACGAGTTGAAATTAGTAGATTTCATACGACTGGACGGGCAATCATAACTTTTCTATTGATAGTGTTCAAATCAAATCCCTGATTTTCGTTAACTGCGTATCCATTAGTTGGCTTCATATAATCTTGGAACGTGCTGATCGATCATATAGCAAGCTAGCCTAGTAGGCTCCTTGGTCGTCGAATCTGTATTATTTTACTTATATATTATATATCCATCCATCTCGCGGGACGGGAAACGTGTAATCCATTAGTTGACTGCATACAATCTTGGAGCGTTCGTGCTGGTTGATCATATAAGTGCTGGCTGATCCGTCTCGTGGGAAGTGTGTGAAACATTAGTTGACTCAGATTGATTGCATACAATCTTGGATCGTGCTGCTCGATCATATGGCTAACTAGTTTATACTACATAAGTACACATTATATTGATCAATTCAGTATACATATACATTATTTATCTGAATTGATCTGCCTCGCGGGTATCGGAAGCGTGTGATCTGTAGTTGACTCCATAAATAATCCTATATAACGTGCTTTTATCGATCGTATAGGAAAATAGCCTGGCTAGTTGCACCACTTGGCGCGATTCATGCATTGCACGTATATAATCCGGCCAGCTAATCACTTGCGTGTCCATACATGTATGTATGTGGCCTATAAAGATGGCCGGCACAAATATGGAAATGTACCAAAACGGAATTGTCGAGCTAGTAATTGTTCATACCATGGCCACCGCGACGACGATTATGAACAGTTCAAGAGTACTGCTGGTGGTGGCGGCGGCGTCGCTGTGGTTGGCGGTCTCCGTCGTCGAGGGCCATTCGACGGCGAACTTCAACTTCGTCGTCGACCCAACGGCCGGGAGAACCTGCGAGCTCGCGGCGAACGGTTTCCCGGAGCTCGTCGAGCGGTGCTGCGCCTTTTTGTCCCGTGACAGGGGCAACTGGCTGCAGTGCCGGCTGCAGGAGCTGCTCGCCGGGAGAGAGCCTCTGAGGTACATCTTCCCGTGCATCACCCAAGAGTCCAGCTGCCCGCACACAATCTGAAGACCACCGATCGATGATGATCGACCATCATCCTTCCTGCCTTGTGATCTGCCACAATTGATATGAGGAAGTTGATACGAAATATTGATTCATCTGTAAAAGTTGATATGGCAGATTAATTGAATGATCCAGCATCGTTGCCCTCGTCCAAAAAGGGTGTGCGCGTGCGTGCTGAAATGTGTCCCTCACACATTCTGCTTGTGATCTTCGGTTCACTTTCTATATTTTTGAGAACTCAGCAGAAGATCTGTGTGCCATTGAATTAAGTGAACGAGAGAGTTATTACAGGCATCGATCAGTACAATAGAGGTCAAGGAAAACCATGCCCCTGAATCCGAATCCACTCTGAACCGAACGTGAGTAAGGACACTAGAGAAGCAGATGGTTGATCTCCTCTACGTGCAGCTTGCAAAGGGGGCAAAACACTTGGTTCGGCAAACCCCGCCTCTGCAACCGATCGGCCATCCAACATCGCCCTTGAATCATAAGCCACCCAAAAAAAACTTGTATTTGAGAGGCGCAAAAGCATTCCACACCTCCTGCAGCACCGCGAGGAGAGCAGCTCGTCCCGCGAAGACGCCAGATAGGTGCCTTGAGTCGAATAGGCATGGATGGCAGAGAATTTCCAGGAGAAAGAGTCCTCGATGTCCACTGAGTTAATAGCATAGAACTATCAGTTTCTGGGCAAAATTTCAAAAATCTACCAGTTTACGTTTTCGCAGCAAAAATCTGTCACATTTGGCGTCCGTTTTCTCAAATCACACTAAACTCGTCCTGATCGCGAATTAACACATTTGTTATTATGATTACTTGCATAATCAAAATATCCGAGAGGAACGGATATGATTCATGCATTATAAATATAAGAAATGGATTTTTTGGATTTTTCTAATAAATTTAGACATATTATTTATATGACTTGGAGTTATATAGTTAAAGTTATGAATTTCCAAAGTTTTTATATAATTCATAAAATAATTTCTTATAATAAATAAAATATTTTTTATATTTTAATTATATAAAATAATAAATAAAATTTGTAAAAAAAGATTCAAACAATTCTGAGCACTTTTCGTATTTAAACTTTTTCCATTTGAATTCATATTCAAAAGTGATGAAGGTTTTAATAGTGCCAGGGACTTCTGCGCAATTTTCCGTCTTGAGGACATACGTGCAAAACGGCAGACGGCACACAGTCCCACGCTGTCACGTAAGCCTGACGGGTGGACCAGCCTTGTCAGTTTCCGTGTCAATTTACGATCAGGACGAGTTTAGTGCGATTTAAGAAAACGGACACCAAATGTGGCAGATTTTTGCTGCGAAAACATAAACCGGTAGATTTCCGAAATTTTGTCCAGAAACTGGTAGTTCTATGCTATTAACTCATATCCACCTGAAACCTGCACGGTCAAATTTCGAGCCACACCTGCAGAAATTGGACAACATCATCCACTGTCAGCGATCCCACCACATCACGCACACAGGCGGCGTTGGCCAGCATCCCATCCTGAACCGTGCAAGAGTGAACGGGCCACGGTCATCGCCGGCGCCACCGGATCCATCGCATGTGGAAACTGTCATTCCACTTGCATTCAATAAATTCCAAAGCCATCTCCCTCCCGTCAAAAACTCGATGGTAACCAATCATAATGTTAAACTTATCACTAAGTTTTGATATGAGTTTAGCAGGTCCAATTGCTTCATCTCGCCTCACCCAATCAAGTACAGTAGCAGAAATTCACTTGGTTATAGTAGATCTTATTTTATCACTTAAACAAGTATTAGAGAAATTGTGTTTCTTTGTGTTTATCTTGATATGTGTTCTATAATAATTTAATAAATCAAAACATATATATATGAACATATTAAATCTGTAAAAAATAAATCAAAAGTTAACCATTACAACCTGAAATGGGTGTCCATCCCTATTGAGGATGCATGAAATCTCCATTTACACACCATACTTTTTCTATAATGCACCCTAAATATTTCATAGACACTCTTTTCAATGACATAATCAAACCCATTTTTATCGTAAATATAGCAACTGCGTATCTACAGTCCTCCACAGTCTCAAAGATAGTCCCCTCATCAATTGTAGGGTTGTACCTATCAAAGTATATCACTAGGCTATCCTCCTCTTCACCATGGTATCTGCATTCCATTTCAGCATCTTCACCACCCTCTTCCTCATCAGTCCCATAGTCAGGCTCAAAGTTCAGATCAATCAAATATACCCTACTTTCCATCCTATTAGGATCAAGATCCACATATGAATATGCTTTCTTGTCATCATCATCTCTGAACACAAAGTCGTCCTCAGTCCCCCCTGATACGTCGGAAACGTATCTATATTTTTTGATGTTCCATGCTTGTTTAGTATCTACTTTGCTTTATTTACACTTTGAGGTGTTTTTATATGTTTTCTGAAACAAGTTGTCATAGTGCCAATTGTCTGTTTTCTTCTGTTTTTGGTTCCAGAAAGGCAGAAAATCAATACTCTCGGAATTAGACGGGGCAAAATCCAAAGTCAATATTTTACCGTGGGCAACACGAAGTCCAGAGGAGAGACAGAGGGGCGCCACAGGGTGGCCACACCCCCCAGGTGTGGCATAGGGTGGGCCTGCGCCTGGGCGGGGTGTGGGCCCCCTGGCCGCCTCCCAGCCTCACCTCTTCGCCTATAAGAAGCCCCCGATGCAGAAACCCTAGGCACCCGATCAAAACTGAACGAAACCGTTTGTAGCCGCCGTCACCATCGTCCCTAGATCCAGGGGGATCTGAAGTTCTTCCCGGCACCCTGCCGGAGGGGAGATCATCCCGGAGGCCTTCTTCTCCGGTATGAAGCGTGAGTAGTTCCACCTTGGACTACGGGTCCATGTAGTAGCTAGATGGTTGTATCTTCTCCTTATGCTTTCATGTATAGATCTTGTGAGCTCCGTTCATGATCAAGATCTAATCTATTTGTAACCATGCAAGTTGTGTTTGCGGGGATCCGATGGATATTGACATTACTATATCAAATTGATTAATGGTTTTGTCTATTTGATTATATCATGTCTGTGTTGTTTGTGATATTGCATGCTCTCCGTTGTTAGTAGCTATCTTGGCCAAGTAGTTGCTAGTGACTCCAAGAGGGGTATTTATGCTCGATAGTGGGTTCATGCCTCTAGTTTCCAAGGGAAGTGACAAAAATCTCTTCGGTTGTAGATATGATGTGGCCACTAGGGAGAAAACAACGGTCTCTTGTTCATGGAATAAGTGGATTGTTTACCTTACATACTTTGCTTAAAGCAGTTGTCTGTTGCTTGCAACTTAATACTATAGGGGGTTCGGATGATAACCTAAAGGTGAACTTCTAGTCATAGATGCAGTTGGATGGCGGTCTATGTATCTTGTTGTATTGCCCAATCGAACCTCATAGGATTTTTTTCTCTAGTATTGCATTGTTATGTCTTGCTCAGTTACTGTCAATTGCCCTGCTGTAATTTGTTTATCCTTCATGCCATGTTGTTTATCTAAGGAGAAAACCTCTAGTGAACTATGGACCCCGGTCCAGTCTTTACCATTAATACATCTTCCATTGTTACTATTTACTTGCTGCAAACCATTATCACCTTCCACACCATATAGTTAATCCTTTGTTATAGCAAGCAGTGAGATTGACAACCTCACTGTTAGTTGGGGCAAAGTCTTGAGTTTGTGTTGTGTAGGTTTCCACGTTGCTTGCAACACCTGTGTGACGTTTCCTTCCTCCTACTGGTTCAATAACCTCAATTTTTTACTGAGGGAAGACTTGCTGCTGTGCTGCTTCACACGTTGCTCTCGGGGTTCTCAACAAGTTCCACATCAACTGAGCCATCACCCCCATTTATAGGTTGAGTTGTTTGTTGCAAATGGTCTGAAATCATTGACAATAGTCTCTTCCTCGGTCTCTTTATTAACAATGTTTACAGACATCGGCATGGTCCTCGTCCATTGATGTTTACCCTACATCATGGCCAGGGCCTTATCGGTCCTAATGTCATAGAAATTAGGAGATTGTGTCGTAATACCTAGGTATGAATTCCTTGTTCTGGCTAATCAGGAACTTCGTAACTTTCGTGTGTAAGTCACATAGAGTTAGGTCTATAACGTCTACTGTCAGTCGATAATCAAAACAAGCGCTAACTGCAATTCTATCACCGGGCAAGGTTTTAGTCTGACACTCGCCCCGAATCTTTAGTAGGAATCTGTATGCAGCAGATGCACTATGATTATCAACATGCATCCTCGCTATTACCACAGTACTACATTCGCTAATTTCAAAAGGCAGAGAGGGAATTACTGTTCTTACTCAGGGAGGACAAACATCATATTCATCGGGCTCCATACCTACGGAGCTTTGCTCACCGCGTCCTCTTCCCCTATGTCACTCTTGCCCATGCCCTCCAGCCTTGCAAGATCCATCTTCGTGCTTTATTGTCGATGAGGATCCATCTCCGTGTCGGATCCGCTTCACGTCCATTGTCATAGGCGTGCATCCAATGGACGGCTCACGCTTTTTGCTTCCGGCCTCTTGACCACGCCAGGACAGTCACATCAGGAAGGAGAGAGGGAAGGAAGGGGACGATGGCGAGGGTGGTGAACATAGGCCAAAGGGAAGGGCGATGGAGGTGCGTGGCGGTGCACTGCGAAATGGCGTGGCTGCGGGAGGGACCAAAGCAGTGGAGCGTCACGGGATGGTGGAGCGACATAACATGGGAAATTAAACAATAATGCGGCTTGGCTTCTCGAACATGGGATGCGAGCTCCGGTGATGGGGCCCACTCATCAGAATAATGGTCAGAATAACGACTGGACATGATAGGATCCACATGTAAGAAACCAAGTCAGCCAGGTAGAAAATTAGACAGTGCAAACGGTCGCCAACGTCTAGCGCATTCAGGGCATAGATGTAACAATTGACCGACTCGTAGTAGCACAATTCTAATTTTTGACTGAACTCGATACAGTCATAATAACCCTATATACAAAGGATCATGCTACATGTCCCCCCGGGGAATTTGATCTCCCGGTCCCCGGACAGTAGATGTACGATGCAGTCGATCAAAACCGTCTAGTCTATCCAGGATCAAATAAACCCACACAAAAAAACCTGTCCCCGATGGGATCTGAGTCGTCCTCCTAAACGCCCGCCTCCCACGCCGGCACCACCACTGCCATTGTCCATCCGCCCCAGCGTCACTCAGGGCCGGCTCCGGCCCAGGGCAAGAGGGGCGGCAGCCTGGGCCCAGCTGAGCAAGGGGCCCATGCCCAGTACGTATTGCTACTGAAATAAAGGTCAAATATTGATTATAGGGAAAAAGCCCCGTCACAGGCCCATCTATCTAGTATCTAAGCTAGGTCCTGAAATAAAGCAGGCACGTCCGCATGGATGCAGCTCGATTGCATCGTTCAATTTTTCATTCTCGACCCGATCTGATCATGCACAAGCTAATCACAGGACCCGACCTGATCACGTGCGTAGAGAAGGCACGGAGCGGCGCGGCTATGGGCTAGAAAAGGAATTGGGAAAAGTGATGAGAGATAATTATCAGATGAAATAAATTATTGTCTAGACGGATCTACTCCTTTTTGTTCTCGTGTAAGTCAGATAAACTTGTAATATTGTTGACAATATGTCAAGAGAGATTTTGATTGAAATGATCTACTACCTCCGATCTAAATTAATGGATTCAAATTTATTTAGATTCAGAGTCATATTTTAGTGCTATATACATTTTGAATGTCGATAAATTTGAGTTCATTAAATTGGATCGAAGGGAGCACAAAAGAATATAATCGTGTGTTTCTACCGGCTAATATTTGGCAGACTCATATGGTTACTACTCAAGACGTATTCTAACTGAAAATGGACATACAAAGTGGTTTCTTAGCAATGCTATTTCTCTTTTCTTGTACGTCGTAATAACTTCTATGGTGCTTGCTTTAGAATAGAAGCATGAAAAATTATCACAATATTTGATGATAACCAATATTTATTGGTGTTTAAGGAATTACAATAGTGTTATCCATGTTGAATTTGACCGACTTCCTTTTCTCTGTTGGGCCCGTTCACGGAGTTCGCCCTAGGGCATTCGAAAACCCACAGCCGGCCCTGGCGTCACTGGGAACCACGAAGTGGCGTCGCCGGGGAACCCTGTCGTGTTGTCACCGATGTAGTAGTCCTCCTTGCGTTGCGCATCCTTCCTCGCCGATCTGCCTCCACTATCCTTGCACGCCAGTGTTGGCCATGACCGTCACCGGAGAAGTCGATGCATCGTCACCGATGCAGCAACTGGTATGTTCCTTGGTAGCAACGCCTAGCTCCATGTAGCAAGGCTGGTCGCCTCCTTGTAGCAAGGTTGTCTGCCCCAGTAGCAAAGCTAGATTCCTCTGTAGCAAGGACTCTACATCCGCCTTTTGTAGCAACGCCGGTAGCGAATTGTACCGGGAGGAGTAGGCCTAGGGAGAAGACGAGGGGGGGGGGGCAAGGCAGAGATTGGGTGGGCATTGGTGGCTAGAGCCCGCGTGTCAGAGAGGATGCCGGCGTGGTGTTCAGGGCCGTCGAGCGGAGGAGATCAAGCGAGGAAAGAGAGCGAGAAGAAAATAGAAGGAGACGGAAGGGAAAGGAGCTCCCGAGAGGATAAGGAATACTACAAAGGAGTTGCGGTCCTGTGCTGGTGTGGTCAACAAAAGCGACTTCCGGGCGCATGATGAAAACGATCCAACGACGCGCGATTAGGACGATGGCAAAACTTTATCCCCGAAGGAAACAGTATCAATTTCCATATACAAATAGCTGATTGGTACATACATATTTATCTAATTCGTTTCTGTACTAAGATGTTGATTGCTAAATCTAATCCATCTAATCATTTTAGGAAGTCATATCCCACTTCCCACATGTCATTGCTAAAGGAAGAATCGGACAGTACAGTGCAAAACTTTATCATCTTTATACATGCCTAATAACAGAACTTAATCAAACTCTTATATTACTCATCTCTATCAGACCATCATCGTTGCCCCGCTGAAACAACGATGCACCATCTGATTTCATCAATGTTCTACTACAACATGGATACGGGCAACAAGGTCTTCAGACTTCCTTGAATGGCCTCAGTAGATGTATCATCTGAAGAGGCGCATGCAGGTAGAACCGCACAGGTACATCGCGACCGGGAAAGTGTACTTAATGGACTCTCATGTGTTCTTCCATATCAAACCCAACAACATTTCTATGTCAGTCTGCCAACATGTTGCCTAGAGCTTCTCAACACCTCCAATGCCTACAAGGCTACAAGTACTTCGGGAGCGAAGAAAATAATGAGAAGATATGACAAGTTGTTTACGTGTGAAGGAGAGGAACAAAGCTTCTGGTTCAGTTGCACGGGTAAGTGAAAGTATGGTATATAAGGAGCTCGGACTTATACCATCTCCATTACTAGACAGTCAGGCAGGTATGGTAGGTGAGTCATGGCTTTCATTGGAGACAGTTGTATTTCAACAGATATTTATCGAGTTTTAACTACAACTGGTTCATCGCTATAAAGATCTACTTGATTTTTACATTCGTAAGCTGCACCTTTTCTACGTCTCTAGATATATGTATATCTAGAAAAATTTAAGAAGGTTATTTTTAAATAGAGGGAGTACTAAATTATTAAAAGCTTGTGGTAAGAAAAGGTTTCCTTCTAGTGTCCGGTTCACAAAGCCTTTGTTACTATGTTATAAAGTATATAACTTTGGTCACAAGGTTCGATTTCTGGTTGCGTCCGGTGCAACGCACGTGCATGTTTACTAGTTGATTCTTACATTCATAAGCTGCACCTATTCTATGTCTTTAGATACATGCTTATCTAGAAAATTTTGAGGCGGTTATTTTCAAATAGAAGGAGTACTAAATTATTAAAAGCTTGCGGTAAGAAAAGGTTTCCTCCCCTAGTGTCCGGTTCACAAAGCCTTTGTTCCTATATGATATAGAGTATATAAATTTGGTCACAGGGTTCGATTTCTGGTTGCGTAGCTTCAAACTAAGCTTCCTTGTAAGTTGCTTCAGACTGAACAAACATTCATTACGGTTGTTCATTTCTATTGAAAAAAAATCTTCATTTCAAAATGATACATGAGGTTTTCATCTCATACGGCTCATCCCCTCTCTACTGAGTGGTAACTAACGAATAATCTATAGAATCATTTAGAATTAGTCCTTCTCATTGTGATTTGTTTTTGTAAAAATTCCACCGATTTATTAATAATCATCAACATAGTACAAAGAGGCCTAAAAGTAATAAAAATTACAAATAGGTCAAAAGATCATCTAGCGACGACTATAAACACTAGCGCGAGTCGAAGACGCCCCGCCGTCATTTCCTCTCCAACACCGGAGTTGGACAAAGTTTATCATAGTAGAGTTTGTTATAGTAGGCAGACGAAAAGTCGTCGTGCTAAGACCCCAAAGGACGAGCACAATAGAGAAGCAACTATCGTCAATGATGAAATTCGTAGATTAGAAGAGACTAACCTAAAAACGCACCAATGAACACAAAAAACGAACAGATCCCAGGAGATCTGTTAGAAATAGATCCTAGAGACAATAATAAAGTTGTTATTATTCATATTTCCTTGTTTATGATATTGTTTATCGTCCATGCTATAACTGTATGTATTAAAAACTGAATACACATGTGGATAAATAAACAACACAGAGTCCCTAGTAATCCTTTCCTACAAGTTCATTAGTCAAGCAATGGTTAAGATTTCCTATACCATGGACATGTATGTCCCTTGATAACGGGATCACTTCATTAGGAAATAATGTGATGGACAAGACCATTAATAATAAGCATAGCTTCTGATCACAGTGTCTACTTTGTTTGCTATCATTTTACGGATATGTCAAATATTGTTTCCTCAGACCATGAGATCACCTTACGCTCGGGCATCGAAGGAATACCTTGTGGACATCAAACGTCACTTCATAACTGGGTGATTATAAAGGTGGCCTTGGGGTATCTCCGATGGTGTCTATTGGGTTGTGTGAATCAAGATTTGGATTTTTTCCTTGGTGTGACAGAGTGTAAGATATCTCTAGGCTCTCTCGGTAGTATTGTTGGAGATATGCCCAAGAGGCAATAATAAAGTGGTTATTATCATATCTTCACACTTATGATAAATGTTTACATACCATGCTATAATTGTATTAACCGGAAACATTAATACTTGTGTGATTTGTAAACTAAAATAAGAGTCCCTAGTAAAGCCTCTTGTTAAACTAGCTTGTTGGTTAATATATGATCATGGTTTCCTGATCATGAACATAGAGATGTTATTAACAACAGGATCATATCATTAGGAGAATGATGTGATGGACATACTCCTATAGATAAGCGTAGCATAAAGATCAAGTCATTTCAATAGTTCAATTGCTATATGCTTTCTGATACATAGTAACCTAATTCCTTCGACCATGAGATCATGCATATCACCTTTACCAGATGGATGCTTTGATGACATCAAACACCACACCGTAACTGGGTGGCTATAAAGGTGGCATTGAGTATTCAGAAAGTATTGGTTGAAACACATGGATCAAGAGTGGGATTTGTCCATCCATATGACGGATAGATATACTCTGGGCCCTCTCGGTGGAATGTCATCCAATTAGCTTGCAAGCATGTGACTGGGTCACAAGGGATCACATATCACGGGAACGAGAAAAGAGTACTTATCGGTAACGAGGTTGAACTAGGTATGCAGAGATACCAACGATCAAAACCTCGGATAAGTAAACTATCGTGAGACAAAGGGAAATTGGTATCGTATGTAAGTGGTTCATTCGATCGCAAAGTAATCGTAGAAATATGTGGGAGCCATATGAATTTCCAGATTCCTCTATTGGTTATTGTTCGGAGAAGTGTCTCGATCATGTCCGCATAATTCACGAACCGTAGGGAGACACACTTAAGGATTCGACGTTGTTTGAGTAGTTATGGTATTATGAGAAAGAGACCGAATGTTGTTCGGAGTTTCGGATGGGATCCGGGATATCACGAGGTGATCCGGAATGGTCCGGAGAATAAGATTCATATAAGGAAAGTCCCGTTTCGGAGTTCGGGAATGATTCCAGTGTTTTCATCGGGAATGTTCTAGAAGGGTCCGGATTGTCCGGCACTCCGGGGGGGGGGGAGGGTACATGGGTGTGTCATTGAATGATTGCATCATGTACTAAGTGTTCTTGCTGTTCCAAAAACATGAAAGTCAAATTGCCAGTTTGAAAGTCAAACGGCTAAAACAGGAAACTGTGGAAAACAGGAAACTGTGGGAAACAGGAAACTGTGGGAAACAAGCAAGAGGAGGTTGAAACCAACTTGGAGGAGGAGTTCCTCTCCTCCTTGGCCGGCGCCCAGCCCTAGGCCGAGTTGGGGAGGGACTCCCTCCCTCCCTGGCGCGCCTAGCCCCTCCACCTATAAAAGGAGGGGCAGGGCTCCTCCTTGAGACACACAAGTTTCTACCTCTAATCTCCGGTTTAGAGCCGTTTGGTTTAGAGCTTCTAATTGCTTTAGCCTGCGGTTTAGAGCCTTCTAATTGGTGAGTCTAATCTCTAGACCACTAATAACCCTCTCTCATAATCCACCATACTCGCTCCGGCTTAAGGCGAAGCCCTGCGGGATTTCCCCTCTACTTCCGGTACCACGCCGTTGTGCTGCCGGAATCGCGAGGAGAGTGCTACAACCTCCGCTGCCTGCTGGAACAAGGGAGAGGAAGGTCTTCGTCGAGTACCGAACGTGTGACCGACTACGGGAGCGCTGCCGGAACGCAGCGCCGGAAGGATCGTCTACACGATCTTGAGATCGGAAAGAGTACGACTACATCACCCACGAGAATCTGCTCTCGTTAACCGCTTTGGAATCTTCGAGGGTAAGTTATTCCATCGACTCGTTGCTACAATCTAGTAGATAGATATTGGCTTGTTTGTTTGTATGCGATAGAAAATTTTTGTTTTCCATGCTACGAACCCCTACAGTGGTATCAGAGCCGTGTCTATATGTAGATCTGTTGCACGAGTAGAACACAATGGTCATTGTGGGCGTTGATGCTTTTATTGTCGATTGCTTCTTGTGTACTTTGCATCTTGCGGTATGTTGGGATGAAGCGGCCCGGGCTAACCTTACATGACATCGTTCATGAGACTTGCTCCACGCTTGACATGCAACTTGTATTGCATAAGTGGCTTTGCGGGTGCCTGTTTCTCCTAGCATAGTTAAGATCCAATTTACAACGGGTGATCAACAATGATAGTATCAATGTTGTGGTTCTTGTTCGTAAGTTAGAACGACACTTATTGAAAGCCCCAAACCACGTAAAATATGCAAAGAAAGTAGAGGCGTCTAACTTTGTTTTGCAGGGGTGTGCAGTGATGTGATATGGCCATGATTGTGATTATATTTGATGTATGCAATGTTCCTTATTGTAAGTTGGCAACGGGCAGGAGCCATATGGTTGTCTTTAATTTATGTTAAGACCCGCGTGTCTATTCAAAGTAGTTGTAATAGTTGAAGCTGGTGGATGACAACCATGGAGAAGCGTCATTGACCTTGATGCAATGCCGGTGATGATGGAGATCATGTTCGTGCTTGAAGATGGAGATCAGAAGCACAAAGAAGAAAGGCCATATCATATCACATATTATGAATTGCATGTGATGTTAATCCTTTATGCATCTTGTATTGCTTAGTAGACGACGGTAGCATTATAAGATGATCCCTCATGCACATGAATTTCAAGTTCGAAAGTGTTCACCCTTAGTATGCACCGTTGCTAATGCTTGTTGTTTCGAAGCACCACGTGATGATCGGGTGTGTTAGATTCCGCAAGTGTATACAACGTAAGCAAGCCATATTTGCTTATGCGGTAGCTAAGGTTTGATCTTGACGAGCCTAGCATGTACAGACATGGTCTCAGGAACACGGATCACCGAAAGGTAAAGCATGAATCATATAGTAGATATGATGAACATGACGATTGTTCGCCATTGAAACTATACCAACTCTCGTGATGATCGGTGTTGATATAGTGGATTTGGTTCGTGTGATCACTAAAACAATGTGAGGGATATTGTTTTGAGTGGGAGTTCACCTAGATTAATTTAATTATTAATTAGAACTCATTTTATCATAAACTAAATCAAAGTGAATTTGCATAGTTGTTGTAGTCATTGGCATCCGTTTACCACCTTGCGCTTAGTTATAATTGAGATGATAGAACTATAGAATTCTGGTTAGTTACTTTACGAACTGGTATCGTATTGTTTTTGAAGTGTTAATCTAAAGTTTAAAAGTCCTATTGCAAACTTTCAGTAAGTTCCGGTTACTCCATGAAGTTTAATAATTAGTATTAAATCAAGAGTAACAATTCCAAGTGTTAGTATCATGTTTGTTTCCATGATTCTTGATATTCAAAGGATTGTCTTAATATCAAGGTTATCTAGGATCTGAAAGAGTTGTTTCAGAAACCATGATGTGTGGAAGATATTGTGATATCTGAAACGAAGTTTTGGTTACAACATGATAGAGTATAATATGGCAAAGTTTATGTTCTCATATTTTGATGAGAATTTGCAAAAAGGTTGGAGACACTTGTTGTCCTAATCCTCCAAAAGGTTTTTGGATAGCAACATTATACTCATAATTCATCGTTATAAGCTAAAAGTAGCTTGATCATGGATAAATCCATGATGAGGGTGAATATTTGATGTAGGTAAAATGTTTACTGCACCTAAAGATTACTAAAGAAAGGAATTTGAAAGAACACCAAACATTTGATGATGGTGATCTACTTCAAAGTGCAAGTCCAAAGACATTGGTATTTAACTATACACGCTTTGGACTATGTGTCATATGTATGACTCCACTATTGATGTTGATAGATTCTTTCAAACAGAAAAGGAAATACTGAAAGAGAATCTCATAAATATATGGCAGAAAAGAAAAGACTAGAATTGTTCAGTTTAAGTATATGGATGATATACATGTTATGGCTATATTCTTTGCTTATTAAACAATGTGGTTCTTAAGTATTTGATACTGAATTTGTTGGTGTGAATCGTCATACGAAACAACACAATTCATGAACTACAATGTCCTAAGTAACTAGCAAAAGAATATGTGATGATGTTCATCGAGAACAAATAAAGGGTTATTGTGTTGCTCATTAAACATCAAAGCTTGCCTTCAAAGATTTGTTTTATCAGGTATTATGAGAACAAAAGGGTTGTTCAAATAATTGCCGTAATCCATAAAAGATGGATGATTCACAAATCTCGTTGGAGAAATCACATCCATAAAACTAGTGCTAAAAATGTCGAAAGACAAATTGATTGAAAGATCACTTAGGAAGTGACATCGCCGTTTAAATTATATTGGAAAGAAAACATGAAGAAAATCCATATGGATGGAATTTTGGAGTCTTTTGATTTTTGATCAAATGACACTTGTGAAACTTTCCTAGAGATAATTAAAACTTTGTTCATAGGCCAAAAGGGAACGAATGACTAGCTTATTGGAACTTGTACATATTGTTGTACGAAATCCATTATGTGTAGTCAAGAGCGATGGATTTCAACTTCATATGCTTTCTCCGAAAATTTGAGTGAATATATGAATATTTACTTAATAAGGATGAAGTATGAAACATTTGAAAAGTTCAAAGACTTTCAAGATGAAGTGCAAAATCATTGTAACAAGAATATAAACAGTTTATGATAAAGATCATAAAGGAAGATATTTGAGTTACAGAGTTTAGCATAATACCTAAGATTTAAGGAATCGTTCCGTGGATTTGCATTTCCCGAAACACCATAAGAGTATGGAGCGTTCGAGATATGTAATTAAACCTTGTTTGACATGGTAAGATCGAAGGTGTAAATCATAAAACTGCCATTGTATTTTAAAGATTAAAAGCTTTAGAGATTACCGTTTTTCCACTGAAAAGAGCTCCATCATAATTCGTTGAAATGACACCATATAAAGTTATGGTTTGGGATAAAACCCAAGTAGTCCTTTCTTAAAACATTGGTATGCTATGCATAAGAAAGATGTGTGCAACCAAAGTCGGATGAACCTGTCTTTGTATAACTGTTAAGTATTCCTCCATAAACACCGGAGACAAAAGTGTTTGTTGCTTAGAACGTCAAGTTTCTTTGAGAAGGAATTTTTCGTGAAAAGTTAAGAGGGAGGACAATAGAACTTTGATAAGGTTAAAAGAACCTTAGCTGTATGTGCAGAGTTGCGCAGCGCCGAAAAGTGTTCCGGAGTTAGCAAACAATGCTCATGGCTCGCGTACCTCAAAGGTTGTGGTCACGGAGATCCAAGTTCCTATTGAAACAAGTAGGTCGGATGAACAATCAAATACCAAGATTTGAGGGTTGAATCATTATTTGAGAATAATGAACCGACTACATGCAAAGAAGCGATGATGGGCCATGACTCCGTAAAATGGATTGAAGCCATAAAATCCGTGATAGTTCCATACACGAGAAATCAAGTTTTGAACTTGAAGGACCCTCGAGAAAGGTATAAGACCTTACAGTTGTGTCTGGATCTATAAAGAAATAGACATGGATGTTTTACATCTATGAAATAGTCGACATGTTGGGAAAGAGTTCACAAAATGTTCAAAGGTTGACTATGACAAGATTTGATCTTTCATAGTGATATTTAGTCTAGACGGATTAATGTAGCAACCACTACATATAATTTGTTATATGGTAGTTGAATAAATAAAACAAGTTCTTCTAATAGAATCGTTACCTAGGACATGTGCATAACACGGTCCATAGGGTTTTGTTAATTCAAAAGGATGCTAAAAGTATATGCAAACTTCAATGGTTAAAGTGAGCATCGCGGAGTTGGAATCTTCACTGTGATGAAACTGTTAAAGGAGTTTAAAAGTTCATCAGAGACGATGGAGATGCTTGCATTTGCAAGAAATTAAGTGGGAGCGCTAAGACATGTTTCTAATACGTTATGTGGAAGACATATTGTTGATTGGAAATAATGTATCTTTTATTAACACATATTAAGAATTTCATCCCGATGAAAGACTTAGGCAAAACCTAAATATTTGGCATCAATAGACGCTAATATGGTTGTGCCAGAAGTACATAGATGAGATATTGAATGAGTTCAATATAGAAACTACAAGAAAGGTTCTTGTCGCACAGAAAGGATTGAAAGAGTTCAATGTTGATGATATATTCAAGTGTATTGACATTTGGTAAAGTGAAACAAATAATCAAGTATAGATTGATACTTGATGTATGAAATCATAAAGAGTATTTATATCAATCATACTGTGATATGTACAAATCCAGATATGTCCTATGCTCTAAATGTTGTGAGCATATACCAGAATGATTCGTAAGATGATCATTGGACAATAGTAAGGATATTCTTATGATCTTTTGCAAGAACTAAGAGTATAATATTTGTAGAAGTGACAAATAGATGGTTAGTTCATTGTAAAAGTACTACATTGATACTAGCTTTGTCACAAAGTACAAATTAAGTTTATCTCAATCTAAACTAAGGGTGGCACAATATAATGGAAAGTGAGTTCCATAATGGATTTGGATGAGTTCCAAAGTTAAGACATTGTGACAGATACTACAACAAAAGGCTAAGTATATGACTGCTATTTTAGCATCAAAAGAGGGCATTTGTGTCAAGTAGTTTGTTATCAAACTAGGTGTAGTTCACAGTGGGATAATACTATGAAGATATATTGTGCGACAATATTATCAACATGTTTTAACCCCAAAGAGCTAAAGGTCACACCGAAAGACCAAATTTATACAAAGCCATCTCATTAGAGAATGAGTGATGCGTAGAGACGCAAAGACATGCAATTACACACGGACCTAGAAGTGTCAGATCCGGAGATCAGTTGACCACTAGCAATCGTGTACATACAACACCGGAAAGCCATAGGTGTTGAATACACAAAGGTTTGAAACTAGATTATTGACTCTAGTGCAAGTGGGAGACTGTTGGAGATATGCCCAAGAGGCAATAATAAAGTGGTTATTATCATATCTTCACACTTATGATAAATGTTTACATACCATGCTATAATTGTATTAACCGGAAACATTAATACTTGTGTGATTTGTAAACTAAAATAAGAGTCCCTAGTAAAGCCTCTTGTTAAACTAGCTTGTTGGTTAATATATGATCATGGTTTCCTGATCATGAACATAGAGATGTTATTAACAACAGGATCATATCATTAGGAGAATGATGTGATGGACATACTCCTATAGATAAGCGTAGCATAAAGATCAAGTCATTTCAATAGTTCAATTGCTATATGCTTTCTGATACATAGTAACCTAATTCCTTCGACCATGAGATCATGCATATCACCTTTACCGGATGGATGCTTTGATGACATCAAACACCACACCGTAACTGGGTGGCTATAAAGGTGGCATTGAGTATTCAGAAAGTATTGGTTGAAACACATGGATCAAGAGTGGGATTTGTCCATCCATATGACGGATAGATATACTCTGGGCCCTCTCGGTGGAATGTCATCCAATTAGCTTGCAAGCATGTGACTGGGTCACAAGGGATCACATATCACGGGAACGAGAAAAGAGTACTTATCGGTAACGAGGTTGAACTAGGTATGCAGAGATACCAACGATCAAAACCTCGGATAAGTAAACTATCGTGAGACAAAGGGAAATTGGTATCGTATGTAAGTGGTTCATTCGATCGCAAAGTAATCGTAGAAATATGTGGGAGCCATATGAATTTCCAGATTCCTCTATTGGTTATTGTTCGGAGAAGTGTCTCGATCATGTCCGCATAATTCACGAACCGTAGGGAGACACACTTAAGGATTCGACGTTGTTTGAGTAGTTATGGTATTATGAGAAAGAGAACGAATGTTGTTCGGAGTTTCGGATGGGATCCGGGATATCACGAGGTGATCCGGAATGGTCCGGAGAATAAGATTCATATAAGGAAAGTCCCGTTTCGGAGTTCGGGAATGATTCCGGTGTTCTCATCGGGAATGTTCTAGAAGGGTCCGGATTGTCTGGCACTCCGGGGGGGGGGGGGAGGGTACATGGGTGTGTCATTGAATGATTGCATCATGTACTAAGTGTTCTTGCTGTTCCAAAAACATGAAAGTCAAATTGCCAGTTTGAAAGTCAAACGGCTAAAACAGGAAACTGTGGAAAACAGGAAACTGTGGGAAACAGGAAACTGTGGGAAACAAGCAAGAGGAGGTTGAAACCAACTTGGAGGAGGAGTTCCTCTCCTCCTTGGCCGGCGCCCAGCCCTAGGCCGAGTTGGGGAGGGACTCCCTCCCTCCCTGGCGCGCCTAGCCCCTCCACCTATAAAAGGAGGGGCAGGGCTCCTCCTTGAGACACACAAGTTTCTACCTCTAATCTCCAGTTTAGAGCCGTTTGGTTTAGAGCTTCTAATTGCTTTATCCTGCGGTTTAGAGCCTTCTAATTGGTGAGTCTAATCTCTAGACCACTAATAACCCTCTCTCATAATCCACCATACTCGCTCCGGCTTAAGGCGAAGCCCTGCGGGATTTCCCCTCTACTTCCGGTACCACGCCGTTGTGCTGCCGGAATCGCGAGGAGAGTGCTACAACCTCCGCTGCCTGCTGGAACAAGGGAGAGGAAGGTCTTCGTCGAGTACCGAACGTGTGACCGACTACGGGAGCGCTGCCGGAACGCAGCGCCGGAAGGATCGTCTACACGATCTTGAGATCGGAAAGAGTACGACTACATCACCCACGAGAATCTGCTCTCGTTAACCGCTTTGGAATCTTCGAGGGTAAGTTATTCCATCGACTCGTTGCTACAATCTAGTAGATAGATCTTGGCTTGTTTGTTTGTATGCGATAGAAAATTTTTGTTTTCCATGCTACGAACGCCTACAAGTATAACATCCAAGAGCTTAATGACTAAAGTAATTGGTTACATGGATCCTGTACCATAGTAAGAGTAAGGAGAATTTGCTGGTAACGTGATTGAACTAGGGCCCGTTTGGTTTGAAGGATTTTTATAAGAAAAGTGTAGGAATCCTGTTCCCATAGAAAATGGCACTATAGTATCGTTTGGAACGCAGGAATTGAACGTAGGAAAAGTGAAGGAAAGTTTCCTTCCACGTCAGTTTCAGAGGAAAATCACGGAAACGAAACATGAGCTCCGGCCTCTTTTTTTAATTCCTGTGCAAAGGAATGAGACAAATCAAACGAGCCGCTGCATGTACGACTTCCATTACCTCAAAGCCTGCACCATCAGATCACTAGTGGAAACGAGGCCTTTGGTTGAGCCTCGAAATGGGCTTTAACACCGGTTCTTCTACGAACCAGTGTTAAAGGGGGGGGCGTACCAGCGTGGCCCGTGCAGCAAAAAGGAGCCCCCCTTTAACACCGGTTCGAGGCCCCTGCACCAGTGGCCCGTGCAGCCCCCCCTTTTTAACACCGGTTCGTGGCTTGAACCGGTGTTAAAGGGGGGCTATATAACACACCGCAGCCCACACCCCTCTCTTCCATTTTTTCACTCTCTCATTTTGGAGCCTAGCAAGAGGGTGTGAGGTGTGCTAGTTTGTGTTTTTTTCCTATGCACGAGAGGTGTTCGGTGAAATGCCCGAGAGCTCAAAATAAGTTTTCTCGTTGCTCTTTCCTTCTCGGTCGAGGTCGGCAACTATCCTTTCATGTGTCATTGATGTACTATATATAAATGGTCATCTCCCTATTAATTTTTGATATATACTATATATTAATGCAGATGAACCGGTAATGGATGTACGGTGACCGACGCACTTCCGAGTACATTACGGGCCTCCGAAATTTCATCGTTGTGGCTAATGCAAACCATGGTCACAATGGTTTTATGTGTTGTCCGTGTGTTCACTGTCAGAACAAGAAAGACTACTCAAATACCAGAACCATTCACGCCCACCTGCTTCGATCCGGTTTCATGCCCATCTATAATTGTTGGACCAAGCACGGAGAAAAAGGGGTTGTGATGGAAGACAACAAAGAAGAAGAGGATGATGACAACTATCATAATATGTATCCTGAATATGATGATACTGCAACGGGGGTAGATAATGAAGATCAAGAGGCAGCAGATGGGCCCGCTGATGACGATCTTGGTTGGGCCATTTCTGATGCAAAGGAAGAATGTGAAACTGAAAAGGAGAAGGAGAAGCTGGAGCAGATGTTAAAGGATCACAAAACATTGTTGTACCCAACTTGCGAAGATGGCCACAAAAAGCTAGGTACCACACTGGATTTGCTGCAATGGAAGGCAGAGAACGGTGTGACTGACAGCGCATTTTCAAAGTTGTTGGTAAAAATGAAGAATCTTCTTCCAAGAAATAATGAGTTGCCCGACAGTACATACCAAAAAAAGAAGGTTGTCTGCCCTCTAGGATTAGACGTGCAGAAGATACATGCCTGCATTAATGACTGCATCCTCTACCGCGGTGAGAAGTACGAGAATTTGGATGCATGCCCGGTATGCACTGCACTGCGGTATAAGATCAGACGAGACGATCCTGGCGATGTTGAGGGCGAGGCCCCAAGGAAGAAGGTTCCTGCCAAGGTTATGTGGTATGCTCCTATAATACCACGGTTAAAACGTCTCTTCAGAAATAAAGAGCATGCCAAGTTGTTGCGATGGCACATGGAAGACCGTAAGAAAGACGTGATGTTGAGACACCCCGTTGATGGGTCACAATGGAGAAAAGTCGAGCGAGAGTACCCGGACTTTGCACGTGATGCAAGGAACTTAAACGTTTGGCCTAAGTACAGATGGCATGAATCCTTTTGGTGAGCAGAGCTGCAGTCACAGCACCTGGCCTGTGACTCTATAACCTTCCTCCTTGGTTGTGCATGAAGAGGAAGTTCATTATGATGCCAGTGCTCATCCAAGGCTCGAGGCAACCCGGCAACGACATTGATGTGTACCTAAGGCCATTAGTTGAAGAACTTTTACAACTGTAGGCCAAACCAGATGTACGTATGTGGGATGAGCACAAAGGGGATCCATTTGACCTACGAGCATTGCTTTTCGTAACCATCAATGATTGGCCTGCTCTTAGTAACATTTCAGGGCAGACAAACAAGGGATACAATGCATGCACACACTGTTTAGATGAGACTGAAAGTGTATATTTTGGATAAATGTAAGAAGGTTGTGTACCTAGGGTATCGTCGATTTCTTCCGAACCTGCATCCAGTAAGAAAGAATGGCAAGCATTTCAAACGTCTGGCAGAACCCCGGAGGAAGCCTGCCCTCCGTACCAGTGAGGAGGTATTTGGTATGGTCAAGAACCTAGAAGTAATCTTTGGAAAAGGTCCTAGCAGTCTATCTGTTCCGAATGACGATGCCGGACACACACACCCATGTGGAAGAAGCAATCTATATTTTGGGACCTACCCTATTGGAAATTCTTAGAGGTCCGCTCTTCAATCGACGTGATGCACGTGACGAAGAATGTTTGCGTGAACCTGCTAGGCTTCCTAGGAGTGTATGGGAAGACAAAAGATACACCGGAAGCACGGCAGGACCAGCAACGTCTGAAAGACCCTGAAGAGCCTATGCATCCTAAGAACGAGAAGGGTAAACGATGCCACTTAACTCCTGCCAGCTACGCTCTTACCAAAGAAGAGAAGGAAATCTTTTTAAATGCCTGAGCAGTATCAAGGTCCCGTCTGGCTTCTCGTCGAATATAAAGGAATAATAAATATGGCAGAGAAAAAATTCCAAAACCTGAAGTCTCATGACTGCCACGTGATTATGACACAATTTCTTCCGATTGCATTGAGGGGGCTTGTACCTGAAAATGTTCGAGTACCCATTGTGAAGCTATGTGCATTTCTCAATGCAATATCTCAGAAGGTAATCGATCCAGAAAGCCTACCAGGGTTACAGACAGATGTGGCCCAATGTCTTGTCAGCTTTGAGTTGGTGTTCCCACCATCCTTCTTCATATTATGACGCATCTCCTGGTTCACCTAGTAGAAGAGATTGCCATTCTTGGTCATGTATTTCTACACAATATGTTCCCCTTTGAGAGGTACATGGGAGTCTTAAAGAAATATGTTCATAACCGTGCTAGGCCAGAAGGAAGCATCTCCAAGGGCTATGTAACAGAGGAGGTCATTGAGTTCTGTGTTGATTTTATTCCTGACCTTAAGGCGATTGGTGTTCCAGAATCACGACATGAGGGGAGACTGCGTGGAAAAGGCACCCTAGGATGTAAAGCAACGATATGTAGGGACGGATATTCTCTCAATCAAGCACACTACACGGTTTTACAAAGATCTATCTTGGTTGCCCCGTATATCAATAAACACAAGAATTTAATACGCCTCAAACACCCGGGGCAGTCTGATGAATGGATTATAAGTAAACACATGGCGAGTTTTGGCGGCTGGCTGCAAAGACTTCTCATGAATAATACCACTGTTGGGGATCAGCTGTACTTGTTGGCCAGGACACCATCTTCGACTGTATGTACTTTCCAAGGGTACGAGATAAATGTGAATACATTTTACACGATAGGCCAAGATAAAAAGAGCACAACCAAAACAGTGGTGTCCGCTTTGATGCAGCAGAAGACAATGGGAAAAATACCACGTATTATGGGTTCATAAAGGAGATATGGGAACTTGACTATGGACCTAATTTTAAGGTCCCCTTGTTTCGATGCAAATGGGTAAGCTAACAGGAGGAGGGGTAGAGGTAGACAAGAAGTACGGACTGACAACAGTGAATCTCAATAATCTTATGAAGGTAGACAAGAACTTAGATGAACCATTCGTCTTAGCCAATGATGTGGCTCAGGTTTTCTATGTGAAGGACATGTCTACCAAACCGAAAAAAAGAAAAAAATAAGCAAACAGATACATCACACGATGAGCCAAAGCTTCACATAGTTCTTTCAGGGAAAAGAAACATCATGGGAGTGGAGGACAAGACAGACATGTCAGAAGATTATAATAAGTTTGATGAAATTCCGCCCTTTAGAGTGAAGACTGACCCAACCATCCTGTTAAACGGTGCTGGTGCTCCATGGTTACGGCCGACGCGATCATAAGATTGACTATATGTATTAATTAAGCAATTTTTGGCACATATATGTATCTCAACATGGAAATCAATGTCATATTTCTTCTGTTAACAGTATATGTATTAAATGAGCCATTTTTCTTCCCGCCATTTTTTCCCGCCAGTTCTTCCCTCCAGCCATTTCTCACTATATATATGTAGGGTTGACCTCCATTGTCATTGCACATCTCTAGACTCATATCTGCAACCTCATCACTCTTTCCCATGGCTTCCACCGTAGCACTAACCCCAGGGAGGCGGAGGCGCTTTCCCATGGCTTCCATCTAATCATTTTATAAGAAGTCATATCCCACTTCCCACATGTCATTGTTAAAGGAAGAATCGGACAGTACAGTGCAAAACTTTGTCATCTTTACATGCCTAATAACATAACTTAATCAAACTCTTACTAATCATCTCCATCAGACCATCACCGTTGCCCCGCTGAAACAACGATGCACCATCTGATTTCATCAATGTTCTACTACAACATGGATACGGGCAACAAGGTCTTCAGACTTCCTTGAATGGCCTCAGTAGATGTATCATCTGAAGAGGCGCATGCAGGTAGAACCGCACAGGTACATCGCGACCGTGAAAGTGTACTTAATGGACTCTCATGTGTTCTTCCATATGAAACCCAACAACATTTCTATGACTATTTGCCAAAACGTTGTCTAGAGCTTCCCGACACCTCCAATGCCTACAAGTACTTCAGGGGCAAAGAAAATGATGAGAAGATATGACACGTTGTTTGTGTGTGAAGGAGAGGAACAAAGCTTCTGGTTCAGTTGCACGGGTAAGTGAAAGTATGGTATATAAGGAGCTCGGACTTGTACCATCTTCATTACTAGACAGTCAGGCGGGTATGGTAGGTGAGTCATGGCTTTCATTGGAGACACTTGTATTTCAACAGATATTTATCGAGTTAACTACAACTGGTTCACCGCTATAAAGATCTACTTCCTCCGTTCGGTAATAAGTAGCACAATTGATTCTTACATTGGTAAGCTGCACCTATTCTATGTCTCTAAATAAATGCATATCTAGAAAATTTTGAGGCGGTTATTTTCAAAGGTAAATACTATCTATCACAGTCCGATGGCAAGCAAATCATCGGGCCTCCCCGATGCCATCAATCTTGTCTAAATCAAACGCTTACCATGACATCACATTACCCTGCCCCCACCACCCATAACGCCTCCCCCTAATCCAGCTAAACGCAGAAACTTCATCCCCTTCCCCGCATCCCCCGCACAACGCCGCAAAGCTCGCATCCCCCGTATCGCCTTTGCCATTCCTCGCCTAGCTCTGCTTGCATTCGATCCAGCCCTCTCCATCCCCCTCTTCATCTAGCCCACGGGCACGCATGTCGCTCCGCTGCAGGGAAAAACCGTCGGCTGGTACCTCTAGGTACCGGAGGCAACTCTACCGGGCCGACCGGGCTATACTCCGGTGTAAGCAGCTGGCCGCAATCTGCTTCCACTGGTCCTCCAGATCCATTCCAGGGCTACAAATCTGGTTGTAGGTAACTATGGCTGAATTTTAAGTTCTTGTTCATAGAACCGGTGGTAGCGGAGATGTAATTTGTGTGTAAACATACTGCTGGTTATGTTGTCTACACAACGATGCACATGTGGAAGTATTGATGCTTCACATATCTCTGCTGAATCGGTTCATTGCAGAATTTGAGGCAACCGTTTTTATATTTTAATTTTCAAATGTATATGCTTCTACACAGCATTCATCACGCTTCATTACCACGAATCTTATGATTTCCTTTGCTCGTGCTTCCCAACTCGTATACATTTGTTTCATCAGTCATGCAATTGTGGATCAGCACTCACATGATTTATCAGATGCTCATATTCTTTATCTAAAGGAAAATATAATCTATGCTTCCCTTATTTATGATCCATCATTCATGTTGTTAATGACTATTAATATGCCATTTTATTTTACAGTCAACACGATTGAGGCACACTCTTTGTGTTGTTGGCTGCTGCAACCATTGTATCGCTGGTTGTGTTTTGCCTGCATCAACGACACCCATGATGAGCAAGTCAAGGTCGAAGTCGTGGATGACAAGGCCAAGGTTATGCTTGTCAACATCTCATATCTTTTTGAACAGGAGCATCTCATGTTTCAAGGAAACATATCGGTGTACTGGGCTACGGCAGTGATGCCGACCGCTATGTCTCAAAGGTTGCGAGCGAAGACATCGTCGACTAGTTGACGGTGTTGTTATGGGTTGTACGGAATTAGGAAGCAACTATCAATTTGTTTGAAGCGCAAGCATGTAATCAAGAATTTGTGTCCATGGTAGCAAAATTCTTTGTCCATGGAAGCAAAAAAAATTGTACATAAAAGTTTGAAGAACAAAGCTCATTTGTATTTCTTGGAAGTCGCAAATCTCATTTGTATTTCTTGAAAGCACATTCTTACTTCTTTTGAATTATGTGTACTTATGATAGCGGTTCTTTCTAGTGCAAAAAAGCACTATACTTTCTTAGAAGCAATTCTAGTCAATTGTTGTTTCTGAAAGAAAAATAACTGATAAACATCTGTTAAAATGGAGGAAGTTTAACTCACCATCTAAGAAAATTCGTGGGCAGAAGGAAGAATGAATTTGCTGAAAACAGAACCAAACACTACACTAGAAACAGAACCAAATTTATCATGGGAAGCAAATTTTGTCGCACTCGAAGCACTATTGAAATAAAACTAGAAACAAGTTCAATACCTAAGGAAGCAAACCAAAAAGATTTGATTCTAAAGAAGCATTCCACATGAATTTGTAACCGAATTTTTTTTCCTGAAACAACAGATGAATAGTTCAAATAGAAGCTAATTCCACGTAATTAGTTTTCCACCTAATAACTAGCTTTCACGATAATTAATCACAAGCATGTATTTGAATGCCTTATGGAAGCATTAAATCAAGGTACAGGAAGGCACACGCACGCTTCGGGAGCCATCACAAATCAACGGTCTAGCTACTCTCAATCCTACGGGTATTTTTTGGTCCGATGGGAAGCCTGAATCGGCGTCCGATTGCTAGCGTCGCCCATTTTCAAATAGAGGGAGTACTAAATTATTAAAAGCTTGTGGTAAGAAAAGGTTTGCTCCTAGTGTCCGGTTCACAAAGCCTTTGTTCCTATATGATATAGAGTATATAACTTCGGTCATAGGGTTCGATTTCTAGTTGCGTAGCTTCAAAATAAGCTTCCTTTTGTAATTTGCTTCAGACTGAGCAAACATCCATTATGGTTGTTCATTCTATTAAAAAAATCTCCATTTCAGAATGGTACATGAGGTTTTCATCTTATACGGCTCATCCGCTCATTACATAGTAGTAACTAACGAATAATCTATAGAATCATTTAGAATTAGTCCCTTCTCATTATGATTTGTTTTTGTAAAAATTCCACTGATTTACTAATAATCATCAACATAGTATAAAGAGGTCTAAAAGTAATAAAAATTACAAATAGGTCAAAAGATCACCTAGTGACGACTATAAACATTAGCACGAGCCAAAGGCGCCCCGCCATTCTTGCCCCTCGAACATCAGAGTCGGACAAATCTTATCGTAGTAGAGCTTGTTATAGTAGAAGACGGGAAGTCATCATGCTAAGACCCCAAAGGACCAGTACAATAGAGCAACAACCATCGTCAATGATTAAATCCATAGATTAGAAGAGACTAACCTGAGATCTGTTGAAAATAGTAGATAGACGGGAAGTCATCATGCTAAGACCCCAGGAGATCTGTTGGAAATATATCCTAAAGGCAATAATAAAGTTGTTATTATTCATATTTTCTTATTTATGATATTTTTTATTGTCCATGCTATAATTGTATGTATTGAAAACTAAATACATGTATGGATAAATAAACAACACGGAGTCCCTAGTAAGCCTCTTCTACAAGTCTGCTAGTCAAGCAATAGTTAAGGTTTTCTATACCATGGACATGTATGTCCCTTGATAACGGGATCACTTCATAAGGGAATAATGTGATGCACAATACCCTTAATAATAAGCATATATTCTTATCGCAGTGTCTAGTTTGTTTGCTATTGTTTTACAAATATGTCAAGTATAGTTCCCCAAGACCATGAGATTATCTTACTCCTAGGCATCAGAGAAATACCTTGTGGATATCAAACGTCACTTTATAACTGAGTGATTATAAAGGTGGCCTTGAGGTATCTCTGATGGTGTCTATTGGGTTGCGTGAATCAATATTTGGATTTGTTTCTTCGTGTGATGGAGTGCAAGATATCTCTAGGCTCTCTCGGTATTATAGCATCCAAGATCTCAGTGACTAAAGTAGTTGGTCACATGGATCCTGTACCATAGTGCGAGTAACGAGAATTTCTGGTAACGAGATGGAACTTGGTACGATCGAATCTCGGGTAAGCAACATATCGTTATACAAAAGGAATCATATACCATATTGTTATACAAAAGGAATCTCCAAAATACCAGTTATTCATAACACGTTCAAAAATTTCCATAGGTATTTTAAAAGGGACACTTTCAGTATGTGGATTTAAAATATCACAAGTATCATCAGAATTACCACATATGGGAGATAAAGTATTATCAGAGAAAATTTTCTCCTCTAAAGCAGGGGAACTAAGAAAATCGTTTTCATAAAAACTAGCTTCCCCAAGGTTAGACGTTTCCAAAGCATTAGCAAAAATGGTGCTCAAAAAGTTCATACTAATAACGTTGCTATTAGCATGCAAAGAAAGTTCCATAGGTTTTTTAATTTTCTCTCCAAACCATTTATGTTCTAACTCAGGAAAAATACTAAAAATCTCTCTAATTTTGTTGTTGTTTTCCATTAAGCCTAACTAGTGAAAATAAAAATAAGAAACAAGAAGATATAATTGCAGAATCTAAAGGAAATAACTTCGAGCACTCATACACCAGCAATAGTACTAGAAGATATCTTAATAGCCAGAGGATGTGAGTACCTTTTACCTTACTTCCCCGACAACGGCGCCAGAAAATAGCTTGATGTATATGCACGCTTCTATTCTTGTAGACAATGTTGGGCCTCCAAGTGCAGATATTTGTAGCACATCATCAAGTTTCCCTTAAGTGGATCACCCAAGGTTTATCGAACTCAGTGAGGAAGTGGTCAAAGCTATCCCTCTCAAGCAACCCTGCAATCAAGATACAAGATGTCTCTTGTGTCCCCAACACACCCAATACACTTTTCAGGTGTATAGGTGCACTAGTTCGGCAAAGAAATAGTGAAATACAAGTAATATGGATGATTATAAGTGGTAATTGCAATCTGAAATAAGGATGGAAGCAAGCAAACATGTAGTAGGACAGATTGTAAACGGTGTTTCAATGCTTAGAAACAAGGCCTAGGGATCATACTTTCACTAGTGGACACTCTCGTATAAATATCTTCTCTTCATTATGCTACCCTGAACTACTCTCCGATTGGATGATATAGGGCTATAACAACACACCTTAAAGTTTGCATTCCCCATCTAGATAACCTCATTGTCACCTCGAGCGCTAGATGGTTCCAACAAACACCACAAACTCATAGAGACATCCAACTCAAATTATAACTCATGATAAGTATTTCTGCAATCTTTAGCCTAAGTGCCACACGGTGTGCACATTGTCAATTTCACACACGCGGGGATAGGTGGAGATTAATTAAAGCACTTGAGTAGCAGAGTAGATCTACTTATTCAACTAGATTACAAAGCTCATGATCTCAATAAGATCACACATAGAGAGAGAGATGAACACATAGCTACTGGTAGAGCCCTTAGCCTCGAGGGAGAACTACTCCCTCCTCATCATGAAAGTCAGCAACGGCGATGGAGATGGCGGTGGAGGCGATGGAGATGGCTCCGGGGGCAATTCCCTGTCCGGGCAGGGTGCCGGAATAGAGACTTCTGTCCCCCGAATCTCCTATTCGATGGCGGCAGCGCTGTGGAACTTTTCGTGGATTTCTGATATGATATTTAGGATTTTTGCCTCAGGGGGATTATATAGGCGAAGGGGCAAGGTCGGTGGACGCCCAAGGGCCCCACACCATATGGTGGTGTGTCCAGGGGGCCCGCACGGCCACCTGGTGTGGTTGCCTCGTGGCTCCTCTTCGTCTCTCCTTCGGACTTCGTCTTGTGTCGGAAAAAATAGGAACTTTGGCTATTGTTTCGTCCAATTCCGAGAATATTTTCTTTACTAGTTTTTTTGAAACCAAAAACAACAGAAAACATGCAACTGGCTCTGTGGCACTAGTTAATAGATTAGTTCTAAAAAAATGCATGAAAATGCCATAAAGTGTAGACAAAATATAAAGCAATTGGTGTAAAACAAGCATGGAGCATAAAAAATTATAGATACGTTTACGACGTATCATGCATGCACGAAGTTAAGGCCGCACCTCCTGTGCCTTTTCATGCGTGCAACAAGCAGCCACACCGAAATGTGTTCTCCCGGGTCTGACTCCGAGAGGGCTTGGCTAGGATGTATTTTCACACATGCACGAGCCACGCAGGGGGGGGGGGAGGATAGACAAGAAATTGAGCCATTTTTGACTCTTAATGCCTATAAGAGGTCATTTGGCATGCAGGTATTCATTTCATTTAGTAAATGAAATGAATACATGGATTCATTTCATTTATATTATGATTCCAAAAACACCCACATGTTTGGCTGCCACCGGAATTTGGAAATGACGGGTCTGAGATAGGAATCATGTTTACACATAGGGATATTTCAATGGATTTGCCAAATGAAATGATATCTAATTCTGTGCCAACCAAACAACATAGGCATGGAATTGCAAAATGAATTTCAAGATTCCAGACCCAAATGATGGATACCAAACGACCTCTAACATAAACTACTGAATGCATCCAGAGTTTATCCAAACATGCCGACTCTCTGATACTACCATAATTGAGAACTTTGGTCTCCAATTCGAGAAACACAAAACTATCACATTGGGGCAACGTTGTCACATAACTACCATATGTGTGATACATAGCACTGATTGCTAGGTTAAATCGTGTTAACCATTTTCTAACACTTCATCCCACTTTTCGGGTCTATGTGGCCTCATAAAACATTTTTTCTTTTTACTACTCACTTCGCGTTGACCCAATTCTTAGGACTCCATCATCGTCTCGCGTCGTCCCTCCGCGCCCGTACTTGGCCGTTGGAGCTCACCCGCGGCCATACTTGGTCGAACCTCCTAGGCGAAGCTCCCCTGTGGTAATGCCTTGCAAGGCAATAGGTCAGGGACACACGGAACCGAGTCGATGCAGTCGCCCCTGCTAGAAGTTGGCGGTGCAAGGATGCATGGCCTCCGCCACACACGGCATCGCCCATGGACGCGAAGAAGGAAACTGTCGTGGAGCCTTACCTCTTCTACACACGTGGCCACAACACACCTGGTCCCCTCCCATAGAGGCAGGCGAGCTTATGCAAGTGTGGCACATGCGAAATCCGGCCAAGACGGGGTGGCAAGGTCCGGCCAAGGGCTGCGCGGCCAAGCTCCGCTAGGCGCGGGCAAAAATGTGAGCTTTGGCCAAGGACGACATGGGGAGCTCTAGCAGGTGTGGGCGGGCTTCAGCTAGGGCAGCGCAGGCGAGCTTCGGCAGACACGGGCGAGGGCGAGCTCTGGCCAGGGCAGTGCCGTGCGCTCGGACAAGCGTGTTCAATGCTAGGAAAGAAAGAATTTCCCCTATGCCCCTATGGCCGTGTTAGTCAGCCCTAATATTTGCCATGTAGGACTAATATGTGGGTCCAAGCTGTCAGATTTTAACTCGATTTAACCAGCACCTGGCCTAATATCAGTACTCCCTCCTGTCCTATCCATATTAATTGTCTCTAGGTTAGATGTATATGACGTTAAAATGTATCTAGATATATCTATTTCTGCTAAAAATATAGATCAAAGAGGGAGTAGTTAAAAAATCAATAGTTATATGACAACGGGCTATGATAGTTTTGTGTCCATTTGTCCATCCATTCAGATGGAAATAGACACGGCGAGAATTGGACAACACACAGGCGCCGCGTGCCATCTCATCGCTGACATGCACATGGTCAATACAGCAGCAGCAGCAAGCAGCACAGTTCCACACAAGAAATACTAAAAATAAAAGCAAAGTACAAGCATAGTAGAAAAGCTAGATTTCGAACTTGCGAAAAGGAAATTGTTCAGGAAAAGTTGTAAATTCCGTGGAAAGAAGAGACGCTGCGGTGCTGAATTTGTCACTTTACGTCTTTACCCTCCGGTAGCCTTTACCGGCACCTCCATTGCCATTCTCCCCCCTTCCGAGCTTCACTCTACAGTCTCCCCACCCCCACCACTCCGCTCCCACTTCCCACCCCACTCACTCTCCCCTGTCGCTCCAATGGCCGCCGCCGCCGTGCGCGCGCTCTCCCCGCTCCACCTGCTCCTGTTCCTCTTCCTCACGGCCCTCGCCGCGTCGGCGCGGAACGAGGAAGAGGCCCGGGCGCTGGCGGCGCTCAGGGCGGCCCTGGACCCGGCGGGCCGGGTGCTGGGCTCGTGGGACCCAGCCGCCGACCCTTGCGGCGGCTCCTTCGTCGGCGTCACCTGCGACGGCGGGGGCCACGTCACGGGCGTCTCGCTGCAGGGCCGCGGCCTCTCTGGCACCCTCCCGCCGGCCGTCGCCGGGCTCCGCCGCCTCAGGGGGCTGTACCTGCACTACAACGGCATCAAGGGGCCCATACCCAGGGAGATTGGGGGCCTCTCCGAGCTCGCCGACCTGTACCTCGACGTCAACCATCTCTCCGGACCCGTCCCCGTGGAGATTGCCGCCATGGGGAACCTCCAAGGTGAGATTTTCATGCGCCCAAAGGTTGCATTTTTCCTTGATTCGGTTGGTTTTTGTTGGGTAAAACGGGGGATTTATTTTTTTGATTTGTTCTTCCCTTCTCGTAGAGTTTCTGCTGCTTTTAGCATTAGATTTGATGTTTGGGCTGTCAAGCTTGCTTGGATTTGGACATTGGGAGAAAGTCCCATAATAAACCCTTAACAAATAACCTTAAATCACAAAGCAAGTTGCATTTTTCCCTCAAAAAAAAAAAAAGCAAGAAGCATTCCACATCTCAGTCCTCACTATTCAGGAACAGATGTAGCACTAGATTTGGCCCCCTTTTTTTCTTTATTTTTTCTGTCCCCATTTTTGTTAAGGTTCGATTTTTCGTCAGCTTGTGGCGGGATTTTAGCATTGAATGGAACGGGGTCTTCATCAGTTCAAAATATGCTGGTGTTTGGTTCATTTATTAACCCTACGCCACCGTACAATGTTCAGATTTTTTTAGGAAAGAATAGCGCAAGCTCTCATCAATGTGCAGATCTAATGCTAGTACCCTGCACGTTTGCTGACCTTAAATCTTAGCAGCACTACGGTCAACTTTTGAAATCAGCATACGCTGGCCATTTTTTTTCTTTTTTTGAAATGGGCAGTTCGTTTACTTCTGTACCAACCTTCCATTTTGTATGTTCCTATTCCTAGCCTTCTTTTGGAGCAGTGTGGCAGCCACGTGATCATCTTATTTGATTTATCTTGATTGACTCCTCCACTAGTAAAGGACAAATGGTGATTTCTTGGAGTTGAAAATTGAGATTTTCACTTTGTTTGGAGCCACTTGGCTGGGTATAGATTCCCTTTTTGTGGCAACTTATGGTTGGATCTTGCTGCAGAACAGTTCGGCAGACAGTAGGAAATTTATCTGATTTAATTTTGTCCAATGGCTGTGTTCTTTGTGCGACTGCACAAAGATTGTTTAGTGCTCTTTCAGATTAACAATGTGAAGATCTAAATCCACCCATGCAATTTATTTACCCTATGTTACCCTCTTTTGCAGTGTTGCAGCTGGGCTACAACCAATTGACAGGCAGCATACCGCCCCAGCTAGGCAACCTGAATAAGCTTGCTGTTCTTGCACTCCAGTCCAACCAGCTGACTGGAGCCATTCCAGCAACCCTCGGCAGCCTAACTCAGCTGACACGGCTTGATTTGAGCTTCAACGGCCTATTTGGCTCAATCCCTTTGAAGATTGCAGATGTTCCGTTTCTTGAGGTCTTTGATGTTCGCAATAACACTCTATCTGGGAGTGTACCTGCTGGTAACAGGCTCTTTCTCAACCTGTTTTGCGGGTATATTTATAGCTTTCATCGTATTAACTATTGTAGTTTGGTTTTGGATGCTAGGCTTGAAGAGACTGAATGGAGGGTTCCAGTATGTGAACAACAAGGGGCTTTGTGGAGCTGAGTTCAGTTTGCTTAATCTTTGTACGTCTTCAGAGGATGGCCTGAACCCTAGCAAGCCTGAGCCTTTTGGCCCAGATGGTACTGTCAAGACAGGGCAAGTACCCCAGTCGGCGAATCCAAACTCGACACGATCTTCAAAGACCTCTGCAGGAGTTCTTATTGTCGGCATTGTTGCTGTGGTTGCTGGTGCTGCATTCTGTGTAATATTTGCGTTCTCTTATTACCGCCGGCAGAAGCAAAAGATTGGCAGCTCACTGGAGGTCTCTGATAGTAGGCTCAGCACTGACCATTACCAGCAGAAAGAAGCCTGCCGAAGGAGCGCATCGCCTCTGATTAGTGTCGAGTACTCAAATGGATGGGACACTATGTCTGGTGGAGGTTGTGGATCATCCGGCGAGGTTGGTGATAGCTTCAGGTTCAACCTTGAGGAGGTTGAGTGTGCGACCCAGTATTTCTCAGAGGTTAACTTGCTAGGAAAGAGTGGCTTTGCTGCGACATACAAGGGAATGCTGCGGGATGGGTCTGTTGTCGCGGTTAAGAGCCTAAATAAGACAAGTTGCAAGCAAGAGGAGTCTGATTTCCTCCGAGGTCTTAAGACGCTCACCAAACTGCGACATGAGAACCTTGTTGGCCTGAGGGGCTTCTGCTGCTCCAGGGGGAGGGGAGAGTGTTTCCTAGTATATGACTTCATGGTTAGCGGGTGCTTGTCGCAGTATCTCGACGTTAAGAGTGGCTCTGATGCTACTGTTCTGGATTGGCCTACAAAAGTTTCCATCATCCGAGGCATTGCAAAAGGTATTTGACAAATATATATTGTAGCTTCTCACTGTAATTTAAGATTGTTCTACATGTGATACCAATCTGTTGTGCATTTGCAGGTATTGAGTACCTACACAGCAAGAAGAGCAACAAGCCATCGCTAGTGCACCAGAACATATCGGCCGAGAAGATCCTTCTCGACCACAATTTCGCCCCACGGTTATCTGTCCCAGGACTGCACAAGCTCCTCGCTGACGATGTTGTGTTCTCAACCCTGAAGGCCAGCGCGGCGATGGGGTACCTCGCCCCCGAGTACGCAAACACAGGGCGCTTCACCGAGAAGAGCGACGTCTTCGCCTTTGGGATTGTTGTTCTACAGGTGATCACGGGCAGAAGGGCCGTCTCACAACTCACGGTAGGGACGGCCGCAGGCGACCTAGAAGGCCTGATTGATCCAAACCTCAGCGGCATCTTCTCGAGGACCGAGGCTGCCAAGCTCGCAGCGGTTGCTGCACTTTGCACAAGCGAAGCGGCGAGCCAGAGGCCGACCATGGAGGCTGTGGTTCAGCAACTCAGCGGCTGATGCTGGAACCTCGTTCAAAATGAGGCATTTTGTAGTATCCAGTTACCACTGACCTGCTAGTGTGGAACGTGTTGCCACTAGTACCTTTGGTTAAATGCGTCACAATCTTTTCACCGCTGGGATGCTGAGAGATTGTGTATGAGAGATATTCGTGAACCGTTGGTTCTCCGACCAGTAATCCATGATGAGATGTAGAATCTGTAAGCCATTAGGTTAATATTCAACTTTAGCATTTCTAATGTAACTTTGGTCAGTATTCCATGTTGTCGGTGGCTCATTGCTTGCATTGAAATGCTCTGCCAAGTTAACCGTTTGCACTAGGGAAATCAAGAAATTTGATATATTTTGCTGTCATATGACAGAGTTTTCAACCTGCTGATATGAACACTCTATTTCAGACCTGGGTAAGTTGCAGAAATGAAACTTGACAAGACTTGGTAAAAACAATATAATTACAAACAACAGAAGTACTCTGGCTGAACTGAAGGTCTGCTATGAACTGATGGTCTGCACTCTAGCAGCAGAGCAGTCAGCTTTAAATTTTGAATCTGTGGAGCAAAATAAGGAAGAAGGACATTTGAACAGTTGCACTTGTCTGCGCCATCTTCTGAACAGTCACGCATGAGGTGCCGCATGCTGCTTGCCTTTTTGCACCCTCCCTCCCAGTCGCAGATGACTGTTCATTCCATCCTCTGACATTATTCGTTTCAAATCCCCGCTTATGTGCTGTGTCACAATAACTTGGCTAGTTTGATATAGCATTGTCCCTTCTGCATGGTTGTCTACTTCTGCACATTCTAGAAATATCAATAATCGACCTAGTGATTCAGCACTGAAAATAGTACTCATTCTGGCCCATATTAATTGACTCAAATTTGTCTAGATTTAAATGAATCTAGACACTATTTATATATAAGTTCATCTAAATTTTGACAATCTAAGTCAATTAATATGGATCGGAGGGGAGTAGCTTAAAAGATAATTGATGTAGGAGGCCCACACAGGCGGCACCATAGGCGGCGGTGGACTACAGCGACGGGCCATCCTCCCCTCGCCCGGTAGACTGGCGACCGTGGCCGAGGTGGCGGAGTTCAAGGCGCTACGCCCTCCTCAAGTGACCGATGACTTCTACCGGAGGCTTCCTTCGGCGGCTGCACCTAGAGTTTGGCGCCGGCGGCGGTGCAAGTAGGTGGGCGGCGCTCCGGAACAGGTTCGGGTGGCGACGGGCTGCAAGTTGGTGGTGCCAGTGGCGATGCGCTAGGTCCAGGACGACGTAACTATATGCATAGATCTGGGCCCTTTTGGGTACAATCTGGGTTAGGGCGAGCCAGGTCAGGAACAATTCCGCCGCCTCCATTTGGACTGAGGAGCAGTTTGTGATAGGGGTGGCGGTGTTGGCGCATCATCTTCTACAACGAGGCGGCGGGAGCTCCACGGACCCAATCTAGACTCGACTGGGTCTTGGGCGTCGAACAAGAGGGTAGCAGCGGCAATGTCCTACGTGTTGCAGCGTGGTGGCCGAGACTTTACGGACCCGACTTGGGTCCGATCGGGCCTTCTCTGCCTGGTTTGTCTCTGCTGCCTCGTCCAGTCGGCTCCCGTCGAAGACGTCCTCTAGGTGGCTCCAATGATTTCCCTAGCACACGCTTGCCGCTGCGTCCCGCCGGCTACTGTTTACATCAGTGGAGATCGTCCCTCCAGCGTCACTACTGTACTGCCGCCCCTGTCTACGAATCTTCCTCTTGGTTCGGCTGGCCTCGTTTGCCATGGTGAGACGGTAATGATAAGTACAATACCGTAGTGGCACATTTTGGTGGACGACAAGCTTGGTGGAGCGCTTTGGATTGTCCGATTGGTGGTTTTTTGGGGGTCAGGATAAATCCATGTCGGTGTTGTCGGCACCGACGCATTGACGCCTACTGGCGCCGCCGCTGTTCCATTTGAAGGGCATCGGTGAACCCCTTCCTCATTCCCTTCCGTGTGCCGGGAGTAATCCCACGACCAATACGGTCAACAGCGTCAACGTCGTCGTCGTTGTCGCATTCCTTCTTGAAGGTGTTTCTTGGTACGCCATGATTCGGAGGCATAGGAGCATGGTGGGACTTCTCCGAAGAGCGCAAGTTTTGCGGGTCATCATTGCTTTTGTCGATCTGCCCTGTCAGTTTTATTTTCTCTTTTCTTTCTCTTGATTTTCTCTTGGGATTGATTGTGATGTTTCTTTTTTGTTTCTCTTGATTTTCACCACTGGGATGCTGAAAGATTGTGTTATGAGATCTCGTGAACCGTTTGTTCTCCAATCAGTATGGCATGGGATGTCGAATCTGTAAGCCATTAGGTTAGTATTCAACTTTAGCATTTCTAATGTAACTTTGGTCAGCTTTGTACTGCTGTCATTGGCTCATTGCTTGCATTGAAATGCTCTTCCCAGTTATACCGCTCGCACAAGGAAAATCAAGAATTCCCATATATTGCCCTGCCATACGATAGGACTTTCAACCTGCTGATATGAACACTCTATTTCAGAGCTGGTAAGTTACAGGAATAAAACTTGCCAAGACTGAGTAAAAGCTACTTATAATAATCACAAACAACAGAAGTACTCTGGCTGATCTTCAAGGTCTGCACTGTGGCAGACCAGTCAACTTTAAATTTTGAATATGTGGAGCAAAATAAGGAGAAGGACATTTGAACAGTTACACTTGTCTGCGCCATACTCTGATCAGTGAGCAGCAGGACGCACGGGAGCCGCAAGAGTGCCGCATGCTGCTTGCCTTTTTGCTCCCTCCCTCACTGATGACTGACTCCCACAGTTGGCGCTGGACACTGTTCATTCCCTCCTCTGACATTATTCGTTTCAAAACGAGAAATCGGCAGTAGATGGTGCCCGGTTTTCCAAAGAAATTGAAGAACTGATTTCCAAAAAATCTGAAAATAAACACGCGCTAGCATATATATATATATATATATATATACATTCCAAAGGTATGGTACAAATTTCGGCAAAAAATATGTTATATTTTGGAAAACAAAAAAGACTTTTTTGACAAAAAAATGTCCTTTTACTCATATATGCAGTAAAAAATTTGACTTTTTTCTATAGCCTAAAATAGTAAGAAGTTTCTACCAAAACTTGCCACGGGTATTCGAACCATGTACATGTATCCCTGCAATAATTTTGTGATTTTTTGAAACCAAGAAGTACAAGTTTTAAAATTTTCAAATAAAGGGCACCATGGTGCCCGAGTGCTGCAAATCCTCTCTTTCCAAAGGCATGGCCGCGCGGAAACGTGCTCTAGGCTACTTTCTACACTTCGTTTGGTTACGTGGCTGGGCAGTTTATTGGCCTTCGAAAGATAGAAGGTACTCCCTTCGTTTTAAAATATAAGTTGTTGTTTTAGGTTTGTAAAGAAAATATATCTAGACTTCTTTTAATGTCTAGATTCACTTTAAAACTGAGTGGACATACATACTAAAACAAATCTATATACATTTTCTTCACAAATCTAAAACATATTATATTTTGAAACGGAGGAAGTACAACTGTTTGGTGGCTTGCATAGAAGGATGCTCTTATGGGTGTGTGTTTGATTGTGTAGCATGGAGATTCTTGTCCCTCGACAGATAGAAGGTGCAGCTGTTTGGTGGCTTGCATAGAAGGCTGCTCTCATGGGTGTATGTTTGATTGTGTAGCATGGAGCCGTTGTGGTAACCTCTTCTCGGGAGTAGAGAGATTACAAACAAGCAAAAGCAAGAACAAAATGCAACATAATTTAGCAGTAGTAGCCATGTTAGAGTATTGTACTCAAAGTGTGGTACTTAAGCAATATCATAGGCACAACCCTACTGTTGACACAGTTCAACTACTAGACCACATTTTTTAAGCCAGACACTCCTTATCCTGATGGGCAACAATCCCGCTACACTCTGGGTGGTCAGGCCACCTACTCGCAAGATGAGTAGTCGGAGACGACCACCCTATACCCCTTTGCACTTAGATTCGTGAATAACATAACATAGCCAATCTCGAGTTTGTGAGCTATGGAGAAATCTACCCATCCACCTTCCAGGAGGCTTTGCCACTTACCTCTTTGATGTTCATCTCCCATTGGCATCCTGTGTTTGTCCTCACGATCATCTTTCCCGTCACGGCCTGATGACATTTGGTAGAGGGAGCATCCCTATCCCAGGAGCCATCAGCACATTGCAAAAGTGTGTTGGCCGGCGAGACATCCTCATGGTAGTGGCCAACACTGGGTGGCCTTCCCCTTGCTTCAGAGACCTCTTCCTGGGAACCTCCATAGGGACTCCAAGCTACAACATCTACAAAAAAAAAACAATGGTGAGGCAATGCAACAAACAAAACATCAGAACACGAAGCACACATTTGATAGAGCTGGTGCTACCAAAACCAGAGGAAATGCATAACCTGGTTGTACACACCTTATGGTCCAATAACACCAGCTATATCATGAACAAGTGCAAGAAATTTCATCATATGCTCATATACACAATGAATGGACAAGCTATGTGCCTCACGCGATAAGCACGCCTAATGCAAAGAAATGGTTCTGCCATACCAAGTGAAATGCACAATGAAGAATGCTTAGAATCATACCTTGCACCAATATGTTCCCAGATTTTAATCATTGGTATAATCAATATCAACAATGTAAGTGTCAAAATTTTGTCATCGCCAAATAAAACAAATAATTTAGGCATCATTTGGTTACCTAGGAGCATTGTCAAAGATGGAGTTAGCAAATCAAGATATATGTACAACATTTTTGTCTAGACATAACACTTGGTTCGGTAGTACCATCCCTTCAGGACTAGTATAATCATTGGCCTACGGAAGAAAATAAAAAAACAAAGATCACAGTGAACCAACTGGAATGCCTTAGGAGTTAAGCTATGAATGAGCTTACCTGGCACCAATTATTTACTGAGATAATCCGACATTTAACTGGAATGCCTTAGGAGTTAAGATATGAATGAGCTTACCTGGCACCAAGTATTTACTGAGATAATCCGACATTTAAAAAAATGCCATGCACAACAAATATGGTTGTGCAGAACACATGTTAAATGAAGATTATCCAATGGACATACCTAGTACCAAATTTCTAATCATTGGCACAAGCAAATAGTAACTGGGGAACGAATCTAAGCGTGTAAAGTAAAGTAGACAAGAAATCCGATGAGAATGAAACCTTAGGTAGTGAAATCAATCTACAGATTTCATGAAACCCAAAAATCATGAAGCAATGTCACAAATCTAAGCACAATTGGAACAATACTAAGATTGAACCCTAACCCCAGAAGATCTATCGTGCATGTCATGTACCAGCCGTTTAGAGACCATCTACCTTCAGATCTATGGTAAAAAAGAGCCGGTGAAGGTGTTTATAGGCCTTACCGCCATTGCCGAGCCACATAATTTTGAAGACGATGGGATATACGAAGTTCCTGCTCATGACCCAAACTGCACGGTCGTCGTCTATGCAACGGACATGGGGGCGAAGTGGAGATGGAAGAATCTATCCACTGTTGGTCTTCACGTCGCCACCTGTAGGTGAATCGCCGACGAGTGTGGGGGAGAGTGAGGTGAGAGAGTGGACGGTGAGGGGATTTTATGGCACGTGTTCGCGAACCAACATAGCGTCTTGTGACCCTTCTTCGTGCGTGCAGGGGAAGGCTCCCTCTGCTCTACACACGGCCTGACTCTGGGAAAATTGTAGATTCAGCCATTCCCTTCGGGCCTGGCTCTGGAGTGCTTTGACGCGCGTGCTAGACATAACGCAGAGGGATCTTAACCATCCAATCAGCCAATTTTTGGCTTGGTTAGTTTGATAGAATAGCATTAGCCCTAGTTCATGGTTGTCTACTTCTGCCCATTCTAGAAATATTAATAATTGAGTGTAGTGATTTGACACTAAAAAATAGTATCTCAAAAGATATCTCCAAAGAAAAAATTGAAACGGAAAGGCCTAAACTACAATCTCGAACTTGAATTGCTTTTAATGAAAACCAAATCTGCTTATGTCAGATGGAGAGACCATCTACTGCATGCCTCCTTTCCTTTGTAGACGACATTTTGGCTAGTCAATTAAGCCGGCAGAAACATCTCATAAAAGGGAACTAAGAAAAAAAATATAATAGGTTAACTGCACCCACAAACGTAGAACTATCGTAAACAAGGCGATCCTAAAAACCATCTAGGGCTCCTTCCCCTCGCGGCTCGGCCTAACACTGGATGCGGTCGGCCTCCTCCCGCTCTCAGTCCGCCCTAGACCAGGCGCATACGTCCGACGCCGGCATAAGAGGCACGTTGTTGAGGGAGCGCTCCATCGCCATCCTGAGGACGGAATCGTCCTCGTCGACGGGGACGACCCAGTCTGCCGGCTCGGTCTTCGGCATGCGCAGCCGAAGGCGGCTGTAACATCCCAGCATTTAGGAACTAACGAAGGATAGATTTAGGAAATTGTGCATGTGCATGTATTCATCTGTAAAATGTGGATAAATTTTACGCCAAATAAAAATCTAAAGTGATCAGAGTTTCTTTCACTCTCTAAGTGTAGGAATAGCTTTGGAGAGTGATCGTTATAAATTTTGACATGATCTTTCTGAATTAGTGTGTTTTGGGGGAAAGAATTTGAATTCAAACTTGAGATTTGAGTTTATATTTTAAAAGATAATAATTATGATTTTGTAATATTAATTAATCAAGAAATGATATATAGTAATAGAAAATCTAAATGAGCAATACAATCAAACAAATAAATATTTATTCCATATTTTTATTCCATGAATAAGTTACAAAAGGTAACTCATTAAGTCAATAATATTTACAGAAATGAAATTACAAAAAGAGGAATATATATATATTAATAAACTATTACAAATTCCTTACAAAAGAATGAAATGAAATTACAAAGGATGACATCTGTCTAAAAGTGAACCTATACTAATCTTGAATCTTCCAATCTTGTACCTGCAAAATAAAGAACAAACAAACAGGAAAATAAAGTTAAGTTATTAAATTTTACTCTCACTAGAGCAGTGAGTTGCACTGCTCAAGTTTACATCATTGAGTAAATTTTTTAGGGGCAAGTTTCACCATTATGAAAGAATTCAATCTTTCATAACAAATAAGCCATAAGTCAAATGATCACAGCAAGTAAAGGGGCAAGTTTCACCAGGCAGTTTAATGGTAACAGGATAAAAAGGTAGAACACCTCATTGAGCATATCCACAACCATGCAGCAGACACACAAGTAGCTCAATCACCAAACTACATGGGTGTGCTATCGACACAGCCACATCTGCTCAAACAAGTAAAAGGACCAAGCACAGCCGTGGGCAAGCACTAGTGCATCTCTCCATTGCTCACATCACACAAGAACAACCAGCTTACCAAAGCCAAGAAAACCAGCCAACAAAACCACATACCAGATCAATCCAAGTATCACCAGATGGTGACATAAGGAGGGGGAGAATTAGGTGGATAGCAAGGTCAAGCTCACAAGAGCTAGGAGAAGCAGGGTTGATCAAGGCCAAGCACAGGAGCAAGGGGAAACAAGAACAGCATCAGGAGGTGAAGGACTGGATCAGGCCAGCAACACCACCAGCACATCAAGCCACCACAATCATCAATTTTTGTGGTGAGTGTCATAAACATCCACATGATCTGTTCATCTTATCCAAACAGAAAATATGTGTTGTTTCATAAGACAACCTCTCAGTGATGACCCAAGTGGGGTGAACCTATCCTAGAGGATTTCCAATATAAAGGCCAAAACCAAACTCTAACAAACACACCAAAATCTCAGACCAGCCTCACAGATTTGGTGATACCAAAAAGGCAAGTTATATGTTCTATCACTTGTTCTTATAAAATCTGGGCACATTTTCAAAAAGGAGTAGCACCTCAGATCTCATAAGCTACAAACAAATCAACTAACTTAACCAACTTGGATCCAAGATCCACTAAGAAACTATGATGCCTTAGCCAATTTTAAAAGTGATAGCAACATAGGAATTTAGTTCCTAGAGCCTCAGACCAGCATCATAGGCATAAACATTAAGTGAACTTTTCAACTTATTATTAAGAATCTACCAAGTCTCAAGTACTGACCATAACTAAGACTAGCAGCAAGATCAACTTGTGTGCCATTCCAAGATGGTTTCATAAGAACTGATCCTACAACTAAGCCAAATAGATATTCCAGCTTTCATGAATGAACCAGCAAGTCACCAACTATCATTTCCCTGAGATATACTCAGAGATCATTTAATTTATCCAAAGAATCGTTAGACTCAACTAATCAAGTTCAGTCTATGGATAAACATATAAGCCAACACTTACTGATGCAGTGAATCACCACTGACAGTGATACTGTCAGTATCATGACATTGACAGAAGATGAATATACCAAGTAACAACATAACCAATCATAGACGAAGCTATGAACCACTAGCATCATATCCAACATTAGCCTCAGACCAAAAACAGCAACACATAATCAAAGGATGACAACAAGCACCAAGGTGTAGAGAACATAATCTTCACTGAGCATCACTACCAGACCATAGCATCAATATACAAGCACACATGGATTGAACCCTAGGACTAGAACAAACCCTAATGGAGGATAAACCACTAGTTATACATGGAGGCACTCGAAGTAAACAGAGACACGGGAAATCCCAGAGACACAACTCACCGGTGGTCCTCGCTGAAGATTTGAAGAGGAAGCAGAAGGGACGACGAGCTCGTGGCGGCACGGGGAGCACCCCAGAGGGCGCTGCAACCCGCACCAGCCATGGCGGCGGCCACAGCAGCAGACGAGTACCGCACACCACCACGAGAGGATCAGCGGTGGCGCTAGCAGTACCATCCCAAACCCTATGGTTCGGGAAGGGGGCTATCCTGGACACAGGAGGGCCCCAGGATCAAATCGAGGCGGAGCAAATGAAGGAGCGTGGTCGACAACCTCGCCCTGCACCACGGCAGCGGCCGGGGAGGATCACGGCGGCGAGCATCACACGGCAGCGGCGCCAGCACCCCACGGGGTCGAGGAGGAGAGGAGGTGAGGTCGAGAGAGAGAGAGAGAGAGAGAGAGAGAGAGAGAGAGAGAGAGAGAGGAATGGGCCAATAGGGCCAGAGCCCTTCGGAGTGCCCTTTTGGTCAAGTTACTTGAGCCAAATTGGCCCAATAAGCCCAATAGAACTAGCCCAAAACTTAAAAGAAGTTGTAATAATTAATAAAAGACCAAAATACCCCTAGAGATAAATAAAATTCAGGAAAATAAAATAGAAATCTAAAAGTTGTAAATAAAATATTTCTGGATTCATAATAATCCAACCTATTTAATGAAATTAAGAAATAATTTTTATACATATTATTCTTAGTCAATAATTTTACAATATATTTATTCTTATGGAATTTTATAAAATTAATAAAAAGTAAAAACATAAAATAAAAATCACTTTTATTATATATTATTATTGTAGTATTTTAGAAAAATACTAAAAAAATATTTGGAGTTATAAAAAGAAATTCTCTTATTTAAATGCTAATTCTTAAAAGAATTATCAAATAAATAAATACAAGAGTTATGTTAAAATTATAATTCTATAAATAAATTATTACATAGTAAATATGATATTCAATAGTTACTAAAGATTATTCTTTGAAAAATGGATTCCTTTATTACTTAAAGAAATTCTAGAAAACTAAAATAATGGGTAAAACACACAAAGAAGATAAATCATAAAGAATGCATTACATTACTATGCATATTCATATTGCTTCTTTAAATATTGTCCTTACCGGGCAATAATGATATTTTGTAGATAGAAGCTCAAGGGCCAGTGCAAGCATCCGACTTCACTACCTTGCAATCACAAGGCAAGTTCATCACTTGTTCATGTCCTTTGAAGAGTCTTTAAAGAAAGTATTTGCAAATTGTGTGTTATCATCTATGTTTCAAGGAAAGAAAATATTATTTTCTCAAACAAATAAATTGTTGATATTATCCTAAGTGATGATATAATGGAGCAATAGAACTTAGGTTTCTATTTGCAACAATGATGATCAACTAGGAACTTAACAACCCATGACATCAGTGATTCTAGCGCCGTATATCACGCGTTAACCATGAGATTTGGAATGGGACGGAGAAGTCAGTTGTATCTTCTTCCTCTCGCATGTAGTTAGATGTGAAGGTCATGGCTGTTATCCTCGTAATGTGCTTCTTAATTGGTCATTCGTAGAGGATATGCAGCATATGGGTGGGAACCCTCATCGTCCCATGATAGTTCTGGCATCTAACGGTCTGTACAAACCATTGTCGTAATTCAATGGGTGGGCATGGTGTACACCAAGGAGGCATGCGAGGTTTCGAAGGGGCAGTGATTGGCTTGGATCACCTACTGGGCCCCACTTCATGGAATTGTGGACGGGAAAGTACGCCCGGTTGTGCAACAAGGAGTTGATCTCTCATGGGTAAAGTAACACACCTCTGTAGAGTGTAAGAACTGTAACCTGTTACTCCCTGTTCTAGAAAGGAGCTATGAACGTAGCAGGAAAGGAATTCCATGAAAGTTCTGGTAAACCTGTGAAGGATGATAAAATAAATTTTTGAAGAAAGATTTATGAAAACTGCATAGTGCCAAGGACTTATTGTCTGAGGTGGTAGATAGAGCATCAAACTTCCCACCTTGCATATAATGAACTTGCTGGGTAATGATGTTACTCACCTTTTCCTTTGATCCCCTGCTTAGACTCTGAGGATCCTGAAGACACTCAAATGTATGCAGCAGAATGTCAAGATGATGTCTTCTACGAGGAGCCTGACATGTCAGGTGGTGTTGAAGGAGTGGATTACGAGATCCGATATGGAGTATATGGCAACAAATCAGCTTAGTTGCTCTAATTATTAGTAATCAACGAAGCCGAGCAGCAAGAACCTTATATAATAAGATGCTGAGCTCAACTCCTAGTTGGAGTTGTTATTTTTAACTTCCGCTGAAACACTTTATATTTTGGTTTGTAAGTTGAATCTTTTTAAAGTCTAGAACTTCTGGTATTTTAATATTAATAATAAGTGTATGTTTGTAATATGGACCCGCAATGTTTCTGTTGTACCACTCTGAGGGATGTGATTTTTACGGAACGGTGTTCTGTGGATGTCATATCAACGACTATAGTATTTTACACATGCAGTGGTATGTTGGGTCATCGCAATTGGTATCAGAGCAAATTACTTTGACCTTAGGTTGGAAACCTAGTAAAGGGTATTACCTATAGGAGCGTATAGCAACGATAAAGAATTCTCTAAAAGGGTATAATGGGTATTCAAATGAGGATATTCCGTTATATGTTTTAGTGCGATAATTCTTTGTTATGATGCAATATATTATTGCTTACTAATAAAAAAATATTTTTGTTATACAGAGTTATGGCACCATGGTTTCCAAAACAAACTTTGGTAAGGAAAGAGGAGACTCTCGATGACTACCAAGGATCATTCACTGATCAGCTTCGACAACTTTTAAGGATTTTTAGTTGTCCAACAAAAATTCCGGTGAATACCATAACCTATTATGATGGTCGGATGTTATCCAAGTATCGTGTGGGTATCCAACTTGAAGAGGAGCTTGGATTATATCACGATCTACCTATAGGTGAAGGTAGGAGTCATTTAGCAGCATACCATGTCGTTGTTGTGGAGGAGATATACAATATCCGGGAGTGTAAAGCCAAGGAGTTAGAGGGAAGCACATTCTCTATGATTCCACATGATTCTATAGACTCGGAGCCAGTACCGGATCATCTTATCTTGGTGAAAAAGCATCCTAAGTTAGATTCCAAGTTTATGGATCGATATCGAACACTTTTTGCGTCTTTTTATAAGACACATCAAGTCATTGTTGAAGATAAAAATGACATGTTAGAGGATCTAACTAATCCAGAAAGAAGGAATCAGTTAGCATTCCAGTTGGAGAAAGAAGCAAGGAGTAGTACAAAACCAATCTTTAAGGATATACCTATAGATCCTGAATCTCTTATACCATATTCTTATTCACCCATACCTGAACCTACCTATGATCCTACATTAGATATGAGGTGTGTTGTACCACATGGTTTAGAGGAAGGGTCTGATTCAGAACTTCCTATCGAGAATTCTGATGGTTGGAGAATGTGATCATTTGAAGCATCCCAGAGAAATCAGATGTCCATAGATGGGTCTAACAGAAATGTTGGACAATCCAGTTGGATGGGTGCAAGAACCAATCCTAGTAACAGTAGTAGAAATACCGTATTTGTAGATGATCAGGATGAGGAAGAAGATCCCGAGGAGAGAGTGTTTGAACCATGAACATCCTCTCAAAACCCAGGGAATATACATTATCCAGTATTTAACTATCTTGCCCAATAGAGAACCTGGGGAGCAGCAGAATCTGCGTATTCTGTTGACAATGGATGATAATGTTGAACATGTTTCTGAAGACTTTTCAGCTAAGCTGGAGGGAGTCAATGCGCTTAGATTGAGTAATGACTCGAGTCCTGACACTTTAGATACTGAGTATGTTCCTTCTAGAAGGCCATTTGTTCCACAAAATGTACGACGGACGTTACGTCATCAAAGTTGGACTTCAGACATTTATGATGAGCGTCGTGGATACTAGAAGCAGGTGGCTTATTAGGAAGTATCGGGTATTGTGTATTGTAATCCGAGAGAATGATGTAGATAAATAAGCGAGGTAGTATGTTTACTTTATTATAGTACCTGTAGGGTACAAGTGTAATGACTTTGTACTTTGTTAAGAGGTTTGTAATGTATAATATGTGAAATGCATATTTGGATTTTATTTGGATTTTGATTTCCATTGTGTGACTAATTCTGTGCGTAATGTTGAGCTCAGAACACATGCGCATGATGTAATTATGAGTAATCGCTTTATGTTGCAGGACTCTGGGGTCATGGAATCGGGTGTAGAAACCAAATCTGAGCAGCAGCGCATGGAGCGCGAGGCCAGGGAAAAGGCAGACGCAGATGTCGCAAATCAGGGAACATTACCACCACCACCACCAATGAGACCGCTAATGGAGCAGAACTTTATGCAGTACATGCAAATGATGCAAGAAAACCCTATGATCATAGTGACAGCAGGGGGGAAATGTAGTTGTACGCCACATTAAACAAGATTAGGTTATCTTGATCTATGGTTGTACTTATTTTGCGGACCTTTATGTGACTTCTTTAAAGAGAATTGCAGTAGTGCTGGGTATGGACTGGATGACTGAACATGGGGCTCAGATTAATTGTGAGGATAAAACCTTCTCAATCAAGACTCCAAGTGGAGCAAGGATAGTTTATCAAGTATATAAGAACAGTCATATCATGGTGGATCTTTAGTTGAACTCAATTAAGGAGGTCAAGTTGGAAGATATTCCTATAGTAAATGTGTTTCAAGATGTTTTTCTAGCAGAGCTACCAGGAATGCCACCAGATCGGGAGATAGAGTTCACTATTGATCTAATTCCAGGTACAACACCAATAGCTCAAGCACCATACCAGATGGGTCCAAAAGAATTAAAAGAACTCAAAGAGCAAATTAATGAGCTAGCCAGAAAAGGATTCATTCAAGAAAGTCTATCCCCATGGGGAACACCGCTGATCTTTGTGGATAAAAGAGATGGAGGGAGAAGAATGTGTGGGGACTATAGGAATCTCAATAATGTTACCATCAAGAATAAGTATCCATTACCTAGAATCCATGATCTGTTTGATCAAGTTAAAGGAGCTGGAGTATTTTCCAAGATTGATCTAAGATCCAGATATCATCAGATAAAAATCAAACCAGAAGATATTCCACAGACAGCATTTGTCTCAAGGTATGGACACCATGAGTACCTTGTCATACCGTTTGGTTTGACCAATGCACCAGCAATATTCATGAATTTGATGAACAAAATCTTCATGCCGTACTTGGACAAGTTTGTCATAGTGTTTATTGATGACATTTTGATATATTCCAAGGATAAGGAAGAGCATGCTGATCATTTGAGAATAGCATTGCAGATCCTAAGAGAACATAAGCTTTATGCTAAGTTCAGTAAATATGAATTCTGGTTAGATGAGGTAGAATTCCTCGGTCATGTGATCAGCAAAGATGGAAGTGTTGTAAATCCATCCAAAGTTCAATTAGTATTAGAATGGACTGCACCAACCAATGTGAAACAAATTCGAGGTTTCTTGGGAATGGCTGGTTATTATCGAAGGTTCATTGAAGGTTTCTCCAAAATAGCTGGACCAATGACCAAATTGTTAAGGAAGAATACACCATTCATCTGGGATGAGAAGTGTGAAGCAAGTTTTCAGGAGTTAAAGACCAGACTAAGTACCTCTCCAATCTCAGCACTTCCTAAATTAGGGAAGGACTTTACAATATACCATGATGCATCCAAAGAAGGTTTGGGTTGTGTGTTAATGCAAGATCGTAAAGTAATTGCTTATGGATCAAGACAACTAAAACCACATGAAGTCAATTATCCAACCCATGATTTGGAACTAGCAGCAGTAGTCTTTGCTCTGAAAGGATGGAGGCATTTTCTTTATGGAGCCAGATGTGAATTATACACTGACCAAAAAGTCACAAATATTTCTTCACTCAAAAGGAATTGAATATGAGACAGAAGCGCTGATTAGAACTAATCAAATATTATGATTTGACCATCAATTACACCCCAGGAAAAGCAAATGTTGTAGAAGATGCTTTAAGTCGTAAAAGTGCAGATATTCAACCTAGCAATCGGGAGCTACCAAAAGAGTTACAAATGGATTTGGAAAGATTAGAGATTCAATTTATAAGAACAGAAACTCTTGGAGGATTAGCTACTATGCAGGTAGTTGCAGAACAGAATAGTGATCTTAAGCACGCAATTTTTAGGTATCAAGAAGAAGATCCTTTTATTGCTAAAGAAATTCGGAGGATATCTCAAGGACAAACGTTAGTTTTTCGCTTAGGAGATTATGGATCTTTATGGTTCCAAGATCGTCTTTGTGTTCTAGATGTGCCTGAGATTCATGAAGTGATACTTCGAGAGGCACATAAGACACCATATTCCATTCATCCAGGAAGTACTAAGATGTACATGGATTTGAAATAATTATTCTGGTGGAATAACATGAAGAGAGACATTGCGAAATATGTGTTAGAATGCCATACTTGCCAAAGGGTAAAAGCTGAACATCAAAGTCCAGCAGGACCATTGCAACCTTTGGAAATTCCTGAGTGGAAATGGGAGGAAATTGGTATGGACTTCATCACAGGATTACCCATGACACCTAAACGTAAGGATATGATATGGGTGATTGTTGATCGACTAACTAAAAGTGCACATTTTATTCCGGTGAATCAGAAGGATAATGCCGAGAAGTTAGTAGAAGTTTACATCAAGGAAATAGTAAGCAAGCATAGAGTGCCCAAGAAGATCGTAACTGATAGAGGATCAGTGTTTACTTCAGCATTTTGGAAGCAATTACATGAAGCACTTGGTTCAAAGTTAGATTTTAGCACAACCTATCATCCAGAGACTGGGGGTCAAACTGAAAGAACCAATCAAATACTGGAAGACATGCTTAGGGCTTGTGCATTAGATTTTGGAGGTTTGTGGGAAGATCATCTACCGTTGGCAGAATTTTCCTACAATAACATCTATCAGAGTAGTCTGAAGGTAGCTCATATCAAGTACTTTATGGAAGGAAATGTAGATCACCAATATGTTGGTATGAGCCTGGAAGTAGCAAAGAATTTGCGCCAGACTATATCAAAGAAAGGTAAGATATGATTGATATAATCAAGGATAGAATGAAAATTGCCCAAAGTAGACAGAAAAGTTATGCTGATTTAAGTCGAAGAGCATGGCATCCTGAAGTAGGAGACATGGTATATCTTAAAGTAAGCCCAATGAAAGGAGTTAAGAGATTCAGAGTTAAAGGAAAATTGAGTCCAAGATATATAGGACCATTCAAAGTACTGAGTTAGAACCGGACCATAGCTTATGCTTTAGAATTACCATCAAGATTGGTTCAAGTTCATAATGTTTTCCACGTGTCACAACTCCGGAAATGTCTTAAAGTTCCTGATGATGGAATCACACATCAAGAGTTAGAATTGCAAGCAGACCTGACTTATGTTGAGAAACCCTATAAAATTCTGGAAGAAAATCGGAAAAGGTTAAGAAATAGGGCAATCAAGTACTGCAAGGTACAGTGGGAACATCATCCCGAGAGAGAAGCCACATGGGAGAAAGAGGATGAATTAAGAAATCCTATCCAGAACTATTCAGGTACACTTCAGCAAACTTCGGAACGAAGTTTAATTTAAGGGGGGAAGTCTGTAACATCCCAGCATTTAGGAACTAACGAAGGGTAGATTTAGGAAATTGTGCATGTGCATGCATTCATCTGTAAAATGTGGGTAAATTTGTCGCCAAATAAAAACCTAAAGTGATCAGAGTTTCTTTCACTCTCTAAGTGTAGGAATAGCTTTGGAGAGTGATCGTATTAAATTTTGACATGATCTTTATGAATTAGTGTGTTTAGGGGGAAAGAATTTGAATTCAAACTTGAGATTTGAGTTTATATTTTAAAATATAAGAATTATGATTTGGTAATATTAATTAATCAAGAAATGATATATAGTAATAGAAACTCTAAATGAGAAATACAATCAAACAAATGAATATTTATTCCATATTTTTATTCCATCAATAAGTTACAAAAGGTAACTCATTAAGTCAATATAGAATCTTTACAGAAATGAAATTACAAAAAGAGGAATATATATATTAATAAACTATTACAAATTTCTTACAAAAGAATGAAATAAAATTACAAAGGATTACATCTGTCTAAAAGTGAACCTATACTAATCTTGAATCTTCCAATCTTGTACCTTCAAAATAAAGAACAAACAAAGAGGAAAATAAAGTTAAGTTATTAAATTTTACTCTCAGTAGAGAGTAGTGAGTTGCACCGCTCAAGTTTACATCATTAAGTAAATCTTTTAGGGGCAAGTTTCACTAATATGAAAGAATTCAATCTTTCATAACAAATAAGCCACAAGTCAAATGATCACAGTAAGTAAAGGGGCAAGTGTCACCAGGCAGGTTAATAGTAACAGGATAAAAAGGTAGAACACCTCATTGAGCATATCCACAACCATGCAGCAGACACACAAGTAGCTCAATCTGTTGGAATTATTCCCTAGAGGCAATAATAAAGATGTTATTATTATAATTATTGTTCATGATAATGTTTATATTCCATGCTAGAATTGTATTAAGCGGAAACTTTAATACTTGTGTGGTTTGTGAACAACACCGTGTCCTTATTACGCCTCTATGGACTAGCTCATTGATCAATGATGGTTAAGGTTTCCTAACCATAGACATGAGTTGTCAATTGATAATGAGATCATATCATTGGGAGAATGATATGATGGACAGACCCAAACTAAGCGAAGCAATTAGATCGTGTCATCGTGTTCGTCTTTGCGAAGCTTTTCTTATGTCAAATATTGTATTCCTTAGACCATGAGATAATACAACTCCCTGGTATCGGAAGAAAGCTTTGAGGTCATCAAACGTCATCCTATGAGAGGGTGATCATAAAGGTGTCTCTCTGGTGATCGGAAAGTATCTGTTGGGTTTTATGTATCGAGATGGGATTTGTCCCTCCCAAGTCGGAGAGATATACTTCGGGCCCACTCGGTAATCGATATCAACACCGCTTGCAAGCATGTGGTTAAGGAGTTAATCACAAAGTGATATCGGATTACGGAACGAGTAAAGTACTTGCTGTGAATGAGATTGAACTAGGTATGACGGTACCGACGATCGAATCTCGGGCAAGTAAAATATCGCGAGACGAAGGGAATATATATATGGGATTAATTGAATCCTGGCATCGTGGTTCATCCGATATGATCATCCATGAATGTGTGGGAGTCAATATGGGTTTCCAGACCCCGCTGTTGATTATTGATATAAAATCATGTCTGCATATTCTCGAACCCGCAGGGTCACACACTTAACGTGTCTCGATGCTATGATAGATTGGATAATTGGTTTATGAGTTTTTTCGGAGTCTCGGATGGGATCCGGGACATCACGAGAGGTTCCGGAGTGGTCCGGAGAATAAGATTCATATAAGGCAGTGCAGTTTTTGGAGTTCGGAATTGTTCCGGATTAATCGGTATTGTACCGGAAGCTTCTAGAACCTTCCAGAAGGGGACCAACGTGGCCCCACCTTCCGGGAGGGGGCATGGGCCTATGAGGGAGTGCCCTGGCCGCATTGGGCCAGGGGCACAAGGACCCATAGGGCCCAGCCGGCCAAGAGAGGTTTAAACTCTAGATAGAGCTTCTAGAAGGGGGGGTTTCCTTGCCCCCCACTCTTCCTCCTTGGGGCCGCCGGCCTTGTCTTGGGGGAAGGGGCTAGGGCTGCGCCCACCCCTCTATATATAGAGGGCTGGGGGCGCACCAACCCCCCACACCTTCCCCTCCAACCCTAGCCGCCCTGCTGCCCTTCCTCTCTCCCTCCCGACTGTTTGTAGGCGAAGCCCTGCTGCAGAAATTCTCCACCATATACACCATGCCGTCGTGTTGTAGATCCAATCCGTCTCTCCACCATACTTCTTGGTCCGAGGAAGGAGGAGACGTCGAGGTGCTGCACGTGTGCATCTCACGGAGGCACCGCCACTTGTGGTGTTAGATCGGATCGGATCGCGAGGAGGAGAAGCGAGTACGACTACATCACCCATGTTCCGACGAACGTTCCGCTGTGCGAATCTTCAAGGGTATGAAGATCTAATCCAATCTCTCTTGTTGTTTGCATATCCTAGATTAGATCTTGGCTTTCCCTCTGTTCGCATCCGTAGAAAATTTTGATTTACTATGCCACGAAACCCATCAGTGGTATCAGAGCTAGATCTATGCGTAGATGTGTTTCACGAGTAGAACGCAACATGGTTGTTGTGGGCGTTGATGTTTTCTGTTGCAAGCCTCTTGTTTGTGTTCTTCTTATGACGCGGGATAGTGAGATTGAAGCGGTCCAGGCCAACCTTACGCGACGTCGTTCGCGAGACCGGCTCCGCACTTGACGTGTGGCTTGTTCCACACATGCGGCTGGTGGATGTCAGTTTCTCTCACTATAGTTGTCATGGGATTAACACCGGAGTTTGGCAACTATAATATCACCGTTGTGGCTTTCCGTAGGTAAGAATCGTTCTTAGCATCTACTCCCATAAGCCACGTAAAACATGCAACAACAAAGTAGAGGCGTCTAACTTGTTTTTGCAGGGAGTGTTTACTGTGATATGGTATGGCCCAAGATGTGATGTGTATAATGTATGCGATGATCATGTTTTGTAATGTTTCACGACTTGCATGTCGATGAGTACACAACCGGCAGGAGCCATATGGTTGTCTTTATAATTGTGTATGACCCGTGTGTCAACTTCTTATACGCCATGTAATAGCTTTACTTTATCGCTAAGTAGTTAGAAATAGTTGTAGTTGCTATTCATGGTGGAGGCAATCATGGTGGAGTGATGGAGATCATGCCGGAACGCACAAGATGGAGATCATTGCGCGAAGATTGGCTATACCATGTCACATTAAAGTTATATGCATGTGATGTTTATCCTTTTATGTATCTTATTATGCTTAGATCGCGACGGTAGCATTATAAGATGATTCCTCAATTAAAGATCAAGATAAAAACTGTGTTCTCCCCAAGTATGCACCGTTGCGAAAGTTCGTCGTGTCCAAGCATCACGTGATGATCGGGTGCTATAGACTCTACGCTCACATACAACGGGTGCAAGCCAGTTTTGCACACGCGGAAATACTTGGGTCTAACTTGACGAGCCTAGCATGTACAGACATGCCCTCGGAACAAAAGAACCGAAAGGTTAAGCATGAGTCATATGAATGATATGATCGACACTTCGTTGTCCACCATTGAAGCCACATCTCTTCTCGTGATGATCGGATTAGGTGTGGTGAATTTGGATCATGTTCACTAAACAACTTGAGGGATGTTGAATTTAGTGGGAGTTCATCTAGTAATTTGATTAAGTTGAACTATTTATCATGAACATAGTCTAAAGTTGTACTTGCAAATACTGTAGATCACATGGCCAAGTCCAACTTCAACTTCAACGTTTTTGCTGAGAAGGAAAAGCTTAAAAACAATGGGTCTAACTTCACCAATTGGTTCCACAATCTAAGAATCATTCTCTCTGGCGGTCAAAAGGACTATGTCCTTGGGAAAGCGTTAGGTGACCCTCCTGCTGCAACTGCGCCGGCTGATGAGAAAGCTGTCTATCAGTCGCGCAAGGATGATTATGGTGTGATTAAGAGCACCATGTTGTTTGCTATGGAACCGGAACTTCAAAATCGTTTTGAAGACTATCCCGGGCCCTTTGAGATTCTCGAAGAGCTGAAAACCATGTTTCATACTCAGGCCCGTTCTGAGAGATATGAGATCTCTGAGAAGTTATTTAACTGCAAGATGGAGGAAGGGAGTTCCGTTAGTGAGCACGCCATTAAGATGACGGGCTACACTCAACGCCTTGAGCAGCTGGAATGCACGATTCCAGAGGAGCTCAAGATTGACAGGGTTCTGCAATCACTCCCTCCCAGCTACAAAAGTTTTGTAGTGACTCATAATCAGATTGGTTCCACTGATACGATCACCGAGCTCTTCGCAAAGCTGAAGGCCGCGAAAGTGGACATCAAAAAGGATAATCATGTGTTGATGGTCAACAAGCCCACCTTCAAGAAAGGTAAGGGTGCAAAGAAGCCCTTCAAGAAGGGCGGCGGCAAGCGCACTGCCCCTGCTGAGAAGAAGCTCAAGTCTGGTCCTAAGCCGGACACTGAGTGCTTCTATTGCAAGGACAAGGGTCACTGGAAGCGCAACTGTCCGAAGTACTTAGCGGACAAGAAGGCTGGTAACATCAAAGGTATATTTGATATACATGTTATTGATGTTTTCCTTACTAACCCTCGTTGTAGTGCCTGGGTATTTGATACCGGTTCAGTTGCTAATATTTGTAACTCGAAACAGGAGCTACGGAATAGACGGCGGCTTGCAAGGGATGAGGTGACGATGCGCGTTGGCAATGGATCAAGAGTTGATGTGATGGTCGTCGGCACGCTCTCCTTAGTTTTACCTTCGGGATTAGTTTTAAACCTTAATAAGTGTTATTATGTGCCTGCGTTGAGCATGAACATTATTTCTGGATCTTGTTTATTGCAAGACGGTTATTCATTTTAATCGAAGAATAATGGTTGTTCTATTTATATGAGTAACATCTTTTATGGTCATGCACCTGTTGTGAATGGTTTATTTCTTCTAAATCTCGAAAGGGATGAAACACACATCCATAACATTGAGGCTAAGAGATGCAAAGTAGATAGTGATAATACTACTTATTTGTGGCACTGTCGTCTAGGTCATATTGGTGTAAAGCGCATGAAGAAACTCCATTCTGATGGACTTTTGGAGTCTCTTGATTTTGAATCATTTGACACATGCGAACCATGCCTCATGGGCAAGATGATCAAAACCCCATTCTCCGGTATGATGGAGCGAGCAACGGACTTGTTGGAAACCATACATACCGATGTATGCGGACCGATGAGTGTTTCGACGCGCGGTGGATATAGCTATTTTCTCACTTTTACCGATGACTTAAGTAGATATGGGTATATCTATTTAATGAAACATAAATCTGAAACGTTTGAAAAGTTCAAAGAATTTCAGAATGAAGTGGAGAACCATCGTAACAGAAATATTAAGTTTCTACGATCCGATCGTGGAGGTGAATATTTGAGTTATGATTTTCTCACGCATCTTAAAGCAAGCGGAATCGTTTCGCAACTCACGCCACCCGGAACACCACAGCGCAATGGTGTGTCTGAACGCCGGAATCGAACCCTATTAGATATGGTCCGGTCAATGATGTCTCTTACTGATTTGCCGTTATCATTTTGGGGTTATGCATTAGAAACCGCTGCATTCACTTTAAATAGGGCACCATCTAAATCCGTTGAGACGACACAGTATGAACTGTGGTTTGGTGCTAAACCTAAGTTGTCGTCTCTTAAAGTTTGGGGATGCGAAGCTTACGTCAAGAAGTTGATGCCGGACAAGCTCGAACCCAAAACGGAGAAATGCGTCTTCATAGGATACCCTAAGGAAACTATTGGGTATACCTTCTATCACAGAACCGAAGGCAAAGTGTTTGTCGCAAAGAACGGTTCCTTTCTTGAGAAGGAGTTTCTCTCGAAAGAAGTGAGTGGGAGGAAAGTAGAGCTAGACGAGGTTATTGAACCTTCTCTTGAATTGGAGAGTAGCGCAGCACCTGAAATTGTTCCAGTGCCGCCTGCACCAACAATGGAGGAAGCTAATGACAAGGATCATGAACCTTCGGACGATGCTGCTACTGAACGTCGCAGGTCGACAAGGTCGCGTGCCCCTCCTGAGTGGTACGGCAACCCTGTCTTGACTGTCTTGTTAGTAGAAGACAGTGAACCTACGAACTATGAGGAAGCGATGATGAGCCCAGACTCTGAGAAATGGCTAGAAGCCATGAAATCCGAATTGGGATCCATGAGCGAAAACCAAGTATGGACTTTGGTGGACCCTCGTAGCGAACGAAAGGCCGTTGAGTGCAAATGGATCTTCAAGAATAAAACGAACGCGGATGGTAATGTTACCGTCTATAAAGCACGGCTTGTCGCGAAAGGTTTTCGACAAGTTCAAGGTGTTGACTACGATGAGACTTTCTCTCCCGTAGCGATGTTTAAGTCCATTCGGATTTTATTAGCAATTGCTGCGTTTCATGATTATGAAATATGGAAGATGGATGTCAAGACTGCGTTCCTCAATGGCAACATTGATGAAGAGTTGTATATGATGCACCCCGAAGGTTTTGTCGATCCTAAGGATGCTGATAAAGTATGCAAACTTCAGCGTTCCATTTATGGACTGAACCAAGCATCTCGGAGTTGGAACCTTCGTTTTGATCAAGTGATCAAGAGCTTTGGATTTGTTCCAAATTGCTACGAAGCTTGTATCTACAAGAAAGTGAGTGGGAGCTCGGTGACGTTTCTGGTACTATATGTGGATGACATATTGATTATTGGAAATGACATCAACATGCTTAACGATGTGAAGAGTTATTTGAACAAGTGTTTTTCAATGAAAGACCTAGGTGAAGCTGCTTATATATTGGGCATCAAGATCTATAGAGATAGACAAAGACGCCTGATAGCTTTAAGCCAGAGTACATACCTAGACAAAGTTCTGAAAAGGTTCAGAATGGATAAGGCAAAGAAAGGTTCAGTGCCTATGTTGTCAGGTAAGATATTGAGCAAGGCTCAGTGTCCAGCTATGGTAAATGATAGGGAAGCTATGAGCAAAGTGCCTTATGCCTCGGCCATAGGTTCTATCATGTATGCCATGCTGTGTACTAGACCAGATGTGTCCAATGCTCTTAGTTTGACGAGCATATATCAAAGTGATCCAGGAGTGGAACACTAGACAGCCGTGAAGAACATCCTAAAGTACCTAAATAGGACTAAAGAAATGTTCTTAGTCTATGGGGGTGATGAACAACTCGTCATAAAAGGTTACGTCGACGCTAGTTTCGACACCAACAAGGATGATTCTAAATCTCAGACAGGATATGTGTATATTTTGAATGGAGGAGCCGTGAGCTGGAGAAGCTGCAAGCAAAGCGTGATCGCGGGATCTGCAGTAGAAGCGGAATACATGGCTGCTGCAGAAGCGTCAAGTGAAGGAGTTTGGATCAGGAACTTCATCACTGAGCTTGGCGTGGTTCCAAGTGCATTGGACCCACTGGAGATATTGTGTGACAACACTGGCGCCATAGCACTCGCTAAGGAACCAAGATATCATCCAAAGACCAAGCATATCAACCGCAAGTTTCATATAATCCGAGATTATATAGCAGATGGAGATCTGAAGATTAGCAAAGTACATACAGATCTGAATGTCGCAGATCCATTGACTAAACCTCTTCCACGTGTAAAACATGATCAACACCTCAGTGCCATGGGTGTGAGATTGTTGCCAAATGTAAACTAGATTATTGACTCTAGTGCAAGTGGGAGACTGTTGGAATTATGCCCTAGAGGCAATAATAAAGATGTTATTATTATAATTCTTGTTCATGATAATGTTTATATTCCATGCTAGAATTGTATTAAGCGGAAACTTTAATACTTGTGTGGTTTGTGAACAACACCGTGTCCCTAGTATGCCTCTATGGACTAGCTCATTGATTAATGATGGTTAAGGTTTCCTAACCATGGACATGAGTTGTCAATTAATAATGAGATCATATCATTGGGAGAATGATATGATGGACAAACCCAAACTAAGCGAAGCAATTAGATCGTGTCATCGTGTTCGTCTTTGCGATGCTTTTCTTATGTCAAATATTGTATTCCTTAGACCATGAGATAATACAACTCCCTCGTATCGGAAGAAAGCTTTGAGGTCATCAAACGTCATCCTATGATAGGGTGATAATAAAGGTGTCTCTCAGGTGATCGGAAAGTATCTGTTGGGTTGTATGTATCGAGATGGGATTTGTCCCTCCCAAGTCGGAGAGATATACTTCGGGCCCACTCGGTAATCGATATCAACACCGCTTGCAAGCATGTGGTTAAGGAGTTAATCACAAAGTGATATCGGATTACGGAACGAGTAAAGTACTTGCTGTGAACGAGATTGAACTAGGTATGACGGTACCAACGATCGAATCTCGGGCAAGTAAAATATCGCGAGACGAAGGGAATATATATATGGGATTGATTGAATCCTGGCATCGTGGTTCATCCGATATGATCATCGATGAATGTGTGGGAGTCAATATGGGTTTCCAGACCCCGCTGTTGATTATTGATATAAGATCATGTCTGCATATTCTCGAACCCGCGGGGTCACACACTTAACGTGTCTCGACGCTAGGATAGATTGGATAATTGGTTTATGAGTTTTTGTTCGGAGTCTCGTATGGGATCCGGGACATCACGAGAGGTTCCGGAGTGGTACGGAGAATAAGATTCATATAAGGCAGTGCAGTTTTTGGAGTTCGGAATTGTTTCGGGTTAATCGGTATTGTACCGGAAGCTTCTAGAACCTTCCGGAAGGGGACCAACGTGGCCCCACCTTCCGGGAGGGGGCATGGGCCTATGAGGGAGTGCCCTGGCCGCATTGGGCCAGGGGCACAAGGCCCCATAGGGCCCATCCGGCCAAGAGAGGTTTAAACTCTAGATAGAGCTTCTAGAAGGGGGGGGTTCCTTGCCCCCCACTCTTCCTCCTTGGGGCCGCCGGCCTTGGCTTGGGGGAAGGGGCTAGGGCTGCGCCCACCCCTCTATATATAGAGGGCTGGGGGCGCACCAACCCCCCACACCTTCCCCTCCAACCCTAGCTGCCCTGCTGCCCTCCTCTCTCCCTCCCGACTGTTTGTAGGCGAAGCCCTGCTGCAGAAATTCTCCACCATATACACCACGCCGTCGTGTTGTAGATCCAATCCGTCTCTCCACCATACTTGCTGGTCCGAGGAAGGAGGAGACGTCGAGGTGCTGCACGTGTGCATCTCATGGAGGCACCGCCACTTGTGGTGCTAGATCGGATCGGATCGCGAGGAGGAGAAGCGAGTACGACTACATCACCCACGTTCCGACGAACGTTCCGTTGTGAAAATCTTCAAGGGTATGAAGATCTAATCCAATCTCTCTCGTTGTTTGCATCTCCTAGATTAGATCTTGGCTTTCCCTCTGTTCACATCCGTAGAAAATTTTGATTTACTATGCCGCGAAACCCTTCATATACTTCATCGATCTGGGTGGTGTCCCGATGTCCGTCCCGGAGACGCTTCCCCGGGTGTCGATTCTGCCTGACCAGGACCCGCCGCTCTCGGTGGAGGTGACGGAGACCCTGCTCCAGGAGGAACTCCGTGCGGTCATGCCCGGCTTCGAGTGGCCGGTGCGCTGCTTCTCTCCCTCTGAGTTTGTGGTCTCCTTCCCGTCGGTGGCCATCCTTCGCATGTGCTCCCTCGGGTCCTCGTTCACGCTGCCCCTCCATCAGCTGAAGGTCTCCATCCATCCCTCGTCGGCCGCCCAGGACACGGTGGCCACTCTCTCGGAGGTCTGGATGCGCATCCACGGCCTCCCGCTCGAGGCCCGGCTTCCTGAGGTGGTGGCGCTCGTGGCCCAAACGGTGGGGAAGCTGACTGAGGTCGACGTGGGCTCTCTCTCGGGCCTAGGCGCAGTCCGACTGCGGCTCCTCTGCCCGTCCCCTGCCGTGTTCCCGGTCTCCCTGCCACGCTTCTTCTTCGACCGGGTGGGACGCGACCTCTTGGTGGAGCTTGACGAGGAGGAGACCGGCCCTGCGGCGTCCCCCCCTCCCCCGCCGGCTAGTGGTGGTACTGGTGCGGGGGGAGGCAGCTCCGGGGACGAGCGCTCGGACAGCGACCTTGGGTCTGACCCTGAGTCCCCGCTGGCCATCGACGGGTCTCCTCCGCCTCCTCCCCCACCTCAGGGGGCGTCCGAGGGCGTCTCGGGATCTCCCCCGATGACGGGGCTCTCGGGAGGAGGCCCTTTCTTCTCTGGGAGCCCCCCCTCTCCCTGAGCGCTCCGGCCAAGCTGCCTTCGGTCGACCTTCCCCGTTGCCTCCGTCCTGATCCTCCGGCCTCCTTCGACCTCGACATCGCGCAGTACGGCTCCTACCTGCCTCCGGCCCGCTCTCCCCGCCCTGGTTCTCCTCCCGCCCCTTCCTCTCCGGAGGTGCACACCTCGGAGAGCGAGGGGTTGGTGGTGCACGCCAACCTGTCCCCGTGGTCCCCCGGGGTGGTCTGCTACTCCCTCGCCCCGGATATCCCGGACCCTCTGGGTCTGGCTGCGGACTGCGGGGACCCCGCCACAGCCTCCAAGCTGCGTCGGGCCAGGGCTCCCAGGCCGCCCCCCCTGCCCCCGTCTCGCCACAGTGTCTGCCTCGCTGACTCCAGGACAGGCTTGTCCAAGGCCTGAGCCGACGGTGGCGGAGCGCGCCTCCCGGCGGGTTGCGGCTCGTGACGAGTTCTCAGGTACTGTTTCCGTCCCTGCTCCTACGGACCCTGGTCCTTCGGTTTATCTAGCTCGCCTTTTTGTGTTCTCTCCAAGGTCTCCCTGGCCCACCTAGGTGAGGTGGCGGAGGATTGTGGTATTGTCTTTCGGGGAGAGAAGGGGCCGAGACTGGAGCAGATTGCGGCCATTAAGGAGCGGGAGGGGTACGCGGGAGCAATCGCTGCTGCCCAGGCACGTGATGCCTGGGAGCGGGAACGCTCCCGCATCCTTTCCGAGGCTAGGCCCGACGGGCCTGGCCCCAGCAGGGAGACCCTGCCTGCCCCTGATGCGCGGGAGACCACCCACAAGTCGACCCCCTCGGGCCGACCGCGTGGGAGGCCCCCCAAGTCAGCTGCGATCCGCTCCTCTTCTCCCCGCGCTCGCTCGGTCCCCGCTCAGGGGACCGCCCCGGCCTGAGTGTCCCTCATGGACATCCTCCGGGCATTCCGGGTGTTCATTTGGAACATCCGGGGGTTTGGCAGTGAGGGCCGCCGCCACCAGATCAAGGAGTCTCTGCGCTTGGAAGCGCCGGATATTGTCGGCCTTCAGGAGACGATTCGCCAGGACTTATCCATTGCCGAGTTGGAAGCTTTGAGCCGTTTCAAGTTCTCCTGGTCTTGGCTTCCTGCATCCGGGCACTCGGGGGGATCCTCCTGGGTGTGAAGGAGGATACCTTCGAGGTTGATGATATGGACTACGAGGAATTCTTTGTGAGCATGGCGCTTACCCATAGACAGTCTCGCTTCAGATGGGAGGTGATCATTGTCTATGGCCCCGCGGACCATAGGAGGTCCGCTGACTTCCTGCGTGAGCTCAAATCGAAAGTGGAACGGACGGTTATCCCGGTGGTGGTCGCCGGAGATTTTAACCCGATCCGATGTGCCGACGATAAGAGCTCGGCAAACGTGGACCTCCCTAGGATGCGTATGTTTAACGAATGCATTGCCGAGCTTTCTCTCCGCGAGATCCGGCGTGTGGGCGCTAGATATACTTGGTCAAATAAGCAGTTGAACCCGATTCACAGCGTTCTCGATCGCGTCTTTGTGTCTGTGGATTGGGAGGTGGCCTTCCCTCTTTGATCGCTGAGAGCGGTCACTAGGATTGGGTCGGACCATACCCCTCTCCTCCTCTCCTCTGGAGGGGGCCGCCCCCCTCGTCTGAACCGCTTCCACTTTGAATCTTTCTGGTTGCAGAAACGAGGATTTGTGGAGGCGGTTCGGGCAAGGTGGACGGCAGCGGCCGCTTCTACCCCTCAGGCGTACTGTGCGGTGGATATCTGGCATCACTGTGCCAAATTATCTCGACAGTTCATGCGAGGCTGGGGGGCGAATTTGGGGGCTGACCTCAGGAATCAGAAGGAGTCCATTCTACGGGATATCCAGGCCTTGGACCGGGAGGCCGATCTTCACGGCCTCTCCCCTGAGTCCTGGTCCCATAGGTAGTCCCTTGAGACTTCCATTATGGAAATCTACAAGGGAGAGGAGGCTTTCTGGCGCCAGCGGAGTCGTCAGAACTGGACTGTCCAGGGGGAATCGAACACGGCTTACTTCCATGACATTGCCAATGGTAGGAGGAGAAAGTGCTCGATTCCTTACCTCTGGGAGGGGGAGTCGCTGCTGGAGTCCCCTCAGGCGCTCTCCTCCCATATTTATGCCTTCTACCGGGGTCTTTTCTCCGCCTCGACGCAGTCGGGAGTCTCGCTAGCGCCTGACTTCTGGACTGGTGAGGCGCTTGTCTCTCCCGAGGAGAATGCTGGTCTCACTCTCCCATTCTTAGGGGGGAGGTGGAGGCTTCTCTGAAGTCCATGAAGTCTAGGTCGGCACCGGGCCCTGATGGTCTCCCGTTGTGCTTCTTCCAGGCTTTTTGGGCTCAGTTACAGCCGTTGATCCTGCAGCTCTTCCAGGAGTTTTTCACTGGTACCCTGGTGATGTCCCGTTTGAACCTCGGCATGATTACCCTGATCCCCAAGGTTGTGGGGGACACGGATATCTGACAGTTCCGTCCGATCACGGTGATTAACGTCATTCAGCGCCTATTCGCCAAGGTCTGTGCCATCCGTCTCGCTCCGGTGATGGAGCGTCTCACCCACCCTCTCCAGTTCGCCTTCCTCAAGGGACGCCTCATTCATGACGACGTCCTGGCACTTCAGGAAATTATCCATGAAGTTAAGGTGCGACGTCAGAAAGGGGTGTTCCTGAAGTTGGACTTTCAGAAGGCCTATGATCGCTTAGACTGGGCCTTCTTGAGACTCGTCCTGGAAAGGAGGGGCGTTGATGCCCGCATGATCTGTTGGATCATGCAGTTCGTGAGGAGTGGCACGACGGCGATCAACATCAACGGGGAGATCGGTCCTTACTTTAGTCCGTCCTGCGGGGTTAGGCAAGGGGACCCGATTTCCCCTATATTGTTTAATGCCGTGGTGGACACCCTGGCGGAGATTTTGGATAGAGCCCAATGCTCGGGGCACATCTCCGGGGTGGTGGGGCACTTAATCCCTGGGGGTGGGATCTCCCACTTTCAGTATGCGGATGACACCATGATCATGGTGCAGGGTTCGGACTGGGACATCATTCACCTGAAGTTCCTGCTTCTCTGCTTCGAGTCCATGTCAGGTCTGACGATCAATTTTGACAAGAGTGAGGTGATGGTTCTTGGGTACCCCGAGTAGGAGCGCCAGCGGATCGCGGATGGGCTGAATTGTAGGCTCGCGGACTTCCCGATTACGTATCTGGGGATGCCCATTAGGGAGACGCGTGTGTTGATCAGAGACCTGACCCCTTTGGTCGCGAGGGTGCGCTCGAGGGCGGAACCCTGGAGAGCGCGCCTTACGTCTAAGGGGAGCAAGTCGCTGTTGATTAACTCGTGTCTCTCGAGTCTGCCCATGTACCAGATGGGGCTGTACTTGCTGCCCGAAGGGACGCATGCCAACTTCGATAAGGAGTTGTCTAGGTTCTTTCGGTCGGCAAGGGACGGCCATCAGAAATACCACATGGTCAAATGGGCGGACGTCTGAGCCCCCAAGAACTTAGGGGGCATAGGTATCCTTGACTCTCGCCGCTTTAATGTGGCGTTGATGTTGAAGTGGGTTTGGCGCATTCTTAGAGACGACGGCGGGCTCTGGCTTCAACTTATCAAAGCCAAGTATCTCCGGGGCCGCCCCCTTTTAGCTTGCGAGCGGCGGGAGGGCTCTCAGTTCTGGAGAGCCCTCCAAGAGATTAAGCATTTCATCGGGCTGGGCCTCTCCTTTGAGGTTGGTTGCGGACAGGGGATTCGACTTTGGCTTGATCCCTGGCTGCTCCCGATCCCGTTGGGGGTCCTTTACCCCAGCCTTTTTGCTATCTCCGCTTCCCCTGAGATCCTTGTGCAGGAGGCCTTCCGGGAGGGCCACTGGAACGTCTTGTTCCGGAGGCACCTTAGTGCGGCGGAGGACGCGGACCGCCAGCGGCTGCTACGCTCCCTCCCTGGGGCCTTATCCGAGGCCCCTGACTCGGCAGCGTGGCATCTGCATCCCTCTAGCGAGTTCATGGTGAACTCGGCCTATCGCGCCCTCTTCCAGGGCCCTGAGTTGGGGTGGACGGCTCCTCTGTGGAAGGCCCCCCTGCCGCTTAGTATCCGCATCTTCGTGTGGCAGCTGCTGCGGGACCGGCTACCCTCGGGGGTGGAGGTGGCCAAGCGTAACGGCCCGGGTGATGGCTTGTGTCCCCTATGTGGGACTCTGGAGACCTGTGCCCATATTATGTTCTCCTGTTCGGCGACCCAGGCTCTTTGGGCCTTCGTCAGTGAGGCGCTAGGGCCGGCCTGGGAAGCGCAGGAACTTGGGGAGTTCCTGCAGTCCCAGGCTAACAGGGCCGGAGGAGGTCGCCGTCTCTTCTGGCTCGTGTTTGCGGCTATCTCGTGGTCCTTGTGGAACGTGCGGAATAAGATGGTGATTGAGAAGGTTTATCCTTCCCACGTGTTGACCCTGTGTTTTCCTTTCTTGCCTTTCTCCAGCAGTGGTCTCCCCTGGTGAGGCAGCGTGATCAGGCGGCTTTCGACAGCTCGTTGCGGGCCCTGAGGACGGCAGCGATCCTCCTAGCTGCTCCGACTTCCCCGGCCCCGGCGTCTTGAGTCCTCCCACATCCTCCTTGCGGTTTTAGTTTTTGTTTGGGCGTGCTTGTGCTGTTGCCCCAGCGGTTGTGTGGACTCCCTTTTTTCTTTTCGTTTGGCCCAGGCCGAGGTGAATGCTTGCTAAACTTTGTATCTGGATGTTGCTTTATTTATAAAGCGGAGCGAAAGCCTGTTTTGATATGTTCTGTTTGTTTCTCAGACGCACGCTTCGCTGCAATTAATGATGCAGCAATGGCTAGCTCCTGCATTCGAGACGTGCAGTGTAGGGCAGAATCGAGAGAAAGAGACACGGCGTCCTGCTCCAAAACCTTCTCTCCTCCGGTGCGCCTCCCAAGAAAGTGGCATACAGCGCAAAAAGTAGGAGTACTACAGTAGTAGAAAAAATAAAGCTTGGCGCATCTGGATAGTGGATTCGTAGGGCTCGGGGTTCAGGGTGTAGAGCGCATTATCCGCTTCTGCTACTTCTTCGCTCGTGGAATCAAAGTGGGCCCGTGTGTAAAATTCCAAAAGTTCATAGTACTAGGCTAGGGGCAATTCCGTCCCCATTTATATACGGGAAGAATACATGACAATGTTTTACCAAAAAAGAAACTCAAATCGGTGAAATGGCATCTACGGAAGCACGTGAGAATTGGGGTGCCATTTTATGAAATTTTAGAATTGCGGTGGAATTTTTTCAGTTTTGGATGAATTGGGGTGGCAGATATCCAATTAATCCTTTTACAAAACTTCAGCCTAAAAATAAACTTTTATTCATATTTCACCTGGACCTTCCCCTTTTTTTTGTACCGTAAACACTTCAGGTTAGGCGTCGTGGTACCGCTATATATTGTCATCTTGTTGGTACGACGACATCTTGGCCTGGTCTAAGGCTAAGGCTACCGCTAGAGATCCTGGAGGTACAATCATAGTAGAGAGTAAGTACAAAATAGAGAACATTTGGGGATGAAGTATCGCAAAAAACGTTAGATTTGTTAAAATTGCCCCGGATGAACACGCGGTGAGTTTGAACCTTCAGAACGCTAAGCCAGAAAACATGAACGACAGAGTAGCGCATAACAGAATGCAACTAAACCAGGAGAATATGACGTTTAGTCACGGGGCCAAACGAATGGAGAATAGCTGAGTCGGTGTAGTCGGATGAAGAGGCACAGAGATGAAATAATCAAGACCGTGCATGCTGTAATTCTTGTGACGTACCGCAATTTTCTGATGCCTCATATCCCTACCCTATCAACAAGTCCTCTAATGTGCCGAGGCACACCAAATAATGCATGGAATTGGATTGGTTGAAACTAATACAGAGAAGCAAGAGGAAGAGCAAGTTATTCGTATTTTTTTTCCTTAGGTGAAGTTTTTCTCTTATAGGAGACTTGGGTGGACGGCAATTGCTCCCAGCAATCCAGCGGTTATGGCTTTGGTACTTGGGTAGGCAGAGGCTACAAAAGCTCCATAAATCCTTTCGATAAATGATAAATTTCCTTAGTGTCTTTCTTTGTGAAAAGAAATAAATTGTATTGATCTCTAGACTACCACGTTTAGCAAACACTGAAAAACAATTCGATGGTACAAAAAAAAAACCCAAGGACTCACGTTCCACCCCTGAAGATAGAGAGAGGGACATAATTAACACCTACTCCCTCCGTTTTAAAATATAAGATTTTTTTTTAAAAAAAAGGAGCATATATTAATATCAGAAGATACCAATTACACCCAGCCTCTGCAACAACGTATTATCCTAACAGCCACAGGGATGCTACAGCCAAAAAAAGAAAGAAGAATTATAAAAAAGAAAAGTCCCACTACCGTGACTCATTCATTGAAATAGCAGTACTACCATCACCAAAACAGCATCAGAAGTCCAGCTTCTCTAAAAACGACGCCTCCAAGAAGGGAACAGTGCAAAAACACCGTCATCGTCCGATCAAAGATCTAGGTTTTCACCCTGAAAAAGTCCGCGCACTCAAAACAATACCTTCAACAAGGCCATTGCCAGGCACAACCAATTAAGGCCAGACCCTGGGTTTTCACCCTGAGAGGTAGGACCATGAACCTCTCCTGTATAGTCGCCCCCACTTGCGTGCCACTGCTCCAATTCACAAGTCACCTATCCAATTCCTCATCACCACCCAGACTCAAACCACGATTGTATGTCCTCAGATCTCGGTCTCCATGACTTTCTCCATCAGCACCATGGAACGAGAACATGTCCCATGATAATAACAGCCAACAAAGCTTCGAAGCACACCCTCTGAAACGAAACGGTCAAGGTAAAACATGAGTGTGTACGACCGAATTCAATCCTTTCAGCAAACTCACGGCATGATAGCACTTATGGAGTTCGCCGGTGGAGCCTTCCAGAACACGACAGAGAAACCAGATTAATGGAGACCAACATTCGGCAGATCATCGTCTTGGCTTGAGAGGGATCCAGGACCACCTTCTTTATTGAAACCGAGCTGGCAGCCCCCACGCCACCCGCCGGAAACTAGCAGGATCCGCCGCAAGACGGCAAAACTACCCGGCTGACCATTTCGACGGAGAAGGAGGCCACCACCACCATGCCGGGGGCAGATGCCCCAAGCGCCCTAGTGTCACGGATAAGGCCCGGGTCGCCTAGGAGCCGGCGTCGAGGCCAACGTACGGGACAGATCACGGCTAGGCCCAGATCCCCGCCGCCCCTGCTGCCATCTGGGCCGAGGATCACCGACCGCCGCTCGCCACAGCACGACCGCCAAACCAGCCGAGACGGACGCCGCCGCCTTCTCGCCAGATCGCGATCAGGGACGCCGTCGCCGCCACACCCTCAGGACTTTGCCTGGCGACGATCCAGCGACGGCGGCGGGGAGGAGAGACCACGGGAGGGAGGGCTCGGCGGGGAGGGGAGGCACTTTCTCGAGAGGACGTTTCAAAATATAAGATGTTTTAGGTTTGTGAAGAGAATGTATCTAGACTTGTTTTAGTGTGTAGATTCACGCTAAACATGAGTGAACCTATATACTAAAAGTAGTCTAGATACATATACTTTATAAAGCTAAAACACCTTATATTTTGTAACGGAGAGTACTTGGTATTATTTGTATGGTTAGCGGTAGGGTTAGTAGTTACTATCATATGTTGAATGTCCCCGTTACTCTCGTCACGGAGAAAAGGAGAACGCCAGCAACCAAAAAAGTAGAGAAAATCTCTTAAGTCACGTTTAGGACGGGGCATTGCCCCCAAGGGCCATGTTCCGAGGAGCACAAAAATAGCTACGGGCTACCAAACATGCCCCTAAAGCAGGTGGACTTGATGGTTAGCGCAAAGACCAAGCAAGCCGAGAATGGATGATTCAGTAAGTGTTAGACTAAGAAGTTGTAAGACACTAGTATAATACATTTGGTGCATGGAATAACTCTGCTGTTCCACTGGAAATTTCTCATGCCTCCTACGCCCATACTACGAACAAGTTCCTAGTATGCAAAGTCATAACAAGTAATGCCTCCTACGCCACACTACTAGGAACAAGTCCTAGTATGCAAAGCCATAACAAGTAATGTACGGGATGAGATTTGATGGAGATATGCCGATCGGGGTATAACCAGCAGGACGTTTTCTACTGGCCCAAGCTTCCAGCAAGTGGGCCTGCAGGACGGCGACTAGATCAAGATTTGGCAAGGATCCAGGCGACTGGAAGCTGGAGGCCAGAAGCGTAGCTAGGCCCAGTCGGATTAGGTCAAGAACCCTCCGAATCCTTAACTAATTCGGTTATAGATCTGTAAACCCTAGCGAGGTGAGCCTATATTAACCTCTCTAGGATACGCATAGAGGACACGTTCCATCATACACCCTAGCGACTCGCCGCCTACTTGTCGAGCTCGCCCTTGTACTCTCTCCACAATACAATCTAGCAGGAGTAGGTCTTTACCCTCCGGGGGGCAAACCTGGGTAAATCCTTGTGTCTCCGCCCTCATCTCGCACCGCAGATGGCTGGCCGTCCTTACCCTTTGTTCTACCATTCGCTGCCGATTGCAGCATCTGCCGTGGCCATTCCCACGATAGTGGCGCCCACCGTGTGAAGTACCACGCTCGGGGACTGAATCCAGTCCAAACAGGAGCGACCAGGGAAAAACGTCAAGTATGAGAGCGCGTTCTGGACTCGCCACGCGACTGGTCCTACGGATCAGGTGGAGTGACGCGCCCCGTCCTCACCTACCTCGGGCATGCGACTAGAACCGCCAAGTACCACGCTAAGGGACTCGGCCACCCGACCCTATTCGCGCCCGGGAAAACGGCTAAGTACAGAGCACCCCGTGGAGTCGCCACGCGTCTGGCTTTCCAAGCCATGGCAAGTCGACCTTAACTTATTAACGGTTTGAATAACACATAAAAACGAGGTTAACCCCATAAAATGGAGGACGCGCTCGGGGACTCGCATAACCAACAATCAAAACACAAAACATTGGCAAAAGCGCGCTTACTTTCCTTCAAGCGGCAACATTTATTTGCTTACAAGGGTAGTTACATAATTATCTTAACTAACGCCGATCGGCAAACTATTCTACTCCACAGGCTTCGATGATGAGGCGCCACCACCCTTGCGACTGCGGATAAAAGGAATCCACGGGTTCGATGGGTACGTCGTGAGCTCACCCGCCATGGCCGCATGGAACGGCTGCTCCACCTTGAAGTTGCGGTGCGCCTGCTCGGGGTCGTTCGGGGCGACGACCGTCTCCTGGTAAGGAATGAGGTCGCCCATCGCCCACACCCAGTCGGCGTACACCACGGCCCACTCGGTCAGCTTCAGCACCTCGGTGATTTCGACTGCGCCCGTCGACGAAGGGTACCCGCTCGTGACGTTGTCAAGGTCGAAGTCGTCCGAAAAGTGCGCGAGCCCAAGACTCAGCGCAGTCACCGCACCACGACGGAAGGCCGACCGCGTCATGAATTACACAACCGTCGGTGCCTTCTCCAGATAGCGCCAAACCTCGACGAGGTCGCTGGTAATCACCTCCGTGGGCGAAATCTCGTGCAGATACGCCCGGATGCAGGTCGCTGACAGTGCGGCAGAATCAACCAGAGTGGTGATGCATTGCCACGCGTCGTACGACTGCGCTTCTTCGGCATTATCAGTAATCAGGCCTGCAACATACAAAGCAACTAGTAAGGGAGGCTCCAGCAAAATAACGCGACCCACACGCTCGAGGACTCGCCAAAGTAAAACTCACCAATCAACGGGCGACAGCGCTCCGTGATGAAATCCTGAAGACCGGAGAGGTCATCTTGCAGCCCGGCGACGAGCGCGTCTGACATCTTCCGTTCCTCAGCAGCAGAAGCAACGGCTTCCTTGCCCCGCCCATCCACCGAGGTCGCCTCCGCCTTTGCCTCCTTGAGCTCACGCTCCAGGTCGGCGATTCGCTTCTCCGCGGCGCTCAAGGACGACCGTGCAGCCGTCAATTCACTCACCGGAACGAGGCCCTGATGATCCTTCTCCACCGCGGCTGCGCTATCCTCTGCATCAACAACACCATGATTACGAGAAGAACAAGTTTATGACCAGCATCAAGCACGACGAACACTCACCCGCAGTCGCTCGAAGCTGCTCATTTGTGTCCCGAACAATGAGGAGCTCCCTCTCCACACGCTCCCTGGCGGCAAGCCACTCCGCCGACTCGCGCTGCCGGCCCTGCGCACCCATGGAAGCGTCAGCAACGAAATCCCAAGTGCCTAGCCGCTGAAATTCAACGACTAGCCACTCGGGGACTGGATAGCAAAAATTCCTAAGTGCCTAGCCGCTAAAATTCAGCGACTAGCCACTCGGGGACTGGACAGCGGAAATTCCTAAGTGCCTAGCCGCTGAAATTCAGCGACTAGCCACTCGGGGACTAGGCAGCGAAAGTTCTAAGTGCCTAGCCGCTGAAATTCAGCGACCAACCACTTGGGGACTGCACTCGAAAACAATAAGAATCCGACCACTAAAATTCAGTGGCCCGATCCTCGGGGACTATACATACCTGGATGGCGGCGCCTAGCATGCCGTGAAGCTCCATTGCATCCACCGATGGGAACACGAATGGAGTACGCCCGCGACACTGCTCGACCTCCGTGCCGGCAGCCTCGGGCAGTTGGCTCGACGGCACCGATGTACTCGCCGCGGAGGCCTTCGCTACAAAGCGAGGGAACGTCGCCACCGCGGCTCCCGCACCACTCGAAGGAGGGCCTTTCGCCCCAACCGAGGCCACGGGCTCCGCCCGCTGCGACTTCGTGTCCACCATAACCCTCGGGGCTGCGACCGCTGCAATTGGAGCCTCGCTCAGGGCGATCGCCGGTTCGTCCGAAATTGTGACGACCTCGTCGCCCTTTGCTTTCTTTGCGCCTTCAACATGCACCTCGACCTCGTCGCCCTTCCTCTTCTTCGAAGGGTCGACTGGTGCCTCCGCGGCACCCAATAGAACCTTGGCCACCGAAGGGTGACCTATCTTCTTCACTCCAGTCCTGCGGAACGACTCCGTTAGTGAACTCGCCAGTTGGACATAAATCAAGCAGACAAATGAAAAGAGTGAGAAACACTCACTTGGCGACTGGGATGAAACGTAGGACAGTACGGATGCTGGCCGGCTTCTCCAACTCCGGCCCCAGTTTCCGACTGAGGCCCGTCTCGAACACACTCTGCGCCCAAGACACCGACGGATTCTTCGAGGACGAGGCCGCTGCAGGAGCTTTAGTGGCGGTCGCCGTGGGAACTCCCCTCGGTGGCGAGGTCCCCGCGACTGAAGCGGCCACGAGCCCAGTGACTCGGACGAAGGGCGGAGCAGCGATGCCAACAACATCTCGCCTTCCGCAATGGCCGCTTCGGTCGCCGCGGTCGCATGCGCCGGCTTTAGTTTCCTCGGCTACGCTGGTAGCGTCGGAGCTACTCGCAGACCGAGGTGGTGACACCGGCTTAGCCGGCTTCTTCTTCTTTGGTGGCGGTGGTTTCTTCTTCGACGGCGTAGCTTCGCGTTGCGAGGTGTGTTTGGGGAGCTCGCTATCGTCTTCATCATGAGCCTCAAGGCTCTTGCTGGCCTCAAGCTTGCGCTGGTGCTGCCCGCGGGTTTTTTGAATCGTGGATGCAACGACCTCCACAGCCTCGTCGTCATCGTCATCGTCGTCATTGCCTCCGTCACTTCTGACGCCGCCCTGGTCGAGTAAAGACTCGCTATCGTCTTCGACGGACGAGGTCGAATTCTTGTCGTCTGCGGGCGGGAGCCAACCTTTCACCACCTGGAACAACTGCAATGACAAAACAAATCAACATAACCGCGAATGCAAATCTGCGACTGCGAATATACAAGAAAGGAAGTATTTACCATTGGGGCCTCGCGCTTTGGGGTGTAAGGAGCAACCCCGGCCTTTGCGTCAAGATACACCGCCAAGGTGATCTTCTTCAGGGCCAGGGTGTAATCGTTGAGTCTCCACTCATCGTGGCAGGAGTTCGTCGGATCGTCCTTGCCCGTGTACTCGTACATATAGTGGGCACGGCTAGCCAGGGGCACAAGCCATCGCCCGAGCCAGCAATTGTAAAGGTTGATGGTTTGGAGGCCCTTCTTCTTTAGGTTGCGGATGGTTTGTAGCATCTCGTCGACGACCATCCGCTGGTCCAGCAGAAGTTTGCTGACTTGGAGCCGACGCGGCTCGGGCCGGTCGGCAGAATACGTCGGAAGCGCCACCTCATCGCCCGGCAGCGACTCGGTCACGTAAAACCAGTTCTTCTTCCACTCATTCGCTGCTTTAGCGGGCAGCATCAGATCAAAAAAGGACGCCTTCGACTTCAGCTAAAAGGTCAGGCCGCCCGCGGCCAGCCTCGAGCCGCCTGCCTCTTCGCGGCTGATCCTCTCGTGGAACAGATCTTTCCATAGGGGGAAATATGGCCGACAGCATAGATAGCACTTGTAGAACGCCACGAAAATGGCGAGTTGCTCGATCCTATGCAGCCCTAGATCTGACGGTTGGATGTCGTAGTAGGCGCAGAAGCGGCGGAAGAAGAGGGAAGTGGGGAATCCGAGCCCCCGCTCTAGATGGCTGGTGAAGCAGATGAATTCTCCCCCGTGCGGATTTGGGGTCACCTCTCCGGCCGCGGGGATGCGCCATCTCCCGGCGCGGAGGATCCCTGCCTCCTCGAACGACTTCAACAGCGCTTTTGTGCACTTGGATCTGCCCCACGGTTCCGCTGGAGGGGACATCGATTGAGGGATCTAGGGCTATGAGTCGCTCTGGGTCGCTTTGGTCGCTGCGTGGAATGGAGAATTGGGAATGCACGAGATCGGAGGAAGTAAGGGAAGTGTTTTCCCCTCACCGGTCACTCTCCTTATATAGCGGTTGTTATCCGCCATCTTTCGGGAGCCGTTACCGCGCGGTAATTACGCCGATATTACCGTTGGATTACCCAACGGCTACTTTGACCAGCACTAACGGTCCAACTTCATCCATTCGACTCGCTATCTTCAGTGACTTGACGATTCGCCGACCTGATCACTATAACAGTGATTCAACTACTCTCCGACCTATTCGCCAAGCTACGATCTGACTAGTCGCCGTTATTGCGACTAAAATGACTAGTTCCTTCTTTTATTTAGGGAGTCCACCGCCGATTCGACTGGGCGTCCAAATTGGACCCGCATACTTCGACTGCCAACGAACACCTGCGACGAATCAGCGACGACCTCGGGGACTACTGATGGGGATATGCCGACCGGGATATACCCAGCAGGACGTTTCCTACTGGCCCAAGCTGCCAGCGAGTGGGCCTGCAGGACGGCGACTGGATCGAGACTTGGCAAGGATCTAGGCGACTGGAAGCTGGAGGCACAGAAGCGTAGCTAGGCCCAGTCGGATTAGGTCAGAAACCCTCCGATTCCTTAACTAATTCGGTTGTAGATCTGTAAACCCTAGCGAGGTGAGCCTATATAAACCTTCCTAGGGTACGCATAGAGGACATGTTCCATCATACACCCTAGCGACTCGCCGCCTACTCGTCGAGCGCGCCCTTGTACTCTCTCCACAATACAATCTAGCAGGAGTAGGTATTTACCCTCCGGGGGGCCGAACCTGGGTAAATCCTTGTGTATCCGCCCTCATCTCGCACCGCAGATGGCTGGCCGCCCTTGCCCTTTGTTCTAACATTCGCTGCCGATTGCAGCATCTGTCGTGACCATTCCCACGACAAGATTGGATGAACCTAACATAGAAATGCAAAAATAATAATTACTCATGTTTTCCTTCGGCGAAGTAGTTCTTTTATAGAAGACATATCAAGTATTGCTTCTCCAGTAGATAAGTGTTGGCTATCGACTGGTTATGAGTTTGGTATTTGGGTAGGTAGATGTTACAAAAGCATTGTCTATCTTTTAGACAAATGATATATTTTCTTAACATTTCTTTCTAACAAAAGGATTAAATTATATCAATATTACAAAGTTCAATAATGCCCAACTACTTAGTATTAAAAAGGAATTGAAGTAGAACCTACTAGCTAGAAGCTTGTGTTGTGTCTTGGTAACTTTTTGGTATACTAGTTGGTAGTAGAGTGCAGAGTTTGTGCTCCTATAGCTCCACTAAATTAGGTATTTTGAAAATACTCCATTATACTTCCAATATTTTCCTTTTTTGTGCAGACCACTTATGAAAATAATTTTTTACTGTAAACGTGACGGTACATACTAGAAATATATATGGAGTGCATTTATTTTCATATTTTTTCGAGACAACTAAAGGTAGGCATAGCTCCGGCGACCTCGACGCCTGGTCAATCCAAATCTTAGCAGCGTCTTCTCATGACCGAGGCCGCCAAACTCGCAACGGTTGCTGCGCAGTGTAGAAAGGAAATCAGTAATAATTCCTTTATAATTCAATCCCATGAATTAAACAACAGCATAGAAGAAAAAATTCAACGCTCCAAAGTTCATAAGAAAGTCTTCTCCATCAAAGAGGCCCGCCCCTAGAGGCCTAGACTTGAGACCGACAAAGAATCATTATTTCTGGTCAAACAAACACAGAGGTAGTACTCCAATGGGTGAGGAACTGATGATCCGTACCATAGCAGTTGGGTCAATTTTCAAATTTCGAATCTCTGGAGCGAAATGAAGGAGGACATTTGAACAGCAGGACACACGGGTACTGCAAGCGTTAACTGTTGACTGACCGTTGGCTTCCCTTTCATACCATTATTCGCTTTTTTTTTTTAAATAATATATATTTTTATTCAATTTCACAAATAATAGACTGATGGATAATTTGCAAATCTAACGGACCGTCGTCTGTTCAAAAGACGACGGGGGATGGTCTTCTTTTGGAAAGATGACGCGCTGCTTTTTTATTTGAAAAGACGACTGGTCCGGCTGTTGTCTGTTGGAAAGACGATGGACATCATCGTCTGTTGAAAAGACAATGGAGATGGTCGTCTTTTGAAATGAAGACTACCGCATTGATCATGACACTACATGCACGTGCAAATACGTTTTAGATTTCGGACTATTGTTTCGCGTCGTTTCTCACACCGTCTCTTCGCGCCGTTTTTCCCGCCATTCTTTCCCGCTGGTTTTTCCCGCCATTGCTTCCCGCCGTTTTTTCCCGCCACCATTTCCCGCTGTTCTTTCCCGCCTATTCTTCTCGGTGCTTCTATAAATCCAGGCAACAAAATGTTATCTCTTCACCCAGTTCATATGTTCCTCCTCTTACTTTCTCATTTCCCTCTCCTCTACATCATGCGTGTGCCCCGTTCGAACGCGTTTCCCTAGGCAATGTCCATTGAGCTTTTCAAATTACCCAGAAATGTTACGATAGTCAATAAATCAGCCTAATGGAAGGACGTCCTCGTTTGTGATGATACTCTCATTCTGATTGGTAAGGAACTTCATCGGAGAGGGTGGGAACTAAGGACCCCAAATCAGGTACGAGAAGAGCTTATCAGGATCCAGGCAAGGTGGGACAAGCTCAACTTCAAGAGTGAAGCTGACATGATGGAGCAGGTTGCAGCACCTTGGGGCTGGATATAAGAGAGCGAAGATGAGGATGATATCTTCATGCCGCCATCCGTTGGAAGCAAGGGGAGAGCTGAGTGGGACAAGATGCAGGAGAAGAAGAAAGCGCAGGCCAAGAAGAGCAAGGGCGAGGGATCGTCGAAGGGAAAGGGCGAGGCATCGTCGAAGGGAAAGGGAAAGGTATCGTGCTAGAGATAGATATGACTCTTATTTATGTACCGCAAGTTATGTTGAACTGTGTTGCACTATGTTGAGGTGTTTGTCGAATAAAATCGTGAAATAATAGAATGGTGTCTCATATATAGGTAGATATATGTCTCATACATAGATAGATAAATGTCTCGACGACGAGGTGGCGAAGGCCTTGGTGTACTCCATTCGTATCTGTGGGGTGGCATCACATCACGGCGAGGTGCAGTTGACCCTTCACCTTGATCCTGTGTATCCTGTGTGGGGATAGGTGGTGGAGTACCTGGCTGATAATCGACAAACCAATCTACTTGGTCATGTTGTGTCTGCTAATCATCGTCGTCAGTAGTGTCTCATAAACTGTAGTCTCCTGCCCGTGTACAAGAAATTAAGTACTGAACAATGTCATGCTGCATCTAACAATAGTAGGAATGGACAAGCTTACCCTGAGAATGAGATTGTGGTCGATAAGCGAAGTCCATGTAGGGGATCTGCTGCTACTGCCACTAGTCGAAAGTAATCTGGTTATGCTGCCACTGGTCAAAATTAAACTGCGATTGCTGTCACGGGTCGGAAGTATACTGTGATTGCTGCCACCTGTTGGAGATATGCCCTAGAGGTAATAATAAATGTAGTTATTATTATATATCTCTGTGTTTATGATAAATGTTTACATTCATGCTATAATAGTATTAACAAGGAAACCATTAATACTTGTGTGATTTGTAAACTTAATTTGAAGTCCCTAGTATAGCCTCTATACTTCACTAGCTTGTTGGTTGATTGATGATGTGGTTTCTTTGTCATGAACATTGAGATGTTATCAACAACAAGATCATATCGTTAGGAGAATGATATGGTGGACATACTCCTATAGACAAGCGTAGCATAAAGATCAAGTCATTTCAATAGTTCAATTGCTATATGCTTTCTGATACATAGTAACCTAATTCCTTCGACCATGAGATCATGCATATCACCTTTACTGGATGGATGCTTTGATGTCATCAAACACCACACCGTAACAGGGTGGCTATAAAGGTGGCATTGAGTGTTCGGAAAGTATTGGTTGAAACACATGGATCAAGAGTGGGATTTGTCCATCCACATGACGGATAGATATTCTCTGGGCCCTCTCGGTGAAATGTCATCCAATTAGCTTGCAAGCATGTGACTGGGTCACAAGGGATCACATATCACGGGAACGAGAAAAGAGTACTTATCAGTAACGAGGCTGAACTAGGTATGCAGAGATACCGACGATCATAACCTCGGATAAGTAACATATCGTGAGACAAAGGGAAATTGGTATCGTATGTAAGTGGTTCATTCGATCGCAAAGTAATCGTAGAAATATGTGGGAGCCATATGAATTTCCAGATTCCTCTATTGGTTATTGTTCGGAGAAGTGTCTCGATCATGTCCGCATAATTCACGAACCGTAGGGAGACACACTTAAGGATTCGACGTTGTTTGAGTAGTTATGGTATTATGAGAAAGAGACCGAATGTTGTTCGGAGTCTCGGATGGGATCCGGGATATCACGAGGTGATCCGGAATGGTCCGGAGAATAAGATTCATATAAGGAAAGTCCCGTTTTGGAGTTGGGGAATGGTTCCGGTGTTTTCATCGGGAACATTCTAGAAGGTCCCGGAATGTCCGGCACTCCGGAGGGGGAAGGGTACTTGAATGTGTCATTACATGTTGGAATGATTGCATCATGTACTAAGTGTTCTTGCTGTCCCAAATAAAGGATTAAATTGAATCCTAAATTGAAAAAGTCAAACGGCTAGTTTGAAAGTCAAACGGCAGTTTTTGGGAAGTGGGAGGAGAGGAGGAAACCGACTTGAGGGAGGAGTCCTCCTCCCCAAGCCGGCGCCCCACCTAGGCCGAGTTGGGGAGGGACTCCACTCCCTCCCCTTGGCCGGCCAGCCCCTCCCACCTATATAAGGAGGGGCAGGGCTCCCTCCCAACACACACAAGTTTCCTATCCTCTAAACTAAACCCTAGATCTAGACCCCGGTTTAGAGCTATTCGGTTTAGAGCCTTCTAATTGGTTTAGAGCCCTCTAATTGGTGTGTCTAATTACTAGACCACTAATAGCCTCTCTCATAAGCTCCACCATACTCGCACCGGCTTAAGGCGAAGCCCTGCGGGATTTCCCCTCTACCTCCGGTACCACGCCGTTGTGCTGCCGGAATCGCGAGGAGAGTGCTACAACCTCCGCTGCCTGCTGGAACAAGGGAGAGGAAGGTCTTCGTCGAGTACCGAACGTGTGACCGACTGCGGGAGCGCTGCTGGAACGTGGCGTCGGAAGGATCGTCTACGCGATCTTGAGATCGGAAAGAGTACGACTACATCACCCACGAGAATCTGCTCTCGTTAACCACTTTGGAATCTTCGAGGGTGAGTTATTCCATCGACTCGTTGCTACAATCTAGTAGATAGATCTTGGCTTGTTTGTTTGTATGCGATAGAAAATTTTGTTTTCCATGCTACGAACCCCTACAGTGGTATCAGAGCCGTGTCTATATGTAGATCTGTTGCACGAGTAGAACACAATGGTCATTGTGGGCGTTGATGCTTTTATTGTAGATTGCTTTTTGTGTACTTTGCATCTTGCGGTATGTTGGGATGAAGCGGCCCGGGCTAACCTTACATGACATCGTTCATGAGACTTGCTCCACGCTCGACATGCAACTTGTATTGCATAAGTGGCTTTGCGGGTGCCTGTTTCTCCTAGCATAGTTAAGATCCAATTTACAACGGGTAATCAACAATGCTAGTATCAATGTTGTGGTTCTTGTTCGTAAGTTAGAACGACACTTATTGAAAGCCCCAAGCCACGTAAAATATGCAAAGAAAGTAGAGGCGTCTAACTTTGTTTTGCAGGGGTGTGCAGTGATGTGATATGGCCATGATTGTGATTATATTTGATGTATGCAATGTTCCTTATTGTAAGTTGGCAACCGGCAGGAGCCATATGGTTGTCTTTAATTTCAGTTAAGACCTGCGTGTCTATTCAAAATAGTTGTAATAGTTGAAGCTGGTGGACGACAACCATGAAGAAGCGTCATTGACCTTGATGCTACGCCGGTGATGATGGAGATCATGTTCGTGCTTGAAGATGGAGATCGGAAGCACAAAGAAGAAAGGCCATATCATATCACATATTATAAATTGCATGTGATGTTAATCCTTTATGCATCTTGTATTGCTTAGTAGACGACGGTAGCATTATAAGATGATCCCTCATGCACATAAATTTCAAGTTCTAAAGTGTTCGCCCTTAGTTAGCACCGTTGCTAAAACTTGTTGCTTCGAAGCACCACGTGATGATCGGGTGTCTTTGATTCCACGGGTAAATACAACGTAAGCAAGCCAGATTTGCTTATGCGGTAGCTAAGGTTTGATCTTGACGAGCCTAGCATGTACAGACATGGCCTCAGGAACACGGATCGCCGAAAGGTAAAGCATGAATCATATAGTAGATATGATGAACATGATGATTGTTCGCCATTGAAACTATATCAACTCTCGTGATGATCGGTGTTGATGTAGTGGATTTGGTTCATGTGATCACTAAAACAATGTGAGGGATGTTGTTTTGAGTGGGAGTTCACCTAGTTTAATTTCATTAATTAATTTGAACTCAATTTGTCATAAACTTAGTCTAAACTATTGCAAATATGTTGTAGATCAATGGCAGCCCCTACCATCAATTTTAATGCGTTCCTAGAGAAAGAAAAGTTGAAAAACAATGGAAGCAACTTCGCGGATTGGTTCCGAAATTTGAGGATTGTCCTCACAGCTGGTAATTTGACCTATGTGCTGGATGCACCGCTAGGTGACCCACCTGCAGCTGATGCTACCGATGAAGTAAAGAATGTTTACCTCGCTCGGAAGAATCAGTACTCCATAGTTCAGTGTGCTATCTTGTATGGTTTAGAATCGGAGCTTCAGAAAAGGTTTGAAGAGTCAGACCCATATGATATTGTCGAGGATCTCAAATTAATTTTTGAGACTCATGCGGCAATTGAAAGTTATGAAGCTTCTGAAAAGTTCTTTAACTGCAAGATGGAAGAGGGTAGCTCCGTTAGTGAGCACGTGCTTAAGATGTCTGGGCACGCGAATAAACTTCAAAGTTTGGGTATAGTGATTCCTAACACTTTGGGGGTTTACCGCATCCTCCAATCACTACCACCAAGTTACAAGAACTTTGTGATGAACTACAACATGCAGAACATGAACAAAGAGTTACCAGAACTATTTGCTATGTTGAAATCTGCAGAAGTGGAGATCAAGAAAGAGCACCAAGTGTTGATGGTCAATAAGACCACCAAATTCAAGAAAGGCAAGTCTAAGCAAAAGGGACACTTCAAGAAGGGTGGTAAGAAAGCTACCATGCCGACGAAGAGGACCAAGGCTGGACCCAAGCCTGATGTTGAGTGCTTTTACTGCAAGGGAGAAGGTCACTGGAAGCGGAATTGCCCAAAGTACTTGGCGGATTTGAAGAACGGCAACATCAAGAAGAAAGGTATATCTGATATACATGTTATTGATGTGTATTTCACTAGTATTCGTAGTAGTGCCTGGGTATTTGATACTGGTTCGGTTGCTCATATTTGTAACTCGAAACAGGAGCTGCAGAATAAACGAAAGCTAGCGAAGAACGAGGTGACGATGCGCGTGGGAAACGGATCAAAGGTTGATGTGATCGCGGTCGGCACGCTACCTCTTCATCTACCATCGGGATTAGTTTTATACTTAAATAATTGTTATTTGGTGCCTGCGTTGAGCATGAACATTATATCGGGATCTTGTTTATTGCGAGACGGTTACTTGTTTAAATCCGAGAATAATGGTTGTTCGATTTATATGAGTAATATGTTTTATGCACATGCACCTTTGATAGATGGTCTATTCATATTGAATCTCGATAGTGGAAATACACATATTAATAACATTGAAGCTAAACGTTTGAAATCAAGCGATAACTTGACCTATATGTGGCACTGTCGTCTTGGTCACATTGGAGTGAAGCGTATGAAGAAACTCCATTCCGATGGACTTCTTGAATCACTTGATTTTGAATCACTTGAAATATGCGAAGCATGTCTGATGGGTAAAATGACTAAGACTCCATTTTCTGGTATGATGGAGCGAGCTACGGACTTATTGGAAATCATACATACCGATGTGTGTGGTCCAATGAGTGTAGCATCGCGCGGTGGTTATCGTTATGTTCTTACCTTCACGGATGACTTGAGTAGATATGGGTATATCTATTTCATGAAACATAAATCCGAAACTTTCGAGAAGTTTAAGGAGTTTCAAAGTGAGGTAGAGAATCAACGTAACAAGAAGATTAAATTTCTACGTTCTGATCGTGGAGGTGAATATCTAAGTTACGAGTTTGGCGAGCATTTAAAGAAATGCGGAATACTTTCACAATTGACATCGCCGGGAACACCACAGCGTAATGGTGTGTCTGAACGTCGTAATCGAACTCTCTTAGATATGGTTCGTTCTATGATGTCACTTACAGATTTACCGCTATCATTTTGGGGTTATGCATTAGAAACAGCCGCATTCACTTTAAATAGGGCACCATCTAAATCCGTTGAAACGACACCGTATGAATTATGGTTTGGGAAGAAACCTAAATTGTCGTTCCTTAAAGTTTGGGGATGCGAAGCCTATGTAAAGAAGTTACAGCCGGACAAGCTTGAACCCAAAGCGGAAAAGTGCGTCTTCATAGGATACCCGAAGGAAACTATTGGGTATACCTTCTATCATAGATCCGAAGGCAAAATCTTCGTTGCCAAGAATGGATCCTTTCTAGAGAAGGAATTTCTCTCGAAAGAAGTGACTAGAAGGAAAGTAGAACTCGACGAGGTTGTCGAACCTTCTCTCGAAATTGCGAGTAGCGCAGCACCGGAAGAAGTTCCTGTGGTGCCTGCACCAATAAGAGAGGAAGCTAATGATGGTGATCATGAAACTTCGGTTGAAGTTGCTACAGAGCCTCGGAGGTCAACGAGAACTCGTACCACTCCAGATTGGTATGATTCCGTTATGAATGTCATGTTGGTGGACAACACCGATGACCCCGAGACATATGAGGAAGCGATGATGAGCCCAGATTCCAATAAATGGCAAGAAGCCATGAAATCCGAGATTGGATCCATGTACGAAAACCAAGTATGGACTTTGGTGGACTTACCGGATGGCCGGAAGGCTGTCGAGAACAAATGGATTTTCAAGAAGAAAACAGATGCTGATGGTAATGTTACTGTCTATAAAGCTCGACTTGTCGCAAAAGGGTTTCGACAAATTCAAGGAGTTGACTACGATGAGACTTTCTCACCGGTAGCGAAGCTAAAGTCTGTGAGGATTATGTTAGCAATCGCTGCATATTATGATTATGAGATATGGCAGATGGATGTCAAAACAGCATTCCTCAATGGAGACATTGATGAAGAGTTGTATATGATACAACCCAAAGGTTTTGTCGATCCTAAAGATGCTAACAAGGTATGCAAACTTCAACGGTCCATCTATGGATTGAAGCAAGCATCCCGAAGTTGGAATCAACGTTTTGATAAGGTAATCAAAAGTTTTGGTTTTATACAAACTTATGGAGAAGCTTGTATTTACAAGAAAGTGAGTGGGAGCTCTGTAGCATTCTTAATACTGTATGTGGATGACATATTGTTGATTGGGAATGATGTAGACCTTCTTAATAGTGTCAAAGAGTATTTGAATAATAGTTTTTCAATGAAGGATCTTGGCGAAGCAGCTTACATATTAGGCATAAAGATTTATAGAGATAGATCGAAACGCCAAATATCATTGTCACAAAGTACATATTTGGACAAAGTTCTAAAGAGGTTTGGAATGGAAGATAGCAAGAAAGGGTTCTTGCCCATGTTGTCCAATACGACCTTGAGTAAAACTCAAGGTCCGACATCGGCAGAAGATAGAGAAAGAATGAGTAAGACTCCCTATGCCTCAGCCATAGGATCTCTAATGTATGCCATGCTATGTACTAGACCCGACATTGCATATGCTGTTAGTTTAACTAGCAGATATCAAAGTGATCCAGGAGTGGATCATTGGACAGCGGTCAAAAACATCCTTAAGTACTTGAGAAGAACTAAGGATATGGTTCTTTCTTATGGAGGTGATGAACAGCTCGTTGTTAATGGTTACACCGATGCTAGTTGGAACACCGATCCGGATGATTCTAAATCACAATCTGGATACGTATTTATTTTGAATGGTGCAGCAGTTAGCTGGAGGAGTGCAAAGCAAAGCGTTGTGGCGAGATCTTCAACTGAATCGGAATACATGGCTGCTTCGGAGGCTTCACAAGAAGCGATATGGATGAAAGAGTTCATTACAGAGCTGGGTGTGGTTCCTAGTGCGCTGGACCCAATGTCTATCTACTGTGATAACATGGGCGCCATAGCCAATGCGCAAGAACCAAGGTCACACAAGAAGCTGAAGCATATCAAGCTGCGTTTTCACGCTATTCGAGAACATATCCAGGATGGGGATATAAAGATTTGCAAAGTACACACAGATCTGAATGTGGCGGATCCGTTGACTAAACCTCTCCCGAGGGCAAAACATGACCAACACCAAACTGCCATGGGTGTTCGGTATATTACCATGTAATCTAGATTAGATGACTCTAGTGCAAGTGGGAGACTGTTGGAGATATGCCCTAGAGGTAATAATAAATGTAGTTATTATTATATATCTCTGTGTTTATGATAAATGTTTACATTCATGCTATAATAGTATTAACAAGGAAACCATTAATACTTGTGTGATTTGTAAACTTAATTTGAAGTCCCTAGTATAGCCTCTATACTTCACTAGCTTGTTGGTTGATTGATGATGTGGTTTCTTTGTCATGAACATTGAGATGTTATCAACAACAAGATCATATCGTTAGGAGAATGATATGGTGGACATACTCCTATAGACAAGCGTAGCATAAAGATCAAGTCATTTCAATAGTTCAATTGCTATATGCTTTCTGATACATAGTAACCTAATTCCTTCGACCATGAGATCATGCATATCACCTTTACTGGATGGATGCTTTGATGTCATCAAACACCACACCGTAACAGGGTGGCTATAAAGGTGGCATTGAGTGTTCGGAAAGTATTGGTTGAAACACATGGATCAAGAGTGGGATTTGTCCATCCACATGACGGATAGATATTCTCTGGGCCCTCTCGGTGAAATGTCATCCAATTAGCTTGCAAGCATGTGACTGGGTCACAAGGGATCACATATCACGGGAACGAGAAAAGAGTACTTATCAGTAACGAGGCTGAACTAGGTATGCAGAGATACCGACGATCATAACCTCGGATAAGTAACATATCGTGAGACAAAGGGAAATTGGTATCGTATGTAAGTGGTTCATTCGATCGCAAAGTAATCGTAGAAATATGTGGGAGCCATATGAATTTCCAGATTCCTCTATTGGTTATTGTTCGGAGAAGTGTCTCGATCATGTCCGCATAATTCACGAACCGTAGGGAGACACACTTAAGGATTCGACGTTGTTTGAGTAGTTATGGTATTATGAGAAAGAGACCGAATGTTGTTCGGAGTCTCGGATGGGATCCGGGATATCACGAGGTGATCCGGAATGGTCCGGAGAATAAGATTCATATAAGGAAAGTCCCGTTTTGGAGTTGGGGAATGGTTCCGGTGTTTTCATCGGGAACATTCTAGAAGGTCCCGGAATGTCCGGCACTCCGGAGGGGGAAGGGTACTTGAATGTGTCATTACATGTTGGAATGATTGCATCATGTACTAAGTGTTCTTGCTGTCCCAAATAAAGGATTAAATTGAATCCTAAATTGAAAAAGTCAAACGGCTAGTTTGAAAGTCAAACGGCAGTTTTTGGGAAGTGGGAGGAGAGGAGGAAACCGACTTGAGGGAGGAGTCCTCCTCCCCAAGCCGGCGCCCCACCTAGGCCGAGTTGGGGAGGGACTCCACTCCCTCCCCTTGGCCGGCCAGCCCCTCCCACCTATATAAGGAGGGGCAGGGCTCCCTCCCAACACACACAAGTTTCCTATCCTCTAAACTAAACCCTAGATCTAGACCCCGGTTTAGAGCTATTCGGTTTAGAGCCTTCTAATTGGTTTAGAGCCCTCTAATTGGTGTGTCTAATTACTAGACCACTAATAGCCTCTCTCATAAGCTCCACCATACTCGCACCGGCTTAAGGCGAAGCCCTGCGGGATTTCCCCTCTACCTCCGGTACCACGCCGTTGTGCTGCCGGAATCGCGAGGAGAGTGCTACAACCTCCGCTGCCTGCTGGAACAAGGGAGAGGAAGGTCTTCGTCGAGTACCGAACGTGTGACCGACTGCGGGAGCGCTGCTGGAACGTGGCGTCGGAAGGATCGTCTACGCGATCTTGAGATCGGAAAGAGTACGACTACATCACCCACGAGAATCTGCTCTCGTTAACCACTTTGGAATCTTCGAGGGTGAGTTATTCCATCGACTCGTTGCTACAATCTAGTAGATAGATCTTGGCTTGTTTGTTTGTATGCGATAGAAAATTTTGTTTTCCATGCTACGAACCCCTACACCACCCCGAGCCTCCAGCCTGGTCTGGAGGTGGTGCTCTTGGCGGCACCTGCTGTGGGAGTCGTGGACGAGGCCCGTGGCGGAGTGGAGGAGAAATATGCTCCTCGTGCCACCCCGAGCCTCCAGCCTGGTCTGGAGAAGGTGGCTGCTGCATGGGTGGACGTTGGGCGCGCTCCTCCATGGATCGACGCGGTGGGCGCTGCTGCGTGGAGCGACGTAGGACGCGCTCCTCCACCGAGTGAAGCGGTGGGCGCTGTGCTGCTCGGTGTTGAACGACGTCCGAGACGCTGGTGCACGTGATGGTCTCGTAGATATGCCACAGCTTCTCCTCGACCCGCCGAGCAAAGGACTGAGCCTGCTGACGGGGCACAAGAGGAACGGACGAAAGCGATCGTCAGTACTGAGCTACCTCAGTCTGTAGCTCCCACGTCATGTCGGCCTGCATTTGTCTCATAGTTAAGTATGCACTACATAGTCACTCATGTTGATTATGCTCTAAATAAAGTACTTACCACTGACTGTCTGGACTCCAGTGTTGACTGGCTAGGGTATATCTCATCGTCATGTGCATGTGGAATGAGACGTATCCGTGTCATCGACATGTACCTCTGTAAGTATCCGTGAAATAGCTCCATATCAAACGGGCCAGCGTGCCACACTTGTGTCGGTGCATTCTGCCACTTGTTAACATAAATCCCAACCCGTTGGAGCCATTGAGTGGCAGTCTTGCTAGTTTTCCGAGAGTACCTGTCATTAGAATTTGTTAGACCATCATTAAAGAACAGAGATGAAGTATAAGACACATTCCTGATGTACATATATTTACTTACGTGTGCACGATATCTGGAAGGGAAACATCCGGACGTGGGGGATCTACCATCTGGCAAAGACCGAACTACCGCATGACCCTCTGTTGAGACATCTCCTCAACTAGGCAATCGAAGATGATCTTCGATTTAGTCAGCCAGTACTCTTGATCTCTAGTGCACATAATAGATAACCCGCCGGGATATCGTGCGTGTCGTGCCTGCAGGGTGTACGGCTCCCAAATCACGACATCCTCTTTCAGTGTGTCGAACTGCTCGCTGAACGATGGATAGCATCTAACGACTTGCCCTCCCACGAAACGACACTGCATGACAAAATAGTTGTTAGTATCCTTCATATTGTAGTACCAGAAGTGCAATTTAAGACATTACACTGACCTTGTGACGGGTCCAGTGAGTTCCAAACATAGGCAAGTCAATTTGCTCTTCGTCGAACAGCAGGTCAGACTGATGGACAATTGTTTCATGTTCCTGGTTGCCGACTATTTGGTTGACACTTTACTTCTGAACGGCCGATAGGGAACCTCTCCCATGACCACAGTTGAAGCAACAATGGGCATCCTAGCAAGGCAGAACCGTCCTTGGTTAACTGGCAAGCATTGCTCATACCTCGGTACGTAGCTGCTAAAACAGCTGAACCCAAACTCCACTGTGTGCATTCTTCCTGGCACGTCGCCTCCGCCACCCCTCTAGCAAAATGGATGTATCGCGCACTAATGGTCGACATGTGGTTCTCAGTGAACATCACCTTCCCGAGCAGCCACATAATGTATGCCTCTAGACTGCGTGTAATCTGTAGCGCAGTCATCGGAGTGACTATGAACCCAAACCTCGGGAACTGCATTGGCAAATAAAACAATTATTAGTACCTGATACCGCTCCAACCAAATAGAACAAATAGATAAAACACACCTGATACTGCTCCAACCATCCAAATTTTCGCCCATGATTGTCATGGGAACAGGCCTGAGCTCCATCACGGATGCCAAAGAATCGTTGGGCCATGTCTTGGACCCAATTTGCCGGTAGATCCACTGGGCCTATGGGTACTCCAGCCAAAGGAAGTCCCAGCAAGTACGAGACGTCCTGAAGGGTAGGAGCCATCTCTCCCCATCGAAAATGGAAAGTGTGAGTCTCGGGCCTCCATCGATCCACCAAGCACGTGAGCAAAGACGAGTCGTAGTGTAGGCGACTAGTCTGAAACCCAAGGTGTCGCCCTTCTATCTCCTCCATACGAGTGGTCTCAACTAAACGAACGAAGTGTAAGAGTCCAGCCCACTTCAATCTACATATGGAGATAGCACAACAGTTTAGTTACTCTGGCCCATAAATATCCCAACAACAAGAGAAATAAATGTCACATGCCTCTGAAGCCAATCAAGGTGTATGCACCAGTTCGACATGGAAGTGCGAGTCACTAGGTGCTTCAAGGTCCCCGGGTTAGCATCCAGTACCGTCGACCGGTGCTTTCTATCTATGTCAGCATTCATCAAAGATCCTGCCATCTGCACATTACAAATTTAAGACATAGTTTCACACGTATTACAAATTTAAGACATAGTTCAACACATATTACAAATTTAAGACATAGTTCCACACACATTATAAATTTAAGACATAGTTCCACACATATTACAAATTTAAGACATAGTTCCACACATATTAAAAATCTAGTTTCGTTTTCTGCCTCTTCTTCCTCGGCTGCCACGTCCACGGGGAGCAGCTTCACCAGTCCCGAAGATGTGGCAACTGGTGTCTATATGACCAAATTGATTACATAGAAAACATTGCCTAATAGGGCCTTCGGTTTCAGATTCATCCATATCATTATGGATGCGGACAGATTGTCGCCTTCCTCTTCCCGTCCGCTTGCTAATATGTTACAACACCGAGTTTGGATAGAAATCTTGGCTAAAAATCGGTGCAGCACCTAGTGGAAACGAGAGCAAGCAAGAGGGAAAGAGGAAGAACAGCGAGAGAGAGAGAGAGAGAGGAGGGGAGAACGACGACGGGCCGGCGCTGAGCTATATGCTGGGGGCGCATCGTCCATTCAACAGACGAACCAGCCTTCGTCTTTCCAACAGACGAGCACACAATGCACCCATTGTCGGCCGACAATGTCAAGTGCTGGTCGTCTTTTGGAGTAAAGACAGCCGCTGTCGGCTTTTGGAATAAAGACGACCGGGCTGTCGTCTTTTGAACTAAAGAACCCGCGTGCTTTTCCTTTGAACAGACGACGGCCCGTTAGATTTGCAACATTTTCATTCTGTATATTATTTATGAAATTGAATAAAAAATGTATTATTTTAAAAAAATTAGCCCATTATTCGTTAAACAAAACAAGTCATGTGCACGAACCTGCGGAGTTTGACGAAGCATGAGCCCAGCAAAATTCAGGCCAGCTACCCTTCCCTGTCATTTGTGTTTAAAATTTGGACAAAGAGAGGAGCACAAGCAGAAGTGCCAAGAGGAAATTTGTGTTAGAGGGAGAAGGCGGCCAAATCCAGCCCCCGTTCCAGTTCCAGCAGAATCTGCCCGTTCATGGGGAGCAGCAACGCAACAATTTGTTTAATCAGTCCAAGAACGAGAGCAAATGAGCAATAGAGTAGCCATGAAAAGGAGCTAGCAGCTGTCACATCTAATCATCTCTAACCACAGCGCCATTATCGGTCGATCGCGGCCATCAGGACAAGACAAACCCATATTTTTTTACAGCAAACTTTGGCGGTACTACTAGTACTCCTACTTGGACTCTCTCTCTCTCACAGACGCACGCTTTGCTGGCTTTGCTGTAATGATGCAGTAGTGGCTGCCCTTGCGGCCTTTCCATTGATACCTACGTAGAGAGAGAGAGAGAGCTCAACATTTTCGTATTCATTTGAAGAGCATTTTGTAGTATAATAAGGTTTGTTGAAAAAGACATGACTTGACCGAACCCATTGTTGCGTCCACCACCGAATGGCGTGAGAGCCAGCCAACAAAAAGGCCAGACTCCGTTCAAAAAAAAAAAAGGCCAGACCGGAGAGGGCCCCATGCTTGCATCAACCTAATGAAAAAGAGTGTATGTAATGTAGTCCTATCAAAGTAACACGAATATCTCCACCCGCCAATAAACAAGGCCAGATAGTTGCCATGCGCCCTTCGAAAGCAGGCGTACAAGGGCAAATGGAAATAATAGTACGATCGGTACATCACTTGCACAGCTCATGAACGCAAACGGGGGGAGAGAGAGAGATGTCAGGAATATGCAACTTGTATTCCTCTGGGGCCAAAGGCCACATTATATAGTACAGGTACAGGGAAAATATGCAGGAAGCCCCCTAACATATGTATATATACATCTAACACCCCCCCTCAAACTCATGGTGGATCCATAACACTGAGTTTGGAGAGTAAGAAATCATGCTGCGCTCTGGTTTGTGCCTTCGTAAAGAAATCCGCAAACTGTAAATCTGAAGGCACATACTGAAGCGCAACAACCTGAGCCTGCACCTGAGCACGTGTATAGAAAGCATCAACACCAATATGCTTGGTAAGCTCATGCTTGACCGGATCACGTGCAACACTAATAGCACCTGTACTGTCAGACAAAACCAGGGTGAGTGTGGTAATAGAGACCCCAAAATCCGCAAGTAACCATCGTAACCAGGTCACCTCAGCAGTCAACAAGGCCATAGCACGCAACTCAGCCTCAACACTCGAACGGGAAACCGCTGTCTGTTTCTTCGTCTTCTAAGCAATGAGCGAACCACCAAGAAACACACAGTAAGCAGAAAGTGAACGACGATCCGAAGGATCACTTGCCCACGTAGCGTCCGAATAGCACTGGAGATGGAGAGAGCTGGAACGAGGAAAGAAAAGGCGACGAGTGATCGTACCACGAAGATAACGAAGAACACGAAGAAGATGACTATAGTGAACAGTGGTGGGAGCAGAGACAAACTGACTCAGAATATGAACAGGATAAGAGATGTCAGGACGAGTGACAGCAAGATAAACTAGACTCCCAACAAGATGACGATAACGCGTCGGATCAGAAAGAGGATCACCATCAGTAGGTTGAAGCTTAACATTAATCTCCACAGGGGTCTCAATAGTGCGCTCATCCCCAAGAGCAGCACGAGCAAGAAGATCCTGAATATACTTTTCCTGAGAGATGTAAAAGCCATCAGAAGTGGAGGAAACCTCAATCCCGAGAAAGTATCGAAGAGGACCAAGATCAGTCATAAGAAACTGATCATGAAGACGAGCCTTAACAAAGGCGATATACTCAGGATCATCACCAGTAATGATCATGTCATCAACATAGAGAAGAAGAAGTGTGCGTCCACGAGAAGAAGTGTGAACAAACAGCGTTGGATCATGGACACTAGGGAAGAAACCAGCAGCAATCACTACAGAAGCAAAGCGCTCAAACCAGGCACGAGGAGCCTGTTTGAGGCCATAAAGAGACCGTCGAAGACGACAAACCATCCCCTCGGGAATAGAATACCCAGGAGGAGGCTGCATATAAACCTCCTCACTCAACTCACCATTGAGAAAGGCGATCTGAACATCAAGCTGAGACACAGACCAGTGACGAACAGAAGCAACAGCAAGAAGAGTACGCACAGTGGTCATATGGGCCACAGGAGCAAAGGTCTCATCATAGTCACGACCATGCTCCTGCTGAAAACCACGAGCCACAAGACGCGCTTTATAGCGCTCAAGAGATCCATCAGAGCGGGTCTTAATCTTATAGACCCACTTACACGTGATAGGACGAACACTGGGAGGGGGAGAAACAAGATCCCAGGTGCTAGTGCGCTCAAGCGCAGCAATCTCCTCAGCCATGGCCAGCTGCCATTCAGGATGATGCTCAGCATCCCGATAAGAAGTCGGCTCGGAGGCAACAGAAAGACCATACTGACTAGGAGAGTAACGGTTGGGGGCACGACGCTGACGAACAGGACGAGTAGAGGGAAGATCATCAGAGGAAGACGACGCAGGAGACGACGATGAAGAAGAGGGAATAGTAGAGGAAGACTCCGGAGAACGAGGAGAACTAGGAGAACTAGACGGAGCAGAAGAGGACGGTGTCGAAGAAGAGACATCAGGGGGAGGAGATCCAGAAGAAGACACAATAGGGGTAGAAGGAGGTGTGTCAGGAAAGAGAAGAAAAGATATATCTTCCACCGGGTAAGTACCAGCGGTGGGACGAGGATAGAAAGGACGCGTCTCATCAAAAGTAACATCACGAGAGATACACATCCGACGACCAACGGGGGCCCAACAGCGATAGCCCTTATGCTCATCACTGTATCCGAGGAAGACACACTCAACAGACTGAGCGGTCAGTTTGGTGCGTTCGCGAGGAGCAAGGAGAGCATAGCAAACACAACCAAACAAGCGAAGCATGGAGTAATCTGGAGACTGTCCAGAGAGGCGCTCAAGAGGGATACCACCCTGCAAGGCAGCAGAAGGCTGAATATTGATGAGGTAAGCCGACGTAGCGACAGCCTCAGCCCAGAAATGCGGCGGGAGAGAAGAAGCAATCATCATAGCGCGAGTGGTCTCAAGAAGATGGCGATGATTACGCTCAGCAATGCCATTCTGGGCATGTGCGCCAGGACAGGAGAATTGAGCAAGAGTGCCCTGCTCAGCAAGAACACCTCGCAACATCTGGGAGATATACTCACCAGCAGAATCAGCACGAAACACACGGATGGTAGAATATTGAGTACGAACCATGGCCGCAAAACGCTGATATATGGAGAGCACCTCACTACGAGAGCGCATAAAATACAACCAAGTGTACCGAGAAAAATCATCGATGAATAAAATATAGTAGCAATGGCCCCCTTTCGAAGCGAAGGGAGCCGGACCCCAAACATCGGAATGAACTAAATCAAAAGGTCGCTGAGATACAGACGCGCTAGTAGGATAGGGAAGCTGAATCTGTTTACCCAACCTATATCCCTGACAATGCAAAGACCCATCTCCTGAGACAGACCCCAGAAGACCACGATGAACTAATGACGACAGGCGAGAGTCACAGAGGTGACCAAGACGATGATGCCACTGCTGAAAAGAGCTGGTAGTAGAGGCAACAACCGGAGAAGAACGGACAGATGAAGTGGCAGCGGAAGGAACACAAAGCCAGTCTAACTCCCAAAGACCTGAAGAAGAGTCACGGCTGCGAGGGCCAGCTCCAACCAGGGCCTGGGTGCGATGGTCCTGAACAACACAAGAATCAGCATCAAGAATGACGCGACAACCAGAGTCAGTAAGCTGGCTAGCAGAGAACAGATTCATCTTAAGAAGAGGGACATGAGAAATATCAGGAACAAAAAAAGAAGAAGTAGAAAGGGTGCCCTGACTAGAAACAGGGAGAGAGGTACCATCAGCCGTAAAAACACGGACAGGAGAAGGGAGAGAACGAAGAGCGGACAGAAAAGAAGACTCAGAGGTCATATGAAAAGAAGCTCCAGAATCCAGATACCACGGAGACGTACCTGACTGTGTAGAAGGTGGTGGTCGCACAGTGCCTGAAGAGTTAGTCACAGAACCAACAGTGCCCGTCGAAGAAGAGCCTGTAGCAGAAAGCAGATCGCGAAGACTCCTGATAATGTCCTGATCAGAGAGAGCAACTGCTGAAGATCCGGAAGAAGCCGACTGCCCACGAGCCTGGTGTTGCTGACGTAAACTGGGGTCCCGTGTATAACAGGTGGCCCAAGTGTGACCATCCCTGTTGCAGTAAGAGCAGTGACGAAGAGAACCACGACAATCCTGACCACGAGCCTGCTGATGCTGACTCTGACCCTGAGGCTGCTGGTGCTGAAGCTGACCCTGACCCTGACCTGGAGGAGTGGGTAGTATCGGCGGCGGCGGCACAGGGGACCGCGGCTGAGTCGAGGGAGCAGACGGCAAAGGAGCACCACGAGTAGAAAGCACAGATGGAACCGCAAGAAGACCAGCACCACGGAGACGGGTCTCCTTAGCCCGAAGCTCAGACAACACCTCGGAGAGCGGAACACGACCACGAGCATTCAGCTGAGCACGCCGGGGCTCAAACTCCTGGCGAAGCCGAGACAGAAACTCATAGATGCGGTGAAACTCCAAGTCCGAGCGCACAATCTGGCAGCACGAGCATTTGCCACAAACAGCTGTACGGAGAGAATCAAGCTGACGCCAGATAGCAGCACTCTGAGTATAGAACTCATCAATAGTAGAATCACCCTGCTGGAGAGCATGCTCCTGGCGAACCACAGACAGGTAAAGAGCATCCCCAGACGGCTGATAGCGCTGACGAAGATGGTCCCACTGAGCGGCAACAGTAGGGAGACTCATGAACTCAGCAGCATACTGGGGCAGAACACTGGAGGTGAGAACAGCAGCAGCACGAGCATCCTCATCAACCCACTGAGTGTAAGCAGTCAGAGCGTGTCGATAGGCCTCGAGATCAGAAGAGTACTGCTTGAACTTCAGGTCATAAGCAACAACAGCAGTATCAGCACTGTGAGCAGCATCCTTGGCCTCCTGAGAAGCATCAGCACCGAGAACAATCGGCGTCGGCGGAAGAGGAGCCACAGGAGCAGGGGGCACGGCGGACAGGAGACCTCGCCGGAGAGCACACCCCAAAGACGAAGACCGCGCATGTGAACACGCATGAAGGCAGCGAAATCAGGATAATTCGCGCCATCGAAGATCACCGGGCAGCGAGGAATTGCAACATAGCCGGATGGAGAAGACATTTTTTTAGACACAGATCAGATCAGATCTAGATGAGACCGATCAATCCGGCCGGACGGGATCGGTGGCAGTCAAACCGGGCGGGCCAGAGCCGGCCGTACAGGGGTGCTGAACGGAGGCAGACACCAGTCGGGCGGGAGACGGCGGGCCGTACAGCGACGGGGCAGACCAGGAGGCAGCGCCGCGTGGAGTCCCAGGAGCCGCGTGGGGATTCCTGGCTGCAGGGCGCGTGGGCGTCAGCAGGTGGAGCAGCAGCAGCCGCGTGGAGTTTCCTGGCTGTAGGGCGCGTGGGCGTCAGCAGGTGCATCAGCAGCAGTTCTGCAAAGGCGCGTGGGCATGCAGAGGTGGAGTAGCAGCAGTTCTGCAGGGCGACCTCGCGTGAGCAGCAGTAGGTCTGCGTGGCTGCAGAGCAACCTCGCGTGAAGAGATGAAGCAGCAGCAGGTCCGCGTGAAGACCGAGGAGATAACCCCGCGCGTGGACGAGATCCCGATCAAAAAATCGACTGAGATCCAGATTCGCGCGTGGAGAGATCAGATCTGGGTCACGAGACGGAACGAACAACGACAGCAGACGGCCCAAAACTAGGCGGCAACCGGCGGCGGCGATGACGGCAAGGCAGTCGGCGACAGGGACGGTGGCGGCTATAGCGACGAAGTTGCGAGAGGAGGCTAACCTAGCTCTGATACCATGTCAGGAATATACAACTTGTATTCCTCTGGGGCCAAAGGCCACAATATATAGTACAGGTACAGGGCAAATATGCAGGAAGCCCCCTAACATATGGGAGAAATACAATGTACATATATATACATCTAACAAGAGAGAGAGAGAGAGGATATGGATAACACTACCGTCTCCGAGTCGTCACAGGTCTCCTTTACCTCCACCTCCATCACCTCCAAGAAGCCCACCCCATGATGACAACGACCATCATATCCCGAGTCCATCTCGATCTCCGCCGCAGGCTCAGCAGTCTTCGCCGCCCGCTAAGGACAATAAGCGGAAGCGCGCTCCATCAGTGAGTACTAAAGGACGCGACAACCCAAAACGTAAAATGTCGTCCCTCTCAACAGTGCCTCATCAGAATCTTCCCATCAGACCTTACGATCGTACTGATGCAGAATCTGCAGCGATATCAAAGACCGAAGTGGCGGCGCATTTTGAGAAGAAGAAACCCGAGCCCGCTCCGGTATACACCGAGAAGCAAAAGGCATATGCACTTGATTTTCTGAACACACCATCGCAATATGAGTTGCACCATAAGCCAGATGACTGTCTACGCACACTTCAGAAAGAAGTGGCGAAGAGAAAATCAAGTAAATCAAGCAAATCAAGTGCAAGCGATAAAAAATCAGCAAGCACAGGTGCAAGCGGGACCAAAAATGCAATCAGTAAAAAATCAGACGTTTCCCTTCTCGGACAACAGGCAAAACAAACGATCACACTCCTCAAGGTGATTTCACAAAACGTTCCACTACTCGCACAACAGCCACTTGATATGTCAATAGCCACGGAGTTGGCGGCCACCATGAAAATTACACTTGATGAACTGTTAGGCCCCCAACTCGATCATCTATCCAAGATGCCACTAGCCCCTAAATATATTGCAGGTGAGGATTTGGTCAGCAAAGAGAGGCTGAGAGAACTGCCAACACAAATGCGGAATCTCCATCAATGGTACTCGACGGTCATAAAGCAGGGGAAAATATTTATCGTAGCCAATGTCCCACGTGAGTACTACTTCAGACCCGAAGAGATCCATATTGAGTTTTCAGAACTGTTCCAGTTATACCATCTCGACGCCCTGCACAAATCCATCCTCATCTGCTATTGTCTGTAAGTTGTTGAATTCATTGTCTACATGTTCGGTTTTTCAGTTGTTCAGTTCAAAACATGTAATTATCCTTATTATGTAGAATGAAGATGCTGAAATGTAAAAGAAAAAGAATATATAATATCGGGTTCATTGACCCAGATAAAGTGCATATAGCCATGCTAAGGGATAACCCCCGAGGAGACGGAGGAAAACATTCTAAGGTTTCTACTGGAGCAAAATTTCTCTGACCATATACTGTTTCCTTACAATTTCAGGTGAGGGTTTTACTCTGTTGTACACATTCACTTTTGATTAGTCGATGCTAATAAGTGTAACTGATGTATATATAAATGTTTGCAGCTTCCACTGGGTTCTGCTAGACATTCAACGTGATAAGGGAAGAGTTGATGTCATGGACCCATCAAAGAGAAACCTAGAAGATTTCCGCAGCATGCAGGACATGCTCCAGAAGTAAGTTTCGCGCTATATCGGTATCTTTCGTTGATTTCCTGAGATATCAGGTAATGAATAACTCATTCATTCATTTTCTTCGTCGGACAGGGTTTGGATCCGGTTAAGGCGCGAGGTTACGGGTGTATTTAGTGAGAAGCTGACGTTTAAGGCGGTCTCGATAAGTAGCACGTGATATGTCCGCGCATCTCTTTACTTCTAGTTTCAATACAATAATGATGCTCTAAATTATTATTTTGATTGAATTCTATTCTCGTAAAGTGCGAGTTCATTCGCACGTTTACCACCAAACACAACGATTATAGAGTCGACGTAAGCAATGCATTCACACCATCATTTTATTGCCATCACCTTTTGTTATCATGATTGATACATATTGATCTCCTTTTTCTTATATATAGTTCGAGAGAATGCGGGATCAACTACTACCAGAGCAACACGTACTAGCAATTATGCAGGAGCTGGCGGGATTTATTTTCAAAGAGATCGTAGACGATGCCGGAGAATTTAGTGTGAATAGGCGCTACTGATCTCCATGTAATCGAACTATTTTGTGCTCTAGTCCCGGTATTCTGTGATCTCCATGTAACTATGTAAATTGTATATATTTGTATGCTCGATTTCGTAATACAAGTTATCTTATATATATGCAAGAACGTGTACGATATGTGGTGGCATACAAATATGCAAAAACCATTTTGAAATGAAAAATAAATAAATAAAACAATACAAAATTAATTCTCTGTCGCGGCAGAGAAAGGGCACAAAATACTGCCGCGGCAGAGAAATCACTAGTCCAAGGTAATGCTCTGCCGCGGCAGATAAAAGGCGCAAAATGCTGCCGCGGCAGAGACCCACTAGTCCCGGTCTGTGGCACCAACCGGGACTAGTGGGGGTGCACCCTGAGCGCGCAGGGGCAGCCACGTGGGCACCCACTAGTCCCGGCTGGTAACTGGGCCGGGACTAGTGTTGGCCTCTAGTCCCGCTTGATTAGTCCCGGTTCAAAAACCGGGACTAGGGCCCTTACGGCCCGGGACTAGAGGCCCTGTCTCCACTAGTGGATGTTGAAAATGCAAAATTAAAATCACCATTTCTTATTTTTATAAATTTCAAAATAGTTAACAAATATTCATACATTTTCTTATGTTTCTAACTGTGACTTTAGAATTTATAAATACAATTATATTAGTTGTGATATGATTATGTTTAGTTACAAAGAATTACTGAATGTAATGTGCTTAGCTATTGCAATGACTTTGAATTGGCTATAATATGAATAGATACAATATGATAATCTATTTATGCAATTTGGTTCACCGGGGCTTGGACAACCATCTAAATTTTTTTGGCATTCTAAGAAAAAATGGACCTAGAAGATGGAGATTTAGATGGTTGTCTTTGTATGACAACTTATATCATGTTCGTGATCGTTGTAGGTAAAAGTGTAATGACATAAATTTTTAACATATATGTAGTTAGGAATAAAGGGGATCAATTAGACTGACTGTTGTATGATTTGATGTTCTACAAAAATTTCTAAGGCATCTCTCTTTTTTGGTCTTATAAAAATTTAAATATATAATATACAAGTTGAGATTTTTTAGGTTTTGGTACATTCATGTGGTAACAGGAAATGCCCTCGCATTTGCGAGGGCCACCATGCTAGTTAATATGCATAATACAACTTAAGTTACACTTTATGATCATATAGTTTTCTAAAGCATTGTGTAATACAATTGTAAATACTTAACATATTTGTAAAAAAAGAGATAATGCCCTCGCAATTGCGAGGGCCACCTTGCCAGTAATAACCGAAAGACCCTTTGCTTACAAAGATGTGTTGAATCTAAGCTAAACTTATCATCTTTGCGCCACCATAACCCTCGCGGTGGTGTACAAATGTCGAATATACAACCTCTACATCGTCTCCAAATTAAGGCCTATGGATGTACAGATCGTATAACTGGGAATGACAATCACGCCAAACACAACGAAATTCATGGTACCACCCTGATCCACACAATCAACCAAAAACCAACCTTGCTCATAAAGACCCGAAAGAAAATGAGGGAACAAAATCTCCTGGGTAAGACCGGATGAAGCTACTTCCACTTCTTATACTCCGTGGAAGCGAAAATCCATAGCGTCCGAAGGTCGAACCGTGAGAGAAGGCCAAATCTTATCCCGGCCGGTCCCGAGCAGAATCTGCCCGTTCGTTCATGGGAACCCAAATCCAAATCCAAATAAGTTTGTTTAACCGAGTCGTCGAGAACAAAAGAACCCAACCATGAAAAGAAAGCACTGGCGCATCTAATCATCTAATCACAGGGCCATTATCGCGGCCATTAGGACAAGACAACTCGATCTTCGCAGCAAACTTCTCTCTCTTGTCTCTTCCAACGAGACGCTCTGATTTTTTTGGCAGACGCTTTGCTGCCGTGCAATTAATGATGCAGTCTTGCATTCGAGAGGTGCAGGCAGAGAGAGAAAGAGAGACGGCGTCCTGCTCCAAAAGCTTCTCTCCTCCGATCGATGCGCCTCCCAAGAAAGCGGCATCGGGCAAATCCATTACAGATGCTACAGCGCAAAAGGTAGAAAAAGTAAAGCTTGGCGCATCTGCATGGTGGATTCGTAGGGCTCTCTAGGTTCAGGGTGTAGAGCGCATTGACTATGCCGCTTCTGCTCCTTCGTCGCTCGTGAAATCAAGGTGGACCCTGTGTGCGTAAGATTATCTTTTTCGAAAGTGCAAAAGATATCAATATATAGCTCTGGGTATCGATAAAGCAGCAAGGCGGGGCAAAACCTAACACTTTGCAAAACTTTAGCCTAAAATAACATTTCCATACTCTCTCTCTATCTAGAAAGAGTTGTGTTTTTGCGTCCTACCCTTCCTCGTAAACTTAGGAAATTGAAAACATAAGAAAGGGCCAGAATTGACCAATACTGTACCTCTTTGGTTCGGGTGACATGAAGTGGTATTTGACCGTCCTTGTGTTCTTAGGTTTCTAATTTTGGCAGGAGGGAAAGGACACATGAGCAAAACTCATCCAGAAAAGGTTATTCATATATACACTAAAACAAATCAGCGACATACTTTTTTAGACGAAGGGGTAATTTTATCTAGATCTGCCCCTTTCTTGTACCACGAACGCTCCCGCGCTATGGTTAGACATGGTACTGCTAGTGCCACATTGGTAGTGCGCCCGTCTAAACTCGCCGCTCGGTCGGTACAAAGCCTTCAGAGCCACCGAAGGTAACACAACGTCTAAGGGTATTGTCAGAGCGTCCAGAGGTACAAAAAGGATCAGACCAGGATAAAAAATTGAAAAAGGTTCATTCCGCAGGCCAAAGGGAAACTCCATCCCGATTAAAATACGGGAAGAACACAAGACAAGCTTTTACCAAAAAAGAAGCTCAAATGGGTGAAATGACATCTACGGAAATATGAGAGAATTGGAGTGACATTTTTCAAAATTTCAGAAATGCAGTTTTATTTTTCAAATTCGCATGGATTGAAGTGCATGCACCCAATTAACCCTTTTCCAAAAATTTAGCCAAAAATAAACTTTAATTCATATTTTAGCTGGATCTATCCTTTTTTGTACCGTGAATGTTCCGAAGGAATTGAGGAGTGGGGACAAGTGCGTGGCGGTTGGCGCAGGTCAGGACTCCCGTCGGTTCTGACAAGAGATCGAGGAAGCCCGGTCTCCGGCTCTCCGCCACCGTGCCTATCCTGCCGCCGGTGATGAGGAGGTCCGGAGCGATGTGATGAGCACTAGCTTTGACTTGTTTTATGACAACGACATTGGCCCAGGCTCCGCCCGAATTGAACCGCTAAAAATGCTTACATTTTAGAACAAAGTTAATAGTTTTTAATATTCTTTATAAAAATAGTTAAACTTTACATGGTTTAGCTTCAGAAAAAAATTATGCGCCTTCTTTGCCATAAAGGAGTTAGTTAGTATATTAGCATGCAAAATGCAGAAAAATAAAACTTGGTATCTCGCTGGTGGATCCACTGTCTCTCCGCCATTTTGGTGGTGGTCTCCACTTGGTGTTTAGGGGAGAAATGTCTTTCTAGCATGTTCTGTCGCTACTGCTCTAGGCGGCGTGATGCTTCTTGGCTCGTGGATTAATCCAGAAGTACCCAACGTTTCTGGGCAAAAATGCAAATTTAAGAGTAATTTTGGACCAGTCATGCGGATGTGTTTCCAAGCCGGCCTCAGATCCTTGATAAATCTGACAAGAGCATACCTGAAAAAGCCAAATTGAGCTCGGTCTGATCGTGGCTTGTTTTCTTCGAAAATATAATGAAACATTGGCATTTCAAAGCTTTAACCTTCAAAATGGAGTAGGCAAGAATACGTGTCATCCCGTATAGCTGAGAGGTAGCATGCAGTAGCGAACATGGAGGCTCATCAATCACAAGCTGAGCGGGTGACTTGGTCTAGCACCAATCTCAAGGTCTTAACCTATGCTCCTCCTGTTAGTAACGCCAACTATTCTCTTTCGATCCCCATTCTATCTCACCCAAGCGAGAAATATTAGCAAGTGATTGTGGCGTATAAGAGCATTTCCCGTATATTAGGCCCCTTAAAATCACATATACATAACGCTGAAAAACACTTTTGCGGTGTCGTACGGGCTCGCGCTAAGTGAGTTCCTCAAAAGCGAATTTCGTTTTTGCCATTTCCATTTGTGGAATCTATTCCGCACGGAACACCGCGTGACACCACAAATTCAGCATTTCACCACTTCATCATTCACATAAATGTATAAATAAATATAAATATGACAATAATACAAACTAAACTATGAAAGTTCCAAGTCAACTAAAGTGGGAGAAATTGGTGGTTAGCACATAGACCAAGCGAATGGGGAAGGCCAATTCAGTGGAGTGGACCAAGAAGTAGGATGAGACTGTATTCAACGTGGTGCATGACATAATCTTGGTACTTCACTGGAAATTTCTGGTGCCTCCTATGCCTACGCTACTAACAAGTCCCTAATATGCAAGGGCATAATAACAAGTAATGCACGAACCTAACATAGAAATGCAAATGCGTAAAAAAAAACATAGAAATGCAAAAGCAAGAGTCATGCTTGTTTTCCTTAGGCGAAGTCTTTCTCTTATATAATTCTTGGACGGTCGGTACTGACATCAAGTATTACTCCTTTGGTAAGAATTGTTGGCAATCCAGTGGTTATGAGTTTGGTACTTGGGTAGGTAGAGGCTACAAAAGCTTCATTGACAATTTAGAGAAATGTATATTTTCTTTGAGAAAAGGAATAAATATATCATTATTAGGAAGTTCATAAAAAACAAAACCCAACTACTCACTTTCCATCCTCGAAGAGAAAATGGAACTGAAGTAGGCCCTGCTAGGAGGTTGTGTTGTGTCTTGGTAAGTTTTTCGTATACTAGTTAAGAGTAGTAACCATAGTTAAAAAACCCGGACCGGTAATCGAACCGGTGAGGCTGTCGGTTTAGGTTTTTTACTTGTTGGACCGCCAGTTCACTGTCTGGTTTTTTAAGCTACGAAATCATATGCATTTACCAATAAATACTGAAATAAAAAGATAAATATGCATACAAAAATATTATAGTGTGTCTAGACTTGGATTTTGCAAGAACAACAATTCACATAATAAGTTATAAATAGTCTCACATGATCCAACATCCACATGAATCCAAAGCATTATATTCGCGCTCCTCCAAGGAACACCATTTACTAGATCAAACTGTGCACTTTATTACGCGATGATAATTTTTTAGAAAAATACCACTTCCAAACTAGGAAGGAGGAAATGCAATTACGCATTGGAAGAATTGCTAGTATGAATATAACTGACACCGACTAGATGAAATGAAACAATATCATGATTCGAGCACCGAGGCCTATGAAGCAGAGTATTCATTGCCTAGAAGACCCCCTCTTCTAAAACTGGTCCTTCAATCTCAACCACCATGGCCTTCTCCACCGCTGTTTACACCATGGAAATTGAGATGCCGACATGCCCATGGTTTCAACATCCAGCGGAGCTTCACATTGTGCCCTCATGAAGCCACACATGCTGCTATGGACGTGCATGACCAGATTTCATCATATCAAGATATACAGGGCTTCACATGCCAATCCGTGAAGATCTTCAGCAGAAGATCCGAAACACGTCGATGGCTAGATCGAAGAGTATCAAACACATAGATGGTTGCGTTGATGAGAGAAGAGCACTAGACCACCACCTTTATGCGCATGACTAGCATATGCCCCCATGCCGTCACCAACCGGCTCAGAATCCAGCCACCACCAGCATTGTCGGAGGAGAAAGTAGCCAGGCCGCCGCCGTGGATCCTTGCCATCCCCGCATTGGCTTCGCACGGTGGCAACCGCTGGTGTCGACGAGGAGGATGGGGGGAGGGAGGGGGCAGAGAAAGCTGGTGGTAGGCGATGATTGTTTGGGGCGCCCGAGTCGCATGGGTGGGGGCGACGCAGACGGTTTTTTCCTCTTTCCAGTTGCCACTGGCCTGCTAGTGTGGAACATGTTGCCACTACAGCTACGGACAAAATTCTACAAAATCAACCTTACGGACTGACGTGGAGAAAGGATAGAAACAGTACAGAACGAAAATCACGCGTGGTGGGTGGGACAGAACCAATCACGAAAGGCCAAGAGAATTCGTAAGTTTGCTCCGTAGAGATTTGTCCGTACGTCTAGAGTTTCCGCTAATTGACTAGTCATTTCGGTTAGTGTGGAGTATTGATCACTGGAATGCTGAAAGATTGTGTATGAACCGTCGGTTCTCTATGTCAGTATGCCATGAACATAGAATTTGTAAGCCATGAGGTGCAGCAGTTGAGCATCTCTAATGCAACTTTGATCGGCTTTGTGGTACCGATTGCTTGCATTCTAGTTCTCTATGTATATACTAATCTCAGTCGACGGTTTTGTCGTAGTGAGACGATGATCTGTACCGTAGCAGACGGGTCAGCTTTCAAAATTTGAATATGTGGAGCAAAATAAAGAAGGACATTTGAACAGTTACGCTTGTGTGCGCACGTTCAGAGCAGAGAGCAGCAGGATGCAGGATGGAAAATGATACCGTTCCCCCGGGGATAGAACAAATCCATCCCCCGGGTCGCACCTCGCATCCGCGTCGCACGCCTCGCACCCGGACGCCTCCTTCCTTCCTGCGAGCCCACGTGCAGAGACGGTGGGACCAGACCCAACCTTATCCCGACCAGACCCAACCTTATCCCGTCTCCTCCGATTTCTTCTCTCCCTCGATTCCTTTCTTGTGCAACCTGACCTCGCCGATTCGCCCCTCGCCGGCCCTCGGCCATCCTTCACCACACGCCCCCTATAGAAATCTAGAGCCGACGGGGCTCAACAGCTGCTGGCCCGCGAGGAAGCAGGGTCGTCGGAGGTCGTCTCCCTGTGAGCCAACGCGCTCGTCCCCTGTTCCGCGCCTGGCGCCTGGCGCCTCCGTGCCCTCATCCTCCTCATCCAGCGACGCCCCGCCTTGAGGTTCCTCTCGCTCGATCTCGCACCGGCTATTGGGGGAGGGGGCGGCTCCGGCAGAGTGGTCGTCTGCGACAGGGACTGCAAGCTCCGGTCATTGGGGGCGTGTCGGAGGGAACCATCTGAGTTTCGTCCTAGGTGCTCGCCGGTGATGCAGAGGGGCCCTGCCCGTACTGCCGTATAGCCTCTCTTTTCTCCTGCTCCGGCCACATGCTGATCCGCTCACCAGAGCTGGCCGCGCCGGCATGCACCCCCGACCTCGTAGATGCTCCTGGACTAACACGCTAGATACGCATACTATTACTGCTACTTTGATGTATTTGAAATTCTACCAAGACATTTCTTTGGTATTAACAAAAAAAGGCCACGTCCATGCTACAATAGCACATGTTTTTCGCTATAATTGTGTTGTGATTCCGCTACAACAACATAATGTTTTTGCTACAAGATATATCCAACGAAAGGCTCTGGAAAAGTCTTTTTTTTTGCTATCTGCGGCATCCGGAATTGCTACTTGCGGCTAACGGCACTGCTACACACGGCGAGCGACCTTGCTACTCATGCCCTCTGGTGTTGCTACCTTCGGCGAGCAGAGCTACTATAATGATATTTTTTCGCTACAAGTTTTTGCTCCGACGATGTCTCCAGCGAAGTCGGCTTTTGCTACATTAGTATATTTATTTTGCTACATCCGTTATCTGATTTTGCTACAATATCGTAAACTTCTTGCTACGAGGTCTCCGGCGAGATCTCCGGCGAAATTCTCCGGCGAGTCTAGGACGGAGTCAGTTTTGCTACATTAGCACAAATATTATGCTACATAGTCTCCGGCGAGGTCTCCGGCGAAGTCTCCGATGAGATCTGTCTTTTTTATTTGTCTCGTGGACGAACCGTTTTTTGCTACAGTGTAGCAAAAGCGGGGCATATGTAGAAAAAACGAGTCTGAATGTAGCAAAAGCGGGATTTGGGTGGACACGTGTCAGCACGAGCACTACTGGAAAACAGGCCTTCGGTTCGATCTGAACAACGCCACCAGTCCCGGCCCGTCACGAACCGCGACTAATGCTAGCACTAGTCCCGGGCCGTGAGGCCTCCAACGGCTAGAAATGGCCAAAGACACTAGTCCCGGGCCGCACCAGAGCTCTAGTCCCGGTCCGTAATACGGCCCGAGACTAATAAGCTGGAGCGGGCCAACAGTTTTTTTTGGGGACTATTAGTCCCGGGTCGTATCACGGCCCGTGACTAGTTGTCCATCAGTATATATACAGCTTCCTGGCCAGCTACGCCCTAAAGCATATGGTGGCCATTTTTCTCAAAGAAGCAAGAGAGTTCATGCCATTTTTTCTCAAAATTTGTCAAGATTTAGTTTGCAACACCTAAATCCAAAGCTTTAAAAGGTTAGAACTTCATTCTTTCATCTCTTATTGCTACTTTAGCTCTATAATGCTCTAGAAGTATAGAGATATGGATCAAATGCATGCATGCTCTAGAAGTAGCTAGAAGGATTTTGATATATATGTGTAATAAATTTTGATTAGGCACATAGTTACTGAAAATTGAAATATGTAATTTTAGAGTTTCAGAGCTTAGAATGGAATGAGGTTTTCACTGATAGAACAATAATAAAAAACTCGACATTTATCATGTTGATTGTTTTCTCCAATTCACAAATTGGTGCATGTAAATTTTTCAAAATTCAAAATTAATGCTCTAGAATCTCTCAATATAACTTGTAATAATTTTATCTTGTTGTGTAATGGTTTTTGATATACTTTTACTATAATGCAGATGGTCCGAGAATGGATGTACGGTACTGACCGACGCTCTGACGAGTTCATTAATGGCGTGCATGAATTCATCCGTGTTGCTGATGCAAACAAGCACAATGGTGTATTATGTCCATATAATGGATGTAGGAATCAGAAGGATTACTCTGACTCAAAAACCCTTCACAGCCACCTGTTGAAGTCCGGCTTCATGCCCAGTTATAATTGTTGGACCAAGCACGGAAAGAGAGGGGTTATAATGGAAGACAATGAAGAAGAGGAGGAGGATGGCAACTATCATGGTTTCCCTGAGTACGGAGAGACTTCCATAGGGGATGCTGATGTCACATTCCAAATTTTAGATTTGGTTCAGCATATCATTCATATCATTGCATCATACTTTTCCATGCAAAACCACCGATTAAATAGAATCGGCGAAACGCTATTTTCAAAACCCTTTTCTATTTTACTACGAGGCTCCTGCGGGAGGCTTTAGTAGGAATTGTGTTGTCCACCCTTGTAGCCTAGTGGTATCACTCAACCATTTACCCTAGATTGTTCCCCTCGATTTTACAAAAGCGTAGGAGCAAGAATCGCTCGATTCGGAGCTCGTACGGAAAAGTTACGGCCGTTTTATCAAAAGATAGAAAATCGGGCCGATTTCCGTGTCCGATTTCAACCGCGCGCCGTATCCAACTAGGACCCCACGAGGGGGCCCCACTTAAGCCGCCGCCGCCCCTGCCTCGAAGACCGCACCCGCACGCGCCTCGAACCCCGCGCCCCACCTCGATCTCCGAGCCGCGCCGCCTCCTGGACCTCGCCGCCGCCGCCCTCGGCCTCCGCGCCACCGCGCCGCCAGGTGAGCCGCCTGCCCCGCCGCCGAGCCGCCTCCGCGCCGCCGCGCCGCCAGGTGAGCCGCTTGCCCCGCCGCCGAGCCGCCTCCCGCCAGCGCGCCGCACCCTGCTGCCTGCCGCGCGCCTCGCAGCGCCCGCGCCGCGCTGCTGCTGCTCCGCCGCAGCCGCCTCCTGCGCCCGCTCGCTGCCGCGCGCCAGCGCCCCGCCTCGTCGCGTCGCGCTGCCGCTGCTGCGCGCACGCACGCGCGCCAGCACGCACGCACGCACGCGCGCCGCCCCGCGCGTCTTGCGCCGCCGCTCGCTGTCCGCGCTGTCGCGCCGCCGTTGTGTGGCCGCCTTGATCCGCGCGCTGACCAACCTTCCCCTTCCGCGCAGGAAAAACGTCGTCGCCGGAACCGATCGCCGCCACCGTCCCGAGTTCGCCGCCGTTTGTCTCCGGTGAGTCCGCAGCCGCCATTAGATCTCAGATCAATGGTCCAGATCAGTCGTTGACCGATCAGTCCCAGGCGTTAATTAGTCAGACGCCCAGTCAGCAGCCGCGTTGACCAGTCAACAGACACAGTTGACTGGGTATTTTCTTTAATCGTTTTAGTTGGTAGATTTCGGTAGAAACTTGTAAATTGCGTAGAAATTAAACCGCTAGGCCAAAAATTGCAAATAAAATATGTGTAGGTTCAGTAGGACGTGTAGAATCTTGTTGTACCTTTGGTTCACACTTTTGCAGCAAGGTTTAGTACAGTTTAATCAAATGAGTTAATGGTCTTTTTGGAGTAATTAATTCGTAGAAAAAGATCTTTAACTCCAAAAATTGCGTATGATATGTCCCTGGATTCAGTGGAATGAGGGGAATCTCATCGTGAATTAAAAAGATAGGCTTACAGTAAAAACTTCTGCAGAAACTGTCTAGTGGCTTTCTGCAGTGTTTTAATTACTCGGGGAGTTTTATAATTCCTTTTTGAGTAATTCCAGTTGGTACTGTTTCTAATTAGCTATGCCTATGCGGTAGAATTTTCCCAAGATTTTACAAACAGTATACTACCGGTAGTGAATTATTTGAGTTCTAGCTCTAGTTTTGAGCATTACTTTTTGCATAATAGTTTTCCTTGCGCTAAAACTATTTTCCATGCATGCAATCAGTAGTATTATTGAATAGGATTATGTGGTGCAGCTGTAGCACCAATTCACTTGCCTTGCATACCTTCATGCATCATATTTGTTGCATATGCTTGTGGATTGTTTGTTTATGATTGCAATTGTATCGTGTAGATTGTGACGAGTGTAACGCTTGCTCGTGTGTGGATTGTTCTTCCGACCGCTACAACCAAGGCAAGTAGATGCTACTTTGTTCATGATATCGTCCTACTATTTTCAATGCATTGTCGTGTATTTTGTAGTTGCATGTGTAGGATGATACTATCGCTATGCTATGTCCTATTATGTGGTAGGGCTCTCCTTGTAGATGAAACACCGTTGGTAGATGTGCTTAGCCATGCTATGGTGTACGAGGGCTGGGTTACATCATTGAGACTTGTTTCTAAAAGTATTGGTTTGTGAAAACTAAAACAACTTAATCAATGAATCTCCTGGGTGTGATGGTATTGATAATTTTTGATGGTTTCATTGCGGAAAGGCACCCAGGTATCGAGAAAAATTGATTGGCTTCTTTATTTGGTAGCTTACGTGTACAACCATGTGCCAATAATGAAATGGGCGGTTGGTTGGACTTAGTAGGTTGTGGTAACCCGAACCCGCGTATCCAGAGATGTAGAATTTTGGTAGGTTGGACCGGTGCGCATCGGGATTGGGGTGCTACTTCCCGAACAGTCTCTTCTTGGACTTCTCCCTATCATCACCCAAAATGAGAGTGATGGTACGAGATGGGTTGGCCAAGTCACATGGGTAAAGTGTACTAACCTCTGCAGGGTGTATAATCTAATCGATTAGCCGTGTCCCCGGTTATGGACAACTGAGTTGCTTGATATTGATTCCATGACATGTTTCTCGCTCATTCTAATTTCATAATTGTTTTAATATTGTTGGGTTAACTTAATTGGGATCTTTTCGAAGAAAATCAAAGCTGTTTATGAAAGTAGGACAAATGTATTTGCAAATGCAAGCCAGACACAGCTCCACTTGCCAAATATGCATGTAGATGTTAGTACTATTGTCTCCACTACTAGCTCTACTTGCCATACTGTTGCCTGTCAAAACCCACCGGCGAGCAGCGACGAGCAACACGAAGAGCCGGGAGGCTCCCAGAACTGCTGGTGGGCCCTGGTCCCTCGGGCAACGGCCCGCAAAACTCCGGCACACGTCCTGGCTGATGCAAAGGCGTGCCACCTGACCTATACCTGGTCAGGAAGGTGATGGATTGCTTCGATTAGTTTCCTGCATGGCAAACAAGTATACGTAAAATTCGAGCCGCGACCAGCTCCCAGGTTTCCCTGTGAATCGGCTCCTGGAACCGATTATCCCATGGTTCTGCATTAAATATACGATAACATGGGGTTTTGCTTTATCAATACAAGTTAAATCGACCTACGACAGTTTAACGTTTTCACCACATAATTAGAACATCCTACACGTAATTGAGCCTGGTAGATACAAAAGATGATAGAAAACTAACCCCAGAGAAGGCCTAACAACCGACATAAAGTCAATTCCCGGAACAACTCCTCTCGAATTGGCAAACCATATCCTTACATACTACTGGATCGTTCAACCCGTTTGCAAGGTCTGACTATGTGGATATCAAACTAAACCTTGGAAAACAAGGCATAACCATAACAGATCAAATCGACTGAATAAAGATCAAGCAAGATACTGCCCTTACACCCGAAAAAGGTGCAAGGGCAGCGAGATAACTAAAGGCAGCATAACTAAGCAATCATAACCAAAAGGTACCGATGCTATCCCAAACAAATCTATGATAACAGTATTACTCGCCATCAACAAGGCTTCAGTACGAGTAACACTAAATAACGCATAAGCAGATACTGCCTAGACCGCAAGATGCGATCTAGGCAGCATGACACTTACCCGAGAAAAACCCTAGAAACAAGGGGTGGCGATGCGCCGAGATTGTGTTTGTTGTGAACGTGATCGTCCTCCTTTCTCAATAACCTTAGGTACATATTTATAGTCCGGAGACTTTCTATCTTTGGAATAACCCTAACAACTCTATCTCTTACTTAAACCGAAACGTAACCTACCATAATATACAGATACACGGGCAATTTAGCCCAAACCCACGCACAAGGCTGATCCAGCAATACGTTGCATATATGTATCCTCCAAGCCCATCTTGATTACGGCCCATCTCCTCCTTTGGCCAAAATGTGGCGATAACACATGCCCCCCTGGTTTTGGCAATAATAATTCCAAAACCACTCTGTTTTTTTTATCGGGTTACGCGTTGCAGAGCAGAATCGTCACGCCGCCCCCTCATCATGACGCCTTGTCTTCTCAACTTCTCCGCAGTGCATGATTTGACAGTTTTGGCACCACATTCTGGAAAACTGCTATGGCATTGAACCACCTCCCACTATTCCCCTTATTTAAATTCATCTGAGCAGTTTGTACCCCCATCCTCTTCCATTAGCCAAAAAACCCTCTTCCTCCGCCATGGCCTCCTCTTCTTCCTCCAAATCATCCGGCCTTTCCTTCCAATCCTCCAACAAATGAGCGACCGGGAGCCGACGCCGGAGCACCCACCAATGGCGGCGCACGAGGCTCTCGCCCCACAATGGTGGGACGAGAGGGACTGGGACTTCGCCGCCTGGTCAGAGGACGACGAGTCCCTGACCGACGGCGAGGAGGGCCTCCAGTTCCTTGTCGACGGGGAACTGGAGGCGGAGAGTGCCGACGACGCCGTGTCCTGGGGCGAGGACGTCGAATCCTCCGACGAGGAGGAGGAAGCGGAAGAGGACACCTCCTCCGACGAATACCCGCCGGTGAAGCGCTTCCGCGCCGGGTTCAGCGAGGACACCGACGACGACGACGACGACGAGGAGGCCCTCGCTGACAACTTCAGCAGCAGCGGCGAAGACTACGCCGGCAGCAGCGCCGATGACAGCGAATACGACGGCGGCGAAGACAGCGGCGATGACACCGGCTTCTAGATTAGGAACTAGTAGTAGTAGTACTAGTAGTAGATTTCCATTTGTAAGCAATCGGCTTCATTGTAAACAACCGTCTTTTGAATCAACAAAGATTGCTTTCCCAATTCGATTTTGCCGATAGTCAAAATAGGTCAACGTTCCAGAAGCCGATAGTAATGTATCGGCTTTCACCATACTACGCTCATATGGTCAACCAAGTCAAAGCCCAAAGAGCCGATGGTAACACATCGACTTTCCCCACAAACGTTGACAAGGTCAAATTTGGTTGCGTATTTAAATAAATCTGAGCGGCCACTTTCCAATTTCAAACGGTAGCCTGCGACCCTCTTCAAAAAGGCTAACCCAGATCTCCAATTGCCTCACCGAATAGATCGAGCTTACAGCGACAAGAACCCTCGATCCCCAATCGCATAGATCCATCTCCACCGGCAAACTAGATGGCGGAATCGTCCAATACCAACACAGCGGTCTCTGGTCTGAAGGTACGCCTGCTCCTCGCAGTCTGAACACAGTGCTAGAATTGATAGCAAACACCTGAATTAATGCTTTATTCCACCGTTAAATTTTTAGGTTTCAGACATTCTGCTGCCGCATCCTTCTCTCCCAAATTCTCTCTGTCTTGGCCCCCGTACAGAATCTAGTCCTGCCCATCTGATCTCTTGCGAGGCAAACAGAATCCCCTTCGTAAGCCAAAACCTAGATTTGAATTCTTGGGCCGACTGCTTGCGAGCCTGGCCTAATCCTCCTGAACATTGGGTCTCTTGGTACAGCAGGGTAGCCAAAACATACCAATCCCAATGGGAAACCACGGGAATAGCCGATGCCTTGTATTTGTCATTGTCTCCTCTTGAGAAACATGAAAATCTTCTAAAAACCATCGTCTATTTCTGGTCCGATGCTCTGAACTGCTTCATGTTCGGTCATGGCCCCATGACACCAACTCTGTTAGACGTGGTGATGATTACTGGTCTGGACGTTACATCACCCAGCCCCTCTGCTTTTAAGCTGACAAAGGTCCCCTACAAGCTTTCTTCCAAAACAGACTGCACGAACTGGGGTGCCTATCTTCAAAGCCACATGAAAACTAAAGGCCCTGTCACAGAGAAAGAACACACGGCTTTCCTCAACTTCTGGCTGGAACATTTCATATTCTGTGGCCCTTCCCTTGCTCCAACCAAGAATTATCTCTCCTTGGCCTACGAACTCGCCAGAGGCACTCAACTTGGCATCGGCAAACTGTTCCTTGGAGAAGTCTATCGATATCTCCAGTTGATGTCTGTCAAACTATTCTCCGGCATAGCAGTCAAAACAGGAGGTCCTTGGTGGTTTATTCAGCTATGGTCTCAGCTGTATTTTCAAAACCATGTCCCAAACTTCCCCCTTTTGGCGAGTTGCACCTTTCCAGATGCCAAAGGGAAGCAGATCCGATGCACCAGCTACGGCCAAGCTCTGTATAGACTGCCAGGTAGTAAACTGATCCCTCAGGAAGCATCCCAGTGGTTCAGCGTTTTTTTCCAAGGCCTGGACAATCCTATCTTCTTTCCTTACACGGAAGAATCGGAACATTTTGAAAATCCAATCTCCTTCAGGCTAGACAACTTTGCCGATGACACCAGCACTCGGCAGCTATTTTCCACTGTGATCCGTCCCTGCTTCCTTCCAGTTGGCATGAGTACATCCAACAGAATAATCAAGCCTGGATACGAATTCTACCAGCCGGTCGTAGTGGCTCGGCAATTTGGCCTTGGACAAGTACCTCCCCATTTCTTTCTCCACCATCTTACAGAGAGCAGAGCTGACCTGCCCGATCCTCTCACCAGTCAAAGGTGTTATTCCTTCTTTGATGCTCTGACCATCCCAATTCCTAACAACCTCACCTTCGCTTCATCAACCGATGGTTTTGAGAACTGGTGGTCGATGTGGAAGACTCATGCCTTCAGGAGAGCTCTGGGACCGTTGCTGGAACAGCTCGATGCTGAATATGATATCCCCGTAGAACAGGTACCACTACTTGTAAATTTTCTTGATGCAGCTCACAAATGATTCTTCTAATAACCCGCTCTGTCTCCTTGCAGCAACAAGATGGTCCTGAACCTACACACGGTGATGGCTCCCCCTTCGAATTCTTCCCACCAGCTCCTGTGGTCCCTTTCTGCAAAAACTCGCCACCTTTGAAAAAGGTCGTGATGCAGATCCAGCCGATATCACCACAATCGGCTTCCAAGAGCCAAGCAACTTCTGGGTCAGCCGCCTCTCGAGTTCCAACTAAAACAAGAACGGTGGTGAGGAAGGTAGCCGCCAGGAAGACTTTGAGGCGTCGGAGCCCTTCTCCAGGAAGTTCGCATGTACGCTGATCCATGCCTTGGTTGATCTCTTTCATCCTTGCAAACATGCTTGTGCTTACTAGCTCTCCTTTTCTTACAGGTTTCCACCGAAGATACCTCCAGCGGGGACACACAATCCGATCGAGGAGAATCGGGCCCCACAGACTCTGAGAGGACCACCACACCGAGCCAGCCAGATTTGCCACCATTGGCTCCCAGGAAAAGGCCGGTTCCTGAACCTACTGCCCCCCGAGCATCAGTCGAGGCGGGGCCAGCTGTGAGCCCCAAGAGGGCTCGCAAGGGACTGCAAACTTCTTCGTCGAGCCAAGAGGTTTCGAAAGTCATCACCCTCCATGCTCTTACCAATTGTTTTTTTATCTGCCGATTCATCACTATTTACATCGGCTAAGCACCTTCCATGCAGACGACAGACGCTTCTAGTGGGAAAGCCGGGGAAGTGCTGATGCCTTTTGCAAGGCTGGATCTAGTAATCCGTGAAGGTGTAGATGAAACGGTTACCACTTCGGCCAAGCCCCCAGCAACAACACACAAGCCGATTGTCTCGTCATCTGCTATCCCCTTGATCTTAGGAGAGGTACGTTCGCTTCGTTCGGCTCGTCCTTCCATGTTGGACGCGTACTGACGCCATTTCGGCCTGCCAGGGTTGTGATATCTCAGGCCTGCTGACGTTCGACCCTGAATCCATCGAACCAACTCTCTCTGTCGCCGACGATGAACCTGTAGGGGTTCGTAGCATGGAAAACAAAAATTTTCTATCGCATACAAACAAACAAGCCAAGATCTATCTACTAGATTGTAGCAACGAGTCGATGGAATAACTCACCCTCGAAGATTCCAAAGTGTTTAACGAGAGCAGATTCTCGTGGGTGATGTAGTCGTACTCTTTCCGATCTCAAGATCGTGTAGACGATCCTTCCGGCGCCACGTTCCAGCAGCGCCCCCGCAGTCGGTCACACGTTCGGTACTCGACGAAGACCTTCCTCTCCCTTGTTCCAGCAGGCAGCGGAGGTTGTAGCACTCTCCTCGCGATTCCGGCAGCACAACGGCGTGGTACCGGAAGTAGAGGGGAGATCCCGCAGGGCTTCGCCTTAAGCCGGTGCGAGTATGGTGGAGCTTATGAGAGAGGCTATTAGTGGTCTAGTAATTAGACACACCAATTAGAGGGCTCTAAACCAATTAGAAGGCTCTAAACCAAAATAGCTCTAAACCGGGGTTTAGATCTAGGGTTTAGTTTAGAGGGTAGGAACTAGTAGTGTTGTGTAGAGAGGGGAGCCCTGCCCCTCCCTTTATAGGTGGGAGGGCCGGCGGCCAAGGGGAGGAGTTCCTCCCCAACTCGGCCTTGGGAGGTGCGCCGGCCAAGGGGAGGAACCCTCCTCCAACTCGGCCTCCACCTCTCCTCCTCTTTCTCCTCTTTCCGAAAACTGGCAGTTTGACCGAAAACTGGCAGTTTGACTTTTTCAATTAGGATTTGAATTAACCCTTTATTTCGGACAGCGAGAACACTTAGTACATGATGCAATCATTCCAACATGCAATGACACATTCATGTACCCCTTCCCTCCCGGAGTGCCGGACATTCCGGGACCTTCTAGAATGTTCCCGATGAAAACACCGGAATCATTCCCGAACTCCGAAACGGGACTTTCCTTATATGAATCTTATTCTCCGGACCATTCCGGATCACCTCGTGATATCCCGGATCCCATCCGAGACTCCGAACAACATTCGGTCTCTTTCTCATAATACCATAACTACTCAAACAACGTCGAATCCTTAAGTGTGTCTCCCTACGGTTCGTGAATTATGCAGACATGATCGAGACACTTCTCCGAACAATAACCAATAGAGGAATCTGGAAATTCATATGGCTCCCACATATTTCTACGATTACTTTGCGATCGAATGAACCACTTACATACGATACCAATTTCCCTTTGTCTCACGATATGTTACTTATCCGAGGTTATGATCTTCGGTATCTCTGCATACCTAGTTCAACCTCGTTACTGATAAGTACTCTTTTCTCGTTCCCGTGATATGTGATCCCTTGTGACCCAGTCACATGCTTGCAAGCTAATTGGATGACATTTCACCGAGAGGGCCCAGAGAATATCTATCCGTCATGTGGATGGACAAATCCCACTCTTGATCCATGTGTTTCAACCAATACTTTCCGAACACTCAATACCACCTTTATAGCCACCCTGTTACGGTGTGGTGTTTGATGACATCAAAGCATCCATCCAGTAAAGGTGATATGCATGATCTCATGGTCGAAGGAATTAGGTTACTATGTATCAGAAAGCATATAGCAATTGAACTATTGAAATGACTTGATCTTTATGCTACGCTTATCTATAGGAGTATGTCCACCATATCATTCTCCTAACGATATGATCTTGTTGTTGATAACATCTCAATGTTCATGACAAAGAAACCACATCATCAATCAACCAACAAGCTAGTGAAGTATAGAGGCTATACTAGGGACTTCAAATTAAGTTTACAATTCACACAAGTATTAATGGTTTCCTTGTTAATACTATTATAGCATGAATGCAAACATTTATCATAAACACAAAGATATAATAATAACTATATTTATTATTGCCTCTAGGGCATATCTCCAACAGTCTCCCACTTGCACTAGAGTCATCTAATCTAGATTACATGGTAATATACCGAACACCCATGGCAGTTTGGTGTTGGTCATGTTTTGCCCTCGGGAGAGGTTTAGTCAACGGATCCGCCACATTCAGATCTGTGTGTACTTTGCAAATCTTTATATCCCCATCCTGGATATGTTCTCGAATAGCGTGAAAACGTAGCTTGATATGCTTCAGCTTCTTGTGTGACCTTGGTTCTTGCGCATTGGCTATGGCGCCCATGTTATCACAGTAGATAGACATTGGGTCCAGCGCACTAGGAACCACACCCAGCTCTGTAATGAACTCTTTCATCCATATCGCTTCTTGTGAAGCCTCCGAAGCAGCCATGTATTCCGATTCAGTTGAAGATCTCGCCACAACGCTTTGCTTTGCACTCCTCCAGCTAACTGCTGCACCATTCAAAATAAATACGTATCCAGATTGTGATTTAGAATCATCCGGATCAGTGTTCCAACTAGCATCGGTGTAACCATTAACAACGAGCTGTTCATCACCTCCATAAGAAAGAACCATATCCTTAGTTCTTCTCAAGTACTTAAGGATGTTTTTGACCGCTGTCCAATGATCCACTCCTGGATCACTTTGATATCTGCTAGTTAAACTAACAGCATATGCAATGTCGGGTCTAGTACATAGCATGGCATACATTAGAGATCCTATGGCTGAGGCATAGGGAGTCTTACTCATCCTTTCTCTATCTTCTGCCGATGTCGGACTTTGAGTTTTACTCAAGGTCGTATTGGGCAACATGGGCAAGAACCCTTTCTTGCTATCTTCCATTCCAAACCTCTTTAGAACTTTGTCCAAATATGTACTTTGTGACAATGATATTTGGCGTTTCGATCTATCTCTATAAATCTTTATGCCTAATATGTAAGCTGCTTCGCCAAGATCCTTCATTGAAAAACTATTATTCAAATATTCCTTGACACTATTAAGAAGGTCTACATCATTCCCAATCAACAATATGTCATCCACATACAGTATTAAGAATGCTACAGAGCTCCCACTCACTTTCTTGTAAATACAAGCTTCTCCATAAGTTTGTATAAAACCAAAACTTTTGATTACCTTATCAAAACGTTGATTCCAACTTCGGGATGCTTGCTTCAATCCATAGATGGACCGTTGAAGCTTGCATACCTTGTTAGCATCTTTAGGATCGACAAAACCTTTGGGTTGCATCATATACAACTCTTCATCAATGTCTCCATTGAGGAATGCTGTTTTGACATCCATCTGCCATATCTCATAATCATAATATGCAGCGATTGCTAACATAATCCTCACAGACTTTAGCTTCGCTACTGGTGAGAAAGTCTCATCGTAGTCAACTCCTTGAATTTGTCGAAACCCTTTTGCGACAAGTCGAGCTTTATAGACAGTAACATTACCATCAGCATCTGTTTTCTTCTTGAAAATCCATTTGTTCTCGACAGCCTTCCGGCCATCCGGTAAGTCCACCAAAGTCCATACTTGGTTTTCGTACATGGATCCAATCTCGGATTTCATGGCTTCTTGCCATTTATTGGAATCTGGGCTCATCATCGCTTCCTCATATGTCTCGGGGTCATCGGTGTTGTCCACCAACATGACATTCATAACGGAATCATACCAATCTGGAGTGGTACGAGTTCTCGTTGACCTCCGAGGCTCTGTAGCAACTTCAACCGAAGTTTCATGATCATCATCATTAGCTTCCTCTCTTATTGGTGCAGGCACCACAGGAACTTCTTCCGGTGCTGCGCTACTCGCAATTTCGAGAGAAGGTTCGACAACCTCGTCGAGTTCTACTTTCCTTCCAGTCACTTCTTTCGAGAGAAATTCCTTCTCTAGAAAGGATCCATTCTTGGCAACGAAGATTTTGCCTTCGGATCTATGATAGAAGGTATACCCAATAGTTTCCTTTGGGTATCCTATGAAGACGTATTTTTCCGCTTTGGGTTCAAGCTTGTCCGGCTGTAACTTCTTTACATAGGCTTCGCATCCCCAAACTTTAAGGAACGACAATTTAGGTTTCTTCCCAAACCATAATTCATACGGTGTCGTTTCAACGGATTTAGATGGTGCCCTATTTAAAGTGAATGCGGCTGTTTCTAATGCATAACCCCAAAATGATAGCGGTAAATCTGTAAGTGACATCATAGAACGAACCATATCTAAGAGAGTTCGATTACGACGTTCGGACACACCATTACGCTGTGGTGTTCCCGGCGGTGTCAATTGTGAAAGTATTCCGCACTTCTTTAAATGCTCGCCAAACTCGTAACTTAGATATTCACCTCCACGATCAGAACGTAGAAATTTAATCTTCTTGTTACGTTGATTCTCTACCTCACTTTGAAACTCCTTAAACTTCTCGAAAGTTTCGGACTTATGTTTCATGAAATAGATATACCCATATCTACTCAAATCATCCGTGAAGGTAAGAACATAACGATAACCACCGCGCGATGCTACACTCATTGGACCACACACATCGGTATGTATGATTTCCAATAAGTCCGTAGCTCGCTCCATTATACCAGAAAATGGAGTCTTAGTCATTTTACCCATCAGACATGCTTCGCATCTTTCAAGTGATTCAAAATCAAGTGATTCAAGAAGTCCATCGGAATGGAGTTTCTTCATACGTTTCACTCCAATGTGACCAAGACGACAGTGCCACATATAGGTCGAATTATCGCTTGATTTCAAACGTTTAGCTTCAATGTTATTAAGATGTGTATTTCTACTATCGAGATTCAATAAGAATAGACCATCTATCAAAGGTGCATGTGCGTAAAACATATTACTCATATAAATCGAACAACCATTATTCTCTGATTTAAACAAGTAACCGTCTCGCAATAAACAAGATCCCGATATAATGTTCATGCTCAACGCAGGCACCAAATAACAATTATTTAAGTATAAAACTAATCCCGATGGTAGATGAAGAGGTAGCGTGCCGACCGCGATCACATCAACCTTTGATCCGTTTCCCACACGCATCGACACCTCGTTCTTCGCTAGCTTCCGTTTATTCTGCAGCTCCTGTTTCGAGTTACAAATATGAGCAACCGAACCAGTATCAAATACCCAGGCACTACTACGAATACTAGTGAGATACACATCAATAACATGTATATCAAATATACCTTTCTTCTTGATGTTGCCGTTCTTCAAATCCGCCAAGTACTTTGGGCAATTCCGCTTCCAGTGACCTTCTCCCTTGCAGTAAAAGCACTCAGTTTCAGGCTTAGGTCCAGCCTTGGTCTTCTTCGTTGGCATGGTAACTTTCTTACCACCCTTCTTGAAGTGTCCCTTTTGCTTAGACTTGCCTTTCTTGAATTTGGTGGTCTTATTGACCATCAACACTTGGTGCTCTTTCTTGATCTCCACTTCTGCAGATTTTAACATAGCAAATAGTTCTGGCAACTCTTTGTTCATGTTCTGCATGTTGTAGTTCATCACAAAGTTCTTGTAACTTGGTGGTAGTGATTGGAGGATGCGGTAAACTCCCAAAGTATTAGGAATCACTATACCCAAACTTTGAAGTTTATTTGCGTGCCCAGACATCTTAAGCACATGCTCACTGACGGAGCTACCCTCTTCCATCTTGCAGTTAAAGAACTTTTCAGAAGCTTCATAACTTTCAATTGCCGCATGAGTCTCAAAAATTAATTTGAGATCCTCGACAATATCATATGGATCTGACTCTTCAAACCTTTTCTGAAGCTCCGATTCTAAACCATACAAGATAGCACACTGAACTATGGAGTACTGATTCTTCCGAGCGAGGTAAACATTCTTTACTTCATCGGTAGCATCAGCTGCAGGTGGGTCACCTAGCGGTGCATCCAGCACATAGGTCAAATTACCAGCTGTGAGGACAATCCTCAAATTGCGGAACCAATCCGCGAAGTTGCTTCCATTGTTTTTCAACTTTTCTTTCTCTAGGAACGCATTAAAATTGATGGTAGGGGCTGCCATTGATCTACAACATATTTGCAATAGTTTAGACTAAGTTTATGACAAATTGAGCTCAAATTAATTAATGAAATTAAACTAGGTGAACTCCCACTCAAAACAACATCCCTCACATTGTTTTAGTGATCACACGAACCAAAACTACTATATCAACACCGATCATCACGAGAGCCGATATAGTTTTAATGGCGAACAATCATCATGTTCATCATATCTACTATATGATTCATGCTTTGCCTTTCGGCGATCCGTGTTCCTGAGGCCATGTCTGTACATGCTAGGCTCGTCAAGATCAAACCTTAGTTACCGCATAAGCAAATCTGGCTTGCTTACGTTGTATTCACCCGCGGAATCAAAGACACCCGATCATCACGTGGTGCTTCGAAGCAACAAGCTTTGGCAACGGTGCATACTAAGGGTGAACACTTCAGAACTTGAAATTTATGTGCATGAGGGATCATCTTATAATGCTACCGTCGTCTACTAAGCAATACAAGATGCATAAAGGATTAACATCACATGCAATTCATAATATGTGATATGATATGGCCTTTCTTCTTTGTGCTTCCGATCTCCATCTTCAAGCACGAATATGATCTCCATCATCACCGGCATAGCATCAAGGTCAATGACGCTTCTTCATGGTTGTCGTCCACCAGCTTCAACTATTACAACTATTTTGAATAGACACGCAGGTCTTAACAGAAATTAAAGACAACCATATGGCTCCTGCCGGTTGCCAACTTACAATAAGGAACATTGCATACATCAAATATAATCACAATCATGGCCATATCACATCACTGCACACCCCTGCAAAACAAAGTTAGACGCTTCTACTTTCTTTGCATATTTTACGTGGTTTGGGGCTTTCCATAAGTGTCGTTCTAACCTACGAACAAGAACCACAACATTGATACTAGCATTGTTGATTACCCGTTGTAAATTGGATCTTTACTATGCTAGGAGAAACAGGCACCCGCAAAGCCACTTATGCAATACAAGTTGCATGTTAAGCGTGGAGCAAGTCTCATGAACGATGTCATGTAAGGTTAGCCCGGGCCGCTTCATCCCAACATACCGCAAGATGCAAAGTACACAAAAAGCAATCTACAATAAAAGCATCAACGCCCACAATGACCATTGTGTTCTACTCGTGCAACAGATCTACATATAGACACGGCTCTGATACCACTGTAGGGGTTCGTAGCATGGAAAACAAAAATTTTCTATCGCATACAAACAAACAAGCCAAGATCTATCTACTAGATTGTAGCAACGAGTCGATGGAATAACTCACCCTCGAAGATTCCAAAGTGTTTAACGAGAGCAGATTCTCGTGGGTGATGTAGTCGTACTCTTTCCGATCTCAAGATCGTGTAGACGATCCTTCCGGCGCCACGTTCCAGCAGCGCCCCCGCAGTCGGTCACACGTTCGGTACTCGACGAAGACCTTCCTCTCCCTTGTTCCAGCAGGCAGCGGAGGTTGTAGCACTCTCCTCGCGATTCCGGCAGCACAACGGCGTGGTACCGGAAGTAGAGGGGAGATCCCGCAGGGCTTCGCCTTAAGCCGGTGCGAGTATGGTGGAGCTTATGAGAGAGGCTATTAGTGGTCTAGTAATTAGACACACCAATTAGAGGGCTCTAAACCAATTAGAAGGCTCTAAACCAAAATAGCTCTAAACCGGGGTTTAGATCTAGGGTTTAGTTTAGAGGGTAGGAACTAGTAGTGTTGTGTAGAGAGGGGAGCCCTGCCCCTCCCTTTATAGGTGGGAGGGCCGGCGGCCAAGGGGAGGAGTTCCTCCCCAACTCGGCCTTGGGAGGTGCGCCGGCCAAGGGGAGGAACCCTCCTCCAACTCGGCCTCCACCTCTCCTCCTCTTTCTCCTCTTTCCGAAAACTGGCAGTTTGACCGAAAACTGGCAGTTTGACTTTTTCAATTAGGATTTGAATTAACCCTTTATTTCGGACAGCGAGAACACTTAGTACATGATGCAATCATTCCAACATGCAATGACACATTCATGTACCCCTTCCCTCCCGGAGTGCCGGACATTCCGGGACCTTCTAGAATGTTCCCGATGAAAACACCGGAATCATTCCCGAACTCCGAAACGGGACTTTCCTTATATGAATCTTATTCTCCGGACCATTCCGGATCACCTCGTGATATCCCGGATCCCATCCGAGACTCCGAACAACATTCGGTCTCTTTCTCATAATACCATAACTACTCAAACAACGTCGAATCCTTAAGTGTGTCTCCCTACGGTTCGTGAATTATGCAGACATGATCGAGACACTTCTCCGAACAATAACCAATAGAGGAATCTGGAAATTCATATGGCTCCCACATATTTCTACGATTACTTTGCGATCGAATGAACCACTTACATACGATACCAATTTCCCTTTGTCTCACGATATGTTACTTATCCGAGGTTATGATCTTCGGTATCTCTGCATACCTAGTTCAACCTCGTTACTGATAAGTACTCTTTTCTCGTTCCCGTGATATGTGATCCCTTGTGACCCAGTCACATGCTTGCAAGCTAATTGGATGACATTTCACCGAGAGGGCCCAGAGAATATCTATCCGTCATGTGGATGGACAAATCCCACTCTTGATCCATGTGTTTCAACCAATACTTTCCGAACACTCAATACCACCTTTATAGCCACCCTGTTACGGTGTGGTGTTTGATGACATCAAAGCATCCATCCAGTAAAGGTGATATGCATGATCTCATGGTCGAAGGAATTAGGTTACTATGTATCAGAAAGCATATAGCAATTGAACTATTGAAATGACTTGATCTTTATGCTACGCTTATCTATAGGAGTATGTCCACCATATCATTCTCCTAACGATATGATCTTGTTGTTGATAACATCTCAATGTTCATGACAAAGAAACCACATCATCAATCAACCAACAAGCTAGTGAAGTATAGAGGCTATACTAGGGACTTCAAATTAAGTTTACAATTCACACAAGTATTAATGGTTTCCTTGTTAATACTATTATAGCATGAATGCAAACATTTATCATAAACACAAAGATATAATAATAACTATATTTATTATTGCCTCTAGGGCATATCTCCAACAGAACCACGAGCAAGGGCTGTTCTACCTCAATTCCAGCGTCTCAAAGCCTTGCTGTCCTCCCCGATCGAGAAGTTGATCGAGGGTTCTGAAGAGGTGAAGAGTGTTCTTGCCGAAATCAAGGACCAACTCCCAGTAGCATTGCAGGTGAAGCTTTGGCCAGTTGTAACTCTGTCTTTCTACGGGTCAAGGGTGAAGTTGGCTCGTGAGAGGATTAATCTGCGCCGCGCCCAACTCCCGCTGAAGGCCGATATTGCAGACAAATGTCAGCGGCTCAATGAGAAAAAGGCGTCTCTGGATGCCAAAACTAACACCTCTGTCAGCACCGCCGAGCTTGCATCCTTGAAAAAGGAATTGGGAGATCTTGAAGAGAAGGTCCGGGCGACTAAACAGCTCATTCGTGACAAGGAAGCATTCATCGCCCGCTCCCAAGACGAAGCAGAAGGCCTCAAAGCTCAACTGAAGACTGATCTGGCGGAAATACGTGCCCTGAACAAGCAGCTAGTGATGGGCAAGGACGAAGATGACGAAGCCGAGATCGCCGAGGTGGATCGTGTCCGCGCTGACGCCCTCTGCGCCTTCGAGGCATTCCTTCAGTAGCTTATTCATGTAAACTGACACCTGCTCGTAACAGTTTGAACCTCTAGATTCGATGGCTGTGAATTGGCTATATTTTTTTTATTGGCCGATTTCATGTATCGGCCCCCATATTTCACTGTCCATCATCGCACATGCTTGGGAAATATTTCTTGAGATGCTGACCGTTGACAGCCACTGGGAATTTCACGCCGTCTAGCTCCTCAAGCATGTACGCGTTCCCCCTTAAAACTTGATCGACCCTGTATGGCCCGTGCTAATTTGGAGACCATTTACCATATGCTGCATCCTTAGTCCCCAATGGCAATACAGCTTCCCATACCAGATCGCCAACGTGGAACTCCTTTGGTCTCACCTTCTTATTATATGCACGAGCTACCTTGGCCTTGTTCTCTTTGATTTTCTCAAGCGACCACAGCCTAAGCTCAGTTAAGTCCTCGACACTGTCACTCATCAGGGCCGCATACTCTTCAGTTGTTAGATCGTTCTGAAAAGTGACACGTCTCGATCCAGCCGTAATCTCCCAGGGCAATACGGCTTCTTGTCCGTAGACTAGATGGTATGGCGAGGTTTTTATCGCTCCATGACATGACATGCGATAAGCCCATAAAGCCTCTGACAAAACCTCGTGCCAACGCCTAGGGTGCTCGTCGACTTTCCTCTTGATCAGCTTGATAAGGCTCTGGTTGGACGCTTCAGCTTGCCCATTTGCTTGAGCATAGTATGGAGATGATCGGATCAGCTTAATTCCCGTGTCCTCACAGAATTCTCTAAACTCGTGAGAAATGAAGACCGAACCTCCATCGGTCGTGATAGTTTGGGGAATCCCGAATCTATGAATGACATGTTCTTTCACAAAATCGATAACATCCTTCGAGGTCACTGACTTCATAGGGACGGCTTCCACCCATTTAGTGAAATAATCCATAATGGCCAAAATCCACATGTGGCCTTTGCTTGATGGAGGATTGATCTTGCCAATCGTATCCATGCCCCAACCTCGGAATGGCCAAGGCTTGATGATGGGGTTCATTGCTGACGCGGGTACCGTCTGAATTTTTCCAAATTTCTGACATGCTTGACACCCTTTGTAGTACTTAAAACAGTCCTCAAGCATGGTGGGCCAATAAAACCCTGATCGCCTGATCAACCATTTCATCTTGTGAGCCGATTGGTGAGTTCCACAGGCGCCTTCGTGTACCTCGTGTAGGAGCCGATTGGCCTCGGTTGGCCCCAGACATTTGAGCAGTAACCCTTCCAGAGTCCTGTAGAACATGTCGTCCCCAATAAGCACATACTTCATGGCCTTGTACCTTATCCGTTTAGGTGCCCCCCGAGCCGAATCTTTCAAGTAATTGAAGATATCGGCTCTCCAGTCGTCCGCTTCCAGGAACTGTACCTGAACATCAGCTCCCTCTGCTACGTCCTTGTAGCCTGAAGCCGTTTGTGCGAGATCATTGGCCTCGGTATTCTACGATCGCGGGATCCAGTTAAAGTTTATGTACCGGAACTGTGCCATCAGCTCACGGCATTGCAACCATAATGGGAAGAGCGACTCGCTCTCACACTTGTATTCCTCCGTGAGTTGGGAAATCACAAATTTGGAGTCTCCAAAAATTTCCACTGTTTCTGCCCTAGCTTCGATGAGCAACTCCATTCCCTTGCGTATCGCCTCATACTCAGCGACGTTGTTGGTGCAAGGGGTAGATAGCCTGATGGAGAAGGAATATGTTGCCCCCCGGGGCGACACGAGTAGAATGCCGATGCCGCAACCATCATCACAAACCGATCCATCGAAAAACATAGCCCACGCTCGTATAGACAGCGCTGCTATATCAGTGTTGATTCTTTCAGCAATAAGGTCGGCCAACGCCTGACCCTTAACCGATTTCGTGGGTTGATACCGGATATCAAATTCCGATAATGCAAACATCCATTTGCCGAGTCGGCCTTTCAACATAGGAGCCGACAGCATATGTTTTATGACATCTGATTTGCATATAATGATAATCTCCGCTGAGAGCAAGATGTGGCGCAGCTTGGTGCAGGTGAAAAACAGGCAGAGGCACAACTTATCGATCTCAGGATACCTTGTCTCTGCGTCCAGCATCCTTCTGCTGATGTAAAACACAACTCGCTCCAGACCATCATAAACTTGCACCACCACCGAGGCGATGGACGTGTCAGCTACTGACAAGTAAATTAGAACGGCCTATCCGGCTGGGGCGGAACCAACACTGGCGGCTTCGTTAGATATTCTTTGATCTCGTCGAAGGCTCGTTGTTGTTCTGTCCCCCAGCGGAACTCCTCATCAAATTTAATTTTCACCAGTCCCATGAACGGCTCTATTCTTCCTGACAGATTGGAGATGAATCTTCTGACGAAGTTGATCTTGCCGATGAGAGACTGCAGTTCTTTCTTCGTGGTAGGTGGCTTCATTGTTCGCACTGCCTCCTGACTTTTCAGGCCGATCTCAATTCCGCGTTCATGGACCAAGAAACCCAAGAACTGACCGGCCGTCACACCGAAGGCACACTTCTTTGGATTCATCCGTAGCCCGAATTTTCTTGTTAGGTCCAGGACGCGTTGCAGATCGTCCAAGTGTCCTTGTACTAAAGCAGACTTGACCACCACGTCATCGATATCAATTTCCACCAGCTTGCCGATCAGATCATGGAAAATGTAATTCATGGCTCTTTGGTATGTGGCGCCGGCATTCTTCAGTCCAAACGTCATGACTACATATTCAAACAACCCCACCGAACCTGGGACTCTGAATGCAGTCTTGTGTATATCTTCCGGAGCCATAAAAATTTGGTTGTAACCGGCATTGCCATCCATGAAGCTCAAAACCTTATGACCAGCAGCTGCGTTGATTAATGTCTCTGCTACCGGCATCGGATACTCATCCTTTGGAGTGGCTCTATTGAGATCCCGAAAATCTATGGCAACACGCCAGCGGCCATCCTTTTTCTCTACAGGTACGATACTAGAAATCCACTCAGCATACCTGCATGGCCTGATTAACCTAATTGTCAACATTTTCTCGATCTCTTTCTTGACTTCTTCCAAAATTTCGGCCTTCATCTGTCGTGCTCGCTGCTGGAATGGCCGAAACCCTTTTTTAAGCGGGAGTCGATGCTCAATGATGCTCCTGTCTAACCCGGGCATCTCTGTATAGTCCCAGGCAAAGCAATCTGGATATTCTTTCAACAAAGCTATCATCGGACCCCGCAGATTCGGATCTAACTTCTTGCTGATAAATGTTGGTCGTGGCTTATCCCCAGGACCGATGTCAATCTCCTCTAGCTCATCAGCGGAGGTAAACCCATACCCTAGCTTTCCGTCACCTGCTAAATCGATGCTAAACACGGGGCAAACAGTTGGTGAGGATAACAAAGATAATTTGGGCCGATTGCCGGAATCGACCCCCTTTTTGATTGCATTAGTCAAGGAAGGTTTACAACTTATTTGTGCTCTACAATGGCAGGGAATCTCCCTACTACGACTGCATGACCTGTTTGTCGTAAGTTTACTGCTTTTCATTTTTTTGGCCGATCGCAGGGATCGGCCATACCACGTACGATCGTGGACTTTGCTACTCTGTCAGGCCAGTGGATAAGACCAGCCTCACCCCGTTTTTTGTAGCTTCAATGCGCTCACAGCCGTCTAGACTGATTCCAGAGATCGGCTCTTGGTCTTCTGCCTCCCAGATGTTCATTCCAGCTATGGAGATCTCGATCGAATCATCTGCATGAATGACCTCCACTTCATCTCCATCCCACTGTATTAGGCACTGGTGCATCATGGATGGAATGCAGCAGTTAGCGTGAATCCAATCCCTCCCCAGCAAGACAGAGTAGGTGCTTTTGCTGTCAACGATGAAGAATGACGTAGGGATGGTTTTTCTGCCCACGGTTAGATCCACGTTCAGAACGCCTTGCATTTCTGAAGTTTGGCCGTTGAAGTCGCTTAACGTGACGTTGGTTTTGATCAGATCTGCAGTGGAGCGTCCCAAACGCCGTAGCATGGAGTATGGCATTATATTGACTGCCGCTCCGGTGTCAACCAACATCTTGCGGACAGGCTGCCCATTGATATAACCTCGCAGGTACAGGGCTTTCAGATGTTTGTAGCCCTTCTCTCGTGGCTTTTCAAAGATAACCGGCCGTGGGCCGCAGTCAAACTGTGCCACTGGTAGTTCTTTGGTTCTTGGAGCGCAAAACTCTGACGGAAGTATGAACACCATGTTTGTGCCAGCCCATGTCTTCACATCGGCTTTTACTGGTTTGGGGCGCCACTCTTTCCTTTTAGGACGAGCCTCCGTTTCCAAGGTTTGCCGAATTTTCACGGCCAGATCGGGCCGTGCTTTCCTTAAAGTGTGGAGGTACTGTGCTTCGGCTTCCTCCAAGCTACGCAGTCGCTGAACTCTACGCTTTTGGGTGTGTCTGAGTCCATCGGGGCACCACCTTGGCCGGTGATATCTGTCTTCTTCTTCTTCACCCTTTGGCTCCTTGAGATCTTTTGCTCGAGACGACTCATCTTGTCTGTTCTGAGGCGGGAGAGGCCCTAGACGCTTGAACACTGAAACTGGACCTGTGTCATCCTTCTGCTGTCCACACTCCGGGCAGTTGTCGATTGTAGGCAATCGGCTCATTCCCGCATTCCAGCAATACTTGAAGAAAGGACAATCCCAATGTTTATCCACGCCTTCCTTTTCCTTTGACTTTCCCCTAGCGAGGTGCTCATATACTTCATCATCTCTATCGTGCCGGCGACGTCGGTCATACTGACGCTCGTACTTGTTAAGGAGATGCGTGGAGTGTGGCTTCTGATATCGCACGCTTCTCACTTGCTCCTCGGTTAAATACCGCCTGTCATCATAACGGGGCCGGTCACGTGGACCAGCCTCCTCTCTTTCTTTGCCCCGAGAGCGACCGCCTTCCTCCTTATATGTGCCATGGTGGTACACAGGCCCTGCCATATTAACATCGAATGAGAAATCTAACTGACGCCTCGTGGAGTGGCTGTGTTCTACCATGTTGACGCCAGGAAACGGGTTTGTGTCTACTTTCATGGCGAATTGCCCCAGGATCAGACGGCCCTGTTCTATCGCCGTTTGGATCTGGCGACGTAGCTCTTTGCAATCATTGGTGGTGTGGGTGAACGAGTGATGCCATTTGCAGTATGGTCTCCCGTTCATCTCTTGAGCCGTAGGGATTTTATGGCCTTCGGGTAACTTCAGCTGCTTTTCTTTCAGCAGTAAATCGAATATCTGCTCAGCTTTACTCACATCGAAGTCGAACCCTTTCGCAGGCCCTTGCTGTTTCACCCATTTGCAGGACACAGGATCTGCCCCCCGAGCCCATTCAGCCACGGCCACCTCCTGGTCTTGTATGGGATCCTCTTCTTCTGTATCGACCAGGCCTATCGGACGTTTGAACTTGTCTTGGTACAACTCAGGGTGGCGCTGTTCATACATTGTCAGTTTCTGGGCCATGTGCGCCAATGAATTGTATTCTACTTGGAAAGCCAGATCCTTGATGGGTGCTGAGAGACCCAACGCTGCCAGCTCGACTGCTTCTTTCTCAGTTAAACGAGCCGAATAACATCGGTTCTTGACAGTCCTGAAACGCTGAATGTACTCGGCTACCGTTTCTCCCCGCTTTTGCCGCACCTGCGCCAGATCTGCAATGCCAGCCTCGGTAGCTTCTGAATGATACTGAATGTGGAACTGCTCTTCCAGTTGCTTCCAGGTCTGGATCGAATCCGGTGGTAACGAGGTGTACCACCCAAAAGCTGGTCCTGTCAGAGATTGCGCAAAGAACCTTACGCGTAACTGATCCGATGCTGAAATCATGCCTAACTGTGCCAGGTATCGGCTCACATGCTCGATCGAGCTCGACCCTTCTGATCCGCTAAACCTTGAGAACTCAGGGAGCCGATACTTGGGTGGCAGCGGAATCAGATCAAACTCGTTGGGGTACGGCTTGGAATAGCCGATTGTCCTTCTCTTCGGCACGAAGCCGAACTGGTCTCTCAAGATGGTACGGTTTTGCTCCACCGTTTGAGCTGCAGGGGCTAAATTCTCATGACTCGTTCCGGTGGCATACTTGGCTAGCCATGCCTGTTTATCAGCGTCCATCCCAGACATCCCTGCTCCAGAAATACCTGTTCCTGAAGCCCCTGCTCCAGAAACTCCTGCCCCAGAAATCCCTGCGGTTGCAATCTGGTTCGTGCGCGGCAGGCTATTGCAGTCCGGCACGTAGGTGCACACATATCCATGTGGAATTTCTTTAGGTGGTTCAAACAGGAATTGGCAATCGCCAGGGTCACCTCCAACCTTGTAGACGACGTACGCCGGTGCCCCTGGTGGCTCCGGAGCTGCAAGCGTGAATGGCAGCTGTGGCCTGGTCTGGAGCAGTCTTTCTCCCTGGTGAGTCCCTAGAGTAGGCCCCGACGGAGAGTACTGATGTTTCATGATCTCCTGAACTACGCGAACCGCGACGCGCTCGAAAGCGTTCACTAGGCTCTCAGAATGGCGGTGAAGAGAATGAGCCACCATGTAATTAACTTCCTGTCGCAGAGCTCTGGTGCGCTCCTCTGAAGGAACAGACAGATCCACCTCATCAATAGCACCTTCGAGTGAGAACCCTTTCCACCTGATGCCATGCTTACGGGTCCTCTCAAAAGAGCCGATGAGATCGGCTTCGAAGAGAGCTTTGATATCATCATACTTCGCCTTGTGCTCATCAGGCAGATCGTCGTACATGACCGGTCTGTCCCCCATCGCAGTGTCGGATGTTGATGCAGATGTTGTTGAATGTCCCACCGGGCGTGCCAGAATGTGTTGCCTGTCAAAACCCACCGGCGAGCAGCGACGAGCAACACGAAGAGCCGGGAGGCTCCCAGAACTGCTGGTGGGCCCTGGTCCCTCGGGCAACGGCCCGCAAAACTCCGGCACACGTCCTGGCTGATGCAAAGGCGTGCCACCTGACCTATACCTGGTCAGGAAGGTGATGGATTGCTTCGATTAGTTTCCTGCATGGCAAACAAGTATACGTAAAATTCGAGCCGCGACCGGCTCCCAGGTTTCCCTGTGAATCGGCTCCTGGAACCGATTATCCCATGGTTCTGCATTAAATCTACGATAACATGGGGTTTTGCTTCATCAATACAAGTTAAATCGACCTACGACAGTTTAACGTTTTCACCACATAATTGGAACATCCTACACGTAATTGAGCCTGGTAGATACAAAAGATGATAGAAAACTAACCCCAGAGAAGGCCTAACAACCGACATAAAGTCAATTCCCGGAACAACTCCTCTCGAATTGGCAAACCATATCCTTACATACTACTGGATCGTTCAACCCGTTTGCAAGGCCTGACTATGTGGATATCAAACTAAACCTTGGAAAACAAGGCATAACCATAACAGATCAAATCGACTGAATAAAGATCAAGCAAGATACTGCCCTTACACCCGAAAAAGGTGCAAAGGCAGCGAGATAACTAAAGGCAGCATAACTAAGCAATCATAACCAAAAGGTACCGATGCTAGCCCAAACAAATCTATGATAACAGTATTACTCGCCATCAACAAGGCTTCAGTACGAGTAACACTAAATAACGCATAAGCAGATACTGCCTAGACCGCAAGATGCGATCTATGCAGCATGACACTTACCCGAGAAAAACCCTAGAAACAAGGGGTGGCGATGCGCCGAGATTGTGTTTGTTGTGAACGTGATCGTCCTCCTTTCTCAATAACCTTAGGTACATATTTATAGTCCGGAGACTTTCTATCTTTGGAATAACCCTAACAACTCTATCTCTTACTTAAACCGAAACGTAACCTACCATAATATACAGATACACGGGCAATTTATCCCAAACCCACGCACAAGACTGATCCAGCAATACGTTGCATATATGTATCCTCCAAGCCCATCTTGATTACGGCCCATCTCCTCCTTTGGCCAAAATGTGGCGATAACACATACATTCCATGTATTGACCCTTTGGGGCTGCTACGTTTCATGTTGCAGGTTATTCCGATTCTGAGTAATCGATATAGGCCACGGTACTCCACTCGACACTTGTTCACTTGTGGGCAATTTGAAGAATGGAGGATTTACTTTATTTATGTTGCTACCTGAATAATTTGAGCTAGCCTTGAGCTAAGCTTTCATTGTAATAATGGTACTCTGGATCTTCGTTATTTATGATGCACGGATATTTTGCTATGTTATTCATCTTATTCTATTGTGGGCCAATGAACCGATCTAGGGATTGGCATGTCACATAGAAGCCACGGTCTTTTTAGAACCGCGGTGTTACAAGATGGTATCAGAGCCCGTGTGTCGACTGTAGGATCGTGACCTAGGATTGGATTAGGAAGCCATAGATTTATTAAAACCTATATTAACTCTGTCTTTCATCTTATGCCTTTCACTCTCGTAAATTCTTATCATATGCTATTCTCACACTTTCCTCTTTTACTTGATAGATGGGAGAAGTCAGGACTGAGTATGCAACCATGGAGTCACCAAGGCCCTTTGCAAGGCAGTTAGCACAGCTCTCGCAGTCATTGGGATTGCCACTGCCCATGTTCAAGGGAAGAAGGCTGTACACCTATGGATATGGAGAGGATGCATGGGAGATCACTACCTTCATATTCAGGGATGCCGCCTTGCCAAATATGCATGTAGATGTTAGTACTATTGTCTCCACTACTAGCTCTACTTGCCATACATTCCATGTATTGACCCTTCGGGGCTGCTACGTTTCATGTTGCAGGTTATTCCGATTCTGAGTAATCGATATAGGCCACGGTACTCCACTCGGCACTTGTTCACTTGTGGGCAATTTCAAGAATGGAGGATTTACTTTATTTATGTTGCCACCTGAATAATTTGAGTTAGCCTTGAGCTAAGCTTTCATTGTAATAATGGTACTCTGGATCTTCGTTATTTATGATGCACAGATATTTTGCTATGTTATTCATCTTATTCTATTGTGGGCCAATGAACCGATCCAGGGATTTGTAGGGGTTCGTAGCATGGAAAACAAAAATTTTCTATCGCATACAAACAAACAAGCCAAGATCTATCTACTAGATTGTAGCAACGAGTCGATGGAATAACTTACCCTCGAAGATTCCAAAGTGTTTAACGAGAGCGGATTCTCGTGGGTGATGTAGTCGTACTCTTTCCGATCTCAAGATCGTGTGGACGATCCTTCCGGCGCTGCGTTCTGGCAGCTCTTCCGCAGTCGGTCACACGTTCGGTACTCGACGAAGACCTTCCTCTCCCTTGTTCTAGCAGGCAGCGGAGGTTGTAGCACTCTCCTCGCGATTCCGGCAGCACAACGGCGTGGTACCGGAAGTAGAGGGGAAATCCCGCAGGGCTTCGCCTTAAGCCGGAGCGAGTATGGTGGATTATGAGAGAGGGCTATTAGTGGTCTAGAGATTAGACACACCAATTAGAAGGCTCTAAATCGCAGGCTAAAGCAATTAGAAGCTCTAAACCAAACGGCTCTAAACCGGAGATTAGAGGTAGAAACTTGTGTGTCTTAAGGAGGAGCCCTGCCCCTCCTTTTATAGGTGGAGGGGCTAGGCGCGCCAGGGAGGGAGGGAGTCCCTCCCCAACTCGGCCTAGGGCTGGGCGCCGGCTTGGAGGATAGGAACTCCTCCTCCAAGTTGGTTTCAACCTCCTCTTGCTTGTTTCCCACAGTTTCCTGTTTCCCACAGTTTCCTGTTTTCCACAGTTTCCTGTTTTAGCCGTTTGACTTTCAAACTGGCAATTTGACTTTCATGTTTTTGGAACAGCAAGAACACTTAGTACATGATGCAATCATTCAATGACACATTCATGTACCCTCCCCCCCCGGAGTGCCGGACAATCCGGAACCTTCTAGAACATTCCCGATGAAAACACCGGAATCATTCCCGAACTCCGAAACGGGACTTTCCTTACATGAATCTTATTCTCCGGACCATTCCGGATCACCTCGTGATATCCCGGATCCCATCCGAGACTCCGAACAACATTCGGTCTCTTTCTCATAATACCATAACTACTCAAAACAACGTCGAATCCTTAAGCGTGTCTCCCTACGGTTCGTGAATTATGCGGACATGATCGAGACACTTCTCCGAACAATAACCAATAGAGGAATCTGGAAATTCATATGGCTCCCACATATTTCTACGATTACTTTGCGATCGAATGAACCAATTACATACGATACCAATTTCCCTTTGTCTCACGATAGTTTACTTATCCGAGGTTATGATCGTCGGTATCTCTGCATACCTAGTTCAACCTCGTTACCGATAAGTACTCTTTTCTCGTTCCCGTGATATGTGATCCCTTGTGACCCAGTCACATGCTTGCAAGCTAATTGGATGACATTCCACCGAGAGGGCCCAGAGTATATCTATCCGTCATATGGATGGACAAATCCCACTCTTGATCCATGTGTTTCAACCAATACTTTCCGAACACTCAATGCCACCTTTATAGCCACCCAGTTACGGTGTGGTGTTTGATGTCATCAAAGCATCCATCCGGTAAAGGTGATATGCATGATCTCATGGTCGAAGGAATTAGGTTACTATGTATCAGAAAGCATATAGCAATTGAACTATTGAAATGACTTGATCTTTATGCTACGCTTATCAATAGGAGTATGTCCACCATATCATTCTCCTAACGATATGATCTTGTTGTTGATAACATCTCAATGTTCATGATAGGGAAACCTCAATCATTTAATCAACCAACAAGCTAGTGAAGTATAGAGGCTATACTAGGGACTTCAAATTAAGTTTACAAATCACACAAGTATTAATGTTTCCTTGTTAATACTATTATAGCATGAATGTAAACTTTTATCATAAACACAAAGATATAATAATAACTACATTTATTATTGCCTCTAGGGCATATCTCCAACAGTCTCCCACTTGCACTAGAGTCATCTAATTTAGATTACATGGTAATATACCAAACACCCATGGCAGTTTGGTGTTGGTCATGTTTTGCCCTCGGGAGAGGTTTAGTCAACGGATCCACCACATTCAGATCTGTGTGTACTTTGCAAATCTTTATATCCCCATCCTGGATATGTTCTCGAATAGCGTGAAAACGCAGCTTGATATGCTTCAGCTTCTTGTGTGACCTTGGTTCTTGCGCATTGGCTATGGCGCCCATGTTATCACAGTAGATAGACATTGGGTCCAGCGCACTAGGAACCACACCCAGCTCTGTAATGAACTCTTTCATCCATATCGCTTCTTGTGAAGCCTCCGAAGCAGCCATGTATTCCGATTCAGTCGAAGATCTCGCCACAACGCTTTGCTTTGCACTCCTCCAGCTAACTGCTGCACCATTCAAAATAAATACGTATCCGGATTGTGATTTAGAATCATCCGGATCGGTGTTCCAACTAGCATCGGTGTAACCATTAACAACGAGCTGTTCATCACCTCCATAAGAAAGAACCATATCCTTAGTTCTTCTCAAGTACTTAAGGATGTTTTTGACCACTGTCCAATGATCCACTCCTGGATCACTTTGATATCTGCTAGTTAAACTAACAGCATATGCAATGTCGGGTCTAGTACATAGCATGGCATACATTAGAGATCCTATGGCTGAGGCATAGGGAGTCTTACTCATCCTTTCTCTATCTTCTGCCGATGTCGGACTTTGAGTTTTACTCAAGGTCGTATTGGGCAACATGGGCAAGAACCCTTTCTTGCTTTCTTCCATTCCAAACCTCTTTAGAACTTTGTCCAAATATGTACTCTGTGACAATGATATTTGGCGTTTCGATCTATCTCTATAAATCTTTATGCCTAATATGTAAGCTGCTTCGCCAAGATCCTTCATTGAAAAACTATTATTTAAATATTCCTTGACACTATTAAGAAGGTCTACATCATTCCCAATCAACAATATGTCATCCACATACAGTATTAAGAATGCTACAGAGCTCCCACTCACTTTCTTGTAAATACAAGCTTCTCCATAAGTTTGTATAAAACCAAAACTTTTGATTACCTTATCAAAACGTTGATTCCAACTTCGGGATGCTTGCTTCAATCCATAGATGGACCTTTGAAGTTTGCATACCTTGTTAGCATCTTTAGGATCGACAAAACCTTTGGGTTGCATCATATACAACTCTTCATCAATATCTCCATTGAGAAATGCTGTTTTGACATCCATCTGCCATATCTCATAATCACAATATGCAGCGATTGCTAACATAATCCTCACAGACTTTAGCTTCGCTACTGGTGAGAAAGTCTCATCGTAGTCAACTCCTTGAATTTGTCGAAACCCTTTTGCGACAAGTCGAGCTTTATAGACAGTAACATTACCATCAACATCTGTTTTCTTCTTGAAAATCCATTTGTTCTCGACAGCCTTCCGGCCATCCGGTAAGTCCACCAAAGTCCATACTTGGTTTTCGTACATGGATCCAATCTCGGATTTCATGGCTTCTTGCCATTTATTGGAATCTGGGCTCATCATCGCTTCCTCATATGTCTCGGGGTCATCGGTGTTGTCCACCAACATGACACTCATAACGGGATCATACCAATCTGGAGTGGTACGAGTTCTCCTTGACCTCCGAGGCTCTGTAGTAACTTCAACCGAAGTTTCATGATCACCATCATTAGCTTCCTCTCTAATTGGTGCAGGCACCACAGGAACTTCTTCCGGTGCTGCGCTACTCGCAATTTCGAGAGAAGGTTCGACAACCTCGTCGAGTTCTACTTTCCTTCCAGTCACTTCTTTCGAGAGAAATTCCTTCTCTAGAAAGGATCCATTCTTGGCAACGAAGATTTTGCTTTCGGATCTATGATAGAAGGTATACCCAATAGTTTCCTTCGGGTATCCTATGAAGACGCATTTTTCCGCTTTGGGTTCTAGCTTGTCCGGCTGTAACTTCTTTACATAGGCTTCGCATCCCCAAACTTTAAGGAACGACAATTTAGGTTTTATCCCAAACCATAATTCATACGGTGTCGTTTCAACGGATTTAGACGGTGCCCTATTTAAAGTGAATGCGGCTGTTTCTAATGCATAACCCCAAAATGATAGCGGTAAATCTGTAAGTGACATCATAGAACGAACCATATCTAAAAGAGTTCGATTACGACGTTCGGACACACCATTACGCTGTGGTGTTCCCGACGGTGTCAATTGTGAAAGTATTCCGCACTTCTTTAAATGCTCGCCAAACTCGTAACTTAGATATTCACCTCCACGATCAGAACGTAGAAATTTAATCTTCTTGTTACGTTGATTCTCTACCTCACTTTGAAACTCCTTAAACTTCTCAAAAGTTTCGGACTTATGTTTCATGAAATAGATATACCCATATCTACTCAAGTCATCCGTGAAGGTAAGAACATAACGATAACCACCGCGCGATGCTACACTCATTGGACCACACACATCGGTATGTATGATTTCCAATAAGTCCGTAGCTCGCTCCATCATACCAGAAAATGGAGTCTTAGTCATTTTTCCCATCAGACATGCTTCACATCTTTCAAGTGATTCAAAATCAAGTGATTCAAGAAGTCCATCGGAATGGAGTTTCTTCATACGCTTCACTCCAATGTGACCAAGACGACAGTGCCACATATAGGTCGAATTATCGCTTGATTTCAAACGTTTAGCCTCAATGTTGTTGATATGTGTATTTCCACTATCGAGATTCAATAAGAATAGACCATCTATCAAAGGTGCATGTGCGTAAAACATATTACTCATATAAATCGAACAACCATTATTCTCTGACTTAAACAAGTAACCGTCTCGCAATAAACAAGATCCCGATATAATGTTCATGCTCAACACAGGCACTAAATAACAATTATTTAAGTATAAAACTAATCCCGATGGTAGATGAAGGGGTAGCGTGCCGACCGCGATCACATCAACCTTTGATCCGTTTCCCACGCGCATCGTCACCTTGTTCTTCGCTAGCTTCCGTTTATTCTGCAGCACCTGTTTCGAGTTACTAATATGAGCAACCGAACCAGTATCAAATACCCAGGCACTACTACGAGTACTAGTGAGATACACATCAATAACATGTATATCAGATATACCTTTCTTCTTGATGTTGCCGTTCTTCAGATCCGCCAAGTACTTTGGGCAATTCCGCTTCCAGTGACCTTCTCCCTTGCAGTAAAAGCACTCAGTTTCAGGCTTGGGTCCAGCCTTGGTTTTCTTCGCCGGCGTGGTAACTTTCTTACCACCCTTCTTGAAGTGTCCCTTTTGCTTAGACTTGCCTTTCTTGAATTTGGTGGTCTTATTGACCAACAACACTTGGTGCTCTTTCTTTATCTCCACTTCTGCAGATTTCAACATGGCAAACAGTTCTCGCAACTCTTTGTTCATATTCTGCATGTTGTAGTTCATCACAAAGTTCCTGTAACTTGGTGGTAGTGACTGGAGGACACGATAAATCCCCAAAGCATTAGGAATCACTATACCCAAGCTTTGAAGTTTGCTTGCGTGCCCAGACATCTTAAGCACATGCTCACTGACGGAGCTGCCCTCTTCCATCTTGCAGTTAAAGAACTTTTCAGAAGCCTCATAGCTTTCAATTGCCGCATGAGTCTCAAAAATCAATTTGAGATCCTCGACAATATCATATGGGTCTGACTCTTCAAACCTTTTCTGAAGCTCCAATTCTAAACCATACAAGATAGCACACTGAACTATGGAGTACTGATTCTTCCGAGCGAGGTAAACATTCTTTACTTCATCGGGAGCATCAGCTGCAGGTGGGTCACCCAGCGGTGCATCCAGCACATAGGTCAAATTACCAGCTGTGAGGACAATCCTCAAATTGCGGAACCAATCCGCGAAGTTGCTTCCATTGTTTTTCAACTTTTCTTTCTCTAGGAACGCATTAAAATTGATGGTAGGGGCTGCCATTGATCTACAACATATTTGCAATAGTTTAGACTAAGTTTATGACAAATTGAGTTCAAATTAATTAATGAAATTAAACTAGATGAACTCCCACTCAAAACAACATCCCTCACATTGTTTTAGTGATCACACGAACCAAATCCACTACATCAACACGGATCATCACGAGAGTTGATATAGTTTCAATGGCGAACAATCGTCATGTTCATCATATCTACTATACGATTCATGTTTTACCTTTCGGTGATCCGTGTTCCGATACCATGTCTGTACATGCTAGGCTCGTCAAGATCAAACCTTAGTTTCCGCATGAGCAAATCTGGCTTGCTCACGTTGTATACACTTGTAGAATCTAACACACCCGATCATCACGTGGTGCTTCAAAACAACAAGCTTTAGCAACGGTGCTAACTAAGGGTGAACACTTTATGACTTGAAATTCATGTGCATGAGGGATCATCTTATAATGCTACCGTCGTCTACTAAGCAATACAAGATGCATAAAGGATTAACATCACATGCAATTCATAATATGTGATATGATATGGCCTTTCTTCTTTGTGCTTCCCAACTCCATCTTCTAGCATGAACATGATCTCCATCATCACCGGCATTGCATCAAGGTCAAATGACGCCTCTCCATGGTTGTCGTCCACCGGCTTAAACTATTACAACTACTTTGAATAGACACGCGGGTCTTAACAGAAATTAAAGACAACCATATGGCTCCTGCCGGTTGCCAACTTACAATAAGGAACATTGCATACATCATAAATAATCACAATCATGGCCATATCACATCACTGCACACCCCTGCAAAACAAAGTTAGACGCCTCTACTTTGTTTGCATATTTTACATGGTTTGGGGCTTTCAATAAGTGTCGTTCTAACTTACAAACAAGAACCACAACATTGATACTAGCATTGTTGATCACCCGTTGTAAATTGGATCTTAACTATTCTAGGAGAAACAGGCACCCGCAAAGCCACTTATGCAATACAAGTTGCATGTTAAGCGTGGAGCAAGTCTCATGAACGATGTCATGTAAGGTTAGCCCGGGTCGCTTCATCCCAACATACCGCAAGATGCAAAGTACACAAAAAGCAATCGACAATAAAAGCATCAATGCCCACAATGACCATTGTGTTCTACTCGTGCAACAGATCTACATATAGACACGGCTCTGATACCACTGTAGGGGTTCGTAGCATGGAAAACAAAAATTTTCTATCGCATACAAACAAACAAGCCAAGATCTATCTACTAGATTGTAGCAACGAGTCGATGGAATAACTTACCCTCGAAGATACCAAAGTGTTTAACGAGAGCGGATTCTCGTGGGTGATGTAGTCGTACTCTTTCCGATCTCAAGATCGTGTGGACGATCCTTCCGGCGCTGCGTTCCGGCAGCGCTTCCGCAATCGGTCACACGTTCGGTACTCGACGAAGACCTTCCTCTCCCTTGTTCCAGCAGGCAGCGGAGGTTGTAGCACTCTCCTCGCGATTCCGGCAGCACAACGGCGTGGTACCGGAAGTAGAGGGAAATCCCGCAGGGCTTCGCCTTAAGCCGGAGCGAGTATGGTGGATTATGAGAGAGGGATATTAGTGGTCTAGAGATTAGACACACCAATTAGAAGGCTCTAAACCGCAGGCTAAAGCAATTAGAAGCTCTAAACCAAACGGCTCTAAACCGGAGATTAGAGGTAGAAACTTGTGTGTCTTAAGGAGGAGCCCTGCCCCTCCTTTTATAGGTGGAGGGGCTAGGCGCGCCAGGGAGGGAGGGAGTCCCTCCCCAACTCGGCCTAGGGCTGGGCGCCGGCTTGGAGGATAGGAACTCCTCCTTCAAGTTGGTTTCAACCTCCTCTTGCTTGTTTCCCACAGTTTCCTGTTTCCCACAGTTTCCTGTTTTCCACAGTTTCCTGTTTTAGCCGTTTGACTTTCAAACTGGCAATTTGACTTTCATGTTTTTGGAACAGCAAGAACACTTAGTACATGATGCAATCATTCAATGACACATTCATGTACCCTCCCCCCCCGGAGTGCCGGACAATCCGGAACCTTCTAGAACATTCCCGATGAAAACACCGGAATCATTCCCGAACTCCGAAACGGGACTTTCCTTACATGAATCTTATTCTCCGGACCATTCCGGATCACCTCGTGATATCCCGGATCCCATCCGAGACTCCGAACAACATTCGGTCTCTTTCTCATAATACCATAACTACTCAAAACAACGTCGAATCCTTAAGTGTGTCTCCCTACGGTTCGTGAATTATGCGGACATGATCGAGACACTTCTCCGAACAATAACCAATAGAGGAATCTGGAAATTCATATGGCTCCCACATATTTCTACGATTACTTTGCGATCGAATGAACCAATTACATACGATACCAATTTCCCTTTGTCTCACGATAGTTTACTTATCCGAGGTTATGATCGTCGGTATCTCTGCATACCTAGTTCAACCTCGTTACCGATAAGTACTCTTTTCTCGTTCCCGTGATATGTGATCCCTTGTGACCCAGTCACATGCTTGCAAGCTAATTGGATGACATTCCACCGAGAGGGCCCAGAGTATATCTATCCGTCATATGGATGGACAAATCCCACTCTTGATCCATGTGTTTCAACCAATACTTTCCGAACACTCAATGCCACCTTTATAGCCACCCAGTTACGGTGTGGTGTTTGATGTCATCAAAGCATCCATCCGGTAAAGGTGATATGCATGATCTCATGGTCGAAGGAATTAGGTTACTATGTATCAGAAAGCATATAGCAATTGAACTATTGAAATGACTTGATCTTTATGCTACGCTTATCAATAGGAGTATGTCCACCATATCATTCTCCTAACGATATGATCTTGTTGTTGATAACATCTCAATGTTCATGATAGGGAAACCTCAATCATTTAATCAACCAACAAGCTAGTGAAGTATAGAGGCTATACTAGGGACTTCAAATTAAGTTTACAAATCACACAAGTATTAATGTTTCCTTGTTAATACTATTATAGCATGAATGTAAACTTTTATCATAAACACAAAGATATAATAATAACTACATTTATTATTGCCTCTAGGGCATATCTCCAACAGTCTCCCACTTGCACTAGAGTCATCTAATTTAGATTACATGGTAATATACCAAACACCCATGGCAGTTTGGTGTTGGTCATGTTTTGCCCTCGGGAGAGGTTTAGTCAACGGATCCACCACATTCAGATCTGTGTGTACTTTGCAAATCTTTATATCCCCATCCTGGATATGTTCTCGAATAGCGTGAAAACGCAGCTTGATATGCTTCAGCTTCTTGTGTGACCTTGGTTCTTGCGCATTGGCTATGGCGCCCATGTTATCACAGTAGATAGACATTGGGTCCAGCGCACTAGGAACCACACCCAGCTCTGTAATGAACTCTTTCATCCATATCGCTTCTTGTGAAGCCTCCGAAGCAGCCATGTATTCCGATTCAGTCGAAGATCTCGCCACAACGCTTTGCTTTGCACTCCTCCAGCTAACTGCTGCACCATTCAAAATAAATACGTATCCGGATTGTGATTTAGAATCATCCGGATCGGTGTTCCAACTAGCATCGGTGTAACCATTAACAACGAGCTGTTCATCACCTCCATAAGAAAGAACCATATCCTTAGTTCTTCTCAAGTACTTAAGGATGTTTTTGACCACTGTCCAATGATCCACTCCTGGATCACTTTGATATCTGCTAGTTAAACTAACAGCATATGCAATGTCGGGTCTAGTACATAGCATGGCATACATTAGAGATCCTATGGCTGAGGCATAGGGAGTCTTACTCATCCTTTCTCTATCTTCTGCCGATGTCGGACTTTGAGTTTTACTCAAGGTCGTATTGGGCAACATGGGCAAGAACCCTTTCTTGCTTTCTTCCATTCCAAACCTCTTTAGAACTTTGTCCAAATATGTACTCTGTGACAATGATATTTGGCGTTTCGATCTATCTCTATAAATCTTTATGCCTAATATGTAAGCTGCTTCGCCAAGATCCTTCATTGAAAAACTATTATTTAAATATTCCTTGACACTATTAAGAAGGTCTACATCATTCCCAATCAACAATATGTCATCCACATACAGTATTAAGAATGCTACAGAGCTCCCACTCACTTTCTTGTAAATACAAGCTTCTCCATAAGTTTGTATAAAACCAAAACTTTTGATTACCTTATCAAAACGTTGATTCCAACTTCGGGATGCTTGCTTCAATCCATAGATGGACCTTTGAAGTTTGCATACCTTGTTAGCATCTTTAGGATCGACAAAACCTTTGGGTTGCATCATATACAACTCTTCATCAATATCTCCATTGAGAAATGCTGTTTTGACATCCATCTGCCATATCTCATAATCACAATATGCAGCGATTGCTAACATAATCCTCACAGACTTTAGCTTCGCTACTGGTGAGAAAGTCTCATCGTAGTCAACTCCTTGAATTTGTCGAAACCCTTTTGCGACAAGTCGAGCTTTATAGACAGTAACATTACCATCAACATCTGTTTTCTTCTTGAAAATCCATTTGTTCTCGACAGCCTTCCGGCCATCCGGTAAGTCCACCAAAGTCCATACTTGGTTTTCGTACATGGATCCAATCTCGGATTTCATGGCTTCTTGCCATTTATTGGAATCTGGGCTCATCATCGCTTCCTCATATGTCTCGGGGTCATCGGTGTTGTCCACCAACATGACACTCATAACGGGATCATACCAATCTGGAGTGGTACGAGTTCTCCTTGACCTCCGAGGCTCTGTAGTAACTTCAACCGAAGTTTCATGATCACCATCATTAGCTTCCTCTCTAATTGGTGCAGGCACCACAGGAACTTCTTCCGGTGCTGCGCTACTCGCAATTTCGAGAGAAGGTTCGACAACCTCGTCGAGTTCTACTTTCCTTCCAGTCACTTCTTTCGAGAGAAATTCCTTCTCTAGAAAGGATCCATTCTTGGCAACGAAGATTTTGCTTTCGGATCTATGATAGAAGGTATACCCAATAGTTTCCTTCGGGTATCCTATGAAGACGCATTTTTCCGCTTTGGGTTCTAGCTTGTCCGGCTGTAACTTCTTTACATAGGCTTCGCATCCCCAAACTTTAAGGAACGACAATTTAGGTTTTATCCCAAACCATAATTCATACGGTGTCGTTTCAACGGATTTAGACGGTGCCCTATTTAAAGTGAATGCGGCTGTTTCTAATGCATAACCCCAAAATGATAGCGGTAAATCTGTAAGTGACATCATAGAACGAACCATATCTAAAAGAGTTCGATTACGACGTTCGGACACACCATTACGCTGTGGTGTTCCCGACGGTGTCAATTGTGAAAGTATTCCGCACTTCTTTAAATGCTCGCCAAACTCGTAACTTAGATATTCACCTCCACGATCAGAACGTAGAAATTTAATCTTCTTGTTACGTTGATTCTCTACCTCACTTTGAAACTCCTTAAACTTCTCAAAAGTTTCGGACTTATGTTTCATGAAATAGATATACCCATATCTACTCAAGTCATCCGTGAAGGTAAGAACATAACGATAACCACCGCGCGATGCTACACTCATTGGACCACACACATCGGTATGTATGATTTCCAATAAGTCCGTAGCTCGCTCCATCATACCAGAAAATGGAGTCTTAGTCATTTTTCCCATCAGACATGCTTCACATCTTTCAAGTGATTCAAAATCAAGTGATTCAAGAAGTCCATCGGAATGGAGTTTCTTCATACGCTTCACTCCAATGTGACCAAGACGACAGTGCCACATATAGGTCGAATTATCGCTTGATTTCAAACGTTTAGCCTCAATGTTGTTGATATGTGTATTTCCACTATCGAGATTCAATAAGAATAGACCATCTATCAAAGGTGCATGTGCGTAAAACATATTACTCATATAAATCGAACAACCATTATTCTCTGACTTAAACAAGTAACCGTCTCGCAATAAACAAGATCCCGATATAATGTTCATGCTCAACACAGGCACTAAATAACAATTATTTAAGTATAAAACTAATCCCGATGGTAGATGAAGGGGTAGCGTGCCGACCGCGATCACATCAACCTTTGATCCGTTTCCCACGCGCATCGTCACCTTGTTCTTCGCTAGCTTCCGTTTATTCTGCAGCACCTGTTTCGAGTTACTAATATGAGCAACCGAACCAGTATCAAATACCCAGGCACTACTACGAGTACTAGTGAGATACACATCAATAACATGTATATCAGATATACCTTTCTTCTTGATGTTGCCGTTCTTCAGATCCGCCAAGTACTTTGGGCAATTCCGCTTCCAGTGACCTTCTCCCTTGCAGTAAAAGCACTCAGTTTCAGGCTTGGGTCCAGCCTTGGTTTTCTTCGCCGGCGTGGTAACTTTCTTACCACCCTTCTTGAAGTACAGATGGCATGAATCCCTTTAGGGAGCAGAGCTCCAGTCACAGCACCTGGCCCGTGACTCTATGCATCTATAACCTTCCTCCTTGGTTGTGCATGAAGAGGAAGTTCATTATGATGCTAGTGTTGATCCAAGGTCCGAAGCAACCCGACAATGACATTGATGTGTACCTAAGGCCATTAGTGGAAGAACTTTTACAGTTGTGGCACGAACCCGGGATACGCTTGTGGGATGAGCACAAGCAGGAAGAATTTAACCTCCGAGCATTGCTTTTCGTAACAATCAATGATTGACCTGCTATTAGTAACCTTTCAGGACAGTCAAACAAGGGATACAATGCATGCACACACTGTTTAGATGAGACTGTAAGTATATATTTGGAACATTGTAAGAAGAATGTATACAATGAGCATCGTCGATTTCTTTTGGCCAAGCATCCCTTAAGAAAGAAAGGCAAGCATTTCAATGGTCTGGCATGTCACCAGACGAAGCCTAAGGAGCGTACTGGTGCTGATATATTTGATATGGTCAAAGATTTGGATCAACTGGTAACCTTTGGAAGGGTCCTGGAGGAAAATCTGTTTTGAAAGACGCTGAAGGACACGCACCCATGTGGAAGAAGAAATCTATATTTTGGGAGCTACCATATTGGAAATTCTTAGAGGTCCGCTCTGCAATCGATGTGATGCATGTGACGAAGAATCTTTGTGTGAACCTGCTAGGATTCTTGGGCGTGTATGGGAAGACAAAAGATACACCGGAAGCACGAAAGGACCATCAACGTATGAAAGACCCAGATGGCCTGCATCCAGAATGGTTTCAAGGTCATGCCAGATATGCTCTTACCAAACAAGAGAAGGAAATATTTTTTGAATGCCTAAGAAGTATTAAGGTCCCGTCTGGCTTCTCGTCGAATATAAAGGGAATAATAAATATGGCAGAAAAAAAGTTCCAAAACCTAAAGTCTCATGACAGCCACGTGATTATGACGCAAATGCTTCCGATTGCATTGAGGGGGCTTCTACCAGATAATGTTCGAGTACCCATTGTGAAGCTATGTGCATTTCTCAATGCAATCTCTCAGAAGATAATCAATCCTGAAGATCTAGCACGGTTACAGAATGATGTGGTCCAATGTCTTGTCAGTTTTGAGTTGGTGTTCCCACCATCCTTCTTCAATATTATGACGCACCTGCTGGTTCACCTAGTCGAAGAGATTTCCATTCTCGGTCTTGTATTTCTACACAATATGTTTCCCTTTGAGAGGTTCATGGTAATCTTAAAGAAATTTGTTCGTAACCATGCTAGGCCAGAAGGAAGCATCTCCAAGGGCTATGGAATAGAGGAGGTCATTGAATTTTGTGTTGACTTTGTTCCTGACCTTAAGCCGATTGGTCTTCCTCAATTGCGGTATGAGGGGAGACTGAGTGGAAAGGGTACTCTAGGAAGGAAATCAATAATATGTAGGGACGGACATTCTTACACCGAAGCACATTACACCGTTCTAAAGAATTCTATCTTGGCAGCCCCATATATCGAGGAACACAAGAAAATCTTACGGTCCAACAACCCTGGAAAGCATGACTTTTGGATTAGAGATGAACACATGAAGAGTTTTGGCGGTTGGTTGCAACATCTCATCAAAAACAACACTCTTGGAGATCAGCTATACTTGTTGTCTAGGTCACCATCTTAGACTATATCGACTTTCCAAGGGTACGAGATAAATGGGTATACATTTTACACGATAGCCCAAGATAAAAAGAGCACCAACCAAAACAGTGGTGTCCGCTTTGATGCAATAGACAACAATGGGTCAAAGACCACATATTATGGTTACATAGATGAAGGGAATATGCCCCGAGAGGCAATAATAAAGTGTTTATTATGTGTATTCCAAGTATATGATAGATGTTTATTTTGCATGCTATAATTGTATTAATACGGAAACGTTAATACATGTGTGTTTAATAAACAAACAGAAAGTTCCTAGTTATTCCTCTCTCATAAACTAGCTCGTTGATTAACAAGATGATCAAGGTTTCCTGATCATGGACATTGGATGTTGTTAATAACGGGATCACAACATTAGTGTAATGGTGTGATGAACATTCATCCGAAGTATAGCATTACGATCAAAGTCATTGAGTTTATATTGCTATAACAACTTACGAAGTGATCCTAATCCTTAGACCATGAGATCATGTCAATCACTAACACCGGAAGAGTTTCTTGATAACATCAAACGTCACACCGTAACAGGGTGATTATAAAGATGGATTCAGAACTAATAAAGTGTTATGTTGAGGATCATGGATCGAGAGTGGAATTTGTTCATCCCGATGACAGATAGATATACTCTGGGCCCTCTCGGTGATATCACATTGATTAGCTTGCAAGCAAGTGATTTGATCACTAGAATGTTATATCACAGGAACGAGAAAAGAGTGCATGTCGGTAACGAGATCAAACTAGGTATGGAGATACCGATGATCGAATCTCGGACATGTAATATATCGTGAAACAAAGGGATTAAGATACTAGCGTAAAAGGTTCCGACGATCACAAGAAAGTCATCGTTGAATGTGTGGGAGTCAGTATGGGTCTCCAGATCCCGCTTCTGATTATTGATCCGAGAGGGGTCTCGATCATGTCCGCATTATTCACGAACCGTAGGGTGACACACTTAAGAGACACCGACATCCAATTGGAGCAAATGTTTCATGCCGAAAGAATGAACAAGCGCAGGAATTTATTTCACTAGATACCGAAACAGGTTTTTGGGTGAAATTGCATAAAGTGGTTATGCATGTGAAATAGAATTCTAGCAAGGGGTTATTTGTGAATGTTTGTCATTAAAGTAATTGACAAAATTCTGAATAAAATAAAAGAGTTTTATTTAATGAGAGTTTGCATTAAATTTGGTGGAAATTTAATGGGAATTTGAGTGGACTTTTGAGTGGAGGGAATTTAAAGGAGATTTGTGAGTGGAGTGTCCACCCACATGAAGAGGGGAGGGCAAGGGGGCAGCCCCATGCGCCGGCCACTCCCTTGGGGTTCCCCCCTCCTCCTATAAAAGGAGCCCCCCTCCTCACTTGTCTCACACACCTCCTCGTGAAGGATCTCTCTCCCCCTCTAGAATTTATCCCCCATGGTCTCGGACTAGCGAGATACATGTTCCCGGTGGCTATTCGGCAAGAAAGAGTTGTGCTTCCGCTGCATCGCTGGAGCGAGGATGCGGAGGTTGCTCGGTGCCTCGAACGTGTGTGCGAGCACGGATGCGCTGCTGATTTGCGGCGCTAGGACTTCCTCTCGATCTTGAGATCGGCAAGAGATCGTCTACATCAACCACGAGTTGAACTCGTTAAGCTTTGTCGGTCTTCAAGGGTATGTTCTCTACGGATATACATCCGCCCGTTGTTTGTATCTAGTAGATAGATCTTGGTATATATTTCACATCGTAGGAAATTTTTTGTTTTGTATGCTGCGAACCCTATAGTGGTATCAGAGCCGGATCTATGCGTAGATACTTTACACGTGTAGTACACATATGAGTATGTGGGCGATGATGATCATGTTGTTGCTCCTTTGTTGTAATTTTGGATATTGGTGGCATAGTGGGATGAAGCGGCCCGGACAAACTTTACATGTCCTCGCACATGAGACCTGTTCCACGCTTGACATGCAACTAGTTTGCATAAGTGGCTAGCGGGTGTCTGTCTCTCCTACTATAGTCAATATCTATTTTGCAAGCGAGTTGTCAACAATTTGATTATCCTCGTTGTGGTTCATGTTCGTAGGTAAGAACGGTTCTATCTCGAAAGCCCTAAGCCACGTAAAACTTGCAATGGATAAATTAGAGGCGTCTAGTTTAGATTGTTGCTGGGCTAGTGATATGATATGGTAGTGTTGTAAGTAGAAGTATGAGATGATACTCTTACAACACACATAGCGTGTAAAATCCATAGACCTTGGATTTACACATATAGGTATGATAGTGATCATACCACGATGCACATGATAGAGATCATCTGCGGGAACCATATAATTTCACTAATAAACATATGATGTTTGATAGCATCTTATATTGCTTGTTTAGCGCTTTGTTAGCATAATAAGATGATCCCTCATTTAAATATCAAGATAAGAATGTGTTCTTCCTTTAGTATGCACCGATTATGTTTTCGTCGCTCCAAGACATCACGTGATGATCGGGTGTTCTTGGATCCATGACCATATTTCGGGTGTAAAACAGTTACACACGTGAATACTAAGGTTCTAACTTGGCGAGCCTAGCATGTACAGACATGGCCTCGGAACACGGACCGAAAGGTTAAGCATGAGTCATATAGTCGATATGATGCCCATTTGATGCTCGCCTTTGAAGCTATACCGACTCACGTGATGATCGGACTTGGTGTAGTGGATTTGGTTCATGTAATCACCAAAAAGGCACGAGGGATGTCGTTTTTGAGTGGGAGTTCATTCGATTAGTTGAACTCAATCTATCATACACTTAGTCTAAACTTTACAAATTCTGTTGTAGATGGCACCACCTGCTTTTAATTTCAATGTGTTCATGGAGAAAGAGAAACTAGCAACGAACGGTAGCAACTTTACTGAATGGGCCATGAATTTGAGGATTCTCCTCTCTGCTGCACAAAAGCAATATGTGCTAGAAGCGCCGTTAGGCCCCCCACCTTTAGATGATGCCCCTGACGAGGAGAAGAATGTCTATCAGACTCGTCAGGAGGACCACAACTTAGTTCATTGCGGCATATTGTATGGGCTAGAGCCGGAACTTCGAAAGCATTTCGAAAACGACAATGCATTTGATACAATGGGTGAGTTGAAAATGATTTTCGACACACATGCTGCTGTAGAGAGCTACAACGCTTCAGAAAAGTTCTTTAGCTGCATGATGGAAGAGCACAGCTCCGTTAGTGAGCATGTACTCAAGATGTCGGGTTACGCTGATAAGCTTGTGTCCTTGGGAATATCGATTCCCATTGACTTAGGCATCCATCGTGTTCTGCAGTCTCTGCCACCTAGCTATAAGCGCTTCGTGATGAACTATAATATGCAAGTCATGAAGAAGTCTCTCCCCGAGCTTCTGTCAATGCTTAAAACTGCAGAAGTGGAGATCAAAAAGGAACATCAAGTGTTGATGATCAATAGGAACACTGGTTTCAAGAAAGACAAGAAGGGAAAACGGAAGGGAAGTAAGGGCGGCAAGCCTGTTGCCGCGCCTGAAAAGAAACCCCGAGTTGGACCGAAGTCTGATTCCGAGTGCTACTATTGTAAGGGGACTGGCCACTGGAAGCGCAACTGCCCCAAGTATCTGGCAGACAAGAAGGCCGGCAAGGCAAACAAAGGTATATATGATATACATGTTATTGATGTGTACTTGACTAGTGCTCGCAGTAGCACCTGGGTATTTGATACCGGTTCAATTGCTAATATTTGTAACTCGAATCAGGGGCTACGGAACAAGCGACCGCTAGCAAGGGGTGAGGTCAAGATGCGTGTCGGCAATGGATCAAGCGTTGATGTGATCGCCGTCGGAACGCTGCCTCTCCACTTACCGTCGGGATTAGTTATAAACTTGAATAAATGTTATCTGGTGCCTGCACTGAGCATGAACATTGTATCTGGATCGTGTTTGATGCGAAGTGGTTATTCATTTAAATCCGAGAACAATGGTTGTTCCATTTATATGAATGAAATCTTTTATGGTCATGCACCGATGATGAATGGTTTATTTCTATTAGATCTCGATGATAATGTTACACATATTCATAATGTTGATGCTAAAAGGATTAAACTTAATGATGATATATCCGCATATATGTGGCACTGCCGTCTAGGTCATATTGGCGTTAAACGCATGAAGAAGCTCCATTCGGATGGACTTTTGGAATCACTTGATTATGAATCATTTGATACATGTGAGCCATGCCTTATGGGCAAGATGACTAGAACGCCGTTTTCCGGTTCAATGGAACGGGCGACAGATTTATTGGAAATCATACATTCTGATGTATGTCGTCCAATGAGTGTGTCGGCGCGAGGTGGATATCGTTATTTTGTTACTTTCACGGATGATTTGAGTAGATACGGTTATATCTACTTGATGAAACACAAGTCTGAAACCTTTGAAAAGTTCAAGGAATTTCAGAATGAAGTGGAAAATCATCGTAATAGAAAGATCAAATTTCTACGGTCCGACCGTGGAGGTGAGTATCTAAGTTACGATTTTAGCACTCACATGAAAGAGTGTGGAATTGTTTCACAACTCACACCTGCCGGAACACCACAACGAAATAGTGTGTTGGAACGTCGTAATCATACTTTATTAGATATGGTTCGATCTATGATGTCTCTGACGGACTTGCCGTTGTCATTTTGGGGTTATGCACTAGAAACTGCTGCATTCACTTTAAATCGGGCACCATCTAAATCCGTTGAAAATACACCGTATGAATTGTGGTTTGGAAATAAACCTAAGCTGTCATTTCTTAAAGTTTGGGGATGCGATGTTTATGTGAAGAAACTTCAACCGGATAAACTCGAACCCAAAGCGGAAATATGCGTCTTCATAGGATACCCTAAAGAAACTATTGGGTATTCCTTCTATCACAGATCCGAGGGCAAGGTTTTTGTTGCCAAGAATGGATCCTTTCTAGAGAAAGAGTTTCTCGCGAAAGGTGTGAGTAGTCGGAAGGTAGAACTCGAAGAGGTTGTGGAACCTTCTCTTCAAAGTATGGCAAGTAGCGCAGCGCCGGAAGTTGTTCCGGAGTTGGCTCCACCTGTTGAAGAGGGAACTAATGATAATGATCATGAAACTCCAAAAGAGAGTACTACCGAACCTCGCAGGTCAAACATGACGCGTGCAGCTCCCGAGCTGTACGGAAATCCTGTCATGAATTTCATGGTTGATGAAAATGATGACCCTGCGACGTATGAAGAAGCGATGATGAGCCCAGATTCCAACAAATGGTTAGAAGCCATGAAATCCGAGATGGAATCCATGTATGAAAATCAAGTTTGGAACTTGGTGGAATTACCTCACGACCGAAAGGCCGTGGAGAACAAATGGATTTTCAAAAGGAAAACTGATGCTGATGGTAATGTGACCGTCTATAAAGCTCGACTTGTCGCAAAGGGGTTTCGACAAATTCAAGGAGTTGACTACGATGAGACTTTCTCTCCCGTAGCGATGCTAAAGTCAGTTAGGATTATGTTAGCAATTGCTGCATATTTCGATTATGAGATATGGCAGATGGATGTCAAAACCACGTTTCTCAATGGTAATATTGAAGAAGAGTTGTATATGATACAACCAAAGGGTTTTGTCGATCCTAAGGATGCTAACAAGGTGTGCAAGCTTCAGCGATCCATCTATGGATTGAAGCAAGCATCACGAAGTTGGAATCTCCGCTTTGATGAGGTGATCGAAGAGTTTGGATTTGTCCAAACTTATGGAGAAGCTTGTATTTACAAGAAAATGAGTGGGAGCAATGTGGCATTTCTGATATTATATGTGGATGACATATTATTGATCGGAAATGATATAGATCTTTTAAACAGTGTTAAAAGTTATCTAAACAGCAAATTTTCAATGAAGGACCTAGGTGAAGCGTCATACATATTAGGCATAAAGATCTATAGAGATAGATCTAGGCGCCTAATAGGGCTATTGCAAAGTACATACCTTGATAAGATTTTAAAGAAGTTTAAAATGGACGGAAGTAAGAAGGGGTTCTTACCTATGTTGCAAGGCAAGACATTGAGTAAGACTCAAAGTCCGGCTTTGGCGGAAGAAAGAGAGATAATGGACAAAGTCCCCTATGCTTCAGCCATAGGCTCTATAATGTACGCCATGCTATGTACAAGGCCGGATGTGGCACATGCTATTAGTTTGACTAGTAGGTATCAATCGGATCCAGGTTCGGAACACTGGATAGCGGTCAAGAATATCCTTAAGTACTTACGAAGAACTAAGGATATGTTTCTTGTATACGGAGGTGAAGAAGAGCTCATCGCTAAGTGTTATGTCGACGCTAGCTTTGACACCGATCCGGATGACTCTAAGTCTCAATCCGGATACGTATTTCTCATGAATGGCAGAGCGGTTAGTTGGAGGAGCTCCAAACAACCTATGGTAGCGGGATCAACAACGGAGGCCGAATATGTTGCTGCTTCAGAAGCGGCTTAGGAAGCAGTTTGGATGAAGGAGTTCATATCCAAACTAGGAGTGGTGGCAAACGCGTTGGACCCAATGGTGATCTATTGTGACAACAATGGTGCCATTGCCAATGCCAAAGAGCCAAGGTCTCACAAGCATTCCAAGCATATTAAGCGCCGGTTTCACTCCATCCGCGAGCATGTCAAGGATGGAGATATAAAGATTTGTAAAGTAGATACGGATCTCAATGTAGCAGATCCGTTGACTAAAACTCTCCCTAGAGCAAAACATGATCAACACCAGAACTCAATGGGTGTTAGATTTATCACTATGTAACTAGATTATTGTCTCTAGTGCAAGTGGGAGACTAAAGGGAATATGCCCTGAGAGGCAATAATAAAGTGTTTATTATGTGTATTCCAAGTATATGATAGATGTTTATTTTGCATGCTATAATTGTATTAATACGGAAACGTTAATACATGTGTGTTTAATAAACAAACAGAAAGTTCCTAGTTATGCCTCTCTCATAAACTAGCTCGTTGATTAACAAGATGATCAAGGTTTCCTGATCATGGACATTGGATGTTGTTAATAACGGGATCACAACATTAGTGTAATGGTGTGATGAACATTCATCCGAAGTATAGCATTACGATCAAAGTCATTGAGTTTATATTGCTATAACAACTTACGAAGTGATCCTAATCCTTAGACCATGAGATCATGTCAATCACTAACACCGGAAGAGTTTCTTGATAACATCAAACGTCACACCGTAACAGGGTGATTATAAAGATGGATTCAGAACTAATAAAGTGTTATGTTGAGGATCATGGATCGAGAGTGGAATTTGTTCATCCCGATGACAGATAGATATACTCTGGGCCCTCTCGGTGATATCACATTGATTAGCTTGCAAGCAAGTGATTTGATCACTAGAATGTTATATCACAGGAACGAGAAAAGAGTGCATGTCGGTAACGAGATCAAACTAGGTATGGAGATACCGATGATCGAATCTCGGACATGTAATATATCGTGAAACAAAGGGATTAAGATACTAGCGTAAAAGGTTCCGACGATCACAAGAAAGTCATCGTTGAATGTGTGGGAGTCAGTATGGGTCTCCAGATCCCGCTTCTGATTATTGATCCGAGAGGGGTCTCGATCATGTCCGCATTATTCACGAACCGTAGGGTGACACACTTAAGAGACACCGACATCCAATTGGAGCAAATGTTTCATGCCGAAAGAATGAACAAGCGCAGGAATTTATTTCACTAGATACCGAAACAGGTTTTTGGGTGAAATTGCATAAAGTGGTTATGCATGTGAAATAGAATTCTAGCAAGGGGTTATTTGTGAATGTTTGTCATTAAAGTAATTGACAAAATTCTGAATAAAATAAAAGAGTTTTATTTAATGAGAGTTTGCATTAAATTTGGTGGAAATTTAATGGGAATTTGAGTGGACTTTTGAGTGGAGGGAATTTAAAGGAGATTTGTGAGTGGAGTGTCCACCCACATGAAGAGGGGAGGGCAAGGGGGCAGCCCCATGCGCCGGCCACTCCCTTGGGGTTCCCCCCTCCTCCTATAAAAGGAGCCCCCCTCCTCACTTGTCTCACACACCTCCTCGTGAAGGATCTCTCTCCCCCTCTAGAATTTATCCCCCATGGTCTCGGACTAGCGAGATACATGTTCCCGGTGGCTATTCGGCAAGAAAGAGTTGTGCTTCCGCTGCATCGCTGGAGCGAGGATGCGGAGGTTGCTCGGTGCCTCGAACGTGTGTGCGAGCACGGATGCGCTGCTGATTTGCGGCGCTAGGACTTCCTCTCGATCTTGAGATCGGCAAGAGATCGTCTACATCAACCACGAGTTGAACTCGTTAAGCTTTGTCGGTCTTCAAGGGTATGTTCTCTACGGATATACATCCGCCCGTTGTTTGTATCTAGTAGATAGATCTTGGTATATATTTCACATCGTAGGAAAATTTTTGTTTTCTATGCTACGAACCCTACAATAGAGGAGATATGGGAACTTGACTATGGACCTAGTTTTAAGGTCCCCTTGCTTCGGTGCAAATGGGTCAAGCTGGCAGGAGGAGGGGTTGAGGTAGACAAGAAATACGGAATGACATCGTTGGATCTCAACAATCTTGGGTACTTAGACGAACCATTCGTCCTAGCCAATGATGTGGCTCAGGTTTTCTATGTGAAGGACATGTCTACCAAACCTATAAAAAGAAAAAATAAGAAAAATAATACATCAGACGATGAGACAAAGCTCCACATTGTTCTTTCAGGAAAAAGAAACATCGTGGGAGTGGAGGACAAGACAGACATGTCAGAAGATTGTGATAAGTTTCATGAAATTCCGCCCTTCGCGGTGAAGGATGACCCAAGCATCATGTTAATGAATGAAGATGCTCCATGGATACGACGGGATCAGAAAGGAACACACGCGAAGAAATGATATGTAATAATTGTAACATTTTATGAGTGAAGATGATCCATGCATGTGTCCATTTTTATAGTGTTGTCTGCAAACAATGTTGAGTGTGTCAGTCCCGTTTTGTGGCTGGACCGGGACTAAAGGAGGGCCTTTAGTACCGATTCATACTTACCATTAAGATCTGATCTCCAAACGCGTGATGTCACATATTAGGGAGTGCCTCTATGACCAGTTTCTCGGAGATGCCGGAGGACTGGGCTCCGTCGGCATCTCCCTGAAACTGGCCGTAGTGGTGTCCCTGCTCTGAAAACCATCTTGGAACTTGTAACTTCTCTAACTAGATCAATACGCCTAGGAGCTAACTAATTTCACATATTAGGGAGTGCCTCTATGACCAGTTTCTCGGAGATGCCGGAGGACTGGGCTCCGTCGGCATCTCCCTGAAACTGGCCGTAGTGGTGTCCCTGCTCTCGAAAACCATCTTGGAGATGCCTCAAACTGGCTGGATGACTGGACTCACAAGGATGCCTATTTATAGTACACGCAGCTAGGCATAATGTCGACACTCACGACATAATGTCGACACTCACCCCTATTATTAGTGCTGACTCATGTTTAGTCCCGGTTGGTGTCTCCAACCGGGACTAAAGGTTCATCTCTAGTCCCGGTTGGTGACACCATCCGGGACAAGGTACAAGCCGCACGACATAATGTCGACACTCACCCCTATTATTAGTGTTGCCTGGCCAAGTCTGCCGCAATCCCTTCAGTCGCGGTTGGTTTCTCCAACCGGGACTAAAGATGAACCCTCTCTTTATATAGGCATTTCCCTCTATTTATTAGTTACACTCAAGACATTTCTTAATATTAAAAACCGGGAAAACCGGGACTAGCTAACACTCAGGACTCAATCCGCCCCCTTTAGTCATAATCATGCCTAGTCCTATAGTACGCAGCTTTAGGGTCTTCTTCGTCATCGTCATCATCATCGTCATCGTCACCTGCCACTCCGGGGATCCTCAACCCATCCATGGCATATACCAGGGGCCATTCCAGCCTCGGATTCACGGCGGGCGGGGGAGGGGTATCTTGGAAGACGATGCCGCTACCGCCGGGCCGGTGTGGGGCCTTTTTGTGTCTCTGTGGCGGGTGGACTCGTGGGCATCGCAGGCGAGGATGGTCTCCCCCGGCGATGTAGCGCATCACTCCGATGATAGTACGGTTCGCCCACCACACACGACGACCGGCTTCGTTGTGGTTCACCGGTGGCGGGCCATCACCCTCGTACCTGGCGAGCTTTGGGAAATGGCGGGAAATATCTTTAGTCCCGGTTAGTGACTACATCCGGGACTAAAAGCTCTCGTAGAAATGAAAGGGCGGGAAAACTTGGCGGGAAGCAGTGGGAAATGGCGGGAAATATCTTTAGTCCCAGTTTGTGACTACAATCGGGACTAAATGGATATTATATTAAGATTCTTTATATTTTTCTGATAATAATAGACATATTATTTGTGTTATTTGGATTATTACAATAAAAGATATGATTTTCCAAAGTTTTTATATTTTATTTGAATTAAAAAAAGAAAATTTACAAATGAAATAATTTATAAATGATGCAAACAGATAAATGGATATTATATTAAGATTCTTTATATTTTTATGATAATAATAGACATATTATTTGTGTTATTTGGATTATTACAATAAAATATATGATTTTCCAAAGTTTCTATATTTGATTTGAATTAAAAAAAGAAAATTTACAAATGAAATAATTTATAAATCATGCAAACAGATAAATGAATATTATGTTAAGATTGTTTATATTTTTCTGATAATAATAGACATATTATTTGTGTTATTTGGATTATTACAATAAAAGATATGATTTTCCAAAGTTTATATATTTGATTTGAATTAAAAAAAGAAAATTTACAAATGAAATAATTTATAAATGATACAAACAGATAAATGGATATTATATTAAGATTCTTTATATTTTTTCTGATAATAATAGACATATTATTTGTGTTATTTGGATTATTACAATAAAAGATATGATTTTCCAAAAAATTTATATTTGATTTGAATTAAAAAAAGAAAATTTATAAAAAAACAATTAGTCGTGGGTCGTGGCTGGACCCGGGACTAAAGGGTTCCTGTGCGCGTGAAAACGAAGCGGCCGAAAAAACCCTTTAGTCCCGGGCCGTGGCTTAACCCGCGACTAAAGGGGGGGGGTCTTTAGTCGCGGGTTAAGCCACGGCCTGGGACTAAAGACCCTTTAGTCTCGTCCCGTGGCTTGACCCGCGACTAAAGGGGGGTCCCTATATATTCTGGCGCCAGGGGAGTTGCTGCCCCAACACTTCGCATTTCTCGACGAAGACGAAGCACACAGACGAAGACAAAGCAGGGGAGGTGCTGTCCGATTCCACCGCCGCTCCGCCGTGCGTACGTGCTCCGTCGTGCCGCCGCTCCGCCGTGCTACCGCGCGCCGCCTCGCTGCCTAGCCGCTCCGGCGCCGTGCTCGATCTCCGCCTTGTCTCGTGCCGCCTCGCGCCGCGCGCCTTGCCGCCTCGCCGGGCGCTGCCTCACTGTGCCGCCGCGCGCCGCCCCGCCGTGCCCCGCCCTGCTGCGTGCCGCCCCGCCGTGCCTCGATCGGTGAGAGCTCGAAGGGAGTACGGGCGGGTGTTTTTTTTTTGTAATTATTAGTTAGCTAGGTTATTAATTATGTAATTGTAATTAGCTAGGATTAGGATTAGGATTATTAGTTAGCTAGGGTTATTAATTATTGTAACTGTAATTAGCTAGAATTAGCTAGGTTTTTTTTGTAATTATTAGTTAGCTAGGGTTATTAATTATTGTAATTAGCTAGGGTTATTTTTTTGTTTTAGTTATTAGCTAGGATTATATTTTTTTACCACAATTAATATTAGGATTATTGTTTTACCACAAATAATATTAGGTTTTACCATAATTAATATTAGGAAATGTTTGAAAATGTTATAGTTTTTTTATAGTTTTTTTATATTAGGGTTTTTTGTTTTAGTATTAGGATTATTGTTTTAATTAAAATATTAGAATTAGGATTAGGATTAGGATTATTGTTTTAGTGATTTTTTTGTTTTATTTATTAAGATTAGAATTAGGATTAGGGTTATTTTTTTTAGTTATTATAATTATTGTTTTAGCACAAATAATATTAGGATTATATTGTTTTAGTTATTAGGATTATTGTTTTTTCTAACCTGTTTAACTCTCTTTTTTATAGATAAATAATTCATGGATCCATCCGAAGATCCTGGTCGCATCGGTGAAGGTTTTCTTCAGGGCATGATAAGAGGTGAAATTCCTCTTAATATTACTACTGGCGCCGAAGATATTTTGCTCGAGGAAGAGATATCCTCATATCTGAATCCATCCGGTGATGGACTAGAGGAAAACCTAATGTACCAAGGGGAAGACCAGATGGGCGAAGGGCAAACAAATAACAACAATAATGATGGCCCCTCGACAGGATCTGGCGAGGTACATATATATATATAAAGTATCGTGTTACCTCTATTCCTTAACTGATCTAGATATATATTAATCACTCTCTCTTCTTCTTTTAGCCCACCGGATCGAAGCAATCGACAGCTCGAACGAAATGAGAGGTCAAAGCACTGGTGGTACGGGCACGGGGGATCCTTGGACCCAGAAACAAGACATTATTTCATGAGGAAATTATAAAACCCTCCCAAGACCTTATTCAAGCAATGAACGATGCTCAACTGGGATTGTTCCGTCCCGAGAGAGAGAACGACGAGCTGACACACGCCCTAGGGAATCCTGAAAAGGGAGGACGGACACGAGGCAAAGGCGTCGGTGTCTCGTGGAAGAAAGGGTTTCCTCAGTACGATGCCAGTTACAGAAGCCGTCAGAGAAAGAAGGACCGGGAGGCAAACCGGATCTCCAGGGTAGAGCAGGACCTAGCTGATCTGAAGAACCTCATGCATGAAATTAGCCAAAGGCCGCCGTCGTCAACTCACCCGCGGTCTGATGATCCTGCATTGGATCTTAGCCAACAGAGAAGCTGCGTGGTTTCCACGGAGGTCTGTGCTGATGATCAAGTACTGCTGGATGATGCACCGGCTCCTCACTACCCCGTGGATGATGTCAGAGAGATGGCACAATGTGAGCTACATCAGCCAATGAACAACCTATCCTTCAAGGTTGCGATCGGCACTGCTTTACCTTGTCTACCTGGAGCACTCCACCATTCACTTCCGATTCCACCAGGCTATGCTCGTGTCACGGTGGATGACATAGTGGAGGATTTTGCGGACCTAGAGATTGAAATCGCTACGCCTGAAGGCCATACGAAACTAGGAGATGTCAAGCGCAACATCATTCTATGGAGTAAGAAGTACATCAAGTTTCCAGGCTCGGCGCCAAGGCCACCGACTCCAAGGAATCCAAATCCACCCCGCATCGAATATCGTAAACCTCCAAGTCCACCCCAACCCGATTCTCGCCAACCTCCAAGTCCACCCCAACCCGATTATCGCCAACCTCCAAGTCCACCCCGCCCCGCTGACGATCGCCACAGCAGGAGTACATCAACTCGATCTCCGCCTCCGCTTCCGTGCAATACTAATACCTCGTCGAAGAAATGGAAGTTCGATGGTCCCCCGCGCCCTACATCGAAGAAAGTTCAAACGCCGAAGATAGTCGATATCCCGTCGGCTCTTCCAAAGAGACCTTATGACAAGACCGATGAGGAAACTAACGTGGATGTGGCTGCCCAAGTTAAGGCGCATTTTGCACCAAAAAATCCTGAGCCAAATCCGGTATATAACGAAAAAACCAAAAAGTGGGCTAAGTCCTTTCTAGAGCAACCATCCCAGATATCGATGAATCTGGAATCAGACTATGACCGGGAGATTATTAAGCAAGCAAAGAAGAAAAAAATCACAAGTGCAAAAAGCGGGAAGGAAGTTGCCCAGCTCGGAGCACAGAAGAATCAATCGGTCGCCCCGCTCAAAGTCATTTCAGACCTCGACAAGGCTTTCAGAGCTGAAATGGACATGGACATGCAAATAATGGACCCTAGAGCCCGTAATAATGCTGCACTTATGGGAATCACTGTATCGGAGGCCAAAGCACTTGCTAACGAAGCAAATATGTCTGTTGGTCAATATTTAGGCTATGAACAATATTTAGGCTATGAAGATACGCCAGTAGGTCAGAAAGTACGGCAGTATGTCTAAGGGGAGCCTCTAGTCAGTAATGAGGAGCTCGCGCGTCTATCCACACATATGCGAAATCTGCATGAATGGTACATGTCGCAAGCAGAACAAAAGCATCATAAAGATTGGTTTCCGGTGGACGTTAGAAAGGAGCATCACTTCAAACCATACTCGATATAGGTTCAAATGACCGAACTATTTCAGTTATACAACCAGCGCGCCCTCGACAAATCTATCATTGGTTGCTACTATCTGTAAGTGATTTATTTCTATAATTAAGTTTGTAGCTTTAGGTCGTTCATTGCATTTAATATATTATCCTAACTATATATACTTTTGTATGATGATATTATATTCTGCAGAATGAAGATGCTTGAATGCAAAAGAGCTAGAAGATACGACGTTGGGTTCATTGACCCATATATCATTAATGAATATACGTTAAAGAATCACCCCAAAGACGTGGAGGAAGACCTGTGCAGGTTCTTAACCGAGCATAATTTTGTTAAGGAAATACTATTTCCTTACAACTTCAAGTGAGTGTTTATATCTTGTACATATTTTATTTTTGCTTACTGGATGAGCTATGCATGTATGCTTATGTAAATGTCCGCAGATTCCACTGGATCTTGCTAAACATTCAAGTTGACAACTCCCTAGTTGAAGTCCACGACTCATTAAGTTGGGACCAAGAGGAGTGGAGCGACATGAAAGCAATGCTCCATAAGTAATTTCAATCATTATCGCATTATATCGTCCTCTTTCATTCATTTCCTGATATCAAGTAACTAATAACTCCTTTGTTCATTTTCTTTGCCGAGCAGGTGTTGGACACGGTTCAGACAGAAAATACCAGGTCCATTCAAAGAGGAGTTAACTTATAAAATGGTGAAGAGTTTACAGCAGCCAGCAGGAACTCATTTATGTGGATACTACGTCTGCGAGTACATCCGCGAGTTGACCAGTGAGCGGAAAGTTGACTCACATTATATTTATGATTTGCGGAAGAAACTAGAGCCAGACCAGCGCATAAGAGCAATTCAAGAGGAGCTGGCGGGATTTATGATGAATGATGTCCTTGATGTACATGGAGAGCATTATGCGGATGACGTGGAACTCGATTTGCCTTAGTCATCTTCATGTAGCTGATATATATATATATATATATTCATCAATGACCATGTAATTTCAAAACATTTCTTCCTTTTGATATGATTGATTATATGTATGCTTGCAAGGGATCAATTAATTATATAAATGCATCGACGTGTAGTGTGTATTTAGTAGCATATAATGTGTATACTGAAATATATGTTTGAATTATAGTGAAACACAAACGAAAAAGGAACGAAATGGCAAAAAAAAAGGAAATACACAATCTCTGCCGCGGCAGAGAAATGTGGTGTTTCTCTGCCGCGACAGGAAACCTTTTAGTCCCGGGTGGTGTTACAGCCCGGGACTAGAGGGTTTCCGCCCCCGCGGCGCTGAAACAACCACGTGGCTGTTATTCAGTCGCGGGCCGTTGCGAGCCGGGACTAGAGGGGGGGCCTCTAGTCCCGTTTTCGCAGTCCCGGGCCCAAAACCGGGACTAGAGCCCGTTGCGGCCCGGGACTACAGCCCTGTTTTCCACCAGTGGAGGACCCGGGGGATCAGAAGTTTTTATCCCGGGGGACGCGTAGCACTGTCCATGCAGGATACACGGGAACCGCAAGCGTGCCGCGTGCTACTCGCCTTTTTGCCCCCTTCCCTTCACTGCCATTGTTCGTTTTAAGAAACACAAGTCATGTGCACGAGAACTTGCCGATGCCGAGTTTGACAAAGCATGAGCCCTGCATACTATTAGAAGAAAATCACAGAGCGCATATATTGGCCTAGGAAAATCACAGAGCGGGAGAGGGGCAAATCGATTTGTTTAAGGGGAGCACTACGCGTCTCCCGGGGGATATTTTCCTCCGATCCCCCGGGTCCTCGTGCTGACACGTGTCCACCTAAACCCGTTTTTGCTACACTCAGACCCGCTTTTGCTACATAAGGCCCCGCTTTTGCTACACTGTAGCAGAAAACGGTTCGGCCCAAAAATAGAAAAACAGATTGGACCTCGTCGGAGATTTCGCCGGAATCTTCGCCGGAGACCGTGTAGCAAAAAAAGTTGGGCTAACGTAGCATATTCGACCTCGCCGAGACTCGCTGGAGGCTTTCGCCGGTAGACCTCACCGAAGGCCGTGTAGCAAAAGTGTTACTCTATTGTAGCAAAAACGCAAAATGGTGGTAGCAAAAAATTTATGTTAATGTAGCAGATCTGACCTCGCCGGAGACGACATCGCCGGAGACCGTGTAGCAAAAACGTTGTGCTATTATAGCAAAACTACAAAACGGGTGTAGCAAAATGTTTTTTCTAATGTAGCAAAGGGGACATCGCCGAAAACCTCGTAGCAAAATCATAGAGATTGCTTGTAGCAAAAAATTATACGAAAATAGCAAAAAATATATGAATACATAGCAAAAATAATATGCTAAAGTAGCAAAACACTCGTAACAAAGACAAACACAAAAGTAACGACACCAGCCAACAGAGTAGCAAGCGGCCAAACTGTGGTAGCACCGTCGGGCACCGTCGGTAGCAACTTTGTCCGTCTAAGGGAGCAACACCGTCCGCGCATGGGAGCAGAGAGGCGTGGCAGCGGAGGCGCGCGGTGGCGGGAGGAGTATGGCACCAGATACGTATGGGTAACAGCTCTGTAGCAAGGAGCTCGATTGTACCAACGGCGGCCAACGGCCTGTTGTTGAAGCATCGGCCGCATCCAGTCAATTTCACGGGGGGCACGACCAAAAAACCATTGGACCTCCGTGACTGCAGAGCCGAGGATACATCTATGCTACAGACCCGTGGCCAGCGCGAGGTCCCTGTCCATGAGAAGCATGACCAGCGCCAGGATCCCATCCTCAGCGGTGCCGGCTGTAGCGGGAGAACACGCCGCGACGGTGCTCCATGGGGTGATGCACATTGATATGCTAAGGCACGCGATGGCGGGGGAGGTGAAGAGGAACAGAGGCATCGGGGAAGGAGGAGAGGAACGAAGGCAGAGGTGTGGACGGCGCATCGCCGAAGTGGAGTAGAGGCAGCGGGAGGCGCTCAGGACTGGCAGCGAGGGAAGGAGTGGTGGAGGTCGCGGTGGGTTGGAGAAGCAGAAATTGTGTGTTCTTGGGAGGGGATAGGAACCTGGGTGGGCCCTAACGTTATCTCTGCTCACGTTCGTGAGACGCGTGGCAGGCCCTCGAGGCGGGGGACGCGCGGCCAGCGATCCCCCGGGAGCCCTATCATTTTCCTTTGTTTAACCAGGTCAAGAACGGTTGTTCGAGCAGAAGAATCGGCCCGTTCCTGGGGAGCAACAAAGCAACAATTTGTTTAACCAGTCCAAGAACGAGAGCAGTGTAGTAGCCACGAAAAGGAGCACCTATCTCTAACCACAGCACCATTATTATCCATCGATCGCGGCCATCAGGACAAGACATCAAACCGATATTTTGACAGCAAACTTTGGCGCGCGCGCGGTACAAAGTTACTTGGACACATTCTCTCTGAGACGCACGCACGCTTTGCCGGCTTGCTGGAATGATGCAGCAGTGCCAGCGACACGTACTAGTATGGGAAATGATCTGGATCCCCGGACGATGGGGGGATTCCAATCGTCCTCCTCCCCCTGCGCGTGACAGGTATCCCAAAATCGTTCTAAATTTTGTCTTCCGCAAAACGGCCCGCTTTTGCTTCTAAAGCAAAAAAAAAAAGTTTGTTTCAAAAATTGAACGTCTCGCCGGAGACCATGCAGCAAAAAAATTGTGCTAATGCAGCAAAATCAACTTCGCCGGAAACTTTTTTTTGATGCATGGTCTCCGGCGAGGGCCATCAACGAATTGTTTCCGACATGTCTCCAGCGAAGTTTATTTTGCTGCATTAGCACATTTTTTTTGCTGCATGGTCTCCGGCGAGACGTTCTATTTCTAAAACGAACCGTTTTTCTTTTGCTTCGGAAGCAAAAGCGAAGACATATACAGCAAACGCGGGATGTTTAACAGCAAATGGACACGTGTCAACACGGGAAGCAGGACGATGGGAGCTCCCCCATCGTCCGGGGGACGCCTAGCACTGTCCTACTAGTATACACAGAGACAGACGGCGTCCTCCGCTACTACTGGAAAAAAGGTTTGGTTTTCGGTTCAATGTAAACAATGCCAGCAGTCCCAATCTGTAATAGCCAGCGACTAATGCTAGCACTAGTCCTAGGCCGTGAGACCTTTAACGGCTAGAAATGACCGTAGACACTAGTCCCGGATCGGACCAGATCTCTAGTTCCGGTCCGTAATAGGGTTCGGGACTAATAACCTAGAGCAGGCCAGCTGATCTCTTCGTGGACTACTAGTCCCGGGTCGTATCACAGTCCGGGACTAGTTTTCCACCATTATATATTTTGCTTCCTGTCCAGCTGCCCTAAAGCATATGATGGCCATTTTTCTTAAAAAAGCAAGCGAGTTTATGCCATTTTTTTCTCAAGATTTTATTAGCACTAATCTTGACTTAGTAAGTTAGTTAGTTGCATGTAGCAAGCTAGCCGAGTCGTGTGTGGCAGTTGAGAGAAAGATGCCTATGCGTGCATGCATTTAGTGGTTAGTTAGGCATGGGTTAGTGGCTGGTGTGCCAGGCTAGGCTAGTGCGTGTGTGTGCTATTTAAAAGACAGGCATGGTACTGTCCGGTAAGAACTAGAGTCAGCCATGTAGCTATTGTAAAGAAGAAGAAGATTAGGGTGTTTTGAGCACCCGTGGCGGCGTTCGTCGCCAGCCGGAAAATCTTGTGTCCACTGTTCTTCTTCCACCTCCGCTCGAGTGAGAGAGAGGGTGCAACCTCGGGCTGCACCAACATTTGGTATCAGAGCCTCATGGTTCGGGGCCGTGGCGAGTGGTGAGTCCACGGTCAGCTCGGCGGATGCGGAGGCGGCGCGCTGTGCGCCGTGCGTGCGGCGAGCGCGGAGGCTGCCGAGGTGCTGCGTGGTGACGCAGAGGTCGTGTTTGAGCGCGACGGAAACAACGGTGTATGTGCGCCGAGGCGTTTGGGCGCCGGAAGGAGGTCGGCGTGTGTCACCGGAGAAAAGGAAGATGGAGGCGACCAGCGTCAGTGCGCCAAGGTCGGGTCCGTGGCGGTGCAGACCGGCGTAAGCGCGCCAGGTCGGGTCCACGGGGCAGGGTCATGGCCTTACATAGTGAGTATGTACTCACGTTCGTGTCCACTGGTCAGGTCCGAGCTGGGGGAAGACAGGGATGGCCAAGTCGCAGCCCGTTGGAGATAGCAGGCTGTAGGGGCGGCCGGTGACGATGACGGCAGCTGCAGCAACTCCGGCAATGGAAGTCAAGATTAAGGGGGACATTGTTAACACTAATCTTGACTTAGTAAGTTAGTTAGTTTCATGTAGCCAGCTGGCCGAGTCGTGTGTGGCAGTTGAGAGAAAGATGCCTATGCGTGCATGCATTTAGTGGTTAGTTAGGAATGGGTTAGTGGCTGGTGTGCCAGGCTAGGCTAGTGTGTGTGTGTGATATTTAAAAGGCAGGCATGGTACTGTCCGGCAAGAACTAGAGTCAGCCATGTAGCTATTGTAAAGAATAAGAAGATTAGGGTGTTTTGAGCGCCCGTGGCGGCGTTCATCGCCGGCTGAAAAATCTTGTGTCCACTGTTCTTCTTCCACCTCCGCTCGAGTGAGAGAGAGAGGGTGCAGCCTCGGGCTGCACCAACAGATTTAGTTTGCAACCCCTAAATCCGAAGCTTTAAAAGGTTAGAACTTCATTCTTTCATCTCTTATTGCTATTTTAGCTCTATAATGCTCTAGAAGTAATGCTATAGAAGTATAGAGATATGGATCAATGCATGCATGCTCTAGAAGTAGAAGGATTTTGATATATATGTGTAATAAATTTTGATTAGGCACATAGTTACTGAAAATTGAAATGTGTAATTTTAGAGTTTCAGAGCTTAGAATGGAATGAGGTTTTCACTGATAGAACAATAATCAAAAACTCCACATTTATCATGTTAATTGTTTTCTCCAATTCACAAATTGGTGCATGTAAATTTTTCAAAATTCAAAATTAATGCTCTAGAAGCTCTCAATATAACTTGTAATAATTTTATCATGTAGTGTAATGGTTTTTGATATACTTTTACTATAATGCAGATGGTTCGAGAATGGATGTACGGTACTGACCGACGCTCTGGCAAGTTCATTAATGGCGTGCATGAATTCATCCGTGTTGCTGATGCAAACAAGCGCAATGGTTTTGTATTCTGTCCATGTAGTGGATGTAGGAATCAGAAGGATAGTAAAAGTCCGGCTTTATGGCTAGTTATAATTGTTGGACCAAGCATGGAGAGAGAGTGGTTATAATGGAAGACAATGAAGAAGAGGAGGAGGATGACAACTATCATGGTTTCCCTGAGTACGGAGATATTTTCATGGGGGATGTTGAAGGGGAGGATGAAGAAGAGACACATGATGAACCCGCTGATGATCTTGGTCGGACCATTGTCGATGCACGAAGAGACTCTGAGACTGAAAAGAAGAGGGAAAAGTTCAATCACATGTTAGAGGATCACAAAAAGTTGTTGTTTCCAAATTATAAAAATGGTCTGAAAAAGCTGGGCAGCACAGTGGAATTGCTGCGATGGAAGGCTGAGTGTGCTATACCTGACTCCTCATTTGAAAAGTTGCTGAAAATGATGAAAAATATGCTTCCAAAAGATAACGTATTGCCCGCCAGTACGTACGAAGCAAATATGGTTGTCTGCCCTCTAGGTTTAGAGGTTTAGAAGATACATGCATGCCCTAATGACTGCATCCTCTATCGCGGTGAGGAGTACGATAATTGGGATGCATGCCCGGTATGCACTTCACTTCGGCATAAGATCAGGCGAGATGACCCTGGTGACGTTGAGCGCGAGCCCCCGGAAGAGGGTTCCCGCCAAGGTGATGTGGTATGCTCCTATAATACCACGGTTGAAACGCTTATTCAGAAACAAAGAACACGCCAAGTTGTTGCGATGGCATAAAGAGGAACGTAAGTCATACGGGATGTTGAGACACCCCGCTGATGGGTCGCAATGGAGAAAAATTGATAGAAAGTACCCGGACTTTGCAAATGATGCAAGGAGTTTACGGTTTGGTCTAAGTACAGATGGCATGAATCCCTTTGGGGAGCAGAGCTCTAGTCACAACACCTGGCCTGTGACTCTATGCATCTATAACCTTCCTTCTTGGTTGTGCATGAAGCGAAAGTTCATTATGATGCCAATGTTGATCCAAGGTCCGAAGCAACCTGGAAACGACATTGATGTGTACCTAAGGCCATTAGTTGAAGAACTTTTACAGTTGTGGCACGAACCCGGCATACACATGTGGGATGAGCACAAGCAGGAAGAATTTGACCTCCGAGCATTGCTTTTCGTAACAATCAATGATTGTCCTGCTCTTAGTAACCTTTTAGGACAGTCAAACAAGGGATACAATGCATGCACACACTGTTTAGATGAGACTGAAAGTATATATTTGGAACATTATAAGAAGAATGTTGTAGAGATCCCAACCTTTAATAAGGTAGAGATCCCTGTGTTTACAATGCTAGTCCCTGAATCAATAGCTAGCATCCACAGTTAAGATGTAATATCGAGAAACAAAGGTCATAATACAACTTTATAACCAGGAATGAAATAATTCATTACATCTTACATTGCTCATTTGGCTATCTCATTACAATGAAACAAAAATAACTATAGCATGGAGTCCTTCATCTTCAAAGTGCCACAGGCAATCATGTTGGTTGTAGACTTGTAATCCTAATCAACACACTTCACTAACATCAAACAAACCTGCAACATAACAAGTTACAGCCACAAGGGTCAATACATTTGATTTGTATTGGCAAGTGATACTATGGTAGTATAGTGGTAACTATCATCTATATGCATTTGGCTAAGTGGAGCTTAGGCTTGCTTTGCTCAAAATAGATTTTTCCTTATCATTTGAAAACACTAAGTTTTTGTTTTGTCAAAATCACCCAAGGGATCTACCAGTCAAAGATTGAAGATCCTTTAACCCTTGTTCAACCACAAGTTTTTAACTTAGAAATTGGGATGAGGAGATTCTTAATAGCTTCCATGTCTTGATGCTCAAATTGTCCATTACCGGGGACACGGCTAAGTACTTAGATTTTACACTCTGTAGAGGTGGTGCACTTTCCCCACAAGACTCGAAATGCATCGAGACAAGATCTTTCAGAAGCCTTCCCTTAGACCAGAATGGACACGTTCCAACCTATCATCCCCTACCACCAACTATCCATTTGGCTAAGTTATTGCAACCTATCTGATCCAGGCAGAGCCCAAAATGCCAAGTGGTTGCACTTGAAGCTTCTCAACATTTGACATCTCAAATCTCTTTGTTCCTGGGTGGCATTCCACAAGTGATATACACCACGGTATTCCATTGAAATGGGCCCTGAGTAACCACTCAACACAAACCATTCTCACCATTCCACCGAGGTGATTCATTCACATTGTTGTTTTATTAAATAAAACACAAGTCATAGACTTAGAAATATTCCATAGCATGAATATAATCCACCCTTGTTTTCTACTAGCTAAGCTAAGCATGATAGTAGTAGGAATCTTGACTTAGGAAAATTCTACTAAGGTTTCATCTACTAGGATTTCCCGTGGCATAGCATACTTAGTAAAATTCCATGCAGGTCCTACTTAGAAATATCACTAATGCATAGTGAAAATAATGGGACAAAAGTATGAAGCACCACTTGACTTTTTGGTAGAGATTAATAGTTCACTCCTTTATCTTGCAATAGCCACACTCTTAAAATTTCACTACAATTCAATCGAGGCACAAATTCAATCTACCATTCAAGCAACTCATCACATAGAATAATAAAAACAAAATAATGCATGCAAGCATGCCAAAGATTGTTTTATTTGGAAAAGTGGTTTATAATAGGTTATAAACATTATAAAACACCTATTGGTCATTTATAAAAGTGGTAAAGCCATTTGGAAACAAGTTAGTAAAATAGCTACTTTTAATCATTTTTGTTTTGTTAGAAATGATTTAAATCAAGGTAATAATTCCTAGTGTTTGACAAATATATTATTAAACACAAATGTTAGCGTTTTAAGGTCAAGTGTTTAATATTAAAACCATTTGCAAAAGGTTTTACCTATAAACCATTTTTATACCAAAGCAATATTTTATTTTGTTGGAAATGCCTTTTAGCAAAGTAATAATTTTCTAGTGTTCATCAAATATATTTTTAAATCCTAAAACTTGGTGTTTAGGGTCAAAGAGTTTAATTCAAACCAATTTCAAAAGGTTTTACTCAAAAATCATTTTTAAAACATAAACAATATTTTTATTTAACTAGAAATGCTTTTATTCAAAGATTTATTCCTTAGCCTCACAAAATATGTTTTTAAATCCAAAAGTTGGTTTCTATGGTCAGTAGGTTCAAAACCATTCAATTACAAAAGATTTTACTCTAAAACTATTTCTAGAATAATTTTTATATTCAAATTATGCCTACACAAGTTTCTGCAAAACCAACTAAGTTTACAGAAGCAATTTGCTAAACAAAGTACATGGTTGGATATAATTCTTTTTGCTAATTCCACTAATATAAAATTTGCAAAATTTGGACGTGTGAATCAAAAGTTATGAATTTTGCAAGTTTAAACATCTAATAGAAAAGTTTCTGTCTATTTAAAAGAACACAGTGCCACGCGTCTTGTTCTCATTGGTAGAAAACGGTTTGGCTGGATCGAGTGCTGGGTGCGTTGGATTAAAAGGGGATCGTGCGTCTCTGATCTAGCGTACCCCTTCGCTTTAAGTGAAACTATCGTATCCCTCAGATCAAGATCCAACGGCTCACAGTACGATGACCTAAGATGGGCGGCGCTGGCGGCGGCGAGTGGCAGTGGCGCGGTCAGACGGTGGAGTTGCTGGCGATTCAAGAAGCAAGAGAGACAGGGGAAAGGCTCACCGAGATCACCGTGAAGAGTAGATGCTCAAGGTAGTCTTCGTTGGCGAAGGGGCGCTCGGGGACAACATGGATTGATCGCCGGAGATCCTCACTGGCTCGGGCACGCACTGTTGAAGACGGTGATGAGGTTACCGTGCACGCCAGAGAAAAAGGAAAGCACTGTTAGATGCGCCGAGTCGTGGCGAGTACGCGCGTGTGAAGGAGAAGGAGAGGGGAGGTCAGATGCTACCTGGGGGTGTCGCCGGAGTGTAGGCAGACGGCGGAGGCATTATCTTGTCGAGGTTGCCGATGCTAGGGGCACGCGCGGTCAAGTGGAGGCTACTGGCAGATGCGCAAGACGACGGGGAATGAGCTCGTGTGGTCGATGGGGCAAGGGGATTAGGGGAGGCGAGACTTGGCCGGAATTGGCTGGCGAAGGTCGTCGGAGCTGTGATGGTGCATGGAGAAATTCGTCCAGCCTAGGGGCAGAGAGGTGTGGGGAATTGAGGGGAAGGGAAGAGGGGGAACGGGCGCTTTATCGTGCGTGATTGCAGCGACGAATTACTCGCGAAATTAAGATGAAATAACGTTCCGGAAGAGATGACTGACAGTGGGGCCGTTTCGTCAACGTTAGCGAAATTAAGATGAAACGAGAGAGAGGAGGAAGAAACAGTCGCGGTGGGTTGAAGAGATGACTGACAAGTGGGGCCGTTTCGTCAACGTTAGCGAGAGAGAAAGAGTGGGGTCCGCAGCTCAGTGCCTGGGTGGGTTTATCTGCTGGTGTGAATCATTTTCTGCAGGGAAAAAATAAACGGGCTAGCTGGGCTGTTAGTTGGGCTGGTCTTGTTTTATTTTTTCCTTCTCTGTTTATTTTTCTTTTTCTGATTTCTTTTTCTGTTTTGATTTTATCCAAATGATTTCAAACTCTTTTTCATTTCAAAACTTTTTAACAGTAAGTTTCTATTCTGTTTAACATGTATTTTAAGACCATTTTTAGAATAATTTCTTTATTCTTTTTATGGTTTTATTCATTATTAAAATAAGCACTTGCCTTTATTCAAATAAGATTAAATATATTTTCAAACTCTTTATTTGAATTCTAATTTTCACTAAACCTTTTTAGTAGGTTTTATTTATTTAATAGGGTGTTAAATAATTCACTTTGAATTATTTAAAGTACTTTAATATGATTATTAATCATTTAATTTGAGTATTTGTCCTCATTCAAATGAAATCCAATGTGGTTTTAAATCCATATAAATTTTATTTCAAATAATTCTTTGAATCCATTTAAGCTAATGAAATAACTTTTATTCCACTTGGGCAAATTCCAATTATTATTTTCCCATGATTTAATTAATCATTTCTATTAGGAATTTTATCTTTATCCATATATATTTAGAATATGGTTTAATGCCATATAATTTTTTTTGGAATAATCTTTATCCTATTATTTTATTTGGATTATCTCTATTTCATTTGCTCATGGATTTGGCCAAGATTTAATTTGGATTTTAAATATTCCTTATTTAATTATTTCTTTCTTTGTCTTATAAAATCCATATCTTTTTATTTATAGATCCAATATTGGTGATTCCAATTTCTATAATTTTATTTAATATTTGTTTATATTTTTAAATCCTTTAGGATTAGTTTGCTCACAAGTTGGTATGGATTTTAGATAGGAGCTTTATTAGCTTTGGAAATTATTTCCTTTCAACTTATTAAATTCATAAGTTTTTATCCATGGTTCCAAATTGAATAGAATTATTTTCTATGGTTTTATAATATTTTTATTTGTCATTCTTGATCATTTATAAATGTTTGTTGACAAATTTTTATATGGATCAAATCCATAGTCTTAGAGAGATCTTGGAAATGATTTCTTCCATTAGGGTTTTAGAGTTTTGGTTTAACTTTTCCAAGTGTTTAAATTTCAAGATACATTTATTGATGAATGCATTTTCACTTGATTTGAAATTTGTTGGATTCCCTTTTCATTCAAAGTTTGTTCAAGTTGGGTTTTGATGTTTCCATTTGGAAACAAAAAGTTTCTTTTCACCCTAAATTTCAACAATTATTTATTTTGTTTATTTATTGTTCACATTACAAAATTTGGGAAATATGGGATGTGACAGGCTACCACCCTTAAAATAAATCTCGTCCCGAGATTTGGGAAAGCTAGAGGTTACAAGTTGGCTTCAAGGCAACTAGGGTACTACCACCCTTAAAAGTTTCCAACTAGATTACATCTTGGCTTACTTAGGATTTGATGTAACTTCTCTGGGCAGACATCTGCATAGTGTCCTTTGTTTCCACACTTGAAACATGTGACAAGGCTGAGGTCCCTCATAGGCTTGCTTGTCTTGTATCTCATCTTTTCTAGACAATTGCTTGCATAATGTCCTTGGTCACCACAATTATAACATGTGACAAGGTTGAGTTCTTCACGTATCTTCTGTGGACAAGTTGATATATAATGGCGTAGCTCTTTGCAGTTGTTGCACCACACTTGGCTAACTTCCTTATTCTTCTTCTTCTTGGGCTTCTCCAAAGCTAGGAGTTCTTCTAGTTCATGCTCTTCATATCTCACCTCAAAGGTGGGAAATTCTCCTTGTTTCCTTAATCGTTTCCTTGGATAATACATATGTTTCCTCTTTTGTCCATCAAGGTGAGTCATAATGCATGGAGGTGCAAGCTGAGATTTTCCTTTGTCTTCATCCTTCTTGGTGGAAGTTGTTTCCTCATGGAGGTCTCCAAACTTTTGATGCATTCCACCTTGTTTCCTTTGTTGAACTATAGGATAGATGGGACATTGGACAGGGACATGATTATTTCCTTCACATAGGAAACAAGTCACTTGAGATGTGGGGCGTTGTTTAGTTGGATGTTTCTCTTCACAATTAGGGAATTGATCTTCATTCTCTTTTGAAGTGTGATCCACGTCTCCACAAATATTGCAAGATTGAGTTCCTTCTATAAAATCATCCTTGACATCATTGTTGTCACAAACTCCTTGGGAAAGGTTGTCTCCCATGTTGATCATTTGATTTGTCATCCTTTGCAAAAATTGGGTTTGGGTTTCCAAAAACCTTTGCATGGTTGGGTCTAACTCATTATTGTTGGATAAAAACTGAGTTGTCACTTGGTTCAACTGGGTTTGGGTTACTATGAGTTCTCTCATGTGCATCTCTTGGTTGTTTTTGTCACCATCCTTGATGTTGGAGTTTCTTGGAGTAGTCATCTGTTTGGGTTGGATTGGGATTAGAATAGGCAAAAGATTTATATAGGAAGAATTCTAATCACACACATCACAATTCACACAAGCAATGTGCAAGCAATCACAAACAAACATTCCACTCAAACAACAAGTTTCAAGCACATTTTTAGGCAAAAAAATATTTTTGCTACACCACATAAGTTGGTTGGTTTGATCTAATCACTAGTATGGTGGTCCAACCATATGGTTTTTCATGAGATCATTCCATTCTTATTAGTTGTTTATTCTTGAACAAGTTCATTGTATCCTTGGAAAAATTCTTGTATCTTGGTCACAAACTTCAAAGGTGATGATGGTTCCTTCTAAGTTGTGTTTCCTTAATCTTCAAGTCTTGAGTAATATTTCCTTGTCTCACTTGTAGTCATTAGTGATGTCCAAGTTGAAGTCCTTGGTGAAAATAAAGTTGAAGTCATTTGAGTTGGTGAAGTCCTTTGCTCAAGTTGATGTCTTTGTTCTTAGTTGAAGTCTTTGCTCATGTTGAGGCTTTATGATGGGGGAATACCAATCGGGGTATACCCACGAAGCGGATTCGCCAGCTGGATCGAGCCGACTGAAGCCTAGCCCTGAGCGGGTCGACTCGCCCAACTCGGTGACTGGCGCATGCTGGACCCAGACGAGTGGTGCCGACTGGAGGCCCAAGACAGCGACTCCAATGGAAAGCCCACCAAAATACTTGTAAACCCTAGCTGGCTGCATATATAAGGCCACCAGGGGCACCCCCACGGGGTATGTCATATTAGATCTATTCTCCTAGTCTCTCCCTCCGCCTACGGCGGCTCCCGTGTAAACCAATCTATGATCATATACTGGATTGACATCAGGACGTAGCGATCCTCCACCGAGGGGACGTGAACCTGGGTACATCGTGTGCCAATCCCGCTCCCGGATTCTCCTACGTCGCCTTGCTCCCTCTACGTAAGCTACCCCAGTAGCATTTGCCGTGCAATACCACGACAGTTGGCGCCCACCGTGGGGCAAGCGGTGCTTGGAGGGTGATAATCCGGGCGGGATCCCTCATCTTTGCCGGTGGCCAGATTGCATTTCGCATACCGTGTGGACAAAGCGGATCGATCCAATCCGGCTGCCGTCGGCCGGCGTGGAGCGAGCGCGCAGTCGGCTCAGAAGTTTCTGCGGAACACCCGCACATATACGGATGATGGGCTGATTGTTCTATCTCTCTTTGATTTGATTATTTTATAAGTTTATTATTCTATTTGATCTATAGTCTTTCATGATCTGTTTTGCATGGCGACGCTGGATCTTGATTCTCTACTCTCTCGCCAACAAACCTGGCAGGGAGGGACCGTTTCGGCCGCACGCGCCTCGAAGATTACCGATGCGAGCGCAGGAAAAAATAGTATGAAGATCAGGGCTCACCCCATCAAGTTGGTGCACATACGTATGGCGATTATACAATAGGTCAAATCACACTGCTTTTTCTGTCACGCGTGAAGCCCCGAATCCACTGCTTCAATCACGAGGGAAGACATACACCACGATCGATTGCATTTAGCCTTGATTATGGGATTGCTTTATCCGATATCTCGTCTCTCTCGCTTACTGATTACTACTATTAGTTACACTGCAGCTCGGTATTTAATTTGAATCTAACTCTTGCCACAATTTTTTGGAATACATGCCTCGCAACCTGAATTATCTATGGAGTCGAGGCGGAGGACCGCCGGCGTCAGGCGGCCATGGCCCGCTGTTTCTCAGACTCGCCTGCCGCGACCACGCCATCGCGGCCTCGCCATCGCGACCTCGCCCACGCGGACTCGCTGTCGCGGGCTCGCCACATTCGGGGACTCGCCATCACGGACTCGCCATGCTAACAGCTAAGTTTTTTTACACTACATGTTATGGGTTTAAAACATGTATGCATATCCATTCATTCTTCAAAGCCGACCATGCTGTCGCATATGACACTTTTTAGGGATCAAAATCATACTTAGGATCGGTTTCAGTTTTGTCTGTTGTTTATTCGTGTCCGTCGAAGTAGTGAGGCTGGGTACCAAAAGGCCGACCTTGTCTCTGGGTTCAACAGTCTGGCATCGCGTCCCTGTTACCCAGCAAGCGTTTGATGCTGGAGGTCTGCCTACTCATAAAAAGACACGCATAAACCTTACATACTGCCCATCGATCCACATAACAAACGTGCATTTTATTTCAACATCTACAATTCGCACGTCTTACAATTATTAAATATATTATGCAAGTACACCTTAATGCAATTGTATCTTTTCTCCTTCTCAGCAAAACGGTGTCTTTCTCGCCCCTCGCCGCGCTCAGGACTCGACGCACGTCAGTCGCTCGGCCTCGCCGCTCGCCGCGCTCGGGGACTCGGCACTCGCCGCTCGCTGCGCTCGAGGATTCGGCACTCGCCGCGCTCGGGAACTCGACACTTGTCGGTCGCTCGACCTCGCCGCTCACCGCGCTCGGGGATTCGGCACTCGCTGCGTTCAGGGACTCGACATGCTCCGGACCTCGCCTAAACGTGGACACGCTTAAACGCGAACTCGCTAGGCTCGGAGACTCGCCCTCGTCGACTCGCCACCGCGGACTCGGCATGCTCGAGGACTCGCCACCGCGGACTCGCCCTCGTCGACTCGCCACCGCGGACTCGGCATGCTCGAGGACTCTCCACCGCGGACTCGCCCTCGCGCACTCGACACGCTCGGGGACTCGCCCTCACGTACTCAACACGCTCGGGGACTCGGTGTGCTACAGACAGCGCCACTCGCCGGTCGCCCAACCTCGCCACTCGGCACGCTCGGCAACAACCACTACTATTTTCAAAATATAAGCCTCAAGTCGCCTCTACGAGCCAACTCGAGCCTCGGGGACTACTCCTAGGCATGCTGCGTGTACGCGTGGTTCCGCGACCGCGGCTCGCCCTCGTCGACTCGCCACCGCAGACACGGCATGCTCGAGAACTCGCCACCGCGGAATCGCCCTCGTCGACTCGCCACCGCGGACTCGGCATGCTCGAGGACTCTCCACCGCGGACTCGCCCTCGCGCACTCGACACGATCGGGGACTCGCCCTCACGTACTCAACACGCTCGGGGACTCGGTGTGCTACAGACAGCGCCACTCGCCGGCCGCCCAACCTCGCCACTCGGCACGCTCGGGAGCACGACACTCTCTGGTCGCTCGACCTCGCCACTCGCCACGCTCGGGACTCGGCACGCTCCACGTTTGGGGACACGCCGCAACTGGCAGCTTCACCGACACCCTGCGTGTTTTGCCAACTGGCCATCACCGACTGGCTCACGCCGACCGCCTCCCGCTTCACGGTTCTTTTCTCTGTTCAGGAGCTCGTCGCCGATTCGCTACAACCCATCGTCAAGACTCTCCACGCCCTACCTCAAGCCCGCGTCGAATCGACAACGCGCTCGGGGACTACTGATGGGGGAATACCAATCGGGGTATACCCACGAAGCGGATTTGCCAGCTGGATCGAGCCGACTGAAGCCTAGCCCTGAGCGGGTCGACTCGCCCAACTCGGCGACTAGCGCATGCTGGACCCAGACGAGTGGCGCCGACTGGAGGCCCAAGACGGCGACTCCAATAGAAAGCCCACCAAAATACTTGTAAACCCTAGCTGGCTGCATATATAAGGCCACCAGGGGCACCCCCACGGGGTATGTCATATTAGATCTAGTCTCCTAGTCTCTCCCTCCGCCTACGGCGGCTCCCTTGAAACCAATCTATGATCATATACTGGATTGACAGCAGGACGTAGCGATCCTCTACCGAGGGGACGTGAACCTGGGTACATCGTGTGCCAATCTCCTCCCGGATTCTCCTATGTCGCCTTGCTCCCTCTACGTAAGCTACCCCCAGTAGCATCTGCCGTGTAAAACCACGACACATTATGTTAGAATTATGCCCTAGAGGCAATAATAAAGATGTTATTATTATAATTCTTGTTCATGATAATGTTTATATTCCATGCTAGAATTGTATTAAGCGGAAACTTTAATACTTGTGTGGTTTGTGAACAACACCGTGTCCCTAGTACGCCTCTATGGACTAGCTCATTGATTAATGATGGTTAAGGTTTCCTAACCATAGACATGAGTTGTCAATTAATAATGAGATCATATCATTGGGAGAATGATATGATGGACAGACCCAAACTAAGCGAAGCAATTAGATCGTGTCATCGTGTTCGTCTTTGCGAAGCTTTTCTTATGTCAAATATTGTATTCCTTAGACCATGAGATAATACAACTCCCTGGTATCGGAAAAAAGCTTTGAGGTCATCAAACGCCATCCTATGAGAGGGTGATCATAAAGGTGTCTCTCAGGTGATCGGAAAGTATCTGTTGGGTTGTATGTATCGAGATGGGATTTGTCCCTCCCAAGTCGGAAAGATATACTTCGGGCCCACTCGGTAATAGATATCAACACCGCTTGCAAGCATGTGGTTAAGGAGTTAATCACAAAGTGATATCGGGTTACGGAACGAGTAAAGTACTTGTTGTGAACGAGATTGAACTAGGTATGACGGTACCGACGATCAAATCTCGGGCAAGTAAAATATCGCGAGACGAAGGGAATATATATATGGGATTGATTGAATCCTGGCATCGTGGTTCATCCGATATGATCATCGATGAATGTGTGGGAGTCAATATGGGTTTCCAGACCCCGCTGTTGATTATTGATAGAAGATCATGTATGCATATTATCGAACCTGTAGGGTCACACACTTAACGTGTCTCGACGCTAGGATAGATTGGATAATTGGTTTATGAGTTTTTGTTCGGAGTCTCGGATGGGATCCGGGACATCACGAGAGGTTCCGGAGTGGTCCGGAGAATAAGATTCATATAAGGCAGTGCAGTTTTTGGAGTTCGGAATTGTTCCGGGTTAATCGGTATTGTACCGGAAGCTTCTAGAACCTTCCGGAAGGGGACCAACGTGGCCCCACCTTCCGGAAGGGGGCACGGGCCTATGAGGGAGTGCCCTGGCCGCATTGGGCCAGGGGCACAAGGCCCCATAGGGCCCAGCTGGCCAAGAGAGGTTTAAACTCTAGATAGAGATTCTAGAAGGGGGGGTTTCCTTGCCCCCCACTCTTCCTCCTTGGGGCCTCCGGCCTTGGCTTGGGCGAGGGGCTAGGGCTGCGCCTACCCCTCTATATATAGAGGGCTGGGGGCGCACCAACCCCCCACACCTTCCCCTCCAACCCTAGCCGCCCTGCTGCCCTCCTCTCTCCCTCCCGACTGCTTGTAGGCGAAGCCCTGCTGCAGAAATTCTCCACCATATACACCACACTGTCGTGTTGTAGATCCACTCCATCTCTCCACCATACTTGCTAGTCCGAGGAAGGAGGAGACGTCGAGGTGTTGCACGTGTGCATCTCACGGAGGCACCGCCACTTGTGGTGCTAGATCGGATCGGATCGCGAGGAGGAGAAGCGAGTACGACTACATCACCCACGTTCCGACGAACATTCCGCTGTGCGAATCTTCAAGGGTATGAAGATCTAATCCAATCTCTCTCGTTGTTTGCATCTCCTAGATTAGATCTTGGCTTTCCCTCTGTTCGCATCCGTAGAAAATTTTGATTTACTCTGTCGCGAAACCCTTCAGTGGTATCAGAGCTAGATCTATGCGTAGATGTGTTTCACGAGTAGAACGCAACATGGTTGTTGCGGGCGTTGATGTTTTCTGTTGCAAGCCTCTTGTTTGTGTTCTTCTTATGACGCGGGATAGTGAGATTGAAGCGGTCCAGGCCAACCTTACGCGACGTCGTTCGCGAGACCGGCTCCGCACTTGACGTGTGGCTTGTTCCACACATGCGGCTGGTGGATGTCAGTTTCTCTCACTATAGTTGTCATGGGATTAACATCGGAGTTTGGCAACCATAATATCACCGTTGTGGATTTCCGTAGGTAAGAATCGTTCTTAGCATCTACTCCCATAAGCCACGTAAAACATGCAACAACAAAGTAGAGGCGTCTAACTTGTTTTTGCAGGGAGTGTTTTCTGTGATATGGTATGGCCCAAGATGTGATGTGTATATTGTATGCGATGATCATGTTTTGTAATGTTTCACGACTTGCATGTCGATGAGTACACAACCGGCAGGAGCCATATGGTTGTCTTTATAATTGTGTATGACCTGCGAGTCAACTTCTTATACGCCATGTAATAGCTTTACTTTATCGCTAAGTAGTTAGCAATAGTTGTAGTTGCTATTCGTGGTGGAGGCAATCATGGTGGAGTGATGGAGATCATGCCAGAACGCACAAGATGGAGATCATTGCGCGAAGATTGGCTATACCATGTCACATAAAGTTATATGCATGTGATGTTTATCCTTTTATGTATCTTATTATGCTTAGATCGCGACGGTAGCATTATAAGATGATTCCTGACTTAAAGATCAAGATAAAAACTGTGTTCTCCCCAAGTATGCACCGTTGCGAAAGTTCGTCGTGTCCAAGCATCACGTGATGATCGGGTGCTATAGACTCTACGCTCACATACAACGGGTGCAAGCCAGTTTTGCACACGCGGAAATACTTGGGTCTAACTTGACGAGCCTAGCATGTACAGACATGGCCTCGGAACACAAGAACCGAAAGGTTAAGCATGAGTCATATGAATGATATGATCGACACTTCGTTGTCCACCATTGAAACCATCTCTTCTTGTGATGATCGGATTAGGTGTGGTGAATTTGGATCGTGTTCACTAAACAACTTGAGGGATGTTGAATTTAGTGGGAGTTCATCTAGTAATTTGATTAAGTTGAACTATTTATCATGAACATAGTCTAAATTGTACTTGCAAATACTGTAGATCACATGGCCAAGTCCAACTTCAACTTTAATGTTTTTGCTGAGATAGAAAAGCTTAGAAACAATGGGTCTAACTTCACCAAATGGTTCCGCATTCTGAGAATCATTCTCCCTGGCGGACAAAAGGACTATGTCCTTGAGAAAGCACTAGGTGACGCCCCTGCTATAGATGCGCCGGCTGATGAAAACGCTGTTTATCATTCGCGCAAGGATGATTATGATTTGATTAAGATCGCCATGTTGTATGCTATTTAATCGGATCTTCAAAATCGTTTTGAGGAGTTCGCCGGGCCCTTTGAGATTCTCGAGAAGCTGAAAAACATGTTTCAGACTCAAGCCCGTTCTGAGAGATATAAGATCTCTAAGAAATTCTTTAACTACAAGATGGAGGAAGGGAGTTCCGTTAATGAGCATGCCATTGAGATGACGGGCTACACTCAACACCTTGAGCAAATGGACTGCAAGATTCCAGAGGAGCTCAAGATTGACACTCCTAGCTACAAAAGTTTTGTAGTTGATCACAATCAGATTGGTTCCACTGATATGATCACTGAGCTCTTTGCTAAGATGAAAGTAGCGGAGGTGAACATCAAAAAGAATAATCATGTGTTGATGGTCAGCAAGCCCCCCACCTTCAAGAAAGGTAAGGGTGCAAGGAAGCCCTTCAAGAAAGGCGGCGGCAAGCGCGTTGCCCTCGCTGAGAAGAAGCTCAAGTCTGGTCCTAAACCGGACACTGAGTGCTTCTATTGCAAGGACAAGGGTCACTGGAAGCGCAACTGTTCGAAGTACTTAGCGGACAAGAAGGCTGGCACCATCAAAGGTATATTTGATATACATGTTATTGATGTTTTCCTTACTAGCCCTCGTTGTAGTGCCTGGGTATTTGATACCGGTTCAGTTGCTAATATTTGTAACTCGAAACAGGAGCTACAGAATAGACGGCGGCTTGCGAGGGATGAGGTGACGATGCGCGTTGGCAACGGACCAAGAGTTGATGTGATGGCCGTCGGCACGCTCTCCTTAGTTTTACCTTCGGGATTAGTTTTAAACCTTAATAAGTGTTATTATGTGCCTGCGTTGAGCATGAACATTATTTCTGGATCTTGTTTATTGCAAGACGGTTATTCATTTAAATCGGAGAATAATGGTTGTTCTATTTATATGAGTAACATCTTTTATGGTCATGCACCTATTGTGAATGGTTTATTTCTTCTAAATCTCGAAAGGGATGAAACACACATCCATAACACTGAGGCTAAGAGATGCAAAGTAGATAGTGATAATACTACTTATTTGTGGCACTGTCGTCTAGGTCATATTGGTGTAAAGCGCATGAAGAAACTCCATTCTGATGGACTTTTGGAGTCTCTTGATTTTGAATCATTTGACACATGCGAACCATGCCTCATGGGCAAGATGATCAAAACCCCGTTCTCCGGTATGATGGAGCGAGCAACGAACTTGTTGGAAATCATACATACCGATGTATGCGGACCGATGAGTGTTTGGACGCGCGGTGGATATCGCTATTTTCTCACTTTTACCGATGACTTAAGTAGATATGGGTATATCTATTTAATGAAACATAAATCTGAAACATTTGAAAAGTTCAAAGAATTTCAGAATGAAGTGGAGAACCATCGTAACAGAAAGATTAAGTTTCTACGATCCGATCGTGGAGGCGAATATTTGAGTTATGATTTTCTCACGCATCTTAAATCAAGCGGAATCGTTTCGCAACTCACGCCACCTGGAACACCACAGCGCAATGTTGTGTCTGAACGCTGGAATCGAACCTTATTAGATATGGTCCGATCGATGATGTCTCTTACTGATTTGCCGTTATCATTTTGGGGTTATGCATTAGAAACCGCTGCATTCACTTTAAATAGGGCACCATCTAAATCCGTTGAGACGACACCGTATGAACTGTGGTTTGGTGCTGAACCTAAGTTGTCGTTTCTTAAAGTTTGGGGATGCGAAGCTTACGTCAAGAAGTTGATGCTGGACAAGCTCGAACCCAAAGCGGAGAAATGCGTCTTCATAGGATACCCTAAGGAAACTATTGGGTATACCTTCTATCACAGAACCGAAGGCAAAGTGTTTGTCGCAAAGAACGGTTCCTTTCTTGAGAAGGAGTTTCTCTCGAAAGAAATGAGTGGGAGGAAAGTAGAGCTAGACGAGGTTATTGAACCTTCTCTTGAATTGGAAAGTAGCGCAGCACCTGAAATTGTTCCAGTGCCGCCTGCACCAACAATAGAGGAAGCTAATGACAAGGATCATGAAGCTTCGGACGATGCTGCTACTGAACGTCGCAGGTCGACAAGGTCGCGTGCCCCTCCTGAGTGGTACGACAACCCTGTCTTGACTGTCTTGCTAGTAGAAGACAGTGAACCTACGAACTATGAGGAAGCGATGATGAGCCCAGACTCTGAGAAATGGCTAGAAGCCATGAAATCCGAATTGGGATCCATGAGCGAAAACCAAGTATGGACTTTGGTGGACCCTCCTAGCGACCGAAAGGCCGTTGAGTGCAAATGGATCTTCAAGAAGAAAACGAACGCGGATGGTAATGTTACCGTCTATAAAGCACGACTTGTCGCGAAAGGTTTTCGACAAGTTCAAGGTGTTGACTACGATGAGACTTTCTCTCCCGTAGCGATGTTTAAGTCCATTCAGATTTTATTAGCAATTGCTGCGTTTCATGATTATGAAATATGGCAGATGGATGTCAAGACTGCATTCCTCAATGGCAACATTGATGAAGAGTTGTATATGATGCAACCCGAAGGTTTTGTCGGTCCTAAGGATGCTGATAAAGTATGCAAGCTTCAGCGTTCCATTTATGGACTGAAGCAAGCATCTCGGAGTTGGAACCTTCGTTTTGATCAAGTGATCAAGAGCTTTGGATTTGTTCCAAATTGCTACGAAGCTTGTATCTACAAGAAAGTGAGTGGGAGCTCGGTGACATTTCTGGTATTATATGTGGATGACATATTGATTATTGGAAATGACATTAACATTCTTAACGATGTGAAGAGTTATTTGAACAAGTGTTTTTCAATGAAAGACCTAGGTGAAGCTGCTTATATATTGGGCATCAAAATCTATAGAGATAGACAAAGACGCCTGATAGCTTTAAGCCAGAGTACATACCTAGACAAAGTTCTGAAAAGGTTCAGAATGGATAAGGCAAAGAAAGGTTCGGTGCCTATGTTGTCAGGTAAGATATTGAGCAAGGCTCAGTGTCCAGCTACGGTAAATGATAGGGAAGCTATGAGCAAAGTGCCTTATGCCTCGGCCATAGGTTCTATCATGTATGCCATGTTGTCTACTAGACCGGATGTGTCCAATGCTCTTAGTTTGACGAGCAGATATCAAAGTGATCCAGGAGTGGAACACTGGACAGCCGTGAAGAACATCCTAAAGTACCCAAAATAGGACCAAAGAAATGTTCTTAGTCTATGGGGGTGATGAACAGCTCGTCGTAAAAGGTTACGTCGAGGCTAGTTTCGACATCGACAAGGATGATTCTAAATCTCAGATAGGATACGTTTATATTTTGAATGGAGGAGCTGTGAGCTGGAGAAGCTGCAAGCAAAGCGTGATCACGGGATCTACAGTAGAAGCGGAATACATGGCTGCTGCAGAAGCGTCAAGTGAAGGAGTTTGGATCAGGAACTTCATCACTGAGCTTGGCGTGGTTCCAAGTGCATTGGACCCACTAGAGATATTGTGTGACAACACTGGCGCCATACCACTCGCTAAGGAGCGAAGATATCATCCAAAGACCAAGCATATCAACCGCAAGTTTCATATAATCCGAGATTATATAGCAATTGGAGATCTGAAGATTATCAAAGTACATACAGATCTGAATGTCGCAGATCCATTGACTAAACCTCTTCCACGTGTAAAACATGATCAGCACCTCAGTGCCATGGGTGTGAGATTGTTGCCAAATGTAAACTAGATTATTGACTCTAGTGCAAGTGGGAGACTGTTGGAATTATGCCCTAGAGGCAATAAAAAATATGTTATTATTATAATTCTTGTTCATGATAATGTTTATATTCCATGCTAGAATTGTATTAAGCGGAAACTTTAATACTTGTGTGGTTTGTGAACAACACCGTGTCCCTAGTACGCCTCTATGGACTAGCTCATTGATTAATGATGGTTAAGGTTTCCTAACCATAGACATGAGTTGTCAATTAATAATGAGATCATATCATTGGGAGAATGATATGGTGGACAGACCCAAACTAAGCGAAGCAATTAGATCGTGTCATCGTGTTCGTCTTTGCGAAGCTTTTCTTATGTCAAATATTGTATTCCTTAGACCATGAGATAATACAACTCCCTGGTATCGGAAGAAATCTTTGAGGTCATCAAACGTCATCCTATGAGAGGGTGATCATAAAGGTGTCTCTCAGGTGATCGGAAAGTATCTGTTGGGTTGTATGTATCGAGATGGGATTTGTCCCTCCCAAGTCGGAGAGATATACTTCGGGCCCACTCGGTAATCGATATCAACACCGCTTGCAAGCATGTGGTTAAGGAGTTAATCACAAAGTGATATCGGGTTACAGAACGAGTAAAGTACTTGATGTGAACGAGATTGAACTAGGTATGACGGTACCGACGATCAAATCTCGGGCAAGTAAAATATCGCGAGACGAAGGGAATATATATATGGGATTGATTGAATCCTGGCATCGTGGTTCATCCGATATGATCATCGATGAATGTGTGGGAGTCAATATGGGTTTCCAGACCCCGCTGTTGATTATTGATAGAAGATCATGTCTGCATATTCTCGAACCCGCAGGGTCACACACTTAACGTGTCTCGACGCTAGGATAGATTGGATAATTGGTTTATGAGTTTTTGTTCGGAGTCTCAGATGGGATCCGGGACATCACGAGAGGTTCCGGAGTGGTCCGGAGAATAAGATTCATATAAGGCAGTGCAGTTTTTGGAGTTCGGAATTGTTCCGGGTTAATCGGTATTGTACCGGAAGCTTCTAGAACCTTCCGGAAGGGGACCAACGTGGCCCCACCTTCTGGGAGGGGGCATGGGCCTATGAGGGAGTGCCCTGGCCGCATTGGGCCAGGGGCACAAGGCCCCATAGGGCCCAGCTGGCCAAGAGAGGTTTAAACTCTAGATAGAGCTTCTAGAAGGGGGGTTTCCTTGCCCCCCACTCTTCCTCCTTGGGGCCGCCGGCCTTGGCTTGGGAGAGGGGCTAGGTGTTGGAGATATTTCCAAGAGGCAATAATAAAGTGGTTGTTATCATATCTTCACACTTATGATAAATGTTTACATACCATGCTATAATTGTATTAACCGGAAACATTAATACTTGTGTGATTTGTAAACTAAAATAAGAGTCCCTAGTAAAGCCTCTTGTTAAACTAGCTTGTTGGTTAATATATGATCATGGTTTCCTGATCATGAACATAGAGATGTTATTAACAACAGGATCATATCATTAGGAGAATGATGTGATGGACATACTCCTATAGATAAGCGTAGCATAAAGATCAAGTCATTTCAATAGTTCAATTGCTATATGCTTCTGATACATAGTAACCTAATTCCTTCGACCATGAGATCATGCATATCACCTTTTCCGGATGGATGCTTTGATGTTATCAAACACCACACCGTAACAGGGTGGCTATAAAGGTGGCATTGAGTGTTCAGAAAGTATTGGTTGAAACACATGGATCAAGAGTGGGATTTGTCCATCCATATGACGGATAGATATACTCTGGGCCCTCTCGGTGAAATGTCATCCAATTAGCTTGCAAGCATGTGACTGGTTCACAAGGGATCACATATCACGGGAACGAGAAAAGAGTACTTATTAGTAACGAGGCTGAACTAGGTATGCAGAGATACCGACGATCAAAACCTCGGATAAGTAAACTATCGTGAGACAAAGGGAAATTGGTATCGTATGTAAGTGGTTCATTCGATCGCAAAGTAATCGTAGAAATATGTGGGAGCCATATGAATTTCCAGATTCCTCTATTGGTTATTGTTCGGAGAAGTGTCTCGATCATGTCCGCATAATTCACGAACCGTAGGGAGACACACTTAAGGATTCGACGTTGTTTGAGTAGTTATGGTATTATGAGAAAGAGACCGAATGTTGTTCGGAGTCTCGGATGGGATCCGGGATATCACGAGGAGATCCGGAATAGTCCGGAGAATAAGATTCATATAAGGAAAGTCCCGTTTCGGAGTTGGGGAATGATTCCGGTGTTTTCATCAGGAACATTCTAGAAGGTTCCGGAATGTCCGGCACTCCGGAGGGGAAGGGGTACATGAATGTGTCATTACATATTGGAATGATTGCATCATGTACTTAGTGTTCTCGCTGTTCCAAATAAAGGATTAAATTGAATTCTTAATTGAAAAGTCAAATAGCAGTTTGAAAGTCAAACGGCTAAAACAGGAAAGTGAGGGAAACAAGCAAGAGGAGGTTGAAACCGACTTGGAGAGGAGTCCCTCCTCTCCAAGCCGGCGCGCCACCCTAGGCCGAGTTGGGGAGGGACTCCCCTCCCTCCCCTTGGCCGCCGGACCTCTCCACCCATAAAAGGAGGGGCAGGGCCTCCTCCTCAAGACACACAAGTTCCTATCCTCTAAATCTAAACCCTAGCCACAGCCTCCGGTTTAGAGCCGTTTTGGTTTAGAGCTTCTAATTGCCCTAGCCTTCGGTTTAGAGCCTTCTAATTGGTGTGTCTAATCCCTAGACCACTAAAGCCTCTCTCATACTCCACCATACTCGCTCCGGCTTAAGGCGAAGCCCTACGGGATCTCCCCTCTACTTCCGGTACCACGTCGTTGTGCTGCCGGAATCGCGAGGAGAGTGCTACAACCTCCGCTGCCTGCTGGAACAAGGGAGAGGAAGGCCTTCGTCGAGTACCGAACGTGTGACCGACTGCGGGAGCGCTGCCGGAACGTGGCGCCGGAAGGATCGTCTACACGATCTTGAGATCGGAAAGAGTACGACTACATCACCCACGAGAATCTGCCCTCGTTAACCGCTTTGGAATCTTCGAGGGTAAGTTATTCCATCAACTCGTTGCTACAATCTAGTAGATAGATCTTGGCTTGTTTGTTTGTATGCGATAGAAAATTTTGTTTTCCATGCTACGAACCCCTACAGTGGTATCAGAGCCGTGTCTATATGTAGATCTGTTGCACGAGTAGAACACAATGGTCATTGTGGGCGTTGATGCTTTTATTGTTGATTGCTTCTTGTGTACTTTGCATCTTGCGGTATGTTGGGATGAAGCGGCCCGGGCTAACCTTACATGACATCGTTCATGAGACTTGCTCCACGCTCGACATGCAACTTGTATTGCATAAGTGGCTTTGCGGGTGCCTGTTTCTCCTAGCATAGTTAAGATCCAATTTACAACGGGTGATTAACAATACTAGTATCAATGCTGTGGTTCATGTTCGTAAGTTAGAACGACACTTATTGAAAGCCCAAACCACGTAAAATATGCAAAGAAAGTAGAGGCGTCTAACTTTGTTTTGCAGGGGTGTGCAGTGATGTGATATGGCCATGATTGTGATTATATTTGATGTATGCAATGTTCCTTATTGTAAGTTGGCAACCGGCAGGAGCCATATGGTTGTCTTTAATTTATGTTAAGACCCGCGTGTCTATTCAAAGTAGTTGTAATAGTTGAAGCCGGTGGACGACAGCCATGGAGAAGCGTCATTGACCTTGATGCAATGCCGGTGATGATGGAGATCATGTTCGTGCTTGAAGATGGAGATCGGAAGCACAAAGAAGAAAGGCCATATCATATCACATATTATTGAATTGCATGTGATGTTAATCCTTTATGCATCTTGTATTGCTTAGTAGACGACGGTAGCATTATAAGATGATCCCTCATGCACATCAATTTCAAGTCATAAAGTGTTCACCCTTAGTTAGCACCGTTGCTAAAGCTTGTTGTTTCGAAGCACCACGTGATGATCGGGTGTGTTAGATTCTGCAAGTGTATACAACGTGAGCAAGCCAGATTTGCTCATGCGGAAACTAAGGTTTGATCTTGACGAGCCTAGCATGTACAGACATGGTCTCGGAACACGGATCACCGAAAGGTAAAGCATGAATCATATAGTAGATATGATGAACATGATGATTGTTCGCCATTGAAACTATATCAACTCTCGTGATGATCGGTGTTGATGTAGTGGATTTGGTTCGTGTGATCACTAAAACAATGTGAGGGATATTGTTTTGAGTGGGAGTTCACCTAGATTAGTTTAATTATTAATTAGAACTCAATTTATCATAAATTAAATCAAAGTGAATTTGCATAGTTGTTGTAGTCATTGGCATCCGTTTACCACCTTGCGCTTAGTTATAATTGAGATGATAGAACTATAGAATTCTGGTTAGTTACTTTACGAACTGGTATCGTATTGTTTTGAAGTGTTAATCTAAAGTTTAAAAGTCCTATTGCAAACTTTCAGTAAGTTCCGGTTACTCCATGAAGTTTAATAATTAGTATTAAATCAAGAGTAATAATTCCAAGTGTTAGTATATAAGTATCATGTTTGTCTCCATGATTCTTGATATTCAAAGGATTCTCTTAATATCAAGGTTATCTAGGATCTGAAAGAGTTGTTTCAGAAACCATGATGTGTGGAAGATATTGTGATATCTGAAACGAAGTTTTGGTTACAACATGATAGAGTATAATATGGCAAAGTTCATGTTCTCATATTTTGATGAGAATTTGCAAAAAGGTTGGAGACACTTGTTGTCCTAATCCTCCAAAAGGTTTTGGATAGCAACATTATACTCATAATTCATCGTTATAAGCTAAAAGTAGCTTGATCATGGACGATTCCATGATAAGGGTGAATATTTGATGTAGGTAAAATGTTTACTACACCAAGAGATTACTAAAGAAAGGAATTTGAAAGAACACCAAACATTTGATGATGGTGATCTACTTCAAAATGCAAGTCCAAAGACATTGGTATTTAACTATACACGTTTGTACTATGTGTCATATGTATGACTCCACTGTCGATGTTGATAGATTCTTTCATACAGAAAAGGAGATACTGAAAGAGAATCTCATAAATATATGGCAGAAAAGAAAAGACTAGAATTGTTTAGTTTAAGTATATAGATGATATACATGTTATGGCTATATTCTTTTGCTTATTAAACAATGTGGTTCTTAAGTATTTGATACTGAATTTGTTGGTGTGAATTGTCATACGAAACAACACAATTCATGAACTACAATGGCCTAAGTAACTAGCAAAAGAATATGTGATGATGTTCATCAAGAACAAATAAAGGGTTATTGTATTGCTCGTTAAACATCAAAGATCGCCTTCAAGATTTGTTTCATCAGGTATTATAAGAACAAAAAGGTTGTTCAAATAATTGCCGTAATCCATAAAAGATGGATGATTCACAAATCTCGTTGGAGAAATCACATCCATAAAACTAGTGCTAAAAATGTTGAAAGACAAATTGATTGAAAGATCACTTAGGAAGTGACATCGCTGTTTAAATTATATTGGAAAGAAAACATGAAGAAATTCCATGTGGATGGAATTTTGGAGTCTTTTGATTTTGATCACATGACGCTTGTGAAACTTTCCTAAGAGATAATTAAAACTTCGTTCATAGGCCAAAAGGGAACGATAGACTAGCTTATTGGAACTTGTACATATTGTTGTATGAAGTCCATTATGTATAGTCAAGAGCGATGGATTTCAACTTCATATGCTTTCTCCGAAAATTTGAGTGAATATATAAATATTTGCTTAATAAGGATGAAGTATGAAACATTTGAAGAGTTCAAAGACTTTCAAGATGAAGTACAAAATCATTTGTAACAAGAATATAAATAGTTTATGATAAGATCATAAAAGAAGATATTTGAGTTACAAGTTTAGCATAATACCTAAGATTTAAGGAATTGTTCCGTGGATTTGCATTTCCCGAAACACCATAAGAGCATGGAGCATTCGAGATATGTAATTAAACCTTGTTTGACATGGTAAGATCAAAGGTGTAATTCATAAAACTGCCATTGTATTTTAAAGATTAAAAGCTTTAGAGATTACCGTTTTTCCACTGAAAAGAGCTCCATCATAATTCGCTGAAATGACACCATATAAAGTTATGGTTTGGGATAAAACCCAAGTAGTCCTTTCTTAAACATTGGTATGCTATACATAAGAAAGATGTTTGCAACCAAAGTCGGATGAACCTGTCTTTGTATTACTGTTAAGTATTCCTCCATAAACACCAGAGACAAAAGTGTTTGTCGCTTAGAACGTCAAGTTTCTTTGAGAAGGAATTTTTCGTGAAAAGTTAAGTGGGAGGACAATAGAACTTTGATAAGGTTAAAAAGAACCTTAGCTATATGTGCAAAGTTGCGCAGCGCCGAAAAGTGTTCCGGAGTTAGCAAACAATGCTCATGGCTCGCGTACTTCAAAGGTTGTGGTCACGGAGATCTAAGTTCCTATTGAAACAAGTAGGTCGGATGAACAATCAAATACCAAGATTTGAGAGTTAAATCATTATTTGACAATAATGATCCGACTACGTGCAAAGAAGCGATGATGAGCCCTGACTCCGTCAAATGGCTTGAAGCCATAAAATCCGTGATAGTTCCATACACGAGAAATCAAGTTTTGAACTTGAAGGACCCTCGAGAAAGGTGTAAGACCTTACAGTTGTGTCTGGATCTATAAAGAAATAGACATGGATGTTTTACATCTATGAAATAGTCGACATGTTGGGAAAGAGTTCACGAAATGTTCAAAGGTTGACTATGACAAGATTTGATCTTTCATAGTGATATTTAGTCAAGACGGATTAATGTAGCAACCACTACATATAATTTGTTATATGGTAGTTGAATAAACAAAACAAGTTCTTCTAACAGAATCGTTACCTAGGACATGTGCATAACACGGTCCATAGGGTTTTGTTAATTCAAAGGATGCTAAAAGCATATGCAAACTTCAATGGTTAAAGTGAGCATCGCGGAGTTGGAATCTTCACTGTGATGAAACTGTTAAAGGAGTTTAAAAGTTCATTAGAGACGATGAAGATGCTTGCATTTGCAAGAAATTAAGTGGGAGCGCTAAGACATGTTTCTAATACATTATGTGGAAGACATATTGTTGATTGGAAATAATGTATCTTTTATTAACACATATTAAGAATTTCATCCCGATGAAAGACTTAGGCAAAACCCAAATATTTGGCATCAATAGACGCTAATATGGTTGTGCCAGAAGTACATAGACAAGATATTGAATGAGTTCAATATAGAAACTACAAGAAGAGGTTCTTGTCGCACAGAAAGGATAGAATGAGTTCAATGTTGATGATATATTCAAGTGTATTGACATTTGGTAAAGTGAAACAAATAATCAAGTATAGATTGATACTTGATGTATGAAATCACAAAGAGTATTTATATCAATCATACTGTGATATGTACAAATCCAGATATGTCCTATGCTCTAAATGTTGTGAGCATATACCAGAATGATTCGTAAGATGATCATTGGACAATAGTAAGGATATTCTTATGATCTTTTGGAAGAACTAAGAGTATAATATTTGTAGAAGTGACAAATAGATGGTTAGTTCATTGTAAAAGTACTACATTGATACTAGCTTTGTCACAAAGTACAAATTAAGTTTATCTCAATCTAAACTAAGGGTGGCACAATATAATGGAAAGTGAGTTCCATAATGGATTTGGATGAGTTCCAAAGTTAAGACATTGTGACAGATACTACAACAAAAGGCTAAAGTACATGACTGCTATTTTAGCAGCAAAAGAGGGCATTTGTGTCAAGTAGTTTGTTATCAAACTAGGTGTAGTTCACAGTGGGATAATACTATGAAGATATATTGTGCGACAATATTATCAACATGTTTTAACCCCAAAGAGCTAAAGTTCACACCGAAAGACCAAATTTATACAAAGCCATCTCATTAGAGAATGAGTGATGCGTAGAGACGCAAAAACATGCAATTACACACGGACCTGGAAGTGTCAGATCCGGAGATCAGTTGACCACTAGCAATCGTGTACATACAACACCGGAAATCCATAGGTGTTGAATACACAAAGGTTTGAAACTAGATTATTGACTCTAGTGCAAGTGGGAGACTGTTGGAGATATGCCCAAGAGGCAATAATAAAGTGGTTGTTATCATATCTTCACACTTATGATAAATGTTTACATACCATGCTATAATTGTATTAACCGAAAACATTAATACTTGTGTGATTTGTAAACTAAAATAAGAGTCCCTAGTAAAGCCTCTTGTTAAACTAGCTTGTTGGTTAATATATGATCATGGTTTCCTGATCATGAACATAGAGATGTTATTAACAACAGGATCATATCATTAGGAGAATGATGTGATGGACATACTCCTATAGATAAGCGTAGCATAAATATCAAGTCATTTCAATAGTTCAATTGCTATATGCTTTCTGATACATAGTAACCTAATTCCTTCGACCATGAGATCATGCATATCACCTTTTCCGGATGGATGCTTTGATGTTATCAAACACCACACCGTAACAGGGTGGCTATAAAGGTGGCATTGAGTGTTCAGAAAGTATTGGTTGAAACACATGGATCAGGAGTGGGATTTGTCCATCCATATGACGGATAGATATACTCTGGGCCCTCTCGGTGAAATGTCATCCAATTAGCTTGCAAGCATGTGACTGGTTCACAAGTGATCACATATCACGGGAACGAGAAAAGAGTACTTATCAGTAACGAGGTTGAACTAGGTATGCAGAGATACCGACGATCAAAACCTCGGATAAGTAAACTATCGTGAGACAAAGGGAAATTGGTATCGTATGTAAGTGGTTCATTCGATCGCAAAGTAATCGTAGAAATATGTGGGAGCCATATGAATTTCTAGATTCCTCTATTGGTTATTGTTCGGAGAAGTGTCTCGATCATGTCCGCATAATTCACGAACCGTAGGGAGACACACTTAAGGATTCGACGTTGTTTGAGTAGTTATGGTATTATGAGAAAGAGACCGAATGTTGTTCGGAGTCTCGGATGGGATCCGGGATATCACGAGGAGATCCGGAATAGTCCGGAGAATAAGATTCATATAAGGAAAGTCCCGTTTCGGAGTTGGGGAATGATTCCGGTGTTTTCATCGGGAACATTCTAGAAGGTTCCGGAATGTCCGGCACTCCGGAGGGGAAGGGGTACATGAATGTGTCATTACATATTGGAATGATTGCATCATGTACTTAGTGTTCTCGCTGTTCCAAATAAAGGATTAAATTGAATCCTTAATTGAAAAGTCAAATAGCAGTTTGAAAGTCAAACGGCTAAAACAGGAAAGTGAGGGAAACAAGCAAGAGGAGGTTGAAACCGACTTGGAGAGGAGTCCCTCCTCTCCAAGCCGGCGCGCCACCCTAGGCCGAGTTGGGGAGGGACTCCCCTCCCTCCCCTTGGCCGCCGGCCCTCTCCACCCATAAAAGGAGGGGCAGGGCCTCCTCCTCAAGACACACAAGTTCCTATCCTCTAAATCTAAACCCTAGCCACAGCCTCCGGTTTAGAGCCGTTTTGGTTTAGAGCTTCTAATTGCCCTAGCCTTCGGTTTAGAGCCTTCTAATTGGCGTGTCTAATCCCTAGACCACTAAAGCCTCTCTCATACTCCACCATACTCGCTCCGGCTTAAGGCGAAGCCCTGCGGGATCTCCCCTCTACTTCCGGTACCACGCCGTTGTGCTGCCGGAATCGCGAGGAGAGTGCTACAACCTCCGCTGCCTGCTAGAACAAGGGAGAGGAAGGCCTTCGTCGAGTACCGAACGTGTGACCGACTGCGGGAGCGCTGCCGGAACGTGGCACCGGAAGGATCGTCTACACGATCTTGAGATCGGAAAGAGTACGACTACATCACCCACGAGAATCTGCTCTCATTAACCGCTTTGGAATCTTCGAGGGTAAGTTATTCCATCAACTCGTTGCTACAATCTAGTAGATAGATCTTGGCTTGTTTGTTTGTATGCGATAGAAATTTTTTGTTTTCCATGCTACGAACCCCTACACTAGGGCTGCGCCCACCCCTCTATATATAGAGGGCTAGGGGCACACCAACCCCTCTATATATAGAGGGCTAGGGGCACACCAACCCCCCACACCTTCCCCTCCAACCCTAGCCGCCCTGCTGCCCTCCTCTCTCCCTCCCGACTGCTTGTAGGCGAAGCCTTGCTGCAGAAATTCTCCACCATATACACCACGCCGTCGTGTTGTAGATCCAATCCATCTCTCCACCATACTTGCTGGTCCGAGGAAGGAGGAGACGTCGAGGTGCTGCACGTGTGCATCTCACGGAGGCACCACCACTTGTGGTGCTAGATCGGATCGGATCGCGAGGAGTAGAAGCGAGTACGACTACATCACCCACGTTCCGACGAACATTCCACTGTGCGAATCTTCAAGGGTATGAAGATCTAATCCAATCTCTCTCGTTGTTTGCATCTCCTAGATTAGATCTTGGCTTTCCCTATGTTTGCATCCGTAGAAAATTTTGATTTACTATGCCACGAAACCCTTCACTTTGTTCATCAAGTTTGAAAAATAAGAGATGTAGAATCAAAACCAAAAGGTTGAGGAAAGAGTTTACAAGATTGTTTGTAAATAAGTTTTGAACAAATACAACTCCTATTTTTTTAAGGGGTTTTGTCCAATCCTAGGGTTACAATCCTACAGGAAACACAGTGCTCTGATACCATCTGTAGAGGTCCCAACCTTTAATAAGGTAGAGATCCCTGTGTTTACAATGCTAGTCCCTGGATCAATAGCTAGCATCCATAGTTAAGATGTAATATCAAGAAACAAAGGTCATAATACAACTTTATAACCAGGAATAAAATAATTCATTACATCTTACATAGCTCATTTGGCTATCTCATTACAATGCAGCAAAAATAACTATAGCATGGAGTCCTTCATCTTCAAAGTGCCACAGGCAATCATTTTGGTTGTAGACTTGTAATCCTAATCAACACACTTCACTAACATCAAACAAACCTGTAGCATAACAAGTTACAACCACAAGGGTCAATACATTTGATTTGTATTGGCAAGTGATACTATGGTAGTATAGTGGCAACTATCATCTATATGCATTTGGCTAAGTGGAGCTTAGGCTTGATTTGCTCAAAATAGATTTTTCCTTATCATTTGAAAACACTAAGTTTTTGTTTTGTCAAAATCACCCAAGGCATCTACCAATCAAAGATTGAAGATCCTTTACCCATATTCACCCATAAGTTTTTAACTTAGAAATTGGGATGAGGAGATTCTTGATAGCTTCCATGTCTTGATGCTCAAATTGTCCATTACCGGGGACACGGCTAAGTACTTATATTTTACACTCTGCAGAGGTGGTGCACTTTCCCCATAGGACTCGACATGCATGGAGACAAGATCTTTTAGAAGCCTTCCCTTAGACCAGAATGGACGCGTTCCAAACCGATCATCCCCTACCACCAACTGTCCATTTGGCTAAGTTATTGCAACCTATATGATCCAGGCAGAGCCCATAATGCCAAGTGGCTGCACTTGAAGCTTCTCAACATTTGACATCTCAAATATCTTTGTTCCTGGGTGGCATTCCACAAGTGAGATACACCAAGGTAGTCCATTGAAATGGGCCCTGAGTAAACACTCAACACAAACCATTCTCACCATTCCACCCAGGTGATTCATTCACATTGTTGTTTTATTAAATAAAACACAAGTCATAGACTTAGAAATATTCCATAGCATGAATATAATCCACCCTTGTTTTCTACTAGCAAAGCTAAGCATGATAGTAGTAGGAATCTTTACTTAGGAAAATTCTACTAAGGTTTCATCTACTAGGATTTCCCATGGCATAGCATACTTAGTAAAATTCCATGGAGGTTCTACTTAGAAATATCACTAATGCATAGTGAAAATAATGGGACAAAAGTATGAAGCACCACTTGCCTTTTTGGTAGAGATTAATAGTTCACTCCTTGATCTTGCAATAGTCACACTCTTCAAATTTCACTACAATTCAATCAAGGCACAAATTCAATCTACCATTCAAGCAACTCATCACATAGAATAATAAAAACAAAACAATGCATGCAAGCATGCCAAAGATTGTTTTATTTGGAAAAGTGGTTTGTAATAGGTTATAAACATTATAAAACACCTATTGGTCATTTATAAAAGTGGTAAAGCCATTTGGAAACAAGTTAGTAAAATGGATACTTTAAATCATTTTTGTTTTGTTAGAAATGATTTGAATCAAGGTAATAATTCCTAGTGTTTGACAAATATATTATTAAACACAAATGTTAGCGTTTTAAGGTCAAGTGTTTAATATTAAAACCATTTGCAAAAGGTTTTGCCTATAAACCATTTTTATACCAAAGCAATATTTTATTTTGTTCGAAATGCCTTTTAGCAAAGTAATAATTTTCTAGGGTTCATCAAATATATTTTTAAATCCTAAAACTTGGTGTTTAGGGTCAGAGAGTTTAATTCAAACCAATTTCAAAAGGTTTTACTCAAAAAGCATTTTTAAAACATAAACAATATTTTTATTTAACTAGAAATGCTTTTATTCAAAGATTTATTCCTTAGCCTCACAAAATATGTTTTTAAATCCAAAAGTTGGTTTCTATGGTCAGTAGGTTCAAAACCATTCAATTACAAAAGATTTTACTCTAAAAATATTTCTAGAATAATTTTATATTCAAATTATGCCTACACAAGTTTCTGCAAAACCAACTAAGTTTACAGAAGCAATTTGCTAAACAAAGTACATGGTTGGATATAATTCTTTTTGATAATTCCATTGATATAAAATTTGCAAAATTTGGACGTGTGAATCAAAAGTTATGAATTTTGCAAGTTTAAACATCTAATAGAAAAGTTTCTGTCTATTTAAAAGAACACAGTGCCACGCGTCTTGTTCTCATTGGTAGAAAACGGTTTGGCTGGATCGAGTGCTGGGTGCATTGGATTAAAAGGGGATCGTGCGTCTTTGATCTAGCGTACCCCTTCGCTTTAAGTGAAACTATCGTATCCCTCAGATCAAGATCCAACGGCTCACAGTACGATGACCTAAGATGGGCGGCGCTGGCGGCGGCGAGTGGCAGTGGCGCGGTCAGACGGTGGAGTTGCTGGCGATTCAGGAAGCAAGAGAGACAGGGGAAAGGCTCACCGAGATCGTCGTGAAGAGTAGATGCTCAAGGTAGTCTTCGTTGGAGAAGGGGCGCTCGGGGACAACATGGATTGATCGCCGGAGATCCTCACTGGCTCGGGCACGCACTGTTGAAGACAGTGATGAGGCTACCGTGCACGCCAGAGAAAAAGGAAAGCACTGATAGATGCGCCGAGTCGTGGCCAGTACGCGCGCGTGAAGGAGATGGAGAGGGGAGGTCAGATGCTACCTGGGGGTGTCGCCGGAGTGGAGGCAGACGGCGGAGGCATTATCTTGTCGAGGTTGCCGACGCTAGGGGCACGCGCGGTCAAGTGGAGGCTACTGGCGGATGCGCAAGATGACGGGGAATGAGCTCGTGTGGTCGAGGGGGCAAGGGGATTAGGGAGGCGAGACTTGGCCGGCATTGGCTGGCGAAGGTCGTCGGAGCAGTGATGGTGCGTGGAGAAATTCCTCTAGCCTAGGGGCAGAGAGGTGTGGGGAATTGAGGGGAAGGGAAGAGGGGGAACGGGCGCTTTATCGTGCGTGATTGCAGCGACGAATTACTCGCGAAATTAAGACGAAATAACGTTCCGGAATCAAAGCTGAAACGAGAGAGAGGAGGAAGAACCAGTCGCGGTGGGTTGAAGAGATGACTGACAAGTGGGGCCGTTTCGTCAACGTTGGCAAGAGAGAAAGAGTGGGGTCCGCAGCTCAGTGCCTCGGTGGGTTTATCTGCTGGTGTGAATCATTTTCTGCAGGGAAAAAATAAACGGGCTAGCTGGGCTGTTAGTTGGGCTTTACTAGCTGGGCTGGTCTTGTTTTATTTTTTCCTTCTCTGTTTATTTTTCTTTTACTGATTTCTTTTTCTGTTTTGATTTTATCCAAATGATTTCAAACTCTTTTTCATTTCAAAACTTTTTAAACTTTTCAGTAAGTTTCTATTCTGTTTAACATGTATTTTAAGACCATTTTTAGAATAATTTCTTTATTCTTTTTATGGTTTTATTCATTATTAAAATAAGCACTTGCCTTTATTCAAATAAGATTAAATATATTTTCAAACTCTTTATTTGAATTCTAATTTTCACTAAACCTTTTCAGTAGGTTTTATTTATTTAATAGGGTGTTAAATAATTCACTTTGAATTATTTAAAGTACTTTAACATAATTATTAATCATTTAATTTGGGTATTTGTCCTCATTCAAATGAAATCCAATGTGGTTTTAAATCCATTTAATTTGAAATTCTTTTATTCAATGATTTATTCCTTAGCCTCACAAAATATGTTTTTAAATCAAAAAGTTGGTTTCTATGGTCAGTAGGTTCAAAACCATTTAATTACAAAAGATTTTGCTCTAAAAATATTTCTAGAATAATTTTTATATTCAAATTATGCCTACACAAGTTTCTGCAAAAACAACTAAGTTTACAGAAGAAATTTGATAAACAAAGTACATGGTTGGATAGAATTATTTTTGCTGATTCCATTGATATAATTTTTTTAAAATTTGGACGTGTGAATCAAAAGTTATGAATTTTACAAGTTTAAACATCTAATAGAAAAGTTTCTGTCTATTTAAAACAACACAGTGCCACACGTCTTGTTCTCATTGGTTGAAAACGGTTCGGCTGGATCGAGTGCTGGGGTGCGTTGGATTATAATGGGATCATGCGGCTCTGATCTAGCGTACCCCTTCGCTTTAAGTGAAACTATCGTATCCCTCAGATCAAGATCCAACGGCTCACAGTACGATGACCTAAGATGGGCGGCGCTGGCGGCAGCGAGTGGCGGCGGCGCAGTCAGACGGTGGAGTTGCCGGCGATTCAAGAAGCAAGAGAGTCAGGGGAAAGCCTCACCGAGATCGCCGTGAAGAGTAGATGCTCAAGGTAGTCTTCGTTGGCGAAGGGGCGCTCGGGGATGACGTGGATTTCTCGCCGGAGATCCTCACTGGCTCGGGCACGCACTGTTGAAGACGGTGACAAGGCTATCGTGCACGCCAGAGAAAATGGAAAGCACTGTTAGATGCCCCGAGTTATGGCGGGTACGCGCGTGTGAAGGAGAAGGAGAGGGGAGGTCTGATGCTACCTGGGGGTGTCGCTGCAGTGGAGGCAGACGGCGGAGGCGTTCTGTTGTCGAGGTTGCCGACGCTAGGGGGCACGCGCGGTCAAATGGAGGCTATTGGCGGATGCGCAAGACGATGGGGAATGAGCTCGTGTGGTCGTGGGGGCAAGGGGAGGCGAGACTTGGCCAGAATTGGCTGGCAAAGGTCGTCGGAGCAGTGATGGTGCGTGGAGAAATTAGTCCATCCTAGGGGCAGAGAGGTGTGGGGAATTGAGGGGAAGGGAAGAGGGGGAACGGACGCTTTATCGTGCGTGATTGCAGCGACGAATTACTTGCGGAATTAAGACGAAATAACGTTGCGGAATCAAAGCTGAAACGGGAGAGAGGAGGAAGAACCAGTCGCTGTGGGTTGAAGAGATGACTGACAAGTGGGGCCGTTTTGTCAGCGTTAGCGAGAGAGAAAGAGTGGGGTCCGCAGCTCAGTGACTGGGTGGGTTTATCTGCTGGCGTGAATCGTTTTCTGCGGCGGAGAAATAAACGGGCTAGCTGGGCTATTAGTTGGGCTTTGCTGGCTGGGCTGGTCTTGTTTTATTTTTTCCTTCTCTGTTTATTTTTCTTTTTCTGATTTCTTTTTCTGTTTTGATTTTATGCAAATGATTTCAAACTCTTTTTCATTTCAAAACTTTTTAATCTTTTCAGTAAGTTTCTATTCTGTTTAACATGTATTTTTAAGACCATTTTAGAATAATTTCTTTATTCTTTTTATGGTTTTATTCTTTATTAAAATAAGCACTTGCCTTTATTCAAATAAGATTAAATATATTTTCAAACTCTTTATTTGAATTCTAATTTTCACTAAACCTTTTCAGTAGGTTTTATTTATTTAATAGGGTGTTAAATAATTCACTTTGAATTATTTAAAGTACTTTAATATGATTATTAATCATTTAATTTGGGCATTTGTCCTCGTTCAAATGAAATCCAATGTGGTTTTAAATCCATATAAATTTTATTTCAAATAATTCTTTGAATCCATTTAAGCTAATTAAATAACTTTTATTCCACTTTGGGAAATTCCAATTATTATTTTCCCATGATTTAATTAATCATTTATATTAGGAATTTTATCTTTATCCATATATATTTAGAATATGGTTTAATGCCATATAATTTTTTTGGAATAATATTTATCCTATTATTTTATTTGGATTATCTCTATTTCATTTGCTCATGGATTTGGCCCAGATTTAATTTGGCTTTTAAATATTCCTTATTTAATTATTTCTTTCTTTGTCTTATAAAATCCATATCTTTTTAGTTATAGATCCAATATTGGTGATTCCAATTTCTATAATTTTATTTAATATTTGTTTATCTTTTTAAATCCTTTAGGATTAGTTTGCTCACAAGTTGGTATGGATTTTAGATAGGAGCTTTATTAGCTTTGGAAATTATTTCCTTTCAACTTATTAAATTCATAAGTTTTTATCCATGGTTCCAAATTGAATAGAATTATTTTCTATGGTTTTATAATATTTTTATTTGTAATTCTTTATCATTTATAAATGTTTGTTGACAAATTTTTATATGGATCAAATCCATAGTCTTAGAGAGATCTTGGAAATGATTTCTTCCATTAGGGTTATAGAGTTTTGGTTTAACTTTTCCAAGTGTTTAAATTTGAAAATACATTTATTAATGAATGCATTTTCACTTGATTTGCAATTTGTTGGATTCCCTTTTCATTCAAAGTTTGTTCAAGTTGGGTTTTGATGTTTCCATTTGGAATCAAAAAGTTTCTTTTCACCCTAAATTTCAATAATTATTTATTTTGTTTATTTATTTTTCACATTACAAAATTTGGAAAATTTTGGGATGTGACAACAAGAGTGTCGTCCCTAGGTGGGAAACTATGGAGAAGGATATGAGGGCTAGAGGCGTCACTCCTGGTACAGATGGATGGCTCGAGAGGTCAAAGCATTGGTGGTACGGGCACGGTGGATCATTGGACCCAGAAACAGGGAAGACATTATTTCATGAAAAATTCTAAAACCCTCCAAAGACCTTGTTCAAGCAATGAACGATGCTCAATTGGGATTGTTCCGTCCCGAGAGAGAGAACGACGAGCTGACACGCACCCTAGGAAATCTTGAAAAGGAAGGATGAACATGAGGCAAAGACGCCCGTGTCTCGTGGCAGAAAGGGTTTCCTCAGTACGATGCCAGTTACAGAAGCCGTCAGAGAAAGAAGGATCGGGAGGCAGACCAGATCTCCAGGGTAGAGCAGGACCTAGCTGATGTGAAGAACCTTATGCAAGAAATTAGCCAAAGGCCGCCGTCGTCAACTCACCCGCAGGCTGATGATCCTGCATTGGATCTTAGCCAGCGGAGAAGCAGCGTGGCTTCCACGGAGGTCCAGGAAGATAATCAAGCAATGCTGGATGATGCACCGGCTCCTCTCGCTACCCCGTGGATGATGTCAGAGATATGGAACAATGTGAGCTACATCAGCCAATGAACAACCTGTCCTTCAAGGTGGCGATCGACACTGCTTTACCTTGTCTACCTGGAGCACCCCATCATTCACTTCCGATTCCACCTGGCTATGCTCGTGTCACGGTGGATGACATAGTGGAGGATTTTACGGACCTAGAGATTGACATCGCTATGCCTGAAGGCCTTACGAAACTAGGAGATGTTAAGAGCAACATCATTCTATGGAAGAAGAAGTATATCAAGTTTACAGGCTCGGCGCCAAGGCCACCGACTCCGAGGAATCCAAGTCCACCCCGCATCGAATATCGTCAACCTCCAAGTCCACCCCAACCCGATTATCGTCAACCTCCAAGTCCACCCCGCCCCGCTGACGATCGCCGCAGCAGGAGTACATCAACTCGATCTCCGCCTCCACGCAATACTCGATTTCCGCCTCCGCCTCCGTGCAATACTACTACCTCGTCGAAGAAACGGAAGGTCTACGGTCCCCCGCGTCCCACATCGAAGAAAGGTCAAACGGCGAAGATAGTCGACATCCCGCCGGCTCTTCCAACGAAAACTTATGACAAGACCGATGAGGAAACTAACGCGGATGTGGCTGCCCAAGTTAAGGAGCATTTTGCACCTAAAAGCCTGAACCAAAGACAATATATGATGAAAAAACCAAAAAGTGGGCTAAGTCCTTTCTTAAGCAACCATCCCAGATATCGATGAATCTGGAATCAGACTATGACCGGGAGATTATTAAGCAAGCAAAGAAGAAAAAATCACAAGTGCAAAAAGCGGGAAGCAAGTTGCCCTGCTCGGAGCACAAAATAATCAATCGGTCGCCCCTCTCAAAGTCATTTCATACCTCGACATGGCTTCAGAGCTGAAATGAATATGGACATGCAAATAATGGACCCTAGAGCCCGTACTAATGCTGAACTAATGGGCAACACTGTGTCGCATGCCAAAGCACTTGCTACCGAAGCAAATATGTCTCTTGGTTAATATTTAGGCTATGAAGATACGCCAGTGGGTCAAATAGTACGGAAGTATGTCCGGAGAGAGCCTCTAGTCAGTAATGAGGAGCTCGCGCGTCTATCCACACATATGCGAAATCTGCACGAATGGTACATGTCGCAAGCAGAAAAAAGCATCCGAAAGATTGGTTTCCGATGGACGTTAGAAAGGAGCATCACTTCAAACCATACTCGATACAGGTTCAAATGACCGAACTGTTTCAGTTATACAACCGCGCGCCCTTGACAAATCTATCATTGGTTGCTACTGTCTGTAAGTTATTTATTTCTATAATTAAGTTTGTAGCTTTAGCTCGTTCATTGCATTTAATATATTATCCTAACTATATATCCTTTTGTATGATATTATATTTTGCAGAATGAAGATGCTTGAATTGAAAAGAGCTAGAAGATTTGACGTTGGGTTCATTGACCCATACATCGTTAATGAATATAAAAGAATCACTCCAAGGACGTGGAGGAAGACCTATGCAGGTTCTTAACCAAAAATAATTTTGTTAAGGAAATACTATTTCCTTACAACTTCAAGTGAGTGTTTCTATCTTGTACACATTTTATTTTTGCTTACTCGATGAGCTATGCATCTATGCTTATGTAAACGTCCGTATATTCCACTGGATCTTGCTAAACATTCAAGTTGACAAGTCCCTAGTTGAAGTTCACGACTCATTAAGTTGGGACCAAGAGCAGTGGAGCGACATGAAAGGAATGCTCCATAAGTAATTTCAATCATTATCGCATTATATCGGCCTCATTCGTTCATTTTCTGATATCAAGTAACTAATAACTCCTTTGTTTATTTTCTTTGCCAAGCAGGTGTTGAACACGGTTCAGACAGAAAATACCAGGTCCATTCAAAGAGGAGCTAACTTATAAAATGGTGAAGAGTTTACAGCAGTCACCGAGAACTCATTCATGTGGATACTACGTCTGCGAGTACATCCACGAGTTGACTAGTGAGCAGAAAATTGACTCACATTATATTTATGGTTTGCGGGAGAAATTAGAGCCAGACCAGCGCATAAGAGCAATTCAAGAGGAGCTGGCGGGATTTATGATGAAGGAGGTCCTTGATGTACATGGAGAGCATTATGCGGATGACGTGGAACTCGATTTGCCTTTGTGATCTTCATGTAGTTGATATGATATATATATTCATCAATTACCATGTAATTTCAAAACATTTCTTTCTTTTGATATATATATCATCAATACATGCTTGCGAGAGATCGATTAATTATATAGAAGCATCAACGTGTACTGTGTATGTACTAGCGTAGAATATGTATACTGAAATATATGTTTGAAATTATAGTGAAACACAAAACGAAAAAGGAACGAAATGGCAAAAAAAAAAGAAAATACACAATCTTTGCCGCGGCAGGAAACCTTATAGTCCTGGGTGGTGTTACGGCCCGGGACTAGAGGGTTTCCGCTCCTCGCGGAAACAACCACGTGGTTGTTATCAGTCACGGGCCGTAGCGAGCCGGGACTAGAGGGAAACCTATAGTCCCGTTTTAACAGTTTCGGGCCTAAAACCGGGACTAGAGTCAGTTGCGGCCCGGAACTGGAGGCCCTTTTTCTACTAGTGCTCCTCCACAACCTTCTCTCCTCTACTGCATAGTATATCTCTCTCTCGGTCTGCGCAAAAGGTAGTAGTAGAACATGAAAAGCATGGCACCACACTCTGTGTGGATCCACGTACGCGTGTCTTTCTCTTGTTAGCGGCACCCACAGTTCCTCCCGTTCCCAACCCGACTCCCACCCCTCTCGCGGCATCGACGACGGTCGCCACCCTGCGCCATTCAGCTCTTTTCAGCCACCAGCTTTTTTTTTTTGAAGGGATCCAGCCACCAGCTTCGGTTACATATATTCGCAGATGTTTTGCCGTCCCGTCGTCGTTGTTTGGACGGTGAGTTGGTCTCTGGCACCTGCTCCCAACACCGTCGTCCAAGGAAGAGCACAAAGCTCATCCTGCTCGTCACCGGCGCCGTTGTATCCCACACCGTCGTGTACATGTACGACGTCCGTCCTCTGTGTGTGACTGTGGTCGGGATCTCATGCTTAGGACGGGGCATTCCCCCGAGGGCCACGTTCCAAGGAGCCCAGGAATAGCTGCAGGCTACCAAACATGCCTCTAAAATATGTGGGCTTGCTGGTTAATGCAAGGACCAAGCGAGCCGAGATCGGATGAATCAGTAGAGTCGGAGGAAGAAGATGTAAGACACTACAATACATTTCATGCATTGTATAACTCTGCTACTCCATTGGAAATTTCTGACGCCTCCTACTCCCACGCTACCAACAAGTCCTTTACTAGCATGCAAAGGCATATAACAAGTAATGCACGGAATGAGACTGGATGAACCTAACGTAGAAATGCAAAAGTTCCTTAGACGAAGCCTTTCTCTTATAGAAGGCTTGGATGGTCACTGCTGACATCAAGTATTAATTGCTCCTCCAGTGGATAAGTGTTGGCAATCATCTGGTTATGAGGGCACGTACAATGCTAGAGAAGGCATGCCTTCTCTTAGCTCTCCACATCATTTAGAGAAGACACAATATATAACTTGTACAATGCATTATCTCTTATTGCTATCTCTAACAATTAATAGAATTAACTATTTTTAGTAAAAAATTGGTTGACTAAGAGAAGGCATATGGTACAATGGAGAAAAATAGTCTTCTCTTATTGCTAAGAGATCATCCCTTAGCTAAGGGAAAACAACCCTCTCTCTCTTGTTTCTCTCTCCTCCAACTAAGCAAAAATCCAACATGGCGAGCATAAGGGAAGGCTGACATCACCGCATTGTACGTGCCCTGAGTATGGTACTTGGGTAGGTTGATGCTACAAAAGCTTTGTCGATCCTTTAGGAAAATGACATATCAAATGATCTATTTTCTTAATATTTCTTTTTGGAAAAGGATTAAATTATATCAATACTACAAAGTTTAATAATTCCCAACTACTCAATATTGATAAGGAATTGAAGTAGACCCTACTAGGACTAGGAGGTTGTGTTGTGTCTTGGTTACTTTTTGGTATACTAGTTGAGGACTTTTACGGTACCCCAAAATGAACAGGGGCCGTCCATATTTTTCTAGATCGGATGACTATTATTATTTCATACTCTACAACTAGTTTCACGGAGTACCAGCTCAAAAAGTCACGGAGTACCTTCATCCAAAGGGTAAGACAGTAATCAGAATAGGCGGAATTATTTCTCATGAGGATATCTCGACCACCCGGTTGTCTAAATCAACCGGCTAAATGTAATTTTGTTTGAACAAACCCTAGTTCATACTCCTCTCGCGATAGCTCCAGGTCGTATTCCCCGCCGTTCGGAAGATGTGACCAGCGGTGGCGATTATTTGCAGAGTGGACTATTATCCTGATTGTACTTCCATCTGTTCTGCATAGGCCTAACATGAATATATCAATGGATCTAACAATCAGAACCAAGTGATGGAACGAACCACAACCATGTCCAAAAGCACCGCAACTTATATTGAATTGATATTAGGGCGCCTGCGATGGGTGGTTGGGCAAGGATAGAGGCGGTGTTGCCTTCTGCTCTGCGAGTCTGTGACAGCCGTAGCCGGAGGACAACAGGTGCATCGTTAACTGCAACGAGAGGCGACGGTGTGTACAGATGGAGGCAGCGGTGCTAGGGCAAGCAGTAGGACGCAGCCCAGACCCTGATCGCAGGTTACACCCTTACAAATAACCGGTTAGATTTGGTTGGTACTCCCAATGCAACTCTCGTTTGAGAGTACCAGGGTACCGTAAAAGTCACCTACTAGTTGGTACTAGAGTGCAGAGTTTGTGCTCTTAGCTCCACTAAATTAGGTATTTTGAAAATACTTAGTTTTTCTAAAAGATATTTATGTGGACACATGCACATGTTTCATAGATGTCTGCAGAGTTTTGCTCAATAATATGTTATATAGTTAGCTACACACAATTCATAAAATCGTGGTTTTGAAATGGTTGAAAATAACTCCATTATACTTCCAATATTTGTCCTTTTTTGCAGACCACTTACGAAAATAATTTTTACTGCAAATGTGGCGGTACATACTAGAAATATATATGGAGTACATTTATTTTCATAATTATTCGAGACTACTGAAGGTAGGCACAGCGCCGGCGACCTGATGCTGCTCGCGTGCCTTACTACTGAATGAAGAAGGACATTTGAACAGCAGGATACACGTGTACTGCAAGCGTGCCTGACGCTGCTCGCCTCTTTGCTGCCTGTTGACCGACCGTTGGCTTTCCCTATCGCCGGCTAGCCACGACAACTGCAGCACCTCATAGTGGAGCACAATGGAGCAGAAGTTAGCAAGCACGACCGGGATGGTCACGACGCTGAGTGAAGCCGCGATCGGTTTGAAAGGCTTCCCCAGTCCGATCAGCATGTAGTCGAGGACCTCATCATCGTTGAGCGGAGAACCAGAGGGCAACCATGGCGCCGGCTAAGGCCTTCACCTTGTGCATGTACTTGCTGACAGTCATGTCGAGGCTCCTCAGTGACTGAATTTGTCATTGGATGTGTCGCACCCTGGCACGATTCTGCGCACTGAACATGGCGTGGATTGAAGTCCACACGGCAGCCGCGGATTTACAACTAATGAGTTGCGACACGATCTCCTTCCTCATTGAAGAGAGGAGCACCCCCAAGGACCTTCTGATCTTGCGTCCACCACCTTGCATACTCGGGATTGGCCATGGTAGTGGCAGCATCATCGGTCCCCTTGGTGATGTTATTGCCCGGGCAACGACGGAACCGTTGAGGTTGACATGGTTATACCCTACGGGTACGTAACTTCAGCATACCTAGTCCAGCCTAAAGTAGGCCCACGGCAGACATACGCTGGCCCATTAAGATTTTCGGGTGGCCAAGGCCCATGATGTCTTCGGATCCTTGGAGAGCAAGACTAGAGGAGATAGGAAATTCAAAGGGATAAAACCCTAGAACTTGTAACCGACTAGGACTACGCCCGGGACCTGCCTAAGTCTATATAAAGGCCAGGAGGGCACGTCCTAGGGCAACTCGACTCATACTTTCGCACACGCATCCACGCCAGATCGAATCTGCGCACCCTGTAACCTTCGGTTCCGCCGTAATCAAAGAGCAGACAAACAGGAGTAGGGTTTTCCCTCCGAGGGCCTAAACCTGGGTAAATCTCGTGTCCCCTGGTTGCTTGTCTGTTAGCCGTGCCACGATCTCCAGCATCCCCATCTTCTCCAAAACCCAAGTCCATAACAATGGGCATTGACGAGATTAAACCTCGTCAATTGGCGCCGTTTGTGGGAATTGGGGCTGCTGATTGTGCGGTCGTGACGGTTCCGACCCGATCGATCTACAACTCCGCGGCGACGAAGAATCACCTTCTCTTCGGCGCTTTCGACTTCACCGCCCACTCGCCGGATACCATGAAGGATTTCGAGCCCGTAGGCGACGGACTCGAAATCTTGTTCGGGAGCTTCTGCTTCCAGGTGGGACAAACTGGCACCCTCCGCCTCCCTGAGCGGGTGCCCGTGCCGTCAATCAGGCCCGCTTCGTGGGCTCCACACCCCGTGCTACGCACGTCACCATCAACAGATGAGTTCTACAGCAGCAGCAGCTGCAACTCCGATCTGTGCGATCCACCTTCGGATGAAGGGACCTACGGTTCCGGATCCGAAAGTTGCGGCAGCATCCAACCAATCTGCAGGCGCTATCTGTGCGCCGCAGTCATCCAAACCAACGAGGAAACGCCTAACCCGCCGCCCAACCCCAACCCGCAGGACAGAAACGGCGAAAACGGTGGAAACGGCGAAAACGGGGAAAACAGTGGCCACCTCATCCAACTTAGCAAAGAAGGATGGGTCGAAGCACGCCGCGCCGTCGCAGGCGAAATAGTCCTACCTCTGGACTCCCCACGTGATATGCTGAGGGCATACCACTACCTCCTCATCGAGGAGCACAAGAAGCAAGTCAAGATGCAGGAGACGCTCGACAAACGCAAGCGAGCAGCGTCTGAGTCCAGTGCGCGATGAGCTGCGCTCTTCGCCATGGGACCCGGCTCTAGCACAAACGGAAATCAGGGAAACAAGCACCGCTCTCGGGTGGAAAACATGGACCCCAAGGAGCGGCGTGACGTGACCCGAACTCTCCATACATCGTTCATGGATATGGACGCTGACGGCAACATCATCCCGAAGACGCCACAAGCTGCGATCATGGCAGCCACTGCATATCTCGTGGCTCACCCACCTCCGGAGGGGGACCCGAAAAGGGCCATGCATAGGTCCGCACTCACCGGACTAGGACTAATTGGAGCTGCGCTCCACGAAGACTCTCCTGCGGAACCGAAGAAGAAAGCTCCGGCCAGGCGCGACCGGAGTCCCACCCCCTCATCCGAAGAGGAAGAGGAGCACGATCTTCCTCGAAGGAAGAAGAGCTCGCACCGCCATAAAAGCGACTACGACGCCAGAGACAAGCTTACACAACGCAAGATCGATAAAGCACGCGCTAAACGCGCATGCTCGTCTGAACCTGAGATGGATGAAGACGAAGGAGAACTCTGCGGGGCTCGATGCTTCAGCAGATCCGTCCGGCGAACACAGATGCCACGCAACTTCAAGCTTCCTTCGGATACTCCGAAGTTCAACGGCACGCAAGATCCAAAGTCCTGGCTCAGTGACCATCTGTCATCCGTCAAGCTTCACGGAGGCAACAAAGAAACCGCCATGCAATGCCTTCAGCTGCAGCTGACAGGCGCAGCGCGGGTCTGGCTTAGCAGCCTATCATCAGGATCCATCCGAAGCTGGGAGGAGCTCGCTTACAGCTTCATCCGAAACTTCAAAGGCACCAGCAAGAGGCCCGCCTCAATCAAAGAATTGCGAGCCTGCACTCAGAGAACGGGTGAATCTATTCGCTCGTACATACTACGCTGGTCTACAACCAAGAACTGCGCAGCACACATCTCTGAAGAGCGGGCCATCGACGCCTTCAGGGACGGCGTCAAACGCCCAGACTTTAAGGAGAAACTTGGACGTGTAAAGCACAAGACACTCGACCAGCTCATGGAAATCGCCAACAGTTGGGCAGACGGCGAAGATTGCATCCAGCGGGCGCAATCAGATGAAGAGGACGACTACGGCCGAAGACGCGAACGCCGCAGCAAGAGGAGATCGTGCGTCTACGAGGACCGCGACGGACCCGACATGGTCGCAGCCGGCTACGCCGACCGCCGTAACGACAACAGCCGCAACAGCGGAGGATACCGCAGCGGAAACTTCCGCGATAACGGACGACCAACGCAGTCGTGGCAACGCCGCGACCGCGACAACGGACCCTCAGCATTCGACAAACTTTTGGGTCCATGCACCATCCACTTCTACATCGACAAACAAGATGGCAAAAAGAAAGCTAGCCACATGCTCAAGGACTGCCGCGAGTTCCAGAAACTCAGCGAAGTCATGGTGCAGATGAGGCAACAAGCTCCAATCCCTGCGTTCGGAAACGCACCTGCGCCAGGTGAAATAGCACACGGAGCTCCTCCACCGCCGCCTATTGGAGGCCCAAATCAACCAGTCGCACCAGCGCAAAACAACGCCGGGGTCGCATAACCCCACCAAAAGGAGCACTCAATATGATACAGAAGGGACGCCCCACAAATAGGGTGCAGAAGAAAATCACCCGACAAATCAACTTGGCCGTGGCAACTCCGCCTGCAATCCCTGAGTACCTCAGCGGATCGGAGTCCTGCATCACATTCACTCGCGCGGATCACCCTTGCCAGATCCCTCGCCCAGGTCATGGTGCCCTGGTGCTGGAGGCACAGATCGGAGGCTTCGAGATGAGTCGCGTCTTCATGGACGGCGGCAGCGGCATCACCTAATGTTCGCAAGCACTCTAGCAGCTATGCGGATCCCGCAATGCAGCCTGGAACAATCAGACACAACGTTCCACGGCATTGTCCCAGGGAAGGGCATCTTCCCCCTGGGCAAAATAGGGCTCGACGTCATCTTCGGGAAGCCGGACAACTTTCGGCAGGAGCGCCTAGAATTCGAAGTGGTGGACTGGCCGTCGCAATACCATGCCATCCTGGGACGTGTAGCATTCGCAAGGTTCCTGGCCGTCCCACACTACGCATACCTACTACTCAAGATGCCAGGACCAAGGGGCGTCATCACAGTCCACGGGAGCTTCACGCGATCGGACCAATGCGACAGGGATTTCAACAAAATCTCCCAGTCCTTCGGCATGCAAGACGAGCTCGTATGGCTCCGCGAGGTGACGGACAATGGGCTACCCCCAGTCACAAGGCAGAACGCACCCGACATGTCCTTTGACTCCACTGTCAACACGAAGAAAATGCAGGTCCATCCGACAGACGCCTCCAAGACGGCGCTGATCGCCAACGACCTCAGCACCGCATAGGAAGGCGCGCTCGTCGAATTCCTCCGTGAGCGCTGGGAAATCTTCGCCTGGTGTCCTGCGGACATGCCAGGAGTTCCCAGGGAATTCGCCGAGCACGCACTCAATGTCTTCCCAGACACCAAGCCAGTCAAGCAGTCTATCCGAAGACTGTCGGAGCCACGAGCCGAAGCTATCGGCAAGGAGATCAACAGATTACTCGCAGCAGACTTCATCCGGGAAATCAAGGAAAGCGAGTGGCTGGCAAATACGGTGATGGTCCCGAAGAAGGACACGGACATCCTGCGGATGTGCGTGGACTTCACGTCACTAAATAAACACTTCCCAAAGGACCACTTCCCTCTTCCTCGGATCGACCAGATCATCGATTCGACTGCAGGTTGTGAGAAGCTCTCCTTCCTCGACGCCTACTCAGGCTATAACCAGATTCGACTCAAGGTCGAAGATCAAGAGAAAACGACGTTCATCACACCGTTCGGAGTATTCTGCTACAACACAATGCCCTTCGGGCTAAAGAACGCGGGTGCCACGTACCAGCGATGCATGCAGGCCTGCCTCAAGGACCACGTCGGTCGCAACGTCCAAGTCTATGTCGACGACATAGTCATAAAAACCAAGGAGGCAAGAACACTTATCGACGATCTCCGCGAGACGTTCGACAACCTTGATCGCTACAGGATCAAGCTTAATCCAGAAAAGTGCGCCTTCGGCGTCCCCTTGGGTCAGCTGCTCGGGTACTTCATCTCTCAACGAGGGATCGAAGCGAACCCGAAGAAAATCAAAGCTATCATGACAATGGAGAAGCCGAAAAACCTCAAGGGCGTTCAGCAGCTCGCAGGGCGAGTAGCGGCACTAAGCAGGTTCATCAGCCGCATGGGCGAGAAGGCCCTACCATTTTACCAGCTGCTGCGCAAGGCAGACAAGTTCGAGTGGACACCAGAATCCAACGACGCATTCGAAAGCCTCAAGCAGCTCCTCTCCACCTCGCCCGTTTTGGTCACGCCAAAAGAGCGCGAGCCCCTGTTGCTGTACATAGCAGCCACACACCAGGTGGTCAGCACAGTACTCGTGGTCGAACGACCCGAAGAAGGCAAGACCCATGGGGTACAACGCCCAATTTACTACCTCAGCGAGGTTCTCACTCCAACAAAACAGCGGTACCCGCACTACCAGAAGCTGGCCTACGGCGTGTTCATGATGGCTCGACGACTGAGCCACTACTTCCAGGAGCATCAGGTGATGGTCGTCAACGAGGCACCCCTGAACAGCATCCTGAATAACCCAGAGGCCACATGACGCGTGGCCCTGTGGGGCATTGAACTATCACCCCTGGACATCGTCTACGAGAAGCGACACGCAATCAAATCTCAAGTCCTTCCAGACTTCCTGGTACACTGGATGGAGCTGCAGCTGCCTGACACCCCAGATATGTCACAGTCCTGGACAATGCATTTCGACAGCTCCAAGCGCGAAGCAGGAGCAGGGGCAGGAGTCATACTGACCTCCCCGCAAGGTGACAAAATGAAGTACATTCTTCAGATGAAATTCAGAGCCTCCAACAACGAGGCCGAATACGAAGCCCTCATCCATGTCATGAAGATGGCAAAAATATGTGGCGCAACGCGCCTGGTCATCTACGGTGACTCCAACCTTGTCATACAGCAGACGATGAATGAGTGCGACGCACACGCCGAAAACATGACCGTGTACCGCGCGCTATACAACGCACTCGAAGGAGAATTTGACGGCTGCGAACTTCGGCACGTTGGAAGAGAGAGGAACGAGGAGGCCGATAGACTCGCCAACATCGGCTCCACTTGTGCAAAGGTGCCACCAGGTGTGTTCCTCGAACAGATCTGCGTGCCATCCATCAAGCGAAAATTCCCCAAAGGATCACCTGAAGAAGCAGAACACTCGGGGGCTACGCTACCCGAAGGTCACGAAGGACCCGAAAAGTTGGATACCGAAGTTGCCATGGTCAACCTGATGCAGGTCATGGCAGTTGAAGAAACTTGGACACGTCCATACCTCCAGTTCCTGACAAACGGAGAATTGCCTGACAGCCCGACAGATGTCCGGCGCATATCTCGTCGATCGAAAGCCTTCACCATCATCAACGGCGAGCTGTACAAACGCAGCATTACGGGTGTATTGCAATGGTGCGTCACCATCAACGACGGCAAGGCCATACTCCAAGATATCCATGAAGGCATCTGCGGCCACCATGCAGGCAGTCGCTCCCTCGTCGCCAAAGCTCTGCGAGCAGGATTCTACTGGCCAACGGCCATGAGCGACGCGAAGGACATCGTCCGAAGATGCAACGGGTGCCAACGGTTCGCCGACAAACCGCACGCACCTGGGTCTGAACTTCAACCCATACCCATAGCCTGGCCTTTTGCCCAATGGGGCCTCGACATGATCGGCAAACTGCCAAAATCTTCGATAGGAGGACACGTCTTCCTCCTGGTCGCAGTCGACAAATTCACCAAGTGGATCGAGGCCATGCCAGTCACCAACCAGAAGGGCAAAAATGCCGTCAAGTTCTTCGAATCCATTGTCTACAGGTTTGGCGTACCGCACAGCATCATCACCGACAACGGATCAAACTTCATCTCCGAAGAATTCCAGGACTTCTGCGAAGGCCTCGGGATCAATATCACGTATGCCTCAGTGGCACACCCGCAAACAAACGGGCAAGTGGAAAGGCCAACGGCCTAATCGACGCTGGCATCAAGAAGCTCCTTATGAGCTCACTCGAGCACAAAGCTGGAAACTGGACGAAAGAGCTACCGTCTGTCCTGTGGAGCTTACGTACTACGCCAAACAGCTCCACCGGCTACACACCGTTCTTCATGGTGCACGGAGCTGAGGCCGTGCTACCAGCCGAAGTACGCCACCAGGCTCCACGAGTCGTCTCTTACAGTGAAGCCGAGTCCACGGCTGCACTCGAAGACGTCGTCGACACACTCGACGAAGCACGGGATATAGCAGCAGCTCAATCAGCGGTGTACCAGCAGAGTCTCCGCAACTATCACAGCCGCCGGCTGCGCCCAAGGTCCTTCGTCGAAGGAGACCTCGTCTTGCGACTCAAGCAAAAGCTACCGAACAAACTCGATTCACCATGGGAAGGACCCTATGTCATCACCGAAGTCATCCCAGGTGGCGCCTATCGCCTCAAGCACGTGGAGTCTGGAGTCGCATACTCCAACCCATGGAACATCTCGCACCTGCGACGATTCTACCCGTAGCAACCTACCCCCTTTTTTACTTTCAATAAGGCTTTCAGCCAAGGCTACTCAGCCGAACCATGTACCTCCTCCATTACGATATAAATAAAGCTAAGTATCTCGCCCCAACCTTCGGTTGACCATTTTATGACACTTAACTACATGCTACATACGCACTTGGGGGCTCCCCCCACCTCACGATTTCATCGACTGAGGACCAAACGTGTACACCTGAGTAGCTGACTACGTCAGGCAAACGAAAAGGGCACGTACTCAATCAAAGCACTGAGTGCTCACAAACAAGCAAACCTTTACAACAAAGGGCACATAAACGCCCAGCCGCAATATACAAATTTTACATCTATCTGTTTATTTTCAGGTCCTACCTATTCTGAAGAATAACCTGAGCACGCTGCTCAAACAAATCTACAATTTGTTCGGCATACTGCCTTACAGCCGCGTAATGCGGACGCATGTTTCACTCGCCACCATCTGGTCGAGGAGGTGGCCCAGTCGCCACAACAGCCAAATCTACGTCAGGGCGGTGCACCCTCACAAAAGACAAGGCAGCCTTCACCCCTGCGACGAGCTGCTGCCGCACCAGCTCCTTGACATTGCTGGCACTCCGAAACTTCGTCAGAAGACCTGCAAGGGTCGTTGGCACGGCATCCAACGGAAACATGACGTGCAGCACCAAGGAAAGTGATGTCTGCACCTGGCGGAGCACCCGCGAAACCTGGTAGACACGATCCTGCACCGTCGCCAGAACCATGGCGTGATCACGATCCATCCAGAAGAATCCGCCGGCCTCCATGTCCTGTTGAGTCAAGCAATTGACTCGAACAACGATACGCTCCTTTTCTTCCCTCGGAGCAAGATTGGCACCTGCGACAACCGCACAAAACAAGAATAAGGCCAGCAGGCTCACCCGAAGAACTGAGCTACAGCCCGAAAGAAGGATCAACTTACATTGCAGCTGCTCGGACAGCCGACCCAGCTCCGCCATCAAATACTCCTCTCTGGCTGCACCACGGTCTGCCTTGGATTTCCAAATGTCGGCGCGACTGCGTAACCCAAGCAAATCTCTCTCCAAGCTGCGCACGCGATCTCGAAGAAAAGCGAGCTGCGAGGAATCATCCAATGATGGTCGCAAGGGCCTTCCGGATGAAGTGTCAACTGGGTCAGCACCCGAAGGATCCTATAGCAGCAGAAAAAAAAGAAGGCACACCGAAATTCAGCCAAGGATAGAGCACAACTCGGAGGAATTCATTAAAATATATAAGGCCAGTACGTGGCATAAGGATGGTACTACAAAAGATATTTACAACAAAAGTAGACTACAAACTACCCTACATCTACTATGCCTAAGGCGGAGGACACTGAGTCGCCTCAGAACCAGACTGCCTAGCTTTGGCCTCGCCCTGCTGCCGCAATGCATACTCAGATAGCAAGTCAATGAGCTTGGGCCCATATCGTCTGCAGCGAGCGGAGTAGGCGGCGAAGGCTACCTCGGACCCATCCGCAGCCGTAGGCATCCGAGAAGTAATCTGGGGCAGGTCCAGCTCCACCCCAGCCGCCATGGCCATCGCCAGCCCGACGGACGCGCCGATGCCCTTCTGCTTGCGCTTATACGCTGCAGGCGCTTCGGCTGACAGAGCCTCTGCCAGAGCATCCACATCTTCAATGGATGCGCCCTTCGGGAAGAGCTCCTGGTAGAAGCGACCAAGGACCTCTTTCGCCTTGGCAAGGGAGTTGACGACGGTGCTGCAGCGGTCTTCGACCGCTACAGTGGCATCATCTAGAGCACTCCCGTGCTCCAGAGCAGCGCGGTCGAACTCGATGCCTGCGGCATCTGAGACAAAAAAGAAGAAAACATGAAGAAAGGCAACATAGAAGAAGATCCGTAGAAAAAGAAGCAAGTACAAAAGCTAACGCTCACCCGAAATAGCCTTGGCAGCAGCCATGAGCTTCTCTGCCACCCCTTTTTCACGAGCAGCCGCAACGGTGGCCAGCTGCTCCTCACGATCTGCGGCCTCCTGCTGCAGACGCTCTTTCGCTTCGGCTGCCTTCGTTAGCTCCAGCTCAAGGCGCTCTCTCGCACCAGCGGCAGCTTCGGCCTTCTGCTCCGATTGGCCAAGGCTCTTCTTCAGAGCGTCGACCTCACGGAGAGAGTCGTTATGCTCCTCTGCATTTACAACAAGCAAGTGTCAAAGAACAGGACCAGTATAAGCAAGAGAAGTACTACAAGGCACACGAATACCTTGAAGCTGCCGCAGTTTCGCCTCCAGCGTCAGGCGTTCCTCCACCAGCCGCTTGGCCTCTTGGACAAAAGGCTGCAGCAAAAGGCAATAGTAGTAAGTACAGGACTTGGGGGCTACGCCCAATACAAAGAAGCATAAACAACATCAGCATACGAAGACACTCGGGGGCTCCCCCCTAACATCAAGCAGAAAAACTTACGTGCTCCGAAGGCGAACCCGCAGGCCCGCCTGCGAAATTCTGAGGCGCAACCACCAGCCTCTCCTGCACAGGAGGAACTGGCACAGCGTCACCAGAAGTCGCCACCGTCTGAGGAGGAGGCGACGCAATGTTCGACTCCCCCATCATCTCGCGCGCACCATCACTAGAGCCGTCGGAGGATTTCCTGCATACGAACCAATCAACACAGGTGCAAAAATAACAAGGGAACAAAGGACAACAGTGGCAACAAGAAAACTTACGAGCCCAGCGTGCTCAGGTCGAAGATAGGAGAAGCCCTTCGGGCCCTCTTCTCCTCCTTCTTTTCTTCCTTCTTCTCCTCCTTCTTTTCTTCCTTCTTCCGCTTTGCTGGCGGGTGCGGAGCAACAGCCCGCACAGGAATGGCAGGAAGGGGAGAGGAAGAACCCCCATGAACATCATCATGACGCTCAAGGCCCAGAGGATTTCTGGGAGTCGGAGGAGTCGAGGCATCTGACGACTCGCTAGAGCTCCGTGATCGCTTGCGCGAATGGTCCTCACTCGATTCGTCGGCATCCTCCGCTGGGGATCACGCTGACGGTAGCTCGGACACGGAATCCACCACTTCATTATCCGGGGCATTCGGATACCTTTCGGGCAACAATGGTGCCATGACCGGCACTTTGAAGCTCTGCAAAAGGAAAAAGGAACTTTGTTAGCAAACAAAGGAAAATGTACACAGCTGACAAAAACAAAAGGGGAGCACTACGTGCGCAAATCTACACCTTCGGTACGACCAACGTCGAAGAAAAGGGAGGAGTCAGCGACTTCCCCGGGATTTCTTCGTCGGCCTTGAACTTCAACAGCGCGCGAAGAGCCTTGTCAAGTTCCACCTCGGAGATTTTCTCACTCGAAACCCTCGTCGGATCACGGCGCCCAGAGTAAAGAAACATCGGATGCGCCCTCGCTTGGAGAGGCTGCACCCGACGCTCAAGAAACGTCTGGATGATGTCGACACCGTTCACCTCCTTCTCAGGAATCAGTTGGAGATCCTCCACCCGACGGTACAGGGCCTCTATCTCCGCCACCTCACCGTCTAAGATTTGGTTTTTCCAGGATCTTTTCTTCTCAATCAATTGGGAGGGGTCAAAAGGAACGAGACCAAAATCTTGCCCAGGCAGTACGGAGTCACGAATGTAAAACCATTTCCTCCGCCAGTACTGGACAGATTCGGACATGGAAAAGGAAAAGAATTGCACATTGGGACTGAGGGAGATGATGAAACCCCTAATGGGATACACACCATCCGAACCAGACTGCCTCTTCACGGAATAAAGCTTCCGGAAGAGGCCAAAGTGCGGCTCAATGCCAAGCCAACACTCGCAAAGCGTGATAAAACACGCAATGTGGAGAAGGGAGTTGGGAGACAGATGATGGAGTTGAACCCCATAGAAAAAGAGCAGTCCACGAAGGAAGTCATGGACCGGAAAAGAAAACCCGCGAATCATGAATGCAACACAAACATAACCCGATACCCAGATGGGGACGGGGGATTACCTCATTGCCGGGGAGTCTCATGGCCGTCGTGTCTTGCGGGATCAGGCTCCGCTCGCGCAGTTTGCGGAGATCGCTCTCCCGCGTTTCTGATCGCCGCCAGCCACCGTCGGTGACACGAGCAGTGGTGGTGCCCTTCTTGCCTCCGGCGGCGCTGGTCCCAACCGCAGATGAGGATTTCTTTGTTTTCCCCATGGCGCTAAGGCGGTGGTGGCGTTGCCAATGAAGAAAGACAAAGGAAATGTGGAGGAAACTCTCAGCGCGCAGCCAGAATAGCTCAAGAACGAGGAGGCAGTGAATAGATGAACTGCTGCGGTGAAAAACAAACCACGATTTCACCAGGGATTATAACAGCGAAGACGACGCACGCTGGCCGTCCATCGAGAAGACCTAACGCCAACGGTAGATTTGGCCGTACACGTGCCAGCACCAAAACGAACCGCCGTTACCACGCCATACACTACGTGCGGAAATCGAGGATACGCCGTAATCATCTCCACGCCGCGCGTGACCGGTCAATTCAAAGTCAGCAAGTGGGACCCACGCTTCGTCCGGTCAAGTCATCTCTGGCGTAGCAGATGCTTGAGGTCATCGATCGTAAGCACTGACGTCATCAAAAGCTATACTAGCAACACTTCGGCTCCACAGTTAAAAGTACTCACTCGAATCTATGATTCGACTAAATACTTGGGGGCTACTCCTATCAGGAGCACTGGCCGCGCACCCGACAGACAAATGAGGACAAAATTACTTATCTGAGTCCTACGTCGAGTCTACGACTCCACTACGGACTCGGGGGCTACTCCCATAGGGAGGATGGATTTAAGCATCCGAAAATTTTCGATTCCTGCGGACCTAATGATTGAAACAATGCTTGAACTGAAAGTCTCCGTTCGAGTCTACGACTCGAACAGACACTTGGGGGCTACTCCCATAGGGAGCGCTGGTCGCGCACCCTATGAAATCTTCGACTGCGATCTTCCGGATCCGCATGCAAAAACTTTTTTGGCAACTCTGCCCCAACAAAACGCTAAGTGAGCAACAATCTCCTTGGCCACCCGAAGCACCTCCGAGGTGATAAATGTTCGGATGCTGCGTCTGCGACGCAAAGATAAGACCTACAGATATCATCTGATGGCCTGGCAACGCACCTGACTGCGCTCTGCTAGTATGAATCTGTACCAGCAGGTACGACGAAAAATCCTGACGGACGCGTTGGGTACACCAATTAAAATCACTGGAATTCCACTCCTATAAGTCCTCCGCGACCTGAGTTGAATTACGCCAGCATATGTTCTAGGCCCGGGTTAAGGGACCCGAACCTGAAGAAGATCGTGTTGTTTCGTCCTAAGACAGTTAACTGACCCTGATCCGTCGGGTGAGTCAGGCACACGCATCAACAATCCCTACACACATATACTATTAACATATAGCTGCTCCCGAAGGATGGAAGAGTCCTCAGCCGAATCTACGATTCGACTGATCACTCGAGGGCTACTGACATGGTTATACCCTACGGGTACGTAACTTCAGCATACCTAGTCCAGCCCAAAGAAGGCCCACGGCAGATATACGCTGGCCCATGAAGATTTTCGGGTGGCCAAGGCCCATGACGTCTTCGGATCCTTGGAGAGCAAGACTAGAGGAGATAGGAAATTCAAAGGGGTAAAACCCTAGAACTTGTAACCGACTAGGACTACGCCCGAGACCTGCCTAAGTCTATATAAAGGCCAGGAGGGCACGTCCTAGGGCAACTCGACTCATACTTTCGCACACGCATCCACGCTAGATCGAATCTGCGCACCCTGTAACCTTCGGTTCCGCCGTAATCAAAGAGCAGACAAGCAGGAGTAGGGTCTTCCCTCCGGGGGCCTGAACCTGGGTAAATCTCGTGTCCCTTGGTTGCTTGTCTGTTAGCCGTGCCACGATCTCTAGCATCCCCATCTTCTCCAAACCCAAGTCCATAACAATGGGCATTGACGAGATTAAACCTCGTCAGAGGTAGCCATGAAGGGAGGCACCGGAGAGGTGTGTCATGGTGTGAGCCCTCCAGAGAGGGAAATTCCCGCGATCGTGGCAACCCGCGGAGTGACGATGGGACCGATGAGCGAGAGCTGCAGAGATCCAGAAGATGTTCGCGAGGACGCCATCGCACTAATGGAGGAGAAGGAGGTGGCGTGCGTGGAAAACGAGAGAGAGGTGACGGCGGGGAAGGCTCTGATACCATGTTTTATTTATGGTTACGTGGGGCAAAGCCTCCATATATCTCGTATATATGACCAACATACAAGATTACAAGTACAACACAGACATGCACCCATATACGACACATATACGTGGCCGTTTCCAACATAGGACGAGGCATTGCCCCCCGAGGGCCATGCTCGAGGGAGCCCCAAAATAGCTGCAGGATACCAAACGTGCTCCTAAAGCTGGTGAACTTGATGGTTAGCGTAAGGACGAAGCCAACCGAGAATGGATGATTCGGTATAGTCAGAGGTAGAAGTTGGAAGAAACTATAATACATTTGGTGCATTTTATAACTCTGCTACTCCACTGAAAATTTCTGATGCCTCCTACGCCCATGCTACCAACAAGTCCCTAGTATGCAAATTCATAACGAGTAATGCACAGAGATTGGATGAACCTAACATAGAAATGCAAAAGCAAGAGTTATTCATGTTTTAATTAGGTGAAGTCTTCTCTTATATAAGACTTGGATGGTCAGTACTACATCAAGTATTGCTCCTCCACCTCCAGTAGATAAGTGTTGGCAATCGACTGGTTGGGAGTTTGGTACTTGGATGGGTAGACGGTACAAAAGCTTTATCGATCCTTTAGACAAATAATACATTTTATTAACATTCTTTTTGAAAAAAAAGGAATTAAATTATATCAATATTACAAAGTTCAATAATGCCCAACTACTCAATATTAAAAAGGAATTGAAGTAGACCATGGTAGGATGTTGTGTTGTGTCTTATATCCATCAGTAGAGCTTGGCGCATCTGGCTGGTGGTATTTGTCAAGTTAAATACCGTAGCGGTCTACTTGTCCAACTTGCTCGATTTAGTCATGATACTATTAATGTATTTGTTGATTGAATTCGATTTAGTTCAAAAGAAGATTTCTCGTTGTCGAATTTGAGTTGACACAGACAACACTACACTTAGACATGAATTTCACTTGCATGAGAGGAGCTGAACTGGGAACTAGCAAGAACACACCCCCCCCCCACCCACACACACACACAGGGAACTAGCAGGAACACACCCCCCCCCACACACACACACACACAGGGAACTAGCAGGAACACCCCCCCCCCCCCCACACACACACAACACACACACACACACACACATCGAGAACATACATTTTCAGGACCACAGGAGTGATCAAAACTACTCTTCCAAAAACACGTGTCTTTCTCCTCCCCTTCGTCTCTCCATCGAAAAGGGCGAACCAAGAGGGGAAAAAACTTCTGGCGACGGCTTCGGAGTCGCCTCTCACCCATCGCCCATCGGTGGGAGGGGAGGTGTCGGATCCATCGTTGGGATTTGTATAGCTGTAGACTGGGTTTAGTCTTCGTAGCTAGGTTCTGCCCGGCTCCCGGTTCAGCTCTGGCGACGAGGATGGAGGCACTCAATAAGTTGACCTCGGATCCCGTCCAATGGCGACGCCATGTGACGCTATTGATGTTTGATCTATGAGCCTGGTTTCCTTCCGGGGTCGTCGTGGCGGCGGAGGCGATTTCGCGGAAGATTTTGTCCTCCAGCTCTGTCTTCGTAGCTGTGCGCGTTCCCGCGTCACTGCGGAGACTGGGAGGAGCTGTTCAGGAACGGGGCCGGCAGTCGGCGTCTCTTCAGGCGTCGATGTCAGCACACTCAAGAAGTTGGCTGATCCGGTGCTGGTTTTGCAAATGCTGGCAGGCGGCGCTGCTTATCGTCATCGACTTTGTCGATTGGTTTAGGCGGCGTGGCGATTCGGAGAAGCTCGGGGTTCTCCCTAGCCGACGGAGCTAGGTCTATGTTTCTGTCGTTCATGGTGGATTGCATTATAGGTCCACAAAGCAGTTCAGCTGCGAGGTAGCTGCTCCAGATCATGGTGTTGAGGCGCCTCATCTCCGTCATCATCGTCAGTCTCGGCAGCGGTGGTTACGCGAGATGTTTGCTGGAGTTCTGCACATTGGGTCTTAGGGGCCTGATTGTATTTTCTTTCTTTCTTAGGGGTCCTTTGTGTAGAGCGTCGGGTCAGCTGTTGTTTGTAGAGTGTTCTCGTGTATATGTGTTGTAACCTACCGTATGAATGAATGGACATAGTGGTATCCCTCTAAAAAAACAGCTACATGTTCCGGCCTAGTGATTGCCGCCATGCCGCCTCCCTCTCTATCGACTCCCTATTTTGTCCCCTCTATGGAACACAACAGTCTAGAACTGAAGGGAACTATAATCACTTTTTCTTGTCCTCCCTCCCTTTAAATGTTGATAAACAAAAACTTGATACCGATTCATTTTGAAGACCATAAAACCTTATCCGAAGCCCGTATGGATCCTCTTAGATGTATACTCACCATACACGTATACTCACGTATCTGCGCGAGATGAAAATCGGCAGGTATATAATAGCAGCAACAAAAATTCACATAAACTTGCGTGTACTCACCATAAACGTATACCTTGCGTGTCCGTATGGATCCTCTTAGACATATACTCACCATACACGTATACCTTGGCGACATAAACTTGCGTGTGCACCGCGCCCTCCTGGCGAGAGCAGCCCCTCCTGCCGTCAGAGGTATAAGTTTTAGTTTTTTTTTCCTTTTTATGTAAATTTGCATGCTGGACGCACCAACATGTTTGAACCATCACTACAGGAATGGGAAGCTACGTCGACGGCCAAACATCGGGGCCGTCGGCGTAGCCATCGTCTAAGCCAGCTCCGCCAAGCAGCCGTCGGTGTAGAATTGCCCTCGGCATATTCTATGCTACGCTGACGGCTGCCCTCGGCATAGCATACGCCGACGGCTGCCCTCGGCGTAGCTATTTTTATTTTATCTCATTAAACTTTGAAAAATCATAACTAAATTATTCTAATTCGGAAAAATACAAATAATATATCAAAATTTGCAGAAAAATAAGACCTATTTATCTACACTCAAATATTACACATTTGTAAATAAAAATTAAGTAAAACATAAAACATTATATATAGTTTAAAACGGGCATAAAAAAATTCAAAAACGATCGAAACAATGCGAAACCTTCGCGAGGTGTCATATTATGTGACATAGTTATAAGTAAAAATATTAAACTTGATATATTGATTATGCCTCAAAAAACCCTTCACAAAATGACCTATCTCATTCGAGGTTTTTTGGCTTTCGGGTCAAATGACCAATGTTATGGCTAGAATCAAGGCATAGTTTGTGATAATGTGTCCATATTGTGCATACACATGCATCATGGGATGGCGAACAATGTTGCAGGAGGAAGTTTTTCTTTTCGTCGTACCAAAAAGCCATTTCCCATTTTCGGAGCACAAAAAACGGACGATTTTGTGAAGCAACCACCAAATGGCTAATTCAAAATGATACCACCACATTTTACAAAAATACTATACCATCTTATATGGACAATGTCCCAACAGGAGGTTTCGAAACCTTTCCATCCACCTTTAGTGAAAAAGACAAATTCCTGCCGAATCGGTAGGAAGTGGGTCAGATATGAACTACATGTACATGATCCGATGCTCATGTGTTTTTTACAAAAATCATTTTTAGGTTCACAATATGCTATTTTATCAAAGATTCAATGCAAGTTTAGCGAGGCTCGGCCCCGAGCTAAGAATCTTCATGCCCGCCGTTTGACAAAGTTTGACGATAGTTTAAAACGGGCATAAAAAATTCAAAAACGATCGAAACAATGTGAAACCTTCGCGTGGTGTCATATTATGTGACATAGTTATAAGTAAAAATATCAAACTTGATATATTGATTATGTCTCAAAAAAACCTTCACAAAATGACCTATCTCTTTCGAGGTTTCTTGGATTTCAGGTCAAATGACCAATGTTATGGCTAGAATCAAGGCATAGTTTGTGATAATGTGCCCATATTGTACATACACATGCATCATGGGATGGAGAATAATATTGTAGGAGGAAGTTTTCCTTTTCGTCGCACCAAAAAGCCATTTCCCATTTTCTAAACACAAAAAATGGACGGTTTTGTGAAGCAACCACCAAATGGATAATTCAAAATGGTACCACCACATTTTACAAAAATACTATACCACCTTATATAGACAATGTCCCAATAGGGAAATCTGAAACCTTTCCGTCCACCTCTGATGAAAAAGACAAATTCCTGCCGAATCGGTAGAAAGTGGGTCAGATATGAACTACAGGTACATGATCCGATGCTCATATTTTTTTACAAAAAACATTTTTACATTCACAATATGCTATTTTATCAAAGATCCAATGCAAGTTTAGCGAGGCTCGGCCCCGAGCTAAGAATCTTCATGCCCGTCGTTCGACAAAGTTTGACGATAGTTTAAAAAAGGCATAAAAATTTCAAAAACGATCGAAACAATGTGAAACCTTCGCGTGGTGTCATATTATGTGACATAGTTATAAGTAAAAATATTAAACTTGATATATTGATTATGTCTTAAAAAAAACCTTCACAAAATGACCTATCTCATTCAAGGTTTCTTGGCTTTCGGGTCAAATGATCAATGTTATGGCTAGAATCAAGGCATAGTTTATGATAAAGTGCCCATATTGTGCATACACATGCATCATGGGATGGCGAACAATGTTGCAGGAGGAAGTTTTTCTTTTCGTCGTACCAAAAAGCCATTTCCCATTTTCCGACCACAAAAAACGGACGATTTTGCAAAGCAACCACCAAATGGCTAATTCAAAATGCTACCACCACATTTTAAAAAAATACTATACCACCTTATATGGACAATGTCCCAACAGGGGGTTCTGAAACCTTTCCATCCACCTTTGGTGAAAAAGACAAATTCCTGCCGAATCGGTAGGAAGTGAGTCAGATATGAACTACATGTACATGATCCGATGCTCATGTTTTTTTACAAAAATCATTTTTAGGTTCACAATATGCTATTTTATCAAAGATTCAATACAAGTTTTCCTTTTCATCGCACCAAAAAGCCATTTTTTATTATCCGAGCGCAAAAAGGAAATTTTCTAAAGCAACCACCAAATAGATAATTCAAAAACGTAGGGTTTGTGATTAGTTGATATGGATATCATATTTGGATTCCTCTCATTTTTCTGATGAATTTAGACATATTATTTGTTAAATTCCGATTTACAGATTTAAAGATATTAATTATTCCATATTAAATAGAAAAATACAAAAAGTAAAATTATTATATTTTTATTTGAATTCAATAATATTTTTACTTATTCATTAATGTTTACTTAAATAATTGTTTGTAATTTCAAAAAATACAAACATGTGACATGTTGATATAAGGGTTAATAGGATTGATATCATAGTATTGACAACAATGTATGAATTACTTTGCGGAAACAGATTATGAAGGAACGAGGAAGTTAAGCGTGCTGGAGCTAGAGTAGTATTAGGATGGGTGACCTTCCGGAAAGTTCGATCAAGACTGCAATTTAATTAAATATTAAGTGTAATTAGTGTTAAAAATGGTCAAAGTAAGAGATTAACAAGTCAAACAATTCAAATATTCAAAAATTGAGAAAAACAATAAAATAAAAAATTAAATTTTTTTTTGAAAAAAATATTTTTGCAATCTGTCGACAAGCTATGCCGACGGCCGCCCTCGGCGTAGCATACGCCGACGGCATTTTGATACGCCGACGGCCTCTACGTGCTCCGCCGAGGGAGCCCTTTGCCGAGGAGGCTATGCCGAGGGCATTTTAGCCTACGCCGACGGCTTTTTGCCCTCGGCGTAGCGCGCGCGTCCTGTAGTGCATATGAAATCGCCGTTAATTTCGTATTTTTAACAAATTTCGAATATTTGATTTTTTGTATGGAGAGCACAGCTGAAAGTCAGCCCTTCAATTCGTGAACCTATCCGGCAACCACGCATACGGGCCAAAAAACAACTGTAGGACACAGTATGGGGGACAAGTGGAGATGCTCTTACAAAGAGCACTGCCTAAAAATGCCAAAGTGAGCTCGGTCTCATCGTGGCTTGCCCTTCAAAGCTCAGAGCTACTAAGCAAAACATGGACGGTGAGGCAAGTTGGCGCACCCATCACGAACCGAGCAGGTGGCTTGGGCCTGCCAGAAATCTTCAGCTCTCGACCTTTGCTCTTCCTCTTACTAACACGAACTATCTGTCGGCCCCCATTGTACCCCAGCCAAGATAGAACACCCAATCAAGAGGGAGTAGCGTATAACCCAACTGAACCAAGTGAAGCCGATGCTTAGCCGAGAGACCAAACAGAGTGACATTAGCCGAGCTGGTGGAGTCGGATGAAGAGGCGCAGTGGTGATATCATAAAGGAAGTGTATGCTGTGATTCTGGTAACCTAACGGAAATTTCTGGTGTCTCCTATGCCTAAACTATCAACAAGTCCCTAATGTGTGGAGACACAACAAACAATGCACAGCATGAAATTGGACGAAAGTAACATAGCTAGTAGAAAAGAAAAAGGAACAAGTTATTCATATTTTTTCTTATGTGAAGCCTTTCTCTTATAAAAAAGACTCGGGGTGGTTGGTACTGCCATCAACTCAGTGCTCGTGCAGTAGATCACTGCTAACAATTCACCGGTTAAGAGTTCGGTACTTGGATAGGTAGATGCTGGAGATCCTTTAGAGCAACAATATAATACCTTGGCCTTTCTTTGTGAAATAAAATAAATTGTATTGATCTCTCGACGTCACAGTTTGGCGACACATAATTCGGTATTGCAAAGTTCACAGAAAATAAATCCCAACGACCCATGTCGTTGCATCCTCGAAAAGAAATTGGAAATGAAGTCGGCCCTACTATAGGAAGTTGCGTTGTGTCTTAATAATTTTTTTCTACAGTTAGTTGTAGTCACTGAGTGTATTTAGGTTACACATATAGTAGCACCATAAATCTGCTGAAATCCAAAGCATTATCTTACTAGATCAAGATGTGCGCTTCATTATGCGGGTGCAATCTCTCGAAATGTCACTTCCAAATCAGAGATAAACAATGCAATTACGTATTGATCGGGTGATTTGGCCTACAACGAGTTGATCGGGTGATTTGGCCTACCACTTATCTCAATGTCTTAATCTCTTCTCTTGATCTTACGAACACCACCAAGGTCTTTCGATCCAGCCAAACGAGAAAACATTAGCAAGCGAGACCGGCGAACAACACAACTAAAGCAGGAGTTGCTGGTTAGCGAAGAGACTAAGCGAAGGGAAAATGGCCAAGTCAGTAGAGTGGGTGGAAGAAGTAGGATGACATCGCACTAAATGTGGTGCATGATTTAACCCTGGTACTCCACTAGAAATTTCTGGTGGCGCCTCATATTCCTACGCTACCAACAAGTCCCTAATATGCAAGGGAATAATAACAAATAAGCACAAAATGAGATTGGATGAACCTGATGTAGGAATGAAAAATCAAGAGTTATTCATGTTTTACTTAGGTGAAGTCTTTCTCTTATAGAAGACTTGGATGATCGGTAATGACATCAAGTATTGCTCCTCCGGTAGATAACTGTTGTCAATCAACCAATTATGGGTTTGGTACTACCTCCGTCCTAAGGCTTAAGGCATATAACTTTTTTCAAAAGTCAAAATACCTAAAATTTGACTAAGTTTTTAAAGAAAAATATTAATATTTACAATACGTACTTCATACCTTTTCATACATCATGAAATATATTTTTACATGGTATTTATATAATATAATAGTTCTTGATAGTTTTTTTAAAAGTTTAGTCAAACTTTACATGGCTTGACTTTTCAAAAAAGTTATATGCCTTAAACTTTGGGATGAAGGGAGTAGGTACGTAGAGGCTAAAAGTTGACCCTTTGGTCAAATGATATAATTTGTTAACATTTTTCTTTGAGACAATCGATGTTCCAAAGTTCATAAAAAATAATGCCTTCCATCCCGGAAGAGAAAATAGAATTGAAGTAAACCCTGCTAGTTGTGTTGTGTCTTGTAAGTTTTTGGTATACTAGTTAGTACTAGTAGAGTGTAAGGTTTGTGCTCCTAGGTCTAGTGAATTTGGTGTTTAGAAAAATAAAAATGATATTTTAATGTTTCATAAACTTCTAAAAATATTTACGTGGATACATGCACATGTTATGTACATGTCTGCAAGGTTTTGCAAATTCTGTAGTAGGCCAAATATTTGGATTGCTAGTGTCATAAATTTACCATGAGAAAGATGGATTGCCATTGAACCGCGGGAGAAGGAAAAATCCAGCCAGCCCTAGTTCTAACAGAATCTACTCGTTCATGGGGAATTCAAATACAACAATGGAAAGAAGCACTATGGCATGTAATCACGGCGCAATTATCATGGCCATCCATCAAACGTGGTCTCTCTTTTAACGAGACGTTTTGTTTTGTTTTAGACGTGCGCGCAGGGTCTGCTACAATGAAACAGTGAACAGCAGCCATTGATATGTGCACAAGAGAAGGAGACACTGCGACACGGTGTGCTGCTCGAAAAGATTCTCTCCTCCATTGGTCTACCGCTCTCTAGGTGTGGTGCAGCTCTGCTGGGGGTATCGTCTTGTGGCAGGCTGCAGTTGCACATCTTACAAATTATTGAGGTGCCCTTTGTTAGCAATGACATTGACATGTACTCCCTCCCTCAAATGTACTTCTATGCTTCCAGATGCTGTCCTAGGTCAAAGTTTAGAAAATTTGACTGACTTTATAGTAAAATATAGTACTCCCTCCGATCCTAAATAAGTGTCACGGTAGTTTAAAAACACGACACTTATTTGGAATCAGAGGGAGTACTAATTAATATTAGCGACACTTACAGTTTCAAGACGATTTGTTTTCTTCTAGACGTGTGCACTCTCAGATGCAATGATGCAGCAGTGAACAGCAGAGAGAGAGACGCTGTGCTGCTCGAAAAGCTTCTCTCCTCCATACCGGTGCGTTTGGAGTGGCGGACCCAAGTGAGTGGGGAATGGTTCATACAAAAAAGAAGACCTTGGCCCCATTCAAAATTTCAAATATGTGTTCATATTTGACAGCAAAACCAGTAAATTCTGCAGAGTTTATGCAAGAAATTTCCCCACGCTCACTTGATTTGCCCCCACTCATAATTAAGTTTCTCTAGATCCGTTCCTGCCTTTGGTAGGCACTAAGAGCATCTTTAGCAGACATCGTAAAAAGAACGAACCAGAAAACGCGTTTTTAGGTCACGTTTTGCGGGTTTTTTTCGAGTCGCGAACGGCGGGACGTAACAAAAACCAGAAACTCGAACCAGAAAAGGGATTTCCCAGTTTCGCGCATACGGGTCTGTTCCGCCACAACAAGGATCGAACCCATAAATTGAACTATTTTCTGTCAATTTCACCACATATCTCGTATTTTTAAACAGAAATATGATACCAATGTAAAGTAAAAGCCCAAAATTATACATTGTACATAACAACAATTGTCCAAACAAATTAAATAAACAATAATCCAATTACAACAAATGACCAAATCAAATGAATAGTTCCGAATGCAAATAATGTTTCACACACATGAATGATAAAATGTGGCAGCCTAGTTCAGTTGCCAATGATGCTCAACGAGGTCATGCTGCAGCTGGTCGTGGGTGGTCACGTTCTCAATGTCTCGGTAATTTTGAAGTAAGGCTTGGATGTCATTTGGGTTTCTAGCTAGCTTCACACGGCTTCCAACATTGTCGTAGAAGATGTCCAAGTCTAGACCCCTCTCATTATCAACAATCATGTTGTGAAGAATGACACAACATGTCATTATGTCATTGAGAGTTTTCTTGTCCCCAAAATGAGCTGGACCTCGCACAACTGCAAATCGAGCTTGCAAAATACCAAAGGCTCTCTCAATGTCCTTTCGGGCACTCTCTTGAGCCTTTGCAAATTCAATCTCTTTCCTAGTTTAAGGATTCGAGATGGTCTTGATAAATATAGCCCGACGAGGATAAATACCGTTAGCTAGATAATACCCCATGTCATAACTATAACCATTGAAAGTGTAGTTGCACGCGGGTGCTTCACCACTAGCTAGCTTTGCAAATAGAGGAGATCTATGAAGCACATTGATATCATTGAGGGTGCCAGGAAAACCAAAGAAACAATGCCAAATCCACAAGTCCTCGGATGCAACGGTTTCTAGCACAATTGTTGCATCTCGGCTTTTGCCACAATATTGCCCGTGCCATGCCTTCGAGTAGTTTTTCCAAGTCCAATGCATACAACCTATGCTTCCTAGCATGCCCGGCCATCATCTTCTCTCATTCATCGCCATCAACCTAATTGTGTCCTGCTCATTCGGTGCCCGCAGATACACCGGCCCAAAAATACGAATAATCGCCTTGGCAAATCTACGAACACTCTCCATAGTCGTATCTTCGCTGATGTGAAGATACTCGTCGGCATAATCTACCGGGATCCCATATGCGAGCACTCTCATGACCACGAAGATTTTTTGGTACGGGCTGAATCCAAGCAGCCCCGCGGCATTTCTTTGACGCTTGAAGTACCGCGTCTTGGCCTCGCAAGCTTTCACTATCTTCACGAACAGCGAGCAGCGCATTCGATAGCGTCTACGAAAGAGGTGAGGCGGGTATGTGGGTACCTCAGCGAAATAATCTCGCATGAGCATGTCGTTGCCCAACTTGCGGTTGCGAGGGATGCAAAGGCGGCTGACCATGGAGCCTCGCCGCCTCTTCCTCCTGCCGTCGTACTCCTCCTTGAGGGCGAGAACAGCCACCATCATGTGTTGACGGTGGTTCCCGAGCAGCGTCTCCACATCTGAGTCGTCCAACAAAAATTGCTCGCAAGGGTCCAAGTCCATCTACAAATCACGGACGATATTTAAAGCTTACGGAGAGGAGATCTACGAGCTCGAACTCGAGTGGCGGCGGATTTTACCTTTGACAGGCGGCGGGAGGACATCGGCGGTGGGGCGCGACCGAATCTGCGTCGGGGGGAGTATTCCGACCCACGGCGGCTAGGGAATGGGGTCGGCGGGCTTCGGCGGCCTTCTGCGCTCAAGGAATCGAGCAGGAGCGATCTAAATCTATGGCGGCGGGCGGCTGTGCGGGCGGAAGGCAGGGGAAGGAGCTGAAACTTCCCTCCCGCCAACGAAAATGGAGGATATAGTTCGTGTTGAGGTCGGGCTTGAAACCTGGGTTTTTCTGGTTCCGCGGGGGTGTTTCTCCGGGGGCCCTAAATTTGTTTTCGGTTCGATCGATTTTGGAGTGTGTGTTTTGACCACTTTTATCACGCGAAACCGAAAAATGGCGGTTATTTTTATGGTTTCACCCTTTTACGGTGTCTGCTAGAGATGCTCTAATGCAGCGGTTACACGGGAGATCAAGGATTCCTTAGGCAACTTTGAAGCTGTTGGATTAATTCATGAACAGAAGAAGTTTATTGAGTTTTCTTGTAATTACCTAAAGCTTCTAGCTCTGTAGAACCGGGGCGCCATCTGTTTGCTTCATTCATGAAGACAAGAAGCTTTCGAACATACTTGATCAATGAAGTGGGGATGGTTCATCTAAAAATAAAAGCTATCTATATAAGGATTAAAACAATGTAGAATGCGGAACACGGGTATGCATTCTTTATTAAGAGTGCCTAGATCTCATGCGCCTGAGAACTTCTTACGTTTAAGTCGCTGACATCATTCTACTATGTGTGTTAATTCTCAGTTGTAACTAGGTTGCCACTTATTATATTAATTCTCAGTTGCAACCTAGTTGAACTCATTAAAATCCCAATTACAACCTAGTTGCAACTCATGTGGAAGTCTCACATTGCATGAATAGCGAGGTAAATCTAATAACTGAGAGGTGACCGAGAGCTAAAAAAGTTCTCTAGACGCCTCAGAACTAGCAAATCAGTTCTTTATTCCGAGACAGATCGTTATGGACGCAATTTATACAATTAATCAGTCGATCCGCATCTGAGTTGGCCCTGGCCGTAACATGCATGCACGATGGGTCAACTTGCAGGTTGGACGCCGGTGCCGATGGAGTGTAGCCGGGGACAACCAGGCGGATGGCTCACATGGACCGCTCCCTCCCTCGCCCGCTCGGCCATAAGATCGATCCCCGACCACGAGCAAACTAGAGACGACCTTGATATTGGCCAGCGATCAGGAAAATGGCGTCCAAATCTGCTTCCCAGCTCTTGGCCCTAAGCCTCCTCCTCCTCCTTCTCTCCTCGACCTCGAGGACCAGTGCAACGAGCGGCACCGAGCCGACGTACCGCCGCCGTACCCAGGCGGGGAGCACCTGCCCGATCGACGTCGCGCAGCTGAGGCTCTGTGTGGGCGTGCTCGGTAACGCGGCGATCAACATTGGGACCAGCGGGCAGTGCTGCACGCTGCTGGCAGGGGTCGCCGACTTCGAGGCCGCCGCCTGCCTCTGCACCGCCATCATCACCGGCGTCCTCGCCGCTGTGCCCGCAAAGATCAGCGTCATCCTCAACGACTGCGGCAGACACCCCCCGGGATCTTTCACCTGCGCGTAGGTGGGGTGCTGCACCGGGATTCATTCTCGCAAATTCTCCAATCCAACCTACATTCAGTAAAGCTCTTTTCCATTGTTACCTTGTCGTTGGTGCTATATATATACTCGCCTGGGGAGCTGACTTTAATCTTATACGTTTTTTATTTACGGTTTTGCTAAGCGTCTGAGAATTAGTTAAGTCTCAGTCACTTTTTTAATCTTTGGATTGTATGCTTTGCGATGCATACAAACGGGAGTTTTCCGTCACGCAGATGTTTCCGTCGCGAGCGTTCGCCTCGCGCGTGCTGTGTCTCATGTGTTTTCTGGCCGTCGCGTGCATGTATGTGGGCTTTTATTCTCTTTCTGTTGGGCTGTTACTGCTAGCTGTTTTTTTTGTTAGCTTTTTTCTGTCTGACTATTTTTTTGTGGGCTGTTTCCTAGCAACATGCGACAGGAGCAAGAGATGTTAGGGCTGTTTTATCGGTGGCGGGGTTGGGGCCTGTTTTTCTACGGGCTGATGTTTGTTTTTTGTTTGTTTTTTCTATACCATTTTTATCTGTTTTTTTATCCCGTGTTGTGTTTTGTAGTTGTTATTTGTGATCTTTTTATATGGGCGGTATTTTTTTATCATTATTTTTCACTAGCAACATAAATATGTTATGTTCGACTGCTAGGGAATTTTTTTCTTTTTGTGGTTGTTTTCTTTTGTGAAATTAAGATTATTTTTAAGTGTTTTTTAGTTGTAGGTTAAATTGAGTTCCATTAAGTTGTAACTGAGAACCTGTCGGGTCCCAGTTGCAACTTGTTTGTAACCGGGCTTTGTTGGGTCCCAGTTGCAACTTGTTTGTAACTAAGCACCTGTTGGTGTGGAAGGGGGGCATGGCAGTTACAACTTGTTTGTAACTGAGCTCTGTCGGGTCTCAGTTGCAACTTGCTTGTAATTGGAGCCCCGCCAAGGGGGACGGGCCAGTCGCAACTTGCTTGTAACTGAGCAGCCTTCGGTGTGTGTGTGTGGGGGGGGGGGGAGGGGGGTTCAAATTGCTTGTAACTGAGCTCTGTTGGGTCCCAGTTGTAACTTGTTTGTAACTGAGTCCGCGCTGACAAGGACAGTCGCAACTTGCTTGTAACTAAGTACCCGTCGGTGTGGAAGGGGCGGGGGTTGTAACTTGTTTGTAACTAAGCTCGTTCCAACTTGCTAGTAATTGGGACCCCGCCAAGGGGGACGGGCCAGTTGCAACTTGCTTGTAAATAAGCACCCTTCGGTGTGGAGGGGGGCAGTTGCAACTTGCTTGGAATTGAGCTCTGTTGGGTCCCAGTTGTAACTTGCTTGTAACTGAGCTCTGCCGGGTCCTAGTTGCAACTTGCTTGTAACTGAGCTCTGTTGGGTCCCAGTTAAAATTTGCTTGAAAGTGAGCTCTGCCGGGTCCCAGTGCAACTTGCTTGTAACTGGGACCGCGCCGACGAGGGAAGTCGCAACTTGCTTGTAATTAAGCACCCGCCGATGTGGAGGGGGGAGGGGAAGTTACAACTTGTTTGTAACTGAGCTCTGTCGGGTCCCAGTTGCAACCTACTTGTAATTGAGGCCCGCCAAGGGGGACGGGTTAGTCGCAACTTGCTTGTAACTGAGCACCTGTCAGTGAAAACCGAGCGCCCATCGGTGTGGAGCGGGGGGTTTCAACTTGCTTATAAATGAGCTCTGCCGGGTCCTAGTTGCAACTTGCTTGAAATTGGGCCCTTGCTAACGACGAAGTCGCAACTTGCTTGTAACTGAGCAACCGTCGAGTGTGAATGGGGGGGGCAGTTGCAACTTGTTTGTAACTAAGCTCTCTCGGGTCCCAGTTGCAACTTGCTTGTAACTGATCTCTGTTGGGTCCCAGTTGCAACTTGCTTGTAATTGGGCCCGCCGAGGGGGTGGGCGGTTGCAACTTGATTGCAACCGAGGTGGAGAGGGGCCTGTTGGTCCAGTCGCAGCTTGCTTGTAACTGAGCACCCATTGATGTGGAGGGGGCCTGTTGGGCCAGTCGCAACTTGCTTGTAACTGAGCACCCGTCGGTGTGGAGGGTGGCAGTCACAACTTGCTTATAACTGAGCACCTATCGATGTGGAGGGTGGAAGTCGCAACTTGCTTGTAACTGAGCTCTGCTAGGTCCCAGTTGCAACTTGCTTTTGTAACTAAGCTATGTCGGGTACCAGTTGCAACTTGCTTGTAATTGGGGTCCCACCGACGACGGCAGTCGCAACTTGCTTGTAACTGAGCATCTGTCGGGTGTGGAGGGGGCGTGGGGCAGTTGCAACTTGTTTGTAACTGAGCTCTGCAGGGGTACCAGTTTGCAACTTGCTTGTAATTGGGGCCCCGCCAAGGGGACGGGCCAGTCGCAACTTTCTTATAACTGAGCACCTGTCGTCTCTGGAGGGGTGGTGCAGTTGCAACTTGCTTGTAACTGAGCTCTGCTGGGTTCCAATTGCAATTTGCTTGTAACTGAGCATCCATCGGTGTGGAAGGGGGTAGTTGCAACTTCTTTGTAACTGAGCTCTGTTGGATCCTAGTTGCAACTTGCTTGTAACTGGAGCCCCGCCAAGGGGGCCCCGTTGGTGGACAATTTGCAACTTGCTTATAACTGAGAACATATCGGGAGGAGTAGGGAAATTTTGCAACTTGCTTGTTACCTAAAAACAAGTGGATTGCAAACTGAGCTTTTCAGTTGCAAGTGGGTTACAACTGATATTTTTTCGGCTAAGATTTTCTCTAATCATGGATTGGAACCAATATTTTTCGAGTTATAACGGGGTTGCAATTGATATTTCTTTAATTGCAAAATAAAACTTTCCAGTTACAATAAGGTTGTAATTGGAGTTTTTTTTAGCGTATCATGCCTCTTTGGCTCTTAGTTTCCTTTTCTATTACTCCCTCCGACCCATATTAGTTAACTTAGATTTATCTAGATTTGAATGAATCTAGACACTATTTAGTATATTGGTTTATTCAAATTTTGACAAATCAAAGTTAATTAATATGGGTTGGAGGAAGCATATTTTGTAAAAAGAGAAAAAATCTGCTCGCGGATCCTACAAGACGTATACACTGAAAAAAGAGTAAAAGTCCATAAACCACAAGGCCCAATAGAACAAAAAAGGGAAAAACTAGCAGTACTAGTTTTTAATAGGCACTGGTAGAAAAGGGCCCATGCGTCCCGGTTGGTAAGGGCCATTAGTCCCGGTTGCCCAACCGGGACGGGGCAATCGGGACTAAAGCTCTAACCATTAGTCCCGGTTGCCCCACCAACCGGGACAAATGTGGCACACGTGGCGGCATCAGAGCGCGAGGGGGGGGTGGAGCATTAGTCCCGGTTCGTAACACGAACCGGGACTAATAACCTGCTGCCGCGGCAGAGATTTGGCCCATTTCTCTGCCGCGGCAGAGAATTCATTTTGGCACATTTTGTTGCCGCGGCAGCATTTTTGCCACTTTTTGTGCCGCGGCAGAGAATTCATTTAGGTTGTTTTATTGTTTATTTAGTGTTTTGCACTTATCAATGAAGGAACCTTATATTACACAAGATCATCATGACAACATTTTACATTCAATACACGGATCGAATTCATGCACTACATACAAAAGTTGCTATTCGATGCTACCGGCCAATTTCTTGAAAGTTGCTATTTTTACAATTCCTATTGTCTATACACAGCCGAGTAGCATTCCCCTTGTGTGTTTAGGACTTCTGCATCCAAGAATCCCGCCAATTCCTCCTGTATTGCTCGTATGCGATCCTTTGGCAGAAGACCGTCCCGTAGACGTTCGATCTGATTTAAAAAAGGAGTCAGCCTATATGAATATGAAACTAAACACAATTTGATTGTAATTAAAAACTATAGAAATTGTTTACGTACGTGGAGTTGCTCTAAATTTCTGCCCTTCTCATCGCACGTCTGCCGGATAAACTCGCATACATAGTATCCACATAGATTGTTACCTGGTCCCTGCGTCAGGCACTTTACGACAACAGAGTTCAATCAAAATAATAATCAAGCATGATAATAACTGTATCAAAACTAGAATCAAAGAGATGCGCGGATATAGCTAGTGGTGCTTACATCTAGTGGTTGAAATGTAAGCTCCTCTTTCCAAACACCCCTAGCCTTCTTGGTGAACCGTTTCCAAGCGCTGCCCGGCGTAGAAAACGAATAAAATAAGTTATTAAGTACTTGATATCATAAAATTCACGAACGTTGCCGATATAGTGTCGTAATGATTAGAATTACCGCTGGAGAAGTATCTGCATGTCCTTCCACGTCTCAAGGGGTTTATGTTTCGAGTCCATGACTAGTACACGCCCTTTGTCAAGTTGAATGATTAACAGAATATAGTGGTACCTGCGAATGCAGAACTAATCAATTATATACTTAACATCGAGTAAGCGAAATAGAAAGTGTATACAAGACAATAACACTCACTGGAAGTTGTAAGGAAATAGTATTTCCCTTTTGGTTTCTTGAAACCTTAACGCGGGTACTATATTATCCTCCGTATCCTGGGGGCTTATTTTGAGATTAGCTTCATGAACCCAATATGGGTCAATGAAGCCAATGTCATAGATTTGTCCTCTGCTGCATTCGAGAATCTTCATTCTGCATATTAAAGTATGATTATATACATGCAATAAACAAAATAATATAGATGGAGACTAAATTAATTATAGAATTAGTACTTACAGACAATAGGCACTCATGATCGATTTGTCCAAGGCGTCTTGATTGAATAATTGAAATAGTTCATCAAATTCAATGGATATCATGTCATCCTTATCTTTTCCATGATGCTTTTTTGTAACCCTCGGCACTATCCAGTTAGCCATGGCCCTTGTGGCATGCATGTACCAGTTATGCAATCTTCGCATTTTTGTTGGAAGATTGTTTACCTCCTCAGGTTTGACGAGAGGTTTTCCGTACTGGTATTGGTATGCTACTTCACTCACGGGGAAGAACTCTAACTGGGATAAGTACTAGGCAATACTCATACCTTGAGCAGCGGCAGCTTCTCCGTATTGTGCAACTACCTCTGGATCATACTGCTCTTCGGCCCCATATTTGCTCGACCCCACATTGGTTTGAGAAATCACCTTGAGAGGGGCGCAAGTCTGTTTTGCTTGTTCTCCGAGCTGGGCAACAGATTTCCCGCTTGCATCAGTACTGCTCTTCGAGGCTTTTTGTGCTGCATGTGACTTGAGAATAGAACGCTCATAGTCTGATGACAGCTTTGGCTCGGGTTGATGAAGAGTCTTTAGCATTTTCAACACTTTGGCTTTTTCTTCTTTGGTGCTGGGGAACTCTGGCTCTTTCGGCCGCCTCAGCTTAGCGAAAAACGCTGTCGTTTCCGCATCAACAATCGCCGCAGTCTCCTCTTCAGTACAGTCATAAGCTCTCTTGGGAGGAACCGTTGGTACTTTTGGAAGAGGCTCTTGTTTACGTTTCGGCGATCGCTTACGACGCACAGTAGCGGTACGCTTACGCTTTTTATCCTGATGCGCCGGCGATGGCTCCCGCGGCGATGGCTGCACCGGAGATTGGTGAGGCGACGGAGCCGGGTGAGGCGACGAAGACGGCTGCCGCGGCGGCGACGACCTCGCTGGAGACGGGTGAGGCGGCGGCGAAGATGGCCTTGGCGGCGTGTGATTTCGAAGCACGATACAATCCTTCGGCCATAGAATGGTGACGTTTTTTGCGTCACCCAGTACAGTCACATCCCCTTCACCAGCAGGGTAGTGAAGATCCAAAACCTCAAAGGTGGGCATGATTTTATCCACGCCGACAACAGCGTAGCCCTCTGGAACCGGACGACTGTGGTAAGTTGGTGTGGGTCCAATTGGTAAGGCATAGCCGACCGCCACCTTCATTGATATGTTCACAACTTTGACATGTAGCTCGCAGTGTGTCATCTCTGTGATATCATCCACTGGGTAGCCAACAGGAGCCATCGTCGGTGCATCATCGACATCGCCATTGTCATCACCCGGGACCTCGGTGGAAGCCACACTGCTTTTTCGATTATTCGATAGGCCGGCAGCATCGAATGCAGTGTGCTGCTGAGATGGGCCGGTAGTACTTTGCTCTTTAAGTGAGTTAATTTCATCTTGTTGTTGCTTTAATCGTTCTTCAATTAAACGCATTCGCTCTTTCTGACTTTCTGCTTCAACTGCCGCCCTGTCCTTACTCCTCTGACGGCTTCTATCAGGATATTTCTTCCTCTCTTCGGGAAACCCAGTCCTCCATGATTGGGAGCCTATTGTGCCTCGTGTTCGTCCATCATGTTCCTTATTTCCAAGGGCGAGTGTGAGCTCATCATTCTCTCTATCGGGAATGAAGTCCCCATCTTTAACAACCTTTACTGCTTTTCTCATCCTCTCGATTGGCAAGGGGTCTTCTTTATGTCGTATGTTATATATACACCTCCCTTCTGAGTCCAACGTGCCCCCATGCCCGTAAAACCAATTCCTTGCACGTTCTACCCAATCGTCTGTCTCTAGGGTGATATTTTTATCACGCAGTTCCTGCTCAAGTTTCTCCCACTTAGGAATGCCAACCTTGTAGCCACCTTGCCCCATAGTATGGTGATACTTCTTCTTAGCAGCATTCAGCTTATTCGTTTCAGACATTTTCTTAGCTTTTTCTGATTTCTTGTATTCCACAAACTCATCCCAGAATGGTTTTATCTTCTCAAACTGAATATTCTTGAAATCGGGAGTCTTCTTTTTCACGACATAGTCAAGGTGCAATCTTTTCTTCCAGTTGGTGAAACACTGGGCCATCTTCTTCAAAGCCCACTCCCTGACCTTAGCCTACATGGCTCTCCCATGTTGTAAGGCGTCCTCAACTGGATCCTCCGCATTTGGATCCAGCTCTATCTTCGGTAGTTTGAAATTAACCATGAGCCTCTTCCACAGTAAATCTTTGGCGTGGTTGGGGACAAATAAAAATGTTCCCTCTTCATCCGCTTTAGCAGGCCTATTCCAATTTCTAATGGTGATCGGGATTAAGTCCCTAACGATTACTCCGCATTGTGCCACAAATTTGGTTGCGACAACTTCGGGAGCTGTCGGTCTGTCGTCTTCAGCGACATCTTCGATCCTAAACCTCTCATGGTCTTGCAACTTTTTGGTTGGGCCTCGTCTGCTCTTTTCAGTAGATTCCTTCGATCCGGAGGGCTAAAAGAAGAAAGATCGTCATTACTATTTCTATATAGATAGCAGATGATTAATTAATGAATTGATTTATATTACATGCACCTCGCCGGAGCGGTCGTCTTCTCGATTACACAAGGCATCGCCTTCTCCCTCGCGGAAGGCAACACCTTCAACCTCAAACAAGTTGTCTACTCCGGTAAAAAGAGGATCACCCTCACCGGAGTTGTTCAGAAACGTTGATACGTCTAAATTATCTTCCCCACGGATCACACCTTGGATCAACTCTTCCTTTTCTTCGTCTCTGACGTGTGGGTCCATATTTTCTGCATAGGTGGAAAAACGAATAAGTCAAAGCGGCTAAAGGAGAAAGTTAAGTACGGTGTTGAGAGATATAAACCTTAATTCAGAGAAACCCTAATATATACATACACAATAATAAAAATGAAGAGAAAGGGAAACCGTGTAGTAGATAGGCACATCGTCGAACCCACATGCACCTAAGTTGCTTGAAAATGTGAATCGGGTCTGGGGCTACCCACAGTGACTGACCAGTGGGGCCGAAGACCAATAATACCAAACTAATTAATAAACCTAATAATACCTAACTAATAATAAACCTAATAATCCAAACACCAAAAAGAAAGGGAAACAATCAACACATGGCATCGATGCAATGCTCAAGCAAGTATGATGATATGACAAGTTAATTTGCATTGGAATGTAACCCTAAGAAATGCTCGACGATTTAATCGGGGTTCCGAGGGGTGAAAACCCTAACTCGGAGAAACTCCGAAACACATGAGAGGGGTGGATTTGTTCTTCTAATTAAACTTGTAATTTAAGTTTTTGAACAATGCATGATTATAGCTTAGATAGCTAGGTTTCATTTTTCTGAACATTTTGATATATTATTCATATTTTTATGACTTATAGATTAAAAGTTATTGAATTTATAAGATTATAATTATTTCTGAAATTATTAAAAGCTGGTTAAACTTTTTACACCGCAGGCAAACCTACCCACAGTGACTGACAGAGGGGCCCGGAGCCACCTCAGCAGCCACACAAGCAAAAGTGGTTCAGGGGGGCATTTTTCACTTGGGCTGGGGCTAGCCAGAGACGCTGACATGTGGGCCAGAGGCCACATAGGAAAGCCATGCAGGTAAAGTGGCTCCCTGGCTGGGTCGCGCTGATGCACGGGTGACGTCACGCCGGCGGTGGCTTGCAGGACGGTGATCGGGAACGGAGTTAGGGGGCGATCTAGGGCGCGTGCGTGCGCGCGTTAGAGAGAGGAGGTTGAGGCGAGCCAAAGAGTAGCGGCGCCGCCTCCAAAAGGTCACCATAGAGAGAGCACGACGACGGTGAGCGGCGGTGGTGGCAGGTGGTCGACGGGGAGGATGAACCAGAGCGAGAGGGGGCGAGAGAGAGGGTCCATGAGGACCAGCAGCATACCAGGTGTGCGGTGGTGGTGTCGGGGAGGCGAGGCGAGGTCGGGAGCCGACGAATCGACGGCGGCGATCGTCGGGCTCGAGGGTCGTTGGCGACGATTGGGAGCGAGCGGGGCCGATTCCTTCAGGGAGAAGCCTCGGGGCGACGAGGCGAAGCTTCCTGCACGCTTGGCTGGGCGAGGGGCGGCCGGTAGGGCGTGCACGGCGGCGGGGCAGCCTGACGGCGTCGTGCGCGAGAAGAGAAGAGGAGGGGAGATGGGGAAGAAGAAGAGGAGGGGCACCCAGTTATAACCAAAGGACCTTTAGTCCCGGTTGGTGGCTTCAGCCGGGACTAAAGGGTTATACGTCCCGGTTGGAGCCAGCAACCGGGACCTATACTCCAATATTTTCAGCAGACCAAGGGTTGGCGCGCAGGGGCTCTTTAGTCCCGGTTGGTGGCTCCAACCGGGACATATTCCCCTGTTTTCAAAAAATTTCAGGTATTTTTTCTCTGTTCCCGCCTTATTTCTTATTTTGGGGTTTAAATTTGTATTGTTTTTTAAATGATAATTAATTCGGAATTTAGAAAAACTTTAAACATAAAAAGTGTTTGGATTTGAATAAATAATTCAAAACCATTTTCTGTTTTAAAAAATAATTAATGTAACCATTTAAAATATGAACCATTTACAATTAAAAATGAATTAACTTATATTTTTTTAATATCAATTTGGAATTTAGAAAAACTTTAAACATAAGAAGTGTATGGATTTGAATAAATAATTCAAAAACATTTTCTATTTTTAAAAAATAATTAATGTAACCTTTTAAAATGAATTAACTTATATTTTTGAATATTAATTTGGAATTTAGAAAAAATTTAAACATAAAAAGTGTTTGGATTTAAATAAATAATTCAAAAACATTGTCTGTTTTAAAAAATAATTAATGTAACCATTTAAAATATGAACCATTTACAATTAAAAATGAATTAACTTATATTTTTTTAATATCAATTTGGAATTTAGAAAAACTTTAAACATAAGAAGTGTATGGATTTGAATAAATAATTCAAAAACATATTCTATTTTTAAAAAATAATTAATGTAACCTTTTAACATGAATTAACTTATATTTTTGAATATTAATTTGGAATTTAGAAAAAATTTAAACATAAAAAGTGTTTGGATTTAAATAAATAATTCAAAAACATTTTCTGTTTTAAAAAATAATTAATGTAACCATTTAAAATATGAACCATTTACAATTAAAAATGAATTAACTTATATTTTTTTAATATCAATTTGGAATTTAGAAAAACTATGCATAATATGGGCACAACATCACAAACTATGCATAATATGGGCACAACATCACATAACATCGGTCATTTGGACCGAAAGCCATGAAACCTCGAACATGATAGGTCAATTTGTGAAGGTTTTTTCGAAACATGATCAATATACCAAGTCTGGTATTTTTTCTTTCAACTATGTAACATAATATGACACCACGCGAAGGATTTTTATTGTTCGGATTTTTTTTGAATTTATTATGCCCGTTTTGAATTATCTGAATTTCTAACTATGGTCGAACCGGTGTGCATGAAGATAGGGGACGGGCATCGTTAGAACTTGCATTGGATCTCTGAAGAAACCACATATTGCGAGTCTAAAAATGATTTTTTCAAAAAATCACGGGCGATAGATCATGTACCTGTAGTACAAACCGGACCCACTTCCTGCCGATTCGGCAGACATTTGTCCTTTTTACCCGGGATGGACGAAAAGGTTTGAGATGTACCGGTTGGGATATAGTCCATGTAAGGTGGTCTAGTATTTTAGAAAAATAGGACGGTAGCATTCTGAAACGGCATTTTGGTGGTTACTTCACAAAACGACCCGTTTTTTGCGCTCGGAAAATGGAAAAGGGATTTTCCGTGCGACAAAAAGGAAAACTTCCTCCTGCAACATTGTTCTCCATACCAATGTCCACACACATGCATAATATGGGCACAACATCACAAACTATGACGTGATTCATCACATAACATCGGTCATTTGGACCGAAAGTCATGAAACCTCGAACATGATAGGTCATTTTGTGAAGGTTTTTTCGAAACATGATCAATATACCAAGTCTGGTATTTTTCCTTTCAACTACGTAACATAATATGACACCACGCGAAGGATTTTCATTGTTCGGATTTTTTTTGAATTTATTATGCCCGTTTTGAATTATCTGAATTTCTAACTATGGTCGAACCGGTGTGCATGAAGATAGGGGACGGGCATCGTTAGAACTTGCATTGGATCTATGAAGAAACCACATATTGCGAGTCTAAAAATGATTTTTTCAAAAAATCACGGGCGATAGATCATGTATCTGTAGTACAAACCGGACCCACTTCCTGCCGATTCGGCAGACATTTGTCCTTTTTACCCGGGATGGACGAAAAGGTTTGAGATGTACCGGTTGGGATATAGTCCATGTAAGGTGGTCTAGTATTTTAGGAAAATAGGACGGTAGCATTCTGAAACGGCATTTTGGTGGTTACTTCACAAAATGACCCGTTTTTTGCGCTCGGAAAATGGAAAAGGGATTTTCCGTGCGACAAAAAGGAAAACTTCCTCCTGCAACATTGTTCTCCATAACAATATCCACACACATGCATAATATGGGCACAACATCACAAACTATGCCGTGATTCATCACATAACATCGGTCATTTGGACCGAAAGCCATGAAACCTCGAACATGATAGGTCATTTTGTGAAGGTTTTTTCGAAACATGATCGATATACCAAGTCTGGTATTTTTCCTTTCAACTATGTAACATAATATGACACCACGCGAAGGATTTTCATTGTTCGGATTTTTTTTTAATTTATTATGCCCGTTTTGAATTATCTAAATTTCTAACTATGGTCGAACCGGTGTGCATGAAGATAGGGGACGGGCATCGTTAGAACTTGCATTGGATCTCTGAAGAAACCACATATTGCGAGTCTAAAAATGATTTTTTCAAAAAATCACGGGCGATAGATCATGTACCTGTAGTACAAACCGGACCCACTTCCTGCCGATTCGGCAGACATTTGTCCTTTTTACCCGGGATGGACGAAAAGGTTTGAGATGTACCGGTTGGTATATAGTCCATGTAAGGTGGTCTAGTATTTTAGGAAAATAGGACGGTAGCATTCTGAAACGGCATTTTGGTGGTTACTTCACAAAACGACCCGTTTTTTGCGCTCGGAAAATGGAAAAGGGATTTTCCGTGCGACAAAAAGGAAAACTTCCTCCTGCAACATTGTTCTCCATACCAATGTCCACACACATGCATAATATGGGCACAACATCACAAACTATGCCGTGATTCAGCACATAACATCGGTCATTTGGACCGAAAGCCATGAAACCTCGAACATGATAGGTCATTTTGTGAAGGTTTTTTCGAAACATGATCATTGTTCGGCACACATTTAGTCCCGGATGTAGTCACAAACCGGGACTAAAGGGATTGCGGCAGAGTGGGCCAGACAACACTAATAATAGGGGTGAGTGTCGACATTATGTCGTGCGGCTTGTACCTTGTCCCGGATGGTGTCACCAACCGGGACTAAAGATGAACCTTTAGTCCCGGTTGGAGACACCAACCGGGACTAAAGATGAGTCAGCACTAATAATAGGGGTGAGTGTCGACATTATGTCGTGAGTGTCGACATTATGCCGAGCTGCTTGTACTATAAATATGTATCCTTGTGAGTCCAGTCCTCCAGCCAGTTTGAGGCATCTCCAAGATGGTTTTAGAGAGCAGGGAAACCACTACAGCCAGTTTCAGGGAGATGCCGACGGAGCCCAGTCCTCCGGCATCTCCGAGAAACTGGTCATAGAGGCACTCCCTAATATGTGAAATTAGTTAGCTCCGAGGCGTATTGATCTAGTTAGTGAAGTTACAAGCTGCAAGATGGTTTTCGAGAGCAGGGACACCACTGCGGCCAGTTTCAGGGAGATGCCGACGGAGCCCAGTCCTCCGGCATCTCCGAGAAACTGGTCATAGAGGCACTCCCTAATATGTGAAATTAGTTAGCTCCGAGGCGTATTGATCTAGTTAGTGAAGTTACAAGCTGCAAGATGGTTTTCGAGAGCAGGGACACCACTGCGGCCAGTTTCAGGGAGATGCCGACGGAGCCCAGTCCTCCGGCATCTCCGAGAAACTGGTCATAGAGGCACTCCCTAATATGTGAAATTAGTTAGCTCCGAGGCGTATTGATCTAGTTAGTGAAGTTACAAGCTGCAAGATGGTTTTCGAGAGCAGGGCCACCCCTACGACCAGTTTCAGGGAGATGCCGACGGAGCCCAGTCCTCCGGCATCTCCAAGAATCTGGTCATAGAGGCACTCCCGGTCCAGCCACAAAATGGGACTAACACTCAAGACATTTATTAATATTAAAAACTGAGACTACAAAACCGGGACTAAAGGCCACAAACCGCGAAAGATATCCTTCGGTCAAGCCACAAACCGCGAAAGACATGAACTAGAGTTACATAATATGAGCATGAACTTCTTGGCATATGTCATTCCTTATGACCGCTTCAGACGTAACCATGGAGCATCTTCTTTACTTAACGGAATGCTTGGGTCAGTTTTCACTGTGAAGGGCGGAATTTCATCAAACTTATTATAATCTTCTAACATGTCTGTCTTGTCCTCGATTCCCACGATGTTTCTTTTCCCTAAAAGAACTATGTGACGCTTTGGCTCATCATATGATGTATTCGTTTGCATATTTTTTCTTTTTTTCGGTCTGGAGGACATGTCCTTCACATAGAAAACCTGAGACACATCATTGGCTAGGACGAATGGTTCATCTCTATAACCAAGATTGTTGAGATCCACTGTTGTCATTCCGTACAACTGGTCTATCTTTACCCCTTCCCCATTCAGGTTGACCCATTTGCAGCGAAACAAAGGGACCTTAAAAGAAACTCCATAGTCTAGTTCCCATATCTCCTCTATGTAACCATAATATGTGTCCTTTTGTCCATTCTCGTCTATTGCATCAAAGCGGACACCACTATTTTGGTTGGTGCTCTTTTTATCTTGGGCGATCGTGTAGAATGTATTCCCATTTATTCCGTACCCTTGGAAATTCAATACAGTAGAAGATGGTGACGCGGCCAACAAGTATAGCTGATCTCCAACAGTGGTGTCATTCAAGAGATGTGTCCGCATCCAACCACCGAAAGACTTCATGTGTTCATCTGTAATCCATGATTCAGGCTTCCCCGGGTTTTTGGAGCGTACAATATTCTTGTGTTCCTCGATATACGGAGCTGCCAAGGTGGAATTATGTAGAACTGTGTAGTGTGCTTTAGTGAAAGAATCCCCGTCCCTACATATCATTGCTTTCTTTCCCAGCGTGCCTTTTCCACTTAGTCTTCCCTCATGCCGCGAGTCAGAAACACCAATCGGCTTAAGGTCAGGAATAAAGTCAACACAAAACTCAATGACCTCCTCTGTTCCATATCCCTTGGAGATGCTTCCTTCTGGTCTAGCACGGTTATGAACATATTTCTTTAAGACTCCCATGAACCTCTCAAAGGGGAACATATTGTGCAGAAATACCGGACCGAGAATGGCAATCTCTTCCACTAGATGAACCAGGAGATGCGTCATAATATTGAAGAAGGATGGTGGGAACACCAATTCAAAACTAACAAGACATTGTACCACATCCTTCTGTAACCTTGGCAGAATATCTGGATTGATTACCTTCTGAGATATTGCATTGAGGAATGCACACAGCTTCACAATGGGTACTCGAACATTTTCCGGTAGAAGCCCCCTCAATGCAATCGGAAGCAACTGCGTCATAATCACGTGACAGTCATGAGACTTCAGGTTTTGGAACTTTTTCTCTGCCATATTTATTATCCCCTTTATATTAGATGAGAAGCCCGACGGCACCTTGATACTGTAAAGGACTTCAAAAAAGATTTCCTTCTCTGCTTTGGTAAGAGCATAGCTAGCACGACTTAAGTGACGCCCTTTATCCGTCTTGTTATCTGTATGCATGTTCTTTGGGTCTTTCATAATTTGTTGGTCCTCCCGTGCTTCAGGTGTATCTTTTGTCTTACCATACACGCCTAGGAATCCTAGCAGGTTCACGCAGAGATTCTTCGTCACGTGCATCACGTCGATTGAAGAGCGGACACGCAGGACTTTCCAATATGGCAGCTCCCAAAATATAGATTTCTTCTTCCACATGGGTGCGTGTCCTGTAGCGACGTCGTTCGGAACTGATTGACCGCCGGGACCCTTTCCAAAGATTACTTATATGTCCTTGACCATACCAAATACATCATCACCAGCAGGGAGTTCAGGCTTCTTCCGGTGATCTGTCTCACCTTTAAAATGCTTGCCTTTCTTTCTTACGGGATGATTGGTCGGAAGAAATCGTCGATTCGCTAGGTACACAACCTTCTTGCATTTATGCAAATATGTACCTTCGGTCTTATCTAAACAGTGGGTGCATGCCTTATATCCTTTGTTTGTCTGTCCTGAAAGGTTACTAAGAGCAGGCCAATCATTGATGGTTACGAATAACAACCCTCGTAGATTAAATGGCTCCTGTTTGTTCTCATCCCACGCACGTACACCTGGTTTGCCCCACAACTGTAAGAGTTCTTCAACTAATGGCCTAAGGTACACATCAATGTCGTTGCCCGGTTGCTTCGGGCCTTGGATGAGCACTGGCATCATAATGAACTTACGCTTCATGCACAACCAAGGAGGCAGGTTGTAGATACATAGAGTCACGGGCCAGGTGCTGTGACTGCAGCTCTGCTCCCCAAAAGGATTCATGCCATCCGTACTTAGACCAAACCATAAGTTCCTTGCGTCACCTGCAAAGTCTGGGAAGTCTCTCTCGATTTTTCTCCACTGTGACCCATCAGCAGGGTGTCTCAACTCCCCGTCTTTCTTACGGTCTTCTTTGTGCTATCGCAACAACCTGGCATGCTCTTTGTTTCTGAACATGCGTTTCAACCTTGGTATTATAGGAGCATACCACATAACCTTAGCAGGAACCCTCTTCCGGAGGGGCTCTCCCTCAACATCACCAGGGTCATCTCGTCTGATCTTATACCGCAACGCGTTGCATACCGGGCATTTATCTAAATTCTCATACTCCTTACCGCGGTAGAGGATGCAGTCATTAATGCATGCATGTATCTTTTGCACATCTAATCCCAGAGGACAGAGAGTCTTCTTTGCTTCGTAGGTACTCTCGGGAAGTTCGTTATGTTTTGGAAACTTCGGCTTCATTATTTTCAGCATCTTTTCAAATGAGGAGTCAGTTAGACCACACTCTGCCTTCCATCGCAACAATTCCAGTGTGGTACCGAGCTTTGTGCTGCCATCTTCACAATTTGGGTACAACAATTTCTTGTGATCTTCTAACATGCCCTCTAACTTCAACTTCTCATTTTCTGTTTCACAGTCTCGCTTTGCATCAGAAATGACCCTACCAAGTTCATCAGCCGGCTCATCTGATGCCCGTTCTTCACCTTTTTCCTCTCCATTGTCTTCCATTGCAGTATCACTGTATTCAGGAAACATATGATGATAGTTGTTATCATCATCTTCTTCTTCACCATCTTCCATCATAACCCCTCTTTCCCCGTGCTTGGTCCAGCAATTATAGTTGGGCATGAAACCTTTCATAATCAGGTGGCCGCGAATGATTTTCGAGGAAGAGTACTCCTTGTTGTTCCGACATTGAACACATGGACAACGTATAAATCCATTCTCTTTGTTTGCCGTAGCCACATCGATAAATTTATCCACGCCTTTGATATACCCGGCTACCCGCCGGTCACCGTACATCCATTCCCGACCGTTCATCTGCATCATATAAGTAAGTTTATCAAAAAACAGGACATCATAAATAGTGAAATAACCAATTCACACCGACACATGAATTGTATCAATGACCTAGAAAAGATAAGATTGCTAACCTCGATCGAGGGAAATAAAGAGGAGAAAGCTCAAGTGCGTCTCGGACACCTTCTATATTTTTGTTCTATGAGAAATTCAACTGGATTTTTCACTCAAACATTTCAACAAACACCTTCAATGCATGCATGAGAAAAAACTAGCACACACCCTCACACCTTACACCATTCGAAAAAACAGAGTGGAGGCAGAGGGGGCTGGGGCGTTGCATTTATAGAGGGCAAGGGGTCTTTAGTCCCGGTTGGAGCCAGCAACCGGGACTAAAGGTGCGTGCCACGCCACGTGGCTGTGGCCAAACCTTTAGTCCCGGTTGGTGGCTCCAACCGGGACGCATGCCCCCTTACCAACCGGGACCCATGCCCCCTGGCCCCGTGCCCGCTCCAACCGGGACGCGTGCCAGCATTAGTCCCGGTTGGTGGCGCAACCGGGACTAATGCTCCGAGGGGTCGCGAACGGATGACCCTTTTTCCTCTAGTGAGGAGAACAACACGTACGTGGACCTGGTTAAGATCAAGAGTAAGGAAAATAGCTCATGATATGCACGGTGACCTCACGCGACTGAGATTTAGTCGCGTGAGATTGAGGCGCGCCCTTTTATTTAAGGGAATGCCTACGTCTCAGGCTATTTCTCAGTCGGCTGACGTGGCTGGTTCAATCGAATGGAAACATGCATGGTTTAAAACAAAAAACTGCAATCAGATGGCTCGATCGAATCTTGGAATCAAAATCCAACGGTGAACAAGATGATTGAGAAATAACTATTTTTCAGGCGCATGAGAAATAGCAAAACCGTTTATTTAATGTCTATCCTTTTGCATGACGAGACTAGTTTGCAAACAACACAACCACGCACAGGCACATCTCCTTTGCGTTAGTTGCGCGTATCAGCAAGCGGTGCGGGGCCGCTCCTATATATTTTCCAGATAGTGATTCGCTGTCAACAAATTTTAATGAAGAACTAGACTTGTTTCATTCCAGCAGATAGACGCCCGTCTAAGAAACCTGCAAATAAAATCTCCAATTTTTTTCTTGGTGCAGCGAGAGGAGATAGACGTGGGAGGAAACTGCGAGGAGGGAGCTACTAGAAACTGTATTGTATGTCGAGTTATGACATGTTTCTAACGCCCCTAAATTATGTATCCATCCTACTAAATAAGTGATAATATCATATGTATGCAAGTTTTTAGTGGAAACTAAGCTAGAAATGGATCAAGAAATTATAAAATGTCGTTCTCTTAGTATATTATAATCCAGTACATGCCAAAATGAAAAACAATGTCTTGTTATTCTGAGATTACAATAATCTAAGGTGGACACTTCTTTTGGGCTTCAGCGGTCCGCAACCTCGAAGCTGGCCAAGCTGAAAAGATGTCTTCCTTAATAGATGATACTTTAAGGGCGTGTTTAGTAACCCGCAGGACCCACTGGCAGAATTGATAAAGCAGTCCACATGTGAGGTTCGGCTGCGCCAGCATGGACTATAAATCAGCTCGCATGTAGCCCATCTATAACACACGATTTGGGCGTTTTCAGGAATCCACGCACCATCATCAGGTGATCATCAGATGCAAAAGGTGCGGCTGTCCGCCTGAGTGTGTCTGGCCATAGTGCCGGTAGGGGATTTTGGCCTACAAAAAAAAAATGGGACATGAGATATTCGCTCACCTCCCGCTGAAACCCAAACCCATTTCTATCCTCCTCGCTCACTACCAAAACCAAAACCACCGTCCCTCCTCTCCACGCCGAGCTCGCTTCCCTATTCGTCGGTTGCCTCGTCTCTAGTCATCACCAGCAGCGGCGTTCACGTCAAGACTACTGGATCCTCTTCCTCGAGCCATATGTGCAGCTGCCATAATTTCCATGCCTAGCTGGAATGCTGACGAGGGTTCGAGATGTCGCTGCTAGGGGTAAGTTCAAATTTCCCCAATTGCTTTCTAGGGTTAGCGTTGCTTCCGATTTTGGAATTTTCTAATTTGGACTCGATTCAACATATTTTTTTGCAATTTCTTGTCCTTTAGGACATCACGAACATTGACTATCCTTGAAATTTGATTGAGGACCTCACGTTCCGTGGCATAGCAGTGCCTTATCCCGAGGTGTGTTTTGTCCACAAGCTTGATTCTATCAAGTGTGTGTTGCATTTGAAGGAAGCAACACTGGTCGAAGATTCTACGTATGTTCTTGGAAGAATGTAAAGTTATGATTTTGATTTTTCACCTATTACCTCATCCATGGATAAACTTAAATTGTGGTTTGTTCAGCATAGTTATAGTTATTACTGGTGATTTTTAGCTACAAGATGATGGTGTATTTTTCAGTAAGTCACAGACAATGAGTTTACGGCTTGGTTAGATCAAGAATGGCTAGAAATAGCCGAAGATGCATTAGGAAGACTCTGGAAATGTATCATGATAGCAACGGTGCTAGAATTGATGAGGGAATTGAGAATGCAAATTTGGTGAAGGATCTAGCCGATGTAAAATTACTAAAGTCTCTTAGTGACGTGAAGAAATTCGTGGATGAAGCTCAAAAAAGGGTTGTGGAGGAGAATTTTGCTAGGATTAAGGACAACAATGCGAGAACTAAGGAGGATTTGATGTAGATGGAGAAGGAGAAGAATTTTCCAAACACCAAGTCATTGAATAATGAAGTGGATATGTTGAAGCATGTGCAGAAATCTCAAGAAGATATAATGAAGTTCAGGCCAAAGAAATGGGATGATGAAAGGACGGTATGAAGGGGAAAAATAAGAAACTTGAGTCCATGCTCTTGGATATGCTCAAAGCTAGTAGGCTAACAAGGATAAGTTGAAGAGGATAAAAAAATATGTGATGAGTGATTTATAATTTATGGCATTTCAATTTATGGTAGTTAGGTTCTAAAAACTTCTGATGTGATTGTATGTTTTGATGAGGTAGTATATACTAACCCCTCATTTGATGGTGAACTGGGAGCTAGGAAAACAAACTAGTGATTTAACTAAGGAGAGTATTTATAACCCTCTTTATGTGAAAATGATAACTCTTAAAAAAATCTGTAAGGAAGGTTGGCAACATGCTTTAATATGTTGTTGGTTATAACTAGAAAAGATGTTGTCCTATAGGGTATTCTTAAAAGAACTCACATATATGATCCCAACTATTATATGACGCGGTCTATGAGATTTGGGTGATACCTATTAAACTCATGAAGAGAGTAGGGAGTAGGATGCATATGCTCCACCCGCAAGATAGGCTACTGGCAGCCAGGTGTTACTGATATGATTTTCTGTGAAATCTATTTGCACCAAACTTAGAATTCAAGGTTTGTCCATTGTTCAAGATGCTGATAGACGTAGCTCAATACTCTAGATGATAGTTCAACTTAACGGTCTCGCGTGAAACACTAGTATATAACAAGTAGCATCGATTGAAAAATCTTTTATTTAAAATATGGTTACGGTTTTGTTATAAATAATAGGTAAATTATATATCCCATGTATGATTTCAGATTTTTCCTAAATTTCAAGGCCCATCTATATGAAAACCCATATTGATAAAGCCCAATTTGGTACAGCTCACGTGTGTGTAGCAATAGGAATGGAAGCTAAAGTTTAGTCCCGAGTTACAGCACCTTATAAGATAGAATATCTCACCACTTTGTAATAAGTGAGAATAGGATCGGTACACGCACGCTCCTCCTCCTCGCTCCTCCCCGGCATGTGCGGGGTTTGCGAAATGAGCCTCGAGCCGAGCGTATCTTTTTGCTACTCACTAAAACTGATACGGTTTTTACAGACGTGTCAATAGTTAGTCGGTTCTGATCGCTACAGATCATGGGCTACTGTAACCAACCCAAAATTGTTCGACGTGGAATCAACCCATGTTGTGTCATGTACAGGTTTTTTCCACGCTGCTCTATATAAGCACTCATGTGTCTTTCACCACACGACATGCTGAAACCAATCTAGAGTTTTACCACCTCTCTGCTTGCACCGCCACTGTAAACTACTCCATCCCAAGCGCTAGCATACACCGCCAACCGGGAGAGCAGGTATCCGGAACCACTTGCCTCTATGATCCTATACAGGAGAGGACGGATAAGGTTTTTGGGAAGCGTTCAACACGACTGTTCAAGTTCCGACGCGTCTTCCTGGTCATCAAGAAGGACCGCGTGCGCGTCGTGTTCAACGCCGTCTTCTTCGACCAGTCTCTTCAGCCTTTGCAGCAAAGGCGTGTCCGTCTACAATTATCAATACATGTACCATGGTCTGATCTGTTTTTTTTACTATGGCTGTTGTAGAGTTTGCAGTGCTACTATTCATGATGATTAGTACATCTAGTATGTTACAATTTCATAGGGTCATATCTCTTGTAATCATAATTTATATTTTAAAATTTGTTGTAAAAATTCTGCCTAATAATCCAAAAGTTGTATGGAGCCCAAAAATAGCTGTAGGCTACCAAACCCCTAGAGCAAGAGTATTTCTTGGTTAGCGCAAGGACCAAGTGAACCGAGAATGGATGGTTCAGTACATTTCGAAGGAAGATGTTGTATAAGAGTATGTCACATTTGGTGTATGATATAGCTTTGTTAATCTAGTGGAAATATCTGATGCCTCCTATACCCACACTACCATCAAGTCCCTAGTATGCAAAGGCATAATAGGGAATGCACGGAATGAGATTGAATGAACCTAACGTAGAAATGCAAAAGCAAGAGTTATCCATTTTTTTCGTTAGGTGAAGTGTTTCTCTTATAGAACACATGGATGGTCAGTACTGACATCAAGTATTGCTCCTGCACATGAAGTATTGCTCTTCGTGTAGATAAGTGCTGGCAATCGAATGGTTATGAGCATTTGGTACTTGGATTAGGTAGACGCTATAAAAGCTTTGTCGATCATTTAGACAAATGATATATCAAAAATGGTATATTTTCTTAACATTTCTTTTGAAAAAAAGGAATCAAATTATATCAATCAATATTACAAAGTTCATAAAAAGTAATGCCCAACTACTCATTTCCCATCCTCGAAGTGAAAAAGGAACTGAAGTAGACCCTACTAGCTTAGGAGGTTGCTGTGTTGTGTCTTGGGTAAGTGTTTCGTAGCTCCAGTGAACTAGGTATAATGAAAAAAATAAGTAATAAAGAATGTAGACAGGTATTATAAAAAATAAGTAGAGTGTAGAGTTTGTGCTCGTAGCTCAATGAACTAGGTATTATAAAGAAAAAGTGATATCTAACGTTTCAATTTTTTTATGTGGATACATGTACCTTTTAAGTAATAACTAGCATGGTGGCCCTTGCAATGTGAGGGCATTATCTATACAATTTGCATGGGCAACATCAGTTGGTTATTAAAATTTTATAATAATTAAATTTATGGTTTAATAAAGATTGTTAGTATTCAATAAGAGAAAATCGTACAGCAAATAAAATGTGATATTAAATAAGATATCACACAAGTAAATAATATGCTTAGTCAACTTTTTGACTTTTTAGCTCAATTTACATTTATTTCTTTCTTGTCGATAATTTATGATTTTGATATAAAGTTTATATGACTCAATACGAATTTTTATTGTCACACACACATTTTTGGATGGAGACACTCATAGTTGAAAATACACCGTGATAAACTAATACGTGTTCAAGTGCTTATAATATGTCTTGAATATTAAGACTGTACTTTGAATACAATAACAATATTATAACTACTTAATAAACATATAAGTATAAAAAATTATCCTCAAGCTAACATTTATTACCTTTGTTTTTCCCTTCTCAAATATCTCTTCCTCTCATTTATTCATGGTGTTCTCTGAAATCTTGGTAATATCCCTCCATATTAAAATACATAAAACTTTTGATCGCATGTGTAGTCTCCAACATGAAACTCTAACAATTGCATTTGGATGGATATATTTACATAAAAATAAAATAGTTTTTTACTACACAGTTTCTCTGTATTATTATTTTATCTCATTTCAATAGTCTATTCACCTATTTTGACATGTTTCATCTATTATCTTGTCCCCGTCGTACTCTACACTTCAATCGAGTCGTTTTACTCTCTTGCTCAAAGTTATTCGTTTTTGTTATAAAAAACATGAGCGCATGACTGTACCGACTTGAGTGCCATAGTGTCGACATCTTTCACGGTCACTTATTTTCCCATGTTTCTTCACCCACATAATATTTTCCATTTCCATGATACCACCAATATATGCTTGAGATGGCCGTCAACACTATTTTGTATAGTCATCACACCACCTCAATATTTTAGGGCCATTGTTCGACATAACTCAATAAAAAATGATTTCAAATTGAGTGGTCTGAAAAATACTATGACTTCTAAGCATACAAATAAAGAAACTCGCCATTAATATTTTCTAAGGAACATAATTCTATTAAATCTGTTGATTATTTATATAGTGGACATAGGTGTTGCCGATACGGAATATAAACATTGCCGTGGGCTTTGTTGTCTATTCATCGGTTGTGTGGTGGGTTTCCACTCAGTCTGCAAGGTGTACATCCCTGGAATACTCTTGAAAATGGATTGCATATTCGGCTTCAAAATCTCAAAGTTATTTCCAGTTTTATAGTTTTTACCATAAAAATTATATCATGTAAAAATATATACTCACTCATACATGCATGCATGTAGATAGTGTCTAAGATTTGTCTAAATATGCATGTATTTAAATGCATTTTAGTTTGTAAATACATGTGTATCTATAGGCACTACTTTAATTTTGGGCTTCCAGCAAAATGACCAAACCATGGCGTGGTTAGGCAGCCCCCTCCATATTCCCCTCTTTGTTTTCTTCAACCATAAGTCGATGGGTCCCGCCTCCTCTGCTTGCCGCTCCAGTGGCGGGAGGTGGATTGGTCAACCGGCAGCAACACTATGGTGGCTATGATGGTGCTATGCGGGATAAGAATATGGTATACCTGTCTCCTCCTCCTCGTCGTCAGCGGCGATGTCGCCGGTTGCATTGAGGAGGGCGGGAAATCGTCCGAATCGCTGCTGTCGTTGAGCAGTGGATCTCATTCAATCTACGCATGTCACATGTTTGGTGTTAGAAGATTCGGATCTACTTATAAGAGATAAAAGGCGATGACTTTGGCTCTGGGGCTCCGGTCCTTAGGGCCAGGTGCACGAAGAGATAGTGGTTGTTAAGTGGTCCAACAATCTCGATGTAATTTTCATTATGTTTGAGATTATTTATATTTCTTGTGAACATCTATAATAGATCTGAATTTTTTCTTGCAAAAAAATAGAAAAATATAGATTATTTTATTCATTAAAGTTTCAGAAACGTAACTTTTGAAACGTCCTCGTGTAGTGCCTTGGGAGTTTCATTGCACACTATACCAAATAAATATGTGTCATGTGGTACATTAAATTGGCAGTTTCATTGCACACTACCTAATGTGGGAGGTTCATTGCTGGCGGGCTCAGGAATTTCGTAACGGGTATTCATAGTAAAAAATTAAAGGAAAAAACAACAAAAAATGGTGTGGGAGTAGGATTTGATCTTGTGATCAATTGGCTATGTGAGCATTTGATCTAACCAACTACTCCTATGCATACTTGTGACAAAATTTCAATCAGTTTTCTATACAAACAGACTAAAATATAAGCCACTACCATATAATTTAAATTTTTTGACAAACTTTTGGGTATTCAGCTGAATACCCTTGATACATGCTGGGCCCGCCCCCTGATTGCACATGTTTCTATTCCTATTTTGCATAGTCCATCGACTCGAAAACCGGTGAAATAGAGTTACCCTATTAGACGTCTTTTACTGTAGCTGCCCCGTTTAAACGTGTCATCTCAGATGTATGCAGCTAACGGGAAAGACCTTGATGGCCTGGAGCATCCTTTATGGAAAAAGTATTTGTAGATGCCTGGAGAGTTTTGCTAAATAATACTTATGTTATATTTTTGGCTACACAGAAAAAATCATGGTTTCAAAACGGCGAAATATAACTCTATTATCCTTCCAATAATTTTCTTTTTTGTGCAGACAACTTATGAAAATAATATTCGCTGCAAATTTGGCCGTACATACTATACATATATAGTCTTTCCCTCGGTTTCAACAAAGGAGGTGGTCCTGGATCCCTCTCAAGCCAAGACGAAGATCTGTCGGATATTGGTCTCTATTGATCTGGTTTCTGTGTCGTGTTCTGGAAGGCTCCGCCGGCGAACTGCATAAGTGCACTCATGCCGTGAGTTTGCTGGAAGGTTTGGATTCGGTCGTACGCACCCATGTTTTACTCTAACCATTTCGTTTTAGAGGGTGTGCTTCGAAGCTTTGTTGGCTGTTATTATCATGGGGCATGTTCTCGTTTCATTGTGCTGACGGAGAAAGTCACGGAGACCGAGATCTGAGGACTGACAATGATGGTTCGAGCCTGGATGGTGATGAGAAATTGGCTAGGTGACTTACGAATTGGAGCAGTGGCATGCGAGTGGAGACGACCGCACATGAGAGGTTTATGGTCCTACCTCTCAGGGTGAAAACCCAGGGTCTGGCCTTAATTGGTTGTGTCTGGCAATGGCCTTATTGAAGGTATTGTTTTGAGAGCGTGGACTTTCTTCAGGGTGAAAACCTAGATCTTTGATCGGGCGATGACGGTGGTTGTGCACTGTTTCCTTCTTGGAGGCGTCGTTTTTGGAGAAGGTGGACTTCTAGTGCTGTCTTGGTGGTGGTAGTACTACTATTTTAATGAATGAGTCACTGTAACGAGACTTTTCCTTTTTGTAATTCTTTTTTCTTTTTTTGGCTGTGTGCATCCGTGTGGCCGCTAGACCAATGCGTTGTTATAGAGGCTGGGTGTAATTGGTATCCTCTGATATTAATATATGCTCCTTTAAAAATATATAGTCTTTCCCCAAGGAGACGCTGGGGGATAACCTAGCCGCCACCAAATAGCCGCCGCCGGAGTCTCTCTCACCATGGTGGTGGCGTGCCCAACCGACTAAGGTGGTCTAGGAGGCGGACGCCGGAGATCGACATCGTGGTCTGCTGGGGAGGAGATGGGCGACGCGTCGACGTGTAGCGTCTAGGGCAGCGCCCCTATATAACCGGGGTGGTGGAGGAGGTCCTCTCGGCGGTGTTGGATCGGCGGTGGTGGTTGGGGATGGGCCGGGTCTGGTTGGGCAGGGACGATCTCAGATGTTTGGATCGGGGTGATTTTCTGCCACCTCCGTGGACGAACACATATCTTTTGATCGGGGTGGTCCTTCCGCCTTCCCATTTTCCCCCTGTGTCTCGGCCGGTTCCTGTGGTGATCGTCCCTGCGCTGTCGTCTCAGTTCGCACCGTTGGCCATGGTCGTCGGTTGGGATTGGGGAGGCAGATCCCGCAGGTTGCCAGCGGGTGGCGTGGGGGCTGCTTGCTCGATTTGAATAAAGGAGGTGGTCCTAGGGTTCCTTCTCGGCGCCGAGATGAAGATTTGTCGGATGCCTAAGTGTCGTGTTCCGGAAGGCTCCGCCGACGAGCTCCCATGGGTGTATCATGCCTGGGGATTGCTGGTTATGTAGGGATTCGGTCAAGCGCACCTATGTTCTTGTCTGGCCGTTTGGTTTTAGCGGGAGCGGTTCGAAGCTCTGCTGGCTGTTAATATCATGGGCATGTTCTCGCCCCATGGTGCTGGCGGAGAAGGTCATGAAAGCCAAGATCTGAGGACTAGCAATGGTGATTCGTGTATGGGCTGCGGTGGGGAATTGGCTTGGTTATTTTGTGACTTGCAGCAATGGCATGCTAGTGGGGGCGATTGCACAGGAGAAGTTCGTTGTCTTGCCTTTCAGGGTGAAAATCCAAGGTCTGGCCTTAATTGGTTGTGCCTAGCTATGTCCTTGTTGAAGGCATTGTTTGAAGAGTGAAAACTTTCTTCAAGATGAAAACCTACGATCTTTGATCGGCGACGACAACACTTATGCACTGTTCCCTTCCTGGAGGCATCGCTTTAGGAGAAGCTGGACTTCTGGTGCTGTCTTGGTGGTGTTAGTGCTGCTGTTTTAAGGAATATACATCACTATAGTGGGTCTTTTATTTTTTGTAATTCATCTTTTTTTGGTTGGTTGTGTGCATCCGTGATACCGCTAGGACAATGCGTTATTGCAGAGACCGGATATAATTGATATCTCCACGATTTTAATATATGCTTCTTTAAAAAAAAAATTTGAGACACCTAAAGGTAGGCACAACAGCTGGCCTCCTTGACGGCCTGATCGATCCAAAGCTTGGCCAAGCTCTCAACGGTTGTTGTAGTGCTGCATAAAGGAAATCAGCAATAATAATCCCATCCCATTGAATTTAAAATCAGCACAGAGGTACATTGGGTGAAGAACTGACGATCCGTACCGTAGCACACCGGTGAAGTTTCAAATTTTGAATCTGTGGAGCAAAAATAAAGATGGACATTTGAACGGTGATCGCAGCTGAGCAGCGAGCAGCAGGATACACGGGTACCGCAAAGCTTGTCTCCCAGCTGACTCATCGGAGTTAATTGGATAAAACTATCATAATTGAGACTGTCGGGACGGGTCAGTACCACTTTCGGTAATTTTAGCATGTCAGTACCAATTTTAGGGTACAAGCGTTGCGAATCGGACTAATTCACGACTAAGAGCACTTTGACATGCTTTCTGACGGATCAGGCCCAGCTGTAAGTGATGAGTTGGCACCACGTGTCTAGGAGGAGCTGAGTGGAAGCGGGGCCCACTTGTTAGACATATCTTATGTCATTTTTCATTTTTCTCTCCTATTTTACTATTTACCGCCAGTGGGTCCCACCAGTCAGCCTTCCTATTTTTTCCAACACACCTTCTTCTTCCTCCAATCGGCGTCGGCTGCAGTGGTGGTGGTTTGGTCGCCGTGATGGGGGTCGTCGGTGTGATGTAGGATGGTGGTGGCACCTGCCTAGGGAGGATCAGTAGAGGTCCCGACAACAGTTGGACGAAGTGGTGGGCGGCAGCAGGTGCTCGGGGACGTGGTCGAGGCCCTCCGACGCCGGATCCTTGTCCTGGTCTGCGTGGCGGCGGCGGCCATGGCGGCTGAAACTAACCCTAACAGGGTGCGGGGATAGCGCGGCTCCGGGTCAACGGGGCTGGAGGCAGCGAGGTCCTACTACATGGAGCCATGGGGCGGGCCAGGAGCTCGAGTGGCCGAGCCCATGGAGGCGGCCAGGTCAGAGAAGGGCAGCGATGGCTTCGGCGCTTGCTGCAGAAGGAGATCGACGGGGAGGCGGAGTACATCGGCGGCGCGCCATGGATTAGGGCGAGCTCGGGCAGCGGCAGCGCGCACATGGATAGGGACGAGCTCGGGCACCGGCGGCTCTCCGGCAGCGCACAACTGGGGATTGGGGACAGACTGGGGAGCAAACTCACGTAGTATTTTTTTCTTTTTTCCTTTTTGGTGTTTATTTACTCCACGTCCACGGGAGAGTTAGTTGGAGGAAGGTGTATGGGAAAAAATAGAGAGTATGACGGGTGGGACCCACTGGCAGTAAATAGTAAAATAGGAGAGAAAAATAAAAAATAACATAAGATATATCTGACAGGTGGGCCCCACTTCCAACTCAGCTCCGTCTAGACACGTGGCGGCAACTCATCACTTACAGCTGGGCCTGAGCCGTCAGAAAACGTGTCAAAGTGTTTTTAGTCGTGAATTAGTCCGATTCGAAACGCTTGTACCCCAAAATTGGTACTGACATGCCAAAATTACCGAAAGTGGTACTGACCCGTCCCAACAGCCCTAATTATGGTAGTTTTATCCGATTAACTCAACTCATAGTTGGCGCATGACACTGTTCATTCCCCTGTCTGCTATTGTTTTTGCTACCGTAACAAAAAACAACTTGCCGGGTTTGACGAAGCATGAGCCCTCCAATCCTCCATACCTCAAAGACTCTCTAGCAGTGCGTGTAAAAGTGGTTAAAACTGAACTTTTCCGGGAAAAAACAGCCACACTCAGTTTCTGGTGCGGAACAGAGCCCGTATATCTCGTCCGGCCTGTAAAAGTTATTCAGTGGCCCGTTAAACGCACGCTGCGACCAACATATCTAGCCGTCGGAGAGGGCGACCTGAGCAAAACCCTATCCCTCTCCGCCGCGCGCCCTCTCCCCCTCCGCCGTCGCCGGCAACTCTTCAACTGTCAAATCCAGCTCGCCACCGCCACCATTCCCTATGCCATCGCCACCAAACTCTCCGCCTCGCCGCCATGCTTCCCGACGACTCATCAAGGAAGCGTCGTATCGCCTCACGCGGTCAACTTCTCAAAACCGAGGAGGAGATGGCTCGCAGCCGCTCCGTCGGCACCAAGAAGCGCGTCGCGCTCCTGCCGGCGGCATTCCTCTCCTACGCCCTCGCGTGGTACAGGGGAACCGCCTCGGAGGCGGGCTCGTCGCGGCCATGGCCCCTGTCTCCGTCGAGCTCGAGCTCCTCCGGGTATCGCGATTACGTGATGCCCGGAGAGAGTGACAGCTCCGACGAGAGCGACGACGCCTTGGTGGTCCAGCACGATTTCGCGGACTCCGATGTGGTGCGCCTTTGCCGCCGCTCGGAGCGCGTGCACCTGCACGAGACCTCCGCGGAGGAGAGGGAGCTCGCTGAGGCGCTCCAGCTCATCGAGCGCCAGGAGGCAGAGGAGCGCGCGGTGGAGCACCTCCGGCGCCAGGAGGCGGAGAAGGCCAATGAGGTGGCCGAGCCTTCGGTGATCCACCTCGACTAGAGCGGCAGCGGCGTATCCGCCACCGTCCGGTGACACACAAGTCTCAGGGAGCCGTATTTTGTATACATAGTGTGCGCCGGATGCTTCTGTTAGATTATTTAGTATGTAATAATGAAATCGAACTGAAATCGTACTGAATTCGCGATTGTTCTTCCTCTGTTCTTTCTCCGAATTTTGCCGCGAAGGCTGTTCGTCCTGTGAATCAATCGTAAACTTAAATTTTTCAGTTCGATTTTACGGGGACTGCTCGGCGCTGCCGCCCGCTTCGCAAGAAATCACGGATTCAACGTCCCGAACTCGGACGTTTACGGTTTCTCTTTTTCATGGACACTGCAGGAGAAAATTACAGAGCGCATTCGCCTAGGAAAACCAAGAGGAACTGGGGAGAAGGCGTTCCAGCGGAATCTGCCCGTTCATGGGGAGCAACAACGCAACAATTTGTTTAACGGGTCCAAGAACGAGAGCAGTAGATATCGCGTCTAATCACAGCGCCATTATCGATCGATCGATAGCGGCCATCAGGACAAGACAAACCCATATTTTTCACACCAAATCTCTCTCATGCTTTTGTTTATTATGTCAGGCAGCACGCTTTGCTGGCTTGTAATGATGCGTGCACACACAGAGAGACGGGGCGGCGCCCTCCAAAACCTTGATCGACTCCTCTGCTGCAGTTCTCTCTCTAGGCAAGGCAAAGGCAGATGGTGCATGCTGTGATTCCGGTAACCTGCCGGGAATTCCTGGTGCCTCCTATACCTAATTAAACTGTAAGCAGCTCCCTATTGTGTGGGACCACTACAGAGAATCCACGACATGAGATTGGACGAAAGTAGGAGTAGCATATAGAAAAGGAAAGGAAGAACAAGTTATTCATATTTTTTTCTTATGTGAAGCCTTTCTCTTATATAAAAATACTAGGGGTGGTCGGTCGTACTGGCATCAATTCATTGCAGGGGCAGTAGATAACTACTAGCAATCCACCAGTTAAGAGTTTGGTACTTTGCTAGGCACAGGCTGGAGACACTGGTGGAAAAAGATCCTCTAGTCCCGGGCCGCAACGGGCTCTAGTCCCGGTTTTGGGCCCGGGACTGCAAAAACGGGACTAGAGCCCCCCTCTAGTCCCGGCTCGCAACGGCCCGCGACTGATAATAGCCACGTGGCTGTTTCAGCGCCGCGGGGGGCGGAAACCCTCTAGTCCCGGGCTGTAACACCACCCGGAACTAAAAGGTTTCCTGCCGCGGCAGAGAAACACCACATTTCTCTGCCGCGGCAGAGATTGTGTATTTGCTTTTTTTTTGTCATTTTGTTCCTTTTTCGTTTTATGTTTCACTATAACAAACATATATTTTAGTAGACATATTATACGCTACTACATACACACTACACGTCGATGCATTTATATAAGATTGATCCCTTGCAAGCATACATGTAATCAATCATATCAAAAGGAAGAAATGTTTTGAAATTACATGGTCATTGATGAATATATATATCATATGAGCTACATGAAGATGACTAAGGCAAATCGAGTTCCACGTCATCCGCATAATGCTCTTCATGTACATCAAGGACTTCCTTCATCATAAATCCCGTCAGCTCCTCTTGAATTGCTCTTATGCGCTGGTCTGGCTCTAGTTTCTCCCGCAAATCATAAATATAATGTGAGTCAACTTTCCGCTCACTGGTCAACTCTCGGATATACTCGCAGACGTAGTATCCACATAAATGAGTTCCCGGTGGCTGCTGTAAACTCTTCGCCATTTTATAAGTTAGCTCCTCTTTGAATGGACCTGGTATTTTCTGTCTGAACCGTGTCCAACACCTGCTCGGCAAAGAAAATGAACAAAGGAGTTATTAGTTACTTGATATCAGGAAATGAATGAAAGAGGACGATATAATGCGATAATGATTGAAATTACTGATGGATCATTGCTTTCATGTCGCTCCACTTCTCTTGGTCCCAACTTAATGAGTCATGGACTTCAACTAGGGAGTTGTCAACTTGAATGTTTAGCAAGATCCAGTGGAATCTGCGGACATTTACATAAGCATACATGCATAGCTTATCCAGTAAGCAAAAATAAAATGTGTACAAGATATAAACACTCACTTGAAGTTGTAAGGAAATAGTATTTCCTTAACAAAATTATGCTCGGTTAAGAACCTGGACAGGTCTTCCTCCACGTCTTTGGGGTGATTCTTTAACGTATATTCATTAATGATATATGGGTCAATGAACCCAACGTTGTATCTTCTAGCTCTTTTGCATTCAAGCATCTTCATTCTGCGGAATATAATATCATCATACAAAAGGATATATAGTTAGGATAATATATTAAATGCAATGAACGAGCTAAAGCTACAAACTTAATTATAGAAATAAATAACTTACAGACAGTAGCAACCAATGATAGATTTGTCGAGGGCGCGCTGGTTGTATAACTGAAACAGTTCGGTCATTTGAACCTGTATCGAGTATGGTTTGAAGTGATGCTCCTTTCTAACGTCCACCGGAAACCAATCTTTATGATGCTTTTTTTCTGCTTGCGACATGTACCATTCATGTAGATTTCACATATGTGTGGATAGACGCGCGAGCTCCTCATTACTGACTAGAGGCTGCCCTTGGACATACTGCCATACTATCTGACCCACTGGCGTATCTTCATAGCCTAAATATTGACCAATAGACATATTTGCATCGTTAGCAAGTGCTTTGGCCTCCGATACAGTGATTCCCATAAGTGCAGCATTATTACGGGCTCTAGGGTCCATTATTTGCATGTCCATATCCATTTCAGCTCTGAAGGCCTTGTCGAGGTCTGAAATGACTTTGAGCGGGGCGACCGATTGATTCTTCTGTGCTCCGAGCTGGGCAACTTGCTTCCCGCTTTTTGCACTTGTGATTTTTTTCTTCTGTGCTTGCTTAATAATCTCCCGGTCATAGTCTGATTCCAGATTCATCGATATCTGGGATGGTTGCTCAAGAAAGGACTTATCCCACTTTTTTGTTTTTTCGTCATATACCGGCTTTGTCTCAGGCTTTTTGGGTGAAAATGCGCCTTAACTTGGGCAGCCACATCCGCGTTAGTTTCCTCGTTGGTCTTGTCATAAGGTCTCTTTGGAAGAGCCGGCGGGATATCAACTATCTTCGGCGTTTGACCTTTCTTCGATGTGGGCGCGGGGGACCGTCGAACTTCCGTTTCTTCGACGAGGTAGTAGTATTGCACGGAGGCGGAGGCGGAGATCGAGTTGATGTACTCCTGCTGCGGCGATCGTCAGCGGGGCGGGGTGGACTTGGAGGTTGGCGATAATCGGGTTGGGGTGGACTTGGAGGTTGGCGATAATCGGGTTGGGGTGGACTTGGAGGTTGACAATATTCGATGCGGGGTGGATTTGGATTCCTTGGAGTCGGTGGCCTTGGCACCGAGCCTGGAAACTTGATGTACTTCTTATTCCATAGAATGATGTTGCGCTTGACATCTCCTAGTTTCGTAAGGCCTTCAGGCGTAGCGATTTCAATCTCTAGGTCCGCAAAATCCTCCACTATGTCATCCACCGTGACACGAGCATAGCCTGGTGGAATCGGAAGTGAATGGTGGAGTGCTCCAGGTAGACAAGGTAAAGCAGTGCCGATCTCCACCTTGAAGGACAGGTTGTTCATTGGCTGATGTAGCTCACATTGTGCCATCTCTCTGACATCATCCACGGGGTAGTGAGGAGCCGGTGCATCATCCAGCAGTGCTTGATCATCAGCATGGGCCTCTGTGGAAGCCACGCTGCTTCTCCGTTGGCTAAGATCCAACGCTGGATCATCAGACCGCGGGTGAGTTAACGACGGCGGCCTTTGGCTAATTTCATGCATGAGGTTCTTCAGATCAGCTAGGTCCTGCTCTACCCTGGAGATCCGGTCTGCCTCCCGGTCCTTCTTTCTCTGAAGGCTTCTGTAACTAGCATCGTACAGAGGAAACCCTTTCTTCCACAAGACACCGGCGCCTTTGCCTCGTGTTCGTCCTCCCTTTTCAGGATTCCCTAGGGCGCGTGTCAGCTCGTCGTTCTATCCCTTGGGACGGAACAATCCCAATTGAGCATCGTTCATTGCTTGAATAAGGTCTTTGGAGGGATTTAGAATTGTATCATGAAATAATGTCTTCCCGGTTTCTGGGTCCAAGGATCCCCGTGCCCGTACCACCAAGGCTTTGACCTCTCGGGCCATCCATCTGTACCAGGAGTGACGCCTCTAGCCCTCATATCCTTCTCCATAGTTTCCCACTTAGGGATGGCACTCTTGTAGCCACCTGTCCCCATTTTATGATGGTATTTCTTGTTGGCAGCATTTAACGCGTTCTTTGCCGACTTTGCCTTTGCTTTATCAGATTTCTTGTACTGTACAAAATCGGGCCACTGTTCTCTCAACTTCTCGTTTACTCCTTTAAAGTCTGGAGTTTTCTTTTTCGCGACATATTTCGCGTATAAATTTTTCTTGTGGTTCCGGTACAGTTCAGCCATCTTGCTTAGTGCCCACTCCTTGACTTTCGCTCTATTTTCAAGCCCTCCCGGCCTTGGGGTAATACCATCTACCTCAAATTCCTCATACTCTGGAGGTAGTATGAAATGCGCTATGAGGTTCTACCAAAGGTCATCTTTGGCATCATCGGTGACATAGCTGTTGGATTCTTCACCGGGTTTCTTTGACTTATTCCATTCTTGGATGGTGATCGGCAGGTTGTCCCTAACAAGCACCCCACATTGATTTAGAAACATCCTCCGGTGCTTCTCTGGAGCAATCGGTTCACCATCATCATCTATTTCTTCGATGGTGAACCTCTGATTACCATCCAACTTTTTGTTTGGCCCTCGTTTCGTTCGAGTTGTCGATTGCTTCGGTCCGGTGGGCTAAAAGAAGAAGAGAGACTGATTAATATATATCTAGATCAGTTAATGAATAGAGGTAACACGAGACTTTATATATATATGTACCTCGCCGGATCCTGTCGAGGGGCCATCATTATTGTTGTTATTTGTTTGCCCTTCGTCCATCTGGTCTTCCCCTTGGTTTTCCTCTAGTCCATCACCGGATGGATTCAGATATGAGGATATCTCTTCCTCGAGCAAAATATCTTCGGCCGTGCCCGTAATAAGAGGAATTTCACCTCTTATCATGCCCTGAAGAAAACCTTCACCGATGCGACCAGGATCTTCGAATGGATCCATGACTTAATTATCTATAACAAAAAGAGAGTTAAACAGGTTAGAAAAAACAATAATCCTAATAACTAAAACAATATAATCCTAATTATAATAACTTAAATAAAAAATAACCCTAATCCTAAAGGGCTTCGATCTCGATCTCGATATCGTATTCTACCGAGAAGCACCAAACACCAGAAAAAAATAAAGGGGAAACAAGCAAGTATGATGATATGACAAGTTGAATTGCATTGAATTGAAAACCTAAAACATGCTCGGCAAATTAATCGGGGTTCCGAGGGTGAAAACCCTAACTTGGGAAAACTCCGGAACATATGAGAGGGGTGCATTTGTTCTTCTAATTAAACTTGCTGTCATGAAAGTTGATTAATAATGCATGATTATATAGATAGCTAGGTTTCAATTTTCTAAACATTTTGATATATTATTTGTATTTTTCTGACTTATAAATTAAAAGTTATTGAATTTACAATATTTAATCAAATTCTGGAATTACTAAAAAGGGTTATTTCATCATTATGACATCAACAGAGGGGGTTAAACTTTTTGTACCGCTACTAAGCCTAGCCACTATGACTGACCAGTGGGGTACTGGCCACCTCAGCATGCCACGCAAGCAAGAGGGACCGGGGGGGTTGATTATTTTCACGAGCCAGTTGACGGCGGCGGGCGCGGGACGGCGATTGACGGCGGCGCGAGACGGCGAACTGGGAAGAGGAAGGAAGCAGGAGGGTGCCTGAGGTCAGCGAGGCCGAGGGAGGTCGAGGGAGGTCGAGGGTGGCCGGCTGAATCGGCGACGGACGCGGCGGCCGGAGACGGGGAAGGAAAGGGACCGCGGGGAGCTCGACTGGGGGCGCGGGGCTTCTTCCTTCGGTGAGGCTCTGCGATACGGCACGTGGCGGCACGGCGTGGTGGTGGCCGGAGACGAGGGCGGCGGCGCGGTGGAATCCGGCAGCACCTCCCCTGTGTCGATCGAGCTCTCGCCGTCGTCTGCGCGCGTCTCCTCGTCGATTTCGCCAAGTGCTGGGTGGGGGAGTCCAGGGGTGGGCGCAAGTTATTTATACCCCCACCCCTTTAGTCCCGGGCTAAGCCACCGCCCGCGACTAAAGGGTCTTTAGTCCCGGGCCGTGGCTTAACCCGCGACTAAAGACCCCCCCTTTAGTCGCGGGCTAAGCCACGGCCCGGGACTAAAGGTCTTTTTCGGCCGCTTAGTTTTCGCGCGCGCACTCACCCTTTAGTCCCGGGTCCAGCCACGACCCGCGACTGTTTGTTTTTTTGTAAATTTTCTTTTTTAATTCAAAACTAATATAAAAACTTTGAAAAATCATATCTTTTATTATAATAATCCAAATAAAACAAATAATATGTCTATTATTATCAGAAAATATAAAGAATTTTAATATAATATCCATTTATCTGTTTGCATCATTTATAACTTATTTCATTTTTAAATTTTCTTTTTTAATTCAAAACTAATATAAAAACTTTGAAAAATCATATCTTTTATTGTAATAATCCAAATAAAACAAATAATATGTCTATTATTATCAGAAAAATATAAAGAATTTTAATATAATATCCATTTATCTGTTTGCATCATTTATAAATTATTTCATTTGTAAATTTTCTTTTTTAATTCAAAACTAATATAAAACTTTGAAAAATCATATCTTTTATTGTAATAATCCAAATAAAACAAATATATGTCTATTATCATCAGAAAAATATAAAGAATTTTAATATAATATCCATTTATCTGTTTGCATCATTTATAAATTATTTCATTTGTAAATTTTCTTTTTTAATTCAAAACTAATATAAAAACTTTGAAAAATCATATCTTTTATTGTAATAATCCAAATAAAACAAATAATATGTCTATTATTATCAAAAAAATATAAAGAATTTTAATATAATATCGATTTATCTATTTGCATCATTTATAAATTATTTCATTTGTAAATTTTCTTTTTTTAATTCAAATCAAATATAAAAACTTTGGAAAATCATATCTTTTATTGTAATAATCCAAATAACACAAATAATATGTCTATTATTATCAGAAAAATATAATGAATCTTAATATAATATCCATTTAGTCCCGGATATAGTCAGTAACCGGGACTAAAGATATTTCCCGCCATTTCCCAAAGCTTCACGCCAAGTTTTCCCGCCCTTTCCCTCTATATTTAGGGTGATCGTGCCATGGCTATCCACACATCCACACCTTCCTCTCTTAGAACAATGGACAACGCCTACTGGGCCATTCTGACCCTCGAGGAGACCGAGGCGCTATGCGCCTCCAACTACCCTTGTCCGCCGGGCTACCGGCCGCCCGCCGGCTGGATGCTGAGCACTGGAGGGGTTCCTGTCCCTCCTGTCCCTCAAGGTTCCGCACGCCAAGCGGCCATCACAAACCACTTCTACCACGAGCTCACGCCGGAGCAGCGGATGGATCCCTAGTGGGATCCTGACAACTACGACACCTGGAATGCCTTCTTCGCTAATAGGCGGGAAAGGGAGCTCGCCATGTACGAGGGTGATGGCCCGCCACCAGTGAACCACAAAGAAGACAGCCGTCGTCTGTGGTGTGCGAACCGTACTATCATCGGAGTGATGGGCTACATCGCCGGGGGAGACCATCCTCGCCTACGGTGCCCACGAGTCTACCCGCCACAGGCCCCACACCGTCCCGGCGGTAGCGGCATCGTCTTCCAGGAGACCCCTCTCCCGCCCGCCGTGAATCCGAGGCTGGAATGGCCCCTGGTATATGCCATGGATGGGCTAAGGATCTCCGGAGTGGCAGGTGACGATGACGATGATGATGACGATGACGATGAAGACCCTAAAGCTGCGTACTATAGGACTAGGCATGATTATGACTAAAGGGGGCGGCTTTAGTCCTGAGTGTTAGCTAGTCCCGGTTTGTCCCGATTTTTAATATTAATAAATGTCTTGAGTGTTACCTAATAAATAGAGGGAAATGCCTATATAAAGAGAGGGTTCATCTTTAGTCCCGGTTGGAGAAACCAACCGCGACTGAAGGGCTTGCGGCAGACTGGGCCAGGCAACACTAATAATAGGGGTGAGTGTCGACATTATGTCGTGCGGCTTGTACCTTGTCCAGGATGGTGTCACCAACCGGGACTAAAGATGAACCTTTAGTCCCGGTTGGAGACACCAACCGGGACTAAAGATGAGTCAGCACTAATAATAGGGGTGAGTGTCGACATTATGTTGTGAGTGTCGACATTATGCCGAGCTGCTTGTACTATAAATAGGCATCCTTGTGAGTCCAGTCCTCCAGCCAGTTTGAGGCATCTCCAAGATGGTTTTAGAGAGCAGGGACACCACTACGGCCAGTTTCAGGGAGATGCCGACGGAGCCCAGTCCTCCGGCATCTCCGAGAAACTGGTCATAGAGGCACTCCCTAATATGTGAAATTAGTTAGCTCCCAGGCGTATTGATCTAGTTAGAGAAGTTACAAGATGCAAGATGGTTTTAGAGAGCAGGGACACCACTACGGCCAGTTTCAGGAGATGCCGACGGAGCCCAGTCCTCCGGCATCTCCGAGAAACTGGTCATAGAGGCACTCCCTAATATGTGACATCACGCGTTTGGAGATCAGATCTTAATGGTAAGTATGAATCGGTACTAAAGGCCCTCCTTTAGTCCCGGTCCAGCCACAAAACGGGACTAACACACTCAAGATTGTTTGCAGACAACACTATAAAAATGGACACATGCATGGAACATCTTCACTCATAAAATGTTACAATTATTACATATCATTTCTTCGCGTGTGTTCCTTTCTGATCCCGTCGTATCCATGGAGCATATTCATTCATTAACATGATGGTTGGGTCATCCTTCACCGCAAAGGGTGGAATTTTATGGAACTTATCACAATCTTCTGACATGTCTGTCTTGTCCTCCACTCCCACGATGTTTATTTTTCCTGAAAGAACTATGTGGCGCTTTGGCTCATCGTCTGATGTATTATTTTTCTTATTTTTTCGTTTTCTAGGTTTGGTAGACATGTCCTTCACATAGAAAACCTGGGCCACATCATTGGCTAGGACGAATGGTTCTTCTAAGTACCCAAGATTGTTGAGATCCAACGATGTCATTCCGTATTTCTTGTCTACCTCAACCCCTCCTCCCGTCATCTTGACCCATTTGCACCGAAACAAGGGGACCTTAAAAGTAGGTCCATAGTCAAGTTCCCATATCTCCTCTATGTAACCATAATATGTGGTCTTTGACCCCTTGTTGTTTGTTGCATCAAAGCGGACACCACTGTTTTGGTTGGTGCTCTTTTTATCTTGGGCTATCGTGTAAAATGTATACCCATTTATCTCGTACCCTTGGAAAGTCGATATAGTCGAAGATGGTGACCTAGACAACAAGTATAGGTGATCTCCAAGAGTGTTGTTTTTGATGAGATGTTGCAACCAACCGCCGAAACTCTTCATGTGTTCATCTCAAATCCAAGAGTCATACTTTCCAGGGTTGTTGGAGCGTAAGATTTTCTTGTGTTCCTCGATATATGGGGCTGCCAAGATAGAATTCTGTAGAACGGTGTAATGTGCTTCGGTGTAAGAATGTCCATCTCTACATATTATTGATTTCCTTCCTAGAGTACCCTTTCCACTCAGTCTCCCCTCATACCGCGATTGAGGAAGACCAATCGGCTTAAGGTCAGGAACGAAGTCAACACAAAATTCAATGACCTCCTCTGTTCCATAGCCCTTGGAGATGCTTCCTTCTGGCCTAGCACGGTTACAAACATATTTCTTTAAGATTCCCATGAACCTCTCAAAGGGAAACATATTGTGTATAAATACAGGACCGAGAATGGAAATCTCTTCGACTAGGTGAACCAGCAGGTGCATCATAATATTGAAGAAGGATGGTGGGAACACCAACTCAAAACTGACAAGACATTGGACCACATCATTCTATAACCGTGGTAGATCTTCAGGATTGATTATCTTCTGAGAGATTGCATTGAGAAATGCATATAGCTTCACAATGGGTACTCAAACATTATCTGGTAGAAGCCCTCTCAATGCAATCGGAAGCATTTGCGTCATAATCACGTGGCAGTCATGAGACTTTAGGTTTTGGAACTTTTTTTCTGCCATATTTATTATCCCCTTTATATTCGACGAGAAGCCAGACGGGACCTTAATACTTCTTAGGCATTCAAAAAATATTTCCTTCTCTTGTTTGGTAAGAGCGTAGCTGGCATGACCTTGAAACCATTCTGGATGCAGGCCATCTGGTTCTTTCATACGTTGATGGTCCTTTCGTGCTTCCGGTGTATCTTTTGTCTTCCCATACACGCCCAAGAAGACTAGCAGGTTCACGCAAAGATTCTTCATCACATGCATCACATCATTGCAGAGCGGACCTCTAAGAATTTCCAATATGGTAGCTCCCAAAATATAGATTTCTTCTTCCACATGGGTGCGTGTCCTTCAGCGTCTTTCGGAACAGATTTTCCTCCAGGAGCCTTTCCTAAGGTTACCAGTTGATCCAAATCTTTGACCATATCAAATATATCAGCACCAGTACGCTCCTTAGGCTTCGTCTGGTGACATGCCAGACCATTGAAATGCTTGCCTTTCTTTCTTAACGGATGCTTAGCCAAAAGAAATCGACGATGCTCATTGTATGCATTCTTCTTACAATGTTCCAAATATATACTTGCAGTCTCATCTAAACAGTGTGTGCATGCATTGTATCCCTTGTTTGACTGTCCTGAAAGGTTACTAAGAGCAGGCCAATCATTGATTGTTACGAAAAGCAATGCTCGGAGGTTAAATTCTTCCTGCTTGTGCTCATCCCACACGCGTATCCCGGGTTCGTGCCACAACTGTAAAAGTTCTTCCACTAATGGCCTTAGGTACACATCAATGTCGTTGCTGGGTTGCTTCGGACCTTGGATCAACACTGGCATCATAATGAACTTCCGCTTCATGCACAACCAAGGAGGAAGGTTATAGATGCATAGAGTCACGGGCCAGGTGCTGTGACTGGAGCTCTGCTCCCCAAAGGGATTCATGCCATCTGTACTTAGACCAAACCTTAAACTCCTTGCGTCATCTGCAAAGTCCGGGTACTTTCTATCGATTTTTCTCCATTGTGACCCATCAGCGGGGTGTCTCAACATCCTGTCTGACTTACGTTCCTCTTTATGCCATCGCAACAACTTGGCGTGCTCTTTGTTTCTGAATAAGAGTTTCAACCGTGGTATTATAGGAGCATACCACATCACCTTCGCAGGAACCCTCTTCCGGGGGGGCTCGCCCTCAACGTCACCAGGGTCATCTCGTCTAATCTTATACCGAAGTGAAGTGCATACCGGGCATGCATCTAAATTCTCATACTCCTCACTGCGGTAGAGGATGCTGTCATTAGGGCATGCATGTATCTTCTGAACCTCTAAACCTAGAGGGCAGACAACCTTTTTTGCTTCGTATGTACTGGCGGGCAATACATTATCTTTTGGAAGCATATTCTTCATCATTTTCATCAACTTTTCAAATGAGGAGTCAGGTATAGCACACTCAGCCTTCCATCGCAGCAATTCCAGTGTGCTGCCCAGCTTTTTCAGACCATTTTCGCAATTTGGGTACAACAACTTTTTGTGATCCTCTAGCATGTGATTGAACTTCTCCCTATCCTTTTCAGTTTCACAATCTCTTCGTGCATCGGCAATGGTCCGACCAAGATCATCAGCGGGTTCATCATGTGTCTGTTCTTCATCCTCCCCTTCAGCATCCCCCATGGAAGTATCTCCGTACTCAGGGAAACCATGATACTAGTCATCCTCCTCCTCTTCTTCATTGTCTTCCATTATAACCCCTCTCTCTCCGTGCTTGGTCCAACAATTATAACTGGGCATGAAGCCGGACTTCAACAGGTGGCTGTGAAGGGTTTTTGAGTCAGAGTAATCCTTCTGATTCCTACATCCATTACATGGACAGAATACAAAACCATTGTGCTTGTTTGCATCAGCAACACGGATGAATTCATGCACGCCATTAATGAACTCGCCAGAGCGTCGGTCAGTACCGTACATCCATTCCCGGACCATCTACATTATAGTAAAAGTTTATCAAAAACCATTACACAACATGATAAAATTATTACAAGTTATATTGAGAGCTTCTAGAGCACTAATTTTGAATTTTGAAAAATTTACATGCACCAATTTGTGAATTGGAGAAAACAATCAACATGATAAATGTGGAGTTTTTTTATTATTGTTCCATCAGTGAAAACCTCATTCCATTCTAAGCTCTGAAACTCTAAAATTACACATTTCAATTTTCAGTAACTATGTGCCTAATCAAAATTTGTTACACATATATATCAAAATCCTTCTAGCTATTTCTAGAGCATGCATGCATTTGATCCATATCTCTATACTTCTAGAGCATTATATAGAGCTAAAGTAGCAATAAGAGATGAAAGAATGAAGTTCTAACCTTTTAAAGCTTTGGATTTAGGTGTTGCAAACTAAATCTTGACAAATCTTGAGAAAAAAATGGCATGAACTCTCTTGCTTTCTTTGAGAAAAATGGCCACCATATGCTTTAGGGCAGCTGGCCAGGGAGCTGTATATATAGTAATGGCCAATTAGTCCCGGGCCGTGATACGACCCGGGACTAATAGTCCACGAAAAGAGCTGTTGCCCCGCTTCAGGTTATTAGTCCAGGGCCATATTACGGGCCGGGACTAATACTCTGGTCCGTCCCGGGACTAATGAGTATGTCCATTTCTAGCCGTTGCGGGCCTCACGGACCGGGACTAGTGCTAGCACTAGTCGCGGTTTGTGACGGGCCGGGACTGCTGGGCTTCTAGTGATCGAACGGAAGATGGTTTTTCCAGTAGTGAGAACTTTACCGATCCTTTAGAGAAACAATATAATTCCACAGCCTTCTTTTTGTGAAACAAAATAAATTTTATTGATTTTGTGACCCCACAATTTGCCGATATATAATCCAGTAGTACAAAGTCCACAGAAAATAAAGCCCAACGACCCGCACTCCATCCTCGAAATGATATTGGAATGAGTAGACCCTACTATAGGAAGTTGTGTTGTGTCTTGATGATTTTTTTTGTATAGCTAGTTGTAGTCACCGAGTGTAATTAGGTGACACATAGAGCACCACCTTAAATCCGCCAAAATCGAAAGCATTATCTTACTCCTCCTCCAAGAACCATCACTTACTATATCAAGCTATGCGCTTCATTATGCGGGTGTAACCTCTGGAAATATCACTTCCAAACTCGAAACAAACAATGTATTAGATTATGAGTTTGTCTTGTAATACAAGTTGGTTAGGCTGGCCGAGTCGGTTAGGGTTTTAATTTGACTAAGTCGGTTGTGACTACAGCCCCATATATACTTCTTGTACTCGCTACAATCAATTTACGTGAGATTCATTATAATTCTACATGGTATCAGATTAGTTCCGTTCCTATGCCATGGCCGCGCCCCCCCACACCGCCATCGCCCCTCCACCCGGCTACTTCGAACGTCGGGCTGCCCTCGCCGCCGCCAAAACCGCCTCTCTCGCGGCATCCTCTTCCAATCCATCCACTCAAACCCTAGCCCCAACTATCCCCACTATCAACTACGCCGACATGATCTCAGATGTTAGCCCGTTCATCCCAATTACCCTAGATTTACCAAAGCATAATTACTACCATTGCCACCATCTCTTCGAAGTTCACCTCGATCGCTGCAATCTTCTCGACCACGTCGCCGCCGACACCGTCCCTCGGCCCTCGGATCCGTGCTGGGTCAAGGACGATCTCGCGATCATCCAATGGATCTATCAACGAGTCTCCACCGAGATCTTCAACCTCGTCTTCCACGACTCCACCAACGCCGCCGCCCTCTGGGTGGCTCTACGCCAACTCTTCCAGGACAACATCGACGGTCGTGTCAACACTCTCCACACGGAGCTCCGCAACACCGTCCAAGGAGTCTCACAAGTTGGCGTTTATTGGTAGCGCCTAAAGTCCATCGCCGACAAACTTCGCGAGCTTGGGGATCCTATCGACGACAAGCCACTCATCAACGTCCTCCTCGTCGACCTTGGCAAACGCTTCGAGAAACAAGCGTCCTTTATCCCCATGATGCGGCCACCACCCTCCTTCGCCGAGGTCCGGTCCATACTCCAATGGGACGATTGCGCCATGAACAACAAAGAATCGCGTCATCAGGTCTTCGTTGCCATGCCACGGTCACCGCCTCCACCACCGGTCGCTCCTCCAGCTCCTCCAATGCAGCCCCCCGCAGGATGGCGCCCGAGCCCGAATTACCGTGGCAAAAACCCGACCTACCGCCCGCCAACGCCGCGCCCACCAGCTGCACCAACCCCGCCAGCTCCTACGCCACCTCCGAGCGTCGCCCCTCCTCCTGCGCCCCCAACTTGGAGCCCTCCACATGATCCTTGGACCGGGGTTGTCCAAGCCTGGCCGATGCCCTGGACTCCACCGTCCCTGATCGGCGCGCCTCCTGCATACTCCGCCTCCTGGATTGTAACGTCCCAACATTAGAGCTTAGAAATAAGCTGAACACACATGTGTGCATTGCATTCATGCATAGAAAATCCGAATAATTTTTACGCTTTTAAATAAAAACTTGTCAAAGAGATTGAAGCTTCTCTCAACTTGATGGAATTGAAGTAGATCATCAAGTTGACTGCGATAAGTTTCAATATGACCTTTGATAAAACCTTATTTTGGGTAAACATGATTTGATCTACGGGTAGCTCAAATGGAATAAAATTAAACCCTAATGCATTACTTAATGATTTATATTTGATCTTTAGGTGACCATATCATAGTATTCATTATAATCACTCATGAATACTAATTTATAAATATAACACAATTAATAAGAATGTAACAACTATATCTTAATCTCATCTACTTATACCATGAGTATCATGGAAATACCTAACTTTAACTCTCTAGTGAGATTGAGTAGGAAAGAAACCAAAGTTAAGATCATTCACCATATATCTTTCTTTCCATATCAAACTTTATCATCTCTATTGAATCCTATCTTATATTTGGTGTTCATCAATATTGAGAAACCAACTATTGATTCACCAATTCTTAACCTATCAATTCTTGACCTATCAACTCTTGTACTTATTACAGCATTCACTTAAGGCTTATAAAGAAAGAAGTCAGAAGAGGTAAATAGTGATGCTAGTTTTAGATGTTATCTATAGGATGGGAGTGATTGGAGGAAATCAAATCAATATGGTAACAAAGAAGATTACAAGGATGAATCCTGAAGATAGTTACCAGGAGTAGTCCTATTGGATCAAGCAGGTATAGTTAATGAATTATATCTCTTAAATCCAATAGAGCTAAACAGAAGATAATTATCATACAACTGTAATGTTGTATGGATGGAAGCCTTGTTTAGCCAACTGGAAACCTGAACCATAAAGGATCAAAGGATTATAATGATCATGCCTTACTCACCAATATTGAATGCATATACCAAGTATAAGTGACATTGGTAGAAAAAACATGATTGAACCATAGTATGGATATATTATTCTAGATTAGTCATTACAAATCACATTAATATAATGTGAGGTTGGAATGTTAAATATTGGAGTCAAGTAGAGACGAGATAGTATGATTAAAATGATGTTAGAGCAACATTGGATTAAAGAAGTAGTATTTTCCTCTTTGGGAATACTAAGCACTTAAGGTGAAGTAGAATTTGATGTATACATCTATTGAAGTGATATTAGTGAAGGATGATTAAGGAAGAGTATGATTGGAGTTAGAAGTAACCACTTGTTGGATTGGAGATTATCAACAGTAGAGTAGTTGATATACCCAAGAATAGATATGAAGGAGAAGAATATCTAGGAAAGGAATTCTTTAGTTAGAAATCCAGGGTTGTAAATTATGGAATATAGAAATTCTTGGTAAACACTAAAACCTAATTCTATAATCAAACCTATTATCCATTTCATCTGATTGATCTATTATCTTACCTACACAAAGCTTCATAAAAATATTTAGGAACCATCTTGACCACAAGAAAACAATTCCAGTATTTTAATTAAAAAGGTAGACCACAAACATAAAGATTATATGTTTAGCCATCCATCTTTATTCACTTCAACAAAAGATTATAAGTAAATCTAGCACCCTAAACTTATTAATGAGTTTTCTTATTAACATCTCATAAATATTCTAATAATATTCATTGAACAAAATATTTGATCCATCTCTCTAACCATTTATTCCATATGAGTATGGAATAAGTAGGAACACCATAATTATAAACCACCCTATATTTTACTAAGTGATTAAATACATAAAAATAAACCCTATGACTGTTACTAGACATTTTAAAAAACTTCATTACTCCAAATCAAAGTAAAAATAATGTTATAGTTAATTTGTAAAATCTTAAAGAAATCCTAAAGCCCTAAACCCTACTTACTCTATTTAATAAAAGAATATCTCTATAATTATAAAGTTAGAAAATAATAAATAAAGCATGCTATCAAAATGTTAGGAAATAATAAATAAAGCATGCTACCAAAATTTGAAATACATTTTAATATTCCTACAATTATCTAGCCAATTAATTCTATAAATAAAATTCAAATCAAATGTAGAAATACAAATCTGAAAAGCAAAACAGAAATAGATAAAGAAAACAGAAAGAAAAGAAAAAAGGACCAGGCCCGAGTAGCAGGCCGGCCCAGATCTTCTCCCTACCTATCCACCGCCCAGTAGCAGCACCCCTCTTCCCCCACTCATTTAGCCATGGCCCAGCAGAAGCCCGGCCCAGATAACGTTTTGTTCCTCCTATCCGTCGTCTTCCTCCCCTGCGGCAAGCAGCTCGGTGGCGCCATCGTCGCCGTTCAGCATCGCGATGCCCGCCGTCACCCGCCGTCTTCTTGAGAGGAGATAAGGACGCTGTGGTGAAATGCTTCGATCCCATCTTCATTTCCCCTTCCCAGCAACCTCCCTCTCTTCCGTTCCTCAAACCCGAAACCCTAAGCCGATGAATCGCCGGCATTCCGAGCCTCCCCGGGGCAGTACAAGCACGCTGTGAGCACCGCCTTGCTCCCCTGAGTCGATTAGACAGAGGAATTGAGCCGAAGCTCTCGGAATTGAACCCCAAGATCATTTCTTTCCGAACTCCGACCAAGCTCCATCGTGGCTACATCACCGTTATAGGCCACCACAAGCCTCGCCATCAACCTCTTCTGCTTCTTGGTAAGCTCACGAATCCCCAGCACCATTTATCTCGTCTTCCTGTGATCTCTGAGCATGTTCGCTTTGTTGGCTTCGGTGCGCCGCTGCCAACCGTCGTTGTACCCTCTGCTCCGATGACCATTAGTGGGCGGCAGCACGCCATACAGGTTCTGCATAGTCCACTGCGTCGAAACGCTCGAACTGCACCTCCTAGAAATCCCCCTGCCGTCGTTCTTGAGAGCAACTCTGGCGAGGCTCCGACGTGCACAGGTGGCAGCTGATGTGGCCACGGGCCCATCTGTCTGTCTCTATGGCTAGAATAGCTATAGGTGTAAAAAGAATTAATGGTCCATGCCAACATGGCACACCAACGTGGCCCTAAGCCCCACCTGTCTGTTACTGGGGTAGATCCCCTTTGAGTGTAAAAAGGTTTAATGCCTTTTTAGGAATAATTAAAACATTATAAATCCAAATTTCAATATTCCAGAAATAAAATAAAATGATTAAATCTTGTAAATTTAATATCTCTTGTTTTATAAATCAGAAAAATACTTATAATATATGAAAATGTTGAGAAAAATAAAATCTACAACTTAAAACTATTAGAAAATATTGTTATGATGATTATTTAAATAAATATTATTTAATAAAGGTTTTATAAGTAATAAAATTTTGATAATTCGTATTTTAATAATAGTAGATGTTAAAAATATAAATAAAATACTAAAAAATCTTAGAAAAATAAGAATTATACTTTAAAATTATAATTATACATTATTACTTCACTTAATTAAATATTTATTTTTATTAAGTATTCAAAAAGTAATAAACCTTATTAAAATCATATCTTATTATTTATAAATCACAAAAATAAATGTAATATACCAAAATGATCACAAAAATAATACCTATATGCTAAGAACATAATATTCCATTTTTGAGTTAAATAAAAGGCTAAACACTTTCCTAACTTGAATTTAAACCTATTTCATTATTTAATAATTCATAAAATGACAAATAAAAATTTGTTAATATTTCTTAAATTAACCAATTAAATATAAGAAATAGATTAATCTTAAATACTGGCATTATGAAGTCAAAATGATTTAACACCATTTAAATGCAATTTTTATTGAAGGATCCTTCAACCATAAGTATAAATTATTTTATAAAAGAACTCTTATTTAATATGAAATCTCTAAAGAATAATTTGTAAAGAGATAAAAACCTATTCCTTTATATTAACCACAAGTTTATAAACAAATCAAAACACTATAAGTGATTTCATAAGTAATAAATAATATTGTTTACTTATTCACAAACATCAACCACACCCTTATTGGGAGATAAATGCCTTAATACATTTATAATGTAAAGAAACCACTACCAAATAAAAGTAATACCATTCTCAAGTAACTCTAAGGAAACAATATAAAGTAAACAAGATACAAGTATCATAAGTAATACACCCTAAGTCTATCTACATTCTTAAAGTTACTTATAGTTACCAAGCTTTAAGTATAATGCTAAAGACTTTATTATATGCTTTAGTTAACTTTAGTTTGTTATAATTAATTTATAAAGTATCTTAATACCAAACCAACCAAGTTAAAAACCAAGATAGATAAGTCTCAAATACTAATGCTGTCATTATTCACATAGAGTAATTCTTTCTTACTTACAGACTATAACTAGATAGAACACCTCATAAGGTTAACTTAAAAGCTTAAATGCTTTTGCTTAGTTGAGTAAGATTTTCTTCAAATTTTATTCTTTTTGCCACTTCAAACATCAAATAACAATTAATAATAATCACATTACATTAAGCTTTACTTATATACCTAGAATTGTTAACACCTAAGTTCACTATAAATATCATCACTTGAAAGGTAAAACTTGAAGATAAGATAATTCACATGTAAGCAGTCCTTGAGTAGCACGTCTCATTAGTATATCTTAATGTTGTATGCCGTTATGTTTACATGTTGTTTCACCCACACTCACAGGCCTTAATAAGAAGCACATGTGTGAAACTTAATCTAAAAGGGGAACACATTTTAACAAGAACCCTTTCCAGTTTCCAAACCCTAGATCAACGTTTATCCCAGGATTCGAGTTTACGAAATTGCATTACATTACTTATGCATAATAGCATCTTGCTTCTTTAAACATTAGTCCTTACCGGACCAATGATGTTGATTTCAGATGTTGGATCTTTTATATTGTCTCGAAGACCGTGAGTGCATAATCTTGCAATCACAAAAGGCAAGTTCACACTTGCTCATGTCCTTTGATTATTTTCTATAAAGTATTTTGAAAATCTAGTGTTGTCATCACCTGCATTTGAAAAAGGACAGAAAACACTATTTTTATAATAATGTGATTATAGGTTATTTACCATGAGGTAATAACCTACTATAAGAGTTCCGCTGGTAAAGGAACATATTATCTAGGACTTAATAACCAATGTCGCCAGTGATTCTTGCGCCGTATATTACGCGTTGACCATGAGATTTGGTATGGGACGAAGAAGTCAGCTGTATCTTTTTCCTCTCGCATGGAGCTGGATGTGCGGGTCGTGGCTGTTATCACTTGTAGCGTGCATATTATTTATGGTAATTCGTAGAGGATGTGCAGCATATGGGTGGGAGCTCTCAACGTTCCACGATAGTTCCGGAATTTGAACGGTCTGTACTGCCATTGCCGTAATTAATAGGTGGGATGGCGTACACCAAAGAGACATGCGGGGTCGCGGAGAAGGCAGTGATTGGCTTGGGTATTAGTCTGGGCCTCACACCAAGGAAGTGTGAACGGGTTCGCGGCCCGGATGTGCAACAAAGCTAAGATCTCTCATGGATAAAGTGACGCACCTCTGCAGAGTGTAAGAACTGTAACTTGTTACTCCCTGTTCCGGGAAGGAGCCGCGAACGTGGCGGGAAAGGAACTCCATGAAAGTTCTGGTAAACCCGTGAAGGCTGACGGACATAGCTTTTCAGAATAAAAGCAACCTTTGAAGAAATGTCTATGAAAACCTGCATTGCCTACGACCTACGGTCTATGGCTATAGATATAGTGCATCAAACACTCCTTTTCCAGTGGACTTGCTGAGTACGCTCGTACTCAAAGTATCTTCTTAACCCTTTCTAGGTTCTAAAGCCAGTACCGACGATGACTACATCAAGCCATGCTCCAGGAATCATCATCAAAAGCTAAAGCTCTTCAATGAAGTCAAGAAAGTCAACATATACATCAGCTCAAGTGAAGACGAAGTTGTTGATTAGATAAGAATAGAATCTCTAGCCATAGAAACTATTTCTGTAGTGTATTGCAATAGCAGCAATACCAGACCATTAGTTAAGATATTAGTCTTAATAGTATTATAATTTAGAGTTGTTTATTTCTGATTCTTCTTTGTAAGAAGTTTCTTTCTCTCTCTTTAACCTAGAGTATTCTCTGGATCTTGTGTAAAGAGTTGAGTTGTAACCTATAGTCATGTCTTGGACCCGCCGTGTTTCTGTTGTGCAATTCTGAGGGATGTAATACTAGTGAACGGTGTTTTATTGGTGTTATGTCCAAGACTATAGTATACTACATCATGCAGTGGTATGCTGGGTCACCGCATGGATGCCGGGACTCCGCCCCCACATTTGATTCCTCGTCCCCCGACGCAGGCGTACCACGCTGCCCTGTCGACCTACACCTATGGCGCTCCGTCTCCTGCGCCCTACTACATCGACATCAGTGGTCTCTACCACATGTAGCCTCAGCTGCCATCCACTCCGACAGCCTCCTACACGCTTCATGCTCCGCCACCATCGGCGTCTCCGCCTCTACTGCCTTCACCAACATCTCATTGGGACCAAGCCGCCTTCTTGTAGGCCATGAATAATTTTGCTGCCCAGGGAGCATCAGGTATGGACTAGATTTTCGATTCTGGTGCTTCTAGCCACATGTCTAATTCGCATACTATGCTGTCAAATTGCACCTCTTCTCCTTTTTCTTCAATTACCATAGGCACTGGTTCCACTATTCCAATCTATAGCACTGGTCACACTCAATTACCCACACCTATAAACCCCTTTTACTTCGAGATGTTCTAGTTGCTCCTACGCTTATCAAAAACTTAATTTCTGTTCGCAAGTTTACCTCCGACAATCTTGTCTCTATTGAATTTGATCCCTTTGGCCTATCTGTGAAGGACCTTCAAACCAAGGAGGAGATCGCACGCTTCAATAGCTCTAGTGATCTCTATGCTATCCATGGAGCTCCTGCCGCACGTCCACCCTCCTCCATGATGGCCTCCGTCCACTTTTGGCACCAGCGTCTAGGCCACACCAATGTCGTCACCACTACAAATTTTCTTAGCGAATTTTGTCTTCCATGTAATAACGATCTTCATGATCCCTTAGTGTGTGAGTCGTGTCAACAAGGCAAACATGTGCGTCTTCCCTTTAGTTCTTCTAGTTCCTATAGCAGTTTTCCTTTCGAGCTTTTACATTGTGATATATGGACCTCTCCTCATACTAGTATTTCTGGTTTTCAATACTATCTTGTTATTCTAGATGAGTTTACTCATTTTATTTGTACGTTTCCCCTCAAGCACAAATCAGATGTACACACCACCTTCCTCAATTTTCAACAATATGTTTCCACACACTTATTTATACCCATTCAGTTTATCTAATGTGACAATTAATGGCCGTGAATTCAACAACATTAAAAATCAACACCTTTTTCTTCAACATGGCATTCTCTTGCGTTTTTCCTGTCCCTACACTTCTCCCCAAAAAGGCAAGGCAGAATGATCTCTTCATACTCTTAATGATATAGTCCGCACCCTTCTAATTCAGTCATCTATGCCACCAAAGTTTTGGGCAGAAGCTCTTGAACGGCCACTTTTCTTTGAAACATCCGACCCTCTACCGTTAACCCTAAAACAACACCATTCTACTCTCTTTTCCTAAGCCACCCCAATTATTCTGATTTAAAAGTTTTCTGTTGCCTTTGTTTTCCCAACATAACGCCACCACTCCCAATAAACTATATCCTCGCTCCATCCCCTGCGTGTTTCTCGGTTATTCCGACGAGCATAAAGGATATCGCTGTCTAGATCTTACCACTGGTCGTGTCCATATATCTCGTCACGTCACTTTCGATGAAACAACCTTTCCTTTTGCTAGTCGGTCATCTTCCCCTGAACCTACCTCACCAATAACTCAAACTCACTCCCCTAGCCTCCTACATCCTCTCCTATACAACCCCAGCGTCGCCAACTTCTAGCCTCAAGTCGCGGTAGACCCGACCCAACCCCCTGCCGCGGCACATGAAATGACGTGAAACTCTACCGCGGCAGACCTCCCTGCCGCGCCTGAGCCTGCCGAACCCTCTGCCGCGGCAGAGATTCAGGCTCCACACGCTGCCGCGGCAGCGCGCGCTGCCGACACATCATCGCCTGTGTCCGATCGTTCTGCTGCGCCGGGCACCTCCTCTGCTTATTTACCCTCACGTGTCATCCCTACTACTGCTCCTAGCAATGACCATGTTATTTGTACTCGTGCTAAGTCTGGTTTTCACCTCCAACCTAAAGAACGTCTCACTCTTCTTGCCAAATCCCAAATTTCACCTCTTCCTCGTACCTACAAAGCTGCTCTCCTAGATCCTCATTGGTCCTCAGCCATGCGAGATGACTTTCAAGCTCTCTTGCAAAATGACACTTGACAACTTGTTCCCCGACCACATGGTGCAAACATTGTCTCCGGCAAATGGGTCTTTCGCCAAAAATTCCACTCCGATGGATCTCTTGCTCGTTATAAAGCTAGATGGGTTTGTCGGGGTTTCTCTCAACAACATGGAATTGACTATGATGAAACTTTTTCTCCTGTTGTTAAGCCAAGCACAATTCGTACTGTCCTTATTCTTGCTATTTCCTCCTCTTGGCCTATTCATCAACTCGACGTTAAAAATCCGTTTCTTCATGGCAGTCTTAATGAAACAGTCTATTATCAACAACCTCTTGGATTCGAAAATCCTAATCTACCCAATCACGTTTGTCTCCATCAAAAATCTCTTTATGGTCTTAAACAAGCCCCACGAGCATGGTTTCAACGTTTTTCTACTTTCATCCAAACAATAGGTTTTGTTCCCTCTCTTTATGATTCCTCTCTCTTTGTCTACAATCAAAATTCACAAACTTCTTATTTACTTCTCTATGTTGATGATATTATCCTCACAGCTTCTTCCACCCCTTTTCTCAACCATATTATTTCTCTTTTAAACACCGAATTCTCCATGACTGATCTAGGTCACTTACATCATTTTCTTGGTATTTTTGTCACTCGTAATTCCAATGGTATTTTTCTATCTCAACGACAATATGTTCTTGATCTTCTCTCGCGGGCAGGGATGCAGGATTGTCAGCCCTCTCCTACTCCTGTTGACACATCTTTTAAACTTTTTGTTGATGGTGAGTCCTTTTCCGATCCTACTCTTTATCGTAATCCTGTAGGTGCTCTACAATATCTCACTCTTACACGCCCTGAGCTTTCTTATGTTGTCCAACAAGCTTGTCACTATATGCATGACCCCGTGTCCCACATCATAACCATGTCAAACGTATTCTTAGATATCTCAAAGGCACCCTTGATTACGGTCTTCATATTAATTCTTCCTCTCCTACTACTTTGACAGCATATTCCGATGCCGACTGGGCTGGTTGTCCAGATACTCGTAGATCTACGTCCGAATACTGTGTTTTTCTTGGTAACAATTTGGTTTCTTGGTCTTCAAAAAGACAGGTTACAGTCTCACGGTCTTTTGCAGAGGCTGAGTACAGGGCGGTTGCGCACACGGTTGCTGAAACGGTTTGGCTACGCCAGCTACTATCAGAATTGCACCATCCTATTCATCAAGCAACCAATATCTATTGTGACAATGTTTCCGCTATATACATGACCAGCAGTACAGTGCAACATCGTCGCACCAAGCACATCGAGATTGATATCCACTTTGTTCGGGAAAAGATTGCTTTGGGCCAAGTACGGGTTCTACATGTTCCTACCACAGCGCAATTTGCTGATATCTTCACCAAGACTCTTGCTATTGCGCCTTTCACTGACATTCGATTCAGTCTCAACGTTGTTGAACCCCACGATGAGACTGCGGGGGATGTTAGATTATGAGTTTGTCTTGTAATACAAGTTGGTTAGGCTGGCCGAGTCGGTTAGGGTTTTGGCTGAGTCGGTTGTGACTCCAGCCCCATATATACTTCTTGTACTCGCTACAATCAATATACGTTAGATTCATTATAATTCTACACAATGCAATCACGTATCCAAAGAAAGGTAGCGTTGACTAGAGGGAATGGATAATATCAAAATCAAGCCACTTTTTATAAACATATACCTTGCGAAATGATCACAATCTCCACAATTTGTATTTAACATAATCAAGATGTGAGTTTCCAAGTCTCACATCCTTGAGAATGCTGACAAGAGCATGTCTGAAAATGCCAAATTGAGTTTGGTCTCATCGTGGCTAGTTTTTTCCGAAAATAAAATACGATTGTATTTTGAAGCAACTAAGGAAGAAGTAGGATAACACTGCATTTGTTGTTGTGAATGATATAACCCTGTTTCTCCACTGGAAATTTCCGGTGCCTCCTACGCCCATGCTACCAACAAGTCCCCAATATGCATAGGCATAACAAATAATGCACAAAATGAGATTGAATGAAACAACGCAGAAATGCAAAAGCAAGAGTTATTCATGATTTTCTTAGACGAAGTCTTTCTCATATAGAAGACTTGGATGGTTGGTACTGACATTAAGTATTACTCCTCATGTAGATAACTATTGGCAATCAACTGCTATGAGATTGGTACTTGGGTAGGTAGAGGCTGCAGAAGCTTTGTCGATCCTCTAGACAAATGATATGTTTTGTTAACCTTTTCCTTTGAGCACTTTTCATCCTCGAAGAGAAAATGGGATTGAAGCAGCCGCATGGGAGAAAAAGGACACACTGATAAATGACCTGCTTGAGACCTTCGATAACCTACACAAGGTTCCGCTCAAGCTCAACCACGAGAAGTGCGAGTTTGGGGTCCTCTCCGGCAAAGTGCTCAGTTTCTTAGTCTCACGTCGGGGGATCGACGCAAATCCCGACAAGATCAAGCCCATCAAATACATGCAAGTTCTCTGGAGGGTCAAGGATGTCCAGTGCCTCAATTAATGGGTGTATCACGACACTTGGGCACTTCATCTTGAGGCCGGGCGAGCGCCCCTACTGTTCTTCAAGCTTCTCAAGAAGAAGGGCCCATTCAAATGGACCTGTGTCGTAGGACTTGAAGCGGTCCCTAGCCACACCGCCCATCCTCATCGCATCCAAGCCGAATGTGCCACTGCTGTTGTACATCACGACCACCTCTCAGGAGCACGGTGTTGGTGGCCGAGCGCGAAGCAGATCCGAGAATGGTTCATCCCGAAGCAAACATTAGGGGCTGCTTTGGGCAGCTCACAAAAAATAATCATCCCGAGGAACTGAACTACCACAAATCGATGAAGAGCTTTGCGGCAAGTCCACCAAGAGACGCCTAGTGCAGCGCCCCGTCTACTTCGTCAGCATAGTGCAGTGAGATGCCCGGGTATACTACCCGAAGATCCAAAAGCTCTGTTGCTTGGGGGCTTATAGCTCCTATGCGACGTCTTTACAAGGAATTGGAAGGAAAGCGACATCGTTGCAAACAATAGCTGGCATGCGACGGTTGTGAGGCGGCAAATAGCTCCCGTGCGACACTTCTACTTAACCCCACGAGACCGTCAACGAATTCGAATCAGCTGAGCACAGTAGGACCCACAGCCTCTCCACGTCACGGCGGAACTCACCTGATGTCCACCTCATATCGTGGGACCCACCCTGTGGTCGAAGAGAGCCGTTGGCCCCGATCCGTCCCCGTACCTGAGCACTCCCGCCACCGTTCCAGCATCTCATCCCCTTCTGTTTTCTTCTCCGGCGAGCAAGTGCGGCAACGCCGGCGAGGGATGTCGAGCTCTGCTTCCTCCCACCGCTCATGGCCTCGGTATGGTGCGGTGCCGATGAGGAGGTGCCCCGATTGCCCCCGTACCGCGCCCCTGAAGCGGCTTGTCACATCCACCGACAAGAACAACAACATTGGTCGGGAATTTGTGAAGTGTGAGAGCAAGCCCGAGCCGGGAAAGGTGAGATCTGAGTGTTTCGAAATTTCATGCATTTCATCGAATTTGGGATTTAGGGTTCATCTCTGTGATTTCAGGAACTGCCAAAATGTGGGCATTTTGAGTGGCTTGATGAGTACATCGAGCGAATTGGGGTGGAGGTAGCATCCCGGGAGCTCGAAAACCCGTCCGTGGTGGAGCAATTGGGATGTGGCAACCCCATTTCCGCTGGTACTACGGTGGATGCGGAAGTGAAGGCCGAGCTAAAGAAGATGAACAAGCAGCTAAGGCAAATCATCGAATTGAAGAAGCAGGACAATCTGATGGCCGTTTTTTTTATTTTTGTGTAATTTCTCTCGGATTAGTTTATCTCCTCATCGTTAGTCATTAGACAGCGCAGTCAGTGTTCGAGTGATGCTTTGTAATGGATGTAATTGTCTATGTCTTTGGCTTGAATAAAATGCAACACAAATTCGGGCTAATTTTGAGCTGCTCTGTTTTCGAAATCAGTGTTTCTTCAGTTTCGTCAGTTTCGTCAGTGTTCCTTTTATCAGTGTGCAGGGGGCGCCCGTGTGCAGGGGAGGGGGAGGGGTTGAAAAGTAAAAAAACAATTGACGAAGATTGAAAAAGGCCAGGCCCAAATATAACTTAGCCATGCCAAAATGGACGTATCTAGGCCCAATAGTAACTATATGTTGATTGGGCAAAAAAAATGGTACTCACGTTACAATCTAAATAGGAACGTGTGGATCTGCAGATACTCGTGCTCAGGTTGCAATCTTTTTTTTTGCAAAAGTAAATATATAAATGAAGTCCAAGGACATCCATTTAACTAACATAACTTGGGCGCTCCTTTAACTTATGTAAATATGTAAATGTCTTATTTGAAAATGAACCATGTGTTGTATGAACTTGTTTTTGTGTCTTTTGTTTTATACACTTGTAAATATATAAATATTGCACGAGTATTATATGAACTTGTTTTTGTGTCTTTTGTTTTATACACTTGTTGTTTTGGGTGTTTTGACAAATGACAATACAATAAAACACAGATTACAATGAAACAAGGGGATAGATAATATTGGGATAACAATACTTATATTAGATAGGGGGGATCGATAACATTACAATAAAAAGAAAAAAGTACAATAATATAGAAGGGAATAGGCGCCCCGCCTAAACCCTGGGCTAGCCCCTAAACCCTAACCCCCTACTCCATCGGCGGTGGAGGCGGTGCCGGTGCAGCCGCATTCCACGCCGCCAGCCTCTCCCGCTGGTCCCGCTTCCGTTGCTCCTCCCGGAAGGCCCGGCCATTGGCCTCCCGTTGCTCCTCCTCCTGCCGTCTGCGCCTTTTCTTCAAGGCGCGCTGGGCCTCCTTCTCCTCCCACCTGGCGATAGCAGCCTCCTGCTTTGCCTCCTCCTTCGCCGCCTTAGCCCAGTAGGCTTCGGAGGGGAGGTCGCCGCCGCCGGGGAGGTTGGAGACTCCCGGGTTGGTGACGATGGGGCCCTGATCCCCCCAGGGGCAGGGTGGGGACTTCTTCTTCTTGCCACTCTTGGGGCGCGTGGGCGCCCGCTGCTCCCACCACTGCTTGTGGTCCGAGTGGTTGTCCTCGTCGCTTAATTCGGTGTCGGAAGGGAGGCGGAAGGGGGAAGTTGCCATGGTCGGAGTGTTTGGGGGCTGGGAGGAGGCAAAGGGACGGGCTCGAGGTTGAAGAGATGAGGGGCAAGATGAGATGAGGAGGCAAAGACGTTTTGCCTATTTATTGAGGGCGGGGCGTGAAGGGCGGCGTGGGAATCCAGCGTCGCGTTGGCGCAGACGCCGAGACGAGACGTGTGCGCTGCGTTGCGTGTGGGAAGCGGGGCAGCGGGCGTGATCAATGCGAAAGAGAGAAAAAAATAGCTAGGATGCGACGCCCCCGCCCCTGCATGCATGCATTAATGCGAAAGAGAGAAAAAAACGTCCAAGGTAGTTGTTCATTGGCAGTGAAAAATAAAAGGGAAAATATAATTTGGCCTTGATTTACTTCGGTAATAAATGCAGGAATCTAGTACCAAGGTACTCGTTCGTTTTTACAGACGCAAGAAAAATCGGTGGGAGTAATATTGACTTTTTGTATGGCGCATGAACCAGATGGAAGTAAATTTGACTGAAGAAAGTTGTTCGACGTACACTTATTTAATGGGGCAGCGCTGTTACACGCAAAATAGCTAGACTGCGACGCTAGGGGCAGCTGCTGCATGCATGGTGCAGCCCGCCCAGACGCCGAGACGAGACGCGTGCGCTGTGTTGCGTGTGGAAAGCGGGCGTGATCAATGCGAAAGAGAGAAAAAAAATAGCTAGGATGCGACGTACTGTAACCCCTGCACCGCCGCCCCCGACCCTGCATGCTGCATGCATGGTGCAGCCCGCCCCGCCCAGCGCCCTCGCATGCCACGCTCGGTCCAACGGTCTGGAGTGTGCCAACGCTGTACGTTATATTTATTACATATTTTAGATTTTGATATTTTTTCTGCTGGTCATAGTGACATGCATACTCCCTCTGTCCACAAATAAGTGTACGTTTGGCTTTAAAATTTGTCCACAAAAAATGTACTTCTACCTTTCCAATGCACTTGGGCATCCACTATGTAGTCCATAAGGCTATTCACAAGGCAAAAAGTAGTTCATATGGCTATCCATATACATAGTGGAGGTTTACTTTAGAAGATTTTCCTTAAGGGTGACCTACAAGCTTATGGGTTGCCCACAAGCAATAAACAATTATTTTACTCTCCTCTCTCTCTCTTGCGTGTGTGTACTTTTAACAGACATGTGGGTCCCAGCTTATGGTGAACTTGACCTTATAGCCATTTCCATAAGCTGTGTGGGTCTCATCTTATAGCAAAGGTTCCACCTTATACATAGGTGATGTGGTATCATGCATATGTTACTAGTCTAAGTTACTACTACATAGTGCAAAATAACATATATGTGGTATCATGCAAAGTCTCATTTATTACAATGAACCTGAGGGGAGTAAGTTTGACTGGAGAAAGTTGTTACACGTACACTTATTTAATGCGACGGGGGGAGTAAATACGCTGCAGCGCTGTTGCACGTAAAATAGCTAGACTGCGACGCTAGGGGCAGCTGCATGCATGGTGCAGCCCGCCCCGCCCAGCGCCCTCGCATGCCACGCTCGGTCCAACCGTCTGCCACGCTCGCATGCCACGCTGTTGCACGTAAAAACGATGAAGCCAATAAGATTCCAGAATCATCCATCCCACGGATCGCTAAGAGCTAGCCACGAAATCCTTCTAAGAGACGCCAACCAATCAGGTTGCAGAACAAGCCCTTCCACGGATCGCCCAGAGCCACCCGCGGAATCCTTCTAGAAGACGCGATCGGACGGCCACAGTGTTGCGCTAGGGTTAGATCTACGGTCCTCATTCGGCCTTAGGGTTAGCGGGGTTTAGGATGCAGTCAACGGGGTTTCACAAGTTTGACCAAACATTCAAATGTGCATAACTAATTCAAAAAAAATCAAAAAAATACAAAACCTTCGCATGGTGTCATGTTATGTGACATAGTTGTGAGGAAAAATATCAAACTTGGTCTATTGATCATATTTCAAAAAACCCTTCACAAAATGACCTATCTCCTCCGAGGTTTTCTGGCTTTCGGGTCAAATGACCAATGATATGGCTAGAATCAAGGCAAAGTTTGTGATAATGTGCCCATATTTGGCATGCATGTCTATAATGGGATGACTAACAATGTTGTAGCACAAAGTTTTCCTTTTCGACGCACAGAAAAATCATTTTCTATTTTCTGAGTGCCGAAAGAGGGGGGGATTTGTGAAGCAACCACCAAACTGAAGTTTCAAAATGGTAACATCCTATTTTTCAAAAATACTAGACCACCTAGAATATACAATTTCCCAACCTGAGTATCTCAAACCTTTTATTCCATCCCTGGTGAAAAAGACAAATCCTGCCGAATCGGCTGGAAGTGGGTAAGATATGAACTACAGGTACATGATTCCATGCTGATGATTTTTTGTAAAAATAATTTTTAGGTTCACAACATGCTATTTTATCAGAGATCCAATGCTAGTTTTGCGAGCCTCAGCCCCTAGCTAAGAATATTTATGAAAACCCTTCAAGTTTGACCAGACATTCAAATGTGCATAACTAATTCAAAAAAAATCAAAAAAATACAAAACCTTCGCATGGTGTCATGTTATGTGACATAGTTCTGAGGAAAAATATCTAGCTTGGTTTTAGAAATGGTCGAAAAAAACTTGCTTAGAAATGGGGTGGTTTACCCTAGCTTTGGAGCCCATTTCTACCCCATTTTGGGTGAGGGTGAGTTGTACTTCACAAAAGGGATCAGGGTGAGGATGAGTTGTATTGTACATATGAGAAAAACGTTGGAAGCTCATACAAACATAGAAAAGTGACATAGCTACATATGTTGAAATTCAAATTTACCATCATATTTGAATTTTGTCCAAATTATCAACAAGTGACAAATTATTATAATAACAAATGTTTACAACAACAAGTGCCAAATTATTAAAACAACAAGTGTCAAATGTTTACAATAACAAATGTCTATTTCTTTTGGCTCTTCTTACCCCTCGTTTTCTTCTCCTTCACAAGTTTCACACCACACAATAGGTTTATGATCTTCTTTTTCTTACCATTACCATCTGGCCTCCCCACAGCACGTCCAAGAGTCTCCTTCACCTCCTGCACCTCCTCAACAACCTCATGATCATGATCCAGAGCCTCATCAACATGGTCACTTTGCACCAGAGCCTCAACAACATGGTCAGTTTGCACCAGAGCCTCAACAACTTGGTCAGTTTGCACCAGAGCCTCAACAACAGGCTCATTTTGCACCAGAGCCTCAACAACAGGCTCATTTTGCACCTTATTTTGCACCAGAGCTTCCAAATCAGAAACGGTGTGCCCTAAAGCCTCAACAGCTTGCACATCATCCTCCAAAACAAGTTCAGATTGCACCTCAGCAGCACCAAACATGATCTGGTTAGTTCTCTTCTTTCTTTGGCCATTGATTCTTGCCCTTTTCACTGGCCAGCATTTGCCAACAACAAGAGGTGGGCCTTTTTCTCCACGCTTCCTCCTGAAAACAAGCAAGTTAGCTGGGGGAGAAAAATCATCAACAAGAAATGGGATAGATTTTGGATGAACATACTTTGGCTTTTCAGCAGTGTATCTGCACTTGGTAGAGCCAGCTCGGTGTCCAAGTTCTTCACAGAGTTTGCATCTATTCTTGTTACCATTTTGGCTTGGCATCTTTCTTTTCATCTTTCTTTCCCTTCTTGCTGCTCCCACCTTTCTCAAACCAAGCCTTGAATCTACTCTGCTTGGGCCTGCCAGCCTTTCTTTTCATCAAAGGAGGACACAAGGAGAACTGAATGTCCACTTCAGGCCACTGAGACTGATCTGTAAGTGCTGGAATTGGTATTCCATATGCAGTCTTGAATTTTGCTACAGAATAATACTCATGCAAATATGGGTGCATATTTAGCATGTGTTTGGAGGCCAAGAAAAGTATGGCATGCTCACAAGGCTTCCTAGTGTGTTGCCACTCAAGGCATGTGCATTCATGCAATTGAGTGTCAACAACATGCCTCCTGCCAGTCTTTGTATCTCTGACTTCAGCACCCCACAATGAGGATTTCTCAACACGCAAATGTGCAAGATTTCTGCTCCTGTTGACCACCTGCTGCACAACATCGGGAAGCTTATCTCCTTGAAGAACATCACCAAGCCTTCTTCTCAATTCCCACAACCTCATGATCATGATCCTGATCTGGTCAACCATGTCATGGACAGGCAAGTCTTTTAACTCCTTCACTTTGTTGTTGAAACTTTCTGCCAAATTATTGTTGATATGATCACATTTGATGGCAGTGTTAAAACCAGACCTGTACCATAAAAGAGAATGGTAGGTTTCCAACCATGTACAAAACTTGACCCTATCCTCCTCAGAGCATGCCTCCTTAATCTTCTCAAGGTGATATGAATGTGTCTGCCTGGTGTAAGATCTTGCTGCTGGCCACATGCGTCCAAAATCATCTCCTCTGAATTTTTTGATCAAATTCGTCCACATATGGCCGAAGCACTCCCTCTGCTTAGCATGAGGGAAAACAATCTTCACTGCATTTTCTAAACCTTTACATGCATCTGTGTGCACTGCCAATGGAGAGACTGGCCCTATGCATCTTTTCAACTGCATCATGAACCATGTCCATGATGCCTCTGTCTCAGACTGAAACATGCCAATAGCTACAGGGAACATCCAATTGTGTCCATCTAAAGCATTGCATGCTGCTAGTTGACCATTCCACTTTCCAGTCAAGAAAGATGAGTCTATACTCAAATATGGACAGCAACCTGCTTTGAAGCCATCGATGCAAGGCTTTAAAGCCATGAAGAATTTAGAGAAGAAGACTTTCCCATCAGCTGTTACCTCAGTATCTATCTCCACAACACTGCCAGGTGACCTCTTCTCTACTTCTGCTTTGAAGTTATAAAGCATTCGAAAGGTATTTGCCCAATCACCATATAGCTCTTTCATTGCCCTTTGCTTTGCCTTCCACACTGTAGTATAATTCAGCTTAATGGGGTACTGCTTTTCCAAGTCTATTTTCAGTCTCTTTGCAGTGTTGTTTGGTGTTGTGGCTAAAATGGGCTTGATCTTTTCTGCAACCCATAATTGTGATGTCATCTTTGTAACTGTTTGAGAACTTGTAATGCAGGTATGAGGTTTTAGAATTTGTTGTCCTTCCATCAGGTTGGCGTCTAGCAGATATATACCACTTGCAAGGCTTGGCACCACCATCATAACCTATGCATTTTGCATAGAACTTCTTTTTATCAGTCCACATAGTCTTGGTAGCAAACTCACGTTTGACTGCATATGTCCTGAAACACATCCTGAATTCATCCATGCTTGGAAACAATCTCCCAACTTCAATAACTGGGTCCTCTTTGTCATAAACTGTTACTAGCTCATCATCATGTGCATCATCTACATGAACTGCAGCATTTTCCAACAACTCTAGATCTATATCTGCCTCTTCATCTCTTAAATGGTTGTCACCATCATTTGCAGCTTCATCCCTCTTCTTCTCCTTGTCTCTGTCATCTATAGGAATGCCAAAAAGCTTTGCCATTTCAATGTCATCTATTGGTGCAATGACCAAATCAGTGCGGTCATGTATCTCAACTGAATTCCAATCAACAGTTACAATCCTTTGTGCATTACCATCTGCAGCCTCCCCTTGTGCATTAGCATCATCATCCTCCACTGTTAACACTTCCAACTCAGTAAGTATAGGCATTACTTGCCTTTGTGCAGCCCAATCATCCTCGACCATCTGAGCAGCCAGCTTCGAGGCCACATATCCAACCCTCGAATCAGGTTTCAGATCAATGAGCTCTGCTAAAAACAGAACAGTTTTGCTTGTCCAACCGTTTCGCTCATCGATTTCATCAACTATATGTTCGCCTGTCTCAACCCTAACATAGTCACATTTGCAATCATCAAATCATAACAAAGAAACTTCTTGCTCTGGCCCCCAAACCACACTATCCCCAATTTTTTCCACCATTTTCCTTACTGCCTCCTCTCCCATGTTTATTAGCTCTTGGGGATCAACATGTTCTAATTCCACCTCCCATTTAACAACCGTGTCTCTCTCAATGATCTGCGTGCTGCCATCAACTAAAACAGCCCTAGAGGGAAAGAAATTGATGCGAAATTCGAAGGTTTGGCGCGCAACATCGTCTCCCCTGTTTTTGGCGGGCACTGTGAGCTAGCGGAAGCGAACAAAGAGCTCAACCTTAGAGAAATTAAGTGCAGAGATACGGGATATACCGATTAGAAGTCCCCTCTCCATGCTCCATATCGTTCCCCCTCGCCCCGTTCAGCACACCCTCGCCTCCACAATCTAGCATCAATGGGCACGCTCAGATCTCGAATTGAGAAGAATGGGAGAGGAATTAGCTTTCAAATGGCACTCACCACCTTCGTCGTCGAACGAAAGCGCCGCCACCTAAATTAATTGCCGTGCCGCCGCCGCCGGCGCCGAGAACGATGGGTGAGGTCCGCCGCCGCCGTCGGGGAAGCTACAGTCAGTGTTACGCGCGCTCTCGGTCGGAAGCGGTTGGTTTGACTGGCTGTCCCAACCAACCGGTTTGGCTTAACCCTAATATTGGAACAAAGTTAAATGTGTCCTTACGACCGTTTTAAGGCCCGTGTGGCCCTGGGATATTAGCTGCCTCACAACCGTCGCATGCGAGCTATTCTTTTCAACGATGTCGCTTTCCTTCCAATTCCATGTAAAGACGTCGCATAGGAGCTATAAGCCCGTTGCTTGGTGTCCTCATTGTGTGAAGGAAACTGTGACAGTACTTTCAAGCCCACCCCATTACGGTGGTAACCGAGTACGGGCTCCCACAACATGTTATGCAATCATATAAATCTAGTGCAAAGGATTCTTAGGAAATATTTCTATGGGAATCAATCATATAAATCATACAATTATCATAGGAAAATTTTCTATAGGATTTAATCCTACAAATTTTCTAGGCAAATCCTTTGAATGAAACATACACTCACTTTCCATCCCTGAAGAGAAAATGGAATTGAAGTAGACCCCCTTTTTTTTGGAAAGGAGCATATGTTAATATCAGTGGATACGAATTACACCCAGCCTCTGCAACAACGCATTTCCCTAGCGGCCATACGGATGCACACAGCCAAAAAAGAAAAAAGAATTACAAAAAAGAAAAGTCCCATTATAGTGCCTAATTCATTGAAACAGCAGTACTACCACCACCATGACAGCACCAAACGTCCAGCTTTTCGAAAAATGACGCCTCCAAGAAGGAAAAAGTGCACAAACACCATCATCCCACGATCAAAGATCTAGGCTTTCATCCTAAAGAAAGTCCACGCTCTCAAAACAATACCTTCAACAAGGTCATTGTCAGGCACAACCAATTAAGGCCAGACCCTTGGTTTTCACCCTGAACCTCTCCTGTGCAGTCGCTCCCACTTGCATGCCACTGCTCTAAGTCACGAGTCACCAAGCCAATTTCTCATCACCACCCAGAATCGAACCACCATTGTCAATCCTCAGATCTCGGTCTCCATGACTTTGTCCATCAGCATCATGGAACGAGAACATGCCCCATGATAATAGCAGCGAACAAAGCTTCGAAGTGCACCCTCCGAAACCAAAAGGTCAGAGTAAAACATGGGTGCGCATGACTGAATCCCATCCGATCCAGCAAACTCTCAGCATGAGCGCACTATGGAGTTCGCCGACGGAGCCTTCCAGAACACGACACAGAAACCAGATCAATGAAGACAAATATCAGGCAGATCTTTGTCTTGGCTTGAGAGGGATCCGGGACTGCCCATTTAATAAAACTGAGCTAGTGGCCCCCCATGCCACCCGCCGGAAAGACCACCTCCGACGAAGTAGAAGGCCAACACCACCATCATACCTAGGGCTGCTACCCCAGGCGTCCTCGTGTTGCCTGGGAGGCCCCGAGAACCCGTGCCGGCGTCGGAGAAAGGAGATGCATCTGGCATTAGAGATCGAGCATGTACAAACCCATCTAGGCCCAAAACAAGACTGTCCACCGCCGCTGCCCGTCATCCATCGACGATCAGCACGCATCCCCGGGTCGCCGCCACCCTGCTATGCCGCCACCAACACGCCGGAGCAGCACCCCGCCGCCGCTGCGTAGTCCCTCTGCCGCAGATGGCCAAGGCGAGCCGCCGCCGCAGCGCTGCACGGGCTTTGCCCGGCGACACCCAGGGAGACAGCGGCGGGAGAGGAGGCTGGGTGGGGGAGGAGAGGTGGTGGCTGGGAGGTGGGGCGAAAGTAGATCCAGCTAGAAGGTTGTGTTGTGTCTTGATAAGTTTTTCGTATAGTAGTTAGTAGTAGTAACTAGTTCAGAACGTGTATAGGTGAGTTAAGTAACACACATGATTGTTTGGTTGGGTTTATTGTGGCCTTCTGGATTTTATCCTTAAGCCGAAAATGAAAACCTCAAAAGTTAGAATAATCTCATTTTTTCGATAAAAACATAGTACCATCTATTATCCACATGAATCAAAAGCATTATCTTCTTCTTCTCCCAGTAACATCACTTAGTAGATCAAATTGTGCACTTTATTACGCGGGTTATTTTTTAGAAATACCACTTCCAAAGTAGGAACGAGGAAATGCACTTAGGCATGAGAAAAAAGTGTTGTTGTTAATATAGACTAGCACAGGGACCCTCGCAAATGCGAGGGCATTACCTTTAGTATATGTCTAAGTATTTATTTTTATCTAGTACATACTTTCTTCATCCTATTTACCACCGTCATTATTGAAAATTCTTGAATGTTTAGATATGGATATTTGTCGAAATACATAACTATGACAATTTTTTTACATGGTTATATTTCTAGGAAATAATAAATAATTCGTTTAAAACTATTTTTACGGTAAAAATACAATATTTTACATTGAAATATCTTAACCTTGCTGATCACAATTTATAGTCAAATTTAATATTGGGACATATAAATTTAGTAGATCGGTAAGTTCGGGTAAACACTTTATGGTTTTATATATCATGAGGATATAAAAAATAAATATAACCAACCGTTGAGTATTCTAGTATGAACCGAGCAAAAATTAATTACATCCTTACGCCAATCTGGAACTCATTATACATACTTTAGTGCTCTAGTGTTAATTAAGAGAAAGATTACAACAATAACACAATTTCACTAATTATCTTGGTATTCCATCATTACATTTATGAGATTCATACAGTCTTAAGTTCTTGTTCTACATAGCAGAGAGATTGGTCAAATTATGTAAAAGATAATAAACAAACATTACAATAACTTATTAAGAAAAGGTTCACACCTTGAAAGAGATCACAGCGAGTAACTTTCGATTACTAAGATTTGAAAAGACAATTGAGCATCAACAAAAGCATTGCCAATACATGGTTGCTAATACAATCATTACCATGTGACTATCGATATAGATAATATGATTAACTTTGTTACTCATTTAAAAGTTCAGTCATATGATGAAATCAAATAGCTATTTCACCTTTTTTGTAAATTTCGTGATGCATGGGATGTATGAAAAAACATATTTTTATAAGGTTTTTTATTTCAACAACTTCCGATTTTGTTCACTTATTTTGTACAACACATTTTCTTTTACAGAATTCATCAAATGCAAATTTCGAAGTCAATTCGAAATTCGCCCTCCCTTTGTTCATAAATAAATAATATTTACATATTTGTAGATAATTTAATGGCACAATTCCCTATTTTTTAATATAGATATTTTAATATATGTTAGTCAATATTAGCAAATTCTCTACCACACACTTTCTTGAAAATTACTTATATTTAGAATACGTCATCGATCGATATGAAGCAATTAAAGTAAATACCATTGTATGAATATGCTGCTATCATCAATGATCTCAGAGCATGCATCACATCACCACACATGTGTTCTCTTGCTCGTATCTTCTATTAGGACGGACTACAATACGCAAGTTTCTTTCTCGTGCATGTGTGTTGCTAGACATGATAAGTTTTTTTAGTATTGAACATGAATACCTCTTTTCAACATGAGCATATATTTGAATAGGACTATTTGATTTTTGTTAATGGGCGGGAGACCCTCCAAAGTTGAACGTGTCTACCAGAACGTGTCAAACAGATTAACTACTAATCTTTTATTAAATCTTAACCGCAAATTTTGTAGATCCAACTATTTGAATCATTAAGATGACGTAGATGAACGTGGTGGATCTATAAGATATCAGAACATTGCTACTTTGTAGAATAAGTCACAACATATATGACATCAAATCAGTATATTATGAATTACGTCTCAAAATAAACCTAGCTACATTAAAATGGTGTCATAAATGTTGCTATGTTTTCAATAAATTTAGTAAAAATTATGAAGTTTGACTTAGGACAAAGTTTAGAAATTCAAATGTTTGTGAACATAAGATTATATTTGTGAATGGAGAGAGTACATAATTGTACGCAACTATGTCACCACGTTTTGGTTCAAGTACGCATATTCTTTTTTCACTTGAACAAACGTGCTTACTCAATGATCGGTCATCGATGATTGTTTTTAGAGAAAATGACAAAGAACTACCACATTTGAGGCGGCGGTGTCAGCGAACTACCATCTTTGCTTGTTTTGTCGAAGAACTGCCAACATTGGGGTCAGTTGTCGACAGATAGCACTGATCGGCTGTTTTAGAGGGGATAACCACGTTTCTGACCGGTTGGGCCTACACGTCAGGTCCACGTGGCACGGAGGCCGTTTGCACGTTTGACGGCCGTTAGGTATCGTAGTATGTGGTTCGATTCAGACAGCACCTCTGCCTGCTTCCCTATCCCCAGCCAACCAAGCCGCCAGCCAGCTCGCCTGTCCCCGACGCCGCCGAAGCTCGTCACGCTGCCGAAGCTCGCCACACCGCCGAAGCTCGCCGCACCGCCCACCATGGTATCGTGGGGAGATGGTGAGGAATCGTCCTTGGACCACAGCACCGCTAGCAGCGAGGTTAGTAATCCTTTTACTCTATTTTAGGGTTAGGGTTCATCCAATTTGGGGATTTTGGAATTGATCTAGATTTTCTCTCATCTGCAATGTACATTCAATTTTCTTAGAGATTGAACACCCTTTACGACTCTGAGTGGGAAGGGTTAGCTGATGGACCAACACCTCCACGTTGTAAATGCCATGCCACTGCCGCCAAGTTTGTTGGATGGGAAGGCTGTGAAACTGGGAGGAAATTTTATGGATGTGCATGACAGGTTTGTGTTTATATTGTGCTTAACATTGATTCAATGCTTACTCATGAGTGGATAGTAAACATTCAGTGCATAATTAGGAACTAATGAAGTTGAACCAAGTTGCACCATGACCTGAAGATAGTTCAAGAAGAAGTGGAGAAGACAGTGAAAGAGAAGCAGGTCACACTTTCTTTGAAGGCAAAAGCTGAACAAGCACTAATTGAAGCCAGGGCCGAATTGGAGGAGAAGATGAAGTTAGATGAGCATGCTAGTAACCTGCACAAGGTGATGAGGATCAAGGCAGAGAAGGAAAGGGATAAACTAAAGGAAGAGAAGAGGAAACTGGAATATACCATTGGAGATCTGTTCAAGTTTAAAGAAGAGCAAAGGGCAAAGTTCAGGAAGATTAAAGAAATATGTGATGAGTAATGTATTATTTGGTTCCTTAGTAATGTACTATTTGGTTTCAAAACAGACTATTGTACTATTTGGTTTCAATGGTTGTATGAATGTTTGTTGTGTGGTTGTTGTGTTGTCCCTTGCTCTCACAAGGTTGTATGAATAGTTTAACAAAATAACATACATTGTGATTGGCATAAAGATCAATGTTTTACAGATCCATAGAGAAACACATTTGTTTCTGGCATATATTGTTCTGGCATATTTTTACCTTGTGGTTGTTTTTCCTTATTGCAAGGTCTGGCCTTAAAGGAACTAAACAACTAGTGTACTTGTGACCTTGTAGTTTGCAATTGCTACAAGTAATTGTGACCATCCTTGAAGTTTCTTTAGGTTTTGGCACCTCAAATTTTCCTTTTCTTCCTTTCTCCTGTCTTCTCCCTTTCTGGTGCTCTTTGAAACCTGGTGGCGTTATGTCCTCAGTATTGGTCTTTGTCCATCCATGTTGTTGTGGCATAGGAGCAAACACAGGCCTGTAGCTGTTCAAGTACATGGGCTTCTTGAAGAATTCAGAGACAAAATCCTCTGGATGTAGCTCTGCTTTGTATATTGCACTGACAGCATGGTTGCAAGGCAAACCTGTCATGTCCCATTTCCTACAAGAACAGGTTCTAGAGTCAAGATTTACCTCATGTGTTGCATCACCACTAGCCACCTGCCACAATCCAAGGTCAGCCCTCTTAGGAACACAATGTCTGGAATATGTTTTCATAAGCTCAAGCCTTTCTGTGTAATGTGGTTTTATTTCCCATCTGGCCTTTGCTGCTCCTTCCCTCTTTCCATCAAATCTGACTAGCTGCTTGTCATAAATTCCTACTAGCATTGTTCCAATTGGTTTGCTCCTTACATCAAGGATGTACCTGTTGAATGTTTCACTCAGATTGTTACATATTAGATATGTCTTGCAATTGGTGTCCATGGCCCACCTAGCCCATGTGTGCACTGGAATCTTGGATAACCATGCCCAAGCTGCCTCACATTGTTTCTTCAATTCATCCATTGCAAGATCATATCCATGCTTAGTCCAAGAGTAGGCTGCATTATCCATACACTTCTTAAGATCTTCACCTCTGAACCCTGCATTCTGAAAGTGGCATATATATGCCTAATGCAGAATCTCTGTGGGCAGTTAGGAAATACTGTGCTCACTGCCTTCAGTTAACCTTTCTGCCTGTCAGACATAATTGTGTAGTACCCAAACTTCCCTTGTTCTCCACCCAAAGCTTCCTTCAATTGTTCTAGAAACCAGAGCAAATTAGATGTATCTTCCTTAGCCACAACAGCCCAAGCAATAGGGTAAATATTATTGTTTCCATCCCTGCCTGTAGTTGCAAGGATCTGAGCACCTGTGGTCAATTTAATGAAACATCCATCTAACCCTATGAAAGGCCTACATCCATCAAGAAATCCTTGTTTTGCAGCATTCACACAGAAAAAAAGCCCATGAAATCTTGGCTTGTAGCTTATGTCAACATGTTCTCCTCTCTTCATTGCTTCAATCTGATCCTCAGTTGGCCCAGTGACTATGGTAACAATACATCTAGACCCAGGATTTTTATCTATAACAGTTTGTAGATAATCCCTAATTCTATGGTACTGTTTCTTGTGATCACCCAGTACAATGTTCCTGGCTTTGGTCTTCACCCTGTAAGCCATCCTGGTTGGTACTTCCACCCCAAAATCTTTTTTGGCTTTGTCAACTATAGTACTGATGACAGTATTAGGATCTGACCTAAAGTTGTCCACATATACTTTGCTAAGCCAGTTAGAATTAACTCTAGTGCTAGATGGATCAGTTGGACAAGTGTGTTTCAAGTGCATCTTCTTAATGCAAAATGTTTTCTCATGAGCTATCTTGGAAGCTGTCATATAGAATTCACATCCATACTTCTCCTTTTCCTTACACCACACAATTATCCTAGATGGAGTATTCCTATGGAAATGAAAATTCCTTACTTGGGTAATGTGCAGTCTGCAAAGTGCATCTCTGAACTGATAAACATCTTTAAAACATAGCTTCAACATAAATTGTTGCTCTGGACTTGCTCTGTTTTCATCATACCAGACCCTTTCTTTCTGTTTCTTTGCTCTAGATTTCCTTCCTTTAGGAAGCACAAAAGAAAGTGGCTCCAATGCATCATCATCTTCCTCTTGCATGAAACACATGTCCTCTTCATCATCAGAAGGATCCCAATCAGGAATATCAGGTATCTCTACTTGAGAATGTGATCTCAGTGTAGGACCTGGCCTCTTCACTTTCTTCTTCACAGGCTGCTCTTCTGGAATTTGTTCTACACAATCTTCATCATCATCATTGACAAAAATGTCCTCAATATCTGTCTCACCCTCATAGTGTAGTAGTGGGTCTTCTCTCTTCCTCTTCATCTCTGCAAGTGTTGCCTTTATTTCCTCTTCTTCTTTCTTTCTCATCTCCTCTAGAGAAACTGGATCATACTGCCCTTCATCCAACCAACTATAGCTATGATCAGATTCCTCTCCATCCTCTACTTCTCCACCACATATGTTCTCATCAGTTTGAGTTTGCACAGTATCAAGGAAAACACTATTCTGTGTACTGAACTGCTGATCCACAAGCTGATCACCAATTTCAGTCTGCAGGGGCTGGTAGCAAACACTGTCATGTGTCTGAACTTGATATGGAATGGGCTGGTCCTCCCCTGCCTCTACATCAATGTACCTTGGAAATTCTTTGGCAACAAATTTGTCAGTACTCTTGCTCTTTATTGGGGACACAACTACAGCATGTTTCCTCCTGTCCCTCATCACTGTGAGCACCAATTTCTTTTTGCTCTCATATTTCCTAATCATATCATCCACCTTAACCTGACTATCTATTAAATCTAACCCTGCCAGTCCCTCCCCTTCCTCTTTCACATAGTACATTGAATCACAGATGCCATACCCTTCCTTCTCCATCAGTGACAACAGATTCAGATATCTAACATCACAGCGTTCTAGGATCTTTTGCACAAATTTAACACTATCAAATTGAATAAACAACTCCCAAAGCTCAACTTGTTGCCTACATTACATTAAACAACTATTCAAACCCTAAATTCTTAACCTTCATGCCTAACAGAGATCTCTGTCAAACTTGATGCGATGAAGGAGCAGAGAGCGGCTTACCCGGCGTCGGAGACGTAGTGGCTGAGCGGATCTTCGCTGGAGGTCTGCCTGACCGATGACCATGCTTTCTGCGAATCGGGCACAGGGGGCATCGGTGGCTGTAGCAATGGTACCTGCTCTGGATCAGCGTCGATGCTGCGGTGCTCCTCCCCTCCTTCATAGAATAGCACCTGTCTTGCTCGCCCTTCACTGCCTCCACCGGTACGGTTGTCGTCGTCGGGCGGACCGCCGCCGCCGCCAGGAGTCGCCATGTTCATGTTCCACGCGGGAGCGAGAGTGGAATGGCAGGAACTGACGACCTGAGCACTGCCACGACGATACCTAACGGCCGTCAAACGTGCAAACGGCCACCGTGCCACGTGGACCTGACGTGTAGGCCCAACCGGTCAGAAACGTGGTTATCCCCTCTAAAACAGCCGATCAGTGCTATCTGTCGACAACTGACCCCAATGTTGGCAGTTCTTCGACAAAACAAGCAAAGATGGTAGTTCGCTGACACCGCCGCCTCAAATGTGGTAGTTCCTTGTCATTTTCTCTTGTTTTTAAAAATTTAAGTGTTGACACGTACTATGAGAGTACTATGAGAGGGCGATCAGCCATTCTTAAAAGAAAGATATACATTCGGGTTTCCTTTGCATATGCATCAAATCCAAGAGCCCACGGGTTTAAAAAAAAAGGAGCCCCAGGTTCAAAAAGAAAAAGGGAGTCCGTCCATTTTCTCCTAACGAACTGTGCTCGTATAACACATACCTTTTCAAGACGTGACCGTCTATTCAAATAGACCTATTGGATTTTTTTCTATGTACGGTATACTTTTCAAAGTTGAACGTGTCAACTGGTACATGTCAAACAGATTATACTGTTACGTAACTGCTAATCTTTTATTAAATCTTGACCGCAAATTTTACATCCAACTATCATAATAATTTAGATGATGTCAGGTCAAAAAAAAAAAAAAAATTTAGATGATGTGGATCAACGTAGCGTCTCGAAAAACAACCTTATATTGCTTTTAGTATATAACTAGCATGATGGCCATCGCATATGCGAGGGCATTGTCTTAGTTGTGTCGAAATTGATTGATATATAATATTCACATTGTGCTAAAATAATACCAATTCATAATCATAAAATGCTTCTTAATATATGTCACATGTGAATGGAACATTTATATCATCTCTCTGTAGGGGATTTCCTGTGATATTCCTTGCAAAAATTTTATCATATATTTTATATAGAGAGTGTTTGACCATTATGTTATTTGTAAAGACTTGGTACTATTGATGATGTGTGTTTTTTGTGTATGGCAATACATCACTACATCGAATTACAATTTTGACCGCGATTTTTCCATAGGTCTCATGTTAGATGAGTACGCGATGTCAACCTTTAGTTTGTCGGTTAGTGTATCTTGAAAGATCAGATAATGTGTATAAAAATATTAATCAAATAATAAGTGCATCTTACATGAATCATACTACCTCCATTCCGGTTTATAAGGCAAATACGCATTTCGAGAAAATTGTTTGACCGTAAATTTGTTCTACAAAATACAAACTATATTTAATAAAACTTATACCATTAGATTTATATTCAAAATACGCTTCCAATGGTACAATTTTTGTGACATATGATTCATATATTGTTGACTAAATTTACGGTCAAACTATTTTCTCGAAGTACGTATTAGCCCTATAATCCGTAATGGAGGGAGTAAGAGTTTTTAATCTCAACAGACATCTATACAAAGCATACATGCATCATATGAAGAATCTATAATCCGAACAAAAAATAAGACCAAACACAGAAAGGTAGATATTTATGCAAGTACTACCTGTGAACAGAGACTAAGACTACGGAGCGCTCTTCAGTTACGTAGGTTACTACATTATGAATAGCATACAATCATTCTTATTCTTGGACTGCTCTATCAGCTATTACTAATTCTAGTTTTGAGTTGTATATAAGCTTAAACCCATTGGCGATAAAAAAGGCTATATAAACTGAATTCTTGTAATTACAAATACTATAATATTGAGGAAAAAACTTGTAAGCTAAATCCAGGTGAAACCATCAAGCAGTGGTACATAAATATGTATTAGGACGTGTAAGCACCATGGTCATGCTGCCAGGCATCATTGCCACACTTCACCATATGCACATCATTTTCTCTTGCCATATAAGTACTGCTCAACGGTTTTCTTGATATGTAGTCACGCTCCCTCATGTTCACCTCCAACACTTTTTCCTCATCTTTGTCGTGAAACGATCTCCTCATAACTACACAAAGCGAGCCATCAAATAAATGTGCCTTCGTCCCAAAATAAGTTACTTTGATTTGTTCAGGTTTAAATGTATCTATCTATACATTAAAACGTGTCTAAATACACACAAATTTGGACAAATCTAAATTAATTATTTCAGGACGAAGGGAGTAGATTGCTTCAACATCAATTGAAAAGGATTACATGTGTGTAGAAACCTTGAAGATCAATCTTACCTACTGGGATGTCTTGATGAGGCAAAGCGGTTTGAGCAATCTTGCAGTATCGTGTGTAGATGGTCTCTAATGCATGCATGTATCAAGCAAGATTGAAACCTTGATTAGCCATGCACTGAGATGCGCTTGCAACTCGAACAGTTCGGCTGTTAGCCTCCGATTTGACACGCAATGGAGGTCGTCGGCCGGCCGGAGGAACCAAGTTGAATTCCATAGCGACCCACATGAGAATCCCTCTAACCTAGTTTTCCTTTTTTTTATTACGGAGGAGGCCTGTAGCGTAACCTTGTTAGTGTTTTTTTAAGAGGACAACCTCGTTAGTTAGTTAGATTTTAAAATTATATGGGCCATTGGGTCCGGCAACTATGCCTTTCCTACACGGTGTGACCTTTTGATATACTTGACAGGTTGTACCATATTAACGTCACACGTGCACGCTTTACGAACTTTTTTGACTATATAAAGATACGTATCCTCTTGTTAAATCTTAACCATAAATATTAAATCTAATGGATAAAAATAATTTTGATCATGTGGATCGACGTGGTGCCTCGAAACAGACTCTTATATTGCTTTTAGTACTACCTCCGATCATAAATAAGTGTCGCCATTTTAAACTAGAGTTAGTTCAAAATCGTGACACTTATTTAGGATCGGAGGGAGTATATAATAGATAGACTAGACGAAATGAAACAATATCATTGTCAAGCACCTTTTCATAGACTTATATCTTGTGAAAGGTGCATATTCTCCTAAATTTTATAATTAACCAAAGCAAGTTTTTAAAAAATCTCAATACAGATTTCGGATACAACACCAAAATGCAGAGATACCGAGATTGTCAGAACACTACAACAACAAGTCTCCTTGCTGACGATGTTGCCTTCTCAACCCTTGAAGGCCAGACCAGCTATGGGTTATCTCGCCCCCGAGTATGCCAACACACATGCTACTTCACTAAGAAAAGCGACGTGTTTGCCTTTAGGATTGTTGTTCTCCAGGTGGACCAGGTCATCACGATAAGGAGGGCTGTCTCACAACTTAAGGTAGGCAGGGCGACCGGCGACCTTGTAGGACTCACTACAGGAATGGGAAGCTACACCGACGGCCGGTCGCTACGCCGACGGCTAAATATCGGGGCCGTCGGCGTAGCCATCGTCTAGGCCAGCTCTGCCAAGCAGCCGTCGGCGTAGAATTGCCCTCGGCATATCCTATGCTACGCCGACGGCTGCCCTCGGCGTAGCTATTTTTTATTTTATCTTATTAAACTTTGAAAAATCATAACTAAATCATTCTAATTCGGAAAAATACAAATAATATATCAAAATTTGCAGAAAAATAAGACCTATCTATCTACACTCAAATATTACACATTTGTAAATAAAAATTAATTAAAACATAAGATATTATATATAGTTTAAAACAGGCATAAAAAATTCAAAAATGATCGAAACAATGCGAAACCTTCGCGTGGTGTTATATTATGTGACATAGTTAGAAGGAAAAATATCAAACTTGGTATATTGATTATGTCTCAAAGAAACCTTCACAAAATGACCTATCTCATTCGAGGTTTCTTGGCTTTTGGGTCAAATGACCAATGTTATGGCTAGAATCAAGGCATAGTTTGTGATAATGTGCCCATATTGTGCATACACATGCATCATGGGATGGCGAACAATGTTGCAGGAGGAAGTTTTCCTTTTCGTCGCACCAAAAAGCCATTTCCCATTTTCCGAGCACAAAAAACGGACGATTTTGTAAAGCAACCACCAAATGGATAATTCAAAATGGTACCACCACATTTTACAAAAATACTATACCACCTTATATAGACAATGTCCCAATAGGGGAATCCGAAACCTTTCCGTCCACCTCTGGTGAAAAAGACAAATTCCTGCCGAATCGGTAGGAAGTGGGTCAGATATGAACTACAGGTACATGATCCAATGCTCATGTTTTTTTTATAAAAATCATTTTTAGGTTCACAATATGCTATTTTATCAAAGATCCAATGCAAGTTTAGCGAGGCTCGGCCCTGAGCTAAGAATCTCCATGCCCGCCGTTCGACAAAGTTTGACGATAGTTTAAAACGGGCATAAAAAATTCAAAAATGATCGAAACAATGCGAAACCTTCGCGTGGTGTTATATTATGTGACATAGTTAGAAGGGAAAATATCAAACTTGGTATATTGATTATGTCTCAAAGAAACCTTCACAAAATGACCTATCTCATTCGAGGTTTCTTGGCTTTCGGGTCAAATGACCAATGTTATGGCTAGAATCAAGGCATAGTTTGTGATAATGTGTCCATATTATGCATACACATGCATCATGGGATGGCGAACAATGTTGCAGGAGGAAGTTTTCCTTTTCGTCGCACTAAAAAGCCATTTCCCATTTTCCGAGCACAAAAAACGGACGATTTTGTGAAGCAACCACCAAATGGCTAATTCAAAATGGTACCACCACATTTTACAAAAATACTATACCAACCTATATAGACAATGTCCCAACAGGGGAATCCGAAACCTTTTCGTCCACCTCTAATGAAAAAGACAAATTCCTGCCGAATCGGCAGGAAGTGGGTCAGATATGAACTACAGGTACATGATCCGATGCTCATGTTTTTTTACAAAAATCATTTTTAGGTTCACAATATGCTATTTTATCAAAGATCCAATGCAAGTTTAGTGAGGCTCGGCCCCGAGCTAAGAATATTCATGCCTGCCGTTCGACAAAGTTTGACGATAGTTTAAAACGGGCATAAAAAATTCAAAAACGATCGAAACAATGCGAAATCTTCGCGTGGTGTCATATTATGTGACATGGTTATAAGTAAAAATATTAAACTTGATATATTGATTATGTGTCAAAAAAACCTTCACAAAATGACCTATCTTATTCGAGGTTTCTTGGCTTTCGGGTCAAATGACCAATGTTATGGCTAGAATCAAGGCATAGTTTGTGATAATGTGCCCATATTATGCATACACATGCATCATGGGATGGCGAACAATGTTGCAGGAGGAAGTTTTCCTTTTCGTCGTACCAAAAAGCCATTTTCCATTTTCCGAGCATAAAAAACGGACGATTTTGTGAAGCAACCACCAAATGGATAATTCAAAATGCTACCACCACATTTTACTAAAATACTATACCACCTTATATGGACAATGTTCCAACAGGGGGTTCCGAAACCTTTCCATCCACCTTTGGTGAAAAAGACAAATTCCTGCAGGAAGTGGGTCAGATATGAACTACATGTACATGATACGATGCTCATGTTTTTTTACAAAAATCATTTTTAGGTTCACAATATGCTATTTATCGAAGATTCAATGCAAGTTTTCCTTTTCATCGTACCAAAAAGCCATTTTTCATTATCCGAGTGCAAAAAGGGAATTTTCTAAAGCAACCACCAAATAGATAATTCAAAAACGGAGGGTTTCTGATTAGTTGATATGGATATAATATTTGGATTCCTCTCATTTTTCTGATCAATTTAGACATATTATTTGTTAAATTCCGATTTATAGATTTAAAGATATTAATTATTCCATATTAAATAGAAAAATACAAAAAAGTAAAATTATTATATTTTTATTTGAATTCAATAATATTTTTACTTATTCATTAATGTTTATTTAAATAATTGTTTGTAATTTCAAAAAATACAAACATGTGACATGTTGATATAAGGGTTAATAGGATTGATATCATAGTATTGACAACAATGTATGAATTACTTTGCGGAAACAGATTCTGAAGGAACGAGGAAGTTAAGCGTGCTGGAGCTGGAGTAGTATTAGGATGAGTGACCTTCCGGGAAGTTCGACTAAGACTGCAATTTAATTAAATATTAAGTGTAATTAGTGTTAAAAATATTCAAAATGAGAGATTAACAGGTCAAATAATTCAAAGATTCAAAAATTGAGAAAAAAAAAGAAAAAAAATTTAATTTTTTTTAAAGAAATATTTTTGCAACATGTCGACAAGCTATGCCGACGGCCGCTACGCCGACGGCATTGCCCTCGGCGTAGCATACGCCGACGGCATTTTGATACGCCGACGGCCTCTATGTGCTCCGCCGAGGGAGCCCTTTGCCGAGGAGGCTACGCCGAGGGCAGCCGTCGGCGTAGCATACACCGAGGGCATTTTAGCCTACGCCGACGGCTTTTTGCCCTCGGCGTAGCGCGCGCGTCCTGTAGTGACTGATTGATCCTAAGCTTGGCAGAGTCTTCCCAAGGAACGAGGCCGCCAAGCTCGCAGTGGTTGTACGCACTACACAAACGAAGTTGTGAGCTAGAGGCCAATGATGGAGGCTAGATTCACCAACTCAACTACTACCAACTCAACTACTGAGGTTGATGATCTGAACCAGGCTGATATAAAGAAGTTCAAGGAACATTTTCATGCGTATTTTACATGGAGTGACGGATTATGATGACCACTTCCAATTGAATAAGGATGCAATCGGTAAGTTCGGCTCCACTTCTTACCAGAATACACTGCAACTATGAGGATGCTAGTGTATGGAGTTGCTAGTGACCTAGTTGAGGAGTACATGCGCATGGAGGAGCTCACTTGCCTTGAGTCAATGTACACGTTCTGCAAATCAGTGATTTAGATGTTTGATAGAGAATACTTGAGGGAACCAAATGATGTCGAAACTGTCCGACTTTTATTAATCAATGAGTAAGAGGATTTTCTGGTATGGTGGGTAGCATAGAGTGCATGCACTGAAAATAGATGAACTATTCATTTGCTTCACAGGGGCAACACAAAGGCCATATGGATGGATGCACGGTCATACTTGAGGCAGTTGCTTGACAAGATCTTGGGATTTGACACTCTTTTTTTTTGCAAGGAAGGCTCTAACAATGACATAAATGTGCTCCAATGCTCTCCGATGATCTCTAGGCTTGGGAAATAGCCATGCTCCAATGGTCAACTATGAGATCAATGGCCATCCTTATGACATACACTAAAGAAAAAGAGGCTGCTAGGAAGGATGTGGAGCAGTTGTTTGGTGTGCTCCAATTTCGCTGGGCTATTGTTTGGCACCCTTCTAGGACATGGAGTAGGGAGCATTTGTGGGATGTCATGACTACTTATGTGATCACACCATGATCTTTGAGAAGGAGCGCGATGACATTCTATATAACCAAGGGCGGGAATTCATGGTGAATTTGTTGCGCCCCAGCCCAGACAACCAAATGACTTCACATTTTTTCTTAAGTTCATCATGAAATCCGAAACCGTACAACAAATAACCAACTCCAAAAAGATCCGGTTCACCATATGTGGAATCATGTTGGAGGCCACTAGTACTTTCGTCTTATTTCTATTTGAATTAAAATGAACCTCGATTTTGTTTATTTTTATGAACTATGATGTTTTTAATCCCAACATTTTTGTCTCCAAAACTGGCGAAAAACCATTAAAAAAATCGTCCATGAAAGGACTAAACTGGGCGCCGTTGGGCGTAGTGGTCACCAAAAATAGACACAACGAGGATATATGAGCCTCTCGCCTATCCGTGGAGCACGGAAAACGGCCAACTCGGCAGAATCGATGAAATAGGGCCACGCAAATACAGCAACAAGTTTGTTTAAGTAAACTGAGAACAAAAGGTAACCATGGAAAGAAGCATTGTACGTCCTTTGGTGGGCGTCGATATATAGGACGAAACGAAAAGCAGCATCGGCGGGCAAATTACTGTGCGAAAAAAAGTAGAAAAAAATTAAAACTTGGCATCTAGCCGGTGGATTCACAAGGCTGTCCGCCATTTGGGTCTCGACTCAGTGTTTAGGGTCCAGAACGCATCGACTCTGCTGCAATACTGCTCCAGAGTCCTGCACACGGTGATGCTTCTTCGCTCATGGACTAGTCAAGGTGGGACATTTGCCTGCTGACCAGAAATAAAAATTTCTTACCTGCTAGCAAACATGCAAAAAGATATGTTCACGCAGGTGAGTTTCCAAGTTTCGGATCCTTGAGAACGCTGACTATCAATAGCATCGTCAGCATGTCTGGAAATGCCAAATTGAGCTCAATCTCATTGTGGCTTGCTTTTTTTTTTTTTGAAAATAAGGGACAGTAGGAATTCCAAAACTTCTACCTTGTACAGTAGAGTAGGCAAGAATGGACTGTCCGGCAAGAATACATGTCGTCCTGGATATATTGCTAAGAGGTGCCAGTAGCGCACACGGAGGCTGACCAATCACGAGCTGAGCGGATGGCTTGGCCTACCGCTTACCTCCGGCTGTTAGGAACGCCAAATATTCTCTTTCGATCCCCGTTCTATCTCAGCAAGAGAGAGTGGAGTACAACACAACTAGAGCGGATGACGTGCTGGTTTGCGCAGGAACCAAGCAAACCGAGAATGGATGCGTGGGTAGAGTTCGGAGGAAGAAGTAGGATGACAGTATGAAACTTGTGGTGCACGAATTAACTCTGGTACTCCACTGGAAATTTCCGGTGCCTCCTATGCCCATGATATATACCAACAAGTTCTTAATATGCAAAGGCATAACAAGTCATGCTCGATCGAAATGAGATTGGATGCACCCGACATAGAAATGCAAAGCAAGTGTGTCATTCATATTTTCCTTAATTAGGTGAAGTCGTTCTCTTATAGAAGACTTGGATGGCCGGTACTGACATCAAGTAGTAGTGTTCCTCCGGTAGATAAGTGTTGGCAATCGACTAGTTATGAGTTTGGTACTTGGGTAGGTAGATGCTACAAAGCTTTGATGGCCATTTAACAAAAGGATATATTTCTCATAATTTCTCTTTGAGAAAAGAATTATATTATATCAATATTACAAAGTTCATAAAAAACCTAACTGCTCAATTTCCATCCTTCTCTTTGGCCTATTGGATTTTGGCTTATATAAGCCAAACATCACAATTCAGAACCATCTCATTTTTTCCATAAAAACATATAGTACTATCTAATATCCATCGAAGGCATTATCTTCTTGCTGCCTAGAACAAACTGGGCTTCATAACGCAGGGATAATTTCTAGAAATACCACTTCCAAATTAGGAAGGACAAAATGCTGAGGGCCCGACAATTTCCCCTCGACGGTTAAAATCCCCTCGCTGTTTTTTTTTTGAACACCGCTGTTTGTTCTCGTGGTGGGAAATCGATGGCCGTTCGAGCAGAATCTGCCCGTTCATGGGGAGCAACAACTCAACAATTTGTTTAATAACCAGTCCAACAAGGACGAGAGCAGTAGTGATAGAATTGTGGAATATTAAATGTATTGATATTGATTGTGGTGAAGTTGTCGCCGTCGATGAAGTCGATGACGTTGATGATGTTGGTTTGTGGTCGATGTCGTCGTTGAGCCTGGAGAATTCGCCGTCGTGGTTGAGGTAGACGTAGTTTGAGAAGTAGCTCGACCCGCAATGCCGAGCTTGCCAGACTCGGGAGTGTGTCGGGGACGAAGGCACGCGTCGGTGTTGCCGATACCGGACGTGCGAAGACAGGGACCATCATGAGCCATGCGTGCCAGAGCCGGATTGAGGAGCAAAGAAAATTTTCCGTAAGCAGTCGGTGTAGAAGTTGTCCGCTGTGTCGTAGACGAAGTGGCTGCAAGAAGAAAATTGAGCACAAACTTGTGCAAATAAAAATTAGACTTCGACTCTGGCGGCAAGGTCGTGGTGGACGAAGACGATGGTGGTAGTTGTCGATGGCGATGGAGTTGTTGCGGTAGTCGATTTCGGGGATTAGACCCGTATTTTCCGCTTGTATGAGCGCGGCGTCGCTCGTGGAGAAGAACTTGTTGGCGTTGATGATGACCACGATTGGTGGTGGCGGCGACGAGCGGAGCGATGTTGTTGGTGTAGATGGTTGTCGGCGATGATGACCACGGGTGATGAAGGTGCAGCCCTTTGTTGACGGCGAGGCGCGTACTCAGGAACGTGCGTCCCGGTCGATGTTGGCGAAGACGGGCCAGCGTGATGACGAAGTGAGGACGGAGAAGCCAACGCAACGTGTGAAGGCGTCCCTTAGGACGCCACGCGGAGCCTCCTTGGCACGATCGTTGGCGATGATTTGCCGGATATGAGTCGACGCCGAGATTGAAGTAGAGGCGTGTTATGACGACATGCGGCTGTGGACGACGCAATCCGATCTATGATCGGTGAAATAAGAAGAAACGCCGGCCAAGCGGCCGGCGAGAAAATTTTGGCGAATTAAGATCTAACCTACTATTGCGTGGCCCCCGACGGAAAACGATCTCTCCGTGGGCGGCGCGGCGGAAGCGGTGGTGCTAAACCCTAGGCGGAGCGAACCGCTCTGATACCATGATAGAATTGCGGAATATTAACTGTATTGATATTGATTGTGGTGATTACAACGTGAGCCCTTGGGCTGTTTATATAGTACTAAAAAACTTGAGGGGCAAGAAGACTACTAGAGATTGAATTGGATTACAATATAAAACTACCTAATATAGGCTAACCGACATATACTCTAATAAGTAGTAGTAGCCATGAAAAAGGATCACCTAATATATCGCGTCTAATCATCTCTAATCACATCGCCATTATCTATCAATCGCTACCATCAGGACAAGACAAACCGATATTTTTTACAGAAAACTTCGGCGGTAGAACTACTTCTTCCTTAGTCTCTTTGAAATGCTACCGTGTTTTATTTTTGAAAAAAGCTAGCCACGATGAGACTGGACTCAATTTTGCATTTTCAGACATGCTCTTGTCAGCGTTCTCAAGGATGTGAGGCTTGGAAACTCACACCTTGATTATGTTAATTACAAATTGTGGAGATTATGATCCTTTCGCAAGGTATAGGTCTATAAGAAGTGGCTTGATTATGATATTATCCATTCCTTCTAGTTAACAGCACGTTTCTTTAGATACATAATTGTATTGTTTATTTCTGGTTTGGAAGTGATATTTCCAACGATAATACGTGCATGATGAAGCACACAGCTCGATATAATAAGTGACAGTCCTAGGAGGAGTAAGATAATGCTTTGGATTTCGGCAAATATAAGATGATACTATATGTGTCACCTAACTACAACTTATTTTTTCAAATAGGGGGATAGATCCCAGCCTATGCACACGGCTTTTTTTTATTAGTATTATAAGAAGTCTAGTACAACTAATTAGACGACTATAACTAACTATACAAATAAATCATGAAGACACAACGCAACTTCCTATAGTAGGGTCTACTTCATTTTCAATTTCCTTTTTGAGGATGGAACGTGGTTCGTTGGGCTTTATTGTCTATGAACTTTGTAATACTGAATTATTTGTCGGCATATTGTGAGGTCAGACATAAATAAAATTTATTTTGTTTTAAAAAATAAGTCTAAGGAATTACAGAGCATATTGTTTCTCTAAAGGGTCGGTAAAGGTCTCCAGCCTCTACCTAGCCAAGTACCAAACTCTTAACCGGTGGATTGCTAGTATAGTTATCTACTGCCCCAGCAATGAATTGATGCCAGTAGCGACCACCCCGAGTCTTTTTATATAAGAGAAAGGCTTCACAGAAGAAACATATACAAATATCGTGTTCTTCCTTTTGCTTTACTATGCTTTACTTTCGTCCAATCTCATGTCGTACATTGTTTGTTGTGTCACTACACATTAGGGACTTGTTGATAGTTTAGGCATAGGAGGCACCAGAAATTCCCGGTAGGTTACTAGAATCACAGCATGCACTGCGTTGACGATGGCACCATCATCTAACTCTACCGGCTCAGCTATTTCTTCCTCTGTTTGGTCCTTCGGAAAACCATCTAGTTCTCATGCTTCAGTTGTGTCATACGCTGCTCCATCCTGTTTATTTTCTCTAGCTTTGATCGGATAGTATAGGGGATCGGAAGAGAATAGTTCGATTTCATATGACCAAGAGCAATGGTTGAGAACTTGAGATAACCGGTAGGCCAAAATCACCTCCTCGCTCCTGATCGGTGCATTAATGAGCCTCCATGTTTGCTACCTCTTGGCTATCCAGGTGTCACTTACTGCTGGCCTACTCTAGTGTGCAAGTTCAAAACTGTGAGGCACCAGTTTTCTATTTGACCAAGACTTACTCTTAAATATTGTTGGTAATTTTTTTACTACGAATCCAAAGACACTAATTATATATTCCATCATACTAATTATGTGTTCCCTCGGTGTTAAAATAGTTGTCTTAGATTGTCTAGATACTAAAACGTGTCTAGATATATCCGTGTTAGACAAATCTGAGATACTACTAACTAATTCCTACCTTTTGCCAGTCTTTATGTTTTCAACTTGAAAGGGACTACGACAAGGCGACCCTTTATCCCTGATTCTGTTCAATATCGTTGTAGATAAACTTGCTATCCTAATTGAAAGGGCAAAGGAAGATGGTCAAGTGGGAGGCCTCTGTTGATGGAGGGGTTTCAGTTCTACAATATGCGGATGATATTATTCTCTTTATGGAACTCGATCTACTGAAGTCCGTGAATATAAAACTAATATTATGTATCTTTGAACAACTATCAGGGCTGAAGATTAATTTCCATAAAAGAAAGATTTTCTGTTTTGGTAAAGCAAAAGAAGAGGAGCAGCGGTACAAACAAGTATTTGGTTGTGAGGCTCGATCTTTACCTTTTGGATACACGGGGTTGCCCATCCACTATAAAAAAACTTAAAAATTCAGATTGGTATCCAGTAGAAACTCGATGTGAAGAAAAAATGGGTTGCTGAAAGGGCAATCTTTTATCTTATGGTGATGGCCTTGTCTTGATCAACTCTGTATTAACAAGTTTACCTATGTTTATATTGTCGTTTCTAGAGATACCTAAAGGAGTAAGAAAACGATTATATTTTTATAGGTCTCGCTCTTTTTGGCAAAGTGATGAGAGTAAAAAGAAGTATATACTCACAAAATGGAATATAATCTATAGACCAAAGGATCAGGGTGGTCTAGGCATTGAAGTGTTGGAAATTAAGAATAGATGTTTACTGAGCAAATGGCTTTTCAAATTAATGAATGAAGAAGGTGTATGGCAAGAACTGATTCATAATAAATATCTAAGTCAAAAAGCATTGTCTGGAGTCCAAGCAAAACCGACTGATTCTCCATTTTGGAAAGGACTTATGTGGGTAAAGACAGAGTTCTTTGCTAGAGGTCATTTCAAGGTTGGTGATGGAGTGAACCCTAGGTTTTGGAAGGATACATGGTTAGAAGATACACCGCTAGCACAGCAATATACATCATTATACAACATTGTGCATCAGAATAATGTCATCGTCGCACAAGTCTTAGCTCAAGTACCACTGAACATTGGTTTCAGGAGGACACTTAATGATAACAAGTGGACCGCTTCGCTTCATTTGTGCCAAAGACTTATGATGGTTCAGTTGTCATATGAACAAGATAAGTTTGTATGAAACTTAAATTCATCTGGGGTGTTCTCGGTTAAAATCCATGTATGAAGATCTAAGACAATAAAAATCCCACTTAAGATTAAAAAAATTATGTGGTTCTTTCACAACAAAGTTTTTATTACTAAGGATAATCTTGTTAAAAGGAATTGGGTAGGATGGACCAAACGTTGTTTTTGTGGGGCAGAAGAAACCATAAAACATTTGTTTATATCATGTCCTTTTGCTCGCCTACTATGGCGTATTGTCAATTTTGCTCATAATCTATCACCTCCAACTAATATAACACATATTTTTAGAAATTGGTTGAATGGAGTAGACAAATCATGTAAGGCTAGAATTCACATTGGTGTTTCTGCCTTATGCTGGTCTATTTGGAGATGCAGAAATGACATTATTTTTAACAAAACAAAAACTTATAATATTTTGCAGGTTATCCATAAGATGGCGTATTGGGTTCAGCTTTCGCATTCTTATCCCCCAAAACCAGCGGGATATTATGGCTACTGGGTGCAGCCATTTGCTGATGGTCGGGCACCATATATTCAGCCAATCGTATTGACAACGTCGTAATAGATTATAGAATGTGTAATGTTTTTTCTTCTCCTTTTGTTTCGCCAGTTAATCCATGTATCAACTTTAAGCGATCCATAAATTGTAATGGTTGTAGGATGATGGATGATGTTTTTAATAAAGACGGTGTGCATCAACCAATGCAGATACCGGGGTTGTACTCCCTTCGGGGTTAGAGGTGTCGAAGCGCAATGGTCCCGACAATGGGTTGTGTATGCTATGTGGGACGCTGGAGACGTGCACCCACATTATGTTCACATGTCCTGCCGCTCAGTTTCTGTGAAACTTTATCCGAGAAGCGCTGGGGCCTACTTAGCAGGCCCAAGAGCTCGACGAGTTCCTAAAACATAGACAAACCGTGCCGATAGAAGGCGCCACCCCTTCTGTTTGGTGTTTGCAGCCATTACATGAACATTGTGGAACATTCGGAAAAAGATGATGATAGAGAGAATCTTTCCTCGCCATGCATCTAACTCTGTGTTTTCTTTGCTTTTCTACCTATAGCAGTGGTATACCCTGTCTAGGCAGCGGGACCAGGAGAGCATGGACGGCATTCTGCAGGCTCTCAAGGCATTGGCGCAACACTTCTGGCGCCTGCTAGTGCTTCCACGGCCTCGTAGAGGGAGCGCCTCTCCATCTCCTCTTTTTCTTTTTTGTCGTTTTTTTCTTGGGGTTTGATGTGCTATGGCCCCAGCGGACTCGTTTTTTCTTTTCTTTTTGACGCCTGGATGTCGATGATTTGCTTGTTCTCTGGATGATCGTCGTTTTATTTATAAAGCTAAGCGTAATGACTATTTCGAGGAGGGTTTTACTCCTTTTTTAAAAAAAAAGTAGTATCTCTAAAGGATTTTGCCCAATTAATGCCGCTTTCTCGGGAGTACGTGCCGCGCTCGAAACAAAACGATACCCCCAGCTGCCTTGCCTAGAGAGAGGCAGCAGAGGAGAGAAGGTAGCAAAGCGTGCCTCTGTGTGTGCACGCATCAATGGCAAGGACAACTGGACAACCACTGCTGAATCGTACAGCAAGCTAGCAAAGCGTCCGTCTGGTATAAACAAAAGACGGAGAGTCCAAATCCTTCTGTAAAAAATATAGGTGCTTCTTTTCATGGCCATTGTTGCTCTCGTTCTTGGACCGAGAGACGGAGAGTCCAAGTACTTCTACCCAGGCCCGTATCCGGAGCATGTGCAGAGTGTGCACTCGTACAGGGCCTCCAAACAGGCCCGTATCCGGAGCATGTGCAGAGTGTGCACTCGTACAGGGCCTCCAAAATACCAGGGCCCCAAATATTGCGATCGGTACCTTGAGTAATTAATCATTAAGCAATGAAAAAATATATAGCATTTACTCCTTCCTGGGAATCTGCACACGATAGAAACTTTTGGCAGTCAACCGACTCGTTGATCGCTGCTCACTGGTAGTGTGCAATTTCTTTATCTCCACCGTTAAATTATATTATTCTAATTGATCCTACGACTAAAGTTGGGTAAAAAGAATCTCAGCTTATTTGTCTGACTACTACGATGCCATATGAAATAAAATTCTCTGTGATTGCATCCTAATGCCTCTACCAGTGTTCCACTTTGGTGCCATCTCTTAGCACTTCACCTCCGATTTCTGTCTACATGGCGTATACTACCTCCGTTTGGGATTATAAGTCCCGCACGGATAACTAGGTTGCCAATTTAAACAAGATAATATAAATATTATAGCATAAAAATTATATCATGAGATACTTTAGAGGTTATATTTTTTAATGGTATAATTTTTATGAAGTATAAGTTATATTTTATTAGTTAAATTAACAATATAGGTATACGCGTAGGACCTATAATCCCAAACAGAGGGAGTACATAACTACGAGGAGAGAATAGAAATGACCTCTACACCTTAAAATACTACATACAGTTCAATTACACTCAGTATCTTATCTTACATATTAAAAGTGAGATCTGCTATAATAAATATTAAACATGTGTAAGTACAATACATTGCACAATATTATCTAAATACTCCACGTAAAATGCTCTAGGGTATTGCGATTATCGGACGATGCATTAGGGGTGTCCTAATAACTGTCATATCGCCTAACCGGTATGTACCAGTGCATGTCCATCGCTAGGTTGTTTAAGGATTTATTTATAATTTTTATTACGTTTTAGTTTGTTTGTACTACTACTAATGATTTTCAATAGACCGGTGGACTTTTTGAAAAAAAAAAGCTAGACCTAGATTTTTTTTCATGATTACCTTTTAATAGCTATAAGGCCCACCTTTTAGTTTTGCACCGGGCCTTCGAATTCTCGGATACGGCCCTGAGTAGGATGACATATGTTCTGTATGATATAACTCTGGTGCTACACTAGAAATTTCCGGTGCCTCCTACACGCATCCTACCAAGTACCAACAAGTCCCTGATATGCACAATATAAGGGCCATGACAAAGCGTAGGAGGGCCCAACAAGCCCATGTCTTAACCTCCGTCTTAGCCTCACTTATGGAAGAGTGAAAGCGTCGTAAAGAAACCTAAAGGTAGAACCCATTTGAGACTATGAATACGGAATCTCCATTTCAATGAGCAAGCCCTCAAAAAGGCTAGTTTGAGAGGAAACAGAAAGAAGGCTAAAATGCACACAAAGGTTTGAGTAAACTTCTGTCAGATAGGCAGGGGTTCTATTTTCATCCTCCCCGAGCACGAACTTGATCATCCTGCCGTCCCCTTTGAGCAGCTTTTCTTCCCTGCAAATGCACTAAGATTGAATGAAACAACGTAGAAATGCAAAAGCAATAGTTATTCATGTTTTCCTTAGACGAAGTCTTTCTATTATAGAAGACTTGGATGGTTGGTACTAACATTAAGCATTGCTCCTTGGATATATAATTGATGGTAATCAACTGCTATGAGTTTGGTACTTAACCGTGAAGACCGGCAAAGTTCATGTGGATCTTAACCGTGAAGACTGTTCAGAGATTCGATGGCAGTGACGGCTTTTGTGGCATGCACATAAGGTGCTCGCTAAGAGACAGCTAATCTGGATGTACGCTCTCGTCTCTCCTAGAGGGCACTTCGGAGTAATGCGATTGTTCCTAGTTACAAGCCGGTGGAGTGTTTTCGTTGTCTTTCCGGGCACAGAGCGGCCTGTTGACACGATTTTCCTCCATTATCGAGTTTGTAAGTGTTGTGTGGTGGCTTCGGGTTTGGTGATGTATGTTCTTTGTTGTTTCTTTGTTGACCGTTCGATAATAAAGCAATAAAGGCCATATGCATCTTTTCGATGCAGAGGCCGAGGGTCGCACCCTCCATTTCGAGAAAAAAATGAGTTTGGTACTTGGGTAGGTAGAGGCTGCGGAAGATTTGTCGATCCTCTAGACAAATGATATGTTCATTTTAACCTTTTCCTTTGAGAAATGGAATCAAGCTATATTAGTATTAAAAAGTTTGTAAAAATAAATCCCAGTTAACCTGCACGAGACCTTCGATAACATGCACAAGGTAGCTCAAGCTCAACCGCGAGAAGTGCACATTTGGGGTCCACTCCGGCAAGGTGCTCGGTTTCCTAGTCTCGCACCGAGGAATCAAGGCAAATCCCGACAAGATCAAGGCCATCAAATACATGCAAGTTCTCCTGACGGTCAAGGATGTCCAACGCCTCAATGGGTGTATCACGACACTTTGGCACTTCATCTGGAGGTTGGGCAAGTGCCCCTACCGTTCTTCAAGCTGCTCAAGAAGAAGGGCCCATTCAAATGGACCTGCGATGCAGGACATGAAGCGGTCCCTAGCTAGCCATGCCTTCCATCCTCGTCGCACCCAAGATAGATGAGCCACTCACTAGTGGAAACGAGGCTTTTCGTTGATCTTGGAAAAGGGCTTTAACACCGGTTCTTCTACGAACCGGTGTTAAAGGGGGGGCCGAGCGTGGCCCCTGCGGCAAAAAAGGAGCCCCTCCTTTAACACCGGTTCGTGCCACGAACCGGTGTTAAAGGACCCTGCAACAGTGGCCCGCGCAGCCCCCCCCCCCTTTAACATCGGTTCGTGGAATGAACCGGTGTTAAAGGGGGGTCTATATAAGACACCACCGCAGCCCACACACACCCCACTCTTCCATTTTTTCACTATCTCATTTTGGAGCCTAGCAAGAGGGTGTGAAGAGTGCTAGTTTGTGTTTTTTTCATATGCACAAGAGGTGTTCGGTGAAATGCCCGAGAGCTCAAAATAAGTTTTCTCGTTGCTCTTTCCATCTCGGTCAAGGTCGGCAACTATCCTTTCATGTGACATTGATATACTATATATATAAATGGTCATCTCCCTATTAATTTTTGATATATACTACATATTAATGCAGATGAACCGGCAATGGATGTACGGTGACCGCCGCACTTCCGAGTACATTACAGGCCTCCAAAATTTCATCGTTGTGGCTAATGCAAACCGTGGTCACAATGGTTTTATGTGTTGTCCGTGTGTTCACTGTTAGAACAAGAAAGACTACTCAAATACCAGAACAATTCACGCCCACCTGCTTCGATCCGGTTTCATGCCCAGCTATAATTGTTGGACCAAGCACGGAGAAAAAGGGGTTGTGATGGAAGACAACGAAGAAGAAGAGGATGATGACAACTATCATAATATGTATCCTGAATATGATGATACTGCAACGGGGGTAGATAATGAAGATCAAGAGGGAGCAGATGGGCCCGTTGATGACGATCTTGGTCGGGCCATTACTGATGCAAAGGAAGAATGTGAAACTGAAAAGGAGAAGGAGAAGATGGAGCAAATGTTAAAGGATCACAAAACATTGTTGTATCCCACTTGCGAAGATGGCCAAAAAAAGCTAGGTACCACACTGGATTTGCTGCAATGGAAGGCAGAGAACGGTGTGACTGACAGCGCATTTTCAAAGTTGTTGGTAAAAATGAAGAATCTTCTTCCAAGAAATAATGAGTTGCCCGACAGTACATACCAAGCAAAGAAGGTTGTCTGCCCTCTAGGATTAGACGTGTAGAAGATACATGTCTGTATTAATGACTGCATCCTCTACCGCGGTGAGAAGTACGAGAATTTGGATGCATGCCCGGTATGCACTGCACTGCGGTATAAGATCAGACGAGACGATCCTGGCGATGTTGAGAGCGATGCCCCTAGGAAGAAGGTTCCCACCAAGGTTATGTGGTATGCTCCTATAATACCACGGTTAAAACGTCTCTTCAGAAATAAAGAGCATGCCAAGTTGTTGCGATGGACATGGAAGACCGTAAGAAAGACGCGATGTTGAGACACCCCGCTGATGGGTCACAGTGGAGAAAAGTCGAGCGAGAGTACCCGGACTTCGCACGTGACGCAAGGAACTTAAGGTTTGGTCTAAGTATAGACGACATGAATCCTTTTGGTGAGCAGAGCTGCAGTCACAGCACCTGGACTGTGACTCTATGTATCTATAACCTTCCTCCTTGGTTGTGTATGAAGAGGAAGTTCATTATGATGCCAGTGCTCATCCAAGGCCCGAGGCAACCCGGCAACGACATTGATGTGTACCTAAGGCCATTAGTTGAAGAACTTTTACAGCTGTGGGCCAAACCAGGTGTATGTATGTGGGATGAGCACAAAGGGTAGCCATTTGACCTACGAGCATTGCTTTTCGTAACCATCAATGATTGGCCTGCTCTTAGTAACATTTCAAGGCAGACAAACAAGGGATACAATGCATGCACACACTGTTTAGATGAGACTGAAAGTGTATATTTGGATAAATGTAAGAAGGTTGTGTACCTAGGGTATCGCTGATTTCTTCCGAACCTGCATCCAGTAAGAAAGAAAGGCAAGCATTTCAAACGTCTGGCAGAACCCCGGAGGAAGCCTGTCCTCCGTACCGGTGAGGAGGTATCTCAAGGACCTAGAAGTAATCTTTGGAAAAGGTCCTGGCAGTCTATCTGTTCCGAATGACGATGCCGGACACGCGCCCATGTGGAAGAAGCAATCTATATTTTGGGACCTACCCTATTGGAAAGTCTTAGAGGTACGCTCTTCAATCGACGTGATGCACGTGACGAAGAATGTTTGCGTGAACCTGCTAGGCTTTCTAGGAGTGTATGGGAAGACAAAAGATACACCGGAAGCACGACAGGACCAGCAACGTCTGAAAGCCCCTGAAGAGCCTATGCATCCTGAGAACGAGAAGGGTAAACGATGCCACTTAACTCCTGCCAGCTACGCTCTTACCAAAGCAGAGAAGGAAATTTTTTTGAATGTCTGAGCAGTATCAAGGTCCCGTCTGGCTTCTCGTCGAATATAAAGGGAATAATAAATATGGCAGAGAAAAAATTCCAAAACCTGAAGTCTCATGACTGCCACGTGATTATGACACAATTGCTTCCGATTGCATTGAGGGGGCTTCTACCTGAAAATGTTCGAGTACCCATTGTGAAGCTATGTGAATTCCTCAATGCAATATCTCAGAAGGTAATCGATCCAGAAAGCCTACCAGGGTAACAAATAGATGTGGCCCAATGTCTTGTTAGCTTTGAGTTGGTGTTCCCACCATCCTTCTTCAATATTATGACGCATCTCCTGGTTCACCTAGTAGAAGAGATTGCCATTCTCGGTCCTGTATTTCTACACAATATGTTCTCCTTTGAGAGGTACATGGGAGTCTTAAAGAAATATGTTCATAATCGTGCTAGGCCAGAAGGAAGCATCTCCAAGGGCTATGTAACAGAGGAGGTCATTGAGTTCTGTGTTGATTTTATTCCTGACCTTAAGGCGATTGGTGTTCCAGAATCACGACATGAGGGGAGACTGCGTGGAAAAGGCACCCTAGGATGTAAAGCAATGATATGTAGGGACGGGCATTCTCTCAATCAAGCATACTACATGGTTTTACAAAGATCTATCTTGGTTGCCCCGTATATCAATGAACACAAGAATTTAATATGCCTCAAACACCCGGGGCAGTCTGATGAATGAATTATAAGTGAACACATGGCGAGTTTTGGCGGCTGGCTGCAAAGACTTCTCACGAATAACACCACTGTTGGGGATCAGCTGTACTTGTTGGCCAGGACACCATCTTCGACTGTATGTACTTTCCAAGGGTACGAGATAAATGGGAATACATTTTACACGATAGGCCAAGATAAAAAGAGCACCAACCAAAATAGTGGTGTCCGCTTCGATGCAGCAGAAGACAATGGGCAGAATACCACGTATTATGGGTTCATAGAAGAGATATGGGAACTTGACTATGGACCTAATTTTAAGGTCCCCTTGTTTCGATGCAAATGGGTCAAGCTAACAGGAGGAGGGGTTGAGGTAGACAAGAAGTATGGAATGACAACGGTGGATCTCAACAATCTTATGAAGGTAGACAAGAACTTAGACGAACCATTCGTCCTAGCCAATGATGTCGCTCAGGTTTTCTATGTGAAGGACATGTCCTCCAGACCAAAAAAAAGAAAAAAATATGCAAACGAATACATCATATGATGAGCCAAAGCGTCACATAGTTCTTTCAGGGAAAAGAAACATCGTGGGAATCGAGGACAAGACAGACATGTCAGAAGATTATAATAAGTTTGATGAAATTCCTCCCTTCACAGTGAAAACTGACCCAAGCATTCCGTTAAGTAAAGAAGATGCTCCATGGTTACGTCTGAATCGATCATAAGGAAGGACATATGCCAAGAAGTTCATGCTCATATTATGTAACTCTAGTTCATGTTTTTAATATTAATACATGTCTTGAGTGTTAGTCTTGTTTTGTGGATGGACCGGGACAATGAGAAGAAGTTGTCCCGATTCGTACTTACCATTAAGATCTGATCTCCAAACGCGCGCGGTCACATATTAGGGAGTGCCTCTATGACCAGTTTCTTGGAGATGCCGGAGGACTGGGCTCCGTCGGCATCTCCCTGAAACTGGCCGTAGTGGTGTCCCTGCTCTCGAAAACCATCTTGCAGCTTTGTAACTTCTCTAACTAGATCAATACACCTGGGAGCTAACTAATTTCACATATTAGGGAGTGCCTCTATGACCAGTTTCTCGGAGATGCCGGAGGAGTGGGCTCCGTCGGCATCTCCCTGAAACTGGCCGTAGTGGTGTCCCTGCTCTCGAAAACCATCTTGGAGATGCCTCAAACTGGCTGGAGGACTGGACTCACAAGGATGCCTATTTATAGTACAAGCAGCTCGACATAGTGTCGACACTTACGAAATAATGTCGACACTCACCCCTATTATTAGTGCTGACTCGTGTTTTGTCCCGGTTGGTGTCTCCAACCGGGACTAAAGGTTCATCTTTAGTCCCGTTGGTGACACCATCCGGGACAAGGTACATGCCGCACGACATAATGTCGATACTCACCCCTATTATTAGTGCTGACTCGTGTTTTGTCCCGGTTGGTGTCTCCAACCGGGACTAAAGATGACCGGGACTAAAGGTTCATCTTTAGTCCCGGTTGGTGACACCATCCGGGACAAGGTACACGCCGCACGACATAATGTCGACACTCACCCCTATCATTAGTGCTGCCATTTTTTCCCGCCATTTTTCTAGCCGTTTTCCTAGTAGTGCCTTAGGGACGTGTACGGCTATAAATCTAGAATTGGATCACTAGAGTTCAATAGCGTTCCTACTAAATTTTGTTGGATTCAATTGGATTGAATCTCATCGGATATTGGACCAATAATATTTAATGAATATGTACCTAAACATCGTGGATAGTCCAATATCCATTGGACTCGAGCGGAACAGAGAACGTCTACACGTTTCTGGCGGTGCAGCCGCTCCGCTGGCGAACCCGTTCCAGTTTTGGGACTTGTGAACCGATGCGCGTGTATGCAGAGTCGCCGCTCACGTCTTTGTCATTGTCACGCCAACTCCGCTTCCTTAGGGCATGCACAGTGCTAGAGAGCATGTCTTCCCTTAGTCCTTCACATCATGTAAAGAAGTCATTAGAGATAAGTCATCTAATAGATTATTTTTAATGTCATCTCTACCAATTAATGAGGATTGTCTATTTTTAAGTAAGAAATTGATTTGCTAAGAAAAAACATATGGCAGAATGAATAAATTAGCCTTTTTTATTTTTAAGAGATCAAACTTATTAGATAAGACAAGACAACCTCAACTTTCTTATTTCTCTCTTCGCTAACTAAGTAAATATATATAAAAAAGACTAATGTCATTGGATTGTGTGTTTCCTTACTGCATGTTTAACAGCCGGACCCAGGCCCAGCGGCTTTTCCGTCGTTGTGTGACTGGCGGGCGAGCAATGCGTGTTTATGGCCTGAAAAGCTGAGCCCTACGAGTCTGTATTTTTTATGGAAAATAATACTATTCCCTCGAGGGATCACGCGACTCGCATTCCCCGGCTCCTTCCGTAGCGCGAGACACCCGTTGGCGGTGGGGTCCACCACGACCTTATTCCCACACGCCAAGTCTTCTCCTCCACTAGTTTATATCTCTCTTTCCTAGAATTCATGGCGTGAAGCCCTGCTCCCCTTCCCGCTCCTCCCGGCGTCTAGCCACCACCGCGGCACCCACGCCGCCATGGCTCCTGACGCTGCTGCTACAAGGCACGCCACCATACCTTTCGTCCCCTCTGCTCCAAGGCACGCCTCCATCCGCCGCTGCTGCATGTTGCGCCGCCATGGGCCTCCCTCAACCGCTCCAAGGCATGCCGCCATGGCTCCTGATGGTGCTGCTAGGCATGCCATGGAAAAACTTCCACAAGCGGTAGCATCGCTTGCTATAACGGCGGCGGAGCATTGCTACATACGACAGGGAACGCTGCGCTCGAAGGCATCCATCGTTGCTACCCGTGACATCCGGAGTTGCTACTTGCGGCGAGCGGTCCTGCTACACACGGCAATAGAACCTGCTATAAGTTTTTGCTCCGATGATGTCCCCGCAAAGTCCGCTTTGCTACATTAGTATAATTATTTTGCTATAGTTGTTTTCTAATTTTGCTACAATAGCGCAAACTTCTTGCTACGAGGTATCCGGCGAGATCTCCCGGCGATTCTCCGGCGAAGTCGATTTTGCTACATTAGTTCAATTTTTTGCTACATGGTCTCCGGCGAGATCTAGTATGTCTGTTATTTTTCTAGACCGAACCGTTTTCTGCTATATGTAGCAAAAGCGGGACATTTTGTAGCAAATGGAGCTAATTTGTAGCAAAAGCGGAAATCTGGACCAAGAAAAAGACACATGTCACGCGGAGGACCGAATCGGGGGAAGTTATCCCCGGGGACGCGTTCATGAGAGTCACCGCACCAGGTCAGGGCATGTAAAACGCGTCGATGGATGATGGCAACGTCCAGTTGGTCCTTGGATATCCAATGCTAAAATCACGTTGGACTGGATGGATTTGGACGTTGTGTAAAAAAAAATCGACCTGGACAAGAGCATGTTTGAGTGGATATTATCTGTTGTACTAATCTGTATTGGATTTGGACATAGGTCCAGTTCCAGGTTTGGCTGGTGTCACCTTGACGGTACGATGTGGACCCGTTCAATCTCGCTAAAAGTTTGAGAACCGTTCATTTTAGGATTTTTTTACAAATATACCCCTCTATAAACCTGCATCGCTAAAAATACCCACCTCTGAAAGTGATTGTTAAAACTACCCTGGCGGGAGGAGAGAAAACCAACACGTGGCACTTTCCGCCACTGTGTCTGGCTGTGCTTTCATCCCGCCACGCGGAGAGACGGAAAGGACATCCCGTCCTTCGCTCTGGCGGAAGGGGGCTTGACCACGTCGATGGCTGGCGGGAGGCCACCTGCGAACACGTTGACTGGCGGGAGGAACTTCTAGTCATCGTCTTTGGCGGGAAGAGGGGGACAGCGTGACATGGGCTGCATACTCCTTGGCGTTAATTGCCAGGCAAGAATCAGAGTCCGCGGCTGCTACAGGTTAGTGACTACCATCAGTTAACTGCGTCTAATACAGTAAGTAGGAGCATATTTAATGGCGAGGTGGTGTGTGGCTCTGGTTACCCTGATGTCTATTCGAAATACTACTTAGCTTCGTACTTCTATTTTTTTTTAGAGAAGTAATTTTTTTTTTGGCTGAGACCATCGGATTAAGTCTAAAAAAACAAATTGTCCGGCAATTAGAATTTGTTCCAAATACAATTACTCCCTCTGATTCATAATAAGTGTCGTTTATTTTATACTAAGCTAGTACAAACTTTTTACTAAGTGAGCGACACTTATTATTGATCGAAGGGAGTAGTTTTTTTATATGTACAAATTAGAATATTTCGAGTTATAAAATTTGAGTTATGAGAGCATACTCGATGGCGCGGCCCAAATGCATTTTCCCTGTCTTTTCGATGGCCAAAAAAACTGCACCCAATGAGGGAGCAAACCGGCCCAGACCGGTGCATTCACAACGCTAATTAAGAGGCATTTTTCGGTTGCAATTAAAAGAGTTATAGATACATGGTGTCGGATGTTCAACTAGTAGTTGCCGGAGTTCGGGCCAGCGAGGACGTCGGCGATGCTACCCTACCCGTACCACTACAGGTTGGCCGAGTCGGGGTCAGCGCTGCCGTGGGCCCAGGTCCCAGCGCTCTCTTGCACCCGCGACTGCCGTGGATAATACGGATGCCCTCCTCGCAGACCTAATGGCCTAGGCCACAAGATGTTCTTCCACCGTTGCGGTGCGCCGCTGGCAGTAACGCTATGGCGTACTTGTCATCAATATAACGATGGGTTGCACTTGGCGGAGAGCTCGAGCAGCGGAGGAAAGCATGGCCCAGGTCGTAGGCAGGCAGTGAGACATGGTAGCTGGCTGGTGGTCGGTTGGTGTTGCGCTTGCCGGCCCCCCTATTTGTAGTGCGGGCCGCCGAAGGGGTGTAAATGTCCACCCATTTGGGCCGCGCCATCGAGTATGCTCTCATAACTCAAATTTTATAATTCGAAATATTTTAATCTGTACATATGAAAAAACTACTCCCTCCGATCAATAATAAGTGTCGCTCACTTAGTAGAAAGTTTGTACTAGCTTAGTACAAAATAAACGATACTTATCAGAGGGAGTAATTGTATTTGGAACGAATTCTAATTGCCGGACAATTTTTTTTTTTAGACTTAATCCGATGGTCTCAGCCAAAAAAAATTAAGATTACTTCTCCAAAAAAAAAACTAGAAGTACGAAGCTAAGTAGTATTTCGAATAGACATCAGGGTAACTAGAGCCACACACCACCTCGCCATTAAATATGCTCCTACTTACTGTATTAGACGCAGTTAACTGATGGTAGTCACTAACCTGTAGCAGCGGCGGACTCTGATTCTTGCATGGCAATTAACGCCAAGGAATATGCAGCCCATGTCACGATGTCCCCCTCTTCCCGCCAAAGGCGATGACTAGAAGTTCCTCCCGCCAGTCAACGTGCCCGCAGGTGGTCTCCCGCCAGCCATCGACATGGTCAAGCCCTTTTCCGCCAGTGCGAACGACGGGATGTCCTTTCCGTCTCTTCCCATGACGGGATGAAAGCAGCGCCAGGCACAGTGGAGGGAAGAGCCACGTGTTGGTTTTCCCTCTTCCCGCCAGGTTAGTTTTGACAATCTCTTTCACTGATGGATATTTTTAGCGATGCAGGTTTACAGAGGTGTATATTTATAAAAAAATCTCATTTTAGACAGAAGTCTCGTAAAAAGATTAAATTTGTCAGAATTGCACCGGACAAACACGCGTCAAGTTTGAGCCTTGAGATAGCTTACAAGAGCAATTCCAAAAAATGCCAAAGTGAACCCTTCAGGGCTCGTTTGTTAGCAGGGTTTCCTGGCTCTTTTCATGGTTAGACAATCCACGAGCCGAGTGAGTCCTGGTAGAATTCATCTGCAAGTTTAGATGTTCGCAGGGGAAGGTATGCCCTCCTGATCTCCGTAGATTCCCCGGGAAAACCTCCAACACCTCCAGACGTGTTGGGCGGGAATTCCCTACTTTCCGGCACGATTCGCGACTGGGAGCTCCGAAAGTTACGATGTACAAAGCACTAGGTGCTCAAAAATCTATTCCCTCCGCTGAAGGCAACTGCCCCAATATCTGCTCCCCCCCTTCCTTCTGTCCAAATTCACGTGAGGATTTTCCTTGTGGAGAAGACGATCTACCGTTCTCATGGAAATCCTCCCAGAGGGGAGTAGAACACTGTGAAATTCTTCCACTGTGTCCAAATTAGCCCTCAAAGCTATGAACTTGCATAGCAGAGAAGTCCAGCGTAAGCTGGTTACCTGGCTTCAGGGGAACGCTTGCCTTGGTTGGTGGGGCAAGAGGCAATGGTTGTCGGATCCTGACTCCAAGCTGGTTACCTGGCTTCAGGAGAAGCGTGGAGGGAGAGGCCGTGAGCGAGATCTCTGGACAGGAATCTCCCTGGTCTGCTGGTCGCTTTGGCGCCACCGGAACGGAGTCGTCTTCAACGGAGCCCCCCCCCTCCCCTCCCTCCCCCTCGGCCGCTGTGGTCATTCAAAAGATTTCTGATGAAGCATGTCTGTGGATAGCCGCGGGACTCTTCCGAGATTGCCTGAGCCAGGTAGATAGGTGGAGATGTCGCGAGTAGTTAGCTAGTGTGTGAGTGCTGCCCTCGAGGCGGTGTGGTCTGCGTCTTGAACGTCTGTGCCACGGCGTGTTGTAAGCTTTGGCCGCTAGGTCCCCCTTCTATGAAAAAGATACGTCTTTCAGGACGTATCCTTGAAAAAAGAGAAGTCCAGCAGTACACGTGACATCCTGGATAGCTAGCAAACAAGGACCGTGAGGCTTCGTTGACGCACCCGTCACGAGCCGAGCACGTGACTTGATCCTACCAGTAATCTGAGACTCTCGACCATTGCCCTTCCTCTTACTACCGTGAACTATTCTCTCTCGGCCCACATTCTACGGCAGCCATGCCGGAGAACACAATCAAGAGGGAGTAGCGTATAACCCAAATGAAGCAAGCTAACCTGATGCTTAGCTGAGAGACCAAACAGAGGGAGAATAGTTGAACCAGTTGAGTCCGATGAAGAGGCGCAGTGATACTCAACCCAAGCAAGTGCATGATGTGATTCTCCTAACCTACTGGGAATTTCTGGTGCCTCCGATGCCTAAACTATCAACAAGACCCTAATTTGTGGGGGACACAACAAATAATGCACGACCGGAGATTAGATGATGTAACATTGCAAAAAAAAACAAAGGAAGAGCGAGTTTTTCATGTTATTCTTTAGGTGAAACCTTTCTCTTATAGAAGACCAGAGTGTGGTCCGTGCTGGCAAACAATTTATTGCTCGCCGGCCGGTAGATAAATGCTAACAATCCACCACCTATCTAAAGGTATAATTGGTGGGGTAGTAGGAGGCTCCCCAAAAATCAGATTTGACTGACCATTGATCACGTCCCAAAAGAATCCTGCCCGTTGGTCCATTTTCACCGTGAGTCATATAAAAGGAGCAGCCAAAGGCAGGTGAAACCTTAGCCGCCACATCCTCTCGTGGTCAGCCCCCATCGCCGCTCCTAGATTCCCATGCCCGCGCCCCGCAGCCGCACACTGGGAGGAGGGTTGGTGGAGATGCGACCGTTCTATCATCGCGCGGCTCGTCGTTCTCCTTGGCACTGTGATTGCTGATTCTTCCTTGTCTGCGTTGTCGTCACCGGCATGCTGCTACCACCGCCATCCCCAGCGTCGAGAATATGTCCACCTACAGGTATGTACCTCTCTCTCTCAGACGATCCCTTCCCATGGCAGCTCGGGAAGAAGGGCAATAATGGTGTGTCGTCGGGTAATAGGCCGCCGGTGCGAGTTTGGGATACCGGAGGTTTGGCAGTAGCTCCTACTTTGTCCTCCTCTGTCTTTTCCTTCACCGGGTCAGTACAACAAGGATAAGTCCATCAGCAGGTTCCTCCCTCCCCCTCCTTCTCTACAATCTCTCAGTAATCCCGCAAATTCTCATCTTTGTTTTGCATGTTTTTGTCTCTCCAATCCCCACATATTCTCATCTTTGGTTGTGCTGGGTTTTGGTCTATCTATATGCTTACAAGGTGTTTGACAAAAACCATGAAGGTTAATATCAACCTAAATCTGATATACATTTGTTGTTTATTCAAGAATTTCGTTTTTCTAAAATTTAGCCCCAATTGGTAGTAAATTGAGTTGTCGGTCTAGCAGAGAACAATAGTTGTACTTGTGTGGTTTTTTTTGTCATTGCTGATCTATATCTTGAGTAACGACCAGACAACCATTTCTTGGATTACATTGTTATTTAGCAAGCACTAGTGGGAACAGCTCCATTGGTCCCGGTTGGTAAGAGGCATTAGTCCCGGTTACCCAACCGGGACGGGGCAATCGGGACTAAAGCCCCAACCTTTAGTCCCGGTTGTCCCACCAACCGGGACAAATGGGGGTACACGTGGCCGCGGCAGAGGGAGAGGGGGGTGGAGCAACCGTCCCGGTTCGTAACACGAACCAGGACAAATAACCCTCTGCCGCGGCAGAGATTTGACATATTTCTCTGTCGCGGCAGAGAATTCATTTTGGCAACTTTTGTTGCCGCGGCAGCATTTTGGCCACTTTTTGTGCCGCGGTAGAGAATTCATTTATGTTGTTTTATTGTTTATTTAGTGTTTTGCACTCATCAATGAAGGAACCATTATATTACACAAGATCATCATGACAATATTACATTCGATACACGGATCAAGTTCATGCACTACATACAAAAGTTGCTCTTTGTACAATCCCTATTGTTTATACACACTCGAATAGTATTCCCCTTTTGGGTTTAGGACTTCTGCATCCAAGAATCCCGCCAATTCCTACTGAATTGCTCGTATGTTATCCTTTGGCAGAAGACCGTCCCGTAGACGTTCGATCTGATTTAAAAAAGGAGTCAGCCTATATGAATGAAACTAAACACAATTTGATGGTAATTAAAAACTATAGAAATTGTTTACATACGTGGAGTTGCTCTAAATTTCTGCCCTTCTCACATCACGTCTGCCGGATGAACTCGCAAACATAGTATCCACATAGATTATTACATGGTCCCTTCGTCAGGCACTTTACGAGAACATAGTTCAATCAAAATAATAATCAAGCATGATAATAACGGTATCAAAACTAGAATCAAAGAGATGCGCGGATATAGCTAGTGGTGCTTACATCTAGTGCTTGAAATGTAAGCTCCTCTTTCTAAACACCCCTAGCCTTGTTGGTGAACCATTTCCAAGCGCTGCCCGGCGAAGAAAACGAATAAAAGAAGTTATTAATTACTTGATATCATAAAATTCACGAACGTTGTCGATATAGTGTCGTAATGATTAGAATTACCGCTGGAGAAGCATCTGCATGTCCTTCCACTGCTCAAAGGGTTTATGTTTCGAGTCCATGACTAATACACGCTCTTTGTCAAGTTGAATGATTAACAGAATATAGTGAAAGCTGAGAATGCATAACTAATCAATTATATACTTAACATCGAGTAAGCGAAATAGAAAGTGTATACAAGACAATAACACTCACTCGAAGTTATAAGGAAATAGTATTTCCCTTCTGGTTTCTTGAAACCTTAACGCGTGTACGATATTATCCTCAGTATCCCGGGGGCTTGTTTTGAGATTAGCTTGATGAACCCAATATGGGCCAATGAAGCCAATGTCATAGATTTGTCCTCTGCTGCATTCGATAATCTTCATTCTGCATATTACAGTATGATTATATACATGCAATAAACAAGGTGAGATAGCTGGAGACTAAATTAATTACAGAATTAGTACTTACAGACAATAGGCACTGATGATCGATTTGTCCAAGGCGTCTTGATTGAATAATTGAAATAGTTCATCAAATTCAATGGATATCATGTCATCTATTTCTTTCCCATAATGCTTTTTTGTAACCTTCAGTACTATCCAGTTAGCCCCGGCCTTTGTGGCATGCATGTACCAGTTATGCAATCTTCGCATTTTTGTTGGAAGATTATTTACCTCCTCGGGTTTGACGAGAGGTTTGCCGTACTGGTATTTGTATGCTACTTCACTCACGGGGAAATACTCTAACTGGGATAAGTACTGGGCAATACTCATACCTTGAGTAGCGGTAGCTTCTCCGTATTGTGCAACTACCTCTGGATCATACTGCTCTTCGGCCCCATATTTGCTCGACCCCACATTGGTATGGGAAATCACCTTGAGAGGGGCGCAAGACTGTTTTGCTTGTTCTCCGAGGTGGGCAACAGATTTCTCGCTTGCATCAGTACTGCTCTTCGAGGCTTGTTGTGTCGCATGTGACTTGAGAATAGAACGCTCATAGTCTGATGACAGCTTTGACTCGGGTTGATGAAGAGTCTTTAGCATTTTGAACACTCTGGCTTTTTCTTCTTTGGTGCTGGGGAACTCTGGCTCTTTCGGCCGCCTCAGCTTAGCGAAAAACGCTATCGTTTCCGCATCAACGATAGCCGTAGTCTCCTCTTCAGTACAATCATAAGCTCTCTTGGGAGGAACCTTTGGTACTTTTGGAAGAGGCTCTTGTTTACGTTTCGGCAATCGCTTACCACGACGCAGAGTAGCGGTACGCTTACGCTTTTTATCCTGAGGCGCCGACGATGGCTGCCGCGGCGATGGCTGCGCCGGAGATTGGTGAGGCGATGGAGACGGGTGAGGCGACGGAGCCGGGTGAGGCGACGAAGACGGATGCCGCGGCGGCGACGACCTCGCTGGAGACGGGTGAGGCGGCGGCGAAGATGGCCTTGGCGTGTGATTTCGAAGCATGATACATTCCTTTGGCCATAGAATGGTGACGTTTGTTGCGTCTCCCAGTACAGTCACATCCCCTTCACCTGCAGGGTAGTCAAGATCCAAACTTCAAAGGTGGGCATGATTTCATCCACCCCGACAATAGCGTAGCCCTGTGGAACCAGACGACAGTGGTAAGTTGGTGTGGGTCCAATTGGTAAGGCATAGCCGTCTGCCACCTTCATTGATATGTTCACAACTTTGACATGTAGCTCGCAGTGTGTCATCTCTGTGATATCATCCACTGGGTAGCCAACAGGAGCCATCGTCGGTGCACCATCGTCATCGTCATTGTCATCACCCGGGACCTCGGTGGAAGCCACACTGCTTTTTCTATTATTCGATAGGCCGGTAACATCGAATGCAGTGTGCTGCTGAGATGGGCCGGTAGTACTTTGCTCTTTAAGTGCGTTAATTCCATCTTGTTGTTGCTTTATTCGTTCTTCAATTATACGCATTCGCTCTTTCTGAATATCTACTTCAACTTCCGCCTTGTCCTTTCTCCTCTGACGACTTCTATCGGGATATTTCTTTCTCTCTTCGGGAAACCCAGTCCTCCATGGTTTGGCTGGTGTCACCTTGACAGTACGATGTGAACCCGTTCAACCTCGCTAAAAATTTGAGAACCGTTCATTTGAGACAAAAGTCTCGTAAAAAGGTTAAATTTGTCAGAATTGCACCGGACAAACACGCGTCAAGTTTGAGCCTTGAGATAGCTTACAAGAGCAATTCCCAAAAATGCCAAAGTGAGCTCGGTCTCATCATGGCTTCCCTTTAGCGCTCGTTTGTTAGCAGCGTTTCCCGGCTCTTTCCCTGGTTAGACAATCCACGAGCCGAGTGAGTCCTGGTAGAATTCATCTGCAAGTTTAGATGTTCGCAGGGGAAGGTATGCCCTCCTGATCTCCGTAGTTTCCCCGGGAAAACCTCCAACACCTCCAGACGTTGGGCGGCACTGGCGGACCTTAATGGGGGCGAAATGGGCCATCGTCCCCCAGCCCATGAAGAAATTGCATACTTTTTATATGTATTTAGCCCATTTGTCAATTAAAAGTCAGCCTAAAGCTTAAATTTCGCCCCCAGCCCATTCCCCCCCCCCCCCCCCCCAGAATTTCGGCTAAGGTCCGCCAGTGTTGGGCAGGAATTCCCTACTTTCTCGGCATGATTCGCGACTGGGAACTCCGAAAGTTACGACGTACAAAGCACTAGGCGCTCAAAAATATATTCCCTCCGCCGAAGGCAACTGCCCCAATATCTACTCGCCCCTTCTGTCCAAATTCACGTGAGGATTTTCCCCGTGGAGAAGACGATCTACCGTTCTCATGGAAATTCTCCCCGAGAGGAGTGGAACACTGTGAAATTCTTCCACTATGTCCAAAGTAGCCCTGAAAGATATGAACTTGCACAACAAAGAAGTCCAGCAGTACATGTGACATCCCCGATAGCTAGCAAACATGGACCGTGAGGCTTCATTGACGAACCCGTCACGAGCCGAGCACGTGACTTGATCCTACCGGTAATCTGAGACTCTCGACCATTGCTCTTCCTCTTACTACCGCGAACTATTCTCTCTCGGCCCACATTCTATGGCAGCTATGCCGGAGAACACAATCAAGAGGGAGTAGCGTAATACCCAACTGAAGCAAGCTAACCTGATGCTTAGCCAAAAGACCAAACAGAGGGAGAATAGCTGAACCAGTTGAGTCAATGAAGAGGCGCAGTGATACTCAACCCAAGCAAGTGCATGATGTGATTCTCCTAACCTACTGGGAATTTCTGGTGCCTCCGATGCCTAAACTATCAACAAGACCCAAATTTGTGGGGGACACAACAAATAATGCACGACCGGAGATTGGATGAAGTAACGTAGCAAAAAAAAGGAAATAGCAAGTTTTTCATGTTATTCTTAGGTGAAACCTTTCTCTTATAGAAGACCAGGGTGTGGTCGGTGCTGGCAAACAATTTATTGCTCGCCGGCCGGTAGATAAATGCTAACAATCCACCACCTATCTAAAGGTATAATTGGTGGGGTAGTAGGAGGCTCCCCAAAAATCAGATTTGACAGACCATTGATCACGTCCCAAAAGAATCCTGCCCGTTGGTCCATTTTCACCGTGATTCATATAAAAGGAGCAGGCCAAGGCAGGTGAAACCCTAGCCGCCACATCCTCTCGCGGCCAGCCCCCATCGCCGCTCCTAGATTCCCATGCCCGCGCCCCGCAGCCGCACACTGGGAGGAGGGTTGGTGGAGATGCGACCGTTCTATCCTCACGCGCCTCGTCGTTCTCCTTGGCACTGCGATTGCTGATTCTTCCTTGTCTGCGCTGTCGTCACCGGCATGCTGCCACCACCGCCGTCCCCAGCGTCGAGAATATGTCCACCTGACATGGTTATACCCTACGGGTACATGACTTCAGCATACCTGGTCCAGCCCAAGGAAGGCCCACAGCAGACATACACTGGCCCATGAAGATTTTCGGGTGGCCAAGGCCCATGACGTCTTCGGATCCTTGGAGAGCAAGACTAGAGGAGATAGGAAATTCAAAGGGGTAAAACCCTAGAACTTGTAATCGACTAGGACTATGCCCGGGACCTGCCTAAGTCTATATAAAGGCCAGGAGGGTACGTCCTAGATAATCTCGACTCATACTTTCGCACACGCACCTCCACGCCAGATCGAATCTGCGCACCCTGTAACCTTCGGTTCCGCCGTAATCAAAGAGCAGACAAGCAGGAGTAGGGTTTTCCCTCCGGGGGCCTGAACCTGGGTAAATCTCGTGTCCCCTGGTTGCTTGTCTGTTAACCGTGCCACGATCTCCAGCATCCCCATCTTCTCCAAAACCCAAGTCCATAACAATGGGCATTGACGAGATTAAACCTCGTCAATTGGCGCCGTCTGTGGGAACTGGGGCTGCTGATTGTGCGGTCGTGACGGTTCCGACCCGATCGATCTACAACTCCGCGGCGACGGAGAATCATCTCCTCTTCGGCGCTTTCGACTTCACCGCCCACTCGCCGGCTACCATGAAGGATTTCGAGCCCGTAGGCGACGGACTCGAAATCTTGTTCGGGAGCTTCTGCTTCCAGGTTGGACAAACCGGCACCCTCCGCCTCCCTGAGCGGGTGCCCGTGCCGTCAATCAGGACCGCTTCATGGGCTCCACACCCCGTGCTACGCACGTCACCATCAACAGATGAGTTCTACAGCAGCAGCAGTTGCAACTCCGATCTGTGTGATCCACCTTCGGATGAAGGGACCTACGGTTCCGGATCCGAAAGCTGCGGCAGCAGCCAACCAATCTGCAGGCGCTATCTGTGCGCCGCAGTCATCCAAACCGACGAGGAAACGCCTAACCCGCTGCCCAACCCCAACCCGCAGGATAGAAACGGCGAAAACGGTGGGAACGGAAGAAATCGGTCCCCCCCACCCAATGGGGAAAACAGTGGCCACCTCATCCAACTTAGAAAAGAAGGATGGGTCGAAGCACGCCGCGCCGTCGCAGGCGAAATAGTCCTACCTCTGGACTCCCCACGTGATCTGCTGAGGCCATACCACTATCTCCTCATCGAGGAGCACAAGAAACAAGTCAATATGCAGGAGACGCTCGATAAACGCAAGCAAGCAGCCTCCGAGTCCAGTGCACGACGAGCTGCGCTCTCCACCGCGGCACCCGGCTCTAGCACAAACGGAAACCAGGGAAACAAGCACCACTCTCGGGTGGAAAACATGGACCCGAAGGAACGGCGTGACGTGACCCGAACTCTCCACACATCGTTCATGGATATGGACGCTGACGGCAACATCATCCCGAAGACGCCACAAGCTGCGATCATGGCAGCCACTGCGTATCTCGCGGCTCACCCACCTCCGGAGGGGGACCCGAAAAGGGCCATGCATAGGTCCGCACTCACCGGACTAGGACTAATCGGAGCTGCGCTCCATGAAGACGCTCCTGCGGAGCCGAAGAAGAAAGCTCTGGCCAGGCGCGACCGGAGTCCCACCCCCTCATCAGAAGAGGAAGAGGAGCACGATCTTCCTCGAAGGAAGAAGAGCTCACACCGCCATAAAAGCGACTACGACGCCAGAGACAAGCTTACACAGCGCAAGATCGATAAAGCACGCGCTAAACGCGCATGCTCGTCTGAATCTGAGATGGATGAAGACGAAGGAGAACTCTGCGGGGCTCGATGCTTCAGCAGATCCGTTCGGCGAACACAGATGCCACGCAACTTTAAGCTTCCTTCGGATACTCCGAAGTTCAACGGCACGCAAGATCCAAAGTCCTGGCTCAGTGACCATCTGTCATCCGTCAAACTTCACGGAGGCAACAAAGAAACCGCCATGCAATGCCTTCAGCTGCAGCTAACAGGCGTGGCGCGGGTCTGGCTTAGCAGCCTATCATCAGGATCCATCCGAAGCTGGGAGGAGCTCGCTTACAGCTTCATCCGAAACTTCAAAGGCACCAGCAAGAGGCCCGCCTCAATCGAAGAGTTGCAATCATGCACTCAAAGGACGGGTGAATCTATTCGCTCGTACATACTACGCTGGTCTACAACCAAGAACTCCGCAGCACACATCTCCGAAGAAAGGGCCATCGACGCCTTCAGGGACGGTGTCAAGCACCCATACTTCAAGGAGAAACTTGGACGTGTAAAGCCCAAGACACTCGACCAGCTCATGGAAATCGCCAACAGTTGGGCAGACGGCGAAGATTGCATCCAGCGGGCGCAATCAGATGAAGAGGACGACTACGGCCGAAGACGCGAACACCGCAGCAAGAGGAGATCGTGTGTCTAAGAGGACCGCGACGGACCCGACATGGTTGCAGCCGGCTACGCCGACCGCCGTAACGACAACAGCCGCAACAGCGGAGGATACCGCAGCGGAAACTTCCGCGACAACGGACGACCAACGCAGTCGTGGCAACGCCGCGACCGCGACAACGGACCCTCAGCATTCGACAAACTTTTGGGTCCATGCACCATCCACTTCTACATCGACAAACAGGATGGCAAAAAGAAAGCTAGCCACATGCTCAAGGACTGTCGCGAGTTCCAGAAACTCAGCGAAGGCATGGTGCAGATGAGGCAACAAGCTCCAATCCCTGCGTTCGGAAACGCACCTGCGCCAGGTGAAATAGCACACGGAGCTCCTCCACCGCCGCCTATTGGAGGCCAAAATCAACCAGTCGCACCAGCGCAAAACAACGCCGGGGTCGCATACCCTCCACCAAAGGGAGCACTAAATATGATCCAGAAGGGACGCCCCACCAACAGGGTGCAGAAGAAAATCACCCGACAAATCAACTTGGCCGTGGAAACACCGCCTGCAATCCCTGAGTACCTCAGCGGATCGGAGTCCTGCATCACATTCACTCGCGCGGATCACCCTTGCCAGATCCCTCGCCCAGGTCATGCTGCCCTGGTGCTGGAGGCGCAGATCGGAGGCTTCGAGATGAGTCGCGTCTTCATGGACGGCGGCAGCGGAATCAACCTAATGTTCGCAAGCACTCTAGCAGCTATGCGGATCCCGCAATGCAGCCTGGAACAATCAGACACAACGTTCCACGGCATTGTCCCAGGGAAGGGCATCTTCCCCCTGGGCAAAATAGGGCTCGACATCATCTTCGGGAAGTCAGACAACTTTCGACAGGAGCGCCTAGAATTCGAAGTGGTGGACTGGCCGTCGCAATACCATGCCATCCTGGGACGTGTAGCATTCGCAAGGTTTCTGGCCGTCCCACACTACGCATACCTACTACTCAAGATGCCAGGACCAAGGGGCGTCATCACAGTCCACGGGAGCTTCACCCGATCGGACCAATGCGACAGGGATTTCAACAAAATCTCCCAGTCCTTCGGCATGCAAGACGAGCTCGTAAGGCTCCGCGAGGTGACGGACAATGGGCTACCCCCAGTCACAAGGCAGAACGCACCCGACATGTCCTTCGACTCCACCGTCAACACCAAGAAAGTGCAGGTCCATCCGACAGACGCCTCCAAGACGTCGCTGATCGCCAACGACCTCAGCACCGCATAGGAAGGCGCGCTCGTCGAATTCCTCCATGAGCGCTGGGAAATCTTCGCCTGGTGTCCTGCGGACATGCCAGGAGTTCCCAGGGAATTCGCCGAGCATGCACTCAATGTCTTCCCAGACACCAAGCCAGTCAAGCAGTCTATCCGAAGACTGTCGGAGCCACGAGCCGAAGCTATCGGCAAGGAGATCAACAGATTACTCGCAGCAGACTTCATCCGGGAAATCAAGGAAAGCGAGTGGCTGGCAAATACGGTGATGGTCCCGAAGAAGGACACGGACATCCTGCGGATGTGCGTGGACTTCACGTCACTAAATAAACACTGCCCAAAGGACCACTTCCCTCTTCCTCGGATTGACCAGATCATCGATTCGACTGCAGGTTGTGAGAAACTCTCCTTCCTCGACACCTACTCAGGCTATAACCAGATTCGACTCAAGGTCGAAGATCAAGAGAAAACGGCGTTCATCACACCGTTCGGAGTATACTGCTACAACACAATGCCCTTCGGGCTAAAGAACGCGGGTGCCACGTACCAGCGATGCATGCAGGCCTGCCTCAAGGACCAGATCGGTCGCAACGTCCAAGTCTATGTCGACGACATAGTAATAAAAACCAAGGCGGCAAGGACACTTATCGACGATCTCCGCGAGACGTTCGACAACCTTGATCGCTACAGGATCAAGCTCAATCCAGAAAAATGCGCCTTCGGCGTCCCCTCGGGTCAGCTGCTCGGATACTTCATCTCTCAACGAGGGATTGAGGCGAACCCGAAGAAAATCAAAGCCATCATGACAATGGAGAAGCCAAAAAACCTCAAGGGCGTTCAGCAGCTCGCAGGACGAGTAGCGGCACTGAGCAGGTTCATCAGCCGCATGGGCGAAAAGGCCCTACCATTCTACCAGCTGCTGCGCAAGGCGGACAAGTTCGAGTGGACACCAGAAGCCAACGACGCATTCGAAAGCCTCAAGCGGCTCCTCTCCACCTCGCCCATTTTGGTCACGCCAAAGGAGCGCGAGCCCCTGCTGCTGTACATAGCAGCCACACACCAGGTGGTCAGCACAGTACTCGTGGCCGAACGACCCGAAGAAGGCAAGACCCACGGGGTCCAACGCCCAATTTATGACCTCAGCGAGGTTCTCACTCCAACGAAACAGCGGTACCCGCACTACCAGAAGCTATCCTACGGCGTGTTCATGACGGCTCGACGACTGAGCCACTACTTCCAGGAGCATCAGGTAATGGTCATCAACGAGGCACCCCTGAACAACATCCTGAATAATCCAGAGGCCACAGGACGCGTGGCCCTGTGGGGCATCGAACTATCACCCTTGGACATCGTCTACGAGAAGCGACACGCAATAAAATCTCAAGTCCTCCCGGACTTCCTGGTGCATTGGATGGAGCTGCAGCTGCCAGACACCCCAGACATGTCGCAGTCCTGGACAATGCACTTCGACGGCTCCAAGCGCGAAGCCGGAGCAGGGGCAGGGGTCATACTGACCTCCCCGCAGGGTGATAAGATGAAGTACGTTCTTCGGATGAAATTCAGAGCCTCCAACAACGAGGCCGAATACGAAGCCCTCATCCATGGCATGAAGATGGCAAAAATATGTGGTGCAACACGCCTGGTCATCTACGGTGACTCCAACCTCGTCGTCCAGCAGACGATGAATGAGTGTGACGCACACGCCGAGAACATGATCGCGTACCGCGCGCTCTACAACGCACTCGAAGGAGAATTCGACGGCTGCGAACTTCAGCACGTTGGCAGAGAGAGCAACGAGGAGGTCGATAGACTTGCCAACATCGGCTCCACTTGTGCAAAAGTACCACCAGGTGTGTTCCTCGAACAGATCTGCGTGTCGTCCATCAAGCGGAAATTCCCCAAGGGATCACCCGAAGAAGCAGAACACTCGGGGGCTACGCTACCCGAAGGTCATGAAGGACCCGAAAAGTTGGATACCGAGGTCGCCAACCTGATGCAGGTCATGGCAATCGAAGGATCTTGGACGCAACCATACCTTCAGTTCCTGATAAACGGAGAACTACCTGACAGCCCGACAGATGCCCGGCGCATATCTCGTCGGTCAAAAGCCTTCACCATCATCAGCGGCGAACTGTACAAACGCAGCATTACGGGTGTGCTACAACGGTGCGTCACCATTGACGACGGCAAAGCCATACTCCAAGACATCCATGAGGGCATCTGCGGCCATCACGCAGGTAGCCGCTCACTTGTCGCCAAAGCTCTGCGAGCAGGATTCTACTGGCCAACGGCCATGAGCGACGCGAAGGACATCGTCCGAAGATGCAACGGGTGCCAACGGTTCGCCGACAAACCGCACGCACCTGGGTCCGAACTCTGACCCATACCCATAGCTTGGCCTTTTGCTCAATGGGGCCTCGATATGATCGGCAAACTGCCAAAGTCCTCGAAAGGGGGACACGTCTTCCTTGTGGCCGCAGTCGACAAATTCACCAAGTGGATCGAGGCCATGCCAGTCACCAACCAGAAGGGCAAAACCGCCGTCAAGTTCTTTGAATCCATTGTCTATAGGTTCGGCGTACTGCACAGCATCATCACCGACAACGGATCGAACTTCATCTCCGAAGAATTCCAGGACTTCTGCGAAGGCCTCGGGATCAACATCACATATGCCTCAGTCGCACACCCGCAAACAAACGGGCAAGTGGAAAAGGCCAACGGCCTAATCGGCGCCGGTATCAAGAAGCGCCTCATGAGCTCACTCGAGCATAAAGCTGGAAACTGGACGAAAGAGCTACCGTCTGTCCTGTGGAGTTTACGGACTACGCCAAACAGCTCCACCAGCTACACACCGTTCTTCATGGTGCACGGAGCTGAGGCCGTACTACCAGCCGAAGTACGCCACCAGGCTCCACGAGTCGTCGCCTACAGCGAAGCCGAATCCACGGCTGCACTCGAAGACGTCGTCGATACACTCGACGAAGCGCGGGATATAGCAGCCGCTCGATCAGCGGTGTACCAGCAGAGTCTCTACAACTATCACAGCCGCCGGCTGCGCCCAAGGTCCTTCGTCGAAGGAGACCTCGTCTTGCGACTCAAGCAAAAGCGACCGAACAAACTCGATTCACCATGGGAAGGACCCTACGCCGTCACCGAAGTCATCCCAGGTGGCGCCTATCGCCTCAAGCACGTGGAGTCCGGAGTCGCATACTCCAACCCATGGAATATCTCGCACCTGCGACGATTCTACCCGTAGCAATCTACCCCCTTCTACTTTCAATAAGGCTTTCAGCCAAGGCTACTCAGCCGAACCATGTACCTCCTCCATTACGATATAAATAAAGCTAAGTGTCTCGCCCCCAACCTTCGGTTGACCATTTTCTGCAACTTTACTACATGCTACATACGCACTCGGCGGCTCCCCCACCTCACGATTTCATCGACTGAGGATCAAACGTGTACACCTGAGTAGCTGACTACGTCAGGCAAACGAAAAGGGCACGTACTCAATCAAAGCACTGCGTGCTCACAAACAAGCAAACCTTTACAACAAAGGGCACAGAAGCGCCCAGCCGCAATATACAAATTTTACATCTATCTGTTTATTTTTAGGTCCTACCTATTCTGAAGAATAACCTGAGCACGCTGCTCAAACAAATCTACAATATGTTCGGCATACTGCCTTACAGCTGCGTAATGCGGACGCATGTTCCACTCGCCACCATCTGGTCGAGGAGGTGGCCTAGTCGCCACATCAGCCAAATCTACGTCAGGCCGGTGCACCCTCACCAGAGACAAGGCAGCCTTCACTCCTGCCACGAGCTGCTGCCGCACCAACTTCTTGACATTGCAGGCATTTCGAAACTTCGACACAAGACCTGCAAGGGTCGTCGGCACAGCATCCAAAGGAAACATGACGTGCAGCACCGAGGACAGCGATGTCTGCACCTGGCGGAGCACCTGCGACACTTGATAAACACGATCCTGCACCGTCGCCAGAACCATGGCGCGATCGCGGTCCATCCAGAAGAAGCTGCCGGCCTCCATGTCCTGTTGAGTCAAGCAATTGACCCGAACAGCGACACGCTCCTTTTCTTCCCTCAGAGCAAGATTGGCACCTGCAATAATCGCACACAACAAGAGTAAGGCCAGCAGGCTCACTCGAAGAACTGAGCTACAGCCCGACAGAAGGATCAACTTACATTGCAGCTGCTCGGACAACCGACCCAGCTCCGCCATCAAATACTCCTCTCTGGACGCACCACGATCTGCCTTGGATTTCCAAATGTCGGCGCGACCGCGTAAACCGAGCAAATCCCTCTCCAAACTGCGCACGCGATCTCGAAGAAAAGCGAGCTGCGAGGAATCATCCAACGATGGTTGCAATGGCCTTTCGGATGAAGTGTCAACTGGGCCAGCACCCGAAGGAACCTATAGCAGCAGAAAAAAGAAGGAACACAGACATTCAGCCAAGGATGGAGTCCAACTCGGAGAAATTCATTAAATATATAAGGCCACTGTGTGGCACAATGATGGTACTACACAAGATATTTACAGCAAAAGTAAACTACATACTACCCTACATCTACTTCGCCTAAGGTGCAGGACACTGAGTCGCCTCAGAGCCAGACTGCCTAGCTTTAGCCTCGCCCTGCTACCGCAGCACGTACTCAGACAGCAAGTCAATGAGCTTGGGCCCATATCGTCTACAGCGAGCGGAGTAGGCGGCGAAGGCTACCTCGGATCCATCCGCAGCCGTCGGCATCCGAGAAGTAATCTGGGGCAGGTCCAGCTCCGCCCCAGCCGCCATGGCCATCGCCAGCCCGACGAACGCGCCGATGCCCTTCTGCTTGCGCTTGTACGCCGCAGGCGCTTCGGCTGACAGAGCCTCTGCCAGAGCGTCCACATCATCCAGAGTCGCACCCTTCGGTAAGAGCTCCTGGTAGAAGCGACCAAGGACCTCCTTCGCCTTGGCAAGGGAGTTGGCGACGGTGCTGCAGCGGTCTTCGACCGCCACAGTGGCATCATCTAGAGCACTCCCGTGCTCCAGAGCACCGCGGTCGAACTCGATGCCTGCGGCATCTGAGACAAAAAAGAAGAAAAACATGAAGAAAGGACGCATAAAAAGAAGATCCGTAGAAAAAGAAACAAGTCCACAAGCTTGTACTCACCCGAAATGGCCTTGGCAGCAGCCATGAGCTTATCTGCCACCCCTCTTTCACGAGCAGCAGCAACGGTGGCCAGCTGCTCCTCACGATCTGCAGCCTCCCACTGCAGACGCTCCTTCGCTTCGGCTGCCTTCGACAGCTCCAGCTCAAGGCGCTCTTTCGCACCAGCGGCGGTTTCGGCCTTCTGCTCCGATTGGCCAAGGCTCTTCTTAAGAGCATCGACCTCACGGAGAGAGTCATTATGCTCCTCTGCATTTCCAACAAAGCAAGTGTCAAAGACTAGGACCAAGATAAACAAGAGAAGTACTAAAAGGCAGACGAATACCTTGAAGCTGCCGCAGTTTCGCCTCCAGCGTCAGGCGTTCCTCCACCAGCCGTTTGGCCTCTTGGACAAAAGGCTGCAGAAAAAGGCAATAGCAGTAAGCACAGGACTTGGGGGCTACGCCCAAAACAAAGAAGCAAAAACATCAACACACGAAGACGCTCGGGGGCTCCCCCCGTGACATGAAGCAGAAAAACTTACGTGCTCCGAAGGCGAACCCGCAGGCCCCCCTGCGAAATTCTGAGGCGCAACCACCAGCCTCTCCTGCACAGGAGGATCCGGAGCGGCGCCACCCGAAGTCGCCACCGTCTGAGGAGGAGGCGACGCAATGTTCGACTCCCCCATCATCTCTCCCGCACCATCACTGGAGTCGTGGGAGGATTGCCTGCATACGAAGCCAATCAACACAGGTGCACACATCATAAAGAGAAAAGGACAACAGTACAACAAGAAAACTTACGAGCCCAGTGCGCTAAGGTCGAAGATAGGAGAAGCCCTTCGGGCCCTCTTCTCCTCTTTCTTCTCTTCCTTCTTCTCCTCCTTCTTTTCTTCCTTCTTCCGCTTTGCTGGCGGGTGCGGCGCAACAGCCCGCACAGGAATGTCAGGAAGGGGAGAGGAAGAACCCCCATGAACATCATCATGACGCTCAAGGCCCAGAGGATTTCTGGGAGTCGGAGGAGTCGAAGCATCCGAAGACTCGCTCGAGCTCCGTGATCGCTTGCGCGTATGGTCCTCACTCGACTCGTCGGCATCCTCCGCCGGAGATCGCGCCGATGGAAGCTCGGACATGGAATCCACCACCTCATTGTCCGGGGCATTAGGATACCTTTCGGGCAATGGTGCTGGCATGCCCGGCACTTTGAAGCTCTACAAGATGAGAAGAAACTTTGTTAGCAAACAAAGGAAACAAATACACACCCAACAAAAAAGGGGAGCACTACGTGCACAAATCTACACCTTCGGCACGGCCAACGTCGAAGAGAAGGGAGGATTCAGCGACTTCCCCGGGAGTTCTTCATCGGCCTTGAACTTCAGCAGAACGCGAAGATCCTTGTCAAGATTGCCCTCGGAGATTTTCTCACTCGAAACCCTCGTCGGATCACGGCGCCCAGAATAAAGAAACATCGGGTGCGCCCTCGCCTGGAGAGGCTGCACCCGACGCTCAAGAAACGTTCGGATGATGTCCACGCCGTTCACCTCCTTCTCAGGAATCAGTTGGAGACCCTCCACCCGATGGTAAAGGGCCTCTATCTCCTCCACCTCACCGTCCAAGATCTGGTTTTTCCAAGACCTTTTTTCTCAATCTTTTGGGAGGGGTCAAAGGGAACGAGACCAAAATATTGCCCAGGCAATACGGAGTCACGGATGTAAAACCATTTCCTCCGTCAGTACTGGACAGATTCGGACATGGAAAAAGAAAAGAATTGCACATTGGGACTGAGGGAGATGATGAAACCCCCAATAGGATACACACCATCCGAACCAGACTGCCTCTTCACGGAATAAAGCTTCCGGAAGAGGCCAAAGTGCGGCTCAATGCCAAGCCAACACTCGCAAAGCGTGATAAAACACGCAATGTGGAGAAGGGAGTTGGGAGACAGATGATGGAGTTGAACCCCATAGAAAAAGAGCAGTCCACGAAGGAAGTCATGGACCGGAAAAGAAAACCCGCGAATCACAAAGGCAACAAACATAACCCGGTACCCAGATGGGTGACGGGGGATTACCTCATTGCCGGGGAGTCTCACGGCCGTCGTATCTTGCGGGATCAGGCCCCGCTCGCGCAGCTTGCGGAGATCGCTCTCCCGCGTCTCTGATCGCCGCCAGCCACCATCGGTGACGCGAGCACTGGTCCCAACCACAGATGAGGACTTCTTTGTTTTCCCCATGGCGCTACGGCGGTGGTGGCGTTGCCAACGAAGAAAGAAAAAGGAAATGTGGAGGAAACTCTCAGCGCGCAGAAAGAATAGCTCAAGAACGAGGAGGCAGTGAATAGATGAACTGCTGCGGTGAAAAACAAACCACGATTTCACCAGGGATTATAACAGCGAAGACGACGCACGCTGGCCGTCCATCGAGAAGACCTAACGCCAACGGTAGATATGGCCATACACGTGTCAGCACCAAAACGAACAATCGTTACCACGCCGTCCACTACGCGCGGAAATCGAGGAGACGCCGTAATCATGTCCACGTCGCGCGTGACCAGTCAATTCAAAGTCAGCCAGTGGGACCCACGCTTCGTCCAGTCAAGTCATCTCTGGATTAGCAGACGCTTGAGGTCATCGATCGTAAGCACTAACGTCATCAAAAGCTATACTAGCACCACTTCGGCTCCACAGCTAAGAGTACTCACTCGAATCTACGATTCGACTAAATACTTGGGGGCTACTCCTATCAGGAGCGCTGGCCGCGCACCAGAAAGAGCAAATAATGCCAAATTACTTCTTCGAGTCCTACGTCGAGTCTACGACTCCACTACGGACTCGGGGGCTACTCCCATAGGGAGGATGGATTTAATCATCCGAAAATTTTCGAGTCCTTCGGACTTAACGACTGAACCAATGCTTGAACTAAAGTCTCCGTTCGAGTCTACGACTCGAACAGACACTTGGGGGCTACTCCCATAGGGAGCGCTGGTCGCGCACCCTATGAAATCTTCGACTGCGATCTTTCGGATCAGCACGCAAAAACTTTTCGGCAACTCTGCTCCAACAAAATGCCAAGTGAGTGACAATCTCCTTGGCCACCCGAAGCACCTCCGAGGTGATAAATGATCGGATGCTGTGTCTACGACGCAAAGATAAGACCTGTAGATATCATCTGATGGCCTGGCAACGCACCTGACTGCGCTCTGCTAGTATGAATCCGTACCAGCAGGTACGATGAAAAATCCCGACGGACGCGTTGGGTACACCAATTAAAATCACTGGAATTCCACTCATGTAAGTCCTCCGCGGCCTGAGTCGAATTACGCCAGCATATGTTCCAGGTCCAGGTTGAGGGACACGAACCTGAAGAAGATCGTGTTGTTTCGTCCTAAGACAGTTAACTGACCCTGATCCGTCGGGTGAGTCAGGCACACACATCAACAATCCCTACGCACATATACTATTAACATATAGCTGCACCCGAAAGATGGAAGAGTCCTCAGCCGAATCTGCGATTCGACTGATCACTGGGGGCTACTGACATGGTTATACCCTACGGGTACATGACTTCAGCATACCTGGTCCAGCCCAAGGAAGGCCCACAGCAGACATACACTGGCCCATGAAGATTTTCGGGTGGCCAAGGCCCATGACGTCTTCGGATCCTTGGAGAGCAAGACTAGAGGAGATAGGAAATTCAAAGGGGTAAAACCCTAGAACTTGTAATCGACTAGGACTATGCCCGGGACCTGCCTAAGTCTATATAAAGGCCAGGAGGGTACGTCCTAGATAATCTCGACTCATACTTTCGCACACGCACCTCCACGCCAGATCGAATCTGCGCACCCTGTAACCTTCGGTTCCGCCGTAATCAAAGAGCAGACAAGCAGGAGTAGGGTTTTCCCTCCGGGGGCCTGAACCTGGGTAAATCTCGTGTCCCCTGGTTGCTTGTCTGTTAACCGTGCCACGATCTCCAGCATCCCCATCTTCTCCAAAACCCAAGTCCATAACAATGGGCATTGACGAGATTAAACCTCGTCACCACCTACATGTATGTACCTCTCTCTCTCTCAGACGATCCCTTCCCGTGGCAGCTCGGGAAGAAGGGCAATAATGGTGTGTCGTCGGGTAATAGGACGCTGGTGCGAGTTTGGGATACCGGAGGTTTGGCAGTAGCTCCTACTTCGTCCTCCTCTGTCTTTTCCTTCACCGGGTCAGTACAACAAGGATAAGTCCATCAACAGGTTCCTCGCTCCCCCTCCTTCTCTACAATCTCTCAGTAATCCCGCAAATTCTCATCTTTGCTTTGCATGTTTTGTCTCTCCAATCCCCACATATTCTCATCTTTGGTTGTGCTGGGTTTTGGTCTATCTATATACTTACAAGGTGTTTGACAAAAACCATGAAGGTTAATATCAACCTAAATCTGATATAGATTTGTTGTTTATTCAAGAATTTCGTTTTTCTGAAATTTAGCCCCAATTGGTAGTAAATTGAGTTGTCGGTCTAGCAGAGAACAATAGTTGTACTTGTGTGGTTTTTTTTTGTCATTGCTGATCTATATCTTGAGTAACGACCAGACAACCATTTCTTGGATTACATTGTTATTTAGCAAGACATGGTTAAATTATTATTGATGGCTTTTTCGTAATGCCACCTGACCAACTTGGATTTTGTCCTTGTCATGATCCCGAGGTTTCAAGGCTAGATCTCAACTACTCGGTTTGAAGTTAAGTCCGGCCAACAAAATTTAGTTCTTGAGATTTTTTAATAATATTTCTTATTAATAACAATCTGCAACAATATTTATGCCTCATGTATTTACTTTTATCTATAAAATACATATTTTATTTTCTATATGATGTATGGGTAAGTACTGTATGCTAAAGAAAGCATGGCATATCATTGGGAAGCCAACTTTTCTTTGCAATGATACCAATCAGTTATTTTCTGGCAGTAGATATTCAATTCTCTGTACTCCCTATGTTACTAATTGTAGGGTATTGTCTGCCTTGAGGCAGTAGTATATTAGTTTGGTAAACTTTGAGATGATGTAGCTAGCATTACCACATTAGGAAGGCGATTGGGTACATGTTAGTATTTTGATGTAGAGTGGTTATTGCCTTTTATCAAAGTTGTTTCAGACATAGTCTGTTCCTTGCCGTGCTATATGGTATTGTGGAGTAGTGTTTTATAAGATGTGTAATGGTTCAAGATTATTTGTGTTTTGAGATGTCCACTGAGATATATGATTTTTTTGGCCGCAGCTTTAATTTCACTCGGAAAGGAGACGAGAAGAGAAAGGGGCATGTTTATGGGTAAATCCCAAAATACATATATCTGGTGAGATTTCAAGCTCACGTGCATTTTAGAACGAGGCTTGCTTCGGGAAGTTTTGTTGGTTTAGTTGGCGGAGGGGTTGTGAGCGGGACGGAGGGGTTGTATTGCCCACTTATATAGTTGTATTTTATACGCGGACTTTAGAAAGAAAAAAGGCAGATCGATCAGCTGATATGTGTACGTACGGGACATGAATTAAAAGGTAAATCGATCAGCTGATATGTGTACATACGGGGCATGAATTAAAAGACATATCGATCAGCTGATATGTGTATATAAGAATTAAAAGGCAAATCGATCAGCTGATATGTGTATGTATGGACCTGAATTGGCAATAGGGAGCTGACTCGAATCTGGTACCAACCGATCAGACCTGATACCAAAACGGAACTGATCGAGGGCATTAGGGATATTGCGCTGAGGCTAGCGTATGCGACCAGAGTCGGCGACTCAGACGACGCGAAACCCATCGACAGCCTGAAGCCATTGACCGCCGCCGAATCAAGCCTCTAACCTGCCTGAGCTTGACGACGTGGTAGGCAAGCTCGATGCAGGTGAAGGCCTCGGTCTGGGATCGCACCGCTCACGTCTCCTTATACAGACGGAGTACACGTCGTATGTATTTGCAGATGGACAAACGGGTAATACGTGGTGGATCCGGAGCCGCGCGGGAAAGGATGTAGGCTTAAGGGCCAATCGCTAGGTGATAAATGGGAAGATAAGGAACGATCTGGACCATCCTATACATCGATGCCAACGCAGGGGTGGGGGACCGAAGCAGAAGTGAACATCATTCTTTAAAGTCTGTTTAAAAATATAAAATTGTAGCTCTCGACGAATGTGTTAGCTAGCTAGATGGCTCTCCTTTTATAGAAACAAAAAGTTGTTGGTCCTAATGTCTTGTTTTTCTGCCTCTTACTGAGTGAAGAAACGTTTAGGGATTAACAAGGAAGATTTCAACAAACACTACTAGGAAAATGGCTATAGGTAATCCACACATCCGTGGCGCACGTGCTAGTGGTGCCCCACGGGTAAAATAGGCGTGGCGCACTGCCCACAGGTGCCCTACGGCTAACTGCCGTAAGCGTGGCGCACGTGACCATAGTGCGCCACAGATATGTGTGGGCCAGGGCCCTGTTGGCCGCACGCCAAACATCCGTAGCGCACATAGGGTAGGTGCGCTACGGTTGTTAGTGTCAACCTGGCGCACATGGAGGGGGTGCGCTACGCCTAAGCGCATGCCCCTCCTCTGCTGTGAAACGGCCAGACACACCCCCCTTGGATCGCCTTTTTAGACTTTGCAAAAAATAAAAGAAAATGATAAACACTTCAAAAAATTAAATCCTTTCATATTTAGGTAGGTAATGTGGTATAGCTTCTAGTAAAATTAACAAACATGAGTTTCGACTTTATTTGCAAAAAAAAGTCATGCAACGGTAAAAAGGCCGTAACTTTTGCATACGATGTCGAAAAAAACGTATAATATACCAAAGTGACCAGAACGAGATTCCAGATCCGCTTGCAACTCCTTTAGGTCGTTTAGCGATTTTTTAGAATCTCAAAATTGGAAAAGAGTAAAAAGTTATGGCAAAAACAAAAAAATTTGGTGCAGAAAAAAATTGAGGCAACTTACCCGTAGCGCACCACCACCTAGTGCGCCACGAGTAAGTTGGGCGAGATTCGAAATTCGAATCACCACCCCGCCCACCTACCTCCCTCTCTCCCTCTCTTCCTTCCTCCCTTTGTTCTTCTCTTCCTCTTCTCTTCCTCACTCTCTTCTTATCTTCCTTCCTCTTCTCTTCCTTCCTCCCTCTCTTCTTTCTTCCTCTTCTCTTCCTTCCTCCCTCTCTTCTTTCTTCCTCTTCTCTTCCTTCCTCCATCTCTTCTTCTCTTCCTCTTCTCTTCCTCCCTCTTCTCCTTCTCCTCACTTCGGCCTCCTCCGACCAAGGACGACCACGGGTAACCAGCTCCTTCAGAAGTCGCCGTCGCCTCCTCCGACCACACGTCCTCCAGCCGCCGTCGCCGCCACCACCTCCTCCGACCGTACCTCCGTCCACCTCCGACGCACCTCCGGTTGTCTCCTCCGACCACACCTCCTCCTACTGCCTCGACGCCGATGAGGACTAGCACGGCCACGGCCTCCCGCACATCCCTGCGGTGGTAGGTCGTGGCCACGGCCACTACTCCGGCGAGGCGACGCGACGGCAGCGATTTCTGGACCCGATTGCTTTTGCAATTCAAAACGAGGGTGTTTTTTGCATTTTTTTTATTTTTGAAAAAAACATCCGTGGCGCACCAGTACCCCTACCCGTGGCGCACCTGGTAGTGCGCCACACCTATCTCGATATAACCGTGGCGCACCATGTAGTGCGCCACGGCTACGAGATAGCCGTAGCGCGAGGCCCGTGGCGCACTGCTAGTGCACCACAGAAGGCCTTTTCAGGTGCGCCACGAATAGGCGTTTTTCTAGTAGTGAAAGTTGTCATATGCTTTCTTCCTGATGTTGCAACATACTATAATTATTGAGTTTGTTGTTCTCACTCCTCACCAAGCCAGGAGGCCTCCAAATTGCTACCCATCACTTTCTCTAGACTCGCCAAGGTAAAACATCTTACCCAAGTGCTAAAAAGTCCTCGAGGGCTGGTTTGCTCGGTCAAGCCCTCGATTCCTGACCGCTGGATCGTGCCCCCGTTTGCATCGGTTCCGACAAGTTTCCACCTGAGGTCTCACTTCTCTTTTCTTCCGTTCCCCATTCCTCTCTAGTTGCGTGGTGGCGGCGCCGATGACTCTACCTCGCGCTGCAGCCGACGGCGTGCCACTGCGCCGCCCACCTTCGCACCCCTTCTGCTCCTCCTCGTCCTCAAGCTGAGCCGTCTGCTCCCATCCCTCGCACCCCCTTCGTCCCACCCTACCAGCAGGGCACCTTCTGCTCTGTCGCTCTTTGATGGCGAGGACTCCGGCGACCGGGGACGCCACATCCTTTGGGAGGAATCGAAACGAGTAGAAGCCGGAGGCCCGCCGCACCGTGCAGTGGGGCATGGAGATGGGTTCCGTCGGCACCTTTCCCCATGGTTTCCGCCGCCGCTCCCCTGGGATTCCGCCGCCGCTACCCTAGGATTCCGCCGCCGTGCCCCAGCACTCCTCCCGGCGAGCCTCCGTGTTCTCCCACCAGCGACGCCAATGTTGTGTTGGTTCCAGAGAGGCAACTACGCCTACCATGGGAGCCGACTGACGGGAACATCACCAGCCGACAAGCATCTTCTGGTAACATCAACTGCAAAACCAAGGAAATTCTCTGTTCCTGGAATCATGGGGTAACTTAGATCTTAGCAACATGTTTCTGAATGTTGGATTAAAATCGTCAGATTGCTAGTCAGGTTAACTGTATCCAGTCGTCAATAAAAATCAATCATTCGGTTGCTTCATGTTCCCATTGTTGTATGATTCAACCTTTGTACTAGTAGCCTTGCAAGTAATCTATATGTTTTAGAGGAAGTCTTCTTGTTGTAGCCGGTTGGATTTAACAATTTGAATTTTGCTTTTCGCATTGGCTGGGATGAACACGAACAAGGATGGATTTACAAGTTACATGCCTAATGTCGGGAATATGGGGCCAAGGAAGGCTATCTGCAACATGCTTCATGCAGTGTATGTTCGTCCGTGCGGATGAGCTTCTCGTTTGCAGAATATTCATATTGGATAACTAGTCAGATTGACTTACTCTCAATGTTCAGTTATTGTGGCTAGTGAGCAACAAACCTAAGCAGTTCATTGCACAAGATATTCCTGTTGTTTCTCACCCGGTGATGAGGTAAAGTTGTCATCTATTTACCCTGCAAATTTCAGGAGAAGTATGTTTGATACTTGATTACTAAGCTTTGAAATATGCATGAAATCAGCACCACAAGATGCTTGATTTTTCTTTTGTACCGCAGATATTCATAGCTTAATCTGGAGCGAACTTGGAGACCACCGACCGAGGTTCTTGAGATGGAAGATGACGTCTGAGGGTGCATGGAAGCCTAGCCTGAAGACCGTCGAAGAGCTGTCGCTACCCAGGAAGGTGCCTCATTGGCTCTTCTGACACCAATTGAACTCATGCGGCAAAACGCAAAAAATTAGCCATGATATACTGATATAGTTAAGTTCGCATTTTACAATTCATGTTGTTTAGTTGTTTACTGAATTTAATTAAGTTACTCATGTCAGCATGCTTAGTTATTTTGGTCATCCCCTAAGTTGGTTTTAGGATCAAATTATATTATTTTCCATCCTCTAACTAAGTTGTTCTCTACCATGCCATTAATTTTGGTTAACCGAGCAATGCCTTCCTAACCTAAATAATTGCTTTTCTAGTAGACAAGGTTTAAGTCTAGCAAGAAAAATGACTAAATATAATACCAAGCACGCTGGCCTATGGCTACCAGTACCCGATGGACAGAAGTGAGCCATCCAACGCCTCTTCCACAAACTAGATGAGCGTCAATTTTTGAAAATTGCTAAATGTTGATTTTTTAACAACTTTTGTTCTAAATGGCTTATTTTTCCCTTTGATCAACCTGCATAAGTTGGATACTAGTTTAATTAAGTTTCATTTAGAAGTATGCCTAAGTTGTCTACTTTTTGCGAAATGGGAGCATAGCCCTGGCCTTTGCATCATTGATGCACACAACCTTTCATTTATTACGAAGTTTTGTCTACCAAAATTAGTTAAGTTAATTTCTATCACCTCATGCTTTCTGTGTGTACTACACAACCTACATCATGGCTGAGTTGTTACTACAACATGCTTAAGTTGGTTCAAAATCCTACTTGGTGGCTTTTTAATGTTTTTGATGTTTGAATACTTGTTTTTCATTTTTTTAGTTACTTGTTCATCATTCCTAAGTTGTTCCTTTAGCATGCTTAAGTTGGTTCTAAACCCTACTTAGTTGCTTTTTAATGTTTTTTTAAGTTGGAATACTTGAATTTTCATTTTTTAGTTACTTGTTCATCATGCCTAAGTTGTTCCTTTAGCATACTTAAGTTGGTTCTAAACCCCATTTAGTTGCTTTTGAATGTTTTTAAAGTTGGAATACTTGAATTTTCATTCTTTAGTTGCTTGTTCGTCATGCCTAAGTTTTTCCTTTAGCATGCGTAAGTTGTGTCTAAATCCTACTTAGTTTCTTCTTAATGTTTTTAAAGTTTGAATACTTGATTTTTCATTTATTTAGTTGCTTGTTCACCATGATTAAGTAGTTATTGCGGCATTCTTAAGTTCGTTTTAAATCCTACTTAGTTGCTTTTTAATGTTTTTAAAGTTTGATGCTTGCTTTTTTCATTTTTTAGTTGCTTGTTCATCATGACTAAGTTGCTACTACAACATTCTTAAGTTGGTTCTAAATCCTACTTAGTTGCTTTTTAAATTTTCGCTTCACCCATGTGCTAAGTTGGATAATCACTATTGATAAGTTGCACACACCCTAGTGCTAAGTTCCATACCCCATTAAGCCTATTAAGAAGAAATGACAAAGGAGATGACCAAGCATGCCTGGCTTAAGAAGATTGCTAGAAAATAGAACACACCACGCATAAGTAGCGTACTTTTGTGTGTGTGGTAAATAAGTTAGAAGTTGAATTTTCAGCAGGCCTAAGTTGGGTACTAGAATTAAATAAGTTAGTTCTACCTCCATTCTTAAGTTGTTTTCCATAGTCTAGCTAGTTCTCTTTGTTCAATGCACAAGTTGCCCACTTGGGAATTTTAGTTGTATTGTCATCATTCCTAAGATGGGTACCGGTACTACTTAAGTTGGATTATGTCACCATGCTAAGCTGTGTTCTATAATCTTGCTTGTTTTCTTTTTGCTTCTCTATTTCCTGGGAATTTTAGTTGTATTGTCGCCATGCCTAAGTTGAGTACTCGTACTATGTAAGTCGTTTCTACCAACATGCTCAAGTTGTAGCACATTTTCTGTTATCTAATCTTATTTTGTTGCTTGTTTTGTACACTTATATGAAACAGTATGCAACTTCATCCTTAGGGGAGCAGCCAGATCCAAACCTGACATCTGATAAATGAGAAAGTTTATTATGATTTTTTTCATATTTTCACATACAAGATAAATGATATCCATTTTCATGCACAAGACAAAAAGTATACTACTTCATTCTGATATGGTTGCAATTTTTTAGATTAGTGTGACAAGAACAAGTGAGCGGGGCGTCAACATGGTAAACGGAGAAAATTCTATCCCTATATCAATGTGGTGACACTATGTTCAAAGCCAACTATGTACAAAGCCAGATAACATAGATGCTTTGCATTCTCAAAAAAAAGATATGGTTGCTTTGTGTTCCAGAACTATTAGTAGTTGCACCTACAAATTCAGTACCATTGGAAATCTTTTGTTGCTAAAATCATATCGCTAAATTATTTTTAACATGTTGGAAATCTTGGAGCCTAAAGCTTGTATCACAAACCTGTAATCTTCTGTTACTTTTATATGGGGGCATATGCAACTTCATCCTACTAGTTGACCCAGGTATGCTACTTGTACCTACAATGCAACTAAGTTGCTTGACCAACTAATATTCCAGGTTTGTGTGCTTTCTATGGGAATCTATGGGTAGGTAGAATCTGATTTCCAATTTCAAGGGTATACCTTTGTTGGGATTTTATATAGTTATGTTTATGTGTTTTACTTGGACCTGGGACTTTCCGAACTACTAGTTTTTTTTGCATGGTCTAAGTTGTTGCTGCCTCTTGTTGTGTTACTTACATGGAGGCATCTCAATAAATTAGTTGCTCGATTCCAAGGCATGTGTTGTGCCCATACATGTTATTTCTTTGGTTCCTCAAATCCTACTTATTGTATGCACTATTCAATCCTTGTCCTAGGTAAGTCAGGCTAAGACGACTAAGTTGCTGGAGAATTTGTTAAATCCTACTGTTTTTACCAGTATGAGGAAGAACTGCATTTGGCCCTAAAATAACCCTAAAGCTTGGCATCTGGCTGGTGGATTCCTAGGGCTCGGGGTTCAGGGTGTAGAGCGCATTGACCCTGCCACTTCTGGTCCGGGCAGCCAAATCCTTCTTTGCTTGTGGAATCAAGGCGGGACCAGAGTGAAACTTTTACTTTTTCTGAAAATGCAAAAAGATATGAATAGCCCAGGATGAAGAAAGTCAGGGGGAATTTAACTTTTTACAGAACTTCAGCCAGAAATAACGTTTTTCATATTTTCAGCAGGATCTCAGCCCCTTTCTTGTAACGCCAAACATTCTAGCGGTTTGTCAGGGGCGTGGTATGGCTGGTGTCACCTTGACGGCACGACGTGAACCTGTTTAATCTCACTTAAAGTTCGAGAACAGTTCATATTTAAGACAGAAGTCTCGTAAAGATGTTAAATTTGTCAAAATTGCACTGGACAAACACGCGTCGATTTTGAGCCTTGAGATCGCTGATAACAGCAATGCACAAAAATGCCAAAGTGAGCTCGGTCTCATCGCGGCTTGCCCTTCAAACCTATGAACTTCCACAAGAGAGTAGGCCAGCACTGCACGTGATGTCCTGGATAGCTAGCAAACACAGACGATACGTGGGGCTCGTTGATGCACCCGTCACGAGCCGAGCAAGTGCCTTTAGCTTACCAGTTATCTCAGGCTCTCAACCATTGCTCTTCCTCTTGCAAACGCCAACTATTTTCTCTCGGCCCCCATTCTATGCCAGCCAGCCAAGCCGGAATACACAATCACGAGGAAGTAGCGTATAACCCAACTGAAGCAAGCTAACCTGATGCTTAGCCGAAAGACCAAACAGAGGGAGAATAGCTGAACCGGTGGAGTCGGATGAAGAGGCGCAGTGATACTCAACCAAAGCAAGTGCATGATGTGATTCTCCTAACCTACTGGGAATTTCTGGTGCCTCCGATGCCTAAACTATCAACAAGACCCTAATTTGTGGGGGACACAACAAATAATGCACGACCGGAGATTGGATGAAGTAACATAGCAAAAAAAAAAAGGAAATAGCAAGTTTTTCATGTTATTCTTAGGTGAAACCTTTCTCTTATAGAAGACCAGGGTGTGGTCGGTGCTGGCAAACAATTTATTGCTCGTGAGGTAGATAACTGCTAACAATCCACTTATAATGAGTTTGGTACTTGGGTAGGTTGAGGCTACAAGAGCTCAAACGGACTTTTACACAATTTTTAAAAGGATCGCTACTGTGCGGCCCCCAATGGAAGTATAGCTGGGCATTTCTCGGGCTGGGCCAGAAAAAGCCCGGGGAAAATCTTGGCCCACTGCCGGCTTGGCCCGACCGTCGGGCCTGGATTTTTGTCCCAAGCCTGTCCCACGCATGCAAAATCCCATCGGGCTGTCGAGCCTTGGGCCAGGCCGCCTCCTTAAATAGCCTTTTCCTGTGTCCGGCCCGCCCACCTTGTCAGGCCTAAATCTACGGCCTAGGCCCATCCCATGGACTGTTTTGGCCGGTCCCGTCGGGCTTTTTTTGGGTCTGGCCGGGCTTCCCATGCCTAGGTATAGATGGAAGCCTCCCATCCTCTTGGTACCTGGCTTCCACGTGTCCTTTTTTCTTCTAAACTCCTGATTTTGCTAAATACGTCCTCCTTTTGTTATAAAATGTTTGGTTTTGCTGCATTTACTGCATTGTACCAAAAAATGGTTCAATTTAGAAATAAAACAGAAAAATTCCTCTCACCGAAGACCTCGTCATAGGGTTCGTTGGAGACTTTGTAGCAAATATATTGTTCTAATGTAGCAAAACTGACTTCACTAGATACATCGTCGGGACTATTGCGGGATACATTGTAGCAAAACCTTTATACTATTATAGAAAAACTACTGAACGATTGTAGCAAACAAAATGTACTATTATATCAAACCCTAATTTGCCGGAGAGCTCGTCGTAGACATCGCCAAAGACCTCACCTGTGACATCACCAGAGAATCGCCGAAGACATCGTAGCAAATAATTTTTCACTATTGTAGCAAAATCACAACACATGTGTAGCAAACGTATTATGCTATTGTAGCATCATAGCAAAATTTCATCCGGCCATGTTACAATGATACAAAACCTTAGAAAAAATGTTGCAAAAGATTTCTTCTTATGATGCAGAACCGCAAAATGGTTGTAGGAAAAAATTAAGAGTAGGTAGTAAATCCCTGCAAAATCCCAACCTGAACGCACCGTCTAAGGCAAGAAGCATTGTCGTCCATAGGTGGTGCCATGGGAGGGGCGCGGAGCCGTGGGGGGGCATTGTCATCGACTGAGGCAACCGTGGCAACGACACGTCCGACCGGAGCTCGGACCCGGAAGTGAAGAAGATGGAGATTGACGCGGCCGTGTGATTTCCTAAACCAATGCGAGTGCAGGCGGTGGCAGACCTCCGCCTCGCCATCGCAGAGGTAGAGCGGAGCGGCGTTAGGGCTAGGGTAACTACGGCGGTGCGGTGCGAGGTCAGTCTATTGGTAGCTTGCGTTCCTATGCTGTGGGAATAGGATGAGAAAGAAGGCTAGAGGGAATACCATGTCGTGGGTGAGCCATTGCCTACACGCGTCCCGCGAGCGAAGGCTGAAGCGCGTGTGCGAGCAACCCAGGGGATCATTTCGTTCAATGCCCTAGATGATACGTATCCTTTTCCTTTCCAGAATTGCTGAATAGCATAGCATTGAGGTATATTACATCATTTTATCATGTAAAAACTTTAATTGGACGTGAATAATGTTTTGTTGTTGGACATGTCAAATAGCCTATAAAGATAATGATATGGAAACACTATTTTATATTTCGTTGGATAGGAATAATGCTCTCAAATGCCTTATAAACTCATTGGATCAATTTGGACCTCTAACGGCTAGGCTAAGTGATGGCACCATATTATGTGGATACCAATTTGTTGGGACTTCAAGCACAGAGTGATGTAGAAAATGTTATTTTTTTACAAGGGTGACTCGAGGGTTTATATCGAACTCTTGTAGAAATGGTAATAATAGTCTTGTCCTTCCACTTCAAACAATCTATAAAACAAAGATGATTGTCTTGTGTCCCCAAATCCACCAAGTGGTTGTCAAGTACAAGGTTTCGTATTGGAATTGAAAATAAATGATTAAATAAAATAATTAAAATAAAAATGCAGCAAAGTAAAGTAAACTAAATGCATTCTGAAAGATAAACAAAATGCAATGCAAAAATAAAGTGGTATAGTGATGGTAGTGGTGTAAACTATATGAAATAACTAAATGCAAGTGTAATACCTCCTCTCTCTCAAAATAGATGTCGCGACTTTTTCTAAATTTGGATGTATCTATACACTCTTTAGTCTTGAGACAAAGGGTGTAGCTTGTTTTATTTTTTGGATGAAATGAGTGCTAAAAATAAAAATACTTATAAACAGAGTTAAAGGTGTTTCTTATGATTAAAAACAGACCTGGGTTCATAGGTTCACTTTTCTACTCTCTCATAAACATGGTGTGATCAAATGGTCCTCTCATAAGCAATATATTGATGGATCTTCATTAATTGTTTAATAATCATTCTTATGGGCATCACTTCCTATATTTGAGATGATGCAACACATCTAACTAATACTGCACTAGTAAGAGAAACCTCTACAAACTAGTATTGAGAATAAATATAGTATTGTTGTACTTTAGTGACATGATGTTGAATAGATAGCACTACCTCACATTACATGAGCTCACTTAAGATTAGACAATAATAATACATGCATTCATTTATCCCCAGTGAGGTAAAAACAAAGGAAAAAAACATATTAGGACCCAAACTTTATACCACTATCCAGTTCCATACTACCATGTTACTCCAACTAACACACATCATAAGTACTGAAATCAGAAAAATCAAAGATCCACCACAAGAGGATTACAAATAGATGGACATAATCATGTTCGGTAGCCCATATGGCACTAGAACATTGATTAAACGAGAGAGATAAAACAAGCTACTTCCTAAAACCCATAGTCTGAGGTGGACTACTCCCTTTTTATCATAGTGATGATGGAGATGTTGTTGGAGAGGTTCGAGATGAGAGCCGACGGAGTTCCGGCGGCTTGTTTCCACTCCAATCTTCACATGATCTCCTTTGTTTCATGTTTCTATCTCTGTGTTGTGTTGTACTCTGAGATCGCGATCAAGACACTATATATAGACGTTTTTAGATCAAGACAAAGTGGTGGGTGAAAAGATTAATGTCATCCGAGCTTCGAGGTGCTAGATAGGCCACATGGCGTGGCAAGGGTATGTAGTTGCGCCATGGTCCCTATGTTGGGCCTTCCTTGGCTCCAGGTGGGGTCTAGATGCTCAAGGCCGTCGTTTTGATGTAAAACTTTAGTACAAAAATCCCAGGTTCTTTTGAATTCTCGAAGGTCCCTGAAAATCCAACATACGCAAAAGAAGGTTTTCCTGTTATGTAGAGTTATAAAACAAATAAAATGGATATTTTAGGAAAATTCCAAAAATAATTTTAAAATATGATTATAACATCTCGTATTAATCCATTATGATGAAATATGGCATAATAAACTAAAAAAACATAGATGCATTTTACATGCAACACCAAGACAACTAACGAAGCAGCCCGACTGAGCTTCATACCAAGGCCCACCTGGAGACGCGCAAGAGAGGAGCCGCCAGAGCCGCTCATCGTCACTTGATTGAACGACCATTGCTCGCCCTTCCTTCTCTCCCGCTAACAGGTGGGCCAAGTCACCTTGTCATTCATCGTCCTCATGTGCCAGGACCATGATGAACACGACGTTGAACCACCTGGGACGATCTCCTGATTTTATTTATGAATCCGTCGTCCCCTCATCCAAGTCATATCTAATCCCGCCGCCAGGCTTGTGAAATTGCTCGACGGATATCCAATCCCGCCACCACCATCGCTAAGTTTCAAAGATCAAGGTCACCATGGTTTTTGGGTTCCCCTGCTCCTCTAATTCTATCCACCCTCTTCCCCTTATAGTACCACGTGGTCTCATTCCACTTTCCACTGTTGTAACACAGCAGAGCAAACACCCGAAGTTATTGAAGGCCATCGAAGACCGAGAAGCTCCATATGAGAGCATAGCTGGGCATTTCTTGGGACGGGCCGGGCTTTGGGACGGGCCGGAAAAAGCCCGACGGGAAAATCTCGACCCACGGCCCGGCCCGGCCCAACCGTCGAGCCTGATTTTTTGTCCCAAGACGGTCCCACGCATGCAAAATCCTGTCGGGCCATTGGGCCTTGGACCGCCTCCTTAAATAGCCTTTTCCTACATCCTAGGCCTAGCTCGCCCACCTTATCAGGCCTAAATTTGTGGCCTAGGTCCATCCCATGGGACTATTTTGGCCCGTCCCGTCAGGATTTTTTTGGGCCAGGCCGGTCAGGTTGGGCTTCCCATGCCCAAGTATATCTAAGAGTCGCCGCTATCCAAGGAAGAAGGAGACGCCGTCAAGACCACCATTAGGATCTCCATCTTATTATATGTGAACTCAACCAACTAGCTATCGCTGGAGACCTCCATAACCGTAGCCGGTGTCCACCAAAATTTCTTTCCCATCTCCGCCATCATTCGCCGCTCGTAAATGCTATGCTTCCCTCGCCGTCCAATCTGCAATCTATGGCGTAGATTAGATCAACTAATTGAAGCGGCACCAACCAAATAGAGCGTGTCATGTGGAATGTCATGTCAGCATGCCCCATTAGGGCCTAGTCAGCATGCAGTCAGCCGAGTAGCCAATTTCGTGCCGCCACGTCTCAGTCTATTTCGGTTAAACATATAATTGAATTAATAATAGATAAATAATTAGTTAAAATTACAAAAATCCTAACAACTAGTGTGCATATCACAAAAATACAAATAATATATAGTTGGATTAAAAATATTGTGTAGGATAAGATTTTGTAATAAAATTGCAACTTTGTCGGGAGGTTGCAAATTTTAAGAAATTTAAACACTATGTTATAGTATTTAATTATAGATTTTATTCATGTACATCCTGTTGGAGTGAATCTTTTTGCATCTCGATCTAAATTGACCAAAACCCAAATTTTATTTAGACAATATCAACATATGGTTAAAGAAATTGGGGTAAACCCTTTTTAATCTCTATAGTTTGCAAAATATTTTATTATTTGGTATTAAATATTTTCCCATGCATCAACTCTTAATAATATACCAGAGAACAAAGTATCACCTCTTTAATATTTATTTAGACAGTATGAAATAGTTAAAGAAATTGAGTTAAACTCTTTTTAATTTCTATATTTTGCAAACTATTTCAATATTTGTTTTAAATTTTTTTCCATACATCATCTCTTAATAATATATCCAGAGAGACATGGCATGTTGTTTCAAAAGCTTCTCTCCTTCATCAGAGCATTTTCAATAGTATAGTCACCTGATACCTATATAAGTTGTAATGTCATGTATAACCACCATCTAGCGTCACTCCTATAATGGTGTTGGCTATAAGTTAGCTACTACTATTAGTTTCTTGTTTTATTCAACCTTCTCTATCTTTTTTTTTCAAACTAGCATGGTGGCCCTCGCAAATGCGAGGGCAGCCACTAAATATGCTGAAAGTATTTGTTAAATAAAACTAAAGTTTTATACATGCTTTATTTGATGCTATGTTAGTGCATATAGAAATAGCTAGTTATTAGGATATTGCAAGACAGACCTTGGGTATAGTTACCTAGATCTATTAACCATGGACTATTATAAGGAATAACCAATAGATTAATGGTCGGATGATGTTCTAGGAATTATAAATATATTACTCTCTGATCCATATTAATGGCGTAGAATTGGATGTATCTAGACATGTTTTAGTGCTAGATACATCTAATTCAGGAACAATTAATGTGGATCGGATGGAGTAATTGTTGTGTTCTAATGATAAGGTTCAAGAGATCAATATGTCTACCAAAATTTGATTTGTTATCGGAACAAATATTCTTTTTGACGGGCAGGGAAATGAACATTTTCACTCTACTTGTTCAAATCATTTTATTGCCTCATTTACTCCTAGTTTTTAAATACTCGATGCCCTCAATCTGCATTGGGATTTGGGACATTTTCCCCACAAACATTGACTATAACATGTAAATTTGACTTTCTTATAAATATGTTCTATAAAGTAAAATTGAAAACTTAAAATTTCATTATGCTTAAACATCATCTAGATATTGGTCTGCTCTGGAATTATGGTAGGCATATTTTTATCCATTTTCTTCATCTCTCTCCTTTATATCTTCCATTGTCCAATCTGGTTATTCTATATTATCCCTCTCACATGAGTTGTTGTGCCATGTAACATGTCTACACAACATTTTAATTAAGAGCACATATTGACTTGGAAATTACAACCTTCCAAGCATGCCTTGTTAATAGATGTAATTTTTTGGATTCCATGCGTAAATGTTAATTGGATCGTGTCAACGGCGGTACACAATATATGTTATGTGTAACTACTAATGTAACTATTAATCTCTTGTTAAATCGTGGCCACAAATTTTAGATCTAACTGTCTACATAATTTAGGTGATGTGGATCAACCTGGTGCCTCGAAAAACACTCTTATATTGCTTTTAGTATTATAATAGATTTATTGTATTTGTCTAGAAGCAAACTTTTTTAATGTCTCTCTTCCACACATTCAAATGTGCCACGGTAGGCAGTACTTCCTTTGGTGGTGATGGTCTACCACCCGTGATTTCTCTCTCTAGGTGGTGCGGCATGTCCTTTGGTGCGCGTCGATAGGAAGAAAGCGGCATCGGGCAAATCCATCAGAGATTTACTGTGCGAAAAGGAGAAAAAGTAAAGCTTGGCATCTGGCTGGTGGATTCACAGGCTGTCCGCCATTTGGGTTGTGGTGGTCTTGGCATCTGACTGCCGCTGCTGCCCCCGACGGAGTGATACTTGTCGGTTTCATATTACTAGACGAAAAAGCACGCTTCACCGCGCCGTCTACATAGCATTTGAGTTTGTTGTGGTAAATGTGGTAGTTTTGCACATGTGTTCCACCACGTTTCTGTCGGTTGTAACACGCTTTTTAAGTATGCTCATAAGCTGAAAGTTCTATTGTGAAATATGGAGAGAAGGGGTCTCTAGAACGGTGGGTGTTGGGTGCTGACGGTGTACCCTTGATATTTGGCTCCTGTTCTCCCAATATCTCCTAAAAAAGCTCATTCATTGCTAGCAAGTTCCCTCATCCACAACAATTATATAATACCATATAAAGATGAGGATATAATATTATGTTCAAGAAAAGTTAATAATATTACTTAGTATGGGCCAAATGAACATTATATCATCGCCTATGGTTTCAGATACTTTGAATGTTCAACGTCCAAAAGCTAGTTGGTTAAATACTGGTAATAAGAATTCAAATAGCAAACACATCACACACATGTCATCATATGTAAGAGGACCGTAGTGAATGATAATAAGTTAACAACATATGGTCTACAAAATACATAGGAGATGGCCTAGGAGTGGCAATACCGTACTACTTGAGATTGGCCAACTGGCTGCATCTTTGTCCCTACTACAGAAGGCAGTGTAGACTCAACATTACAACAAAAAATTTCAAAGGAAATCAAAAAATATCCTTTTTCCATGGTGGAACTCTGCAACAAAATTCATGAGAACCCAACAATACTGTGCACTACTGAACCTGAATCACGGTAGAAAGATGGTGTCCCCCGAATTCAAAATCATGCCCATATGCTATGAGTTCTAAGGAGGTCACCCAATGTTTTTCATTTTTGTTGGCAGAAAAGCAGGATAGCTTCACTACAATGCAAGCCAGCCATGCTGATGTTTCCTGAAAAACATCGCAAGCCAGTCAAACTTTCATCTAAACTGATTGAAAGCAGAGTAATGTCATTTAGATGGACACTTCCATAGTTCTCAGTCCTTAAAGAGCTCTATAAAGGTCATTAGAACTAAAACTAAATGAAGAAAAAAGTTGCAATATCTAGAGCAGGTTGGTCTAATAATGCATATTGTTGGCTAATAATTTTCTTGTAGCCGTGGAAGCAACTCCACATATGTATTTTGAAAATTATCTTCACCTTATCCTTCGTCAAGAACAGGTTAGAGGATATTATAACATGAACATGTTAGCTGGTGCAAGGTATAATTAATGGTTAGTTAGTAATTACTCCAAAATCTTAGCTTAGTTATAAAATTATCCCAAGATGAGAAAATATTACTTATAAGCCGAAGAGGTTAGGCTAAAAACAAAATGGTTAGCTGCATATGAAGATGATCAGTAACACATGAAAACCTTTAAGTGGACTACTGTATGCAATGCAAGCAGGAAAATAACATGTCCCTCATGCCCTACAAGTATTTTAAAACAGGTGTTGACAAATAAATTCTCTGTCGTTGGATGCCTGAATGATCCAAACAGATATGTATGCACTATAATTAGTGTGATTCAGTGATGAGCTTCCCCTGCTTGACGCTAATAAATTATTAATCAACATACCATCATCAGTCATCTTAAGCATCACCAATCAATTAGCATATATTAGCATATGTATATGTGTAACAGCTACAGGAGAAATATCACCAAATTGTCAGATGACACAAATCAACGACAATTAAGCTGGTATTCACATGTAACATGATTTTTTCCATAGGTAGCAATGTAGCAGAGCTCACATCAATGCAAGGTTTTGACACATGTAGTTGTTGAAGCACAATTTTGACAACTATTCTTAACCCATATATAAAGTAAATAATTCAACCTAACAACTAATGTATCTGCTAGGTTCAGCACGATGGCATGCTGCTGAGGCAAAGGAAAATAATTGCCTGATTTCCGGAGCGCACAAAGTAGTAGACAGCTAGGCAAAAATATAATCTAATTGTCTTAATACACACAAAAATGCAAGATAAATTTGTGGGAACATACAAGTAAGCCAATAAGCAAAGAAGATACGATAGCTTCCATGAAGCATCATGCATCAGGTGTGAGGTAGTACACACAAAGCACATAATGAATAATTGAGTAACAAAAAATTGTTGTTCGAGAAATTTAGCAGCTGAGCATTGTTGTTCTGATGTAATGTGTAACAAACCTGCACGAAAGCTCTATTTTTGCATGAATTCATCGAAGCCCTGAAGCACTCCTTCACTTCCAAATATTGTTGGTTTAGACCACGTTAATTTAACATGGTCAAGGCCTCTTACTTTCAGGACTACCGAGTTATTAATTACCGTAAAATTATCGAGCTTATAAAGGATGGGCAAGCAAGCTACTGAGCAAAAAATTGGGTTAAGCAGCCCTAGTTCAAGTAGACGAACTAAAACCTTATCTTCTGATTTGTAATACCAAGGAGTAACAGTTGGAAGTACATCTTATAAAAGAGTACTAATATGTATCTCTTTTGAAGTAAAACTCACAACAAAAATAGCTTTTATCTAGCTGGCTACAATTCTATTTGGCATGATCAAACATCGTGGTTGTCGCCAACAAATAACAGGCATTCCCCAAAAAATTATTCAACAAAGATTAGAGGATATCAGTCTCGAGTGAGCCATGCAGTTATCTATTAGTATTAATGCCAATCAGCCACTCAAGACCAAATAAAATAGTTAGTCTTTCACTAGGAACTTTCTAATCTCCGTTTGGATTGAGTAAAATCTAGCTTTGGGTGATACCAACTCCATCCCTAGTTTGATCATATAAGCACTCAAATTTCCTGTCTTTACATGTGAATATGTCATGTGTTTGATAACAACAATCATGAACTCACTTGTAGGTGCCACATATACCTTTCCCTTGAATACACCGGCATGCTGCAGGTCCGGATTAGATCAGCTGAGCTGACGGTCTTTTGTGTTAAGTAAGTTGTTCTAGAATGGTCCCAGCACTATTGATAAAAATTTCTTCAGATTTAATTGAGGTAAATTTCAGTTGAAAAAAATCTACTAAGTCATAAGTATCTTATGTTCATTTAAGGATTAGTTTCTCCGAACATTCCAAGCTATAGATGTTTAAACCAAAAATAGAAAAATAATTTATGTTGTTGCATAGAAGGACCAACACGAGGCACCCCTCGGGAGCTTGTTGTGTCGCTGGTAACGCACCCATGCAAGGATCCGAAGTTTCCGAGCTCAAATGCGACATAACAAATAGCAAGGTTATAACAATACTCTTGTAAACAACCTCTTATTTAGTGTTCTTTTCCTGTCAACCACACCAACGGAGACTAAAAGGTTTACGTGTTGCTTGTCAAGGACAAGGTACATACTTTGAAGAGAAAAACTAGAAGAGCATTTTGTATCATCGAGAAAGGAGTACCAACCTCGTCATGGAGGTTGCTAGGTTTGGAGTGGAGCTGCTAAGTGGAGAGCCCTATCACTGGATTGATCCAGTCAACACCATGGACTTGCCGCTACTCCCACTTCATGAAAACTTTTCAGGAACAATGCATGAAGTTGGCACCAGCTTCTTTATGTTGGTTCCACTGCCAGCAAACTGGTAGTCTGCTCCCCTCATTATTTACTCACCTAAGGGCATCGGTAAGAGCTCTGCGACAAGAAAGTAAACTTATTTGTTAGGAAATCTTTGTCAGGTAGGTTATTTCTAGCAGGAAATTGTGTATGTTTATTTTTCTCTCTAACATGCACCAGATAAGTAGAAGATTTTGAACTGAGTATAACAAACAAAAACACCTGCTAGCTGCATCGGTCTATCTCACACTCACCCTCTTACTTTCTTCCCAATGGAGCACTGTTCCCTTTATTTCTGACTACAACGAAGCATATCCATGAGAGACTGGAAGAGAAGGATGCCACACAAAACTACAGAGTTGAGATTTCTTCAAATGAATCTTATTATGTAAAAGCTGAGAAAGGGATGTAAGTGAAAGCTGACTTCAGATTCTATAAAACTGATCTTTTGTGAAGAAAGCATGCTTACCTTACATAGGCTTTTCAAATAACTTCAGAAAATGTGTAGTATACAGAGGTTTCAGTAGATGAATGATTTGAATGGAGCGCCTTGTATATAAAGCATGACTATCGACGAACTAACCAACATAATATGAAGAACCCTTACTTGCTGCTGACCGACTCCTTTTGCGATCTAAACAGGCAATGAAACCCAAGTCGAACATCGGGCAGCTTCCGCAAGCATGAAACCACCACATAAGTCATATCTGCAAGAATCTTCTCTAGTCACACTCCCTAGACGGGCCAAAGCGCAAACTTTGTGATAGTCCTACACAAAGACGCATCAAGATCATAACGTCGATATTTTTAGTATGTGACACTGCTTTAGTGTATGCTATACTTGAGTTACTATTAGTAAAGAGAGACACCACCTGAATATAATTGGACTAAGATATAGGAAAATAACTTGGCCATTCATTGCAGGAATATAATTGGATAGAGAAGGAAAATATAGAGAGCTGACAAATATTATAAATACAAAATAAAGTAAGAAATAATAAACATTGTTACCTTATCAAGTCTCTGAAATTTGATAGATATCAGACATTTCATCAAACTTCTGAGGAATCTAGCAAGGTTGAATCAACAAATTTAATATAAATGCACAGAGTGTAATACATCAGTTACTAAATTTATTAGAATGTAACTTAGGAGTATGTCAATGTCAGGTTGATGCCCTTTCCAAGCGTCATTCATATTTAGCATGCACATGGAAGATAAGTAAAATTAAATTACCAGATTAAGAAAGTATCAGAGAGAGAGCACCTGTTGTGGGATAAAGCTTGCACAACATTGATGGCGTGCTTGAGGGAAAAAAAAAGCAGGAGCCACAAGTGGTGCATGGTGACACAGATGATGTCACTGTTAGATGCAATGTTGCTAGCTCTGAAACAAACATTGGTGGCAAGATCTCAAATCAACTATGTTTCTATATAGACAGGGAAACAAATAGTATCAGTCAGGATAATGTAGTAATACACATATGATCATAAATAGTAGATGAGGAGGTCATAAAGAGCATGAAAATATGTGCGCGTGATGAAACACCAAACAGTAATCTGTGGAACAATAATCAAAGTGTACAATTTAGTCCAGAAAACCTAAGCACAGAATCTAGGACTCCATTTAGTAGCTTAGAAATCACAAAGGCTTATAAGAGTTGAGCGAACTTGTATATAAGATACTCTGTTCTCCTAAAATGAAAATGCATGACAGTAAAATATTCATACCTTTGGCGTACATTGGAAGCTACACGAATAGTGTTCGAAGATTCAGCAGACCAATAAGCAATTGTAATATTCTGCTTTCACATGGTTAAAAATAAATGTTCAGCTAATAAATCTGCAGGTCACATGGTAAAAAAGAGACGTTCAGTTAACAAATTTTGTCAATGATAGAAAAAACAAACTGAGAAAAAATAAGGTTCACATTTGGGGAGGAAACGAAAGAGATGGTATTACAGATATCTACGACGGTGGTCTAGTACCTGTCCTTAGTCGTGCCCAGGAAGGGGCTTCGCCCGCACGCCTTGAAGAGAGCATCGTCGTCGCGGGGAAATCTGCTCCCTTGTCCAACGCCGGACAGAGGTCCTTGACGCCGGTGCAGACGCTAGGGCCGGCAGTGGAGGTCCTCGACGTCGGTGCAGGTGGGACGGCAGGGGCAGTCCTCGACGGCGGTGTATACACAGGGGGCGGCGAGGACAGTCCTCAATGCTGATGTGTAGTTCGGGGTGGGGACGAAAGTGGTTGTGGCAGGCGGTGAGGAGGAAGAGGAGGCGGTGCTGCGATGGAGGAAAGGAGAGGAGTGACAGGAGAAAAGGGAAGGGATCTCCTCGGCCAAAGCCACCCGACGGGAGAGAGAGCAGAGGGATCGAGAGGGTGGGCGATGGGCGGTGGGCGTTGGGCGCGTGAGCGGTGGGCTGCCGGTTCGGTGGAGTTGCTCGCTGGTTATTAGGTAATCGGTTTTTTATGCATACTGTTTAACAAGGCTGAGACGGTGTTCAATACGCAGCTAGTCCCTCAGGCGTAAGCTATAGAGTAATTCCGTAGCTTTGAGCAAACTAAAGTCAATCTTTGTAATGTTAAACAAGTATAATAACATACAAAACATTGATATCTACAATACCAAACGTATATGTACTAGTAGAAATCAGTCCTTTGGTCTAGACAATTAGTCTCGGTTCTGCTATAAACTGAGACTAATTCCTCGGTCCCAACGGCTAGAAACGGCCGCAGGACCCGGCCGCCACTATTCCCGATTCAAAGGAGACCTTTAGTCCTAATTCGTGTAACAAACCAGGACTAAAGGGTCTGGCGCTAGACAGGGCCTGCCGTATGGACATTAGTCCCGGGTCTAAACATTGACGTTAATCATGCAAGAGTTGAAATCTCAGCCTCGTTAAAGAAAAACATGGAAAAGTACCGCGGCATGCTTAATATGCTCCAAAAGTAATTTCAATCGTTACCGCAGCATGCTTATGTGTCTCTTTAGTTCATTCTTTGAGATGTCAAGTAATTAATAACTTATTTATTTATTTATTTATTTCTTTTTTACCGGATAGTGTTGATAAAAGGTTCACGAAGGAGGTTAAGGGTGAATGGCGTAAGGAGCTGACTTTTCATCTGATTCCGGTAAGTAGTACGAGAGATAGGTCCGCGCATCTCTTCAATTCTAGTTTCCATACAATTATCATACTTGATTATTATTTGATTGAATTATAAACTTAAAAAGTGTGCGAGGCAGAGGACTAATTTATGTGGATACTACTTATGCGAGTTCATTCGCAGGTGTATCGACCAGGGCACAGACTTTCTTGAAGTACGTAAATAACATATTTACAATTTATTTTATACCATATTTTTTATTGAGTTCCATTCATAATTATCTACTTCTTTATATATAGTTGGATGCGATGCCGGACAAGATGTACCACAACAACGTCTACTAGCAATTCAAGAGGAATTATCGGGATTTTCGTTTAAAAAAGTCATAAATCGAAAGAAAAATATAATTTACAGAGATAATAAAGCATCCATGTAATGTAACGCCAAGCGATCCGCTCAGCTCGTGATCGGTGAGCCTCCGTGGTCGCTACCGCTTGGCCTACCGGTTATCTCAAGGTCTTAACCTCACCTCCTTCTCTTAGGAACGCTAACTATTCTCTTTCTTTCCCCATTTTATCCCAAAAAAGGAGGAAACATTAGCAAGGGAGACTGGCGTACAACACAAACTAAAGCAGGAGGACGTTGCTGGTTACCTCAGGGACCAAGCGAACCGAGAATGGATTAGTCGGTAGAGTCGGAGGAGGAAGAAGTAGGATGAAATTGCAATACTTATGGTGCATAAGTTAACTCTGGTACTCCACTGGAAATTTCCCGTGCCTCCTATTCCCATGACAACAAGTCCGTAATATGCAGACCCATAACAAGTCATGCTTGAAATGAGATCGGATGAACCTAACGTAGAAATGCAAAAGCAAGAGTTATTCATGTATTTCTTAGGTGAAGTCTTTCTCTTATACAAGACATATGTATGGTTGGTACTGACATCAAGTCATTGCTCCTCCTGTGGAGAGAACTGTTAGCAATCAACTGGTTATGAGTTTGGTACTTGGGTAGGTACATGCTACAAAAGCTTCCTTGACCCTTTAGACAAATGATATTTTTCCTTATCATTTATTTTTGAGAAAAAAATTAAATTATATCAATATTACTAAGTTCATAAAGAATGAAACCTAACTACTCACTTTCCATCCTTGAAGAGAAAAGGGAACGGTTGTAGACCCTACTAGGAGGTTCTGCCGTGTAAGTTTTTCATATACTTCCTCTGACCTATATTAAATTATTAATTGACTCACATTTGTCTAGATTTGAATGAATCTAGACACTAATTAGTATATATGTTCATCTAAATTTTAACAAATCCAAGTCAATTAATACGAGCCGGAGGGAGTAATACTAGTTAGTACCCACCCTACACGGAGCTCACCCTACACGAGGATCCTGAGTAGTTCAGAACAGAGTTATTGGTGGGTTAACTAGTACTAGTAGCAAGTTTTTCATATACTACTAGTAGTAACTACAATAGAGGACAGCAAGGGAGGAGCACATGACAAGAAGAAGAAGCACTCTGCTCCTTAAAGCAGTCAGACTCAGGGTGGCCAAGCTTCTGATAGTAGACTAAACAAATATGAGAACAAGGGTGATCTACATCTCTAGAAGAAGGGTATGCTCACCACCAAGAGTAGGCAGCAGCGGCGGACCACTGTAACGAGAAGACGTCGGTGGTGCAACAATCGACTATCAAGTGCTCGAGCAACAAGAACAGAGGGAACCACAAGCAAGCCAACACCACAAAGACGAGTCTCCTCAGGAAGAATCTCAACAAGCACCTCCGAGAGGGGAACACGTTCCCTAGCAAACAAGTTAGTATGGATGGCCTCAAACTCTGGAAGAATCCAGGACAAGAACTCAAGGATGCACTCAAACTCAAAGTGCGCCCTCATAATCTGATAGCACCGGCAAGTACCATAGATAGAAGTGCGTAGAGAGTCATCCTAGCTTCAGGTAGACAAAACCTAGGTGTAAAATCATCAATAGTGGAGTCACCCTGATGAAGATCATGCTCCTAATAGACCAAAGACAAAAAAAATCACTGGGGAGCCGATACCGCTAACGAAGAGAAGTCCACATCTCGTAAAGAGAATTGAGTCCCATAAACTCTAAGGCAAACTGAGGGAGGAGAAGTGAGCACAGTCGCAACGCATGCATCATCATCATCATCATACCACTGAGTATAAGAAGTCAGATCATCATGATAAGTGACAAGGGCGACTGAGTAGTCCGATACCTGGTGGTCATAAGCATCCATCACAACATCATCAATAGTCTTCTCTACAATCCTATCAGCGCTAGAAGCATCAGAAGCACGAACCGTAGAGAGCAAGGCACCTCGCAAGTGAGAATGCCCCAGAGTCAACTCAAGGACATTCAGCACCAAGGCCTCGCGTGCAAGCACGTGCACTAGGGGCCTCATGGCAACATCAGCACACTATAGTTGGGGCTGGAGTAGCTGGTCGGACCTACGGAGCAGCCGATCGGATGGAGTCAACAGCTGGCCAGATGAAGGGAAACAACGACCAGGTCAGGGAGGCGACCGACCAGATGGAGGCGGCGGCGACGAAATCGGGGTAGCTAGCTGAAAGAGGGCATCGGTGACCGGATACAAACAGTAGTCAGCCAAATTGAGGAGTAGGTTGTTAGAATCGGTCGGATTTTGACTAGATCGAAGTGGATATAGGGCTTTTGGGCAGACAAGAGAAAGAACAATAGACTAGGCTACATCAGCACACATAGTGCAAAAGCTGAACTATCCCATCCCAAACTATGGCCTGCTAGAAAGAGAGTGGGCGGAAGCGACACAAGTTTTGAAAGTCGGCTCGATTTGGTAAAATCACGAGTAGTAAATCATTTAACTGTTACAAATCTATCTATCTATTATATACTATGTTTTTCGAGGCACCAGGTTGATCCACATCATCCCAAATAATATGAACCGTTAGATTGATTGCTTAAGGTCATGATTTAATTAGTAGATTTGTACAACTTCTCCAAATGTCACGACTACATGGATGTTACATCATGTGAGCAAAACAAGGAAACAGACCCCCTCTCCCCCGTCAAAAAAAAAAGAAAGAAACAAACCCTTTCATGCACGAATAGAACTCATGTACATTCACGTTCCAATTAATACACGACGTGAGCAAAAGGAAAGAGACCGTCACATACACGATTTTCACAATCAAAGAAAAAAAAATAGACCGGTCAGTTGGGGTATCTCAGACTTCCAAAGAATAAGTGCCCTTGCTAAAAAGCTAGAGTCGTGAGCTGCTTGGAGTAGTCCATGGCTCCATGCCACATACTACAAATGTTAATTCAAGATGTTGTCAACGTGTAAGACAACTATAGTTGGATGTGAAATGGCAATTATGTCTAAGATATTTTTGGCTAAGCTCTGGTTTTATTTAATAATCTAAATAAACCATATTTGGTAGATCCAGAGAATAATGTAAGCAGACGCCGGAAAAAAAACTCCGATGTGCCGGAATACAATGATCAATATGTGTACGTGGTTGAGAATATTTATCTATATATGGGCATGGTTGAGTATGTTTATCTATATACATGTGCACAATTGAGTATATGATAATCGTCATGAGAGCACTACATATGAACATGCTAGAACTTTTCACAAAAATGTAAGCATGTGACTATCAACAGTGTGGATCATGTTCTTATTCGAGTACTAGAACAACTATTCTGAATGCACACAAGATCACAAGCAATAAATCATCACGACCGTCACGTGACATACCAAAATTGGTCGATCTTGAAACTCCGCTAAAGTAAATCCTATCGGTAGATTATCATATAGTGTCTAAAAATTAGGCTGCACTTAGCGCATTGCATTCATTAATCATCTTTAATTGAAACAAAACATATCACAAGTCATGGATTTTACAAATAAAATTTGTAAAATTTTAGTTTCTCGGAATTTTTTACAAACATTCTTTGCTTTGGACGATTAGACATCTCTGGGATATTTGTAGTGTTTTATATGATGTAATGAAGTGAATATAAGAGCACATGTCATCCCATTCACACAATAAAACCTACAATTGATTAATTGATAGGGTATATGTGCCATCCAAGCCATGACATGTCAAATACATGCATCAAGTGTGCATAGCACTGTATTTGGGGTCAACATACAATTGATAGATTTTAGAAATATGGGCAAAATTACCATATGGAAATATTTGATGTTCTAGAAAACTTGAAGTTATACTTCTCCCACTTTGGCTACCGAGGTATAAACACGTTGATGAGTCTGTTGGAAATATAAAAATGGTCAAGTTTCTCCATGCGAGACTATGTTAATATCCAAAAAGTTGCACATATTGAAACAATTTAAGTAAGCGTAAGGAAGAAATATGTAGGGAGGTAACAATTTTCTTTTGGTTCTGCCTATTAAAGATGATGATTGCTCTCCTTTTATTTCAGGAAGAAAATTTATCTCAACACGTATTGATCTAAGATCACATAAAATATATAGTTCCGTTCAATATCACTTACCAAAAAATATTGTTATTATTAATCTCCTAAAACTAAAGTTATTTAAGATGTTACTAGCATGTACCATAAAACCGTAGTACATATCATATTAACGAATGTGATACCCATGATATGCAACATTACTTCAACCTACTATAGATGGTGTCCTCGCATTTGCGAGGGCCACTGTGCTAGTGAAAAACAAAAGCATATACAAAAAGTTAGTAATTCCCCTACTCATTCAGAACTAGAAAAGTAACGGTACTTCTATAATTTCAAAAAGGTAAGATTAATAAAAAAATATGGTGGCTCTACACCATTACATGTACAAAACACATTAGGAGTTTGGCACCATCTATGGATAGTTATTTTTAAAACTATTTTTTTCCAAATGATATAGATATTGAAAAAATAATTATTTTCAAAACTAAATAAGATAGAGATATTCAACTTTGTTTTTGAAATGGGAGTATAATCCATGTCTCTGCATCAATAAATCCACACTGCCTCATTTATTACTCATGAGTATCATCATCTCGTTATTACAAATCACCGACCATTTAGAGTTGATACTTGTATGACCCAAGGAAAATGTCAAGCATAGAGAGACTAAACATCATTCGGACTATTAAGATCACGCCACCCATCCCAGGAGTGGATACCATGTGCGACCGCCAGCAGCCGGTTGCAACAAGTATCCATAGGTTCTCGCGCTGCTCTAGAGGGAGGAGTACCAACTATTGCCGAATCCAATAAATGACCACATGGATATCCTGCAAAAGTTTTGTACCTCTACCATTGTTCAAAAATATTGTTATTCCTACAATTTCATATAGATCAACATAAAGCTGAAACCCCAATGCTATTCTAGCGTTAATGATATTTTCAATTCCATTGAACCGATTGCCAAACATTTTGGCAACATAGGTAGGTGGCAAAAAATATTAAATGTAAAGTAAAAAATGTGCCAAATAAGTTGTGCAAGAAGACATGAAATAAATAAAATCCGAATGGTTTTCTCTCAACAAAAACAACATTTTTTTATTTCCATTCAATCTTCAATAGCAAGGTTATCTTTTGTAATAAGAATTTTTCAGTTAAGGAAGCACACAAATATCTAAACCTTTAGTGGGATATTTAATTTCCACAAGTATTTTCAAGGAAAACCTTCCTGATCGTTTATAAGATTTGCATCCATGTATTTAACCGAGAAAATACTTGTTGTAGTGAGATTTAAAAAAAACTATCCGACTCAATAGAAAGTTTATATATCCTTTAATCTATGACACAAATAAATCCATGTTGTCCAATTGTTACCGGTTATTCTGAAACTTATCCTTTTATTCCAAGGCGAAGATTGAATCACTTAGCCAACATCAAGAAGCTATTAATGGAAACATGGGATAAAACATCAACAACTAAGACATGTTTTCAATGCACAATGTTATATGAAGATGAATTATTGAGACAATTAGCCAAAGGTGTACCTCCTAGCCATACATCCACCCAAAACCTAGTACAACTACCATTTTCAATCTTAAAATGACATCTATTAGGGAACTTTGCTTTAACCGGCATAAGACCCATCCAACTTCAACCTAGGACAAAATTTTATTATTGAGGTATTTATTATGTATCAGATCCTGCCACAAGCTATTCTTTGTTAATAGTTGAATTAACCATTTACTGAGTATACAAATATTGTCTTAGTACCTCTATACGAAGACCCCTGGTTATTCGGTCTACAAATAATATTTCATTTAGTGAGTCTATACTTATTTTTATGTTCATCATTTTGCAAAAAAAAATCGTGATAAAAATCTAGTCGTTTTCTTACCTCTTTGGTATCTCCAGAAATAACAGCATAAACATGAGAAGACTAATAAGAACTGATTTTATAATTACCAGTCTATCACCATAAGATAGAAAATTAACTTGCCAACATCCCAACTTCCCTTCGAAGAGAGATTCCACTCGGTTCCATTCAACATTCCTTAGTCTTCTAGGGTGTATCGACACTTCCACGTACCTAGAGGGTAAAGACCGTGACTCACACCCGAATGTTTGTGTATACACATGTTATTCATCTTTAGTCTTTCCAAAACAAAAGATATCACTCTTATGAAAGTTAATCTTTAAATTAGAAAGTTGGTTGATGCACATAATTAATTTCATGTTAATAACCTTCTTAAAATCATGTTCGATAACCAAAATAGTATCATCGTCTAGGCTAGGATCTAGACTAATGCTTTATTTTTAGAGGTATATACATTTTTAGTCCCACATCTTGTACCGCTGGAGCGTTTTAGTCCCACATCTTACAAAGTGAGCAAAACTAGTCCCACAACTTGCATTCGATGAGCATTTTAGTCCAATTTAGCCCGATTTCACTGAGTTTGACCAAATTCATCCAACTATGCCGTTATAACTTTTTAAAAATGATCTTGTGTATTTTTTTTGTGGCACTTATGTCCTTGGTGCTAACCAACAAGCAGCGGTAGGCGCAAAAAATAGTTAAAATTATAGCATGGGAGGAAGGAGTTGAACTCATGACCTTAGCATCACTAACCACTTGTCCAAGCCACTACACTACTAGTAACGACTATATAACCTAATAAGGCGTAATTCTTTTTACACAATATAAACGCGCGCATACACATTCAAATACTCATGTCCGCAGTCAAAGTAATATCGTGCATGGAGGCTTTTATTTTGAAACTCGCGCTATATGGAGCTAGCCATTTGTTTTGAATATTTGAATATGCAATTTAAAGTATAAAACACCTTATAAAAATACGTACAGGTGGAAAATGATATAAGCTTTCGGTGTGCAAAATTTTAAACCGAATTGATTACACTAGGTCTGCACAAAAAAAGACTTCTAAAAAGAAACGAAGAAACAACCCCAAATCTCTAATTTTATTTTTTCTATGTAGCCTAGAACACAAATTATTTCAGATTGGAAATTTAGATTTTTAAAGAATTTTTACAATTTTAGAACACATATTTTTTGATGTTCAAAACAAAGGTTTATATTACTCACACGTATGTTGAGTTAGGATACGTGGGCCTGAAATTAATGTATAATAAACGGATGTTCTCATATTTAACAAATCTTGGTGTGTGTATTACTGGCAAGCTTCTGTTAATTTATTGGCATGGTCCTGAGTTCGACCCCCATTATTGCTATTATTAGATTTTATTATTTGATCATTGACAAGTGGGTCCGCCTATACAGGGGTCATTTTGCAAAAATCTCTAGAATGAGTTCCGCCCTACAAGTGAATGAATTCGATTAAATTTGCTGAAATCCGACTAAATTGGACTAAAATGCTCCTTAGATGCAAGTTGTGGGACTAGTTTTGCTCACTTTGCAAGATGTGGGACTAAAACGCTCGAGCGGTGCAAGATGTGGGACTAAAAATGTATATACCTCTTATTTTTATAGGCTTATATTTTGGAAAGGATGTAGTATATGATTAGTAGGCTCTAGTTTAGAAGGTTTTTATAGAAAATACATTTTGTCTTCTAGAATCTAGAGTATTTTTGCAAAATAAAAAATTGAGGCCATTTTTGCAAAAGGTTATAACTAGTAGACTAGAGCCTAGAAGAATTTAAAAACGTTGCTAGACTGAATTATATCCTATATAACTAAGAAGATCAACCCCACTAACTTATCCTATATAACTAAGAAGATCAACCCCACTAACTTATTTCTCTAAACATGCAGCATATCCACCTCATCAAGCATATTTCTCTTCTATCCACCTCAGCAGTATGCCACCTCAGCCAATAAAAAAGTCTTCTGTTACATCGACCCACCAGGTTCCCTTTCTAGCTGACTCAATTCTCTTTCACGTGCTACCTTTTCCAGCCCACATGTAATGTAAATATTCCGGCCGATATGCAATAGCCCATGATTCCAGACTATGTAAAGGCCCCCGTTTCAACAACGTCTATCCCAGCCCAGGACTGCTCTTCTTCTCCACTTCAGCGAACGCATCTTGACTCCACGATCTCTTCCTCTCCTTCCTCTCCCAATCAATGTCCAGCTCTCTTTTCCTCTCCCCCTGATTCCGGCGACACATAATTACTCGGGTAACTGATGATGGAGGAATACGAGAAGTGGACCGGCGTATGCCTCTGCCTATATTATCCGCCTAGCCGCCTCACCCGTGGGCATTGGCCACAGACCGAGTACTGTCGCCGCGGTGAGCCAATCCTTCATGTCTTCTTCCAGTTTCCTATGGTGTGTTTTCCTTTAGTCACAATATTTAATTTCCTCATGTTCTGCACAGTTCGACGGGAAATTTCCTAATGTTCTAGACACTTCAACGGGACATCATCCTGTTCTTTTACCCTATGGTTGGTCTTGGTCTTATTTGCTGGCTTTCTCACTGCTGACCACACTTCTCAATTCACGACTACTGCAGGTACGTACCTTCCCATGTGTTCCTAATTTCAATTTTTGTATGCTTCATCCAAACCTGAGTTCAACTTTACTACTATCTGAAATTGATATTATCGGTTGCCACAGTCTGACTCTAGGAACTCAGTTTCATGCTAGGATTCCATGTCTTTAGTACATGATTTGGCAAGAAACCATTGCGATTTATTCCCATTACCCTTCGCTATTAAAAGTAAAAAATGCTCAGACTGGTTGAGAAGAAGCCTTACATTTACATATTTTTATAGGCTAAACACGGCGTAGGATTTAATCAGAAATATATAAATGTGTCATCGCAATGTGTGAGCAGAAAGTAAAAGACAACAAAAAAATCATACAACTATTTCTAGGATCACCCCTGATCTGCTCTTTCATATATGAAAAAAGCGGTTTCTTGCTAACATTTATTACCATACGAATGTGCCATTTTGCTGCTTGAGCACCTTAGATTTTTTACAGTTGTAATAATGTAAATATAAGGCTAATAAGCATTGAGCATTCAGAGCCCCTGTATACTCTATATTACATATATTGCCATCTGAGGTAATTGTTTTTTCCTAATAGTGCATTTTAGATAACTATAGAAAGTGTTGTTTCGTGATAGTACATTACAGCTTTGTCCCGCCTATATCTTTATCGATACCCTTGATTTGTTAGATCCTGCAAAATGGATAGCGCGGAAAGTTCTTCACATAATTCAGATAGGCATCAGGCACCGCCTGCCGGTGAACATACACGAGGTCTTCCACGTGGAAGTGGCCGACCACGTCGTTCCTCATTACCGCCTAATCCGACTCCTCGACATAACCCATATGCTACTGCTGAAAACCGTCGCACGCGTATGCATCTGACACCTAAAAACAAAAAAAGAGGTTTGTTAGTCACATTATATTCCTTATGATATATTATCATTCATTATAATGTCCTCCTATTAATTTCACTTTGTGTTGCTTCATATTGATTAAGAAACTAGCTCTGGAGAAGGACATTCAACACCCCAACCATTAAACGAAGGACCATCTACATCAACCTCACACACACAAAATATGATCTTTACCCGTAATCGTAAGCTCATGTTTGAATACCTTTTTCCCCTAAAAACTTCAAAGCCAATCGTATTTGTAATAAATCTTTCTCTTTTCGGCTCATCTACTAGGAACTATCTTTGAACCCTTAAACCTTGGAGGCCCCAACCATTCATGCAGATACTGTGGTGCTCTATTTTGGTACGAAGAGCGTGTGCGTAGGGAAAGACATACTCAATCTCCAACATATAATTTGTGTTGCAAAGGGGGGAAAGTTTTCCTGGAACCATATGATCCTCCGCCTCAACCCCTATTGGATTTATTTACTTTGCAAGATAGCACACTCTCAAAACATTTCTTTGATCATATTCGTCAGTATAACAGTATGTTTGCAATGACTTCAATGGGAGCAAAAGTTGATGAATCTGTAAATGATGGTAAAGGCCCATACGTTTTCAAGATTAGTGGCCAGCCCTGCCACCGCATGGGTTCTATGAGACCAGTTGAGGGCAAGAGACCAAAATATGCACAATTATACATGTTTGACACAGAAAATGAGATTTCAAACAGAATTAAAGTTGCTTCTTCTTCACGCACTTCTTCGTCTTCAAGCACCGCTTCATCTTCACGTAATACATTCCAGCCTAATGAAGCCATTGTTCAGTCGCTCATACAAATGTTGAACACACATAATCCCATTGTCAAGTTATTTAGATCAGCAAGCCAAAGATTAGCTGGAGATGATTCAGACCGCTTCCGCATCAGGCTATATGGCAAGCCTAATGCCCATGGAGATATCTATAGTGCTCCAGTCGCGTCTGAAGTTGTTGGATTAGTTGTTGGTGATATAGGGTCAACTAATGTGGGAAGGGACATTATAATTGAAGACCATTCATCGAAACTGCAACAGATCAATGAAAAACACCCCAAGTTCATGTCCATGCAGTATCCTTTATTATTTCCATATGGTGAAGATGGTTTTCATGATGAGCTTATGTACAATCAGACGCAACGTGGTTCGACTAATCAGCGCCAGAAAGTCACAATGCTACAATATTATGCATATAGGTTGCATGATAGGCTAGGTCAATTCAATACTCCATTACGTGGCAAAAGGTTAACCCATGCTTATGATGTGGATGGCTATTGTTGTGTTGAAACCTTCCGCGTAGCATTCTATCGCAAGCCTAGCTTCCAACGTAAATACAGATCATCGCCCTATAGTACTTTGGCCAATTCTGTTTCAAAAGGTATTAGATCTGGATCTTCTATTGGTCAGAGGATTATATTGCCTTCCTCATTTACTGGTGGACCTCGCTACTTATACCAGAACTACCAAGACTCCATATCTATTTGCAGAAAGTATGGTTGCCCAGATTTGTTTGTCACGTTCACATCAAATGCTAATTGGCCTGAAATTATGGAGGTTTTATCCTCCATTCCAGGACAACAACCATCTGACCGTCTAGATATTGTCAATCGGGTATTCAAAATGAAACTTAATATTTTAATGGATGATATTAAGAAGAGGAAATTCTTTGGACCCATAAATGCAGGTAATAAGAATTTTCTTAGACATACTCACACCGCATGACATTAACTTTTTACAAACTCTTAAATTATTTTACTTTGCTGCAGTTATCTACACAATTGAATTTCAGAAGCGTGGCCTTCCACATGTTCATATCATTATATGGTTGGCCAAAGAATCCACTTTAGATGCACAAAAGATAGATTCATATATCTCAGCTCAGCTCCCTGATCCTACGAAAGATCCAATAGGATTTGATGCTGTATCTTCTTTTATGGTGCATGGCCCTTGTGGTGCTTTGAACAGTTCATCACCATGTATGTCAGATGGAAAATGCACAAAATTTTACCCAAAAGATTTCTGTGAGAAAACTGTTGTACTAGAAAATGGTTTCATAGAGTACACACGGCCAAACAACAAAATTACTACTATGAAAAATAAAGTTGACATTGACAACAGATATATTGTTCCTCACAATGTTGACTTAGTGGTTAAGTATCAAGCTCACATAAATGTAGAGAAGGTTAATCATGATGGTATGCACAAATATCTTTTCAAGTATGTGATAAAAGGATTTGATTGTGCTAGAGTTGGGCTCCAATCTAATTCTTCGACATCAGATTCATCTGCTCAAATAGTAAATGAAATTGATAATTATTTAGAGTGTCTTTGTGTCACACCAAATGATGCTGCATGGCGTTTGCTGGAATATGACATTCACCATACAGACCCTTCAGTAGAAAGGCTCCCTGTTCATCTTCCTCTTGAGAATAATGTTATTTACTCCGAAGATGATAATCTCGAAGAAGTCATTGAAGACCCAAAAAATATGAAAACTAGATTGACTGCATGGTTAGAGGCTAATATTCAACACCCTGCAGCTCGGCAACACACTTGTATTGAATTTTCAGAATATTGGACATGGCACCCACAAGATAAATACTGGGATTATCGTCGAGGTCCTCAAAAGAAAATTGGCCGGATTGCTCATGTTAACCCCTCACAGGGAGAAACTTACTATTTGCGCATGTTGCTCCACATAGTTAAAGGCCCAACCTCCTTCTCGGAAATATGGACTGTGTCGGGCCAAGAATATCCTACATTTCGCTCTGCATGTGAAGCTTTGGGTCTCCTAAGTGATGACCAAGAATGGTCCAATGCTTTAAAAGATGCAGCTCAGTGGGCATTACCATTCCAGTTATGTCACCTGTTTGTTACGTTGTTGCTTTTTTGTGACATAACGAACCCTGTCAAACTTTTTGAGGGACATGCATCACAAATGTCTGAAGATATAACATATCGGTTGAATCGCAATCGTTCCTCTCGGTTGAGCAATTCATCACTGAATTCATACGCCAACTCTTCTCTTCTCATTGAGCTAGATAAGTTGCTAAGGGACTCTGGATATTGCTTATCCCATTTCAATTTGCCTCTACCGGATGATATAGGGAATGTTTCTACACAAAATAGACTTCTGTTGGACGAACTAAGCTATGATATTCCTGACATGACATCCACTTTGAATGACAATATTTCAAAGCTAAACAAAAACCAAGAGATGGTTTTCAAAGCCATTTCTAATTCTGCCATGAATAATGAAGGTAAAACATTCTTTGTTTATGGGTACGGAGGAACTGGAAAAACTTTTCTATAGACCACTTTGCTTTATTATCTCCGAAGCCAAGGGAAAATTGCATTGGCTGTTGCATCATCTGGAATTGCTTCCCTGTTGCTCCCCGGGGGTCGAACACCTCATTCACGTTTTAAAATTCCTTTAGAAATTTCTCAGAACTCGATGTGTAGTATCAAGAAAAATACACATTTGGCAGAACTTATTGAGAACACATCTCTTATTGTTTGGGATGAAGCGCCAGTGAATCATAGACATTGTTTTGAAGCCTTGGACCGCACCCTCAGAGATATATTGTCTGATAAAAGACCCAATGCAGAAAACATGCACTTTGGAGGTATCACTATTGTTCTTGGTGGTGATTTTAGACAGACACTACCGGTAATAAAAAATGCAACAAAGCAACAAATTCTAAAATCATGCATTGTTAACTCTTACCTGTGGAACCAATGCACAATTCTACAATTGAGTGAAAATATGAGGCTGACATCAAGCAGCCTCTCCATTTCTGACAGGGAGGCATTGCGTAGTTTTGCTGATTGGCTTTTACGAGTTGGAAACGGAACTGAACCTTTTGTGCCTATTCCAAATCAGCCCAACAATTGTTTTATAGAGATTTCTCACTATCTCCTTCTGCCTCAAGAATCTAGGAATATAAATGGGTTGGTGTCCTTTGTTTACAACTCTGGTTGTGAAACGGCAAATATTACATCATATTTGTGCGATCGGGCAATACTTGCACCCACCAATGATGATGTTACTAAAATAAATAGCAGAATGATTGCTCAACTCAATACAAGTGAGGTGTCATATTATGGCTCAGATTCAATTGATGACAGTTGTCGTAATCTTTCTACTCTAGAATCATTGTACCCAACAGAATTCCTAAATACTGTGAAGATACCTGGACTTCCTGATCATGTGCTACATTTGAAAATTGGTGTTCCAATCATGCTTCTGCGTAATCTTGATCCATCTAGGGGCCTATGTAATGGTACTAGGCTCATTGTTACACAACTGACTGGTCGTATCATATAAGGAGAAATTATAACAGGAAAAGCTATAGGTTCAAAAGTATATATTCCTCGCATTGTTACAACATCAACTCAGTCTAAGTGGCCTTTCAAATTAAGGCGTCGCCAATTTCCTGTTCGAGTTTCATATGCTATGACAATAAACAAAAGTCAGGGGCAAACCCTAAACCGAGTTGGTCTGTATTTGCCATCTCCTGTCTTCTCCCATGGCCAGTTGTATGTTGCATTTTCTAGGGTTACATCACCAGAGGGATTACGGGTCTTGATTGAAAACAGTCCAACTTCTTATGAGCATTGCACACATAATGTAGTATATTCAGAAGTATTCAGTCAACTTAGTAGGCACATAAGCTAAAAGTGGAAGGTATTTTTTCAACTTGAGTGTATTTTATGATCTAAATGATCCAAATAATATTTTGCACACTACAATTAGTTTTTTTTCCACCTAATGCTCTTTTTTTTTGGTTCAGAAATATCTCAGCTATGGAGTCACCTACAAATCTGAAAAGCATAACTGTAGGAAAGCAAGATTGCAGGGTATTGGCACGTCTAATTAGACTATGGGATGCTATAAACATGAATCCAAAATACGGAGGTGGTTTGATCAGCATTGATGGTGTTCTTTTAGATGAAGATGTATGTACATTCTATTATTTTCGTCTATTCGAACTTGCAAGTGTACATGTTTTTAAAATATTATACTAATTTTACACATCCTATTTAATGCTTCTATCAATGTGCAGGGAGCCATGGCACATGTAAGTGTGCCCAAAAGGTTTGAAAAACAATTCCGCCATGTACTTGCTCAAGGCTCCGCCTACATTATTACAGATATTGCAGCTATTGATATTAGAAGCAAACCATATGTTTATCACCATCAGAAATATATGCTGCAATTCAAGCATGACACTAAGGTCCATCCACTACATTCAAGAGGAGAAAAAATACCCGCACTTTCCTTTGATTTTTGTCCTTTTGAAAAGATGCCCGAAAAAGCAATTGACTCAAAACCTCTCCTAGGTAACATGTTCTTTCTTTATTTATCTTCTACCTCCATCCTTTAATGCTTAATAACTTTTTAAAACATACTTGGTCCTTTTAGATATCATTGGAGTTATAAGTGATGTTGGACCATATGAGTATGCTAGCCCAACGTCTCAGAACAAACTTCGAAAGATCAAAATTCGCAACCTAGAGTATTTTTCTCTGCTACCACTGTCACTTCATTTTTCTCCTATAAATATGTATCCTTTGTCTGAATAATTATACATTTCTTTCCAGTGAACAAACACAATAATTAGTTCTATGGGGGCAACATGGAGAATCATTTGACGAAAACACGGTACTTCAGAAATCAAAAGAAGGAATTGTCATAGCCATTTTTGCTGGTATAACTGCAACATTACAAAAGTTCAAAGGTAACTGATCAAAGAATATTGCTAACAAAATTAATTAACATTATTATTTAAGAATCATAATAACCACATATGCTTCTAGGAATTGTACAAGGTTCCTCAAGTTCTGCAACTCAAGTCTATCTTAACCTCGATATACCTGAAGTTCAAAAGTATAGTAGCAGGTTCTCTCTCTCTTTCTTTGCTATTTTTATATGCATTTTCAGTCTCACAAGACAACATACTAATGTCTGATATGGATTTTTCTCAAGCTATAAATGGAAATATCCAACTCTAGAGAAGCAGCTCCCTCAGGTGACACAATTATCTCCTCTTGAAGCAACAGGGAAACTGTACACCATTGGACAAATATCTTCTCAGCCGACTTCGTCTTTCGAGGTCAATACTTTATGCGATTTCTTATATATTACCGACTCCGCATTTTATTAATACTGCAACCATTTTTTTGTCATAAGGGAGGAGCAACATTCTGTACAATTGCCAAAGTAACGTCAATAATCACATCAGTCAAGTTGTATTACAAAGCATGCAAGCATTGTGGGAAAGGATACAACAACATGTCAGATAGTGCAACATGTACCTGTCAATTTCCAGTTCCGCGCCCAATGTACCACATATCTCCTTGAAATGTAATCCTTATCAAATTACTATTATATTATTCATGAACATAACAATTTTTTCATGCTTTAGGTACAAACTTCCTCTTACACTAACAGATAGCTCAGGAAGTTTGGATGCGATTGCTTTCTCTAAAGTAGCTGAAGACTTAGTTGAACATCTTGCTGAACAAGTTTGTATGAACATGAAGATAGATGTTGCAGATCATGTCATTACCCTTGATAATGCCATTGGTAAAGAAAGATTATTCTATATAGGAATGAGTACTGCATCTGTTGGCAAGTATCCAATAGATTATGTCCTCAAGAGAAGTTTTCCCGTGGAAAATTCAAACTTGGTGCCAATGCTGACTACTCCAAAGGTTTGCAACTTAATTCATATTGTGTTGCTACAAGAAATTATCCTGCAGTTCACATTTCACTCATGTTATAAATATTTTCAGACATCTCTAGGCCAAGACCTTACTACCAATCCATCTCCAAACCTAAGTATCCAAAGGTTTGCCTTCAATTCTATAGTTTAAGTTACAGACTCTATCTAGACATCCTGACAAAACCTGAGCTATTTGCAGTTCAACTGAGAGTACCCCAGAAGAGATGCAAAATGCGACACCTCCATTTCACAAACCAGAAGATATTACCACCGACAAAAACAAGCTCAAGTAGTCTTTTATTTATAATGATGTATTAAATTCTTCAGAATAAACAATGATTTCAACTAAAAAATATTTTTTGCAGCAACTCTACAGCAAAACGAAGTATTCAATTTCTGGAACATGAAACACCAAACAGAAAAAGGTACCTAAAGATAAAATTGTTACATTAGATGAGGCAATTTCTCACCCATGCAACTTTTTACATGTCAAAGTGGTAAAGGTGAAGATCTCCTAGCTGGAGCTGGAGAACATGAACTTAATAGTGTCAAACGACCTAAGCTAAAGTACGTATGTTCCCTCATATCACATAAGAAGTATCTCTTTGGTCATTCTCATTTGTAGGATAAACAGTAAAATAACATAGGTATTATCAATTTTCATATACGAACATAATTATACAAAATTTTAGTGTATCAATAACCTGAACACACAAACATTACCTTTCTAATACTACTGTTTTTCTACCCACATGCAGGTCATCATCAACCATGCATGGAACAACCGAAGATTAAGATGGCCTCTACCTAAATTAGTTACCATGAAGATCTACTGATAAATACATTTAATATCTTATATTGTAATCCTGAATAATCGAGGATGATCCATTCAGTGTCTACAAGACAATAGTTATTTTTTTGGAAGTTTTAGTTTGATTTCGTATCATGCCAAACTCTTCATGAAATTTTCATGTGACAATGTATATCACTATTGTGCCTTTGCATATGATCATAATATATTCCAAACAATTCCCGCAACAACGTGCGGGGAATCATCTAGTTAGAATAGTTTTGAGGAGGAAAACCACTAGTGTTTTTAGTCATCACTAGGTGGTCCAAGGACATATCTATATCTTTTATTACACTTAGAGCTATTTGTACCGATGTTGAGATTATTAATAGATCGGTGAATTAGAAAAAAAACATTTCACTTCATACTTCGGTTACAGCTCCATGGTGTGTAGCCATCAGTTGCACACCTTGAAGATGGAAGGATTAGAAAATTCACCCCATAGTCACCCATTTTCTCAGGAGAATTAGATTTATTTTCTTATAGGAAGTTTTTCTCTACAAAAAATTGCTCCCTTCTGTGTCGAACACTGGTGAACAACATTGTCACCCGCTTCGGTAGAAGAAAACAGTGGTGTAACCAACTGGTCCCCTGACTGACCATTCTGTATGAAGTGCTATACCTGCACGATATATTTTGTTTCTTTTTAAAATGGGGAAAACCCTCGTCCTCTGCATCAAGTGATGCACACATCCCTTTCATTATAAAGTTTGGCAATTCAAAGTACTACACTCGTGGATCAGCCACATTTGAGACAAATATCAACCATCTAAAAATGGGAAGCAACAAATAACTAGCCATTTTGAATTCTACTAATGTGCCACCACCCAGAAGCCTGGAAGTAGAAATCCTAAGCGACCATCAGGAGCTGGTTGCATCCAATATATAGCCATGATTTCCCGTTGATATATCGGAAGGAGATATGACCATAGGTTGATCCAGTGCACCACCATACGGATAACCTGCAAGAAGTTTGTACTAGATTTTTTGTTACAGATAACATCATTCCGACATTTCCAAATTACCCAACATAAAGCAGAAACACCAATACATATACTCGCTTTGTTTCGTTTATCATCTCGTTTAGCAAATTCCCAAACATATTGGTTATATTGGAGGGTGGTGTTATATTGTAAGTGAAGAAAATCATTCGCCAAATAATGCGAGCAAAAGGACATGAAATAAACAAGTGTTTAACCGTCTCCATGGAGTCACAAAAACAACATTTTTGACAACCCGTACAATTGCGCTTTGCTAAATTGTCTTTTGTGAGTAAGACCTTGCTACTGAGGAACCACATAAATAATTTAACTTTAAGTGGGATTTTTAGCTTCCATAGGTATTTTCTGAAAAACCTTGTATTCATTAGATATAAATACATAGATTTAAATGAAAATAAACCCATGGATGATAATTTCCAAACAAAACTATCAGGCTCTTCACTAAGCAATACTCTCCTTAATGTCTAGAATAATGCAGCCAGCCAGCCATTACCAGTATATTTAGAGGCGTTTGGCCTAAAACATCTGCCACAAGGACATTTTTCCTTCTGACAATGTTATATGACAAAGTGTACTACTTCGCTAAAGTCATGTCACCTAACCACACACAGGGACGGAGCTGGCATATACGCACTGGGGTCAGCTGACACCAATGAAAGTTAGCAATTCCTTCGTTAACTAGTATTAATTACTGTCTATTTTAGAAAATTAACCCTACTAAAATAGAGATAATACGGAGTTGACCCCAGTAAAAATTGTTTCTAGCTTCGTCACTGACCACACATCTTCCCAAAAGTGAACTGTTGATCCATCTCTAATTTTTAAAAAACCTCTTTCAAAGAAGTCTTTTTTAACTCTCATAAGGCCCTTCCAAAATGGTGAGTCAGTCGATTTCTCCTCCACTTGGGCCAACATCTTATGATGTAAGTACTTATTGTGTAGCAATTACTTCCACATGCCCTCTTTAGTAAGTAATTTGAAAAGCCATTTGCTTAACAAACACTTATTTTTTAAGTTCTAGTACTTCTACTCCTAATCATACTCGCTCTTTTTGACGACAAATAATATTTCATTTAGATCTCTTTTAGAGTCACGATTCTACCAAAATAATCTTGATCTAAAAAATCTAATTGTTTCCTCACACCAATAGGTATCTCAAGGAAAGAAAGCATAAACATTGGTAAGCTTGTGAGGACCGAATTAATTAAAACCAAGTGGTCTGCATATGAGAGTATGTTGCTTTGCCAACATCCCAATTTAGCCATAAAATGACTCGTAACTGGATTCCACTCCGTGTTATGCAATTTTCTATAATGGATAGGTACTCCAAGGTACCAAAAAGGAAGAGCACCAACCTCGCTACCAAAAATCTTCTTGGAGTGTTGCTCCATCAACTTAGCTTCTTCAAAGTAGAAAATCTCGCTCTAATGGAAATTAATTTTTAATCCTAATAGTTGTCCAAAAATACTGAAGGAACATCCATTTCACTTTGTCGTATGCCTTTTCAAAATCAATTTTAAAAAGCACACCTTCTAATTTCTTAGAGTGTAATTCATGGATTGTTTCATATAGAACAACCACTCCCTCAAGAATGTGTCTACCGGGCATGAATGTCGTTTGAGTTGGTTTAATAAACTTTTGAGCCAAATTTGATATACGATTAGTCGCAACTTTAGTAAAAAATTTAAAGCTCAAAGTCTTGTATTTGCACCTTGTTCTCCTTTTTAGGAAGTAGAGTTATCACACCAAAATTACCTCCTTTTCTTGCACAGTATATTAGGCTAGTATTACCTCTGTTTCCAAATTTCCAAAGCATTCCATTTCATAAAAGATGAGTGTGTTGTGTCATGCCGATGGTGCTCACTGGCCAATCATCCGAGGGAATCCAAAGAATTTTCTTCCTCCTTCGCCTCCAAGGACCATGACTCGCGAGGAGACTATGGTTGGCAGTCTGTTTTCGCGAACTAGGTTGTGACTGCTCTACAAGCTTTGGTGCACATCGGCCAAACATCCGAGGGAATCCAAAGAATTTTCTTCCTCCGTAGACCATGACTCACGAGGAGAGCAGGGTTGGCAGTGTGTTTTTGCGATCTAGGTTGTGACCGCTCTACAAGCTTTGGGGTGTGTTTGGTTTATGCCCAAGATTGCCCCACCAAATATTTGGCTAGCCAAAATTTTGGTTGAGTCTTTGCTTGCCCACAAGTTGGCCAACATTGGCTAAAAAATTGAACTAGAGTTGGTAGTGGAGCATTGACATGCCAAAAAGTTAGTAACAATCCAAACAAGAGCCAACCTTTTGGTCATGACCAATATATTGGTAAGGTGCACTTCGGCCACAATCCAAACACACCCTTGGTACCCATGGCAGAAAATGTCCCCAAACGTGTTGCTCTTTTCGATCAACAATGCTAAAAAAGAACTGGTACTACTACCGGATTGGGTGGAGTTATACCTTCTCTTGAACATTAGCTGACGATTTTGGAGACCTCCTTTTGGCATTAGAGACAACTATTTACATTGTCTTAGGTACAGCGGAAGTTGGATGCCTTGATGGTTAGCGGAAGGGCCAACGGGGGGAGAATAGCCGAGTCGCTACATTCGGGGGAAGAGGCACAATGTGACTTGGAGACCGCCGGCTCATGATGCTATGGTTCCGGTAATCTAAGAGTAACTCCTGACGCCTCCAACGCCTATACACATCACAATAGTAACATGATGTGCTGAAACGCAATAAGTAATGCAAAAAAAAGAAGACCGGTAATTTATAAAGCTGTAAGATGAGAAGTAAGGTATTTTTTCTGCTTAATTGAACCCCAGCATTTTTATAAGAGACTTGGGTGGTACGTTGTGAATCAAGTCATTGCTCCTTCGGTAGAAAATTCGCTAGTTATGAGTTTGGTACTTGGGAGGGGCTACAATGGGTGGATGAATCCCTTAAACAAACGAAGTAGTAACTTTTATGTCTTCTATTTGTGGAAAGAAATACATTGTGTTGACATCTTGATCTCTCTACAATTTGCAAACCCCTAATATATATTTACAGAGTTCATAAAACATACTCGCTCCATCTCTATTTAAATGGTTTTGTTGTTTCGGGTGATTTAACTTTCACGATAGATTTATTCTAAGATGTTTCACCATTAATTTGACTAATTATATATTTAAAAATGTGTCATAAATTTATACCATTTGATATATACATTCAATAGTCTAATTTTTGTACTAGAACACAATGCATATTGGCTTGGATAAATTAACAATCAAATTATGTGTGCACAGTATAAATTGAGAAACGGAGTAAAGGCCACCACTATTGCTGGAGATGCTTTAGACGCTTCCTAATGGGACACCACAATGGTGCGTGCTTGCAATAAGCTTTGGTAGATATATCAACCATTCTCAAATGAAAAAACATTCCCGAAGACTGAGTTGTACTACTCGATTGGAATTGCTCCTTCTTTGATATGGAATGTATACTAGATCTAATATTCTGCAGCTATATATGCTCCATAGTCTGGGAGAGGGGACGGACGATTTACTGCCCAGGCACCCTACGCACATGCCAAGGCTCGACGTCGCCACTTACATGCATCCCTTCCGCCGAGCTGTTGGGGAGACGTACAACGCTTGAACAACATGAATCGGGCATACTGGGCATGCAGTTCTATAATTAGGCCATATTGCGCGCGCATGTTTCCTTTGTGTTGTTTAGGCTGGTTCCAGTGGAAGTATCATAGCTAGTATTATGCATGCCATGTTGGCAAAAATCTGATGTGGCATAATAATTAATGAAGAGATGATTAGAGTATCATAGGTAGATACCGTATCATAGCACGTAAAACTAGAAAATCCTCATACAAATAAATCTTTTACACTATTTTGTATTGAGATTCTATAAATCATTAAATACGATACTAATATGATACTATCATATGATACCATGCACTATGAAGATAGTATCATACATTAGTATCATATGCATGATACTAGTAATATGATACTACCACTAGGACCAGCCTTAGTGCTTTGGGCCGCCGGCCACAACCCACTGGATAGCTTGCCACATGTAATCACTACAGGACACGCCCTCGGCGTATGGTATGCCGAGGGCTGCCCTCGGCGTAGCCTCCTCGGCAAAGATCTCCCTCGGCGGAGCATACTCAAGCCGTCGGCGTATCAAAATACCGTCGGCGTATGCTACGCCGAGGGCTTTGCCGTCGGTGTAGCGGCCGTCGGCATAGCCTGTCGACCGGTTGCAAAAATATATTTTTTTAAATATTTTTTTGAAAAATAATAATTTTTTTTCTTAATTTTTTTATTGTTTAAATTGTTTCACTTGTTAATCTCCTACTTTGAACATTTTTAACACTAATTTATACTTACTATTTGATTAAATTCCAGTCTTAGTCAAACTTCCCAGTAGGTCACCCATCCTAATACTACTCCAGCTTCAGCACGTTTAACTTCCTCGTTCCTACAGAATCCGTTTCCGCAAAGTAATTCATACATTGGTGTCAATACTATGATATCAATCCTATTAACTCTTATATCATCATGTCACATGTTTGTATTTTTTGAAATTACAAACAATTATTTAAGTAAATATTAATGAATAAGTAAAAATATTATTGAATTCAAATAAAAATATAATAATTTTATTTTATTGTATTTTTCTATTTAACATAGAATAATTAATATCTTTAAATCTGTAAATCGAAATTCAACAAATAATATGTTTAAATTGATCAGAAAAATGAGAGGAATCCAAATATTATATCCATATCAACTAATCACAAACCCTCCATTTTTGAATTAGCTATTTGGTGGTTGCTTTAGAAAATCCTCTTTTTGCGCTCGGATAATGAAAAATGCCTTTTTGGTGCAATGAAAAGGAAAACTTGCATTGGATCTTTGATAAAATAGCATATTGTGAACCTAAAAATGATTTTTGTAAAAAAACATGAGCATCGGATCATGTACCTGTAGTTCATATCTGACCCACTTCCTACCGATTCGGCAGGAATTTGTCTTTTTCACCAAAAATAGACGGAAAGGTTTCGGATCCCCCTGTTGGGACATTGTCCATATAAGGTGGTATAGTATTTTTGTAAAATGTGGTGGTAGTATTTTGAATTAGCCATTTGGTGGTTGCTTCACAAAACCGTCAGTTTTTTATGCTCGAAAAATAGAAAATAGCCTTTTGGTGCGACGAAAAGGAAAACTTCCTCCTGCAACATTGTTCGCCATCCCATGATGCATGTGTATGCATAATATGGGCACATTATCACAAACTATACCTTGATTCTAGCCATAACATTGGTCATTTGACCCGAAAGCCAAGAAACCTCGAATGAGATAGGTCATTTTGTGAAGGTTTTTTTGAGACATAATCAATATATCAAGTTTGCTATTTTTACTTATAAATATGTCACATAATATGACACCACGTGAAGGTTTCGCATTGTTTCGATCGTTTTTGAATTTTTTATGCCCGTTTTAAACTATCGTCAAACTTTGTCGAACGGCGGACATAAAGATTCTTAGCTCGGGGCCGAGCCTCGCTAAACTTTCATTAGATCTTTGATAAAATAGCATATTGTGAACCTAAAAATGATTTTTGTAAAAAAACATGAGCATCGGATCATGTACCTGTAGTTCATATCTGACCCACTTCCTACCGATTCGGCAGGAATTTGTCTTTTTCACCAAAGGTGGACGGAAAGGTTTCGGATCCCCCTGTTGGGACATTGTCCATATAAGGTGGTATAGTATTTTTGTAAAATGTGGTGGTAGTATTTTGAATTAGCCATTTGGTGTTTACTTCACAAAACCGTCCGTTTTTTATACTCGAAAAATAGAAAATAGCCTTTTGGTGCGACAAAAAGGAAAACTTCCTCCTGCAACATTGTTCGCCATCCCATGATGCATGTGTATGCATAATATGGACACATTATCACAAACTATGCCTTGATTCTTGCCATAACATTGGTCATTTGACCCGAAAGCCAAGAAACCTCGAATGAGATAGGTCATTTTGTGAAGGGTTTTTTGAGACATAATCAATATATCAAGTTTGCTATTTTTACTTATAAATATGTCACATAATATGACACCACGCGAAGGTTTCGCATTGTTTCGATCTTTTTGATTTTTTTATGCCCGTTTTAAACTATCATCAAACTTTGTCGAACAGCGGACATAAAGATTCTTAGCTCGGGGCCGAGCCTCGCTAAACTTTCATTAGATCTTTGATAAAATAGCATATTGTGAACCTAAAAATGATTTTTGTAAAAAAACATGAGCATCGGATCATGTACCTGTAGTTCATATCTGACCCACTTCCTACCGATTCGGCAGAAATTTGTCTTTTTCACCAAAGGTGGACGGAAAGGTTTCGGATCCCCCTGTTGGGACATTGTCCATATAAGGTGGTATAGTATTTTTGTAAAATGTGGTGGTAGTATTTTGAATTAGCCATTTGGTGGTTGCTTCATAAAACCGTCCGTTTTTTATACTCGGAAAATAGAAAATGGCTTTTTATTGCGAGGAAAAGGAAAACTTCCTCCTGCAACATTGTTCGCCATCCCATGATGAATGTGTATGCATAATATGGGCACATTATCACAAACTATGCCTTGATTCTAGCCATAACATTGGTCATTTGACCCGAAAGCCAAGAAACCTCAAATGAGATAGGTCATTTTGTGAAGGGTTTTTTGAGACATAATCAATATATCAAGTTTTCTATTTTTCCTTATAAATATGTCACATAATATGACACCACGCGAAGGTTTCACATTGTTTCGATCGTTTTTGAATTTTTTATGCCTGTTTTAAACTATCGTCAAACTTTGTCGAACGACGGACATAAAGATTCTTAGCTCGGGGCAGAGCCTCGCTAAACTTTCATTATATCTTTGATAAAATAGCATATTTTGAACCTAAAAATGATTTTTGTAAAAAAACATGAGCATCGGATCATGTACCTGTAGTTCATATCTGACCCACTTCCAGCCGATTCGGCAGAAATTTGTCTTTTTCACCAATAGTGGACGGAAAGGTTTCAGATCCCCCTGTTGGGACATTGTTCATATAAGGTGGTATAGTATTTTTGTAAAATGTGGTGGTAGTATTTTGAATTAGCCATTTGGTGGTTGCTTCACAAAACCGTCCGTTTTTTATGCTCGGAAAATGGGAAATGGCTTTTTGGTGCGACGAAAAGGAAAACTTCCTCCTGAAACATTGTTCGCCATCCCATGATGCATGTGTATGCACAATATGAGCATATTATCACAAACTATGCCTTGTTTCTTGCCATAACATTGGTCATTTGACCTGAAAGCCAAGAAACCTCGAATGAGATAGGTCATTTTGTGAAGGTTTCTTTGAGACATAATTAATATACCAAGTTTGATATTTTTCCTTCTAACTATGTCACATAATATAACACCACGCGAAGGTTTCGCATTGTTTCGATCGTTTTTGAATTTTTTATGCCCGTTTTAAACTATATATAATGTTTTATGTTTTACTTAATTTTTATTTATAAATGTGTAATATTTGAGTGTAGATAGATAGGTCTTATTTTTCTGCCAATTTTGATATATTATTTGTATTTTTCCGAATTAGAATGATTTAGTTATGATTTTTCAAAGTTTAATGAGATAAAATAAAAAATAGCTACGCCGAGGACAGCCGTCGGCGTATGCTACGCCGAGGGCAGCCGTCGGCGTAGCATAGAATATGCCGAGGGCAATTTTACGCCGACGGCTGCTTGGCGGGGCTGGCCTAGACGATGGCTACGCCGACGGCCCCGACGTTTGGCCGTCGGCGTAGCGACCGGCCGTCGGCGTAGCTTCCCATTCCTGTAGTGAATGACTGTGTTCAGGAAGCCACGAGCGAAGGAAGTGAAACTGATCAATATATCTAACCACCCGTGCTAAAGAAAAGATCTATCCAGATGAGACTAAGCACACAGGACGGCTACGACTGCATGTGTGGCAATGCCCAGGCTTTGAAATTTTTGTAAATTTAACCAATCTGGGAGAGCGAAGACTGCTCATTCCATCGTGGTTCCAGTCATTCCAAATAAGTAGGCAAAGGACTAGATTGACAGATCCAAACTTCTATTATTGTGCTTCTTCTTCAAGGGGAGGGGGAGGGGTCGCTCATGGAAGTACAGGAATGTTCATACACTTTTGCTTCGGTGTCCCCCCTCCCTTCTATAGGAGAGAGATGGAACATGCTCATATATAGTTCTTAAGGAAGTCATCATGTATATATACTTAACTGAGCAAGGCCCGAACAAGGAGTAGAGCAAAAAAATCGTAGGTTCTACAACGCTAAGTGATATGCACAAGTTTTGCCCTTAGCTTGTACTCCCTCCGTTTCAAAATAGAAATGTCTCAAATTTATCAAAATTTAGATGAATCTAGACACTATTTAGTATATAGATTTACCTAAATTTTAAAAAACCTAAGACATCTATTCTTGGACGGAGGGAGTATTAAAATTGCTTCTACAACACTAGTAAAGCTCTGTGATTGGGAATCATCAGGATCTGCGGCTACAAGCACCCTGATATTTACACATGAAGTAGCATCACTTTGATCACGCGTTGAATGTATTCTGGTTCAAGGAGTAGTAATGAACCAGCGCACGTGATCGAATTAGTACTAATTTCCTCTAACTTCGGAGCGCTTCCAGTCCATCCATTTTTTCCGTATATCAGTAACCACAACCTGATGCCGATGAGAGGTACTGGATGAAGCCTTGGAGTTGTAGCCTAACAGTGGGAATTAAGGCCTCCAAATAGAACTGACAGCCAACTGATGTCACCTTTCTGCTATTCCAATGCAATACTCTCTATGTCCCCAAAAAGATGCACATATTTTTCTACGTAATAGATTTTCAGAAACGTGGGTATGCTGAATTAGACTAGTTATACAGAATCAGGTAGCAACAACTGAAAACCTGTTTTAACATTTCGGTTCATATTTCAGTTGCACCTCCGTAGTGCCTTGGAGGTCTAACAACTCTGGGAATTAAGCTCAGGAAATGGTGGGAAATAAGTTAACTGAGCACGAGAGCAATTATGTTTATTCTGGACACGACTTTGGAGTTTGTACATTACACCCCGACGAGACAGAATATTAGAGATCATGTAACAACACAACATCGGCTTACTGCTCGAAAGAAAACATTTGGCAGCAAGATAAACCCTAAATCGATATTTTTATAAAAACAAATGTGTTTCAGAATGTGGTCATTCAGAGAAACTAGGTTGCAAACTTAAATTGATTGATCGATACTTCTACCAGGGAACTACTTCTTTTAAGGGAGGGACAAATCATAAAAGCATAGGAATGACAATGTGTTCCTGGTGACATTGCTGAACTGCATGAAAGCCATGCATATCATTGTTTGTTGTACTGTATTGCATCAAACATTAATGTAAAATGGTTCATATTTTACTAACCGCGAGAAGAAAGACGGAGAATGCTTATAGTTTGTAATGAAGCCATGCTGCCAACTTGAGCAAAACAAGGAGTAGTGCTCAGCAGTTTATATAGGTTCATATCACCATACCACATATGAGTATGTAAAATTTCTGCACTTATAAGCATGATAGCAATCAATTTTACAAGGACCCAACCCTGTACATTACACTATTACAGTACAGAATATCAGAGATGATGCAAGAACAGAGTGTCACCTTCTTACTGTTCGGAAAAAAAATGACAAGTGGGAAACCGTGAATAGAAATTACTTTTTAAGGTGCATGTTTTGTACACAGTGGTTGATTCGTCATCTATATATCACTGATATATATGAAGGTAGTGATGAAGAAACGATATCAATACTGATAGTACCACATGACATGGTCAGATAACCTTTGCTGAACTACTGTCTAAAAATGCTCCCCAAACACCGCCTCTAAAAGACTAACAGCCAAAGCCTATACATGTCTGCTTCTATAAACATCGAGGAACTTCCCTCCACAAGATGTTTTGGAACAGATAATGGAGCTTTGAAGGATCAAGCGACTACTCTCTGCTGTTCTAAGTCTGGTATAATCGCGTTAATTCTCAAATCCCTATAGCTCGTTTGGTTGGAGGGAGTTTATTGAAGGGAATGGGAATTTAACAGGTACGGGTTGTTGTATACCTTGCTTGTTTGCGGGTTGTGGAATTTGAGTGGGTTAGGGAAAGGGAATTTATTACTACATCTGATCCATAATAAGTGTCATTGATTTAGTGCAAAGTTGTACTAAATTAGTGATACTTATTATGGATCATAGGGAGTACGCTATTTTCCACCAATCTCTTCCCTGGTCTCACCCTTTTAATTCGTGAGACTAGACGAGAGAAAACGTTTTCTCATTGAATTCCTGTACGCAATTCCCGTCGTGCCTATCAAACAAGGGATTGAAATGAAAAAACAACTTCCCATGGTCAAACACTCCATCAACTGTCCCTTACAAACTCCTATTCCCCTTCCGAGTGATTACCAAACAAGTTGCTAGTGTCACCGATGGTGAGGAAGTAATTTTGATTAGTTGGGGGCATTAGAGGCAGACGACTTTTAGTCCCTTGATTGGTTGGACAGAATTGATGTTAAGAGAGAAATGGGAAGGGGAATTCGTAGGTTAAATTCCCAGAGGGGAGGCTGGTAATTTCGAAGCGGGATAGGGAATTGCCCATTCCCTACGTTTGCTAAAAATGCTGTCAGTGCTTTCTTCCGGTCGCAGCAGCCAAAGACGGTGTGTACTGTAGGAATCGAATGCTAGGCCGAGGGCAAATAGCCGTCGGCGTAGCTAACTAAACCGTCGGCGTACGCTACGCCGACGCCGGGAGGCTTGGACCGAGTGTATAAACCCCTTGTAAGCCGCCGGTTGGGATGAGTTGCATCTGTGAAATCCCCGGCGTTTGTAAACACTCCTCGATATAGTGAAGTTTCGCTGGCTGGCGCCCGTGGTTTTTTCCTCTCTTTGTTGGAGAGGTTTTCCACGTTAAATCTGTGTCCCCTTGTTGTGTTTTTCGTTATCTTCTTGTCGCTATTGTAACACCGACGGCCGCCCTCGGCGTAGCTCCTCGGCGATGATCTCCCTCGGCAGAGATGCCTTGGCCCTCGGCGTAGCTAAAACGCCCTCGGCGTAGGTTAAACCGACGGCCCCGCCTCGACTTTCGGCGTCGCGTGCCCACGCCGTCACTCCGCAAGGATAACGGCGCATCGATACGCCGACGGCCACGCCCGCGGCGTTGCGGGACACGAGTCCAGCCCCGACGCGCCCAAACACGCATAGGTTGTCCCACAGCAGGAGTTGAGGGACTCGAACCTGAAGAAGATCGTGTCGTTTCTTCCTAAGACAGTTAACTGACCCTGATCCGTCGGGTGAGTCAGGCACACGCATCAACAATCCCTACACATGAACTCTTGAAATACATAGTTGCACCCGAAGGATTGAAGAGTCCTCAGCCGAATTTATGATTTGACTGATCACTCGGGGGCTACTGACATGGTTATACCCCGCGGGTACATGATCTCAGCATACCTGGTCCAGCCCAAGGAAGGCCCACGGCAAAAATACGCCGGCCCATGAAGACTTTTCGGGTGGCCAAGGCCCATGATGCCTTCGGATCCTTGGAGAGCAAGACTAGAGTAAATAGGAAATTCAAAGGGGTAAACCCTAAAACCTGTAACCGACTAGGTCTGTGCATGGGACCTGCCTAAGTCTATATAAAGGCTAGGAGGACACGACCTAGATCTCTCGACTCATACTTTCGCATACGCACCTTCACGCCAGATTGCATCTGCGCACCCCTGTAATCATCGGTTCCGCCGTAATCAAGAGAACACAAGCAGGAGTAGGGTTTTCCCTCAGGAGGCCTGAACCTAGGTAAACCTCGTGTCCCGTATTGCTTGTTTGCTAACCGTTTCATGATCTCCAGCATCCCCATCTTCTCCAAAACCCAAGTCCATAACAATGGGCATTGACGAGATTAAACCTCGTCACACGGCGGGAGTTTTCACATATAGATCCAGGATTTTACTAAGTGTTAACGCATGTCCGGGAAAGGGGTTACACCTGGGGCCTACACATGGCACCTATCAACCTTGCACCACTCTCATACACATATCCTAGTGGTACATGCAAGTTTTCATGTGATTCCGACGATCCGGTGGTCTTCCTCCGGCGAAACCCTAGACCCGGGGCCCCGGATCGTCTATCCCTATAGCTGTCTCCGTACGAGGGTAGACCGGTGGACCTTTCTATTTTGTAGTAGAACTATGTCGAGAACTTGAATAAGATAACTAATATCTTGATTGTGGATGTTGAATATGAAGAATCGCAACGTCATTTCATGTGGGCGTGGAGACTACTATTCGAAGGATACGAATCCGTCCAATTAATAAAAAATAAAACAATGTTGAAATAATTGGTACTAATTAATAAGTACAAGTAAAATACAAGTTAATAAGTAGGGAAAAAAAGAAGGAGCTACGCCGAGGGTGGCGTAGACCTAACGCCGTCACGGGCCAGCGGGCGTGGGATAGGCTGGACTGGGCTACGCCGATAGCACAGGTATGCCGAGAGCAGCCGTCGGCGTATCTCGGCCTACGCCGATGGCAAGTGTACGCCGACGGCCGCTGAGGGGAGCTGGCCTGGGCGACGTCTACGCCGACGGTCCGCTCCCAGCCCTCGGCGAAGATACATATTCATGTAGTGAGAGGTCACCCGGCTAGACTTGATAAGTGTCGCATTTAGCACATAATTAAGGGCGTTAGATGCTTCTTAATGACCCAGATCCTACAGGTGCAGTAGTACAAGGCTACAAGCTTATACGTATTACTAGGCCAGCATAAACAGTGTACGTAGCTAGGGCTTACCGGATTATTCAACTAGCAGTTTTCCTTGCACAGACGTGAGCCAGTCTCTTCCACTATATCCCAGCCAAGAAAGAAAAGGCTAGAAAAAGAGCACAGCGTACAACACAGCTGAAGCAGGAAAATTCGGTGTTCAACGGCGGGACGAAGTGGAGGGAGAACAGCGGAGGTAAGGAAGTGCGAGGGAGAGGGACCTCTAGTGCGTGTTGCAACTCTGATAACCCATTCGCAATTCCTGATGCCTTCCATGTCTATACCTATCAAACTCATAGTCCTAGTATGTAGCGGCACAAGAAATAATCCACCAATTAAGATGGGATATATATAATTCTAAGGTATACCAAGAAAGAAAAATGAGAAAGAGCTATTCATCTACTGCTTGCTTATATGAAGTCTCTCTCTCTCTTATGAATTAAAAGGTTTTAATGGTAGGTAGTGACATTAAGTAATTGCCAATTAAATGGATGATGTGAGGCTTGTTACTTTCTATTATTTATATTCATATTTTAAACCTTTTTTTTCTTAGGCTAATGGGGAGTACTCAAGTTCTATTGTCAGTCCGAGTGAATTATCCATCGCTCCAGCCTCACTATGCTCCCTCACCTTCAACAATGACCAGGTGATGAGAGAAAAGGGAATTGTTTTATCAACCTTCGATGTGTAGTTAGGTACAATATTTGGTGCTATAAAAAATGTACAATATTTGGTTTGAGTATTTATTGAAATATCATGTGGGTGATGGATATCCACCGTACAACATTAAAGTCTCCTAATTTCATCTCCATCTTGGCTTGGCAATCATAGTCTACGCCATATAGTGTGGTACACTTGTGTAATTTTGTTCTTCTTTCTCAACAATATAGGGGTGCATGGAGGTTAGATAGTACATCGTGCGTGAGGTGTGCCCTGTGATAAAGTTCATTCAACGATCTTATGGGCCCACATTTTGGATTGGCGGGAAAGTGGCGCTACAAAATCAAGACGTTAGTCTACATTTTGCATGTTTTACCTCGATCTATTGTACTTTACTTAATGGATCATAAGAAAAAAATCATAGTTTGAATAGAAGAATCTCTTAAGAAACATTCTATATTGTAAGGTTTGCAACACATTATGTTTTAACTTTTTCGTCTAGAGGAAAAATATTTTCTGCCGACTCATAATAAACTCAGACATGGGCCAAGTCCAAATGCAAAAGACTAATCTTGGAAATTGACTTTAAGGGACTTTGTTGGTGCTTCATTTTATTAAAAATCTTAGTAATTTGTGTTCACTACACTTGTCTCGATCTATTGTACTTACTCAACGGATAATAAGAAAAAAAATCATAGTTTGAATAGAAGAATGGCTTAAGAAAATTATAGGTCGTAAGGTTTGCAGCACATTATGTTTTAATTTGTCCATCTAGAGGAAAAATATTTTCTGCCGACTCATAATAAACTAATGATCAGTCCATTTACAGACCATTTCATACAAATATAAGTAAAATCATTAAATTGTACTAATTTGCTAACTTAGCTGAAAACATGCAATATTTGTTTCTAGATTAAAATATTGAATCCTAAATGTTCTCGTTGTCATACAAAAACGGTTCCTTGTGTCAGCTGAGAAATAAGATATTCTTGGACAAATGAGAATTAGCAAAACCGGTATTTTCTTAGCTCGACATTTATCTCCTCCGCCGCGGCCGGTGTAAATTATTCCTTATACATATGTCTAGAGCCCCTATTAAAGAAGTTGGAGTTCTTGGCTAATCCATTGTTCCCAAATTAACTCTAAATCGTGAGCAACTCTGATAGTAGTGTCCACCATTAGCACCTCCACATGGGCATATTTTTTTATTCTTATTTTTTTGTTGGTTTACATGCACATGCATTTCATGAATAGCAATTGGTGATTTTTTGGAAGCAAAGTAGTTCACCCCTGTAGGCATGTATCGTACACGGGTAGGACACTATAATATTCAACGTTGGAATTTTTTTTTAGCATCCGTGAGCAAGGTGGACTCTGGGCTTCAGATCCCTTAAAAATCCCTAATGGTTATATGTAACGTTAGGCACGTGAATAAGCCTTTATGTAAACATAGATGGTACGTACAGTCTAATTAAATTATAGCCTTAAATCAAATATCTAACGGTGAGTATAATTCGGGTGATGTGGATCAACCAGGTACCTTGAAAAACATCTTTATATTGCTTTTAGTATATAATAGATAGATTGTATCAGAGCACTAGCCGATCTACCCTCCAAAACCCTAATTTTTCCGATCTCCTACCACCTCTAGCCCCCCCCCCCCCATCTCTTCTCTCACCATGTCGTCAGCCGACGATCTCAAAAAATCCGATAAGGAACTCAAGGATCACGAGTGTCTCCTCAACGCTCACCAAGAAGAATTGGATCGCCGTGCCACCGAGATGGGCAAGGGCATGTAGACCACATGATCTTGGCAATAGTAGCACCAAAAGGCCCAGAAGTTGAATCTCAGCTGCATGTTGCTTGAAGCACATAGGCAAACCCTAGCAATAGCGAGATCTAACCTTTCCTGTGCACGGTTGTCATTGTCATTCTTTATACATGTCAACGGAACGACACCATACTGCGGTCAGGACGAACGGGAGGTCAAAGTGAAGCTAGACAAAGGGCCTCCGTCGCCGGAGAAGAATAAAAGGGAGGCAATGGCACGGGCGCAGGTGCGGGCTGGCTCGGGGTCCCATCTTGCAACGCCAACCTGGGTAAACTGTGGGTTCGGCGCTCACGTGGATAAGCTGTAGGTCCGGCGCTCACATGGATAAGCTATGGGTCGCATGCTAATCTGGATAAGTGGAGAGGGGTGTCCACTACGAGACCCGACTGAACGCGGTCTCACTTGTCAGCACGTAATGGCAAGGGTTCACTACGGGACCCAACTGAATGCAGCCCCACTTATCAGCACATAAGGGCAAGGGTCCACTATGGAACCCAACTGAACACAGCCTCACTTGTTAGCACGTAACGGCAAGGATGACGAAAAACGAGTTTCAGACCGTGTGAGAGTTTCGAATAAGGATAAGGTCAAAAGTGAGGAAAAGTTAAGCGGCTGAGGAAAAGTGAGTACAACTAACGAGCAAGAGCACGAAAATAGAAATCCCTATACATATATTACAATACCGTTGTTCATTGTTACCAAAAACCTGTGCTTGAAGTACTTTGAGGTCACTCATATATTAAACTTATACGTCTCTCTCTCTTTCTCCCCAAGGCAGATTTGAAGAGCCGAAAAGAAAACCGATCCCCCCCCCCCCGATTATAGCCGCCGCCGCCAGTCCCTGCCTCCTCCGTCCGTCACTCCGGCGACGGGGAGTGGGTGGGGACCCCAAGCTCTAGCTTGTAGTTAGGGTGTTCTAGTGCTTTCTTGGGCACTACTTTTATGGAGCAGACTGCGCCGCGTCGGAATAATTTGCCCCTGCTTTTCCTCCTTCTCAGCATCGCTCTTACCGGTGGCATCAAGGGGCATGTGGCTTGGTCTTCTCGCCGGTCTCTAGACCTAGTGATTCGTGTCTAGTGGTCGGCGTTTGACACTCTCACGGGTGGCGCGGCAGCTGCTGCTGTAGTTGTGTTTGTTGTCTTGCAGTTGTGCATGTGGAAGACGACAGACAACGATGTTTGTCTTCTCCGAGTGCATCAGATGAAGATGGCGGCGTTGGGATTTGGTTACCACGGGAAAGATCCCCGGGCGACGTGCCACAAAGTCTCAGAATCGTCGCTTGCGATGCCCCGGTTCATTGGCTCGAAAAGCATCCTTATATGCGATGGTGCTCTCCTAGATCTAGTTATGACAGTTGTTCGTCTTTTTTTTTTCAGCGCTGCCACGGTGGCGACGGAGGATGATGGACGACGGTTCGGCGAGGCATAAGTTTCTCGAAGAGTGGAATTGCAAATTTGCTTGCGGATTTCTTTGTGCAAAGTTGCCCGACACGCATATTTGTCTCATGTGACCATGTGTAATTTCTGTAAACAAATTGTCTAATGAAATATATGGTTATTTAAAAAAATCGAACTTGTTGATCTGTTCCATTTGTATTGCCATATGTTAATTTAACTTATTTGTTCTTTATCGTTAAAAAATAACACTGATTGTCTTATCTATGGCATGTTAATAGTTAAATCTTTCATTTGTTGAGCAAGCTGGTTCACTCTTTACACTGCGTTTGGATGTACTAGGAATTTGAGGCTGGAATCGATTTCCGCCGTTTTGGCTGCGCTGCGAATCCTCCTATGGAAACCGTTTTGGCCCGCCTATGTTTCCGAGCTCACCCCGTCGGAATCGCTTGGAAACAGACCCCCCGTACCTGTTCGCTAACGAGAAAGAGAGACAGCCTCTCGGGGAGCTCCTGCCGACGAAGGAAACCGGACCGCGGCCGCGACCTGGACGACCGGCGGCGGCGGCGCCGCCGGTGACAGTGAGCTCCCCGCCCTCCTCTCGCCCCTACCCCTCCATCCTCTCCCTCTCCACCTTCTCCTCCAAGGAAACCATAGATCGACCGGGCTTGGGGAGGGGAACGGGCTTATAGCTCCTATGCGACGTCTTTACATGGAATTGGAAGGAAAGCGACATCGTTGAAAAGAATAGCTCGCATGCGACGGTTGTGAGGCAGCTAATATCCCAGGGCCACACGGGCCTTAAAACGGTCATAAGGACACATTTAACTTTGTTCCAATATTAGGGTTAAGCCAAGCCGGTTGGTTGGGACAGCCAGTCAAACCAACCGCTTCCGACCGAGAGCGCGCGTAACACTGACTGTAGCTTCCCCGACGGCGGCGGCGGACCTCACCCATCGTTCTCGGCGGCGGCGGCGGCACGGCAATTAATTTAGGCGGCGGCGCTTTCGTTCGACGACGAAGGTGGTGAGTGCCATTTGAAAGCTAATTCCTCTCCCATTCTTCTCAATTCGAGATCTGAGCGTGCCCATTGATGCTAGATTGTGGAGGCGAGGGTGTGCTGAACGGGGCGAGGGGGAACGATATGGAGCATGGAGAGGGGACTTCTAATCGGTATATCCCGTATCTCTGCACTTAATTTCTCTAAGGTTGAGCTCTTTGTTCGCTTCCGCTAGCTCACAGTGCCCGCCAAAAACAGGGGAGACGATGTTGCGCGCCAAACCTTCGAATTTCGCATCAATTTCTTTCCCTCTAGGGCTGTTTTAGTTGATGGCAGCACGCAGATCATTGAGAGAGACACGGTTATTAAATGGGAGGTGGAATTAGAACATGTTGATCCCCAAGAGCTAATAAACATGGGAGAGGAGGCAGTAAGGAAAATGGTGGAAAAAATTGGGGATAGTGTGGTTTGGGGGCCAGAGCAAGAAGTTTCTTTGTTACGATTTGATGATTGCAAATGTGACTATGTTAGGGTTGAGACAGGGGAACATATAGTTGATGAAATCGATGAGCGAAACGGTTGGACAAGCAAAACTGTTCTGTTTTTAGCAGAGCTCATTGATCTGAAACCTGATTCGAGGGTTGGATATGTGGCCTCGAAGCTGGCTACTCAGATGGTCGAGGATGATTGGGCTGCACAAAGGCAAGTAATGCCTATACTTACTGAGTTGGAAGTGTTAACAGTGGAGGATGATGATGCTAATGCACAAGGGGAGGCTGCAGATGGTAATGCACAAAGGATTGTAACTGTTGATTGGAATTCAGTTGAGATACATGACCGCACTGATTTGGTCATTGCACCAATAGATGACATTGAAATGGCAAAGCTTTTTGGCATTCCTATAGATGACAGAGACAAGGAGAAGAAGAGGGATGAAGCTGCAAATGATGGTGACAACCATTTAAGAGATGAAGAGGCAGATATAGATCTAGAGTTGTTGGAAAATGCTGCAGTTCATGTAGATGATGCACATGATGATGAGCTAGTAACAGTTTATGACAAAGAGGACCCAGTTATTGAAGTTGGGAGATTGTATCCAAGCATGGATGAATTCAGGATGTGTTTCAGGACATATGCAGTCAAACGTGAGTTTGCTACCAAGACTATGTGGACTGATAAAAAGAAGTTCTATGCAAAATGCATAGGTTATGATGGTGGTGCCAAGCCTTGCAAGTGGTATATATCTGCTAGACGCCAACCTGATGGAAGGACAATAAGAGTGAATCAAATTCCAAAACCTCATACTTGCATTACAAGTTCTCAAACAGTTACAAAGATGACATCACAATTATGGGTTACAGAAAAGATCAAGCCCATTTTAGCCACAACACCAAACAACACTGCAAAGAGACTGAAAATAGACTTGGAAAAGCAGTACCCCATTAAGCTGAATTATACTACAGTGTGGAAGGCAAAGCAAAGGGCAATGAAAGAGCTATATGGTGATTGGGCAAATACCTTTCGAATGCTTTATAACTTCAAAGCAGAAGTAGAGAAGAGGTCACCTGGCAGTGTTGTGGAGATAGATACTGAGGTAACAGCTGATGGGAAAGTCTTCTTCTCTAAATTCTTCATGGCTTTAAAGCCTTGCATCGATGGCTTCAAAGCAGGTTGCCGTCCATATTTGAGTATAGACTCATCTTTCTTGACTGGAAAGTGGAATGGTCAACTAGCAGCATGCAATGCTTTAGATGGACACAATTGGATGTTCCCTGTAGCTATTGGCATGTTTCAGTCTGAGACAGAGGCATCATGGACATGGTTCATGATGCAGTTGAAAAGATGCATAGGGCCAGTCTCTCCATTGGCAGTGCACACAGATGCATGTAAAGGTTTAGAAAATGCAGTGAAGATTGTTTTCCCTCATGCTGAGCAGAGGGAGTGCTTCGGCCATATGTGGATGAATTTGATCAAAAAATTCAGAGGAGATGATTTTGGACGCATGTGGCCAGCAGCAAGATCTTACACCAGGCAGACACATTCATATCACCTTGAGAAGATTAAGGCGGCATGCTCTAAGGAGGATAGGGTCAAGTTTTGTACATGGTTGGAAACCTACCATTCTCTTTTATGGTACAGGTCTGGTTTTAACACTGCCATCAAATGTGATCATATCAACAATAATTTGGCAGAAAGTTTCAACAACAAAGTGAAGGAGTTAAAAGACTTGCCTGTCCATGACATGGTTGACCAGATCAGGATCATGATCATGAGGTTGAGGGAATTGAGAAGAAGGCTTGGTGATGTTCTTCAAGGAGATAAGCTTCCTGTTGTGCAGCAGGTGGTCAACAGGAGCAGAAATCTTGCACATTTGCGTGTTGAGAAATCCTCATTGTGGGGTGCTGAAGTCAGAGATACAAAGACTGGCAGGAGGCATGTTGTTGACACTCAATTGCATGAATGCACATGCCTTGAGTGGCAACACACTGGGAAGCCTTGTGAGCATGCCATACTTTTCTTGGCCTCCAAACACAAGCTAAATATGCACCCATATTTGCATGAGTATTATTCTGTAGCAAAATTCAAGGCTGCATATGGAACACCAATTCCAGCACTTACAGATCAGTCTCAGTGGCCTGAAGTGGACATTCAGTTCTCCTTGTGTCCTCCTTTGATGAAAAGAAAGGCTGGCAGGCCCAAGCAGAGTAGATTCAGGGCTTGGTTTGAGAAAGGTGGGAGCAGCAAGAAGGGAAAGAAAGATGAAAAGAAAGATGCCAAGCCAAAAAGGGCCCAAAAAGGTAACAAGAATAGATGCAAACTCTGTGAAGAACTTGGACACCGAGCTGGCTCTACCAAGTGCAGATACACTGTGAAAAGCCAAAGTATGTTCATCCAAAATCTATCGCATTTCTTGTTGATGATTTTTCTCCCCCAGCTAACTTTCTTGTTTTCAGGAGGAAGCGTGGAGAAAAAGGCCCACCTCTTGTTGTTGACGAATGCTGGCCAGTGAAAAGGGCAAGAATCAATGGCCAAAGAAAGAAGAGAACTAACCAGATCATGTTTGGTGCTGCTGAGGTGCAATCTGAACTTGTTTTGGAGGATGATGTGCAAACTGTTGAGGCTTTAGGGCACACCGTTTCTGATTTGGAAGCTCTGGTGCAAAATGAGGGGCAAAATGAGCCTGTTGTTGAGGCTCTAGTGCAAAATGAGCCTGTTGTTGAGGCTCTGGTGCAAAATGAGCCTGTTGTTGAGGCTCTGGTGCAAAATGAGCCTGTTGTTGAGGCTCTGGTGCAAACTGACCAAGTTGTTGAGGCTCTGGTGCAAACTGACCATGTTGATGAGGCTCTGGATCATGATCATGAGGTTGTTGAGGAGGTGCAGGAGGTGAAGGAGACTCTTGGACGTGCTGTGGGGAGGCCAGATGGTAATGGTAAGAAAAAGAAGAGCATAAACCTATTGTGAGGTGTGAAACTTGTGAAGGAGAAGAAAACGAGGGGTAAGAAGAGGCAAAAGAAATAGACATTTGTTATTGTAAACATTTGTTATTGTTGTAAACATTTGACACTTGTTGTTGTAATAATTTGGCACTTGTTGTTGTAAACATTTGTTATTATAATAATTTGTCACTTGTTGATAATTTGGACAAAATTCAAATATGATGGTAAATTTGAATTTCAACATATGTAGCTATGTCACTTTTCTATGTTTGTATGAGCTTCCAACGTTTTTCTCATATGTACAATACAACTCATCCTCACCCTGATCCCTTTTGTGAAGTACAACTCACCCTCACCCAAAATGGGGTAGAAATGGGCTCCAAAGCTAGGGTAAACCACCCCATTTCTAAGCAAGTTTTTTTTGACCATTTATAAAACCAAGTTAGATATTTTTCCTCAGAACTATGTCACATAACATGACACCATGCGAAGGTTTTGTATTTTTTTGATTTTTTTTGAATTAGTTATGCACATTTGAATGTCTGGTCAAACTTTTTGAAGGGTTTTCATAAATATTCTTAGCTAGGGGCTGAGGCTCACAAAACTAGCATTGGATCTCTGATGAAATAGCATGTTGTGAACCTAAAAATTATTTTTACAAAAAATCATCAGCATGGAATCATGTACCTGTAGTTCATATCTTACCCACTTCCAGCCGATTCGGCAGGATTTGTCTTATTCACCAGGGATGGAATAAAAGGTTTGAGATACTCAAGTTGGGAAATTGTACATTCTAGGTGGTCTAGTATTTTTGAAAAATAGGATGTTACCATTTTGAAACTTCAATTTGGTGGTTGCTTCACAAATCCCCCCTCTTTCGGCACTCAGAAAATAGAAAATGATTTTTCTGTGCGTCGAAAAGGAAAACTTTGTGCTACAACATTGTTAGTCATCCCATTATAGACATGCATGCCAAATATGGGCACATTATCACAAACTATGCCTTGATTCTAGCCATATCATTGGTCATTTGACCCGAAAGCCAGAAAACCTCGGAGGAGATAGGTCATTTTGTGAAGGGTTTTTTGAAATATGATCAATAGACCAAGTTTGATATTTTTCCTCACAACTATGTCACATAACATGACACCATGCGAAGGTTTTGTATTTTTTTGATTTTTTTTGAATTAGTTATGCACATTTGAATGTCTGGTCAAACTTTTTGAAGGGTTTTCATAAATATTCTTAGCTAGGGGATGAGGCTCACAAAACTAGCATTGGATCTCTGATGAAATAGCATGTTGTGAACCTAAAAATTATTTTTACAAAAAATCATCAGCATGGAATCATGTACCTGTAGTTCATATCTTACCCACTTCCAGCCGATTCGGCAGGATTTGTCTTTTTCACCAGGGATGGAATAAAAGGTTTGAGATACTCAAGTTGGGAAATTGTACATTCTAGGTGGTCTAGTATTTTTTAAAAATAGGATGTTACCATTTTGAAACTTCAATTTGGTGGTTGCTTCACAAATCCCCCCCTCTTTCGGCACTCAGAAAATAGAAAATGATTTTTCTGTGCGTCGAAAAGGAAAACTTTGTGCTACAACATTGTTAGTCATCCCATTATAGACATGCATGCCAAATATGGGCACATTATCACAAACTATGCCTTGATTCTAGCCATATCATTGGTCATTTGACCCGAAAGCCAGAAAACCTCGGAGGAGATAGGTCATTTTGTGAAGGGTTTTTTGAAATATGATCAATAGACCAAGTTTGATATTTTTCCTCACAACTATGTCACATAACATGACACCATGCGAAGGTTTTGTATTTTTTTGATTTTTTTTGAATTAGTTATGCACATTTGAATGTTTGGTCAAACTTGTGAAACCCTGTTGACTGCATCCTAAACCCCGCTAACCCTAAGGCCGAATGAGGCCCGTAGATCTAACCCTAGCGCGACACTGTGGCCGTCCGATCGCGTCTTCTAGAAGGATTCCGCGGGTGGCTCTAGGCGATCCGTGGAAGGGCTTGTTCTGCAACCTGATTGGTTGACGTCTCTTAGAAGGATTTCGTGGCTAGCTCTTGGCGATCCGTGGGATGGATGATTCTGGAATCTGATTGGCTTCATCGTTTTTACGTGCAACAGCGTGGCATGCGAGCGTGGCAGACGGTTGGACCGAGCGTGGCATGCGAGGGCGCTGGGCGGGGCGGGCTGCACCATGCATGCAGCTGCTCCTAGCGTCGCAGTCTAGCTATTTTACGTGCAACAGCGCTGCAGCGTAATTACTCCCTCCGTCGCATTAAATAAGTGTACGTGTAACAACTTTCTTCAGTCAAACTTACTCCCCTCAGGTTTATTGTAATAAATGAGACTTTGCATGATTACCACATCTATGTTATTTTGCACTATGTAGTAGTAACTTAGACTAGTAACATATGCATGATACCACATCACCTATGTATAAGGTGGAACCTTTGCTATAAGATGGGACCCACACGAAAATGGCTATAAGGTCAAGTTCACCATAAGCTGGGACCCACATGTCTGTTAAAAGTACACACGCAAGAGAGAGAGGAGGGCATAAAATAATTGTTTATTGCTTGTGGGCAACCCATAAGCTTGTAGGTCACCCTTAAGGAAAATCTTCTAAAGTAAACCTCCACTATGTATATGGATAGCCATATGGACTACTTTTTGGCTTGTGGATAGCCTTATGGACTACATAGTGGATGCCCAAGTGCATTGGAAAGGTAGAAGTACATTTTTTGTGGACAAATTTTGAAGCCAAACGTACACTTATTTGTGGACAGAGGGAGTATGCATGTCACTATGACCAGCAGAAAAACTATCAAAATCTAAAATATGTAATAAATATAACGTACAGCGTTGGCACACTCCATTGACCGTTGGACCGAGTGTGGCATGCGAGGGCGCTAGGCGGGGCGGGGTGCACCATGCATGCAGCATGCAGGGTCGGGGGCGGCGGTGCAGGGGTTACAGTACGTCGCATCCTAGCTATTTTTTTCTCTCTTTCGCATTGATCACGTCCGCTTCCCACACGCAACACAGCGCACGCGTCTCGTCTCGGCTTCTGGGCGGGCTGCACCATGCATGCAGCAGCTGCCCCTAGCGTCGCAGTCTAGCTATTTTGCGTGCAACAGCGCTGCCCCATTAAATAAGTGTACGTCAAACAACTTTCTTCAGTCAAACTTACTTCCATCTGGTTCATGCGCCATACAAAAAGTCAATATTACTCACACCGATTTTTCTTGCGTGTGTAAAAATGAACGAGTACCTTGGTACTAGATTCCTGCATTTATTACGAAGTAAATCAAGGCCAAATTATATTTTCCCTTTTATTTTTCACTGCCAATGAACAACTACCTTGGACGTTTTTTTCTCTCTTTCGCATTAATGCATGCATGCATGCAGGGGCGATGGCGTCGCATCCTAGCTATTTTTTTCTCTCTTTCGCATTGATCACGCCCGATGCCTACACGCAACGCAGCGCACGCGTCTGTGCCAACGCGACGCTGGATTCCCACGCCGCCCTTCACGCCCCGCCCTCAATAAATAGGCAAAACGCCTTTGCCTCCTCATCTCATCTTGCCCCTCATCTCTTCAACCTCGAGCCCGTCCCTTTGCCTCCTCCCAGCCCCCAAACACTCCGACCATGGCGACCTCCCCCTTTCGCCTCCCTTCCGACACCGAATTAAGCGACGAGGACAACCACCCGGACCACAAGCAGTGGTGGGAGCAGGGGGCGCCCACGCGCCCCAAGCGTGGCAAGAAGAAGAAGTCCCCGCCCTGCCCCTGGGGGGATCAGGGCCCCATCGTCACCAACCCGGGAGTCTCCAACCTCCCCGGCGGCGGCGACCTCCCCTCCGAAGCCTACTGGGCTAAGGCGGCGAAGGAGGAGGCAAAGCAGGAGGCTGCTATCGCCAGGTGGGAGGAGAAGGAGGCCCAGCGCACCTTGAATAAAAGGCGCAGACGGCAGGAGGAGGAGCAACGGGAGGCCAATGGCCGGGCCTTCCGGGAGGAGCAGCGGAAGCGGGACCAGCGGGAGAGGCTGGCGGCGTGGAATGCCGCGAAGGCGGCACCGCCTCCACCGCTGATGGAGTAGGGGGTTAGGGTTTAGGGGCTAGCCCAGGGTTTAGGCGGGGCGCCTATTCCCTTCTATATTATTGTATTTTTTTCTTTTTATTGTAATGTTGTCGATCCCCCCTATCTAATATAAGTAATGTTATCCCAATATTATCTATCCCCTTGTTTCATTGTAATCTGTGTTTTATTGTATTGTCATTTGTCAAAACACCCAAAACAACAAGTGTATAAAACAAAAGACACAAAAACAAGTTCATATAATACTCGTGCAATATTTATATATTTACAAGTGTATAAAACAAAAGACACAAAAACAAGTTCATACAACACATGGTTCATTTTCAAATAAGACATTTACATATTTACATAAGTTAAAGGAGCGCCCAAGTTATGTTAGTTAAATGGATGTCCTTGGACTTCATTTATATATTTACTTTTGCAAAAAAAAAAGATTGCAACCTGAGCACGAGTATCTGCAGATCCACACGTCCCTATTTAGATTGTAACATGAGTACCATTTTTTTTGCCCAATCAACATATAGTTACTATTGGGCCTGGATACGTCCATTTTGGCATGGCTAAGTTATATTTGGGCCTGGCCTTTTTCAATCCTCGTCAATTGTTTTTTTACTTTTCAACCCCTCCCCCTCCCCTGCACACGGGCGCCCCCTGCACACTGATAAAAGGAACACTGACGAAACTGACGAAACTGAAGAAACACTGATTTCGAAAACAGAGCAGCTCAAAATTAGCCCGAATTTATGTTGCATTTTATTCAAACCAAAGACATAGACAATTACATCCATTACAAAGCATCACTCGAACACTGACTGCGCTGTCTAATGACTAACGATGAGGAGATAAACTAATCCGAGAGAAATTACACAAAAATAAAAAAAACCGGCCATCAGATTGTCCTGCTTCTTCAATTCGATGATTTGCCTTAGCTGCTTGTTCATCTTCTTTAGCTCGGCCTTCACTTCCGCATCCACCGTAGTACCAGCGGAAATGGGGTTGCCACATCCCAATTGCTCCACCACGGACGGGTTTTCGAGCTCCCGGGATGCTACCTCCACCCCAATTCGCTCGATGTACTCATCAAGCCACTCAAAATGCCCACATTTTGGCAGTTCCTGAAATCGCAGAGATGAACCCTAAATCCCAAATTCGATGAAATGCATGAAATTTCGAAAGAAAAGCGAGAAATTGGCGCTCGGAACACTCACATCTCACCTTTCCCGGCTCGGGCTTGCTCTCACACTTCACAAATTCCCGACCAATGTTGTCGTTCTTGTCGGTGGATGTGACAAGCCGCTTCAGGGGCGCGGTACGGGGGCAATCGGGGCACCTCCTCATCGGCACCGCACCATACCGAGGCCATGAGCGGTGGGAGGAAGCAGAGCTCGACATCCCTCACCGGCGTTGCCGCACTTGCTCGCCGGAGAAGAAAACGGAAGGGGATGAGATGCTGGAACGGTGGCGGGAGTGCTCGGGTGCGGGGACGGATCGGGGCCAACGGCTCTCTTCGACCACGGGGTGGGTCCCACGATATGAGGTGGACATCAGGTGAGTTCCGCCGTGACGTGGAGAGGCTGTGGGTCCTACTGTGCTCAGCTGATTCGAATTCGTTGACGGTCTCGTGGGGTTAAGTAGAAGTGTCGCACGGGAGCTATTTTTCGCCTCACAACCGTCGCATGCCAGCTATTGTTTGCAACGATGTCGCTTTCCTTCCAATTCCATGTAAAGACGTCGCATAGGAGCTATAAGCCTGAGGGGAACGGCGGCTCGGAAACACACGTCTTGTGAGCGTGGTTACTGGTTACCTCAGCTTGGAGGCTGCGAGGTTCATTGGTCAATCGCTTCATGTTGATGCTACCAGTGAGGTCGTCGGACTGGAGCGATTCGCTTTGGTGTTTGTCAGAGCGTCTCTACCATTGAATTAATTAGTGTGGCTCCACCCAGATTCTCTAGTAATTTTTCATGACACTGGAATTTGGTGGATGATCGATCAACCTGTGCTTCTCTTGTTATATCGGCCAATTTTACTTCTTGTATTGTTACTGTTCTAGGATTCTTTACCGTATTTTTCTTCAGTTTCGGCAGAATGACAGCATAAGTTCAGTTTCGCCGGTCAGAGCTGTTAGTCGTCTCTTTTCATTCGGGGTAGACCATTCTTCATCACATAAGTTAGCACTATTATACTATTATGTTATGTAGACAAGGATGGCAGTATTACTACTATGAAAAAACATTGAATGGCAAGGAGTGCGTAAAACATTGCAGGCGGCTTGTACCAACAGATGGAAATTTTACGGTCTATGATGTGAACGAGTTGGGTGAAAAATAATACGGAGTAATATAAACATCAAATATACACATACTATTCATCTATGGGAACTTTTATCCAATATTTTAATATAGAATCATATTAGATCCATAGGGGCAAAATCTCACACACTTTTGTACAACACATTTTTTTGTTTGAGTGTGTTCAGTATTTTGTTGGTTCTGTGACACAAGAGATGCTTTGGATCCCTTTTTAATTTTGCATGTAATTTTCATTATTTAATGCAGGGTATGCAGATGATTGTATTCATAGTAATTTACTTAGATTGTGAAAATGACTTTATTTTGCAGTTTTGTCATGGACCCCAACATGAAGCATCTTCAAGAGGCTCTGATTGACATAGAAACTGATGCAGAGCAACTTCTTCTGGATAGGCATCCGGTATGTCTGTGTTGCCCAACTTCCTTGCTCTTCTTCATCTCATATACCTATATTTATGGTATGTTCTTCTGTGATGATCAGTTAGTGGAAAATGACAAGATGAGGAATGCTAGCAGGGAGGCATTGACGGCCCTCCGGAAAAGAGCCAGGACAAGAAAAACTAGTGTCCCATCTCCCTTTGATGTCATAATGAAAGAGATGGAGGGAACCTCAGGCAAGCAGCTGGTAAAGGAGATATGCCCCACGTGTGGAAACCACGATCTCAAAGGACACACCTGGCTAATGTTTCCAGGATCAGATATTTTTGCCCGTGTTCCATTTCATGTGACACATACTATTCTGGACAAAGGTACGCTCTTGTATCTTGATTCATAAATTCAGTACATTCTGTTCACTAGTGAAGTAGGCTTGATACATGCAAAAGCCTCTTTCGTCCTTAAAATCCCTGAGGAACATGATGCTTCATTGTTTCATTTGTTTCAAGTGTAGAATTTGTACTTTTGCGCAAATCCAAAGTGATGCATGCTGACCTGTATGCCTCTAACTAACTAGCTCCTTATTAGTAATGACGATTTGTGATTTCTTCTTACCTTGTTTAACAATGGCGCAGATGAAGAACGCCTAGACTATGACACCAAGAAGCTGCAAATCTTTGTGAAGGACAAGTCATTTGTGTTATCTGAGAAAGGCGCCCTGGCGGACAAGATCAGCCCTGGCATCGTGAAATCCCTTGTCAGCCTGCTTACAGATAAACACAAGTAGGCACATTTTACAGGAGCAAGGTGGACAGCGTGAAACAGCCTGATCTCGAACTATCTTTCTGTGTGAGTGCAGGACGACGACAGCAAGATTAATTAGGAACACAATCAAACCAAACCACTCGATATATCTGAACAACACAGCTGACCATCAATTCCTCCATCAGCGATTGCCATTTCCACCGCGCGCCCGCGCGTGGCGTTCATCACCTAGCTTCGGCGAGCCATCAACTCCTCCATCAGCCGACCGACGTCGCCGTACGACGAGCCACCTTTCTCCACGGCTCGCCTGGCTTTCACACCGAGCTCCTTGGCATTACTCCGTACGGTGTAGCCGGCGTCGTCGTCCATCACTCTCCCTATGGATTCCGCGACCACCTCGCCGCCGATCACCCGGTGGGACTCAATGGCGGACGCGTAGTCCTTGGCCCCGACGCTCGCCCCCACTTTTAGCACCTCCACGACCAGCTTCTCGTTGAAGAACTGGTCGCCGCACCGCGGCCACGTGACCATCGGCACACCGGCACTCACGGCCTCCAGCACCGAGTTCCACCCGCAGTGCGTCACGAACCCACCGATGGACGGGTGGTTCAGGACGAGCACCTGCGGCGCCCAGCCCCGGACGACGAGGCCACGCTCTCCACGCGCCAGAAGCTCCGCGAAGCCTTCCGGCATCCACTCCGACGACGGCGCGGCGTTTGTGATAGCGCCGGTACCAATGACCCACAGGAAACGCCTGCCCGAGAGGTCGAGGCCGCGCGCGAGCTCGCGCAGCTCGTCCGGCGAGAAATTGGACAGCGTGCCAAACGATACGTACACCACCGACCCAGCCGGCTTCCCGTCGAGCCACCGCAGGCAGCCGTCGGCGTCGGGAGAGAGCGTGCTGTTGTTGTTGTTGCGTGATCTGGCATCCATGTTGTCGGGGCGTGCGACCGGCCCGACAAGCCAGACGCGGCGGCCGAGTGTTGTCCGGTAGTGCTCGACGTACTCCGGCTCCAGCTCGTGGAAGCTGTTGAACAGCTCGCCGTAGCTCCGCTGGTCCTGCTCGTTCACGACCTTGAAGAAGGCGATCACCTTCGCCTGCGTCCGCGGGTCCGGCATCTGGCTGCGCCTAAGCTCGACACGGTGCGGCAGCCCCGGGAGGAGGACCATGGTGGCGTCGGGTTCGTCCTGGTCCGCGGAAGGCTCCTCCGTCATGGAGTTATTCCTGCGCAGCATGACGTCGGTGCACGCCCGCGCGAACATGCTGGTGCCGAGGAACGCGATCCGCGGGACGCCGTGCTCAGCCGCGGCGTCCACGGACCACTGGAACTGGCTGTCGGCGACGACGGCGTCGACCGGGTGGTCGGCCAGGAAGTGTGAGAAGGGCTCGCGGAGCAGCTGGATCGCACGGGCGAACTTGTCGCGGTCGGCCTGGTCGGTGAGGCCGGTGGCGTTCTCGAAGCCCGGCGGGAGCCCCAAGCAAGGGAAGGGGACGACTGAGATCTCGATCGCGGCGGAGTGTGCGTTTGCGCGGTCGACGGCCGGGCGGATAATGGCAGCGTTGACAGGCGTGGTGAGGATGGTGCACCTGGCGCCACGGGTGGCGAAGAGCGCTGCCATGTCGGCCATCGGGATGAGGTGGCCGGGAGCGGGGAACGGGAAGAAGAGGATGTGCAGCGGCGGCTGCTCCTGCTCGTCGTCTTTGGTAGCCATGGCTAGCTTATTTTTGGAACACAGTACAGGACAGCAGCTAATTCCTTGAGCTTATTATACGCTCGAGCAAGAGATCGAGTGATGATAAAGATGCACAAGTGGGAAATCATGATTGAGACGAAAATGATAGAGTATGGTTACTTGATCGGTAAGACATGTGTGCTAACAACGAACATAAACAAGTACTAGCACTGCTGCCACTTAATTTGTATTCACGGACCTAGTTCAGTGTGAATGTATTGGCTGAAAATTAGGCTTGTTAATGAGCGGTTAAGGCGCATGCAGTGGTGGGAGACTGTTGCATACATAGGAAGTTGGAAGGAAAAATGTCATATTAATCAATAATTAATTCTGAACGTTGCAGTTTTAAAAAAATCTAAATTTAATTAGACGCCTTGCAAACCGTGAAGAAAGAAGTACGTAGCTTTCCTGTGGCCGGCCGGCCGTCCAACTTTCTTTCTCTTTGTATACATGTGCATGGCAGTACCACAGCGGCCGATCGACGAACTACTTATTAGCAAGTGCGCCCGGCGGCTAAATATTAAACAAGTGCGCGGGTCTCCCTTTGTGTCACATACAAGCTTGAAAACGATATATTGTGATCATCTCCAATACTTGCAAAACATCATCAGGGCAGGTACGAAACGACTCCCCTCAGGAGCAAATCAGTAGATGGGGAATTCATGTTTCTTCGGATCAACGGTCTACTCGATCCTCCTGACGGCCACCCTCCTAGCCATCTCTTATGCTTGAATCACCATGTTCTCGATCATGTCTCCTCCATCCCGCATGACTCGCCTGTCATCTTAACTTTGGATACCTGTCCAGTATCAAATAAAGGCACACTTATAAAAGATTAGTTCCACTGGAGACGAGATCTTGCCTTCAAAGTAAGAACGATTACGGGCCTTCCATGGAGCCTAGCAGAGTGCATCAACTCCCACAATATGAAAACTTGTACACAATGGGAGGGTTTTTGTTATCCACCAAAAGTATTGGGTGAAACAAGTAGGCCTAGTCTAGATCCTAATACATGACTAAACAGAACTCCACATGTAACTAGCGGCAGGCATTCAGAAAACAGATGAGAAATGGTTTCATTAGCAGGACAGAACCGACACATAAAGCTTCCCTCCCGCTTTCTTTTTCCATGTTATCCTTTGTTGCAATGGCATTGTGCTAACTTAGCCATAACCAGATCTTAATTTCTAAAGCAACTTGCCTTTCCACATAAGGATCTATCTATACCAATAGAAGATAGTTTATTTTAAAGGGATTTAATAGTGAATTTCCCATATTTGGTGAGTTTCCATTTTTGTTTATCCTTCTCCTCATTCAGTCCAACTATTACTAGGGGATTCTTTAACAGATGCCAGAAAAGGATCTAGCCACCTTCTAAAGGACAAGTTCCATCTAATGTCAACCATTTCCTAACAATTCCTTGTTGCTAGACACATATCTTGAACTAATGTGGAAATTTCTCACGAAGAAAGACACCGGATTTTTGGTGGATCAGACTGCATGCGCGAGTGTATTGACAGAAATTAGGACCACTTCCCACATAAATTGCAAAAACTACCATGGCAGCAGGCTCGACAAGCATCATGTGGATCTTGCTACCACTGGCGGTATGTCCCTACAAGTCCTAAGGAGCTACTCTTTTTGCTCGTTCGCTGACCAAGGGCTCCGGCGATAGTTAGGGCGACTAGGTTTTGCATCCTCCGCAACAGATCCATCTCCGGCACAGAGTTCTCTTTCAATCCAAATCGTTCTACCCTGGTGCCGTGGGGGTATATGAGTGTCTTGACTATTTTTCCTTCAAGTCTCTGATCAATTTCTCTAATTCTCGGTTAGGGTCCTCTAGAGGTTAGTGTAAGACAATCGGGATGGCTACTTCTTCTGCGAGATTGGTGAATTGGCCGGGAGGATTGGTAACCAAGAAGAATGAAGCAATCAATGACATGCTGCAACGTCTAGCGATCGAGTAAGATGATTTTGACGATCTGGTGTTTGAGGATGAGGAAGGTGCTACAAAGGAGGGCATCAAGTGAATGTCATTGTCTAGGGTGCACACACGAAACTTCTTCATCCCCCCGACCTTTGAGAAACACATGTGTATTATTTGGATTCCCGCGTGCGATGTGAAATTCCAACACCTTGCAAGTAATCTATTAACAATCCATTCTTTTTTGCTTGGGATATTGGTTGAAAGTGGAGAAGGGTGGTTCATGGTTTTTCGACAGTCGGCTATTTGCATTGAACCGTATGATGGATTGTCAGATATGGAGATTGTTGATCTCAATTTGTTCATGGCATGGATTCAGATTCATAAGGTGCATGTGGGTTATCGTGATGATACTTTGTTAACAAAGCTAACATAAAAGAAAGTAGGGAAGGTTGTGGAAGTACAATCGGATGTGAAGGGTTCTCGTAATTTTGTGCAAGTCTGAGTGAGGATGGATGTGCTAAAGGTCCTAGCTCTCTTCATTTCTATGTCAAGAGGCAGGTGCATAGAAATATATCAGATAAGATACGAGAAGATGCTGAGGTTTTCTGGTGCTTGTGGCTTTATTTGTCATACACATCTAGAGTGTTGTTTGGGAGAACACGATGAGGATAATTTGAAGTGGGGAATTGGATGAAAGAGGATTGGGAAACTTTGCATGGTCGTGGATGGGGTGGTACTCAATGAGGATATATAATAGTGTATTAGTATGATAGTTACGAGTTGATTATTTTTTGTTCTTCTTTGTAAGAAGTTTCTTTTTTTATTTTTAATCTAGAATGTTCTCTGGATTTTTGTAAAGAGTCGAGTTGTAATCTATAGTCATGTCTCGGACCTGCTGTGTTTCTGTTATACCACTCTGAGGGATGTAATACTAGTGAACAGTGTTTCATTTGGTGTTATATCAACGACTATAGTATACTATATCATGCAGTGGTATGCTGGGTCACCGCAAGACACTAACAAAAGACTAACAAAAAAGACACAAAACTAAAGTATATAATGTAACAATAGAGATTCATTATGAGACCCAACATAAGTTGTTCTCGAAATAGGCTTTTGCCCCGCTTTATAAATAAAGCACATAGTTGAGACTGGGCCAGACAGCACAACGCCCAAAGACCACTACTGGGGCCGACAGCACAAAGACGCCCAAGAAAAAATACAAAAGAACAAGAGAGAAAATAATGCACAACGGCATCGGATCGACAAACGACGATGACTCGTAACCGCTGCGCCCGCCGTAGTAGTCCCATCGCGCTCCTATGCCACCGAATTGCTGTGTACCAAGCAACACCTTTAAGAAGGAGTGCGACGATGGCGACGCTGTTGCCCGAATTTCTCCTAGGATTTCTCCCGATACACGTAGGGGAGTGAAAAGAGTGTACACCGAACGCCCTTCAAGAAGGAAGGCAGCACCCGCAGGTGTCACCGCGTCGGCGCCGGCCTAGCCAGCAAGGATTTCTCCCGACCCTCAAAGAACCATAGCCCCATCCAATTCTTGCGCTCCACCAAACTTGCCGTCCACCAACATGCGCCACACCGGTCTTGAATACACCATCTTCGTCTCTCCAAGGCAAACGCTGCAAGACCGGCTAGACCGCAAAACAGTCGTGGATACGGAAAGATAGCTCCTTAGCCGTGCGGGAGAGAACAACCTCCACCGCCATAGGCGGTAGCCGGCCGGACACAATGACAAGAGCACACCAGACCAAGTTGGAGCCGGAGAGTGGCAGCGGCATAGCCACTCGGAGGTCGTCCTCCACCACCTAAGGCGGGTGCCGACTGGACGCGGCCGCAGGAACACACCAGGCCGAGCAGGCCCGGTCGTGCCCTGAACGGGCACGTAAAGTCCCTGCTGCCCCGCTGCTACACATAAGCCATGCCATCGCCACCCTCATGATCAGCGCCTGAGGTCTAGCCGGACCCAAATGGACCCGTGAAGCTCCCGTCACCACGCTGCAGCAAGCACGGCGCCGTTGCCGCCACCCTCACCACCAACCACTCTGCAGACCAATCGAAAGCGACAAAGACAAGCCGGACCAGACCTGCCCTAACCAAGATCGGGCCTGCAGAATAATCTGGTGCTGATAAGCCGCCTACACGACGTCCTCGCAGCATGCGGCAAGAAGAGGATACGTTGCCCACAGCCGTAGAGCTAATAGCGGCATCCAGATTCAGTTCCTTCTCGATCAACTTTTCCTTCCTTGATTTCGACTTGCAGCTGGAATAAAAGATGTGGTGTTATCATGGATCGCACCTGCTCCATGTGCGTGGTGGCTCTACTTGTGTGCTTCCCTTCACTAGTGGAAACGAGGTCTTTTGTTGATCCCAAAAAAGGGCTTTAACACCAGTTCTTCTACGAACCGGTGTTAAAGGGGCGGCCGTATCAGCGTGGCCCCTGCGGTAAAAAAGGAGCCCCCCTTTAACACCGGTTCATGCCACGAACCGGTGTTAAAGGTCCCTGCAGCAGTGGCCCGCGCACCCCCCCCTTTAACACCGGTTCGTGGCATGAACCGGTGTTAAAGGGGGGGGCTATATAAGACACCACCCCAGCCCACACACACCCCACTCTTCCATTCTTTCACATTTTGGAGCCTAGCAAGAGGGTGTGAAGAGTGCTAGTTTGTGTTTTTTTCATATGCACAAGAGGTGTTCGGTGAAATGTCCGAGAGCTCAAAATAAGTTTTCTTGTTGCTCTTTCCGTCTCGGTCGAGGTCGGCAACTATAGTTTCATGTGTCATTGATGTACTATATATATAAATGGTCATCTCCCTATTATTTTTTGATATATACTACATATTAATGCAGATGAATCGGCAATGGATGTACGGTGACCGCCGCACTTCCGAGTACATTACGGGCCTCCAAAATTTCATCGTTGTGGCTAATGCAAACCGTGGTCAGAATGGTTTTATGTGCTGTCCGTGTGTTCACTGTCAGAACAAGAAAGACTACTCAAATACCAGAACCATTCACGCCCACCTGCTTCGATCCGGTTTCATGCCCAGCTATAATTGTTGGACCAAGCACGGAGAAAAAGGGGTTGTGATGGAAGACAACGAAGAACAAGAGGATGATGACAACTATCATAATATGTATCCTGAATATGATGATAATGCAACGGAGGTAGATAATGAAGATCAAGAGGGAGCAGATGGGCCCGCTGATGATGATCTTGGTCGGGCCATTACTGATGCAAAGGAAGAATGTGAAACTGAAAAGGAGAAGGAGAAGCTGGAGCAGATGTTAAAGGATCACAAAACATTGTTGTATCCAACTTGCAAAGATGGCCACAAAAAGCTAGGTGCCACACTGGATTTGCTGCAATGGAAGGCAGAGAATGGTGTGACTGACAGCGCATTTTCAAAGTTGTTGGTAAAAATGAAGAATCTTCTTCCAAGAAATAATGAGTTGCCCGACAGTACATACCAAGCAAAGAAGGTTGTCTGCCCTCTAGGATTAGACGTGCAGAAGATACATGCCTGCATTAATGACTGCATCCTCTACCGCGGTGAGAAGTACGAGAATTTGGATGCATGCCCGGTATGCACTGCACTGCGGTATAAGATTAGACGAGACGATCCTGGCGATGTTGAGGGCGAGGCCCCTAGGAAGAAGGTTCCCGCCAAGGTTTTGTGGTATGCTCCTATAATACCACGGTTAAAACGTCTCTTCAGAAATAAAGAGCATGCCAAGTTTTTGCGATGGCACATGGAAGACCGTAAGAAAGACGCGATGTTGAGACACCCCGCTGATGGGTCACAGTGGATAAAAGTCGAGCGAGAGTACCCGGACTTCGCACGTGACGCAAGGAACTTAAGGTTTGGTCTAAGTACAGACGGCATGAATCCTTTTGGTGAGCAGAGCTGCAGTCACAGCACCTGGCCTGTGACCCTATGTATCTATAACCTTCCTCCTTGGTTGTGTATGAAGAGGAAGTTCATTATGATGCCAGTGCTCATCCAAGGCCCGAGGCAACCCGGCAACGACATTGATGTGTACCTAAGGCCATTAGTTGAAGAAATTTTACAGCTATGGGCCAAACTAGGTGTACGTATGTGGGATGAGCACAAAGGGGAGCCATTTGACCTACGATCATTGCTTTTCGTAACCATCAATGATTGGCCTGCTCTTAGTAACATTTCAGGGCAGACAAACACGGGATACAATGCATGCACACACTGTTTAGATGATACTGAAAGTGTATATTTGGATAAATGTAAGAAGGTTGTGTACCTAGGGTATCGCCGATTTCTTCCGAACCTGTATCCAGTAAGAAAGAAAGGCAAGCATTTCAAACGTCTGGCAGAACCCCGGAGGAAGCCTGTCCTCCGTACCGGTGAGGAGGTATTTGGTATGGTCAAGGACCTAGAAGTAATCTTTGGAAAAGGTCCTGGCAGTCTATCTGTTCCGAATGACGATGTCGGACACGCGCCCATGTGGAAGAAGCAATCTATATTTTGGGACCTACCCTATTGGAAAGTCTTAGAGGTCCGCTCTTCAATCGACGTGATGCACGTGACGAAGAATGTTTGCGTGAACCTGCTAGGCTTTCTAGGAGTGTATGGGAAGACAAAAGATACACCGAAAGCACGGCAGGACCAGCAACGTCTGAAGGCCCCTGAAGAGCCTATGCATCCTGAGAACGAGAAGGGTAAACGATGCCACTTAACTCCTGCCAGCTACGCTCTTACCAAAGCAGAGAAGGAAATCTTTTTTGAATGTCTGAGCAGTATCAAGGTCCCGTCTGGCTTCTCGTCGAATATAAAGGGAATAATAAATATGGCAGAGAAAAAATTCCAAACCCTGAAGTCTCATTATGACACAATTGCTTCCGATTTCATTGAGGGGGCTTCTACCTGAAAATGTTCGAGTACCCATTGTGAAGCTATGTGCATTCCTCAATGCAATATCTCAGAAGGTAATCGATCCAGAAAGCCTACCAGGGTTACAAAAAGATGTGGCCCAATGTCTTGTCATCTTTGAGTTGGTGTTCCCACCATCCTTCTTCAATATTATGACGCATCTCCTGGTTCACCTAGTAGAAGAGATTGCCATTCTCGGTCCTGTATTTCTACACAATATGTTCCCCTTTGAGAGGTACATGGGAGTCTTAAAGAAATATGTTCATAACCGTGCTAGGCCAGAAGGAAGCATCTCCAAGGGCTATGTAACAGAGGAGGTCATTGAGTTCTGTGTTGATTTTATTCCTGACCTTAAGGCGATTTGTGTTCCAGAATCACGACATGAGGGAAGACTGCGTGAAAAAGGCACCCTAGGATGTAAAGCAATGATATGTAGGGACGGGCATTCTCTCAATCAAGCACACTATACGGTTTTACAAAGATCTATCTTGGTTGCCCCGTATATCAATGAACACAAGAATTTAATACGCCTCAAACACCCGGGGCAGTCTGATGAATGGATTATAAGTGAACACATGGCGAGTTTTGGCGGCTGGCTGCAAAGACTTCTCACGAATAACACCACTGTTGGGGATCAGCTGTACTTGTTGGCCAGGACACCATCTTCTACTGTATGTACTTTCCAAGGGTACGAGATAAATGGGAATACATTTTACACGATAGGCCAAGATAAAAAGAGCACCAACCAAAACAGTGGTGTCCGCTTCGATGCAGCAGAAGACAATGGGCAAAAGACCACGTATTATGGGTTCATAGAGGAGATATGGGAACTTGACTATGGACCTAATTTTAAGGTCCCCTTGTTTAGATGCAAATGGGTCAAGCTAACAGGAGGAGGGGTTGAGGTAGACAAGAAGTACGGAATGACAACGGTGGATCTCAACAATCTTATGAAGGTAGACAAGAACTTAAACGAACCATTCGTCCTAGCCAATGATGTGGCTCAGGTTTTCTATGTGAAGGACATGTCCTCCAGACCAAAAAAAAAAGAAAAAATATGCAAACGGATACATCATATGATGAGCCAAAGTGTCACATAGTTCTTTCAGGGAAAAGAAACATCGTGGGAATCGAGGACAAGACAGACATGTCAGAAGATTATAATAAGTTTGATGAAATTCCGCCCTTCACAGTGAAAACTGACCCAAGCATTCCGTTAAGTAAAGAAGATGCTCCATGGTTACGTCTGAAGCGATCATAAGGAAGGACATATGCCAAGAAGTTCATGCTCATATTATGTAACTCTAGTTCATGTTTTTAATATTAATACATGTCTTGAGTGTTAGTCATGTTTTGTGGATGGACCGGGACTATGAGAAGAAGTTGTCCCGATTCGTACTTACCATTAAGATCTGATCTCCAAACGCGCGCGGTCACATATTAGGGAGTGCCTCTATGACCAGTTTCTTGGAGATGCCGGAGGACTAGGTTCCGTCGGCATCTCCCTGAAACTGGCTGTAGTGGTGTCCCTGCTCTCGAAAACCATCTTGCAGCTTTGTAACTTCTCTAACTAGATCAATACACCTGGGAGCTAACTAATTTCACATATTAGGGAGTGCCTCTATGACCAGTTTCTTGGAGATGCCGGAGGACTGGGCTCCGTCGGCATCTCCCTGAAACTGGCCGTAGTGGTGTCCCTGCCTCAAACTGGCTGGAGGACTGGACTCACAAGGATGCTTATTTATAGTACAAGCAGCTCGACATAGTGTCGACACTTACGAAATAATGTCGACACTCACCCCTATTATTAGTGCTGAATCGTGTTTTGTCCCGGTTGGTGTCTCCAACCAGGACTAAAGGTTCATCTTTAGTCCCGGTTGGTGTCTCCAACCGGGACTAAAGGTTCATCTTTAGTCCCGGTTGGTGACACCATCCGGGACAAGGTACACGCCGCACGACATAATGTCGACACTCACCCCTATTATTAGTGCTGACTCGTGTTTTGTCCCGGTTGGTGTCTCCAACCGGGACTAAAGGTTCATCTTTAGTCCTGGTTGGTGACACCATCCGGGACAAGGTACACGCCGCACGACATAATGTCGACACTCACCCCTATTATTAGTGCTGACTCGTGTTTTGTCCCTGTTGGTGTCTCCAACCGGGACTAAAGGTTCATCTTTAGTCCCGGTTGGTGACACCATCCGGGACAAGGTACACGCCGCACGACATAATGTCGACACTCACCCCTATTATTAGTGCTGACTCGTGTTTTGTCCCGGTTGGTGTCTCCAACCGGGACTAAAGGTTCATCCCGCCATTTTTTCCCGCCATTTTTATTCTCGCCATTTTTCTTCCCGCCAGTTCTTCTTCCCGCCATTTTTATTCCCGCCATTTTTCTTCCCGCCAGTTCTTCCCGCTAGTTCACTATATATATATGTAGGGGGTTGGCCTCCATTGTCATTGCACATCTCTAGACTCATATCTGCAACCTCATCACTCTTTCCCATGGCTTCCACCGTAGCACTAAACCCTAGGGAGGTGGAGGCGCTTTGCGCCTCGAACTACCCCTGCCCGCCGGGCTACTGTGTCCCCGTCGGCTGGATGCTGAGCGTCGGAGGCGTGCCGGTTCCTCTTGTCCCTCTAGGTGTGGCGCGCCGGATGGCCATCACGAACCACTACTACTTCGAGCTCACGCAGGAGCAGCGGAGGAATCCCAGATGGCATCCCGACTATTTCCCTACTTGGGAAGCCTTCTTCGTGGATCGGCGTGAGAGGGCGCTCGCCAGGCACGAGGAGGACGGCCCACCTCCTCCTAACTTCAACGAGGCCGGCCGTCGGATATGGTGGCGCGGTCGGACTCTCAAGAGCGTCATGGCCTATGACACTGCCGCCGACTCTAACCCTCGTCTGCGCTACCCTCAAGTCCAGCCCACGCGCTACCCTCAAGTCCAGCCCACGCGTACTCTCCAGAGGTTCAATTACGGCGACCTCGACGACGACAGCGATGACGGCGGCGGCGAGTACGACGACTACAGTGGCGAGTATTACAGGGAGCATGACTGAATCACTCCAACATTCCGAAACAAGTTCGGCCGATTGTTACTTAATCTGGCCATGTATCTTAATTTTCAGTTCTTTTATGTATCTTAATTTTCAGTTCCAGTTCGGCTTTATGTAACTGTCTCAAAATGACCTATCTCATTCGAGGTTTCTTGGCTTTCGGGTCAAATGACCAATGTTATGGCTAGAATCAAGGCATAGGTTGTGATAATATGGCCATATTGTGCATACATGTGCATCATGGCATGGCAAACAATGTTGCAAGACGAAATTTTCCTTTTTATCGCACCAAAAAGGCATTTTCCATTTTCCGAGCATAAAGATGCGACATTTAAATATCCAATCAATTCAAAAATGTTAATACAAAAGATGCGGCATTAAAATATGATTTGATCTAATAAAAATCATTTTTTAGATGCTTAATATTTCTTTAAAAAAGTTCATGTAAAGTAAATATAAAATGATTTACATGAATGGATAGATATTATTTTTCTGAAAATTATGATATATTATTCATATTTTTCTGAGTTGAAATGAAAAAGATATGAATTTTCTAAATTCATATCATATTTTTTGAATTAAAAATGCCCCTTTAATGCATGAAATAAATGCCCCCCACCTTTAACACCGGTTCCAGACAGGAACCGGTGTTAAAGGGGGAGGGCATTTATTTCGTTTCCCGCGCGCACCACCCCCCCCCTTTAACACCGGTTCCTGGATGGAACCGGTGTTAAAGGGGGGTATTAAATTCACCTTCCCCTTCCTTTCTCCCCCCCAGAGCCAGATCGATCGAACACTGCCGGCCACGCGCAGAGAGAAGCGCCGCCACCGCCGCCCTCGGAGTGAGGGAGGAATCGTCCGTCTCGCCGCCGCCGCCGCTTCGGAGCTCGAGGTCCGCCGCCCCCGACCCTCTCTTTTCCGCACTTGACCGCATCGCCCTGACCACCTCTCTTCCCCGTGCAGGAGCGTCTCGCCGCCGCCGCTTCGGAGCTCGTAGGCCACGCCTCAACGCCGATGCCGCCCGCCGCCCGACGAGCCCGCCGCTAGCACCGCCGCCCGACGAGACCGTCGCATCCGTCCGATGAGCATCGCCGCCCGACGAGACCAACGCCGCCCGACGAGACCACCGCCGCCTGACGAGCACCGCCGCCCGACGAGACCAACGTCACCCCACCGGTGAGCGCCACGTGTCTGCCACGTCAGCCTGAAAAATAGAAGAAAAGATAAAAATTGCAGAAAATTGTATAATCTTGCAAAAATCATATAAAAAGATTCGTCGATCCAAAAATAGCAAATTATATATCAATGAATTCAGAAAATTGAGTAGATTATTAATATCAAGTTGGATTTAACTTTTACAGTACGTGTTTACTGTAATAATTTAATTAGTTTTAATGGTCTTTTAGGTTAATAAATTCATAGTAAAATATCTCCTGGTCCAAAAATCACAAATAATATACCTATGGATTCACAATTGTGTGTAGATCATCAATATGCAAATGGTTAAGCCAAATAATATAAGGTTTTTCGGCAATTAAATAAATGGTAGAATGGCTTATTTAGAGTAATAAATTCATAAGAAAATAAATAATGTTCAGAAAATTACAAATAATATGTCCCTGGAATCACAACCCCATGGGGATTATATATCTGATTTTAGTTTGATTTTTAGACAACAGAAACTATTTAAATGATTTAAAACCCATTAAACACTATTTAAATCATAAGAAAAAGATTTGTAACTCTGATTAGGGTGAATCCAACGCCTACTGGTTCGTATTAATGTCCTCTATCCATTCTGACTTATTAAATTGCCATGCATGCATTTGTTTGATCTCTATGTGCTATTGTTTATGTTGTATGAAATTGTTTGCTCGATAGATTGCGAGGAGTGCAACGTGTGTGATTGCTAACGCATCCTGATTAAAACTTGTTTGCTCGATAAATTGTACTACATGCATAGATTAAAACTTGTATGCAAATTGGACCTCTGACTCATTTGTGTATTTATTTGTGTATTTTTATATGAATAATATGTATATTTGTGTATGAATCCAAGTCCACTTGAATGTTTACACTCTTACTCTAGATAATATTATTGTTTTAGAAACTATGGATCCACTTAGTAGAAACCTTGAAGAAGAAGAAGAAGAAATAATGGAGAACATTATTGATGAGGACACCTCACAATATCTGAACTTGGAGGGACATGATGACGACAGCTCAAGTACTAGTCATGGAGAAGATGAAGACTCCAGTTAACGCAATTTAATGGTTACAAAGTCCGGCGAGGTATATGCATTGATTAAGCCTCTGCTGACTTCCACCAACAATCTTCTTCTACATGTATTAATTAATACTTCTTTCTTCTTTTAGCCCTCTGGATCGACCAGCCAGCAACCATCTTCTTCTACGAAAAAGAGCAAGCGAGACGCGAGCCAGCGGTTGAAAGATCGTGTAAAGTTCACGATCGAAGCAGTCCGTGTTGATGGCAGGCCGATGGAGCCCAAAAAGGCCGCAGACAAATTTGTACGTCAGGCTGGAGTTCTTGTTAGGGACCAAATCCCAATCATAATTGAAAATTGGAATAAGCCAAAGAAGGGCGACGGTACCTTTGTCGATGACAGATCCAAAGAAACGCTTTGGAATTCGTTGTTGGTAAATTTCACCCTTCCGCCAGAGGAGGATGAAAACAACCCGGTTATAAAGGAAAAGGTCAAAGAGTGGACTCTAAAGAAGATGGATGACGCTTTCCGCAACTGGAAGACAAAATTGAACAAATTTGTCAAATCTGGCGAGACTCCAAATTTCGAAGACGCATATTATGCGAAGATAAGACCTCACTGGCCCGAATTTGAGACATATAAAAAAAGTGCTATAGCTAAAAAGAGGTCAGAAACCAATACGCTTAATGCCCTGAAGAAGGAATATCACCAGAGGGCGGGGTCAGGTGGCTACATATCTCAGAGGCCTAAGTGGGAGGAAGCTGAGAAGGCCCTGCACGAGAGAGGGATCACACCCCAGACAAATGGGTGGGACCTACGTGCAAAGACTTGGTTCTACGGAATCGGGGCAAGGTTGGACCCAGAAATAGGATTGTGTATCTTCCCAACACTCCTTGCCAAACCCGTCACTGAACTCATCACGACATACGAGGAAACATCCGCCAGGATCTTCCATCCCGACAGAGAGAATGACCAGCTCACACGCGCCATCGGTAAAAAAGAACACCCTGGACATGCACGAGGCACAGGGGGTATGACGTGGAAGGATGGGTTTGCCGACTGGAGTGACTCTTACAGATGGCGCGGCAGAAAAGAAAAAGAGCGTACAGAGCGGATGACACAGATAGAACATGCACTTGCGGCGCTGCAGGCGCAAGTGAATGCACAACAGAGCCATCAAGCTACCGGCCCATCTCAGCGACACGAAGAGCCTGCATTGGAAGCTGCCGGCGGCCCAGACTCTGCGCGGAAAAGCAGTGTGGCTTCCACGGAGAACGTGCAGCCCACGCTTGAAATGACGGGTCCTCGATACCCCGTGGATGAGATCACGGAGAGCGAACACGCTGAGCTGCATGTGAGATTAATGGGCTTATCCATTAAGGTGGCTGTCGGCTATGCCTTACCTCCTGTAGCTGGTGGAACTTACCACTGCCGACCGATTCCAGATGGCTATGCTATTGTCGGGGTGGATGAGGTTGTGAAGGAATATGAGGAAGCACAGCTTGACCATGCTACAGGTGAAGGGGAAACTCAACTCAAATTTGCAGTGAAAACAACCATTCTTTGGAAGAAGGAACACATTGTGCTTCCAAATTGGAGGTCACTGGCACCCCCGCCGTCTCCGCAGCGTCAGCAGTCTGAGCCGCTTCAGCTATCTCCTGCGCGGCAGCCATCTCCGGCGCTTCAGCCATCTCTGGCCCGTCAGCCATCTCCGGTGCTTAAGCCATCTCCTCAGCGTAAGCGGAAGAGCACTGCCACGAAGAGCATCAGTAGCACTGCCACAAAGAAATCCGCAGGAAACCGTACGCCAAAGAGTTCAAAAAACTACGTCCCGTAGCCTTCCGCCAAGCCATTGCCGGTTTTACCGTGGAACCACAGCGACGAGGAGACCAATAGGTCTCGGAAGAACAGGTCAAGAAATTCTTTGCACCTAGACGGGCCGAGCCAAAGGAGAAAATAGATCCGACGGTGGTGGAGAAGTTTTACAAAAATCTTTTGAAACCTGAAACCCCACTTGTGCCGGACTACGAGCGCCAGATTTTGAAGGCGGATGCAAGGCACCGTAGGGAGAATGAAAGTAACAGTCGTGAGGCACCCCAGAAAACAGTTCCCATGCTCGGAGAGCAGGAAAACCAATCATGTGCCCCGCTCCAAATGTTCGACACACGGGACGCTCCTCCCGTAAATGATTACGAGGCAGAGCTACAAAGAAAGGCCAATGAGATGGGGATGACTTACATTGCATACTTAAACGTCATGGGAGACAACTTGCCCAAATGCGATGCCAACCCCATACAGCCATGGAAGTATGGGAAGAATCTCGTCAAGAAAGAGGAGCTCAAGAATCTACCAACAAAGATGCGAAAATTGCACAAGTGGTACCTTCATTTCTGCAAGACGAGAAAGGTAGAATGGATCACGACGCATATAAGAGATGATATTTTCTTCTGCGGAGATGACGCGATCGACTTCAACATTCAAGACTTGCATTTTCTATTCAATCAGAAGGAACTCGACAAAGCTGCCATCAGCCTTTATTATGTGTAAGTACTATTTCTATAATTTATATCTCATCTCATTCACTTTATTAATTGCATGTATATATATATATATGTTCACCATATATGTATATATTATTATGCAGGAAAAAGGTTATGGAATGCAGGAAAGGAGGCCCTTTTGACATTGGGTTCGTTGACCCAAATAGAGTTCATGAAGAAGTGGTAGAAACCAAACCCGGGAAAACAGAAGATTACTTGCTAACGTCTTTACTGAGACAACAAACCAAAAGGGAAATACTATTGCCTTACAACTTCTCGTGAGTACTGTTACCCTCTCTCTTGTACACATTCTATTTCAGCTTACTCGATGTTAAGTGTAACTGATGATGAGTTATGCGTGCGTAGGTTCCACTTTATTCTGCTAGTCATTCAACCCGACTCAGGAAAAGTCCTTGTCATGGACTCTGAAAGCTCTGTTATTGTACATACACAAGCTTCAACCTTCTGTTGGAGATATGCCCTAGAGGCAATAATAAATGTAGTTATTATTATATCTTTGTGTTTATGATAAATGTTTACATTCATGCTATAATAGTATTAACAAGGAAACCATTAATACTTGTGTGATTTGTAAACTTAATTTGAAGTCCCTAGTATAGCCTCTATACTTCACTAGCTTGTTGGTTGATTAATGATTGTGGTTTCCCTATCATGAACATTGAGATGTTATCAACAACAAGATCATATCGTTAGGAGAATGATATGGTGGACATACTCCTATAGACAAGCGTAGCATAAAGATCAAGTCATTTCAATAGTTCAATTGCTATATGCTTTCTGATACATAGTAACCTGATTCCTTCGACCATGAGATCATGCATATCACCTTTACCGGATGGATGCTTTGATGACATCAAACACCACACCGTAACTGGGTGGTTATAAAGGTGGCATTGAGTGTTTGGAAAGTATTGGTTGAGACACATGGATCAAGAGTGGGATTTGTCCATCCACATGACGGATAGATATACTCTGGGCCCTCTCGGTGGAATGTCATCCAATTAGCTTGCAAGCATGTGACTTGGTCACAAGGGATCACATATCACGGGAAAGAGAAAAGAGTACTTATCAGTAACGAGGTTGAACTAGGTATGCGGAGATACCGACGATCATAACCTCGGATAAGTAACATATCGTGAGACAAAGGGAAATTGGTATCGTATGTAAGTGGTTCATTCGATCGCAAAGTAATCGTAGAAATATGTGGGAGCCATATGAATTTCCAGATTCCTCTATTGGTTATTGTTCGGAGAAGTGTCTCGATCATGTCCGCATAATTCACGAACCGTAGGGAGACACACTTAAGGATTCGACGTTGTTTTGAGTAGTTATGGTATTATGAGAAAGAGACCGAATGTTGTTCGGAGTTTCGGATGGGATCCGGGATATCATGAGGTGATCCGGAATGGTCCGGAGAATAAGATTCATATAAGGAAAGTCCCATTTCGGAGTAGCGGAATGATTCCGGTGTTTTCATCGGGAATGTTCTAGAAGGTTCCGGACTGTCCGGCACTCTGGGGGGGGGGGGGGGGAAGGGTACATGAATGTGTCATTACATATTGGAATGATTGCATCATGTACTAAGTGTTCTTGCTGTCCCAAATAAAGGATTAAATTGAATCCTAAAACAGAAAAGTCAAATGTCCAGTTTGAAAGTCAAACGGCTAAAACAAGAAACTATGGGAAACAAGAAAGAGGAGTTGGGAACCGACTTGAGGGAGGAGTCTCCTCCCCAAGCCGGCGCGCCACCCAAGGCCGACTTGGGGAGGGACTCCCCTCCCCTGGCCGCGCCTCCCCATCTATAAAAGGAGGGGCAGGGCTCCCCTCCTAGACACACAAGTTTCCACCTCTAAATCTCCGGTTTAGAGCCGTTTTGGTTTAGAGCTTCTAATTGCTTTAGCCAGCGGTTTAGAGCCTTCTAATTGGTTTAGAGCCTTCTAATTGGTGTGTCTAATTACTAGACCACTAATAGCCTCTCTCATAAGCTCCACCATACTCGCACCGGCTTAAGGCGAAGCCCTGCGGGATTTCCCCTCTACTTCCGGTACCACGCCGTTGTGCTGCCGGAATCGCGAGGAGAGTGCTACAACCTCCGCTGCCTGCTGGAACAAGGGAGAGGAAGGTCTTCGTCGAGTACCGAACGTGTGACCGACTGCGGGAGCGCTGCCGGAACGTGGCGCCGGAAGGATCGTCTACGCGATCTTGAGATCGGAAAGAGTATGACTACATCACCCACGAGAATCCGCTCTCGTTAAACGCTTTGGAATCTTCGAGGGTAAGTTATACCATCGACTCGTTGCTACAATCTAGTAGATAGATCTTGGCTTGTTTGTTTGTATGCGATAGAAAATTTTTGTTTTCCATGCTACGAACCCCTACAGTGGTATCAGAGCCGTGTCTATATGTAGATCTGTTGCACGAGTAGAACACAATGGTCATTGTGGGCGTTGATGCTTTTGTTGTCGATTGCTTCTTGTGTACTTTGCATCTTGCGGTATGTTGGGATGAAGCGGCCCGGGCTAACCTTACATGACATCGTTCATGAGACTTGCTCCACTCTTGACATGCAACTTGTATTGCATAAGTGGCTTTGCGGGTGCCTGTTTCTCCTAGCATAGTTAAGATCCAATTTACAACGGGTAATCAACAATGCTAGTATCAATGTTGTGGTTCTTGTTCGTAAGTTAGAACGACACTTATTGAAAGCCCCAAACCACGTAAAATATGCAAAGAAAGTAGAGGCGTCTAACTTTGTTTTGCAGGGGTGTGCAGTGATGTGATATGGCCATGATTGTGATTATATTTGATGTATGCAATGTTCCTTATTGTAAGTCGGCAACCGGCAGGAGCCATATGGTTGTCTTTAATTTATGTTAAGACCCGCGTGTCTATTCAAAGTAGTTGTAATAGTTGAAGCCGGTGGACGACAACCATGGAGAAGCGTCATTGACCTTGATGCAATGCCGGTGATGATGGAGATCATGTTCGTGCTTGAAGATGGAGATCGGAAGCACAAAGAAGAAAGGCCATATCATATCACATATATATATTGAATTGCATGTGATGTTAATCCTTTATGCATCTTGTTTTGCTTAGTAGACGACGGTAGCATTATAAGATGATCCCTCATGCACATCAATTTCAAATCATAAAGTGTTCACCCTTAGTTAGCACCGTTGCTAAAGCTTGTTGTTTCGAAGCACCACGTGATGATCGGGTGTGTTAGATTCTGCAAGTGTATACAACGTGAGCAAGCCAGATTTGCTCATGCAGAAACTAAGGTTTGATCTTGACGAGCCTAACATGTACAGACATGGTCTCGGAACACGGATCACCGAAAGGTAAAGCATGAATCATATAGTAGATGTGATGAACATGTCGATTGTTCGCCATTGAAACTATGTCAACTCTCGTGATGATCGGTGTTGATATGGTGGATTTGGTTCGTGTGATCACTAAAACAATGTGAGGGATATTGTTTTGAGTGGGAGTTCACCTAGTTTAATTTTATTATTAATTTGAACTCAATTTGTCATAAACTTAGTCTAAACTATTGCAAATATGTTGTAGATCAATGGCAGCCCCTACCATCAATTTTAATGCGTTCCTAGAGAAAGAAAAGTTGAAAAACAATGGAAGCAACTTCGCGGATTGGTTCCGCAATTTGAGGATTGTCCTCACAGCTGGTAATTTGACCTATGTGCTGGATGCACCGCTGGGTGACCCACCTGCAGCTGATGCTCCCGATGAAGTAAAGAATGTTTACCTCGCTCGGAAGAATCAGTACTCCATAGTTCAGTGTGCTATCTTGTATGGTTTGGAATCGGAGCTTCAGAAAAGGTTTGAGGATTCAGACCCATATGATATTGTCGAGGATCTCAAATTGATTTTTGAGACTCATGCGGCAATTGAAAGTTATGAAGCTTCTGAAAAGTTCTTTAACTGCAAGATGGAAGAGGGCAGCTCCGTCAGTGAGCATGTGCTTAAGATGTCTGGGCACGCAAACAAACTTCAAAGCTTGGGTATTGTGATTCCTAATGCTTTGGGGATTTACCGTGTCCTCCAATCACTACCACCAAGTTACAAGAACTTTGTGATGAACTACAACATGCAGAACATGAACAAGACGTTGCCAGAACTCTTTGCCATGTTAAAATCTGCAGAAGTGGAGATCAAGAAAGAGCACCAAGTGTTGTTGGTCAATAAGACCACCAAATTCAAGAAAGGCAAGTCTAAGCAAAAGGGACACTTCAAGAAGGGTGGTAAGAAAGCTACCACGCCGACGAAGAAGACCAGGGCTGGACCTAAGCCTGATACTGAGTGCTTTTACTGCAAGGGAGTAGGTCACTGGAAGCGGAATTGCCCAAAGTACTTGGCGGATTTGAAGAACGGCAACATCAAGAAGAAAGGTATATCTGATATACATGTTATTGATGTGTATCTCACTAGTACTCGTAGTAGTGCCTGGGTATTTGATACTGGTTCGGTTGCTCATATTTGTAACTCGAAACAGGTGCTGCAGAATAAACGGAAGCTAGCGAAGAACGAGGTGACGATGCGCGTGGGAAACGGATCAAAGGTTGATGTGATCGCGGTCGGCACGCTACCCCTTCATCTACCATCGGGATTAGTTTTATACTTAAATAATTGTTATTTGGTGCCTGCGTTGAGCATGAACATTATATCAGGATCTTGTTTATTGCGAGACGGTTACTTGTTTAAATCCGAGAATAATGGTTGTTCTATTTATATGAGTAATATGTTTAATGCACATGCACCTTTGATAGATGGTCTATTCTTATTGAATCTCGATAGTGGAAATACACATATCAACAATATTGAGGCTAAACGTTTGAAATCAAGCGATAATTCGACCTATATGTGGCACTGTCGTCTTGGTCACATCGGAGTGAAACGTATGAAGAAACTCCATTCTGATGGACTTCTTGAATCACTTGATTTTGAATCACTTGAAAAATGCGAAGCATGTCTGATGGGTAAAATGACTAAGACTCCATTTTCTGGTATGATGGAGCGAGCTACGGACTTATTGGAAATCATACATACCGATGTGTGTGGTCCAATGAGTGTAGCATCGCGCGGTGGTTATCGTTATGTTCTTACCTTCACGGATGATTTGAGTAGATATGGGTATATCTATTTCATGAAACATAAGTCCGAAACTTTCGAGAAGTTTAAGGAGTTTCAAAGTGAGGTAGAGAATCAACGTAACAAGAAGATTAAATTTCTACGTTCTGATCGTGGAGGTGAATATCTAAGTTACGAGTTTGGCGAGCATTTAAAGAAATGTGGAATACTTTCACAATTGACACCGCCGGGAACACCACAGCGTAATGGTGTGTCCGAACGTCGTAATCGAACTCTCTTAGATATGGTTCGTTCTATGATGTCACTTACAGATTTACCGCTATCATTTTGGGGTTATGCATTAGAAACAGCCGCATTCACTTTAAATAGGGCACCGTCTAAATCCGTTGAAACGACACTGTATGAATTATGGTTTGGGAAGAAACCTAAATTGTCGTTCCTTAAAGTTTGGGGATGCGAAGCCTATGTAAAGAAGTTACAGCCGGACAAGCTTGAACCCAAAGCGAAAAAATGCGTCTTCATAGGATACCCAAAGGAAACTATTGGGTATACCTTCTATCATAGATCCGAAGGCAAAACTTTCGTTGCCAAGAATGGATCCTTTCTAGAGAAGGAATTTCTCTCGAAAGAAGTGACTGGAAGGAAAGTAGAACTCGACGAGGTTGTCGAACCTACTCTCGAAATTGCGAGTAGCGCAGCACCGGAAGAAGTTCCTGTGGTGCCTGCACCAATAAGAGAGGAAGCTAATGATGGTGATCATGAAACTTCGGTTGAAGTTGCTACAGAGCCTCGGAGGTCGACGAGAACTCGTACCACTCCAGATTGGTATGATTCCGTTATGAATGTCATGGTAGTGGACAACACCGATGACCCCGAGACATATGAGGAAGCGATGATGAGCCCAGATTCCAATAAATGGCAAGAAGCCATGAAATCCGAGATTGGATCCATGTACGAAAACCAAGTATGGACTTTGGTGGACTTACCGGATGGCCGGAAGGCTGTCGAGAACAAATGGATTTTCAAGAAGAAAACAGATGCTGATGGTAATGTTACTGTCTATAAAGCTCGACTTGTCGCAAAAGGTTTTCGACAAATTCAAGGAGTTGACTACGATGAGACTTTCTCACCGGTAGCGAAGCTAAAGTCTGTGAGGATTATGTTAGCAATCGCTGCATATTATGATTATGAGATATGGCAGATGGATGTCAAAACAGCATTCCTCAATGGAGACATTGATGAAGAGTTGTATATGATGCAACCCAAAGGTTTTGTCGATCCTAAAGATGCTAACAAGGTATGCAAACTTCAACGGTCCATCTATGGATTGAAGCAAGCATCCCGAAGTTGGAATCAACGTTTTGATAAGGTAATCAAAAGTTTTGGTTTTATACAAACTTATGGAGAAGCTTGTATTTACAAGAAAGTGAGTGGGAGCTCTGTAGCATTCTTAATACTGTATGTGGATGACATATTGTTGATTGGGAATGATGTAGACCTTCTTAATAGTGTCAAGGAATATTTGAATAATAGTTTTTCAATGAAGGATCTTGGCGAAGCAGCTTACATATTAGGCATAAAGATTTATAGAGATAGATCGAAACGCCAAATATCATTGTCACAGGGTACATATTTGGACAAAGTTCTAAAGAGGTTTGGAATGGAAGAAAGCAAGAAAGGGTTCTTGCCCATGTTGCCCAATACGACCTTGAGTAAAACTCAAAGTCCGACATCGGCAGAAGATAGAGAAAGGATGAGTAAGACTCCCTATGCCTCAGCCATAGGATCTCTAATGTATGCCATGCTATGTACTAGACCCAACATCGCATATGTTGTTAGTCTAACTAGCAGATATCAAAGTGATCCAGGAGTGGATCATTGGACAGCGGTCAAAAACATCCTTAAGTACTTGAGAAGAACTAAGGATATGGTTCTTTCTTATGGAGGTGATGAACAGCTCGTTGTTAATGGTTACACCGATGCTAGTTGGAACACCGATCCAGATGATTCTAAATCACAATCCGGATACGTATTTATTTTGAATGGTGCAGCAGTTAGCTGGAGGAGTGCAAAGCAAAGCGTTGTGGCGAGATCTTCAACTGAATCGGAATACATGGCTGCTTCGGAGGCTTCACAAGAAGCGATATGGATGAAAGAGTTCATTACAGAGCTGGGTGTGGTTCCTAGTGCGCTGGACACAATGTCTATCTACTGTGATAACATGGGCGCCATAGCCAATGCGCAAGAACCAAGGTCACACAAGAAGCTGAAGCATATCAAGCTACGTTTTCACGCTATTCGAGAATATATCCAGGACGGGGATATAAAGATTTGCAAAGTACACACAGATCTGAATGTGGCCGATCCGTTGACTAAACCTCTCCCGAGGGCAAAACATGACCAACACCAAACTGCCATGGGTGTTCGGTATATTACCATGTAATCTAGATTAGATGACTCTAGTGCAAGTGGGAGACTGTTGGAGATATGCCCTAGAGGCAATAATAAATGTAGTTATTATTATATCTTTGTGTTTATGATAAATGTTTACATTCATGCTATAATAGTATTAACAAGGAAACCATTAATACTTGTGTGATTTGTAAACTTAATTTGAAGTCCCTAGTATAGCCTCTATACTTCACTAGCTTGTTGGTTGATTAATGATTGTGGTTTCCCTATCATGAACATTGAGATGTTATCAACAACAAGATCATATCGTTAGGAGAATGATATGGTGGACATACTCCTATAGACAAGCGTAGCATAAAGATCAAGTCATTTCAATAGTTCAATTGCTATATGCTTTCTGATACATAGTAACCTGATTCCTTCGACCATGAGATCATGCATATCACCTTTACCGGATGGATGCTTTGATGACATCAAACACCACACCGTAACTGGGTGGTTATAAAGGTGGCATTGAGTGTTTGGAAAGTATTGGTTGAGACACATGGATCAAGAGTGGGATTTGTCCATCCACATGACGGATAGATATACTCTGGGCCCTCTCGGTGGAATGTCATCCAATTAGCTTGCAAGCATGTGACTTGGTTACAAGGGATCACATATCACGGGAACGAGAAAAGAGTACTTATCAGTAACGAGGTTGAACTAGGTATGTGGAGATACCGACGATCATAACCTCGGATAAGTAACATATCGTGAGACAAAGGGAAATTGGTATCGTATGTAAGTGGTTCATTCGATCGCAAAGTAATCGTAGAAATATGTGGGAGCCATATGAATTTCCAGATTCCTCTATTGGTTATTGTTCGGAGAAGTGTCTCGATCATGTCCGCATAATTCACGAACCGTAGGGAGACACACTTAAGGATTCGACGTTGTTTTGAGTAGTTATGGTATTATGAGAAAGAGACCGAATGTTGTTCGGAGTTTCGGATGGGATCCGGGATATCATGAGGTGATCCGGAATGGTCCGGAGAATAAGATTCATATAAGGAAAGTCCCATTTCGGAGTAGCGGAATGATTCCGGTGTTTTCATCGGGAATGTTCTAGAAGGTTCCGGACTGTCCGGCACTCTGGGGGGGGGGAAGGGTACATGAATGTGTCATTACATATTGGAATGATTGCATCATGTACTAAGTGTTCTTGCTGTCCCAAATAAAGGATTAAATTGAATCCTAAAACAGAAAAGTCAAATGTCCAGTTTGAAAGTCAAACGGCTAAAACAAGAAACTGTGGGAAACAAGAAAGAGGAGTTGGGAACCGACTTGAGGGAGGAGTCTCCTCCCCAAGCCGGCGCGCCACCCAAGGCCGACTTGGGGAGGGACTCCCCTCCCCTGGCCGCGCCTCCCCATCTATAAAAGGAGGGGCAGGGCTCCCCTCCTAGACACACAAGTTTCCACCTCTAAATCTCCGGTTTAGAGCCGTTTTGGTTTAGAGCTTCTAATTGCTTTAGCCAGCGGTTTAGAGCCTTCTAATTGGTTTAGAGCCTTCTAATTGGTGTGTCTAATTACTAGACCACTAATAGCCTCTCTCATAAGCTCCACCATACTCGCACCGGCTTAAGGCGAAGCCCTGCGGGATTTCCCCTCTACTTCCGGTACCACGCCGTTGTGCTGCCGGAATCGCGAGGAGAGTGCTACAACCTCCGCTGCCTGCTGGAACAAGGGAGAGGAAGGTCTTCGTCGAGTACCGAACGTGTGACCGACTGCGGGAGCGCTGCCGGAACGTGGCGCCGGAAGGATCGTCTACGCGATCTTGAGATCGGAAAGAGTACGACTACATCACCCACGAGAATCCGCTCTCGTTAAACGCTTTGGAATCTTCGAGGGTAAGTTATACCATCGACTCGTTGCTACAATCTAGTAGATAGATCTTGGCTTGTTTGTTTGTATGCGATAGAAAATTTTTGTTTTCCATGCTACGAACCCCTACACCTTCTACATTGTCAGATTGGTGTGGGAGTCAAATTATGGAATTGCGCCAAAGCTGATACCTTTTCAGGTTTTCTCTCCACATTGCAATTATAATTTACCAATTTTACTGATCTCATCACCCTTTCTGTTGGTCTGTACTATAAGAGACTCTGAAAGATTTATTTTTAGTGCCTCCTATGTATTAATTAGGTCTGCATCATTGGAAGGAGGAGCTAACTCTGTATCCGTGGCGGGGTCGACAAAGGTGATTTCGAGTTTTTTCTATGTCGCATGCATACCCATTCAGTATGTTGGATTAATCTATATGATTTCTTATACTTCTAGCACTTTATCATGATTTATTGTACTCCATATATTGTGTTGTTTCCAGTTAGACTACAAATGCATCTCTTGTTTAGTGTCCAGACCCATTTTAATCTATTGAACTGTAGATTGAATTTTATAGTGAAGTATAAAGGCACGTATATATAATCAGGAGTCGAAGAACAACGGAACTCAGGTCACAGGATTAGTGCACCTAGCCATCATAGAATAATCATGTAAGCCTATTGCAAAAAGAAAGATCTGGTGTTTATTTATCTTTTGTTATTTCTAGAATTAGATTTAGAAGATTGATTATATCTAATATTGATACAATTAATCGTCTCTCCTCTTAGCAATCAATCAGAAGGCATGCGTGAAATGGAGCTTGTTGCAGCACAGCAGGAAAAAGCTAGCCTAAATAGCGTGATGTACACTGGGATTAATCTTGTGCATGGTCTATTCCTTTTCTTATGTCTGTTACAACCACCCTGGACTTGAAGAACCACCACATAGTCAAAGGTCAGGTACCAGCACCATCATCCCTTCGATTTGATTTTCTTTGCATCTATCGTGGGAAAGAAAAACATAATTTACACTTTGTATAGTTGTGCTTTGCTCTAAATTTGCACAAAGGTTTTAGTGCTTGCTTCAAATTTTTACATTTCCTGCCGTATGTAATTTATGAAGCGTATTGCTCATTGCGTGTGATGCTTTCCTAGAAATTATTCACAAATGCAAGCCCGGATTTGTTCGTGATACAACATGTACATTACCCAATTGAGTTAATTGGAAAATTCTATAATTTGTTTTTTAATGTATCCTATTCCCAACTATTAAATGATAACTAAAAGGCTTGTCGTCAGTGCGCTTGATCTTCTTGCCAGTAGCATTCTACTCACTTGTTCCAGCTGACTATTTCCTGGCGCGGTTATGCATTTTATTATTTCTGTGATTTTGTTAATGTCTAGCTTGGGATTTGTTAGGATCTTGCTCTAATCTTTTGGTAATACAAGTATAAGTCTGTAAATATCACATTCAAAAAATGAGCATTTGCATAGCAACATTTGTTTGAAACTGAAGCGGCGATGTACAGTTAGTACTACTATGCACTTCTCTGCTCCCGGTTTGATATCAGATTTGATAAGAAATAATCATCAGAGACAACTGAAGTTGTTGATCGTACCGATAGCACCTTGTATACAGTTACCTGTCACGAGAAAATTGATCTAGGAGGTGCAATGGAAGCACCATTCAGTATTAGATGCACTTGTCTTCATATGACCCTTCTTATATTACCACCTATGTGATATTTCAACTATAAACAAGATAATGGAAGTTTGAACTAAGAACTACTATGTAGAAATATCTCGAAATATCCAACCATCGAGCTCCAACTACATGATGGGCTTGGTCCTCATGATGCTGGAAGGATTATTTTTTCATGTTCAAATAGGTGTTCACATGATGAACAAAATCACTTAGCAATTTGGATTCATGGGGACGTAGCACAATAATATCATCGTACACAACTTTTTTTGCATTGTTTGTTCCAAGTAAATGGATATGTACATTCGGAAATTGTTGATCGATGTGTTACTACGTTCTGTGTAGATATGTACTAATGTATGACTTTGTATATGTAGTTACTATGTTTCAAGTTGGTTTCTTCCTGTTAGATTTTATTTTAAGTGGGCATGTATTCTGATTGCTAGAATATTAGCTGTGTTGGGGTGGATGATTAGAATATTCAGAATATCCGTTGCTAGAATATTCTCTATGTTGGGGTATATGATTGGATTGAAATGTTGGTGACACTTCAAGATTTGTTGGGGGATGAAGAGATGTTATACATTCAGAGGCATGAAGGTCGGTATTACTCTACTCTGTATGCCGGCTAGCAGCGAGGAAGCTCGGGTCATCAGAGATCACCAGCCTCTGTCGCGTGGATATAGTCGATAGGGGGATGGGAAGCATGGCCTTGCAGCTCAGAACCATACTCCAAGCTGCACCAATTTTGTCACTATGAAGTGGCTCCGCACACAACACACATCCACAGGTCAGCGACCGTGTACTTCCAAGAAGTAAAAAAATCCCAAAGCGTATGCAGGACCGCAGCTTTGTCCTCTCTCCTCCTTACTATTCCTCTAGAGCTCGCGTTCTAGGGTTTATGGCCGTCGCCCCGCCTTCCTCCAGCCGATTAGAGGAGCCGAATGCGGAGTCATGACAACAACCTCCATGACGGTTTGGCTACGTATTCGAGTTGCCGGCTCTAATTCGACCAATCTTGAGGTCTATAGGCCCTGCTATGGTACCTGAGTTATCCATCTTGTTTGTTGGTGATTTTTATGAAAGGATATTGCCTTTGCACCCTGCTCTTATGTTTTTGTAGTATCCCTGCTTTTTTCCTTATGGTGATAAAGTTGTTTTTTTGGGTATGAAGTATGTGGGTGTTGATGGTGGTTTGTCCGGTGGTCGAGCCGAAGTTAGTATGTTGGAGTATTATTGCTACCAAGTCATTATAGGAAGGGTCCCTAGATTTGTAATTTTGGAAAGAAAAAGTATTGTTTTTGTATTGTATGTTGAAGCAACGACAGACAATTCGAACATTATGTTATGCTTTTTTTCTTTGATCCACCAATTCTCCTATCCTCGTGCGCTAATCTGGAGTGTCGTTTCAATATAGAGAACAAGCTTGTGAAATTCAGGTGTTGTATTCCTCTCCAAACTGCATGTGCGGTACTTCTATGTCCCTGTATTTTTCATGTGTGTATGAATTTAGGAAAGTTATAGGTAGCACTGAGAAAATGGATTGAATCCTCTATACTTTCACTGACTATACTTAGGAGATTTCCCTGGTGCTGGTTATACATGCCGCCTGCTTCACATACTCATGTTTGCTTCCGTTGTGCAGGCGGTCCCCCACCACAAACTCATATGGACCCGTACCCTTGTGATGTTTCTTCTCTTGCGAGTCAGGAAGAGACAGCAGAAAAGGAACAAGAGGAGATGGCCAAATCAGAATGTTCATACTGCTCCCTAACATATTTGAGCTAATTTAATTGATCATGAGCTTTATTTTCTGGTATTCTCACCATGATTCTTCGAGTGGGAGTAGGATATACATCCTTGATTCACTAGCAAGTGCTAAATAAGTCATATTGTGTCTTAGTTCAGTAGTGGATTCAATATACATTCTACACAAGTTTTTAATTGCCATTCTCTTAATTCAGTTTGAGTGGCAGTATAAAAAGTTAATCCTCCTCAGATTCTTACCAAGGATAAAAATTGAACTTTTTATTGATGCCTCTTGTGCGTATCCTTTGTTTTTGACTATGATTCTAGACTTAAATATTCTTTTTCAAACTAAAACAGTTTGCTTAAAGAATTGGAGTCCACGAGGACTTGAGTAGTTGCAGCTTTCATATCTATAGTCTTCACCAATGCCCATGCTATCAACATGTCTGGCTATATACCTTACAGTGTTATTTGGTAGGCTATGGACAACAGTAAATTTGAGATAAATGGAGGCTATATATGTTGTTGAGAAGCTTGCATTTTAATGGATAGTCTTAGAATTTCGGCAATGGGTGTTGATGGTTTGTGCTTACAGGAACTCAATTAGATGAAGTTGGGGTTGATCTTCCGGATCTCCATGCTATCAATTACACTGTACTCCCTCCAAAACTTATCTGCAATCTGGTAATTTGTTTTCTTAGTTAACATTCACGAGTTAATGGATTTTTCTACTTTATATTGATTCATGTCTTGATGTATTCATGCAGTCCATCCTTACTCCTTTTCCTTTTGGCAGGACGTAGATTCGGAACCATTTGAGCTATCACCCTTTGTGCCAAAGGAAATTGATTATGACTGATGATAACATGAAACCAGTAAGGTCTAGCAGATAATTATAATTTAATGACGAGTAAAAAATAAATCACTAACAGAGAGATGCTATATAATTTTTAGTTACCATTATCTTAGTTTAGTTTAAGCAGAAGTATAAACATTGATCCTCAGATCCTTACCAAAGATAAAAAAGATTGAACTCTTTATTGACGTTTCTTGTGTGTATTTTCTGTTTTTACTATGATTGTAATTTTAACCTAATTATCAATGTTGGCTGGATAAGTAACAATTACATCTCTGACGTCACATTTAAGTTTTTCGAGTTAATGTAAATTGTATCTGATAATATAGCTCCAGGTTCTTTTTTGTTGTCCTCAAAAAACAGAATTATACTAGACCACTATGATCCATTGTATATTTACTATGAGTTAAACCTATCCGCAACCTAGATCAAATCTGCTAAGACTGTATCTCCATTGCCGCCCCATACAACAACGTTGGGTAGGCGGCGCGGCGAAGCGCGCTTGTCTGTCTAGTAATAAGTTAATGGTTAAGGCAGGACTTGATTGGAGGATCCAAAGCCAAGATACATCGACTTCGGACATTCCATCTGGTGGATCGTTAACTGTGATTCAGGATCTAAATCAACAGTACCTGCTACGATGCAAAGCAGAATAATAAGAAATGGCATGCCATATAAATGTTCGGTTGTGAGCATTTTTTTTCCTTCTCTCCCCGATGGCACGACATATTGACCACACAAAAACCAAAGGAAGTACAAATTATTATACCCTTCCAAATTATAATACGTTTTGGTTCTAAATTATAATTGTTTTGGTAGGCTATTTTACGGTGGTACAGACAAACAAAGCATTAATAGTACTATGCTTTACTTTTATCTCCAAAAAATACTTAATGTGAAAACATTTCGAGGTAATAGCCATATATAGGCGTATCTCACTTCTTTTTTGAAAAAAGTGGAGTATCTCACTTACATTGGCTCTTGCCAAAAAGACTAGTGGTGATAAACCTTCACAGCTCACGGCATACAAGAGTCTTCTTACAGATAAAAGGAAGTGGCAACGGAGGAATGCCATATATTTTCCCAAAATCAGAGCATCCGTTTCCGTATGTTCCAAAAGAACTCGTTTGCTGGCAAGTGGCAAACCCTAAGCAGGGGGAACTTATTTGGGTTTTTGGACGAACTTACAGTGTACACAGTTGTTTATTCATGATCTATAACTGATACAGTACATGTGATGGGAGTGGAGAAGAAATTAGGTCTAGCAACTGATACACCACAGAACATGCCCAGCCGGCCAGGTATCTTTGCTGAACTGTCTGGAACTACTTCCCTAACAGTGCCTCTATAAACTCCAAAGAACTTCGCTTCACTGGAAGTTTTGGATCAGGTACTGGAACGTTGGAAGGATCAAGCGACTGCACTCTTCTGTTGTAGGACCTGTGTCCACTCAGCCGGCCACCAGTCTGGTTTAATCGCCTTGACCCTCACATCCCTGTTTTCGCTGATGGCAAGGGATGAGTTTCGCTTCAGTGCTTCTTCGAGTCGCAACAGGCCCATTCCACGGCTGCCGAGAGCGGTGCTTACTGTACCGACTTTCTTACCGGAAACCACGTCCACGACATCAGAGCCTGGAGCAACAGCTTGCTCGAGTTCTGGTCACACAAGTGGCAGAGTCAGCATCCGGCGACAGGTACACTCAATATTTACGTTACTATGGCACTGAATTAATACCTTTATCGTTTTCATCTACAAACTTCAAGGGTAGCAGGCGCTTTCTAATGGTACCGCGGTGGTGCGTCCGTGCGATAAGCTCCTGGCCAATATAGCAGCCCTTTTCAAATGAAATAGCATTCAGGCCTGCAAAGTTGTACTCGAGTGGAATTGCTTCACCTGAATCAGAAGAAGATAATTAGTAAAAAGACAAGCATTCTATTGTTTGAGCTGGAAAAATAGGGAAATAAGGTGTAACAACCGGAATAATATAATTAAGAAAGCATGCAAGGATAAGAGAAAGGATGTTAACTGTGCTCTACGCATATAAGGGACTTTTTATATTAGACAGAGTTGCCACACCAGCTTGCTGATGTGCTACAAGAGACAAGAATACTGAAATCTTGATTGTACTACATGGCAATATATACTTCTAAGATAAGACCCTTCTACAGATTTTACTACTCCCTCCGATCCATAATAATTGTCTCTGATTTAGTACAACTTTGTACGAATTTCTTGGCCCCTGGAACCACTATCTTATGACAGAGCATGATATGTGTTTCTAAGCTCTTCCCTGCAGATGCTACATACCATCCATCACCACCACTAACAAACCAGAATGATCTGATAAACCATGACTAGGCAATACAATTCCTTCAAATTTCTTCAGTAGATGGAGATGTTATCGTAAGTAGCTTTACTATTCTTAAGACGATGTAGTACAGTTTTTCTGGTAGAGTGCCATTTTTCACTGTGTGTCTAAGTTGTTAACTAGCTACTGCTTACTACCAGTTTCAGTAGCAATGAACAATTTCTGACAGATTATTGGGCATAACACTGAACCAATCGTTCAAAGACTGAAGTCAAGAATTTAGTCAAAGAAGATGAAATAGCTATGCTATGCAAACCTTTTGAGTACCAATTTTCAGTGTCTCAGCATACCAATCAGAAATGAATCCTACCTTTTGGTATCTCAGTTGAGCCCTCTGCAACACCGTTCTCTATCCGCCAAAGTTGATAATGGCGTTCATCTGCTTCTTTGTCCGACTCAACAAGTGGTGCTGCGGACAAACCCAAAAGTGAAAGCTTTCAAAATTCAAATGAACAGTACTCCTCCGTGCTAATTATTAAGTACATGTCAGATGTATGTTAGAAAGCATCAAGAGCTTACGTATTGTATCAGCTGGAAAGATTCCTCTGTAGCCAAGAATATCAAGCCGGGGATCTTTGAGCCACTGCCAACCATGACCGTTCCCTTGTGCAGATGACTCGGCAGCATGGTCAGTACCTTGTCCCCATCCAATGGACTGAGCCTCAGGTTCTTGAGTGGAAGGTTCAGCATGTGCCACATCGCTTCCAAACCTTTGCCAGCACAAGAACTCCTCGCTTACATTATCTATCTCAACCTTGCTTCTTAGCCGATACCTACAAAAAAAAATGTTGCCACGACATAAGACAGTTGAACAGGCAAATGATCAAACCAGAGAAGACCCTGGTCCTCTAGAAAGCTATAACAAAATGCTACAAGTTACACGAAGCATTCAGATTCCCATGTGCTCCTACTAGAGCTCAACGTAAGCTACATTCAGTTCAGGAGAAATTACTTCATAGTTTATACGAGAGCCTACAGAAATTCCAAAACACCATTTGTACTTGAGATCGAAACATGCCCAGGTAGGTCAGCATTCCTCCCAATTGCTAGTAAGCTGATGTTCTTCTCATATTATTCCCTATATAGTGAGTAAGCTAAAGTTATTAGTTTCAGTGTGGAACGGCAAAAATCCAACTCCCATTAGTTTAAAGGTTCAAGGCTGAAAACAGAACGACCAACCAAACTGGACATATAATAATCTGCAGGTAAGCCGAAATTCTAACCTGACACTAATTATCCGAATAAACAGCAAGTAAGGATCACCCGGCCAACAGCTTGGACTACAGAAACTCCATTTCTCAGAGCAATTGCCCCATATCAGTTGGTTAGCTAGTAAAATTCCCCATTTCCTCCTACTAAGTGACATCTCCGGTCATAATTCGATTACAGAGAGTAATGGCAACAAGTTCTGTTTCAGCATGGAACAAATTAAACCAGCTATGTGGGAAGTTTTCACCTCTTGAAGCAGGCGAGGAGGTCGTCGACCTCTGCGGCGTCGACGTCCGCGAGCACCTCCCCGTCCCCCTCCTCCTCCGCTCCCTCGCCGCGGGGCCTCTCCCCGGTCTGTGGCGCGGAGCCGGTGCGGTCGAGCATCTGTGACCTGGGTGCGGGGCGGTAGAGGAAGAGGTCGTAGAGGAACCTGCCCTGGGGCGTGAGCAGCGCGGCGTAGACGGCCGGCGGCGCCCGCGCGGGCACGTTGGGCGTGGGCGCGTACCGCGGCGGCTCGGAGGAAGAGGATGAGGAGGAGAAGTGGGCGAGGACGTCGTTGGTGAGGAGCGAGTTGAGGAAGCGCGCCGCCTCGGGGCCCCGGAAGCGGACGACGGCGCGGGAGGCGAGGCGGCAGGCCAGGACTCCCGGGTCCGCCGGCGGGCCCGTGTGGAGGAGGCGGCGGCGGCCGGGAAGAGGGCCCCGCAGCAGGCGGCGGGCGAGCGGCAGCATGATGGCTTGCGAGAGAAGAAGAAGAGGTGGCTGGCTGGCGCGTGGTTTCGGTCGGGGTCTTGGGCCAAAATCTCGGTGTGTTCCGCAGCTGGGGATTTGGGGGCCAAATCCGAGTCCGGAAGCGGCGGCGGTCGATGGACGCGTGGGGGGAGACGTGGCGGGAGCGCGTGCCAAGACGACGACTAGACGTGTGTAGGCGACGGAGCTGGAGAACCAAAGGTGTCGTGTAATTTTTCGAGCTGGAACCCTGGGCTTCAAAAAAGATAGGGGCCTTAACTTAAAACTTGTTTGTGTATTTGTATTCTATTTTTAAGACCGAATATAATAAAATAATTTTTAAAAATATAGATGATCCAAGTTGCAATCTACTATGTCTTTATTCCTTTTTTTTCTGAAAAAGTACTCCAAAATTTTGTAAAGAAGAAAGCGCATATTTCATTTAAAAAACCAATAGAGATATATCATTCAGTTTCAATCGCAGGGAACAACATTAATATTGTCCCAGCAAATACTCTAGCATTTTTAAATATTATTTCTCGATGCCACCATTTTTATGGTCTCTCAAAATATACAGAACAATACCTACCCTTATATGCCTCTACAAAGTTGTAAGTATTCATTAGTGTAGAATAATGATGCAAACATGTAACTATATCATTCTACAATCATCTGTCCTTCGATTCCCAACTGTTCTACTTGTCCCCATCATCCATGTTGTAGAGACTATTTCATCTTTTTATTATTTTAGAGCCTAATATGTCTACTATTCTACTTATTTTTTGCACATGCATATGAATTCGTTACTTTCATAATTTTGTTCTATGATAAATTTTAGATGTACATTGTATATACACATACACATAAGGAGCAACTGATAGGAATAAATATAATTGAAAATATTCTGCTAGAGTAGTAATGAGTAGTTTTGAATGTTTTCACCAAGATTCTAAAAATCACGGATTAGTAAGAGTATGCATTATATAATTATTTAGAGGCCTAAACACGCAATTATGCTTAAACTTTGAATAAATCTAAAAAATTAGCATAAATATTAAAAATATATTTAAAATTTTTCTAAAATAGGAGGGTCATTGCTCCCCTCCCCTTGATTTAGTAAAACTTTGTCACTTTAAATAAGAAGTCTTTTGGTGTCTTGTTGTCCTATGGCCCTAAAAATTTATGGACCGGCCCTGTCCTCACCGGGGCATGGGGGAAAGGATGGCCCATGAGCGCGACGCTGCAGGTAGGTCACGAAGCCCGCGGGCGACAGCTGTTGTTGGCTTGGTTCCACACGCTGCGTCAAATACTACTGTAGTTGAGCGCACATCAGTTGAAGCCAACTTTTTTCCCTCTAGTTAGGGTTTTCGGTCTCTCGCGGCGACTCTGTTGCCGGTGTTGAGGTTTCCTTCCCCGATCTCCCTAAGATCGGAGAGGTTTAGGGTTCTGTCCGGTGCCAGGGCCTTCCTTAGGTCATGGCGGAGGACTCGGCGAGCTCTTCGTCCGTTGGTGGGGAAGATGGCATCGCTAGACTGATGCAACAGATGGGATTGTCAAAGGACGATCTGGATGATGTGGTTTTTAAAGATGAGGGGCCGCCACCTGAGGAGGCAACTTGGTGGCTAGCCATCGCGGAGGTCTTTACTGAGGGAGATTACTCGAGCTTTTGGTTCTATAAGAATATGAGATCTGCTTGGGAACTAGCGCAAGAGGTCAAGACCAAAACCCTGGAGGACAATTTGCACACCTTCCAATTTGCTTGTCTTGGAGATTGGGAGAGGGTTATGCATGGAGGGCCGTGGTCTTTCAGAGGGAATCCAGTCCTGATCGAGGAATATGATGGGTTCACAAAACCCTCGGCGATTGATCTATTCACGATTGATATATGGATCCAGATACATGATCTGTCGGTTGGGTTTGTCCCGATGCTCAAGTCGCTGGCCTCTAAAGTAGGCGATTTTATCACATCTGAGGGTACCTCGAATGATTTCGAGGGGAATTTCTATAGGATCAGGGTAAAAGTTGATGTAAGAAAACCTCTTAGAAGCTTCGTCTCGTTGGTCCGTGCAGGCAAACGAGAATTCTTCCTTGTGAAGTATGAGAGACTTCTGAACTAGTGCCAGGTTTGTGGTCACTTGGGCCATGAGTACAAAGATCATGGCGACGGTGTTCACCCCCCTCAGGCGTTGGTTTATAAAAACCTCCGTGCTCAGTGGACCATGCGAACAGGAGGGCGCCGTGGGAGGGGGAGAGGATCACGTAACGCAGGCAGGACTTCATTTGGCAGAGGTAGGGGCGTTCTGATATGCCTCCTGAAGTTCATGCTAGAGATGAATCCGATACAATAATGGATGATGACCCTGAATCAGGGAGAAAAAGAGGGGCTATTTCACCTACGTCTGATGGAGTAGTGTTATCTGGAGCGATTGTTCCTGCAGGGAAATCCACTGTGGTTGGTGCTATGGTAAACCAATTCGAGCCAGCGGCACCCCCTAGTCTGAACCCTGTGAGAGATATTAAGAGGAAGAAAACGGATGAAGAGGAGAGGGGAAACACAAAAACAAAAAATGGCGCGTTGGCGGGCTCCCTCGGGGAGCACCGCCAAGCCCAATGAGTATTTTTAGCCTGAACTGTCGAGGAGCGGGCAATGCCTCGACAGTCAATGAGCTACGCGACTTTGCTGCAAAGTTTGCCCCGGCTATATTCTGCATCTTGGAGACACAAATCAGTAAGGCTAGAGTAGAGCTTCTCTCTGGTACTTTAGGTTATGATAAAGGGTTTGCCGTTGAATCAGATGGGAGGAAAGGAGGGATCAGAATATTCTGAAATAATGATATAAACTTAATTGTCCTAGGACAATCTCAATACCATATTGATGTGTCGGTGGATGGCCTGGGGGTGGATCCTTGGCGTTTGATAGTGGTGTATGGGGAGGCAAGAACAAGCGAAAGGTATAGAACTTGGGACATGATGAGTGGCATTTGTGGAAACAGTGCTCTCCCATGGTTGTGTGTAGGAGACTTCAATGAAGTGTTGCAAGCAAATGAACATGCCGGAGTGGGGGTTCGAAGCCACACTCAAATCCAAGGTTTCCGTGATGTGGTGGACATCTGTGGCCTGATTGATCTAGGCTACCAGGGGCACTTTTGGACTTGGGAGAAGAAGGTTACTGGAGGATCTTTCACAAGAGTGAGGCTTGATAGGGCGCTGGGATCTGCGGAGTGGGCTGCCCAATTCCCTATGGCATGTGTGAGTCACATCGAAACAACAACATTAGACCACAACGCACTTATGGTGAGGCTAGAGGAGAGTGATGGGTTACCTAATCAAAGTGTGAAGGCCTTTCGCTATGAGACCATGTGGGAACGTCACCCTGATTTGAAGCAAGTGGTGACGATGGGCTGGATGAATAATGTTAATGATACAAATCTAACCACAGCTCGAGACAAGCTAAAAGGTTTGGCTGCTGGCCTCAGTAGATGGGGAGTTGAGACGTTTGGTAGCGTTCGAAAGGAGATCAAGTTGCTAAAACGCGAGCTTGAACAGCTGAGAGGGGCACCAGCTCGCGCGGGACCAACTCATAAGGAAAAAAATTAATGATCGCCTTGTTGATCTATACCACAGGGAGGAGATGATGTGGCGTCAGAGATCACGTGTCGAACTGAAGGAGGGGGACAAGAATTCCAAGTTTTTCCATCAGCGCGCGAGCATGAGGAGGAAGAAGAATATGATCAAAACTTTAGTTCATGAGGATGGGCAGCATACGAGTGACAAGCGAGAGATGGCTTCTATGACGGCTGATTTCTATCAGAACCTGTACACGTCGGAAGGGGTGCAGGGAATGGATAGGGTCTTGGATCATGTTCCGAGGAAAGTAAGTGATGTTATGAATGAGAGGCTCCTAGCAGCCTATAAACCAGAAGAGGTTAAATGTGCACTTTTTCAAATGTTTCCAACTAAAGCTCCAGGCCCTGACGGCTTCCCATCCCATTTCTTTCAGAGTAATTGGGATGTTTGTGGAGATGATGTTACAAAGGCTGTGTTGGGCATTGTCCAAGGCGAAGAATCAGCGGATCTCATCAATGATACTGTCTTGGTTCTAATCCCCAAGGTTAAAAATGCTAATATGCTGGCACAATTTAGACCTATTAGTCTGTGTAATGTTCTCTACAAAATTGCTTCAAAAGTAATTGCTAACCGTTTGAAGCTTATTCTTCCGGATGTTATCTCCAAAGAGCAGTCGGCTTTTGTCTCTGGAAGATTAATTACAGATAAAATTATATGTGCCTACGAGTGTCTTCACTTCATGAAAAAAATAGATCAAAGAATAACAGCTCATGTGCTCTTAAGCTTGATATGATGAAGGCCTACGATCGTGTAGAGTGGGATTATCTTGAGGCCATGATGTTGAAGCTTGGCTTTGCCCCACAATGGACCCAGGTAGTTATGGGAATGGTTCGTTCGGTCTCATTCTCAGTCTTGTTCAATGGAGAAAAGTTGGAGAGTTTCAAACCTACAAGAGGAATTAGGCAAGGTGATCCTATCTCACCCTACCTTTTCTTGTTAGCAGCAGAGGGCCTTTCGTGCCTTTTAAAAGTTCCTGATCAGTCATCGCATCTTGGTGGTATCAAGGTGGCGCAATCGGCTCCACCGATAAACCACTTGTTATTCGCGGATGACAGCCTGCTGTTTTTCAAGGGGAGTAGAGAGGGAGCGAAGGAGTTGTCAAATCTTCTTGGTGTTTATTGCGAGGCTTCAGGGCAAAGAATAAACAGGGAGAAATCTTCGATTTTCTTCACCAAAGGATGTCCCCAATCTGTCAGAGTGACTGTCAAGGGGATATTGCATGTATCCACCGAGGCGCTTTCGGATAGGTACCTGGGCATGCCAACTGATGTGGGTAACTCAAGGAACGGCACATTTAAATATCTGAAAGATCGTGTCTGGAGCAAGGTGAAGGGATGGCTAGAAAAAATTTTATCTTCGGAAGACAAAGAGGTGTTGATTAAGAGTGTGGCGCAAGCCATACCCGTTTATTCAATGGCCTGTTTCAAACTACCTCGAGGCCTCTGTGAGCATATAAATTCATTGATAAGACAATTTTGGTGGGGATCGAAGAATGGAAAAAGGAGGCCGTGTTGGGTGTCTTGGGATGTTATGACACGCCCTAAATATTTAGGAGGGCTCGGTTTCAGGGATTTGGAGCTATTCAACCTCTGCTTGCTTGCCAAACAGTCTTGGAGGCTTTTGCAAAAACCCGACTCTTTGAGTGCGAAGATCCTTAAGGCAGTATACTACCCGAATTCATCTATCCTGGAAGCTGAGCTTGGTACCCATCCATCTCAAATATGGCGCTCTATTCTTGATGGAAGAGAGATCTTGCGCCAGGAGATGATCCGCCGTATTGGTGATGGGAGGATGACGAGAGTGTGGTCTGATAACTAGCTGCCCTGCGATTGCATGATGAGGCCGATTGTAGCCATCAAGGATATTTCGCCTCAGATGGTGTCTGAGCTTATTGATCACTCATCAGCTTCTTGGAAGGTGGACCTTGTGAAAGAACATTTTCTCCCGATGGATGCTACAGCAATCCTAAGTATACGCTTATGTACACGTAGGCAGCCAGACTTCTGGTCCTGGAGCCAAGATAGCAAGGGAATTTTCACCGTGAGATCTGCCTATCGCATGATAATCAACACGAAGATCAGCAGAGAAAATTATTTAGAGGGTAATGCAGGGTCCTCTACTGGAAGGATCGAGGAGAAAGGGTGGTCGATGCTCTAGAAAGTTGCAGTTCCTTCGAAAGTCAGAGTTTTCCTTTGGAGACTTGCACAACAGTTCATTCCAACCTATGACGTTCTTGAGCACAGGAACATGTCAAACACCAGTAGATGCTCTCTCTGTGGCGGGAGTGATTCATGGAGGCACACTTTAATGGATTGCAATATGGCGAGCAACGTTTGGGCCTTAGAGGAGAGATCAATTTCTAAACATACTGCGGCAAATGGGGAACCAAGAGCAAAACAATGGCTTTTTGAGATGATGGAGTCATTATCGCATGATGAATTTATTCGCATGTCCATTACTCTATGGGCTATTTCGGCTGCACGGAGGAAGGCCATCCATGAGGATATTTTTCAGAGTCCTCTGTCAACTCATCTTTCTATCCAGTCCTATGTGCAGGAGCTCAAAGACATTACCAAGCCACCGTCAAGCTCGATTAGCAGGTCTACATGCAATAACAATAGCCCCTGGGTTCCTCCACCGTCTGGCATCTTGAAGATTAATGTTGATGCTGGAGTATCTAAATTAGGCAACAGAGGATCGGTGTCGGCAGTGTGTCGCGATTGGCATGGTATCTATATGGGGGCTTCGACCATGGTCTATGAGGGTATCGCTGATCCGGCTATACTGGAGACGCTAGCTTGTCGCGAGGCACTAGCGTTAGCTACTGATATTCAGGGCGGGAGGATCCAGGTGACCTCAGACTGCAAGCATGTTGTACAAGACATATCTGATGGATCCATGGGCAAGAATGGAGCTATTGTCTCTGAGATTAATCTCACAGCCCAGAACTTCCACTATTGCAAGTTTGTTTTCGAGGAAAGGTCTTCAAATTATGAAGCTCACAACCTTGCTAAGCGTGTTCTGAATCTAGGAGTTGAACGTGATCTATGGCTTACCACCCCTTATAATGTAACAGTTCCTGTAAACATTATTATGAATCAATAAAGGCTTGGCAGGTTGTTCTCAAAAAAAAAAATACTACTGTAGTTGTGTACTTTTCGGCGGCACGCCCACGTATAGGAGCTGCTCCGACGAGACATTGTTCCGAGCGTGAGGCGAGTATTATTAACCAAGTTGCCGAGACGTGTACACAATAGCTAAGCAAGCAACCAAGTGGTCGATCGAATCCTGCTGCTAGCTAGCTAGCCAGATCTGCGTGAACCTGTCCACGGACTCCACTGCTCCAGGCCAGCACCGGAGGGCACATGCAACATCACCGAGACCAGTCAAGTTATGTGATCGACCCGGGGTTCTGGAAGATCAAGTCGTAAAACCCGCGCACGGGCATGGAGTCACTGCTTCGCTCGCCCATCCAGGGCATCCTCCAAGGGAAATGATCCCCCTCCCCCCGGGACAATAGCGTTTCATCTTCCGGGTCCCTGTAACCAACCGTACGCATTGACCCACATCTTCTTCGTACTACTACGATTTTTCCCACGCGCAGGATCAAAAAGCATCTTGGTCGATCTCCCGACCCGGGTAGCCAGAGGCTCCGCCGCTCGTTCGACGGGTCGGCCGGAGCAGCCGCCGCTCGTTCGACGGGGCCAGGCGCAAGGACGACGGTCGGAGCAGCCGTCGCTCTCTCCCTCGTCCCATCTTTGTGCCCGTGTGCGCCGCTCGTGCTCTTCCCCGAAGCGCCGCAAGGACGACGGCCGGCGCCGTTGTTCGACGACGCCTCCCACTGCTTCCTATCATCTCCCCCCAGCTCCGCACACGTGCCATGACTGAGAGCTCGGATCATCGTCGGCTCTGCCGCCCCGCGGGGTGGTGCTGCCACCTGCGCCGGCGGTGGTCTCCATCTCTTCCCGCGTGCACTGCCATGCCCGTCGGCCGCCACCGTACCCCCTAGGTTCCGGTGGCGAGGTAGAACACGATAGGAAGTCCAGGAGGGTTGCTTTTTTTTCCAGGGAGTGGCAGTTTGCTACATTCGTATATTCGTATGCTATATCGTTATATTTGTTTTGCTACTTTACCATTCTCTAAGTGCTACAATATTTTTTCACCTACCACGATTTTCAATTTGCTACAATGTCATAAATTTTTCGCTACATACGGCCTCTGGTTTTGCTATAATAGTACACAGTGTTTGCTACGACCTTTTTGGCGAGATCTCTGTCAAGGTCCTCAGCGAAGTTGGATTTGCTACAATAGCATATTTTTATCTGCTACATTTGTTTTATGGTTTTGTTACAATAGCATAAAGTTTTTGCTAGCCGTTTTTTTGTTTCCGGTGAGGTCTACCGATGAAAACCTCCGGCGAGTCTCCGGCGAGGTCAGATATGCTACGTTAGCACAACATTTTTGCTACACGGTCGCCGGAGAGGTCTCCGGCGAAATCTCCGGCGAGGTCCAGTCGGTTTTTCTATTTTTTGGGCCGAACCGTTTTTTGCTACATGTAGCAAAAGCAGGACTATTTGTAGCAAAAACGGATATGTTTGTACCAAAGTGGGATTTGAGGGCTTTTTAGGAGACACGTGTCAGCAGGAGTACCCGAGGAATTTTGGGGAATTATCTCCCGAAGGGACGCGTAGTACGACCCACATTCAATGCCTGCTCCCGAGTCCCGACCACCGTTGCCATACTATGTCCAGGAGATGAATGTTGCCGGGAACCTCCTCGAGGGCACGCGCAGTGCTCACCGGTATGTATGGGCTGCGGAGCCTTAGCAGCTTCACCTACGATGACAACTCATTCAATTTTCGACCGGGACGAATAGCGGCGGCCGCGCCGCTGGGCAACCACAGTATTCGTGTTATGAAGGAAGACCATTTGCCTCATAGGCTCTATCGAGCGGGGAACGACGTCGTGGGTCCTATCAAGTGCAAAGTCAACGAAATACACTCGTCAATCGTATCGAGGACCGTATGTGGGCGTAGAGAGTAAGATTGAGGACCGATATTGATCACTTTGTGAGATCAAGGACTGATTTAGACATAGCCAACGACTTCAAGGACTACAGAAATGCATTTCACTCACGATGCCGCCGGGCCGTGCCTCGTGTGGCCACCTGGCCGGGGCGGTTAAACTAGTCTGTAGTCCGGCGACGGGCGCCGGAACCACGGGAGTCGGGCAGCGAGCGCATGAATGCACGATGCACCTACCCGGAGTTTCCTGACCAGGAAGCGCACCTTGTTTCGCAGCACCACGAGGAAAATCCGTAGGTAATCAACTCATCACGGTCGGGAGCTAAGAGCAGCTCTAATAGCAACTCTAACAATAACTATAAACATAACAGAATTGTAAAGTAAACAGCTCCAATAGAACTCTAACAATAACTATAAACATGACAAAATTGTAAAATAAACGCTCAATTTTTGTTTCCACGAAAGTCAGCCAATCTAGTGACACCTGTATAAGGTGACAGAACTGTATTTCGGTTTACCATCCGTAGAGGAACTGAGCGCGGCAAAACCCTACACGTTCGGTGTGCGAGGCTAAACTGAGCGAGCCTTGTATCGCGAGAGCTATTCACGCGGGGCAGACATTTCACCTCTCCTCTTTCCCGCTTCCGCGTCGTCGCCGCCATCGATCTCCCGTCCAACTCGATGTCCGACACCGCAGTCCACCGGATCTGAACCGATGGACCCCGCGGAGGTTGCGCCAATCATTGCTGAGGTCGCGCCACCGCAGGCAACCCCCGCCACTGCTTAGTTTGGATCTGGTTCCCCCGCCACCGCCGCTCTAGCCAGCCACCCTGGCATCGACAAAGCACTAAAGATGAAGCGGCTAGGGAACACCGGCGCGTCGCAGGCTGCAGCTACGCTGCGCGCCAAGCAAGGCGCCGGTGCGGGCGTTGGGAAGAAGGGCACCCTGACCAAGCAGGTCGTGTGCCGCTTAGTCCTTCCTCACGTAACCCCCAGCCGCTGCCCGTCGTGTCCCATGTTTCGCCCGATGCACCAACAAGGTATGTTCATTGTCTTCTCCACGAGTCCACCATCTTCTCCAGGTTCCGCGATTTCTTAATGTAATTGATGCATGCAAACAACGCAACTACAACCCTCACGCGGTGCCGAATTCGTTTGTGGAGCTGCTGAACAAGTACGAGGTCGACATCATGGACAACCAGCTGTCGTACGGTGAAGAGGAGGGGACAACGAGGAAGAGGACGAGGCTGAGTTGGAGGAGATCGAGGAGGAAGTCCATCCAAGGCCAGAAGTCCAAGAAGAAACACGCGGTGAACTACACCGAGATCAAAGACGTTTGCTTGGTGCAGGCATGGTCACAAGTGTCCATCGACGTCGTGACTGCCACAGACCAAACCGGCAAGCGCTATTGGCAACACATCAAAGTTAAGTTCTTCCAACTTATGCCTCGTGTTGAAAAACCGGTCTATCGGTCATATCGATCTCTACAAGGCTGATGGGACGTCATCAAACCGGCTTGTAGCCATTGGTCCTCGTGTATGGCGCAAGTGCGTCCTAATCCTCCTAGTGGTGTCAATGTCAACGAATACGTGAGATTATTATGCATCTCTTTTTCATTGCCCTAGTTGAGCTACGGATTATGGTCCATTAATCATCCAATTTTGTATAGGAACTTTATGCCGGGGAGAGGTACAAGGCAATGAAGGGATCAAATCACAAACCTTTCACCCATCACCATTGTTGGAAGTTGCTAGAGCACATTCCAAAGTGGACTTTGAGAGACCAAGAAGTGGCTCCGAAGAAGTACAAGATGAAGGATATGGATGATGCTAGTGACGAGGAAGATGGAGGAAGGAACAAGCATATGCTGGAAGGCAATAAGAAGGCAAAGGAGAGGATGAAGCATGAAGCCAAAACATCCTCATTGAGGGATAAGATTGATGACATGGTGAAGTCAAAGGAGGTGTTGATCATCAAGACGTTGGAGATGAAGATGATGATGAACGAGAAGAAGACGATGATGATGAAGCATTCAAGTTGCAGGCATCACAGTCCACCGGATCTGAACCGATGGACCCCGCGGAGGTTGCGCCAATCGATGCTAAGGTCGCGCCACCGCAGGCAACCCCCGCCGCTGCTTAGTTAGGATCTGGTTCCCCCGGAGTCGCCGCTCTAGCCAGCCACCCCAGCGCCAGCAAAGCTCTAAAGAGGAAGCGGCTAGGGAACACCAGCGTGTCGCAGGTCGCAGTTGTGCTGCGTGCCAAGCAGGGCGCCGGTGCGGGCGTCGGGAAGAAGGGCACCCTGACCAAGCAGGTAGTGCGCCGCTTAGTCCTTCCTCCCGTGACCCCCCCCCCCCCCCCAGCAGCTGCCCGTCGTGTCCCATGTTTTGCCCGATGCGCCGGCAAGGTATGTCCATCGTCTTCTCCTCGAGTCCACCGTCTTTTCCAGGTTCCGCAATTTCTTAATGTAATTGACGCATGTAAACGACGCAACTACAACCCTCACGCGGTACCGAATTCGTCTGTGGAGCTGCTGAACGAGTACGAGGTCGACATCATGGACAGCTAGCTGCCGTACGGCGATGAGGAGGAGGCGGAGAGGAAGAGGAGGAGGCTGAGTTGGAGGATATCGAGGAGGAAGTCCATCCAAGGCCAAAAGGGCAAGAAGAAACACGCGGTGAACTACACCGAGATTGAAGCGTTTGCTTGGTGCGGGCATGGTCACAAGTCTCCATCGACGCCCTGACCGGCACGGACCAAACCAGCAAGCGATATTGGCAGGGCATCAAAGATAAGTTCTTCCAACTTATGCCTCGTGTTGCACAACCGGTCTATCGGTCTCTACAAGGCCGATGGAATGTCATCAAACTGGCTTGTAGCCATTGGTCCTCATGTATGGCGCAAGTGCGTCCTAATCCTCCAAGTGGTGTCAATGTCGACGACTATGTGAGATTATTATGCATCTTTTTTTCATTCCCCTAGTTGAGCTACAAATTATGGTCCATTAATAATCCAATTTTGTATAGGAACTTTATGCTGGGGAGAGGTACAAGGAAATGAAGGGATCGAATCACAAACCTTTCACCCATCACCATTGTTGGAAGTTGCTAGATCACATTCCAAAGTGGACTTTGAGAGACCAAGAAGTGATTCCGAAGAAGGACAAGATGAAGGAGATGGATGATGCTAGTGATGAGGAAGATGGAGGAAGGAACAAGCATAAGCTGGAAGGCAACGAGAAGACAAAGGAGAGCATGAAGCATGAAGCCAAAACATCCTCATTGAGGGATAAGATTGATGACATGGTGAAGTCAGAGGAGGTGTTGATCACCAAGACGTTAGAGATGAAGATGATGATGAACGACAAGAAGATAATGATGATGAAGCATTCAAGGTGGGAAGCAATCCGGAGTGATGCCAAGTTCAAGACCGAGATAGAGGAGAGGAGACTCAAGCTAAAGGAGGCCAAGGAAATGAAGGAGCTCATTGCCGAGGAGAAGGAGATCATGATGATGGACACCTCCAAGATGACTCCTGTCCAAATGGAGTTGCATCAAATGATGCTCACTGACATATTGGAGAGGAAGAGGCAAGCACGCCTAGGCGATGGTCCATCGTCATCTGCCCTAGGTGAGTCTCCTATGAGTATTTTTGGTGATGGTGGTGATGGTGAGCTCGACCGCGACGATTTAGCTTGATGATATCCTTGCATTCATTGTGGCTGGTGTATATTTTGGATCGTTTGGTTGAACTTTTTCCCAAGCTATGTTTGGGTTGCTATGATTGTGACAATGTTGATGACGCAAAACATGCTAAATCCTATTTAAAAACTATAAAATACTGATGATGAAAAACATGCAAAACCCTGTTTTACCGTTCCAAAATAGTTGGCACAGAACAAAACCCTCAAACGTGAACAGTGAAAGAGAATACACCGCAGTCTGTATCCGCCTTTTATAGTTCACGAATTTACAATTATTGTTAGAGTTGCTCTAACGGATATCGTATTTTTGTGAACTTTAAACCCAGAATAGAGTGGATTGAAAACTGAAATCGTAGTTCGCAAATCATTTGCGCGGAATGGAGCTTGTAAACACGAACTGAAAATACGAAATTCAAAAAACGCAGTAAATCGAAGGACGAACTCGCGTCTGATCCAAGTTTTTCGGCCATACATACATTCATTACATAAAATACGCTGCAATTCAAAAGCTGCACGATGCCTACATCGACTAGTGCTGGGCGCCGCTGCGTCCTAGACCAAAATTGAGCCCTCCTCTTCGTCGCCCCCGTAGGTCGCGGTGATGTTGTGGCGGCAAGGTCCTTACTCAAGGTCGATGAGGTCGCCGAGCTCGGGCTTGACGACGGCATCAGTGCTGCTCGAAGCGCACGCGTCCTCCCTCTCCTTGGCCTCGTGCGCCTAGACGGGCAAGATGGCACGGCGCTGCTTGGCCCGCTCCATATCGAGCTCCGCCTCGGCGGCGAGCTTAGACTCGCGCTTCATGAGCTCGAGCATCATCGCCTCCTCGTCGCTATCATTGGCGTAGTCCACCTTACAAATGGCATGCGCACGCGAAGGAGACGGGGAGCTGAGCCCATCGGTGGATGGAGGGAAGGGAGGAGCGGGGGCACGGCAGGATCCTTCCCCAGTAGTGACGTACCTACGGATCTGCGCTACCATCCCGAAGCGGAGGGACAGCGGCGGCGACTCATCGCGATTCACCCATTTAAGGGTGGCCCACTTCTTCGCCCCATGGAGCGCGCGAACTTCGCGTGCGCCTCGTCAGCAAGGCGACATGGAGGAGGGTCGTCGCCGCCCCTGCTTCCGCATCTCCGTCTCCCGAGTCCAAACCTATCACTACACAAAGACATGCCACCGATTGTGAAGCGAGGTGGCATAGATTGCTCGTCGGAGTTTGAGCTTGGCGGCGGCGCTAGGGTTGGGAGGGAGGGGCGGAAACATGGGTTTGAACCCCTACTCGTTGACACAACCTTTACTTGTACAGGTTGATACAGACGGTTAACGGGCCACTAAAAATGTTTTACATACAAGGATGATTCACGGGCTCCAACTCCGTTAGAGGGACTAACTTCGTGCGGGCCTGTATACGAGGCCCGTTAGAGATGGTCTAAGCACTTGGCCGTAGGACAGACAGACAGTCCAGTGGCTAGTGCAAACTAGACCGGGCATTGCCTCCGAGAGAAGACGCCGTCTACACCATCAAGAATCAAAGCAATAATACTGCAGACAGTAGTAGACCGAATACAGTTATACGTACAGAGCAGACGGTAATGCTACATATATATATAGACTCGATAAGGTATTACGCGTTCCGAGACAAGAACAAACGGTAGCACCTACTAGATCGCCTTCAGATTAGTACTAGTACCAGTGCATCCCTACTCTCAGCTGCTTGCACCGGCCAGCGGCGCTTTATTCATCTAACTCCACGGATACAGACCATTCTTTCTCTCTTCGGAAGAACCCGTCACGCTTCCTCGTTCAGGAGATCGGGATGATCCGCGATGATTTCGGCCTCCCATTATCCCGCCTCCTAGAATCCTGGAGTTTCTGCGCTCCGGAGAGCGCCCAGCTCCATGCGGGCTGCCTACCGTTGCCACCGGAGTTACCCGTGGTGTACCGACGATCGATTAGGGGGTTAGAGAAATGTATGTATGCGGATGGGTATGCTCACAGTCACACATAGATAACGATGTTTTGCACAAGGAAACCGCATGGATTTGGAGAAACCAAACCCATCTCAGCAAGTACAAACAGGCCAGAAACAAACTTCCTCCTGGTTTCCAACTAGGCAGATACTTCACATTAAAATACATGGTCTGATCCTCTCTACTACTTCAGATAATCAAGCATTGGAAACTCTATTTACTCAAAAGAATTTCTATTTCTATATCTATGCCCACCTTGAAAGTTTGAGTCTGAACATCGTGGCACAATTCCTATCGCTGATTGGGTACCATCTGACGGCATAGGACAGTGTGATTCGCAGCTAAGTACCGCACATGCTAATCTGCGCGACCGGTCAAACCTGTTGGCGGTCCACCAAGCTAATCCAGGCTACAAAAGCACATGTGCCCACCACTAGCTGGGCCTATCTATGCTCTCCCTACTGATCGACTGTCTATATCACTCTTACGATATCTTTACCGGGCGATCCATCCGGTTATACCTTTAAGGTATGTTTCTATCGTTTAGGTGGGGCCATGGTTGATTTGGGCCTGGTCCGGCCTGTCCGGCCGACCGTGTCCAGCGGCCCAATCCATATGTCCGTCTTCCTTATGCTCTCACCGGTTGACACTCTCGTGATAAGACGTTAATGCCGACGCGACGTCGGTTGTCAGCGCCGGTGGCTTCCCGCGGCGAGAAAACTTTTCACGCATCCCACACCGTTTTCCGGCTCCACCGCGGTCTATAAAAGACGGCCGCCGGCGTGGCTGAGACAACAAGCCCCAAAGCAAGAGAAAACCAGCGGCTAAAAAAGCTCCAGCCGCCAGCAGCCATGCCTCGCCGCAAGATCGCCACATTGTCCAGAATCCGGGAGATGTGCCGCACCCACTACCAGGACATGGAGGTCGACGAGGTCCACCTCGAGGCCATAGTGTTGGCCCCGCGCATGGGCGAGGCGCAAGAACTGGCCTTCGAGAAGGAAGGCAATATCGCCGAGTGTATGTTGCAGCGGGTGGTGGAGGCGGCGGCAATAGTGGCCTCCCAATGGGCGGTGACTGACATACACCACGTCTCCGTCGAGGAGGCGGTGGCCTTGGAGGCCACATCAGCGGCACTTCGTGAGATCCGTCACGAGGCGGCCATGACCACGCTGGAGGAGGTGGCCAAGGAGGCCACGAAGGTCGCCATTCGTAAGCTCCGCCACGCCGCCAAAATGCGCAGCGATGCGGAAGAGCACGTCGCTGACTAGGCGGAGGAGGAGGAGCACGTGGCTCTGGCCGCTGAGGCGGCGCTTGCGTGGGGTCTCGTCGACGCCGACGACACGGAAGAGGTGGAGGAAAACGACAAGGAGGAGGGAGGTGGACCAGCTGGAGGCGCCGATCGTCGTCCCCGTGCAGATAGCGGAGGCACTGGGCTTCGGCCCCAATGGTGCTCCGATCCCGGATTCGACTCCTTCTCCGGCGAAGTTCCTCGCCAACAGGAGGCGAGGGACCACTGGGCCGCCAAGATGGACAAGGACCTGGCGAACCAGACGGCTCGCGACTATGCTCGCGACCGTCTCCGCGAACGCATCCAGCAGCGGGCAATCTAGACTGCTAGGGCGGCGATCGATGGGGCCGGTGGCCGTGGCAACGACGGCGAGTAGCCGCCACGTTGTCCTCCTCCAGCAGTAGCTTCCCCCCTAATTTGTGTGAATGGCCTTTTTATAACTGGCATGGCTTAATCTAATGAAAAGCTATCGTTAAATACTAATGTCTCTCTTACATATGGGCTCGGGTGGCCAACGGGCAGGACACCCGCGCTCTCCGCACGTGTTCGGGCCGACGCAACCCAGCCCTAGATTAGATGCATGGATGGGTCAAGACGGGCGCGTTTCTTTTGATGGTTCTCCGCTAGGGCATCGTGCGCGCCCCGTGAGTTCGCCCGGACAAGTTCAGACATGCTCGGATCAGATGGGTCGCCCCGGATGGCTTTGATGCGGAAATGCGGAGGCTGTTGGAGTTGGCCTAACAACTCCACTGTGGGACAGACAGACAAACATGTTGGAGTTGGCCTAAGGGCATCTCCACCGGGCCGAAGCATCCCATCCGAGCGTGTCTGAAACAGTCCGCGCGGACGCGCGGGGCGTGCACGGCGCCCCAGCGGGCCGACCCATCCGGACAAACGCGTTCGGCTTGAACCACCCATGCATCTAATCTGGGGCTCGGTTGCGTCGGCCCGGACACGCGCAGACAGCGCGGGGACTCGTCCACTGGCCCACCCGCCAACCACCGCTTACCGACGGCATTGATTCAGACGGCACCGATTTAGACGCAACCGCGGCAGCAATTCAGAGGCGCTGCACGGAAGGCTGGCCGACGACAGCCTACGCGCATTAATGGCGACGAGACAACACGATGACCCACTAGGCGCGCCTATGTTCCCGCGCCGGCATTGATGGCGAAGGAGCGGGAAGCTTCGCGCGTTCACGGGCGACTGGGCTATTTAACCATGTGCCCATTGGTGATGTCCTCCTCACCTCTCGCCATCGCAGAACCTAGCCACCGCCGCCAATGATCAATCGTCGTTGTGGCTGAAGTGGAGCAAGAACGACCACGAAGCGTCTGGCACTTGCAGCCAGCGCTCTCGATTACCATCCTTCCTCCGCGGGACAGCCTTGTCGCCTCCGTCGTGGCCATAAGAGTTTTAGAGCCAGCTCGTGGGGGACTACCCGCCATCGCGTCGGGGAGTGCAAGCGCCTATGGAAGGAGGGTCGCGGCATCCAGCACAGGGATGTCTCCCTCCCCACCGGCTGGCACCTCAACCGGGACCATGTCTCGGTGCCGCCACCGCCCAAGGCGGGCAGAGGACTGGCGGAGGAGATCCATCGGCGGATCAACAACCTCCCCCGAACCCAACGGTGGGAGAGGGGCTACCACTCCGAGTCGTACTGGGCAGAGTTCATCGAGTGGGAGCACAAGGCATGGCGTGCGACCACCATCCGCCGCGACCTGCAGCCGTGGGAGGTCTACATCGTCCCCGACATCGACTCGGATGATGGGGGCGCCCATAACCACTCTGACGCCGACCTCGGCAGCGAGGACGGCAACGACGATGACGATGCTGTCGTCATAAAACAGGAGGGGGCGGACGACTTCGTCGCGATCTGCCCCCAGAGTACCGAAAGGTGCTGGCGCGGGGCTACGACGAGGATGCATTCACCGAGCAGGCCATTGCGGCCAGGGCGCGCGAGGAGTACCTCAGTGGCGTGGCTATGAGGAGGCCCTCCAGCTCACCCGCATGGTGGCGAAGAAGAACGCTCAGCTGCCTCCACCGTCGCTGATGCCGGGTTGGGCGCCTCCGATCACGCCGGAGGTGGGGCTGGAGCTGGCGCACCTTCAGCACTGTTGGGCGTCGTGGCCTGGGCAGGTGGTCAACCCTCCTGCTCCCGCTCTGGCCCTGCCGCCGCCCAACCTCTAGACGCCGCTGGAGTACATCGACCTTGACCCGTAGATGGAAGAGGCGGCGCTGGCGCGCGAAGATTAGTACTTAGGGCTAGTAGTTTAAATTATGTTTTTGATATTTTGAATATAAATTAAGTTCAAACTTTGCCAGTTTTATGCCGCGAACTATTTGTGTTTGAATTTGCAAAAAAAAAATCCGTGGCCAGGGTAGACAAATGGGTCACTCTGCTGGGCGCGGTTGGCCGGACAGGCCAAACCCCGTTTCTAAATCGATCGCGGCCGGACCCAAACGGTCAGTTTGGGGTGACCGGATGAATCGGCCCAGTGAAGATACCCTAAAAGCGTGTGCGGTGTGTGTAAAATGTGGTGTCTAAGAGAACTTTTTAGCTCTTAGACCTATATCTAAACGGTAGAGAAGATGTGTCTAAGTGAAACATTTCTTTGTCTTGAATCTAATATAGAACCCATGTACTAGTTGATTAAAAAAATTGTTTTAGTTCTATGGACTCCTTCCATTGGCCGGTGGTGTAGCAGTTTGGTAAAGAAAGAAAAACTGGTATAGAGGACCTACACAAGGGTCTTAAACGGTGGAGCAACTTTAATTTTGTTAGATTCAAGTCAAGTTATTTTCTTAGACCTTTTTTAATGGGTGTTTCTTAGCACGGTATCATAGGCAAATTGCTTATGTGGCACTATAGTTAATGAAGAGAGAAGGTGAGGTTGTATCTTAGCTACAAGCCTTGCACGTTATTTTAGGCAAAATACATAGTTAGCCCAATCATATGCATGCATGTATCCAAAATCCTAAATATAGATACAACTCTTAGACTAGTCACAATGGAAAGTATCATATAGTAGTATCATGTATATGATACTAGTATATAATACCATCTCCACAATGTATAGTATCATATAGTAGTATCATAGTCTAGGTGTATTTATTGTTTTGTAGAATCTCAATATAAAATTGTAGACAAGATTTGTTTGAGATTAATTTTTCTAGTTTTATATGCTATGATACCATATCTACATATGATACCAACACAATCTCTTTCATCATTAATTGCTATGACATATAAGCATTTTGCATGCATATGGTGCATGATACCACCTATGATACCTTCATTGGGGCTAGTCTTAAGATACAATCCATTGTACTAATTATTTCTTAAGATACATCACTACGGTAAAATAACAAGCTACTCTCCATTGTAAAAGTCCTTAGCTCACGTCTAAGCTTTAACACGCTTACTAAGCACTCCACCGTGGGACAGACAGACGGGCCAGTGACCAGTGCAAACTAGAACGGGCACTGCCTCCGAGAGAAGAGCCGTCTGTGTACACCATCAAGAATCAAGAAGCAATACTACAGACAATAGCAGATTATCGAACACAGTTATACAGACCAGACGTAATTTAAAGGGCGTAGGTTTCACCCTCCATTCAGCCAGCCACGTGCTACGAGGACGTTGGTAGATATTAGCCCATGAACAGTGCTCGAACGTGATTTTTCCCCTGGTCTAGGATTCACTCTATCCACATACACCCCGGATGAAAAGTGATAGTGAAAATTACTTTTCCCATGCGTTTTTCATTCCTCCTTCTAGACTCTTCTACGATAATTGTTGACGCAATTTATTAGCTAAAATTTTCCAACCGCATTTAGCTACGTCGACCTTTAAAACAAGAGGTTGTCCATACGGTAATTTTCTATAAACTTTTTCTTAACTGCTCGGTCATAATTTCGTGACATTCCTTCCTAGCCATAATTACCTGAAGTTAGTTAGCCTACGTCTACGGCGGTAGATTTTAGCTTATTTTATAAACTGCCCCACGGTAAATTTTTGCACACGGCTTCCTGCCTTTGTTTTTGCGATGGTACATCCGTCGTCTCTTTTATCCGTAAAAAATATTACCGTTGTCTTTCGAAGTAACTTGGGAGAACAATATAACACTACTTACGACGTAATCTCCAACAGTACTTTTAACTAATTATTCAATAATATTGTCCCATCACAGACGCGGCGAGTATAACTATATATATTTTTTGGATCAACGATACCATATACCAGGACCAGCGACATCACCAGTGTAACAGAAATGGCAGTGCCATGAACGCTGATTCTATTTTATTACCGTGGACATTACCTGTTGTTTTTCTCCCAGTATTTTTTAGTGTAAAACTTTAGGTACATAACATAATTTTACGGGCGTGGTTTCTAACGGTAGTTTTTGTACAATGACTTTTTATAGTAATAAGTTTTCCCTGCTTTCCAACCGTAATTTTTCGATATAGCTTCCCATGCATAATTTCTCACCGGTAGTTATGGTGGTATTTTTTCACATCCTGTTTTATCTACTTGACTGTGGTTCTTCGACATAGGTTCCCGGTCATGATGTTTTGCGGTAATTAGTCTACGTCCACGGCAATATCTTGCCAACTCGACGGTAATTTTTGGGCACAACTTTTTAGCTTTTTAGCTCTTTTTTGTCAACTCGATAGAAACTTTTGGGCACAATTTTTTAGCCAAAATTTCTCACAGGTTGTTATCCCACGGTAACTCATCAACGGTGAATAATTTTCTAACTGTTTTTTATTAGCGCTATTTTTTTAGGTTCCTTTCATATTCTACAGCAATAATTTTCTGTCGCACTTTTTAGGCCGTGATTTCCACGCGATAACTACCTTCTACCTTTTTTCGTGGGAAAGTATTTTGCAGGCCTTAATTTGTAAAGTAATTCAATTTTGTTATAGTTTTCTATTCTTTGACACTAATTCCACTATCCGTAGCCTTTTTGTCCGGGAAAAATAGCATCATTGTATTCGCAGTAACTTCAGGCATAATATTACACCACATGTGGCGTGATATCAAGCGATACTTCTGGGTGATTATCTGGTGACATTGTCCCATCACGGCCTCGCGCCACGTTGCCTAGTACCTATATATTAAGGCGCGCAGGATCCTCGGCTCCTCAACGCTCTTGCCACTCTAATGAATAGTATGAACTGATGAACAGTGTGTGGTCTTTTCCTAGCAGTTCATCTTTGATCCGGCGGTCCATGATCATGCGCTAATTTTGTTCAATCATGTCACGTAAACTTGATATAACTTAGGCGCGCAGGATCCTCGGCTCCTCAACGCTGTTGCCACTGTTCATCGTTCGAATTAACAGTGTGTGGTTTTTTCTTGGCGGTTCATCTTTGATCCGAGGGTTCATGACCATGCACTAATTTTGTCCAATCGCGTTACGTAAACTTGATATAACTTTTCGGCTATTTTTTATTGCCATAACCGACAATTTTTTGGCCGCCCGCGTCCGTGTCTGTAGTATTCATCGTCTAATTTTGCCTAATCGCGTGACACCTCATAAACGATATTATTTTCATGTTCATCTTTTCTAACTATTCGGCTTAAATTTTCTAGGCCACCTTTTTTTAGGGGTTCGTAGCATGGAAAACAAAATTTTCTACCGCATGCACACAAACAAGCCAAGATCTATCTACTACATTGTAGCAACGAGTCGATAGAAGCACTCACCCTCGAAGATTCGAAAACGGTTAAGGAGAGCAGATTCTCGTGGGTGATGTAGTCGTACACTTGCCGATCTCAAGATCACGTAGAAGATCCTTCCGGCGCTGCGTTCTGGCAGCGCTTTTGCAGTCGGTCACACATTCGATAATCGATGAAGACCTTCCTCTCCCTTGTTGCAGCAGGCAGCGGAGGTTGTAGTTCTCCCTTCGTGATTCCGGCAGCATGATGGCATGGTGTCGGAAGTAGAGGGAAGACCCCGCAGGGCTTCGCCTAAGCCGATGCGAGTTATGGTGGATTAGGGTTTCTCAGAGATCTAGGGTTTAGATGACCGGGAGGAGGAGGAGGTGTCGGCGTCGGCTAGGGCGACGACGACGAACCGGCGGCGGCACGGGGAGGCGGCGACGGCGGCGGCGAGCGGCGGCGGCGCGGCGGCGAGCGGCGGCGGCGCGGTGGTGGGGCTAGGGCTTGTGTGCTTTGGGGCAGCCCTCCCCCTCTATTTATGAGAGGGGGGCAGCCTTGGGAAGGGTGGGTTTGAATCCAAACCCAAACCCAAGTTGGATTGAGAAAAGGACTTGTTCCTTCTTCCACTAGGAAACTATTGTTCCAGTTTGACTTTTCAAACTCCCGTTTGACTTTCAATTTAGAGCTTTAATTCTCTTTTGCAAATGCACATACCAAGTGACCTAGGATATGATCAATCATTCCACTTATCCATGACACATTCATGGACCATTCTCCTTCCGGACCGGTGAACCTTCTAGACCCTTCTAGAACCTCTCTGATGAAAACATCGGACACTTTCCTGAACTCCGGAATTGGACTTTCCTTCTATGAATCCTATTCTCCCGACCATTCTGGATCTCCTCGTGATATCCCGGATCCCATCCGAGACTCCAAAAAACATTCGGTATCCTTACTAACATTTTATATCTACTAAACAACATTGAATCCTTAAGTGTGTCTACCTACGGTTCGTGAATTATGCGTACATGACCGAGACACTTCTCCGATCAATAAGCAATAGAGAATCTGGAAATTCATATGGCTCCCACATATTTCTACGAATACTTTGTGATCGAATGAACCACTTACATACGATACCAATTTCCTTTTGTCTCACGATAGTTTACTTATCTGAGGTTTTGATCGTCGGTATCTCTGCATACCTAGTTCAACCTCGTTACCGATAAGTACTATTTTCTCGTTCCCGTGATATGTGATCCCTTGTGAGCCAGTCACATGCTTTCAAGCTATTTGGATGACATTCCACCAAGAGGGCCTAGAGTATATCTATCCGTCATATGGATGGACAAATGTCACTCTTGATCCATGTGCCTCAACCCATACTTTCTAAACACTCCATGCCACCTTTATAGCCACCCAGTTACGGTGTGGTGTTTGACGTCATCAAAGCATCCTTCCGGTGATGGTGATTAGCATGATCTCATGGTCGAAGGAATTAGGTTACTATGTATCAGAAAGCTTATAGCAAACTAACTATTGAAATGACTTAATCTTAATGCTACGCTTATCTATAGGAGTATGTCCATCATACCATTCTCCTAATGATATGATCTTGTCGTTAACAACATCTCAATGCTCATGAACGGGAAACCACGATCATCTATTAACCAACAAGCTAGTATTACAAAGAGGCTTTACTAGAGACTCTAATTTAGTTTACAAATCACACAAGTATTAATGTTTCTAGTTTAATACTGTTATAGCATGAATGTAAACATTTATCATAAACACAAAGATATAATAATAACCACTTTTATTATTGCCTCTAGGGCATATCTCCAACAGTCTCCCACTTGCACTAGAGTCAACTAATCTAGATTACATGGTAATATACCGAACACCCATGGCGGTTTGGTGCTGGTCATGTTTTGCCCTCGGGAGAGGTTTAGTCAACGGATCCGCCACATTCAGATATGTGTGTACTTTGCAAATCTTTATGTCACCATCCTGGACATGCTCTCGAATAGCGTGAAAACGTAGCTTGATGTGCTTCAGCTTCTTGTGTGACCTTGGTTCTTGCGCATTGGCTATGGCGCCCATGTTATCACAGTATATAGTTGGGTCCAGCGCACTTGGAACCACACCAAGCTCTGTAATGAACTCCTTCATCCAATCTTGTGAAGCCTCCGAAGCGGCTATGTATTCCGATTCAGTTGAAGATCTCACCACAACGCTTTGCTTTGCACTCCTCCAGCTAACTGCTGCACCATTCAAAGTAAATACGTATCCAGATTGAGATTTAGAATCATCCAGATCGGTGTTCCAACTAGCATCGGTGTAACCATTAACAACGAGTTGTTCATCACCTCCATAAGAAAGAACCATATCCTTAGTTCTTCTCAAGTACTTAAGGATGTTTTTTGACCGCTGTCCAATGATCCACTCCTGGATCACTTTGATATCTGCTAGTCAAACTAACAACATATGCAATGTCGGGTCTAGTACATAGCATGGCGTACATAAGAGATCCTATGGCTGAGGCATAGGGAGTCTTACTCATCCTTTCTCTATCTTCTGTCGTTGCAGGACTTTGAGTTTTACTCAAGGCCGTATTGGGCAACATGGGCAAGAACCCTTTCTTGCTATCTTCCATTCCAAACCTCTTTAGAACTTTGTCCAAATATATACTCTGTGACAATGATATTAGACGTCTCGATCTATCTCTATAAATCTTTATGCCTAATATGTAAGCTGCTTCGTCAAGATCTTTCATTGAAAAACTATTATTCAAATAATCCTTGACACTATTAAGAAGGTCTACATCATTCCCAATCAACAATATGTCATCTACATATAGTATTAAGAATGCTACAGAGCTCCCACTCACTTTCTTGTAAATACAGGTTTCTCCTTAAGTTTGTATAAAACCAAAGCTTTTGATCACCTTATCAAAACGTTGATTCCAACTTCGGGATGCTTGCTTCAATCCATATATGGACCGTTGAAGTTTGCACACCTTGTTATCATCTTTAGGATCGACAAAACCTTTGGGTTGCATCATATACAACTCTTCATCAATGTCTCCATTGAGGAACGCTGTTTTGACATCCATCTGTTATATCTTATAATCATAATATGCAGCGATTGCTAACATAATCCTCACAGACTTTAGCTTCACTACTGGTGAGAAAGTCTCACTGTAGTCAACTCCTTGAATTTGTCGAAACCATTTTGCGACAAGTCGAGCTTTATAGACAGTAACATTACCATCAGCATCTGTTTTCTTCTTGAAAATCCATTTATTCTTGACAGCCTTCCGGCCATCCGGTAAGTCCACCAAAGTCCATACTTGGTTTTCGTACATGGATCCAATCTAGGATTTCATGGCTTCTTGCCATTTATTGGAATCTAGCTCATCATCGCTTCCTCATATGTCGCAGGGTCATCGGTGGTGTCCACCAACATGACACTCATAACGAGATCATACCAATCAGGAGTGGTACGAGTTCTCGTCGACCTGCGAGGTTCCGTAGTAACTTCAACCGAAGTTTCATTATCAACATCATTAGATTCCTCTCTTATTAGTGCAGGAGCCACAGGAACTACTTCCGGTGTTGCGCTACTCGCAAGTTCGAGAGAAGGCTCAACAACCTCGTCGAGTTCTACATTCCTTCCAGTAACTTCTTTCGAGAGAAATTCCTTCTCTAGAAAGGATCCATTCTTGGCAACGGAAATTTTGCCCTCGGATCTATGATAGAAGGTATACCCAATAGTTTCTTTCGGGTATCCTATGAAGACGCATTTTTCCGCTTTGGGTTCAAGCTTGTCAAGGCTGTAACTTCTTTACATAAGCTTCGCAACCCCAAACTTTAAGGAACGATAATTTAGGTTTCTTCCCAAACCATAATTCATACGGTGTCGTTTCAACGGATTTAGATGGTGCCCTATTTAAAGTGAATGCGGCTGTTTCTAATGCATAACCCCAAAACGATAGCGGTAAATCTGTAAGTGACATCATAGAACGAACCATATCTAAGAGAGTTCGATTACGACGTTCGGACACACCATTACGCTATTGTGTTCCTGGCGGTGTCAATTGTGAAAGTATTCCACATTTCTTCAAATGCTCGCCAAACTCGTAACTTAGATATTCACCTCCACGATCAGATCGTAGAAATTTAATCTTCTTGTTACGTTGATTCTCTACCTCACTTTGAAATTCCTTAAACTTCTCGAAAGTTTCGGATTTATGTTTCATGAAATAGATATACCCATATCTACTCAAGTCATCCGTGAAGGTAAGAACATAACGATAACCACCGCGCGATGCTACACTCATTAGGCCACACACATCGGTATGTATGATTTCCAATAAGTCGTAGCTCGCTCCATCATACCAGAAAATGGAGTCTTAGTCATTTTACCCATCAGACATGCTTCACATCTTTCAAATGATTCGAAATCAAGTGATTCAAGAAGTCCATCGGAATGGAGTTTCTTCATACGCTTCACTCCAATATGACCAAGACGACAGTACCACATATAGGTTGAGTTATCGCTCAATTTCAAACGTTTAGCTTCAATGTTATTAATGTGTCTATTTCCACAATCGAGATTCAATAAGAATAGACCATCTATCAAAGGTGCATGTGCATAAAACATATTACTCATATAAATCGAACAACCATTATTCTCGGACTTAAACAAGTAACCGTCTCGCAATAAACATGATCCAAATATAAGGTTCATGCTCAACGCAGGCACCAAATAACAATTATTTAAGTATAAAACTAATCCCGATGGTAGATGAAGAGGTAGCATGCCGATCGCGATCATATCAACCTTTGATCCATTTCCAACGCGCATCGTCACCTCGTTCTTCGCTAGCTTTCGTTTATTTCGCAGTGCCTGTTTCGAGTTACAAATATGAACAACCGAACCAGTATCAAATACCCAGACACTACTACGAGTACTAGTGAGATACACATCAATAACATGTATATCGGATATACCTTTCTTCTTGATGTTGTCGTTCTTCAAATCTGCCAAGTACTTTGGGCAATTCCGCTTCCAATGACCTTCTCCCTTGCAGTAAAAGCACCCAGTATCAGGCTTAGGCCCAGCCTTGGTCTTCTTCGTCGGCACAGTAACTTTTTTACCGCCCTTCTTGAAGTTTCCCTTTTTCTTAGACTTGCCTTGCTTCTTGAATTTGGTGGTATTATTGACCAACAACACTTGATGCTCTTTCTTTATCTCCACTTCTGCAGACTTTAACATGGAGAAGAGTTCTGGCAACGACTTGTCCATGTTTTGCATATTGTAGTTCATCACAAAGTTCTTGTAACTTGGTGGTGGTGATTGGAGGACACGGTAAATACCCAAAGTATTAGGAATCACTATACCCAAGCTTTGGAGTTTACTTGCGTGCCCAGACATCTTAAGCACGTTCTCACTGAGGGAGCTGCCCTCTTCCATCTTGCAGTTAAAGAACTTTTCAGAAGCCTCATAACTCTCAACTGCCACGTGAGCCTCAAATATCATTTTGAGTTCACGGACAATATCATGTGGGTCATGGTTCTCAAACCTTTTCTGAAGCTCCGATTCCAAACCATACAAGATAGCACACTGAACTGTGGAGTACTGATTCTTCCGAGCGAGGAAAACATTCTTTACCTCATCGGTAGCATTAGCTACAGGCGGGTCACCCAGCGGTGCATCCAGCACATAGGTCAAATTACCAGCATTGAGGACAATCCTCAAATTGCGGAACCAATCCGCGAAGTTGCTTCCATTGTTTTTCAACTTTTCTTTCTCTAGGAACGCATTAAAATTGATGGTAGGGGACGCCATTGATCTACAACATATTTGCAATAGTTTAGACTAAGTTTATAAAAAATTTAGTTCTAATTAATAGTTAAATTAATCTAGGTGAACTCCCACTCAAAACAATATTCCTCAAATTGTTTTAGTGATCACACGAACCAAATCCACCACATCAAAACCGATCATCACGAGAGTTGATATAGCTTCAATGGCGAATAATCAACATGTTCATCATATCTTCTATATGACTCATGTTTTACCTTTTGGTGATCCGTGTTCCGAGACCATGTCTGTAAATGCTAGGCTCGTCAAGATCAAACCTTAGCTTCCGCATGAGCAAATCTGGCTTGCTCACGTTGTATACACTCGCAGAATCTAACACACCCGATCATCACATGGTGCTTCGAAACAACGAGCTTTAGCAACGGTGCTTACTAAGGATGAACACTTTAAAACTTGAAATTGTGTGCTTGAGGGATCATCTTATAATGCTACCGTCGTGAACTAAGCAATACAAGATGCACAAAAGGATTAACATCACATGCAATTCATAATATGTGATATGATATGGCCTTTCTTTTTGTGCTTCCGATCTCCATCTTCAAGCACGAACATGATCTCCATCATCACTAGTATGGCGTAAAGGTCAATGGCGCCGTTTCATGGTTGTCGTCCACCAACTTCAACTATTACAACTACTTTGAATAGACATGCATGTCTTAACGGAATTTAAAAGACAACTATATGACTCCTGCCGGTTGCCAACTTACAATAAGGAACATTGCATACATCATATATAAGTACAATCATGGCCATATCACATCACAGCACACCCCGGCAAAACAAAGTTAGACGCCTCTAATTTTCTTTGCATATTTTACGTGGTTTGGGGCTTTCAATAAGTGTCGTTCTAACTTACGAACAAGAACCACAACGTTGATGCTTGAACTATCAAGTGCCCGTTGTAAATTGAATCTATACTATGATGGGAGAGACAGACACCCGCAAAGCCACTTATGCAATACAAGTTGCATGTTGAGCGTGGATCAAGTCTCATGAACTATGCCATGTAAGGTTAGCCCGGGCCGCTTCATCGCATCATACCGCAAGATGCAAAGTACACAAAAAGCAATTGATAATAAAAGCACAACCTCCCACAACGACCATTGTGTTCTACTCGTGCAAACGATCTACATATAGACACGGCTCTAATACCACTGTAGGGGTTCGTAGCATGGAAAACAAAATTTTCTACCGCATGCACACAAACAAGCCAAGATCTATCTACTAGATTGTAGCAACGAGTCGATAGAAGCACTCACCCTCGAAGATTCCAAAGCGGTTAATGAGAGCAGATTCTCGTGGTGATGTAGTCGTACACTTGCCGATCTCAAGATCGCGTATACGATCCTTCCGGCGCTGCGTTCCGACAGCGCTTCCGCAGTCGGTCACACGTTCGGTACTCGATGAAGACCTTCCTCTCCCTTGTTCCAGCAGGCAGGGGATGTTGTAGTTTTCCTTTCGTGATTTCGGCAGCACGACGACGTGGTGTCGGAAGTAGAGGGAAGATCCCGCAGGGCTTCACCTAAGCCGGTGCGAGTTATGGTGGATTAGGGTTTCCCGGAGATCTAGGGTTTAGATTACCGGGAGGAGGAGGAGGTGTCGGCGGCGGCGACGAACCGGCGACGGCGCAAGGCGGCGGCAGCGCGCGGGCAGCGACGCAAGGCGGCGGCGCGACGACGGGGTTAGGGCTTGTGTTCTTTGGGGCAGCCCTCCCCCACTATTTATGAGAGGGGGCCAGCCTTGGGAAGGGTGGGTTTGAATCCAAACCCAAACCCAAGTTGGATTGAGAAAAGGACTTGTTCCTTCTTCCACTAGGAAACTATTGTTCCAGTTTGACTTTTCAAACTCCCGTTTGACTTTCAATTTAGAGCTTTAATTCTCTCTTGCAAATGCACATACCAAGTGACCTAGGATATGATCCAATCATTCCACTTATCCATGACACATTCATGGACCATTCTCCTTCCGGACCGGTGAACCTTCTAGACCCTTCTAGAACCTTCCCGATAAAAACAACGAAAACTTTCCCGAACTCCGGAATCGGACTTTTCTTATATGAATCTTATTCTCCGGACAATTCCGGATCTCCTCGTGATATCTCGGATCCCATCTGAGACTCCGAACAACATTCTGTATCCCTACTAACATTTTATATCTACTAAACAACATCGAATCCTTAAGTGTGTCTCCCTACGGTTCGTGAATTATGCGGACATGACCGAGACACTTCTCCGATCAATAACCAATAGAGGAATCTGGAAATTCATATGGATCCCACATATTTCTACGATTACTTTGCGATCGAATGAACCACTTACATACGATACCAATTTCCTTTTGTCTCACGATAGTTTACTTATCCGAGGTTTTGATCGTCGGTATCTCTGCATACCTAGTTCAACCTCGTTACCAATAAGTACTCTTTTATCGTTCCCATGATATGTGATCCCTTGTGAGCCAGTCACATGCTTTAAAGCTATTTAGATGACATTCCACCGAGAGGACCTAGGGTATATCTATCCTTCATATGGATGGACAAATCTCACTCTTGATCCATGTGCCTCAACCCATACTTTCTGAACACTCAATGCCACCTTTATAGCCACCCAGTTACGGTGTGGTGGTTGACGTCATCAAAGCATCCTTCCGGTGATGGTGATTTATGATCGAAGGAATTAAGTTACTATGTATCAGAAAGCTTATAGCAAACGAACTATTGAAATGACTTGATCTTAATGCTACGCTTATCTATATGAGTATGTCCATTATACCATTCTCCTAATGATATGATCTTGTCGTTAACAACATCTCAATGCTCATGATCGGGAAACCACGATCATCTATTAACCAACAAGCTAGTATTACAAAGAGGCTTTACTAGGGACTCTAATTTAGTTTACAAACCATACAAGTATTAATATTTCCAGTTTAATACTGTTATAACATGAATGTAAACATTTATCATAAACACAAAGATATAATAATAACCATTTTTATTATTGTCTCTAGGACATATCTCCAACATTTTTGTCCGTTCGATCCGGCGCCCCGTGTCCGTGCGTGTATTATTTATTTTCTAATTTTGCCCAATCGTATGCCACTTCACGTAGATGCAACACAACTTTTCGCCTAAATTTTTTTCCCTAGCCGATATTTTTTTACGTTCATCTTCTCTAACTATTCGGCTTAGATTTTCTGGCCCCCATCTTTTTTGGCCGAATTTTCCTACTTAATTTTCGGACACAACAACTTGGTTTCATTTTTGCAGTGGTAGTTATCCTACGACTATGATAATATTTCTCGGCTCTATTTCTTGATTATTCAACGTTAATTTTTTGACAAAACAATCTGGACATAATTTTCCGATAGTAATTAACTCACTGTAACTTTACGACGACATGTGATTGTGTAATCTTATTTCGCCAACTCTATTTATTTTTGAATTATTTTATTCCACCACACTTTTCCATCTGTGATTTTCACACAGTACTTATCTTTCGGTATTTTTTCATGGGTGATTAATTTTTTGGATGTAATTCACAATTGGCAATTCAAATTTTTATACTTTTTATTCGTTGATACTAACCGTACTGTTACCATTGTTGTTGATACTAATCGTACCATCCGCTGCCTCTTTTATCTACAAACTAGCATGTTGGCCCTCGCATTGCGAGGGCATCAACTTTAGTTTGTCAAAAAAGACTTCGAAATCAATTTATAGTTCCATGGATATTCTTATTATGCTATAGAACATAATATAATTACGTAGTCCACCTAAATAGATATATAGATATATTTGAGAACTTCTTGATTTTCATAGTTTGTGTTGTAATCTATTGATATTTTGTCTAACGCCCTTGCAAATGTATTAAGCATGCGTCCATTTGGACTGGACTTCTATTTTAACTTAAATAGGCAATATGATAATGTTTACTTTTGTTAGTATTGAAACTTGAAAACTTTTAACTTGCTCAAATCACCGTGGAACAGTCAAACTCCATAGGTCAAGTAAGATGGACACCATGTTAATAATCCACTATTACAAACTCCACAGACTCCCGCTAAGGTGTCGTGATGTAGGATAACCATTTTTCGGCCCCTTGAGAGGAGTTTATGTTCTATTTCATGGTGTGACCAAGTAAGTTTCTCCATGGAACCAATTAATATCTCTCTTTGTGATTTTGGTTCCGTCCTCTGTAGTTCGGGGTTGGAGCGGCAATTTGGCAAAGCTGTATTTTGAGAATTGTATCCTTAGAAAATCTATGATTAACAGTCTTAATTAGGGTCCCACCCTTTTATGTGGATGTCTCTATCACTTTTATATCATGTAGTTTCATCACCATAGACATAGAACAAAAAGATTGTCAAGATCAAAAAGAAGAATTTAGACACTTTAACTTCGAGGCAACCTAATGTGACATTTTTATGAGCATCTTTCTTCTCGGCGTTTTCTTTAGTTGTTTCAATATCCTAGGTACTTTCAAGTAAATTAATATGACTAAACATTCTTTAGAGATAAGAATAAGAGGTATATATACTTTTGGGAAAACATCTTAAGAAAAAACTTAGGAGCTTTTACATGTGTCTTTAATATTTTTCTAAACTTGGACTGCAATATATAGAATCCACCCTTGTACTTTTCGAATTTCTACATTATTTTTTGGAACCTTGATTGGGTATTCTTTTATCTAGCCTATAAAATTTTATGTCAATTGAATATTCCCCTAAACTTTTGGATGATCAGATATATGAACATGGAAGTGGGTTTGTACATTTCAAAATTTCTATCTTGATGAGTTCTATTAATTTGTCATTATTTGAAGCTAGGTTGTATGTCTTTTAATGTTGGGTTGTAACTTTTTTGTGGATCATTGTTTGTTTATTGGAACATTGATTTTTTTTGGAGGTTTAACCTTTTCTGTGACATTTTGTAATATATCTGAATTTCTAATACCCTTCCGAGAACCTTACAAACCTCTATTGGAAAGTGAACTCGCTGGTTTTCTTTGGCTGATGACCTCAAGGTACACTAAACGCTAGTTATAGCTTTGGCTTCCTGATGCCAATATCATCAAATCATCAATTTATGTAGATGCGAGCACGCTTCTTTGGTTACAATTAATTTAACGCTAAGTGCATGTCATTTAAACATTTTGTAAAATATATTTTTTAAAGATCATTCTGGGTTAATTGGAACATCTTGTACTTTTAAAAAGTTAAACCCTTTCTCCAAAATTCCGGGGTCTATTTGAGTTTTGACTACACTTTCGACAAGCCAATTGGACCATTGACAAATAACCGTGGGGATTTTCTATGGCGGGTCAAGTGAAGTTGCCCTATCCATTAGCTATTGCTTTGTCGGGTGACACATATACTAATCCCTTTGTTTCATAATATAAGATATTTTAGCTTTTATAAAACGAATGTATCTAGACCTATTTTAGTGTGTAAGTTCACTCCGAACCTATGCACTAAAAATGTCTAGATAAATTCATTTCACAAAAGCTAAAATATCTTATATTTTGAGACTGAGGGAGTATCAATTTATCTAGACTCAAGCACTTTCTCCTTGTTTTTATTTTCTTAACACCAAGCTCTTGTCGTCTATAAATGTCAGAGTATATATTTAGGTGTTATTTATGGACGGGGTTCTCTTCTTTCGTTTTGTTTAGCACCAAGTGCTTGTCGCCTATAAATTGTAGAGTATATATTTTAGTGTTACTTATATACGGACGGATTCGTGAAGTGTCCATCCACACATATGTTACAATTGTGTGAGTGATGTTTTTGGATATAAGAAAAAATAGTTTATGAACCTAGATGTAGGTACAACACACTAATTAAACATTGTACCGGGATTTTAACAAACGGAACACATCCTATATTATATTGATCCGTCGTATATTGCCAGCAGCGACATGCATGTGTTAGTCCGCTCCCAGAAAAATCGTTCGCTTGTAAGCTGTTTTTAGGCTGCGCATGGACTCTCTAGAGTCGATCGGCATAATAATCTTTGGCTTGTTAGTTGATTTAGCATGTTTGCTATCGTAACATGTATATACTCCCCGTGACTAATCGAGCGGCTGTTCCTTTTTTCCCAGGCCCACATAAATAATTGACGTAAATCTACTGGAATAATATCACGTGACTTTTCTTTTTAAAATCATACCTATAGACTTGCGGTGGTGTTTTACTTCTCAAAGAAAAAAACACCCAAACGTGTCCGGCTGAACACAAAGTATGTTTGCGTGTTGGACTCATGGACACCACAATGAAGTTATGTAGTCTCCGGTTAAATCTAGAACACAAAGTATGTTTGCGTGTTGGACTCATGGACACCACAATGAAGTTATGTAGTCTCTGGTTAAATCTAGACCATAAATTTTAGATCTAACTATCAAAAATAAATTTGATGACGTGGCTTAATGTGGTGGATCTATTAGACATCCGTATATTATTTTTAGTATATAACTAGCATGGTGGCCCTCGCAAATGTGAGGGCATGTTCTTAAAAAAAATTAATCACCTTTGTATTACACAAAATACTGCTAAAACATAAAGACTGAACTATATTTGGATGTGTTACCGGTACATATTATCTATCTGTATTGATGCCATGTATTTTATATAGAAAGGGCATCATCTTTATAGGCTCGCTTATGCTAAATATTAATTTTTATTATCCGGATATATCTACATCATTTTATTTTCAATTTTTATAAATTCAAAACCTTTAGAGATGAGTACATCCTTGAAGGTGATTTTTTTTGGGTGAAATTGATGTTTTGTATATATGGATATGTTGGTGATATAAAAGTTTTCGAGACATTCCTGTCGGAAATTTTAATTATACTCATGTTCCTACATGATCTATTTGTACGATTAGTCTTTAAGTTATGACAACATCAGGTTGACTTCACGTCGAAAGACATATTTAGCTATGTTTAGAAAGCATTGCTTTCCTTTTATCTTCACCATTAGTTATAAAAGAGAAATCATAATAATTTTCTAGACCACAAAACTTTGTGTACATGGACTAACCATCACTTAGGATCCTTTCGGTTGGATGACATCCAAGAGTCGAGATTAACCGAATGCCCTGCCATTTAATCTAATGGTTTTGACTCAATGTACATCTGAGTAGCCCTCCACCAAGCATTGCTCCAAGTCTCCATTTGTAGACCCGATTTCATGCGTATAGATGAGGAGCAGCCCGCGGCCAAATTTTCGGATTGGTTTCTCTCGTCTTTTTCAATTTTTCACCCTCACACCCTCAACTTGTCCAGCGCTCCTTCGTTCCAATATTTTCCCTTGCGCTACACTAATCGCTCCACATGTGTACGTCACATTTGTCGATTCCTCCCGATACACTTATTTGCTCATCCCCCTGACGTCGCACGTATGATGCATCAGGGGAGGCTGCGTCTTCTCCATGCGAAGAACCTAGGATGTCGCCGCCTCTTCCCCACGTGATGCCAAGGACGACAATGTCGTCGCATAGGCATCCACTGCAGATGATAGAAAATTAAGAAGAATATGTTCGAGCCGTTTTGTATAGAAAGAAACTAAGTTGTTAATAGCGATATTACTAAGCATACCTAGTATGCAGAAATCTTGGTAAAGTGTCCTCTTTGTACCTATATATATAGTAAAAAAAATGAATAGTAGTCCCTCCGCCCAGAAATAACTGACTTGTATTTGTTTAGATTCGAATATATCTAGACGCAACATCTAGATATATTCGAATTTACACAAACACAATTTAGTTATTTCTGGACGGAAGGAGTAGTTTTTTATCAACAAAACCCGTGTGATCTTCAATCAGCGGACTGCATGCGGTCTTAGATCAATCTTGTATCTAGCTCCTTGCTATATAGGGCATTTATGCATCGTAAAATTTTAAAACTTAAAGGTTGTATCCGATGAAATATTTGATCAATCTACATGGACGACACAGATCGTAAACACAGCAAAGGCAGCGGTCAAATCTTGGTAAAGTGCCTCTTTGTACCTATATATATAGTCAAAAAAATGAATAGTAGTCCCTCTGTCCAAAAATAACTGACTTGTATTTGTTTAGATTCGAATATATCTAGACGCAACCAGGGGCGGAGCTACGTAGAGCTAGCCTGGTGCACATGCACCAGGGTCGAAAAAATTGTTTAATAGCGATTAGGCATCTGGTAATTGCGATGCACCAGGTTCTAGCGGCAGATGTGCACCACGTCCAGCAAATTTAAGTGTTACGTGGCCTTTTAGACAGAGAAAGCTTCACCGGTTCAGCCTTTTAGGAATAAACAAAGCCCAATAGACAATATATCTTATCTTTGAGGCCTGAGCAAACGGGCAGAAACAGATCAATTAACCGATCGTTTAGATGCGATAATCACGCACGCGTTGCCTCTCTCCACGACGCGACTTGCTCAGCCCCTCCGGACTCACCGACGGCCGACGCATCTCTGTGCTCACTACCGAGTACAGGATATTTGCCTGCCCAGCAGCCGATCAAGGACCGTCCTCTCGCCCTTCGCTCTATAATCCAATCACAACCCAAAGCTAAGGTACCAGGACTACAACTCCATGACTTTTTCATCTATTTTTCAATTTTCTTGATTGTTACGAAGTGGTTAAGTCAACTTATTTAATCGGTCTTTATCAAATACAGATATGTCGATAGATAGGTTTCTTTTGAAGAGAAAAGCGCCAGATGATTTAAATTGGGAAGAGGAGATTAAGTATGATCCGGGACAAAGGAAAAAAATAGAAGATTATCATCCGAATCTCAAGGACTTGGTGAGAAGAAAGTACTTAATTAATGGACCTTGTCAACCTCGCACTTACGAATTTCCGTATGCACTGATTGGGGGTAGGAATAGAAGGTTTAATCCTGAATGGTTTGATGAGTTTGGTAGTTGGCTGGAGTACAGCGAGTCCAAAGACAAGGCATACTGCTTTTGTTGCTTCTTATTTAGGGACCGTGGCAGTAAAAAAGAAGCTGGCTACGAGGCATTTGTCGTTAATGGCTGGAATGCATGGAACAATAAAAATATACTGAAAGATCATATTGGTGAAGTTGGCAGTGTCCACAATCAAGCCCTAAAAAATTGTGATGCATTGTTGAGAAGAGATGAACACATTGATGTTGCTATACAGGTGCAAAGTGAAGCTGCAAAGATTGCTTATTTTACGCGACTAAATTATTCAATTGACACAGCTAGATTGTTACTGAAACAAGGATTGCCATTCCGAGGCCATGATGAGTCAAAAGATTCACTCAATAAAGGGAACTTCAGGGAAGTTCGTGATGTCCTAGCAGAGCATAATCCAGCTTATGGCAAGGCACTGGGCCAAGATGCTGCAGGTAATTCTGTTATGGTGTCCCCTGAGGTCCAAAAAGATATTGCTAGTTGTTTTGCAGGTCAGATAATGAGTTCTATTCTCAAAGAAATTGACCATGGTGTCTTTTGCTTGCTTGTCGATGAGTCTAGAGATGTCTCTTGCAAAGAGCAGATGGCTGTGGTCTTGCGGTATGTCAATAGTTTTGGAATTGTTAAAGAGAGTTTTGTTGGTCTCGTTCATGTGAAAGAGACAACATCTTCATATCTCAAGTCCTCAATTGATTCTCTCTTTAAAAAATATAAGTTGAGCTTCAAGCAAGTTCGAGGACAAGGATACGACGGTGCAAGCAATATGCGAGGTGAGTTCAATGGCCTCCAAGCATTGATCATGAGGGAAAATAGCACGGCCTTTTATGTTCACTGTTTTGCACATCAACTTCAGTTAGTTGTGGTTGCTGTGGTGAGAAAACACATAGGAATTGGAAGTTTTTTTAATATGATCTCTGTCTTGCTGAATGTTGTGGGTGGATCTTCAAAGAGAAGAGACATGATTCGAGATATAAATCTTGAGGAAGTGCAAAAGGCCTTAGGTTGTGGGATGCTTAAAACTGGTACGGGCTTAAATCAAGAGCAATGTCTTCAGAGACCCGGAGACACTCGTTGGAGTTCGCACTATAAAACACTGAAAAGTTTGGTTGATATGTTTCAAGCAGTTGTCAAAGTTTTAGAGTTTGTGGAAGAAGAAGACACAGATAGAACAAACACAGAGCAAGCAAATGGTCTTCTAGTGTACTTCCAATCATTTGATTTTGTCTTCTTCTTGCATCTCATGTTGACTATATTAATAGTCACCAACACCTTATCATTAGCTCTCCAACGGAAGGACCAAGATATTGTGAATGCCATGAACTGTGTCAAGTCAACTAGAAGTCATTTGGTTGATCTTAGAGAAAGTGGATGGGACTCTTTGATATCTGATGTGCAAGCATTTTGTGAGGAACATGATATTGTCTCGTTAGAGATGGAAGATGATTATGTCAATCCTAAGAAGAAACGACAAAAGACTGGTATTACCAACCAACACCACTATCAGGTTGATTGTTTTAATGGTGTTCTTGATTGGCTAATTCAAGAATTTGATAGTCGTTTCAATGAGACATCCTCCAACTTGCTTATATGGTCTGCGGCTTTGTGTCCGAGAGACTCATTTCATGATTTTAATTTGGAGAATCTAATGAGCCTGGCTAAACTATATCCTAATGATTTCGACTCTGTTGAACTGATCTAATCCACCATCTACGCCTCTATATTGTTGACGTGCGAGCAGATGACAGATTCTCCAACATACAAGATATTGGCGATCTTTCTAAGACAATGGTTGAGACGAGGAAGCATATTTGTTATCCTTTAGTTTATCGGCTGTTGAATCTAGTACTTGTGTTGCCTGTTGCCACTGCGACGGTCGAGAGGAGTTTCTCAGCGATGAAGCTCGTGAAAACTTATTTGCGTAATCGCCTCAATGATGATAGTTTGAGTGATAACGTCATCTGCTATGTGGAGAAAGTAGAAATGAAGAGAGTCACCAATGATCAAGTCATCGATCGATTCATGAAAATAAGAAACCGTAAATATTAAAAGGTAAAACTCTCTAGCTTAAAATAATTTATCTTGTTATAATATTTCATTTGATAACTTGATTCTATGTTGCTAATTTGTAGATTATGGAGGATGCGAGGTTAGATGACGTTTCATCTATTATCGGCTATCTTTTGTGAGTCACATGAACATCTGTTTATTTATTTTAGGAAGAACTTGATCGTTCTTATATGTGTGAGCATATCGTTTGTGCTTTGCATTGTGGAAATCATTGTGCTAAGACTTGTTTAACGCAATGGTATTACTAAATATTTTATTCAACTACATATACCGCAAAGTCAATGTAAATATTGTGCACCATTGTGTAAATATTGTGCATCAACAAAACCCGTGTGATCTTCAATTAGCGGACTGCATGCAGTCTTAGATCAATCTTGTATCTAGCTCCTTGCTATATAGGGCCTTTACGCATCGTAAAATTTTAAAACTTAAAGGTTGTATCCAATGAAATAATTGATCAATCTACATGGACGACACAGATCGTAAACACAGCAAAGGCAGCGGTCAAATCTTGGTAAAGTGTCCTCTTTATACCTATATATATAGTCAAAAAAAATGAATAGTAGTCCATCCGTCTAGAAATAACTGACTTGTATTTATTTAGATTCGAATATATCTAGACACAATATCTAGATATATTTGAATTTACACAAACCCAATTTAGTTATTTCTGGACGAAAGAAGTAGTTTTTTATCAACAGAACCCGTGTGATCTTCAATCAGCGGACCGCATGCAGTCTTAGATCAATCTTGTATCTAGGTCCTTGCTATATAGGGCCTTTACGCATCGTAAAATTTTAAAACTTAAAGGTTGTATTCGATGAAATATTTGATCAATCTGCATGGACGACACGGATCGTAAACACAGCAAAGGCAGCGGTCTACAAATGTATGCGTGAAGACATGAAAGGCATGTTCGACCGTATTGTTGGGATTTGTTTTTTTGTCAGCTAGATGGGATATTAAACGGTACGCGAAAACTAATACTACGTCGGCAGGACTCGTGACATGTTGGAGCCGATTCCTTTTCTTGTCATGTTTGGAAAGTTTCTTTTTTATTTTCCGTGGACTCTTTTACAATATGATACGTGTCAATCTGGATTGGAACGTTACATAAGTACCATCTCTTATTAAATCTTAGCCGTACATTATATATCTAACCGTTCAAATAATTTAGATGATGTGGATCAACGTGACGTCTCGAAAAATACTCTTATATTGCTTTTAGTATATAATAGATAGATAGATAGATAGTGTTATCATTGTCTTCTGCCGTAACTTTCAGATAACAATAATCTCTAGCAACAATTTTAATCGATTAATTTATGATATTGTCTCTCACAGGTGCGACCTCACGCCAGCGCCATATTCCCTAGTATACTAATAGACTAGATAAGGTATTTCACGGTCCGGGACACCAACAAACGGTAGCACGTTGTACTACTAGATCGTCTTCAGACTACGACATCCCTACTCTCAACTGCTTGCACCGGCCACCGGTTCTTTATTCATCTAACACCAAGGATACAGCGCATTCCCTTTCTCTTTTCAGGGGATTGGGGGAGAATTGAATCTAAGATCTCTGACACGCCGCCTCAGATCTCCCTTCAGGAGATCGGGATGAACCGCGATGACTTCTCCTCGGCTCATGGAGCTGCTGCGCTCCGGGCAGCGCCGAGCTCTGCACGGGCTGCCTACCATTGCCACCGGGGTTACCCGTGGCGAACAATTCAGCAGTCAATAGTATATGTGACCCATTTGTTTTCGATTGCAAGTGATTTCCTAAGTAGGAAGATATTTTTCACATGAAATTGAAAAATGCGTGGTCTGATCCTTTCTAGTTCAGATAATTAAGCATTGGAAACTCTATTTACTACGAAAACATTCTGTTTTAGTGAGGCATATGCATTCCAATGATTCAACTCGTATATCAGCTTTCTACTATCCAATCCTTTTTAGGAGGCCAGAAACAAACTTCCTGCACGTTTCCAACTAGGGAGATACTTCACAGGCCAGATTCTTTCTAGCACTCCCTCCGTTTCAAAATATAAGATGTTTTAGGTTTGTAAAGAAAATGTATCTAGACTTATTTTAGCGTGTAGATTCACACCAAATTTGATTGAACCTATAAACTAAAACAAGTCTATATATTTTAAAACAGAGGGAGTACTTGAGATAATCAAGCATTGAAAACTCTATTTACTAAAAAGCATTTCTACACCTATATCTATACTTTAATCTTTTCCTATCCGCCTACATAGTTTGCTAATCTTGAATGTTTGAGTCCGAACATCATCGTGGCACAACTCCAATCGCTGATTGGGTACCATCTGACGGCCTAGGACAGTGTGATTCGCAGATAGCACATGTGTTCCTCTGCGCGCGCGACCGGTCAAACCCGTTGGCGGTCCACCAACCTGATCCAGGCTACAAACGCACATGTGCCCACCACTAGCTGGGCCTATCCTATCTATGCTCTTCCTACTGATCGACTGCCTGAGATCACTCTTAAAAAACAAGGAAAAATGTCACCAATGCATCAGTGAGACCGTGGGCACTCAGAGCTGGACGAGCCAGTTGTATGCATGCGAGCTAGTACAACCAACATTTTTGTAGAATGGCCAGAGGAAACACGAAACTCTCAGCTGCTACTCCCTGAGTCGTTCTCGTTTTATGTGTTTTTTCTTTGATCAAGAATTACTCTAAATACGTAAAGAGCTTTGATATAAAACTAGTATTACTAAAAAGTATTTTTCAATACAAATCCAATAATAGTAATTATGTACAATATAATCAAGATCTTGTTGCTCTATTCTTTTGGTCAAACTTTGTTTTGAAAAGCATGTACACCCTTGAAACAGAGTTAGTATTTTGTATTTTCGGGTGGAAATTCAGAGAGTTTATTGGTTGTAATGGCTGGCTTTTCGTGAAGCCGACTACTAGTTTATTGCTACTACTACTAGTGGAGCGAGCAGAGCCATTTGCTTGTCGAAAGCCTCAGCTCCGCCCTCCATTGGCGTGTGAACAAGCTCGCCTCTGGCAGGAATAACTGCTCCATCTCATCCTCCAAGAAGTAAAAAAACAAAGATTCGAATAACAGAGAGAAAAAAAGGGGCAGGGTCTGTCTTTAAAAGCAGCGCCAACTATTATAACGGCGGCAGAGGAGGCACAGTAGAGCCGCCAGGAAAGCAGAGGAGACTAGTCAAGCAAGCAGTGGCGGGTAAACCGGTAGTGCCGGGAATCTTTTCTCCCCTCCGGCGACCTCTGCTCACTCATGGCTCTCCTCCGCCTCCTGCTCGCCGTCCTGCTTCTCCACAATGCCGCTGCCTCGCCGCACCACGGCCACGGCCCCGCCAAGCACGACTACAGGGACGCCCTCACCAAGTCCATCCTCTTCTTCGAGGGCCAGAGGTCCGGGAAGCTGCCGCCGTCGCAGCGCGTGTCCTGGCGCAGGGACTCCGGCCTCGCCGACGGCCATTCCATCAAGGTCCTGCCTGCGTTTCCTTCCATTCCATGTGACATAGTACTATTCTCCTTAATTTGCTAACCCACTGACCGGTCTCTTGTTTGTTTCAGGTGGATTTAAGCGGAGGGTACTACGACGCCGGGGACAACGTCAAGTTCGGGTTCCCGCTGGCGTTCAGCGCGACGATGCTGGCGTGGAGCGTGGTGGAGTTCGGCGGGATGATGGAGGGGGAGCTGCAGCACGCCAGGGACGCCGTCCGATGGGGCTCCGACTACCTCCTCAAGGCCACCGCCCGCCCCGACACCGTCTACGTCCAGGTCGGGGACGCGCCCAAGGACCACGCGTGCTGGGAGCGGCCCGAGGACATGGACACGCCCAGGACCGTGTACAAGGTCGACCCGGCCACGCCAGGCTCCGACGTCGCCGCCGAGACCGCCGCCGCCCTCGCCGCGGCTTCGCTCGTCTTCCGCAAGTCCGACCCGGCATACGCCAGCCGACTCGTCGCCAGGGCCAAGCGGGTACGCCTCCTCTGCATCTTTTGCATCTTTTGCTGTGCAAAGCCGATGACGCTCTGTTTTCTTTTGTTTTTGTTTGTGTACGTAGGTTTTCGAGTTCGCTGACAAGCACAGGGGCACGTACAGCACCAAGCTCTCGGCATACGTCTGCCCCTACTACTGCTCCTACTCTGGATACCAGGTCCCAACCTACTACTAGAATATCATTAAAAATCCCTGCTGCTTTTTCCTTTCATTGCCTCCAGAGACCTACGTATGAGAAAGGGTACTTTACTAGTTGTGGGCTCTCTGCCCTATCCTATAGGCGACGTTTGCCTCTCACTTACCTCTCTCGTGTGTTGTATAATCGTAAAAAAAAAGGATGAGCTGCTATGGGGCGCCGCATGGCTGCACAGGGCCACCAAGAACCCAACCTACCTCAGCTACATCAAGCTCAACGGCCAGATCCTCGGCGCCGACGAGCAGGACAACACCTTCGGATGGGACAACAAGCACGCCGGAGCAAGAATCCTAATCTCCAAGGTACTCCTACTACTTCACACCAGGGAGGGATTCTGTTTGCTTGCGATGAAAATTGTTGTTGACATTTCCGTCTTGGACGATGGCGGAGCAGTCCTTCCTGGTGCAGAAGGTGGGCGCGCTGCAGGAGTACAAGGGCCACGCCGACAGCTTCATCTGCTCCATGGTGCCCGGAACCCCCACCGACCAGACGCAGTACACCAAGGGCGGCCTCCTCTTCAAGCTCAGCGACAGCAACATGCAGTACGTCACCTCAAGCTCCTTCCTCCTCCTCACCTACGCCAAGTACCTCGCCTTCTCCAAGAAGACCGTCTCCTGCGCCGGCGCAACCGTCACGCCGCAGCGCCTCCGCGCCATTGCCAGGCGCCAGGTCAGACACACCGCCTTGCCCTTGCCTTGCCTGCCATGATTAGTTTGGATCATGTACGTATGTTCGTTCCAGGTTGACTACTTGCTAGGGAGCAACCCGATGGGCATGTCCTACATGGTGGGGTACGGAGCAAAGTACCCGAGGAAGCTCCACCACAGGGCCTCCTCCCTCCCCTCCGTCGCGGCGCACCCGGGCAAGATCGGCTGCTCCCAGGGCTTCACGGGGCTCTACTCCGCCGCGGCCAACCCCAACGTGCACGTCGGCGCTGTCGTCGGCGGGCCCAACCAGAACGACCAGTTCCCCGACCAGCGCGGCGACTACGAGCACTCCGAGCCGGCCACCTACATCAACGCGCCGCTCGTAGGAGCGCTCGCCTACCTCGCCCACTCCTCCGGCCAGCTCTAGCTACTGTACCAACATTGTTCCAGCGATTAACTCACCTAGTAGTTAATTCTGATTAATTATTTGCGGACGGACGGACCCCAGTGCAAGCAAAACTAGAGCACTAGCGGGTATCTCTTGGTTTTATCCCTACCACTTTGTTGTGGGTGTTTGCTAGTACGCCCGACTGTGATTCGTGCACTATGTTTGCTGCAACTCGCAGCTCAATTGTGAAATTAAGGTGCTTCCGTTAAGAAATTATGTTAGCATTGCTACTACATTTGTCTCCTACGATCTCTGAGTAGTTAAATAGAGTAATCATACAGTGTATGAACAGTAGTGCCATCATCATCTTCATCCTGCAACAAGCAGTACAAAAGAACCAGCAGTCCGGTCAAGAGGAAATTGTGTTCGTTAGGCTTGGGAAACTGGCCATTTCATTGGCTGGACCGCTGCAACATGCAGAAGTGGACTCCTGCTGACTGTTGTTGGCTGAACAAGGTGTCGATTTAGAGCATCTCCACCGGACGCATCCTAACAGGTGGCCAGCAAGCGCGCCAACAGTTGGTTCGGGGAGGCCATCCCACATCTGCGGCCCCAACGGTCAAGCCGCATAAAAAACGAATTGTAAAGGGATTTCATTCAAATTTAGGGAAATTTACAAGGTTTGAATGAAATTTGCATGATTTAAACCTATACCTAGACTAGTTTTTGTTAGCTAGGAATCAACGCATTCCAAGGAATCAGCTCATATCGGCTACTCCCTCCGATCCATATTACTTGTCGTTGGAATGGATGTATCTAGCACTAAAACATGTCTAGATACATCCATTTTAGTGACAAGTAATATTGATCGGAGGGAGTAGTATATGAGTATCCAATCCATTTTAAGAGGCCAGAAACAAACTTCCTGGAGGTTTCCAACTAGGAAGATACTTGACATGAAAATACATGTTCTAATCCTTTCTACTTCAGATAATCAAGCATTGGAAACTCTATTTACTCGAAAACATTTTTTGTTAGTGAGAAATCAACGCATTCTAAAGGGATCTGCTCATATCAGCTTTATGAGTACCCAATCCATTTTAATATGCCAGAGACAAACTTCCAGCTATATATGTTCAGCTCCTTCAATTCTAGCTTAATGCGTGGTTGTGAACGGTGACATGACATCTCTACAAGTTCCCACAAATCCAAAATATATTGGAGCCAAGACATAGGTAGCTCATCTGCACAGGGAAAAAATAGGAAGAGTCCATAGGAAGTGTACAATATGCACAGGGAAAAAATAGGAAGAGTCCATAGGAAGTGTACAATAGGCACATCGCAGCAGATGATGATAGAAGTATATAACAAACCTTCATTGAGGTTGTGAAGTATCTGTGTACTGTCCACCTTCCCGTCTGCTTTCAGCTTCTTTGTTAGCAAGTGCCCCTATAAGATTTATTTTATTTTGAGCAACCAGCGGGAGCTCTGCCTTTTCAATTAGAAGGGGGGAAAACCCAAAGAAAGGTACAAGAAGGGCGTGTTTTGAGAAGGTGGAAACATGCCAAAAAAAACACCAGCAAGTGGAAAACAGAAAGAAAGACCTAATCAGGTTCTGCAGGGATGGCAGGCCCATAGGCCACGAAAGCACGCTCGCGCTGCCGAAAGTCCTCCCTCGCGATATCGGCAACCTCAACATAGGTTAGGCGGCGATGCGTGAAGATTCTTCTATTTCGTTCTTTCCAAACGTTCCAGCAAACATAGAGCAGACGACCGCTAATTCTTCGTTGTTCATTTGAGGGTCTTCCGGCGATGAGGCTATCCCACCAGTCCTAAATGGAGGGGAAACCTAGCCCCGGAGTCCCTCCCCCGATGTCGTCCCATTCCTGAGAAAGGTTTCAGATGGCCAAAGTGAAGGGATAGTTTTTGCAGATGTGGGCAGCGGTCTCAGGGGCCCGACTGCAAAGGGCGCAAATAGGGTCGTGGGTCCACCCCCTCCGCTCTAAATTGTCGACAGTAAGAAGTTTTCATGTAAAGCGAGCCATGCGAAAAGCTTGCACTTCGGCTCGGCTTGAGCAGTCCAAATTTTCTGTGGGGCGAACCTATGATGGCTTCCATAAAATTGAGCGTGGTACGCAGCGGAAGCGCTATATGTTCCGTCCGTAGTCAGAGTCCAAGAGATGGTGTCGGCTTGGCCCGGAAGCAGTTGGATGCCCTCCACCACGTCCCAAACCGCAAGGTATTGGGAAAGCTGAATAGGCATAGTCAAGCGGGATATAGAGCGGATCCAGTTTCCATCGGCAAGCTCTTTACCCACGGTACGATTCTTTCTCGTCGCGATCTTGAATAAATCAGGTGCCCAAATCCGGATGGGGCCGAGAGAGGACCAATTGTCATTCCAGAAGGATGTCGCCTCGCCATCACCCAGGGTGATCTTCGTCGAGGCCCTAAAGAGGTCCAAATCAGCCGCGTCGAAGCCCTATAAGAATTTAGTACAATGAGAATTAGCTGCAGACCCAAATTTACCAAATACAATACTATTAACCTTAGATCTGGGCAGAATTTGTAACAAGCATAAATAGAATGCGCACTACGATCCAATGTGCACAATCGTAACTCAAGGTCAATGAACATATCAAAAGGGTCATCTGTCTACCTTGTCATGAATTCCTCTGGAGAACCATCTGTCTACCTTGTCCCTGCTTTCTTCGATTTCCACAATCGTAACTCAAGGTCAATGAAACATGATCTATATCACTTATGATTTCCACGAAACAAATGAAGTTCAACAGTTCTTTATCAGTAATCTGCCTACCGGACCCCATCGCTGATGTTCCTCGTGTCTTGGAAGCAGTGTAGCAGGCTCCGTTAATACCACTGTAAGTCACAGAGGAGTCACAGAGGAGCTCTGGTAGGAGAACGTGCGTGACTGTGGCTGGCTGGCCGCCGCCATTGCCCTGTTGGGACCTCTCCGTGGCTGAACCTGGCCCCCTTGCATCTCTAAAATACACAAACAGAAGGATATAATTCCGTATGAGAATCAGTCACACGGCATCCCACTAAACAGCAGAAAGAAATTGAACCAAATCCCAGCCCAACCCTACCATCATTTCCGTCGTCTGGCTTCTGAACATAGCCCTCGTGGCGGTTTGCCTGCTCGCCGGCCACGCTCCCCATCCTCCTCTTCCTTGTCATCAATCTCCGTAATGACAAGCCTCCCACCATTGTTGCTCCTCGGAGGAGCTTGCTCGAGGAACCCATCCCCGGCCACGAAGGCGCCGAACATGCCAGGCGCACCCATCGGCCCGAACATCCTAGGCCCTCCCATCCTGCGCGTGGCGGGAGCACGAGCCGGTGCGCGTGCCAAGACGACTAGGCGTGTGCAGGCAACAGAGCTGGAACGATCTGGGACACGGTGGCACCAAGTCCCGGAAGGAAAATGATTCCAATCCCCGGGGATCCTGGGTTCCCATGACAGGCAGGACTAACCTGGCCAACGGGCTGTCGTTTGACGTGCCGGCATGTAGGCCCGTTTAAAAAGCCCGGTACCGGCCCGGTCTGGCCCGTGGCGTGCCGGGCCATGCCTGGGCCGCGGTCTGAGGCACATGCCGGCCCGGCACGGCCCGTCAAGGCTGCCACCACCGAAAAATCCCAATATTAGCGTAAAAAGATAAGTATGGGGATCAAACTTGCAACCTGATCTCTGAATCCCCTCGTCCTAACCAACAAACCAAACAATCTTTTGTGATTTAGTACAAGTTAGGACCCTTTTGTAGGCAAATTTCGACGGGCCACATGAAAAAAGGCCACGACCCAGCGTGCCTAACGTGCCGCGGGCCGGCCCGTGAAGAGCCGGGGTCAGGCTCGGGCCGCCAGGCGGGGCACGTGTGCCGGCCCGGCACGACACGTGGCTTGGCGGGCCACGGCGGGCCGTGCCGCGTGCCGGGCCGACCCGTTTGCCAGATTTGGGCAGGAGGCGCATACCACATCATGGGGGTGGCCCACACACCTTATCTCCTCGATCCCTCTCCCTTCTTTTTCTCTCCCGTCTAGTTCTATAGCCAGGCGCCGCCGCCCGCTGCGCCATGGCGCCCTCATCTTGCGCAGCCGCTCTAGCTTACCTCCCTCGTGACCCTTCATGACGATCTGCGTAACCTCTCTCAACTTCATGGCCTCCTTCCTGAGATGGACGCCATGGCCACCGTCCGAGGCCTCCACGTCCATCTCGACCCCACGCGCGCCTTCCTGCAAGTGCTCCGACCCCGAGCCCCTCGAGCTCTGGCCCTGTTTCGCCATCCGCTTCAGCCCAAGTCTGACCTGATTTGCGCCCTACCTAAGCCTGACCTGATTTGCGCCCTACGCTGTGGTTCCCGACGCCTACTGCAGGAGCGAGGTGCTGCAAGGGGCAGGTCGTGTTGCTGCCGAGGGCTACACCTCTGTGCCCTCGAGCACAATCTCCGGCGTTGCTACTATCGTCTTCGGCGATGCTACCTTAGGCGGCCGATGCTATAAAGGCTGGCCTTCTAATTTTGCTATATTGATACATATTTTTTGCTATATCTGTTTTTTGGTTTTGCTACAATATTATAAAATTATTGCTTCAAGTTCTCCGACGAGGTTTTCTGGCTAAAGTCTTCAACCATATATCTGGCAAAGTCAGTTTTTTGCTACATTAGAAGAACTTTGTTGCTATAACCGTCTTGTGATTTTGCTACAACAGTGTCAACTTTTTGCTACAAGGTCTCCGGCGAGAGTCATCAGCGATTTTTTTTCGACAATGTCTCCGGTGAAGTCGGTTCTGCTGCATTAGCACATTTTTTTTGCTACATGGTCTCCGGCGAGGTCTGCAGACACCTAGCACTTGCCGTCCCAGAAATCCCCACGGGAGGCTGCCAGCGACCGGATGAATGCATCATGTACCTGGCCAGAGTTTCCTGACCAGGAAGCACACCCTGTTTTAGAAAAAAAATCATGTACCATGACAGCGCCGTGAGGAAAATCAGTAGATCCCCAACTCATCACAGCAGGTCATCAACTCGCCATGGTCAAGGAGGCGAGATAGTCTGGAGCTCAGCACCCCACCGTTTGGTCACACAGACGGACAGACAGACAGACCGGTACAAACCAGAACGTGCACTACCACAACCCAAGAGCCAGGCGGGTAATGCTACATGCCAGGCGGGTAATGCTAAAGCAATATACTACACATACAGTAGATCGAATACAGTTATACAGACCAGATGGTAATGCTACATATCATATTCAGACACACCAGTAGTAGATCGCATCCGGACCTCCAGGACTCCACCGCCATCACTTGGGTACATATCCCTACTCTCACTCAACCGCTTGCACCGGCTAGCGGTGCTTTATTCATCTAAACTCCATGGATACAGCGCATTCTTTCTCTCTTCAGGAGATTGGGGGGACGAATCTAAGATTTCGACACGCCCGTCACGCCTCCTCGTTCAGGAGATTGGGATGATCCGCGATGATTTCGGCCTCCCATTGTCCCGCCTCCTCGGATCCTGGAGCTGCTGCGTTCCGGGGAGCTCCCAGCTCTGTGCAGGCTGCCTGGCACCATAGACTTGGTTGCCTGTGGCCAATCATACATATCGAGGATTAGAGAAGGTCCCAGTCTATAACTGTGAGTGCTCACAACTAAATAATGCTGTTGCCATTAGTATGATGTGTGTATCAGAGCAGGCATCTCCTCAAGTACAACTGTACAAGCCACCCCGCTTGAGTCTGCATGTTAAATACTAGTAGTACGGTATCAACTAAAAAACCAAAAAGCAATTCCCATCATCCATAGATGGAAGTTCAGTTGGAATGCCGCTAATATACCAATCGCAATTGTATTGTCAACTCATGTCCTGATGCATGCAAGCATCACACACTCCACGCACCCCCATTTTCAATTTAGCTTCGTCGTTGATATGTAGCTGAAAATCATCATACTCCCGAAAAAACCAACAGAGATATCATCTTCTTCTTCTTTTTTTTGACATGAACAGACATGTCATCTAGTGAACAGGCTATTTGACAGTTGATTCAATATTTGGTGTCAGTCGTAGGACCTAGTAAACCCAAGCCTGGACTTATATAAGGAAATATCAAAACTGCACCTAGTCTTTACACCTCCACGCAATGGACCTCATAGAACCAAACAATCTTTCCTGTAAAAGATGATGCAGCCTACAGGGTACCAGAGATATTTCATGTGTTCCCATTTCTCGGTCCTACTTCACATTTGAGCAATAAGTATGTCAACCATTTGTTTTCCACCACTGAGGCTGTGAAAGATGTCCTACTAAGAAGGTGAATACACACGATCTGACCCTTCTTCACAGGCCAAAAACCTTGTTACAAAAATTCATTTCTTTTAATTAGAGGCCACTATATATTTCAACGAATCTGCTCCTATCAACATTTTTTATCTTCTATTGAATCCATTTTAAGAACAAAAAAAAATGTTGCAGGAAGAAACTCTGGAAGATTTGTGTTCAGTTGCAATCATTCCTAATTCAACAGGCATGTGAAGGATGACATGCCATCTTTAACTGTTTGAGTATAGAAGAATATTTGGAAGTCCAGACATGAAATATTCCTTACCAGAGTTTTCACCATTGGATATACCAGCACTTTGGGTCCAGCCTGGCAAGTGCTGCCCAGCATTCCCCTTCCACGATTCTTCAAACCCAGGTAGCTCATCTGTATAGAGATATATAATAAAGGATATATAAGAAATGAAATGTAGGCACACATGGCAGCAGGGAAAGCTAGAAATTTACAAACCTTCATTGAGATTGTGCAATATCTGTGTACTATCCACCTTCCCGTCTGCTTTCAACTTCTTTGTTAGCGAGTGCCCCTAGAAGAATTTAACAAGGAAAATTAGCAACATACCAAAATACAGTTATGAACCTTAGCTATCTGAGAGCAGAATTTGTAATAAACATAAATAGTACGTGCATCAAGTTCCCGCATATGATTTTATTGTTGAGCATGTCTAAATGAACAGGCCCAAGGGCCATATGTCTTACCTTATCATGAATTCCTCTAGATATCCTATGAGTGGCCTCTTTAGTAGTTGTATCTGCTTCCTTGCTTTCTTCGACAGTAATCTGGAATGGAACATAATAAGTATCACTTCTGATCACCCCAAAAGTAGTAAATCGAGATAGTTCTCCATGAGGAAAATTATGCTTACTCCATCGCTGCCGCTCCTCCGTGTCTTGGAAGCAGTGTAGTAGGCTCCGTTGATACCACCATAAGTCACAGAGGAGCTCTGGTAGGTGAACGCGCGCGACTGTGGCTGGCCGCCGCCGTTGGCCCTGTTGGGATCTCTCCGAAGCTGAACCTGGCCCCCTTGCATCCCTAAAATACACAAACAAAATGATATAATTTCGTATGAGAATCGGTCACACCGCATCCCATTAAACAACAGAAAGAAACTGAACCAAATCCCAGCCCAAACCATCATTTCCATCATCTGGCTCCTGAACATAGGCCTCGTGGCGGGTCGCGTGGTCGCCTCCACGCTCCCCATCCTCCTCTTCATCATCGTCAATCTCCGTAATTACAGGTCTCCCACCATTGTTGCTCCTCGGAGGAGCTTGCTCGAGGAACCCATCCCCGACCCCGAACGCGCCGAACATACCAGGCCCGCCCATCGGCCCGAACATGCCAGGGCCACCCATCGGCCCGAAGAGGCCAGGGCCGAGCATCCCGGGCCCTCCCATCCTGCCCCCAAACGGCTGCGTGAAGAACGGGTCATCGAAGGGATCCCTGCCCCCGAATAGGCTGGGCATGGAGCCCCCCAGGCGGCCGAATCCGGCGAACGGGTCCCCCGCGCCGAAGGGGTCGTCCCTTCCGTCCCGCCCTCGCTCCATTTTCCGGTGGTCTACGCGGCCCCTGCTAAGACACAGCGACCACCAGTTAGCGCGCTATCACGGACGGCGGCGAGCAACGAATCGACGGCACCAAGCGTCTTACCTGAAAATCTCGAGAGCGCGCGGAGAAAGAGATGGCTGCTGCTGCGGCGGTGTGCGAAGGCTGGGATGGCCGGAGAAAATTTCCTCGTCTCCTCGTCAGGGACGGCTCTTTTTTAATTCTGGGGTTGGTGGTCAGAATTTGGGGCCGACGGCGACGTGGAAGGCCGCGGGTGGGTGCGACGTCTCGGGAAGTTGCCCTTTCCTGAAGGTTCGGGCGGCGGAGGTCCGAGAACCCTCCAGACCAGGCTAGTCGTGGCTCATGGGCCGCCGTGGGAAGAACTGACCTCCGGCCAAGCCCAAACGGCCAACCTACCGAGGATATTTTCCACGTCAAAGGAGGAAAATCTATATCTATATCTATATCTATCTATACCTAATCTATACCTAATAATAAAGGAAGGAGTGTTTCTTGTAGTACCTACACTTTTTTGGACGGCTTTACCCTTTAAGCAAAAAATAAATTACCCACCAATACCACCGGTAAGTGAAAAAGAAGTGAAAAAAAATTATCCACGATGCCACCGATAAGTGAAATACAATTTGCGAATCGCACGCGCTGGAGACCGAGCTCCGTCTATTCCTGTCCGGTCGAGCTGCGACTTGACTCTCGACAGTGGACATTGTGGCCGAGCTAAGCTGCCTGGTAAGAGTTGTAGACGAGTCAGAGGCAGCGAGCCGCATCCTAACGATCCGGTTGCATGCATGCGCATCTAAAGACGATGTGACTATGGGAGAGAGACAGAGCTAGGCTGAGTACCCATCGCGTGAAGAAAAGGGGAGGCGAGGGCCAGATCGATCTCTGCCATTGTAAATACAACGCCTTAAGGATCTTATTATCAATCGATAGACTAGCTAGCTGCTATAAGAGAGTTTATAGGTTGGTAAAAAAAGTCGGTCTCTTTCAAAACAGGGTCTAGGATTTTAGTTATGCCGTGGCAAAAGAAAAAAGGAAATCTTCAAAGAAAATTGAAAATAAGAATAGCCTCAATTCCTTCGAAAATAGTACTCCCTCCGATCCATAATAAGTGTCTCTAAATTGGATATATCTAGCACTAAAACATGTTTAGATACGTCCGTTTGAGCGACACTTAATATGGATCGGAGGGAGTAATATCTTTGCCAAAAGAAAAGGTCTGGTCATTTAAAAAAAGGTATGCTTTTCTCTGATATGGACATAAACGAATACGTTTGTCCTTTTACATGAAATCCGTATGATTATTAGAGGATACTATATTTTAGAGTATGCTTTATCTAAAAATCAACAAATCATCTAGGTATAGGTAGTGAAAATAATTTCTAAGTTCTGGCATAACTCTGTGAATAGGTTCGTCCAAGATAATAAAACTTTCAACTCAATCGAGACCGGTGTCATGAGGCAACACAAAAGTTTTTTTCATGCGAATTAGGTTGGTCTTCCCGGTGCAACGCACGGACAATTTTGCTAGTAATAATAAAGGAAGGAGTGTTTCTTGTAGTACCTACACTTTTTTAGACAGCTTTACCCTCCCACAAAACCATGTATTACCATCACACCACCGGTAAATAACCCTCCGACCAAAGTCTGTACGTTTTTTTTCCTCCTCTCACCTGAATATCCCTCCTCCCGAGCGTAACGCTAGCTGTCCCGTCCTTTTCCCTGCTCGCTGCTGGCCGGGCCTTGAACTGGCCCCGGCTACGGCACAACACGACATAGGGCGCCGGGCCGGAGGTACTTCCCGAATGATGCACTGAAGGTAGTCGCGCTGGTCGACGCCTTCGTGCCTGGAATAGCGGCCGCTGGCGCCAATACAAGTATAGGTGAGATTGGCGTCCTCAAATCCTGCCATCGACTAGGTCCCCATGACCCCCTGCGAACCCTGGACGCCCCCGCGACCTGGTCAGCTGCGCCGCCGTGCGCTGCCAGGCTACAGCCTCCGCTAGCTACCTATTCCCACGTGGTAACAGGACGCCGCTTGCGCGTTGCCAGTCTGCTGCTACTTTGCCACGCGCATTCTGTTGAAGTGCTCTCGTTCTTTCTGTAACTCCATATCTGTAGTCTGTACTACATCTAATTTACTTGCAAGATCAAAGTTTAGATTGTAGGGAACATTTTTTGGCACTTTCTTTTCTGATACAGCTACTCCATTTATATAAAATAAAAATGCCTCTAATCTCTATCCTTTTCTTCTATGCGATTTAGTTTATACTCTCATGGATGTTATATCCAACTGAAAACGTGATACATATTTCGCTTTCTTTGATTGACTGATTGTACTCTGTGATCAATAGTTGCATGGCTCTTTGAGATTAAATATAGATATCAGTAAAAGAAAACTTTAATGAGGCCGTCATCTACTCTTGTAGGCCTCCTGCTCTTCCCATCGCCTTCATCCTCCTTACCTATGTCCTCCCCCTCTGGATTTTTTCCCATGCCTATGAACATCCGGAGGGAGCCGCATGACTATGCATGAGTTCGTCGGAGCTTCTGCTCGTTTGGACGACCACCGCTGCCGTCATGAGCCGTACTAGGAGTTGCTTGCTGCATCGAGACAGAGTTGTAGTCGTCATCCCCGGAGCTCGAACTCCCGGCCTCCTCTGTTTCTTTTTCCTATAATTTTCTGTCCCTTTTGACCTGCTTTCTAAACGCAAGAGAACACATGAGGAGTCTGTCACTATCTCGTCATTGTTACTTGGGTGTACTGAGGAGTCATATGAGGCTTCCACGAGCCCTGAAGATCGCCGGAGCATCCACGTACGACCTGCAACACACGTAGAGTGTCCGTACGTCGTCACCGGAATTTCGCCGGACTCCATAACCTCCAGCCAAGAACAGCAGAAGTACTGCCCTACACTGACTGCGCGGAGGGCACATTTGAGCCAGTGCCAAGATTCCGGCATGCATGGGTTCGATGGGTCCTATCGCTTCCTTTGATTTTATCTGGAGCATGATTACAAGGCCCGGCCCAGCTTGCTTTGATCGTGTAATTAAACTTGGTATCCTTGTGTTTAGTCTCACATTGCTGCATTACAAGAATCAAACACCAGTTTATACTACAATAAGCCTGTTATCAGCAAGATTAAAAGAAAAAAATTCAAAACAAGCAGCAACTACGTGGAAGGATTGTGAACTGATTTAAAGGAAGCTATGGGCTGCCTAATTGAATGGGACTGATTTTGTAGTGAACTGTGTGGGCTGATAATAAACTAAATGCATGAGCTAATTAAAACAGGATGGTACCAGCCAGAGCCGGCAACGGCCCACACTTCACGATGAGATGAAAGGAAATCACGCCAAGGAAGAGAAAGAGGCGTTTGGAGAAAAGAAATACTCTATTTGGGAAATGGAACAATCGATTGATCGAGGAGGGGATGTCACCGAGCAACTTAAAAAAACTGAATATGCTGCGACGTGCCATTAATTTAAAAAACTCATCATCGGCATAACAAAGATTAATTTCTTCCGCAGCAACGCGCGGGCATTTTGCTAGTACCTAATAATAAAGGAAGGAGTGTTTCTTGTAGTACCTACACTTTTTGGACGATTTTACCCCTTTATCATACAAGCAATTATCCACCCGTGCCACCTGTAAGTCGGAAACAGTTCAAAAAAGAAAACACCCACGCCTCCTATACTTTTCTGGATCGCTTTGCCCTCCCACTAAATTTATATTACATCAAATGCCACCTATAAGTGAAAATAGAAAATACTTGATGGTAAGTCATAAACAGTTTAAAAAAGAAAACACCCACGCCTCCTATACTTTTCTGGATCGCTTTGCCCTCCCACTAAATTTATATTACATCAAATGCCATTTATAAGTGAAAATAGAAAATACTTGATGGTATTTTTATTACTAGAGTCTGGCGCACGATAAGACCAGACCGACGCGAGACCAACTTGACGGCATAGTACGGCAGAAGGAGGACGACCACGTCGACCTCTTGGCCTCTTGGGCTGGAAGTTGGGACCCAACATGTACATGCCAGGTGAAATGTCAACAAACGAAGACAGGTTCGACCGTAAGTGGAATCAAGACACGATACCTAAAACTTTTAGCCCCACACCGCTCCTTAATTTGAACCATGCCAGACCGGTTTATATTATATACCTATATGCAAATAATATGAAGCATCAGCGAGCGGACTTGTGTATCACTGAGCAGTCCCACCGTTATTTGGTCGAAAGATATTGTTGCCTAATTAATTAGAGAGGTGTGGGTTGGCTGCCACGCATGATTAAAAAAGATAAATATGATCGTGGGGGTACTCTATGGCGCTCAGGAGTGAAAGTATCGTCTGCAGTATCACTAATGGGAGCTTACATTTTTTTAGATCAACTAATGGGAGCTTACATGACCATAGCGTTCACAGCCTGGCCAATGGAGTACGATCCATTCTAGGCCCATGGTGTTCATGTGTGGCCTATGCAACAAGTCAGGAAGTCTTATGCGGACGCCATCTCCTCTGCGTGCTTTGCCACCGCTGAGTTATTTTCTTATCCATCGTCCCGCCTCTTCCTCCATGAGCCCATGCACTCTTGGCCCGGACCGTCAGTTTATTGGTAATTTAGCTTTTTCTTATGCAAGCAACTTTGTTCTGTACATTTGACTAGGCTGAGACCAGGTACGACTATATTTAGTCCCACCTCGCTTCTAAACAGCAAGCCGCACCGGTTTATATACATGGCAGGTTATTTAGAGTATTAGCAAGGGAATAGGGAATCAACAAGTTATACATGATGGATTGTGGGTTGAGACACGCAGAGAATATCCAAGGAATTATAGATGGAGGAGAGAATAGGAAATATTTTCTTATTTCTTATTTTTCTTAATTTTCTCAATATTTTGAGCTCGCAAGATATCATCAAGCGGATCCGGGAATAATCAACAAGAGCCCGACCGTTGGTGGTTAGGAGATACTATATGGTTGTCTGATTGTGTCCGTCCTTTGTGTGCTGGCTCTGATCTACTTGGTTGGCTCATGGCTTGGTTTGACAGCTTGAAACTCATGGCTTGGTTTGATAGCTTGAAATTGTAGACGAGCATGTAGCTTGGGAAGGGCAAGCATAGGCGGGGATGGTGCTAATGATAGTTGTCGCGCCTATGGAGATCAAGAAAAACATAGCCAATGTTGAGCACGATTTTTGTTGTCTATGGACATACGTTTGGAATATAGATTGAAGAACTATGACAACTTTGTATGTGTCTATGTACATACTTCCTCCGTTTAAAAATATACGTTTTAGATTTATGAATTTAACGTATGTAGATGTATTTTAGTGTATAGATTCGTAGAGGTTCGGTACGTGTCTATATACATACTTTCTCTGTTCAGAAATAATTAAATGTATTTAGACTTCTTGTAATGTTTATGTTCGTAAAGGTATGGTACGGAGTGAACATATACACTAAAAAAAATCTAGATACATTCATTTCATAAAGCTAAAATATTTTATATTTCTACACGGAGAGAGTACGTTGGAATATTAATTGAAGAACTAACACCAACTTTATAAGCTTTTGCGACGTAGTTTTTTCTCTCCCGGTGCAACGCACGTGCATTGTTTGCTATAAAAAATAAATAAAGGGAACACGAAATAGCTACTCCTTGCAAAAATTAATAAAGCCCGTCTCCGCTTCCTTGCAAAAATTAATCTCAGTAAGATGAATAATGCAAAAGCTACTTACTGGCGTTCGCGAGAAAAATTAAGCATTGTGTGTTTGGCGATGACACCTCTAAATACTTCCACCTTTGTGCCTCTGGACGACTTAGAAAAAATCAAATAAAAAACCTTGATGATGATGATGGGAACACCATTTTCTCTCACGAGGCAAAAGCCTCCATTCTCCACCAATTCTTTAAAAATCTCCTTGGACAACCTCTCACTTCCTCCGACGACCTAAGCCTCCACACTCTGCTTTCCTCCACCTCCCTCACCCCTTCCCAAGCAGATTCTCTCACTAGGCCTTTCACTATGGACGAGCTAAGGGCGGCGGTGTTTTCCATGGATGAAAACTCCAGTCCCGGGCCGGATGGCTTTGGCCCTGCCTTCTACAAATGTAATTGGGACCTTGTCAAAAATCACCTCATGGAATCACTCAACAATTTCCACTCCCTTACTATCGACTTGAGTCCTATCAATCAATCCTACATTGTTCTCCTTCCAAAAAAGATTGGGGCTAATCGCCCTGAAAACTTTCGACCTATCTCCCTTCAAAATTGTTGTCTAAAGTTTCATACCAAATGCCTCACTATTCTCCTCCGGGACCTTATCCCCTTCCTTATCCACCCTGACCAAACTGGTTTTATTTCTGGTCGCTCTATAGCGGAAAACTTTGTTTATGCCGCAGATATTGTCCAAAACTGCCATAGGCGCTCTGCCCCCGCCGCGGTCTTTAAACTCGACTTCCGCAAAGCCTTTGACTCCATCAGTTGGGAAGCCTTAGACAAAATCCTTCTCGCCAAAGGATTCTCTAAGCTCTGGCGATCGTGGATTAAAATGCTCAACCTTTCTAGCAAAACGGCCGTCCTCCTCAACGGCATTCCGGGGAAATGGATCCAGTGTCGACGTGGTCTACGGCAAGGGGACCCCCTATCTCCCTTTCTATTTAACATCGTTGCAGACGTTCTTCAACAGCTCCTCCTCCATGCCTCGCGACAGGGTCTTCTCCTCCACCCCCTTGTCGATGATCTACCTTGTCCTATTCTCCAATACGCCGATGACACCCTCATCATTATTAGAGTCATCCCTAATCACGTCCAAAACCTCAAAACTCTCTTGGATGAATTCTCTTTGGCCACAGGCCTTACCATAAACTTTCACAAGAGCACTTACGTTCCTATAAAAACTGAGCCTGAGGTTGCTGCCTCTATGGCTTCCACCTTTGGATGTGTTATTTCCTCCTTTCCCCAAACTTATCTTGGGCTCCCTCTCTCCACCTACAATCTTCGCCTCTCTGACTATATTCCGATCATGTCCAAATGCGACATGCGTCTTTCTGGTTGGCGTGGTTGTGCTCTCCCCATCGGTGGGCGCCTTCTCCTGGTCAACTCTGTTCTAACGGCGATGCTCGCCCATGCTATGAGCGCTGGCCTGCTTCCGGCCGGAGTCGTTGCGGCTATTGACAAACGCCGCAGAGCTTTTCTCTAGACCGAGGACGACTCGTGCACTGGAGGGCAGTGCAAGGTCGCTTGGACTCAAGTTTGTACCCCTAAGTACCGTGGGGGGATGGGGGTTCTTTCAATCTCTAACCAGAACTCCGCACTTCTTGCGAAGTTCCTCACAAAAATCCACTCTAACACGGATGCTCCCTGGGCTTGCTGGTTCCGCCGCCGGTACGGCTGGTCTGACACGCGAGACCTGGGAGATCCACACTCTCTTGACACCCCCATCTGGAAAGATATTGTGGCCGGCCTAAGCTCCTTCCGATCCATCTCCATTGTCAACATCGGGGACGGGTCTTCCACTGCGTTCTGGCTCGACAATTGTCTTGGGGACACCACTCTTAGTGAACGCTACCCATCTCTCTTCTCGCACTCTACCAAGCGACACATCTCTGTTCAGAAGGCTCTCCTCCATGGGCTGGAAAACTCCATCGTCCCGCGTCTCACCCATGCGGCTGGGGCAGACATGAATTCCCTTGCCTCTGATCTTCTCTCCATCCAAATTCAACCACAAACGCCGGACTCTAGATTATGCCGATTTACTAACAAAAAACTTTCAAACAAAAGCTTCTATGTCAACTCTTTCAGGCACATGCAGCTAGACGAGAGAGCGAATTTTTTTTGGCACAGTATCGCCCCCCTGAAGTGCAAGATCTTTGGCTGGCTGGCACACCGATGGATATTACCAACAAATGACAGAAGGTTCAGACACGGCCTTTCCTCCTCTGCCAAGTGCCACTCCTGCACGGAAGACGAGGATATCGACCACATGCTTGCCCGCTGTCCTAGAGCCCGGAAAGTTTGGGGCACTCTTCTGCCATCAACCTCTCATCCAAACAGGTTTGCTGAAATCTGGGACCCCCAGTACCAAACCATGGAGGAAAACACAATTCGTACTGCGATTGCATGGAACATTTGAAAGAGAAGAAATGCCCTCGTGTTCAACAAGATTGACGAAGACCTTACGATGATCCAACGTAGGTACATCGAAGACCTTCGCCTTTGGGCGTTCCGCTGTACCACGCCTCGCTCCTCTCTCTTAATCAATACGTGGTGTAATAGTTTCGATCCCCCTTGAACCTTCTGACCTGGATGTATCTCTCGCTCCTCCAAAATTGTAAAGAATTGTACCAGTTTGATTTGATATAAAATGGTTCAGGCCGGCATAAGCCCGCCGTAGTCCCGCTAAAAAAATAGCTACTCCTACAAATTTATGCTGTCATCAACTGAATGATTAGACAATGGTATGGGCGTTTTTATGTCTCATTTGATCAAGGATCAATGCTTGGATTTTGTTGGTTTGCAAGAGACTATCAGAAAAGTGTATTCTCGGCCGCTTTCAGGAGAATTGATCCTTTGAATCAATTCTCCTAGAAATGGATTCCCTCTAATGGCAGAGCTCGTAGTATTCTTGGTGGCATCAACAATTAAAGGTTTGATATCTATGATACAACAATTGGTAGATGTTTGTGAAGGTTGATCTGCTGGATTTAAAGATTCAAAGCAGATGGTCTCTGGCCATTGTTTATGGTGTTGCTTAAGATAAGGACAAAGAAAGATTTTCTGATCGAATTAAGTGATATTTGTAGAAACCACTGGTTACCTTTGCTAGTTGGTGGTGATTTCAACTTGATTAGGTTTTCTTCTGAGAAGAACAAAGTAGTGAGGTTGGAATAATGGTCAGGTATGTGCAATTGCATTATCAATTCATATGAGACGAGGGATATTAACATATATATGGAGGAATTTTCACTTGGTTTGATAACCAAGTTGTTCCTACTTGAGGAAAACTTGATAGGATCTTGATGAACAGGGACTGGGGGCTTCTTTTTGTCCTTAGAACTGTTCACAAAATTACAAGATATGTGTCTGGTAATAGCACCATCATTATGGATACTATGGAAGGAAGAGAAAAAGACTGTAGAGAATTCAGATTTGATAAAAGGTGGCCCAAACAGGAAACCTTCTTGATGAGGGTTTTTATAGATTGGTCCAAATCTGTCAGATACAGAAACAACTTAGATCTGGTTGAGAAAAAACTGGATTCTTTAAGAATGACACTACAAGAGAATTGTCCCCTAGAGACACTATTTTGGTTATGTAGAGACACTTTTATTATCTTTACGTACTTGCAGAGGTTGTACACACTCCCTCAAAAGTGTCGTTAGGAGCAGTGTCTTATGTGTTATGGACACTACTAATAATGTCTATATATCTTATAAGACATAACAAAGAGGTATTATATTACATCTCTACATGTAGAGTAAAAAAGTACTATGAAAAACATGTCAAAAGCAATCCTTAAACTCTTGACCTCGTTGATAAAGAGTTATCCTCCAACCATCTCAACCTTACACAAGATTTGTTTATACCTAGAATTAATTTCTTATGATTATTGCATAATGTGATTAAAACATAAAACAAATGTCTCTAGAGAACAAGCAAAATGTCTCAAATAGTGTCTTTACAAAAAATGTAAACACCATTTGCAATGTGTCTCAATGATAGCATGTATATAACTTATTGACACAATTTAGAATTCCTCAAAAGTTTTCTCTGGAATGAAAATTTCATTCCTTTAGAAAAATGTCTTAACTAGTGTCTCTATATTTGAGACACGTCCTTAAGTGTCTCAAAAGTTGTCCTTGTAGTATGCAAATGTCTTTACCTGATTTTTAAAGAGACAAAATAAGAAGTGTTTCAAGGAAAATGTCTCTATGCTAGGTTTTTGTTGTAGTGAAAGATTAGGGTGAGGGATATGAGATTCATAAGAAGAAAACTCTTTTGAAGGAGTTAGCAGATTTACAAGATCTTGAAGAAAATTATGACCTATCTGTTGATCAGATTATCATGAAGAATTGAGTGTAGGGAGAGCTAATGCACATTTATGCCAGTGAACCTATTGGAAACAAAGGTCAAATGAAACTTGGTTGTTATAAGGAGATAATAATCTGAGGTTCTTCCATAGGATTGCCAGTGGAAGGAAAAGAAAGAGAACTATGTTTTCCTTAAACAGTGCTTTAGGTGCTATCCATGGTACTCCTAAAATTTTAGATCATGCTATCATGTTTTATAAGGATCTCTTTGGGCCTATAAATATTGATGTTGTGAGATTGTATGAAAATATTTGGTCAGAGGAGGAGAAACTTTATAATAACTAGGAAACATGCCCGTGCGTTGCACCGGAAAATGAAGGAAATTAACTTTTGATCTAGCGCAATCCAAGTTTTGCCCCACGATTGATCGACCTATATATGTAACCCCAACCTTAGTTTGTTCTTCATCTAAATCTATAATTTTCATTACTTATCTACTCCTTTATACTTCATTATCATTTTAATTTTATTCAGTCTACTCCTTTGCGGTCTGTTTTTAATTCAACAACCTGATATATAGCAAATTAAGTGCACGTGAATTGATCAATCATGATGATGGATGTCCTACTACACACCTTCTTTATTCTTTTAAATTACCCAAGTAGTGTGATTAGGTAGTTAGTCCACTCCTAGCGAAATCCATACACACATATATAAACTGCAAGAAAAAGATAAGAGAATGCACGTGATGGTGCAGTAAAGAAAATACGAGGTGGAGAAGTGGATCGGTGCTGTTGTGACCGACCGACTTTGTATTTGGACGATAGGACTCTGAACTGAACGTACCAAGGCAGCTCCGGAGCAGCGTGGCAACAACATGGAAGTGTGTGCAAACGACGTTCGGCTTGTAGCACTCAGACAACTATTTTGTTCAGTTTTCATCCAACGGAGACATTACCATGTGGGACATCGCATTGTTCTGTATGGTGTCGTGTTTCACTCAAGCATTGCAGTTTTCCAACCGTTTGTTTTCTCCTTGTTTTCTTTTGCTTGTATTGGTATCTTCTTTGTATTGTTACGGTTATAAATACAAGTAATGTATGTCTATGGGCGTACAAAGTCAAAAAAAAAACCAGTAAGCTTTCCTTAAAAAAAAGCAAGAACCAGGAAGGACGGTCACAACTGCTCATATCAATCATCCACGCATCAGTGAGCATGCGCCGGTGCAGCAAAAAAAGGACGCAGACGAAGGGGCGTATCTTCCTCTAATTTATACTATTTGCAGGGTGGCCCAAGCTCGCAACGCCCTCCATGTCCACTCTGACAAAATCGCGTTGGGCCGATTTTAGGTGCCACGGCCAGGACCTCAAGTCTCCGTCGGCCATGGCCTTTTATTTCTGAGCTCGTGACGCTGATCTAGACCTCCTGCCGCCGCTGGGTTCTGATCAGCCGCTCCAGCGCACAAAACAAAAGTCAAATCGGGAGAAATCTTGAGAATCCATTGGTTAAAAAAAGTCAGCGGATAGGGAGTACCGGATGACCATTGTCTCGATCAGCCATTTGATCGCCTCCGTCGGGGAGTCGAGGTGGAGCCCAGCGGTGGATAGGGTAGCATGCCTCCGGGGAGATGGTGGAGGTAGGGAAGCGGTCGCGCCATGATTAGTTTTTTCTAACTGTTTTACGTGACTTATGGATGGCACTGTGGAAACAGTTTTTTGAACAGTTTTTAACTTACGGGTGGTTTGGTAGTAATATGAGGTTTGGTGGAAGGGTAAATCTGTCCAGAAAAGTGTAGGTACTACAAGAAACACTCCTTCCTTTATTATTAGGTATAGATTATAGGAAAAATATGGATAAAGAATTCAATGAAGATTAAATAAAAAATGTCATTGACTTGATGGAGAAGAACAAATCTCCTAGTCCTGATGGTATACTAGTTGATTTTTTTAGTATTGTTGGGAGGTTATTAAGTCAGATATTATGCAAATATTCAATAATTTATATCACCACAAAATTGGCTTGGCTGGTATCAATTATGGGATCATTGCACTATTTATCCCACAAAGTGATGATGATGATGATGTAATCCAAAAATTCAGGCATATCTATCTTTTGCAAGTTTTGTTTAAAAAGGCTATGATAATTAGAGCAGAGCATGTGATGTAGAAGATGATTTATTTGTGCCAGAATGCTTTTATCAAAGGGAGATTCATCATAGATGGTGTTACCCTGTTACATGAGGTGTTGAGGGAATCAAAAGTCCAGAAGCAACAAGGTGTAATTCTCAAGATAGAATTCGAAAAAGCATATGACAAAGTCAATTGGGAATTCTTGCTTAATTGTTGTAGACAAAATTGTTCCAGCGACAGGTGGATACTTTGGATACAAAAAGTAATTTATCATGCAACTCTCAGTATCAGGATGAATGATAAGGCGGGTCCCTATTTCAGTAGCTATAAAGGTGTGAGACAATGTGACCCTTTTGCCCCTTTCATGTTCAATACGGCTGCTAATAGTCTATCTAAGATGATTGATACAGCTCAGCAAAATGGTATGCTCACTCGTTTAGTTGGTCATTTGATGCCAATAGGAATTTCCATTCTATAGTATGTTGATGATACTATCCTTCTGATAACATATAATAATTAAGGTCGCGGGAATCTTAAATTACGGTTGTACATCTTTGAAACCATGTCTTGCTTGAAGATAAATTTTGAAAAAGGTGAGATGATGATTGTTATGCATGATGAAGAGAAGTTGAAAATCTGTGTTGACTTGTTCAATTGTCAGCAAGGAAAATCGTCAATCAGTTATTTAGGTACTCCTCTATGCTCTAGAAGAATTGCAGGTGTTGAGATGGGCTTCTTGGAGAAAAATTAAAAAAAAAGATGGGTGGCTAGATGGGTAGAGATATGTCCATTGCTGGCAGAGTGGTAAAAATCAATGCATGTTTATCAAGTATAGTTGTGTATCCAATGTCTATGTGTCTCCTTTACAAGACCAACATTTTCTCACCAAACATAGAGTTGGTGACTCTACATTTTGGTCTAACATGTTGCATGCCAAAGAGCTGTATTTGTTTGGAAGGAGGATGCAAATTGGCAATGGGAGAAGGACTAGCTTTTGGGGTGATGCATGGTGTGGTCATGGCCCTTTAAAGGAGAAATTCCCTGAACTTTTTGATCTTTTCAATAAATATTTTATTTATGTTGCTACGGCTGAGTTGGGATGGTGATTTACCTTTAAAAGATGGCTATCACCTGTCCTGCAGGAATAAATGGCTGGCATCATCAAATTATTTGTCAACTAACCCTTGTCTGAAGAAGAAGATAAACCTTTTTGGAAATGTTCTAAGAATGGGTAGTTCATTGTTAATTCCATGTACAAAAATATCTTATCAGTAGTGGTTCAAATAGATCCTTCGGACACCTCTGGAAAGCTAAGATTTCACTAAAAAGTAAGATCTGGATGTGGTTGATCTGGCACAATGCCATTGCAACAAAAGATAACATGTTGAAAGAGATAGAGATCTTGAAATTCGAAATACTAGTTCTGTGATGATGAAGAATCCATTCATTACCATTTCTTCCCGTGCACGGCCGTAAAATATGTTTGGAGCTCTGGTTCAAAAGATAGGTCTGCTTCCTTTTCTTAGTTCTTCTGGTGGTTCCCAAGATATACATGTGCTAGTAGGAACACTCAGATTGCTGGGTTGCTGCAATCAGCTGGGCAGTTTGGAAACTTCAAAACTAAGCTTGTTTTGAAGGAAAACTTATTAAATCCAAATCTCCTAATGGTCTAATTTGTTACTCTTTTGTATTTATGAATTATTGGGCAAGTTCTCACAGTCTGTCGGGGATATGACCCCGGGTACCCCAAAGTTAAGGTACAAAGAGAAAAGTATGGATAGAAGATATATATGAAGAAATATATGGGCCACAAAGAAAATAATACAAGTAAATAGAGATAAGAAAACTCATCTGGACCGATTTAAGTGTAACTCGGCCTGTACAAAACAGTCATGGGCCGAATTAGTATTAACCAAGACAAATAAAACTAAGAGGGATGAATAAACCTCAGTCGGCCCAGCCCACCACGGAAACACCAGCTCCCTTCCCCGAGTTATTTCGCACCATACGCCTCTTATTTACCTCCAGGTGCTTCCTCGACCTCTACAAGAACACGCCATCGGTTCAGGACAAGGACTACAAGTATCGTGCCAGTCTTGGGATGCCCATGGCTTAGACTGGCACATGTCATATGGAATATTCCCTTGGCATCTTAGGAGATGCTAGGGAATATGCCAAGCATCTCCAGAGATGCCAAGTCATATTCTGAGCATCTCAAGAAGATGCTAAGGCATATGCTGAAAAGATATCAAGCGTATGGAACAAGCCTTGTCCCCTGGGCCCCCTTTATAAGGAGCACCAGGGGGATCGTTCACAGGGAGGCCCCGAAGGTCTCTTCTCCTCTCTGCTCACTAGGAGCTCTCCTTCTTCTTCCTCCTCTACTCTCGTATGGAACAAGCCTTGTCCCCTGGGCCCCCTTTATAAGGAGCACCAGGGGGATCGTTCACAGGGAGGCCCCGAAGGTCTCTTCTCCTCTCTGCTCACTAGGAGCTCTCCTTCTTCTTCCTCCTCCAGTCTCACTAAGAGATCTAGATAGAGGCATAGGAAATACAACTCAAGGAGCATGATTGTAGCCACAAGTATGGAAAGATTATAAGAGATTAGATGTACATAAGAGGTGTTATATCCACATGAGAGCCTCAATCCTAGATACATTGTATTTCTCTTTGTTCATATGAGTGCGGTCTTCACTGCATCAGTCCTCCCCGGATTCCACCACGTCCATCGGCCCCAACTTTAGCCTACCCATGGCATATGCCGTGATACCACCACGACATTTGGCGCCCATCGTGGGGCCTTTTAGTGGCGTTGGTTGGGTTTCCATCCGAACGGGAGCATCTTCATCAACCTCTTCTTCATAGAGCTTCTTCAGCTCCTCCAAGCGAACAGAGAACAGAGAGGTAAGCACAGGGGTCCCCAGGTAACCCAGCAGGGCAAGTATGACTCAGCGATAATGACTCAAACCCTTCTCCAAGCATACTGTAAGTATCAGATAACTCAGCCACCAACACTCGATCCTTCACCCCGGGGAGAAAATAACTCAACCCAGGGACTAGCCAACGTATCCGTAGAGTCACCTTTAGATTGAGGGAACATTATGTTGATTCATATCAGTATTTTACTATCTAATTTATGATTCGGATAGAATTTGAGTCAGTTTATTTATGATTCGGATTAACCATTAGCTCATCTTACCAGCTTATTTATGATTCAGATAGAATTTGAGTCAGTTTATTTATGATCCGGTTTAAACTTTAACTCATCTTACCAGCTTTTTTTATGATTCAGATTAGAATTTGAGTCAGTTTATTTATGATTCGGACTAACATTTGATTCATCTTGCCAGGGTATATTATAACTTGGATTTGTATTATGACTCAACTTACTAGCTTATCTCTGATTTGGACTAAAGTTTGATTCAGCTCGCTAGATTGTCCAGGTTATGTTATGACTCGGATTGATAGTTAACTATCTTTCCAGGTTATCTCATATCTCGGATGACTATTTGCCAGCATATCATATCTCGAATCTATGTCTCGGATCTACATCTTGAATCACACTCTTGACGATTAGCCCTATTATCATATCCTAAAACTTTATCTCCGATCTATATCTCGGATCCATATCAAAGGCAAGTTTCCATCTTCTCATCAAATCAAGTTATATCTCAGCAAACAGATGACTCGGATTTGAGTCATATACCTCGGATTTGAGTCAGATGACTCAGATTTGAGACATAAGTCAAATTTGAGTAAAATAACTCAGATTTGGAAACAAATGACTCGGATTGGAGTCATATACCTCGGATTTGAGTCAGATGACTCAAATTTGAGACATAAGTCAAACTTGAGTAAAATAATTCGGATTTGGAAATAGATGACTCGGATTTGAGTCATATACCTCGGATTTGAGTCAGATGACTCAGATTTGAGACATAAGTCGAATTTGAGTAAAATAACTCGGATTTGGAAACAGATGACTCGGATTTGAGTCATATACCTCGGATTTGAGTCAGATAACTCAGATTTGAGACATAAGTCAAACTTGAGTAAAATAACTCGGATTTGGAAACAGATGACTCGGATTGGAGTCATATACCTCGGATTTGAGTCAGATGACTCAGATTTCAGACATAAGTCAAACTTGAGTAAAATAATTCAGATTTGGAAACAGATGACTCAAATTTGAGTCATATACCTCGGATTTGAGTCAGATGACTTAGATTTGAGACATAAGTCGAATTTGAGTAAAATAACTCGGATTTGGAAACATATGACTCGGATTTGGGTCATATACCTCGGATTTGAGTGAGATACCTCAGATCTGAGACATAAGTCGAACTTGAGTAAAATAACTCAGATTTGGAAACACATGACTCAGATTTGAGTCATATAACTCAGATTTAAGACATAAGTCAAATTTGAGTAGAATAACTCGGAAAAGGGAACAGATGACTCGGATTTGAGTCATATAGCTCAGATTTGGAATCAGATGACTCAGATTAGAGTCACATAACTCGTATTTTGAGTCAGATAACTCATATTTGAGACATAAGTCAGATTTGAGTAATATAACTCGGAGGTAAAATCAAATGATTCGGATTTGGAATGAGATGACTCGGATTAGAGTCATATAACTCGGATTTAGAGTCAGATGACTCGAATTTGAGACATAAGTCAGATTTAAATATTGTAACTCGGATTAGGAATCATATGATACAGATTTTGGAATCAGAGGACTCAGATTTGAGTCATATAACTCGGATTTTGAGTCGGATGACTCAGATTTGAGTAGTATAACTCGGATTTGAAGTCAGGTAACACGAATTTGGAATCAGATGACTTGGATTTGAGTCATATAGCTCAGACTTTGAGTCAGATAACTCGGATTTCAAACATAAGTAATATAATTCGGATTTGGGTCATATAACTCGGATGTAGACTCAGATAACTCGGATTTGGGACATAAGTCATGACTGGGTCATACAAATCAAATGAGATGACTTGGATACATAACTTACCCAAAAGGGTTAAAAGAGCAGTGCCCAAGAAGGCCCAGACTCATAACTTACCCAAAAGGGTTAAAAGAGTAGTGCCAAAAATGGCTAGAACTCATAACTTACTCAAAAGGGTAAGAGGGCAGTGCCCAAGAAGTCCAGAGCTCATAACTTACCCAAAAGGGTTAAAAGAACAGTGCCAAAAATGGCCAGAACTCATAACTTACCCAAAAGGGTTAAGAGAGCAGTGCCTAAGAAGGCCCGAACTCATAACTTGCCCAAAAGGGTTAAGAGAGCAGTGCCCAAGAAGGCAAGAACTCATAACTTACCCAAAGGGGTTAAAAGACCAGTGCCAAAAATGGCTAGAAGTCATAAACTTACCCAAAGGGGTTAAAGGACCAGTGCTAAAAATGGCTAGAAGTCATAAACTTACCAGAGGGGTTAAAGGACCAGTGCCAAAAAATGGCCAGAAGCCATAAACTTACCCAAAGCGGTTAAAAGACTAGTGCCCAAGAAAGCCAGAAGTCATAACTTACCCAAAGAGGTTAAAAGTCTAATGCCCATGAAAGCCGGATAACAAGAGTTACCCAAAGGGGTTATATGACGAAGGACTATATGACAGAGAAACTATAAGTTGGTAAACAACTCTGGGAACATTCTAATATAGAGCCTACGCGGGACTCTACGAGTCCCCCGTAGCCTCGGGGACTACTGTCGGGGATATGACCCCGGGTACCCCAAAGTTAAGGTAAAAAGAGAAAAGTATGGATAGAAGATATATATATGGGCCACAAAGAAAATAAGACAAGTAAATAGAGACAAGAAAACTCATCTGGGCCGATTTAAGTGTAACTCGGCCTGTACAAAATAGTCATGGGCCGAATTAGTATTAACCAAGCCAAATAAAACTAACAAGGCCGAATTAGTATTAACCAAGCCAAATAAAACTAACATGGCCGAATAACCTTAGTCGACCCAGCCCACCACGGAAACACCAGCTCCCTTCCCCGGGTGGGCCGACCTGAGCCAAAGTCGGCCCACCGCGGGTCTCCCACTTCACCTTGCCGCTTCACCCCGATGCCACCTCGTCGCTATGCCCCGAAACCACCTCGTCGCTGTGCCCCGATGCCACCTCATCGCTTTCCCCCGGCTGGGCCGGTAGAAGGGCAATCCGGCCCACCGCGGGGCCAAGTCAATCCGCCACCGGCAACCCGGATGGGCCAACACCGCAGCCCACCCTGGATCTTGCCACCACTAGTACAACACTTCAACTGGGTCGGGGAAGAGGAGACCCCGGCTGGGCTCATTCACTCCTCCACCTCCGCCCTGGATGGGCCACGACAGATTCCGCCTGGGCCGAAAGCTAGGATGACCCGGCCGAATCAGCCAGGCAGCTGGCCGTATTACCACCTCTTACGGGGTGTCTAGGCCAAGTTATTTCGCCCCATACGCCTCTTATTTACCTCCAGGTGCTTCCTCAACCTCTACAAGAACACGCCATCGGTTCAGGACAAGGACTAAAAGTATCGTGCCAGTCTTGGGACGCCCATGGCTCAGACTGGCACATGTCATATAGAATATGCCCTTGGCATCTTGGAGATGTTAGGGAATATGCCAAGCATCTCCAAAGATGTCAAGGCATATGCTGAGCATCTCAAGAAGATGCTAAGGTATATGCTGAAAAGATACCAAGCGTATGGAACGAGCCTTGTCCCCTGGGCTCCCCTTTATAAGGAGCACCAGGGTGATCGTTCACAGGGAGGCCCCAAAGGGCTCTTATCCTCTCTGCTCACTAGGAGCTCTCCTTATTCTTCCTCCTCCACTCTCACAAAGAGATCTAGATAGAGGCATAGGAAATACAACTCAAGGAGAATGATTGTAGCCACAAGTATGGCAAGATTATAAGAGATTAGATGTAGAGAAAGAGGTGTTATATCCACATGAGAGTCTCAATCCTAGATACATTGTATTTCTCTTTGTTCATACGAGTGAGGTCTTCACTGTATCATCCCTCCCCGGATTCCACCACGTCCATCGGCCCCAACTTTAGCCTACCCATGGCATATGCCGTTATACCACCACGACACAATCCTTCACATCAAGCTGATATGCCAGCTGGGGCTGATATCCTGATGAGCATTGTTGTTGATCATCAATCTACTGATGCCGAAGCCGACACCTCTCCCCCACTCTTTTGATCATTGGTGGTCGTGCGTCAACAGCTCGTGAGGGAATATGACAAACATTGATCTTGAATCAAATTGCTGTTGTGGCCTGCTGCCTCCGTCGCATTCTGATGTCTTGACTCTTTTAGTTCCATGTTTGTCTCTTGTTCGATATTTTTCTTGTCTGATTCTAAATGGCCCTACGTGCTGGTTTAGAGTTCAGGTTTTTTAGAAGTGTTTTTTAAGTAATTATATATTTCATTAAACCAAAAGTTTACAGATATTATTCGTATGGTCACAATAAGAGAAAAACACGCTTGTCAAGCAACTTTGCACAAAAAACCTAGCAAGAAGTAAAACAATTTTACCCTTGGAGAAAACTGTGCCTAGCCGAACCGTCGTCCATCGCTGTCCTCTGATACGTCAGAAATGTATCTATCATTTTTGATGCTCCATGCTTGTTTAGTATCTACTTTGTTTTGCTTTGTCTACACTTTGAGGTGTTTTTATATCTTTTCTGGAACTAACCTATTAACAAGTTACCACAGTTCCAGTTGCCTGTTTTCTTCTATTTTTGGTTCCAGAAAGGCAGAAAATCAATATTCTCGAAATTGGACGGGACAAAATCCGAAGTCAATATTTTACCGTGGGTGACACGAAGTCCAGAGAAGAGAGGGAGCGGTGCCACAGGGCAGCCAAACCTACCCTAGGCGCGGGTGGGCCCAGCCCGCGCCTAGGCAGGGTATGGCCCCCCTGGTCGCCTCCCAACCTCGCATCTTCACCTATAAGAAGCCCCCGATACAAAAACCCTAGGCACCTGATCAAAACTCCACGAAACCTTCTGTAGCCGCCGCCACCGTCGTCCCTAGATCGGGGGGATCTGAAGTTCTTCCCGGCATCCTGCCGGAGGGGAGATCATCCCAAAGGCCTTCTTCTCCGGTATGATACGTGAGTAGTTCCATCTTGGACTATGGGTCCATGTAGTAGCTAGATGGTTGTATATCCTCCTTGTGCTTTCATGTATAGATCTTGTGAGCTCCGTTCATGATCAAGATCTAATCTATTTGTAATCATGCATGTTGTGTTTGCGGGGATCCGATGGATATTGAGATTACTATGTCAGATTGATTAATGGTTTTGTCTATTTGATTCTATCATGTCTATGTTGTTTGTGATCTTGCATGCTCTCCGTTGTTAGTGGCTATATTGGCCAAGTAGTTGCTAGTGACTCCAAGAGGAGGTATTTATGCTCGATAGTGGGTTCATGCCTCTAGTTTCCAAGGGAAGTGACAGAAATATCTTCGGTTGTAGATGTGTTGTTGCCACTAGGGAGAAAACAACGGTCTCTTGTTCATGGAACAAGTGGATTGTTTACCTTATACACTTTGCTTAAAGCGGTTGTCTGTTGCTTGCAACTTAATACTAGAGGGGATTCGGATGATAACCTGAAGGTGGTAGTCATAGATGCAGTTGGATGGCGGTCTATGTATATTGTTGTATTGCCCAATAGAATCTCATAGGATCTTTTTGTCTGGTATTGCATTGTTATGCCTTGCTCAGTTCCTGTCAATTGCCCTGCTGTGATTTGTTTACCCTTCATGCCATGTTGTTTATCTAAGGAGAGCACCTCTAGTGAACTATGGACCCCGGTCCAAATCTTTACCATTGATACATCTTCCAATGTTACCTGTTTACTTGCTACAAACCATCATCACCTTCCACACCATATAGTTAATCCTTTGTTATAGCAAACCGGTGAGCTTGACAACCTCACTGATTCGTTGGGGAAAAGTCTTGAGTTTGTGTTGTGCAGGTATCCACGTTGCTTGCAACACCTGTGTGACGTTTCCTTCCTCCTACTAGTTCGATAATCTCGGTTTCTTACTGAGGGAAAACTTGCTGCTGTGCTGCTTCACACCTTGCTCTTGGGGTTCCCAACTAAGTGCTCCTACATCAACTCAGCGCCGCATCAAGCTTTTCTGGCGCCATTGCCGGGGAGGCTAAGGACGTCTTCACAAGGAGAGTCCTCCTCGACCTTTCTCTTTACTTTGTTTTTAGTTTTCTTAGTTTCTTTTGCTTGGTTTTGTTTGCCTATTTTTATTAAAAAACTAAAAAAATAGTTTAGTTTGGTTTGCTTTCTCTTATAAAAAACACACAAAAATTAGTTCCTGCTCTAGTCGGTGGTCTGTTATTGCCTTGCTTGGTCATGCTTTCTATCAATGAATGGTTTCTTTGAAACTAGTTCTTATTGGCAAGGTGGGTTCACGGAAGAACAAAAGTATTATTATAAGGAGCACCGTTTGTCACAAAAAGGGAAACACTTATAGGAACAAATTTATAATTGAATACTATTGCTAGAGAGGTGTGCTCTACTTATAATATCACTTATTGCTTTGATAAAGCTTGTTGCTATAGGAGGTATAAACACCTCCCTTTTCAATGTGAGTATAATTATAATGTTACCATATCCTCTTTTGTCAAAGGAAATTATGAATTTTATGATGTGGAACAAATTGTAGAATTTATTGCCTTCAAGGGTGGATTTGAACTTGCCAGTTTGCTTGAAAATACTGATGATGCACCTTATGAATATGATGTTTATGAGATACTTAAATTTTACTTTGATAATTACAAGGAAGAAAATGGCTATATTCTTGAATACTTTAATAGATGCTTTCCACAAATTGAAGAGACTAATGCCTTGCAGGAGACTATGGAAGAAGAAACTGTTGAAACTAGAAGCTCATTAGATGAACAAAAGGAGGAAGAATGGATTATCTACCCATGCCTACCTTCTAATGAAAGTAACTCTTTATCCCTTACATTATTTGATTGTCCCCCATGCTTACCAAAGGAGGATGAATGTTATGTTCCTGTGGATCCTTTTGAAATATCTACTTTGGGCAAAACCTGTGAAGGTTTTAATCCCACTATTTTTGAGCTTGATAGAAATTATGTGTTTGTAGATCATGAAAAGCATGCTTTATATGATAGCTATATTGTTGAGTTTATTCATGAGGATACTGAAAATTATTATGAGAGAGGAAAATATGGTTGTAGAAGTTTTCATGGTACTGAAACACCTCTCTATTGCTGAAAGTTTTGAAGTTACTCTTGTTTCATCTTCCTATGCCTGTCACTTTGTTCTTTGTGAATTTATTTGCATACAAGATTCCTATGCATAGGAACTGGGTTATACTTAAATGTGTTTTGAATTTTCTTCCTGATACTCTCTTTTAATTATATTCATATTTCTTATGTGAGCATCTTCTCAAGCTATCAAGCCTAACTTAAAGGCAGTAAAGAAAAGTACTTGTCGGGAGATAACCCAAGAGTTTTCTTGAGTCTTTGGAAGTTATTACTTTAGTAATGACCTCTCCTTATACTTTTTTGTTTGCTTTTTGTGCCAAGAATAACCTCTAATGAGAGGTAAGTAAGATTTAGGGAGTTGCTGTCCCGAAACAGATTTCTGTCCTCCACCATAAAAATTCGCGAGGAGTCTCTGTAATTCAGATTGAGCTAGAAATTTTTGAATAAATCCCTAGTATGTTAGATAACTTTAGTTAGTTCAACACTTTTTTATTGGATCAATAGAAGATTTTCGAAAAAAATCGGTTTGTACCTGCTGGTCTGTTTTGATAGATTTTTGCCATTATTTGCATTTGCTTCTTATTGATTCCTTTTTGAGTTCTCTTTTGGGGAATTGAGCTTTTTGAAGGAATTGCTACAATAGATTTTTTAGTGAAAAGTTTTGCTATTCCAAAGCTAAAACTAAAGGTCTATTATCTTTTGAATACACTAATGTTGCCAATGAAGATTGTGTGAAGTTTTGTATGAAGGAAAAATTTCAGGTGTAGAGAGAGAATGATGTAATGAGATGAAGAATGGACAAAAGCTCAAGATGGGGATGCCATCCCGGTGTCACCCCAAGGAATATCCAAGAGGTACAAGCGTCAAAGCTTGGGGATGACCAAGGCATCCCCTTCTTCATCAATAAAAAAGCTCAGGTATGTTTAGACACTTCGTTTTTATTGTTTCATGCACTGTTGTGTTGTTCTTGGAGCGTCTTAGTTTTCGTTTGCTTTGATTATTTTTTTAGGTTTCTTGAATAAAGTAGTTTGGACCCCCGTTCTCGCTGTGTTGTTTCAAATAAGTCAATTGATGTTGGAAAGGAGTAGAAATTTCTTGCTTGGAAGTGCAAGAGAAGCTTGCATTGACTGTGACTTAGACTTTAGCATGACATTCTAGGTGTTGTTTTGACCTTATGCTTAGTGATTATTGTTGTAGCATGTCTTGTTCCAAATAATTGGGATTGCTTATTGTGCCTTGAAAGAATTATGCGTTGTTTCAGCATACAAAAGCATAGTATTGTTGTATTCTCCTTTGATGCTTTGTTTGGGTTGACTCGACACATGCTCACACCATGTTATGACTATGAACAAGTCACATAGCCTCTATGATCATTTAGTCCTTGACTTATAGTACAACTCTATGCTTTGATTAGTAATGTTTTGTCGCTCTGCATGATTATGACCATTATTGCTCTTTTAGTTGGTTGCTCCCAGTCTTTTGATAGCCTCCACTTGTATGAGTAAGTTCTACTCATGCTTCCAACTCTCAAGGAACCAAGTTATTCCAAAGTGTCCACTATAAATTCCTATGCATGGTGTGTTACACCATTCCAAGTATATTCTTGTTTTCAGCTATCTTCCAATTAAAAAATATTTTGTTATGTGAAAACTTAGTGATTAAAGCTCTCACGAACTTGATGGCACACTTTATATTATTTTCCCCTAATAAACTTGAACCATTGTGTCATCTATGTTGTATATGCTTGCACTTATACGTTGGAATTAGCAGAACCATGCTGCCATGGGGAATGTTTTCAACATTTCACTTGTACTTTGTACACAGTTGATATCATGCTCTTTTGTCTATGGATTTCACCGGTGTGAAATAAAGAGGGAGCTTGTAAGTCCATGGAGTTATGTATTTTATGTTAGAGAAACGCCTGGACCGCTAGCCTAAGCCATGCCTAGTCATGGTGGAAACTTGCAACATCACCATAATGATCTATCTATTAAGCATCCTCAATAAAAAAGCTATGCACATAGTGAAATTACAAAGGAAGTCACCTAGAGGGGGGGGGGGTGAATAGGCGTTTTAAAATATTACGGTTTAGGCTCAAGTAAATGCGGAATAAAACTAACGTTTAATTTATTGAGCACAGAACCTAGCCACTAAGTTAACCTAAGTGCACCAACAACCTATGCTAAGAAATACAAGCAACAAGGAGATAGCAAGATATAAATACTTCAAGCATGATGGCTATCACAATCTAAAGGCATAAGTAAAGGGCTCGGTTGAGAGATAACCGATGGACGCGGAGACGAAGATTTGTTTCCCGAAGTTCACTTCCAAAGAAGCTACGTCTCCATTGGAGAGGTGCGATGGCACAATGCTCTCCGAACGCCACAAATGGCTCACCTCGAGGTGTGGTGGCTCGATGATCACCCAACGCCACACAAGGACTCACCCCGGATGCGGAAGCACGCAACTCACCGACGCCACAAAAGGCTCACCCTATTCTCCCGAGTGCGCACCACAAAAGGCGGGCACTCGCTCCACTATGGGACGCTTGAGGGTGGTCACCGAACCCGTACAAGCTTGGGGCTAACTCCACAACTCAATTGGAGGCTCCCAACAACAAATCCACAAAAGGCCAACAAAGCCACAAAAGGCTACAAGATCACAAAAGGTCAGCAATCCAACCACACAACCGTCTAGGGTTCCAAGGAACCCAAGAGAAACAAGCTCACAAGCTTGAACTCGCCGAATCTCCGAGGAGAACTCAAACCTATGCACCAAATGCAAGGGCAAGTCCTTCTCTCCCAAATTCCAACAAAGCTACAAAAGCTATTGGGGGAATAAGGGAGGAAGAACACAAGAGGAGAATACAAAACTCTCCAAGATCTAGATCCCAATGATTCCTTCACAAAGAAGGGATTTGGCTTGGGCGGATTGTAGATCTAGATCTCCTCTCACAAATCCCTCAAAAAGATGCAAGAATCATAGAAGGGAAAGGGAGAGGGAAAGCTTCTTCAAGGTTAAGAATTGAGGAGAGAGAGAGAAAGCCAAGAACCAAGAAGAAAGCTAGTGCCCACAAAGGGGAAGAGGAGCCCCTTTTAAAGGGATCACAGATCTGCCCGTTATGGGCATTCGCGACTCCTGGCCGAAACTTCCGGTGGAAGGCCGGAAGTTCCGGTGGCACACAGCCAACGGTCAAAAACTGTAGAGCGAGGAACAGAAAAGGCGAGTCCTGGCCGGAACTTCCGCCGGTCCACCGGAACTTCCGGTGGGAGCGAAACTTCCGGTGGAAGTTCCGACAGAAGTTCTGTCAAATAGACATATCCAAAACAGAAGGTTACTGAATGTGAGCGGAACAAGAGCCGGAAGTTCATCCGAAACTTTTGGCGGCAACTAGGCCTGAGCGGAACTTCCGGTCCCTGGCCGGAACTTCCGACCGAAGTTCCGTCAAATAGCACATCCAAAACAGAAGGTTACTGAACGTGAGCGGAAGAAGACCCGGAACTTCCACCGGAACTTACGGCGAAATATTGGGTATCACCTTGGGAGAAAATACCATGAACATATATGTGAAGTATCCCCCAAGGTGTGGAGCCGGAAAACTCGCAAGATCAAAAACCGCAATAAGATATGCAAGTGAAATCCTTAGATGATGAACTAGAGCTTGTTAAGATGATGACCACAAGCTCTAGATCCTCTCATGGACAAGAACCAAAAAACAACCAAGAAAGATGATGCTATGAATGCAAAGGTTTGAGCTTTCTCCGAACGATGCAAACGAGACACCCGCTTGAGAGCCCCTCTTGATAGTACGGCTATCTATCCTAAACCCGGTCTCCCAACTAACAATACGAGACCGGCAAAAGAAAAGCCCTATCAATAACATACCTTTGCCTTGATCATCCCACTTGAACTTGATGTAGACCGTCTTGTTCTTCTATAGTGGGAACACCTTTCTTGGATGCTCTTGCTTGATGAAGATGAAGACTTGCAAATTGCTCCCCCATACTCCATGGGGAAACCTCTTCTTTGAACTTGTCTTCATCATTCCATGAGCACGAGGATGGCAAGCTTCAAGGATGAGATCTTCTAGAGATGGCGCATCTTGAGCTCGCCCTTCTTCTTACCTACTTGAGGTTGATCCATCTTCATGAAACTCTTTGCACATGTCTTGATCAACCTTCAAGCTCCTTCTTTCTTCATGATTCCAATGGGCACAAAGCCCTTGGACATTTCTTCATCTTCCGACCTTGAGACCAACACATGGCCCAAGCGATGCCAATGGACAAACCTACAAGTGAAACTCAATTTACACATTAGTCCATAGAGATTGTCATTAATTAACCAAAACCACACATGGGGGCATACATGCCCTTTCACATAGTAAATAAAAAGATCGATGAGATGCTCATTGTTTGCTTGCCTTGTAATTTTGGTTATGGGATAGCTCCTGTACCATGTGCAAGGGGTACCCCGTTGGCGGTTCTCTATGATACACATGTACTTACTATGACAAGAACTTACAGGTGACTGAAGTTGAGTAGCATGAGGTGTGGCCCTCGTATTCAAGGGACTTGAGATTGCCAACTTATACTTTGTCAAGCATATACTCCATAGTTTGTTAATTTTAACCTTAATCACTTCAAGATGCTTATGATAGGGGCAATGAGGTCTGAAAGCTAACAAGTACCATAATTTTTGGAAGCTCGTTTTGAAACTTGAAATCCCAGCTTCCCTTTGAGAAGGGCCTTTCTTCCACCATTATATTGAGTCTCCACCTTCTACCCTTAGGCACCATTAAGAGAGCATAGTTGCCATTCTGTGTGAAGTGTTCCAAAACTTATTGATTGATGCATATTGTGATATTACTTTTTCTTGTGCTATTTGTATCTAGTTACTCTTATGAACTTTGAAGGTTTCCTATGCATCTATTTGCTACTTTATGAGGGACAAGCAGAATGCCAGTATGCCATGTTTTCTATATGTGAAACAAACAAACGTTTTCAATGCATGTTATTCATGATCTTTGTTTGTAGCCTTTCATGTTGCATGCATAGTTACTTTGTCTTATTGTTAGAACTCCATCTTCCATGCACATGTTTAGAGTTCTTTGATCCCAGCTTTCAATGCTTACAAATGGTTTGATCTTGGTTTTGATGGTGCATGTCACCTTAAAAATTATTCTTTTTATCACTTACCTACTCGAGGATGAGTAGGAGTTAAGCTTGGGGATGCTTGATACGTCGAAAATGTATTTATAATTTTTGATGCTCCATGCTTGTTTAGTATCTACTTTGCTTTGTCTACACTTTGAGGTGTTTTTATATCTTTTCTAGAACTAACCTATTAACAAGTTGCCACAGTGCCAGTTTCCCGTTTTCTTCTGTTTTTGGTTCCAGAAAGGCAGAAAATCAATATTCTCGGAACTTGACGGGACAAAATCCAAAGTCAATATTTTACCGTGGGCGACACGAAGTCCAGAGGAGAGACAGAGAGGCGCCACAGGGCGGCCAAACCCACCCTAGGCGCGGGTGGGCCCAGCCCGCGCGTAGGCAGGGTGTGCCCCCCCTGGTCGCCTCCCAACCTCGCCTCTTCGCCTATAAAAAGCCCTCGATACGGAAACCCTAGGCACCCGATCAAAACTCCATGAAACCTTGTGTAGCCACCGCCACCGTCGTCCCTAGATCGAGGGGATCTGAAGTTCTTCCTGGCACCCTACCGGAGGGGAGATCATCCCGGAGGCCTTTTTCTCCGGTATGATACATGAGTTGTTCCACCTTGGACTATGGGTTTCATGTATAGATCTTGTGAGCTCCGTTCATGATCAAGATATAATCTATTTGTAATCATGCATGTTGTGTTTGTGGGGATCCGATGGATATTGAGATTACTATGTCAGATTGATTAATGGTTTTGTCTATTTGATTCTGTCATGTATGTGTTGTTTGTGATCTTGCATGCTCTCTGTTGTTAGTGGCTATCTTGGCGAAGTAGTTGCTAGTGACTCCAAGAGGGGGTATATATGCTCGATAGTGGGTTCATGCCTCTAGTTTCCAAGGGAAGTGACAGAAATCTCTTCGGTTGTAAATGTGTTGTTGCCACTAGGGAGAAAACAACGGTCTCTTGTTCATAGAACAAGTGGATTGTTTACCTTACACACTTTGCTTAAAGCAGTTGTCTGTTGCTTGCAACTGTTGCCTGCCAAAACCCACCGGCGAGCAGCGACGGGCAACACGGAGAGCCGGGAGGCTCCCAGGACTGCTGGTGGGCCCTGGTCCCTCGGGCAACGGCCCGCAAAACTCCGGCACACGTCCTGGCTGGTTCGAGGGCGTGCCACCTGACCTATACCTGATCAGGAAGGTGAAAGATTGCTTCGATTGGTTTCCTGCATGGCAAACAAACATACGTAAAATTCAAGCCGTGACCGGCTTTCAGGTTTCCCTGTGAATCGGCTCTTGGAGCCGATTACCCCATGGTTCTGCATTAGATCTATGATAACATGGGGTTTTGCTTTATCAATACAAGTTAAATCGATCTACGACAGTTTAACGTTTTCACCACGTAATTGGAACATCCTACACGTAGTTGAGCCTGGTAGATACAAAAGATGATAGAAAACTAACCCTAGAGAAGGCCTAAAAACCAACGTAAAGTCAATTCCCGGAACAACTCCCCTCGGATTGGCAAACCATATCTTTGTGTATTACTGGATCGTTCAACCCGTTTGCAAGGCCTGACTACGTGGATATCAAACTAAACCTTGGAAAACAAGGCAAAACTATAACGGATCGAATCGACGGAATAAAGATCAAGCAAGATGCTACCCTTACACCCCGAACAGGTGCAAAGGCAGCAAGATAAGCAAAGGCAGCATAGCTAAGCAATCATAGTAAAAAGTACCGATGCTAGCCTAAACAGATCTATGATAATAGTGCTACTCGCCATCAACAAGGCTTCAGTATGAGTAACATCAAATAACGCATAAGTAGATACTGCCTAGATCGCAAGATGCGATCTAGGCAGCATGACACTTACCCGAAAGAAACCCTAGAAACAAGGGGTGGCGATGCGCCGAGATTGTGTTTGTTGTGAACGTGATCGTCCTCCTTTTCTCAATAACCTTAGGTACATATTTATAGTCCGGAGACTTCCTATCTTTGGAATAAACCTAGCAATCCTATCTCTTTACTTAAACCGAAACGTAAACTACTACAAAATAAGATACACGGGCAATTTAGCCCAAATCCACGCACAAGGCCGATTCAACAACATGTTGCATATATGTATCTTCCAAGCCCATCTTGATCACGACCCATCTCCTCCTTTGGCTAAAATATGGCGATAACACATGCCCGCCTGGTTTTGGCAATAATAATTCCAAAACCACTCTGTTGATGTTTTTCTTCTTCCCTTCTTCCCTTTTTTTTTGTATCGGGTTACGCGTTGCAGAGCAGAATCGTCACGCCACCCCCTCATCATGATGCCCTATCTTCTCAACTCCTCCGCAGTGTACGATTTGACCGTTTTGGCACCATATTATGGAAACTGCTATGGCATTGAACCGTCTTCCACTATTCCTTATTTAAATTCATCTAAGCAGTTTGCAGCCCCCATCTTCCTCCCTTAGCCAGAAAACCCTCTTCCTCCGCCGAAAAAACCCTCTTTCTCCGCCATGGCCTCCTCTTCTTCATCTGGCCTATCCTCCCAAGCCTCCAACACAACGAGCGACCGGGAGCCGACGCCAGAGCACCCGCCGACGGCGGCGTACAACGCTCTCGCCCCACAATGGTGGGACGAGAGGGATTGGGATTTCGCCACCTGGTCCGAGGACAACGAGTCCTTGACCGATGGCGAGGAGGGCCTGCAGTTCCTTGCCGATAGGGAACTGGAGGCGGACAGCACCGACGACGCCATGTCCTGGGACAGCGTCGAATCCTCCGACGAGGAGGAGGAGTCGGAGGAGGACACCTCCTCCGATGAGTATCCACCGGTGAAGCGCTTCCGCGCCGGGTCCAGCGAGGACACCGAAGACGACGACGAGGACGAGGAGGCCCCCGCTGGCATCTTCAGCAGCAGCAGCGAAGACGACGCCGGCAGCAGCGCTGATGACAGCGAACAAGACGACGGCGAAGACAGCGGCGACGACCTCGGCCTCTAGATTAGGAATTAGCAGTAGTAGATTTCCTTTTGTAAGCAATCAACTCCACTGTAAATAATCGTCTTTTGAATGAATGAAGATTGCTTTTCCAACTCGAAGATTGCTTTTTTCGACCCAATTTTGCCGATAGTCAAAATAGGTCGATGCTCCAGAAGCCGATAGCAACGTATCGGCTTTCACCATACTACGCTCATTCGATCAACCAAGTCAGAGCCCAACGAGCCGATGGTAACACATCGACTCTCCCCACAAACATTGACAAGGTCAAAACTTGGTCGCATACTTAGACAAATCTGAGCGGCCACTTTCCAGTTTCCAACGGTAAACTGCGACCTTTTTCAAAAAAGGGCGACCCAGATCTCCAACTGCCCACCGACCAGATCGAGCTCACAGCGACAAGAACCCTCGATCCCCAACTGCATAGATCCATCTCCGCCGGCAAACCAGATGGCGGAATCGTCCAACACCAACCCAGAGGTCTCCGGCCTGAAGGTACGCCTACTCCTCGCAGTCTGAACGCGATGCTAGAATTAATGGCGAACACCTGAATTAATGCCTTATTCCACCATTAAATTTTTTAGGTTTCAGACATCCTGCTGCCGCATCCTTCTCTCCCAAATTCTCTCTGTCTTGGCCCTCGCACGGAATCTAGTCCTGCCCATCTGATCTCTTGCGAAGCAAACAGAATCCCCTTCGTAAGCCAAGACCTAGATTTAAACTCTTGGGCCGACTGCTTGCGAGCCTGGCCTAATCCCCCTGAACATTGGGTCTCTTGGTTCAGCAGGGTAGCTAGAGCTTACCAATCCCAATGGGAAACCACGGGAATAGCCGATGCCTTGCATTTGTCATTGTCTCCCCTTGAGAAACATGAGAATCTTCTAAAGACCATCGGCTACTTCTGGTCTGACGCTCTGAACTGCTTCATGTTCGGTCATGGCCCCATGTCACCAACCCTGTTAGACGTGGTGATGATTACTGGTCTGGATGTTACATCACCCAGCCCCTCTGCTTTTAAACTGACCAAAGTCCCCTACAAACTGTCTTCTAAAACAGACTGCACGAACTGGGGTGCCTACCTCCAACGCCATATGAAAACAAAGGGCCCTGTCACAGAGAAAGAACACACAACCTTTCTCAACTTCTGGCCGGAACATTTCATATTCTGTGGCCCTTCCCTGGCTCCAACCAAGAATTATCTCTCCTTAGCCCACGAACTGGCCAAAGGCACTCAACTTGGCATCAGCAAACTGTTCCTTGGAGAGGTCTATCGATATCTCCAGTTGATGTCTGTCAAGCTGTTCTCTGGCATAGCAGTCAAAACAGGTGGTCCTTGGTGGTTCATTCAGCTATGGGCTCAGCTGTATTTTCAAAACCACGTCCCAAACTTCCCCCTTTTGGCGAGTTGCACCTTTCCAGATGTCAAAGGGAAGCAGATCCGATGCACCAGCTATGGCCAAGCTTTGTATAGACTGCCAGGTAGTAAACTGACCCCTCAGGAAGCATCTAAATGGTTCAGCATTTTCTTTCAAGGCCTGGACAATCCTATCTTTTTTCCCTACATGGAAGAATCGGAACACTTCGAAAATCCAACCTCCTTCAGGCTGGACAATTTTGCCGATGACGCCAGCACTCGGCAACTCTTTTCCACTGTGACCCGTCCCTGTTTCCTTCCAGTTGGCATGAGTACATCCAATAGAATAATCAAGCCTGGATATGAATTCTACCAGCCAGTCGTAGTGGCTCGGCAATTTGGCCTTGGGCAAGTACCTCCCCATTTCTTTCTCCACCACCTGACAGAGAGCAGAGCCGACCTGCCTGATCCTCTCACCAGCCAAAGGTGTTATTCCTTCTTTGATGCTCTGACCATCCCTATCCCAAATGACCTCACCTTCGCCTCATCAACTGATGGCTTTGAAGACTGGTGGTCGATGTGGAAGACTCATGCCTTCAGGAGAGCTCTGGGACCGTTGCTGAAGCAGCTCGACGCTGACTATGACATCCCCGTGGAACAAGTACCACTACTTGTAATTTTCTTGATGCAGCTCACAAATGATTCTTCTACTAACCCACTCTTTCTCTTTGCAGCAACAAGATGGCCCTGAACCTACGCACAGTGATGGCTCCCCCTTCGAGTTCTTTCCGCCAGCTCCTGTGGTTCTTTTCTACAAAAACTCGCCACCTTTCAAAAAGGTCATGACGCAGAACCAGCCGATCACACCACAATCGGCTTCCAAGAACCAAGCAACTCCTAAGTCAGCTGCCCCTCGAGTTCCAACTAAGACAAGAACGATGGTGAGGAAGGTAGCTGCCAGGAAGACCTTGAGGCGCCGGAGCCCTTCTCCAGAAAGCTCGCATGTAGGCTGATCCATGTCTTGGTCGATCCTTCTCATTCTTCCATTCTTGCAGACATGCTCGTGCTTACTGGTTCTCCTTTTTTACAGGCTTCCATTGAAGACACCTCTAGCGAGGACACTCAGACCAATCGAGGAGAACTAGGCCCCACAAATTCTGAGAGGACCATCACACCGAGCCAGCCAGATTCACCACCATCGGCTTCCAGGAAAAGGTTGGTTCCTGAACCTACTGCCCCCCGAGCACCAGTCGAGGCGGGGCCAGCTGTGGGTCCCAAGAGAGCTCGCAAAGGACTGCAAGCTTCTTCGTCGAGCCAGGAGGTTTCGAAAATCATCACCCTTCATGCTCTTACCACTTACTTCTTTTTATCTGCCGATTCATCATCATTTATATCGGCAAGCACCTTCCATGCAGGCGACTGACATTTCTAGTGGGAAAGCTGGGGCAGTGCCGACGCCTTTAGCCAAGCCGGATCCAGCAATCCCCGAAGGTGCAGATGAAACGGCTACCACTTCGGCCAAGCCCCCAGCAACCACACACAAACCGATCGTCTCCTCATATGCTATCCCCTCGATCTTAGGAGAGGTATGTTAGCTTTTTTCGGCTCATCCTTACATGTTGGACGCGTACTGACACTTTTTTTCGGGCTGCCAGAGTTGTGATATTTCAGGCTTGCTGACGTTCGACCCTGAATCCATCGAACCAGCTCCCTCTGTTGTCGATGATGAACCACGAGCCAGGGCTGTTCCACCTCAATTCCATCGTCTTAAAATCCTGCTGTCCTCCCCGATCGAAGAGTTGATCGAGGGTTCTAAGGAGGTGAAGAGCGTTCTTACTGAAATAAAAGACCAACTCCCAGTAGCATTGCAGGTGAAGCTTTGGCCAGTTGTAACTCTGTCTTTCTTCGGGTCAAGGGTGAAGTTAGCTCGTGAGAGGATCAGTCTGCGCCGCGCCCAACTTCCACTGAAGGCCAATATCGCAGACAGATGTCAGCAGCTCAACGAGAAAAAGGCGTCTCTGAATGCCAAAACTGACACCTCTGTCAGTACCGCCGAGCTCGCATCCTTGAAAAGGGAGTTGGAAGATCTTGAAGAGAAGGTCCGGGCGACTAAACAGCTCATCCGTGACAAGGAAGAATCCATCGCCCGCTCCCAAGACGAAGCAGAAAGCCTCAAAGCTCAACTGAAGACCGATCTGGCAGAAATACGTGCCCTGAACAAGCAGCTAGTGACGGGCAAGGACGAAGATGACGAAGCCGAGATCGCCGAGGTGGATCGTGTCCGTGCTGACGCCCTCCACGCCTTCGAGGCATTTCTTCAGTAGCTCGTTTATGTAAACTGGCATCTGCTTGTAACAGTTTGAACCTCTAGAGTCGATGACTGTGCATCGGCTATATATATATTTTTTATTGGCCGATTTCATGTATCGGCCCCCATATTTCAGTGTCCATCATCCCACATGCTTGGGAAATATTTCTTGAGGTGTTGCCCGTTGACAGCCACTGGGAATTTTACGCCATCCAGTTCCTCAAGCATGTACGCGTTTCCCCTTAAAACTTGATCGACCCTATATGGCCCGTGCCAATTTGGAGACCATTTACCATATGCTGCATCCTTAGTTCCCAATGGCAATACAGCTTCCCACACCAGATCGCCAACGTGGAACTCCTTCGGTCTCACCTTCTTATTATATGCACGAGCTACCTTGGCCTTGTTCTCTTTGATTTTCTCAAGCGACCACAGCCTAAGCTCGGTTAAATCCTCAACACTGTCACTCATCAGGGCCGTATATTCTTCAGTCGTTAGATCGTTCTGAAAGGTGACACGCCTCGATCCAGCCGTAATTTCCCAGGGCAATACGGCTTCTTGTCCATAGACTAGATGGTATGGCGAGGTTTTTATCGCTCCATGACATGACATGACATGCGATAAGCCCATAAAGCCTCTGACAAAACCTCGTGCCAACGCCTAGGGTGCTCATCGATCTTCCTCTTGATCAGCTTGATAAGGCTCTGGTTGGACGCTTCAGCTTGCCCATTTGCTTGAGCATAGTACGGAGATGATCGGATCAGCTTAATTCCCGTGTCCTCACAGAACTCTCTAAACTCGTAAGAAGTGAAGACCGAACCTCCATCGGTCGTGATCGTTTGGGGGATCCCGAATCTATGAATAACATGTTCTTTCACAAAATCGATAACATCCTTTGAGCTCACTGATTTCATAGGGACGGCTTCAACCCATTTAGTGAAATAATCCGTAATGGCCAAAATCCACATGTGGCCTTTGCTTGATGGAGGATTGATCTTGCCAATCATATCCATGCCCCAACCTCGGAACGGCCACGGTTTGATGATGGGGTTCATTGCTGACGCGGGCACCATCTGAATTTTTCCAAATTTCTGACACGCTTGACACCCTTTGTAGTACTTAAAACAGTCCTCAAGCATGGTGGGCCAATAAAACCCTGATCGCCTGATCAACCATTTCATCTTGTGAGCCGATTGGTGAGTTCCACAGGCGCCTTCGTGTACCTCGTGCAGGAGCCGATTGGCCTCGGTTGGCCCTAGACATTTGAGCAACAACCCTTCCAGGGTCCTGTAGAACATGTCGTCCCCGATAAGCACATACTTCATGGCCTTGTACCTTATCCGTTTAGGTGCCCCCCGAGCCGAATCTTTCAAGTAATTGAAGATATCGGCTCTCCAGTCGTCCGCTTCCAGGAACTGTACCTGAACATCGGTTCCCTCTGCTACGTCCTTGTAGCCTGAAGCCATTTGTGCAAGATCATTCGCCTCGGTATTCTGCGATCGCGGGATCCAGGTGAAGTTTATGTACCGGAACTGTGCCATGAGCTCACGGCATTGCAACCATAATGGGAAGAGCGACTCGCTCTCACACTTGTACTCCTCCGTGAGCTGGGAAATCACCAATTTGGAGTCTCCAAAAATTTCCACTGCCTCTGCCCCAGCTTCTATGAGCAACTCCATTCCCTTGCGTATCGCCTCATACTCGGCGACGTTGTTGGTGCACGGGGTAGCTAGCCTGATGGAGAAGGAATATGTTGCCCCTCGGGGCGACACGAGTAGAATGCCAATGCCGCAACCATCATCACAAACCGATCCATCGAAAAACACAGCCCACGCTCGTATAGACAGTGCTGCTATATCAGTGTTGATCCTTTCAGCAATAAGGTCGGCTAATGCCTGACCCTTAACCGCTTTCGCAGGTTGGTACCGGATGTCAAATTCCGATAACGCAAACATCCATTTGCCGAGTCGGCCTTTCAACATAGGAGCCGACAGCATGTGCTTTATGACATCTGATTTGCATATAATGATAATCTCTGCCGAGAGCAAGATGTGGCGCAGCTTGGTGCAGGTGAAAAACAGGCAGAGGCACAACTTATCGATCTCAGGGTACCTTGTCTCTGCGTCGAGCATCCTTCTGCTGATGTAAAACACAACTCGCTCCAGACCATCATAAACCTGCACCACCACCGAGGCGATGGACGTGTCAGCTACTGATAAGTAAATGTAGAACGGCCTATCCGGCTGGGGCGGAACCAATACTGGTGGCTTCATTAGATATTCTTTGATTTCGTCGAAGGCTCGTTGTTGGTCTGTCCCCCAGCGGAACTCTTCATCAGATTTAATTTTCACCAGTCCCATGAACGGCTCTATTCTTCCTGACAGATTGGAGATGAATCTTCTGACGAAGTTGATTTTGCCGATGAGAGACTGTAGTTCTTTCTTCGTGGTAGGTGGCTTCATTGTTCACACTGCCTCCTGACTTTTCAGGCCGATCTCGATTCCTCGTTCATGGACCAAGAAACCCAAGAACTGACCGGCCGTCACACCGAAGGCACACTTCTTTGGATTCATCCGTAGCCCGAATTTTCTTGTTCGGTCCAGGACGTGTCGCAGATCGTCCAAGTGTCCTTGTACTGAAGCTGACTTGACCACCACGTCATCGATATAAATTTCCACCAACTTGCCGATCAGATCATGGAAGATGTAATTCATGGCTCTTTGGTATGTGGCGCCGGCATTCTTCAGTCCAAACGTCATGACTACATATTCAAACAACCCCACCGAACCTGGGACTCTGAATGCAGTCTTGTGTATATCTTCCGGAGCCATAAAAATTTGGTTGTAACCGGCATTGCCATCCATGAAGCTCAAGATTTTATGACCAGCAGCTGCGTTGATTAACGTCTCTGCTACCGGCATCGGATATTCATCCTTCGGAGTAGCTCTATTGAGATCCCGAAAATCTATGGCAACACGCCAGCGGCCATCCTTTTTCTCTACAGGTACGATACTAGAAATCCACTCAGCATACCTGCATGGCCTGATTAAATTGGCTGTCAACATTTTCTCGATCTCCTTCTTGACTTCTTTCAAAATTTCGGCCTTCATCTGTCGTGCTCGCTGCTGGAATGGCCGAAATCCTTTTTTAAGCGGGAGTCGATGCTCAATGATGCTCCTGTCTAGCCCGGGCATCTCTGTATAATCCCAGGCAAAGCAATCTGGATATTCTTTCAACAAAGCTATCATCGGACCCCGCAGATTCGGATCTAACTTCTTGCTGATAAATGTTGGTCTTGGCTTATCCCCAGGACCGATGTCAATCTCCTCTAGCTCATCAGCGGATGTAAACCCATACCCTAGCTTTCCGTCACCTGTTAAATCGATGCTAAACACGGGGCAAACAGTTGGTGAGGATAACAAAGATAGTTTGGGCCGATTGCCGGAATCGGCCCCCTTTTTCATTGCATTAGTCAAGGAAGGTTTACAACTTATCTGTTCTCCACAATGGCAGGGAACCTCCCTGCTACGACTGCATGACCTGTTTGTCGTAAGATTGCTGCTTTTTATTTTTTGTGGCCGATCGCAGGGATCGGCCTTACCACGTACGATCGTGGACTTTGCTACTCTATCAGGCCAGTGGATAAGACCAGCCTCACCCCGTTTTTTGTAACTTCAATGCGCTCACAGCCGTCTAGACTGCCTCCAGAGATCGATTCTTGGTCTCCTGCCTCCCAGATGTTCGTGCCAGCTATGGAGATCTCCATCGAGTCATCTGCATGAATGACCTCCACTTCATCTCCATCCCACTGTATCAAGCACTGGTGCATCGTGGATGGAATGCAGCAGTTGGCGTGAATCCAATCCCTCCCCAGCAAGACAGCGTAGGTGCTTTTGCTGTCAACAATGAAGAATGACGTAGGGATGGTTTTTCTGCCCACGATCAAGTCCACATTCAGAACGCCTTGCGTCTCTGAAGTTTGTCCGTTGAAGTCGCTTAACGTTACGTTGGTTTTGATCAGATCTGCAGTGGAGCATCCCAAACGCCGTAGCATGGAGTATGGCATTATATTCACTGCTGCTCCGGTGTCAACCAACATCTTGCGGACAGGCTGCCCGTTGATATAACCTCGCAGGTACAGAGCTTTCAGATGTTTGTAGCCCTTCTCTTGTGGCTTTTCAAAGATAACCAGTCGTGGGCCGCAGTCAAACTGTGCCACTGGTAGTTCTTTGGCTCTTGGGGCGCAGAACTCTGACGGAAGTGTGAACACCATGTTTGTGCCAGCCGACGTCTTCGCATCGGCTTTTACTGGTTTGGGGCGCCATTCTTTTCTTTTCGGACGAGCCTCCGTCTCCAAGGTTTGCTGCACTTTCACGGCCAGATCGGGCCGTGCCTTCCTTAAAGCGTGGAGGTACTGCGCTTCGGCTTCCTCCAAGTTACGCAGCCGCTGAACTCGACGCTTTTGGGTGTGCCTGAGTCCATCGGGGCACCACCTTGGCCGGTGATATCTGTCTTCTTCTTTTCCACCCATTGGCTCCTCGAAGCCTTTCGCTCGAGAAGGGAGAGGCCCTAGGCGCTTGAACACTGAGACTGGACCTGTGTCATCCTTCTGCTGTCCACATTCTGGGCAGTTGTCGATTGTAGGCAATCGGCTCATTCCTGCGTCCCAGCAATACTTGAAGAAAGGACAATCCCAATGTTTATCTACGCCTTCTTTTTCCTTCGGCTTTTTACTAGCGAGGTGCTCATATCCTTCATCATCTCTCTCGTGCCGGCGACGTTGGTCATACTGATGCTCATACTTGTTAAGGAGATGTGTGGAATGTGGCTTCTGATATCGCACGCTTCTCACTTGCTCCTCGGTCAAATACCGCCTGTCATCATAACGGGGCCGGTCACGTGGACCGGCCTCCTCTCTTTCTCTGCCCCGAGAGCGACCGTCTTCCTCCTTATATGCGCCACGGTGGTACACAGGTCCTGCCATATTAACATCGAACGAGAAATCTAACTGACGCCTCGTGGACTGGCTGTGTTCTACCATGTTGACGCCGGGAAATGGGTTTGTGTCTACTTTCATGGCGAACTGCCCAAGGATCAGACGGCCCTGTTCTATCGCCGTTTGGATCTGGCGACGTAGCTCTTTGCAGTCATTGGTGGTGTGGGTGAACGAGTGATGCCACTTGCAGTAAGGTCTCCCGTTCATCTCTTGAGCCGTAGGGATTTTGTGGCCTTCGGGTAACTTCAGCTGCTTTTCTTTCAGCAGTTAATCGAATATCTGCTCAGCTTTGCCCACGTCGAAGTCGAACCCTTTTGCAGGCCCTTGCTATTTTACCCATCTGCAGGACACAGGATCTGCCCCCCGAGCCCATTCAGCCACGGCCACCTCCTGGTCTTGTGTAGGATCCTCTTCTTCTGTATCGACCAGGCTTATCGGACGTTTGAACTTGTCTTGGTACAACTCAGGGTGGCGCTGTTCATACATTGTCAGTTTTTGGGCCATGTGCGCCAATGAGTTGTATTCTACTTGGAAAGCCAGATCCTTGATAGGTGCTGAGAGACCCAACACTGCCAGCTCGACTACTTCTTTCTCAGTTAAACGAGCCGAATAACATCGGTTCTTGATAGTCCTGAAATGTTGAATGTACTCAGCTACCGTTTCTCCCCACTTTTGCCGCACCTGCGCCAGATCTGCAATGCCAGCCTCGGTGGCTTCTGAATGATATTGAATGTGGAACTGTTCTTCCAGTTGTTTCCAGGTCTGGATCGAATCCGGTGGCAACGAGGTGTACCACCCAAAAGCTGGTCCTGTCAGAGACTGCGCAAAGAACCTTACGCGTAACTGATCTGATGCCGAAATCATGCCTAACTGTGCCAGGTATCGGCTCACATGTTCGATCGAGCTCGACCCTTCTGATCCGCTAAACCTTGAGAACTCAGGGAGCCGATACTTGGGTGGCAGCGGAATCAGATCAAACTCGTTGGGGTACGGCTTAGAATAGCCGATTGTCCTTCTCTTCGGCACGAAGCCGAACTGGTCTCTCAAGATGGTACGAATTTGCTCCACCGTTTGAGCTGCAGGGGCTAAATTCTCAGAACTCGCTCCGGTGGCGTACTTGGCTAGCCATGCCTGTTTATCAGCGTCCATCCCAGACATCCCTGCTCCAGAAATACCTGCTCCCGAAGTCCCTGCTCCAGAAACTCCTGTTCCAGAAATCCCTGCAGCTGCCACCTGGTTCGTGCGCGTCAGGTTATTGCAGTCCGGCACGTAGGTGCACACATATCCATGTGGGATCTCTTTAGGTGGTTCAAACAGGAATTGGTAGTCGCCAGGGTCACCTCCAACCTTGTAGACGACGTAAGCCGGTGCCCCTGGTGGTTCCGGAGCTGCAAGCGTGAATGGCAGCTGCGGCCTAGTCTGGAGCGGTCTTTCTCCCTGGTGAGTCCCTAGAGTAGGACCCGACGGAGAGTACTGATGTTCCATGATCTCCTGAACTACGCGAACCGCGACACGCTCGAAAGCGTTCACTAGGCTCTCAGAATGGCGATGAAGAGAATGAGCCACCATGTAATTGACTTCCTGTCGCAGAGCCCTGGTGCGCTCCTCTGAAGGAACAGACAGATCCACCTCATCAAGAGCACCTTCAGGTGAAAACCCCTTCCACCTGATACCATGTTTACGAGTCCTCTCAAAAGAGCCGATGAGATCGGCTTCGAAGAGAGCTTTGATATCATCATACTTTGCCTTGTGCTCCTCAGGCAGATCGTCGTACGTGACCGGTCTGTTCTCCATCGCAGCGTCGGATGTTGATGTAGACGTTGTTGAAGGTCCCACCGGGCGTGCCAGAATGTGTTGCCTACCAAAACCCACCGGCGAGCAGCGACGGGCAACACGGAGAGCCGGGAGGCTCCCAGGACTGCTGGTGGGCCCTGGTCCCTCGGGCAATGGCCCGCAAAACTCCGGCACACGTCCTGGCTGGTTCGAGGGCGTGCCACCTGACCTATACCTGATCAGGAAGGTGAAAGATTGCTTCGATTGGTTTCCTGCATGGCAAACAAACATACGTAAAATTCAAGCCGTGACCGGCTTTCAGGTTTCCCTGTGAATCGGCTCTTGGAGCCGATTACCCCATGGTTCTGCATTAGATCTATGATAACATGGGGTTTTGCTTTATCAATACAAGTTAAATCGATCTACGACAGTTTAACGTTTTCACCACGTAATTGGAACATCCTACACGTAGTTGAGCCTGGTAGATACAAAAGATGATAGAAAACTAACCCTAGAGAAGACCTAAAAACCAACGTAAAGTCAATTCCCGGAACAACTCCCCTCGGATTGGCAAACCATATCTTTGTGTATTACTGGATCGTTCAACCCGTTTGCAAGGCCTGACTACGTGGATATCAAACTAAACCTTGGAAAACAAGGCAAAACTATAACGGATCGAATCGACGGAATAAAGATCAAGCAAGATGCTACCCTTACACCCCGAACAGGTGCAAAGGCAGCAAGATAAGCAAAGGCAGCATAGCTAAGCAATCATAGTAAAAAGTACCGATGCTATCCTAAACAGATCTATGATAATAGTGCTACTCGCCATCAACAAGGCTTCAGTACGAGTAACATCAAATAACGCATAAGTAGATACTGCCTAGATCGCAAGATGCGATCTAGGCAGCATGACACTTACCCGAAAGAAACCCTAGAAACAAGGGGTGGCGATGCGCCGAGATTGTGTTTGTTGTGAACGTGATCGTCCTCCTTTTCTCAATAACCTTAGGTACATATTTATAGTCCGGAGACTTCCTATCTTTGGAATAAACCTAGCAATCCTATCTCTTTACTTAAACCGAAACGTAAACTACTACAAAATAAGATACACGGGCAATTTAGCCCAAATCCACGCACAAGGTCGATTCAACAACACGTTGCATATATGTATCTTCCAAGCCCATCTTGATCACGGCCCATCTCCTCCTTTGGCTAAAATATGGCGATAACAGCAACTTAATAGTAGAGGGGATTCGGATGATAACCTGAAGGTGGTAGTCATAGATACAGTTGGATGGCGGTCTATGTATATTGTTGTATTGCCCAATCAAATCTCATAGGATCTTTTTTTCTGGTATTGCATTGTTATGCCTTGCTTAGTTCCTGTCAATTGTCCTGCTGTAATTTGTTTACCCTTTATGCCATGTTGTTTATCTAAGGAGAGCACCTCTAGTAAACTATGGACCCCGGTCTAAATCTTTACCATTGATACAACTTCCACTGTTACCTGTTTACTTGCTGCAAACCATCATCACCTTCCACACCATACAGTTAATCTTTGTTATAGCAAACCGGTGAGCTTAACAACCTCACTGATTCGTTGGGGCAAAGTCTTGAGTTCGTGTTGTGCGGGTCTCCATGTTGCTTGCAACACCTGTGTGACGTTTCCTTCCTCCTACTGGTTCGATAACCTCGGTTTTTTACTGAGAGAAAACTTGCCGCTGTGTTGCTTCACACCTTGCTCTTGGGGTTCCCAACAAAGCGCTCCTACATCAATTCAGCGTTGCATCATCCTTCGCCGCCACCATGGCAACGCCGGAAAGAGAGGCGAAGAGCCGCCATCCCAAGATCTGGGAGAGCACCTTCGCATACAAGGATGCTTTTTGAGCCGATGAACCGAACCGTCGCAAGCAACGAGACCGAGACTTTGTGGCACGTCGACCGGGGATCTTCCCCGTGATCACCAGATCCTGACGACATCACCTTCATCCGATGTAGTCGAAGAAGAGGAACACCGCCACCAACCATCATCCACGCGCCTAACTGCAGGATAACAAACACAACTGCAGCAGCCGACAAGACCGCCACCCGCGAGAGTGCCAATCGCGGACCACCATACATGAGTCTCGCCAGATCCAGAGATCGACGAGATGACCGGGGCATCTGCCCCTCGATGCCACCGATTAAAACAACGACGAGATAGAGGAAGAGCATAGGCAAATTATTCCGACGCGGTATTGTTTCCTCCATTGGAACAACGCCTCTCGAAACACTAGGCCAAGCTAACTACAGGCCGGGGCCAAAGCACAGGGGTCTCCACCCCCTCCCGTCGCCGGAACGGCGGACGGAGGAGGCAGGGACCGGCGGCTGGCCGGTGGAGTTGGGGCAGAGGCGATCGCTTGATCCATTTTTCATGGAGGCGGGTGAACGGCGTTTTTCTAGGCTTTTTAGAGTGTTCCGCTAGCATCTTAGCGCGATAGTTTTTTCCGTCTTTCCTTTCTAAACTTTACATTTGATGTTTTTGAGTCGAACCTCTCGTAGAAAAGAAATGTGTTTCAGAAAAAGACTAAAATATAAAGGGATGAATATATATATATATATATATATGAAACAAATTTATCTTTTTTTGCTAATAACAAATTTATCTTTTCACAGGTACAGATTTTCAGAACATAGATCCCTCTAGTGTTGCTGTGTGTTTATTCATGCTTGAGGAGGAACCATCCAAAACGAAGTCGTCGACGATGGCTCCGAGGCACCGCCGCCGCCGCAAGTGTCCCGCGCCTCCACCGTCCTCTGCTCAATGTCATACACGTGCAAGCAGCCGTCGTACGGGCTCGTCCAGTACACGCTGCTGGGCGCCAGCCCGAACGCGGTAGCCGGGCACCAGCCCGCGAAAGAGGAAGATGACCCCACGAGGATCGCGCGGTCGCCGATGCCGTCCACCATAACCGCCTGCTTCCTCTTGAAATCCAGCCGGTACACTCCGACGTCGGCGACCGTGTCGAAGGTGATGTTGCGGGAGAAGATGAGCACCTGGTAGAGCTCCCCGTCGAGGTCGAGGAGGTGCGTTGACGCGGCCAGGCAGCAGCTCCCGGCCCGGACGAGCCGCACCTCCTTCATCGGCAGGACGCTGAAGACCGGCGCTCCCGCCGCCAGGTCGACCACGCCGATCTCGTCGGAGGGTCGATGGTAGTAGAACTTGCCACGCCATGAGGCGGGACGGTACAGTACCATCTCCGTCTCGCCCGCTCCGACGTAGCCGGAGGGTATGATGAAGGTACCCACGTTGTACTTGTGCCTCACCCACGAGGAGGAGGCCGGGTCGCCGACGCGGCAATACCACATGAGGTTCGTGGTACTATCGGCGAGTAGCACCGTGCAGCCGCCGGGGTCGGTGGGCTTGGACGACAGCACGCACCAGGCCTCCGCGTCCGCGGGCGGCTTGGCGAGCGATGGCAGATCGATCTTGTTGTTCTCGCGAGCGTGTGGGTTCCAGAGGTAGGTGGCGAGGGTGGCCGGGTCCCAGACGAGCAGCCAGCCGTGCGAGGTCACCCAGCTCCGCTTGTTGCCGCGCAGCAGCTCGTTGAGGTCGTCGTCGCCGGGGCTGTGCGTGCCGTCGGAGACGCTGTAGATCGTGGTGGTGCCGTGCTCGTCGCCATGGTCGAAGACGAGGCACGGCAGTGACGCCGCCGCCGCCGCCATGGATCGATGCGTGCGTGTACGTGCGGCCGGAGATCCCACGCTGTTAATTTACCGTCGACGGAGACACCGATGCGTTCGGCAAATCCTTCTTCTCAGATATAAAAGCCAGATCAAATTTAAGTCACAGCCCGAGCCGGACTCCGGCGTGTACTTAGTTACGCGCGCCCCGATGCAAATTCGAATCGGTTAGCAACTCGGCGTCAGGCCACACGGCGTGAGAGACGCATCGATTTGGATACCAAGGCGGAGGACGTCGTGGAGTTCGCCGTCTACAGGGTGGACATCGCCGGCAGGAGACGCATCCGGGTGGACAGCATCGGCGACCGGGCCATCCTCGCCGGCGGCTCCAACCGCTGTTTCGCGGGCTGGTGTACGGCCACCGAGTCCGGGCTGCTGCCCAACAGCGTGTACTGGTTGCACCCCTACACGTCTACGAGGGTACAGGGAAGCCGTCTCGCCGTCCATTCTGGATAGTTCCACCACACGCATAAATAGTCATCTGGAGAACCGTTGCCTATTCTAAGCCATTTTTCCATGTCAAAAACATATATTCTAAGTCATTTTTCCATGTCAGCAGTTAGAGTAGTACTTTTTTTTTTCCACAACGTAAGTCTTTCCACGATATATGTCATTTTGAACGAAAATTTGGCATATACGTCCAGACATTCTATATCGGTACACAAGTTTTCAGAAAAAAATGAGAAGAGCGCCAGTACTTCTTATTATAAAGATATATCTGAACTTAGATAAATTTGTAACATCATTTATAGCGTAGGAAGTACATGGGTACATGGCGACACAAGAACATGAATGTTACGTCTCACATCATAGATAATTCAGTTAGTATGAAAAGAACATTTTGAACCTAATGCATCGTATCTAAAGACAGGTTTGTCCACTGTAAAAATACAAGTGTGTATTTGATAGACCGGGCCACTTCGAATTCACTCTCCCACTTGAGATATCTGACCTCATACAAGATAGCCTGAGATTTGTGGTGTGTTTGGTGAGACTGGGCGGGTTGAGAAAAGTTGCACCGTTACTCTGTTTGGTAGATCATATGAGGTGAGATTGGCACAAAAACTGAGGATTACAGAACAATACAAACTTTTACACAAAGGCCCCTAAACAAAAACAAAAAGCAATCAGGCCCTCGCCTCTACCACATCGTGTGCTAGGACTTGTTCGTCACAGTCGGCGTGACCTAGTGCGTCAGGGCAAAGGGCGGCCAGCACAGAGGGGCGGTCTGCACGTCGGGGCGGAGAGCCGGCCCGCGCGTCGGGTGAACACGGGAATGGGGAGAGAGCAGTTGGGGGTCGGGTGGGGTGGAGGGGCCCGCAGACGCTATAGTAGATTACGGGGTGGACTCAGTCTGGACGAGTTGGGAAGGTTAACTTGAGCTTCTCTCTTCAGCCCGGCCGAGAGCCCTTTTCGGGGTGAGGTGGGCACTACTGAGATGACCCGCCCGGGCTAAGAAACAAGAAAAAGGCCTCTCGGCTAGGTTGGGGAGAGAATATCTAGGCTCATCCGGTCTACCAAATACACCCTAAGCTTCGCAGTCGCGGCCCCAAAAACTTCGGCATGGCCCAATAATGTGTTTTGATTCTAAATTGTTGACGCCAAAGGGTAATAGCAACTACAGTGCCAAAACCTCAGCAGAAAAGCTATGCAAACACACCGGCAACGGTTGAGGGGTCGTCTTCCATTTGATTTCCGGTCTTGTAATACATGTGCTAGACTTGGCGCCGTTTTGATGGCCAATTACTCTATACCTTAAGCGTGAGCAAAAGGGAGGCCACTCAGGCCATCTGCAGCCGCGAAGGCCGTCCGCAAGCGTGGTGACCTACGCTAGATTTGAAGCCACCTAGGGTGCGTTCTAATGTTTTTCTATCGCTGGTTCTAGGCCTTGGACGCTTACAGTCGCTGCTTTGTGGGCCTCGGGTGTTGTTTGCACGTGGATTGAGGGGAGCTGGTGGGTGAGCGACGATGCGACCAAAAGGTTGCCTTTTTGCTGTTGACCGCATCATGTTTGCCTCGGTGCGTGGGGTCGGGTCAAGACGTGGCGCGTTGCATGTATTTCTTGGACGACACCAAAGCTTCCCCTTTCCGGCATCTGGGCTGCCTCATTCCTCCTGGTCGATTTATGGCGGAGAGGGAGAGGGATTCAAGATCATTCCCGCATTGGGCTTGTGCACACGAGCGGCAACTAGGTCCTCTTCCTCCATACCCTTAGGGCGATGGATCAGGGCATTGCCGAACGTGTGGGGCCTCGACTCAAGGAGATCAAGGCAGAGCTGCCGACGCTCGGGACCGCCGTGCGCCCGATCCGAGCGGCCATGGCCGAGCTCGCAGCGGTCGGCCCACAAATCGACCGTTTTGTTGGCCCCTCCGTCTCGGTGCTGAAGGTGTTTGACACCAACATGCCGTGCACGGGCTCCAGCCACCGCTTCTACTCTAGGCGAGCTCTGCATTGGATGAGGCAATGGTGGCAGTGCTCATGAACACCAGAACCTAGACCTGAGCCACACACGTCGTTGTAGTCATGTTCTGTGTTATTGGCTTTGTAGTAAGAGTCGCCTGGAATCCAAAATCCAGATGCCGTCGCCAGGAATGAGGTGGGGTGGTTCTAGGTGAGATGGGAGTAGAATGGTGTGAAGAATTCGAGCGGGGGATGCCTCTATTTATAGTGGCGAGAGGGGACCGACGGGCGCAAGCTGAGATCGTCGTGGTCGAAGGTACAGAGGGCTATCGGCGTGGGCGACAGTAGGGGCGGTGCTGTGCTCCCTGGCGAAGCTCAACGACGTGGTGGTGAGGCGTGGGGCGGTGCTGATCGGTCGGAACGCTGCGGTGCTCTGCGCTGGTCCGGCGGAAGTATTGTTGGCGCACAGCGTGCGTGGTCCGTGCGGCGGCGAACGGGCATGTCTGTGGGGTTGCTGGGACGGTGGTGATCACGCGTGCACGTGGCGAGGGCGGAACGGTCTATGGGCGTGTGTCGAGGGCGGCGCACTGGCGCGCTCTCGGCATGCTCGCAGAGAGGCTTGGCATGGCTTGGGCGTGTGGTCCAGTGGCTGGCATTGCTCGCAGCTGGGACAGGGAGTGGCGGTGGGGTGCTAGCTTGCTCCCAGACAAGGTTGGCGAGGCTAGTGTTGCTCGTAGCTTGCTGTCGACTATGTGGTGGCAATGGTGCTCTCGGCCTGCTCACCATTGATGACAATGGCCAGTTTATAGTGGTGCTAGTGATTAGCTAAGATTGTTAGATGATCTACTAAGGCTAGTGGTATCCATAGAGGGAACAAGTTAGGCCCAAAACACTTCTCAACATAGTGTTTTGATTTTGTTTGATTTGCATCTGCAACCTGTTTGATGAAATGGCAGCATGAACTCAAGTTTTGAATTTTGAATATATTTTTGGTGGGTGTGCTAGGCATGTGCTGGTGAGTCTGTGGATGCTTGGGTTTTGAAAATTGAGCTTGTTTGAGTGGTTTTTGAAATAGTGGGATCTTCCCATATGAACTAGATTCAATTTTAAACTGTCATTTAAACTATGCATTCAAATGTTTTTGGATGATCACAAAGTAGGCCTTGGTACTTTGTTATGAGTACTATCAAGGGGTGCAAAGATCCAAACAAGTTTCAGTTAAGTTCTGAAAGTTAGGGATAGCCAAAGTAGGCATGGGAGTTAATTTGGCCAAAGTGACCATTCACTTAATTTGTTTGTTTTGATTTGTTTGTCTTTGGGAAAAGTGTGGGGATTGTTTAGATGATGTTTACTTCACCTAAGAATCATTTTACAAGTAAATAAACACACAACCAAGGCAATTCAAAAGAATCCAAATTGTAATGTATACACATATGCATGCCTTCGTATTTTTAATTGGAAAAGTTTTTGTTAACCCTAATTTTGATGATTAGAGTTTGATGATCCAAGTTTAGTATTTTTGGCATGTTACAATACCATTGTCGCCTTCCTCCCCACCGCACCACCCTGCCGTTCAATCCACCAAGCCGCAACATCGTCCATCGCCACCTATGCTGAGCTCGCCTCCTATGTGCACCACCGCCGTTCGGGAGACCCCGCGCCTCCCTCCTAGCGTGCGGGTAGTGGAAGGTCCGCTATCGGAGCCGCACGGACTTTGTCCGGCGACCCACACCGTCGGTGGTGGTGGGGGAGAAGGGGAAGCAGGGCTTGGCTAGGGTTCGGGAATCGCCCCGTTGTCGCCCGCGGGGGACGACCGAGCCGAAACGTTTTTTTTTTAAGTTGTCCCAACAATGTCTTAACTAGTGTTGTCTAAAAATATGTCTTAACTAGTGTCTCTATATTTGAGAGATATCCTTAAGTGTCTCAAATGTTGTCCCTATAGGATGCAAATGTCTTTGCCTGATTTTTAAAGAGACAAAATAAGAAGTGTCTCAAAAAAAAGTCTCTATGCTAGGTTTTTGTTGTAGTAAAAGGTTGTGGTGCAAATCTTAGGGGGTATGAGATTCATTAAGAAGAAAACTCTTTTGAAGGAGTTAACAGATTATAGGACCTTGAAGAAAATTTTGACCTCTTTGTTGATCAGATTATTAGGAAGAATTGAGTGTGGGAAGAGCTAATGCACATTTATGCCAGTGAACCTATGGGCAACAAAGGTCAAATGAAACTTGGTTGTTACAAGGAGATAATAATACTAAGTTCTTCCATAGGATTGCCAATGGAAGGAAAAGAGAGAGAACTATGTTTTCCTTCAACAGTGCTTTAGGTTCTATCCATGGTACTCCTAAAATTTTAGATCAAGCTATCAAGTTTTATAAGGATCTTTTTGCGCCTATAAATATTGTTGTTGTGAGATTGTCTGACAATATTTGGTCAAAGGAGGAGGAAATTTCTTATAGTGATAGGCAAAATATGGATACAGAATTCAATGAAGATGAAATAAAAAATGTCATTGACTTGATGGAGAAGAATAAATCTTCTAGTCCTGATGGTATACCTGTTGAAGTTTTTTAGTATTGTTGGGAGGTTATTAAGTCAAATATTGTGCAAATATTCAATAATTTCTATCACCACAAACTTGAATTGGCTAGTATCAATTATGGGATCATTACACTATTTATCCCACAAAGTGATGATGCTGATGTAATCCAAAAATTCAGGCATATCTATCTTTTGCAAGTTTTGTTCAAAATCTTTATCAAGTCTATGACAATTAGAGCAGAGGCCGTGATGCAGAAGCTGATTTATTTGTGACATAATGCTTTTATTAAAGGGAGATCCATCATAGATGGTGTTACCCTGTTGCATCAGGTCAGGTGCTGAGGGAATCAAAAGTCCAGAAGCAACAAGGTGTAATTCTCAAGATAGAATTCGAAAAAGCATATGAAAAAGTCAATTGGGACTTCTTGCTTAATTGTTGTAGACAAAAATGTTCCAGCGACATGTGGATACTTTGGATACAAAAAGTAATTTATCATGGAACTCCCAGTATCAGGCTGAAAGATAAGGTGGGGCCCTATTTCAGTAGCTATAAAGGTGTAAGACAATGTGACCCTTTTGCCCCTTTCATGTTCAATATGGCTGCTAATGGTTTATCTAAGATGATTGATACAGCTCAGCAAAATGGTATGCTGACTCGTTTAGTTGGTCATTTTATAACCAGAGGAATTTCCATTCTATAGTATTGCTATCCTTCTGATAACATATGAGAATTAAGGTGCCAGGAATCTTAAATTACTGTTGTACATCTTTGAAACCATGTCTTGTTTGAAGATAAATTTTGAAAAAGTGCGGTAATGATTGTTATGCATGATGAAGAGAAGTTGGAAATCTATGTTGACTTATTCAATTGTCAGCAAGGAAAATGGTCAATCGGTTATTTAGGTACTCCTCCGTGCTCTAGAAGAATTGCAGGTGTTAAGATGGGCTTCTTGGAGAAAAAATTGAAAAAAAGATGGATGGCTAGATGGGCGGAGATATGTCCATTGGTGGCAGAGTGGTGAAAATCAATGCATGTTTATACAGTATGGTTGTGTATCCAATGTCTATGTGTCTCCTTCACAAGACCAACATTTTTCTCACCAAACATAGAGTTGGTGACTCTACATTTTGGTCTGACATGTCGCATGCCAAAGTGTAGTATTTGTTTGGAAGGAGGATGCATATTGGAAATGGGAGAAGGACTAGCTTTGGGGGTGATGCATGGTGTGGTCATGGCCCTTTAAAGGATAAATTCCCCGAACTTTTTGATCTTTGCAATGAATAGTCTATTTCTGTTGCTGTTGCTGAGTTGGGATGGAGATTTACCTTTTGAAGATGGCTATCACCTGTCCTGTAGGAACAAATGGCTGGCATCATCAACTAATTTGTTAACTCACCCTTGTCTCAAGAAGATAAACCTTTTTGGAAATGGTCTAAGAATGGGTAGTTCACTGTTAAGTCCATGTACAAAAATATCTTAGCAGTAGTGGTTCGAATAGATCCTTCAAACACCTTTGGAAAGCTAAGATTCCACTAAAAAGTAAGATCTGGATGTGGTTGATGTGGCACAATGCCATTGCAACAAAATACAACATGTTGAAAGAGACAGAGATCTTGGAATTCTAAATGTCAGTTCTGTGATGATGAAGAATCCATCCATCACCAGCTCTTCCTGTGCCCAGCTGCAAAATATGTTAGAAGCTCTGCTGCAAAAGCTATAGGTGCAAAAGATAGGTCTGCTTCCTTTTCTCAGTTCTTCTGGTGGTTTCCAAGATATATATGTACTAGTACGAACACTCAGACTGTTGGGTTGCTGCAATCTGTTGGGCGATTTGGAAACTTTGAAACTAAGCTTGTTTTGAAGGAAAACTTATTAAATCTCTTAATGATCTAATTTGTTACTCTTTTGTCTTTACAAATTATTGGGCAGGTTCTCACAATCCTTCAAATCAAGCTGATCTGTGAGCTGGGGAAGATATCCTGATGAGCATTTTTGTTGATCGTCAACCTGCTGCTGTCGGAGCCGACACCTCGCCCTCCACTCTTTTGATCATTGGTGGTCCTACGTCGACAGCTCGTGAGGAAGATGACAAACCTTGATCTTGAATGAAATCGTTGTTGTGTCCTACTGCCTCCCTGGCATTCTGATGTCCTGACTCTTTTAGCTCCTTGTTTGTCTCTTGTTCGATATTTTTCTTGTCTGATTGTAAATGGTCATGGGCTTAAGGTTTAGAGTTTAGCCTTAGCATCTTAGCGTGGCAGTTTTTTCCGTTTTTCCTTTCTAAACTTTACTTTGGATGTTTTTGATGTCGAACCTCTCGTCATTCCGTTATTCGATGAGTAAAGGGATTAGGTCCCTTTTGGTCCGGGACCGCATAGAAAAGAAATGTGTTTGAGAAAAAGGCTACAAATTTATCTTTTTTAGCGAATAACAAATTTATCTTTTCACAGGTACGGATTTTCAGAACATAGATCCCTCTAGTGTTTTTCACGGAGACGGGTGAACGGGCGTTTTTCTAGGCTTTTTAGAAGTGTTCCGCTAGTATCTTAGCGCGATAGTTTTTTCCGTCTTTCCTTTCTAAACTTTACATTGGATGTTTTTGAGTCAAACCTCTCATAGAAAAGAAATGTGTTTTAGAAAAATACTAAAATATATTGTATTTTGAAACAGAGGGATGAATATATATATATATATATATATATATATATATATATATATATATATATATATGAAACAAATTTATCTTTTTTTGCTAATAACAAATTTATCTTTTCACAGGTATAGATTTTCAGAACATAGATCCCTCTAGTGTTGCTGTGTGTTTATTCATGCTTGAGGAGGAACCATCCAAAACGAAGTCGTCGACGATGGCTCCGAGGCACCGCCGCCGCCGCAAGTCTCCCGCGCCTCCACCGTCCTGTGCTCAATGTCATACACGTGCAAGCAGCCGTCGTACGGGCTCGTCCAGTACACGCTGCTAGGCGCCAGCCCGAACGCGGTAGCCGGGCACCAGCCCGCGAAAGAGGAAGATGACCCCACGAGGATCGCGCGGTCGCCGATGCCGTCCACCATAACCGCCTGCTTCCTCTTGAAATCCAGCCGGTACACTCCGACGTCGGCGACCGTGTCGAAGGTGATGTTGCGGGAGAAGATGAGCACCTGGTAGAGCTCCCCGTCGAGGTCGAGGAGGTGCGTTGACGCGGCCAGGCAGCAGCTCCCGGCCCGGACGAGCCGCACCTCCTTCATCGGCAGGACGCTGAAGACCGGCGCTCCCGCCGCCAGGTCGACCACGCCGATCTCGTCGGAGGGTCGATGGTAGTAGAACTTGCCACGCCATGAGGCGGGACGGTACAGTACCATCTCCGTCTCGCCCGCTCCGACGTAGCCGGAGGGTATGATGAAGGTACCCACGTTGTACTTGTGCCTCACCCACGAGGAGGAGGCCGGGTCGCCGACGCGGCAATACCACATGAGGTTCGTGGTACTATCGGCGAGTAGCACCGTGCAGCCGCCGGGGTCGGTGGGCTTGGACGACAGCACGCACCAGGCCTCCGCGTCCGCGGGCGGCTTGGCGAGCGATGGCAGATCGATCTTGTTGTTCTCGCGAGCGTGTGGGTTCCAGAGGTAGGTGGCGAGGGTGGCCGGGTCCCAGACGAGCAGCCAGCCGTGCGAGGTCACCCAGCTCCGCTTGTTGCCGCGCAGCAGCTCGTTGAGGTCGTCGTCGCCGGGGCTGTGCGTGCCGTCGGAGACGCTGTAGATCGTGGTGGTGCCGTGCTCGTCGCCATGGTCGAAGACGAGGCACGGCAGTGACGCCGCCGCCGCCGCCATGGATCGATGCGTGCGTGTACGTGCGGCCGGAGATCCCACGCTGTTAATTTACCGTCGACGGAGACACCGATGCGTTCGGCAAATCCTTCTTCTCAGATATAAAAGCCAGATCAAATTTGTCTAAATCTGAATCCGTGAGGATTTAAGTCACGGCCCGAGCCGGACTCCGGCGTGTACTTAGCTACGCGCGATATTGCCTTTTACGAACGGTTTCCGGGCCGAACTCTTATCCTGGCCTCACGCGCTTGCTTTCCGATCAGTGCTCCAGGCCCACCTTGCTGCATGTTTGACCGGCATTTCAATACAAATACGAGACACTGTTCGGCCATACGGTACAAAAAATGTACAATACGAACGTGGGACCTGGCCGGACCCTCGGCCTAGTAACAGCAACCACCATCACCTAGTGCGTTTTGACTTTTGAATCTTTGAATCCCACCTTCTTCTCCTTCTTCCTAGACGAGCGGCTCCTCGCCCAGATCCGAATATTCAGGACACGAAGAAGAAGGAGGTTGCTCGGGAATGGCCACCACGGAAGTTTCACCGAGCTGCCATTCAGGTTTAGTCATCAATTTCAGGAGTTTTTCGCCGTATTTTTTGGAGTGGTTCGTCGTTTGGCCCGGAGAAACTGATCTCCTCTTGCTGTCCGCAGCACGGATTTCCCCTCTAGAGATCCGGATCTGGGCGCGCAGGAAGGGACCAGCCTTCATTCCATGGAGGAATCAACCCCAGCCAGTCACACGGCGGCATCTCTAGCCGCACTCGGCGAACTGGAAAGCGAGATGTCTGGTTCGGGAGGTTCAGCCGATTCTAATGGTAATTAGGGAGCATACCAGATGTATCTCCAGTCAGGAGCAACGGAAACGGACCAATGGCTTCTGTCAGTGCCATGGAGCGCCACTCCGACGAGGTGGAAAGAGCGGAGAAACCTGCACCATCGTGGAAGAGGAGGTACTGCCTGAAACTTTCTAAACTTGTACTGCGCGTGAGGAACTTTCAGAGGGAGAACCGGAACTGATTGCCCCATGTGTCTTCTCTAGTGCCGCATATATTTCCCACCCGACTAATTACATGCGAGATATGGAAGTGTTGGTAAATTATAATCTACTGCCCAACTGACGCAATCGGTTACATTTCATAGATGGGTCTGAAAACTATATGAATTAGTGTGGTATACGCATCTACGGAATGAATTATAGCAGTCTATTTTACTCGTAGGTGTTGTGTGTTTTTCGTTTTCAGAAGTAAGCACCAGAATTATGTGTCATGATATATTTATCCTTCCTTGTCCATGAGATTGTTGGTCTATTATAAACTTCTGTAATAATCAGGTAGGTTCCAATACTGGTAAGGCATATAGCAGAAGTACACAGAGTCTGATCAATGCTGAAACCAGGGAGTTTACCAGAGGTATTCCCAGTCATGAGCTCATCCTCCGACCAAATGGCAGATGGCAGTGCTCAGGAGCGCCATACCGACGAGCCCGACCAATCGCCGAAACCTGCAGCTTCGTGGAAAAGGAGGTACCACCTGAACCCCTATAAACATGTACTATGCATCAATATATTCAGAGATATAGCCGAACCTGAAAGCGTAGGTATCCTCTCTAGTTGCTGCTAAGTACATGTTTCCGGCTAATTCCAACGAATATAATTAAGTGTTGGTCAGGTATACCTAGTTAGGATATTGTCGAATGAGATTCACCTGCGTGTCTCTTCTGATTAATGTATGAATATGTTTGGTATATGCACATATCCTGACTAGACCAGTTTAGGGTGTACTGCCCCCTATGGTGTGTGTTTTTGATTGTTGTAGACACCAGATAAAATTGGGTTGTTAAAATGAAATGATCATACATGTGATTGTTGGTCTAGTTGGTTAGAGCTATACAATATGGTAATAAACAGGTTCCAATACAACCCAGGCAACTCGCAGAATTTTCCTGATTCTATGGGAACACACGTATAAAATAGTTCCATATATTAAGGATTGCCGGAAGGCTAAAATAAATCACACCCAAATGCTGGATCGGTTCAATTGGATAATGTATGGTTGATATTGGGACTGTTACTGTTTCAATAATCATGCAGACCTATGACAGGTTATTTGTTTGTAATGCTATTGCCTATATGCAGCCCCGTAATTGATATCCATGTTGACATTTATTATGATTAATAAGGAACTATTGTCCCAGTTTATTACGGTCTTCAGCATATTACTGAACCACAGTCTGGTCTGAAGCTTATATCGGCTACGCCACTTGTGCTTATTGAAACATTTATAGGTTTTTCTTGTTGTTATACTTGTTTGTTTTCGCTACCATCTGAACTCAATCAACAAAATTCATACTCACCCATAGCACTTGACTGACTAAATAAACAATGAAGATTTTCTGTTATGCTGAATTGCCACCGTGTGTCAGTATGTCTTCTATCCCTCTGAATTCAGTGTCATGCTTATACGCAGGGTCCGATGCCATGGTCATATACCTGACTTCATTTTCTTTCATTATTTCCTTCCACGTATTTCCGTCATCCTATGGCGGCCTGGCTAATGAGTCAATCCATCCTATGTTCCACTGTTTTGCAGGTATGTGATTTGTAATGCATGAAGCATTGATCTGTTATATAAACAAAAGGGAATAAGGTTTTCTAAGCATTTAAGTTCTGAGCACCACTCTTTTGTTCACTTGGCCACCAGGTGAGTTAATGCCCTTTTTTCCTGGAGCTTAGGCATGCCATTTTTGTATTCTCTATACATACTTTTCCAGTCTCTACTATTTGCGCTTATAAAACTACGTTTTCATAGAGTTGCTTGTGTCGATTTGATTTGATAGGACATGATGGCAATGGTCTGGTAGTTTTCTTCCTGACCGCCTGGGAGATACCTCCCTCGGTTTTTTAGACTTGTGCTTCTTTTAGTCATTTTTATGTTTTGGATTGAAGTTCGATTTACATTGGTAGGATTCATCTGATCTCTTGACCGCTTTAATGTGTTCTGATATAGGAAGGATTCTATTATCATGGCTTTCGAAACTTGTTAATCTACACACCATGTTTGTGCTGGAGCTTTTGTAACGAACGACAAATCAGGCACCAAATTAATATGAAAGCACTGCATAAAGGATCCAGATAGTTATGCTTTAGTTTTGTTTATTTTATTCTTATGATTTCTCTAGGAATTTCCCCCATTTGTACAAGTTTGATCATGTTGGTAGTACCCCGTTGCCCCTTCAAGCCAGCAAGATGGTTTCTGTACTATCAATGAATAGGAACTCGCATCCAAGGTAATAAGGTTAAATCCTAACTTTTTTCTCTTTCAAGGTGTATGTTTTCTGAGTGGATAACTTGATGGTTTAAGTTCTTTATTACTATTTCCTTCGGACACAAAAGAGTTTTTTTTTTTACTTTTGTATGTTTCATGTGTATCACTGCTGATTGTGCAATGCTCATGCTTGTCTGTGTAGCGAAGGTAGGACCTTGCCGTTTTCGTTGGTTTTCATACATTATTGCAGATGTGAGGAGAGTAAAATCAAAAGGGAAGCACATAACTAAAGAAGGCTGATGACATTGGATCCCTCATTGTGGTGGATGGAAACACTGAAGAGGTTTCATATGTACAAGTTTGTATATAGCTGGAGTTATTTCGAATTTGTATTGACCTCCTTATATTAAGGACCAACAATACAATATTGAAATTTCTATTATTTCCGACCTTATTAAGTCAAATATATTTTTATTCTAATGGTACTTGCGATGGCAAACAAATAGGTTTGAATAGGTCCTTGCTTTCTTGTTAATACATGCTTGAGTAACATGTGTTAGGTTTCAGTTTCAATATACTTGTGGTGGCAAACATACATTAAAACATGATTACTTTCATATGATAGGTTTTATGATTGTGCTTACTATAACATGTGTGTTAAAATCATAGTTTCAGTTTCCTTAGATACATGGATGATTATTTAGCATAAAGACTGGTGTGTGTTTCTTGTGAGATATAGAATACTTGTATTTATGATATGCTCACAATATGAATAGGCATAGACAATACAAGCATAACTATTCCTTCCACTATAGTTGTATGTGCAAGTTGGATTTAGTTTTAAATGATTAAATCATTGTGTCGATTTTGGCCCCGGTGCCAGTGGAGCACCGGGTCATCTAGTATTGTGAAAAGGGGAGTATTAGGAGAGCAATGAAGACGTCAGCGTGACCGTGAAGTTTTATTTGCACATAAGGAGGGAAATGCCTATGTGTATTTTGTGTCAAGATTGGATTCTAGTTGCTTCTTATTAATGTGATGTAGATAGTAACCGTTAGGATAAATACTTAATCCTCTAGCTTGTAGCTGTTATAGTTTGAAGATTAGGATAGATTAGTTGATGGCACCATGTATTAGATGACCATGACACGTTCTTGGTTCTCCCTCGAGGTTTCCCCGTCCATGCTTTTGTGAACCATCATGCTTAATCCCCATGTTTTGAATTGATGGTCTATTGCGCATGACCAATTTTCTGGCCTTCGATCGATAAGAACTTTATAAATGAGAGAATGGTACGTCGTGAATATATCCAAAGAACTTTATGAATTAGGGTTTGGTCTGTCATGAATGTTTTAGAAACTTTGCCTGTGGAGCAATATGGACTGTTTTGTGCAGCTTTATGTCACTCGTTTCCAGTAGCCATTGTATTGATATACAAAAATTCGGAATTATTAAAAGAAGAGAAAATTTGCTAGAGAAAACTGTTATTTTCCGGTGTTTGCCAAAACACACCGTTGGTTATAGCTTGAAGCTTAGGATAGATTAGTTGATGGCACCAAGTATTAGATGACCATGACATGTTATTGGTTCTCCCTCGAGTTTTCCCTCGTCCATGCTTTTGTGAACCATCATGCTTAATCTCTGTTGGAATTATGCCCTAGAGGCAATAATAAAGATGTTATTATTATAATTCTTGTTCATGATAATGTTATATTCCATGCTAGAATTGTATTAAGCGGAAACTTTAATACTTGTGTGGTTTGTGAACAACACCGTGTCCCTAGTACGCCTCTATGGACTAGCTCATTGATTAATGATGGTTAAGGTTTCCTAACCATGGACATGAGTTGTCGATTAATAATGAGATCATATCATTGGGAGAATGATATGGTGGACAGACCCAAACTAAGCGAAGCAATTAGATCGTGTCATCGTGTTCGTCTTTCGAAGCTTTTCTTATGTCAAATATTGTATTCCTTAGACCATGAGATAATACAACTCCCTGGTATCGGAAGAAAGATTTGAGGTCATCAAACGTCATCCTATGAGAGGGTGATCATAAAGGTGTCTCTCAGGTGATCGGAAAGTATCTGTTGGGTTGTATGTATCGAGATGGGATTTGTCCCTCCCAAGTTGGAGAGATATACTTCGGGCCCACTCGGTAATCGATATCAACATCGCTTGCAAGCATGTGGTTAAGGAGTTAATCACAAAGTGATATCGGATTACGGAACGAGTAAAGTACTTGCTGTGAATGAGATTGAACTAGGTATGACGGTACCGACGATCGAATCTCGGGCAAGTAAAATATCACGAGACGAAGGGAATATATATATGGGATTGATTGAATCCTGGCATCGTGGTTCATCCGATATGATCATCGATGAATGTGTGGGAGTCAATATGGGTTACCAGACCCCGCTGTTGATTATTGATAGAAGATCATGTCTGCATATTCTCGAACCCGCAGGGTCACACACTTAACGTGTCTCGACGCTAGGATAGATTGGATAATTGGTTTATGAGTTTTTGTTCGGAGTCTCGGATGGGATCCAGGACATCATGAGAGGTTCCGGAGTGGTCCGGAGAATAAGATTCATATAAGGCAGTGCAGTTTTTGGAGTTCGGAATTGTTCCGGATTAATCGGTATTGTACCGGAAGCTTCTAGAACCTTCCGGAAGGGGACCAACGTGGACCCACCTTCCGGGAGGGGGCATGGGCCTATGAGGGAGTGTCCTGGCCGCATTGGGCCAGGGGCACAAGGCCCCATAGGGCCCAGCCGGCCAAGAGAGGTTTAAACTCGAGATAGACCTTCTAGAAGGGGGGGTTTCCTTGCCCCCCACTCCTTATCCTTTGGGGCCGCCGGTTTGGGCTTGGGGGAGGGGCTAGGGCTGCGCCCCCCCTCTATATAAAGAGGGGTGGGGGCGCACCAACCCCTCACACCTTCCCCTCCAACCCTAGCCGTCCTGCTGCCCTTCCTCTCTCCCTCCCGACTGTTTGTAGGCGAAGCCCTGCTGCAGAAATTCTCCACCATATACACCACGCCGTCGTGTTGTAGATCCAATCCATCTCTCCACCATACTTGCTAGTCCGAGGAAGGAGGAGACGTCGAGGTGCTACACGTGTGCATCTCACGGAGGCACCGCCACTTGTGGTGCTAGATCGGATCGGATCGCGAGGAGGAGAAGCGAGTACGACTACATCACCCACGTTCCGACGAACGTTCCGCCGTGCGAATCTTCAAGGGTATGAAGATCTAATCCAATCTCTCTCGTTGTTTACATCTCCTAGATTAGATCTTGGCTTTCCCTCTGTTCGCATCCGTAGAAAATTTTGATTTACTATGCCGCGAAACCCTTCAATCCCCATGTTTTGAATTGATGGTCTATCGCGCATGACCAATTTTCTTGCCTCCGATCGATAAGAACTTTATAAATGAGAGAATGATACGTCGTGAATATATCCAAAGAACTTTATGAATTAGGGTTTGGTCTGTCATGAATGTTTCAGAAACTTTGCATGTGGAGCAACATGGACTGTTTTGTGCAGCTTTATGTCACTTGTTTCCAGTAGCCATTGTATTGATATACAAAAATTCGGAATTATTAAAAGAAGAAAAAATTTGCTAGAGGACACTATTATTTTCCGACGTTTGCCAAAACACACCGTTGAAAATTTGCTGAGCACCATTATAATTTCGTGGCACATTTGCCAGGACACACTACATGCAACAAATGGAAAGTTTGACTAATTTTATTGGGATGACCATCATACGTCCGGTTTGAACACTTCTTTCTCTAATTCAAATTCACCAAATTTAGCATGTGCACACACCGAACATAAATTATAGACTATACGTAAGTTCACATCAAGTTGGAACATCCAGGCCAAGTTGCCATCCATTGCCGCATGCAACATCGTGGTTAAGAAAAAAACAACGAGGCAATTAGGAAAAATCTGGAAAGTTTTTCTATTTGAAACGTCTTGCATTTCAATTAAAATTCTATACATATTTGCAAAAAGGCAAAATGGTAATCTGAAACGTCATACATCATGGTCGAATTAAACAAAAAATATAGTGTCGTACGGATGCCAACTAGGTGGAACAATTTTGATATAAAAATACTGTCAGACCTTGGGTGGTCAAGAACGCGACTCATTACCTTGATCCAACTTGTCTCCAACATGAGTTTTCCGAGATTTAGAGATTTATTACTTTCACGATCATCGCTTCCATGCCTATTCACTTTGTTGTTCTCACACATTATTGGCATCCTTGTAATAGACATAGCTAGAGAAAACAGTTAACAGTAATATGACTACTAATATAAGAGGAAAAGCTAGGCGTCTCTTTTAGTGTTTTAGTTATAAACGTGTTGTTTGGTTTTCCTCTAACTCTCATTTTTTTGGAACTAACACAATTATAGCACATAATATATACTTAAACATAATAATGGATATATATAATAACACATGCATTATTGCCTATAAGGCATATTTCCAACAGTTGGTGTATCTTTGTGATGGAGGAGATGCAATAGCCAAAGCCGCCTCGATGGCCCTCATCGCTCAGTCCCACACTCCTGCACCACCATGCACTGGTGCTGGCTGTCGCGGTGACTCATCCACCTTCGGTAAGATGAAACGTGCGTACGAGCCGAAGAACAAGACCACCGGGAATAATGGTAGTGACTCAACCATGCACAACGCTCGGCACTATCAACAAGATGCTGCGTACTCTTATTGACGCAATTGGATATATCCTATATGGTACAAGAGATATGCCTTCACATGCATGCTCGGCAATAACCTCATCTTGCTCTCGTCAAGTGATTATCGTCATGTGTCCTAGTCCCACGTCTTTAGGTCCTTGATTCTATAGTGGTATAACTATCGTAGACCGTGGGTGATTCACCCTGACATGGGTATGCCCTACGGGTGCTTAATGTTAGCCTACCCGGGTTGGCCCAGCAAGATCCCACGCAATGATGTGCCCCTGATGACGAAGCCCAGGAGGAATTCGGGTGGCCCAAGCCTAGAAGGGTTTCGACTCCTTGGAGAACATGGCTATCTTCAGATATAGTTTCAAAGGGAAAAAACCCTAAAACCTGTAACCGACTCGATCTATCCATGGTACCTGGCCTATCTATATAAAGGTCAGGAGGGCACGGCGAGGAGGACCGATCATACCCTAGCGCACACCACGCCATATCTCATCTGCGCACCCTTGTAACTTTTCGGCATCGCCATCAACAAAGAGCAGACAAGCAGAAGTAGGTTTTTTCCTCTGGGGGCCTGAACCTGGGTAGACCTCCTGTCCCTGTGTTGCGAATCTGCTAGCCGTCCCGTGATCTCCAGCGTCCCCTGCTTCTCCAAAATCTAAGTCCATAACAATGGGCATTGACGAGTCGAACCCTCGTCACACCCATTAATTCAATACTTTAAACTTTGTTTAACTCTTTAGTGGCTACCTCTCTACCCTATGGCCTTATCATGGCTATCATATCTCTCTTGGAAGCTACAACAACCCATCTTGTGTATTGCTTCTAACTCCTGGGTTCTAGCCTTTGTTACATGGGAGGGGGGTAGCCATCTTTTTATGCTAGACCATTCCTGATATTCTTGCCGTGTGGCATAATCCAAACTCTACCCCACTGTTATATAATACCACACCAAAATCTATATATTTTGTACCACTATCTTACGGTAGACCATTATCAATATCTATAGTTGTTTTATTAATGTATTACGCCTTTATACTTCTTAAAATGTTGAGAGCCTTCTTCATCTAACCTCATGTGTGTTTCTCTCCCAATACTGTAGAAATCTCTTGCAACTCTCTCAATGTTCTCAGGTGCATTGCTTTTTCCCATTTCACAAGAAAGCATGGTCTCTGCCATGGACTATAAGTCACGGTTAACTTGTTTGTATAAAATGCAACATTGATCTATTATATAAACAAAATGGAACAAGGTTTTCTAAGCATTTAAGTTCTGAGCACCACCCTTTTGTTCACTTGGCCACCAGGTGAGTTACTGCCACTAGGTGAGCCTTTTATTTTATTTTACTTTTGTATGTTTCATGTGTATCACTGCTGATTATGCAATGCTCATGCTTGTCTGTGTAGCGAAGGTAGGATCTTGCCATTTTCATTGGTTTTCATGAATTATGCAGATGTGTGAGGAGAGTGAAATCAAAAGGGAAGCACATAAATAAAGATGGCTGATGACATTGGATCCCTCATTGTGGTGGATGGAAACACTGAAGAGGTTTCATATGTACAAGTTTGTATATAGCCGGAGTTATTTCGAATTTGTATTGACCTCCTTATATTAAGGATCAATAATACAATATTGAAATTCCTGTTATTTCCAACCCTATTAAGTCAAATATATTTTTATTCTTATGGTACTTGCGATGGCAAACAAATAGGTTTGATATAGGTCCTTGCTTTCTTGTTAATACATGCTTGAGTAACATGTGTTAGGTTTCAGTTTCAATATACTTGCGGTGGCAAACATACATTGAAACATGATTACTTTCATATGATAGGTTTGACGATTGTGCTCACTATAACATGTGTGTAAAATCATAGTTTCAATTTCCTTAGATACGTGGATGTTTATTTATCATAAAGACTGGTGTGTGTTTCTTGTGAGATATAGAATACTTGTATTTATGATACGCTCATAATACGAATAGGCACAGACGATACAAGCATAACTATTCCTTCCACTATAGTTGTATGTGCAAGTTGGGTTTAATTTTAAATGATTAAATCACTGTCTCGATTTGGCCCCGGCGCCAGTGACGCACCGGGTCATCTAGTATTGTGAAAAAAAGAAGTATTAGGAGAGCAATGAAGACGTTAGTGTGACCGGGAAGTTTTATTTGCACATAAGGAGGGAAATGCCTATGTGTATTTTGTGTCGAGATTGGATTCTAGTTGCTTCTTATTAATGTAATGTGGATAGTAATCGTTAGGATAAATACTTAATCCTCTAGCATGTAGTTGTTGTAACTGCGATGAGTAGTCTCCTCGGTATTTTTTCGCAGTTGAGAAAATTGATGCCAAACTACGCAGAGCCCGATTTTAATTGGTTTGGGTCGCATATCAGATTTCAATTGCTGTGGGCTGCATATCGACCACTGAAATAAATGAGCGAAATGAGTAGTGGATAATGAGCTAAAAAGGTTACACTATGTTAGACAGTGCGTGTACAAGTATCATGCTCACTTCCTGACTCTGGTTATATAGGACAAAAATACCTACATGCTAGCCCAACAACACGAGTTATATGTTGCTACGTTATGCTTTATGAAGTTTAGGATCGATTAGTTGATGGCACCAGGTATTAGATGGCCATGACACGTTCTTGGTTCTCCCTCGAGTTTTCCCCCGTCCATGCTTTTCTGAACCATCATGGGGAGGTCCCGGAGAGGAGGGTATCTTTTGACATGGTCACAACACATAGGAGATTTCTTGATATACTTGAAAGGATATTTTTAGATGGACTATACTCGAAAATTTAGTCATAAGGTTCTAGTAAATCGTGGCAAATGCTTAATCCCCATGTTTTGAATGGGTGGTCTATCGCGCATGACCGATTTTCTGTCCTCCGCTCGATAAGAACTTTATAAATAAGAGAATGGTACGTTGTGAATATATCTAAAGAACTTTATAAATTAGGGATTGGTCTTTCATGAATGTTTCAGAAACTTTGCCTGTGGAGCAACATAGACTGTTTTGTGTAGCTTTGTGTCACTCGTTTCAGTAGCCATTGTATTGATATAAAAAATGTCATTATGACATACTATGTGTCGTGCTTCTAATACAACATCATGGTCGAATTAAACAAAAAAAATATAGTGTCGTAGGGATGCCAACTAGGTGGAGCAATTTTGATACAAAAATACTGTCAGACCTTGGGTGGTCAAGAACGCGACTCATACGCTACCTAGATCCAACTTGTCTCCAACATGAGTTTGCCGAGATTTAGGGATTGATTACTTTCACGATCACCGCTTCCATGCCTATTCACTTTGTTGTTCTCACACATTATTGGCATCCTTGTAATACACATAGCTAGAGAAACAGTTAACAGTAATATGACTACTAATATAAGTCGAAAAGCTAGGCATCTCTTTTAGTGTTTTAGTTATAAACGTGTTGTTTGGTTTTCCTCTAACTCTCATTTTTTGGAACTAACACAATTATAGCACATAATATATACTTAAACATAATAATGGATATATATACATATAAAATAACACATGTATTATTGCCTATAGGGCATATTTCCAACAGTTGATGTATCTTTGTGATGGAGGAGATGCAACAGCCAACGCCGCCTCGATGGCCCTCATCGCTCAGTCCCACCCTCCTGCACCACCATGCACTGATGCTGGCTGTAGCGGTGACTCATCCAGCTTCAGTAAGATGAAACGTGTGTACGAGCTGAAGAACAAGACCACCGGGAATAATGGTAGTGACTCAACCATGCGCAGCGCTCGGCACTATCAACGAGATGTTGTGTATTCTCATTGACGCAATTGGATATATCCTATATGGTACAAGAGATATGCCTTCACATGCATGCTCCACAATAAGCTCATCTTGCTCTCGTCAAGTGTGTCCTTCGCACTGGATCAAGAGACAATGGTACTATGGAGTTCGATCTTTATCTTGATGCCTCATCCTCAACTAATATGACGGCCTACTCTAATGCTGACTGGATTGGCTGCGTAAACTCTCGTTGCTCTACGTCAGGTTATTGTGTGTACTATGGTGATAGTTTGATCTCTTGGTCCTCCAAAAGACAGACCACCATCTCCCGATCTAGTGTGGAGGCTGGGTACCGCACATTTTCTCATGTGTTGCGTAGTCGACAACTTCTTCAGAAACTCCATCGACGAATTTGTTCTCTCAAGCTTATCTATTGTGACAACGTATCCACCATCTACATTTCGACCAATCCAGTGCACCATCGTCGCACGAAGGATATTGAGATCGATATTCGCTTTGTCCGGGGGAATGTTTATCTTGGAGTAGTAGTCCGTGATGAAGAACTCTAAAACACCTCATCAGCTATGTTTCTATTCATTTTGAAAGACACATTGCCATACTAATACACTAGATCACACTTACCAAAAAACTAAAATTTCTGCTAGGAACATTGAGTATGACTTTTTTTAATCATCAAGTAAGCATATTTTCATGATTTGATAATTTGATCAGCCATAATTTGATAGTAATATAAAATGATTGTGATATGAGTGCACATTGTGCCATGGATGGTTGTGCATCATGGAGCACCTCGAATGCACCTTTAAAAGTAAGTATTATACTCCGTGAAATAACTTATTATAGGGAGGTGATTCATAAGAACTTTATAAAATGGAGAGTGGTATGCCATGAATATCTAAAATATACTTTATAAAACATAGACCGGTCCTTCATGAATACTTTCACAATTATGATGGTATGATATAGTTTCGTTGGAAAAGTAAGCCCATTTATCTAATCACACCAATAGAACCTAAGGGAATCTACATGCATAAAAACGGCTACTCCCTCCCATGTAACAAAGGCTAGAACGTAAGAGTTAGAAGCAATACACAAGTTGGGTTGTTGGAGCTTCCAAGAGAAATAGGATAGCCATGAAATTCCAAGAGAGAAAGGGTAGAGAGGTAGCCACTAAACAGTTGAACCAAGTTTAAAGTATTGAATTAAGGGGTGAATCACCCACATTGCAAGTATTTTATGAAGGATAGTGTATCCGAGATTATATTATATCGTTGATTAAAACACGTAAATTAGGATTTTTATACAAGGACCTGTATAATCTCATGCGGGTACTCAGTGATAACCACACAAAGAACCATATAATTAAGAGTCTGTGAGAGTTCTACCATTATAGAGTGAAGGACCTTAAGTCATGGGACTAGGACATATGGAGATAATTCTGAACAAGGGGGATTATAACATACAATAAGGGACTATAGGGAGGAATGAGAGGCTCTTAATAGGCATGAGAAACTGGGAGTCTCTAAGGGGAGTCACCGCTGAGGACTATAAGAAGTAACTATATACTAACTCGATGATTTGATAGGTTTATACTCGAGTATGACTATATAATTGTAATGTTTGACTTGATAGGTTTATACTTGAGGACTATAAGAAGGAACTATATTTTAACTCGATGACTTGATAGTTTTATACTCGGTTATACAAACAAGTTACACAACCGTGACTTATAGTCCATCGCAGAGACTATGCTTGCTTGTGAAATGGGAAAAAGCAATACACATGAGAACATTGAGAGAGTTGCAAGAGATTTCTACAGGATTGGGAGAGAAACACAAATGAGGTTAGATGCAGAAGGCTCTAAACGTTTTAAGAAGTCCGAAGGCGTAATACATTAATAAAACAACTATAGATATTGATAATGGTCTACCGTAAGATAGTGGTACAAAATATATAGATTTTGGTGTGGTATTGTATAATAGTGGGGTAGAGTTTGGATTGTGCCACACGGCAAGAATATCAGGAATGGTCTATCATAAAAAACGGCTACCCCCTCCTATGTAACAACAGCTAGAACCCAGGAGTCAGAAGCAATACACAAGATGGGTTGTTGTAGCTTCCAAGAGAGATATGATAGCCATGATAAGGCCATAGGGTAGAGAGGTAGCCACTAAAGAGTTAAACCAAGTTTAAAGTATTGAATTAAGGGGTGTGACGAGGGTTCAACTCGTCAATGCTCATTATTATGGACTTTGGTTTTGGAGAAGGAGGGGATGCTGGAGATCACGTAACAGCTAGCAGATTCACAATACGGAGACATGAGGTTTACCCAGGTTCAGGCCCCCGGAGGGAAAATTCTACTGCTGCTTGTCTGCTCTTTGTTGATGGTGATGCCGAAAAGTTACAAGGGTGCGAAGATGAGATCTGGCGTGGTGTGCGCTAGGGTATGACCGGTCCTCCTCGTTGTGCCCTCCTAACCTTTATATAGATAGGCCAGGTACCAGGGATAGATCGAGTAGGTTACAGGTTTTAGGGTTTTCCCTTTGAAATTCTATCAAGAGATAGTCGTGTCCTCCAAGAAGTCGAAACCCTCCTAGGCTTGGGCCACCCGAATTCCTCCTGGGCTTTGTCACCAGGGGCGCATCATTACGTGGTCTCCTGCTGGGCCACCCATGGTAGGCTAATATTAGGCACCCATAGGACATACTCATATCAAGGTAAAACACCCACGGTCTACGAGAGTTATACCACTATAGAATGAAGGACCTAAAGACGTGGGACTAGGACACATGACGATAATTCCAAACAAGGGATATTATAACATATGGTCAGAGACTGACGCGAGGAAGAGAGGCTCGTAATAGGAATGAGAATCTGAGAGGCTCTAAACAATATTATTCATGATGGTAATTGAACCGAGGTTCTAACAGTTGCAAGTTTTTTTATGAAGGATAGTATATCCAAGATTACATTATATCGTTGCTTAAAACACGTAAATTAGGATTTCTATACAAGGACCCGTATAATCTCACGCAAGTACTCAATGACAACCACACAAAGAACCATATAATTTTCCATCGTGAACAGTGCTTGTTAAGAGTGATGGATGTATAGAACCTTTGTTATACATCGAGGGAGTAGCAATGGGATTCTAGAGTATCGGGGAGTATGACTTGTTAGGAAAGTACACAACTATATACGATGATAGCTTTTTACATCATCAAATTGGTATGTTAGGTTTACTTGAATATGTATATGATAAACTAATGATATTATGCAATTGATGAGGTATTGTAGAATAGTGGTGCGGAGTTCGGATTACATCGAGCCATCTTGCCCCATGATTATATGGACAAAGGAAAACCCTCTTTGGATCTCCCCTGACCATCTCTCCTCCAATACTATCAAGAGCAGGATTCAGAGCATGGTGAAGCTCAAGGTCAAGGAACGAGGTTATGTCGTCATCGTCGACATGTTCACTGAGGGGCAATGCCCAAAGATAAACTTGGTTCATTCATTATACTCTATTTTATCCGTCTTAGGTCTTCTCTCATCATCATACTGACTAGCATCTGGCTAGCCAGCTTGTTGAGCTAACTTAGGAGGACGTGTCCTCCCAGGGAATGACCCTAAGGACACGGACACCCAGGTGTTTTCTGACGACGAGTCCACCAAGGCTCCTGCTTCTAAGATAATACGAAATTACCCAGTTTTCGCATGTGACACTGCTGCCACAGACAAGAAGAAGAAAATAACAACACACTATTTGTAGAAAGGCACTTCATAAAATATATTCTAGCGCGTATACATTATAGAAAGATCCTATATGCACACATCCATGTTGTCTCCCATAATATTCCGTCTAATAACACGCTAAGACTTAGCATCTATCTAGCCTTTTATGAGGGATACCTAGGCATAATGCCCAGGTTAGATCTTTTTACCGTTAATAAGGAATCATCCGAGGCCGGAGTAGATCTAGCCAATTGTGGCCCAATTAGCTTTAAGACAAGGCCAAACTGAAAGTATCCTGAATTCGTTGGCAACGAAACCTGCAGAGACTAGAAGATGTCCTACCTCTACGTCTCGGATGAACGGCTTGAGGGCAGTGAGGCTACATACCCCGACTTCGTTGATGGGCCAGCCTCTAAGGACCCTAGATGAGGTCTAATGCATTCTTGATGTTGCTGCCGTGGGGCAGAAGAAAAAGACTGAGGGCGGAATCTCAAGAAGTCTACCCTAGACCTAATGCTTGAGGGCAGCAAAAAATCTAACCTAGGCCTAATGCCTTACCTTATTGACGATGTTGGCACGGGCAAGAAAAAAATACTGAGGGCGGAACCTCCAAGAAGTTCCCCTTCCGCCAATGCCATAACGAAAACTTGGTTCATTCTACTCTATTTTCTGTCTTACGTCTTCTATTATCATCATACTGACTAGCTTCCGACTTGACAACAGATAACTGAGGAGGACATGCGAAATCACTCAGTTCATGCCCCTAACATTGATGCCTCGGGCAAGAAGAAGAAATTAACAACACGCCAGTCGTAGAAAAGGTCCTTCGTAAAAAGTAGTCTAGTACATACTGAAGTTCGAATGAAGTACCTGATCACAAAAATGCGGTACAGATAAGGGTGCATTTCAGTACATTCTGGCATCGAAACATGGCCATATAAACAAAGGAAACAAATATAATTGGCACTGCATAATAAACATACTTCAGGAAAATCAGACCATAGGAAACACAACAGAGCCAACTGCGCGGATTTTAAATGACTTGAAAAATCACAATAGGAATTGCGTCAAAGTTACACATGGATAATTCAAGGTGCTTACAACTCAAAAATGATAATTATCTGGGACATTACATAATGGGAGAATTCAGTACATGGACATACAGATAAAATAAATGCAGAACAACATCCACATGGTAATATAGTAGAAGTAATCCAATAGGAGAGTACATGACTCAAAGGATATGATTAAATGATAATTAGAAAAAACATACATCCAATGCACCAAGGATATGATTAAATGACACTATAGTTTATTTTACAAGATAAAATGTAATAGGGGCTAATTAACCAAATCCAGGATAGTAACTGTAGGTCACGGACATGGGCATTCATTTGATTAGCGGGCGTCATTCTGATCATGTCTGAAAATCCTTAGACAAATGATGATTTGATGTGGTGGTCTGAGACAGTGGTGAACACAGTGCCCATGTCAAGCATGACTTCGGTACCTCGGCTGTTTTGGTTAAAAATAGACATGTTAAAAAAGAATGGACACACATGTAAAATATAAGAAACAAAATACTTTGGGAGCTTGCAATATCTCGTTGGTGTCAACTCCTATAAGCCGAGCAAGCAAGTGGAAGCTGACGTCATGCTCAATATCCCTGTTAACAAACATAGCCGACGAGTTATAGAGTGTCCTCCATATTGTATCACAAACTAGAAGAAATCAACGCAGGTACTTGTTAGAAGCTAGGTAAGAACTTCATGATGACTTTGTCAGGTACCGAATGGATATCATTCTCGTATACGCCCCTAGAACTATATCGTGTTGGGAACTAATAGTATACGTCCCTAGAACTTGTTAGATTATCAGTAAGTACTATATACTACTGGGACAGGTACCGAATGCACTAAACTTCTATCTTATTAGGATATCGTTAAAGTTCTGGCATAATTGTTTTTTATCTACATATTCAATACTTGTACTTTACAAACACTAGAGAGTATAAGCCAGATAGTATAATTCCTCGCTAGTTGAATTATATTTACCCACCTAGATGCTTGCTTGTGAAATGGGAAAAAGCAATGCACCTAAGAACATTGAGAGAGTTGCAAGAGACTTCTACAGTATTGCAAGAGATTTCTAGAGCATGGACCATTTATTTCACATTAGAACTGTTTAAAAATGAAAGGCTCAAAGCTACGCGTGTAAGATGCTTATGTGCTACTGGCATGATGATGCATAAGAGTGCAGGTAAAGAACTCAGACGGATCATTAGTTCCGAAAAAGGTAAAGAACTCATCCGGATCATTAGTGCATGTAAATATCGGTGATTGTATCATCTTTCAGCTAACCAAAGCCTAAAATAAAATGGTACTGAAAATAAGAAAATGGCTACCTCGTTTTCACGTGTGAATGGAAACCAATTCATATAAGTTTAGCTTCGAAGGTACCTAGCAGCTATTAAAATGTTGAACATCGCTTCGTATCAAGAGGAAACTTTAAATTTGATGCCTAGCTATTTAGTCCACAAACAACCCATTGTGGTCTAATATAAGTTCTCTAGTCATCATTTATTCTGTTCAAGAATGATGACCTGTGACTATTTTCCCACAAATTTACATAAAAGTATAAAATAATTAGTGGAAGCGGAACTACCCTTTCTTCTGTAGTATTCTGAATCGATGGGATAGAGCAAGGAAAAAGCTGCTGCAAAATCACCCTCCTATTTTGAAAAATAATACAAAGAAATAAAACACTGTTCTACAAGCTTATAAAACTATTATACCTATCCTAATTTAGACGCTTCAATTTCACTAATTCGTACCAAAATCTTTGTAATTTTCTGCATACTATGAGGTGGCTTGACTTTATCAAATCCAAGTGAAACATGAAGGCATTATAAACAATAGTTATGCATGACTTTCATACAATAAAAAATAGAAATATCCACTCAGAAAACATACACCTTGAAAGAGAAAAAAGTCAGGATTTAACCTTATTACCTTGGATGTGAGTTCCTATTCATTGATAGTACAGAAACCATCTTGCTGGCTTGAAGGGGCAACGGGGTACTACCAGCATGATCAAAACTTGTACAAATGGGAAAAATTCCAAGAGAAATCCTAAGAATAAAATAAACAAAACTAAAGCATAACTATCTGGATCCTTTATGCAGTGCTTTCATATTAATTTGGTGCCTGATTTGTCGTTCGTTACAAAAGCTCCAGCACAAACATGGTGTGTAGATTAACAAGTTTCAGAAGCCATGATAACAAAATCCTTCCTATATCAGAACACAGTAAAGCGGTCAAGAGATCAGATGAATCCTACCAATGTAAATCGAACTTCAATCCGAAACATAAAAATGACTAAAAGCAAGCACAAGTCTAAAAAAAACCGAGGGAGGCATCTCCCAGGCAGGTTATTATGATGTAAACCAAGTGTACGCTCACCTGCAGGATCAATAAAATGAAGTTTAGATCAGCAAAGAATAGCAAGAAACCGCAATTTCTCTAAAATACAAGATGGCCACGAGATTACATCTCCCAATGAAAAAAAAAATCCAATAGTGTAGATCTAAGCAGAGGCACCAGGAACAAACACATCCCCAGAAATTAAAGCTTCTTAGCATGCTGGACCAGTGACCAAAATTCGGGCACACCAATCCTCCTAGATCTGCCTCATGAGGAGTATGGTGTGATAACTGTTCGGCCCCGAAATGCAAATGAGTATTGCGGACCAGACGTTGTGCCATTCAACAAAATTGTCTGTCATATTTACAGAAAAAAAAGTGAATGTGTAACGTAAATACTAGCAGATTTTAGTACTGGAAGTCTGGAAGCATACTATCTAGTGATCTCAGATAACTATGTAATAGTTAGATGTAAAAATATATGCCATCGAACATTTATAGAGCATATAATATAGCTAACGTCGCATGCTGATCCAAAACAAAAAGGACAGTCCGTTATTGGATTGGGATTCTTAAACAGTTGGACGCGTATATCTACATGTGATGTTTTTTAAAGAAGACAAATCCACACTAAGCGATTAGATGAATAAATACGAATGGGTAAAGAACAATCAAGGCTGCCATCATCATGTGTCTGTTAATATATGACGAGTCCTACAAGGTCGATTGGCCTGTAGCACTATCAAGAACACTAAGACCGTTCAGGTAAGTCGTTAGCAATAGAGATTTACGTATCGTACCTGGGATTCATGGTCACCATGGAGGGAGGGATCCAGATCTGGCATCGGTGGTGAGTATCTTCCATCGGATTCGTCGAACCCGAACCATGGAGACATGATGATTCCGATGGAATGCTAGCGGATCCGAGAGATTTATTGGACAAACTAAAGACTAAATATATGGATCTGGGATTCGGAGATGAATCTGGGATTCGGAGATGAATCTAGGCAGGAAGAAGATGAACAGAAGTAGACAAGGACTAGAGATAGTTTGTGTCGTACTACAGAAGGGGACATAGGGTCGAGATGCCCGGTAGGTGAGGAATTACTAGATGTTGGCCCACACGTGGTATAACTCGGGGGAATACACTCGTCAGAATAAAAGGAATCCAATGGTGTGGGATCACCTGGTCAACTTTCGGGAATCTGGCAGATTGAGAAAGGACGGCCGCGATAAGAGTTCGGCGCGGAAACCGTTGGTAATTCTCCGGGTCGGCTACGCGCGCCCGATGCAAATTCGAATCGGTCAGCAACTCGGCATCGATTTGCCGAGCACATCGGTGTCGCCGTCTACGGTGTCTGGGACCAGGCGACGCTCGCCACGTTCCTATGGAACCCGCGTGCCGCCGCTGCTCCCGAGGGTAAGAATAAGATCGCGCTCCAGGCGTGGGCTTCGCCGCCGGTGGCGGGCACCGGTTGCGCGCTCTCCCGCGACCCCGCCGGCGGCTGCTGCACGGTGGTCGTCCTCGAGTCGTCGGACACGGCCCTGTGGTACTGCCACGTCAACGACGGCGGCACGTCGCCGTCGCCGTGGGCCAGCTACGTGTACGACGTCGGAGGCGTGTGGGCGCCGTGGGACGAGAGCGTCTTCGCGAAGCGGTACGCGCCGCCCTTCGCGGCGTGCCGCGGCAGGTTCTACTGCGACGTCTCGTCGTACGAGTACGGCGTGCTGGAGTTCTCGCCGGAGCCTGCATTGACGGTCGTGGAGATGACGACGGGGCCGGCCGAGGTCGCCGCCCCGCTGGGGGAGCAGTGGACCCAGCCGTTCACCTACACGCTGGACCTCGACGGCGAGGTGCACACGGCGTGCATCGTCTTCTCGGGTATGGACGCCGAGGCGGAGGACGTCGTGGAGTTCGCGGTCTACAGGGTGGACATCGCCGGCAGTAGACGCGTCCGGGTGGACAGCATCGGCGACCGGGCCATCCTCGCCGGCGGGTCCAACCGCTGTTTCGCGGGCTGGTGTCCGGCCACCGAGTCCGGGCTGCTGCCCAACAGCGTGTACTGGTTGCACCCCTACGACGGCCGCCTGCACGTCTACGATGTTGGTGCCAACACGGAGGAAGTGCGCGAGCTAGGCGAGGGTACAGGGAAGCCGTCTCGCCGCCCATTCTGGATAGTTCCACCACGCGCATAAATAGTCATCTGGAGAACTGTTGCCAATCTAAGCCATTTTTCCATGTCAAAAACATATATTCTAAGTCATTTTTCAATGTCAGTTAGAGTAGTACTCTGTTCCACAACATAAGGCTTTCCATGATATATGCCATTTTGAACGAAAATTTGGCATATACGTCCAGACATTTTATATCGAATTAAATCCATAGTAGGTCACGGTAGTTCAGTGTTGTTGCTTTAAGGATTAGTTCTTTGTAGCGGGTCTTTTCTTTTTTGTAATTTTTTTTCTCGGTTGTGTGCATCCGTAGAGCCGCTAGGGTCTGATCGTGTTGTAGCCCTGCCCGCTTCGTTTCCCTCTGCTTGCCCTAAATCGGTGACGGCGCCGCAGTGGAGTGGCCGCCGCCGCAGGAGAGTGGCCGCCGCAGGAAGGGACCACCGCCGGCCAAGGGAGATGCTTCGCCATGTCCAGCGCAAGCTCATCCCGCCGTGTGCTCCGCCGCCTGCACGTGTACGATGTTGGTGCCAACACGGAGGAAGTGCGCGATCTCGGCGAGGGTACAGGGAAGCCGTCTCGCCGCCCATTCTGGATAGTTTCACCACGCGCATAAATAATTTGGAGAAGACAACAAGGAGTACTAGTCATCTGGATAAGACAATAAGACAATTTTTCTTTATTTACTCGCTCCGTCCAAAAAAGTGACTTAGATTTGTTAATATTTACATATATCTAGACACGAATCTAGTCAAATCTGAGCCACTTATTTCTGGACAGAGGGTGTACGATTTTTGTGGTCAAACCAAAATTTTGTTTTGCAAAATTTCACATATCTATTGATAATGATCAGTTACGTTACGATTTCTAATTATCTATTTTTTTTATTACATTGATGCTTTATCACATTGCTTTTTATGATGCAATTCATAGACCATACATATTGGAATCCTATATCTTACTTAATCTCTCTTCCTTCTTTCTATCATCCCTCCCTTTATCCACATCCCTTTAGTTTTCCTTCACAACCTAGAATCTCATTTCGTTTTTAGAGAAAAAGCAGTTGCTACAACTATATAATAGATCCACTCATTTATGATAGAGATATTTATTCATATAGTGACTGTTTCTTAGTTAGGATCTCGAGAATACGAAGCAATAGGTTGGTTATTAGTTAATTTTCTATAATTACTAAAAAAATTTTCTTTTTTAAAGTAAAGAAAAAATAACGAGTCACACACTAAGCATAGCAATTATACTAAATGATTTATTAATTTTCATTAAATCTTATAGAAAGAAAGAGGTAGAGTCATCTTCCATTTAATCAATTTGATTTTCATGCTACTGATAATCATCATAAAATTCCAAAAATCTGTTAATAAATATCGTGTAAAATTCCACCCATAGACAGCCTCTCGTGTCGACATACGATTTTTGTGGTCAGACCAAAGTCGTGACGATTTTGCTAAATGTAAAATTTCTAGCTAGCGCCTGTACATGGCGACACGAGAACACAAATGATGCATCTCGCATCATACAAAATTCAAGTATGAAAAGACATTTTGAACCTAATGCACGTATCTAATCATACTTATGTCCATTGTGAAAAATACCAGATTATCTCAGCCGTGGCTCCCCATAATATCCCGTTGCATCTCATACTGTCGATATAGTTGCATACTGTTCCAAATTGCGACGCCAAAGGGTGCCGCCAATGGTGAACCCCACACCCCCCCCTCCCCCCCCCCCTCCCCCACACGACAAAGACGACGCCAACAACACCGGTGACAAGAGGACGTGCCGCCCCCCTCTCCCGGTCTACGATAGCAGCTCGGAAGACGAGGCTCCGCCGTGTCTCTTCTCCCCAACGACTACGTCCATGACAACAAGGAGGAGGAGGAGGAGGAGGAGGACGAGGCTGTGATAAAGCAGGTCGCGGCCGTCTCCGAGGCGAAGGCACGCGCAAGGTTTCGCCGGGAGGAGGTCGACGCCGTCCGCCAGGTCCGCGAGTACGAGGCGGCGTAGAGAAAGGCATGCGTCCGCCGCGTGAAGCTCAAGATCATCAAGCTCGACTCGGAGTAGGCCGCGTTCCGCCATCTGCCGCCTCGCCTTCCTCCGCTGCGCCTAGAGGCCCCCCAGAACCCGAATTTTGTTGAAACTAGGTCAGGCGGCGGAGTAAGTTAATTTTATATTTTATGTAAAGATTATGTGCATATGATGCTCAATCGGAGCAACGAACTATCCTCGTTGATAAGTGTTCATCGCTGAATTCTTCCGTGAAATTTTAATTTAGTGTGTTAGAGATTAGAGATGCTCTAATGTCTGGCCAGACTTGGCGACGTTTCAATGTCAGGAGCCACCTATGGGGTGCACAGCCGAAGAGGCTCACCCATACAAGCGATTCGACGCTGTTGCCGGACATCTCAATTCAACTACAGCATACTACTACTTACTAGCTAGCGTCTGTATTTGAAGACAAATCTAGAGGCGAAAACAGCTACTTGGCCAACATGAAAACACGAATGGTGCATCTGGCATCATGCAAAGAAAAAACTTTCTGAACCTGACGCATCGTATCTAAGACCACGATTTCTCAATTCACGATATTCCGACATTGCAAAGTAAGAAACAGATCAATGCTAGTTTCAACCTGGTTTGCCTCGCAAGAAGGCACGCACCAGCATAAGTTCGAAAACAGCTCGCCAAAAAACATCACCTCCTGATCTAGGGATGCAGCGCTTTAGATGGGTGGCATCACAAGTACTAGCGCGTCAAAACGATGAGGAGTCTCGCCATTGCTAGGCTGGCTCGGGGGCTCAGCTGGCGAGGGCCGAGAGCATGCCGCCGCCGCTCTTCGAGGCCAGGACGACCTCCCAGCCAGGCCCTTTCAGGGGGACAAGAGGGGTGGCATCCGCAGCGGCAGGAGGGCCGGTGAGATCGCTCCGATCCATCACCTTCACAAGGTCGTCGGCGCTGATATCTGTCTGGATCATCCTGTCCTCCTCGCCCTGCTCGTCCCTCAGCAGCGCTAGCAGCTCCCCATCCTGCATTCTCGACACACAAAAAAGGAGGACGGACATCAGAGATGTGTCATTCCCGGTGTTTGATGGTCACTGAAGAAACAATTTACAGGGAGAACTGGACACAGTCTATACTCAGGGGATAGACAAATCTTACATCCAAGGTGTTGGGCTTGGCAGCATCTTGTTGAAATTGTCCCTTCCCAATCACAACATGCTCTAGCTTCAGCTTTCCAAAGGCTCTCTTGATAATCCGTCCCTGCAACAATGAGGAGATGAGCACCGGTGCCAACAGGATATAGCCCAGGCAACAGTCTGAAGGTCAAACCCCAACCAATACCTCCACAGAATTCGACGTTGCCAACCGATAAACATGAACTGGGCGAGTTTGACCTATTCGGTGGCAACGATCCATTGCCTGTAGATCCATCTGAGGATTCTGCAGAACAAAGCAAAAGAAAAAAAATCAGCATATCACAGCTATGAAAGTTAAACTGAAGACAAGCGTTGTTCCAAGGAGCATGGCTACACACAACAGTTCCAGGAAGAGTGCACATTTTAGTGGATTTTACTTTGTAATCATGCAAACATTTAGTCTGGACTATTCTACACTGCCAACTCTCCAGATAGATAGAAAATTACCCAGTCACTGTCATACAGGATACAAGTATCAGCAGAAGTAAGGTTGATACCAAGCCCACCAGCACGCGTGCTTAGAATGAAGACATTCATGCCGCTGTTCAAGTCATTAAACTCCGCTATCTGCAGCAGGAAAACAGTAGCAAATATAATTGTGAGATATCAACAACCATAGGCACCTAGATAGCCATCAATTATCTAACGGAAATGGCTAGCATGTAACAAAGAAACAATATAAAGGAACATGCTATCAAAACAGGACCCACGCTAACAACCAGCCAAACCCAGGGTTCGTAAAACCATTGAGCCAGTAGGCTCCACCTCACTGGCTCTCCCCTAGTTTGTAATCTAACTGGTTTGGCTGGGATATGAAACTCCATACATGTCTGACACCTATTAGATGCCGATTAAGTCATTTTCCATTCAATGTGGTACATAATCCAAACTTAAATAAGTTATGTCCAGAACTAGCCGATTTTGCCCAATTTACAGTTCTCAACATGAATTAAGGCACCATACAGGTAAAACAGCAGAACCAACTCGGACACGCGTATTATTAAATTATGTTTATTGTTTAAGCTAACACACATTTGGGGGTAAGGAAAATACACCCAGTCTGATACCAACTAGTTTCCAAATTTGTTCCTGAGTTTTCCTTTTAACGAGATACCTATCACGAGTGTTTAACACACCATGTATGGTTCAAGCTACTTGCAGTTTTCTAACTTAAATCAGGAGCCAACCAGGCAAAACAGCACTAACTAACTTGGGTGTGTTTGTTCTAAAATCATGTTTAAGCTACCATACATGCTCAATGTAGATATTACAAAACTGCTCATGCAAAACTAATTCAACACATGTCATTAAGAAGATGCTAAATTATTCATTGTGCATACATAGGAAATCAAGGTGCGTGCATACATAATACAAGGCAGGCACACTACAGAGGAGCAGTGTAATTCTTCAGGATCTAGATTGTAATTTGCAACATAGCACAAGGCAGTTGAATACAGATGCCATCATTTATGGACAAGGATCATATTATTACAAAAATAGAAAGTAGAAACAATTAGGTATGTTTTCCCCACCTATATAAAGGGGACTGTCACATCTACTGTGATCATGCCATGAATCAATTCAAGTTGGTTTAGACTTCTTTCTTAGCATAGTTACAGTAGTAGTTACCTCAGTAAGTACAAATATATGTACGATATAGATATCCAGAAAAGAGAAAACTAGTAATAAATTGGCAGACTACCACGTTACCTGCTTCCTCCTCTCTTCCAACTTAACACTGCCATCAATTCGGCAAACCTTCAGGCCTTTCACATCCAAATAATAGTCAAGGAGGTCCAAAACTTTTGTCCATTGTGAAAATATTAGGACCTACAAACATATCAATTCAACTATATTTCAGGTCTGCAAAATAGAAGTCATGGAACATGTGGTGGAAAATGCATGATTACATACGAAGACTACGCAACAAGAAGAGAACATCAACCTTGTGCTTTTGTTTCAGTAGAGCATCCAGTAACCTATCCAACAGCTGAAATTTACCACACTGTTCTAGAAGCTTATCAACAGGTGGATAGAGACCTGCAAACAGAAGAAATAAATATCAATGTAAATAAAATTAAATAAATAATAAAATAGAGCAACGCAAATAGTATATGTCCAATGAACAATGAGACACACTGTTTGAGTCATATGCAGCATTGAGAAGATCAGGGTGGGCACAATTCTTTCTCAGCTGAATGAGTAGATTATTTAGCTTCGTCTTGATGCCAGGTCTCCGCAGAACTACAATATACAAAACTTGTCAAGTTTGGATACTATTTACTTATGCACAGATTGGACAATAAGTATGAAGGAAGACATGCACACCAATATCTGCGTTCTCATGCAAGTAGTTGTCAAATGTATTCTCAATCAAGTGATTCTGGATTTGTTTCTGATGTTCAGTCATGTTAGCATAAATGATTATCTCTTTCTTTCGTGGAAGCATGTGTTCCACATCCTCCTTCATCCGCCTTAGAAGGAACGGACGCAGAATGGCATGAAGCTTTGAGACGACATGGACTCTTTTGTTCTCATCAGTTTCTTCCTGCTGTTCCTCGTCTCCCTTCCCAGAAAAATCAAACCTGTAAGAAGATTGTCATCAGACTGGTGGAGGCAAAATGATACAACTATACATGAAGTATTCAAAAAATAACTACGGTGTCTCTACAAAAAAAATACCCCATGTTAAGGTATCAAAATCAGTCAATATGTCCTTATAACTTTATTTATTGGTGTACATCTTATCAAACATAACACTTTAACAGACAGCATAAATAGGAAAAAATACAAGACAAATTTCTACTAATGTTTTATAGACAAATAGACAGAGATGGCATATCAGTATCTGGTGTACAACATAAAACAGGAAGAAATGTCATAACATGTGCTTGCTATTACTAGAGTGCAGTTCTCAAAGTACAATGCCCCTGCCAGGTTGCTCGAAAAGCCCAGATGTTTCAAGAGTTGCATGAATAGTAAAATCACCACAATTTTAACAGATATTTATGGTTATGCCAGGGAACTGATCTCGATTAATTAAGTTAACAGATTCGTTTGCATTGCTTTAACCATAATATGTGGTCTGAAGAACCAAACAATGATAACTTTACAAATAATATGTAAAGGAAGACAATGGTGCTGGTGTTAGTTCAGCAGATCATACCATGACTCAAATTCCTGATGGGATGAGAATATGTCTGGCAAAATGAAGTTCAGTAGCGACCACAGCTCTGCTAGATTATTCTGAAGAGGTGTCCCAGTCAGAAGGAGCTTATTTTCCATTGGAATACGCTTTAACTCCCTCAGTAATTTGCAGTTCGTATTTTTCAACCGATGCCCCTGGAAAAAGAAGTATCAAACAGACAGGTAAATACATAGGAAGGGGAGGGGGCATACAGGGACAATAATAATACAGTAGATGTTTTATTCAATCACCTCATCCACAACTACATACTTCCACTCATAATTAGCAAGATATTTTGCATCATACATGGCCATTTCAAATGACGTGATTATTATTGGAAAATCTGGACCAATTTTTTTGGGCATGAATTTTCTCCTTAGATTCTCCCGAGCAACTTTATCTCCATGATAAATCAGACCATTCAGAGATGGAACAAACCTGAAATCAAGTGTTCCACATAAGACAGCACACTAAGCACAGTGAAAGACAGCTTTTGAATACTTTACCTTGATAACTCATTTAACCAGTTTGACAGAGTAGAAAGGGGAGCAATAACCATGTATGGACCCTCCAGACCATTCCCTTTGAGATGGGCAAGAAATCCAATTGTCTGGATTGTTTTCCCAAGGCCCATTTGATCAGCTAGTATCCCATTTAGCCCATTTTGCCACAGAGATATGAGCCACTTAACACCCTTTATCTGGTACGGTTTCAACTTTCCACCAGTCAATAAGGGAACGAGGTTGGCTTGCTCTTTTTCCCATTTTTCTTCTTCTGTGAGAGTACCATCATCAGCAGAATTATCTTCACACGACCTTGTAAGCATGGCTGCGACTGCTGTCTTAGCCTTCTTCTGAAGAACATTTATACTCAAGGTAGTCAGAAGCAACAAAAGGTGAACATCAGGTTTAACAAAGAAAATGAATACTTTTCTTATATTTTCCCTCTATATTTATATCAATAATAATAAATCAAGTTATGTTTTGTCAAAAAATAAAAAATACATGCTGCTGAGGAGGTAATGCAGACTACAGAACAAACTACAGTGCATTGATAGTACATGACAAACAAGGCCTTTGCATAATTTGGCAGACAGAAACGGATACGTGCTAGCATATTTACGAAGCAATTTTCATCACAAAAATATTTATAAGGCAGGGGATGGTATATGAAGACTGAACTCACATCATTGTATTGTGGCTTAGTCTTTGTTTTCCTTTTTCTACCACGCCCTTTCTTCTTCTCTTCCACAGGTTCCTCTTCATCTTTAGTTTCAACAACTTTCTGCTTAACCAACAGGCAGTGCAACACCATCAATGTCAACAAAGTAGAAGAACAAAAAATAATTAGCAGGAAACAAAAAGGTGGTCAGCACACAGTGAGAGACATAACCAACATACATCTGTGATCTGCTCCATCTTTTCAAGCAGAAATTCTGAATAGAGCTGCGTCTGTGTCAGCAGCTGATCCAACTTGCTGAACCTTGCATTTGGATCAATAGCCTGCTGTCTTGCAGCCTCTCTCTTCCTGGCCTCCTCTTCTTGCTCCGCCTTAAGCCGGGCTTCATACAACTGCTCTTCCTCCTTAGTCATCGTCTCTGTGATGAAGCACGTGTCGCCATTCTTGGCCTCCAGGTCAATCGGTAGGGCTGAACTCGCATCTAGAAACCCATCAGCAGTGTCCTCTCTGACGGAGTTCAGTATCGGCTCTTCAGCCTGGGTCTTCAAATCAACGGCTTTTTTCTCGTCCTTGGCTTCGGACATTTTCTAATCTCGCACAAAATGATCAGTATCAGGCGAAAGGATCGATTTTTTTAGAAACCACGGATTGAAATTGTCAGAAAACCTAAGAAATGCGATCATCGCCCCCAAATCCCGAATATAAGGAAATGGTGTCCGCCTAGAGATTTTGAAACGGAAGTTCAGAAAGAGTAAATCACCTCGTCCTCCAGAACGGATTTGGGAGAATCTGGGTCGGCGTCCGCGGCGGTGGTGGAGGCGGCTGCGGCGGCGGTCTCCATGGCAACCCCATTCGCCACGGCGACCACCATCTTTGGTTCGACGGCAACAGGCGGCGAAGTCGGCGATGGTTGAGGGAGTCGAGGCGGCGAGGGCAGTAGCAGTGGTGGTGGTGGTGGTGGTGGTGAGGACGAGGGGTGGCGGCGGCCAAAGCGCTCGTTGGAATGAATCGGGGGCAAGAAAGGTTATTTATGAGGGAGGACCGGCAGAGTGTGTATTTCAAAAAATTGATACTCCGAAATCGACCTGCCCAAAAAGAAGATTGACAATCAGTTGTGTTTATTTCCATATGTATCGTGTTACTACAATATAAGTCTTCTTAGCAAACTAAAACAGCTTGCTAAAAAGTATTATATTATAGAATAGAGAGATTATTATTTACAAAAATTTAAGCATGTTCTATTTGGTGGCAAGTTTGACTGCATGCCAAAATGTTGGTCATTGTTTAGTCTATTTGCTAAAATCTCTTCTTTCTGAGATATTGTTTGCTAAAATCCTGGCTGTGTAGGGAAATGAGTAGGGTGGCAAGCGGCACTCACATACCGGTTGCAAAAGTAAAATATAGGCAAAAGGATATCTCAGAAGCAGTGCCGCAATCCGTCCCGCTTGACACCCTAAAAATGAGGGTGGAAGATTCTTGTTTACCGAATGGGGTGGCAGAATATTTACTGTATTTGTTATGATATATTATTCTATTTGAAAATTTAAACAATTTTCGTATGAGATTAATATCAAAACCAAACTCAAGTAAGCACTAACAAATCTAAACACATGCACTCAAACATGCACCTCTAATAGATATGTAAATCTAGCAAATATTATTGCAAACAAAGAGAGAAACAACACATACATGTTAATCGGGAAGGTCATCACCGCAACAACATCATGGTCATTGTTGTTGTCACTGATTGTGTTGTCGAGGCAGTCGGTGGCAAAATCATTAGAGGAAGAAGCACTACTACAGAATGGACTATCCGTGGCTCACAGCCCGTGCGCCACTGTCATCACGCCACTGATATTTTTTTATCAGCGGCGCCACTGATAGTGGTCAAAATTCAAAAAAAAAGGCGGGATATATGAAAAGCTATTTATGGCGCATGTGGGCATGATGTGCCACTGATAAAAATTTCAAATTTCAAAAAAAGAGCTGGATCTAGCTCTGGCGCCACCGGTGTCACCTCTCCGCCGTGGTCACGTCGCGTCACCACGGCCACAACCTACCACTGCATGTAGATGCAGGAGGTCATGGCCATGCCGGTTGGAGGAGGTGGCAGGGAGAAGCTCGAGGACGGAGCGGCGGCCGGCGGCGAGGAGAAGTAGAGGTGGAGCCACATATGGGGAAGGGGGAGAAGGAGAAGGATAGATGAAGGGGAGGAGAAGAGGAAAAGAGGAGAAGGAGAAAGATAAGGAAAGAAAAGGGGAAGGATAAGGAGAGGAGAAGGAGAGAAGAAGGGAAGGATAAGGAGAGGAGAAGTGGAAGAGAAGGATGATGGCTGTGAAATACCACCTCTTTTAGCCATATAAAATGTGTCATTTATCTCTCATATCATGTTTCTTCTAGCTACATCTATGCCTTATATGCATGACTTCTAGTTCTCATTCACTTTCATATGAGCTTTGCACATTTAGTAGTTTAGATAGAATTTTATCATTTTCCTTGTCTATGACATGTGTGTAGGTGTTGGTGAAGATTATGGATAAAAAGGAGCAAAGAGAGCATAGTATGGATGAGCTGCAGGGACCAGACTTAGCCATTTGAGAGGTTGGAAAAGTGAATTTTTCTAACTTCTCAAAATAAAGATCCAAGACCATGGGGTTGTAGCCTTCGTCGAGACAAATCCAACGAGTCTAAGAACACCCAAAATGGAGTTCATATGAAGAAATGATGACCAAAATACGAAAGAGTACAGAAGGTTTAACGAGCAACTATACGGCAAGACCAATAATTCTAGCCATATAGTTGCTAAAAAGGTTGCAAATGACGGGATTTCGCCCCCCGAGCTCCAGAACCTTCCCAAAGTCATATGACGATATTGGGGGAACCCTGGGGCACCCCCAAGACCTATATAAAGGTGGGAGGAGTCAAGAGAGAGCCACCAATCCATATTCTCCACCACGGCGGAACCCTGCCGCCGTGCCACCGTCATAACCGTCTCCAATCATATCTACACCATCACCATCACACAAGAGGAAAAGGGACAAGGATCTTGAAGGCCTCCACATCAATCTACATCGTCATCTTCATCAACAACGTCTCCATCACCGATCCCCTTTGGTTACTTGTTGTAATTCTAGATTGAATCTTGGATTTGCACTTGTCCTCAATTGTATCATCATACTTTATCCATATTCTATCCATGATGTTGATTGCCTTCATGTGTGATTAGTTTCCTTTGTTCTTGGGGAAATGGAGAAACCCTGGTATGTGATTTAACTGGGATAAATATTATTATGTGATATTGTTCATTATGTGTCTGTGTTAGATTTTATTTATCTTGATGTTGGGTGAAGCGCGCCACTCAATATTTTCTTCACTGAGGACTAGATGGAGTGAACTACTTGTTGGTAGACGGAGGGATGATAGCACTTACGGTGACTATAAAGTTATTATCATTCTTTACGTAACAACTTGGGAACCAAGGAGAACTCACTAAACATTGTCCATGCCATGGGATACATCCTACGGGGTAAAGTCCCTTAATAGTGCAGTAATTCGATTGATGTTGATTCCTGTCTGCTGTGGTTATGACGGATGATGTGAGCAGTGGTTGCTACCTATTCGTCCATATATGGAGCTCCTCCCACACATATCATAAATGGTCTTATTCATTATAATAATTTTGATCACTCTTTCTAATTACTAGCGGTGGATCCACTACTCCCTAAGAACTCTTTCCATCATCTTGCAGACTTTCGTAATCATACTTGCATGCTCTTGTTTACTTACAACTTTAGTTTACTTATTGTTCTCTCATTTGAAAACCCAAAAATATCTTTTACACAAAACTCGCATTTATCTTGTTACTTAGAACGTTATTTAGCATTATTATTTTAGTATTTAGTTCAAGAGTTATTAGACTTCGGACTTCTGCTCCCTGTGGGATTGATATCTTTATTTCGAAACTAGCTACAAACGATCTGTGCACTTGTAGTCATCAAAGGAGAGGTGGAATAGAAGGAGAGGAGAAGTGGAAGAGAAGAAGGGGGAATGAGAAGGGGAGGAGAGGGGGATGGGTGGTGCCGCCAACCTAGGCTGCCTTTATCGCCATGCGTCAAGAGATTCGAGACCCGGTGGTGCAGATCAACAGCTACAGGATGATCTGGTTGAGCACATATGGATACGTAGGGGCAATATGTAGATGCCGAGCATGAAATAGCCTAACTAGGCTAAAATATGTTATATTTTTAGTGTATGCCAAACTATGTTTAATTTCATGTCGAACTATATTTAAATTCATGCCAAACAGTGCTCTGTATTCATATTATGCCGAACTATGCCAAAAACTGGTCGAATTTGAGCCGAATTTGGCGGAAACATGCTAAATTGGCTTCGCTTGGAAACTCGGTCTAGGAACGCGAGTGAGAAACTGGACGTCCCAGACCGAAAACTAACTCCGTTTGGCGGCCTGAAAACGCCCAACGAGTGGAGGCTTATAGGCATATCAACCATGGCCCTCACCACTGCTTACGCCACTTATCCCTACCCCTGCTCGATGGTCACATGTGCCGCTGTTGATCAAGATCCATGTCCGACATTCATATTATTTGTTTCAAGGGAAATTTCATTAAGGATTTTGCAATAATAGTTTAAAAAACATATCCTTCATGTTCATACATGTTTCTGCAAGGAAATATACATAATTCATTGTATCATACCATTTATTTAATAATATAGAATTTCATAACCTTTCGGTAAGAAATTCATAAGTTTCATTCATGTTTCATACACGTTTGTGCAAGAAAATATACATGAAGCCCTGATTGGAATTCATGGACGTCACTGGATGCTTCCAGATTCATGGAGCCCCGTTGGGATTCTTTCCAGATTCAACTCAAAATGTCAAGAAAAAATATATCACCAATTTTTTTTAGAGAAATAGAAAGAATCACTAACAAATAGAAAGATTCATACAAGTTCCATATACCTCGTGACCTAGAACTAATGAACAAGATATAGAAAAGGAGAAATAAATCTTGACACGCACAAGATTCATACTCAACATTCATGTCATACAAGATTCATACATAGATCTAGCAAAATCCAGATCAGGCACTAGGTAAAAAATAGAAGAAGAAGAAGAAAAAAACAAAGAACAGAGAGGGGGAGACAAATCGGGGTGGGGTAGAGGTGGGAGGCGACGAGGTGGGGGCGACGAGGCGGGGGCAGGGCGACGAGGTGGAGGAGAGGCCGGAGCTAGATGGAACCAAGCGCATCGATGGCGTCGGTGGAGGAGGGGTAGGGGATGCGGCGAGGTGGAGGAGAGGTGGGGGCGACGAGGTGGAGGATAGGTGGGGGCGACTCGGGGCTGGGGAGGTGGAGGTGCCAAGACGGGCAGCGTGCTAGCCTGCTAGGATATTTTCCCTCTCTAGGGATCACATGGTTAATTCTACATTTCTAAGGGGATTTTTTGCAATTATACCTCAAATGATGACCGAATTGACTTCGTACGAATCTCCAACAAACAGATGACGTAGATGGTGCCGGAAACCCAACTTATGCTGGGGAAATCCGCGTTGCCTGTTGAGCTGCCTTTGAAAACTAGCTCCGTCCGGTGGCCTGAAAACGCTCAACGAGTGGAGGCTTATAGGCATATCAACCATGGCCGTCACCACTGCTTACGCCACTTATCCCTACCCCTGCTCGGTGGTCACATGTGTCGTGTTGATCATGATCGATGTCCCTCTGCAGTTTGCACACACGCGTCTTAGAATCACCTCCAACCCACGATCCATGTAGCCCACCATTATGCCGACGACTACGACTACAACAACCATAGAACTATCAGGATTCTGAGTCGACACTCAAGTTGGTAACCACTGAATTTCCATTGTTGGATACTTGCATAGAACACCGGGTGATCGGGACCAAGACAAAATCCATGTTGGCATTGCTGGCAGGGTGGTCGACAACGATGGAGAACAGTCCCGATGGTGATGCGCTCCGGCGGCAGACAACGAAATCCCCTGGTGGCGCCGGTTGTCCTCCCCCAGTCTAAGGTGCAGTCACACGAGGCTATACTCATTGAACACACCCGGACACGACATCTCACCAGCACAAGCGCCATCTATGTAAAGAGGCCCCTCTTGAGCGGGAAATACAATCCCCTCATATGTTGGGCCCTGAGCACCATTACTGTCCTCTATTTGTTAAAGATCCGCGCTAGTCTTTTTTATAGAATAACCTTTTCACCTTACTTCTTAAGTCTATTATAGTTTTGCTTCTTAGCCCCTAATGTTTTTAAGTTTTATACATATTTCGTTGTTGTTTGTCTTCCCACTTGTTACATAGAAAAAATATTCTTTTGTTTAATTTATTAATTATCTGTTTTTAGTTACAATATATATAGTTTCATAAAATATTTTTCACGGATTTTTCTTCAAACTTTATATGTGAACATGTATGAATCTTCACAGAATATTTTCATAGATTTTTTTTTTCAAATAGCCATAATAACATTCATATTATTTATTTCAAGGGAAATTTCATAAAGGATTTTGCAATAATAGTTTCAAAAAAACCATATCCTTCATGTTCATACATGTTTCTACAAGAAAATATACATAATTCATTGTATCATACCATTTATTTAACAATATAGAATTTCATAATCTTTCTGTAAGAAATTCATAAGTTTTATTCATGTTTCATACACGTTTATGCAAGAAAATATACATGAAGCCCCGTTTGGAAATCATGGACGTCATGGAGCCCCGTTGGGGATTTTTTCCAGATTCAACTCAAAATGTCAAGAAAAAATATATTACCAAAAAATTTCAGAGAAATAGAAAGAATCACTAACAAATAGAAAGATTCATATAAGATTCATACAAGTTCCATATACCTCGTGACCTGGAACTAATGAACAAGATATAGAAAAGAAGAAATAAATCTTGACACACACAAGATTCATACTCAACATTCACGTCATACAAGATTCATACATAGATCTAGCAAAATCCAGATCAGGCACTAGGTAAAAAATAGAAAAAGAAGAAAAAAATAAGAACAGAGAGGGGAAACAAATCGGGGTGGGGTAGAGGTGGGAGGCGACGAGGTGTAGGAGAGGCCGGAGCTAGACGACACCGAGTGTGTTGGTGGTGTCTGTGGAGGAGGGATGGGTGAAAGGATACAGATGCCGCCTAGAGGGGGTGAATAGGCGGTTAAAAACTTTTCTGAGAGTTGCTCAACAAAGGCGGAATTAAACTAGCGTTTACTTTGTTAAGCACAAAACCTAAAACAACCAGGGTTCACCTATGTGCACCAACAACTTATGCTAAGCAATATAAGCAACAGAGTGATAGCAAGATATAGATTACTTCAAGCACGAAGGCTATCGCAATGTAAAGTGCATAAGTAAAGAGCTCTGGTATAGAGATAACTGAGGCACGCGGGAACGACGATATTTTACCGAGTTCCTCCCAACATGGAGTATGTCTCGTTTGGAGAGGGCGTGGTATCAAACCACCAACGCCACAAAAGGCCTCCCATATTATCCTGTGAATCTCACCCCAACGGGATCGATCCACGCTTCCACTATCGGTGCACTTGTCAGTGGCAATCCGGAACCTCTCACAAGGTTGGGGCACTTCTCCACAACTCAATCGGAGGCTCCCAACAAACAAGCTTGGGGAAAGCTCCACAACTTAATTGGAGGCCCCAAGTAATCCAAGAACCTGCAAAACAATCAAACCATCTAGGGTTCCAAGAACCCAAGAGTAAAAAGATTCTCACCTTTCACTCAATCAAATCCTCACCGAGAACTCAAACCAATGCACCAAATGCAATGGCAAGAACACAAGAAGTGCTCAAATCCTTCTCTCCCAAATTCCACCAAAGCTACAAAAGCTTGTGGGGGAATAAGAGAGGAAGAACAATGGAGGAAATCCACAAAAGACTCCAAGATCTAGATCCCAAGATGTTCCCCTCACTAAGAGGAGAGATTGATTGGTGGGATAGATCTAGATCTCCTCTTTCAAATTCCTAAAGTATATGCAAGAATGAAGGGAGGGATTGAAGGGGAGCAAGATCAAGAGGGTCAAGAATGGAGGAGAAAGCTTGTAAAACTCGAGCAGTGTCATTAGGAAAGAAGGGCCCCTTTTTATAGGCCCACAGATTTATGACTGTTTTCTGCCCGTTGGGGACTTGATGGCCCGGAGACTCCAGTGTGCAGACCGGAGACTCCGTTCTACACCAGAGACTTCGGCCAATCTCCGGACTGAGCTCCGGACCACCATACAGACTGTCCCAGCAGCCCTGGGAAAACCTCCTCCGGTAACTCTTCAAAGACTCCGGACCCTGTACACCGGAGACTCCGGTCTAGACACGGCGGAGACTCCAGTCTAAGATGCACCGGAGACTCTGGTTCGTCTCCGGTCGATCTCCGGACCCCCATACAATGCGTCCTAGGCTGATTTCTGGAGTCCCCTCCAGAGACATTGGGAGAAACTCCAGTCCACACCGGAGACTCCGGTCTAAACCAAATAATAGGCAAACTTCAAATGGCGATATCTAGAGTTTGTAAACTCCGATTGACCCGAAACCAATTTTGTGGAAAGGGGACGACAAGAGTTTGAAAAATATTGGATACCACCAAGTGAGAACATTTCATATATTATAATGTGAGATGCCTCCCTTGGTGAGAAACCAGAAAACCTCAAGGATCAAAAATGCAATAAGATATAAAAGGGAAATCCGTTTTTGATGAACTAGAGCTTATTATGAATATTACCACAAGCTCTAGAAACTCACATGGATAAGATCCAAATAACAACCAAGAAAGGATGATGCTAAGTATGCAAAGGTTTGAGCTCTCTCGGAAAGATATGATCGAGTTACTCACTTGAGATCCCCTCTTGATAGTACGGTTATCTATCCTATAAACCGGTCTCCCCAACTAACACCACGAGACCGGTAAGAAGGAAACCCTATCAAGATCATACCTTTGCCTTGCTCATATTCCACTTGATCTTGATGTAGACGGTCTTGTCCTTCTCAAGATGGAACATCTTTCTTGATTCCTCTTGTACGCACTCACTTGATGAAGATTTGCAAGTTGCTCCCCCATACAACATGGGGAAACATTTACTTTGACCTTGTCTTTATCGATCCATTATCACAGAGGATGGCAAGCTTCAAGCATGAGATCTTCTATATATGGCACATCTTTAGCTTGCACATCATTTCTTCTAACACCATTTGGATTATGTCTTGAAGATACATATGATGAACTCTATCTTCTTCTTCTTCAAGACTGTAGGGGTTCGTAGCATGGAAAACAAAAAATTTCTACCGCATACAAACAAACAAGCCAAGATCTATCTACTAGATTGTAGCAACGAGTCGATAGAATAACTCACCTTCGAAGATTCCAAAGTGTTTAACGAGAGAGGATTCTCGTGGGTGATGTAGTCGTACTCTTGCCGATCTCAAGATCGTGTAGACGATCCTTCCGGCGCTGCGTTCTGGCAGCGCTTCCGCAGTCGGTCACACGTTCGGTACTCGATGAAGACCTTCCTCTCCCTTGTTCCAGCAGGCAGCGGAGGTTGTAGTACTCTCCTCGCGATTCCGGCAGCACGACGGCGTGGTACCGGAAGTAGAGGGGAGATCTCGCAGGGCTTCGCCTTAAGCCGGAGCGAGTATGGTGGACTATGAGAGAGGCCTCGGTGATCTAGGGTTTAGACACACCAAGGAGAGAGGGCTAGGCCGGCGGCTAGGGCTTGGGGAAAGCCCCAAGTCGGCGGCTAGGGTTTGCCCTAGGGCGGCGGCGGCTGCAGGAGGGCCGGCGGCTAGGGCTAGGGTTTCGGGTGGTGGAGGTGTAGGTCTAGAGGGGCAGCCCTGCCCCTCCTTTTATAGGTGGGAGGGCGCCGGCCAAGGGGAGGGAGTCCTCCCCCAAGTCGACCTCCAAGGCTGGCGGGTGGAGGGAGAGGAACTCCTCCCCAAGTAGGTTTCCTACTCTCCCTCCACCAAGCAAACTTGCCGTTTGACTTTTCAAATTGGCGTTTGATTTTTCAAACTAGGATTTGATTTATCCCTTTATTTTGCTCAGCGATGACACCTAGTACATGATGCAACCATTCCAACTTGTTATGACACATTCATGTACCCTTCCCCTCCGGAGTGCCGGACCTTCCGGACCCTTCTAAAACATTCCCGATGAAAACACCGGAACCATTCTCCAACCCCGAAACAAGACTTTCCTTATATGAATATTATTCTCTGGACCATTCCGGATCTCCTCGTGATATCCCGGATCCCATCCGAGACTCCGAACAACATTCGGTCTCTTACTCATCATTCCATAACTACTCAACAACATCGAATCCTTAAGTGTGTCTCCCTACGGTTTGTGAATTATGCGGACATGATCGAGACACTTCTCCGAACAATAACCATTAGAGGAATCTAGAAATTCATATGGATCCCACATATTTCTACGATTACTTTGCGGTCGAATGAACCACTTACATACGATACCAATTTCCCTTTGTCTCACGATAGTTTACTTATCCGAGGTTTTGATCGTCGGTATCTCTGCATACCTAGTTCAACCTCGTTACTGATAAGTACTCTTTTCTCGTTCCCGTGATATGTGATCCCTTGTGAGCCAGTCACATGCTTGCAAGCCAATTGGATGACATTCCACCGAGAGGGCCCAGAGTATATCTATCTGTCATATGGATGGACAAATCCCACTCTTGATCCATGTGTCTCAACCCATACTTTCCGAACACTCAATGCCACCTTTATAGCCACCCAGTTACGGTGTGGTGTTTGATGTCATCAAAGCATCCTTCCGGTGATGGTGATAATCATGATCTCATGGTCGAAGGAATTAGGTTACTATGTATCAGAAAGCATATAGCAATTGAACTATTAAAATGACTTGATCTTTATGCTACGCTTGTCTATAGGAGTATGTCCATCATACCGTTCTCCTAACGATATGATCTTGTTGTTAATAACATCTCAATGTTCATGATCGGGAAACCACAATCATTTATTAACCAACAAGCTAGTATTATGAAGAGGCTTTACTAGGGACTCTAATTTAGTTTACAAATCACACAAGTATCAATGTTTCCTTGTTAATACTGTTATAGCATGAATGTAAACATTTATCATAAACACAAAGATATAATAATAACTACATTTATTATTGCCTCTAGGGCTTATCTCCAACAGTCTCCCACTTGCACTAGAGTCAACTAATCTACATTACATGGTAATTTACCGAACACCCATGGCAGTTTGGTGTTGGTCATGTTTTGCCCTCGAGAGAGGTTTAGTCAACGGATCCGCCACATTCAAATCTGTGTGTACTTTGCAAATCTTTATGTCACCATCTTGGACATGTTCTCGAATAGCATGAAAACGTAGCTTGATGTGCTTCAGCTTCTTGTGTGACCTTGGTTCTTGCGCATTGGCTATGGCGCCCATGTTATCATAGTAGATAGACATTGGGTCCAGCGCACTTGGAACCACACCGAGCTCTGTAATGAACCCCTTCGTCCATACCGTTTCTTGTGAAGCCTCCGAAGCAGCTATGTATTCTGATTCAATTGAATATCTCGCCACAACAATTTGCTTTGCACTCCTCCAGCTAACTTCTGCACCATTCAAAGTAAATACGTATCCAGATTGAGATTTAGAATCATCCGGATCGGTGTTCTAACTAGCATCGGTGTAACCATTAACAACGAGCTGTTCATCACCTCCATAAGAAAGAACCATATCCTTAGTCCTTCTTAAGTACTTAAGGATGTTTTTGACCGCTGTCCAATGATCCACTGGATCACTTTGATATCTGCTAGTCAAACTAACAGCATATGCAATGTCGGGTCTAGTACATAGCATGGCATACATTAGAGATCCTATGGCTGAGGCATAGGGAGTCTTACTCATCCTTTCTCTATCTTCTGCCGTTGCTGGACTTTGAGTTTTCTCAAGGTCTTATTGGGCAACATGGGCAAGAACCCTTTCTTGCTATCCTCCATTCCAAACCTCTTTAGAACTTTGTCCAAATATGTATTTTGAGACTATGATATTAGGCATCTCGATCTATCTCTATAAATCTTTATGCCTAATATGTAAGCTGCTTCGCCAAGATCTTTCATTGAAAAACTATTATTCAAATATTCCTTGACACTATTAAGAAGGTCTACATCATTCCCAATCAACAATATGTCATCTACATATAGTATTAAGAATGCTACAGAGCTCCCACTCACTTTCTTGTAAATACAAGCTTCTCCATAAGTTTGTATAAAACCAAAACTTTTGATTACCTTATCAAAACGTTGATTCCAACTTCGGGATGCTTGCTTTAATCCATATATGGACCGTTGAAGTTTACATACCTTGTTAGCATCTTTAGGATCGACAAAACCTTTGGGTTGCATCATATACAACTCTTCATCAATGTCTCCATTGAGGAATGCTGTTTTGACATCCATCTGCCATATATCTCATAATCATAATATGCAGCGATTGCTAACAAAATCCTCATAGACTTTAGCTTCGCTACTGGTGAGAAAGTCTCATCGTAGTCAACTCCTTGAATTTGTCGAAACCCTTTTGCGACAAGTCGAGCTTTATAGACAGTAACATTACCATCAGCATATGTTTTCTTCTTGAAAATCCATTTGTTCTCGACAGCCTTCCGGCCATCCGGTAAGTCCACCAAAGTCCATACTTGGTTTTCGTGCATGGATCCAATCTCGGATTTCATGGCTTCTTGCCATTTATTGGAATCTGGGCTCATCATCGCTTCCTCATATGTCGCAGGGTCATCGGTGTTGTCTACCAACATGACACTCATAACGGGATCATACCAATCAAGAGTGGTACGAGTTCTCGTTGACCTGCGAGGCTCTGCAGCAACTTCATCCGAAGTTTCATGATCATCATCATTAGCTTCCTCTCTTATTGGTGCAGGCACCACAGGAACTTCTTCCGGTGCTGCGCTACTTGCAAGTTCGAGAGAAGGTTCGACAACCTCGTTGAGTTCTACTTTCCTTCCAGTCACTTCTTTCGAGAGAAATTCCTTCTCTAGAAAGGATCCATTCTTGGCAACGAAGATTTTTCCTTCGGATCTATGATAGAAGGTATACCCAATAGTTTACTTTGGATATCCTATGAAGACGCATTTTTCCGCTTTGGGTTCAAGCTTGTCCGGTTGTAACTTCTTTACATAGGCTTCGCAACCCCAAACTTTAAGGAACGACAATTTAGGTTTCTTCCCAAACCATAATTCATACGGTGTCGTTTCAACGGATTTAGATGGTGCCCTATTTAAAGTGAATGCGGCTGTTTCTAATGCATAACCCCAAAATGATAGCGGTAAATCTGTAAGTGACATCATAGAACGAACCATATCTAAGAGAGTTCGATTATGACGTTCGGACACACCATTACGATGTGGTGTTCCCGGCGGTGTCAATTGTGAAAGTATTCCGCATTTCTTCAAATGCTCGCCAAACTCGTAACTTAGATATTCACCTCTACGATCAAAACGTAGAAATTTAATCTTCTTGTTACGTTGATTCTCCACCTCACTTTGAAATTCCTTAAACTTCTCGAAAGTTTCGGACTTATGTTTCATGAAATAGATATACCCATATCTACTCAAGTCATCCGTGAAGGTAAGAACATAACGATAACCACCACGCGATGCTACACTCATTGGACCACACACATCGGTATGTATGATTTCCAATAAGTCCGTAGCTCGCTCCATCATACCAGAAAATGGAGTCTTAGTCATTTTACCCATCAGACATGATTCGCATCTTTCAAGTGATTCGAAATCAAGTGATTCAAGAAGTCCATCGGAATGGAGTTTCTTCATATGCTTCACTCTAATGTGACCAAGACGGCGGTGTCAATTGTGAAAGTATGTCCATCATACCATTCTCCTAACGATATGATCTTGTTGTTAATAACATCTCAATGTTCATGATCGGGAAACCACAATCATTTATTAACCAACAAGCTAGTATTATGAAGAGGCTTTACTAGGGACTCTAATTTAGTTTACAAATCACACAAGTATCAATGTTTCCTTGTTAATACTGTTATAGCATGAATGTAAACATTTATCATAAACACAAAGATATAATAATAACTACATTTATTATTGCCTCTAGGGCATATCTCCAACAAAGACACCCTTGCAATAGCCTCAACTCTCACGTGACCAATCGGTGGATCACTCTTTGAACACCTTGGTCATCACTTGATCTTCTTCACTTTCTTCTTCTCCAAACCTTGAAGCCAACATATGGTTCAAGCATTGCTTATGGAAAATTCCTACAAGTACAACTTGATACAAGCATTAGTTCATAGAGATTGTCATTAATTACCAAAACCACACATGGGGGCCCACATGTTCTTTCAGTGGGGAGGCCAGAGCTTGACGGCCATGGAGGCGCCGAGCGCATCGGTAGAGGAGGGATGGGGGGCGGCGAGGTGGAGGAGAGGTAGGGGCGACGAGGTGGAGGAGAGGTGGGGGCGACTCGGGGCTGGGGTGGTGGAGGCGCCAAGGCGGGAAGCAACGCAGCGTGCTAGCCTGCTAGGATTTTTCCTCTCTCTAGGGATCACGCAGTTAATTCTACATTTCTAAGGGGCTTTTTTGCAAATATACCTCAAATGATGACCGAGTTGACTTCGTACGAATCTCCAACAAACTGATGACGTAGATGGTGCCGGAAACCCAACTTAGGCCAGGGAAATCCGAGTTGCCTGTTAAGATGGCTTGTTAAGATGGCTTCGGCTGTGTGGTCCTTTATATACGATTCATGTTGTGACAGCTGGTAGTCGGGACTTCCTGCCTTCTGCCTTCGATCGACGCCATGGCTGCTGTGCACGCCAAGATCACCTCTACATGGAGGACGTGAAGAACCACTAGACGAAGTCGTTGAGGGATGGGGCGGCCGTGAGCGTGCTAGCCCAGGAGCGCGACATAGGCAGCGAAGGCGGCTGACCGACTTGGCCGGCAACCGGTCGGGAGAAAATGTCGACGAGGATATCATCCGGTAGCGTTGTCGTGGAGCCGCAACCATGGATGTTGTCCGTCCGTTCTCCCTTGAATCTCCTCCTTGTCGGCGATGACTGTAGCATGGTGTGTGTCTCGTCACCGCAGTTGAACACGAGGCACGACAACGTCCAAGTAGTCGCCACATGGATGTACGATATGCGTAAATCCTGGTTTTTCGTACCTGCGTCAACTGATCGCTTGATCCCCATCGATCTTGTGTTTATATTATGGAAAATGATACGATCCCCCCGGGCGATCCCGTGAACTTTATCCCCCAGGTCGACCGAGTTTACGGTCGTGGTGGACCCTGCAACCTTATCGCTTTGACCAACTCTCCTTCTTCCCGTTTCCAGCCAAGCGGCATCGCTGTTCTATGTTGTGCCTCCGGCTAGAGCCCCACGCCCTCCTCCATCCCGATGGCGCGAGCCTATGCGCCGCCCACGACCTGCAGCCGCAATCGCCCTCCTGTGTAGTGAAGGGTTTCGCGGCATAGTAAATCAAAATTTTCTATGGATGCGAACAGAGGGAAAGCCAAGATCTAATCTAGGAGATGCAAACAACGAGAGAGATTGGATTAGATCTTCATACCCTTGAAGATTCGCACAGCGGAACGTTCGTCAGAACGTGGGTGATGTAGTCGTACTCGCTTCTCCTTCCCGCGATCCGATCCGATCTAGCACCACAAGTGGTGGTGCCTCCGTGAGATGCACACGTGCAGCACCTCGACGTCTCCTCCTTCCTCGGTCCAGCAAGTATGGTGGAGAGACGAATTGGATCTACAACACGACGGCGTGGTGTATATGGTGGAGAATTTCTGCAGCAGGGCTTCGCCTACAAACAGTCGGGAGGGAGAGAGGAAGGGCAGCAGGGCGGCTAGGGTTGGAGGGGAAGGTGTGTGGGGGGGGGTGCGCCCCCAGCCCTCTTTATATACAGGGGTTGGGCGCAGCCCTAGCCCCTCCCCCAAGCCCAAACCGGCGGCCCCAAAGGAGGAGTGGGGGGCAAGGAAACCCCCCCTTCTAGAAGATCTATCTAGGGTTTAAACCCTCTTTGGCCGGCTGGGACCTATGGGGCCTTGTGCCCCTGGCCCAATGCAGCCAATGCACTCCCTCATAGGCCCATGCCCCCTCCCGGAAGGTGGGGCCACGTTGGTCCCCTTCCGGAAGGTTCCAGAAGCTTCCGGTACAATACCGATTAACCCGGAACAATTCCGGACTCCAAAAACTGCACTGCCTTATATGAATCTTATTCTCCGGACCACTCCGGAACCTCTCGTGATGTCCCGGATCCCATCCGAGACTCCGAAAAAAAACTCATAAACCAATTATCCAATCTATCCTAGCGTCGAGACACGTTAAGTGTGTGACCCTGCGGGTTCGAGAATATGCAGACATGATCTTCTATCAATAATCAACAGCGGGGTCTGGAAACCCATATTGACTCCCACACATTCATCGATGATCATATCGGATGAACCACGATGCCAGGATTCAATCAATCCCATATATATTCCCTTCGTCTCGCGATGTTTTACTTGCCCGAGATTTGATCGTCGGTACCGTCATACCTAGTTCAATCTTGTTCACAGCAAGTACTTTACTCGTTCCGTAATCCGATATCACTTTGTGATTAACTCCTTAACCACATGCTTGCAAGCGGTGTTGATATCGATTACCGAGTGGGCTCGAAGTATATCTCTCCGACTTGGGAGGGACAAATCCCATCTCGATACATACAACCCAACAAATACTTTCCGATCACCTGAGAGACACCTTTATGATCACCCTCTCATAGGATGACGTTTGATGACCTCAAAGCTTTCTTCCGATACCAGGGATTTGTATTATCTCATGGTCTAAGGAATACAATATTTGACATAAGAAAAGCTTCACAAAGACGAACACAATGACACGATCTAATTGCTTCGCTTAGTTTGGGTCTGTCCATCATATCATTCTCCCAATGATGTGATCTCATTATTAATCAACAACTCATGTCCATGGTTAGGAAACCTTAACCATCATTAATCAATGAGCTAGTCCATAGAGGCGTACTAGGGACACGGTGTTGTTTACAAACCACACAAGTATTAAAGTTTCCGCTTAATACAATTCTAGCATGGAATATAAACATTATCATGAACAAGAATTATAATAATAACATCTTTATTATTGCCTCTAGGGCATAATTCCAACAGTCTCCCACTTGCACTAGAGTCAATAATCTAGTTTACATTTGGCAACAATCTCACACCCATGGCACTGAGGTGTTGATCATGTTTTACACGTGGAAGAGGTTTAGTCAATGGATCTGCGACATTCAGATCTGTATGTACTTTGCTGATCTTCAGATCTCCATCTGCTATATAATCTCGGATTATATGAAACTTGCGGTTGATATGCTTGGTCTTTGGATGATATCTTGGTTCCTTGGCGAGTGCTATGGCGCCAGTGTTGTCACACAATATCTCCAGTGGGTCCAATGCACTTGGAACCACGCCAAGCTCAGTGATGAAGTTTCTGATCCAAACTCCTTCACTTAACGCTTCTGCAGCAGCCATGTATTCCACTTCTACTGTAGATCCCGCGATCACGCTTTGCTTGCAGCTTCTCCAGCTCACAGCTCCTCCATTCAAAATATACACGTATCCTGTCTGAGATTTAGAATCATCCTTGTCGGTGTCAAAACTAGCATCGACGTAACCTTTTACGACAAGCTGTTCATCACCCCCATAGACTAAGAACATTTCTTTAGTCCTATTTAGGTACTTTAGGATGTTCTTCACGGCTGTCCAGTGTTCCACTCTTGGATCACTTTGATACCTGCTCGTCAAACTAAGAGCATTGGACACATCCGGTCTAGTACACAGCATGGCATACATGATAGAACCTATGGCCGAGGCATAAGGCACTTTGCTCATAGCTTCCCTATCATTTACCGTAGCTGGACACTGAGCCTTGCTCAATATCTTACCTGACAACATAGGCACCGAACCTTTCTTTGCCTTATCCATTCTGAACCTTTTCAGAACTTTGTCTAGGTATGTACTCTGGCTTAAAGCTATCAGGCGTCTTTGTCTATCTCTATAGATTTTGATGCCCAATATATAAGCAACTTCACCTAGGTCTTTCATTGAAAAACAATTGTTCAAATAACTCTTCACATCGTTAAGCATGTTGATGTCATTTCCAATAATCAATATGTCATCCACATATAGTACCAAAAACGTCACCGAGCTCCCACTCACTTTCTTGTAGATGCAAGCTTCGTAGCAATTTGAAACAAATCCAAAGCTCTTGATCACTTGATCAAAATGAAGGTTCCAACTCCGAGATGCTTGCTTCAGTCCATAAATGGAACGCTGAAGTTTGCATACTTTATCAGCATCCTTAGGATCGACAAAACCTTCGGGTTGCATCATATACAACTCTTCATCAATGTTGCCATTGAGGAAAGCAGTCTTGACATCCATCTGCCATATTTCATAATCATGAAACGCAGCAATTGCTAATAAAATCCGAATGGACTTAAACATCGCTACGGGAGAGAAAGTCTCATCGTAGTCAACACCTTGAACTTGTCGAAAACCTTTCGCGACAAGCCGTGCCTTATAGACGGTAACATTACCATCCGCGTCCGTTTTCTTCTTGAAGATCCACTTGCACTCAACGGCCTTTCGGTCGCTAGGAGGGTCCACCAAAGTCCATACTTGGTTTTCGCTCATGGATCCCAATTCGGATTTCATGGCCTCTAGCCATTTCTCAGAGTCTGGGCTCATCATCGCTTCCTCATAGCTCGTAGGTTCACTGTCTTCTAGTACCAAGACAGTCAAGACAGGGTTGCCGGACCACTCAGGAGGGGCACGCGACCTTGTCGACCTACGACATCATTAGCTTCCTCCATTGTTGGTGCAGGCGGCACTGGAACAATTTCAGGTGCTGCGCTACTCTCCAATTCAAGAGAAGGTTCAATAACCTCGTCTAGCTCTACTTTCCTCCCACTCACTTCTTTCGAGAGAAAATCCTTCTCAAGAAAGGAACCGTTCTTTGCGACAAACACTTTGCCTTCGGTTCTGTGATAGAAGGTATACCCAATAGTTTCCTTAGGGTATCCTATGAAGACGCATTTATCCGCTTTGGGTTTGAGCTTGTCCGGCATCAACTTCTTGACGTAAGCTTCGCATCCCCAAACTTTAAGAAACGACAACTTAGGTTTAGCACCAAACCACAGTTCATACGGTGTCGTCTCAACGGATTTAGATGGTGCCCTATTTAAAGTGAATGCAGTGGTTTCTAATGCATAACCCCAAAATGATGACGGCAAATCAGTAAGAGACATCATCGATGGGACCATATTTAATAGGGTTCGGTTCCGGCGTTCAGACACACCATTGCGCTGTGGTGTTCCGGGTGGCGTGAGTTGCGAAACGATTCCGCTTGCTTTAAGATGCGTGAGAAAATCATAACTCAAATATTCGCCTCCATGATCGGATCGTAGAAAAATCTTTCTATTACGATGGTTCTCCACTTCATTCTGAAATTCCTTGAACTTTTCAAATGTTTCAGATTTATGTTTCATTAAATAGATATACATATCTACTTAAGTCATCGGTAAAAGTGAGAAAATAGCGATATCCACCGCGCGTCGAAACACTCATCGGTCCGCATACATCGGTATGTATGATTTCCAACAAGTCCGTTGCTCGCTCCATCATACCGGAGAACGGGGTTTTGATCATCTTGCCCATGAGGCATGGTTTGCATGTGTCAAATGATTCAAAATCAAGAGACTCCAAAAGTCCATAAGAATGGAGTTTCTTCATGCGCTTTACACCAATATGACCTAGACGACAGTGCCACAAATAAGTAGTATTATCACTATCTACTTTGCATCTCTTAGCCTCAATGTTATGGATGTGTGTTTCATCCCTTTCGATATTTAGAAGAAATAAACCATTCACAATAGGTGCATGACCATAAAAGATGTTACTCATATAAATAGAACAACCATTATTCTCCGATTTAAATGAATAACCGTCTTGCAATAAACAAGATCCAGAAATAATGTTCATGCTCAACGCAGGCACATAATAACATTTATTGAGGTTTAAAACTAATCCCGAAGGTTAAACTAAGGAGAGCGTGCCGACGGCCATCACATCAACTCTTGATCCGTTGCCAACGCGCATCGTCACCTCATCCCTCGCAAGCCGACGTCTATTCCGTAGCTCCTGTTTCGAGTTACAAATATTAGCAACTGAACCAGTATCAAATACCCAGGCACTACAACGAGGGCTAGTAAGGAAAACATCAATAACATGTATATCAAATATACCTTTGATGGTGCCAGCCTTCTTGTCCGCTAAGTACTTCGGACAGTTGCGCTTCCAATGACCCTTGTCCTTGCAATAGAAGCACTCAGTGTCCGGCTTAGGACCAGACTTGAGCTTCTTCTTAGCAGGGGCAACGCGCTTGCCGCCGCCTTTCTTGAAGGGCTTCTTTGCACCCTTACCTTTCTTGAAGGTGGGGGGCTTGTTGACCATCAACATATGATTATTCTTTTTGATGTCCACTTCCGCTACATTCATCTTAGCGAAGAGCTCAGTGATCATATCAGTGGAACCAATTTGATTGTGAGCAACTACAAAACTTTTGTAGCTAGGAGGGAGTGATTGCATAATTCTGTCAATCTTGAGCTCCTCTGGAATCTTGAAGTCCAGTTGCTCAAGGCGTTGAGTGTAGCCCGACATCTTAATGGCGTGCTCACTAACGGAACTCCCTTCCTCCATCTTGTAGTTAAAGAATTTCTTAGAGATCTCATTCTCTCAGAACGGGCCTGAGTCTGAAACATGGTTTTCAGCTCTTCGAGAATTTCAAAGGGCCCGGGATAGTCTTCAAAACGATTTTGAAGTTCCGGTTCCATAGCAAACAACATGGTGCTCTTAATCACACCATAATCATCTTTGCGCGACTGATAGACAGCTTTCTCATCAGCCGGCGCAGTTGCAGCAGGGGGGTCACCTAACGCTTTCCCAAGGACATAGTCCTTTTGACCGCCAGAGAGAATGATTCTCAGATTTCGGAACCAATTGGTGAAGTTAGACCCATTGTTTCTAAGCTTTTCCTTCTCAGCAAAAACGTTGAAGTTGAAGTTGGACTTAGCCATTTGATCTACAGTATTTGCAAGTACAAATTAGACTATGTTCATGATAACTAGTTCAACTTTTAATCAAATTACTAGATGAACTCCCACTAAATTCAACATCCCTCAAGTTGTTTAGTGAACATGATCCAAATTCACCACACCTAATCCGATCTTCACGAGAAGAGATGTGGTTTCAATGGTGGACAACGAAGTGTCGATCATATCATTCATATGACTCATGCTTAACCTTTCGGTTCATGTGTTCCGAGGCCATGTCTGTACATGCTAGGCTCGTCAAGTTAGACCCAAGTATTTCCGCGTGTGCAAAACTGGCTTGCACCCGTTGTATGTGAGCGTAGAGTCTATAACACCCGATCATCACGTGATGCTTGGACACGACGAACTTTCGCAACGGTGCATACTTGGGGAGAACACAGTTTTATCTTGATCTTTAAGTGAGGAATCATCTTATAATGCTACCGTCGCGATCTAAGCATAATAAGATACATAAAAGGATAAACATCACATGCATATAACTTTATGTGACATGGTATAGCCAATCTTCGCGCAATGATCTCCATCTTGTGCGTTCCGGCATGATCTCCATCACTCCACCATGATTGCCTCCACCACGAATAGCAACTACAACTATTGCTAACTACTTAGCGATAAAGTGAAACTATTACATGGCGTATAAGAAGTTGACACACAGGTCATACACAATTATAAAGACAACCATATGTCTCCTGCCGGTTGTGTACTCATCGACATGCAAGTCGTGAAACATTACAAAACATGATCATCGCATACATTATACACATCACATCTTGGGCCATACCATATCACAGAAAACACTCCCTGCAAAAACAAGTTAGACGCCTCTACTTTGTTGTTGCATGTTTTACGTGGCTTATGGGAGTAGATGCTAAGAACGATTCTTACCTACGGAAAGCCACAACGGTGATATTATGGTTGCCAAACTCCGGTGTTAATCCCATGACAACTATAGTGAGAGAAACTGACATCCACCAGCCGCATGTGTGGAACAAGCCACACGTCAAGTGCGGAGCTGGTCTCGCGAACGACGTCGCGTAAGGTTGGCCTGGACCGCTTCAATCTCACTATCCCGCGTCATAAGAAGAACAAAAACAAGAGGCTTGCAACAGAAAACATCAACGCCCGCAACAACCATGTTGCGTTCTACTCGTGAAACACATCTACGCATAGATCTAGCTCTAATACCACTGAAGGGTTTCGCGGCATAGTAAATCAAAATTTTCTACGGATGCGAACAGAGGGAAAGCCAAGATCTAATCTAGGAGATGCAAACAACGAGAGAGATTGGATTAGATCTTCATACCCTTGAAGATTCGCACAGCGGAACGTTCGTCAGAACGTGGGTGATGTAGTCGTACTCGCTTCTCCTCCTCGCTATCCGATCCGATCTAGCACCACAAGTGGCGGTGCCTCCGTGAGATGCACACGTGCAGCACCTCGACGTCTTCTCCTTCCTCGGTCTAGCAAGTATGGTGGATAGACGAATTGGATCTACAACACGACGGCGTGGTGTATATGGTGGAGAATTTCTGCAGCAGGGCTTCGCCTACAAACAGTCGGGAGGGAGAGAGGAAGGGCAGCAGGGCGGCTAGGGTTGGAGGGGAAGGTGTGGGGGGTGGTGCGCCCCCAGCCCTCTTTATATAGAGGGGTGGGGAGAAGCCCTAGCCCCTCCCCCAAGCCCAAACCGGCGGCCCCAAAGGAGGAGGAGTGGGGGGCAAGGAAACCCCCCTTCTAGAAGCTCTATCTAGGGTTTAAACCCTCTTTGGCCGGCTGGGCCCTATGGGGCCTTGTGCCCCTGGCCCAATGTGGCCAGGGCACTCCCTCATAGGCCCATGCCCCCTCTCGGAAGGTGGGGCCACGTTGGTCCCCTTCCGGAAGGTTCTAGAAGCTTCTGGTACAATACCGATTAACCCGGAACAATTCCGGACTCCAAAAACTGCACTGCCTTATATGAATCTTATTCTCCGGACCACTCCGGAACCTCTCATGATGTCCCGGATCCCATCCGAGACTCCGAACAAAAACTCATAAACCAATTATCCAATCTATCCTAGCGTCGAGACACGTTAAGTGTGTGACCCTGCGGGTTCGAGAATATGCAGACATGATCTTCTATCAATAATCAACAGCGGGGTCTGGAAACCCATATTGACTCCCACACATTCATCGATGATCATATCGGATGAACCACGATGCCAGGATTCAATCAATCCCATATATATTCCCTTCGTCTCGCGATATTTTACTTGCCCGAGATTTGATCGTCGGTACCATCATACCTAGTTCAATCTCGTTCACAGCAATTACTTTACTCGTTCCGTAATCCGATATCACTTTGTGATTAACTCCTTAACCACATGCTTGCAAGCGGTGTTGATATCGATTACCGAGTGGGCCCGAAGTATATCTCTCCGACTTGGGAGGGACAAATCCCATCTCGATACATACAACCCAATAGATACTTTCCGATCACCTGAGAGACACCTTGATGATCACCCTCTCATAGGATGACGTTTGATGACCTCAAAGCTTTCTTCCGATACCAGGGAGTTGTATTATCTCATGGTCTAAGGAATACAATATTTGACATAAGAAAAGCTTCGCAAAGACGAACACGATGACACGATCTAATTGCTTCGCTTAGTTTGGGTCTGTCCATCATATCATTCTCCCAATGATGTGATCTCATTATTAATCAACAACTCATGTCCATGGTTAGGAAACCTTAACCATCATTAATCAATGAGCTAGTCCATAGAGGCGTACTAGGGACACGGTGTTGTTTACAAACCACACAAGTATTAAAGTTTCCGCTTAATACAATTCTAGCATGGAATATAAACATTATCATGAACAAGAATTATAATAACAACATCTTTATTATTGCCTCTAGGGGATAATTCCAACATGTAGCTCCCGCCGTCGCCCTCCCTGCAACCAGCGTGTCACCGCCGCCCTGCAGCCTGCGCGCCGCCGCTCTCCCCTTAGCTCGCGCCGCAGCTATCCCTGCAACCGGCACGCTGCAGGCACCCTGCAGCCTGTGCGTCGCCGCCCTCCATTGTAGATCACCGAAAACCGATGTAAACCTCCAAACACGTCCGTGCCGGTCTCCACCCCGGCAAGCACGTCCACGCCGTCAGGATGGAGCCAACCACCATGTCTTCCGGCCAGCTCGAGGGGAGGGCTCGCTAGCGCCCGGTGTTCTATCATTTTTTGCATTGAGATTTTTTTGCTACAATGGCTCTTTAAATTTGCGACATAGAAGAATCTTGTTTGCTACATGCATTCTGGATTTTGCATCATATGAACAAATTTTTGCTACCTTAGCATATTATTTTTGCTATGTATTCATATTCTTTTTGCTACTTTCGCATAATTTTTTGCTACAATCAATCTCTGCGGTTTTGCTACGAGATCTCCAGCGGGGATTCTCTGGCGATGTCTCCTTTGCTACATTAGAAAAAAACATTTTGCTACAGTCGTTTCGTGTTTTTACTACAATAGCGTATTTTTTTGCTACAAGGTCGCCGACAACGTTTATTCCGACGAGAGTCTCCGGTGAGGTCAGGTTTGCTACATTAGCAAACCTTTTTTGTTACACGGTCTCCGGCGAGGTCCAGTCTGTTTTTCTATTTTCTGGACCGAGCCGTTTTCTGCTACATGTAAAAAAATCAGGTATGTTTATAGCAAAAGTGAGATTTGAAGGCTTTTTGGGACACGTGTCAGCAGGGGATCCGGGGGGATTTGGGGGAATTATCCTCGGTTGGACGCGTTGTACTCCCCTTATATTATAGATAGGCTCGCGCCTCGCGGCGGGTCCGTGGTAGACGCAGAGCAAAGCGGTCCCGTTTTGATTAACTGATTATATCCACCGAGACAGCCTCGAGTTGGTCTCTCTCTGAGAAAACAAAATTTCCGCCGCATGCCAATTATTCCACCCGGTTTGGATTCAAACGAGCACGGGTTCCGATTTGAGGCATGTTTTTTTCGTTTCTTTATTTTTATTTTATTTTCTTTTATGCTTTTGTTTCTTTTTTTTTTCATATTTACTTTATTTGTTTGTTTATTTTTATCTGATTATTAAATAAAAATGTACATATTTTTTGAAAAATAATCACAGGGTTATCAAACATTTTCGCGCTTCAAAAATATGTTCACTTGTCTTAGAAAAGTTCTTTGGCAAATTCAAAAGAATATGGAAGAGAGTTTTTAAAAGGTTTATGGGTTTGCAAGACATGAATTTTCATTATTAAACTTATTAGGCCATTAATATGGACCGGAGTAAGTATATAAATTAATAGAAACATGATATTTTCAAGATTTACTTTTGATGGTGGGGCACCGGACTTGTGATGCTCTAAAGCCAAACACGGTTTTTTTTTCCGGGTGCTATGGCGCCTGGGCGTAATTTGGGAGATTTCCCCATATAGTAAGTTTTAGAACTTGGAGCCAGAAACTTATGTGACAACATAAAAACTTACGAATCTAAAAGCAAAATATATGGCTGTAGATAGAGTCCAGACGCCATAACAACCTAGAGATTATTGTTTTCGATCGTCTAAAGCCTCTATGTCAACTAAAGAAATTAGTTCAAGAGAGAGTAGAGTTCCCCAGACCAACTAAAAAAATACAAAGCAAATCATGACCTTGACTTGCATATAACGATTACATGTTCCGACGACAGCCTATGCCATCGTTGGCTTTAGTACAGCGCCAAATGTCCCGTAGGACGGCGTCAAATGTCCCGTTTTCCTTGTCCTGGGCTTGGCCGAACAACGTACAACCGTTGTATGGCACGGATTGTACAACCGTAGCTGTAGCATTATTGATTATACAAACCCTCGTATGTTCAAGCCAGCCGTAAGAAAATTATCAAAATCAGCCGAAACTAACAACAGAAGTACTGAACAACGAAGCGCAGCTCCAAACTAGTACTCCTTCTGTTCCACATAATGTATGTATATATATGGAACCGATCGAGAGAGTAACAGTTGTAGTCCATGAAGCAATTAAACATCACATAATGTATGTATAAATTATTACAAAATCCAACGAAAAAGAAAAGCAAACGTAGTAGTATTACGAAGCGAAGCAGGACCTTGACTTACATGCACAAAGAATTACACATTTCCAAATTCCAAATTAGATGACCGGCTTCTTCAGCCGGCCGGTGTCTAGGCCATGGACGGCTGCACTCTGGCCTCACGCGCCTCGTCCTCGTTGTTGTCGTCAGCCTCGCCGGACATCTCCTCGAGCGACTTGCCGTTTGCCTCGGGCACGAGGAACGTGAATCCGAAGCCGAGCAGGTTGATCCCGGCGAGGACGAAGAGGGAGTTACGGATGCCGATCCCGGGCTTGTACCCGGCCTCGGGCGTGTGGGGGTCCTGCGCGGCGTAGAGGAACCCGAAGGCCCCGATCATGGCTCCGGCCTTCCCGGCAGCGGCCGAAATCCCGTGGCACGTCGACCTGAGCCTCGCCGGGAAGATCTCGGCGGGCACGACGAAGGTGGTCGCGTTGGGCCCGAAGTTGGCGAAGAAGAAGGTGAAGCCGTACATGACGACGAAGCCTACCTGGTGGCCGGGCGTGGTCCAGTGGTGGTAGGGGATGGCGAGTCCGAGCATGAAGACGGTCATCATGAAGAATCCCATGAGCTGGATGGCGAAGCGGCCGACGACGTCGATGAGGAAGACGGTGAACCAGTAGCCCGGCACGGTGCCGCAGAGCGCGAGGAGCGTCTGCGCGCGGGAGATGCGGAAGACCTCGTCGAGCGCGCTCATGGTCTTGGCCTTGTGGATCCAGTTGATGGCGGTGAAGATGTCCTTCTGGAAGAGGTTCTGGCTGTAGAAGGCGATGTCGAGGAGGAACCAGGTGGAGGCCGTGCCGAGGAGGTGGAGGCCGTGGCGCCGCGCGAACTCCTTGGAGAAGAGGCCGAAGTCGTTGTTGCCGCGGGCGACCATCTCCTGCATCTTCTCCGACTCGTCCTCCAGCTCCACCTGCAGCACCTTGGACATGTCGGCGGCGGCGAGCTTGGCGTTCTTGGCGACGAGGGCGGTGTAGCGCGCGGTCTCGGGCATCTTCATGCGCCAGTAGTAGGTGAGCAGGGCGGGCACGGCGCCGAGCATGAGGATGATGCGCCAGACGAAGTCGGCCTCGGAGCCGATGGAACCCGCGGCGTCGTCCTGGTAGGCCGGTTTGGGGTAGGCGGCGCGGAAGGCGGCGGAGATGATGAGCGTGACGATTCCGCCGGCGAGGATGCCGAAACCCTGCATGGCGAAGACGGCGGCGATGAAGGCGCCGCGTGTCTTCTTGTTGGCGTACTCGGACATGATGGTGGCGGAGAGCGGGTAGTCGCCGCCGATGCCGAAGCCGAGCCAGAAGCGGAAGAAGCAGAGCGTGGCCATGACGCTCTTGGGGGTGTGGGCGAAGGAGAGGCCGGAACCGAGGGAGCAGACGACCATGAGTATGAGCGTCATCCCGTAGACGCTCTTGCGTCCCATCTTGTCGCCGAGCCATCCGAAGAAGAGCTGGCCGGAGAGGGTGCCGCAGAAGGCGACGCCGTTGACGGCGGCGGCCACGCCGGGGGGCAGGATGCCGGGGTTGGGCAGGGAGGCGTCGGTGTAGTAGATGCGGCCGAGCAGCTTGGTGACGAGGGAGATGCAGAAGAGGTCGTAGGCGTCGGTGAAGAATCCCATGCCGGCGACGACGATGGCGGTGAAGTGGTACCATTGCGTCTTGGCCGCGTCGAGCGCGCTGAGCACCTGCAGCCCTTGCTGCTCCGACGACCGCGCCATGGTTGCTGCAGTGGGGAGAAGACCGGCCTGTGTGTTGCTTATGCAGAAATGCCGCGGCCGCTCCGGGTATAAATAGCTAGGCCGGCCGAGCATTATCGCCGCAAATCATTGGTGATCCAGCCAGCGTTGCGGCGGGCAAGGACATGGTGGTTGACCTTGCCTGTTATTATGAAGGGAATGCTCCAGCTAGCCATCAAAATGGTGCTACGAATTAAGTTTGATATCTCTGTTCAGATGACCCGGCCCCAAAGTCAACTGTTTTCATGGCCGGTCTCTAACTTCTCGGATCCGTTCCTATCCTCTAATAACACTCCTCGCCAACCAGTGGCGACATTGACAATTCTTGTGAATCACGCTCTTTCACGCGATCCTAAATTAGCCCTGATCGTTTGTCAGAACAATGCAAAATCTTTCTTGGTTTGCGAGAAGATTCTTCTCTTGTTTTGTTTGGTTTGGTTTGCGAGAGGAAACGGGAGATCTTTCCAGTGTACTTTCTCCTCTCCGTGGCGGAGCCCCAATTCTATTCCGTCTCGTTTCGATGTCTTCGCGGTAGTTTTAGGTTATTCGGCATGCTCTGTTTTTTTATCTTTCTCCCGCAAAAAAAAAACATATTCAAAATAATTCGTTTAGTAGTATAAATATGGGAGTGCCTAGATCTCAGGCGACTGAGAACTTTTTATGTCTAAGTCGCTGACATCATTATTCTACTATTTCAGTTACAACCTAGTTGCAACTTAGACAATTGTACTAATTCTCAGTTGCAATCTACTTGCAACTCATTAAAACCCCAGTTACAACCTAGTTGCAACTCATGTGAAAGTTTCACGTTGCACGAATCGCGAGGTAAATGCAATGACGAGAGAGGTGACTGAGACCTAAGAAGTTCCCAGGGACCTGAGAATTAGCAAATCCGTATAAATATTATGGGAGCACCTAGATCTTAGACGTCTGGAAACTTCTTATGTCTTAATCGGCTGATGTCATCATACTATTTGTGCTAATTCTCAGTTACAATCTATAAAATAAAATTTATAAAATTGTTAAATTTTCAGTTACAACCTACTAGTTGTAACTCATGTGTAACTCTCATATTGTACGGATCGCAAGGTAAATCGAATGGTGAGAGAGGTGACTAAGACATAACAAGTTCCTAGGCATATGATACCTAGCAAATCTGAAATTTTATATTACTGACGTTCAAAACTAAAACACGCAATAGGAGGACACCATGTGTACTGGGAAGGAGGGAGTTAACAAAACCTAGACGCGCTTGGCTGACGTCCACGAGAATATGCTACCTGCTGTGACGAACTTTAACGTTAACAAAACGTAGACACGCTTAGTTTCTTCAACATAGTTTGACGACTAATTTGGGCGCCAGTTTGATATCGCCGTGCCAAACTGCCCATCCTCATCATCAACTGAACAAAAAATGCATCCTACCTGACGTACGCAGTCGATAGCAACATAAAATATAGAACATATATATGTATCCCTTTGTTCTTCGTACTTGCATTGCTCGTCGTGTGGCATCAGTCCAATCGGATACCGTCCGGTCGGCAGGGTGCACGGCAATGAAGGAGAAAGTACCCGGTGTCTCTCTCCCCCGTTGCTTGCTGTCGAGACAGACAAGGAGCACAGGACGAAATTCCACGAGAAAAATAAGCGGAAAATATGCACTGTCAGTATAATATGTATCTAATTCATCCAGCGAGAACACGAAACGGATACTTGAAATATCCTGGGGTATATCCGCTTATATATTAAGCTGTTGACTAACGGCGGTCTAGTTGGACTAGATAAATGTATGGAACGGAATACGGATGATCCCAGGTATATTCGTTACGCCGTTGACGAAGAACGCTTCGTCGCGCGTTGGGATCAACTAACAATACGATCAAGCAAATAGTAGTAAATTAATAGCTGTATGATGATAAAATATATGGATACCAAGTGCTCGAAATCATGAAACTACATTTTATGTTTTGCTTTGAGTTATACAGTACTAGCTAATTGCTCGTGCGTTGCTACGACATAAAATACATAAATATACTATGTAAAAAATGTGAAATAATATAATCTGAAAGACTGATATTGTAATTATTGGCTGATTATGAGATAGGTAGCGCCAAACTCTCTCTCTCTTCCACCTCTTTCTGTCTCACGGCGGAGCCGAAATTTTTGGAATGGTGAAGTCTCACATGTAGCACGTGCTGGGTAGATACTCATCGAGCCACATGCATACGGAGACTATAACACTTTTTTTTTAATGGGAAACTAAGCCCAGCATCTGCATCAAGTGATGTGCACGGCCTGATTTTATTGCGAAGTTTAAGTATTTATTAAGTTATTACATCACATATATCATATTATAGGGTTAAAACATAAATCAGCCATCTAAAAAATAATAGCAAGAGAAGACTATCCATCTTGAAGTCTTCTAAAACGCTGCCATCTAGTAGTCTGGGTATAAAAATCATGTGAGACCGTCAGCAAACGGTTGCATCCAATTGTTAGAATTTTGGCCCAAATAGCCTAGCCTATTTTCCATTCCAATAATTCCTGAAAATCCTAGAGGCCCATGTGGCCCATTCATGCATGACAAGGGGTGGGACAAAAGTTTATTCCCACATTGCTAGTTGAAGGAGGTTTTCTCCAGCTTATAAGGGAGGCTCTCCTACCACTTGGTAAAAGGATGAGAAGGAGAAGGAGAGAGTCCCACACGCGCGCTCCTCCTCCGTCGCCACGCCGCCTGCGCCGCGGGTTGCGGGTTGCGAGAATCTCGCCGAGCCGAGTTCTTTTTTGCACGCATGACTGTTATATAAACGGGCTAATGGGTTTTAAATACGACTTAGTGGAGGTTTAATTCGAACTAAGTAGAGGTTGTTTGGCTTCGGTCGTTGCCTGTTCGTTTCCTCTTCCGACGTCGCCTGTTCGCCTGTCTACCCGTGCCTATAAGAGCGAAAGGTCACTCCTTTCCTCATGCATCTATCAGAACTATCGCCTCCAAGTTCCAGAGCACTGAGATGCCAACAGTTCTTCCCCATCCCGTCTTGTGGCGTGCATCGCGAGCCGGGACAGTAGGCCTCCGGAACCCCGCTGCTTCGAGTCCTGTACGGGAGAAGGGCGAGAAGATTTTGGGGAGCGCTATCGGCGCGACTACTGGCTTCGTCACGGACTCAATCACGGATAGCCCCCGACATCAACACCCTCTTCCTCGACGACATGGCCAACGACGGTTCCAACGCCGACGGTTCCTCTTCTGCTACTGCCGTGTATATCTTCTTTCTCAATCTTGTTCTGATCGTATCTAAAGTGTTACGCCTTGCAGTTTGTTTGGTTATATGCCTTAATATGTATTCGCTATTTTACATGATTAGTATATTTTCTATTATCCTAATCATGTTTTATCTAGCGTTTATTATGGATAATCCGCTTGGTAAATTGCTCTTTTATTCAACAATCCAAAAACCTTATTTCAGGAAATTTGCCCCAAGTGGCTTTGTTGCTTCTATGAAGCCACATGTGTTTGAAGGTATGAATTACAAACGATGGCGTGCGAGAGCAGTGCTCTGGTTTCAGACCATGAGCTGCTATAACGCCATCTATGGCTGAGGGAGAACTTAATCCCGCTCAGGAAGAGGCGTTCCAAAAACTTGATACCACTTTCAAGGCTGCCTTGATCAGCATTCTTGGCGACAATATTGTCGATTCATATCTGTCATTTAGCAATGGCAAGGATATGTGGGATGCGCTCGAGAGAAAATTTGGAGTCTCCGATGCTGGCAGTGAACTGTATGTCATGGAACAATTCTATGACTATAAGATGGTTGAGGACCGCCCCATTGTGGAGCAGGCTCATGAGATACAATCACTTGCCAGTGAGCTTGAGCACTTCACTTGTGTGTTACCGGACAAGTTTGTTGCCGGAGGCATTATTGCCAAACTTCCCCAGTCATGGAGGAATTTTGCTACTTCTTTGAAGCACAAGAGACAAGAGTTCTCCATGACGGATCTCATTGGGACTCTTGATGTGGAAGAGAAGGCGAGAGCAAAAGACACACGTGCTCGAGGTACCGAGGGAGGTTCTAATGCCAACCTGGTACAGAAAAGAAACTTCCAGACTCACAAGTTCAAGAACAAAGGCAAGTTTGATGACAAAGGAAAGTTCGATGGAAAGAACAAGGCCTCACAGTCCACCAGCTTCAAGAAGAAGACTGATAAGAGGAAAGGTGCTTGTCATGTGTGCGGTGATCCTAATTATTGGGCTCCTGCTTGTCCCAACCGCTTTGACAAGCGCCAGCATGGAAAGGGCAGCAAGACTGCTAATATTGTCATGGGCGACGTTGAGATGAAAGATGTTGGGTCTGGTATATTGTGGCATCCCGCAAAACCACTACTAGAAAATCGCGTTGTTTTTGTGCATTGCATCATCATGACCGCATGCTCATGTCATCATGCCACATTGCATTTGAGCATCGTCATCATCTTGCATCTGGTCGCATAAAACTATTTTGGAAAAGCCTGGTTTTGTTTTCTAAACGCCCCGTCTTTTAATTCAAAACCAAAACCTGGTCTCCGGAATATTTTGTTTTGGCTGCTATCGGTTTGCAAATGGCCCGTTTAAAACAAATAAAATGTTTAATTGTTTTTAGTGGGGGCAGTCGAACGGGCCGGTCCGACCCGAACGACCACCCCCGGTTCCAAATCAGGCCACCTAAAATCCTACAGCTACCTACATCTAATCTACCCCCCAACCAGCCACCTCACCCCACCCAATGGCCTCCCGACACCTCACCTCTCTTCCTCACCCCTCCAATCAGCAGCTGCCACCTCACCAGCCTTTTCCCTCCCTCTCTCTCTCTCCCCCTCTCTCTCTCCCTGGGACCCACCCGCAGCAGCCCACCCGCGCCTGGCCACCTCTCCTCCACTCACCGTCGGACCCACCCCAGACCCCCAACACACACACGCATCACACGCACTCACGCACACACTCACACCGCCCTGCCCCGCCCCTGGGCCCCACAGCCCCACCCCACCATCCCGCAACTGCCCCGATCCCGCACGCGACCACCCTCCGCGAGCGGCCGCCACCGCCCAAGCGCGTCGCCACCCCGCGCTCAGGTCCGCCGCCTCCGCCTCTCCCCAGGCGCGCCCGGCCGCGCCGCATCTCCCCCAGGCCCGCTTCCTCTCCCCTCCTCTAGCTCGCCGCCGGCTCCTCCGTTCAACCCCGCCTCCACCGCGACCCTCCACGGCCGCGGCCTCCTCTCCCGCCTCAGGCCGCAGGCACCCGCCGACGCTGCTGTCGCCGGAGAGCCTCGCATCCACCCGTCACCGGCCCCGCCCCGATGACCCCGAGCCGCGCCGCCGCTCAAGCCCGCCTCCCCTCCGCCCCCGGCGTCCGCATCCTGCCGCCGCCCGCGCCCGCGGCCGCCCCGTGCTCCGCGCCGCCCCGGCCCGTGCTCGCCGGCCTGCCTCGCCTCTCCGCCCCCGAGCACCGCGCCCGGCGCCCCTGCGTCCCGCCGTCCGCCGGCGACCACCTTCCCCTCCTGCCTGCGCTGCCGGAGCTCCGAGGTCCCGCTCACGTCACCGCCGCGGACCCCGCCTTGGGGGCCTGCTCCGAGCCCCCGCGACCCGAGCCCTGGGCCCTCCGGCGCCGACGCCTCCGCAACATCTTCTGGCAGCGGCCTGTTCGCCCCGTGTGCGTTGCCCTCTCCGCGCCCTGCCGTCCTCGTCCCGCGGCCCCGCCTCTCCTCGACCGGAGTCGTCCGCGTTCGGTTGCTGCGTGACGTGTACGGGTGCGGATGCGAACGACAAGACCAACTCGAAGACCGACAAACCCCCGCCAAGTTCGCCAAGACCCGTCCCGGATTCCGTTTTCTCGAGCTCGAACCCGTGGAACCCGACGACACCAGTACCCCCAAGATCTACCACACAGACGCATCTCGGACTCGGAGAGACCCCCGGAACGACAAGATCGCCACACGAACTTGAGTACTCCGATGCCCCGTTCACGGAGTCCGAACCTCGTTTCCGTCGAGCCCTGAACCCTGAAGAACGATCTGGCGCGCCAAGACCTTCGCAACGACGAGAACGGCACCGACCCGGGCGAATCCAATGCGCCCCCGACGCCGAACCAAGTCCTGCTCCCCGGATGCGACAAGTGCTTCATCCCGAACGCCATGACCATCGACATGACCCGAAGGCCACGGATGCGCCAAGATCTACCCCGTTATCCGAGAACGATCCCGGAGTCCGAGAATGTTTCCGTCGAACCCTGGACCCTGAGACCGACCCCGAACCCCGGAACCCCAAGACCGTCGAGACCCCTCAATGTGTGACCCTTACCCGAGAACCCTATTTTATAATTTGCCAACTATATAAATTGTTGCATATTAATTGTTCATGCATGCATCCTTGTCTGTGGTTTGGGGGCCTTACACCGATTCACCTAATAATTAAATATGGGGCCCATATGCGGGCAAATCTAGTCTCATATTGGCCTCATTTAAACTTGTGTAGCGAACCGGTGCCATCTTTTGTCTTGCTAATGCAACATTTAATTGCGGGGTATCTAAACAACTGGAACCATTTAATTAATTGTCGGGACCCCGGTTCCGCTTAATATGACCTAATTGCATCGCACCTTTGCCATGTCATTTGTCATGCATGCATCATGCCCGATCTTCTGCTGTTGTGTTAAATAGTGCATCCGATGTTTCTTCTAGTGTTTTGCTTCTTCGCGGATAAGGCCGTGAGTTGATGCGAGTGTCGACCCGATCTTCGGTTGAACCCTTCGACAATGTTTTCAGGCGAGCATCTCCCCCTTTCTACCTATCTTACTTTTATAGTATTTATTCCCTCCTGTTGATCTATTGCTATCTGTGTTGCGTTGCTCTAGCTTTCGTACCCGTGATATCCCTTGCAGCCTTATATTGCCTTGGACACATCCTATTACCTGTTGTTTGGTAGATAGCTGGACTTGCGCGTCGTAGTCGCTTGCTCAATTGCCGCTGCGTGTCGTCAAGTGCCACAGTTGTTGATGTATTGCCGCATGTTGTTGTTGGAGATGATCCTAGTTTTACTTATCGCTCACTTTAATTCCTGTTTAACAACTAAAATTGAAGTAAGCAGAGGCATCGGTGGGTGATAGATAATATTTGGTTTCCGAACGCCCACTTGTGTCCCGTAGGACCCCGAGTACTTGATACCTGTTCCTTGAATTATCGCGCTATCCACATCCGGGAGGTATATGGGACCCCCCTGAGCCAGAGCTTGATTCAGTCTTATTTCTTGGGGCCACAAACTAGTTTGAGGTTTTATTTACGATCCTGTACTTATGCCATGTTTTACTGCTTTATTTAATTTGTGCGATGGATAGCACACTGTACTGTTTAGGATCGGGACATGATTCCGCGGTGTCGACAAACCCAGTTTTGGGTTCCCAGTCGTTCACAGCCGTATACCCAGACCTTGAGTCCGTCTCGGAGCTAGCTTACTTCGTTGCGGGTAGCTTAATGGGGTGGCCCCCTGAAATATTTCTGAATCCTGTGATTGCTTTGTCGTGAAGGCCTCGTTGGGTTTTGATTTGGTTTTTCCGAGGTTGATCGAGTGTGTGTTGCTATTGGTGCACCCCGGCCGGGTAAAACTTTCTGAAAGTCGTGTCCGCGGTTATGGACGACTTGGAGCACAGTATCTCGACCATAGACAAGCATAACTAAAGTTTATTGCTATAAATTTGACTTATAATGACTAGTAATCAGCTTCACTATAATGGAATGGCTAATTAATACTGCCCACAATTGCTTGTTTGGAGTGTCGCTTGCGACCATTGTACCTGACTAGTAAGTATTGCAACTACAACGGAATGGCTGAATAAAAGTACCAACAACTGCTGGGTTTTTGGGTTATCTCATGCTAATTGTATCTGATTAGTAATTGTTGCAACTACAACGGAATGATTAACTAAAAGTGCCCACTGCTTATTTTATCAGGATGATTATCCAAATCTGACTAGTAATTGCTGCAACGATAACTGAATAAATAAAACTGCCAACGGTGTGAGTTCCTCGGCTGACTTCCTCGTTTGGTCTCGAGGGGGAAACACCAGGATGGGTTTGTTTGGTGTTAGCTTCAGGTTGGATCCGGATAGGTCATTCTCATCCCTCTCTGATAACCGCCAGTTGTATCGAGTCTCTATAGGTTGTTTAGTGCATGCTGCCGCTGCCGCTTCAGTCCACCATACCTATGTAGGCGAGGACCGCCGAATTCTAGTCTCGCCGTGTACTGGCCTCAGTACTGACGCTCCTCTTTTTCCTTTGCCCTTTGTCGGCACCCCTTTTGTTTTAAGCAGGTTTTGAGATCGACGCCGTTAGCAGGGTTACCCTTCCGGCTTGGCCTGGGCAGGGTTATGGACGCCATTGGTTATTCTTCAGGGCTCTTAGCCCCATTTGCATCTTGTCCGTAGCTGGACGCTCTATCATTTTTAAGGTGATTTGGATCTTTGTATATTATATCTATATTCTTGACTCTTTGAGTCGCTGTTATATATCTGTTCTGTGGGTCCCACCGAGGACTGTTGTGTAATGTTATTACTTCGTTTTCCACCCGCACGAAAGTGCCTGGTGGGCACCTTTGAATCGTTTCTATGCGGGTTTGGCGGGTTTCGCTAGAACTTGCATAGGTCCGATTCTGAGGGTGTTACAGAGTGGTATCAGAGCTCAGCAGTTGCGATACCCCACAAGTCCAGCCTGTAGGATAACCTAGCTAACGGCCGAAGTAGAGTGTCAAAACTATTTTTGCAAAATCGGTTGGATAGTTCTAGTTAGGTCTGATTTTACTCCTTACCCCTCTGCTATTCTCCTCTTATCTCGACGTGTTTTGAATCCGCTCTCTTCTCGCTCTTCGAGTCCAGGATTTCTCGTGGTTGGGTTCCGTCGTACCTTCAGGGTTTCGCTTCCTCCTTTGATAACGGTGTTGCTACATCTGGTGTTCAAGCTGCCTGATGAATCCGTCTGCGGCGGTACCATTCTTTGTTCCTTGTTCGTGCCTTCCGGAGTTTTCCGATGCGACGACATCATCTACGCCAGATCCGATGCAGAGTCTGCATCCCTCCTTTGTTTCCGAACCTCGCTTGTCGAGATCTTCAGTCTAATTCCGAGAGTTGGTTGCAAAATCCGCCTATTCGTGTGCTGAGTAATGGTTTGGGTGCGCGATGGACTGATCACCATCCGACTACTCTTATCATTCGCTCTTGTGCATCGAATCAGTGGATCCAGCAGTTTTACTCCGTTCACGGAAGCTAGAGGTGGCTTTATTTGTTGATACCTCTACCTTCGACCTTTTGTTCCCGGAGTGTTCTCTCGACGATCACGGACAACGGCCCATTGTTAGTGGTGTCGCGAGGATCTACACGTTGCGAGAAGACGCAGATCGCCGACCTTCCTTCCGGTACCATGAGGCGGATCTCGAGGGCGAGATCCATTGTTAGTGGTGTCGAATTGTGGCATCCCGCAAAACCACTACTAGAAAATCGCGTTGTTTTTGTGCATTGCATCATCATGACCGCATGCTCATGTCATCATGCCACATTGCATTTGAGCATCGTCATCATCTTGCATCTGGTCGCATAAAACTATTTTGGAAAAGCCTGGTTTTGTTTTCTAAATGCCCCGTCTTTTAATTCAAAACCAAAACCGGGTCTCCGGAATATTTTGTTTTGGCTGCTATCGGTTTGCAAATGGCCCGTTTAAAACAAATAAAATGTTTAATTGTTTTTAGTGGGGGCAGTCGAACGGGCCGGTCCGACCCGAACGACCACCCCCGGTTCCAAATCGGGCCACCTAAAATCCTACAGCTACCTACACCTAATCTACCCCCCAACCAGCCACCTCACCCCACCCAATGGCCTCCCGACACCTCACCTCTCTTCCTCACCCCTCCAATCAGCAGCTGCCACCTCACCAGCCTTTTCCCTCCCTCTCTCTCTCCCCCTCTCTCTCTCCCTGGGACCCACCCGCAGCAGCCCACCCGCGCCTGGCCACCTCTCCTCCACTCACCGTCGGACCCACCCCAGACCCCCAACACACACACGCATCACACGCACTCACGCACACACTCACACCGCCCTGCCCCGCCCTGAGCCCCACAGCCCCACCCCACCATCCCGCAACTGCCCCGATCCCGCACGCGACCACCCTCCGCGAGCGGCCGCCACCGCCCAAGCGCGTCGCCACCCCGCGCTCAGGTCCGCCGCCCCCGCCTCTCCCCAGGCGCGCCCGGCCGCGCGGCATCTCCCCCAGGCCCGCTTCCTCTCCCCTCCTCTAGCTCGCCGCCGGCTCCTCCGTTCAACCCCGCCTCCACCGCGACCCTCCACGGCCGCGGCCTCCTCTCCCGCCTCAGGCCGCAGGCACCCGCCGACGCTGCTGTCGCCGGAGAGCCTCGCATCCACCCGTCGCCGGCCCCGCCCCGACGACCCCGAGCCGCGCCGCCGCTCAAGCCCGCCTCCCCTCCGCCCCCGACGTCCGCATCCTGCCGCCGCCCGCGCCCACGGCCGCTCCATGCTCCGCGCCGCCTCGGCCCGTGCTCGCCGGCCTGCCTCGCCTCTCCGCCCCCGAGCACCGCGCCCGGCGCCCCTGCGTCCCGCCGTCCGCCGGCGACCACCTTCCCCTCCTGCCTGCGCTGCCGGAGCTCCGAGGTCCCGCTCACGTCACCGCCGTGGACCCCGCCTTGGGGGCCTGCTCCGAGCCCCCGCGACCCAAGCCCTGGGCCCTCCGGCGCCGACGCCTCCGCAACATCTTCTGGCAGCAGCCTGTTCGCCCCGTGTGCGTTGCCCTCTCCGCGCCCTGCCGTCCTCGTCCCACGGCCCCGCCTCTCCTCGACCGGAGTCGTCCGCGTTCGGTTGCTGCGTGGCGTGTACGGGTGCGGATGCGAACGACAAGACCAACTCGAAGACCGACAAACCCCCGCCAAGTTCGCCAAGACCCGTCCCGGATTCCGTTTTCTCGAGCTCGAACCCGTGGAACCCGACGACACCGGTACCCCCAAGATCTACCACACGGACGCATCTCGGACTCGGAGAGACCCCCGGAACGACAAGATCGCCACACGAACTTGAGTACTCCGATGCCCCGTTCACGGAGTCCGAACCTCGTTTCCGTCGAGCCCTGAACCCTGAAGAATGATCTGGCGCGCCAAGACCTTCGCAACGACGAGAACGGCACCGACCCGGGCGAATCCAATGCGCCCTCAACGCCGAACCAAGTCCTGCTCCCCGGATGCGACAAGTGCTTCATCCCGAACGCCATGACCATCGACATGACCCGAAGGCCACGGATGCGCCAAGATCTACCCCGTTATCCGAGAACGATCCCGGAGTCCGAGAACGTTTCCGTCGAACCCTGGACCCTGAGACCGACCCCGAACCCCGGAACCCCAAGACCGTCGAGACCCCTCAATGTGTGACCCTTACCCGAGAACCCTATTTTATAATTTGCCAACTATATAAATTGTTGCATATTAATTGTTCATGCATGCATCCTTGTCTGTGGTTTGGGGGCCTTACGCCGATTCACCTAATAATTAAATATGGGGCCCATATGCGGGCAAATCTAGTCTCATATTGGCCTCATTTAAACTTGTGTAGCGAACCGGTGCCATCTTTTGTCTTGCTAATGCAACTTTTATTCGCAGGGTATCTAAACAACTGGAACCATTTAATTAATTGTCGGGACCCCGGTTCCGCTTAATATGACCTAATTGCATCGCACCTTTGCCATGTCATTTATCATGCATGCATCATGCCCGATCTTCTGCTGTTGTGTTAAATAGTGCATCCGATGTTTCTTCTAGTGTTTTGCTTCTTCGCGGATAAGGCCGTGAGTTGATGCGAGTGTCGACCCGATCTTCGGTTGAACCCTTCGACAATGTTTTCAGGCGAGCATCTCCCCCTTTCTACCTATCTTACTTTTATAGTATTTATTCCCTCCTGTTGATCTATTGCTATCTGTGTTGCGTTGCTCTAGCTTTCGTACCCGTGATATCCCTTGCAGCCTTATATTGCCTTGGACACATCCTATTACCTGTTGTTTGGTAGATAGCTGGACTTGCGCGTCGTAGTCGCTTGCTCAATTGCCGCTGCGTGTCGTCAAGTGCCACAGTTGTTGATGTATTGCCGCATGTTGTTGTTGGAGATGATCCTAGTTTTACTTATCGCTCACTTTAATTCCTGTTTAACAACTAAAATTGAAGTAAGCAGAGGCATCGGTGGGTGATAGATAATATTTGGTTTCCGAACGCCCACTTGTGTCCCGTAGGACCCCGAGTACTTGATACCTGTTCCTTGAATTATCGCGCTATCCACATCCGGGAGGTACATGGGACCCCCCCTGAGCCAGATCTTGATTCAGTCTTATTTCTTGGGGCCACAAACTAGTTTGAGGTTTTATTTACGATCCTGTACTTATGCCATGTTTTACGGCTTTATTTAATTTGTGCGATGGATAGCACACTGTACTGTTTAGGATCGGGACACGATTCCGCGGTGTCGAAAAGCCCAGTTTTGGGTTCCCAGTCGTTCACAGCCGTATACCCAGACCTTGAGTCCGTCTCGGAGCTAGCTTACTTCGTTGCGGGTAGCTTAATGGGGTGGCCCCCTGAAATATTTCTGAATCCTGTGATTGCTTTGTCGTGAAGGCCTCGTTGGGTTTTGATTTGGTTTTTCCGAGGTTGATCGAGTGTGTGTTGCTATTGGTGCACCCCGGCCGGGTAAAACTTTCTGAAAGCCGTGTCCGCGGTTATGGACGACTTGGAGCATAGTATCTCGACCATAGACATGCATAACTAAAGTTTATTGCTATAAATTTGACTTATAATGACTAGTAATCAGCTTCACTATAATGGAATGGCTAATTAATACTGCCCACAATTGCTTGTTTGGAGTGTCGCTTGCGACCATTGTACCTGACTAGTAAGTATTGCAACTACAACGGAATGGCTGAATAAAAGTACCAACAACTGCTGGGTTTTTGGGTTATCTCATGCTAATTGTATCTGATTAGTAATTGTTGCAACTACAACGGAATGATTAACTAAAAGTGCCCACTGCTTATTTTATCAGGATGATTATCCAAATCTGACTAGTAATTGCTGCAACGATAACTGAATAAATAAAACTGCCAACGGTGTGAGTTCCTCGGTTGACTTCCTCGTTTGGTCTCGAGGGGGAAACACCAGGATGGGTTTGTTTGGTGTTAGCTTCAGGTTGGATCCGGATAGGTCATTCTCATCCCTCTCTGATAACCGCCAGTTGTATCGAGTCTCTATAGGTTGTTTAGTGCATGCTGCCGCTGCCGCTTCAGTCCACCATACCTATGTAGGCGAGGACCGCCGAATTCTAGTCTCGCCGTGTACTGGCCTCAGTACTGACGCTCCTCTTTTTCCTTTGCCCTTTGTCGGCACCCCTTTTGTTTTAAGCAGGTTTTGAGATCGACGCCGTTAGCAGGGTTACCCTTCCGGCTTGGCCTGGGCAGGGTTATGGACGCCATTGGTTATTCTTCAGGGCTCTTAGCCCCATTTGCATCTTGTCCGTAGCTGGACGCTCTATCATTTTTAAGGTGATTTGGATCTTTGTATATTATATCTGTATTCTTGACTCTTTGAGTCGCTGTTATATATATCTGTTCTGTGGGTCCCATCGAGGACTGTTGTGTAATGTTATTACTTCGTTTTCCACCCGCACGAAAGTGCCTGGTGGGCACCTTTGAATCGTTTTTATGCGGGTTTGGCGGGTTTCGCTAGAACTTGCATAGGTCCGATTCTGAGGGTGTTACATATATTACCTACTGTTCTTTTTATTATATCATTCTCCTGATTGGTGGATTGACACATGCGCTAATGTACATGTCTGTTCTGATATTTCCATGTTTTCTTCATATCAGGTCAGAGGGACTCAAACCATGCTGATGGGGAACGACTCGCATGCTTCTGTTCATGGTGTTGGTACGGTCGATCTGAAGTTCACTTCGGGAAAGACCGTGCGCCTGAAGAACGTGCATCATGTTCCCTCAATAAATAAAAATCTTGTTAGCAGATCTCTTCTGTGTCGAGATGGCTACAAGATTGTATTCGAGTCCAATAAATTTGTACTTGGGGTTGTTTGGCAAAGGTTAATGTACCAATCCCCAAGAAGCGCAAGCTTGGACCAAAAACCATTGATTGTGTTTTTCTGGGCTATGCTTTTCATATCATTGGTTATAGATTCTTGATAGTAAAATCTGAAGTGCCTGACATTCATGTCGGTACAATCATGGAGTCGAATGATGCGACTTTCTTTGAGGATATCTTTCCAATGAAGGATAAACCCAACTCATCAAATCCGGAGATACCTAGTTCATCTAATCAGGAATTTGCTACATTCTCTGATCCTACCATTCCAATTAAACACTCTGAAAGTCCTAAGGAGGATGATAATGAAATTCCTAAAAGGAGTAAGAGACAAAGGACTGCAAAGTATTTTGGTGATGATTTCATTGTGTACCTTGTCGATGACACTCCCACTTCCATTTCAGAGGCTTATGCATCTCCTGATGCTGACTACTGGAAGGAAGCTGTTCATAGTGAGATGAATTCCATCTTAGCTAATGAAACATGGGAGATCATTGATCGTCCTTATGGGTGCAAACCTGTAGGATGTAAATGGGTGTTTAAGAAGAAACTAAGGCCCGATGGTACTATTGAGAAGTACAAGGCAAGGCTTCTGGCCAAGGGTTATACCCAAAAGGAAGGTGAAGACTTCTTTGACACTTACTCACCTGTAGCAAGGTTGACCACCATTCGAGTACTACTTTCTCTGGCTGCCTCACACGGTCTTCTCGTTCATCAAATGGACGTTAAGACGGCTTTCCTAAATGGAGAGTTGGATGAGGAAATTTATATGGATCAACCAGATGGTTTTGTAGTAAATGGTCAAGAAAGAAAAGTGTGCACGCTACTGAAGTCTTTATATGGTCTTAAACAAGCACCTAAGCAGTGGCACGAAAAATTTGATAAAACCTTAACCGTTGCAGGCTTTGTTGTAAACGAAGCTGACAAGTGTGTATATTATCGCCATGGTGGGGGCGAAGGAGTTATTCTATGTTTGTATGTTGATGACATACTAATCTTTGGGACCAACCTTACTGTAATTGAGGAGGTCAAGGATTTCTTATCTCAGTCTTTTGAGATGAAGGATCTAGGAGTAGCTGATGTTATCTTGAACATCAAACTATTGAGAGATGATGATAGTGGGATCACACTGCTTCACTCTCACTATGTGCACAAGATTTTGAGTCGCTTTGGGTATAGCGACTGCAAGTCTTCTCCAACACCGTATGATCCTAGTGTACTACTTCAAAAGAATCGAGGCACCATTAGAGATCAATTGACATACTCTCAAATAATTGGCTCGCTTATGTACTTGGCTAGCGCGACAAGGCCTGACATCGCGTTTGCTGTTAGCAAACTAAGTCGATTTGTTTCAAATCCTGGAGATGATCATTGACAAGCTCTTGAAAGAGTCACGCGCTATCTAAAAGGCACTGCAAGCTATGGCATTCACTATACCGGGTATCCTAGGGTACTGGAGGTTTATAGTGATTCAAATTGGATATCTGATGCTAATGAGATAAAGGCCACGAGTGGATATGTGTTTACACTTGGTGGTGGCGCTGTTTCTTGGAAGTCTTGCAAGCAGACCATATTAACGAGGTCAACTATGGAAGCAGACCTCACAGCACTAGACACGGCCACTGTTGAAGCAGAGTGGCTTCATGAACTCTTGATGGACTTACCTGTGGTTGAAAAACCTATACCCGCAATTCCAATGAACTGTGATAATCAAACTGTGATTATTAAGGTGAACAGTTCTAAGGATAATATGAAGTCCTCAAGACATGTGAAGAGGAGACTAAAATCTGTCAGGAAAATGAGAAACTCCGGAGTTATTGCATTGGATTATATCCAAACATCTAAGAACCTGGCAGATCCCTTTACAAAGGGACTATCACGCAATGTGATAGAAAATGCATCGCAGGAGATGGGTATGAGACCCACACTATGAGTTTTTCACAGTGGCAAACCAATCTATGTGATCAGAGATCCCGTGAATTAGAATTGGGAGACAAGCTGTTGGTAGACTGAGAGGAAAGTATCCCCACTTTACTGAACACCACTCCGTGAAGATGCAATACTTTCCTATTCTGCACGTCAAGTTGATTTTATCTTAATGTGTTCTAAATGGCTTAATCTTAAGCAGAGATGTTGTCCCGCAGAACATCTGTTGAACAACACACCTATATGAGTCTGACTGTCAAACATCGCAGTCTGAGAGTTGGGTGCTCTCTAATAAACTCATGAAAGGCCATGGAGTATGACGCATAAGCTCCACACGCAGGGAAGTCCCACGGTAGCCCAGTATCGATCAAGGCTTCGTGTGAAGCTAGGTTGCAGCAAACTTGCAGTTCAAGCATAGTCCACTGTACAAGTCACGGCCTAGTGTAGCATAGAATTCTAGGTAGAAGTTCAACTTATCAGTCTCCACTACAGTACCATTATATAAACAGTGTTTTGGAACCAAAGGCAAATTACATGTGTCTCTGGGATCTGGTGGGGGATTGTTGGAATTTTGGCCCAAATAGCCTAGCCCATTTTCCATTCCAATAATTTCTGAAAATCCTAGAGGCCCATGTGGCCCATTCATGCATGGCAAGAGGTGGGACAAAAGTTTAGTCTCACATTGCTAGTTGAAGGAGGTTTTCACCAGCTTATAAGGGAGGCTCTCCAACCACTTGGTAAAAGGATGAGAAGGAGAAGGAGAGAGTCCCACATGCGCGCTCCTCCTCCTCCTCCGCCGCCCGCCTCGCCGTGGGTTGCGGGAATCTCGCCGAGCCGAGTTCTTTTTTTGCCACGCATGACTGTGATATAAATGGGTGTGCAGAATTTGAACAGTCTGCTAATGGGTTTTAAATACGACTCAGTGGAGGTTAATTCGAACTAAGTGGAGGCTGTTTGGCTTCGGTCGCTGCCTGTTCGTTTCCTCTTCCGACGTCGCCTGTTCGCCTGTCTACCCATGCCTATAAGAGCGAAAGGTTGCTCCTTTCCTCAGGTATCTATCAGAACCATCGCCTCCAAGTTCCAGAGCACTGAGTTGCCAACAGTTCTTCCCCATCCCGTCTTGTGGCGTGCACCGCGAGCCGGGACAGTAGGTCTCCGGAACCCCGCTGCTTTGAGTCCTGTACGGGAGAAGGGCGATAAGGTTTTGGGGAAGCGCTATCGGCGCGACTACTGGCTTCGTCATGGACTCAATCACGGATAGCGACTGCGGCGACGTCTTCCCCGACGGGGACTTCTTCCCCGACATCAGCACCCTCTTCCTCGACGACATGGACAACGACGGTTCCAACGTCGGCGGTTCCTCTTCTGCTACTGCTGTGTATATATTCTTTCTCAATCTTGTTCTGATCGTATCTAAAGTGTTACGCCTTGCAGTTTGTTTAGTTATATGACTTAATATATATTCGCTATTTTACATGATTAGTATATTGCCTATTATCCTAATCATGTTTTATCTAGCGTTTATTATGGATAATTCGCTTGGTAAATTGCTCTTTTATTCAACACCAATAACCATAGGCTCCCTCTGATCCGTTGGAAGAAGATATGCCCATAGCTGAATCCAATGAACAACCAAGCGAATAACCTGCAAAAAATTAGTTTCATTTTTCTTGTTAAAGATAATATCATTACGAAATTCCAAATAGCCCAACATAAGCCGATACACCAATACGTATACGATGCCTTATCATTCTTATCAACTCCTTTTAAACAATTACTAATTATATTAGTGATATTGGTTGGAAAAGGAATATTGTAAACTATAACACTGTGTCAACTTTCTATACATCTATACATCTGGGCGTGCCTAAGGAATGTTAAATAAAAAAGGAAAAATCTCCAATCTCTCATGCAGTATACAAAAGACTAAAAATTCACATGCATATACAATAGTCTTTTGGAAATATCATTTCAAGAAATACATCCAGACCATATCAACAAATGTATATCATCTAGTAACTCCCTCCATTTATAAATAAGTGACCTGCATTTGTCTAAATTCATATGTATCTAGACATATTTTAGGATATAGATACATACTAATCTAGACACATTCAAGTTACTTATTTCTGGATGGAGGGAATGGCATAGTACAACACCATTTTCAATAAGCCTGATTGCTCCCGGGCTCCAAGGAGCCCGGGTGGATTTCTTTTTTCAAACCCCAAATAAATTTGAATTCAATGATTTTCAAAAAACACTGAAAAATAACTACATGTAGTCAACCATGAAATCTACCGGTGCGTAGGTTTTCAGCCTGAAATATTACATATTTTAGGCTCAACAAAATAGAAAAAACATACAAAATGACTAAATCATCATTTTAGTGTACTATTTAACACTATTTACACATGATAGAAGTTTAATTTATCATTTTTCGTGTGCCTAAAGAACAAAGTGTTTTGAGATAAAATTTTACAAACTGATAGAACATATAGTTGGCTATGTCATTATATATTTTTTAGAATTGTTTGAGACTTTCAAATTTATAATTTTAAAGTTTCAAAACCCATACTCCATGCACTAGTAAAAAAAGGGTCTTCGGTTCGGTTTAGAGTCTAACACTAGTCCCGATTTGTTACGGGCCGGGACTAGTATGAGCACTAGTCCCGGTTCGTACCGTTTTTGGTGGCTAGTAGCCCGAGGAAACTCTAGTCCCGGGTCGTTTCGGACTAAAGAGGTTCGGGCACGGGCAACACCCTTTAGTCCCGCGGCAGGAAAACTTAAAATGACTATAACTTTTGCATATAATGTTAGAAAAAATGTACAACCTATCAAAATGCGTAGAAAAAAATTGTGAGTTCGATTTCAATAGCCTTAGTCCGTTTTGGATTATTTTAGATTTTTAAAATTCGAAAAGGAAAAATGTTATTTAAAAAATAATTTTGTTGCAATATTCCATATTTGGATTCCTCACATTTTTCTGATTATTATGGATATATTATTTGTCAAATTTCAATTTACAGATTTAAAAATATTATTTATGCCATATTAAATGAATAAATGGCAAAAAATGAATAAAATATTATTTTATTTAGTTTTTTTTACTTTCATTGAATTAAAATATTATTATTACTTATTTATTGTTGTTTACTAAAATAGTTATTTGTAATTTCAAAATAAAGATGTATGGCATATTGATATGGGCTAATATGATTGATATGGTAGTGTTGCAAAAAGGTACAAATGGGCTTCGCGCAAGGACATCGTGATGGAACAGAGAAGTTAAGCGTGCTGAGGATGGAGTAGTGCTAGGATGGGTGACTGACCAGAAAGTCTGACCACAAGTGTAATTTAACCTAAGATTAAATATACTTAGTGCTAAAAGTGTTCCAAGTGAGAGGATTACGAGTCAAACAATTCAAAAGTTCAAGAAAAAATTCGAAAAATAAATTAAAAAAATTGAAAAAAAATCTTTAGTCCAATCGTATTACGACCCGGGACTAAATGTCCTTCCTCCCCCGCTGCAAAAACGGCCATGCGGTGTCCTCTAGTCCCGGGTTATAACAAACCGGGACTAGAGATAGAGGCATTTAGTCCCGCTTTCGCAGTCCCGGGTGCAAACCGGGAATAAAGGTGCTTACAAACCATGACTATATGCCCTTTTTTCACTAGTGATGGAGCCTGAGAGCCATCACGCCTCACTCACACCATTTTACATACTTTACCAAATATACAGTGATACAATACACAATTCAGCATGTAAAGAATGTACAGATTTACATCGAACTAAGCCATGCAACATCAAACCAATTACCGAATATCATCCTATTTCTACACCATGGCAACAAGCGATTAGAATTGAGAACTAAAATGCAAAAGGATTCATGTTCATATATGAATTGGAGGGCACAAGTTTAGTTTTGCTGAAAGTACTAGACAAAAGATATTCAAATTCAAATAATGTGACATGGAACTATGAATGCTCAATAACACTAGTACATAACAGGCCTTTTAAGCCCCTCGCCGCATACGGAAGACCCTCTCCTTGTGCGGTGCGGAAGATTGCTTATACGTTCTAAAAAATCAATCGTCTGTCCGTGGCCTAGGAAGACTCCTACACGAGATCATCACACACGGAAAGAAATGGCGGGCTGCGTATATCATACACGGCCCAGAAAAAATAAACCGTCGGTGTATGTCCACTTCAGCGTACATGCTTTATCTATATCTATAATGATCATGTGCAGTGCATTAGCTATGATTTACATATTTTGGGTGTTGCTTTTCCTAAGGGACATCAAAGACGGTTTTTATATATTAGTCATGTGCAGTGTTCTCTCTCATTTTTCCGACTTAATATCTCTCACCTTTCTTATGAAATCAACTTCACTGCAAACTTCCAATACTGTTCGTGCCGTTTACAAACTCGGCTGTAAAATGCCTTGCAAAAATCATCCTATCGGCTGTCTCTCACATCGACACCATGCCTCCATGCAAATCCACTCTCGGTTACATCAACCTCTGGCAGTCTGATGCAAATGAGGAGCATTCCTCGATGCACAGAGGTAGGGATGTTGGGAAACATGTTATGCTAAACAAAAAAATTAGCGCATAACCAAGACCACTTATAAGGAAAGGGGAGGAAACGGATCATACCCTCGAAGATCGTGAAGGGGTTCGCAGCAGAGAACAAAACATTTCCTAGCTAGTGCAACACCACTGCCGAGATCTATCTATGAGGTAATGCAGTAACAAGAAGGCGGTTTCAGCGACATACCCTTATGGACCGAAAGCATTTATGTTCGTCATGGTAACGTTGACGATGTAGTCGTGCTCGTAGCCTATCTCAAGGTCGCGTTGCTCCTCGCACGTCACCTCCTGGTCCTTGCACGATAGCTTCGGGCATCACAAGTGGCAGCACTTCCGTGGTCTCGAGCACGTCCGGTGTCTGACGACGACCTCTATTCTCCCTGATCCAGCCGGGATACAGAAGTATACCTTCTGGAATTCGGATCCAACAGTGCGATGGCCGGTCGGGTGGTGTCGTCTCCCACGCGAGCAGTTCTTCTTGAAACCGTGCACACGAGATTCAACGGAGAGAGACAGAGGAAAAAATCCCTAAGGAATATTTCCTTAGGAATTTCCCAATTTTGTTGTTGTATTTTTCTTCTCCCTATTCCCATCTATTTCCCACAAGTGACAACACCTCCGTGGTCTCGCACACGCCTGGTGTCTGACGACGACCTCCGTTCTCCCTTATCCATCTGGGATGCGGAAGTAGACCTTATGGAACTGGGATCCAGCAGCACGATGGCATGCCGAGTGGTGTCGTATCCCACGCAGGCAGTTCTTCTTGGAACCACGCACACGAGATTCAATGGAGAGAGAGGGAGGGGAAAATCCATAAGGAATATTGCCTTAAGAATTTCCCAATTTATTTGTTGTATTTTTCCTCTCCCTATTCCCATCTATATAGGAGAAAAGGAGGGACCACATATTGGCAATGTGGGACTAAAGGAGGAGGAGGGGTGGCGCGCGACCAAGGGAGGCGGTGTCCGGACGGGTGAGCTCCACATGCTCTTGCGCGCGTCCCAAGGTAGACATCGGTGGCGGTGGCTGCCTCTGGGCGGCTCCCTATTGGGCCTTTTTCCCTCCAAGAATTTGGCCCACTAAAATTAATTTAAAATATTATTATTATTATTATTAATTCTAGTAATTAATATTAAAAACATATTTAACATTCCCTCATGATCAAAAAGGTCACTCCAAACAATTTTGGACTTTACCCAAAACACTTCTGATTGTCCCTCTTGTTTACAACCGTGATCCCAACAATTCCATAATGATCTCCTAGCGTGGTAAGACCCTTAAGTGTGTTACCGTACTGTTCGGGAATGTCATAGATATGTTCAAGAAACCTCTCATATCAATGATCATTAGCAGGATCAGGATGGCTATAATGACCCCGTGCATTTCATGATGTTCTGTTATTTGAATCATGTAAACTTTCAGTCCAATTCTTTTTGTTTTTTATACATAACCTGTCCGAGATTTGATCATCAGTATCAACATACCAATCTTGTTACATACAAGTCTACTTAACTCGTTTTCATGATATCACATCCTCATGACCTAGTCATTCACTCCAGCTTATTGGATGCAATGTCACCGAGTGGGCCCAGTGTAACTTCCCGTCATGCGGGAGAACAAATCCTGATCTTGGTGCATATGTCTCAACGTGTCCCTCTGGAATACCCAACATACACTTTTATGATCACCCTGTTACGCTGTGATGGTTGATATAGTCTAAGAAGCCGCGGGTGAAGTGATTAAATATGATCTGACGGTTAGAGGATAAGGTCTCTTAGTTACTAACTATTGCAATGGTAAACCATGTGACTTGATCATGTCGCAATATTTATATGGGTAAGCATGTCCATCATGAAATTCAACAATGTCATGACCTCATTGTCAACTGGTATAAATGCTCCATGATCATGAAACCTTGATCATTGGTTGCCCAACAAACTAGTATATATAGAGACTACTAGGGATTTAATTTGTTTACATACCACACTTGTATCAATGTTTTCTCTTGATACAGTTATAGCACAGTATAAAACTATCATGAACTAATTGAGATATGATAATAGACACATTTATTATTTGCCTTTAGGGCATATCTCCTCTAGTCTCCCACTTGCACTAGAGTATAAATAATCTAGCTTGCATTTGTGACTGACCATAAAAACAATATCATAGTGTGGTTTTAATCATGCTTCTTATGGAAAACGTTCTTTTGATCTGTTTTACTAGATCCGTATGTTATTTGCAAATCATTAATGTCTCCTATTTGACATTCACACCATTATCACACAACGTGTCAAAGTATTTGTTTTGGCAAGAAATTGAGACTTTATTTTTTCGCGTTTACAATGATGGTCGAGTCAATTAAACTTTCCAAAGTTGTCATGTACATTAGAAACACACTGAGTTGAAGTCAAACTTAACTAGCCAAAATTGCCATACTTTTCATTTTGAAGTAGTCACCTACTTCTATATCTATGTAGATCAATTTCTTTCCTTTAAATGCCCTATGATATGCTTAATCCTGGCTTAGTGATTTATACATGAATCACTTAAAACCTTTTCTTCCATTAAGAATGTGGGTCACATTTTATCAAGTATACAACATGGTTATATAGAAGAACCTATGACAGAGACATAGCACGCCTGGCCTCCCTCAGGAAGCCGAGGCATGGACGCAGGACACAACCCGTCAGGCCCAGATCAGGCCCGCACTGGCCTAGATCTAGCTGATAGAGCCCAGCCACCACCAACCACCCCGCCGCCCTCCGATGCCTCAAGCCACTACACCCAGACCTCTGGTCATCCCTGTCGTTCACCATCTCCGTGGGTAACCGCCGCTGCCGCCACACCAGGTCGCCCAGCTGTTGCTGCTGCAAACCGTCACCGCCACCCAAGATCTGCAGGAGCTCGGCCCTTGCCGCCTCCGGCCGCAGCACCCGCGAGCAACATGACCTTCCACTCCACCTTTTCGCCCTCTGCAACTGCTGATGCAGAGACGGCCGAATATAGCCACGCTTCCCCCGGCCCTTGCCATCCACCATTGCCATCCGTAGCCAACCAGGGCGGGCGCGTGCCTCCGCCATGCAGCCTACCACGCCGTTGCTTCCTCCTGCGTCCACAGACGAACGTCGTAGCGCCATCATGATACGTTGGAAACGTATCTACAATTTTTGATGCTCCATGCTTGTTTAGTATCTACTTTGCTTTACTTGTCCACACTTTGAGGTGCTTTTTACATGTTTTCTGGTACTAACCTACTAACAAGTTGCAACAGTGCCAGATGCCTAGTTTCTGATGTTTCTGATTTCAGAAAAGTTAGTAAAGAAATATTCTCGGAATTGGACGGGACAAACGTCAAATTCAATTACTTTCCATGGGGAACAAGAAGTCCAGAGGGGAGCCGGAGGGGCCCGCCAAGAAGGCCAGACCCACCCCAGACGTGGGTGGGCCCTGCCTCGCGCCTGGCTAGGGTTGACGACTGTCTATGCATAGCCTGTTGGGAACCCCAAGAGCAAGGTGTGAAGCAGCAAGCAACAAGTTTTCCCTCAGTTGAGACCGAGGTTATCGAACCAGAAGGAGAAAGGAAATGTCACACGGGTGTTGCAAGCAACGCGGAGACCTGCACAACACAAATTCAAGACTTTGCCCCAACGAACAGTGAGGTTGTCAAGCTCACTGATTTTCTGTAACAAAGGATTAAATGTATGGTATGGAAGGTAATGGTTTGCAGCAAGTAAACAAGTAACAGCGAAAGATGTATCAATGGTAAAGATTGTACCGGGGTCCATAGTTCACTAGAGGTGCTCTCCTTAGATAAACAACAATGCATGAAGGGTAAACAAATTACAGTAGGGCAATTGACAGGAATTGAGCAAGGCATAACAATGCAATTACTAGTCAGAAAGATCCTATGAGGTTGATTGGGCAATACAACAAGATACATAGACCACCATCTAACTACATCTATGACTAGAAGTCCACCTTCAGGTTATCATCCGAACCCCCTCCAATATTAAGTTGCAAGCAACAGACAACTGCTTTAAGCAAAGTGTGTAAGGTAAACAGTCCACATGTTCCATGAACAAGAGGCCGTTGTTTTCTCCCTAGTAGCAACAACATATCTACAACCGAAGAGATTATTGTCACTTCCCTTGGAAACTAGAGGCATGAACCCACTATCGAGCATAAATACCCCCTCTTGGAGTCACTAGCAACTACTTGGCCAAGATAGCTACTAACAACAGAGAGCATGCAAGATCACAAACAACACAGACATGATAGAATCATAAAGACAAAACCATTAATCAAACTAACATAATAATCTCAATATCCATCGGATCCCCGCAAACACAACATGCATTATTACAAATAGATTAGATCTTGATCATGAATGGAGCTCACAAGATCTATACATGAAAGCACAAATGAGGAGATACAACCATCTAGCTACTACATGGACCCATAGTCCAAGGTGGAACTACTCACGCATCATACCGGAGAGAAGGCATCCGGGATGATCTCCCCTCCGATAGGGTGCCGGGAAGAACTTCAGATCCTCCCCCCGATCTAAGGACGATGGTGGCGGCGGCTATAGACGGTTTCGTGGATATTTGATCGGGTACTCAGGGTTTCTGCATCGGGGGCTTCTTATAGGCGAAGGGGGAGACCGAGGAGGCGGCCAGGGCAGGCAAACCCTAGCCAGGCGTGGGCTAGGGCCCACCTGTGCCTAGGGTGGGTCTGTCCCCCCTGCTGGCCTCCCGGGCTCTCCTCTGGACTTCTTGTTCTCCACGGAAAGTAATTGACTTTGTCCTTTGTCCCGTCCAATTCCGAGAATATTTCTTTACTAACTTTTCTGAAACCAAAAACAGCAGAAAACAGGCATCTAGCATTGTTGCAACTTGAGTAGGTTAGTACCAGGAAACATGTAAAAAGCACCTCAAAGTGTGGACAAGTAAAGAAAAGTAGATACTAAACAAGCATGGGGCATCAAAAATTATAGATACATTTCCAACGTATCAACATACCCAAGCTTAACTCCTGCTCGTCCTCGAGTAGGTTAGTGATAAACAGAATAATTTTTGAGGTGACATGCACCCTCACAATAAAGATCTAACCATTTGCAAGCATTGAAAGCTGGGATCAAAGAACTCTAAACATGTGCATGAAAGATGGAGTTCTAACAATAGGACATAGTAACTATGCATGCAACATGACAAGCTACAAACAAAGATCATGAGTAACATGCATTGAAAAACGTTTGTTTGTTTCACATGCAGAAAACATAGCATAGTGGCAATCAGCTTGTCCCTCATAGAGTAGCAAATAGATGCATAGGACACCTGCAAAGTTCACAAGGGTGACTAGAAACAAGTAGCACAAGAACAAGTAATAACACAATATGCATCAATTAATAAGCTTTGGAACACTGCACACAGAATGACAATTATGCTCTCTTAATGGTGCCTAAAGGTAGAAGGTGGAGACTCAAATAATGGTGGAAGAAAGACCTTTTTTAAAGGAAGCAGGGATTACAAGTTTCAAAAAGAGCTTCCAAAAATTATGGTACTTGTTAGCTTTCAGCCCTCTTTGCCCCTATCATAAGCATCTTGAAGTGGTTAAGGTTAAAGTGGCAAAGCTCGGGTATATGCTTGATGAAGTATAAGTTGGCAATCTCAAGTCCCTTGAATACAAGGGCCACACCTCATGCATACTCAACTTTGGGTCCAGGTAAGTTCTTGTCACTTCAAGTATTTGCATATCATTGAGAACCGGCAATGGGGTACCCCTTGCACATGGTACAGGAGCTTTCCCATAACCAAAGTGACAAGGCAAGGAGACAATGAGCATCTCAACAATTCTTCTTATGTACCATGGGAATATGGTGCTTTTTTTATCTCTTTCCTATTTTCTCAATGTGTCTCTTTTTTATAAGAAGAATGCTTCATAGATGTCACTATGGTGATACTGCAAGTTTCCACCATGATTAGGCATGGCTTAGGCTAGAGGCCCAGGCGTTTCTCTAACACAGGATACAAACTTCATGGACTTACAAGTCCCCTCTTTATTTCACACCGGTGACATCCATAGACAAAAGAACATGATATCAACTGAGTACAAAGTACAAGCGCAATGTTGAAAACGTTCCCCATGACAACACGGTTCTGCTAATTCCAACTTATAAGTGCAAGCATATACAACAAAGTTGTCACAATGGTTCAAGTTTATTAGGGGCAAAGAATAAAGTGTGCCATCAAGTTCGTGAGGGCTTTAATCACTAAGTTTTCACATAACAAAATAGTTTTTAATGGGAAGATAGTTGAAAACAAGAATATACTTGGAATGGTGTAACACACCATGCATAGGAATTTATAGTGGACACTTTGGAATAACTTGGTTTCTTGGGAGTTGGAGGCATGAGTAGAACTTACTCATACAAATGGAGGCTAGCAAAAGACTGGGAGCAACCAACTAAGAGAGCAATAATGGCCACAATCATGCAGTGCAACAAAGCATACTAATCAAAGCAAAGAGTGGTACTACAAGTCAAGGACTAAATGATCATAGAGGCTAATGGTGACTTGCGAGAGTCATAACATGGTGTGATCATGTGCCAAGTCAACCCAAGCAAAGCACCAAAGGAGAATACCACAATACTATGCTTTTGCATGCTAAAACAACGTATAATTTCTTCAAGGAACACTAAGCAATCCCAATTGTTTGGAACAAGACATGCTACATCAATAATCACTAATCATAAGGTCAAAACAGCACCTAGCATATCATGCTAAAGTCTAAGTCACAGTCAATGCAAGCTCCTCTTGCATTTCAAGCAAGAACTTACTACTCCTTTCCAAACACGAAGCAACCTTATTTGCAAAACAACATAGCGAGAACGGGGGTCCAAACTACTTAAGAAAACTAAACAAACTAAGCAAAGCAAACGAAAACTAAGATGCTCCAAGAACAACACAACTATGCATGAAACAATAAAAACGAAGTGTCTAGACAGACCTGAGCTTTTTATTGATGAAGAAGGGGATGCCTTGGGCATCCCCAAGCTTTGACGCTTGTACCTCTTGAATATTTCTTGGGGTGAAACCATGGTGGCATCCCCAATATTGAGCTTTTGTCTGTTCTTCATCTCATTGCATCATTCGCTCTCTACACCTGAAAATTTTCCTTTATACAAAACTTCACACAATCTTCATTAGCAGCATTAGTGTATTCAAAAGATATTATACCATTGGAAAAGCTTTGGAACAGCAAGGCTTTTCACTAAAAACACAAGCTACTGTAGTAACTCCTTCAAAAAGCTCAATTTACCTGAAGAGAACTCAAAAAGGAATCAATAAGAAGAAAATGTAAATAATGGCAGAAATTTGTCAAAACAGACCAGCAGGTAGAAACCGATTTTTTCGAACATCTTCTGTTGCTCAAATCAAAAAGTGTTGAACTAACGAAAGTTAGCTAACATACTGAGGGATTTATTCGTAAATTGTGAACTCAATCCGAGTTACAGAGCCTCCTCACAAATTTTTTTGGTGGACGATAGGAATCTGTTTTGGGACAGCAACTCCCCAAATCTTACTTCCCTTTCATTAGAGGTCATTCTTGGCACAAAAGGCAAACAAAAAGGATAAGAAGAGGTCATTACTGAAGTAATAACTTCCAAGACTCAAGGAAACTCTTGGGTTATCTTCCAACAAGTACTTTTCTTTAACGCCTTAAGTTAGGCACAAGAAGCAAGAAGAATCAAGTATTTTCAAATGAAGAAGCATTAACATCAAATATTGCTTTCAAAGGAGGAGCAAAAAGCAACATCTCTCTTCTCATAGGGAAGTGTTCAATACCTTTATTGAATGGAAAATGATATTTAATGGTGCCTTCTTTCATATCAATGATGGAACCAACTATTCTAAGAAAAGGTCCTCCCAAAGTAATAGGACAAGAAGCATTGTATTCAACATCCAAAACATAGAAATCAACAGGGACATAAGCATTGTTAACCATAATGAGAACATCATTAATACTCCCCATGAGTTTATTCTTAGCATTATCATTGAGTGGGACATCTAAATAACAATCTTCTAAAGGTGGCAAATCAAACATTTCATAAATCTTCCTAGGCATAATAGAGACACTAGAACCAAGATCACATGAAGCTTTGAGATCAAAGTGATTCACTTGCAAATTAATAATGGGTTCCCAACTATATTCTACTTTCCTAGGAATAGAAGCTTTGTGTTTTAGCTTTTCTTCCTTAATTTTCACAAGAGCATCTGTAATGTGTTTGGTAAAGGCAACATGCATATCACTAGCATCAGGACTTCTAGCAAGCTTTTGCAAGAACATAATCACTTCAAAAATATTGCAACCATCAATATCAAAGTCAAACTTGGCATCACTAGTAGTAGGCTCAATAGGCTTAGGCATAGTAGGAGTAGGAATAGGGGCTACTTCTGGTTTAGTGGTGATGGTGCACACACTATTGTTTCTCTCAATTTTAGCTTCCCTTTCCCACTTAGCATGAAGTTGAGCTAACAGCCTAATTTTCATCAATAGTAACTTGTATGGCATGAGTAGTATCAAAGGTGTTTTCCATAGCTTCAGGTTTAGCAGCCATTTTATTAACCAAGGAAGACTGAGCTTCAGACAAAGATGAAATATTTTTCTCAACAGTTAAAAGCTTTTCCTCTATAGTCTTATTGAAAGTGGTTTGTTTTCTAATAAAGTCCTTGAGCATTACTTCAAGTTCAGAGGGGGCACTTCTAGCATTATTGTAAGAGCTTCCATATGAATTGCCATTATTAGGAGGATAAGGCCTATAATTGTTGTTGCTACCAAATTTTTTCCTATAGGAATTGTTGTTGAAATTGTTGTTTCTAATGAAGTTCACATCAAATCGCTCTTCTTGAGCAACCAAGGAGGCTAAGGGAACACTATTAGGATCTAGAGGAGCTTTCCCATTAACAAGCATAGCCATAATAACATAAATCTTTTCACTCAAATTGGAAGTTTCCTCAACAAAATTTACCTTCTTACCATGTGGAGCTCTCTCAACATGCCATTCAGAGTAGTTAACCATCATATTATCAAGGAGCCTTGTTGCAGCACCCAAAGTGAGGCCCATAAAGGTACCTCCAGCAGCTAAATCCAATAGATTTCTTGAGGAAAAGTTCAAACCTGCATAAAAAGTATGGATAATCATCCAACCAGTGAGTCCATGAGTAGGGCAATTTTTAACCAAAGATTTCATTCTTTCCCAAGATGGAGCAACATGTTCACTATCAAGTTGTTTAAATTTCATAATGTCACTTCACATAGATATAATCTTAGCAGGAGGATAGTACTTTCCAATAAAAGCATCTTTGCACTTAGTCCAAGAATCTATACTATTTTAGGCAAAGAAAGCAACCATTCTTTAGCTTTTACCCTCAAGGAGAAAGGAAAAAGCTTGAGCTTAATAATATCTCCATCTACATCCTTATACTTCTGCATCTCACAAAGTTCAACAAAGCTATTAAGATGGGCAGCAGGATCATCAGAACCAGGACCAGGAAATTGCTCTCTCATCACAAGATTCAACAAAGCAGGCTTAATTTCATAAAAGGTAGCATCAGGAGCAGGTGGAGCAATAGGAGTGCTAAGGAAATCATTGTTGTTGGTGTTAGTGAAGTCACACAACTTGGTGTTCTCAGCGGAGTTCATTTTGGAGAAGGTGGGCAAGACAAAAACAGTAGCAGCAGCTAGAGCAGTAACTATTTTTTTTGGAAAGAGGCAAACAAAATCTAGCAAAAGAAACAAAGCAAACTAAAAACAAAGTAAAGAGAAAGGAAGTGAAAGACTCCCCTTGTGAAGACGTCCTTGGCCTCCCCGGCAATGGCGCCAGAAAATCTTGACGACTGTCTACGCACAGTCTGTTGGGAACCCCAAGAGCAAGGTGTGAAGCAGCAAGCAACAAGTTTTCCCTCAGTTGAGACCGAGGTTATCGAACCAGAAGGAGGAAGGAAATGTCACACAGGTGTTGCAAGCAACGCGGAGACCTGCACAACACAAACTCAAGACTTTGCCCCAACGAACAGTGAAGTTGTCAAGCTCACCGGTTTGCTATAACAAAGGATTAAACGTATGGTGTGGAAGGTAATGTTTTGCAGCAAGTAAACAAGTAACAGAGGAAGATGTATCAATGGTAAAGATTGGACCGGGGTCCATAGTTCACTAGAGGTGCCCTCCTTAGATAAACAACATGGCATGAAGGGTAAACAAATTACAGCAGGGCAATTGACAGGAACTGAGCAAGGCATAATAATGCAATTACTAGTCAGAAATATCCTATGAGGTTGATTGGGCAATAAAACAAGATACATAGACTGCCATCCAACTGCATCTATAGACTAGAAGTCCACCTTCAGGTTATCATCCGAACCCCCTCCAGTATTAAGTTGCAAGCAACAGACAACTGCTTTAAGCAAAGTGTGTAAGGTAAATAGTCCACATGTTCCATGAACAAGAGACCGTTGTTTTCTCCCTAGTAGCAACAACACATCTACAACCGAAGAGATTATTGTCACTTCCCTTGGAAACTAGAGGCATGAACCCACTATCGAGCATAAATACCCCCTCTTGGAGTCACTAGCAACTACTTGGCCAAGATAGCTACTAACAACGGAGAGCATGCAAGATCACAAACAACACAGACATGATAGAATCATAAAGACAAAGCCATTAATGAAACCAACATAATAATCTCAATATCCATCGGATCCCCGTAAACACAACATGCATGCTTACAAATAGATTAGACCTTGATCATGAACGGAGCTCACAAGATCTATACATGAAAGCACAAAGGAGGAGATACGACCATCTAGCTACTACATGGACCCATAGTCCAAGGTGGAACTACTCACGCATCATACCAGAGAAAAGGCGTCCGGGATGATCTCCCCTCCGGCAGAATGCCGGGAAGAACTTCAGATCCCGCCCGATCTAGGGACGATGGTGGCGGCGGCTATAGATGATTTCGTGGATATTTGATCGGGTACTCAGGGTTTCTGCATCGGGGGATTCTTATAGGCGAAGGGGGAGACCGAGGAGGCAAAGTGTGGACAAGTAAAGCAAAGTAGATACTAAACAAGCATGCAGCATCAAAAATTATAGATATGTTTCCAACGTATCAAGGGTTTGGCGCCCCTGGCCGCCGCCTCGGTCTCCCCTTCGCCTGTAATAAGCCCCCGATGTAAAAACCCTAAGCACCCGATCAAATCTCCACAAAACCGTCTGTAGCCGCCGCCACCATCGTCCCTAGATTGGGGGGTCTGAAGTTCTTCACGGCACCCTGCCGGAGGGGAGATCATCCCGGAGGCCTTCTCTCCGGTATGATGCATGAGTAGTTCCACCTTGGACTATGGTTCCATGTAGTAGCTTGATCATTGTATCTCCTCCTTTGTGCTTTAATGTATAGATCTTGTGAGCTCCATTCATGATCAAGATATAATCTATTTGTAATCATGCATGTTGTGTTTGCGGGGATCCGATGGATATTGAGATTATTGTGTTGGTTTAATGGTTTTGTCTTTATGATTCTATCATGTCTTTGTTGTTTGTGATCTTGCATGCTCTCCGTTGTTAGTAGCTATCTTGTCCAAGTAGGTGCTAGTGACTCCAAGAGGGGGTATTTATGCTCGATAGTGGGTTCATGCCTATAGTTTCCAAGGGAAGTGACAGAAATCTCTTTGGTTGTAGATATGATGTTGCCACTAGGGATAAAACAACGGTCTCTTGTTCATGGAACATGTGGACTATTTACCTTACACACTTTGCTTAAAGCAGTTGTCTGTTGCTTGCAACTTAATACTGGAGGGGGTTCGGATGATAACCTGAAGGTGGACTTCTAGTCATAGATGCAGTTGGATGGCGGTCTATGTATATTGTTGTATTGCCCAATCGAATCTCATAGGATCTTTCTGACTAGTAATTGCATTGTTATTCCTTGCTCGATTTCTGTCAATTGCCATACTGTAATTTGTTTACCCTTCATGCCTTGTTGTTTATCTAAGGAGAGCACCTCTAGTGAACTATGGACCTCGGTCCAATCTTTACCATTGATACATCTTCCCCTGTTACTTGTTTACTTGCTGCAAACCACCATTACCTTCCACACCATACATTTAATTTTGTTACAGCAAACCGGTGAGCTTGACAACCTCACTGATTCGTTGGGGCAAAGTCTTGAGTTTGTGTTGTGTAGGTCTCCGCGTTGCTTGCAACACCTGTGTGACGTTTCCTTCCTCCTACTGGTTCAATAACCTCGGTTTCTTACTGAGGGAAAACTTGCTGCTGTGCTGCTTCACACCTTGCTCTTGGGGTTCCCAACGAAGCGCTCCTATATCAACTCAGCGCTGCATCAAGCTTTTCTGGCGCCGTTGCCGGGGAGGCCAAGGACGTCTTCACAAGGGGATTCCTTCACTTCCTTTCTCTTTAATTTGTTTTTAGTTTGCTTTGTTTCTTTTGTTTAGTTTTGTTTGCCTCTTTCCAAAAACCCAAAAAAAATTAGTCTGGGTTTGGTTTGCTTGCTTTATTCAAAAACACAAAAAAATTAGTTCCTGCTCTAGCTGCTGCTGCTGTTTTTGGCTTGCCCACCTTTGCCAAAATGAACTCTGCTGAGAACACCAAGTTGTGTGACTTCACTAGCACCAACAACAATGATTTCCTAAGCACACCTATTGCTCCACCTGCTCCTGATGCTACCTTTTATGAAATTAAGCCTGCTTTGTTGAATCGTGTGATGAGAGAGCAATTTTGTGGTGCTGGTTCTGATGATCCCGCTGCCCATCTCAATAGCTTTGTTTAACTTTGTGAGATGCAAAAGTATAAGGATGTAGTTGGAGATATTATTAAGCTCAAGCTTTTTCCTTTCTCCTTGAGGGGAAAAGTTAAAGAATGGTTGCTTTTTTTTGCCTAAAAATAGTTTTGATTCTTGGACTAAGTGCAAAGATGCTTTTATTGGAAGGTACTATCCTCCTGCTAAGATTATATCTATGAGAAGTTATATTATGAAATTTAAACAACTTGATAGTGAACATGTTGCTCCATCTTGGGAAAGAATGAAATCTTTGGTTAAAAATTGCCCTACTCATGGACTCACTGCTTGGATGATTATCCATACTTTTTATCCAGGTTTGAACTTCTCCTCAAGAAATCTGTTGGATTCAGCTGCTGGAGGTACCTTTATGGGCCTCACTTTGGGTGCTACAACAAGGCTCCTTGATAATATGACAGTTAACTACTCTGAATGGCATGTTGAGAGAGCTCCACATGGTAAGAAGGTAAATTCTGTTGAGGAAACTTCCTCTTTGAGTGAAAAGATTGATGTTATTGTGGCTATGCTTGTTAATGGGAAAGCTCCTTTTGATCCTAATAGTGTTCCGTTAGCCTCCTTGGTTGCTCAAGAAGAGCAAGTTGATGTGAACTTCATTAGAAACAACAATTTCAACAACAATGCCTATAGGAATAATTTTGGTAGCAACAACAATTATAGGCCTTATCCTCCTAATAATGGCAATTCCTATGGAAGCTCTTACAATAATGCTAGAAGTGCCCCCTCTGAACTTGAAATCGTGCTCAAAGACTTTATTAATAAAGAAACCACTTTCAATGAGACTATAGAGGAAAAGATTTTAACTGTTGAGAAAAATATATCCTATTTGTCTGAAGTTCAAACTTCCTTGGTTAATGAAATGACTGCTAATCCTGAAGCCCTGGAAAATACCTTTGCTACTGCTCATGCCATACAATTTACTATTGATGAAAATGTTAGGCTGTTAGCTCAACTTCATGCTAAGTGGGAAAGGGAAGCTGAAATTGATAGAAACAATAGTCTGTGCACCATCACCACTAAACCACAAGTAGTCCCTATTCCTCCTCCTACTATGCCTAAGCCTATTGAGCCTACTACTAGTGATGCTAAGTTTGACTTTGATATTGATGGTTGCAATATTTCTGAAGTGATTATGTTCTTGCAAAAGCTTGCTAGAAGTCCTGATGCTAGTGATATGCATGTTGCTTTGACTAAACATATTATAGATGCTCTTGTTAAGATTAAGGAAGATAAGCTAAAACACAAAGCTTCTATTCCTAGGAAAGTACAATATAGTTGGAAACCCATTATTAATATGCAAGTGAATGACTTTGATCTCAAAGCTTCATGTGATCTTGGTTCTAGTGTCTCTATTATGCCTAGGAAGATTTATGAAATGCTTGATTTGCCACCTTTGGAAGATTGTTATTTGGATGTCCCACTCAATGATAATGCTAAGAAGAAACTCATGGGGAGTATTAATGATGTTATCATCATGGTTAACAATGCTTATGTCCCTACTGATTTCTATGTTTTGGATACTGAATACAATGCGTCTTGTCCTATTACTTTGGGAAGACCTTTTCTTAGAACAGTTAGTGCCATCATTGATATGAAATAAGGCATCATTAAATATCATTTTCCATTCAAAAAAGGTATTGAACACTTCCCAATGATAAGAGAGAAGTGTAGGGGTTCGTAGCATGGAAAACAAAAAATTTCTACCGCATGCACACAAACAAGCCAAGATCTATCTACTAGATTGTAGCAACGAGTCGATAGAAGAACTCACCCTCGAAGATTCCAAAGCGGTTAACGAGAGCAGATTCTCGTGGGTGATGTAGTCGTACTCTTGCCGATCTCAAGATCGCGTAGACGATCCTTCCGGCGCTGCGCTCCGGCAGCGCTTCCGTAGTCGGTCACACGTTCGGTACTCGATGAAGACCTTCCTCTCCCTTGTTCCAGCAGGCAGCGGAGGTTGTAGCACTCTCCTCGTGATTCCGGCAGCACGACGGCGTGGTGTCGGAAGTAGAGGGAAGATCTCGCAGGGCTTCTCCTAAGCCGGAGCGAGTATGGTGGAGTATGAGAGAGGGCCTTGGCGATCTATGATTTAGAGGGCACCAAGGGGAGGGTGTGGCTGGCGGCTAGGGATTGGGGAAGTCCCAAGTCGCTGACTTAGAGGAGGCCCTAGGCGGCGGCAACACTTGGAGGTAGTGGCTCCAAGGAGCTAGGGTTTTGGGTGTGAGGGGTAGGGGCGCCCTACCCCTCCTTATATAGGTGGGAGGGAGGCGGTTGGGAGGAGGGAGTCCTCCTCCAACTCCTCTCCTTGGTCGGCGGGTGGAGGGAGTGGGACTCCTACCCTAGGTAGGTTTCCTACTCTCCCTCCACCAAGCAAACTTCGGATTTGACTTTTCAAATTGGCATTTGACTTTCAAACTTGGATTTGATTTCTCTCATCATATTGCCCAGCCAAGTGACCTAGTACATGATGCAACCATTCCACATTGTCATGACACATCCATGTACCCTTCCCCTCCGGAGTGCCGGACCTTCCAGACCCTTCTAGAACATTCCTGGTGAAAACACCGGAATCATTTCCGAACTCCAAAACATGACTTTCCTTATATGAATCTTATTCTCCGGACCATTCCGGATCTCCTCGTGATATCCCAGATCCCATCCGAGACTCCGAACAACATTCGGTCTCTTACTCATCATTCCATAACTACACAACAACGTCGAATCCTTAAGTGTGTCTCCCTACGGTTCGTGAATTATGCGGACATGATCGAGACACTTATCCGATCAATAACCAATAGAGGAATCTGGAAATTCATATGGCTCCCACATATTTCTATGATTACTTTGTGATCGAATGAACCACTTACATTGATACCAATTTCCCTTTGTCTCACGATAGTTTACTTATCCGAGGTTTAGATCGTCGGTATCTCTGCATACCTAGTTCAACCTCGTTACTGATAAGTACTCTTTTCTCGTTCCCATGATATGTGATCCCTTGTGAGCCAGTCACATGCTTGCAAGCTAATTGGATGACATTCCACCGAGAGGGCCCAGAGTATATCTATCTGTCATATGGATGGACAAATCCCACTCTTGATCCATGTGCCTCAACCCATACTTTCCGAACACTCAATGCCACCTTTATAACCACCCAGTTACGGTGTGGTGTTTGATGTCATCATCCTTCTGGTGATGGTGATTATCATGATCTCATGGTCAAAGGAATTAGGTTACTATGTATCAGAAAGCTTATAACAAACGAACTATTAAAATGACTTGATCTTTATGCTACGCTTATCTATAGGAGTATGTCCATCATACCATTCTCCTAATGATATGATCTTGTTGTTAATAACATCTCAATGTTCATGATCGGGAAACCACGATCATCTATTAACCAACAAGCTAGTATTATAAAGAGGCTTTACTAGGGACTCTAATTTAGTTTACAAATCACACAAGTATTAATGTTTCCGGTTAATACTATTATAGCATGAATGTAAATATTTATCATAAACACAAAGATATAATAATAACCACTTTTATTATTGCCTCTAGGGCATATCTCCAACAGTCTCCCACTTGCACTAGAGTCAACTAATCTAGATTACATGGTAATATACCGAACACCCATGGCAGTTTGGTGTTGGTCATGTTTTGCCCTCGGAGAGGTTTAGTCAACGGATCCGCCACATTCAGATCTGTGTGTACTTTGCAAATCTTTATGTCACCATCTTGGACATGCTCTCGAATAGCGTGAAAACGTAGCTTGATGTGCTTCAGCTTCTTGTGTGACCTTGGTTCTTGCGCATTGGCTATGGCTCCCATGTTATCACAATAGATAGACATTGGGTCCAGCGCACTTGGAACCACACCAAGCTCTGTAATGAACTCCTTCATCCAAATCGCCTCTTGTGAAGCCTCTGAAGCAGATATGTATTCCGATTCAGTTGAAGATCTCGCCACAATGCTTTTCTTTGCACTCCTCCAGCTAATTGCTGCACCATTCAAAGTAAATACGTATCCAGATTGAGATTTAGAATCATCCGGATCGATGTTCCAACTAGCATCGGTGTAACCATTAACAATGAGTTGTTCATCACCTCCATAAGAAAGAACCATATCCTTAGCTCTTCTTAAGTACTTAAGGATGTTTTTGACCGCTGTCCAATGATCCACTCCTAGATCACTTTGATATCTGCTAGTCAAACTAACAGCATATGCAATGTCGGGTCTAGTATATAGCATGGCATACACTAGAGATCCTATGGCTGAGGCATAGGGAGTCTTACTCATCCTTTCTCTATCTTCTGTCGTTGCAGGACTTTGAGTTTTACTCAAGGTCGTATTGGGCAACATGGGTAAGAACCCTTTCTTGCTATCTTCCATTCTAAACCTCTTTAGAACTTTGTCCAAATATGTACTCTATGACAATGATATTAGACGTCTTGATCTATCTCTATAAATCTTTATGCCTAATATGTAAGCTGCTTCGCCAAGATATTTCATTGAAAAACTATTATCCAAATAATCCTTGACACTATTAAGAAGGTCTACATCATTCCCAATCAACAATATGTCATCTACATATAGTATTAAGAATGCTACAGAGCTCCCACTCACTTTCTTGTAAATACAAGCTTCTCCATAAGTTTGTATAAAACCAAAACTTTTGATTACCTTATCAAAACGTTGATTCCAACTTCGGGATGCTTGCTTCAATCCATAAATGGACCGTTGAAGTTTGCATACCTTGTTAGCATCTTTAGTATCGACAAAACCTTTGGGTTGCATCATATACAACTCTTCATCAATGTCTCCATTGAGGAATGTCGTTTTGACATGCATCTGCCATATCTCATAATCATAATATGCAGCGATTGCTAACATAATCCTCACAGACTTTAGCTTCGCTACTGGTGAGAAAGTCTCATCGTAGTCAACTCCTTGAATTTTTCGAAACCCTTTTGCGACAAGTCGAGCTTTATAGACAGTTACATTACCATCAGCATCTGTTTTCTTCTTGAAAATCCATTTATTCTTGACACCCTTCCGGCCATCCGGTAAGTCCACCAAAGTCCATACTTGGTTTTCGTACATGGATCCAATCTCGGATTTCATGGCTTCTTGCCATTTATTGGAATCTAGGCTCATCATCGCTTCCTCATATGTCGCAGGGTCATCGGTGTTGTCCACCAACATGACACTCATAACGGGATCATACCAATCAGGAGTGGTACGAGTTCTCGTTGACCTGCGCGGTTCCATAGTAACTTCAACCGAATTTTCATGATCAACATCATTAGCTTCCTCTCTTATTGGTGTAGGCGCCACAGGAACTACTTCCTGGTGCTGCGCTACTCACAAGTTCGAGAGAAGGTTCAACAACCTTGTCAAGTTCTACTTTCCTTCCAGTCACTTCTTTCGAGAGAAATTCCTTCTCTAGAAAGGATCCATTCTTGGCAACGAAGATTTTTTCCTTCGGATCTATGATAGAAGGTATACCCAATAGTTTCCTTCGGGTATCCTATGAAGACGCATTTTTCCGCTTTGGGTTCAAGCTTGTCTGGCTGTAACTTCTTTACATAAGCTTCGCAACCCCAAACTTTAAGGAACGACAATTTAGGTTTCTTCCCAAACCATATTTCATACGGTGTCGTTTCAACGGATTTAGATGGTGCCCTATTTAAAGTGAATGCGGCTATTTCTAATGCATAACCCCAAAACGATAGCGGTAAATCTGTAAGTGACATCATAGAACGAACCATATCTAAGAGAGTTCGATTACGACGTTCGGACACACCATTACGCTGTGGTGTTACCGGCGGTGTCAATTGTGAAAGTATTTCGCATTTCTTCAAATGCTCGCCAAACTCGTAACTTAGATATTCACCTCCATGATCAGAACATAGAAATTTAATCTTCTTGTTACGTTGATTCTCTACCTCACTTTGAAATTTCTTAAACTTCTCGAAAGTTTCAGACTTATGTTTCATGAAATAGATATACCCATATCTACTCAAGTCATCCGTGAAGGTAAGAACATAACGATAACCACCGCGTGATGCTACACTCATTGGGCCACACACACATCGGTATGTATGATTTCCAATAAGTCCGTAGCTCGCTCCATCATACCAGAAAATGGAGTCTTAGTCATTTTACCCATCAGACATGCTTCGCATCTTTCAAGTGATTCAAAATCAAGTGATTCAAGAAGTCCATCGGAATGGAGTTTCTTCATACGCTTCACTCCAATATGACCAAGACGACAGTGCCACATATAGGTCGAGTTATCGCTCAATTTCAAATGTTTAGCTTCAATGTTATTAATGTGTGTATTACCACAATCGAGATTCAATAAGAATAGACCATCTATCGAAGGTGCATGTGCATAAAACATATTACTCATATAAATCGAACAACCATTATTCTCGGACTTAAACAAGTAACCGTCTCGCAATAAACATGATCCAGATATAATGTTCATGCTCAATGCAGGCACCAAATAACAATTATTTAAGTATAAAACTAATCCCGATGGTAGATGAAGAGGTAGCGTGCCGACCGCGATCACATCAACCTTTGATCCATTTCCAACGCGCATCGTTACCTTGTTCTTCGCTAGCTTCCGTTTATTCTGCAGCTCCTGTTTCGAGTTACAAATATGAGCAACCGAACCAGTATCAAATACCCAGGCACTGCTACGAGTACTAGTGAGATACACATCAATAACATGTATATCGGATATAGCTTTCTTCTTGATGTTGCCGTTCTTCAAATCCGCCAAGTACTTTGGGCAATTCCGCTTCCAGTGACCTTCTCCCTTGCAGTAGAAGCACTCAGTATCAGGCTTAGGCCCAGCCTTGGTCTTCTTCGCCGGCGCGGCAACTTTCTTACCGCCCTTCTTGAAGTTTCCCTTTTGCTTAGACTTGCCTTGCTTCTTGAATTTGGTGGTCTTATTGACCAACAACACTTGGTGCTCTTTCTTGATCTCCACTTCTGCAGATTTCAACATGGAGAAGAGTTCTGGCAACGTCTTGTCCATGTTTTGCTTATTGTAGTTCATCACAAAGTTCTTGTAACTTGGTGGTTGTGATTGGAGGACACGGTGAATCCCCAAAGAATTAGGAATCATTATACCCAAGCTTTGGAGTTTGTTTGCGTGCCCAGACATCTTAAGCACGTGCTCACTGACGGAGCTGCCCTCTTCCATCTTGCAGTTAAAGAACTTTTCAGAAGCCTCATAACTCTCAACTGCCGCGTGAGCCTCAAATATCATTTTGAGTTCACGGACAATATCATGTGGGTCATGATTCTCAAACCTTTTCTGAAGCTCCCATACCAAACCATACAAGATAGCGCACTGAACTATGGAGTACTGATTCTTCCGAGTGAGGTAAACATTCTTTACTTCATCGGTAGCAGTAGCATCAGGCGGGTCACCTAGCGGTGCATCCAGCACATAGGTCAAATTACCAGCATTGAGGACAATCCTCAAATTGCGGAACCAATCCGCGAAGTTGATTCCATTGTTTTTCAACTTTTCTTTCTCTAGGAACGCATTAAAATTGATGGTAGGGGGCGCCATTGATCTACAACATATTTGCAATAGTTTAGACTAAGTTTATGACAAATTGAGTTCTAATTAATAGTTAAATTAATCTAGGTGAACTCCCACTCAAAACAATATCCCTAAAATTGTTTTAGTGATCACATGAACCAAATCCACCACATCAAAACCGATCATCACGAAATTTGATGTAGCTTCAATGGCGAACAATCAACATGTTCATCATATCTACTATATGACTCATGCTTTACCTTTTGGTGATCCGTGTTCCGAGACCATGTATGTACATTCTAGGCTCGTCAAGATCAAACCTTAGCTTCCGCATGAGCAAATCTGGCTTGCTCACGTTGTATACACTCGCAGAATCTAACACACCCGATCATCACATGGTGCTTCGAAACAACAAGCTTTAGCAACGGTGCTTACTAAGGATGAACACTTTAAAACTTGAAATTGTGTGCTTGAGGGATCATCTTATAATGCTACCGTTGCAAACGAAGCAATACAAGATGCATAAAGGATTAACATCACATGCAATTCATAATATGTGATATGATATGGCCTTTCTTCTTGTGCTTCCGATCTCCATCTTCAAGCACGATCATCACCGGTATAGCGTCAAGGTCAATGGTGCCGTTTCATGGTTGTCGTCCACCAGCTTTAACTATTACAACTACTTTGAATAGACACACAGGTCTTAATGGAATTTAAAAGACAACCATATGGCTTCTGCCGGTTGCCAACTTACAATAAGGAACATTGCATACATCATATATAATCACAATCATGGCCATATCACATCACAGCACACCCCTGCAAAACAAAGTTAGACGCCTCTAATTTTCTTTGCATATTTTACGTGGTTTGGGGCTTTCAATAAGTGTCGTTCTAACTTACAAACAAGAACCACAACGTTGATGTTTGAACTATCAAGTGCCCGTTGTAAATTGAATCTATACTATGATGGGAGAGACAGACACCCGCAAAGCCACTTATACAATACAAGTTGCCTGTTGAGCGTGGAGCAAGTCTCATGAACGATGTCATATAAGGTTAGCCTGGGCCGCTTCATCCCATCATACCGCAAGATGCAAAGTACACAAAAAGCAATTGATAATAAAAGCACCACCACCCATAATGACCATTGTGTTCTACTCGTGCAACAGATCTACATATAGACACGGCTCTAATACCACTGTAGGGGTTCGTAGCATGGAAAACAAAAGTTTTCTACCGCATGCACACAAACAAGTCAAGATCTATCTACTAGATTGTAGCAACGAGTCGATAGAAGAACTCACCCTCGAAGATTCCAAAGCGGTTAACGAGAGCAGATTCTCGTGGGTGATGTAGTCGTACTCTTGCCGATCTCAAGATCGCGCAGACGATCCTTCCGGCGCTGCGTTCTGGCAGCGCTTCCGCAGTCGGTCACATGTTCGGTACTCGATGAAGACCTTCCTCTCCCTTGTTCCAACAGGCAGCGAAGGTTGTAGCACTCTCCTCGTGATTCCGGCAGCACGACGGCGTGGTGTCGGAAGTAGAGGGAAGATCTCGCAGGGCTTCGCCTAAGTCGGAGCGAGTATGGTGGAGTATGAGAGAGGGCCTTGGTGATCTACGGTTTAGAGGGCACCAAGGGGAGGGTGTGTCTGGTGGCTAGGGCTTGGGGAAGTCCCAAGTCGCCGACTTGGAGGAGGCCCTAGGCGGCGGCAACACTTGGAGGTGGTGGCGCCAAGGAGCTAGGGTTTTGGGTGTGAGGGGTAGGGGGCGCCCTACCCCTCATTATATAGGTGGGAGGGAGACGGTTGGGAGGAGGGAGTCCTCCTCCAACTCCTCCTCCTTGGCCGGGGGGTGGAGGGAGTGGGACTCCTACCCTAGGTAGGTTTCCTACTCTCCCTCCACCAAGCAAACTTCGGATTTGACTTTTCAAATTGGCATTTGACTTTCAAACTTGGATTTGATTTCTCTCATCATATTGCCCAGCCAAGTGACCTAGTACATGATGCAACCATTCCACATTGTCATGACACATCCATGTACCCTTCCCCTCCGGAGTGCCGGACCTTCCAGACCCTTCTAGAACATTCCTGGTGAAAACACCGGAATCATTTCCGAACTCCAAAACATGACTTTCCTTATATGAATCTTATTCTCCGGACCATTCCGGATCTCCTCATGATATCCCGGATCCCATCCGAGACTCCGAACAACATTTGGTCTCTTACTCATCATTCCATAACTACACAACAACATCGAATCCTTAAGTGTGTCTCCCTATAGTTCGTGAATTATGCAGACATGATCGAGACGCTTCTCCGATCAATAACCAATAGAGGAATCTGGAAATTCATATGGCTCCCACATATTTCTACGATTACTTTGCGATCGAATGAACCACTTACATACGATACCAATTTCCCTTTGTCTCACGATAGTTTACTTATCCGAGGTTTTGATCGTCGGTATCTCTGCATACCTAGTTCAACCTCGTTACTGATAAGTACTCTTTTCTCGTTCCCATGATATGTGATCCCTTGTGAGCCAGTCACATGCTTGATTCACGAACTGACTAGTAGAGGAAGCACTAAATTAACGGGATATAATAACTGATTAGTAGAGGTGGGCGATGTGCAGCGAAATTAATGGGATTGCATACTTGATTTTTTTCGTGCGGTTAGTATTTGGTTTTCCGGTATTTATTTTTGGAAAAATTCTATAATACTGATGGTCCACATGTCATCTACTAAGATGCCGGGTATGTGGGTATGCGGGTGCGGGTTTTTCATTACCATGCCCGCACCCGCAATACCCAACGGGTAGAGATTTTTGCCCAAATACTTACCCATGGGTATAACTTTATTACCATACCCTTACCCTAATGGGTAAAAACCCGCAGGGTAAGCGGGTAGCGGGTACCCGTTGCCATCCGTAGCAAAGACCCATCTCCTGAGACAGACCCCAGAAGACCACGATGAACTAATGACGACAAGCGAGAGTCACAGAGGTGACCAAGACGATGATGCCACTGCTGAAAGGAGCTGGTAATAGAGGCGACAACCAGAGAAGAACTGGCAGATGAAGTGGCAGCGGAAGGAACGCGAAGCTAGTCTAACTCCCAAAGTCCTGAAGAGTCACGGCTGCGAGGGTCAGCTCCAACCAGGGCCTGGGTGCGACGGTCCTGGACAACACAAGAATCAGCATCAAGAATGACGCGACAACCAGATTCAGTAAGCTGGCTAGCAGAGAACAGATTCATCTTAAGAAGAGGGACATGAGAAATACCAGGAACAAAAAAAGAAGAAGTAGAAAGGGTGCCCCGACTAGAAACAGGGAGAGAGGTACCATCAGCCGTAAAAACACGGACAAGAGAAGGGAGAGAACGAAGAGCGGACAGAAAAGAAGACTCAGAGGTCATATGAAAAGAAGCTCCAGAATCCAGATACCACGGAGACGTACCTGACTGTGTAGAAGGTGGTGGTCGCACAGTGCCTAAAGAGTCAGTCACAGAACCAGCAGTGCCCGTCGAAGAAGAGCTTGTAGCAGCAAGCAGACCGCGAAGACTCCTAATAATGTCCTGATCAGAGAGAGCAACTGCTGAAGATCCGGAAGGAGCCGACTGCCCACGAGCCTGGTGCTGCTGACGTAAACTGGGGTCCCGTGTATAACAGGTGGCCCAAGTGTGACCATCCCTGTTGCAGTAAGAGCAGTGACGAAGAGAACCACGGCGACCCTGACCACGAGCCTGCTGGTGCTGACTCTGACCCTGAGGCTGCTGGTGCTGAAGCTGACTCTGACCCTGACCTGGAGGAGTGGGTAGTATCTGCGGCGGCACAGGGGACCGCGACTGAGTCAAGGGAGCAGACGGCAAAGGAGCACCACGAGTAGCAAGCGCAGATGGAACCGCAAGAAGACCAGCACCACGGAGACGGGTCTCCTCAGCCCGAAGCTCAGACAACACCTCAGAAAGCGGAACACGACCACGATCATTCAGCTGAGCACGCCGGGGCTCAAACTCCTGGCGAAGCCGAGACAGAAACTCATAGATACGGTGAAACTCCAAGTCCGAGCGCACAATCTGGCAGCACGAGCATGTTCCACAAACAACAGTATGGAGAGAATCAAGCTGACACCAGATAGCAGCACTCTGAGTATAAAACTCATCAATAGTGGAATCACCCTCCTGAAGAGCATGCTCCTGGCGAACCACAGCCAGGTAAAGAGCATCCCTAGACGGCTGATAGCGCTGACGAAGATGGGCCCACTGAGCAGCAACAGTAGGGAGGCTCATGAACTCAGCAGCATACTGGGGCAGAACACTGGAGGTGAGAACAACAGCAGCACGAGCATCCTCATCAACCCACTGAGTGTAAGCAGTCAGAGCGTGTCGATAGGCCTCAAGATCAGAAGAGTACTGCTTAAGCTTCAGGTCATAAGCAGCAACAGCACTATCATCAGCACTCTGAGCAGCATCCTTGGCCTCCTGAGAAGCATCAGCACCGAGAACAATCGGTGTCGGCGGAAGAGGAGCCACAGGAGCAGGGGGCACGGCGGACAGGAGACCTCGCCAGAAAGCACACCCCAAAGACGGAGACCGCGCATGTGAACGCGCATAAAGGCAACGAAATCAGGGTAATTCGCGCCATTGAAGATCACCGGGTAGCGAGGAATCGCAACATAACAAGAGGAAGAAGCCATCTTTTTTTTAGACACAGATCAGATCGGATCTAGATCGAACCGGTCCGGATCGGCAGCAGACGAAAATCAGCGAGATGCAGCCAGACGGGGCGGTCAGACGAGAGGCGGCAGGAGGCAGTGGCGTGGAGGCCCGCGCGGCAGTGTCCCGCGCCAGGAGGAAACCAGGCGTCGTGGAGGCTGGCGGGCGTCAGGGAGCACGCGGGCTGGCGTCAGGTACCAGGCGCGAGCGGCAGGGCGCGTCACGCGGGCTGGCGTCAGCGCCAGGGAGTAGCAGGGCGGACGAGCATGCAGTAGGCAGGAGGGTCCGGGGGCGGGGCCGACCGTCAGGTGCAGGAGGGTGTGGTGCCGATCGGTAGCAGAAGAGGTGGCGGGGTCGATTTGTTGACGGGACTGGATGCGCCGATTGGTAGCAGGCAGGCAGAGCAGGAGGTGGCGACAGGAGCCTGGTGGCGACAGGAGCCTGACGTGACCCGGCGGGAGAGCTGTAGGCCGGCATTAGGCAGCAGTTCCAGGCGGGATCAATCCCCGATCGGCAGCAGCACGGGTGCAGATCGGATCGATAGCGATTGGATTTCGCAAGTAGCAGACGCGGAGCAGGAGGCGCAAACGGTCAGAACGGGAACCGGCGGAGGCTGGGGCGAGCTGACGGCGGCGGCGATCACAAGCAGAGGACCGGTGGGCACGGGAACCCTAAAACCGGCTCTGATACCATGTTAGGAATAGACAAGTTATATTCCTCCGGGGGCCAAAGGCCACAATATATAGTACAAGTACAGGGCAAATATGCAGGAAGCCCCCTATCTATGGAAAAAATACAATATACAGATATATACATCTAACACCACTAACTCTGACCAATGTAACATTCATGTTTTTTTAAGAACAACGCAAAGAGGGCGAAGCCCGCATCAAGTCAAAAATTTAAAAAAAGCCCATCCAAGCCTAGACACAGCACAATGAAGTAGGCCACGCAAGCCTCACACCAACTTGCAAAGCATCTTGATTTAAAAAAAAAAACTTGCAAAGCATCTTGGCGCAAAACAAAAATCAACGGCCGTCGAGTTTCACCAATTAGAAGTATATTACAGTGTTGCCCGCGCTTTTGCGCGTGCACTGTGCGAAGGTACAACGAAGGCAATCCTGTACTTGGGAACAACCAAGTACTTATTATACAACGAAGGTAGCTAAATCACTGAAAGAAGATGAACCATAGAAGCTCGAGGCTGGTAGAAAGCATCCAAAGGCAGCTGCTTTGGCATGGTTAGGCCAGACCCCTCGGTCATGTCAACGAGCTCTTCTCCAATCCGTTCCCAGTCGAAGCACTGAATCATTGTCCCAAGAGCAAGGCCTACCATTTGCATGCCTAAGTTCTCCGCGGGGCATCTTCGCCTTCCCATGCCAAATGGTATCACCATCTTTCCTCCATCTTTCCCATCCTCAAACCTGTCGAAAAATGTGTATGCATGTAGTTTACATCAATTCATTATCATTTCTGGGTGTTGCATGCCTCCATTCAAAATTGGTTTTTTGGATGATGAGTATTGGACTTTCTTAACTTTGAATGACTACCCTTTTCAAAATGTACGACACACTTAAACATTTTCTGGTTTTCAACTTAAAACTTTGACAAGGATTTTCAATTATAATATGCATGTTTACAAAGTTAACATAAAGGCTTATGGAGCAAACGGTACTTCTCAAGACAAAGGCAACGATACTATTTGGGCAACACATTCAATACACCTAGGTACTCGATCCCTCCGTGTCAAAATATGTTTATAATCTTATTAACCATGTCAAACTCAGTAAAATTTGATCAAGTATATAGGAAAAAATAGCAAAATCAACAATATCAAATATTTAAAATATGTGCATGACCTCATATATTTTTGAACAACAGAATTAATAACAAAATAGCATGAACTTTACCTCTCAGGAATGAAACTTGTTGGTTTGTCCCATAGCTCAGGATCCCTGTGGATAGCAAACGCGTTGACAAGGAGCATCGTCCCATGGGGAACATGGAACCCTCCGACGGTGCAATCGGCGGATGATTCGTGCGGGTTGAGGAGCGGCGCCGGCGGGTATAGGCGGAGGGTCTCCATGATGATGCACCGGAGGTACTGGAGCTTGGGAAGATCGGTAGCCTCCACCAGCCGCGCCGGTGGTTCCCCTATGTACGCGTCCATCTCCTCGCGAGCTTTCTGCAGAACTTCAGGTTTGTTCAGCAGGAGCGACATAGCCCACTCGATCGTGTGGGCTGCAGTGGCCGTTCCAGCTTCAAGTGAAGTCTTGAGATTATTGGTGTTGAGTACGTGAGAACAAAAAAACCATACATTAGTTTGAATCGTAGGCTTTATCGTTCCAAGGTATAAGGAAGTATAAAAAATAATTTACAACATCAAGTGGTCAAGTAGACGAAGTAGAAATATGATTATATCTACAACATCAAGTATACATAGAGCGAAAATAGTTTACGAGGGGAATCTAATGAAACTAATTTCATCTTGTGGATGCTAACAGATGTTTTTCTACTGGTTAAACTTAAAAAGTTTGACATAGAATAAATTTAGAACTTGAGTTAATTTAGAACGGTGCGAGTACACTTCTACTCCCTCCGTTTGGAAATATAAAATATTTTAGGTTAGTGAAGCTAATGTATCTAGACACCTTTAGTGTGTAGATCTATACACCAAAGGTGTCTAGATACGTTTACTTCACAAGTCTAAAGTATTTTATATTTCTAAACAGAGGGGGTATATTTGCATATTTTCATATAATTTTTTCATGTAGAACTTCAATTATTGGACGTGCTTAAACAATCTTCTACCCGCTGGAAGTTGCCATAGAAATATGACTCGTGGAAGGTGCATCATATTTATTATTAGGGTGCCATCTATGTCAGCCTTTTTTTATTCCTATAAATTCATTTTTCAAAGATTTAACAAAAAACGCAGAGACGCAGGGACAACACACTGCATGGTTGAAATTCGAGGCAACAGCCAGCGAAAGGGACCTAGGGATAATGCCGTGTGATGACCCTATATGTAGCAAACATCACATCATTTTAAGTCCCGAAAAGCTATGGAAAATTTATGCATGTAGATAATGGATACAAGTATGTCTGCGAAAAATTTGGAAACTTAAACAAGGCCATTATTTACGAACTGTACAAAAAGATAATAACAAGGTTTTTTATTTATTTCTGCAGAAAATTTTCTGTAGGGATCACAGATAGGTGTACCATGTTGTGAACCTGAAAATTAATTCGTTCTGCAGCAGCCAGATCACTCACTATGCACAAAGAACGGATGATCTCGTCCGGGCACGCCTCAGGGTCCTTGCTCTGCACCGCGAGCAGCACGCCGATCATGGTCCTCCGCCCCGCCTCCTCCGCCGCGCCGCCCTTCTCCATCTCCTTCCTCTGCTCGTCGATCAGCCCCTGCAAGAACTTGGTCCGGCTCTCGCGGAGCCGCCACAGCCGTCGCCCCACCCCGCCCACGTCCAGCCACCGCAACGGCGCCGGCAGGAAGTCCCAGACCGTGGACGCGCCGCTCAGCGTCATCGTCTCCTCCACCATCCCCCTGAACCACCGCGCCTCCTCGCTCACCTCCCCGTCGTCTCCACCGCCGTAGTATCTCCTCTCGCAGATCATGCCCATCATGGTGTTCATGAGCAGCTCGAACAGCCGCGACTTGAGCTCCACGCTGGTGCGCCCGGTACGATCCGGCGCCGCGTGGAAGAGGCCCCGCGCCATGGCGCGCGCCTCGCGGACGTGGACGTCCGCGAAGTGGTCGACGCGGTGCGCTGCCATGATCTCTGTGACGGCGACGCGGCGGAGGTGGCGCCAGTAGGACCCGTAGTTGGCCGTGCCCATGGTGGACCAGTCGTAGGAGAGGATCCCGCCGGACGGCATCTGCGGCCTGTTGGCGAACACGACGTCGTGCACGCCGAGGCACTCCTCGGCGGCCTGCGCGGAAGACACGACGGCCACAAGGCGGGACCCGAAGCGGAGGCGGAAGATGGCGCCGTGGCGAGCGGCGAGGCGCGCGAGGGTGCGGTGCAGCGGCTTCTTGAAGAGGTGGAGGTGGCCGACCACGGGGAGCGGAATAGGTCCCGGTGGCAGGTCCCGGCCGCCGCACCGTCGACGACGTCGTACGGTCTGCATGAGTGCCAACATTGGGACAAGGAGGACGAGGACGGTGACCAAGACGGCGTAGCGCAAGGTGTCCATGCTAGACTCTGGGAGCGAATTGGCGGCCATGGCTGATCTGCTACCGCTAATTAATCTTGTGATGTGCTGTAATTGTCTTATCGGAATTACGTACTCCTACATGATCGGTCGTTGTTGGAAATTGGCCCAATATGCGACGCCGTTCGTCGAGTACTTTCCTACTTTCTCACGACAGCCGACGCGTAGCAGTAGCGGCAACTCTGATCAACTTTCGGCAAGATCGTACACAAGGACAAGTCGCCGAGATACACGTACGTACTAATAAGCTGCCCTTAACTAGAATCGATCAACTAGTAGAGCTGGCTCACGAAACACACGCACGCACACGGAAACGATCGGTTATTGCCACAGGAGCATATCGCTCCTGTCTCTAGTATTTTTATTGCTTCTGTCTCTCACGGGTTGTTTTTACACGGGCCTTACACACGTATATATAGCAGATTTTGTATAGCTAACCTAGTAGGATTAGGACATCTAATTCCTACTCTATTCGGCTACCCTTGTCTACTCGGATACGTACGCCCGTACCGCACACGGTGCCGCTTCGGTGTCCGTCGTGCTTATTCCTAACAATCACCCGCTAAGTACGACGTGCACTTCACCTCGACCTGGATCCCAAATACGCCAGCTACTTCCCGCGGGCGTTATCCTCGGCATTGCTTTCGCCGCTCCAGGCGTCCTCTTCGACATTGCTTTCGTCGTCTCTTGTGTTACCCATATCGCCGTCTTTGCTCTTGTCGGCTTCTCCATGGCTTCACGCCGACAGTCCTTTTTGTCCGCGCCCTTCTCCATGCCTTCACGCCGACTATCCTTTTTATCCGTGCCTTGAGACATTATACTTGGTTCGATGAAGTACTTTTTCATCGATGACTCGCATATTTGATCTACCGCTTGCCGGTGCTCTTGGATGCAATAGAACAAATATGTAGGAGGTAGATCAAATTGGTTTTCTTCTAGTTTCTCTATACCACGTGAAAGGCCTCTCAATAGATCTGCACCCCCTATTGTTGGTTCTCCTTTATCTATCTGGCCACCAGTCCACACTCTTGGACCATCGCCTTCTGGCCTTGCTGGCCTGTTTGCTGGGCTTACTTCAGCTCCCCCTCCTCCTCTAATTTTTGGGCAAACAAGTGCAGGTATCGCTGCGCATGCATCTGTACACCCTTCCAGTTTCGTATCTTCTGGCCACAGACTAGCCTTTTCTTCAAACTCTTTGTCTTCTGGGAGAATCCCTAGTGCTTCTGGCCTGGTGTCCACGCTTGGAGCTGCCCCTAGGCCTTCAATGTCTTCTGGGCCCGAACTTGCTGACAAGGATAAGCTCGATTGATCCATATTTTCTTCATACTCAAGATCCCACGTGACGTGAAAAGTTGAATATTCCGGTTCGTTGTAGCCCCAATTCCATGACTTGTCTTCCTCAAAGATTACGTCTCCCTTGAAAACCACCTTATTGGTATAAGGATTGCACAAGCGGTATGTCTTTGAGCCTTCATAGCCTGTCATGATCATTGGAATACGTTGCTCCGCCAATTCCGTCTTTACATGCGCCACACATCCAAAAGTACGAAGATGATCAACCGAGGACTTCCATCCGTACCATGCTTCGTACGGTGTTGTACCAACTCCACTCTCAGTAGATTCCATGTTCAGCAAATACACAGCCGTATTGACTGCCTCACCCCAGAATTTTCCTGGCAAGCCTTTACTCTTCATCATGCTCCGTGCCATGGTCAACACAGTTTGATGCAGCTCACCCCCCTCATCAATGCGTAGGGCTCTTATCTTTGCCTCCACCTTGAACTCTTCGGCTTCCTTGATCTTCTCGAATGCTTGTTGAGCTTGATCCTTACTTTTCAGCAACACAATCCACATGTATTTACTATGATCATCCACCACAAGCATGAAGAACTTATTGCCAGACGGAGTTGCAGGTGAGATTCCAACGCATAGATCGCCATGAACAAGTTCGAGGCTTCACTTGCCTCAAACTTGGCTTCACATGGGAACGCGGCACTCTGTTCCTCATGATGCACACACGGTAGATCGTGATCCACTTGCGCCACAATCTCCATAGCCGGTGATGGAGGATCCTCCTCATCCTTTAACTCAGTTACTTCGAGCATCAGCATCATCGGTCCATCATCTCCTTCCTGGGCGATGAGAGCCCTCTCCTTTTCCTTTGGTGGTTCTCGACAATCAGACTTGAAGTGACCAAGCTTGCCGCAGTTGTGACACCTTACTTTCTTTATGTCAAACTTCCTCCGCGGAGGGGCGTCATCTTCGTCCTCCTTCCCTGCGATGTACTTTTTCGCTGGACGTTGCTTCTCCTTGCCGCTCGTGGAGCCTCCTTGCTTTTCTTTTGAAAGAGTCATCCACTGCTGCTTTGTGAGCATCAGGTGTTCAACCTGTTCTGGATCACCGAAGCTGATCCGGATTCTCTCATCGTGTGCCTTGAATGTTCCGACAAGATCCTCAACCGTTAATGTATTTAGGTCGAGACATTGTTCGATCGATGTAACGATCTGCATGTAGCGCGTCGGCGCCGCACGCAGGAACCTTCTGACGTTCTTGATCTCATCCAATTTCTCGCCATATCCCCTGATTGCGTTGACAAGGGCAACAAAACGGGCGGCAAACTGATCAACCGTCTCGCTCTCCTCCATCTTCAGATCTTCATAGCTTTTTGTCAAAGTTTGAAGATGCGCTTCCTTCACGCGGGCATGACCTTGGTGCAAGATCTTGATCGTCTCCCATGCATCCTTCGCCGATTTCTTTCCGACGAGGTGCTGCATCACATCCTTCGGCACGACGGAATAGAGCGCCGTTAACGCTTGGCGATCCTTCCGGTACTTCGCGCCTCCCTTGACGTACTCGTCGCCTCCTGGATCGACGGCCTCCCAAACCTCCTGAGCTTCCATGGCCACCTCCATGTTGAGTGCCCATAGCCCGTAGTCCTTGATCGAGGCGCGGATACAAAGCCGCCCCCACCGTCTCTGTCACCGGTGCCGATGCCGAGTTGTCGCCAAACTTCACCATCGCCATGACCTCCTAGTACTTTCAGCAGATCACGGACGACAACCTTGGCTCTGATACCAATTGTTGGAAATTGGCCCAATATGCGACGCCGTTCGTCGAGTACTTTCCGACGACAGCCGACGCGTAGCAGTAGCGGCAACTCTGATCAACTTCCGGCAAGATCGTACACAAGGACAAGTCGCCGAGATACACGTACGTACTAATAAGCTGCCCTTAACTAGAATCGATCAACTAGTAGAGCTGGCTCACGAAACACACGCACGCACACGGAAACGATCGGTTATTGCCACAGGAGCATATCGCTCCTGTCTCTAGTATTTTTATTGCTTATGTCTCTCACGGGTTGTTTTTACACGGGCCTTACACACGTATATATAGCAGATTTTGTATAGCTAACCTAGTAGGATTAGGACATCTAATTCCTACTCTATTCGGCTACCCTTGTCTACTCGGATACGTACGCCCGTACCGCACACGGTGCCGCTTCGGTGTCCGTCGTGCTTATTCCTAACAGTCGTTAGGCTATGGGAAGCTGACAACAACCAAATCGCTTCGGTTAGCAATTTTATATTTTACGGGTGGGCGGGCTATTACTTCCTTCGTTTCAAAATAGATGTCTTAGATTTGCTAAAATTTACATGAATCTATACACTATTTAGTATATAGATTTATTTAAATTTTAGTAAATCTAAGACATCTATTTTAGGACGGAGAGAGTAGCAAATTTTTTTTAATGATCAACAGACAGGTATTTGGAAGAAAATCTTACACGAAGGCTTGCAGCACGACTCCCTGCTCGCTGTGATGTTCTATCTACGCATGCCGATTGAAGTGCCTCTGAACTCTCTGTTCATTGTGTGCCACTTCATCAGATGGTGTTTCTGAAGATCGCTGTGTGAATAAAACATTGTATTTGCAGTCCTATTCTTCTACTTGTTTCAGCAATTGAACAAGAATATAGTATGCCAGATTTGACAATATCACCAATATTCAGGTACCAACAAAAGAACATAACCACATAGTATCAGGTAGCAATAAAAGAATGGCTTCAGTGCTATGTCTAACAAGTAAATAACATCATTTAGCTGACATGTCCAGCTAACTAGCATTAAGGCACCAAGTGTGACACATCACTGTAGAAACCTGATGAACCTTCGCCAAAATTCAATTGACGAGCAGCAGGCGGTGTTGTGCCATTCTCCATGGATAGGTGGAACAAAAGGCACAGCTGTATATGGATTAGTATTACAATCAGCTTGTAAAGCTTCAACTCTAAGTGGAACAAGTACTGATTCCTTTGCTGGATGGTTTGAAACTTTTCCTGCACATTTTTTGTATATACAAGAAATTAGAAGCGTGAAAACCTTGTCACTTATTCGCACATAACAGTAAAATTACCTTTTTTCTTTCCTTTCTTTGCTCCCTCTAGAACATCTTTTGATCTTTTTTCCATCCGAACCTTTACTCGCTCAGGAGCTTTAAATGGTACCATTGTTTTGGAAATTTATTCAGTACTTTCAGCGGAACTTTCAGGCTCATCAACTTGTACAAATTGTTCATCCAAGAATTGTCCATAACGTGGTATTTTGCCAACAGCTCATGCCATCTATTCGCAAAGTGTGCAACTGATCTATCTTCATACACATATCTCTTGAATTCTTTAAGAAATTTGGGATTGTCGCTGATTACTTGACTTAAGTGTTTAGCGTCATTCTGATACAAATGCCACAAACAAAGACGATGGCGTGTGTTCGGGAATACATTTCCAATAGCCTTTATAATGGCCGCACACTGACCAGTGAATATGGTTTCAGGCTGCTTACCGGACATAGCTTGTAGGAAGGTTCTAAAAAGCCACTCAAACAATGCTGCACCGAAAAGAATAGTCTGTTTGTGATGATTGACACCAATAAGTGGAGCAAATGGCATTTTAAACTTATTTGTTGAAAATGTGGTGTCAAAAGAAATAGCATCTCGAAAGATAGAATAATCCGTGATAGCTTGTCCATCAGCCCAAAAGATATTTATTATCCTACCATCCTCTTCATTTGGCTGCACTGCATAAAAGAATGAAGGGTCCTCGACTTGCTTGTTCTTTAAATACTCCATTAGTGTTTGTGCATCTTTGGATTCCATATACTTTGTGCGCTCACTTCACAGGTAATTGTTGCAATCCATTTGCAAAAAGGGTACACCAGCTTTACCATACCATTTCCCATAGAAATCATATATTTCTGATTGTTTAATTCCGGATCTACGCATTTGCTTAATCATGTGGCGGTCAGCATCTAGGAGTTGACGCTGAGATCTAAGCATGTGCCTCTTATCCGGACTTACCATCTGATGATTGTGATCGAGCGTAACTTTTTGAATATTCCAAATACCCTCCCAATTGATGCTGAATTGAACACGAGCAAGCAGTCCTGGAACTAGCTTGTTCTTTCTTTGTTACATGTGTTTGATGAGTAGCCTTCACACCTGACTTTTTCTACAAACAAAATATATAGAAGACAAAGTTCCATCTGCTCTAAACTTTCTGTGGCACGTCCTGATGCTGAATCCATTACTTTTAGCATAAGAATTATAGAACTTGTATGGCTCTTCCTCAAATTTAAAGCACATTCCAACTATTGGAACAATTTTATCAGATGACGAATTTTGATTATCAGCCTGCAGCCATGTGCACGGGGAGAATTCAGTCAAGACTTAAGAAAAGATTTGGTGGTGGAGGAACTGTATACTCACCATGTGCACAAGGATGATTCAGTTTGTAGATGGATACTGTACTCACCACGGGTGGAGGAACTGTGGGGAGGGAGTGCTCCGATGGATCAGCTTCCATGTCCATTCCATGGCCGCCTGCCATGATGTCGTCGTTTTCGATGTCAGTCGCCATCTTGAGCACCGTCGGAAGAAAAAAAAAGGTAGGGAGATGAATTGCAGATAGACGAACGGTTTGGAACCGGTGGGATTAGGAAAATTGAGAAATAATTGACTAAGAGACTTTGAGATTAGTAATGCTACGTTGTCAAACAGACAGTCCACGATCGGATGGTACGACCCAGGATCGTATAAGATTTCCTTCCCAGGTAGTATATGGCTGTCCGAATTTTTTTGGTCTTTTGCTGATTTTACCAGGGTTTCGTTTGGTCTTTGAGCGGTTTTAATTTTCCATTTTCTTTTAATTTTCTTTTTCTTCCTTTTTGTTAAATATGAAAATTTTAAATTTTCGAATTTCAGCATTTATAAATATGAATAATTGGAAATTAAACTTTTTCAAATCTAAAACAAATTCCAAATTTGAAAATATTCAAATCATATTTTTAATATCTCCTCATTTATCAATCTAATCATTTTGTTAAATATTTTTCAAATTTGAACATCTTTTAATTTGAACACTTTCTAAATTTGAATTTTTCAATTTTGAACAGTATTCATAATTCTAGAATCTATACTTTTTATTACACAAAAAAATATAAATATAAAAAATAAAAATACAGTATTTCCAAAGTGGTCTAGGAAGGAAATTCTTCAGGCAGAGCTAGAATAACCCCCGCGTTGAGGAGGATATAGGTGCATCCCCTTTAAACACCTGTTAGGTAAACCTAACCTAAAATCTATATCTATACCTAATACTACCTCTATCCCAGTTTATAAGACTTACGCGTATACCTAGGTCGTCCGCATGACCTATATAATATAAATTATATAATATAAAAATTATACCATTAAAAAATATAACATTTGAAGTTTCTAATAGTATAGTTTTTATCTTATGTACCTCATGCTAAGTTGGTTAATTTGTCGACCTAGAAATACGCGTAAGTCTTATAAACCGAGACGGAGGGAGTAATAAGAACGCAGCGTTTCTGTCCACTGTCCGTCATATAGAACTTCCCCTGTAGTTTAGTGGTATTTACAGGCACTGCCACCGCTTAGTCAACTTCCTCTTCGCTCCGCTTCCGCCGCTTCCTCGCGCGAGACAGAGGAAAAGAGGTCGCCACCGGACTCCTCGCTCGCGTTCTACACCTCTTCGGCCTGGACACCACCACCCACAACGCCATGGCCCGGTAATAGAGATACAGTCGTTGCGCTCCCTCTTGCCCTCTCTACCCTCCTGCCCTCCTGCTCCTTTCTAGGTCCATGAGTCCACGAGGCTACCGTCAGGATCCAAATCCCTTTTTCGGGCGAGAGTGACGAGCGGCCGGAGCACTGCAGGAACCAGGTGCCGAGGTGGAGCTTGATCTATGGGCCAGCGGGAGGCGGACGTGCTCGTGGCCAACCGGCGTCACCAGCTTGCCGTTGCCGTCAATGTATACACGGCCGAGGTCGGATGTGGCAGTCGTACGCGCGGAGCTTCCAGGCCTTGATGCCATGGTGCCGCAAACGCATTGCTCGAGTCGATCTCACCGCAGCGGCTGGCTGTGGACAAGCTCGCTATAATTTCTTCTGGTAATCACTCGCTCTCGCTGGATCTGAGCAGCAGTGAGAAACGGGGGATTTTTTTGAGGTCTATGGAAGAATAAGAGCGTTGACCAGCCTAGGCTACATCGCAAGAACGGGGCATGTCCAGATTATTCTTTTTTTGCGAGGCAGATTATCCTTTCTTTATTGTATTATTATTATTATTACTCCTATCCATAGCCAGGACCTGGTGTAAACCAAAGGGGATGAGCGCTCGAGATTTTTTCCTTTTGCTTGCATGCAGATTTGGGTGAGATGGGGAAGCGGCAATGGCGCAGGGCGGTGCGCTCGAAAAGAGGGCCGGCGGCGTCGTCTTGCAGAGTTTGCGGCGGCGACGGGGAAGCGGCGGTGCTCCGGGTTTGAGATGGGGGAGAGTGACGGGCGGCGCGAGCCAGGCTCAAGGGAGGCGACCCGCTCGGGAGAGGAACGAGGAGGAAGGAGCTCCAGGGAGAGAGGCGACGGCGCGGGGGTTGGTGAGGACGAGACATGAAGGTGGGGATCGATGGAGGAGGCGTGTGTCCATCGTGTGCCCGCGGGGCCGTGTCGCGTGTCGGGTGTGGTCTGGTTGCGTTTGTGGCGCAACCGCAACGTGCGTGTGTTGTGTGTTTGGCTACGTGCGTGGTGGAGTGCGCGTTCTGACGGGCTGAATAGTCCCACCTCGGTTATTTTCACCAAGTTCTACCGGTTCATATACTTCGACAAGCTTCCTGGAAATATCAACAAGGCAACTCGGAAACAGCAATCACTCGAGAGATTGACGATCAAATAATCAGAAAGGAATCGCTGACTTGGGCCATCGAGATTGACGGGATGGTTGACATGCAAAAAGGTTGCCAAGCCAAATCAGGAACAACAAGCAGCTCCCTGATTAAACGAAGGAACGTGGGCATGATTAAAGATGAGATTTGCAATCTAAGTAAAAGTTGGCTGAAACGTGATTAAAGATGAGATTTGCAGTCTAAGTGGCAAGTTGCCTAAATAGGATTTGTGCCATGCTTTGAATAATTATAATTGGAAGTGAGGGAGTTGCCCAAATGGGATTTGTGGCATGCTTTGAATAATTATAAATGGAAGTGAGGGGGCAGACCATGGTTTGAAATAATAAAAAGAGCGTTATTAGCTATCTCCAGCGAATGATCTTCTACTTTTGATAAAATAGCCATCTAATTTATTTCTCAATTGTGTCTGATCTTTATTTTTCTATCGAAGAAGTTTTGTCTTCCGGTGCAACGCACGGGTTGTTTGCTAGTAGAGTACAAATGTTCTTTGGGTTTCGTCCGGCTGTGGAGCTTGCAAAGACAGGCTAGGGCTAGGTGAACCCATAAGCCAAAAGAGTAAAATTCGCTATTAGTGGGCTCAATTTAGAAATACATCCGGCAAAAATATCCTATAAAGCCAATAAATCTCTACTAGTAGTTCCATCCATAGCTAGCCATGGTTATTTCCAAAAACCTTCCAAAAACTTGTAATCTCATCAGGTCAGCGCGCACACGACGCACACCCCATGGGGGATAGGCCCGGACCATTTTTATGGTTTTTGTTTTCCTTTTTTGTTTTCTGTTTTCTAATTTAAAATTGTTAATTTGTATTCCTTCTTATGTTTTATTTTTATTTTCTATTTTTATTTTACTTTATCCTTTCACAATTTTTTTAAAAACAAATTGTTAATTTTTAAAACTGTTTGGATTTTGAAAAATATAAGGATTAAAATAATGTTCAATGGGAAAGATTCAAAATGAACAAAAGATACTAATATGGGCCGAGCCCAGTGTAAATGTGGGTGAGCGGTGTCGCCCGACATGGTGTATAGGGGCCCCCTTTATCCCTCGCTCATCTGACTCGCCGACGGCTTCTCGGATTATTCACCGGCGCGGGGCGGTGTCGTTGTCCAATGCTTCTACATCCCGTCTCTGACCTTGATGACCTTCTACTGGATTTTAGACCGCCTCGGTGGCTGCGACCTTATTCTATAACCTGCACTTCTCTAGGCCGACGATAAGGTAAGGGGCCTTCGGTGAAGCTTTCTCCATAAATGACCCGTTCCCATTTATCTTGGTTGAATACAAATACTACATGATTACACTAAATTTTTCTTTATATATGTTTTATATATACGAGACCTAGATAATAACATTCTAAATTTTTGTATTTTGCATTACTAAGTGCCTAATGCTGGGTTGTCACGGTCAAAGTACAAGTCCAAGTCCAAGTTGATTTATTTGTCTCAAAAGTAAGAAATCATAGAACTACGGGCTAACAGAGAAGTGCTAAAACAAACGGTCGATGAGTTGATACAAAAAGCATTAGTAACTAATGCATAGTTGAAGTATTTACGAGATCAGGACAATTTGCATAGGAATATGAGAGTGCGAGAATGGATAGATGAGGATGTTAGTCTAAATTGAAGATGAACCATGACAACGACAGATGAGTACCTTGGTCCTATGAAATGGTTAATGAGATTGTGCTTCTTTTGTTGGTGCATTTACCTGTACTTGTTATGAACTTAGTGGCCTTTCATGGTTGCGATGTTGATTAATGATATTTCCAATGGTATAATTTTTTGTGACATATTATTCATATTTTCTTGATCAAATTTATGGTCAAGGTTTTTTCATAAACTGTGTGTTGGCCTAATAAACATGTATGGAGGGAGGACCTAAAATGAGAGTTTTCTCTAAGACATGAAGTAACAGACATCTGACTTTAAATTATTAAAGCCAAAGGATCCAAAATAGTACGGTTATAGACCAGAACCCAAACAAACGGGTAAATATGAGTTTTGGCCTTGTATAAAAAATGGAGGGAGGATGTAATGTGCGCGTCCATTGTATCTATGTAGTCAGAGTGGAACATCAACAGAGAACAAAAAGAAAGACTACACCACTAGGAAAACAGAAAGAACACGATATGAGCGAGAAAGGCTTGTTTCAGCAACTATCACTAGCCCGGATTGTGTTTGTTTGGGGTTCTATATTTTTGTGTGTATGTGACAAAATTGGGGTCTATATTTGTGTGTATGTGACAAAATTTTGTTTTATGTGTCGAAATTTTCATCTCTGTATATATATTTGAGTGATGAAACCTAGTTTTATCTGATATATGTATCCATGCTAGGGGTATATGTCTATGTGTGATGATAGTTGGCAGGATTATTATTTACATTTTTGTCTACCCTATTTGAATCAGAGATATCCAATTTTGTGTGAAAATATATAGTCATAGATGATCATTTGATGTGACTCTCGGCCTTAAATTCCTGAACAGAGGGAGTATTATTTTTTCCATAGCCAAATTCAATATTTTAGTTGAGCAGCAAAAATTACCGCCTATCCTGTTTGAATCAGAGGTATCCAATTTTCAGTGAAAATATATGATGATGGATGATCAGTTAATGTGACTCTTGGTCTTGACTTCCTAAACAGAGAGAGAGAGTACCATTCTTTTTTCTATTATTATTATTATTATTATTATTATTATTTGGATGCTAGCCAAATTCAAAATTTTAGGTGAGCAGCAAAACATACCGCCTACCCCGTTTGTACCGAAGTTGACTCTCGGCCTTGAATTCTTGAATAAATAGAGTTTACATTTTCCATAGCCAAATTAAAAATTTCATTTAAGCGGAAAAAGTTACCGCTCATCCCGTTTGAATTGGAGATACACTCCAGGCCTTGAATTCCTGAACAGATGTACTACTTGTATGGTCTACTAGCCTTTTCTATTATTACATGACCGAGAGCTAAATTCAAAATCTCAATCAAGCGGTAAAATCTCCCACCGACTCTGAAACATTTCGCACCCCTCTTTTTAAACACTGTGAAATTTCCCTTTGACCCGTTGTTCATACGACCAATGACCATGGTGAAGTATATAACTTGGGGGTATGATCGTAATTATGTTTTTGTTCACCACCTCTATAGTCCCGATTCTTGAACTTTCACTCGCTGGCCGTCCAAAAAAAGCCCAAGCTTCACTCTCACGCTCTCACCTCCACAAGCACCGTGTGTACCGACCAGATCCTCCCACCACACTTTCCCCAACCGGCCTTCCGTGCCCAACCTGTATACCGGAGCCGCTTCACTAACAACCACCTCACTGGGTCTAGTTCACCGATTCATTCTGCCATCGCACCTAAGCTCCTTCACTGACACTCTCTTCCATCGCGCTAAACACGTCATCCACCGCACAAGATCGGCTTCCCCGTCGCCTACAACTGCCTCAACCGTACTAGAGCCTCTTTAATAATGTCCTTCGCACTAGATCTAGTTCACCGACCTCCAAGTCCACCACACCGGGCCAGCTTCAGCGTCTCCGCCGAGCACTGCACCGGATCTGCCTCACAATGCTCTCCCCCACCATGCTGAAGCCGGCAGCGACCGCCCAAGATTTGATTCCCCGACGCCAACAATTGCCACAACAATACCGGAGCCATTTCACCGACGTACACAATACTAGATCTTGTTCACCGAGTTCCAAGTCCACCGCACTAGACCAGCTTTAGCACCTTCCCCATGCACTGCACCAGATCTGCCTCATAGACACTTTCGCCCACCATGCTGAAGCTAGCATCGACCTCTCTAGATCTTCTTCCCCGCCGCCAACAGCAGCCACAACCCTACTGGAGCCGCTTCATCGATGTCCACCGAACTGGATCTAGTTCACTGAGTTCCAAGTCCAACGCACCAGACCAGCTTCAGCGCTATCTCTGCGCATTGTAATAGATCTGACTCACCGCGCTCTATCCCACTACACTAAAGCCGACATCAATCACCCAAGATCAGCTTCCTGAACACCAATAGCCATTGTAACTGCAGCACCCTCGGTGACCTGGACGTCATCCTCAGAGACACAGATGATACTTAGATTCCGGCCCAACCTAGGTAACCAAATCCTCCATCCCGTTTTGTTTGTCAGCAGTATAGCAGGTTCAAACTTGTCGCAGTGAACTCATTTCCGTATTCGTGCTACTTACTAAGTCACCGGGCATGATTGTTCTTTGTGCTAGTACATACATGATCACTAAACTTGTTGATTTGCATTCCCTGCTCTACAAATTTTTGGTCATGCACATATTTGTTATCTTTTTGGCGTTGCATGCCCTTCAAGTTGTCAAGTGACATGGTTACAATTTCTATCTACTTCATTCCTAGATACACCAATAATTGCCTACTATTGTGTAGTTTATAGAAAATCTAAGTCATTGGAAATGTTAGTTTGCCTACTCTTCAATTGATGACTTTTACCTAGTTAGTACCGAGCTAATTTCCTACTATTATTTTCTCCATGGAAACATTCAAGTATCATGTAGTACCTGCTTAAGCTCTTTGTACTAATTCGATTATAATTTTGTGTGCCATCCTGTTCTACAAAACCCGCAAGACTAACTATTTTATCTTTCTTTGCATAGATATCAAATATGGAGCACTGGGTATGTAGGTATGCATTGCATGTTCTACATGTTCACAATCGATGCCACTAAATTTTGTATATGGTTCTGCTTTGCCCTAAGCTACTATAACTATCCTATAATATGTAGTTCATTCGTGGTTTGCTTTCTCTGCTCTATAAGTTCACGTATGATGCAATTATAATTTCTTTCAATACATTCTTAGCTATGATCATAACTACCTGCTACCGTGTAGTTCACCGCAAATTCTCAGCCCATAAACATGTTTTTTGCATTCCAGACTATACATCTGCTTGCACATTTGCTGAAATGACCTGCCTAATTTATATTTTCTAAAATTCTAAAACACAGAATGTTTAATTGCTCATTTTATTATAGCCACACTTGTTTCATGCTTGCTTGTCCAATTTTTTTTACGTGTTGGTAAATAATTGAACCATGGAGTTGTAGTAAAACTCAGTTTATAGCTCATGTTATATCAGTCAAATGATTACTTTCAAATTATTTGACAATGAACATGGTTGTTCATTTTCTTTGTTTGCGGTAGTAACCTGCTATATTTCTTAGTTTCAGACTAAAAAAGTTGATATCCGAAAACAGGGCTTCAAGAATGTCATTTTCCAATATTGTTGTTAGTCTCCAGCTGCAAACTTCTGCTATTTGTGGGTTCAATTTCAATGTGCAGCTAAAATGCGGGATTTATCTTACCATCAAGTTTTTTGATAATATGTAATTATTTTAGAAAGTTTGTAGCTGATGTAATATGTTGTTAATTACGTAAGCTATGTATGCATTTAGTCTTCGTTGTTCCTACCTGGAGGTACCAATATTGGCCTACCGAATTGAAAAACTGAAAAATAATGGGCTTATTTAGCGGCCGGTTGTGCATTTGGGGGCCCACATTTGAAGGGTTGTGCATTTGGGGGCCCATATTTGAAGGGTTGTTCCTAGTGGTCTAATGTAGCTGCCTTCGATTCGTTGTGTACACATTATGGCCCGTAAAAAGGCCGAAATAGTAACGCGGGTACATGCTGATATGTAATAGGCAGGTATAGTAAGAGGCTGATACAGTACGTAACATGAAGATATAGTAATAGTCCGACACAATAACATGTTGACACAGTAATATGCATATAGAGTAATATGCCGTAAAGGTAACAAACCAGAATAGTAACAGAACTGAGCTTTAACGGAACATTCTTGGCTGCGCATTAATGTATTTTTGTAATATGCATGGACCTATAGCAGGCAACAACACTAATGAGCCTTAATCCAGAAAGCCGTAGATGGGTTACATTCTACGCGCTCGAATGAAAAGTGTTTGGCCTTTTACAGGTCGGAACATTACTAGGTTAGAATTATATAGACCATAAATGGGCTGCACTATGATAGACACAACAGGGTCTTACGCAGGCCTAAACACTAACAAGTTGAGAAGTTAACAAGTCATAGCTAGATTGCAAGGTTACGGGCTCACCGGAGCAGGCCAGCTGCAGGTCGAAATAGTAACGGGTCGCCTTCTTACTGGGCTTCACTCATGCGCCGGCCCACTTCCGGCAGCTCGGAGCCCGACCACCAGGGAATTGATTGCTTTTTGGTTTTGTAATCACGGACCAATTGCTTTTTTTATCTTTTTATCGAGGGACCTAATTTCTATTTAATAATATCTAGCCTAGCTCATGTGATAAGGTGACACCAAACACAACCTCAATTGAGCACAACTCACCTAACACGATCTGCCAAACACCACATTGTAAAAGCACTAGTATGTAGTCCACATAGCTAGACTCAACATATCTGAGGTGAGATCGCCCATCCGAGCTACCAAACACACCCTTAGTTCCCGTGTTACCATGGTGACATCTGTAAATTGTTGTACCGGACTTCGATCCACGATACGCAGGTCAGATGCGTGGAACACTTAGTTCCCGTACTACCATGGTGGCATGGTTTGTCCAAAAAATTCAAGCTTTGTTTTCGCACTTCAATTCAAGTTTGTCTGGCCATGATGCCTTTGATATTAATTTAAAATTCGCATTCTTCTAGTCCTTTATCGAAAAATATTTTACTACTCTAGGTAATGATCAACAACAAGGTTATGTTAAACGTGTTACACCTTAGTTTCCAACAGTGGTGTATTGTAGCCGCAAACCATACACACATTATAGCAAGCAAATATTGATATTTCAGTACCATACATGAGTCCTAGCAGAAGACCTGCACTTAATTAGGGCGAAGATTACTATAATCACCGGGTCCATAGAACTCAAATAATTCGGCTAAAATGCCATTCTTCCTTCTTGGTTTGCACCCCATGTCTCGGCATAGTTGATCATTGTACCAATTATGAAGACTTGCAATGCATGACAAATGGAAATGGCTACTAGAATAACGTTTCATGAACTTCTCCCATTCAAGCACATCCATTTGCATTACATTAACACTTGGTAGTATAAATCCACCATCCATGAAATCCGCCAGCCACTTGGTCCCTAGTTCCGAAGTATAGAGATCTGAGTAGCTTTCAGAATACCCAATGACAGCGAGTTGTGGAATCTTAGGATGTATGCACTCCCTGTGAAAAATATAAAGTAAATTAACAAACTCTTGGAAAAAGATTTGAAGATTAGATGTGTGAATCTTGTACCATTGCACATAAATTATGTATAGTGAAGTAATGACCTGTAGAGTAGTCTAGCCGTGGATGTTGAGCCAACGACAATACTACGAAAACATTCTGACGTGAAAATGTCCTTGATCTTTTGATCTCCCTTGTATCCTGTGCCAAAAATAACAATATCGCTTTTTACCAATGTTGATCCACCTTCAAGTAGCACACCATCTTTGCAAAAGCTGAATGTCCTTGACTTTTTAGCGATGATGTTGCCTTCCTCTAAATTCTTGTAATGATCTTTGGGTGCAATGGCAAATGAACCTGCCACAACTCCTTCAAAGAAGCTATGGTCAGGCACCATGTCACGCTTCTTCATTTCAGTGGAGTAGTAGATCTTAGCAAACATGGAAATCATCAACCTCTAATCATACACAAGAAAAGGCAAAACATGTTCGGATTTAGTCTACACCAAAACTATTTAACTCAACTTTTAATAAATTGAAAAAGTTTAACATGCATGTTACACTACCAATGGAGTCAAGACGATAGCCAGTAGGCTGAGGAGGAAACCTTCACCAGGCTTGTGAATAAGGAGTTCAGCAAAGCGAGTCAAATAAAATATTTTCATGTCGACACCGAATGCATAGAAGCTCGGTATTACCCAATGCTTGGTTCGAACTACCATAGTGCATGGTTTCTTGGCACCTAAGAACCACAATAAATGATTAATAAGAAAGATAATATGATCTTAAGGTTTCCTCTTTATTTATCCAAGCATGCAACCAAGACTATATAGAACACACTACCGGGATATTTCGATGTCTCATATACTACTACGGTCTACTACTTTATCACTTTGAATATAGTCATATACCTTTCCTAAGGTTTTATAAAGTGAAATATATAAAATTACTGCAAGTGAGTCCAGAAATATTACATGATATGTACATATAGATGGGTATGATAGAAAATTGTACACACTACCTAAAAAATAGTATATATGTGATCTAAGTAGTCTTCTGAAAATAGTAATACCTCGGTCTTTCGGAAGCAGAGTATTTTGAGGAAAAAAAATGAAAGCAATATTTATAATTTCTAGAAATTCCGAAACAATCAACATTTAAGTACCCATTTATCCTACAAGCGCGTAAAATTTCCATATTAAATACATTATATTTTGGGCTATACAAGAATGAAAAATTGTGAATCTATGAAAAGTGAATCATGCTTTAGAAAAAAGAGGAATGGTGAATATTACACATTTGAAACACCAAATTGTTAGAGATTTGTCATTTTGGTGTATCCTAGAGCATATGGTATTTCGTATTGAAAGTTTACATGATTGTATGCCACAACGATATGTATATGTGGATTCTTCAGAACTTTATGAAGTTTCAAAACCTATTTTGAATGCCAAACAAGTGGGCTCCATATAGCCCATACTCACATTTGATTTTGTGCACCTACGTCATTCAGATTTTGGAGGATACTACATAGACCATATAAAATACATGTTGTGTAACTTCATCCGGTGTTAGCACAATATAATAGACAAGGCATGTCGAACCTATATATAAACTAGAAAATTTATTAATGTAAAATAATCACTATTTACATTATTTTAGAGAGATTACTTATAATTAATAATGCTTGGGTCAATCAAATTTACATGCTCTTTGTGGATACACTCATTAAACTTTGTTGGAGAGCTTACATCAATGGAGACGAGATTTATATTGTTCATATACAAGAATAAACTCATGGCTTTCTCATTTGTACATACCATTTACTTTTGCACACTCATTAGCAATGTCAAGTGCCGATTTTCCATAGCCAACAACAGTGACACGCTTGCCCTTGATCATTTTCTTACACTTCTCACTGCTTAATTTGGAGTAGTCCATGGAGTGGATCACTTTCCCATCAAATATCTCTGGGCCTGTGCCAGGATGAAATGTAGGTATATTGGGCACACCACTAAACCTTCCAACACAAACAATCACAAAATCTGCTTTATGCACCTACAAAAGAAGCGTCAAAAACAGTTAAGTGTGAATATCAGTGGGGTGGAAAGTATTTTGATAGTTATATGGTTTGCCCATGTTCAAAAAGTTGCTAATTTAGTAATGAACATCCACATGGGTATAAATGTGAATCGGTGGATGATAAATGGACTAATGTTTCATATACTCATGTGGATTTGGTAATGGAATATGAGGCAGATGCATAATTTAACTTGGATATATGATTTTCTAATGTAAGCTACACGCTCAATATGTGGTATTTGAATATGATGGCACACATAATTTGTTATCCATAGCATGTGGTGGGGGGAAGGGTGGGGAGGTTGAAAAACAAGCCTCACACCGCTCGGTTTCCACTTCATAATTGCTTGAGGATATATCTGGTCATCTCAGCTTGAACTTTTGGGTGAACTAGTTTAGTGTATGCTATTCTACATGATATAAAATCCAACAGGCCTTGAGTTCAAAACCTGTCTTACAAAGTTATAAAAATAGCCCATTTTTTGTCCACTTTTAGGTTTGAGGGAGCCACAAATGAAGAGGATTGTTGAATTGTTAATGCATTCCTTTTTCCCAGTGAGCTTAAATAGTGTTGAATTTTAGGTGCATACAACTTGCAATAAGAGATATGAGTTCAAAACCAATCTAAAGGAATAAATAAATTGCGGCATGCCCCAGCTTCCGATATCCACGTCATAGATTCAAAGTAGAATGGACCACCGGATTCGGTGGATGTAATTCTACATCCTAGCGCACCGGATTTTACTTCGATTTCTCTCTAGTCTGACATTCCTCAAAGCTCCTACTACTCATGATGCCACTCCATTGACTACGGCAGAGTTTTACGCATATATTGGCTAGTTAGAGATATTATTGCAATAATCATACACTTTTAGGAATCTCCCACCATAGATGCAGTGGTGGCAGCATGTCCATCCTTACTAAATGGGTGATAGTGGTCCCCCTGTGTCGGGTATCTATGCAGCCAGACCTAGATGCCTGGGTGGTGGCCCCTTGTCATGGAGGTGGCAGCGATGTTGCCGCTGCTGTGGTTGTTGCGAGCGATGCGACTTTTCTCTATGGCGTCATGACCATGTTCATATATATTTGGCGGGATGGGGTGGCTTGGAGGAAGATGCAATACGGCTGCACAATGATGGAAGATCGATGGCTGGCCGACGTAGGCGAGTAGGGAATCTGAGCAGTGGTACAAGGCTCCTCAACGAAGACGTCTAATAGGGGTGTGTAAGATGTCGGGAAAACGACCTTGATGTTGTTTTCGTTGTATCAGCGGCGACCGAATCTGGTTATAACCTTATGTCCATTGTCCATCTATCCCCGTGTCTTCTCCATTTGTGTGCGCGTGGATAACACTGTCTAGTGTCAATATCCAGCTATCAAGAAGTTGTTACCCTCTGAACGAAAAGCATGAATGAACGCCAGCTGGAAACAAATGCCTTGTTGTTACCATCCATTTTTAGCCTACTGTCGGCTGAACGTGGAGAAGTCGATTGAAGGGACAAGCCATGGACGCACTTTGTTCTAAGCCGCATTTTAGTGGAAGGTGGACATGAGGTAGCCTGATGGATGTGAATCCGAATGCCAATGAATGATGAATCTAGAAGTCACACCAGAAAAATGCCAAACGGGAAGCCAATTTACGCCTAGAAGACAAGAACTAGCTGCCTCAAGCTCGAAGGCAAGACAAATTAAGACTTTAAAACAGAAGGATAAGGTGACTTAAATAGGGGCTAGCACATTGTTGCTTGCTTGACGTTGTTAAATTACAAATAACATATGGGAGACGTGCATGAATCGATGCAGGTGTCGGCCATGATCCTACTAGAAAAAAGTAAGTTACATATACATAAACTTCTCCCGCGACCTTGTGCGGCTATTACATTATCTAGTACTTGCAAGTGAAAAGACTTAATTGTAACTCACTTGCAACTCGACTTGCAACTCATGGGATGCATGAATCACGAGACAATGCAACAGTTTTTGAGTTGAATGAGGATTGAGAATTAGCAAAAGCCAAAATTTTATGAGTTGTAGATACTGTAGTATATTTGGGTAATAAAACTACAAACATAATAGATCAAAGAAACTGAAACCCACATAAAATAATATTTAAATGAAAATGATACTAATACTACCCGCAAAAAATGATAATATATCCGATTTTTTTTAGAGTAATCCGTATTCGTTTCGAAAATCAGAACGAAAATGGGAATGGCAATATCCGATTACCAGTGTAAGACTTTTCTTGTGTATGATATGAGTCTAGTAGCAGTGTGGACAAAAGTATAAGCTGGTTGAAGAAGAGTATACTATATCTAAACGGATTCGCAACGCCCGTCGAGCCGCTGCTAACTGAATCGTACTCGTACGTACCTGGACGCGCCCCTCGGTGTCTGCCACCGTGAGGCGCCACTCCCCGTCGCCGGAGCCGAACGCCTGGCCGCACCCGGCCCATTCCTCCCACGCCGCCACCTCCTCCTCCGCGACGCCGGCGTACTCCATCGCGGCCACACGATGCCCGAACCTGACGCATTCGAGCACGCCGAAATGGCGCGCGTAGGCGTTTAGGTAGCCGGCGACCAGCTCCCCTTTCGGGTGCGCCTCCGTCACCGTCTCCGGCCACGGGAAGTCGGAGTACTGGTACGTCGTCCGGTTCGACTGCAGCCTGGTGCACTCCGGAGCGTGCGCCCACACGCCGCCCACGACGGCATCGGCCTCAAAGACGACGGGCCGGCAGCCGCGCTCTAGCAGGTGCTTGCACGCCGCCAGGCCGCTCACGCCGGCGCCGACGATGGCCACGCTCTTCTTCTCCATAGTACTGCTCCACCGACGGTGTATGTCGTGTGAGCGACTGAGCGATCGATCCAATGGCACGTACGTACGGTATCAATATATAGTGGTCACGCAATTCGCAGCATTTGTCTGATATTCGATTCCGTTGCGCCACGAGGATGATGGCGCGACCTACCAATGCCAGCACAAGCAGTAAAAACGGTACTCCCTCCTTCACGGTTTGTGGGGCGTCTTACAAAAATCTCATAGACCTAGGCGTGAACGTATTGGCTGAAAATTAGGCCTATTAGTGAGCGGTTAAGACGCATGCATTGGTGAAAGATTATTGCATGCATAGGAAGTTGGGAGGAAAAGTGTCACATTAATCAACAATTAATTCTTATACGCCTAGGAACGTTGCAGTTTTGGAAAAAACCAAATTTGATTAGGCGTCCTGTAAACCGTGAAGGAGGTAGTAAGAATAGTAGACAGAACCAAAAAATACGAAATTATTCATGCATGTGGAAAATATGCACGTAGTTATGTGCATAGAAAGTTTAAAATAAAAACAAAAGTATGTAACTTGAGAAAAGGTGTCAAAGGAACCGTGTAGAATCACCAGAAGCAAGTTACACTTTCACTTTTATTGGAGGCATCATACAATCGAATATTTTTCTCCAATTTTTTAGATCAATATGTACGTGCATGAGTTAGTTTTTTTTTAAATATATTGAAAGTTACATATACGATTTTTCGCACAGTTCAAAAATCAAGACAATGTGTGGGACTCCGGAGTCTTCTTCTCAGATTATGTTCTACTGCTCGGTGGCTCAGGCTCTTTGGAACTTGTCCGCGAGGCGTTGGGTCCTATCTGGCAGGCGCAGGAGTTCGGAGAGTTCCTGCAGGTCCAGGCAAACAGAACCAGTGGGGGCGCCGTCTCTTCTGGCTCGTGTTTGCAGCCATATCATGGACCCTGTGGAATATGCGAAACAAGATGGTGATTGAGAAGATTTACCCCTCTCGTGTGACTGACCCTATTTTTTCCTTTCTTGCCTTCCTTCAGCAGTGAGCTCCTCTGGTGCGGCAGCGTGACCGGGCAACTTTCGACGACACTCTTCAGGCCTTGAGGACGGCGGCGATCCCCCTTTCGGCTACACCTTCGTCCCCCTCTTCGATGGCTTGAGTGTCATCTTCGTCTCCCCGGCGTGGCTTTTAGTTTCTTGTTGGGCTTGTTTGTGCTGTGGCCCCAACGGATGTGTGCACTTTTTCCTTTATGTTTGGCTATGGCCGTTGTGGATGTTACCTGAACTCTGTATCTGGATGTTGCTTTATTTATAAAGCGGGGCGCGAGCCTGATTCAAGAGAGAGAGTACCAATGACCTTGAAGTGTTTACCCTAGGCCACCACGCTGCCGAGGGCTAAGAGCATCTTTTTTTTTTCAAATTTCACCAATCTATTAATAATACATCTTCAGCGGTTTCCTATTGACATTCATAATTCCTTATAGCTCTCTAAAAGCATCGAACTTCAGAGTGAAGATTTTGTGCACATGGGCCAAAATCAAAAAATATATTTTTTGAGTTTCAAAAATTTTCTGAAAAAACACCAGGACATAGCCAATAATTTATCGTACAAACGTGCAAAATACCAATTTAAAATATATTTTCTCCTTTCCTCATCCTCATCGCGGCACCTTCCAGCCAACCTCTCTGTCATATGCATCGCCGTCCCACGTCTCAGGTGCGATGCGGCGGAGTAGATCGGCGGATATGCACAGATCCGTCAACGTACGCCGGCTGCACGCGGGACACATTGCTGCTATTCTAGGATAGGATTATCTTTCTTTCCTTCCGTTTATTAATTATAAGAAACGATGAATCGGCAGCGACAGGCTTCAACTTGAAGCGATGCGCTTCCTCGATGGCCATCTGCCAGTATCTGACAAATATACATTTGTAAATGTAAGTACAGCTAGCTAGCAGCGGGAGCTGCTGAGGAGTGCTGCACGCTTGTCAACTAGACTCTTTAATTTGATCTTACATGCCGATTTGATAGGATTTTGTAGATATAAATATGCAAACAAGTTGATCTGATTATATTGGATCCTATGTAAATATAAAATATGCATACAAGCTGATACGATTTTATCTTATAAATATATAAGTATGCATACAAGCTGATTTGCAGCCACCGCATCAGATTTCCAGCTAGACCCAACGCAGCTCGTGTCGGGGGCGTCTTTCAGTTGAGTCCCCCCCCGCGTTTCCACTCGGGGCCGTAAAGCCCCATAAAAGGCTACCGGGGGCGTCGGTGTTAGAGTGTAATAACGGTTAGGGGTAAATTAGGTAGAGATAGGATTTGTGTCTTGTCTTGTACTCCAAGTTAATCCATGTACGCATATATATACTCGCTCATGAGGCTCAATAATACATTCAACATATTCCGCCAATTTCCTCTCTATCGTTCTACAGTCGGCAGTTGAATTCACGCCTAGCCAACCCTCCTAAAAAAAGATTGGTGCCGGCGTAGCCCATTTTATTATCCGGTGTCCCCAGGCCGAACCCAACCCAGGGGGCTAGCAGGGGCGCCGGATGGAGCTAAAAACGATGCGGGTCAGCCCTGATAGTGAGATAGACGGCTCGTCTCCCGAGCGGCATCCCTTCGTCAGCCACGCGACGGTGAAATTGCTCGCCATCGTTTTCTCCCGCCATGCCCTTTTTGCCTTTTCCACCGCTCCCCGCCCGGGCTTTCCGCTCTTTTATCGCTATATGTAGGCGCGGTGGCCATCGCAATTGCAGATCTACACCATGCCCACACCTCACACCCTCTCTCGCTATATCTAGGGCGGCAGCAGGAGATGCGGCTTTCGCCAATAGGTCGCACAACCATGTCTGGCCGCCGTCCTCCTCCACCTCGCACACCGCCCGCAGAAGAGCCATGGCACCCGTTTCCGCCTCTCCTTGGACCCAACCACACTGACTCGAAAGGACGAGGAGTGGATCGCCTCTGACGACTCTGGCCAAGACAATACCAAGGAGTTGGGCGGGGACAGTTCTGACGCCGAGTCCGAGGAGCCGTCATGGTTGCCACTCGAACAGTGGGCGATCAACCGCCATGTTCGAGATGAGCGCCGACGGTCGCTTCCGTGGCCTCCACCACCCCACGGGCCGGCTTACCGGACCATTGACGAGTCATACGGGTGGGACGTCTTACACCATGTTTTCCTACCGGAGCACATCCGGCTGCAACAACTCAACGATGTCCACACACGTCTCCTCCTTGCATCGCACAGATACCCCACCGACGCGGGCTTGCGTGCAAGCCGCGACCGAACCAAGGAGGAGGCTGAGACGCATCTAGCGAGATACAACTCGATGTTTGACCTGTGGGGTGTCGCCAGAGGTCCACCCCGCCCTCCTGGCGCGAGCATCGCCTCAGGACACCAGATGCGTTAGTTTTTATGTTTCCCATTTTTATGTAAATTTGCATCAGTATTTACATAAATACGTTTGAGCAATCTATGAAATCTATGTTAATTTAGAAGTTTAACTCGATTTTGAATGTTTGATTTTTTTGTATGGGGGGCACGACTGGTAGCCCCCCTCCCCACCCCCCCGGATGCCTTATGGGTGGGACGAGTGGACATGCTCTTATATGAGAAATCTCCTTAGCGGATGCACAAATGCAGGTGTTGTATGTGTGTAGTCACCCCTTCTCGAGCGTGATGATCTTGCCAACATATGCTGCCACCGAATTAACATTAAAGGGACATGCAATCAAATCAAATTATAGTCAAACTACAACGTAACATAAGTCTAATTAAACCATTATAGCCAACTACTTAACATATAGTATTACTTCGTCCATCATTCCAGAAGATAACCATAACATTCACAGCTTAATCACTACTGCAGAATAGGCTATCAGTGACATGCTCAAAAAGCCCATTAGTGACAGGCAAACCGCCTGTCACTGATAACTAGTCACTGATATAATGTTACCAGTGACAGGCAAGCCTGTCACTAGTATGTGTATACTAGTGACATGCAAAAGAGATGCATGTCACTAGGTTGGATCAAAGGCTGCAACCATGTGGGGTTTTATAGTGACATGCCCGTTATTCTGCCCGTCACTGGTATGAATTTCAGAAATAAAAAAATTAAATGTGTTTCCCACCAATATTCCAAATTGCATAATAAGGTGTGATAAAAAATAAAATGCATTTTCCACAAATATTTCAGATAGAACAATAAGATGGTGTACCAATGATACGCATCACCCAATATGATATAATATTTGCATAGATAACACAATGACATAAGAACTTGCAATTTATTATAGACTAACATATATAGGATAGTGTTTTGATCGGTTATCTAGCAAGGAGTTTGAACTCCAAAGAACAGCACCACACGATACATGTATTATGGTCATATGCGTAGCTGCAAGTTTCTTTCAGTGTTCTACATTTCCATCATCTTGTTGAGGCACAAATTCTTTCATTGTGTCTTTATTCAATGGACCTAAATCGTACAAGAGATTGATGACGTGCATAACCTGGTACAAACAAGGAAATGAGCATATAATTGTGAGAAATGGTACCAGGTGGATAAGCACTTGTTGGAGAATAAATAGATTCTAAACAAAAAATCAAATAGTGGCATAAAATGAGCTTTCTCTATTCAGAACAGTGGACTTAGAAACGAACGTATCACTGGAAAGTTAGTAATAATACCATTATCCTTTCACCAATGTTAGTCTTAATTATACACTCACTATAATTATGTCACTTAACCTTGTGCTATTCTAGAATATAGGAGGTGATGCTCTATAAACATTTCTGATGTATGAAATGAGAAAGAAGGACTAGGCTACAGGGCAATGGCTATTTTTTTTTTTTGAAACCAGGGCAATGGCTATTTGGCACCGCAACTTGTACACCCTGACAACTTGTGTACACGTGCATGAAAAAATAAGACCACGCAGCATGCAGCGCATGCATCGCCAGGTTCGATTCAATTTTTCAAAATAAAAAATGATGAGAACTGTAGGTGAACTATCTAATGCATGACCAAGTGAGAGACAAGGTGCACTGAGAGCTTAGGACCTTAGGTACGACCAGCTACTGCAACATTATGCAAGTCCAACTCAGCGCACCAGATATAGTTACTATCCACAAGTTGAGCAGCATAAATAAACTATAGGACAAAAAATCTTCCCTAATTCTTTATTCCTGATAAACTAAAATTAAGAGGCATTTAGTACCTGAAAACGCTTTGTAGTTCTCTTAAAATATTTTTTAGTCTAGTTCTTAGGGAACCAATCAATAGGAAGGCAGCTTTAGATGATACCTACCAACAGAGAACAAATTAGTGAAAAGGCACTTCAACTGAAAAGAAAAGAAAAAAATGGAAGGAATATTCCAACAGAAAGGTACCTATAGAGTTGGTTTTAAGAACACCTCTTGATTTAAAATCATAGATGGAGCTGAGATTGCAACCTGCATATATTAAGCTATTTAAAGGTAAGCCTCAAATGCCATGCTTTAATATTTAGAAAGTGAAAAATGAAAGAAATGTACTCCTGTTGCCTCCTTGCTCCTTACAACTCACGGTGCACTATACACTCCAAATTCAATATATGTTCACTGGGCAATCTTCCCTGCCATGGTTTCTTATTTGTAGAATGCTTTCGTTCTTATGGCAGTATTTGGGCAGCCGTAAGCTTAGATAAGTTGTTTTATTTCCACTGACACTCTTTCTCTAGAATCACGTAAGAATTAGATCTGATCTACTATTTCTTTCATTTAGTTCTTCTAGTTTGCTGACTTTTTAACCATGACTTTGAGGCCTAGATTCCTAATAGTAAACTTGCTATTTGTTTTCCCCCCGCCATAGTATATTATCTGTCAAAAGTTTTCGTTTCTCATGTTCAGATTAATTGTTTCATCAATACTGTGATACGCTTTCTTTGTAATAGTGTAAAAGATATAACTGACATACTCTTTCTTACATTTAGTTCTTCTAGTTTTCTTACATTTTAACTATGACTCTAAGTCTAAATCTCTAATAGAAAACTTGCTATTTGTGTGTGTACAGGGCATGTATGAATGAGCCGACCAGACTCTAATGAAATATTTATGCATAATGCTAAGCAAAATTCACAGCCATGTGCGGTGTAAAATTTCTAGTATATTATAAATGTAATCATGATACAGGAATAAACAAATTATACTCACATGCATATATTAAGTTGTGTCCACAGCTAGAGGCATCATGAAATCGAAGAAGACCCCTCATGCAATTATAAACTAAAAATATAACCTGCAGATAAAATGAAATTCTAGGGGAAATCGGAGGCTAGAGAATTGGGGAATACGAACCTGGGACGCATCGACGGCAGGAGGCCTGGCGGTGTAGGTGAGGAAGCAGCGCATCTTCGAGCAGCAGCGTCCTCGCGTCGGGGGAAGGCGTCGCTCGCGGCGGCATTGGAGGGGAGGCGGCGGTTGGGGACTTGGGAATCTGAGACGGGGAGCAGGGCAGCGGCGGTTGGGGACGGGGACGGGCAGCAGGGCCGCGCGTGGTTTAGGGTGTCGCTCGCGTTGGGGCTGGCGGCGTTGGAGGGGCGACGGTTGGCGATTTGGGAGTCGGCGACGGGGACGGGGAGCAGGTCGGCGACGAGGACAGGGAGCAGGGCAGCTGCGGTTTGGGAAGGGGCGGTCTCGTGTAGGTTTTTTTTTGGAAACGGGAGGAGATCCCGTGAAGTGAGTTGGCTTGATTCGCTTGTTCGTGCTTAGTAGCTATGTAATTTTAGTTTTAGCACATTTGACTCACTGACACGGAAAGTGATATTTCCTGCTGAGACTTTAGGGAACGCAAGCTGCTAGCCTGCTACCGCTTCGTGTCAAATGTACAGTTTTTAAAATATGAAAGAAACTTTTTTGTTGTATCAGTGAACATGGTTTTCGAACCTATGAAAAATCTATTGATCTCGTGAACATTTTGTAAACCTGTGAACATATTATTTGAACCTATGAACCATTTTTAAAATATCATGAACATATGTAATTTTGGCTAGAAAAAGGTATATATTATCGGGTGACATACCTTTATAAATGCCCGTTATAAAAATTTTCTCTTTCAGCCGGCATTCACGAAAATTACCTGTGACAAGCACATTTTGAGACTGTCACTAAATATAGTATTACTAGTGACAGTCATTTATAGATGCCCGTCACTAAGTATTTTTTTCATTTAGCCAGCCTCCACAAAAAATACTAGTGACAGTCGCTTTTATATGCCTGTCACTGATAGTTTATACTAGTGACAGGCTTATCCTTGTCCGTCACTAGTCATACTTACTAGTGACTGACATAGTTTTGCCTGTCACTAACCACCAGGCGTCTATAAGCCTTTCTGTAGTAGTGAATCATCATCATTGTCGTCGTTGTCATCATCATCATCATGATAAAATCCTCTTGTTACCTCATTTAGCCCACATTGTCTCAGCCCACTCGGTCCTCTTTCATGACAACATCATTAGTTGGTGCCACACCATGGGCTTGGTAAACAGCCACCTCAGGCTAGCACCTCCTCCCTGCCTCATTTCAAGGAAAAATATCAACTTTTCTAAATTATTTTAGGAGCTTGAACTATTAAAGTGCAATAGAAGAAATCGGGTCTAGTACACTCTACGTTAAGCATTGTTTCTATTTGCATTGTATTGCTACATGATTCTTAGTTAAATGCATTCCTGTACTCTATGCTAGTATTGTTATAGGTAAGAAATGTTTAATTGATTTGAATATTAATCCAAGAACCTACTGAGCCGATTGTTTTATGTTAGACAAGAAGCCCATGTTTTGTAAGTTAACACTTACATCATATTATATAAAAGACCAAGCAAAGTAGGCAAGAAGTAGTTATGATGCTTTTATGCACATGTGCTCAGAACAAAGTTCAGATGCTTCATCTTCTTAACATTGCATATAGATACTATTCGAAGTCCTGTGCTTCGTTTTTCCCGCACGGTGATACACACATTTTATATCATCATCATTGCATCATTTGGACTTATATTTTAGCATTGTTCTTGCATTATTTTCACTTATCTAGATGATTTATGGGGCTTTTTTTAAGTCTCTTGTTTTGCTATTTAATTTTTGAGAGACAGAAAACCTCATTTTCCATATTTTATTGTTTCAGGGACCTACATGAGCTCAAATAATTAAGGAAAAACTACTACAACTTTTTTTAGTAGAACAAGACTATCAGCAAAAGAAGTCAATGGGGCGAGCCACGAGGTCCCAGATAGGCCCCATGGCGCGTTAGGATGGGCATGTCGTGCCATGGGGTCCCACCAGATCTTCGAGTGTCCTCTTGCCTATACCTTTTGACAAATGTGTCTATATCACGAAAAACCCTACGCCATATTTTCTAGAGAATTTTTAGAGGCAGCAACGGAGGCAAAAGTCTTCTCCTTCTACGGTAGAAGTCAGATCATGTTGTACTGTGGCCACCCTGAGGGGAAATTACCTCCATTGTTGTCACCATATCCTCTTTGGCATAGGAGGAAGTGTCTATAGCACCATCTTCACAGTCATTGGTATCATGTCCATCACAAGATCGATATCATCCCCCTCATAGATTGTGATAGATCGGAACTCTAAATAGTTTTCTAGTGTTGTGTACATGATTGTGCTTGGCAACTTGTTACTATTTGGTTGTGAAGTCATACTTTTAGATTGTGTTGTAATCCATATGCCACTGATCATCATCATGTTCCATTGGTGTGAGTAGCCCCCCATGTTCGTGATGGTATATGATGAATTGGCTATGATTTCTATATAAGTATGTTATGGGTATTTTGTCAAGTTTTATACTTTTATGTGGTTCTATGATGACAACATGCGACCATCGACTGTATGTTATTTCACCTATATGGGCTTATAGGGATGCACCATAGTTTAATGAAGAGAGTATAGATGGATGGAGATGACTGAAACTGTGTCCCGAGTCTTGGAGTTGTACTATGGGGGTTCTTGATTAGGGACCACAAAACATTAGGCAATGGTTGGACATATATGTCTTAAAGAACCATTTGTTGTGCAGAGAGTGGCCTTAGGACCAATCATTAGTGTTATATTTTGTGTGTATACTGTTGCACGTAATTTTGGCTTCGTCCAATGAGAATAAAGCTTGACAATATGTTACCAAATGTTGAGTAAATCTATGCCGCCCCTCGAGAACGGTCATCTCGTATAAGTACAGAACTTAAGTTTTTTCTCTTTCTACATAGAGGATTGATCTTTGTCTAAAAATAGCATTTACTTTACTTGAAATTTGCATTACTCGTGTTTCCTTTACTTGTTATTTACTTTCATGCGAACTATAAACCCGAAAATACAAATCCTTGCATCTTTTATTGATTTGCTTGTTGAATGAACTAACCAATGAATTCAGATCCTCGTGTGTTCAGCACTCATTATATTCTAAAGGTACTATAATTGATCCCCTAAGCTTGTGGGTTACAAGATAATTTTCTGGCACCATTGTCGGCGAGCATAGCACTATTGGTGAGTTTGTTCGGTAAGGAAACATAAAAGTTGTATCTACTTTAGTTATTTTAGCTATTATGGGTACCCAAGATATTAGAGTTTCTCTTTATAGTTATGTTCATTCCCTTAAAAGTAATGTTGCAAAACCCCTTAGCCAGAGAAAGAATTTTGAATTCCATCTGATGTTATAAGAGATTATTGCGAGTGATCCTTTTTCAGGTGATGGAAGTAAAACTCCGTGAAGTCACTTATTAATGATTGAAGATAGATGTTAATCATCTAAAGTTGCTGGTATTTCTCAAAAGAAAGTTAAGGGAAAGTTATTTTACTTAACTCTCAATGACGATGCCCGTAATTGTTTACGTTCTCTAAGGCCCAGTTCTTTTGGCGGCTTCTCCCAGAAGCTGCCCTACCCCCAGTTTTCTAAGAAAGCCGGTTCAAAAAAATTACGAGGCTTCTAAATTTGTTTAGATTTAACAATTTTGGAAGTCTCGCAAATTTTTTGACCGGCTTCTCTAGAAAGCTGGGGAGGGTGGCTTCTCGAAAAAGCCCCAAAAAAACTGGGCCTAAAGCATATGGATCGTCTTAATTGGGAGTTTTTGAGGAAGTCTTAATATCCCAAATATTATACACCTCTAAATAACTTACGGCGATCCCTCTCATACATATAATTTCTTAAGCTTGAGGGATACGAATGGAACAACTTTGTAAGTATGCTTCGCATCGTTTGTCTAAAATCATCATACACTACAACACGGAGCTCAGGCTCAAGCGCATATAGACGCCGAGGCACAGCCTTAGTCACCGTGATCGCGCGGCAAAAAAAATCCACTAGGAATAACTGTGTTGGGGATTCTGAAACGGCGACAGATTTTCTGGCTCGGCACAACGTGATCCATCGAGCTAGCGCTTCCACGGCGCGGCAGAGGATGCACCTCTTTACATTACAGAATACGGTGGAACTTTAGTGTCGTTGTAATCACAAATTATTTTGCCGTGTTACAGCATCGAACACCACTGGAAGTTAAATACATTAACACTAACTGATTTACGTTGCACAGTTGTTTAAGATATAAAATTCCATTTTATTTCAAAACATAAAACTCATTACATTATATTTTATTATTGGACTCTTTTAATGGTCTAATTTTAAAATCGAGGACGATTAGAAAAGTGCCATAATCGTTCATCTAACCTAACCACCTAACCTCATTACATTTTTTTCTTTGCTCTCGGTGGATCTTGAAGGCCTTGCCACCATCTCCTGCCCAGTGGATCTGCATGGCCATGTCGATATTCCTCGAGGTGGATCTGCAGGGCGCTGGCCTCCATCTTCCCGGTGGTGGATCTTCAAGGCATCGCCACCATCTTCCTCCCGGTGGATGCCCACGATCAATCCGCTCGCGGTAGATCTGCCCGCAGTCAATCTTCCACGCGGTGGATCTTGTCATGGTTGATCTTCCTGCGATCGATCTTCCACATGGTGGATCTACCCATGGTCGATCTGCCCACAGTCGATCTTCCGCGCAGTCGATCTGCTCGTGGTCGATCTAAGTCGTATAAAGACGGGACTAAATAAGAGAAGAAGATGGAGTGGGAAAATTGCTGATTGAGATAATGGGGAGATCCAGGAGTACGACGGCTGCCGATTGAAGCAAGGATTTGCTGTATTATATAGGAACTAGGATTGGGGCATATGGGGATTAGGGTTTCTGGTGGGCCTGTAGGTTGTGGAGCACAAAATTTTGGTCCACGGTAGCTCTGAGGGACCATAGTAGGCTAATCCATTGCTCACTTGTTGGTGGGACACGCTAGTCAGGGAGATAAATAAATTATTCTCTCAAAAAAGGAGAACTAAATTATTCTTTCTGAAAATACACATAAGTGTTTTACATATTGCTACCTAAATTGAAAAGCTATATTACTCATAAGTAAGTTGATCTAGAGTTTCTGCATGCGGCTCCAGCGTGTCGGCCACAGACGCGCATGTAGCCTTAATCACGCTTATTGCAGGAGCCACTAATCCTATGATTCATTCTTCACTTGCATCACCGTTTCCTCATAGTTGGAGTCGGACAATTCATACAAGTTGTGGACGGTGTCCTTCCACAAGGACACCAACACACGTTATAGCTCTGGTGAGTGTTCTTTATCAACATAAAAGACCAAGTCGCACTTTGCTTGTGGTGCCATCGGGGGAACTTGCAGCCAGTGTTCACACCCTCATATGCGATTAGGAAACGCGATTGTAGGCCACACTTGTAAGTAGATTTGAGTTTGTTTTGAAGATGCCGGTCCACCTATCCACTTTCAAATCGATCCACCTCGGCAGCATGGCCTGATTGAGAAAAAATCAAATTAGTTTTTTAGATATAGGAGATAAAAGAAATATGAAATTAATTTACATAAGCACGGACTTCGCTGCCGCCCTGGACACGTCCATGATGCAGCATCTCGCTGCCGCCTTCGCGCTCAGCACCTAGAGGATATGCTACATCTCGATGCCGCCACTGACAGCCGCCCCTATAGTCCCCTTCGTGTGTTAGTGAAAGATTTAGGAAGAGGGTGTGTGGATGTGGATGTAGAGTATATAATAGAGAAAAAAATATTTCAACCATGGTGGGTCACACCAGTCAGTGAGACCGGCCTGACCAGTCAATTGTGTGCTGGTTGACCAGTTGACAACATGGGAGACACTCTGCTGCAGCACTACAATGTACGACACACTAATATATGCCCCATCCATCCACTGCGATATTACAGTGCGCCGGCCTACCCGGACACCTACCACGGCACCGAAATCCACCGGTATCCTGTGTTCCCTGGCGTATAATTGGCCGCCACGACAAAATGGTGCCACGACAGCTCATCCGCCACGTAACCAACTTTTGCCGGTTCTTTTTGCTTATATATGTCACCCCAAAAATCCGACGGGTATGGGGGTATTTTTGTAGTGATATTAATCAATATATATGTGGGGTTTTCCGAATGTCATAAGGATTTCCTAGATAATTCTTCTAGAGAGAGTTTCACTCATAATGGAGTTGATGAAGCTTGGGATTTAGTTGATAAGATTTATGAAAATATTGTCAACTGGGATCTTGATAAAGGTAACGAACCTTGTTTGAAATATGAATATGCATGTGTGGAGAATCTCTCTAGTTCTCCTTTGTTTGATGAAGTAAGTAATAGGTCAGCCCTGATTCCCATGTTATAATTTAAGTAGCTAAACCCTTTTCTACTCATGTTTCCCTTCCCATAGAAGGATTTACTAATTATGTTGAACTTGTTATACCTCCTTCTATTATGGCGAAATCCATTAAGCGAGTCAATGTGGTTTATGCTAATAATGTTAAATATTATGTCAAAGTTCCTGCAATACCTGATAGAGTGAAGGATAATATTCTTACTATGGTTTCTACAGAAGTGCTCAAAGAGATTGCACTACTTATGAATAGGTAGATATTCATCATAAAGTGTCTATTATTAAATAATTAAATAAAGAAGAACCATGTGATATTTATCTATGTGGAGATTCCACTAAGTTATCAAGGGGAATACAACTAGATATGGTACACACATGTTTTCTATTTTTATTGTGACCTCTTGTTATCATGACCTTTGTGATCTTAGAGCCAATATCAGTGCTATTTTTAAATCTTGAAATCAATAATGATATTGACATAGTACATATGGAAGAAACATGTATAACTACTGAACTTGCTAATAAAGAATATATTTCTCCTCTTAGTATGGTTAGAACTGTTGAATTACTTGTAAGAAAGATTAAGTATCATGATGACTATCTGATACTTTTTGCTCTATAATATTCTTATTGTCCTATCATATTTGGAGACCTTTCTTGTATACAGTAGGTGTTGAAATTAATTTAACTAAGAAAAACATGTTTATTAAATGCGTCGGTGTGAGCTTGGAATTTAATTTCTCTAAGTTTACTGAGAAGCATACGATTAGAGAGACATTTGTAAAGGATCAAGTGGGGACAATTTCTTAATTAGCTATCGCTTCATTGGACCCAATTGAGAGATATATACTTAATTCATAAGAACAATTTAATAATGAAAAAATAAGAGACTTTAGAAAAAGAGTGAGCACAACAACCTCCGCTTTTTAAAATTAAATATTCCACCTCATAATTTTGGAGAGCAACCTCCACCTAAGGATCCTAGTTTTGAATTTAAACCTCTTCCCGAAGATTTGAAATTTGCATATCAATATGAGAAGAATATGTATTCTGTTATTATCAGTGATAACCTTTTAGTTGAATAAGAAAGATATTAAAATTAATATCTTATGTGCGCATAGGCCAGCAATGGGTTATTCTCTTGATCACTTGAAAGGTATAAGCCCGGGTTTAGATATGCATGTATGGAAGTGCTGGGCACACTATGGTGGACACCTAGTGCTTCGGTAGACATGGCTTTCCACTTTGGCATGATAGATGAAAGTGCATGTGTTTCCAATGTGTGCTTTTGGTAATTAATGACAATTTATATGGACTAATAGCATTGACTTGCACTTGTAGGGATTATTCATTGGCATCACTTGAACCATAAGGTTGAAGGAAGAAGTGAAGAAAAATAAGCAATGAACAAGGAGATATTCAAGGCAAATAATGTTCATTGGTAAGAATATACAAGATTGATCAAGACAAAGTGCAAATAGTGGATTTAAGTGGATCAACACACAAAGATGATATGAAGTGTAACTTCAAGATGAACCATTTCTAGAAAATCATATGCTTGAAGCTTGCCATCCTTATGGTGATCATGGATATGTGGAGAGATGCCAAAAGAATAGGATCTCCCCTGGGAGGATGGGCGAGCAATTCGCAAGTCTTCATCAAGGAAGCACGATCGAGATCAATCAAGAAAGGTCTTCCAACTTGAGAAGGACAAGATATTCATCATCAAGCTCAAGTGAAATGTGCAAGACAAAGATATGATATTGATAGGTTTTATCTTATACCGGTATCGTATTTTTAGTTGGGAGACCGGGTAATAGGATAGGTAGTTGTATAATCAAAAGGGCTCTCCGAGTGAGTAACTTGATCATATCATTCATAAAGAGCTCAAACCTTTGCAGAATTTTCAACATCTTTCTTAACTTTTATCTGGATCTTATCCTTGTGAGGATTTTGAGTTTGTAATTATCTTCATATAAGCTCTAATTCATAAAAACCAGATTTTGAATGAATATCTTATTGTGTTTTTGATTTTGGAGGTTTATCGGTCATATTTTATAGAGAGGTAAAATCTTTCGTCGTTTGGTTGTATCCTCCCTTATTGGACTATGATTTTCTATGCATGATCTTGTAGACCTAGTTGTCCTCTTTAAAACAAGCCCAAGTTCATTGAAATTAGAGTCCGGATGCAAAAGTTAAGATCGCTTTTGTTTTGCCTTTTCTGCTGAGTTTTGCCCCCTAAGCAAAGTCATCTCCTTTAGTTATAACACTAGTACTCTCAATTAATTCTTTCTCGACCGATAGCATTGTAAGACAATGAAACATTTTTATTATAGTATTTTCTTCTACAATTGTTGATAAAATCATTATATATGAGTAGTCCCCTCGGTCTAAGGATTCAAGTCTAGTCTCACAACATCTTGTGCACTTGAAGGTGGTTTATTGGTGTAATTTACCATTATGTTTGCAGGTAGTACTTTTATTTTCCCTCCACCTAGATCCTAGGACTTATCGGTTATGTGAGACACCAAAAATTTATACAAGGAGGAGGCATGAGTTGGGGAGATTGCAAGGCAATGTGTTCAATAGGGAGAACTAGTGATGAAATAGAATGCTTTGGTCTGGTTCTACCTTAGTAATCGAGGCATCGAGGAAAGGTTGTACAATCCAATCCACAATTCTGCAGAAGTAGGTCGGGGTGTCACGAGCATGAATAAAGATTGCCACTAACTACATTATTTATATGTTATGAATCCCTAGATGTGTGCATAGCTTCACGTGATTCCTTTGCCCTATGCTATTTCTCTCTTGTTGATAAACCACTTCAATCATTTGTGTTTATCTAGGAAACATAAACATCATACACTATCAAAGACTATAAGAAATCACCTTTCCAAGCTTAATCACATCCAAACCCGGATTGCAGATAATAAACCCTTTTTAGCGCCGTTGCTCGAGAAATATTTTATCGCCTTGGTAAGGTCATTAGAGTTCTAGTCGGTTAATTTATTTTTGTTTTAATTTATATTGTTTTGATTAATATTTTATTTGTAGTGAAAACCCAAAAAATAGTGTCATGTCAAACAAGAATACTGGGGAATTTGCCACTCACAATGATGACTACTTGCATTGTTAGCCCATATAATTCTTCCTAATGTTGCAGTTGAGAACTATAAAATTAAACCCATCCTGCTGAATTTGGTTCAAATAAAACAACTTGGTGGATCAACTTCTGAGGGTGTACAGATGCACCTCAACATTATTACTAAGTTAAGATGTGCGTTAAAGAAGTTAACCTGATTCACTTAAGCCATGCTTATTTCCCTTTTTTTCTTAGAGGAAAAGCAAATAAATGGTTGCCCCAATCAATAAAAAGGCACCATTGCATCTTGAAACATTATTGTAGGACATTTATGACTAAATATTTTCCTAAGTATTTCCCTTCTACAGAACTAAGAAATTGCATTATAAAATCACATGTTTTATGGAAGAAAACCGAGAGCCACTAGTACTTGCTTGGGAATAAATGAAGAAAGTTGTGAGAAATGCCCCAACCATGGGATGGGCGAAAATTCTTAATGATGCAAGAGAACGTTGCCCAACGGCATGTGAAAAGATCCACCTCACGAAAGGTAAACACTACAACTAAAGAAAAAAATGAAGAGCTGGAAATCCACTTTGGCTCTAGGATCTACATGTACCCATTATCTGAAAACACATTCGAATATTTCAAAATACTATATAAAAAAAATTCATGCATACATCCGGATATTCTGTGGTTGCATGCAAAGTTTCGGGAAAAAAACATTTCCTGTGGTATGTTAAAAAATATTATTTTCGTTGCATTTTGCGGGACTTTTTTTTTTATGTTTTTTATGTTTCCAATTTCTGTGGAAAGGCATCGTCCCTCCCCAAGCACTTATACTATTTCTTAGTCTGCTCTTTAGCCCTGCTCGTGCAAACTGAACAAGAGAAAAGGTCATAAATGACAACGAAAGGTGCTAAAAAACAAAAAACAAAAGACGGCGACGGCTGTCACAAGATTGAGCAGAATAAGTAGAGAACATGATCACTAATTTATGATGGTCCTAGTGCTAGTATCATAAGGTGTATCATGCATGTCAACTTGGCAAAAATCTGATGTGACATCACAATTAACGAAGAGAGAGGCTGGTCATAGTGCTAAGTAACTTAGACTAGTAACATGCACATGTTACTAGTTTATGTTACTACCTTTATAGTGGATAGTAACGTGTGTATGGTATAATGCAAGACCTAATTAATAAGGTTCTAGACTCATATGGTTTTGATTTTTTTTTTTTTTGCAAGGGGAGGGGTCTAGAAAGACCCCGGTGCTGCCATTATATTCTAGACGGTGGGTACAAATTACAAACAGGTCCATTACATTTCAGTAAATAAAAAGAGGACCTGAGAAAAAGCAAGGAAGACCCTAAAATTTCCAGGAAAAACGCGATCGGGTCCTTTCCTTCTCCACCGCAACAGAGCCGCTGCCGTCGGCCACCTCCAGCCCGCCGGGGACGAACCACTTGGAAGGAAGAAGGTGCAGAACTCCGGCGCCACGCTCGACAAAGGCCTCCATCATGGAGGTTGAACACGCCCTCCTGGCGTGAAACAGGCCCTTCATGGCCAAGATTGCTGGCGGCAGACAAGGCCACCAAGCAGGGATCACCGCGATGCAGCAGATAGCACCGCCTCCAAGCAGAAGGAAGGAGCTCGTCAGGTCGCCTCCACCCCTCACCACCACGGCCGGCCGGGGGAGACAACGAAGACCAGCAGCTCCACTGCTCGAGACTGCCAGAAGCGCAGAGGATAAGGGAGCCACCAGGTCGCCACTGCCTCTCCTTCCTAATCCCCATGCCACCACGGCCAGACGGATGAGGAAGGAAGAGCCAGATCAACGAGCCCGATGACCACTCGGCGGCGCGCACACCCGCCAGAGAGGATTTACTCCCGCTGCCTCCAAGATCCCACCTCCAAGCTTCCACCATCTCAATCCCCTCGCAACCACTGCCGGTCAGAGTGAGATGGGAAAACGAACAAGCAACAAGAAGGAGGCAGCACGCGACCACTTTATTGGAAGTGGTGGCTGTCATCACCACACCGAACTCCATCCAGAGGAGCTTCAGCACCGCGAGGACAAACCCTAAAGTGGGGATCTGGTCGCCTAGATCCACCGCTCCACAACCAGGCACTAGGCCAACTACCGGCAACAAGCCAAACAAACCTAACCTAACTACTCCGGCGCCATCTCCCGTCCTACTCCAGCCGGCTATTCCGGCGGAGAGGCACCGGGAGAGGCCCGGTCTCCGACGAGCTTCTCTCAGAAACAGAAGAAACGAGAGAGAGGGAGAGGGGTGGTGTCCGGGCTCTCTTCTCGCTTCTCTCATATGGTTTTGATATGTGATGTTATGGTAACTACTCCCTCCGTCTCGGTTTATAAGACTTACGCGTATTTTTAGATTGACAAATTAACCAACTTAGCATGAGGTACATAAGATAAAAACTATATTATTAAAAACTTCAAATGTTATATTTTCTAATAATTTAATTTTTATATTATATAATTCTTATTATATAGCTCATTCGAACGACCTAGGTATATGCGTAAGTCTTATAAACTGGGATAGAGGGAGTAGCTAAGTTACTGCCTCCCTCTCTTTCTTTATTTATTATCATGCCATGTCATCAATTTGCTTACTTGGCATTGCATATACATGCATGTTACTAGCTAAGTTACTCTCACTATGACTAGCCTTAGTACTATATCATAGTAGATAGATACCGTATCATAACACGTAAAACTAAAAATCATAATGGCAAATAAATCTTGTACTCCCTCCGTCTCGGTTTATAAGACTTACGCGTATTTCTAGATTGACAAATTAACCAACTTAGCATGAGGTACATAAGATAAAAACTATATTCATATTATTAAAAACTTCAAATGTTATACTTTATAATGATTTAATTTTTATATTATATAATTCATATTATATAGCTCATGCGAACGACCCAGGTATTCTTATAAACTGGGATAGAGGGAGTACACACATTTTATATAGAGATTGTACAAATCAATAAATATATCAGTACTATGATACTACTACATAATATAACTTATATATCACAAAAGTTTCTAATGGTATATTTTTATGCTATATTATTTATATTTTGTTGTTCAAATTAACAATCTAGTTATTCGTGCGGAACTTATAATCCCAAACGGAGGAACTACACTTCATATGCATGATACTAGTATTATAATATTCCCACTATGACCGGCCTTAGCATACCTCTCGGAGAATGATTCAGATCTTTCTTGTAATGAAGGCGCATGCTCGCAGCATTACCGTAGCCTGCAATTTTTTATCTCCTGCAAAATTAAACGCGGAGGCGTGCATGGATGTTCCTACTTAGCCGGTGACTTCCAATTGAGGCCAGAATTCTCTCTCCGGCGCGCTCCCAGGGCTCGCTGGCGATGGCAGGTGGCAGTGGGGGTTGTATGGGGTCTTGGGCGCATCGGTGGAAGCCGTGCGCGGCAATGGTGCTGGTGCAGCTGTTGTACTCGCTGGTGGACATGGCGCTCAAGACGGCCTACGGGCTCGGCATGCGCCCCATCGTCTTCGTGGCCTACCGTCAGGGCATCGCCGCCGCCACGCTGCTCCTCGCCTCCCTCGCCACCAGAGGGTTCACGCTGCATCAGATGGCCGTCGGCTACCGGGCCTTCGTCCTCCTCTTCGTCGTCTCCCTCGCCTGGTACCACACCAAGATCTCGCCGTCTCTGTCTCCGATGGAGCTCTATTCCGGCCATTAGTGTTTGAACTGACACATCTCGGTCTGGCAGCGCGATGGGGCAGTACTGCTACTCCATGGGGCTGCAGCTGGCGTCTCCGTCGATAGCCAGGGCGACAACGAACCTCGGCCCCGGCATCATGTTCGCCATGGCCGCCATCGTTGGGTACTTCTTCCCCTCCTCCTCATGTCTTGGGTCCGGGGCCCTTTAACATTACTTTTTTTTCAGAGAGAATGTTAAACTTTTTAAGAGAAAATATTTAGAATTTATTTGGGCTCAGATCAAGTCGCTTTGGTCTGGCCCAGGGAAGCTCCTCCATTTGCGGCCCACTAAATGTTCAACTGATCGCGCCCATTTGCAGAATGGAGAAGATGGATTTGAGAAGCTCAAGAAGCGTGGCCAAGATCATCGGCACCGTCGTCTGCCTCTCCGGAGGAATACTCATGGCGTTCTTCAAGGGGCCGAAGCTTCTCGGCACACTCTTTATAGATGACTGGGTGACAGGAGGCATCTACCTCATGGGGAACGCCCTGTGTTATTCCGTTTGGTACATCATCCAGGCAAGTGCACCATAAATATACGGTTCTTCTATTCTATTTACTCCCTCCGTTCCATGATGTAGCATGTTTTGGCAAACTAATTTTGTTTGCCAAACCATACTACATCATAGAACATACGATGTATTATGATACGGATTGATTATATATCTCTGTTTGCGCGAAGTAATGGGATTGCAGTAGAGTTTCTTGATTTGTGAATGATCAAGTGTGTGATCATTTTCAGGTACCGGTCTCTAAATCCTACCTCGATCCACTATCCTTGGCAACCTGGATGTGCTTCCTAGCGACCTTGCAATGCATGGTGATGGCATTCTTCCTTGAAGCAAACTACATAGAGATCTGGAAGCTTGCTTCAGTATGGGAGCTCCCATGCATCTTATACGCAGTAAGTCCTGCTCCACCAAAATGCATGTGTGGTGATCCACGCTATCGTTATGAATCGCATCTACTTGCGTATGAGTTCAATTAGCCATTGAAAACAAACCAATTATTTTTGAAGGGTGTTTTTGCCTCGGGGGCAAACTTTTTTATGCAATCTTGGTGCATATCGGTGAAAGGACCACTTTACAGTGCAATATTTACACCGTTGAGCGCAGTGATCACGACAATATTTTCTACGTTCTTCTTTCATGAAGAACTCCATATTGGAAGGTTTGTGTACTCATATCATTTTACAGTTGTATGTTATATACAATATAAATTAACTGGCGGTGAAAACTTGTGTTCAGCGGATAATTACATGTGTTGTTGTCGATGATGTTAACGGTTGCGTTGTTTATTATGCCGTGCAGCATATTAGGTATTATTACCATCATCTTCGGCGTGTATGTAGTGCTTTGGGGTAAGGCAGGTGATGCAAAGAGCGAGAGGCAGGCCATCCATTCTAATGATTCTGAAAGCATTGTACAACAAGATAGATTTGGTGTTAAAGTAGAGAGTGAGACTAATCTTTCGGAACCATTGTTCTCTGAAAAACGTTGATACTTCAGTATATCCAATGATATTTGGCTGTTTTCGATGATTTGTTATAAACTTGCCTATACAGTACTGCCTCTGTTTAGGATTATTAGTCCTAAGGACCAAGTTGCAAATACCGAGACATTTCATAACTCTCTTTTATTAATATATGCATGCACCAATAGAGTTACATGCATGAGAGAAGTGAGAGGAAAATAAGAACATGCATTGGACAAGAAAATGAGAACCCCTTGCTATATCTGCATCCAACTGCCAACTGTGACTAGGTTGGCAAACACTTGTCAACTTTGCTTAATTGGTCATTAGTTTGGTTTTTAGTTCTAATTCAGTTCTAATTGGTCATTAGTTTGCTTAATTGGCCCTGCTCCTCTGTTTCGAGGCCATGTCGGGTCTCAAGATCAATTTTAATAAGAGCGAAGTGATGGTGCTAGGATATTCCGTAGAAAATCAGCAGAGGATCGCGGATAACCTGAATTGCCGTTTGGCGGTGTTTCCCCTAAACTACCTCGGTATGCCAGTTAGGGACACTAGGATCCTAAGCAAGGACTTGGAGCCCCTCATGGGTCGGGTTAAGGCGAAATACGAGCCCTGGCAGGGGCGATTCACCTCCAAAAGAAGCAAGACCATCCTTACCAACTCTTGTCTCTCCAGCCTCCCCATGTATATTATGGGGTTATACCTTCTCCGTGAAGGAGTTCATGCGAACTTTGATAAGGAGCTCTCTCGGTTTTTCTGGATGGCCATGGATGGCCACCAAAAATACCACATGGTTAAATGGCCCGACGTCTGTGCCCCCAAAGACCTTGGAGGTATAGGTATCATCTCCTCTCGCCACATGAATGTGGCGCTGATGCTTATATGGGTGTGGAGGATTTTGAACGACGATGGTGGCCTTTGTTTGCAACTTATAAACGTGAAGTACCTCCGGGGACGGCTGCTACTGTCTTGCGAACGCCGGGAGGGATCTCAGTTTTGGAGATCCATCCAGGATATCAAGCCAGAAATATGGAAAGGGTTGTCAATTTTCATAGGAGATTGAAGGGACTCCTTGTTCTGCATGGATCCTTGGTGTGGTGCTCGACATCTACGTCACGAGGCTCCCGAGTTGTTCGCGATCTTCCCAGGGCCTTTGCTCCTAGTAGCTAAAGCTTGCCAGGGTGGGACATGACATGTCGCGTTCCGGCAGAACCTTGGGGAGGCAGAGAGGGTTACCTGGGATGAGGAGCGGGACAACCTCCCGTTGTCCCTATCTCAATCCCCGGATAGCGTTTCCTGGCGGTTGAACCCCTCGGGGATCTTTACGGTGGGATCGGCGTACAGGGCCATTTTTAGCGGGCCCTCTCTCTATCGGACCTCCCATCTTTGGAAGGGCTCCTGCCTCTGAAGATTAAAATCTTCATCTAGCGGCTGCTACGTGATCGGTTACCCTCGGGCGTTGAGGTGACCAAGCGGCATAGCCCTAGGAATGGCCTTTTCCTGCTTTGCGCTATCCTGGAATCGGGCACGCATATTCTGTTTACCTGTCCCACGGCTCGCTTCCTTTGGAACTTCACCTATGAGGCTTTGGATTCTGAGTGGTAGGCCTCCAACCTGGGAGAGTTTCTGGAGGCCACTGCGGCGAACTGTACTGGCAATAGGAGGTGCCTCTTCTGGTTAGTGTTTGTGGCGATGACCTGGACCGTATGTAATATCCGTAATAAGATGGTCATAGAGCGTGTCTTCCCGTGTCGTGCCTCTGACTCAATATTGAAATTTCAGGATTTTTATAGTAGCCTATTGCAGCATCTGCTGTGGCTATTCCCATGACAGTGGCGCCCACCGTGGGGCCTAGCCGGTCAGGCCGGTGTTCTGCGGCGAGATCCAATCTGCCAATCAACGAGACTATCGCCACCGGCCGCATGATCACGATCAACGAGATCCTCCAGATCTTGCCAAGCAGCTACGTCCCGGGGGCACGCCCCGTCACGCACAGCGTGATCATGCCGGTTGGCACGATCGGCCTCTTCGTCGTCTTAGAGGACTCGGCTCGCATCCGCGAGTCGCCACCGCGTAATCGGCTCTCTTAGAGCTAGGTCTGCACCATCCACCGCCTCGCCTCCGAGTACGACTCGGCCAACAACAACGTGGCCGAGACCAGCACGATCATGGACGACGTGGCCCTCAACGACGATGCTGACTCGACGACCCCGGCGTCAGTCGCCAGATCCATCATCGTCGCGTCACCCGCGGGCTCCATCACCCAGGTATCCAACATGGGGGACTTCAAGGATCCTTCCATCCTCGGGATCTTCGACTCTGACTCCGGGTCGGAAAACTCCGGCGACTTCCACACCGGATCCGGTCGTGACGTCGCGACCTACATGGTGAGCGGCATGGAAGCCCCGCCAGACCCCTTCTCCATGCTGATTCCGCCGACCATGACGGCGATGGAGGTCGAATAACTCCGCCTGCGACTGGAGGAGGCGGTCTGCAAGGAACAAGCCGAGCTCGAGAAATTTCGCCTCGAGCAGGTAACGGCGCAGGAGATCTCGCGCTACCACCAACTACGCATCAGGTCGCGCCTGAACCCCACCGTTCAGGGTCGTGCCCTGAACTTCGACGACAAGAGCGACCCGGCCCGCGTGGCCGATCGCGTGATCTACAAGAACGCGCCGCCAGGAGGAAGCACTCGACCACCACCAGGCGCATCAGCGAACGGCGCTCCCCAACCACCGCCCGGTCGCACACCCCCTCCAAACCAACCAAGGATCATTATCTCCCCGCAATAGCAGGACGCGAACGGCCTCCCGCTGTTCTCCACTCCGATGGACAACGTCATCGCGAGTCGAATCGCGGTCAACAACATCAACATGACTGGGGAAGGCGCCCTTTTGATCCAGTATGCCAGGGCCTTACTCGCCAAGGCCGTCGAGAAACAAGCCGCGGGAGCAGATTCGCGGGGACGCGTCTACTCCCGCTCGTCAGGAAGCAGGGCGGCCTCGAGCAGCCGCCCGACGATGGAAAACATTCTCAATTGCCCACCGCCCGAGCCCCTGTAGCTCTAGCCGTGACCCGTGAACACGGCAGTCTCCACTAACGACCCGCGACCGACGAACAACATGGTCAACGCCAACAGGCAGCCAGTCGACGCACGGACCCACATCATCAACAACCAGAGCTGGCGCGCACGCCAGCCTGACGACTTGAGGCACACCCTTACCAACCACCGTGATGGTGAACCAAGGGGATCGCTCAGCCGAGTCGTCCCCTAGTGCTTCAGACCAATGATCTGAGGCGAAAAATACCCGGTGAACTTCAAAGCGCCGAAGGAGATCGAGAAGTACGACCCATCATACGACCGTCCGTGTGGATGGGCACGTACCTCATGGAGATAGGAATCACCGGCCACACCGACCTACTCGCCGCTCGCTACCTCCCCCTGATGATGGAGGGAGCGAGCCGGCAATGGATCAACACCCTTCCCGCGGACAGCATCGACTCCTAGGAGGATATGCGCGATGCCTTCGTCAGGGACTTCGAGGATTCCTACACCCGCACCACCACCATCGAGGACCTGGAGCGATGCGTCCAGGGACCCCGCGAGTCGACCCGCAGCTGGGTCCAGCGGTGGCAGGACCTATGGTTCAATGCAGCCGACATCCACCCAGACACCGCGATTCACTACTTCAAAACTTCGTGCCGCTATGAGCCCTTGGTCGGCAAGCTCAAGCAGGTGTACAAAACACTCGAAAACATACCGGACCTCCTCGAGATCGCCAAGAGGTATGCGGAGGAGGACCCGAACCAAGAAACCGACGACGAGTCGGGAGGAAATCGCCACACGAGCGGCCACGACAACGGGAGACGACCCGAGCTACACTACAACAACACTCGCCTCACCGGAAAACGCCGCGGTGATGGGCGATTCCACTTTGTCGCAAACGCCGGCTATGCGCCACACGAGCCCAAGAGCTTCCGCCATGACGGAGGCCAGCGCCGCGATAGCGGCAACTACAAGGCGAAGCCAAGGTTTGACCCCGTGGCTCTCCTCAACCATCCCTGTGTGTTCCACAGCAGGGAGGTGAAGCCCGCCACGCACACGACTGCCGACTGCCACTCCCTCAAGGAGATCGAGAAGGCATGGCATGCACGGGAGGACCCCAACAACCACCCGCCAAAAGGTGGGGCATTCGGCAACGACGTGGGATCGCTCCATACCTTCACCGGGTTCAGCACCAAGCGCGAGAAGAAGGTCATCCCCCGTGCCATCGCCGTCAACGTGGTGTCCCAGGTCGATGTCCCACGCTTCCTCAACTGGTCCGAGCAGCGGATCACCTGGATCCGCGAGGACCACTCTCCACGGATCAAATATCCGAGGCGAGTCGCCTTGGTGGTCAAACCCAAGGTACACTACTAGAGAAAAGGCTATAGGAGACATGCTTATGCGAGACACATTTAGACACATGCGCCTCCTATAAAAATAGGCGAGGCGCACTTTGTGATATGCGCCTCTAGTATAAAAATAGGCGAGGCGCATATGATAAGAATACACCTCCTATAATCCCTGTACGGACGGAATCTAGCAGCCCCATATTATGCGAGGCGCATTCTAGTCATATGCGCCTCCTATATATCAGATAGGCGAGGCGCATATGGACAGAATGCGCCTCGCATAATCTGTGTGGGCCCACGTGTTGGTAGGTGCACGAATATGCGAGGCGCATATGGTTATATGCGCCTCCTATATTTGATAATATGCGAGGCGCATATGCTCATATGCGCCTCAAGTACTCCTGCGGGCCCGGGCGGTGGTAGGTGGCCGCATATGCGAGGCGCATATTGCTATATGCGCCTCCTATAGTTTGAATTATAGGAGGCGCATATTGTGCAATATGCGCCTCGCATAACCTGGCACCACTTTTTTCAGATCCCCTTTCTATTTCAAAAGTCAAACCCCGGTCTATTCAGATCTTTATTTGTCTAAACATATTTGCAACTGTTTTGTTCTAAACAAAATAAAATAAATATAGTACTCCCTCCGATCTGAATTAACGATCGCGGCGATCGTTTTACAAAAAAGACCTCCAGTTTTTTCTGACACAATCCTCGCTCCCCATCTCCTTCCTCCGTGTTGTCTCCCTCCCGACCGAGCCCGTGCTTTTCGCTGCCGCTCACCCGCGCCGCTCGGCAGCAGCTCCTTCCTCGGCCACCACGAGCGCTTGACCACGGCACCCGCGCTTGCCCCGCGCTGCTCGACTGCGTCGGTCGCCTCCGCTCTCTCGCACAGCTCGCCGTTGCTCCATCCGCAAACCCTAGCCAAAAAAATCCTTTCTTGCCGCTCCTCCTCCACGGCCAAGATGGTACCTTGGGCATCTCCGTCGAGTTGAGCAACGACGCTGGTGGCGGTAGAGAACCCCAATCTCCCTCCCCCTCACGACTAACCTTCCTTCTTGAGGTGCTACTCCTCCAGATCCCCAACCCATCTCTGCTTGCTTGCGCAGGAGCTGATCGACCTGATGCGGACGAGCCTGGCCGCGCAGCGGAGCGCCACGCAGCGGCTGCTCGCCTCTTCTGGCCTTCCCCTCATGACCGAAGACGACGAGGCCTCCTATGGTAACCTCAAGCAGGTGACCACCGTCTCGCCCACCCCGGCGTCCGCGAGATAGCTGCAGATTTTGCATGAGATCTGACGAATTTTGAATGCTGCCTGTCTCTTTGCGCTGCAGGTGATCGATGAGTGGACTGATTAGTTGAAGCGAATGGCTGGTACAATTTCTCCCCCACCTCTTCCTGCAATTGCTCCTGATCTTTGCTGTAGGTGGATTTCTGATGGGGAACTCACTGCAGCTGATCGTTCTTTGCCAAGGGATGCGGATGTGGAGGATCAAGACGCCAACTAGATCCTCTTCTCTGCCATCGTCGACTAAGGTCTCCTCTAGCATCGAACAATGTTCTTCCATGTTGTGAGAGTTTTAGCAGAGTGTGACGGGATTTTACATATTTGTGCGATAACCTGTTAATACGCGTGTTGGAGTGTCTCGGAGAAGAAAATATGGTGTTGAATTCTCGGTTCCTGATGTTGCTCCTGCTCTGCATTTAGCCGCAGCGTGTTTGCACAACATTTGTCTAGTCGGCTCTCATAGTCTCATTGTCTAGTTTATTTAGCTCTAGATGCCAACGATTCATGAACGTTGATTAAAGTTTGTGAACGTAGAACATGCCTTTATTTGAACAATGATACTTTCCCCTCAATCTCAAGGAGCTATTTCGGATTTTAACAAGTTGTTCTTTCTTTTATTTGTCAGATGGAAAATAAGTTAAGCATAGTTCTACAATCTCTGCTTGGACATTAGAGGCTGTGGATCCATCCTCTGTCACCCCAGGACAACTTTGGAGTACAGTTTCAGGTATGTACGTCAGTGTCGCATCTCACCGTATCCTTTCTCAACGAGCACACATGGATCTCTTTTTATTGTTTGCATACCAGTGTGATATTCTGTGGACCACCATTAGGAGCTTTGTAGGCCATTTTTAATTGTTGTAGATTTTCTGTTAGGTGATTCTATACTTGTCATTCTCTGTTTCCATGTACTGGTACTAAAAAGGTGTTGAACTAGAGAAAGAAGTTGACATGCTGCAGTATCTGTTCTTTTCGGAAAGATATAATGAGGTAATAACAGTGCCGACAGTGTTCTCTCTATTTGAGCTAAGATCAACATCATGATGCATATCTTTGAAAATGAACAGCTGGTGTTTAGTTGATCTTATCAGTTCTGACCAATGTTCTCAGTTCAGCTGGTAATAAGAAAATACACCTATATTGCATCAAGAATTCGATTCAGTTTCATGTGGGATGATTTGAACTTGAACAACTCCATGAGGATGAGCTGCTTTCAGTTTCAGTAGGTCAATATGATGATTTGAACTTGATAAGCTTCATGAGGATGATTAGACAGGGGCAACAGCACAAAATCATCAACAACAGCAACAGCTGCTTCAGTTTAATTTGTTACTTTCATGTTTCTTTCATGGGATAGTCACAGAACTGCATGTTTCAAGTTTCAGTTACACGGCAACGGTGCTGGCCGGTGGCAGCCGCAACTTCCAGACGACGGATGAGTGCCTGCTCGAGGCCGCGGTGAGGAGGCCAGAGGAGTACAGTCGCTCGAGTTGTTATCGACAAGAGCTTCATCTGCTGTGATGCTCTATGGTACACCAAGTTCTCCCCGGACGAGCGAGAAAACGTCTATCACGAACTCCAAGTCCTCGCGATAGCCGAAGGTGATGCTCCCGGAAGCCGAAGACCTTGTCGAATCTAAACCACTTCAGACCGTCAAGATCTCCTTCGAAGGTGTAATGTGATTTTGAACTTGTACTCGGAGGTGTGAACTTGTGGCACAAACACTTGATGTATGAACTTGTATGTCATGATTGATATGTAATATATTGTATTCATGTTGGTTCTATTATGTTTTGGCAAATTGTAAGTTTCTGAAAAATTCTGTGCTCTTTATACTGTATTCTGGACTATATTGTATATTTGAATATCTGTATATTATTATTTATAGTGGTCAGTAAAACTTGAATTTCGAAAATATTAACGGAGGCGCATATAGGATACTATAGGAGGCACATGTACTATAAATATCAGAGGCGCATTGTAAAACATATGCGAGGCACATATGATATGCGCCTCCTATAATTCAGTATGCGAGGCGCATATCGATATGTGCCTCGCATATGTGAAGTATAGGAGACGCATATCATATGCGCCTCGCATAAAAATATCCGAGGCTTGAAGCTAGAGGCGCATATGATATGCGCCTCGGATAGGCTTTTAGGTGCGCCTCGCATAGGCTTTTCTCTAGTAGTGGTAGGGGACTACTGGCTCCCCAAGACGCTGATGGACGGTGGAATCTCCATAAACATTCTCTAACTAGACACGTTCAGGCGGCTTTGGCTCCCGTAGTCGATGATCGAGACGACCTACACCACCTTCCACGGCATCGTCCCTAGACGGAGGGCATACCCGATTGGCAAGGTGACGCTGCCAGTCACCTTCGGCACTCCAGCGAACTTCCGCACCGAGCGGATCGTCTTCAAGCTGGTGCCCTTCAACAACCCCTACCACTGCGTCTTGGGGCAACGGGCGTTCGACAAATTCATGGCAGCGCCCCACTACGGGTACAACGAGATGAAGCTCCTAGGGCCGTGCGACATCATCATCGTCCATGACGACCCCGACATGGCCATGGAGTGCGAGGCCAAGGGCGCCGAGCTCGCCGACGCCGTCATCGCCGCTGAAGCCAACCACTCGGAAGAGCTCGCTAAGTACACGAGCAGGGTCAACAATGACGACCCCACAATACTCAAGAAACCCAACTCGGAGGGCGGCGGCTCAATGGCCTTCGAGGCCACCACGCACACGTTTCGTCAAGCTGGTCCCAGGCGACTCCAGGCAGACGGTGACGATTGGAACGGGCATGAGCCCAGCATAGGAAGGCGCGCTCATCGAGTTCCTCCGTGAGAATCGCGACATCTTCACATGGAAGCCATCTGACATGCCTGGTGTCCCGAGGGACCTCGCTGAGCACAAACTCAACACAAGCCCCAAAGCGCAACCCATCAAGCAGTCGCTGCGGCCCTTTAATGAAGAGCAACGCCGAGCAATCGCCGAAGAGGTGCGGCGTCTACTCGCTGCAGGCTTCATACGGCAAATCAAGTACTCCAAGTGGATGGCAAACCCAGTCCTGGTCGAGAAGAAGAATGGGACCTGGAGAATGTGTATCGATTACACAAACCTCAACAGCGCCTGCCCCAAGGAGCAGTTCGTCCTCCCACGGATCGATCAAATCATCGACTCGACCGCGGGCTCGGAGTCGCTGTGTTTCCTTGACGCCTACTCTAGTTACAACCAAATCAAAATGGCAGTCGAGGACGAGGAGAAGACGGATCATCACGCCATTCGGAGCATTCTGCTACACCGCCATGACCTTCGGCCTCAAGAACGCCAGGGCGACCTACCAGAGGTGCATGCAGGAATGCCTTGCAAGCAAAATTGGCCGCAACATCCACGTCTACATCGATGACGTGGTGGTGAAGTCCACTCGCCAGGGCGATCTACTCACCGACCTAGCCGAAACCTTCGCAAATCTGCGGAGGTACAAGATCAAACTAAACCCAGGAAAGTGCACCATCGGTTTACCAACTGGACAGTTGCTGGGGTACGTCGTCTCCAAACGAGGGATCGAGGCGAACCCCACCAAGTTCAACACGATCGCCTAGCTCGGCAAACCCGAGTGCCTGCACGGCATCCAGATGTTGGCCGGGCGAGTCGCGGCTCTCAGTCACTTCTTCCCTCGGCTAGGCGAGAAGGCAATGCCTCTCTACCGCCTAATGCGCAAGAATACCATGTTCCATTGGGACAAGGAGGTAGACGACGCGCTCCATGCACTCAAGGAAGTGCTACTCGTGGCCCCGCTACTTGCCAGCCCCCTCGACAAGGATCCCATGCTCGTCTACGTCGCGGCCTCCGAGCGAGTCTTTAGCACCGTCATGGTCGTCGAGCGACCAGAAGAGGGCAAGGAATGCCCGGTGCAGCGACCTGTCTACTACATCAGCGAAGTCCTCACCGAGTCGCGCCAGCGCTACCCGCAGTACCAGAAATTGGTATATGTGGTCTTTAGAGCCCAGCGGTGATTGCCGCACTACTTCTAGGAGCACCCAATCACGGTTGTCTCCATAGCGCCGTTGCAGGACATCATCCGCAACCGTGAGGCGGCCGGGCGAGTCGCCAAGTGGGCCATGGAGATCGGAGTCCACAACATCAGATACGAGCCGTGCAAGGCAATCGAGTCGCAAGCTCTGGCAGACTTCCTCGCCGACTGGGAGGAGGCGCAGCAGCCAGAGAAGCTGCCATACCTCCACTACTGGTCGCTGCACTTCGACGGCTCCAAGAACGCAGACGACGCAGGGGCAGGGATCGTCCTCACATCTCCAAAGGGCGACAAGCTACGCTACGTCTTGTACCTCGACTTCACCCCCTGCACCAACAACGTGGCCGAGTACGAGGCGCTCCTCCACGGCATGCGAGCAGCCAAGGAAATAAACATCAATCATCTGTGCTGCTATGGCGACTCCGACCTCGTCGCCGACCAAGTCGCCGGCACGTACGATGCAGTCTCCCCCACCATGGCGGCATACCGCCAAGCAGTGGATCAGCTAGGAGGCCACTTTGTCTGCTACTCCGTCGAGTGGATCGACCGGCAAAAGAACGAAGAGGCCGACGCCCTCTCTCGCATTGGGTCGGCTCGAATCGCGCCACCTGCCGGTGTCTTCCTCGACACCATCACCAAGACGTCCGCCTCTCCCCCGAGGGAGATCGACATCAAAATTCCGCTGCAACCAGAAGCAGCCCTAGTCGCCATGCTCGTGGAGCCAAGCGACTGGACCGCGCCATACATAGCCTACCTGGAGGGAGGGACCCTACCCGCTGATGAGATGGAGGCCCGGATGATAGTACGCCGCTGCAAATCCTTCGTCATCATCAACAACGAGCTCCACAAGCGCAGCGTGACTGGCGTGTTCCAACGTTGCGTCCAACCCACGAAAGGTGGCAAGATCCTCCAAGACATCCATGTCGGCGACTGCGGCCACCACGCTGTCGCTCGGTCCCTGGTCGCCAAGGCCATGCGACACGGCATGATGACATTGTCCAACGCTGCGTCGGATGCCAAAAGTACGCCAACCAGACTCACGTCCCAAGCTCGGCGCTCAAGACCATCCCCATCACCTGGCCATTCGTCGTGTGGGGCATGGATATGGTAGGCCCCTTCAAAAAGGCCCCCTCCGGCTTCACCCACCTCCTAGTCGTAGTCGGCAAATTCACAAAGTGGGTGGAGGCCAAGCCAGTCCGCAAATGCGACGGAAAGACCGCCACCAAGTTCCTACACGAACTCATCCATCGCTATGGGTTCCCGCACAGCATCATCACGGACAACGACACCAACTTCACAAAAGGAGCCGTGGCCGAATTCTGCGAAGAGCACCACATACGACTCGACCTCGCCTCGGTCGCCCACCCGGAGTCCAACGGCTAGGCGGAACGCGCCAACCAGAGCATCCTCCACGGCCTGAAGCCGCGACTAGAAGTTCCCCTCGAGCGAACTCCGGGGTGTTGGGTCGAAGAGCTCCCCTCTGTCATCTAGGGTATCCGCACCTCCGTCAACAGGTCGACAGGGTTCACCCCCTTCTTCATGGTGTATGGCGCCGAGGCCATCATGCCGACCGACCTCGAGCACGACTCGCGTCGGGTGGTCAACTATGCGGAGGCCGAAAACGAGCTCGCACGCTTGGACGGGGTCGACCATCTCGATGAAGAACGCGACCTAGCTCGCTCCCGCACCGCCATCTTCCAGCAAGGACTTCGCCGCTACCACAGCCGGCAAGTCCGGACTTGCACCTTTCAGGAAGGCGACCTGGTCCTACGACTGATCCAGGACAAGAAGGGAATGCACAAGCTCTCTCCCCCTTGGGAGGGACCATTATCCATCGGGCGAGTTCTGGGCAACGACGCCTACTACCTCATGGACGTCCAAGGCGACGGAAAACTCGACGTCAAGCGGCCATGGAATGTAAACCTCCTACGGAAGTTCTACTCCTAGAACTCGAAACATGTACCTCCTACCTGCTATGAAATAAAGAAGATCGATTCGCACAAATTGTGTCCACTCTCCATACCTTGTGCCATTCGCACTAGTAATAACAGCGTTATGCTACTCGCGGAAGTCAACCCTTGGTCACGTGACCGGTACGGCCAAGTAGTGCGGTACGAGGGAACCGAAAACTTTCGGGCCTTGTATCGTCCACGAAAAAGCCAACCCAGAGCCCCATCGGAGTCGCCTCGCTCGACCGGCTTTCCAAGCCAAGACGACCGCATTCGCTTCCAACAGCGACCCAGTCCTCCACATCCTTGGCACTGCGACTCGAACGGCTAAGTACCACGCTCGGGGACTGACGCCAGCCCAAACCCGAGCGACTAGGAAAAATTCCAAGTACGAGAGCGCGTCCTGGACTCGCCACACGACTGATCCTACGGATCAGGTAGAGCGACGCGCTTAACACAATGCGCCTTGTCCTCACCTACCTTGGGCATGCGACTAGAACGACCAAGTACCACGCTCGGGGACTCGGCTATCCGACCCCGTTCGTGCCAGGAAAACGGCTAAGTACAGAGCACCCCTTGGGGTCGCCATGCGAATGGCTTTCCAAGCCACGGCGAGTCGACCTCAACTGACTAACAATATAAAAACAAACATAGACATAAAAACGAGGTAAACCCCACAAAAGGGCGGGTGCGCTCGGGGACTCGGAAAAATTTAACAACTCAGAATCAAATAAAGCACTGACAAAAGCATCTATGCATTCCTTATGGCAACAAAATTTGTTCGTTTACAAGGGCAGGCACATTTTTATTTACAACTAATGCCATTCGGCAATCTCTCCTACTTCGCAGGCTTCAACGACGATACACCACCACTTCCGCGGACGCGAATGAAAGGCACCCACGGGTTCGACGGATTTGTCGTCAAGGTACCCGCCATTGCTGATCGGAACGGTTGCTCCACCTTGAAGTCGCGGCTCACCGGTCCTCGTCGTTCGGGGCGACGATCATCTCCTGATATGGTAGGAAATTGCCCATCGCCAACACCTGGTCGGAGTACACTGCGGCCCAATCGGTGAGCTTCAGCATGTCAGCGATCTTGGTCGCGCCCGTTTACAAAGGATACCCACTGGTGAAGTTGTCGAGGTCGAAATCGTCGGGGAAGTGCGCGAGCCCAAGGCTCAACGCAGTCGCAGCACCACGTCGGAAGGCCGAGCACGACATGAACTCCACAACCACTGGAGCCTTCTCTAGGTAGCGCCAGACCTTGACGAGGTCGCTGGGGATCACCTCCGTCGGCGAAATTTCTTGAAGGCACGCGCGGATGCAAGTCGCCGACAGAGCGGCCATATCCACCAACGAAGTGACACACTGTCGCGCGTAGTACGACTGTGCTTCAGCCTCGTCATCAAGAATCCTCCCTGCAAACCAGGAGAAGATTAAAATCAGAAAGGCGCAAAAGAGTAAAGACGACCTGCGCGCTCGGGACTCGCAAGACCAACCACACGGAAATTAGAGAAGCTCACCGATCAAATGGCGACAGCGCCCCGTGATGAAGTCCTGCAGACTAGAGAGGTCATCCTGCAGCCTGGCGACGAGCGCATCCGACAACTTCCGCTCCTCAGCAGCAGTAGCAACGACTGCCTTGGCCCTCTCATCCGCCGAGGTCGCCTCTGCCTTCGCGTCCTTGAGCTCCTGTTCCAGGTCGGAGACTCGCTTCTCCACGGCACTCAAGGACGACTGAGCGGCCGTCAGGTCACTCGCAGGGACCATACCCTCACGAGCGTTCTCCACCGCGGCCGCACGACCCTCTGCATCAACAAAACCGTGAGTACGAAGTCAGCAAACGACACTTTCGACAACAAGCACAATAAAACACTTACGAGCAGTCGCCTGAAGCTGCTCGTTCGTCCCTTGAACGGCGTGGAGCTCCTTCTCCAAATGCTCCCTGGCAGCCAGTCGCTCTGCCGCACAACCATGATAACATCAACGAAGAAAATCCTAAGTGCCTAGTCACTGAAATTCAGTGACTAACCACTCGGGGACTGGACATCGAAGAAAATCCTAAGTACCTAGCCGCTGAAATTCAGCGACTAGCTACTCGGGGACGGGACAACAATAATGGTAAGGATCTGATCGCTGAAATTCAGCGACCAGATCCTCGGGGACTGGACATACATGTATCACTGCAGCCAGCATATTGTGGAGATTGACCGCGTCCACTGACGGGAGCACAACAGGTGTGCGCCCGCGACGTTGCTCGACCTCCGCCGACTGTGCTGAAGCACTCGCCATAGAGGCCCTCGCCACAAAGCGAGGGAAGGTGGCCACTGCCGCCCCTATGACACTCGTCGTTGGGCCCGTTGCCCCAACCGGTGTCGCGGGCTCCACTTGCTGCAATTTCGTGTCCACCATGGCCTTCGTGGCTGCATCTGCGCCAGTCAGAGCTTCACTTCGGGCGACTACTGGCTCGACCGAAATTGTGACGACCTCGTCGCCCTTTGCCTTCTTCGTGCCCTCAATGGGCGCCACGACCTCGTCGCTTTTCCTATTCTTAGAGGGATCAACTTGCGCCCCATGGCACCTAACGGGACCTTAGCCACCGAGGGGTGACCTATCTTTTTCACACCAGTCCTGCGACACGGCGACGTCAGTAAGATCGCCGGACAAAAATAAATCAGCTGCCCAATTCTAAAGATACTCACTTGGCGACTAGGATAAAATGAAGGCTGGTGTGAATGCTCTCCGGCTTCTCCAACTCCGGAACCAGCTTCCGATTGAGGCCCGTCTCGAACACACTCTGGGCCTAAGACACTGAGGGCTTCTTCGAGGATGAGGCCGCGACAGGAGGATCCGCAGCAATCGCCGCAGGCGCTCCTCTCGGTGGCGAGGCACCCGCGGATGGAGTGGCCCCGAGTCCGGTGATTGCGGTGAAGGGTGGTGGCAGCGACGCCAACGGCACTTCGCCCTCCACCACGGTTGCGTCAGTTTCCGCAGTTGCCCGTGCTGGCGCGCTGGCCTCAGCTCCTTCGGCCGCACTGGTAGACTCAGAGCTACTCGTGGATCGAGGCGATGACACCGCCTTGGTCGGCTTCTTCTTCTTCTTCTGAGGCAATTTCTTCTTCGACGGCGTAGCCACGCGCCGTGAAGTGTGCTCGAGGATATCATCGTCGCCCCCCTCGTGAGCCTCTTAGCTCTTGTTGACCTCAAGCTCGCGCTGTCGCTGCCCACGGGTCTTATGGACCATGGGTGCGGCGACCTCCACGGCCTCGTCATCATCTTCATCGGCGATGTCGTCGTCATCGTCATATTTGCCTCCGACGTTTTCGTTCGAGTTTTCGTCATCGGCGACCTCCACGGACTCTTTTGAGTTTTTGTCATCGGCGGGCGGAAGCAAACCTTCCACCACTTGGAAGAACTGCAAATATAAACGCGATTAGCAAAAACCACGACTGCATATCTGCAACTGCAAAATGTACAAGGAAGCGAGAACTTACTGTCGGAGCCTTGCACTTCGTGGTGTATGGGGCAACCCCGGCCTTCGCCCTCCACTCGGCGGTGCAAGACTTTGTTGGGTCCTCCTTGCCGGTGTACTCGTACATCTAGTGGGCGCAGTCGGCTAAAGGCACCAATCGCCACCCGGACCAGCAGTTGTAGAGGTTGATGGTTTGGAGGCCCTTCTTTTTCAAGTTGCGGATCGTTAGTAGCATTTCGGCGACCACCATCCACTGGTCGTGCGGGAGCTTGGCGACTTGAAGCCGACGCGGCTCGGGCCGGTTGGCGGAATACATCGGAAGCGCCACCTCATCGTCTGGCGGCAACCCAGTCACGTAGAACGAGTGTTTGTTCCACTCGTTTGCCGCCTTCTTTGGCAGCATCAGGTCTAAGAAGGAGGCCTTTGATTTCAGCTGGAAGGTGAGGCCGTCCGCGGGTAGCATCGGGCCGCCTATCTCCTCGCGTCCGATCCTCCCGTGGAACAGATCTTGCCATAAGGGGAAGTACGGCCAGCAACCTAGGTAGCACTCGCAAAACGCCACGAAGATGGCGAGTTGCTCGATGCTGTCCGGCCCTAGATCTGACGGTTGGATGCCGTAATACGCACAGAAGCGGCGAAAGAAGATGGAGGTGGGTAATCCAAGCCCCCTCTCCAAGTGGCTAGTGAAGTAGATAAATTCTCCGTCACGCTGATCGGGCACCACCTCTCCGGCCGCGGGGATGCGCCATATCCCGGCGCGGAGGATCCCTACCTCCTCGAATGACTTCAGCAGCACTTTCGTGGATCTCCCCCATGGTTTCGTCGAAGGCGCCATCAGTCGGAGGATCTAGGGTTGCAGATCGCTCTGGGTCGTTCTGGTTGCTACGGAGGAATGGAAGACTGCGAGATGCGCGAGATCGGAGGATGTGTGGGGAATGATCGCCCTTCACCCATCACTATCCTTATATAGTGGTTGTTACCAGCCATTTTCGAGGAGCCGTTACCGCACGGTGATTACGCCGATATTACCGTTGGATTACCCAACGGCTAGTTTGACCAATGTTGAGTCCAACTTTGTCTACTCGACTCACCAGTTTCAGCGACTCGACTACTTGCCGACCTGATCGCCCTAGCTGCGACTCCACTACTCGCTGACCTGATCACCATAGCAGTGATTTGACTACTCGCTGACCCATTCGTCGTGCTGCGATTCGATTGGTCGCCGTTATTGCGACTAAGATAACAAGTTCCCTCTTACATTCAGGGAGTCCACCACCGATTCGACTGGGCGTCCAAATCGGACCTGCATACTCTGACTGCCAACGAACACCTACGACGAATCAACGACGGCCTCGGGGACTACTGATGGGATATGCCGAGTGGGGTATGCCCAGCAGGACGTTTCCTATTGGCCCAAGCTGCCAGCGAGTGGGCCTGCAGGACAGCGACTCGATCGAGACCCAACAAGGAGCCGGGCTACTGGAAGCTGAAGGCCCAAAAGCGTAGCTAGGCCCAGTCAGATTAGCTCAAACACCCTCTGAATCCTTAACTAATTCGGTTGTAGATCTGTAAACCCTAGTGAGGTGAGTCTATATAAACCTCCCTAGGGTACGCATAGAGGACACGTTCCATCATACACCCCCTGCGACTCCCCGCCTATTCGTCGAGCTCGCCCTTGTACTCTCTCATCAATACAATCTAGAAGGAGTAGGTCTTTACACTCTGGGGGGCGAACCTGGGTAAAACCCTGTGTCTCCGCCCTCATCTCGCACCGCAGATGGCTGGCCGCCCTTGCCCCTCGTTCTACTACTCACTGCTGATTGCAACATCTGCCGTGGCCATTCCCATGAAACCGGGGCATGCAAATCTCCCTGGAAACCCAAAATTTTGGGCAATAGCTCTGAAAACGACCATAAAACTTGAAAACGACGAGTTTTTGGTCATAACTCTAAAACCTATATAGGGTCTTACAAGACATGCAAATCGCCCTGGAACCCCAAAACTATGGGCAATAGCTCATGAAAAAGGACATAAAACATGAAAACAATGAGTTTCTGGTCAAATCTCTCAAACATGTATCGGGTCTTACTGGCCATGCAAATCTCCTTGGAACCCTAAAACTGTGGGCAATAACTCATGAAAAAGGCCATAAAAAACAAAAATGACGAGTGTTTGGTCTAAACTCTCAAACATGTATCGGGTCTTACTAGCCATAAAACGCGAGAACCACGATATTTTGGTCATAACTCTCAAACATGTATCAGGTCTTACTAGCCTTGCAAATTGCCCAGGAACCCCGAAACTATGGGCAATAGCTCATGAAAATGGACATAAAACACGAAAATAACGAGTTTATGGTCAAATCTCTCAAACATGTATCGGGTCTTACTGGCCATGCAAATCGCCCTGGAACCGTGAAACTGTGGGCAATAGCTCATGAAAAAGGCCATAAAACACAAAAACGATGAGTGTTTGGTCTTAACTCTCAAACATGTATTGGGTCTAACGAGCCTTGCATATCGCCCTGGAACACGAAAACCAAGATCTTTTGGTCATAACTCTCAAACATGTATCGGGTTTTACGAGCCATGCAAATCACCCTGGAACCTCGAAATTATGGCAAATAGCTCATGAAAAAGGCCATAAAACACGAAAACGATGAGTTTCTGGTCAAATCTATCAAACATGTATCGGGTCTTACTGGCCATGCAAATCGACCTAGAACCCTGAAACTGTGAACAATAGCTCATGAAAAAGGCCATAATACACGGAAACGATGAGTGTTTGGTCTTAACTCTCAAACATGTATCGGGTCTTACAAGCCATGGAATCATCTTGGAACCCCAAAATTTATGGCAATAGCTCATTAAAATGGCCATAAAACACGGAAATGATAATTTTTTGGTCTTAACTCTCAAACATGTATCGTGTCTTACGGGCCATGCAAATCTCCTTGGAAACCCAAAGTTGTGGCAATGGCTCATGAAAACGACCATAAAACCTGAAATCGATGATTTTTTGGTCATAACTCTCAAACATGTATCGGGTCTTACGGGTATTATAAATCGCCTTGAAACCCCAAAAATGTGGGCAATAGCTCATGAAAATGGCCATAAAACGAGAAAACTACGAATTTTTGGTCCTAACTCTCAAACATGTATCGATTCTTACGAGCCTTGCATATCACCCTAGAACCCAAAAACTATGGGCAATAGCTCATGAAAACGGACATAAAACAAGAATACAACGAGTTTCTAGTCAAATCTCTCAAACATGTATCGAGTCTTACTGTCCATGCAAATCGCCTTGGAACCTCGAAAATCTAGGAAATAGCTCATGAAAAAGGCCAAAAAACACGAAAATAACGAGTGTTTGTTTTTAACTCTCAAACATGTATCGGTTCTTACAATCCATGCTAATCGCCCTGAAACCCCAAAGCTATGGGCAATAGCTCATGGAAATGGCCAAAAAATGCAAAAACAACGAGTTTTTGGCCATAACTCTCAAACATGTATCAGGTCCTTTGGTCGTTGAAAATCGCCTTGGAACCCCAAAACTATAGGCAATAGATCATGAAAACGTCCGTAAAATGCGAGAACCACGAGTTTTTTGTCCTTACTCTCAAACATGTATCGGGTCTTAACAGGCATGCAAATTGCCCTAGAACCCCAAAACTATGGGCAATAGCTCATGAAAACGGACATAAATTATGAAAACAACGAGTCTCTAGTCAAATCTCTCAAACATGTATCGAGTCTTGCGGGCCATTCAAATCGCCCTGGAACCCCAAAACCGTGGCATTAACTCATGAAAACGACCATAAAACGCAAAAATAATTAGATTTTTGTCATAACACTCAAACACGAAAACGACGAGTTTTTGGACATAACTCTGAAACATATACCGGATCTTCCGGTCGCTGTAAATCTCCCTAGAATGCCCAAACTGTGGGCAATAGCTAATGAAAAAAAGCATAACGCACGAAAACTACGATTGTTTGGTCTTAAATCTCAAACATGTATCATGTATTCGGGCCATGCAGATCTCCCTGGAAACCCAAAATTATGGGCAATAGCTCATGAAAATGGACAAAAACGCGAAAACGACGAGTTTTTGGCCATTACTCTCAAACATGTATCGGGTCTTACGGGCATTGTAAATTGCCTTGGAACCCCAAAACTATGGGCAATAGCCCCTTTAAACGTCCATAAAACGCGAGAACCATGAGTTTTTTTTGTCATAACTCTCAAACATGTATCGGGTCTTACTAGCCTTGCAAATTGCCCTAGAACCCCAAAACTATGGGCAACAGCTCATGAAAATGGACATAAAACACGAAAACAATGAGTTTATGGTCAAATCTCTCAAACATGTATCCGGTCTTACTGGCGATGCAAATCGCCCTAGAACCTCGACCCTCTGGGCAATAGCTCATGAAAAATGCCATAAAACACAAAAACAACGAGAGTTTGGTCTTAACTCTCAAACATGTATCGGTTCTTAACAAGCCATGATAATCGCCCTGAAACCCCAAAACTCTGGCAATAGCTCATGAAAATGGCCCAAAGCGCGAAAACGACGAGTTTTTGGCCATAACTCTCAAACATGTATTGGGTCTTTCGGTAGTTGTAAATCGCCTTGGAACCCCAAAACTGAGGGCAATAACTCATGAAAACGTCCATAAAACGCGAAAACCATGAGTTTTTGGTCATAACTCTCAAACATGTATTGGCTTTTACGAGCCATGCAAATCGCCCTGGAACCTCGAAACTATGGGAAATAGCTAATAAAAAGGCCATAAAACACGAAAACGACGAGTTTCTGGTTAAATCTATCAAACATGTACCGAGTCTTACTGGCCATGAAAATCGACCTAGAACCTCGAAACTGTGAGCAATAGCTCATCAAAAAGGCCATAATACACGAAAACGATGAGTGTCTGGTCTTAACTCTCAAACATGTATCGGGTCTTACAAGCCATGGAATCGACCTGGAACCCAAAAATTGTGGGCAATAGCTCATTAAGATGGCCATAAAACGCGGAAACGATGAGTTTATGGACATAACTCTCAACCATGTATCGGTCTTACACTCGTTGCAATTCTCCCTGGAATGCCCAAACTATGGGCAATAGCTCATAAAAAAGCCATAAAACATGAAAATGACGATTCTTTGGTCTTAACTCCCAAACATCTATCGTGTCTTACGGGCCATGAAAATTTCCCTGGAAAAAACAAAATTGTGGGCAATAGCTCATGAAAACGACCATAAAACATGAAAATAACGAGTTTTTGGTCATAAATCTCAAACATGTATCGGGTCTTACGGGCATTGTAAATCGACCTGTAACCCCAAAATTGTGGGCAATAGCTCATGTAAATGGCCATACAACACGAAAACTATGATTTTTTTGTCCTAATTCTCAAACATGTATCGGGTCTTACGAGACTTTCATATCGCCCTGGAACCCCAAAACTGTGGATAATAGCTAATAAAAACGTACATAAAACACGAAAACAACAAGTTTCTGGTCAAATCTCACAAACATGTATCGGGTCTTACTGGCCATGCAAATCGCCCTGGAACCTCAAAATTATGGGCAATAGCTCATGAAAAAGGCCAAAACGCATGAAAATGATGAGTGTTTGTTCTTAACTCTCAAACATGTATCGTTTATTACAAGCCATGCTAATCGCTCTAAAACCTGAATTTTTCTTTCTTTCCTTGAGGGTCCTATTGAATCAGAAGTCTATTATATTAGAGCAAATTCAGTAATATAGCCCGTTGTTGGCTATAAGAAAGTGACACATCGTCTATAGTCAGCTCTATATAGCCAATATGTACAATAATTAGCTATAAATGTATACTACTTAATTAATACGTGGCCCACATGTCACTCTCATAAAGTGCCTAGGAGCACGTGCTAGATCTGGCTCTTAACTTACAACCCACTTACATTCTCTCTCCTCTTTTCTCTCATCCACCTCATCCAAACTATAATAATTTATCTCTGTCGTGGGAATGGCCACGGCAGATGCTGCAATCGACAGCGAGTAGTAGAATGAGGGGCAAGGGAGGCCAGCCATCTGCAATGCGAGATGAGGGTGGAGACACAGGGTTTTACCCAGATTCGGGCCCCCGGAGGGTAAAGACCTACTCCTGCTAGATTGTATTGATGAGAGAGTACAAGGGCGAGCTCGACGACTAGGTGGCGAGTCGCAGGGGGTGTATGATGGAACGTGTCCTCTATGCGTACCCTAGGGATATTTATATAGACTCACCTCGCTAGGGTTTACAGATCTACAACCGAATTAGTTAAGGATTCGGAGGGTGTTTGACCTAATCCGACTGGGCCTAGATACGCTTCTAGGCCTTCAGCTTCCATTCGCCTGGCTCCTTGTGGGGCCTTGATCCAGTCACTGTCCTGCAGGCCCACTCGCTGGAAGCTTGGGTCAATAGGAAACGTCCTGCTGGGTATACCCCAATCGGCATATCCCCATCATTAGTCCCTGAGGCCGTCGTTGATTCGTCGCAGGTGTTCATTGGCAGTCAAAGTATGCGGGTCCAATTTGGATGCCCAGTCGAATCGGTGGTGGACTCACTGAATGAAAGAGGGAACTTGTTATCTTAGTCGCAATAACGACGACCAATCGAATAGCAGCACGGTGAATGGGTCGGCAAGTAATCGAATCACTGTTATGGTGATCAGGTCGGCGAGTAATCGAATCCCAGCTAGGGCGATCAGGTCGGCGAATAGTCGAGTCACCGTAGCTGGCGAGTCGAGTAGACGAAGTTGGACCATCAGATTTGGTCAAACTAGACATTGGGTAATCCAACGGTAATATAGGCATAATCACCACGCGGTAACTGCTCCCCGAAAATGGCGGGCGAAGGGCGATCATTCCCCACACTTCCTTCGATCTCGCGCATCTCCCAGTCTACCATACCTCCGTAGCGACCAGTGCAACCCAGAGCGATCCGCAGCCCTAGATCCTCCGACTGATGGCGCCTTCGACGGAACCATGGGGGAGATCCAAGTGCACGAAAGTGCTGCTGAAGTCATTCGAGGAGGCGGGGATCCTCCGCACTGGGAGATGGCACATCCCCACGGCCGGAGAGGTGGTGGCAGATCCGCGCGAGGGAGAATTTATCTGCTTCACCAGCCACCTGGAGAGGGGCCTTGGATTCCCCACCTCCATCTTCTTTCGCTGCTTATGCGCGTATTACGGCATCCAACCATCAAACCTAGGGCCACACAGCATCGAGCAACTCTCCATCTTTGTGGCGTTTTGCGAATGCTACCTAGGCTGCCGGCCGTACTTCCCCCTGTGGCAAGATATGTTCCACGGGAGGATCGGACGCGAGGAGACAGGCGGCCCGATGCTACCCGTAGGCGGCCTCACCTTCAAGCTTAAATCAAAGGCCTCCTTCTTTGACCTGATGCTGCCGAAGAAGGTAGCGAACGAGTGGAAGAAACATTGGTTCTACGTGATCGAGTCGCCGCCAGACGACGAGGTGGCGCTTCCGAGGTATTCCGCCAACCGGCCCGAGCCGCTTCGGCTTCAAGTCGCCAAGCTTCCGCACGACCAGCGGATGGTGATCGACGAAATGCTGCTGACAATCCGCAACTTGAAGAAGAAAGGCCTCCAGACCATCAAATTGTATAATTGCTGGCTTGGGTGGCGACTAGTGCCTCTGGCCAGTCGCGCCCACTGGATGTACGAGTACACGGGCAAGGATGACCCGACGAAGTCTTGCACCGCCGAGTGGAAGCTTAATGACTACGCCTTGGCCCTGAAGAAGATCACTGACGCGGAATACCTCGACGCGAAGGCCGGGGTTGCCCCATACACCGCGAAGCGCAAGGCTCTGCCAGTAAGTTATCGCTTCCTTGTTCATTTCGCAGTCGCAGATATGCAGTCACGGTTTTGCTAATCGCGTTTATCTTTGTAGTTGTTCCAAGTGGTGGAAGGTTGTCTTTCGCCTGCTGATGACGAAAACCCGAACGAGTCCGTTGAGGACGAGAGCGAGTCCTCGTCCGACAAGGGAAACGTCGGAGGCGATGATGACGATGAGGATGATGAAGATGATGACGAGGCCATGGAGGTCGCCGCACCCGCGGTCCATAAGACCCGTGGGAAGAGACAATGCGAGCTCGAGGCCAGCAAGAGCCTCGAGGCTCACGACGGGGGCGACGACGAGGTCCCCAAGCACACTTCACGGAATGTGGCCACGCCGTCGAAGATGAAGTCGCCGTAGAAGAAGAAGAAGCCGGCCAAGACAGTGTCACCGCCTAGGTCCGTGAGTAGCTCCGAAGCTACCAGCATGGCCAACAAGGCTGGGGCCAGCATGCCGGCGCGAGTGACTGCGGCAGCCGATGCGACCGTGGTAGAGGATGAAGTGTCGTTGGCGTCGCTGCCACCGCCCTTCACCATAGTCACTGAGCTCGAGGCTGCTCCATCCACGAGTGCCTCGCCACCAAAAGAAGCGCTTGCGACGATTGCCGCAGACCCTCCTGCCGCGGCCTCATCCTCGAAGAAGACCTCGATGTCTTGGGCCTAAAGCATGTTCAAGACGGGCCTCATTCGGAAGCTGGGGCCAGAGTTGGAGAAGCCGGCGAGCATTCGCACCGGTCTTTGCTTTATCCCAGTCGCCAAGTGAGTATCCTTTAGATTAGTTATTTGAGCAACTGATTTATGGCCGGCGAGCTTGCTGACGATGTTGTGTTGCGAGACTGATGTGAAGAAAATAGGTCACCCCTCGGTGGCTAAGGTCCCATTGGGTGCCGCGGGGGCGCAGGTCGATCCCCGCGAGTGACCTGATGGCTTCTCAGTCATCCTTGAGTGCCGTGGAGAAGCGAGTCGCCGACCTCGAGTGGGAGCTTAAGGACGCGAAAGCGGAGGTGACCTCGGCGGATGAGAGGGCCAAGGCAGCCGTTGTTGCTGCTAAGGAGCGGAAGGTATCAGATGCGCTCGTCGCCGGTCTGCAGGATGACCTCTCTGGTCTACAGAATTTCGCCACGGGGATCTGTCGTCCTTTGATTGGTGAGCTCCTTGTTCTTTCGAGTGACTAGCGACTCCCCGAGCGTGCGGGTCGCCTTTGTATTGTTGGAGCCTTTCTGATTGTGTACTTGTGCTTTGTAGGGAAGATTCTTGACGACGAAGCTGAGGCACAGTCGTACGACAAGCACCAGTGTGTCACTACGTTGGTGGACTCTATCGCTCTGTCGGCGAGTTGTATCCGCGCGTACTTTCAGGAGATTTCACCGACGGAGGTTATCCCTAGCAAGCTGACCGAGGTCTAGCGGTATCTGGAGAAGGCTCTAGCGGTTGTGGAGTTCATGTCGCGGTCGGCTTTTCGCCGTGGGGCGGCGACTGCGCTGAGCCTTGGGCTTGCGCACTTCCCCGGCGACTTTGATCTCGACGACATCACCAGCAGCTACCCTTCGTCCACGGGCGCGGTCGAGATTTACAACATGCTGAAGCTCATCGACCGGGTCGCGGTCTACTCCGACTAGGTGTTGGCGATGGGCGACTTCCTGCCGTATCAAGAAACGATCATCGCTCCGAACGACGAGGAGCCGGCGAATGGTGACTTCAAGGTGGAGCAGCCCTTCCGATCAGCGATGGCGGGCACCTTGACGACGTACCCGTCGAACCCGTGGGTGCCTTTCATCCGTGTCCGCGGAGGTGGTGGCGAGTTGTCGTCGAAGCCTGCGGAGTAGGAGAGTTTTCCAGGTGGCATTAGTTTTAAAAAAATGTGGCTGCCCTTGTAAGCAGACAAATTTTGTTGCCATAAGGAATGCATGGATGCTTTATTCAGTGTTTGGTTTGGTTGTGAGTTGTTAAGTTGTCTGAGTCCCCGAGTGCGTCCGCTCTTTTGTGGGGTTTACCTCGTTTTTATGTGTATGTTTGTTTTTATACTGTTAGTCGGTTGAGGTCAACTCATCGTGGCTTGGAAAGCCAGTCGCGTGGCGACCCCAAGGGGTGCTCTATACTTAGCCATTTTCCCGGGCGCGAACGGGGTCGGATGGCCAAGTCCCCGAGAGTGGTACTTAGCCGTTCTACTCGCATGCCCAAGGTAGGTGAGGACGAGGCGCGTTGTGTTGAGCACGTCGCTCCACCTGACTTGGAGGATCAGTCGCATGGCGAGTCCAGGGCGTGCTCTCGTACTTGGCATTTTCCCTAGTCGCTCGGGTTTGGACTGGTGTTAGTCCCCGAGCGTGGTACTTAGCCGTTCGAGTCGCTGTGCCAAGGATGTGGAGGAATGGGTCGCTGTTGGAAGCGAATGTAGTCGTCTTGGCTCGGAGAGCCAGTCGAGCAAGGTGACTCCGATGGGGCTCCGGGTTGGCATTTTTCATGGACGATACAAGTCCCGAAACTTTTCGGTGCCCTCGTATCGCACTATTTAACCGTGCCGGTCACGTGGCCAAGGGTTGACTTCTGCGAGTAGCGTAGCGCTGTTATTACGAGTGCGAGTGGCACAAGGTATGGAGAGTGCACACAATTTGTGCGAAACGATATTTATTTCATAGCGGGTAGGGGGTACATGTTTGGAGCTCTAGGAATAGAACTTCCGTAGGAGATTTACATTCCAGGCCGCTTGACGTCGAGTTCGCCGTCGCCTCGGACGTTGATGAGGTAGTAGGCATCGTTGCCCAGGACTCGCCCAATGGCGAATGGTCCCTCCCAAGAGGGGAGAGATTGTGCATGCCCTTCTTGTCCTAGATCAATCACAGGACCAGGTCGCCTTCCTAGAGGGTGCGAGTCCAGACTCGCCGGCTGTGGTAGCGGCGAAGTCCTTGCTGGTAGATGGCGGTGCGGGAGCAAGCTAGGTCGCGTGCTTCGTCGAGCTGGTCGACCCCGTCCTGGCGTGCGAGCACGTTGTCGGCCTCCGCGTAGTTGACCACCCGAGGCGAGTCGTGCTCTAGGTCTGTTGGCATGACGGCTTCGGCGCCGTACACCATGAAGAAGGGGGTGAACCCTGTCGACCTGTTGCTGGAGGTGCGGGTGCCATAGATGACGAAGGGGAGCTCTTCGACCCAGCACCCCGGAGTTTGTTCGAGGGGAACTTGCAGTCGCGGCTTCCGGCCGTGGAGGATGCTCTGGTTGGCGTGGTCCGCCTGGCCGTTGGACTCCGGGTGGGCGACTGAGGCGAGGTCGAGTCGTATATGGTGCTCCTCGCAGAATTTGGCCATGGCTCCTTTGGCAATGTTGGTGTCGTTGTCCGTGATGATGATGTGCGGGAACCCATAGCGTTGGATGAGCACGCGTAGGAACTTGGTGGTGGTCTTCACGTCACATTTGCGGACTGGCTTGGCCTCCACCCACTTTGTGAATTTATCAACTGCGACTAGGAGGTGGGTGAAGCCGTAGGGGGCCTTCTTGAAGGGGCCTACCATATCCATGCCCCACACGGCGAATGGCCAGGTGATGGGGATGGTCTTGAGCGCCGAGCTTGGGACGTGAGTCTGGTTGGCGTACTTCTGGCATCCGACGCAGTGTTGGACGATGTCGACCGTGTTGGCATGCGCGGTGAGCAGTAGAAGCCATGTCGCATGGCCTTGGAGACCAGGGACCGAGAGCCGGCATGGTGGCCGCAGTCGCCAGCATGGATGTCTTGGAGAATCTTGCGACCTTCTGCGGGTTGGACGCAGTGTTGGAACACGCCGGTCACGTTGCGCTTGTGGAGCTCGCCGTTGATGATGACGAAGGACTTGCAGCGGCGTACTATCATCCGGGCCTCCGTCTTGTCAGCGGGTAGGCTCCCTCCCTCCAGGTAGGCGACGTATGGCGCGGTCCAGTCACTTGGCTCCGCGAGCATGGCGACCAGGGCTGCTTCTGGTTGTAGCAGAATTCCGATGTCAATCTCCCTCGAGGGAGGCACGGAAGGCTTGGTGATGGTGTCGAGGAATACACCGGCGGGTGGAACGAGATGAGCCGACCCGATGCGAGAGAGGGCATCAACCTCTTTGTGCTTGCGCCGATCGATCCACTGGATGGAGTAGCCGGCAAAGTGGCCTCCCAACTGGTCCACTGCTTGGCGGTATGCCGCCATGGTGGGGGAGACTGCATCGCGTGTACCGGCGACTTGCCCGGCGATGAGGTTGCAGTCACCTTAGCAGCGCAGACGATTGATGTTCATCTCCTTGGCTGCTCACATGCCATGAAGGAGCGCCTCGTACTCGACCATGTTGTTGGTTCAGGGGGTGAAGTCGAGGTACAGGACGTAGCGTAGTTTGTCGCCCTTTGGAGATGTGAGGACGATCCCTACCCCTACGCCGTCTGCGTTCTTGGAATCGTCGAAGTGTAGATACCAGTAGTGGAGGTATGGCAGCTTCTCCGGCTACTGCGCCTCCTCCCAGACAGCGAGGAAGTCTGCCAGGGTCTATGACTTGATTGCCTTGTGCGGCTCGTACCTGATGTTGTGGACTCCGATCTCCACGGCCCACTTAGCGACTCGCCCGGTCGCCTGGAGGTTGCGGATGATGTCCTGCAATGACACGGAGGAGACGACCATGATTGGGTGCTCCTGAAAGTAGTGCGGCAGTCGCCGCTGGGCTCGGAAGACCGCATATACCAATTTTTGGTACTGCGGGTAGCGCTGGCGTGATTCGGTGAGGACCTCGCTGATGTAGTAGACAGGTCGCTGCACCGGGCGCTCCTTGCCCTCTTCTGGTCGCTCAATGATCATGACGGCGCTGACTACTCGCTCGGAAGCCGCGACGTAGACGAGCATCGGCTCCTTGTCGACAGGGGCGGCGAGTAGCACTTCCTTGAGTGCGTGGAGTGCGTCGTCTGCCTCATTGTCCCATTGGAACGTGGGATTCTTGCGCATTAGGCGGTAGAGAGGCATTGCCTTCTCGCCTAGACGGAGGATGAAGTGACTGAGATCCGCGACTCGCCCGGCCAACTTCTGGACGTCACGCAGGAACTCGGGTTTGCCGAGCCGGGCGATCATGTTGATCTTGGTGGGGTTCGCCTTGATACCTCGTTTGGAGACTACGTACCCCAGCAGCTGTCCAGTTGGTACACCAAAGGTGCACTTTCCTGGGTTTAGTTTGATCTTGTACCTCCGCAGATTCGCGAAGGTTTCGGCCAGGTCGGCGAGTAGATCGCCCTGGCGAGTGGACTTCACCACCATGTCGTTGATGTAGACGTGGATGTTGTGGCCAATTTGGCTCGCAAGGCATTCCTACATGCACCTCTGGTAGGTCGCCCCGGTGTTCTTGAGGCCGAAGGTCATGGCGGTGTAGTAGAATGCTCCGAATGGCGTGATGAACGCCGTCTTCTCCTCATCCTCGACTGCCATTTTGATATGGTCCGAGCCCGCGGTCAAGTCAATGACTTGATCGATCCGTGGGAGGACGAACTGCTCCTTTGGGAAGGCGTTGTTGAGGTTTGTGTAATCGATACACATTCTACAGGTCCCATTTTTCTTCTCGACCAGGACTAGGTTTGCCAGCCACTTGGAGTACTTGATTGGCCTTATGAAGCCTGCAGCGAGTAGACGTTGTACTTCCTCGGTGATTGCTCGGCGGCACTCTTCATTGAAGGTCCGCAGCGACTGCTTGATGGGTCGCGCTTTGGGGTCGGCATTGAGTTTGTGGTCAGCGAGTTCCCTCGGGACACCAGGCATGTCAGATGGCTTCCATGCGAAGATGTCGTGATTCTCACGGAAGAACTCAATGAGCACGCCTTCCTATGCTGGGCTCATGCCCGTTCCAATCATCATCGTCTGGCTGGAGTCTCCTGGGACCAGCTCGATAGAGTGCGTGTGTGTGGTGGCTTCAAAGGCCATTGAGCCACCGCCCTCCGAGTTGGGCTTCTTGAGTATTGTGGGGTCTTCATTCTTGACCCCTCTTGTGTACTTGGCGAGTTCTTCCGCGTGGTTGGCTTCAGCGGTGATGACGGCGTCAGCGAGCTTGACGCCCTTGGCCTCGCACTCCGCGGCCATGTCAGGGTCGCCGTGGACGGTGATGATGTCGCACGGCCCTGGGAGCTTCATCGCGTTCTACGCGTAGTGGGGCGCTGCCATGAATTTGGCGAACGCATGTCGCCCCAAGACGCAGTGGTAGGGGTTGTTGAAGGGCACCAGCTCGAAGATGATCCGCTTGGTGCGGAAGTTCGCTGGTGTGACGAAGGTGACTGGCAGCATCACCTTGCCGATCGGGTATGCCTTCCGACCAGGGACGATGCCGTGGAAGGCGGTGTAGGTCGTCTCGATCATCGACTGCGGGAGCCGCAGTCGCCTGAACGTGTCCAGGTAGAGAATGTTGATGGAGCTTCCGCCGTCCATCAGCGTCTTGGGGAGCCAGTAGTCTCCTACCTTGGGCTTGACCACCAAGGCGACTCGCCCCGGATATTCGATCCGTGGCGAGTGGTCCTCGCGGCTCTAGGTGATCTGCTGCTCAGACCAGTTGAGAAAGCATGGGACGTCGACCTGGGACACCGCGTTGACGGCGACGGCACGGGAGATGACCTTCTTTTCGCGCTTGGTGCTGAACCCAGTGAAGGTGTGGAGAAATCCCACATCGTTGTCGAATGCCCCACCGTTTGGCGGGTGGTTGTTGGGTCCTCCCGTGCGCGCCGTGCCTTCTCGATCTCCTTCAGAGAGTGCCAGTCGGCGGTCGTGTGCGTGGCAGGCTTCCCCTTCCTTTTGTGGAACACACAAGACTGGTTGAGGAGAGCCGCGGGGTCGAACCTCGGCTTCGCCTTGTAGTTGCCGCTGTCGCGGTGCTGGCCTCCGTCGCGGCGGAAACTCTTGGGCTCGCATGGCGCGTAGCCGCCGTTGGTGACGAAGTCGACTCACTCGTCATCGCGGCGCTTGCTGGTGAGGCGAGTGTTGCTGTAGCATAGTTCAGGTCATCTCCCGTTGTCATGGCCGCTAGTGCAGCGATTTCCTCCCGACTAGTTGTCAGTTTCTTGGTTCGGGTCCTCCTCCGCGTACCGCTTGGCGATCTTGAGGAGGTCCGGTATGTTGTCGAGTGTTTTGTACACCCGCTTGAGCTTGGCGACCAAGGGCTCGTAGCGGCACGAGGTCTTGAAGCAGTGAATCGCGGTGTCCGGGTGGATGCCGGTCGCCTTGAACCATAGGTCCTACCACCGCTAGACCCAGCTGCGGGTCGACTCGCGGGGTCCCTGGACGCATCGCTCCAGGTCCTCGATGGTGGTGGCGCGGGTGTAGGAACCCTCGAAGTGCCTGACGAAGGCATCGCGCATATCCTCCCAGGAGTCGATGCTGTCCGCGGGGAGAGTGTTGATCCATTGCCGGCTCGCTCCCTCCATCATCAGGGGGAGGTAGCGAGCGGCGAGTGGGTCGGTGTGGCCCGCGATTACCATCGCCATGAGGTATGTGTCCAGCCACATGGACGGGTCGTACGAGGGGTCGTACTTCTCGATCTCCTTCGGCGCTTTGAAGTTCACCGGGTATTTTTTGCTTCGGATCATTGGTCCGAAGCACTAGGGGCCAACTCGGCTGAGCGATCCCCTTGGTTCGCCGTCACGGCAGTTGGTGAGGGTGTGCCTCAAGTCGTCAGGCTGGCGTGCGCGCCAGCTCTAGTTGTTGATGATGTGGGTCCACGTGTCGACTGGCTGCCTGTTGGCAGCAACCATGTTGTTCGTCGGTCGTGGGTCGTTAGTGGAGAGTGCCGCATTTGCGGGTCGTGGCTGGAGCTGCAGGGGCTTGGGGGTGGGAAATTGAGGGTGTTTGCCATCGTCGGGCGGCCGCTCGAGGCCGCCCTGCTTCCTGACGAGCGGGAGTAGACGCGTCCCCGTGAATCTGCTCCCGCAGCTTGTTGCTCGACGGCCTTGGCGAGTAAGGACCTGGCGTACTGGATCTGCAGGGCGCCTTCCCCGGTCACATTGATGTTGTTGACCGCGGCTCGACTCGCAATGCCGTTGTCCATCAGAGTGGAGAACAACGGGAGGCCGTTCGCGTCCCGCTCTTCCGGGGAGATCATGATCCTCGGTTGGTTTGGTGGGCGTGTGACCGGGCGGTGGTGGAGGAGCGCCATTCGTTGATGCGCCTGGTGGTGGTCGAGTGCTTCCTCCTGGCGGCGCGTTCTCGCAGATCACGCGATCGGCCACGTGGTCCGGGTCGCTCTCGTCGTCGAAGTTCAGGGCGCGGCCCTGAACGGTGGGGTTCAGGCGCGACCTGATGCGGAGTTGGTGGTAGCGCGAGAGCTCCTGCGTCATTACCTGCTCGAGGCGAAATTTCTCGTGCTTGGCTTGTTCCTTGCGGACTGCCTCCTCTAGTCGCAGACGGAGTTCTTCGACCCTCGTCGCCGTCACGGTCGGCGGGATCGGCGTGGAGAAGGGGTCTGGCGGGGCGTCCGTGCCGCTCGGCATGTAGGTCACGACGTAGCGGCCGAATCCGGTGTGGAAGTCGCCGAAGTTCTCCGATCCGGAATCAGAGTCGAAGATCCCAAGGATGGAAGGATCCTCGAAGTGCCCCATGTTGGAGACCTGGGTGATGGAGCCCGCGAGTGACGCGGTGATGATGGATCCGGCGATTGACGCCGGGGTTGCCGAGTCGGCGTCGTCGTTGAGGGCCACGTCGTCCGTGGACATGCTGGTCTCGGCCACGTTGCTGTTGGCCGAGTCGTACTCGGAGGCGAGGCGGTGGATGGTGCGGACCTGACTCTCAGAGAGCTGATCACGCGGTGGCGACTCGCGGATGCGAGCCGAGTCCTCCGAGACGATGATGTCGGTGAAGCCGACGAAGAGGCTGATCGTGCCGACCGGCATGATCACGTTGTGCGTGACGGGGCGCGCCGCCGGAACGTAGCTACTCGGCCGGTGGCGATCGTCTCGTTGATTGGCAGATTGGATCTCGCCGCAGAACACCGGCCTGACCGGCCAGGCCCCACGATGGGCGCCACTGTCATGGGAATGGTCACGGCAGATACTGCAATCGGCAGCGAGTAGTAGAACGAGGAGCAAGGGTGGCCAGCCATCTGCGGTGCGAGATGAGGGCGGAGACATAGGGTTTTACCCAGGTTTGTCCCCCCGAAGGGTAAAGACCTACTCCTGCTAGATTGTATTGATGAGAGAGTACAAGGGCAAGCTCGACGACTAGGTGGCGAGTCGCAGGGGGTGTATGATGGAACGTGTCCTCTATGCGTACCCTAGGGAGGTTTATATAGACTCACCTCGCTAGGGTTTACAAATCTACAACCGAATTGGTTAAGGATTTGGAGGGTATTTGATCTAATTCGACTGGGCCTAGCTACGTTTCTGGGCCTTCAGCTTCCAGTCGCCTGGCTCCTTATTGGGTCTTGATCTAGTCGCCGTCCTGTAGGCCCACTCGCTGTCAGCTTGGGCCAATGAGAAACGTCCTGCTGGATAGTATACCCCACTTGGCATATCCCCATCAATCACTTATAGTCAGCTGACTGTACCCCATTGTACTTGCTCTTATGGTACCGTATCATAGCATGTAGTACGCAAAACTAGATTGTGTAATTATAAGTAGATGTTGTATAGTAATTTTCATTGAGATTCTAAAATTAATTAAATACAAAAAACAACTGCAATATTATTATATGATGCTATGCATTATATAGCTAGTATTATATACATTATACTAGGTATATTATACTAAGTATATTATACTAGGTATATGATAGTAGCACTCTGACCAGACTAAAAGCAGCGGTTGCTGGCGTATCAATGAAACAAGGCACCAAAAGCTAGTTTCATATGGCAGTTGTATCCAAGTCAACACCACGTTAAAAAGTTCCTCGTGTCGTTTTGGCACTATTTGCGACAGCCCCACATGCAATTCTCCACAGAGACTAATTTATCTGATTAATTAGAGTCTGCCATATTAATCGGGTCTATTTGCGAGGTCTAACATCACCTTCACTTGTTGGGCATTCCTAGACTGAAATCCGGCGCTATTTAGCACCGGACGGATGTAACTTTGTCTGGGAACTCCCAGTTTCCCACTTGCATTCTTAGACCGAGTTTCCGGTTTTGCAAAATTTCAATCAAACTTTGCAAAATTTTGGCGAATATAGGTGTAACACCCTCAGATCATCCTGATGCAAGTTTTAGCGATTCCCGCCAAACCCGCATAGAAACGATTCAAAGGTGCCCACCAGGCACTTTCGTGCGGGTGGAAAACAAAGTAATACTATTATATATTAGTCCACGATAGAACCCACAGAACATATTTATACAATAACGACTCCACGAGTCAAGAATACAGATATACAGTACAAAGATCTAAATCACCTTGAAAATGATACAACATCTGAGTACGAATAAGATGCAAATGGGGCTAAGATCCCTTAAAAATAACCAATGGCATCCATAACCCTGCCCATACCAAGCCGGAAGGGTAACCCTGCTAACGACGTCGATCTCAAACCTGCTAAACAAAATGGGCGCCGACAAAGGACAAAGGAAAAAAAGAGCGGTCAGTATTGAGGCCATTACACAGCGACACTTAGAATTCGGCAGTCCTCGCCTACATAGGTACGGGTGGACTGAAGCGGCGGCCAAGCATACACTAAACAACCTATAGAAACTCTATACAACTGTCGGCTATCAGAGAGAGATGAGAAATACCTATTCGGAACCAATCTGATACTACCACCAAGCATACACATCCTGGTATTACCCCCTCAAGACCAACCGAGGAAGTCATGCCGAGGAAACTCACATGGTTGGCAATTTTATTCATTCTTTCCATGTTGGTTAACCAATTTACTTGTCATATCAGATACAAGTCAAATTATAGCAGTAAACTTTAGTTATAGTTATATATGATCGAGAAATTATGCTCCAAGTCGTCCATAACAGCGGACAGAGCTTTTCAAAAATATTTAACCCTGCGGGATGCACCAAAGTTTCCACACGCATTTCTACCCTTTTTGCCAGATTAGTTAACATAAACCCATCGGTATGACGGTGGGGCCTCGGACACAACGTTTTCCCAGAGCCAAAGCAAGTACATGGGGGCCACCCAAAAGAGCTACCCATACGAGGTATAGCTAATCCTCGTAGGGACCCTGAGGTTGCGTGGACTTGTCACGCGAGCAGAGGCCATAGACAATATATTCTTGTGACAGAGTGCCACACCTACACAATAGTAATAAATGCTCATCGAGCAACAGGTAATAAACATATCATACATGGAATAAGTAAAGTATATAATGTATAAAGAACGAACTAGTTTCTAGCCCCCAGAACAATACTTTGAAATCAGGTACTAAGTCGATAGGGGTGCCCATACACCCCACATATTGTTAGCGCGCTTAGTCTCGGAACAGGTGTCAAGAACTCGGGTCCTAGGTGGACACCGTTGGGCAAGATAATAACCAGATCTCAACTATTACCCACATGTGCCTCTGCATTAATTATACCAACTTTCAATATTAATTATTAAATTGTAATTAAATCCATGATCATCTCCACCATTAAGTATGTGCCAACCCCCAACATCGGTGGAACATCGACGATGCGAAGCAACACCTAAGCAAGCAACTATGAATCGCAAGGCTCACTATCTACCAACAATCGGTAATAAGATGTGTCCAAGGCAATATAGAGGCTACAAGGAATATAACTAGTACCAAAAAATACTAAAGCATCGCAACACAGATAGCAATAGATCAACAGGAGAAAGTAAGGACTATAAATGTAAAATAGGTAGAAAGGAGCGGTTGCTCGCCTGGGAAATACTATCAAAGGTTCATCCAAAGATCAGGTAGACACTCGCATCAACTCATCGGCCTAATCCGTGAAGAAGCAGAACACTAAAAGAAACACCAGATGCACTATTTCATACTACGGCAGAAGATCAGGCATGATGCATGACATTGCAAAGGTGAGATGCAATTAGGCAATATTAAGCGGAACTGGGGTCCCGACAATTAATTAGGTTGTTCATATTGTTGAGATACCCCGCAATTTAATTGTTGGAAAACACCGCAAAACATGTCGTCGGTTTGCTACAAAAAAATTAATGGAGCCAATATAAGACTAGAATAGCCCGCATATAGTCTCGATATTTAATTTAGTTGAATCATCCAAATACCCCCAAACATCCACAATATGCATGCGAATATGAATGATTCATATGGAACAAGTATATATCATTTAATAAAAATAAGGGCTCAGATAGAGGTCACACGTCAAGGTCCAAAGATCTTGGGGGTTTGGAGGGGTTCGAGTTCGATGGGATAGGTCTTCGGACTCCGGGATCGGGCTTCGTACCGGGGCCTCAGGGTTCAGATCCGGGAAGGCGTCCTTGTGGTTCCTTGTGGGGGTATTTTAAATCCGTGTCGAAGATCTTGTTGATGGCCCTCTCGAGTGCACCATGTTCAATATTCTGAGATATCGGGCCGACGAGAAGATCTTTTTGTATCTTGCAACCTCACGGGTGCACGGGTTCCATGTAGATCTTGTCGAGGCCGGTCTAGGACGTCGGGGGTCGGACGCGAAACACCAAGGTTATGGTGATACACATGTACCCGTGAAACCATATGGAACGCCACGAGGTGTCTCCGAGCATGGGTAACAATAGGAGGTCAAAACAACAACCACCTGAATAAAGGTGTTTGTGAGCGCGCGCAGGCAAGGGTTGGCAAGGTGGCACAGGGCAACTTCGGGTTAGGGAAAAGTAGAGGGCAGAGGGCGGTGGCCGGACATGGGATAAGATGCATAGAGGGGTGGCCTGCAAGGCATCAAGGGCGACCATGGCGCTCGGGAAACGGAGGAACGGCGGTGAGCTTGGGTGTGGCCGCTGGGGAAGGCGACTTAAGCGAGGTGGCGGGACTAGGGTCGGGGTTGAGGACGGTCAGAGCACGGGGACGGAGGCGGCAGGGGCGGTCAAGGAGGAGGTCGGTGGTGGCCGCGTGTCTCGGCGGAGGCAGAGGTTGAGGAAGGAAGACGAGGTGGCAAGGGATTACAGAGAGACGTGGAGGAGGCCGGCAGAGCTGGGGCCGGATCGCAGAGAGAATGCACGGGGCAGCGACGGAGCTTCGTGGGGAGGAAGAAGGGCAGCGCCTAGACACGCGAGGCCGGCGCAGAGGGCAGCGGATGGCTACCTGGCGATGGGAACGAGCGGGTATGGTGGCGGCTTTCTGTCGGGCCTATGGAGGAAGCGACGAGGCGGACGAGTGGGGTTGCAGGGCCACATGGTAGCGGTTGCTGTGATGGGGGAGGAAAGAAGCGAGGAGGAAGGCAGGGATTGCGGGAGGGCGTTGGCGGTAGGATCGAGGTGGGGTGGGGTTTGACCGCTGAATGGATAAAGATGCCGCCTAGAGGGGGGTGAATAGGCGGTTTAAAACTTTTTCGAGAGTAGCTCAACAAAGGCAGATTAAACTAGAGTTTACTTTGTTAAGCACAAAACCTAGAATAACTAGGGTTCACCTATGTACACTAACAACTTATGCTAAGCAAGACAAGCAACTATGTGATAGCAATATATATACTTCAAGCACGAAGGCTATCACAAAGTAAGGTGCATAAGTAAGAGCTTCGACATAGAGATAACCGAGGCATGCAGAGAAGACGATGTTCTACCGAGTTCCTCCCAACATGGAGTATATCTCGTTTGGAGAGGGGGTGGTATCAAACCACCAACGCCATAAAAGGCCTCCCTTGTTCTCCGGTGAATCTCACCCCAACCGAATCGATCCACACTTATACTATCGGTGCACTTGTCGGTGGCAATCCGGAACCTCTCACAAGGTTGAAGAACTTCTCCACAACTCAATTGGAGGCTCCCAACAAAGAAGCTTGGGAAAGCTCTGAAACTTAATTGGAGGCCCCAAGTAATCCTCAACCCTGCAAAACAACCAAACTGTCTAGGGTTCCAAGAACCCAAGAGTAAAAAGCTTATCAACTTTCATTCAATCGAATCCTCACCGAGAACTCAAACCGATGCACTAAATGCAATGTCAAGAACACAAGAAGTGCTCAAATCCTTCTTTCCCAAATTCCACAAAAGCTACAAAACCTTGTGGGGGAATAAGAGAGGAATAACAATGGAGGAAATCCACAAAAGACTCCAACATCTAGATCCCAAGATGTTCCCCTCACTTAGAGATATGGATTGATAGGGTTGTAGATCTAGATCTCCTCTTTCAAATCCCGAAAGTATATACAAAAATCATGGTAGGGATTGAAGGGAATCAAGCTCAAGAAGGTCAAGAATGGAGGAAAAGACTTGCAAAACTCCGGGACAGTCCATTGGGGAAGAAGGGACCATTATATAAGCCCAATAATTTCTGAATGTTGGGGAATTTCTGTAGGGGTTCGTAGCATGGAAAACAAAAAAATTCTACCGCATGCACACAAACAAGGCAAGATCTATCTACTATATTATAGCAACGAGTCGATTAGAGTACTCACCCTCTGTAACTACCTCGGTGAATTACGCTCCTAGATACAAGCCTGGATGAGCGGTAGTGGTTGAAATAGTACGGTGGGGCCCTAAAAGCCACTCACGGGTAGACCTTTCGGCCGTCCCAACCACTTCCATCTCATCGGGACCTGTACGGGCGGCGTAATCGGCAGGCGAAGGGATCAACTACATACACAAGTGGGTATGTATGCAAGCCACCATACAAGAGTACATCAGAGCCATACCATCTAGAAAGAAAGGAAATATAGCAACGCCATACGGCAAGATTCAAATGACCTGGATAGAGCTAATATTTTAGGATACTTCCTCATACAACACACATCAGAGTATCAAGCGGAAGCGGCAAACAAAGTCCGAGTACGGATAAGAAGCAAATCAGCATAAGATGCCATGGAAATAAGCACATCCTGCCCACAGATCTCACGGATCCCCGTTCCCGGAATCTCTACACTGAACGATCGTTGCCAACATCATCAGCCTCTTCCACCCAGTATCCGTCCTGCGAGGGTACCTGTTCATCTGAACCAATAATTTATCGTGTGAGACCCTAAGGGCACTCAGCAAGTCTTAATGCCTCTAAAGGGGACACAACCTGGGGTGACGCAATTGCAGCAAAAGATAAACCCTAGCAGTTCTATAGATAAACGCTAACCATCCGCCTAACCAAAGATAGACGGATGTCTGTGAATTATTGACAACAGTTATAACAGTAATATCACCAGATCCATCCTCCTCCTCGCTTACCGACGAGGAAGCGGACGAACAACCTCCCCATCCGTTGGCAATTTTATTAACCATTCCATGAGTGTTGCACTATTTACTAGTCAATTACTTAGTCAAATTAAAAGCGGTACTTTAGTTTTTGCTTGTCTATGGTCGAGAAACTGTGCTCCAAGTCGTCCATAACCGCGGACACGGCTTTCAGAAAGTTTTACCCGGTCGGGGTGCACCAATAGCAACACACACTCGATCAACCTCGGAAAAACCAAATCAAAACCCAACTAGGCTTTCACGACAAAGCAATCACAGGATTCAGAAATATTTCAGGGGGCCACCCCTTAAAGTAGATCCGCAACGAAGTAATCTAGCTCCGAGACGGACTCAAGGTTTGGGTGGACGGCTGTGAGCGACTGGGAACCCAAAACTGGGCTTGTCGACACCGCGAAAACGTGTCCCGATCCTAAACAGTACAGTGTGCTATACATCGCACAATCGTAAATAAAGCAGTAAAGCATGGCATAAGTACATGATCGTAAATAAAACCTCAAACTAGTTTGTGGCCCCAAGAAATAAGACGGAATCAAGCTCTGGCTCAGGGGGGTCCCATATACCTCCCGGATGTGGATAGCGCGATAAATCTTGGAACATGAATCAAGTACTCGGGGTCTTACGGGACACAAGTGAGCAGGAAAAACCCAATAGCAGATATTGCTCACCGGTGCCACTTTCATTAGTTGTCCCATTACTACTCAGGTTAAGTTGTTTAGGTACCTCGTTATCCATCCGACACTCACAAACCCTACACATGCTGTTCTACGACTCGCATGGCTCAAACAACTCCTGTAGTAATGGCTCATGGGATGGAGGTACAGGCTTGGTGGGGTTTAAAAGTAAAGGCTATGCAATACTTGGGATTCAGTTTAATGCAATCGCGACTCAATGATGCAAGAATAAGATAGAGGCAATAGGTACTGTATGTATGCAAGCATGTGGTAGTGCTTGCCTGGCAACTCAGTTGAAGCGAGGGACGGATCTGGGTAGTGCTCCTGGTTCTCTTGATATATCCCCTGCTCAGTGTCTTTCCGAGAAAAACCAAACAAACAAGGCCAACATGAATATAGAGCACAAGCATATGAATAAGATGCGTCACGCAAACAATCATGCCATGATGAATTATGCACAAGTTGCATGGCAATAAAATAGCATGGCATGGGTGAGGTGTAGAGCTCAAGAATAAGTCATTTTATTAAGGTTTGGCCACATTTTATTGTCATAAAAGTTGCTGTAACCTTTATATTTATATGATGCATGCTGCAATTGAAGTCATGGATAGCATAAACAGAAAGGTCTCGTTGAGCTGATCATTTTAGACATATCATTTGTTAAATTCGGAGTTATAACTCAAAAGTTATAAATTATTTAAGTTCTAGTGGCATTTGTGGTAATTTAATTAAACTTGGAATTTAAAATGTTCAAGAGGTAATTTAAATAGCATATTTGAAATCCTCACATTTTTCTGATCTCAAAACATATATCATTTGCATTATTTGGATTTATAAATGAGAAGTTATTTAAAACAGAATTATATTTGAATTTGAATTAGATTTAAATAGTTTTGAATCTAAACAGAATCTGCAAAACGTTTTTAACACCCAGGCTAACCTAACCTTAGACGCTTACAGGTGGGCCAGGAACTTGCGGTCCCACACGCCAGTGGCTGGGCGGAAAGGAGGACCGCGGGTGGATTTGGGGAAAGTTGAAGAGCCTTTTTAGAAAACCAACACTGACGCTGACTGTGGGGCTAGGGGCTGCGGGTTGAGGCAAGAGACGGCCAGGGGGTTTTGTGCAAAAAGCACGGCGAGCACTGTGGATCTTCTCTGTCTCCTGACGAACTGAAAAACGACACCGCGCGACCGAGGAAAAACAGGGGCGCGCCGGGCTCGATCCCGCGACCGCGGACGCGCCAGCGGGGGCAGCAACCACTGGGCTGGGGAGGGGGAGGTGTCTGGTAGGGAGGCGCAGGCTAGATAGGGTGTAGGGCGTCGCGGAAGCTTGCGAACGCGCGCGACCGCCGGTGCACAGAGAGCGTTCGACGGAACGCACGCCGCGACTAGGAAGCGACGATGAGGCGGGCCGTGTCAGGGAGGGAGAGGGGCTCACCGTGAGGCTGTCGGTGGCGGTGGTACGGCTCGAGGCGCAGGCGATCGACGAGGACGCAGACAGACGGCGTAGCTAGGGTTTCGTCCGGCGCAGCGCTGGTTCCGGCGGTGCTGGGGCGTCTCCTCCTTGCTGCTGGGTACGGGGGCGACGCAGACGTCCTCGGGGGCTTCCTCGACACACGCAACTACGCGCCCGCCTCCTGGATGTGTGCGCAGGCGAGACCGACGATGTGGCTGGCGTCGGGATGCGCCTGCGGTGGAGAAGAGAGGGCAGAAAGGGGGGAAGCGAGGCAGAGCCTCAGGTTGGATCTGGGGATGGCTAGAGGCGAAGGGAGAGGATAAGAAGGAGAGGGGCAGGTGGGGGCTTGCATGGGGGAGGGCCAGGTCGCTCGGCGCCACCTTTTGCACCTCACGTGCTCGGCAGGCCACGGCAGGCAGGGGAGGGAGAGAGGGAGGCCGCCAGGTGGGGTAGGCGAGGGGCTCGTGGCCAGGCAGGTAGGAGGGGCCCTAGGGCAGGGAGAGAAGAGAGGGGGGAGAGGTGGCTCGGGTTCGGTCTAGGGAGAGCTAGGGTTTGGGGTAGATGAGAGGCTCGGTTGGGGAGGGGGGGCCCTCATGGCATAGAGAGAGAGAGGGAAGAGGTGAGATAGGCTCGGTTAGGGTTAGCTAGAGGTTGGTGGTTCAAGCTTTAGGGTTTAGATTAAGGAGAGAGGGGTGGATTAGGGTTTTGTTTGGACTAGGAGTAGCTTATGTTTTAGCTAGGATGGTTATGGGCATGGTGAGAGAGGGATCTAGATAGAGGATTAGAGAGAAGGGATGCAAGCTAGGGGTTTGAATCATGCATGCTCCATTCAAAGACCAAGCAAGATCAAAAAGAAAAGAGGTAGGGAGAAGGATGGGGGTTTAGGCTTATGCTCACACATGATCACATGTGTATGCATGGAGCATGGTGATTAGGGTTTTAGCTATAGGGGGATAGAGAGGTAGATGGTGTGGTGAAGAATTCTACAAGCCAAAACAAGATAAAGCAAAGGAGAGGTGATCCATGCAAGCAAAACCAAATAACATTCAAAAGTCAAGAAAAAGGTGGCACTTGCATGGCCCATGCAAACAATAATTGCCATGTAGCTATATTGTGAAAACAACACAAACTCATGTGGCATTATTCCTTGCATTCCCAAAAGGTGGGCAAAGGCCAAGCATAAGATTATGGGTGGAATCCAACCAACCAACATGAGCTAGAGGTAAACTCAAATAAAATGCCAAGCTCGTATTAATTGGATGGTGGAATTATAAGGAAGTGAAAGAAAAGGTGGTGGAGTTAATAAGAGATATGCCCCCAAATCAACTTGGGCCTTTAACAATTCATCAAGAACCAAATACAATATCAAGAGGCAACTACAATTAATAATGCACATGAGATAAGAACCAAACAAGAAGGGGTTTTATATGATGCTCAAATGCAAGGTGGCATGATGACATGAGCATGATATGATGAAGATGCAACAATTATATGTAGGAAGTGGCCCTTTATTACTAGAACAAGTAGCATTACAGGTGTTAGACAACTGGGATGCTACACCCTCAAAGATTCCAAAGCGGTTAGCGAGAGCAGATTCTCGTGGGTGATGTAGTCGTACACTTGCCAATCTCAAGATCGTGTAGACGATCCTTCCGGCACTGCGTTCCGGCAGCGCTTCCGCAGTCGTTCACACGTTCGGTACTCAATGAATACCTTCCTCTCCCTTGTTCCAGCAGGTAGCGGAGGTTGTAGTTCTCCCCTCGCAATTCCGACAGCACGATGGCGTGGTGTCAGAAGTAGAGGGAAAATCCTGCAGAGCTTCGCCTAAGCCGAAGCAGGTTACGGTGGATCTAGGGTTTCCGGCGATCTAGGTTTAGAGGGCCGGATAGGAGGAGGTGGAGTCGTCAGCGCCTAGGGCGACGGCGATGATCCGGCGGCGGCGCGAGGAGGCGGCGGCAGCGGCAGCAAGAGGCGGCGGCGCGAGGGGACGGCGACGGCGCGGCTTGGTGGGGAGGGGTGGTTGTGTGGTCTTGGGGCACCCCCTCCCCTCTATTTATGAGAGGGAGGACAGCTTGGGAGAGGGGATTTTGTATCCTTCCCCAACTTCCTCTCCTAGTTGGCTTGTGGTGGAGGGAAAGAAGGATTCTTTCCTTCCTCAACTAGGAAACATTGTCCCAGTTTGACATTTCAAACTTGCCTTTTGACTTTCAATTTGGAGCTTTATTTATTTTTTTGCAAACGCCCAACCAAGTGACGTAGCACATGATCCAATCATTCCACTTATCCATGACACATTCATGTACCTTTCCCCTTCCGGTCTGGTGAACCTTCTAGACCCTTCTAGAACTTCTCCGATGAAATCATCGGAATCATTCCCGAACTCCGGAATTGGACTTTCCTTATATGAATCTTAATCTTCGGACCATTTCGGATCTCCTCGTGATATCCCGGATCCCATCCGAGACTCAGAACAACATTCGGTCTCCCTACTTACGTTCCATATCTACTAAACAACATCGAATCCTTAAGTGTGTCTCCCTACAGTTCGTGAATTATGCGGACATGACCGAGACACTTTTCCGATCAATAACCAATAGAGGAATCTGGAAATTCATATGGCTCCCACATATTTCTACGATTACTTTGTGATCGAATGAACCACTTACATACGATACCAATTTCCCTTTGTCTCGCGATAGTTTACTCATCCGAAGTTTGATCGTCGGTATCTCTGCATACCTAGTTCAACCTTGTTACCGATAAGTACTCTTTTCTCGTTCCCGTGATATGTGATCCCTTGTGAGCCAGTCACATGCTTGCAAGCTAATTAGATGACATTCCACCGAGAGGGCCCAGAGTATATCTATCTGTCATATGGATGGACAAATCCCACTCTTGATCCATGTGCCTCAACACATACTTTCTGAACACTCAATGCCACCTTTATAGCCACCCAGTTACGGTGTGGTGTTTGATGTCATCAAAGCATCCTTCCGGTGATGGTGATTAGCATGATCTCATGGTCGAAGGAATTAGGTTACTATGTATTAGAAAGCTTATAGCAAACGAACTATTGAAATGACTTGATCTTTATGCTACGCTTATTTATAGGAGTATGTCCACCACACCATTGTCCTAATAATATGATCTTATTGTTAATAACATCTCAATGTTCATGATTGGGAAACCACGGTCATCTATCAACCAACAAGCTAGTATTATAAAGAGGCTTTACCAGGGACTCTAATTTAGTTTACAAATCACACAAGTATTAATGTTTCCGGTTAATACTATTATAGCATGAATGTAAACATTTATCATAAACACAAATATATAATAATAACCACTTTTATTATTGCCTCTAGGGCATATCTCCAATAATTTCCACACCGGAGACTCCGGTCTAGAGACCGAAGACTTCGGTCTGCACATATCTCACACCGAAGATTCTGGTCCATCTTCGGATCCCTATACAGAATGTCCTGGACCTGATCTCGATGGTTACTCCAGAGACTTGGCAGGAACTCCAGACCTGGGCACACCAGAGACTCCGGACTTTTTAGTCCGGAGATTTCGGTCTGTCAGTACACACCGGAGATTCTGGCCAATATCTGGTCTGAACCAAATAAGAGGCAAACTTCAAATGGTGATATCTAGAGTTTGGAAACTCCGATTGACCCAAAACCAATTTTGTTGGAAAGAGGACAACAAGAGCTACCCAACTCGAAACCAATTTTGTTGGAAAATATTGGATAGCACCAAGTGAGAATATTTCATGTATTATAATGTGAGATGCCTCCCTTGGTGAGAAATCGAAAAACCTCCAAGATCAAAATCGCAATAAGATATGTAAAAGGGAAATCCTTTTTTGATGAACTAGAGCTTGTTATGAACATTATCACAAGCTCTAGAACCTCACATGGATAAGATACAAATAACAACCAAGAAAGGATTATGCTAAGTATGCAAAGGTTTGATCTCTCTTCGACAGATATGATCGAGTTACTCATTTGAGAGCTCCTCTTGATAGAACGGTTGTCTATCCTATAAAACGGTCTCCCCAACTAACACCACGAGACCGGTAAGAAAGAAACCCTATCAAGATCATACATTTTCCTTGCGCATATTCCACTTGATCTTGATGTAGACGATCTTGTGTTTCTCAAGATGGACCACCTTTCTTGATTGTTCTTGCACGCACTCACTTGATGAGGTCTTGCAAGTTTCTCCCCCATATAACATGGGGAAACCTTTACTTTAACCTTGTCTTCATAGATCCATGATCACCGAGGATGGCAAGCTTCAAGCATGAGATCTTCTCGATATGGCACATCTTAAGCTTGCACAACATTTCTTCTAACACCATTTGGATGATGTCTTGAAGATACAAATCATGAACTCTATTTTCTTCTTCAAGACACCCTTGATCTTATTTTCTTTATTATTCTTCTTCATTTCTTCTTTCTTTATTATGTTGGTGTCTTGAAGATACACCTGAGGTATCACTCCATCTTATTCTTCAAGACAGACTTGCTATAGGACCAACTCTGACTTGACCAATCTCTGGGTCACTCTTGAAGCCTTGGTCAACACTTGATGTTCTTCACTTTCTTCTTCTTCATTTCTTTTACCTTGAAGCCAACACATGCTCCAAGCGATGCCAATGGACTATTCCTACAAGTGTAACTCAATGCAAACATTAGTCCATATAGATTGTCATTAATTACCAAAACCACACATGGGGTTCCACATGTTCTTTCAACCGCGGGCCAGTACCGTCATACGCGATACTGAGGTGGGGCCAGGCGCGGGGTCAGGGTGGTTCGCGAGGGTGTGCGGGCTGCGGCCGGGATTGCGTGCATCGTACACAGGGTGGGTTCAGCGCGGGGTGGGGCCAGGGGTGCAAGGGGGCAGGGGTTGCGAGAGGTGTTCTGTGGAGCGGGGGTTCGTCGGTTTGGTGGGTGTGTTGCATGCTGAGGCTATGCGTGTGTATTACGGCACTGCGGGGTGTGTGCGTGTGTCTAGGGTTAGGGTTTCCTGTGGGTTATAGGTAGCCTATGGCTAGGCCTTTGGGCCTGCTCATGTAGATACCTCCCCTCACTAATAAAAAAATTATTTTTATTTAGTTTAAAACACTTTTGTAAACTATTTTTAGACAATAGAAGATCAGGTCGGACCGAGGGTTTGATTTGAATAAGAAGAGGGGGATAATTTAGAATACAAAAATAGGTGGTTAGGAAAAAAGGTTTTAGGTTAAATAATGCATGATGTCATGATGATGCACAAAGTAGTAGTTAGCAAGCGATTTTCTGGTAGTAGTGTTTTCCCGGGGTGCTACAATAGGCAATTTCATTAATATTTGGGCGAGTTCGTACATATTACGTCAAATTCGTACGAACACCGAATTTTCACTACTCCCTCCAACCCATATTAGTTGACTCAATTTTTTCTAGATTTGGATGAATCTAGACACTATTTAGTATATAGGTTCATCCAAATTTTGAAAAATCTAAGTCAACTAATATGGGTCGGAGAGAGTACATTAGGCTAAAAAAATAAGAAGAACTTAGAAAATACTACTAGGCCTAGCCGATGCCGATGCCAATGTCGCCGCTCACATGCTAAACTTACCGTAGAAGACCGTGTAGTCGGTGTCCTAGGTGCCATCGGCGTCGTCGTTGCTTGGCGGCTGCGATGGACGGGAGCTGCCCTGGTCGGCGTCGTAGTAGCGCCACGGCTGCAGGGAGGGAGGGCATCGTCGTTGTCATCGTCGAGGACGACGAGCGGTGCACCCTGGTAGACTCGCTCCCGGCAAGCGAAGCGCCTAGCCTCGTGCTTGGCCTCCTCCTGATGGCGCCGAACACGGTTGGCCTCCTCCTGCTCCCAGTCGGCCCTATTCCAGGTGCATGCCTCGGGTTGCGCATGGGTGGCACGTCATTCAGAGACCGCTCCATCGCGATCTTGATGGAGAAGGAGTACTCGTCGATGGGGACCGCCTAGTCTGCCGGCTCTGGCTTCGGCCTACGCAGGCAAAGCCAGCCGATCGACGGCGATGGGGCACGGTCTTTGTTGATGACGATGTCGCATGACCTCTTCCTCAGCGGCAAGCACACCACCAACTCCACCTCCCGCTTCACAGGCTGAGGTGACTACATCGTCATCGACCTAGACAACCGCGAAGACAAGACCGAGGAAGAGGAACTGATGTCCTCTCCCCCCCATCCTCCTCAATAGCCAGTTCGACGCTAGTCGGTACCGATTCCCTGACGGTGGCGACCGAGGGGGAAGCCGAGCTTGGGGTGGTCGCATGCGACAATGTGTTCGAGGACGGCGGCGAGCGTCTCTCCCGGAGCGCTCCACCACAGACGGCGTGTGGTGGTGTTGTGCCGCTTCGGCGGAGGGCCGGCACCATCGTGCGCCTCTAGCTCCTGGCGGCGGCGCTCGGGGAAGTTCTCCCAATAAATGCGGTTAATGGGGTCTGCTGCGAGCTCCGGGTCGTCCATGGCCACAATGCCGCTAGCGCTCAACTTCTAGGTCGGCGGATAAAGAAAGTCCCGCGGCGCCATGTAGTCGGCGTCGTGCAGCAAACCGCACCTCTCAGGGCTGCAGAGACCGTCATCCGAATCCATTCGCCGCATTGCTCCCGCCGAGGTGTTATTCTCGCCACCGAAGGAGGAGTGTGTGGTTGGAGAGTGAGAGTGTGTGCTGTGAACCGGTGAGGGTTCCTGAATTTATAGCCGAAAGAGGAAAGAGCGGCGAAGGCGGGAGGGGTGTAGCGGCGTGGGTTGGAAAAGTGGAAACGGCGGGAAGCCTGGCTGGCAGTGGCGCTAATAGGGAGGGTCCATGGGCGGGAGTCTTTTCTGCCGATTCCGCTTCTTCCGGCGTTGCCGGGCGATCCTAGTGCCCCGGGTTCGGCCTTAGAATGCCGGATGAAATTTGGACCAAATCTGGTGCTATTCGGTGTCCTAGGAATGCGGTGGGGCGAAAATTCACCGTCGGATGAAAAAATGGGCATGGAAACGCCGTCCGTGGACCGAGGGTGTAGGTGCTCTAATCGTTGCTAATTGCCTGATTAGTTAAGCATAATTGTCATATTACATGACTAATTAGGCTTGGCATGTTTAGTTGTTACTACTCCCATATAATTTTGTTCCTAGTTGCCAAATTAATTACTATGATTTGCCAGTTTTAATCATGAGACCGGGACCTTAATTTATGTCATGGTTAACATAATACTAATTACCTGGTTAAGTTAATCTACTTGCCAGATTAAACATGTCTAATTTCCAGGTTCAAACCACCATAACTGGTAATCGTACCACACCTCTCTGTTGGGCCATGTGCCTCCACATGGAGGTGTATTGGCAACCCAACATCAGCCCATAAAAGTCCAACAAATTTCAAACGTTGATCGATATTCGTATCCAACGGCTGAGGTGCTCCTTGGGAGAGGAGTAGAAAACAGAACCCTAGCCACCCTTGGTGGCTGTGTGTCTCAATCAGAGAGTGAGATGAGCAAGAGAGAGGGTGAGAGAACACACAAGAACAGTACAACCTAGTGAGAAGAGAGGAAGAAGGAGAGGTGATTTCTGTCCAAATTTCTAAGATCTTACCGGCCTATCTTCAAACTGGTGTTTGGAGGCTCAAACGTGCTTGGATTGGCTACAAACTTTTCGATATGGTTAGCTGGTTTGAGATTTGGGTCAGTGTAGTATCAGATTTGGAAGCGGTTTAGTCAGTTCGGACTACTCCAGTTTTATCACAGAACAGTTTTGGTAGACGAACAGTTTGGGCAGGCAAACGGTGTCCGATTGGCCTGAAATTTGGCATGTATATTGGCTACTCGTAAGTCATCTTGTCTACCGAGTTTGGTGCTGATTAGATCTGCCGTTTAAGAGCAGTTTGTTGATTACCGAAGAGGACAGAAACTGAGATACTCTGCTTTGTTGTAATTTATCTCTCAAGTGGTTGTTGTTGTTGTTGCCGGTGGGCAACGTGCCGAGAGTGTTGTATATCTCTAGATGTTCTAGAGAAGACTTTGTACCCAGGTTGTTCGTAGTGAAGGTCGGTGGACCGGTTGGTCCGCACCCGTGTTTTTTTCTTTCTCACCTTGAGAAGGTTTTTCCACATAAACCTTTTTGTCACATATGCATGTGCTTATTGTTTTATTTCTGATGCGCATCTGTTGATTGAAACTATCCTTAGGTTTCACTGCAAGCTGCGGGGGTTGTGGCATCTTTCCCCAACACTCTCCCCCTATATCACTTGCCTCCCCACGATAGGGGCGTGGTAGGAGGAAGCTTTAGGCAACGTTCCTACGCCATCGTCGAGATCCTCCACCCATGAACGCCGAGCCCTGCTACTCAATCCGGCCAACTCCTAGCCGTTGAGCCCTTCTTCCTCGCCCTGCAAAATCCACTTCAAGGTCTAGGACTCTTCTCCTGGATGAAGGTTTTGGTTCAGGGATCCTCACGAGTATGGCGTGCTCATCGGCACGCTCCTCCCCTCTCTGTGCTTGGCGGCGGTGGCTTCCTCTGTTGGGTGTGATGCTCCGCCTCCCCTGCGACGTTCTCGTCATCGGTGGCGGAAGCCTCCTCCTAGCGCATCCTCCTGGCACTCTTCGGCTGTAGCCTCTCCCGAAGTATGCTCGGAGGCGCGTGACCTCCCTCGACGCATGCTCGGCTGGGTGCGGCCTCCCAGACGCGTTCTCATCCACAGCTACCACGGCGGAAGCATCCTCCTCACGCTCGTTGGCTGGGCGGCGGCAGTCTCCTCTTCGTCCTTCTCCGGTGCGGCGAGGCACTGCTCCACCCGTGGTTGTCTATACAGAAAGGAGAGGAAGGAATTGTATGCATGGCCGGTAGAGACTCCTGAGTGGATAAGATGGACGTGGGGAGAGAGAGCGGTTGGCTGCCGCAAACTATTGTCCGTCGATTGGATTTTATGAATCGTGGCATAGCCGCATGAGACAAAGGTCCATGGACAGCACGAGACAAAGGTCCATGGGATTTTATGAATTGTGACTGACGCCGAATGGTTGAAAGAAGTCCGGCACAGGAATGTTGAAACAGAGAACCGCAAGGACAGGAAAACAAGGTCGAAGGAGGCGAAGAAGATTGCGGAGGCGCAGGCGGCTTCAGAGTGCGCGGCACGTACGGCAATGTCACGCACGACGCCGATCGTCTCCGCGCAGTACGCCGCGCACTGGGGGAGCCAACCAAGGTCGGATCTCTGGTCGGGTTCTCGCCGATCTCGTCGGCCATGTTCCAGGAGAGCCAGCGAACCTGCGGCAGAGGTACTACTCGTCCCCTGAGTTTGATGGTAGGTTCAACCCGAACGCGCTCTTCCCCTGCCAACGCACCTCGCCCTCCGGCCTTAAACGTCGACATCAATGTCCCCTACGCCAGCTCTCCTACGTACGCCAGCACTTCGTTGGCCATGCGCCACGACCCTCTTCCGTTTGCCGACATCTCCTCGATCGTTACCTTCAGCGACACGTACGCTCACAACGTGTTCAACGGAATTGTGGGTGACGCCTACATGTCAGACATGATCGCCTCCGGTTCGGCAGCGGCCGATAGCAGCTCCTTCACTCAGGAACAGTCCCGGGCCGACGCTGAGCATGGCCTCGAGTCCCAGGATTTCACCAAAGGCCATGCCGACCAGACGCATGACGAGGATAGGGAGGATACCGAAGAGGACGCCTTGGCGCCGGCGAAGGGCAAAGCCAAGGGAAAGAGAAAGGCGAGGACGTCGGCACCGGAGCCCCGCGTCAAGTGGATGACGCTTGAGGGCCTTTGCCTCGCGGAGGCATGGAAATCGGTGAGCATGCAGCCATGCACCCCATCGCCGGTGCCAACCAAAACTCGGAGAACTACTGGAGGCGCGTGAAGCTTGCGTTCGAAGAGCGCAACCTCTTGGACCCGAAGTTCAGCAAGATCCACATGAGCGCGGCGAGAAGGCCATGATCAATCACTAGGACTCATCCAGCAGGCGTGCAGCAAGTGGCATGGCATTCTCGAAGAGATCGAACGCACACCGGTCAGCGGTGCAAACATGGATAGCCAGGTACTTCACCGACCTCTAGCCGAAGGTATGCCGAGTTTATGCCCTTCCTGACACGCTTCGCCTTGCCTTTGTAACTTGTCCATGCACTCGGCATGTACCGGGACGACACCAAGACGGAGTTCAAGTTTCACCATGTGTTCTCCGAGATACAGAACTATTATAAATGGGTGGATACTGGCGTGAGCCTTACCAAGAACAAGGACGGCGTGTACAACCCGAAGGCTCCCCTGCTGCCGGCAAAGGAAGGTCGGAGGCCGGCCAGAAGAAGGTGAAGATGCTGAAAGCTACATGAACTCATGTCAAACGTCTCCACGCGTCTATGGAGAAGTGCATCGCAGACTCCAAGGCCCATGCCGGGAAGAGGTAGGATAAGGCCGACGAGAGGTGGAAGCAGGTGCTCTAGAACCAATACAGGAAGCTCGACCTCCTCAAGGCGAACTTCGTCGCCAAGAAGAGGAACACAGACCTCCAGTTCCTCATGGGCGGCGAAGACACCTCGGCGATGAGCCCCTAGGTCAAGGCCTAGTACATGGCACGCCGCAACGCCATCCTCGACAAGGAGATCACCTCACCAAGCTCTGTGCCAACCGTCTCGGCCGCCATTCCTTCGCCGATCTCTGCCTCCACCTTCTCCAATTCATCAGCGGGCCCTGTCTTGGCTGAGGAGCTCATCCCCGTCGCACCAGACACGCCGGAGGAGCCCATCCCCGTCGACGACTGATCTTCGAATTTTGTACCGTTTTGTAATAATTTGATCGCCGGACATTTTTTGGCGTACTTCTGTCGAACACCTTTGGCCGAGATTTCTCCGGCGGAAACAAAAAAATCAAATATGTCGTCGATTTTGTTTAGCATGAAAACCACGTCTAGGAACGCGAGTGGAAAATTGGACGTTCTCGGTCTGAAAGTTACATCTGTTCCGTACTAAATAGTGCTGGATTCCGGATGCGCTATAAGAGTTTGGGTTGCTGGGATCGGTTCGTCTAAAATATAATTGCTTGAATTGGAATCTAAATATCCGGTGAGTTGGGAGGCGGCGGGACTTCTTCTTTCCTAAGAGAGAGAAGAGCCCGAGCCGTACTAGGTAGTATCCGCGCGCAGATCGATAGGCTAATATATAAACACACGATCGACGGGGATCTCAGGTGACCCATGGGGATGACGTGGTCTGTGTCGTGCCTTGTGTTCGACTCCGGCGACGAGAAACGGGAGACGAGGAGGATCAGTACCAAGATCGCGCGGACCGACAACAGCCATGGCGGCTCCAAGACGACGCTACCGGATGATATCCTCATCGAGATCTTCTCCCAACTGCCGGCCAAGTCGGTCGGCCGCTTCCGCTGCCTGTCACGCTCCTGGAGCGCCACGCTCAAGTCCGCCCTCTTCGTGGATCTCCACCTCCACCAAGCCAACCATCATCGGCTGATGCCCAAACTCTTGGTCACCACGGCGCACCTCTCGGACAAGAATGCCAATTGGTCTGTCCAGGTCCTCACAAAGCCCTGCCACGGCCTCGTCCTGCTCCGCCGCCCGCCACACGGCGGCCACTACGTCTACAACCCCAGCACCGGCCAGCTCCTGCCTCTCCCGGACAGCGAGGCGCGCGGGCAGCGCCACGGCGCGTCCTACGGCCTCTGCTACTGCGCAGCCACAATGGAACACAAGGTCGTTCGCCTCTACGCCTCCTGCTGCGAGGTCTTCACGCTCGATGTGTCGGCGCACTGGAGCGCGGCCGCTCAAAAGCCTCCCCCGCGCGTCGGCTGGTCGTCGGCCGTGTTCTGCGACGGATACCTGCACTTCCTCCTCGAAAAACAAGGTGGCACTGGCACCGGCATCGTCACCTTCAACGTCGGCGACGAGACCTTCGGTTCGCTGACGGTGCCCCCGGCGGCACAGGACAACGCCCTTCGGGCCGAGCTCACAGTACTAGACGGAAGCCTCTGTGTTAGCTTAATCTTGGTAATTAAAAGAGCCCGAGTGATACTAGTCTATGTCTGAGTAGCACTAGGACTATGTGTGTCCGTGGTATGTGTGGCGTATACGTGTCTTAGTCTATGGAGGTTTCCTAGTTAGGCAAGTGTATGTGTGAGTCCTAGTACTAGTAGTATCCGTATGTGTGTACGTGATGGTTTAGATTTAATATTAGTCAGGTCTAGCTTGCATATATAAACAAGGGTAGACCGTGAGTCTTGTAGCACATTGAGTGAGTTGAGAAGAAAATAAAAAAAAAGAACGGACACGACACGTGCCCTTGGTCATAAGATTTTTTAAGCGTGTTTGTTTGTCTAGTTTGATGTAGTCGATCTGTGGGCGAATGCCAACAATTGGTATCAGAGCGAGGTAGAAGATTTGAAGCTTGCCCCGGGGAGGCGACCCGACTAGCGCCTTGGGGCAGGCGATATTGTCGCTCGGCGGAGCGGCGAGGAGGAAGATGGCGGGCAGTGGTGGTCCGGTGGAGCGACACGAGGGAGGCGGCAGGGTGTTGACGTCGGAAAATTGGTAGATGGGAATGATCGTTGATAAGTGCGGTGGTGCCGGGTGCGGTACTGGAGAATCTTGTCAAGATCGTCGTCCGGGAGAGTATGAGTCAAGGAGTCATGGTCGTGCGGGTTAGCACGTTGAGTCGGTGTTGTGTTCGTGAGTCGTCGTTGTGTCTAAGTGCTTGTCTCTGTGAGAATCTGTTGCAGTTGAAGCGAATGAAGGTCGAGGGACTGTTCATCGTATGGACGAAGACGCAATTTGCGTGCCTCGATTAGGTCGTCTATGTGTCTCGACGAGAGGATCAAGTTCAAGTGTGAAGGGAGCGGTAAACCAGTGAAGGTGAGTCTCTTCAATGAGGCCATGTCTCTACATGAGGCTGAAGTGGATGGTCCAGTCCACGCCAGGAGGTCGGCATGTATTACGCTAAGGTGGACGGTGTGTTTCACGGGTGGTGCGATTCCACAAGGTTGCTAGCGTGGCTGGGTAGTCCGGATCATACTTGAGTTGTTTCGTAAATTCGCCAAGTCAAAATTGGGGAGAGCCAATTAGACTTGTCGTGGTGCGATACCTAGACAAGACGCAGATCTACAAGGATTCAAGATCAGAGAAGCATGGAAGACGAAGAGTAGTCAATCAAGATTAGGGAGAGATTGTTAGCTTAATCTTGGTAAAAGAGTCCGAGTGATACTAGTCTATGTCCGAGTAGCACTAGGACTATGTGTGTCCATGGTATGTGTGATGTGTACGTGTCTTAGTCTAGGGAGGTTTCCTAGTTAGGCAAGTGTATGTGTGAGTCCTAGTACTAGTAGTATCCGTACGTGTGTACGTGATGGTTTAGATTTAGTATTAGTCAGGTCTAGCTTGCATATATAAACAAGGGTAGACCGTGAGTCTTGTAACACATTGAGTGAGTTGAGAAGAAAATAAAGAAAAAGAACGGGCACGACACGTGCCCTTGGCCATAAGATTTTTTAAGCATGTTTGTTTGTCTAGTTTGATGTAGTCGATCTGTGGGCGAATGCCAACAATTGGTATCAGAGCGAGGTAGAAGATTTGAAGCTTGCTCCGGGGAGGCGACCCGACTAGTGCCTTGGGGCAGGCGATATTGTCGCTCGGCGGAGCGGCGAGGAGGAAGATGGCGGGCAGTGGTGGTCCGGTGGAGCGACACGAGGGAGGCGGCAGGGTGTTGACGTCGGAAAATTGGTAGATGGGAATGATCGTTGATAAGTGCGGTGGTGCCGGGTGCGGTACTGGAGAATCTTGTCAAGATCGTCGTCCGGGAGAGTATGAGTCAAGGAGTCATGGTCGTGCGGGTTAGCACGTTGAGTCGGTGTTGTGTTCGTGAGTCGTCGTTGTGTCTAAGTGCTTGTCTCTGTGAGAATCTGTTGCAGTTGAAGCGAATGAAGGTCGAGGGACTGTTCATCGTATGGACGAAGACGCAATTTGCGTGCCTCGATTAGGTCGTCTATGTGTCTCGACGAGAGGATCAAGTTCAAGTGTGAAGGGAGCGGTAAACCAGTGAAGGTGAGTCTCTTTAATGAGGCCATGTCTCTACATGAGGCTGAAGTGGATGGTCCAGTCCACGCCAGGAGGTCGGCATGTATTACGCTAAGGTGGACGGTGTGTTTCACGGGTGGTGCGATTCCACAAGGTTGCTAGCGTGGCTGGGTAGTCCGGATCATACTTGAGTTGTTTCGTAAATTCGCCAAGTCAAAATTGGGGAGAGCCAATTAGACTTGTCGTGGTGCGATACCTAGACAAGACGCAGATCTACAAGGATTTAAGATCAGAGAAGCATGGAAGACGAAGAGTAGTCAATCAAGATTAGGGAGAGATTGTTAGCTTAATCTTGGTAAAAGAGTCCGAGTGATACTAGTCTATGTCCGAGTAGCACTAGGACTATGTGTGTCCATGGTATGTGTGATGTGTACGTGTCTTAGTCTAGGGAGGTTTCCTAGTTATGCAAGTGTATGTGTGAGTCCTAGTACTAGTAGTATCCGTACATGTGTACGTGATGGTTTAGATTTAGTATTAGTCAGGTCTAGCTTGCATATATAAGCAAGGGTAGACCGTGAGTCTTGTAACACATTGAATGAGTTGAGAAGAAAATAAAGAAAAAGAACGGGCACGACACGTGCCCTTGGCCATAAGATTTTTTAAGCGTGTTTGTTTGTCTAGTTTGATGTAGTCGATCTGTGGGCAAATTCCAACACTCTGCCTCTGCGTTTTTCACAACTGTTGGACCCGCAGCGACGTCGACCCTTACTGCATCTGGCGGCTAGCGTGTCGCGAGGCAGGGCGATGGGAGAAGCTCTACCGGGTCCTCCTGCAGCCGCCACAGGTTCCCAAGCCCGAGCTCGATCTGCTCCACTTGCGCTGGCTATCTCCGCTCGCAATTTACCGCGCGGGTAACAACGGACAGCAGGAGAATAAGATTATAAATGTTCGCCACGGAAGAAGGTGTGCTGGCGCTTGACCTCCACCTCCACGGCGGCAGCATCCCCAAGATCCTGGTCTCCCCGAATGAAATCCCGGCGGCGGGGACTGAAACTGCAATTCGCACTGGTACCGTGGGCTTGATGGAGGAGAGCCTCGTGTCGGTAGGCCGCACCAGCGAGGATATGATCTACTCTTCGCCGTGGAGGAAGGCGTACGTGGTCACATGTCCTCAGACGGTTGTCGACGCGGTCGGTGGTCGCTCTGATGAGCGTCTGCAAAGAATGGCGCGCGGTGATCAGTAGCGACCGGTTCACGCAGGAGCACGCGCTCCACGCAAACCTGGGCCGACAGAGCCATAATAAGATCAAGCTTGTCCATGCCCACCCCTACTACAACGTGTTCTACTACCCTGTCGAGTCTTGCCAGAGGAGGGTGCAGCATGAGAAGTTGCCCTTCTTGTTTGACCACGGGAGATTTAGGATAGTGTGTTCCATGTTAGATCGATCTCTCCCCGTTCGAGCCCAACGGCCGAACGGAGTCCCTTATCCGCGCCCTGATCGAGGGCGCCCCAACCTTATCTGATGGGTGGGCCCCTGTCGCCAGCGCTATATAAAGGAGGTGGAGGCCGGCAGCACGTCTCACGAGGTTAGCTGTGCCCTAGCCGCCTGTAACATCCCAAAAATACTAAACTTGGATCATCAAATTTAGGGTTAACAAAAACTTTTCTAAATAAAAATATGAAAGCATGCATGTGTGTATGCATCCCATTTTGAATTCTTTTGAATTGTCATGTTTATGTGTTTCTTTGCTTGTAAAATGTTTCTTAGGTGAAATAAACATCATCTAAACAATTCCCAAACTTTTCTTAAAGACAAATAAATCAAAACAAAGCTAAATAAGTGAATGGTCATTTTGACCAATTTAACTCCCATGCCTACTTTGGCTGTCTCAAACTTTCAGAACTTAACAGAAACTTTTCTGGATCTTTACACCCCTTGATTGTACTCATAACAAAGTATCAAGGCCCACTTTGTGATCATCCAGAAACTTTCAAAGGCATAGTTTAAATGACAATTCAAAATTAAATCTTTATCATATGGAAAGATCCCACTTTTTCAAAAACCACTCAAACAAGCTCAACTTTCAAAACCCAAGCATCTGCAGACTCACCGGCACCAACCTAGCACACTCACCAAAAATCTTTTCAAAATTCAAAACTTGAATTCTTGCGGCCATTTCATCAAACACTTGGCAGACACAAATCAAACAAAATCTAAACACTATTTGGAGCAGTGATTTGAGCCTAACTTGTTCCCTCTCTGGACACCACTAGCCTTAGTAGATCATCTAACAACCTAAACTAATCTCTAGCACTACTGTAAGCTAGCCATGGTCATCAATGGTGAGCAGGCCGAGTGCACCCTTGCCACCCACATGTCGACAGCAAGCTAGGGAGGAAACTAGCCGTTCCAACCTTGTCAGGGAGATCACCCATGCTTCACCGCCCCCTCTCGACCAGCCCAGCCTCGAAGACGTCGAACACAGCACCCAGGAACGCCGCGCCTGTGCCTCTGCCAACCGTGTCGAGCATGCGCCAGATCACCACGCTCGACCGAAGCCCACAGACCGCGCGCCGCCCTCGCCGCGTGCATACACGATCGCCACCGTCCCAGGAACACGCCAGACATGCCCATTGCACCGCCCGTGCCCCGTAGCCACCGCTCGCTGTCGAAGACGCCGCCTCTGCCGCGCAGAGCGTCGCGTGTTTCAGACCAAACCGCACCGCCCCTACACACGCATTAAAGCCATAGAGCATCGCCAGGAGACCACCAAGCGATCGCCACCGCCGGCCATGCCTCTAGCAACCCATAGCCATGTCGCCACCGTCGCCTGCCCATGCCGTTCGGTCTCACCGCCGCGACTATAAATAGAGGCCTCCCCCGCTCGAATTCTTCACACCATTCCACTGCTCTCTCAGCCAGAACCACCCCACCTCAGTCCCGGAGCAAGGCGAGCAGCACTTCGCCGGAATTGCGCCAGAGCAGGCCGCCTCTGGAGAAGAAGGGTGTCGTCGATTTCGTCCACCCCAGGAGCTGCCGCGACCACCCGTGAGTTCGCCGTCGTCGACTTCGTCGTTCGCCCGCCTCGCCGACCCTCGCCCGAACCCCGGTGAGCCCCCAACGACCCCCACTGGCCGCGCTAGGTTTCAGTCCCGCTGGAGTTGCCCGACGTGGACGACGACCCTCAGCCATTGGATTAGACTTAGATCGTGTGGCCGATATTGCCCCGTACTGCTTCGCGTTTAAAGAGCCACTGACTGGTGGAACCCCCTATCAGCTGAGCCCCGCGCCATGGAGTGTCACTGGGCCGGCCCGTTAACCTTTCCCGCGCAGCCCAGTTATTTGAATTTAACATTTTCCATTTTATTTCAAACACACTTCTGTACCCAATTTCAAAAATCAACCCAGGTCGATTCAGTGAACCAAATTTAATGAAACCAATTTTGTTATAAAGGTCTGGGAATGCTGAATCCAATCCCGTTGGATTCAAGTCATTTGGATCTGTGGATCATCCATGGTAAAAATAACAAGGCAGAAGCTTTTCTGCATTCAAACATTTTTCAAATTAAAACCATAATAGATTTTGAGTTGATTCCAACTCTCAAAAATCACATTTAACCATACCTTTTAGAATATATAAAAATATATAGGTTTAGTTACAGAAATAATGTTCAAATAATAAAAGAATGCCCCATAGGCATTTCTAGCCACTTTAATTAATTAAAATAAAAGGGTAAAACCTTATTAAATTGTGACACCACTTTAAAACACATTCCCATGAACTAAAATATGTGGTGATGACATGTGTCAACATGATCCCATGTTTTGGTTTGGAGAATATTAAATCTTAAGTAGTTTTTCAATGAGTAGAAATTACTTTTCTACAAATAAAAGGAATTAAACCAAACTTTAGTCTTGTAATGTTAGTGATGATGTTAGATCATCTATAGGACCCTTTTGTGTGATGATTGCAAGTAGTTAAGTATTGTTTGGTGATTGTGTACATCATATTTATTTATAGACGCTAGTACCGACCAAGGATACGAGGAGGAAGGGGGATACTACGAAGAAGAAGCCGAGGAGAACTTCAACCACTGTTGTGCACAAGTCAAGCTTTATTAACCAAGTGGACCAATGCAAGCTAACACTTGCAATTTAGTAAGCTTATATTGATATTGTGCAAGCCAATGCTTGCAAGCCTTACTAATCAAGTTGACCTATGCCAGCTACTACTTCCTTGCTACCATGCCACTATATGCCTTAAAGCATATATGATCATAACCACTTGATAAACCACTCCTAGTTTTATTTGCAAGTTTATTTCTTTATCAAAGATCTTACTTAGAGTTTACTGGAATAAATGGTAGATACTAGAAGGATACTTGAAGGTTGCATAAAGAGCATAATTTTTTTGCCTAAGCTAGATAATCTTGATGCCAGCCTAAGGCATGAGATTAAACTCAGTTAAACCCCAGTAGTGTACCACCCCTTATTAGTACTCAACCCTACTTGTAGATGCTAGTGCTAAGCGTAAAACTTGATCAACATTAGATGGGAATACTTGGTGAAAATGGTTATGAAAACCTTAGAATGATGGATCATTCTACTGAGATGTTTTGACATGTGTTTCCGAACACCTGATGAGTTTGGCGATGAAAATGTTGAGGCATGAGCCTTAGCCCTTTATAAAACTGATGGTTGTCTGGATGCGATACCATTCCAATTTTATCGTACAACCACAATACCCGAGAATTGGGTAGGGCTTGACTGGAAACTTATATACCTTAGTATTAGTTCCCTCACGGCCAAGGTCTGAGCTGAGGCTACCTTGTGAAGATTGTCCACCTGTGCAGTACCCAAGATGATAGTTGGTCATGGTTGGGAGGCTAAACTCACGGGAGAGGTGCTTATACTAGGATGTGTAATTGAAAGGTTAGGATTGATTATCCGCATACTGAGTATGGTGAATTCAGGATTTGTTCCTGACGGATGTATCGAATGTTGTGGTGAAAGTGTACAATCTCTGCAGAGTGTCAAAATGTTCGAATAGTCGAGTCCGCGGTTATGGACAGTTGGAGTGGCCATACTGTTCTCCCGTCAGATGTTTTCAAAAGACTTGTGAAATGAGCTGAGACTTTGACTTGACCACAACAGGGTTGTGATATGAGATACAAGTTCCCACTTAGGTGTTATAAAACCTTAACTAGCATTCGTTGCTTCTAAACTTAGTAGAGATAAATCTGGCTTTTGCAAAACAACCCTAGAGCCTAGTGTCCTATTATCAAAAACCCCTTTCACTTGTTAGTATTATTTTGCGAGTACTTAAAGAGTACTCATGGCTTTGTCCCTGGCTATTCCCGTGGCCAGACTATGACGAGGAGTACCTGGAGGATGGACCCCAGGAAGGTTACGACAACTAGGATCATCTCCCATCGTCAGCATTGCCTGTGAACCCGAAGATGGAGCTTCACCTACGCTACCGTTATTATTACGTATTCCGCTGCCCGAAGTTGTATTAAGAACTGGATCATGAGATCCCTATTTGTGTAAGAACTTATGTACGGTTTGTAATGGATGATGTACTATGGTATCCAATTCTGTTATGTCTCGCAAAAATGGTAATCCTGGGATTGCGATGTATGGCATAACAGGCATCTGGGATTAAAAATCCGGGTGTTGACAAGTTGGTATCAGAGCCATCCTGACCATAGGAGACCCTAGTTAGATTGGACGTTGAATCAAAAACTTAGTTTCAAAACCAAAGAAAACAAATATTTACAAAAACTTATTCTCATTCTTATCCCTTTGATTCTTTCATGAAAATTCATGTTCCTCAAAAACTCTTGCAATATACATAAAATATTGACACACTTAATCACTCTACTAACTTACTCATCCTATATTCTTATAGATGAACGTGAAGTACGGCAAGTTTTATTAGTTGGGGAATGGAGGAGACCTTATCTTTGAGAGGGATTTGGACCAGCTTTCGGAACTTTTGGAGCGTCCGCACCCCGAGTTCTTCGGAGCTCGGCTCAATGATCAAGGAGGAGAAGATCTACAGTGGCTAATTGTTGCAAGTCTCCGAGGAAAGATTGAACCTCACACTGCTGAGGGAATTCAGTTTACCTTAAGAGAGAACAACTGGCTCAACGGACTTGCCAGGGCCATGCAGGAAGCTCTTTCCCGTCTGTGTGGGCAGAGCATCAATCAGATCAAGGGTACTCGCTTTGAGTTTTGCCCGATGCGTGATGCAAATGGACAACCACTGGAAGCCCCATACCACCCTGAGCTAAAGACCCAAGTGGACCACCTTAGCTTCATGATGTACGATCGACAGCAGGAGTTGGATAACTGCCGTGACTACTCCAACCACAAGTCTGCCATCATCAAGACGAAGGATCAGACCATCGCCATGTTAGCAAAGGATCGCAAGTCCGGCTGCGGGCGGCGGGTGCGGTAGCGGGCCAGGCAGGCCAAGCGGTCCAAGCGGGCCGCTGGCGAGCGAGCCCGCGAGAGCGTCTTTGCTGCGCGTCGGCGGCACCTAAGCTAGCGGTCGCGCGGGCAGGGGCAGAGCGCAGGCGGGCCCGTTGGCGGGCTGCTGGCAGGCCGCGTAGAGAGGCTGCTGGCCGCTCTGGCGAGCGCCCTGTGCGGCAGATACCACCAGGCCGCTGGGCCACACTGGCCCAGTAGGGCTTTCTGAGCAGTTTTCTGTTTTTTTACAGGGGCTATATTAGTTGTTTTAATTGTTTTTTGCATAGTTTTTTTAAGCAAATTTTGCAAAGTTCCTCTATTCATTTTATTTCTGTGAATATCTTGATTATAGAATATGTAAGTGACAAAGTTTTTTCCATAAAGTTCAAAGTTCTATGAAAGTTATTATAAATGTTTCCGCTGCAAATAGTTGTTTTAAATTGCTATAATGCAATAAAGTTTGTTTAAATTTTTTGTTTTAAAATATGTGACAAAGTAATTAAAGATGATTGTGTCCCATGTTGTTAATTGACCAACGTTATTAATAAGCATGATCATGATCTTTTTTTCATTGAGTATTAAAGGTGCATTTAATTTTATTTTTGCCCAACGGTGATGTAATTTTAAATGGCACAAACAATTGCATGCTTAATTTATACCAACGTTGGATTAATGCATATAGTTGTTTTTGGTTATCTCACATCTTTTGTGGTTTCCAGGAGGTCTCAATCTCATGAGCTGCTTGAAGGACATCCCACTGCTAAGGGGGGATAACTACTCCGAATGGAGGAAAAAGGTTGATCTGTCGTTTGTATGTGCCGAGGTGGACTGGGTGGTTGACACCAAGCAACCAGTCAAGCCTGCTGACCCTGTGAGGGGTGATGCTAAGGAAAGTGCTGCATTTGAAAAGAGAAAGAGGGACCATGCTCCTTTGGATCTGGCCTACTCAATAGACAATCAAAAGTGGGTGAACGCCAATAAGAAATGTTTGGCTTTTGTCAAGAACACAATTGAGAATGCTATAGTGGGCTCAATTGGAGAGTGTGCCTCTCTGGGCGAATACTTTGCAAAGATAAAGAGCCAGTTTACTGGCTCTTCAAAGATGTATGCAACCCAGCTGCTAAAACAGCTGGTGACAGAAAAGTACACGGGGGGGCCACATGGCATTAGAGAGCACATCTTGAGGATGTCCAACATGGCGGCCAAGCTTAAGCCCATGGATGAGGACCTCGAGCTCAAGCCTGCACTTCTGGTGCACCTTGTCATGGCCTCTCTTCCCCAGCCATTCGAGAACTTTGTAATCAACTATAACATGTCCCCTAAAAAGTGGGACATTGAAAAGACCATAGGGATGTGTTCCCAAGAGGAAGAAAGGCTGAAGTCTCTTCACGGTGGTTCCTTGAACTACGTGAAGGACAATAGGAAGAGGAACTTCACCAACAGTAACCATGGTGGCTCACCTTCCAAGCCACATGGCAAGGGCCCACAGCAGCACCAGCATCAGTACCAGCAGTCCACCCCTGGGGAAAAAGACCAGTGCCACCATTGCAAAAAGGTTGGCCACTACAAGAAGGATTGTCCAGTATGGCTGAAGTCCATAATGGCCAAAAACGGTAAAGATATAGTCTATTTTGGTAATGAATCTCTGTATGAAAAGTTTTCTAGATCTACTTGGTGGATTGACTCTGGTGCAACTTCTCATGTTGCCAACTCTTTACAGGGGTTCCATTCGACAAGGATTTTGCCAAAAAGAGAAAGACTCATTGAAGTGGCGAATGGGATTGAAGCAGAAGTGGAGGCTGTTGGCGACATTCCTCTGGAGCTGGCTGATGGCTCTTCTCTTTTGCTTAAGGATGTTCTTTTTGTTCCTTCCATTCATAGAAATTTAATAAGTGTGTCGTGCTTGGACAAAGATTCGTATGAGTGCTATTTTGGACATGGAAAATGTGCCATTTGTTTAAAAGATACTTGTGTGGGTGTTTCTACCCTACATGACAAGCTATATTTATTATCTTTGCATGAGAAAGTATTTTTTGTGTGTGATGTGAATGAACAAGTTCCCTTGTCGAACAAATATTAAAAGAAAAGAAAGCGAACTCTTGACTCATTGAAGTTATGGCATTGCAGATTAGGCCATATTTCGAGGGGAAGAATAGAAAGCCTCGTTAAAAATGACATTCTTCCTCCATTAGAGTTCTCAGACATAGAACAATGCATAGATTGCATTAAAGGAAAGTATGTAAAACATATTAAAAAGGGTGCAAACCGAAGTATAGCTACACTAGAAATAATCCACACGGATATTTGTGGACCATTTCCGGTGAAAAGTGTGGATGGCTATGATTCATTCATAACATTAATGGATGATCACTCCCGATATGGTTATATTTATCCAATTAAAGAAAGATCTGAAGCATTGGATAAATTTAAAATTTTCAAAGCTGAAGTAGAAAATCAGCATGATAAAAGAATTAAGATAGTTCGGTCCGATCGTGGGGGGGAGTACTACGGTCGGCATACTCCATATGGTCAAGTACCAGGACCCTTTGCAAGGTTCCTGCAGGAAAATGGAATAGTCGCCCAGTATTCTATGCCGGGCGAACCTCAGCAAAACGGAGTAGCTGAAAGGCGTAACCGTACCCTTATGGATATGGTGCGCAGTATGATGAGCTATTTCACCCTCCCATTGGGATTGTGGATAGAGGCGCTTAAAACCGCCATTCACGTTCTCAACAGAGTACCAAGTAAGTCGGTGCCCAAAACACCGTACGAATTATGGACAGGCAGAGTCCCCTCTCTGCACCACTTGAGGGTCTGGGGGAGCCCAGCTGAGGCAAAAGTTTTCAATCCAAACATTGCAAAGTTAGACCCAAAAACAGTATCTTGCCACTTCATTGGCTATCCAGATAAGTCAAAAGGCTATCGTTTCTACTGTCCTGACAGATACACAAAGTTTGTAGAAACGAGACATGCAGTCTTCTTGGAGGACAAATTGATGAGGGGGAGCACGGTAGCTCGGGAAATTGATCTTGAGGAGAAGAGGGTGCATGCACCTAATCCGATGAATCAAGAGACATTTTTATCGCTACCTGTTGTGCCACCATCTACAACCCCTAAGGTTGTGATGCCGGCACCTGTTGTGACTCCACACGTGACAACAATGGGCGAAAGTTCGGAACCTGTCCATCAGGAGCCACCTGAACCCACTGTTGAGCACGAAAGGGAGCCAGAACAGCCACATACTGAAAATGTGCCTGAACCCGAGGCAAGAAATGAGCAAGAGTCTGATGAACTCAAAAGGTCTAAAAGAGAACGAAGACCATCCATTTCCAAAGAAATTTACAAAGTCTACAACGTAGTTCATATGGAGGGCGATCCTACCTCATATGAAGAAGCCATGAGTAACCCTCACTCAGCCAAGTGGGTGGAGGCAATGGAAGATGAAATGAAATCAATGAGTTCCAACAATGTTTGGGACTTAGAGGAAATTCCTAAAGGATCCAAAATAGTAGGATGCAAATGGGTCTACAAAACAAAGTATGACTCCAATGGGAATGTAGAAAAGTACAAAGCTAGACTTGTGGCAAAAGGCTTTACGCAAAGAGAAGGCGTAGATTATAATGAGACTTTTTCTCCGGTCTCGTGTAAGGACTCCTTCAGAATCATCATGGCACTAGTTGCACATTTTGATTTAGAGTTGCATCAAATGGATGTTGAGACGGCATTTCTAAATGGAGATTTAGAAGAAAATGTTTACATGAAACAACCCAAGGGTTTTTTCATGGAGGGGAAGGAACATATGGGATGTCGCCTAAAGAAATCCATTTATGGGTTAAAGCAAGCCTCTAGGCAGTGGTATTTAAAGTTTAATGATATAATTAAAAGATTTGGATTCAAGGAAAATGTTGAGGACAACTGCATTTATGAAAAGTTCAAAAGTGGGAAATATATTTTCCTAATTCTATATGTGGATGACATCCTGCTTGCCAGCAGTGATGTTAGTCTACTACTAGAGACAAAGAAGTTCTTGTCATCAAATTTTGACATGAAAGACCTTGGTGAAGCTTCTTATGTTTTGGGCATAGAAATTCACCGAGATAGAAAGAATGGAGTGTTAGGACTGTCGCAGAAAGCATATTGTGAAAAGATTCTAAAGAAATACAATATGCATGCGAGTAATGCAACACCTGCTCCCATAGTCAAGGGCGATAGTTTTGGTAAATCCCAATGTCCAAAGAATCAATATGAGATCGATCAAATGAAGTCAGTACCATATGCTTCGGCTGTTGGAAGCTTATAGTATGCACAACTGTTCACTCGCCCTGACTTAGCTTTTATCACCGGGGTACTCGGTAGATATCAAGAGAATCCAGGCATAGAGCACTGGAAGATTGTAAAGAAAGCTTTGCGTTATGTGCAAGGCACAAAAGGCATCATGCTAACATATAAAAGATCTGATTCCCTAAAGATAAAAGGGTATTTAGATGCAGATTTTGCGGGAGATAAAGATGACAGAAAGTCCACGACAGGGTATATATTTACTCTCGCAGGAGGTGCTATTTCGTGGAGAAGCGCCAAACAGTCGATAGTTGCATCATCTACGATGTATGCAGAATTTATAGCATGTTATGAGGCCATGGGACAGGCGTTATGGTTAAAGAAATTTTACCCGACTTGAAAGTGGTTGACTGCATTAGCAGGCCACTAAAGATGTACTGTGACAATGATCCCGCGGTATTCTATGCTCACAACAACAAGTCGAGTAATGCTACAAAGTCTATAGATATAAAGTATTATGTTGTGAAGGACAAAGTCCAGGATCAAACTATAAGACTCGAGCATATAAGGACAAAGGATATGCTTGCGGATTCGCTAACGAAAGGCTTACCACCCAATGTGTTCAAGGAACACATAGCCGGCATGGGTTTAATGGAAAGCCTATGATTCCTGGACTACTGAGGCCCAAAAGTAACAGAATTTGTTTCAAAATAGAAAAGTATATAGTGGCTGTATGATTCTATCGGCAATTGAGCTGAGACGATGAAACATGCTCTATGTACCGATCCGTGATGAAACGAGTAAAGTATAAAGTATAAAGTTAAAAGTAAAGTCGAGATCAAGGGGGAGAATGTTAGAATAGATCTCTCCCTGTTCGAGCCCAACGGCCGAACGGATTCCCTTATCCGCGCCCTGATCGGGGGCGCCCCAACCTCATCTGGTGGGTGGGCCCCTGTCGCCAGCGCTATATAAAGGAGGTGGGGGCCGGAAGCATGCCTCACGAGGTTAGACGTGCACTAGCCGCCCCACCTACAAGCCCTACCCGATCTAGGCTAGCGCTGCGCCGACGGGAAGCTCCACCGCCGCCACGCTCACCTCTCGCTCGCCCCATACCCTTTCCCCATGGCTACCGACACTGGAGCTAGCTCCGGTATCCCCTCTGGTTCATACTCGTTGAACACAGGCGCAGGTGGTTTTCTCCTCTCTCTTTCTCTCTCTCTCAGATGCAATAGCTCGTGCAATACAGTTACTACCATGAGTACCTAGACTAGCAGATCCAAAGCTAATATTAACATTCCAAACCTTGCCACGGTCTCGTCCTCGCCAGCTACTCCTACAAAGTTGTTAACAAGAGTGGTATTGCATCAACTACCTTTGCAACCCTAGCAGGGAGTATTCCAGCCATATATATCCAGATCAGGGCATTGGCAAAGACGGCTTCGTTGGCACCATAGGGTATGATTCACGGACGAACAAGCACGTACTGGTACGTCTCGTCTGCTACCACCACAAGGGCTCTCGAGATTACCAGCTCGAGTGTTACGTCCAAGTCGTCACCGATATCAGTATATCACGACATGGATTTCCATCAGCCCTCCACCAAGGCATGTAGTAGCAGACAAGAGGCCTGCCTATGCTCATGGGAAACTCTATTGGATGGTAATAGATTCTGAACTTGCGACAAAGTCGTCGGAACTATTGGCACTCGATGTTAGCACACGTGAATTCGAGGTAATTGGAGGGCCTCCATGCAACCGCGACTAGATCGCGTCTATCACCGAGCTCCGAGGTAACATCTGCATACTGTGCTCGGATAGCATAGCAAATGCCATTGATGTTTGGACGTTGGAAGGTGGATTGTGGTCAATGGGAAACCGCATCCATCTCGGAAAGTCTCGGCAAATGTACTCTTCACACGAGACTACACTCTTGGACATTGATCCCGAAGACGGGAGGATACTTCTTAGCACAGGAAGAGCGTTGGGATACTACGACCCTAAGACGCAAGCATTGCAGACCATTTACCATCTTGGAGAACACTTGCAAGGTATGGAGTTCGCTCCCACGATCTACCAGGAGAGCTTGCTCTGTCCATGGACTTATTGATTGCATAGTTTTGTGTATATGGCGGATGGCACCTTTGTCCTGTGGCTCCAATTGAAGCTCCTGTCTCACTTTCGTACTAGCTCCTCCTCGAAACAGGCTTTCACCCCGCTTTATAAATAAAGCACACAGGTGAGACCGCTGCAGGGCCAGACAGCACAACGCCCAAGGGATAAACCGGAACAACCATGCGACCACTGCTCGGGCAGACAGCACAAAAAGCCCAAAAGAAAATACAAAAGAAAGGAAAAGAAAAGAAAGCCGACACCGGGGGTGCGACAAAAACAAAGAAACTCGCCACCGTTGCGCCCACCGGAGAAGTACCACCACAGGACCGGGCATTCCAAGCGTCGCGTACCAAGCAACACCTCCAAGAAGGGGAGTGACGACAACGACACTGCTGCCCGGACATGTCCTAGGGTTTCCCCCGGTACGCCCCGGGAGGTTTGAAAGAGATACACCCGGCGCCCTTCAGGAAGGAAGGTGATACCCTCGGGCGTCACCGCATCGGGGTCAAAAGGACAAGGATTTCTCCCGACCTCTCAACAGTGACCTCCTGGACCCCATGAAATGCTCCACCAAACACGCCGCCCACCTGCACGTGCCAGCACGGTCTTGAGGTCACCGTCGTCGTCGCACCATGAGCCAAGGGGCGAGGCCAGTAGGACCGAGAGAGAGGGAACTTCGTCGAGGGTCGGGATAACCTCAGCACGCGGGAGGGAACTACCTCCACCGCCAGAAGGCGGTAGCCGACCGGATGTAGCAGCAAGACAAACCAGGCCCTCTAGGCCCGGTCGAGCCTAGGTAGGCTCGTGAAGTCTCGCCTCCACACTGCAGCAAGGGTGCCACCGTACACGCCGACCCTAATACCAGGTCCAACTCCGTCGTCCACCAGGGGAACCGCTACCTCATCAAGTCCCAGCCATCAAGTAACAGCTCCAACGCCACCGAGCTCACCCGAGCTAGTCGGCCCGCCGCTGGTCTGAGTAACTCCAGCGCAAGTCTCCTCCCGGAGCCGCCTCCGCCGAAGAGACGCCTTGCAAACCACCTTCCGGGGCCGCCGCCCCAGCATCCGCGAACTCGCATCCCCAGGGCCAGGTCCGTTGCGTGACCTACAAGGCATGGAGAGGACTGGTTGGCACGTGATGATGGCAGCGGCACAGCTGCATAGAGGGGACCGACCTCCACCGCCGATGGCGGTTGCCGACCGGGGCGCGGCAGCAGGGACACACCAGGTCTCAGACCCGGCCGGACCCAAATAGGGCCCGTGAAGTCCCCGCCGCCATGCTGCTGCAGCGCAGCCGCAACTGTCGCCGCCCTCCTACACCTCCCACACCGCCCCCGCCTCCAGAGGGTGACAGCACAGCGCGAGGCCCGCCTCAGACCCAGATCGGGCCCAAGAGGGCCTAGATCTGGGCTAGCCGGAGCTCCCCGAGGGGGCCATCCCGCCGGCCACCATCCTGCTTACCGCCGGCGTCATCGCACCGCCACCACGGCGCCCATGGACTGAGCCGCCACACACGCCACGCACCGCCGCCGCCAAAGGAAGCAGCAGCACCCGCCGTGTCGTGGTGGTATCACGGCAGATGCCATGGGTAGGCTAAAGTATGGGGCCAATGGATGCTAGAGGGATCTGGGGAGGGAAGATGTAGTTGATTCTACACACAGAAGACTGAGGCAAAGATCTTTATTTCTTCTTCCTTGGGCTACAAGTGCTCCTTGAGCTGTATACAGGGAGAAGAGAAGAACTTTACCAGCCTAACGGCTCTAACTTTAGTCGATACCCCCTTCTGAGTCCAAGCCTCTCCTTATAAAGGAGAGCACTGGGTTCCTCTAGGGCTGACGTGGCAAGCATATTCCAGGAATATGCTTGTCCCAATATAGTAGTTCGGCGCCCGCCTTTCCCTGTCGCCCCTCTAATGACGGCAAGGTTTCAGAGGGGCCCTCCTGTGTGCCTCGGGCTTCTGGACTGTCGCCTCCGTGACCTCCTCCTGCCTCTCTGTCGCTCTGCACCTTTGTCCCTAGCGCTTGGCTCCGCTCAGATTCTCCCTAGCTTGCAGCTAGGGTTTGACTTCAGGCTTCTCCTTCTCCTGCAAGCTTCATATCATTCGGTCCTTCCTCGCATAGCTCGGATTGTCCTTCACCTGCATCAAGATCACTCAGGCTAACCCGGCCGACTTACGTAATATCTCGGCCGGGTAATGTCTTAATATACATATACGGGTCGCTCGCCTCCATATGTCGGCCGACTTCTATAGGATTCGGTCGACCTAGGCTGTAACTCGGAAACCAGACGGGGTTTATACTCTTGTCTTTCCCCGTCTTTACCCTATCCGGGGTTACCTCCCCAACATTAGTCCCCGAAGCTGGTGTGGCCCTGCCGATAACCTCGGCCGGGCCGTATCAATTTCATCACATTCTTTCTATATTGTTTCCGAGTTATCCCTCTCTCGTTCGAGGTACCCACGTTCCTTCTCTCGTACGCCTTGTCCTACGTGTCACCCCCATCATTGTTCCTCTAGTTTTTTGTTCCTCTTCTGTATTTACTGACAGGCTACAGTTAACACTGTGCCTGTCACGCCGGCGCTGCGACGCCTCGTGTGCCGCTTCCCTTGGGGATCGCGACCTTCTTTGCTACTATGTGGCCCTTGGTGCGGTTCCACTTATTGATGTGCGTTTGCGCCGCACCCACGATCTACACGGTCAACCGCCGCACCCACGATCCCACTACCTCGTTTGTGGCTCGATTATAAAGAGGGGGCGCGGTGTCTGGGAATTCACTTTTCCCCTTCTCATTCGCCTGTGCCCTTCTTCTTCCTCTCTTCCGCGCCCTCTTGCAGCTCCGCCGCCGCGCGCTCATCAGAACTTCCGACGGTGAGGACTCCGCCGTGTTGTTCTGTTCGCCTCGTCCGCGCTCGCCAGCTCCGGCGCCGTCGCCGGTAACTTCTTCCCGGCCGCATTGCCTAGGTTTTATCCTAGATTTCTCTGTTTCGATTTTGTATTCGTGCGGCGGTTCCTCTGTTCCTCCGCCGCCGCTCCCGTGCAAAATCACGACGGGGCCTCGTAGCTCTAAACTTTCCTCCGCCGCCAGCTCTTCCTCCGTCGATCTTTCCGGCGAACCCATGTCTAGCTCCTTTAGTGGTGCTCTGGTAGAGGATGATGATGCTGGCTCTGGGCCCGAGCGAGGCTCGTGGCAAGGCTCCTCTGTTACACGCCGCGAGATTGAGTGGCTTATCCAAACTCGGAGGATTCCCGCCGAGGTCTCCTGTCGCTTACCCGGCAGCGAGTCCTCTCCGGACGTTGGGGAGGGCGAGTATGTAGTTTTTATGTCGCACTTCGCGCGTGGCTTTGGTATCCCTCTCAGTGATTTTGCTAGAGAGTTTCTCGACTACTTCGGCCTTCAGCCGCATCATCTTCCTGCGAATGCCATCGCTTCTCTTTCTGCTTTTATCTCCGCCTCGGAGGGATACTTCGGCCTATGGCCGTCCGTGCACGTCTGGTCGAAGTTCTTCCAGATTCGTTCTAACGTAGTCCCTGACAAGTCTCTGCACCCTTCCGAGAAACTGCTTACTCAATGTGGGGCAGCGTCCATTACACCTCGGAGGAAATCCGTATTTCCCCGTGTCACCGGGCTAGAGTCGTGCAAGAAGTGGCACAAATCCTTCTTTTACGTCAAGAACAGAGGGACGGAGGACAAGATTCGGCTCCCTGCCTTCTCCATTGGTCCGCCTTCTAAGGTGAATTGGACTTACAATCCGAGGAAAAGTCATTCCTTGGCCGAGGCCTTTGAGATTCGGCTTAAAGAGTTGATCCGTGCCGGGTTATGCGGCGAAGACCTGATGGCTACCTTTATCAGTAGCCGAATCTGCCAATTCCAGAAGCGGACTCACAAACTGTGCTACATGAGCGGTCCTCTTGACCCTAACCGAGTCTCGACCGTGGAGCTGGACAATTATCTTATCTATAAGCGTGTCCGAGCTATCTTCAAGACGGAGATGCCTGAGGATTGGGCTTGGGGATTGAAACCATTCACCCGCGATCGTCCGCCTCCCGAAGTAAGCTTAATCAATAACGCTCTGCAATTCAATTGTTTTCGTAACGGTTTTCGCTAATTTTCTTTTTTCTTGTCTTGCAGAGGTTCGCAGAGCAGAAGAATGAGGATGCCGAAGTTTTGTTGCTTCCGTGGCCTGCGGACCGGAGCACCCCAGATACTGGTGAGCCGGACTCGGAGGAGTTCGTCCCTAAGTCGGATCCTGCCCCGGCTCGATCTCGTGGCAAGACCTCGGCCCACGAGGAGGAAGGTGATTCGGACGAGGTCCAAGTTCTTGAGGTAGTTGTCGCAATGCCTATTTTTTCCGGCTTCTACTTTCCCATCTAATCCGGCCGGTCAGGTTCACGACGCCGAGCCTATTGCTTCCCGACCTCCTGTTATCTCGGGGAAACGCGGGGCTTCTGCCAGTGCCTCAGAGGCGGTCCCTAAGAAACAAATGAAGAAATCTGCTCCGAATCCTCCCAGGCTCAAGACCATGCCTGGGGTCGCAGGGTAAGTTCCTTTTGCTCGTATTTATTGTTTCTCTCTTTCTGTTTTTCATCCTGACACCCTTTTTTCTTTTTTATTTTCGCAGCGTTCCGCTTTCTGTTAAGCCCGGTGGTCCTAGCATGACCAGCCGTCTGATTCGGCCGCCGTCTCCTCCGCCCGTTGAAGATACTAGGATTCCCAGTCCTGCTCGTGCTGCCTCTCCTTCAGCTCCGAATCAGTCGCCCCCTCGTCGCGACGTGCCTGAAAGTCCTTTTGTCGACATCGATTCCATTCGGCCCTCCGAGACTCCCGTCGAACCCGTTGCCGCCTCTGTGGGTCCGAGCGCCTCTACTGAGCCTCTATCTGCCCCAGCAATCTCTACATCAACTCCAGCCCTGGCCGAAGAGGTCATTATCTCGGTGCCTTCTGCGACCGTGTCTCCTGCTGCTCCTAAAGACACCGTTCCCATTACCGAGGTATCGGCTCCGGCTGATGCCTCTTCTAAGGCAAGGAAAACTGTTGCCACCAAGGCCCCCTCTTCCCAGAAAGGTCTTGTCGGCTCTTCTCAGCCGAGTATTGCCGATGTGCTGCGCAAAGGAACTGCGCCTACCAAAGCCTCCGTTACCTCGGCTGTCAGCACCCAACTTGCTCTTCATAAAAGCCTTGCGGCCGCTGTGGTTACACAACATACTCGGGGTAAAGTCCTAACTCAGACGGCCAGTGGGAACAGTCTCGGCTCGCTGTTGGAGTACGCCAATAATTGGAATGCTGCTGATCAGTTTGAGGGTAATCCAATCAGCCAGCCCTTTCAGCTTTCCGACATCAGTGGCCGTTTCGATCAAGCTGCCAAGTTCATCCTTGATACCAACAAGATGAATGAGGTAATTGCTGTTTTGCGTAGTTTTTAGATTAGTTGCCCATATGTTACTATATGCTCTAGTCCCCGAAACTTGCAAGGAAATAACTTGTTATATGCTTGGAAGTTTAATGATGCTTTACTTAATCTAACTTCATTTCTAGAGTTCGAATTTATATCCGACTAGATTTGTTTTATATCCAGCCACCTAGATCCGAGTTAAGTTTCGCTTGACTCGGATCTGGTTTAGCTTCGAATATCCAGCCACCTAGATCCGAGTTAAGTTTTGCTTGACTCGGATCTGGTTTAGCTTCGAATATCCAGCCACCTAGATCCGAGTTAAGTTTTGCTTGACTCGGATCTGTTTTAGCTTCGAATATCCAGCCACCTAGATCCGAGTAAAGTTTCACTTGACTCGGATCTGGTTTAGCTTCGAATATCCAGACACCTAGATCCGAGTTAAGTTTCGCTTGACTCGGATCTGGTTTAGCTTTGAGTATTCATTATCGTTTTGCTCCATTGTTCAGGTTGCACATGACCAGCGAACTGCCGAATTTCAGAGGTTGCTTTTTCGCACCGCAAACTGGAGGAAAAGTATGAGAAAATCCTTCCTGTGGTAAAAAAGGCTGGTAAGTCGATAGTTCCTTTTCGTTATTCTCGACGTTCTTATTGATTTGTCTGCGAGATGCCAGCTCACTTTTTTGGTGAACAGGTAATATTAATAACCTCAACATTCGTCTTGAGAAGAAAGTCAAGAGCTTGGAAGGTTAGTTTCCCTTTTATCTTACACCTTTTCCCCTTTAACATGTGTGCTAAGCTTTTTTATTTCGTTTGGCTTTGGTAAAGCCGAGTTGCAAACCTTTGCAGCGTCCCACCAAGATTGCACGCCCATGCCTGACGTGATGCTGCATTTTTTAGAACAAAGCGCTATTCATTCGGCGCAGCTACAAGAAAAAGATGATGAAATAGCTCGCCTGCGAGCCGAGGTGGATACCCTTAAGCTCTCTCAGAAATCCGAACTAGAAAAGGTTGACCAGGAATTTTCCGAGGAGAAGAATCGGCTAGCTTTGGAGCTGCAGAAGAATAAAGAACTCCTCGAGGCTGCCGAACTGAAAACTCAGGGATTGAGCGAGGAAATTGCTCGTTTTGAGAAGATCAAGATCGATTGGGCCAAAGACCTTCAGATAATGATGAGTTACATTCATCGTAAGCTTCTTAGCACGGCCGAATTATATTTTTCTTTTTTGTCCCTGCTGCCACCTGACACGTTCGTGTTTTGCGCAGATCATTTTCCCGAAGCTAAGCCTGTGAGTTCTAAAGCGGTTCTTGCAGCTCGTGTGCGCCGAGGTGTTCCTGTTGCCGCTGACTCGGAGTATTCAATGGAGGATTTCTTGGTTGCTGTTGGTGTTGCAGTTGGTCCAATGAAGATTATGGGCCGGGATTTGGTGCAAGCAGCTATTCGAGCTTACCACGTTCTTTGGCCGAACACTTCTGGGACTCCTGATATCAACGAGGTCGAATTACTGGTAAAAAGACTGATGGCATCTGAGAGGCAACTAAGTCTCTAGAGGGAATCAGCCGGGCGCGCTAGCGCTGATATTGCCCTTACTGTCATCATGTCATGGTATGAAGACATTTCTCTTGATATCCTGAGAAATTTGCGGACTGGTTCCCGCTGGGTTGAGGACCCCACTTTCGTCGCTCTTCGGCAAGCTCGCGCCTTCCAACTCGTCGAGTATGCTGACGTGCATACCTGGAATGAAGGGCCGAGTTTTCTTCCAAACCCGGATGAGGAGGTCGTAGTTGAGGATGCCTCGGATAACAATTCGGCTGAGCAAGGGGAGGGTGAGGATGACTCGGCCACATCTGGCAGCTCCAGTTCAAGCTCGGACAGTGACGGCGATGCGCGGTCCTCCTCCAAAGGTACTGGGCATTCAACTGCACAGACTGATGCTCCTGAGCAGCCTCGGGCTTCCGCTGAAGTTGCACCTGGGTCTATGGAGGGCGAGGCAACCTCGGTCGAAGTTCCTCCTACGTCGGAGTGCCCAGCGCCTGACCAAGTTGCTGCCTCTCCAGCGAACAACGCTTAAGTTATTTCTTATCCCTGGCATGCCGGGCGTATGATGTACGCGAAACATTTGTCCGCTCTCTGTATGATTTGAATTTCTTTTGCCGTGTACTGCTGTGACATATACGCTTGTAGTTGTTATCATTTTGTTTAAGTGGGTGTTCGTCCGAATTCTTGCTTTGATGGCCCGCAATTTCCTGATTTTAGGATGTATCCTTGCCTTTGTTTTTTCGTGGTTTAGCCGAGTAGTCTAGGCGTGAGCTCTGAATATCATATAATATTGATCTGTTCTGAACAGAGGTTGACTACTACTTTGGAACAATATATGGCAATCCCCGAATCACTGTTTATCGCGCCGAATTTCAATATGTAAACCAAATTTCAGAAATAATATAAGACCAATACCGAGGCGCTGCTCAGGGTAGTGCTTAACATAAAACTGGGGCAGCTTATGGCAGTCCCCGAGTCGCTGCTTTGGATGCCGAGGTTCAAATGTTTAGTATGAAATGGAAATAATATATGGCAGTCCCCGAGTCACTGCTCTGGGTGTCGAGATTTAGTACATAAGATGACATTGAAATAATAGACGGCACTCCCCGAGTCACTGCTCTGGGTGCCGAGGTTCAAATATATAACATGATATTGAAATAACACACGGCAGTCCCCGAGTCACTTCTCTGGGTGCCGAGGTTCAAATACATAACATGAAATTGAGATAACATATGGCAGTCCCTGAGTCACTGCTCTGGGTGCCGAGGTTCAATACATCATTGGTTCTTGACCTTGAGATACAATGCTACGAGTAAAATGGTCGAAGCAAAGCTACATTCCATGGACGCTTCGTTTCTTCGCCATCTTTGTCTGCCTTGCTCCCTCCGGGGGGTTGAGCGTCGATTAGATAATAGGCATCGTTATGCAATGCTTTGCTCACAATGAATGGTCCCTCCCATGGAGGTGACAACTTGTGCATGCCGGCCGTGCGTTGCACCAGTCGGAGGACTAAATCTCCTTCTTTGAACACCCTTGGATTCACCTTCTTGCTGTGATATCGTCGCAGGTTCTGCTGATAAATAGCTGATCGTGATAGTGCCAGTTCTCTGGCTTCTTCTAGCAGGTCTACAGTATCTTGCCGAGCTATCTCGATTATCTCCGAGGTTGTATACTGAGTAACTCTTGGCGAGTCATATATTATGTCGACTGGAAGTACGGCCTCTGCCCCGTATACCATAAAGAATGGTGTATAACCTGTTGATCTATTCGGAGTAGTCCTGAGGCTCCATAGTACGGCTGGGAGTTCCTCAATCCAACATCTTGCCGACCTTTGCAACGGTTCGACAAGTCGTGGTTTTATTCCTGATGGCACCAGTCCATTAGACCTTTCCACTTGCCCATTAGATGCTGGGTGAGCCACAGAGGCAATATCTAGTCTTATGTGTTTCTCTCTGCAAAATCTGGCGAAGGCTCCTTCTGCAAAGTTTGTGCCATTATCTGTAATAATACTGTGCGGATACCCATATCTTAAGATAATATCTTTGAAAATTTTCACTACTGTGGACCCATCGCATTGTTTTATTGGTTTCACTTCAATCCATTTTGTGAACTTGTCCACCATAACCAATATGTGGGTCATTCCTCCTCGTGCCAGCTTAAATGGTCCCACCATATCTAAACCCCATACAGAAAATGGCCAAGTGATGGGTATTGTTTTTAACTTGGCCGATGGCATGTGTATTTTGGTTGCATATCTCTGACAACCATTGCATTTTTCAACCAACTCTTTGGCTTCTTTCAGGGCCGTCGGCCAATAAAATCCATGTCTGAATGCTTTTGCTACCAAGGCACGAGATGAGGCATGATGTCCACATTCTCCTTGATGTATATCTAGGAGGATCTCCTGGCCTTCTGCCTAACTCACACACTTTTGCAATACGCTTGTGACGCTTCTTTTATACAGCTCATTGTTTATGATCGTGTAAGCTTTTGCTCTCCTTACAGTTTGTCTTGCTAATATTTCATTACTCGGCAACATCCCGTCTTTAAGGTAAGAGAATATGGGTTGCGCCCATAGCGGTGTGACTTTTTCTGGTGTGATCTCACTGTCTATTTCCATGTTTCCTGTCGACATATCTACCTTGGCCTCCTCCATAATTGTGCTTACTTCTGCTGTCCTCCTCTTGGGGGGTTCCGAGTCATATTGCTGGTCTAATTCCATCGGCGCATTATCTTCTGCTGAGTTTGCCGGAATAAAGATGGATTCGGATTCTGGTGATGGGATTATTGATGGTTTCCTGAGGTGTTCCAGGGCAATACCCGGGGGAATTGATTGCCGAGTTGATCCGAGTTTTGACAACGTGTCTGCGGCATCATTTTTTGCCCGAGGTATGTGGTGAAATTCACATCCTTCGAAGTATCCACTGATCTTTTGCACATGAAATCTGTATAAAGCCATATTGGCATCTAATGCATCCCAATTGCCTGAGACTTGCTGTACTACTAGATCCGAATCCCCATAGCATAAGATTCGGCGTATGCCAATCTCTTTTGCTACTTTCAGTCCATGGACCAGTGCTTCATATTCGGCTACGTTGTTGGATGCGGCAAAATGTATTTGTAGCACATTTTTCAGCTGATTTCTTTTAGGCGAGGTTAACACTATTCCTGCCCCCAAACCATTTCTTAATTTGGAACCATCGAAATGCATCGTCCAATAATTCGGGTCTGGTAATGGTGGCTCATACTGCACTTCGGCCCAGTCTACGAAGAAGTCGGCGACCGCTTGAGATTTGATTGCATCTCTCCTATCAAATTGTGGAGCGTACGGTGACAACTCGATTGCCCATTTTTCTATTCGGCCACTTGCATCTTTGTTGCTCAATATGTCGGCTATGGGCGCTTCACAGATCACTTTGATGGGATGCTCTTCAAAGTAATGTTTAAGCTTTTTGCCGACATATACACTCCATAAGCCATCTTCTGATAATGTGGGTAATTCTGCTTTGAAGTGGATAACACCTCACTTAAATAATACACCGGCCTCTGTACCGACCTATCATCTTCAAGTCGTTCTACTACAACTACAGCACTTACTACTCTGTTGGTAGCCGATATATAGAGCAACATAGGCTCCTTTGTTAGTGGAGAAGCCAAAATGGGTGTTGTGACCAACATCTTTTTCAACTCATGAAATGTGCTGTCCGCTTGTGGAGTCCAAATGAATTTATCTGATTTCTTCATCAGCTAATATAGTGGTAGTGCCTTCTCTCCCAGCCGACATACAAACCGGCTGAGGGAGGCTAGACAACCCGTGAATTTTTGTACATCATTTAAACATCTTGGCAATTCCATTCTTTCTACTGCCTTTATCTTTGTTGGGTTAGCCTCTATACCTCGGCTAGATACAAGAAAACCGAGTAGTTTTCCTGCCGGCACGCTAAACGTGCATTTTTCCGGATTAAGCTTCATTCGGAACCTTCTCAGGTTCGCGAAAGTCTGTCGTATATCTTCTAGTAACGTTTTGCTTTCCTTGGTTTTGATGACTACGTCATCTACGTATACTTGTACATTTTTCCTATTTGATTGTGTAGACATTTTTGCATGCATCTCTGATATGTTGCTCCTGCGTTTCGCGGGCCGAATGGCATTGTGCGATAGCAATAAGCCCCGTACGGGATAATAAACGCAGTCTTTATTTGATCAGCCGGATTTAACGGTATCTGGTGGAAACCAGAATACGCGTCTACAAATGACAATAACTCGCAACCAGCGGTCGAATCAATGACTTGGTCTATTCTAGGTAATGGAAAAGGATCTTTTGGACACGCCTTGTTCAGGTTCGTGTAATCGATACACATTCGCCACACAATGGCCACATTGGGATCATCTTTCTTCTTTTCTACTAGCACCGGATTTGATAACCAATACGGATACAGCACCTCCATGATGAACCCGGCTGCGAGGAGCCGAGCTATTCATCCCCTATTATTTTTCTCCTGTCTTCGGCGAAGCGGCGGAGAGGTTGCTTCACCGGCCTTGCTCCTGGTCTTACATTCAAAGAATGCTCAGCCAACTCCCTCGGAACACCTTGCAGATCCTGAGTTGACCATGCAAATATGTCCCGATTCTCACGGAGGAAGTTGGTGAGCTCGCTTTCCTATTTAGCGTCCAGGCCTGCACCAATAGTAACAGTACGCTCCGGGAATTGCTCATCTATCTGAAACTTCTTCGTTTCTTTAGTCGGCTCAAAAGAGACACTGCCATGCGGGTTGGCTAGTGCCGGCATGTTCAGCTGTGCCGACTGAGCGAGGGCTGCTACCTCCTGAATTCTTCTTTTTTCTCTTGCTATAACCAATGATTCGGCCAAATTTGACCCGGCTGAAGCACACTCCATTGACTTCTTGTAATCCCCTGCTATTGTTATCACTCCTTGTGGTCCGGGTAGCTTCATTTTCAGATAACTTATATGACGGCTGCCCATGAATTTGGCCAATGTTGGCCGTCCGAGTAAAGCATGATAACAACTCTCTAGATCCACCACTTCAAACTCTAAATTTTCTGCTCTGCAATTATCTCTTGTGCCGAATAACACATCCACTCGGGCCTTACCAATGGGTTCACATGAAAGCCCTGGCACTATCCCATGGAAGGTGGTCCTCGTGGATTGCAACATGTTCTGTGATATTCCGAGTTTATGCATGGTATCTTTGTACATGATGTTGATACTGCTTCCATTGTCAATGAGTACCTTTGAGAATTTCACATTGATGCTCGGTCCAACAAATGTCGGATCCAACACGAGTGCATATGATCCGGGATTCGGCATTATCTTGGGATGATCCTTTATGCTCCAAGTTACCTCCTGATCCGACCAAGGCACATATCTTGGTACTGCCGGCATAACTGCATTCACTTCCATATGCCGGCGCTGCACACTCTGCTTGTCTTGCTGTTCCGTTGTGAACACGCAATAAGACTGATGATGTTCTCTGTAATCATTGCGTCCGGTATTCACCGGATTTGTTCTTCCATCCTGGACCTGGTTCATCACTTGATGTACCGCGTGTCTCCGATCCGAATTATCGTACCTCGGGGGTGGGGGCGGTAACATCAGTTGCTGTGCATTTGCTCTAGCCAACTGTGGCTGATGCTGCTGATGCACTTGATGTGGCGCCTGAATTCCTGTGGGGTTCCCCATTGCATTTTTCATCCATGCACATTGGCGGGTCGTATGGTTGGCTGGCCTGGATGGGTTTGACGTGTGAAATTTGCATGGCTGATCTAACATAGATTCGAACGTGTACTTCGGCCTCTCCTGCCACTGTTTCTTTTGCTTTGGGGTCCACTGCATTTTTCCTTCATTCCTTGGTGTCCATTGCTGAGGACCATTCTTTTGTCGTTGTGTTGCTTCGTGACTCGGCGGATCTTGCGCTACTGCCGCCACTTGGGCCGAATTGTATCTATAATTCGGCCTTTCCTCTCTTCTTATCCCTCTGAAGTCGTTGCGCCTGGATGACCCGGCCAAATCTCTTGCATAATGGTCCTGTTGCTCGCGATGATCCGCCAACATCAATTCTGGTTGCGTTGGGTCTCCTAATGCGTAGGAGTCCGCTATTCTGATAGTTTCCGCCAGGGTGGTCGGCATATCTCTTTGCAGGCGTTGCCACAATACGCTGCCATAACGGCATCCTTGTGCAAACCAAGCTATTGCTTGCGATTCTATAACTCCTTCGCATGAGTTTCTCAGGTTGCACCACCGAGTTAAAAATTCCCTATCTGTTTCATTTGGCCTCTGCTTGCACATGGCTAACTGTTGTGGCCTGTTTGGCCTCTTGTATGTGCTGGTAAAGTTGCTGACAAACATTTCCTCAAAATCCAACCGACAGTTGATACTGCCCGCTGGTAGATTATTCAGCCACACCCTGGCTGGTCCTTCCAGCATCTGTGGGACATACCGTACTGCCCATCGTAAGTTTCCACCCGCTATTTTCACAGCAGTGGCATAGTCAATCAACCAGTCTTGTGGTTTGGTACTCCCATTATATGTTTTCGTGCCCCTTGCCAGCTGAAAGTTCGGCACAGGTGGTTCGCCCATGATCCGTGGTCCAAAGCATGTCGGCCCTGGTGGACCCTGTTCTTCCAACAGTTCGGACCGGTATAGCCGATCCATCTTTACTCTTGCATCATTTGATGGCAAATCCCTGTACAGAATTCTATCTTGTACCCCATAGTGGTTGTTTCCGCCATGGATCGCATACTCCATCTCGGAATAACCATCATTGTATCTCTCATTAATTTGATTGTGGTGAGCTGGCCTTGTTTCTCTTTCCTGCCGGGGTTCATGCCTTGGTTGCGGGTTGAGCGGCAGCTCTCTCCTTACTTCGACCAGGGTATTGTTCTCATGATTGCCTCTTGCGGGTTCTCTTCTGCCGAGATCTCCATTGCCTCGGCTTCCGCCGTCTTTTTCCACACAGCCGTGGTTCCTCTCCCCACTGTTACCTCGGCTTGCATTGCCTCTCTTCTCATTTGCCTTTCCAGCCATCGCCGGATCATATGGAACAATTTGCTTGTTCCTCTTTTCCTGAGGTTACTGCTTTGTCCCTTCGTGCATTATTTCCGGGTGAAGATGCTGCTGCCACGGATAAGGCAGGTGCTGCCCCTGCCGAGTGAACCATTCGCGAGGCCCCCGGCCTCGCCGGGTTTGTTCTGAGCATTTCTTTGTTTTGCTGGTTCGCGATGCGCACCAGCTCATTCACTCTTTCCTGCTGTTTCTGCCGGGCCTCGCCGGTCAACCCCTCTAATTCTAATGTTGCGGCATTTGCCGCTCTTAGGTTCTTTGCCGGGGTACTGTACCTCGGCAAGCCCAAATCCACCGATTCTGCTTTATGAGCATCATGCTCTTTGTTGATATCATCCATGAGGTTTTTCCCTCTCAATCTTAATTCGTCCACCCGTTTGGGTGCGACGTCCAGCTTATTAGCTTTGGCATATTCTCGCAGGGTCCTGTTTAAGGACTCCCGCAAGGCCGACACTTTTTTGGCCTCTACCAGCACCTTTTGCCTGGTTTCCTCTAATTCTGCCTGAGCATTTGCCGGATCAAGTATCGGCGCTACAGGCGTAGTCAAGTTTTCTATGGTCGCCTGAAGAATGTTCTCTGGCCTCTCCAGAGGTGGCCCCCTTACTCTTGGTGCCTTTGGGGTGGTGTCCTGCACCTCGGTCGGGTTGGTCGCTGGAGGGATTACCTCGGTGGGTAATGGTGTCGTCTGCCTGGGTACGCCGTGTACACCGGTGGCGGGTTCTCTGGTTGACCCGGCAGCTGCTACTCCACCTTGCACTTCGGCCGCGACCATCACCTCGACGCTGCCTGCAGGATGTGCTCCGGGCGGACGGCTCGCAGTGTTAAGAGGTGGCTCCCCTGCAACAACAACTTTGTGAGGATAAACGCGGAGGTGTCGATGCCGACGTAGACCTTGTGCCCGCCCAGGTTGATGAAGACGCCGTTGCGCGGGGGAGTTTTTCCCCTGAAGCTGCCCGCATTGTCACCGACGTAGTCATAGAGACCAAATCTCTGGACCAAGCCAGAAACAACGCGCTCGCCCGTGTTGATGAAGTTTCCCGTCCGGATCATAACTCCAGCTAGCACCGCTACTGGCCCCATGGTGGGCGCCAACTGTCGTGGTGGTATCACGGCAGATGCCATGGGTAGGCTAAAGTATGGGGCCAATGGATGCTAGAGGGATCTGGGGAGGGAAGATGTAGTTGATTCTACACACAGAAGACTGAGGCAAAGATCTTTATTTCTTCTTCCTTGGGCTACAAGTGCTCCTTGAGCTCTATACAGGGAGAAGAGAAGAACTTTACCAGCCTAACGGCTCTAACTTTAGTCGATCCCCCCTTCTGAGTCCAAGCCTCTCCTTATAAAGGAGAGCCCTGGGTTCCTCTAGGGCTGACGTGGCAAGCATATTCGAGGAATATGCTTGTCCCAATATAGTAGTTCGGCGCCCGCCTTTCCCTGTCGCCCCTCTAATGACGGCAAGGTTCCAGAGGGCCCCTCCTGTGTGCCTCGGGCTTCTGGACTGTCACCTCCGTGACCTCCTCCTGCCTCTCTGTCGCTCTGCACCTTTGTCCCTAGCGCTTGGCTCCGCTCAGATTCTCCCTAGCTTGCAGCTAGGGTTTGACTTCAGGCTTCTCCTTCTCCTGCAAGCTTCATATCATTCGGTCCTTCCTCGCATAGCTCGGATTGTCCTTCACCTGCATCAAGATCACTCAGGCTAACCCGGCCGACTTACGTAATATTTCGGCCGGGTAATGTCTTAATATACATATACGGGTCTCTCGCCTCCATATGTCGGCCGACTTCTACAGGATTCGGCCGACCTAGGCTGTAACTCGGAAATCAGACGGGGTTTATACTCTTGTCTTTCCCCGTCTTTACCCTATCCGGGGTTACCTCCCCAACACGCCGCTAGGGCGCCCGCCGCCGAACGACACCACCGCCTCCCGGAGAGAGCTCTCCACCGGAGTCCCGCGTCCCCGCCACCGGCGGCCGCCCGAATCCCGACTCCCCGCCATGGCTGGGCCGCCCCGTGCCGCCCGCAACGCCACACCGAGAGAAGGAAGGGGTGTCCCTATCGCCGCCCGCGCTGCACGGGCTTTGCCTGGCCGCGCCCTCCGGCGGCGGCGAGGGGAGAGGACGGAGGATCTGTACCCGGCGGTGGCGGCGCCTAGGCTTCTCCCCGACGCCCGCAGGAGCGTCGCGGGAGCACACGTTTTTTTTTCAGTCCAGAAGTGACTGCGTCAATATGTAGAGCTAGGCTCTTTCCACTTTCGTACTAGCTACAAGTTTGAATTTATATTTTCTTCCTTTTGTGCTAGACATGGTGCTGCTCAGAGAGAGAGGTAGTATATAATATATATTAGACATGCTGGTATATATGAACAATTTTTAATAATATTTTGCGTGTTATGCACATTTTCTAATATTGTTCGTTAGTTATGTTTATTGACAGTATTACATGATCATTACATATATATATGTATAATGTATTAGCGTGAAAGTTCATCTCAATACATGTACAACACTTCAGAATCTTCAAAATATTGAAAATTCACGGTTCATGTTTTGGTACACCCAATGAAGAATTACAATTGCATGTACTCTTCTATTCCAACTTCCATTTCCAATGGATTTGGGACCCATTTTTCTATGTCTACATAGTTTTGGCATTGGACACCATTCTGTGAGGTGAATACCTACATTCAAACTGAGCCTTATCTCAAGAATATAGATACTCGCAAATGAACTTCTTGGGGGTGATGCAATTGACCTAGCCGCAAACCTCGTCCCGCGTCGCCCCCCACATGGGCGACGGGGGCGATCTCTAGTCGCTGCCGTCGGCCAGCCCCAATCCCTCTCCCTACTCCCCGCAAAGCCTGGGCGCTGGCGGCGGGAGGGGGCTTCCCTGCTCATGGAGGCGATGGCGCGGGCCGGGTGGCCATGGCGGGCGGCCTGCTTGGTGAGGGGCACGCCAGCGCGGCTACTGCTGCGCGGAGACCTTACGTCGGAGTGTGGACGGCGGTTGCCCCCGACGGCGGCGGTGACGGCTTGAGCTCTGCTATGGTTTTGGGAGACATCGTCGGGATGGCGGAGGCGACGTCGCGTCAGAATAAGGGTGTTGGAGCTCGATCCCCATCTCGGCAAGGCCAATTTGTGGCGGCGTCGGTGAGTTGCTGGCCTGGTATCCTCTCAGATCTACGGATCTCGGAGGGTGGTCTCTCCGGGCGCGAGCATTTTTCGACTCTGTCGTGGAGCTTCAGGAGTCGGAGGGCTGTTGTTGTTGTCTTCCCCTTGGCCGGCCATGGTGGCGAGGGAGTGGAAGGGGGTGTAGGAATACGGGTAGGCTACACTAGCGCAAATCAAATTTTCTATCGCGTAAACCAGGATTACTGTTGTCATAGATCACGGGATTACCACTAGACGCGCAGTTGCGGAACTTGATGAAGCGCGTCGAGGCAGTGTAGATGTTCTACGTCTCCTCCTTGTCCTCGTCCCACGAGCAGCTCCCCTTGCGCAGCTCGTCCAAGTGCTACAGATGCTACACATGCTCCCTCTGCCAGCTTGCATTCCACAAAAGACTTGGCGACATTGTACCTCTCAGTCCTGGCCTGAGTATGGAACATGTCCTTAAGCACAACGATCATATCGTATGCTTCCTGATCCTCAAACTTATTTTGGAGTTCAGGTTCCATGAATGCAAGCATAAGACAGCTAACCTCAAGAGAATCATCACATGCTCTCTTGTAGGCATTCTTGAGGGCAGCAGATGCATTTTCAACAGGTTCATCGGGGATTGGGGTATCCAGAACCATTTCCTTTTTATCAGACCTGAGAACAATTCTCAGGTTACGGACCCAGTCCGAATAGTTTGTTCTATTAAGTTTATCTTTGTCAAGAATCGAACACAAAGAAAAAGGTGATGTAGTGTTCAGTGCCATAGATCTACAACAGAAACATGCAAAATACTAAGCCATATAACCATGAAAGAGTAAAACATATTAAACAATTTAATAGCATATACTCCCACTTAAATCAATATCCCTCTATTGATACTAAGTGATTCAAGATCCACAATTAACAAGTCGACTAGTGAGGTTTAGCATCACTGCTAGAAGACAAAGTAAATCGGTAATCAACACTTGCTAATCATATCACATATGACTCTTGTTGTTGGGTGACATCTCTATGTCAAAACTAGGCGCTCAACCTTTATGCCCCAAGGTCATTAACTGTTAAGACGACCTTGTCAAGCTCACCAACCCTTATGCGTGTAGGTATCCGATACAAACCCATCCAGCCAAGGAAAACCGCGGCACCCTAATTTCATAGGCCCACCAACGATTGTACAGGGCATAGGATGGTGCAAGGTTTGGTTGGGAGGGCATGGTATAACTTAAACTTTGTCAGGGATCGTTCTACTTCTATCATCTAAGCATGCATATTGTAGAACGCATAAGAATAGCATTCACATAGTTGTGACACGGTATGACCCATTTTCTCATGGTCATCTCTATCGCCATAGAACCTGTCCACCATGATGATTTCCATCTTCATGTTCCATGCGAGCCATCCTCCAAGTGATGAGTCCTCCAAGAACTAATACAAGCTATTACTCCTAACAGCTAGTAATCAAAATTACATAGTATTGGGATCATCACAAGTTGGCACGCAGGCCATTACAATAATTGACAACACATTTGGCTCCAGCCATGTTGCCCTACTCACGACACGTAGGTCATGTTAAATTTCATACATGCAGCACATACATATATGGGCCATACTGATCACATACATCCTGCAAAAACAAGTTATGCATAGAATCGCATTCTATCGGATCATGTGAACTCGTAGCACCTAGTTACCTTAACGAGATACAAAAGGAGCTATGATTAAGGGGGGTCTAGGGGGTCTCCCCCTGCGGGGTTCGAAGGGGCAGCGCCCCTCGCGGTACAATTTTCTTTAAGGATTTTGATCGGCAAAATCAAATTTACCATAAACCGACTCTTGTTCCGATCTGATCAAACTCATTTGATCACGGTACATCGATTTTAGATCTAGGTTCTGATTTGATCAATCATATTGATCTTCACGTGATTCAATAGGATTTATGTGTCACTGTCTACCCCAATGGCGGAAACCGACCAGTGGGGGTAAGTAGTTCGACAACCTTAGAATCACGATCACGAAAAGCAAGATCATAGATCAATACTGAGCCACCGCCATATAAATGATCACATCATTCATATCAATCTGCATATCACCATATGCAAACATCCCGAACCTATAACTGAATAGTATCGGCTCTAATATCACTATAGGGATACGGGTAGGCTACACAAGCGCAAATCAAAAATTTCTACTACATAAACCAGGATTATTGTTGTCATAGATCACGGGATTACCACTAGACGTGCAGTTGCGGAACTTGATGAAGCGCGTCGAGGCAGTGTAGATGTTCTACGTCTCCTCCTTGTCCTCGTCCCACGAGCAGCTCCCCTTGCGCGGCCCGTCCAAGTGCTACAGATGTAGCACCTCCAAGGTATCCACACGTACAGGGTGGAAGCGTCAGACACCGGACTGCTAGGTCTGCACGTGCAACACATGCGTGAGGGGTGGCGGCTGGGTGGAATGGTCTAACCCTGGTCAGCTCGCCCACCCTCTCTTATATAGGCGTCCCTAGTGGGCTTCTACATTAACAGCCCATTAGTAGCATAAGCCTGGTCTAATTCGAATCTAATCCTATTAGGCTTCCAGCCCCTTAAGTGTGTGACCCTATAGGTTCATATATGTATAGACATGACACGAATACACTTATTCTGTCAATAGTTGGTAGCGGCCTCTAGCAAGACGTGTCAACTCCTAAACGCATACAAAGATCATATCGGACGAACCATCACAATGTTTAGTACATGTCTTTCCCTTTGCCACACAATATTTGGTCTAGCTCCAAGCTGACCTACCTTTATAGATACTGTGATTCGGAATCCCTTTACTAGGTTAACTCTTAACCATATGTAGCACGGTCATGCATTTCTGGATCCGATCACTCGAAGGGACCAGAGATATCTCTCTCAAGTAGAGATGGGCAAATCCCATCTTGATTGACCATGCCTTACATCATGCTTCAGGACAAACCCGAAAGCTACCTTTATAACTACCCAGTTACGGAGTAGCGTCTGATAGTCCCAAAGTAGGTCGATCTACATCTCAAGTATATGCGACAATCTCAGATCTAAGGACAAAACGTACATGATGTGTAGAGAGAGAGCTGCAACTAATTGCCAGTCTCAAATTGGGTCAGTCCAACCCCATGTTCACAACATGTGTCCACATCATTGGTTTGACATCTCCATGTCTATGTCTTACGAAACATAGTCATCAACCAATCGATGTGCTAGTCTAATATTCACGTGTGTCCTCACTCACATGAACTCCGACTCTCCGACTAGGGACAACTATTAAATAACCATACAAGTAAAGAGTTTCATAAATAATTCACATAATTTCTAATCAATACAAGTTGCCTGATATGGATATTCAAGAAACATTACAATAAATCATGGATACATAAGAAATATAAGCATCTCTATGATTGCCTCTAGGGCATATTTCCTTCAGGGGGTGGTACAAACGCCTTCCTTGTTAGGGTTTTGTATGGTCTTTTTTTGAGATACGACTCTCGCGTCTTGAAGCTTCTTCTGATCGTCCATGATGGCGAGGGGAGGACGCGACTCGATGTGGCATTGATAGTTGGGACCTTCTGCTCGGGGATCTTGGATTGGAGGTACTGTCTGTTCTTCACCATCTCCTGCCTGTCCGATGGTCTGTAAAAGTCTCTTGGCTCTCACTCCCTACGGTGTTCAAAGCCCAATGTGTCGAAGGTGGCGGCAGTGATTCGATGGTGGCTGAAGATGTGCTGCTTCTGGATCCGGTCCCGGTACTTGGGTGGTGACGATGGGGACGATCGCGATTTGGAAGTATGGTGTGTGGTCTTTGAGTCCATGTTGTATTTTCCTTTTTTTCTGGAGTCGTTTGTAATCGGTTTCGCCAAATTCCATCTGTTGTTATCTCGAAAAAAAAATACTCACAAATAATCAGATTGACATCACGTAAGTTTGAATTTCAAAATATACTCCGGTTTGACCCACGCATAAATAAATAGTAGTACAAGGAAGCAACCAAGAAACTATGGGAAGTGTAAACAAAACAGCATGAGCATGGACCATCGTCTAAATTAACTGCAGCTAGCTAACGGAGCTACAGATACAGAGCTAGCAGTAGCACTACTTGCGAATCATGGGCAATGACGCATACTGCTATCTGCTAGCTCTGCTTGTTCCTCTCGTGTACCTCATTCGATTCTACAGAGCTTCTTTCGGCCATGGCAGCCACGGTGCACGGCTCCCTCCCGGCCCATGGCAGCTTCCTGTCATCGGCAGCCTCCACCATCTCCTGGGCGCCCTCCCGCACCGCGCCTTACGAGACCTGTCGCGGCGCCACGGGCCTCTCATGCTCCTCAAATTCGGCGAGCACACCGTGATCGTCGCCTCCACCGCCGAGGCCGCCAAGGAGATCATGAGGACGCACGACAGCAACTTCTGCACCAGGCCTCTGACCCCGTCTATGAAGGTCATCACCGAGAAGGGTCTGGGGATCGCGTGCGCGCCCTACGGCGACCACTGCGGCAGATGCACAAGATCTGCTTCCTGGAGCTGCTGAGCGCCAGTCCAATAGGTAGAGATATGAGAAAGTTTGAGTGGAATATTTCTAAGTTTGATTTTTGTAATGGCGTTTCTTCAAGTTGTGAAAACTGCAATGGCATAAATTCAATTAACCCTTCTATTTAGTACTACCCTCAATAGTTATTTCAATATGCTCATAAGATAGCCTTCTCTTGCAGTTGCATGACTGGCTTTGAAGAAACCAAAGTATTTTCAGTTGTGAATATTTGATTAATTCAGTTATTGGCCAGAAGATATCAGATTACTGAATATCTTAGTTCAACTGCATTCAACAAGATCGTACATGTACACGATTTTTGCAAGAATAGATGTCTGCCAAAAAATATGAAGGTTTATGTTTCGTGCGACTCAAACAGGAGAGGAGGAGCACCAACTTTATTTTTTTTATTCCGTAGCAACTCACGGGTATTTAGCTAGTCATCATAGATCACGAGCAGCTAATGGGCCTGAGAAAACCAAGAAGGCCTCCTTCCTGCCTACTTAAGCCTCTTTGCGAGGGCATTTGCCCGGATAGAAGACTTTTCCCCCATAAGGAGAATCAAAATTGCATTTTACCTAGGAAAAAAGTGGTATACATGCCTCTCATTTTACAACATACAGCATATGGCTCACATTCTTGGTAGAGTGAACAAGAAACAGAAAAATGTGTAAGCTACTATTATGTGTACTCCACAATCAATCGGCCAGCCAGCTGCGAGGACGCGCAACATCATTCCTAGGACGGTCCTAGCGACTTCAGCTTCTGCATTAGTGGATTCGACGAGTGAGTATAGTCTGTCAATATGTGCATCAACAGTTCTATTCTATCTTTTGGAAACTATAAATTAACATTCTCTAGATATGCTCATGTTACAACTCTCCTGTATTCAGAGGCCCTATATTTGATAACAAGGTTGGAGAACTTTGAGATACTGTAAAAATACACAAAAGAAAGGTTTACCGAAATAAACTGTGGAGGGTCATCAATGCTAGATGACCCCAGGACGATTTCTCTCTTCAACTTCATAGTTAGCTTGTGCGCCGCCCGTAGCTGGTCCATTGAAATACAAAATCGGTAAGAACATATAGTAGCTACATACTAGTACGGATGAGAGTTAACACGTCATTTTGTAGTAAACGGTATACTTCTGATCGAGTTGCTCCGCCAACCATGAAGACAAAAATCCGGTTGCCTAGCCTCTTGAAGTCACCTGATGCGTGTCTCAAGGCCACGGAGTCACTGACAATCAAATGTATGGTGATAAGAAAGCAGCAAGAAAGCGTGAAGCCAATCAGAGAATTTTGTGCTTGGAAATTTTGTATGGTGAGGAGAATTTAAGATGAAAAACCATCTTCAGAGAATACCTTGATTGACTATCATCACGAGGTTTCGCAGGTGTGCGCCGTGATCTCCTAGACATGGCCTGTTGATTTTGTGCTGGTTTTCCCGCTGATCCACTTTGTGAGGTCCCTTGAGCAGTAGAACTTGGTTCACTTAAAGATGGGTATTCGTTTAGTGGTAATTCGCCTTTGCTCAGCTTCTCAATCAGCTCCTGTTGGAAAACGATGGAACTTCAGCCATTACTCTAAGGGATGATTACCATTTTTAATCACCAATTGCTACAACAGCACTAATATCCAACAGCCATTCTATCAAATCAGTTGTACTGTGTTTGACTAGTTCAGTTTGTTCTGAAACACATTTGATCAAGAGAATGAAGGCCACATTCCTGAAGTCCACGCAAATTTTGGAACAGTGTTTAATTTGGTTCCAGCAAATGTTAATCACAGCATTGCACGGGATAATTATTTAGTGCGTGAAGCACAAGGAACAAAGCAGATATTTAATGAAGAAAAAGGACTTTAGTACAAATATTACTGTTACGTGCCTCTATAAGTGGGAAAAAACGTGATAATGCCCAGCCTTCCTCACCGTCCTGCCGTTCTGTCCTAACACCAGTATTTTTCTTCTGGTGTGAAAATTATAAAAATGTTAGTTCAAGGGAAGAAAGTTAAAAGTTTTAGCTCAAATAACTTCACCTTGTTCGCGTCAAATTTGAGAGAGAAACCACCAGCCTGTCCTGCCTTTTTTGCATCTGAACCAACCAAGTATCGTAAGCTGCTTATTACCTTCATATCATCTGATGGCAGTTTTGCTAGCTGCAGAGTCAAAAGAATTAGCTCACCATATCAGATAGACATGAATAATCAAATTGTTAATCCAATTTTTTGGTGATGTGCTCTTGAGTTATCCAAACGACACTCTAACCATTAGCTTAGATGACATCTTCCATACAAATCTCAAGCTGGGTTCCTTTCCTTGGTTGGTAGCAATATGAGATGGTTTATAAACTGGGTTAGGTGGAGTCAGCTTGTGAATCACTTCTCACTAGCATTGATTTTCTTTCGGAAATAGATAAAATTTTAGTGTAGGACTAACAATATATGCCACTAAAAGGTGGGAGCGTAATCACATCATCATCATCCTGCATTCATGAAAACCGTGATATCAAAAGATTTCTGTCTCCATTTATTCCTACACCACCTAGTCCTGCTTTAAAGGAGAAAAAATAACATGTGCACCATGGTTCAATTATTTCTCATAAGCGCAAGTAACAACTGTTTTATCAGGCATATGTGGGTGAAGCAACTGTTAGTTAATGTAATATCATAGTACGCTATGCTTCCATGCTTCTAACTAGCAAAACAAGAGGTTTAGTTCCTAACCTATGCCTCCCGCAAAAGAAAAAGTGCTGCAAGTATTATCTGATTCATAAGCCATAACTCAAGCAATGAAAACTTGATATGAAGTACCTGCATCAACTTGTCCCCTTTGTCACCTTCAAACTTGTCAGGACATACAATTGCATATATAATCAGCAATCTCAATTTGTTTTCTGGACTCATATTCTAGGCAACAGAACAAACATGTCAAGCAAAGCATAACACTATGCCGATAAAGACTTAGCAGTAAGCATTTTCTTAGTTCCCTCCCGTTCTATACAAACCTGCTTTGACCTGAGGATATTGATCACCTCCTTGGCTCCTGCATCTCCAAAAACTAGATCCTGCTCCACCTGCCCAATGTCACGGAGCCCATACTCCCTGATGAACTTATTAATTTTTCCAGCAATCTGAGCACAAGCAGAAGAGGTCAAGCAAAAGTATTAGGACTTCTATCACTTTGAAATTAGGCATGAAGCTTACAAGAAGAGGTTTAAGATGTACAGCATCACGGCATATGCCGTGAACTGAATATGTGAGTACATATAATCTTTTAAACAACTAGTTGCTTTGAACTAGATGCTAAGCTTATTTCAGCAAACTTTAAAAATTGTGCTATGAGTAATCATGTCATTTTAATATTTTATACACACTGAAGTCATACATATTAAATATATAGGTACTGGCTGCAGATTACTGTATGCATTTATAACTCCCCATGGATTGAATCCACTACGCAAGTAGATGTAAGAAAGATATCTGTGTGCCCCATTTAACTTGAATTCACCAGAACATCAGTAACAGAGCATCTCGTTTTCACTTATTTTTTGAACCTCGTAAATAAAGGAAATAGTAGCTTATGTCTTGCAAACGTAAACAAAATAAGGAGAACATAAAATATGTATTAAAAATGAAACAATAATTTACCTCTATATGGAGGGTCAATTTCTCAACTTGCTCACTGTATTGTGGCAAAGCTTGAACAATCTTTTGCAGATCCGTGGTTGAGACTTCACCACCATCTCTAATTGAGATGGAAATATCATAAGCTTGTATTATGAAAACAATGTAAAGACAGTCATGCATTCTTTTTATTTCTGTAGCCATACTTTCACCAGAAAATAATCTACTAATCAGCATTTGATATGCCTCTATATAAAAATATAAATTATAGGTTACACATTTTTATCTGAAAGGATTTCTGTACTATGCTGATGGCTTGGTAGGTTTGGAAGCACTGGAACACAGCGGTCTCTGACAGTGACAAACCAGACATATGCGACTCCTAGAGCTCATCAAGGAGGATGCCAAGACTTGGTTTGCAGCCAGGGCCATTGGGTTGCAGGAGGTATTGCCTGGTGCTAACAGACCTAGTGTAATGGAGTAAGTCTTGTATTCGGTTCAGCTACTTGCACTCTAGGACGTGTGGGCTTGTAAACAAGCTCTTATTCTTCTATCAATGCATCGAGACACGAAAGCTTGTGCACTTTCTCGAAAAAACAAATGATTTTTGTACTCCCTCCGATCCATATTAATTGACTTTGATTTGTCAAAATTTGGATGAACCTATATACTAAATAGTGTCTAGATTCATTCAAATCTAGACAAATTTGAGTCAATTAATATGGGCCGGAGGGAGTACTAGTCATTTAGATTCAAAATAAAATCAGTTGTTCAGAAAAGAACAATATATCACTAGTAAGATACAAAATATGTCAGACCTACAGCTAACTATGTTGAAGATAAATAACCAAATAAACGAATAGAAAAAGGTACTCCTTCTGTTCCACAATGTAAGCCTTTTTAGCAAGCTAAACAGCTCGCTAAAAGGGCTTACATTGTGGAACAGAGAGAGTAGGTTGTAGTATCACTGCATCAGCTAGAATGGTAAATAACACCAATGCACAAGCATCTGCTAGCATACCATTCTGCACTCCACTCTGCGTTAAAACATTTACTTGTATTACTTTCAGAACAAAGAAATACCAAGCACCTTGAAAGTTGTGCTGCTTTATTCTTTGAGACGAAGGTATTCATCTTCTCATACAACCTCTCACTGGCCTGGCATTCAAGTTAGTGTTATAAAGCATAGACCAAAATATAGCTGAACAGTCTTAAATACCAACATGACTCACATCAGCAATGTGAGTATGGCGAAGCTCTATCCAGAGAGGATCTTGATCCTCCAACAAAGCCTCCTTCCTTTCAGGATCTGATCCCGCTTTTGACACCTTTCAACAGGAAAGTAAATCAAAGAATGCACGCAAAGTAAAATGTGGCTTGTAAATAATTTTATATCACATGCACCTCATATATGTATTTGTTGCCATCCATCTCGAGTAGATCATGGCACATTGCATCATAGATCCATTCATGAATAACAGGTGCTATCTTTGCAATCATATGAAATTTTTGTAAGTTGTATGAAACAGTACTTTGATATGCTTATAAAATAGGCAAAGTATTGAACACTTCTAATTTAAAATGTAAATTAGCACCTGGTCTATAGGCCTGTCTAGAATGAGCAGTTCACATGTCTCCTTCTGGGGAAATTCAGGGATTGTTGTCTTATATTTTGACACGATTTCCCAAACAGCGTGAGATAGCCATTTTGGAACCATGTCAAATTTTGGCGCTGTTGATGGGTCTGCACTTTTGGGTGCACGATATCGCACACATGGAAATTCCTGTAAACGCTAAAAATTAGCTTCTGTATTTTGAATATCAATGTTATACTCAATTGAGAACACAAGACAAAACAAGGATAAAGGTCGAAAAGACTCCATTCCTAACTAGCATAGGAGATGTTCGTAACTGTGGGTCACCAGTAAATAGTGTGGTAGTCTATATAATAAAATGGTCAGTTGTAAGAAATCCTCGAGGTGAATGTATAGCCAGTCATAGGAAGACACTTCAAGAGACTGCCAAGAGTCAAGACCATGTGTTCCAATTCAGGCAATTGTTTCAAGAAGTGCCTAAATATGTCTTATTCCTCGAATTTTGCTGGAATTCAATACATTATTACTTTGGGTGGGTTCAAGGTAGGGGTGTTCATGTTTGGTATTTATGGCCCGGGAAATGGGAGTGCAAGAATTGGAAAGCAAAAAATTATGAAGCGCCACCAAGCTCTTTCAAATATTGAGCAGATATCAAAAGTTGTGGCATCCCACTGGTGACCGTGTCCATACACCATCAGCAACATTCACTACAGGTGCTGGATTCAAAAACATAAGTAGGAAAGCTATCCATGATATACTAAAATCAAGTAGTTTTCTAATTATTTTGGACCAAGTTACCATTTATGAAATGACACAATAACTTCAGAGTGTAGCATAAAATATATAAGTTGTTCTACTAATTAACACAGTGTTCATTAATAGATCATAGCAAATGAAGTTCCTTAACATACCTTCAACGATGCAAATGTGGTAGCTATGCGAACAGCCATAGTGCTTATGGTGTCATTGAAGATTTTTGAACTAGTCCCATTTGCACTATATAAGTCAGTCAGCGCCGTATCATGATCAGTTACAAACCCCTACAGATATGCCACCAATCATCAAAACTAAGGTTTCTACCATCAAATTAAAGAATGAGGCACCGAGATATAAAATTAGAAAATAGGAAAAATGGCATGCAAATACAAGTTCAACATATCCCATTTTCACTGCTTTCACCATCAAATGAATCATGAATAGTCCCACCATGATAGCAAACTTTCAATTCAAAGATGAGCCAATTAATTCTCCTACAGAGTGCAAATCTGTAATATCCGAGAATTCTGAGTCAATATTAAATTTATTTTAACCTACAGTTGCTCCTTTATATGCCCACTGTCTTCATTACAATGGACTCAAACTTTATAGTTCATAATAACGAAAGAAAGAAAGCAATCAACCAAGAATGCAATGATGTCATATAGAACAAAGGTTATGAGTACCTGCATGTCAATAGCAAAAAACTCCAAATTCATCTGCAATCGATAGAATCACAGCATCAGAAAACCTATCACTGAAGAACATCAGAGTCAAAGATATACAAAATTAACCTCTCTCAGTGCACCAATGCGTGGTATCACACTCATGTCGTTCTTAATGTAAGTCACCAGGTCTTTGGGAATGGGAGAACTGAAGAAGATGTATGCCCTAAAAGTTAAGAGTGAAAGCTTCAACATTTATGTCTAAGTTTGTTACATATGAAGCTTCTGCAAATGATATTCCAGCTGTGAACTGAATCTAGGTTTAACATACTTGCGGTACAGCGGACATCTCCCAGACATGTCAGATAGAAGCATTATGACACTGCAGATCACCAAGCATACATATTACAGAGTATTCAAGAGAATGTAGCATCTGTCATGCACTATATATAAGTAATAACGAACTAGCAAAAGATCCCCCAAAAGAAGGAAGAAGGATCAGCATAAGCTTATACTTCCTCTGATCCATAATATAAGAGGTATATAGGTGTAATAACTTCTTATATTATGGGACGGAGGGAGTATTAAATAAAGCATGGAATTAAGTCCTCTGATCTTGGATAGGGATGCATAATTTTTTTGATATATCGCAGTCACTAGAAGAATCAAATAAGGGACCAAAAGTCCAAGTGTATGTACTCGCAATTGTGTTATGATGCTTATGGAAAGAGAAAGACAGAAAGATCAATTGCGATCAGTAATTACTTTTCTTTCAGTGGCTGTAGGAAGTAGATGGCATCCATTGAAGGCATGGGCTCCCTTCGCTTGAACAGATCTTCTACCACTGCAGGGTAAGACATTCAGATCAGTGAGCTACCTTACCTCAGCATAAACAAAACAACCAGATTCACAGGAGTGCCATTGGTTGAACAGGGGACCTCTATAAAGCAAGTAGAAAAAACAGTAACAGTAGCATGGTATCCAGTGCCATATGCTTTTCTTCTAAACGATCACATATCCAGGTTTCAGGGAAACTTACACGAAACCCCTGCGTCAGTAATTTCAGCCATCTTGCAAGCATAGCCCATGATCTTCACCGTAAATTTATCCATGATAAGAACCTGCACAGCTAAAAACCATTACTCTTTTCTGCCTCAAGCTCCTGATAAGCAATAACCATCCTAACTGACTAGGAGAAAGAACCAAGGTCTTCAAATCCCTGTCACAAGTATCAAAATCATGACGTTTCACATGGAAGATTCGCACACCGTGATTTAAAAATGAACACCGCGGACATAAACCAGCACTCTGCTATGCTAAGGTTCAGGATGAAAAGCGTATGTCGCAGCTTTTTTGGTGGTGTGGAGATTGCACGTAAACAGGTTGTGTCTGGTAACATTTTGGGAAATGGCAACAAAAATATACAAGCGAATATGACAGGGATTGATTGCCCTGTGCACCAAATCGCTGTTATATAATCTAGGTTTAGAAAGTCATTTGCTGGCGGCGTGCGAATTTGGGCAGATTTAGCGCAGGCCAGTGATACAAGCTGCTGCAAGTGCACAGGATGGTAGTACTAATCGGTGTGTACCTTCCATGAGCTCTTGTTCTCCTTGTCTTTGTCCGGCTTCAGCATATCCTTGAGTATCCCTGTGGCGAAATTAAGGAGCACGATTCAGTGAGGCGACCATCCATATGGACATCGCAAAAGGTGAGGCGATGGGAGGAGAGGCGGTGGGTGCGTACGGTCGCGGCAGATGTTGCGGAAGATCCTGGGGTCCTCGCCCACGCCGTTGAATTCAGCCCCCGACATCGACATCTCGCCGCCGCCGACTTGATCCGACCGACGATCTCCGCCACGGCCACGGCCACCACCGCTACTCCGCCTCGCTCGTCACCCACCCGCGTATCCCTGTCCTTGGCCTCTCCCCCCACAAACAAACAGTCTATATCCTGATTTAGCTGGTCGGGAATGTCGATGGGGGTGGAGGGGAAGGGGAGGCGCGCGGGGAAGAGGGAGCGTGGGGCCCGCAGGATGAACCGGGCCGCGATTCCCGCGGGGAGGAGGACATGGATGGAGGGGGGAGGCCATGGCGGATGTCAACACTCACGCGACGACATGGGAGTGGAGCGAGCGCGCGCCTCTCTCCGATGTCTCGTAAAAATCGAAACTATTTGGGACGACTCTGAATCCTTGAATCCAAAGAGAGATCGAGAGGAATCAAAAATCATAATTCTCGCTATTTGAAATGGATCATTTTTATAGATGACACGCATGTTCTTTGTTTTATTTTTTAGACATCAGTTGGAAATGTTATAAGAGCAACTCTTCCTTAAAATTTCTCCCTTATATCTCAAACTCCTAAAAAATATACTCCTCTAAAAATTGCCTAACTCTAGCAATTCCTTCAAAAGATCTCCCATATTTTATATTTTAATATTTTTTTATTGCTATCATTTAAAAATAAAAGGTTGACGTGTTTAGGAAGCTCGCAGTTGGCGAGTTGGGGAGATGGATCGGGGAGCCCTCCAGTTTCCCTTTAGATGAGAGAGTTGAGAAGAAGAATAGGAGAGTCGGGAGAATAGGGGAGTCAGCCGAGGAACCGTTGAAAGGTCTTTTTTCTGTTTTCCCCTACAAACGCTATAGTGGAAATGAATTTTGGATTGTATGTACAATACTAGCAAGCACCGAAACAGGGCGTGTCGGGTCGCTCTGCTCGGGCAACTCCACAGGCGACAAAGTCTACTACAGCAGGCCACCTCCAAGATCTCCCATCGCCGTCCAATGCTACCATGTGTCGAAGGCGGAGGGTGTGGGGGCGGTGACACCTCGGCGACGTTTCCTACGATCAGGAGGTGGCGATGCGCGTTGGTCCATGGGGTGGGGAAGGCATATCCCGATGGGTTGCATGGTGGGGCAAAGCTGGTGAGGCGAGGCAGTGGCGAGCCAAGGCTAGGTGGCGTGGCTTGTCGGCGGCGCTCAAGAGCCCGGGCTAGATGGGCATGGACGGGCCTTGCTCCTAGATTGCGCTGACTCATCCCTGGATCTAGCCATAGAGGTGGTCCTCCTCCAGGGCTGATGGTGGTTAGAGGTGCTGCTCCGACAACGGCAACGAACTTGCTCTTCCCTAACTCGGCCATCTTGGCCTGAGATTTTGGGAGGTAGGGTGGTGGTTAATATGCTCCTTCACCCACGACGAGTTCTTCCTGCGATGGCGATCCAAAACTGGACATGTTTATTGCTCGTCCATGTTTCACCGGGGAGGAGAGGCGGCCTTTGGCCGGGGTGAAAACCTAGCTGGCAGTTCCTGATGTTGACCACAGTGGCGCCTATGGGTGCCGCTTCCTCTTTAGAGGCGTGACTGACTATTCCTCTCCTTGGTGTCGGGGAAACCCAAGGTCTTGTTAGCCAGACCGGGCAGCGGCGTAACGATGTTGTTCTCATGATCAGGGGCGGAGCCAGGATTTGACATTAAGGGGGGCAAAGATAGTGATGATCATATATAAGATTTTTTTCTCATGAAGACAACAACTACATATCATTTTGTGTTGGAAGAAATGTTTGGATAAAAAAATAACAATATATCAAAGTATCGGTATAGAACTGATATTAATATGTAGCACTAAATCTTAGATAATACAAAACAAAAGATTAGTTTATATTGGATCAACTTTATCTCTACGAGTATAAAGCCTGATAATTCCATTGCAGGTGACATTTCTATTATTATTTCCTAATTATTATTCAATAAGTTGTCGTCGTCATCGAGTAAACATCAAACAAAAGACATATTTTTTTTTTAAATTAATCAATTAGACTATAGGTTATGCAATCTATCGACAAAATACTAACTATTTGGTACCTTCGGTCTGAGTGGGGCAGATTAATTCTTATACTCGATGGTACAACATGCTTGTTGCTGGCATTGCGGCATGATTAACAAAGGTAGAAACTAACAAACAACATGGCTGGCTAGCATGGCTCCGCGGCCACGGCATCGTGTGGCGTCTGGCTACTGAGTAGGAGTGAGAGATGGTGACAGGCATCCAGTCAGTTGATCTAAACGATTGCATATGGTACTAATAAAATGAATTCACAGACTACATTTGTCTTTCGGTATAGAGAAGCATGACAAATCAATTAAGTTTGGGCTTAGTGTTAATTAAGCCTATAAGGCCATTAGTTCAGTACTAAAATCTGCACCTATATATTGAGGGGGGCCGATGATTAGGGGGGGTCTAGCCCCTGCTAGCCCCCCCCCCCCCCCCCCTTGGCTCCGTCCCTACCCATGATGAAGGCACTTCCTAGGCTATAAGGGATGTCCCGGATGTGGCATTTTGAGACGGTGGACCTCAGCTGGTCTCACCTACGAGGCTAGGTGGTGATGTGTCACTTGTGTTGTCTACTACTCAAGTGTGAGCCTCCGGGGCGAAATGTACATCATCGACAATACTCTCTAGTTGATTCCTTCCCAAGTTTGGCTAGACCATGCCATTCGCATGCCGATTCTTCTAGGCACACACTTAGTAGTGATAAGTTGGTATGGGCAATCTCGGAGTTACGTTCATGCTATGGTGGTCTTTGGTATTAGTTGTGACGCGGTCTTGAGGCTCGGTGACCTACCTCCTTGCCATTCTTGGCTGGAGGTTGGGCAAAGGGAGCTTGTCATTATTGGTGTAGGAGCGTGTTGTAAGCCAAAAGGCGTTAACTTGGACGTGTGTGGTGTTGTGGCCATATTTTGGATGTTCTCCGCATCATACATAACATAAACCAACCAGGCAAGACAAATATATAATTTTTACAAATGATAAATTGAAAATATCAAAATCGTCCAAATACCACGCCCTGTGAACCACTCTCCAAGGAAAACACTCCCGGGAGCTACCGAGAGTGATGTATGTGAAGCCAAGTATGCCGCCACTTCCAAATTCCACATTTTCCCCTAAATCCTGACCCGAAGGAGGGCATTGTTTTGATTTGCTTAGGAGAAGCATTTTCTATAGCATCAAGTATGTTAGAGAACAAGAACATTGACATGTCTAGAAAAATTGAGATACTGTAGTATTTTTTACTCCCTTGGTTTCAAAATGTAAGATGTCTTCTCCCTTTTCTAAAACACATGTGTGTAACGTTTTTTTATTATGTAGGTTCGCTCATTTTGCTTTAAACCTACACACTTAAACGTCTAAATATATGCTTTTAGAAAAAGACAAACATCTTACGGAGAGAGTAGTACATCTTATGGTTTGTCCGTGATATTTTACATAAAGATATAAAACATGAAGGTAAATGTCTAACATTATATAGATATATTTTATGTCAGTAATGCCATTTATTTCACCCAGTATATGCTTTTGCAAGTTTTTTGAATATCCGGCTTCCATGGACTCTTTGAGAGTATAAATAATAGTTTACAGAATTCAACAAAAGTAAACCCACTTTAAACTCTTAACACAAAACGCTGTTTTGCTTATACTCCCTCTGTCTTAGAATAGATGTAGCATGTTTGGCAAAATTTAGATGAATCTATATACTAAATAGTGTTCAAATTTATCTAAATTTTGAAAAATCTATGACATCTATTTTGATACAGAGGAAGTACTATAATATAATACTAATATATATCAAAATTCAACAATCTTTTCCAAAGCGCATACAACTCCAGGTGCACAGAAGTCCCAGCACCCGCATTATTACGCACTATAAACAAATAAAAATAGTAGTCTAAATCTTATACTAGTACTATAAACAGATCGACTCTCCCCATCTCAACAGAAAACCTATCCAACCACACAAAGACAAAACGGTTAATTTACACGTTGCTGCTTGATGCCTCCATCACGCCGTTCCGGATCTGGTCGCTGATGTCCCTGACGTGGCCCGGGCCATGGGGAATGAACACCGTGGTGTTCTTCGAGTTGTCCCCGAGCTCCTTGATGGTGTCGAAGTATTGGGTGACCATGATCAGGTCCATCACCTCCTTTGCGCTGGTGCCCGACACTGTGTGCGAGAAGTTGAGGATATTCTCCCTGAGGCCGTCGGTGATTGCTTGCCGCTGCTTGGCGATGCCGACACCTGAGAGGTACTTTGCCTCGGCTTCACCTTCGGCTTTCTTCACCAGATGGATCTTCTCTGCTTCTCCTTTGTAGACACTTGCGAGCTGGAGCCGCTGGGCTGTGACAGGAGATGGCAAGTTAATGTGAGCACACATGCAGACAACAGAACTGGTTACTTAGCGCCTAAACATTGAAGCATGAAAAGAGAAGGCAGCATGAAAGTATAACAGAAGTTTAAGAGCCGAGTAAGATCTGTGAAAAGTTTTAACTTCAACAAGACAGCCCAACATGTAATGAACATCCACTAGGCTGCATAACCTGAAAGCAGCAAGCCAGCACTCCACATCCACATACACTACTACTCAAAATGGCATTATACCTGCGTTTATGTCGTTCATTGCTTTGCGGACAGCAGCATCAGGGATGATGTCAACCAAGAGGATGTGCTCAATGCTGTAACCATAATCTGAAATCACCTGCACAAACAGCGGTACGATTCATCAAGTTTCCTGGAAAAAACAGAAATAGCAGTACTTCTCTGAAGTGGTCTGTTTAGGGGTAGTACTACAGACCCAATTATTTATTTCTTAGCGTGCTTTAAGGTGTACTGGAAGAAAAATCAATTCAGAACAAATTGCTGGCTAATCCAGCAGAATGATTTAAACACATGTAATGAGACCAATGTAGTAAGTAATACATGTAACAAGAAAAGGAGGTTAATGGAGTTACCTTTTCAAGCTCCTCAAGTACAGCTTTTGCCACATCATTCTTTTGCTCGAAAAGATTGTCAAGCTCCATTCTTGGAACTATGGCTCGAACCACTATTTTCCAGAGAATAAACACCAGCTTAGGATTTAAGGAAACAGTATAAACAACCCAGCAAGATATTAGTATTTACCATCAAAGACATAGGACTGAATTTGCTGTTGGGGATTCTGCAACTCGTAGTATGCATCGTCCACGTTCGCCTTAACAACCCGATACTGAATTGTACATATCAGCTGAACAAAAACATTATCCTGCAGTGGAAAAGAAGATCACCGCTTGTTTCAAAAGTACAGAAAGAAGCAAGCCACTGCAGTAAGGAATACGGTACTTAAACACGGAATGTGAATTATTTTATTTGGGCTATTATGGCCAATTTTTCCAAGTATCTCCTATTAGAAGCAAAACTAAAGGAAAGCAAAGGTTTGCTCCACATATAAAGGCAATTTGAGTACAGAGGCCCAAATGCTTTAACAAAAATGTTCTTCCATGGTCTCACATGATTTCTCAATATTAATATTGCCCCAAAGTCTAACACTACTCCACGGACCATGTAAAGCAACCCCCTTTACTTTCTCCAATAATACCAGCACAAGTATAGTCTAGGCCATGCTCAGAGCATGCATGCATTTTTTTTTCACATTCTGAGGATACTTGAGTGACCATAGCTAGCATCCATGCATACTGAAACCTCACTGTAACCCAACAACGACTTTGAACTACCAAGCACCTTCTGAAGAACAATCTAGCACCGGCAGAATTGGTTGGAACGGCGAAACAAACGCATCCACTAGCGTACATAGATGGGTATTGCAAAAAAGCTTCATGCGATTCCTAGATAATTGAGAAAATGACACTCGCGGTGGATTGAAAAACCACAAACACACATATGAAACATGACATTATTAATTGGGTTGCTCTAGCTGACACAAGGGTCAGAGATGTGCCCCCGAAACAGAGTGGCCCAGGGTGTTCCTTCCATAATAACTCGTGTATATAGAACGGCCCTTAGCCTGACTAAATCCTGGCTCAGCCATTACGGGCACAGACCATGCATAGTAGTTCATCCCTGCAAAAAAAACTTATCCAAACGGAAGTACAGAGCAGGATCAATCAAAGATCAACTCAAAGAAAGAAACCTTCCCAACAACGTTGTCCCAGCAGTTTTAATCACGAATCTGGCACCGGCGATCGACAAGGACGATCAATGAATCTAGGTCGTCGGTGACGTGTCCTAGGAGGCGAGGCAGGCCAGCGGTGAAGCGAGAGAGAAGGGGAAAAGAACCTTGGTCTTGGTCTCGACGCGGACGTCGAGGGACTGGACGCGGGTGGAGAGGGTGCCGGCGACGAACTCGCCGGCGCAGGGGTTGAAGAAGTGGAGGCCCGGTTCGGCGAGGCGGAGGAAGCGGCCCCACTTCTCCACCACGGCCACGTTGGCCTGCTCCACGCAGCCGCAGAAGAGGAAGAAGGCGCTCACCATCTCTGCCGCCGGACTCCTTCCGTTCCCGTCGGCTGGCTAGATCGATGGATCGATCGGTTTTCCGCGGCGGCGAATTCGGCTGCGCGGCGTGTGGGGGAATTTCGGTACGCGCCGTTTACTTCTTCTTCTTTTTCTTCCTAATATCCCCTTTCTATTTCTTATTTATTTGGTTCTGAGACGACTTTTCTCTCTTCGCCTGCTTGGAGTTGGAATACGGTGGCGCAGCGTGGAAGGAAGTCCGGTGCGCGTACGCTGTGGAGAGAGACAGCGTGCGTGTACGTGGCTGCGTACGGTCTTTCAATCACGAATCCAGGAGGACAAGTATTTCACAAAAAAATCCGCGGAAAACAAGTTAGTAACTATATAAAGGGCACACATAGTAAACCTTCCGTCCTATCCTAAAAAAAAAAAAAGTAAACCTTCCGTCCCTGACCTAGACTCCAGGCTCCACAGAGTCGACGTTTCTACCGTCCGATCTCCACCGGCGTTTTTGCTGGTCCCCTCTCCCTCTGTCTGCTGCTCCGGCAGCGGGAGGGAGGAGGGATCCGGTCTTTTCGCTCTGTAGTTAGGGTTTGGTTTTGCAGGTCGTGGAGCGCCGTTGCGGTGGTGGGAGCGGCGCCCAGACGAATAAATCTGCCTCAACTTCACTCCCACACTGATGACGTCCATCGTGGCGGCGTCTCGGAGTTGATGGCATTGCGTGTGTGTGTGTGCCGATTTCTCAGATTGGTGGGATTAGAGTTTTTGGATGGTGTCGTCGAGGCGGAGGCGGCGATCCCATCAGGTGTGTCCCTCCTTCTGCTCTGTCCCCGTTACTACGGCGTTTGCTCCGTCGTCATGGTAGAGCAAGGAGGACGTGTTGTCCAGGAGTACGCGCAAACGGTCATCTACGTATGTGTCAGGTTGAAAATGGTTTATCATGTGCTGGGTTTGTGGATGGAAACTGACAGTTCTGATTTCCTCTCCCGATATTGTAGTCGTGCGGGGGTGTCAGTTCTGGAGTTTGATCGCGTGTCCGAAGACATGTTGCCCCGGTCTGATTCGTTCAACGATAATGGTTTTGCCTTTGGCAAGCTACTTTGGAGGTCTAAAAAGCTGTTGATCAGCGATGAAGCCACGCCAAGCTCGGGTGTTGCGGTGATCTGTCTTTCGCCCCTTTGCTGGTCGCTTCGGTGGTGCCGAAGGAGGAGGATGGGCGCTGGTATTTTGCATAGGTTTATCCTATCTATTCAGTTCTGTAAGGTCGTTTTGTTCGTACCTTATAACTTATTTTTATCTTATTAATAAAAAGCGGATTACAGTGTCAAAAAAATAAAGGGCACACATAATTTTATCATTTTTCATCAAAAATATTGTTTGGGTGTCCAGTTATTCGTCTAGGACAAAAGAATTCGCTCGCGGACAAATGACCTAATAAGAGTTTTACTTCAAAAAAAAATAGTTGAAACTCCAGGTTTAGGCCCCGTTTGTATCAAAGTATTTTTTAAGTATTAAGAGAATACTTTGGTTTCTAAAAAATTGAAATATTAAATATTTTAAGGTGTTTGGATCCAACAAATAATATGATTTTAAAACTGAAGTATCCTTCAAAACTATAGTTTTTTTTTGAAGTATTTGAAAATGAGGTTGGCCCTTCTTTTTTCTAAAATTGAGAAAAGAGAAAAACTGAAGTATTACTTTGCTAGGCACTAAAATACTATGATATTGATATACTTTAGTTTTAGAAAAACTTTGTTGCTAAACTTGAAGGGTTTCGCGGCATAGTAAATCAAAATTTTCTACGGATGCGAACAGAGGGAAAGCCAAGATCTAATCTAGGAGATGCAACCAACGAGAGAGATTGGATTAGATCTTCATACCCTTGAAGATTCGCACAGCGGAACGTTCGTCGGAACGTGGGTGATGTAGTCGTACTCGCTTCTCCTCCTCGCGATCCGATCCGATCTAGCACCACAAGTGGCGGTGCCTCCGTGAGATGCACACGTGCAGCACCTCGACGTCTCCTCCTTCCTCGGACCAGCAAGTATGGTGGAGAGATAGATTGGATCTACAACACGACGGCGTGGTGTATATGGTGGAGAATTTCTGCAGCAGGGCTTCGCCTACAAACAGTCGGGAGGGAGAGAGGAAAGCTAGCAAGGCGGCTAGGGTTTGGAGGAGAGGTGTGGGGGGTTGGTGCGCCCCCACCCCTCTTTATATAGAGGGGGGGCGCAGCCCTAGCCCCTCCCCCAAGCCCAAAGGATAAGGAGTGGGGGGCATGGACTCTCCCCTCTTCTAGAAACCCTATCTCTAGTTTAAACGATTTAAACTCTCTAGGATCGGCTGGGCCCTATGGGGCCTTGTGCCCCTGGCCCAATGCGGCCAGGACACTCCCTCATAGGCCCATGCCCCCTCCCGGAAGGTGGGGCCACGTTGGTCCCCTTCCGGAAGGTTCTAGAAGCTTCCGGTACAATACCGATTAACCCGGAACAATTCCGAACTCCAAAAACTGCACTGCCTTATATGAATCTTATTCTCCGGACCATTCCAGAACCTCTCGTGATGTCCCGGATCCCATCCGAGACTCCAAACAAAAATTCATAAACCAATTATCCAATCTATCCTAGCGTCAAGACACGTTAAGTGTGTGACCCTGCGGGTTCGAGAATATACAGACATGATCTTCTATCAATAATCAACAGCGGGGTCTGGGCACCCATATTGACTCCCACACATTCATCGATGATCATATCGGATGAACCACGATGCCAGGATTCAATCAATCCCATATATATATTCCCTTCGTCTCGCGATATTTTACTTGCCCGAGATTCGATCGTCGGTACCGTCATACCTAGTTCAATCTCGTTCACAGCAAGTACTTTACTCGTTCCGTAATCCGATATCACTTTGTGATTAACTCCTTAACCACATGCTTGCAAGCGGTGTTGATATCGATTACCGAGTGGGCCCGAAGTATATCTCTCCGACTTGGGAGGGACAAATTCCATCTCGATACATACAACCCAACAGATACTTTCCGATCACCTGAGAGACACCTTTATGATCACCCTCTCATAGGATGACGTTTGATGACCTCAAAGCTTTCTTCCGGTACCAGGGAGTTGCATTATCTCATGGTCTAAGGAATACAATATTTGACATAGGAAAAGCTTCGCAAAGATGAACACGATGAAACGATCTAATTGCTTCGCTTAGTTTGGGTCTGTCCATCATATCATTCTCCCAATGATATGATCTCATTATCAATTGACAACTCATGTCTATGGTTAGGAAACCTTAACCATCATTGATCAATGAGCTAGTCCTTAGAGACGTACCAGGGACACGGTGTTGTTCACAAACCACACAAGTATTAATGTTTCCGCTTAATACAATTCTAGCATGGAATATAAACTTTATCATGAACAAGAATTATAATAATAACATCTTTATTATTGCCTCTAGGGCATAATTCCAACAGTCTCCCACTTGCACTAGAGTCAATAATTTAGTTTACATCTGGCAACAATCTCACACCCATGGCACGGAGGTGCTGATCATGTTTTACACGTGGAAGAGGTTTAGTCAATGGATCTGCGATATTCAGATCCGTATGTACTTTGCTAATCTTCAGATCTCCATCTGCTATATAATCTCGGATTATATGAAACTTGCGGTTGATATGCTTGGTCTTTGGATGATATCTTGGTTCCTTAGCGAGTGCTATGGCGCCAGTGTTGTCACACAATATCTCCAGTGGGTCCAATGCACTTGGAACCACGCCAAGCTCAGTGATGAAGTTTCTGATCCAAACTCCTTCACTTGACACTTCTGCAGCAGCCATGTATTCTGCTTCCACTGTAGATCCCGCGATCACGCTTTGCTTGCAGCTTCTCCAGCTCACAGCTCCTCCATTCAAAATATAAACGTATCCTGTCTGAGATTTGGAATCATCCTTGTCAGTGTCGAAACTAGCATCGACGTAACCTTTTACGACAAGTTGTTCATCACCCCCATAGACTAAGAACATTTCTTAGTTCTATTTAGGTACTTTAGGATGTTCTTCACGGCTGTCCAGTGTTCCACTCCTGGATCACTTTGATATCTGCTCGTCAAACTAAGAGCATTGGACACATCCGGTATAGTACACAGCATGGCATACATGATGGAACCTATGGCCGAGGCATAAGGCACTTTGCTCATAGCTTCCCTATCATTTACCGTAGCTGGACACTGAGCCTTGCTCAATATCTTACCTGACAACATAGGCACTGAACCTTTCTTTGCCTTATCCATTCTGAACCGTTTCAGAACTTTGTCTAGGTATGTACTCTGGCTTAAAGCTATCAGGCGTCTTTGTCTATCTCTATAGATTTTGATGCCCAATATATAAGCAGCTTCACCTAGGTCTTCATTGAAAAATACTTGTTCAAATAACTCTTCACATCGTTAAGCATGTTGATGTCATTTCCGATAATCAATATGTCATCCACATAGAGTACCAGAAACGTTACCGAGCTCCCACTCACTTTCTTGTAGATACAAGCTTCGTAGCAATTTGGAACAAATCCAAAGCTCTTGATCACTTGATCAAAACAAAGGTTCCAACTCCGAGATGCTTGCTTCAGTCCATAAATGGAACGCTGAAGTTTGCATACTTTATCAGCATCCTTAGGATCGACAAAACCTTCGGGTTGCATCATATACAACTCTTCATCAATGTTGCCATTGAGGAACGCAGTCTTGACATCCATCTGCCATATTTCATAATCATGAAACGCAGCAATTGCTAATAAAATCCGAATGGACTTAAACATCGCTACGGGAGAGAAAGTCTCATCGTAGTCAACACCTTGAACTTGTCGAAAACCTTTCGCGATAAGCCGTGCTTTATAGACGGTAACATTACCATCCGCGTCCGTTTTCTTCTTGAAGATCCATTTGCACTCAACGGCCTTTCGGTCGCTAGGAGGGTCCACCAAAGTTCATACTTGGTTTTCGCTCATGGATCCCAATTCGGATTTCATGGCTTCCAGCCATTTCTCAGAGTCTGGGCTCATCATCGCTTCCTCATAGTTCGTAGGTTCACTGTCTTCTACTAACAAGACAGTCAAGACAGGGTTGCCGTACCACTCAGGAGGGGCACGCGACCTTGTCGACCTGCGACGTTCAGTAGCAGCATCGTCCGAAGCTTCATGATCCTTATCATTAGCTTCCTCTATTGTTGGTGCAGGCGGCACTGGAACAATTTCAGGTGCTGCGCTACTCTCCAATTCAAGAGAAGGTTCAATAACCTCGTCTAGCTCTACTTTCCTCCCACTCACTTCTTTCGAGAGAAACTCCTTCTCAAGAAAGGAACCGTTCTTTGCGACAAACACTTTGCCTTCGGTTCTGTGATAGAAGGTATACCCAATAGTTTCCTTAGGGTATCCTATGAAGACGCATTTCTCCGCTTTGGGTTCGAGCTTGTCCGGCATCAACTTTTTGACGTAAGCTTCGCATCCCCAAACTTTAAGAAACGACAACTTAGGTTTAGCACCAAACCACAGTTCATACGGTGTCGTCTCAACGGATTTAGATGGAGCCCTATTTAAAGTGAATGCAGCGGTTTCTAATGCATAACCCCAAAATGATAACGGCAAATCAGTAAGAGACATCATTGATCGGACCATATCTAATAGGGTTCGATTCCGGCGTTCAGACACACCATTGCGCTGTGGTGTTCCGGGTGGCGTGAGTTGTGAAACGATTCCACTTGCTTTAAGATGCGTGAGAAAATCATAACTCAAATATTCACCTCCACGATCGGACCGTAGAAACTTAATCTTTCTGTTACGATGGTTCTCCACTTCATTCTGAAATTCCTTGAACTTTTCAAATGTTTCAGATTTATGTTTCATTAAATAGATATACCCATATCTACTTAAGTCATCGGTAAAAGTGAGAAAATAGCGATATCCACCGCGCGTCGAAACACTCATCGGTCTGCATACATCGGTATGTATGATTTCCAACAAGTCCGTTGCTCGCTCCATCATACCGGAGAACGGGGTTTTGATCATCTTGCCCATGAGGCATGGTTCGCATGTGTCAAATGATTCAAAATCAAGAGACTCCAAAAGTCCATCAGAATGGAGTTTCTTCATGCGCTTTACACCAATATGACCTAGACGACAGTGCCACAAATAAGTAGTATTATCACTATCTACTTTGCATCTCTTAGCCTCAATGTTATGGATGTGTGTTTCATCCCTTTCGAGATTTAGAAGAAATAAACCATTCACTAGAGGTGCATGACCATAAAATATGTTACTCATATAAATAGAACAACCATTATTCTCCGATTTAAATGAATAACCGTCTTGCAATAAACACGATCCAGAAATAATGTTCATGCTCAACGCAGGCACATAATAACACTTATTAAGGTTTAAAACTAATCCCGAAGGTAAAACTAAGGAGAGCGTGCCGACGGCCATCACATCAACTCTTGATCCGTTGCCAACGCGCATCGTCACCTCATCCCTCGCAAGCCGCCGTCTATTCCGTAGCTCCTGTTTCGAGTTACAAATATTAGCAACTGAACCGGTATCAAATACCCAGGCACTACAACGAGGGCTAGTAAGGAAAACATCAATAACATGTATATCAAATATAGCTTTGATGGTGTCAGCCTTCTTGTCCGCTAAGTACTTCGGACAGTTGCGCTTCCAGTGACCCTTGTCCTTGCAATAGAAGCACTCAGTGTCCGGCTTGGGACCAGACCTGAGCTTCTTCTCAGCAGGGGCATTGCGCTTGCCGCCGCCCTTCTTGAAGGGCTTCTTTGCTCCCTTACCTTTCTTAAAGGAGGGCTTGTTGACCATCAACACATGATTATCCTTCTTGATATCCACTTCCGCAGCCTTCAGCTTTGCGAAGAGCTCAGTGATCGTATCAGTGGAACCAATCTGATTATGAGTCACTACAAAACTTTTGTAGCTGGGAGGGAGTGATTGCAGAACCCTGTCAATCTTGAGCTCCTCTGGAATCGTGCATTCCAATTGCTCAAGGCGTTGAGTGTAGCCCGACATCTTTATGGCGTGCTCACTAACGGAACTCCCTTCCTCCATCTTGCAGTTAAAGAACTTCTCAGAGATCTCATATCTCTCAGAACGGGCTTGAGTCTAAAACATGGTTTTCAGCTCCTCGAGAATCTCAAAGGGCCCGGGATAGGTTTCAAAACGATTTTGAAGTTCCGGTTCCATAGCAAACAACATGGTGCTCTTAATCACACCATAATCATCTTTGCGCGACTGATAGACAACTTTCTTATCAGCCGGCGCAGTTGCAGTAGGGGGGTCACCTAATGCCTTCCCAAGGACATAGTCCTTTTGTCCGCCAGACAGAATGATTCTTAGATTGCGGAACCAATTGGTGAAGTTAGACCCATTGTTTCTAAGCTTTTCCTTCTCAGCAAAAACGTTGAAGTTGAAGTTGGACTGGGCCATGTGATCTACAGTATTGGCAAGTACAATTTATACTATGTTCATGATAAATAGCTCAACTTAATCAAATTACTAGATGAACTCCCACTAAATTCAACATCCCTCAAGTTGTTTAGTGAACACGATCCAAATTCACCACACCTAATCCGATCATCACGAGAAGAGATGTGGTTTCAATGGTGGACAACAAAGTGTCGATCATATCATTCATATGACTCATGCTTAACCTTTCGGTTCTTGTGTTCCGAGGCCATGTCTGTACATGCTAGGCTCGTCAAGCTAGACCCAAGTATTTCTGCGTGTGCAAAACTGGCTTGCACCCGTTGTATGTGAGCGTAGAGTCTATAGCACCCGATCATCACGTGATGCTTGGACACGACGAACTTTCGCAATGGTGCATACTTGGGGAGAACACAGTTTTTATCTTGATCTTTAAGTGAGGAATCATCTTATAATGCTACCGTCGCGATCTAAGCATAATAAGATACATAAAGGGATAAACATCACATGCATATAACTTTATGTGACATGGTATAGCCAATCCTCGCGCAATGATCTCCATCTTGTGCGTTCCAGCATGATCTCCATCACTCCACCATGATTGCCTTCCACCACGAATAGCAACTACAACTATTGCTAACTACTTAGCGATAAAGTAAAGCTATTACATGGCGTATAAGAAGTTGACTCGCAGGTCATACACAATTATAAAGACAACCATATGGCTCCTGCCGGTTGTGTACTCATCGACATGCAAGTCGTGAAACATTACAAAACATGATCATCGCATACAATATACACATCACATATTGGGCCATACCATATCACAGAAAACACTCCCTGCAAAAACAAGTTAGACGCCTCTACTTTGTTGTTGCATGTTTTACGTGGCTTATGGGAGTAGATGCTAAGAACGATTCTTACCTACGGAAAGCCACAACGGTGATATTATGGTTGCCAAACTCCGGTGTTAATCCCATGACAACTATAGTGAGAGAAACTGACATCCACCAGCCGCATGTGTGGAACAAGCCACACGTCAAGTGCGGAGCCGGTCTCGCGAACGACGTCGCGTAAGGTTGGCCTGGACCGCTTCAATCTCACTATCCCGCGTCATAAGAAGAACACAAACAAGAGGCTTGCAACAGAAAACATCAATGCCCGCAACAACCATGTTGCGTTCTACTCGTGAAACACATCTACGCATAGATCTAGCTCTGATACCACTGAAGGGTTTCGCGGCATAGTAAATCAAAATTTTCTACGGATGCGAACAGAGGGAAATCCAAGATCTAATCTAGGAGATGCAACCAATGAGAGAGATTGGATTAGATCTTCATACCCTTGAAGATTCGCACAGCGGAACGTTCGTCGGAACGTGGGTGATGTAGTCGTACTCGCTTCTCCTCCTCGCGATCCGATCCGATCTAGCACCACAAGTGGCGGTGCCTCCGTGAGATGCACACGTGCAGCACCTCGACGTCTCCTCCTTCCTCGGACCAGCAAGTATGGTGGAGAGATAGATTGGATCTACAACACGACAGCGTGGTGTATATGGTGGAGAATTTCTGCAGCAGGGCTTCGCCTACAAACAGTCGGGAGGGAGAGAGGAAAGCTAGCAAGGCGGCTAGGGTTTGGAGCAGAGGTGTGGGGGTTGGTGCGCCCCCACCCCTCTTTATATAGAGGGGGGGGCGCGCAGCCCTAGCCCCTCCCCCAAGCCCAAAGGATAAGGAGTGGGGGGCATGGACTCTCCCCTCTTCTAGAAACCCTATCTCTAGTTTAAACGATTTAAACTCTCTAGGATCGGCTGGGCCCTATGGGGCCTTGTGCCCCTGGCCCAATGCGTCCAGGACACTCCCTCATAGGCCCATGCCCCCTCCCGGAAGGTGGGGCCACGTTGGTCCCCTTCCGGAAGGTTCTAGAAGCTTCCGGTACAATACCGATTAACCCGGAACAATTCCGAACTCCAAAAACTGCACTGCCTTATATGAATCTTATTCTCCGGACCATTCCGGAACCTCTCGTGATGTCCCGGATCCCATCCGAGACTCCAAACAAAAATTCATAAACCAATTATCCAATCTATCCTAGCGTCAAGACACGTTAAGTGTGTGACCCTGCGGGTTCGAGAATATGCAGACATGATCTTCTATCAATAATCAACGGCGGGGTCTGGGCACCCATATTGACTCCCACACATTCATCGATGATCATATCGGATGAACCACGATGCCAGGATTCAATCAATCCCATATATATATTCCCTTCGTCTCGCGATATTTTACTTGCCCGAGATTCGATCGTCGGTACCGTCATACCTAGTTCAATCTCGTTCACAGCAAGTACTTTACTCGTTCCGTAATCCGATATCACTTTGTGATTAACTCCTTAACCACATGCTTGCAAGCGGTGTTGATATCTATTACCGAGTGGGCCCGAAGTATATCTCTCCGACTTGGGAGGGACAAATTCCATCTCGATACATACAACCCAACAGATACTTTCCGATCACCTGAGAGACACCTTTATGATCACCCTCTCATAGGATGACGTTTGATGACCTCAAAGCTTTCTTCCGGTACCAGGGAGTTGCATTATCTCATGGTCTAAGGAATACAATATTTGACATAGGAAAAGCTTCGCAAAGATGAACACGATGAAACGATCTAATTGCTTCGCTTAGTTTGGGTCTGTCCATCATATCATTCTCCCAATGATATGATCTCATTATCAATTGACAACTCATGTCTATGGTTAGGAAACCTTAACCATCATTGATCAATGAGCTAGTCCTTAGAGACGTACCAGGGACACGGTGTTGTTCACAAACCACACAAGTATTAATGTTTCCGCTTAATACAATTCTAGCATGGAATATAAACTTTATCATGAACAAGAATTATAATAATAACATCTTTATTATTGCCTCTAGGGCATAATTCCAACAAAACTAGGCCTTAATGTTTTCATATCTCATAAAACACAGAATATTCTTCAATGAGAGATGACGTTTCCATCAATACCAAGTCGTCTATGGAAACTTCGTCAATATCAAGACTCACCGGATCGGTCTCTCGGACTCAGTATTTCCGCGCTACACTCCACCAAAATCAAACCACCTCCACTCACCCGAGCTCTCCTCCGCCGATGTCGCACCGCTCATCACCAACATGGTCGCGCCTCTCCTCGTCGGTGTCGCCGCCTTGACACCTTTACCTCCGCCTCACCGACGTGCTCCTCCTCACAGTTGCCGGTGCGGCCTCACTGATATGTCGCCGCCACTCCTCACCCATGCGTCGGCGCCGCTCCTCACCCATGCGCCGGCGCCGCTCCTGTTGGAGATATGCCCAAGAGGCAATAATAAAGTGGTTATTATCATATCTTCATACTTATGATAAATGTTTACATACCATGCTATAATTGTATTAACCGGAAACATTAATACTTGTGTGATTTGTAAACATAAAAGAGTCCCTAGTAAAGCCTCTTGTTAAACTAGCTTGTTGGTTAATATATGATCATAGTTTCCTGATCATGAACATAGAGATGTTATTAACAACAGGGTCATATCATTAGGAGAATGATGTGATGGGCATACTCCTATAGTTAAGCGTAGCATAAAGATCAAGTCATTTAATATAGTTCATTTGTTATAAGCTTTCTGATACATAGTAACCTAATTCCTTCGACCATGAGATCATGTTAATCACCATCACCGGAAGGATGCTTTGATGACATCAAACACCACACCGTAACTGGGTGGCTATAAAGGTGGAATTGAGTGTTTGGAAAGTATGGGTTGAGGCACATGGATCAAGAGTGGGATTTGTCCATCCATATGACGGATAGATATACTCTGGGCCCTCTCGGTGGAATGTCATCCAATTAGCTTGCAAGCATGTGACTGGCTCACAAGGGACCACATACCACGGGAACGAGAAAAGAGTACTTATCGGTAACGAGGTTGAACTAGGTATGCAGAGATACCGACGATCAAAACCTCGGATAAGTAAACTATCGTGAGACAAATGGAAATTGGTATCGTATGTAAGTGGTTCATTCGATCGCAAAGTAATCATAGAAATATGTGGGAGCCATATGAATTTCTAGATTCCTCTATTGGTTATTGATCGGAGAAGTGTCTCGATCATGTCCGCATAATTCACGAACCGTAGGGAGACACACTTAAGGATTCGATGTTGTTGAGTAGTTATGGAATGATGAGAAAGATACCGAATGTTGTTCGGAGTCTCGGATGGGATCCAGGATATCACGAGGAGATCCGGAATGGTCCGGAGAATAAGATTCATATAAGGAAAGTCCTGTTTCGGAGTTGGGGAATGATTCCGGTGTTTTCATCGGGAATGTTCTGGAAGGGTCCGGAAGGTCCGGCACTCCGGAGGGGAAGGGTACATGAATGTGTCATAACAAGTTGGAATGGTTGCATCATGTACTAGGTGTCATCGCTGAGCAAACTAAAGGGATAAATCAAATCCTAGTTTGAAAAGTCAAACGCCAATTTGAAAAGTCAAACGACAAGTTTGTTTGGTGGAGGAAGAGTAGGAAACCTACTTAGGGAGGAAGTCCTACTCCCTCCACCCGCCGGCCAAGGAGGAGGAGTTGGAGGAGGACTCCCTCCTCCCAAACCGCGCCTTCCTCCCACCTATAAAAGGAGGGGCAAGGGTGCCCCTCTTCCCTATACCTCTCTCCTCTAAAACCCTAGCCCTAGCCGCCGGCCTCCACCAAGTCGCCGCCGCCCCTAGGGTTTGCCTAGCCGCCGAGTTGGGGCCCTCCCCTTGCCCTAGCCACCGGCCTAGCTCTCTCTCCTTGGTGCCTCTAAACCCTAGATCGCCAAGGCCTCTCTCATAGTCCACCATACTCACTCCGTCTTAAGGCGAAGCCTTGCGAGATCTCCCCTCTACTTCCGGTACCACGCCGTCGTGCTGCCGGAATCACGAGGAGAGTGATACAACCTCCGCTGCATGCTGGAACAAGGGAGAGGAAGGTCTTCGTCGAGTACCGAACGTGTGACCGACTGCGGGAGCGCTGCCGGAACGCGGCGCCGGAAGGATCGTCTACACGATCTTGAGATCAGAAAGAGTACGACTACATCACCCACGAGAATCCGCTCTCGTTAACCGCTTTGGAATCTTCGAGGGTGAGTTCCTCTATCGACTCGTTGCTAAAATCTAGTAGATAGATCTTGGCTTGTTTGTATACATGCGGTAGAAATTTTTTGTTTTCCATGCTACGAACCCCTACAGTGGTATCAGAGCCGTGTCTATATGTAGATCTGTTGCACGAGTAGAACACAATGGTCATTATGGGCGTCGATGCTTTTGTTGTCGATTGCTTCTTGTGTACTTTGCATATTGCGGGATGGTGGGATGAAGCGGCCCGGGCTAACCTTACATGACATCGTTCATGAGACTTGCTCCACGCTTGACATGCAACTTGTATTGCATAAGTGGCTTTGCGGGTGCCTGTTTCTCCCAACATAGTTAAGATTCAATTTACAACGGGTGTTTGACAATACTAGTATCAATGTTGTGGTTCTTGTTCCTAAGTTAGAACGACACTTATTGAAAGCCCCAAACCACGTAAAACATGCAAGAAAATTAGAGGCGTCTAACTTTGTTTTGCAAGGGTGTGCTGTGATGTGATATGGCCATGATTGTGATTATATATGATGTATGCAAAGTTCCTTAATGTAAGTTGGCAACCGACAGGAGCCATATGGTTGTCTTTTAAATTCCGTTAAGACCCGCGTGTCTATTATTCAAAGTAGTTGTAATAGTTGATGCTGGTGGATGACAACCATGAAGCGGCGCCATTGACCTTGACGCCACACCGGTGATGATGGAGATCATGTTCGTGCTTGAAGATGGAGATCGGAAGCACAAGAAGAAAGGCCATATCATATCACATATTATGAATTGCATGTGATGTTAATCCTTTTATGCATCTTGTATTGCTTAGTTAACGACGGTAGCATTATAAGATGATCCCTCAAGCACACAATTTCAAGTTTTAAAGTGTTCATCCTTAGTAAGAACCGTCGCTAAAGCTCGTTGTTTCGAAGCACCACGTGATGATCGGGTGTGTTAGATTCTGCGAGTGTATACAACGTGAGCAAGCCAGATTTGCTCATGCGGAAGCTAAGGTTTGATCTTGACGAGCCTAGCATGTACAGACATGGTCTTGGAACACGTATCACCGAAAGGTAAATCATGAGTCATATAGTAGATATGATGAACATGTTGATTGTTCGCCATTGAAGCTACATCAACTCTCGTGATGATCGGTTTTGATGTGGTGGATTTGGTTCGTGTGATCACTAAAACAATGTGAGGGATATTGTTTTGAGTGGGAGTTCAACGGCAATATGATTAAAAGTTGAACACTATTTATCATAAATTAAATCAAAGTGAATTTGCATAATTGTTGTAGTCATTGGCATCCGTTTACCACCTTGCGCTTAGTTATAATTGAGATGATAGAACTATAGAATTCTGGTTAGTTACTTTACGAACTGGTATCATATTGTTTTGAAGTGTTAATCTAAAGTTTAAAAGTCCTATTGCAAACTTTCAGTAAGTTCCGGTTACTCCATGAATTTTAATAACTGGTATTAAATCGAGAGTGAGAATTCCAAGAGTTAGTGTATGAGTATCATGTTTGTCTCCATGATTCTTGATATTCAAAGAATTGTCTTAATATCAAGGTTATCTAGGATCTGAAAGAGTTGTTTCAGAAACCATGATGTGTGGAAGATATTGTGATATCTGAAACGAAGTTTTGGTTGCAACATGATAGAGTATAATATGGCAAAAGTCATGTTCTCATATTTGATGAGAATTTGCAAAGGGTTGGAGACACTAGTTGTCCTAATTCACCAAAAGGTTTTGGAGAGCAACATTATACTCGCGATTCATCTTTATAAGCTAAAAGTAGCCTGATCATGAATAATTCCATGATAAGGGTGAATATTTGATGTAGGTAAAATATTTACCACACCAAGAGATTACTAAAGAATGGAATTTGAAAGCACACCAAACATTTGATGATAGTGATCTACTTCAAAGTGCAAGTCCAAAGACATTGGTATTTAATTATACACGCTTTGGACTATGTGTCATATGTATGACTCCACTATTGATGTTGATAGATTCTTTCAAACAGAAAAGGAAATACTGAAAGAGAATCTCATAAATATATGGCAGAAAGGAAAAGACTAGAATTGTTCAGTTTAAGTATATAAATGATATACATGTTATGGCCATATTCTTTGCTTATTAAACAATGTGGTTCTTAAGTATTTGATACTGAATTTGTTGGTGTGAATCGTCATATGAAACAAGACAATTCATGAACTACAATGGCCTAAGTAACGAGCAAAAGAATATGTGATGATGTTCATCGAGAACAAATAAAGGGTTATTGTGTTGCTCGTTAAACATCAAAGCTTGCCTTCAAAATTTGTTTTATCAGGTATTATGAGAACAAAAGGGTTGTTCAAATAATTGCCGTAATCCATAAAAGATGGATGATTCACAAATCTCGTTGGAGAAATCACATCCATAAAACTAGTGCTAAAAATGTCGAAAGACAAATTGATTGAAAGATCACTTAGGAAGTGACATCGCCGTTTAAATTATATTGGAAAGAAAACATGAAGAAGCTCCATGTGGATGGAATTTTGGAGTCTTTTGATTTTTGATCACATGACGCTTGTGAAACTTTCCTAGAGATAATTAAAACTTCGTTCATAGGCCAAAAGGGAACGAATGACTAGCTTATTGGAACTTGTACATATTGTTGTTCGGAGTCCATTATGTGTAGTCAAGAGCGATGGATTTCAACTTCATATGCTTTCTCCGAAAATTTGGGTGAATATATGAATATTTACTTAATAAGGATGAAGTATGAAACATTTGAAAAGTTCAAAGACTTTCAAGATGAAGTGCAAAATCATTGTAACAAGAATATAAATAGTTTATGATAAGATCATAAAGGAAGATATTTGAGTTACAAGTTTAGCATAATACCTAAGATTTAAGGAATCGTTCCGTGAATTTGCATGCCCCGAAACACCATAAGAGTATGGAGCGTTCGAGATATGTAATTAAACATTGTTTGACATGGTAAGATCGAAGGTGTAATTCATAAAACTGCCATTATATTTTAAAGATTAAAAGCTTTAGAGACTACCGTTTTTCCACTGAAAAGAGCTCCCCAAGTTGTCCTTTCTTAAACATTGGTATGCTATGCATAAGAAAGATGTTTGCAACCAAAGTCGGATGAACCTGCCTTTGAATGTTATTTCGAATAACTGTTAATTAATCCTCCATAACATCAGAGACAAAAGTGTTTGTCACTTAGAACGTCAAGTTTATTTGAGAAGGAATTTTTCGTGAAAAGATAAGTGGGAGGACAATAGAACTTTGATAAGGTTAAAAGAACCTTAGCTATATGTGCAAAGTTGCGCAGCGCCGAAAAGTGTTCCGGAGGCAGCAACAATGCTCATGGATCACGTGCCTCAAAGGTTGTGGTTACGAAGGTCAAAGTTTCTATTGAACCAAGTAGGTCGAGTAAACAATCAAATACCAAGATTTGAGGGTTGAATCATTATTTGAGAATAATGAACGTACTACATGCAAAGAAGCGATGATGGGCCCTGACTCCGTAAAATGGCTTGAAGCCATAAAATCCGTGATAGTTCCATACACGAGAAATCAAGTTTTGAACTTGAAGGGCCCTCGAGAAAGGTGTAAGACCTTACAGTTGTGTTTGGATCTATAAATAAATAGACATGGATGTTGCACATCTATGAAATAGTCGACATGTTGGGAAAGAGTTATATTCAAAGGTTGACTATGACAAGATTTGATCTTTCATAGCGATATTTAGTCTAGACGGATTAATGTAGCAACCACTACATATAATTTTGTTATGTGGTAATTGAATAAACAAAACAAGTTCTTCTAATAGAATTGTTACCTAGGACATGTGCATAACGCGATCCATAGGGTTTTGTTAATTCAAAGGATGCTAAAAGCATATGCAAACTTCAATGATTGAAGTAAGCATTGCGGAGTTGGAATCTTCACCATGATGAAACTGTTAAAGGAGTTTAAATTCTTCGGAGACGATGAAGATGCTTGCATTTGCAAGAAATTAAGTGGGAGCGCTAAGACATATTTCTAATACATTATGTGGGAGACATGTTGTTGATTGGAAGTGATGTATCTTTTTATTAACACAGGATAAGAATTTCATCTTGATGAAAGGCTTAGGCAGAACCCGAATATTTGGCATCAATGTCTATATGGATAAATTGTGACGCCAATATGGTTGTGCCAGAAGTACATAGACGAGATATTGAATGAGTTCAATATAGAAACTACAAGAAAGGTTCTTGTTGCATAGGAAGGATTGGATAAAGATTTAAGTATTTTGATACTTGATAGATACAATCACAAAGAGTATTTTATCAATCATGCTGTGATGTGTACAAATCCAGAAATGTCCTATGCTCTAAATGTTATGAGCATATACCAGAATAATTCATAAGATAATTATTGGACGATAGTAAAGATATTCTTATGATCTTTTAAAAGAACTAAGAATATATTATTTTGTAGAAGTGACAAATAGATGGTTAGTTCATTGTAAAAGTATTACAATGATACTAGTTTTGTCACGAAATACAAATTAAGTTTATCTCAATCTAAACTAAGGGTGGCATAATGTGATGGAAAGTAAGTTCCATAATAGATTTGTATGAGTTCCAAAGTTAAGACATTGTGACAGATACTACAACAAAAGGCTAAGTATATAACTGCTATTATAGTAGCAAAAGAGGGCATTTGTGTCAAGTAGTTTGTTATCAAACTAGGTGTAGTTCACAGCAGGGATAATACTATGAAGATATATTGTACGACAATATTATCAACATGTTTTAAACCCAAAGAACTAAAGGTCACACGAAAGGACCAAATTTGTACAAAGCCATCTCATTAGAGAATGAGTGATGCGTAGAGACGCAAAGACATGCAATTACACACGGACATGGAAGTGTCAGATCCGGAGATCAGTTGACCACTAGCAATCGTGAACATACGACACCAGAAATCCATAGGTGTTGAATACACAAAGGTTTGAAACTAGATTATTGACTCTAGTGCAAGTGGGAGACTGTTGGAGATATGCCCAAGAGGCAATAATAAAGTGGTTATTATCATATCTTCATACTTATGATAAATTTTTACATACCATGCTATAATTGTATTAACCGGAAACATTAATACTTGTGTGATTTGTAAACATAAAAGAGTCCCTAGTAAAGCCTCTTGTTAAACTAGCTTGTTGGTTAATATATGATCATAGCTTCCTGATCATGAACATAGAGATGTTATTAACAACAGGGTCATATCATTAGGAGAATGATGTGATGGACATACTCTTATAGTTAAGCGTAGCATAAAGATCAAGTCATTTAATATAGTTCATTTGTTATAAGCTTTCTGATACATAGTAACCTAATTCCTTCGACCATGAGATCATGTTAATCACCATCACCGGAAGGATGGTTTGATGACATCAAACACCACACCGTAACTGGGTGGCTATAAAGGTGGCATTGAGTGTTTGGAAAGTATGGGTTGAGGCACATGGATCAAGAGTGGGATTTGTCCATCCATATGACGGATAGATATACTCTGGGCCCTCTCGGTGGAATGTCATCCAATTAGCTTGCAAGCATGTGACTGGCTCACAAGGGATCACATACCACGGGAACGAGAAAAGAGTACTTATCGGTAACGAGGTTGAACTAGGTATGCAGAGATACCGACGATTAAAACCTCGGATAAGTAAACTATCGTGAGACAAAGGGAAATTGGTATCGTATGTAAGTGGTTCATTCGATCGCAAAGTAATCGTAGAAATATGTGGGAGCCATATGAATTTCCAGATTCCTGTATTGGTTATTGATCGGAGAAGTGTCTCGATCATGTCCGCATAATTCACGAACCGTAGGGAGACACACTTAAGGATTCGATGTTGTTGAGTAGTTATGGAATGATGAGAAAGATACCGAATGTTGTTCGGAGTCTCGGATGGGATCCGGGATATCACGAGGAGATCCAGAATGGTCCGGAGAATAAGATTCATATAAGGAAAGTCCTGTTTCGGAGTTGGGGAATGATTCCGGTGTTTTCATCGGGAATGTTCTGGAAGGGTCCGGAAGGTCCGGCACTCCGAAGGGGAAGGGTACATGAATGTGTCATAACAAGTTGGAATGGTTGCATCATGTACTAGGTGTCATCGCTGAGCAAAATAAAGGGATAAATCAAATCCTAGTTTGAAAAGTCAAACGCCAATTTGAAAAGTCAAACGGCAAGTTTGCTTGGTGGAGGGAGAGTAGGAAACCTACTTAGGGAGGAAGTCCTACTCCCTCCACCCGCCGGCCAAGGAGGAGGAGTTAGAGGAGGACTCCCTCCTCCCAAACCGCGCCTCCCTCCCACCTATAAAAGGAGGGGCAAGGGTGCCCCTCTTCCCTACACCTCTCTCCTCTAAAACCCTAGCCCTAGCCGCCGGCCTCCACCAAGTCGCCGCCGCCCCTAGGGTTTGCCTAGCCGCCGAGTTGGGGCCCTCCCCTTGCCCTAGCCGCCGGCCTAGCTCTCTCTCCTTGGTGCCTCTAAACCCTAGATCGCCAAGGCCTCTCTCATAGTCCACCATACTCGCTCCGGCTTAAGGCGAAGCCCTGCGAGATCTCCCCTGTACTTCCGGTACCACGCCGTCGTGCTACCGGAATCACGAGGAGAGTGCTACAACCTCCGCTGCCTGCTGGAACAAGGGAGAGGAAGGTCTTCATCGAGTACCGAACGTGTGACCGACTGCGGGAGCGCTGCCGGAACGCGGCGCCGGAAGGATTGTCTACACGATCTTGAGATCGGAAAGAGTACGACTACATCACCCACGAGAATCCGCTCTCGTTAACCGCTTTGGAATCTTCGAGGGTGAGTTCCTCTATCGACTCGTTGCTACAATCTAGTAGATAGATCTTGGCTTGTTTGTTTGCATGCGGTAGAATTTTTTTGTTTTCCATGCTATGAACCCCTACAGCTCCTCACCTATGCACCGCCGCCTCATTCACCGATGCCACCGACTCCTCCATGTTACCATCGGTGAGATACATTTCATCCAACCATTCTCCTCAATTAGTTGTTTATTGATTTGGTGATGTAGTTGTTTTAGGATATTTAGTGGATTTTGTTGATTTAGAATGTGAAGTGAGATTGATGGTTGCATTTTAATTTTGTGCATGGTAAAGTGAATTTGGTGGATTTACGAAAGTGTGGAAGATGACGATGGTTCCATATATATGCAATATGAATCAACATGTTGTTGATATGATTATGTATTGGCGGCCTGACAACCGAGCCAGATATTGTGTTGTGCTCTCGAACGTACGTGTTTGTTTTGCAGAGAAATAAGGCATCATATTTTCTGTATCCCCCTCCTTTCCTGCGCCCCTCCATCCAAAACATTTGTGTCTGCCCGATCAAAATCCCAGTGTTAGAAGTGATTTTGTTGTAATATTTGAAACCACCCCCGCTTCATCTGCAAGTTAGCCTTGCAAATTTTCACGAGCATCCCTACCGTACCCCACGTTCCTCCCAACGGTCTCTATTGTAGTTGTAGATTTCCGATTACTATGTTAGCAACCTAGGTGTGTTTATCACATCATTCTTCTAATGATATTGACCGTGTTATTAAATTGATAACTCATGTCTATAGTTAGGAAACCATGACTATCATTTAATCAACGAGCTAGTCTAGTAGAGACTCACTAGGAACTCCTTATTTGTTTATGTATCCGCACGTGTATTTAGTTTTCGGTTAATAAAATTATAGAATAGAGAATGAACACTTATCATAAACATGAAATATAATAATAATAATTTTTCTATTGCCTCTTGGGCATATTTCTAACAGTAAAAACACTGCCACATATGCGGTCGTGATGCACATATCTTTGTGGAGTTGTGTGGTAATGATACCTACAAGTTAGAATCATGGATTGAGCACCACAATCATGATCTTATGTCAACTGATAAGCACCATTTGATCACATCAAACCATTGAGCTAGTGAGAGGGCAAAGAATAAATTATACACATGCCACAAAACAAGCATAGGCACATGTCAGGTATACAAGCTTCTTCAAGTCAAAGAGGTGGTATTGATAAGGTTGGATGCACGAAGAGAGACGTGGAAAACTATTACGTGGTCTCGGGTATAAAATCAGGAACGTAAATGCCCAAATGTTTGTTGCGTAGCTATGTAGTAAGCATGAAGTTAATTTAGCCTTTTTCTATGACTTCAACGAGAGTGATGAAGGAAATTTGATGCATGCGTTTTGGGCAGATGTCACAAGTAGGAAGAACTACAAACACTTCGACCGTGTGGTATCGTTTGATTCTATGTACAATACTAATCATACACTACATGGGTTAATCATCATTTAGAAAGTGTTTTTTGTGCTGCATTTTTAGTAAATGGGCATGGGGAGTCATATGTTTGGTTGTTTATGACCTTTCCAAGGACAATGGGAGGTGAAGCATTGGGACTCATCATAACCGATGAAGCTCGCATCATTAAGAATGCATTGATATAGTTTTTTCAGGCGTCATACATAGATTTTGCATGTGACACATAATGGATAACCTTCCAGAGAAGGTTGGACTGGTGATTAGGGAAGAACCTGGATTTTGTAAGAGGATGCACACATGTGTATGGGGTTCATAAACCCTGGATGAGATTGAGTCGGAACCAAAGTCTAGTCTCAGACTTTATTGGAGGATAATGAGTGGTTTACTAAAAGGTTAAGCCTCAGAGAGTCATGCATCACTGGCAGGCGTTCTGGCATTCTCTGAGCAACTTCAAAGTCTAAAACTACAAATTCATTTTTTAATTGTTTCATTTATCTTAAGCTCACCCTTGTTGATTTCTGGCTTAGGTTTGACACAGCTTTAGAATGTGATCGTCAAGAGGAATTAATTGTTTCTTGCAAATCATATGGCTGGCATTTACTTTTTTCTAGAGAAAGTGTTTATGATGTACAAGGTAATATTCTAGAAGGGAAGCCCATTGAACCCTTGGATGCAGTTGCGAGGAACAAGATTTCAACAAGTTGGAAGAAATCAAATGAAGGAATGGGAACAAAAAAGTACACTACACCGAACAAAAATAATAATTGAACTTGAGAAAGGTAAAGAAAAAGGGAACCTATTTTTTTGACCAAGTCGAATTTTTTTAGAAACATAAGGAACATGATTACTACGAGAACAAAATATTAGTCTTGGTGGAACAAAATTTTAACAACGATGGAACAAAAAATACAAAAAAAATGACACTGAAGTTAGAAAAATGAGGAACAAATCATGATTTTTATGGGACACAAAATATTAGACCATGTGGAACTAAAACCTAGCACTCATGGAACAAATTTACAATGAACTCAAAATCTAGACCAAACTGGAAAATTTTAAAAACATGAGGAACAAATCACCATTACTATTGGAACTCAATTAGTTGGAACAAAATTAGCACCCTAGGAACAAAGAAAAAAATATGGACAAAATCACGATTACAAAATGAAAAAACAATTAGGCCAGGTGAAACATAATTTTAGCACATGGGAAATAAAATACAACTTTAGACAGAACACAAATTTATATTAAGTGGATCAAGCTACATACGGAAAAATATTAGTGTCCCATCCGACACAATAAGTGCAAATGATTCTAGAAGTCATGAAACAGAGTATATAAAGTTAACTTAAAATATAACCATAAGAACCTAAATAAAAATAAAAAATAACAGATGAAAAAATGTAAGAAAGAAGAGAGAAGGGAAAAATAAAAATACACATAGGCACCCTAAATAATAGAAAAAGAAAAGGAAGAAAAATAAGACAAAAAAATACGCAAGAAAGAAGAGATAAGGAAAAAATGATATAAAAGATAGATGATACCAGGGGAAGCACACGATCCATGTACTTTGTTGCTATTGGTTCATGAGCTAATTGATGACTGGATAGGTGACGTGGAGCTGTGAGGATTTTGATTCCTAGTACGTGCGAACCCCAGGTCGTTCTGTGTTCAGAAAGAAAAGAAACAACAGTATCGTATTTTTTAACATAAACAGTGTATTATTGGTTGAATAATATCAATACAAATTATTCCCTAGATGCAATCCGGAACAGAATAAAAAACTTTACTAAGGTTCAAAGAAAAACAAGATTTAGCTAACAAATACGCTGCTTCATTCAGCTCTCATGAAGAAAATTCTTCAGCGAAATGGGGGTAGGAAAGGCTCAGGCTTTGCCGAGTTGTTTCCGGATTCAGGTCCTAACGTTTTGAAGTTTAGGGGTTATTTGCAAAATACATGGGCTGGACGTGGACGCTTTGGTAATATTATTATTATCCCCTAGCTAGTGGCAGTAATGATTGCTCAGTTTTCTTTTTTTTTATCAGCGACTCGGTGAGTCATAGCAGGATATGATTAGAAAGATCGCCATGCGCGCGTTGGCACCTCATGCACCTACCTCAAAACACCGCATCTTCATCACATGATGGCTTCCTTGATATGAAGCTGATAAATTTGTGAAAAACAATAAAAAAGTACTCCCTTTCTTTAGAAATATAAAACGTTTTAGCTTTGTGAATCGAATGTATCTGAACATATTTTAGTGTATAGGTTCGTAGAGGTTCAGAGTGAACCTATATACTAAAAGGAGTCTAGATACATTCATTTCATAAAACTAAAATGTCTTATATTTCTGAACGAAGGGAGTAGTCCTTTTTTAAGTTTAACATGCAATAACCGGGATTTGAGAATAATTCACGATCTAACTTTTTTCATGTTGGTTAACTTTGCATCATTAGCACTATCATTCGTGCACCATGAATTATTTGCAAATTTGGTTTATTTTATGCTGCAACTTTAAAAATGATCAGTTTTATCATTTTTCACAATAAATTAATTGATCACAATCTTTAGGAGGAACATTCGAAAACAAAGTGATAGCAATGTTCAACATGACTTCCTTGAGTCGAGTATTGTAAATACCAGTATGTCGACAGGCTAACATTTGTAAAGAAAATGATGCACTGACAGTAGGTGGTTGTTGTTTGATGCTATGGCATATTTAAAAGGGAGTGTCTAGATCTCAGGCGCCTGAGAATTAGTTATGTCTAAGTCGCTGATGTCATTCTAATATTTGTGCTAATTCTCAGTTGCAACCTAGTTGCAACTCACAAGATTTGTACTAGTTCTCAGTTACAACCTAGTTGCAACTCATTAAATTCTCAGTTACACCCAAGTTGCAACTTATGTATAGCACGAATCACGAGGTAAATCAAACGGTGAAAGAGGCAACTGAGACTTAAGAAGTTCTCAGGCGTCTGAGAACTAGCAAATCCGTATTAAAAATATGCAACACTCATGCGACCAGGCAACATCGTTAACATTATAAATCCCGAGAGAGATCAATACTAAGAAATCAAGTTCGTTTTGTCATGAGCTTACGAAAGCACATGGCTGCTAACTTAGAATTGTTCTGTTCATACTGACGCTTTGAGTTGAATCATCGGCGGGCGGGTATATCTTCTTCCGCTTTCAGTTAATTCTAAATGTATCTGCGAGCCTCGGCCTGCTGATAAATTTTGCAGGGCTGGGTATACCAAGCTCTTAAGCCCTGTATCTGATGATGGATCATGAATAACATGGTATATATTAACTCTCCCCGCAGAAAAATAAGAAGGCATATCAACTTGACATGATATTTTACAGAAAAATGGACGCGCTAGAAGCGAGCTATATGTACCATGCATGTCGCTTTAAGATTTGCTCGGCTTATCTTTAGGAAGAGGACATAGTACCAACTGCTCCTACCTGTTGTTGTTCATCGGGCAAAGAAAAAGATTGAAAGAATTTCGTTCAGCAAATGTCCCGATACACAAAGTCAGCTGGTAGATACGTACACATACGCTGATCTCCATCGATCTCCCTTGTGCAAATAAAATGAAATCATGCTTACCATGAGACGTTTTTTTTTGTGATGATGTACTTATCATATCAAAGAGTAGGCAGCTGTCCCCAGTTCGAAGAAAAAAAAGAGAGCAATCCCACTCACCGAGTGCTTCGACAGAAAATGGGGGCTGTTCCATGGTTATCTGCTTGAGTAGCAAACCGTGACACACGAGCACAAAGACAAAATTAGTGTGAAGCCAGTAGTAGAGACCCAAAGATTCCATCTTACCAGCTGCTTACCAGGGCCAAAGTTCCATTTAAATAGCTCTCTCGGCGAGCCCCTCTTGTTCGGAAATCACGAGAACTACTAAGCTATAGCTAGCACAAGTCTGACAGAGGCCAACCGCGCCACCGATCGGGTAGCTAGAGCTGAGCGGAGCCCAAATTAAGCATGTGCAGCAACGCCGCCGCGACGATGACCTGCCCGCCGCCATCCCAGGGGCAGCTCATCACGGTGCTGAGCATCGACGGCGGCGGCATCCGGGGCCTCATTCCGTCCACCATCCTCGCCTGCCTCGAGTCCAAGCTCCAGGTGCGTCATCTGCACCTCTGCTGCAGGCATCGTCGATCGTCGTCCTAGATAGCTAGTATTCTAACCGCCGCCGGAGTGGTTTGCTTTGCAGGAACTGGACGGGCCGGACGCGCGCATCGCGGACTACTTCGACGTGATCGCCGGGACGAGCACCGGCGCGCTGGTGGCGTCCATGCTCGCGGCGCCCGGCGAGAACAAACGGCCTCTCTTCGCCGCCAAGGAGATCAACAAGTTCTACCTAGAGAACGGGCCCAAGATCTTCCCGCAGAGGTACGTACCCACATCTTCCATATGCCCGCCGCTTGATCGGTGATGACTGGTCGACCTTTGTTTCTGGAAATGGGAGTAATAGCTTCGGCCTCTCCATCGGTCGAAACATCAAAACAGCAAATGAGTATTACAATTCAAGCATCCGCTCAAAGTTGATATTCACTCCGATCGAATCTAGATAAATATGATGCCAATAATTTGAATTGGAGAGGGTACAAAATAAACCAGTGGAAAAAAAGAAATAAAATACCATTAACCATCCCATAGTTGGCTAAAAAGACACCTGGACCAAATGAAGATATGACGAGCGACCATCAAGAGATGGCCGTATCCAGTAGTCATAATATCCCGCTGGTCGAGCCAGTTGAAAAAAATGCCCATAGCGATATGCCACCATATTAATAACCTGCAAGAGATTGATTCTTTTTGTTTTATTAAAGATAATATCATTTCTGCATCTCTAGATATACCAGTATAAGACCGAAGCAGCAGTGCGAATTATAGCCTTAGATGCTTTGTTTATTCCATTCAACCAATTTCCAAATGTAATTGATATATTTTTCAGAGGGGGTGGATCATAAGAAAAATTGACAATACGCCACAAAAGACAAGCAAAAGGACAAGACATAAACAATTACTCTATGGTTTCATGAGATCCACTAAACAACACTTAAGAAGGTTGTCCTTTATAAGAATCACTTTGTTATTTAGAAAGCACATAAATATTTTAATCTGGAAAGAGAAATTTAATTTTTAAAGTTATATTCGAAGGAAGACCGTATGATCATTCATAAGGTCTTCATACATGGACTTTACTGAGAACAACCCAAATGTTGTTAATTTCTACACGAACTTATTAGTATCATCCGATAGCTGTACCATCATAAGTCTTTGACATGAGTGTAACCAAGCAGTCTAAGTACCCACCTAAAACCAATATTTAGTGGCACCTAAGCTAAAACCAGTAAGTCATTGAGTTTCCTTCGTTGCGACTTATGTTGCAACTCATGACTAACACGAGTCATAAAGAAAATCTAATGGTTAATTGGGGACGTGTTTCTCAGTTGCAACCACAGTTCCAAATGGAAATATCTCAGGGGTAACCCAAAACTCGTAGGTGCACAGATCTCAGTGCATATCCAACGTTGCAAGACATGATTGGGCACTAAGTTAATTCTCAACTAGCAGAGAAACAACAATTTTGTTAAAGAATAATCGTTTCGGTCTGCGACGATGTATAATAATTGCAGGTCCGGGCTCTTGACCCCGGTGACGAAATTGTTTGGAGCGGTGATGGGCCCCAAGTACGACGGCAAGTTCCTGCACGACAAGATCAAGAGCCTCACCAACGACGTGACCGTCGCCGACACCGTCACCAACATCATCGTGCCCACCTTCGACATCAAGTTCCTGCAGCCCGTCATCTTCAACACGTACGAGGCCAAGAAGGAGCCGCTCAAGAACGCCCACCTGTCGGACATCTGCATCAGCACCTCGGCGGCGCCGACCTACTTCCCGGCGCACTTCTTCAAGACCCACGATCCCCTAGGCAAGGTCCCTGAGCGTGAGTACCACCTTGTCGACGGCGGCGTGGCCGCCAACAACCCCACCATGGCCGCCATGTCCATGATCACCAAGGAGGTCCTGTGTCAGAACCCCGACTTCAACCACGGCAAGCCCGCCGAGTACCGCAACTACCTCATCATCTCCATCGGCACCGGCTCCGCCAAGCAGGCGGAGAAGTACACCGCGCCGGACTGCGCCAAGTGGGGCGTCCTCCGCTGGCTCCACGACGGCGGCTTCACCCCGCTCATCGACATTTTCTCCCACGCCAGCGCTGACATGGTCGACATCCACGCCGCGGTGCTCTTCAAGGCTCTCCGGGTCGAGGAGAACTACCTCCGCATCCAGGACGACTCGCTCATTGGCCACACCGCCTCGGTGGACATCGCCACCAAGGAGAACATGGAGGCGCTCATCGAGATTGGCGACAAGCTTCTCAAGAAGAAGGTGGCCAGGGTGAATATCGACACGGGGAAGTACGAGTTCGTCCACAACGAGGGAACCAACGAGGAGGCGCTCGCGCGCTTCGCCGCGAAACTCTCCCAAGAACGCAAACTGCGCCAAACCACCCTCAGCACGCAGTAGCACAGAGTTGGAACATAGATGATCGATGCTGGATCAATCAACCTAGAGGTGTAATATTGAACTCCCTTCGATTCATAATAAGTGTCACCCGATTTAGTATAAACTTGTAATAAATCAATATTTATTATGGATCAGAGGAAGTAGTAATGTGAGTGAGTGACTAGCTGCTATAAACATATGCTCGAATAATCTATTATATACTGTACTAAAAGTAATACTATATAAGAGATTGTTTCGAGGCATTATTTTGCTCCATATCATCAGAATTATTTTAGTAGTTAGATTAAATATTTACGGTCATGATTCGGCTTAATTAGGTAAACTGGTTTGACTAGATATGCCTGTCAGTACCAATTGAAGTTGGTAGTCACGATTAACGACTAGCTGGACCAAAACGACCATAGTAATATAAGAGGTTGTTTTGAGGCATCACGTTGATCCACATCATTATAATTATTTTAGTGGTTAGATCTAATATTTACGGTCACGCTTAATTAGGTAAACTGTTTTGACTAGATATGCATGTCCGTACCAATTGAAGTTAGTAGTCACGTTAACGACCAGCTGGACCAAAACGACCGTAGTAGTCATGCAAAAAAAGGGCAAGCTACCAGCTGGCCCAAAAGCAAAATACTTTTTTTTAGATCAACAGGGACCCGTCCCCGGTTCCATTGATTAGCATCAACGAAACCTGGAGTGAAACTCAGGTTCAGTACAGAATACACCTTACAGATAAGAGGTCCAAACACCAAACTAGTTGCTAAAGGTAGAAATAAAGCAGGGGGAGTCACACAGAGACATCCCAACAACAAAGAGAAAGCAAACCAAGAAAGGAGCTACAGAGGGGGAGAGGGAAACACTGTTGTTGCCAGTGTAGAGGTCGGTGTAGCCCAGGTTCCAAGCCTCACAACTCTTTTGCTCGTCGGCGACGAAGGTTCAGAAGGATCCTCCTCTTCAGCTTCAGCACCCCTGCTCAACCACTCATCAGAGCGAACGGCGAGGCCAGAATCTTGGAGAGGTGGGTACAGAACTCCTCCACCTTTTCCAACATCTCCTCCTTGAAGATCAACCTCCGGTGTCTTACTGAGGTCAATATCTTTCCCAGGACCTGATGTAAGTTAATCCAAGGAAGACCATTAAAGATTAGATCATTCCTGAATTTCCAGAGACACCAAAGAACAGCTGAACACACTGAATTAAGAACATCATGTTTTTTGTTCAAAATCCAGTTCTTAGCTACTGACAGGTAATCATTTCCAATAGCCAAGCCAAAGAATTGGGAGATGATGTTCCAAACCTGCTTTGCAACCAAGCACTGGAAGAAGAGATGGTCAATAGACTCATTTTCAGAACAGAAAACACAATCCTCAGGTTTATTCAGATGTCTTTTTTTAAGGTTGTCTCTAGTCATTAACTTGTTATGAGCTAACAGCCAAAGGAAGATGTGGACCCTAGATGGGACATGGAGCTTCCAAACAGCAGGTATATAAATGGGAATAACACCCCCAAAATTGATGATAGCATAAAGGGATGTAGTGGAGTAAACTCCTTTGTTTTCATACTGCCAAATCAAAGCATCAGTATTGGAGTCAAGGGAAATACCAGAAGCAATTGCCTCCAGTTCAAGCCACTGACTTAGCAGATTACCATTAAAATTTCTCCTAATTGTAAGACTAAGGGAAGAGCCATCCCAAATCTGCTGAACAATTTTGTTGTGCTCATTACAAATAACATAAATTTCAAAAAATTGCACAGCCAAAGGGGAAGTTCCAAACCAGGTGTCTTCCCAGAACCTGACTTGAGAACCATCCCCAATTTTCCATCTGTAACCAAATTTAACACTATTAATGGCCCAAAGGACCCCTTTCCAGAATTGAGACACCCCAACCTGCCTACTACAAAAAATGTTGGGGTTGCAAGTATCATATTTGGAGTCAACTATAGATCTCCAGATCTTACCCTCATTCTTGGTATATCTTTTTATCCAAGACCCAAGAAGTGCCAAATTGACATTAGCAAGGTCAGGGATCCCCAGGCCTCCAAACTCCTTTTTCCTACAAACTAGTTTCCAACTAGCTAAATGCAGTTTCCTATGTCCCTCAAAGTCATTCCAAAGGCAGTTAGCCATCTGGGAGTTAATGAGGTCTAAGGCCCATTTGGGAAATTTAAAAAAGGAGAGCAAATAAACAGGGATGCTAGCTAAGCAGGTTTTAATGAGAATCACTCTAGCTGCATAGGAGAGTAACTTCCCTCTCCAACCAGCTATCCTTTTGAGGATTTTGTCAATAAGAGGTTGGATATCCTCCCTCCTAAGCTTTTCATAATGCAAAGGGATACCTAAATATTCAATGGGGAAATGGCCAACAGCACACCCCAAAATATTACAATATAAAGCAACATCAGAGTCCTCCAGGCCTATTGGAATGAATTCACTTTTGGAGTAGTTAATCTTCATCCCAGAAACTTGCTCAAAACATGTTAGTACCCATTTTAAGTTGGTAGCAAAGTAAGGGCTATTGTCAGAGAAAAGGAGGGTGTCATCAGCATACTGCAAACAAATGACCCCCCAGGGTATAAGTCAGAGCAGAGGCCTTTGATCAAATTAGCACTATATTCTTTAATAAGCATCCTGGTTAGGACATCCACCCCCAAATTAAACAAAAGGGGGGAATGGGATCTCCTTGTCTAAGAACCTTGCCAGTGACAAAGAAATCACCAATGGAATCATTAAGTTTAACCCCCACAGACCCTCCATGAGTAATGGCTCTAATCCAAGAAATAATAGTGGGACTAAAGCCTCTTTTAGCCAGAAGGTCAAGGAGGAAGTCCAAATCAACTTTATCAAAGGCTTTTTCATAGTCTAATTTAATTACAAGCCCTTGGTTCTTATCATGTGAGATAGAATGAATAACTTCATGTGCTGTAACAACACTTTCTAAGATAAACCTACCTTTGATAAAGGCAGATTGATTGCAGGAAGTTATAGAGTTCATGAGTAAAGCTAAACGGTTGGTTAAAACTTTAGTAAAAATCTTAAAGACATAATTAAGTAAGCTAATAGGTCTGAATTTTTTCATACTGCTAGCTTCAGGCTATTTGGGAATAAGAGTTAGAATAGCAAAATTCAGTCTGTAAATGTCCAACTTGTTTTGATGATAATCAGTAAACATGGCCATAAGGTCAGTTTTAACAGTCTCCCAAAAGTGCTGATAGAAAATAAAAGAAAGGCCATCGGGACCTGGAGCCCCATCAGAGTAAGATCCAAACACAGCTTGTTTGACCTCCTCCTTAGTGAAAGGGACTTCCAGTGCCTGGTTTTCTGAATCAGAAATTTTTTCATTGGAGGAGAAGAAATCATCAGAAAGAGTGCAACTAGAAGGCTCCTCCTTTCTAAAGAGATCCTTATAAAAGGAGGTAGCAATTTGCATCATAGCATTCTCATCTTGAACAGGCCCATCAGGTCCATCTAGAGAATGTACAAGCATTTTCCTCCTCCTCTGATTAGAAACAACATGAAAATAGGCAGTATTTCTATCCCCCTCTTTAATATCTCTATCTCTAGATCTTTGCTTTGCTTTGATTTCCTCTTTTAACCAAAGCAAATTCATTTCAGAATATATTTGCTTAAGTCTTGAATGTTCTTTAGTAGAGAGTTCTGAAGACTCAGCCTTAATGTCAAGCAAATCATATTCCTCCATGAGGTCTTTCTTAAGGTTCCTAAGTTCAGATTCAATATTCTTGCTCCAACCTTTAGACTAAGAACTAAATATCCTAACTTTCATTTGCCAGATATCAACTGCATTTTTGCCCCTGATGGGCAAGGACCAGTTGGCAATGGCAAGAGTTTTAAAGTCACTTCTCATGAGCCACCACTTTTCAAATTTATAAGTGGTAGTTTTGGGCTTGACATCACACCCAGACTCCCACAGAATAGGGGTGTGGTCACTACCCAGCCTAGGTAAGGCCCTAGTGGCAGCAAGGGGAAACATTTGATCTATCTCAACACTGCAAAAAACTCTGTCAATGTTAGACATAATTAGGTTTTCTCTATTATTCCCCCAAGTAAATTTCCTATTACTGAGCTTAACTTCAAGCAGGCTCCAAATATCAACCCAGGCATTGAACTTATCACTCCACTTATGATCAATATTGCCATTACTCTTGTCACACTGAAATCTAACCAATTAAAGTCCCCCCCAATGATTGTGTGACCAGAGTAATCCACAAAAATACTATGTAATTCAGATATAAAATCTTCTTTATTGTCCTCATAGGAAGAACCATAGACAGTAACAATCCTGATTATAGTGTCTTTGGCCTTCAGCCTGACAACTACAGAGACAGAAAATTTAAGAACTTGCCAACTAATTACTTCAAAGAAATCCAAATCTACTCCTACCACAATGCCTTCAGCAGAACCAACAGCAAGAAGATCTTTCCAATCAAACATCCTATTTCCTACTAGAGAATTCAAATAATTGCAGGAAATGGTTTCTTTCTTAGTTTCTTGGAAACCAACATAATGAGCATGTGTCTTTGAAAAAAGGTCTATGAGTGCAGTTTTTCTACCAGGGGCTTGAATCCCCCTAGGATTCCAAAAGACACAATTCATTTTGAACTGTTTTTCTTGGGGTGCTTGCCCCGCCTATGTTTACCAACTACAGAACAACCCATAGCATCAGGGAAATCATCCTCATAACTTTCCACTCCTAGTGGACTACTAGGAGAAAGTGAAACAGAGGAAGAAGGCAGAGCATTGTTACTATGTACAGAAATAACTGAGGAGCATTCCTCAAGACTAGGAATGGCAACACCAACAGTGTTAGCCATCAGAACAAGATTACTAGTAGCAATAGTGTTGAAGGGATTTTGTTGAGCAATACCTTTCAGCTTGGAAGAAGCAGCAGTAGTATTTTCCAGATTCCTCCTCATGGTAATCTCTTGGGCTTTCTGTAGCATAGTCTTCCCTTCTTTATCAGCAAACCTAGCACTCTGTCTTGCACCAAGAACAGGCCCCCACTTGCTTTTCTTCTCCTGCTTTTTGTCTTTCTCTCCTTCAGGTTCATGATTCACCAACTCCTCCTGGCTAAGATCCATATCTGGATCCTCATAGTAAAGGGAGTTTTTCATTGGCTAACTCCATTTCCTGGATGAGGTTAACACAGGCATCCTCAGTATGCATGCCCTGCATCCAATCCAGCACCTTGGATTTTGCCATGGAATCCTCATCAATGATAGGAACAAGCTTGCTAGAGCAAACAGGCATAGGGCTATTGAGACCATAACAACTAGTAACCTCCTGAATTTTATCAGCCAGTGCAGCCAATGACCTTTGTTTTGAACTCCCTGGGTCTTTGCTTTTCTGCTGGGTAGGAGTAGTGGAGGACTTATCCCCACCCAAGCTGGCATCAGTGTCCATCTTATCAGAGCTTTTCTTGGCTTCTAGAGGTTGATCCTCAAGCTGATCTTCATGTTCATCAGGGTTAGGAGGATGAATGTTGTCAGGGTCATCATCCTCAACATTAACCACACTTGCAGGCCCTTCCACAACAAAGTGAATTTGGAAAAGGACTCCATTAACCTCAAAGATTCTGGAGGCAGGAATCCTAGTGTGGTCCCTACACTTGATCTTAACTCTAATTGTCTCATAGAAGGATCTGAACATGCCATACCAGTCAACATCTTGCATGATGCCAAAAGCAGTGACAAACTGCATGAGAGTTGGCCATTTGCACCAAGCTTGATTCAGGCCCTTAATTTGGAGCCAAACATCCTGCAACTCAGCATAGTAGTCCAATGCCCCATTCCAGACATGCACCTTAACAAATACACCTTCCTTAGGCAGCCCAAAGCTAGGATAACCAGCAATCTCCTCTACCTTGAGATGTGGTGGAAATTTCACCAGGAAGGACCATTCATCAAGGCATCTGATCTGCCAAGGCCAATTGGTTCTATAAACAGCAACAAGGTTCTGATAAAGTTCCTCCTTAGAGATACTCCCCTGATCAACATACACAAGGCCAATGTTTTTTGGAAGGACAGCTTTAGATGTCATGTAGGGAAGCTCAATATGATAAAACCCCAGACCTAAAGTTGCACTTCCAACAAACTTAGCAATCTGCTGAGGATGTTTTTTAACTAGACAAGCTCCAACCTCATGGTCTAAAGAGCTACAGATGAAGAAAATTCTGGGGGAGGAGCAAGCAGCTTTGTGATGTCCTGGCTCCCCACAGTTGTAGCAAATAACTTCAGCATAGATATCCAATTTATCCTGAACTCCAATCCTAGAATCAGAGAGAACAGACTGTTGGGCACCCTCCACAGACTTAGCATCATCACCCCTACTGACTTCTTTAACTTTCTGCTTTTGGTTCTTCCCAGATTGAGAAGACCTACTCCACTGAGGCTTTTGGATGCGAGCGAGCGTGCGAGCGGCGGCGTCGTCGTCGGAGGAGCGCGTGTAGCTCTCTTATTGTCACTCGCTTACAAAGTGGTGCAACACTTCACCTTATAAGGTGGTGCAACTCTCCTTCAATTTTCCATGTGGGACTAAACTTTAGCTCCCATAGCTCTTGCCACACACACATGTGAGCTGCCACTAACTTGGGCCAAATCATATATGGGCTTCCACGTACATGGGCTTTGAGATTTAGGAAAAATTTGAAATCACACATGGGTCTAATGAATTAGCCCATTATTTCTAACAATAAGCTGTATAGCATCTGGATCAAGATTTCCACGTGATCCTGGTGGCTCTTTCCAACCCAGTCTAGAAGCCATCCACGCAAGTCCGCATGACCGGTTAACCTCCTCAGACTCAGAGGCGAGTCAAAGTTGATACTTGATTGTGCTGTCACAGCAGCCCATGCCTGGATCGAATGGAGACATAATCAGAATTCGGTGGAGTAAACTCTCAGTTCTGCCGCACACTAGACAGACAATGCCGTCTTTTATCTTCCTACGACTAAGTTCATCTCCCACCTCTAGGCCATTCTCCACAAGTCGCCAAGCGTGAACTTCCATCTTTCCCTGCACCGGAGCATCCCAAGGGCAAGCCAGCCCTTATGTTGTTCGCAATATCTTGATGCTTCGGCCTTTCCCCTAACTGATCTCTTTCTCTCCATATCCAAATGGTAGGCATATTTTATAGAGAAAATTCCAGTCTTATTGTAGTTCCAAGCTTGAAAATCACCTGATCCCAGTCTACCGATAGGAGTTCGAAAAATATCCTCCACGTCCAATCCATGGTGAAGTCAGAGGTGGAGAAATCATGAAGGCCAGGTTTGGAGATCTATTTATGTAGGTTTGAGTCTCCATATAGTTGAGGGACTTGCTTGGTGTTCTGGGCTAAACAGCAGCCGTATGTAAGTGGAGGCGGCAACACAGGTGAATTTCAGAATCTTACCTTTCAGGGTGAAAATCCAAGGTCCGGCCTTAGCTGGTTGTGCCTGACAATGGTCTTGTTGGACGCATTGTTTTGAGAGTGAGGATTATCTTTAGGGTGAAAATCTAGATCTTTGATCAGGCCAGGCCGTCGACATAGCCTAAAATATATTTTTTTGAAAAAATATCAATTTTTTAATCTTTGAATTGTTTGACTCGTTAATCTCTCGCTTTGAACATTTTTAACACTATTTAGACTTAATCATTGATTAAATTACAGTCTTAGTCAAACTTCTCGGTCGGTCACCCATCCTCACTACTCCACCCCAACACGCTTAACTCACTCGTTCCTTTAGAATCTCTTTCCACAAAACAATTTATACATTGTTGTCAATACTATGATATCAATCCTATTAACTCTTATATCATCATGCCACATGTTTGTATTTTTTGAAATTACAAACAATTATTTAAGTAAACAACAATAAATAAGTAAAAATATTATTGAATTCAAATAAAAATATAAATTTTTTGGTACGACAAAAGGAAAACTTCCTCCCGAAACATTGTTCTCCATCCCATGATGCACATGTATGCATAATATAGACACATTATCACAAACTATGCCTTTATTCTAGCCATAACATTGGTCATTTGACCCGAAAGTCAGAAAACCTCGAATGAGATAGGTCATTTTGTAAAGGTTTTTTTAAGACATAATCAATATACCAAGTTTCATATTTTTTCCTTATATCTATGTCACATAATATGACACCATACGAAGGTTTCACATTGTTTGGATCTTTTTTGAATTTCTAATGCCCGTTTTAAACTATATATATTTTTTATGTTTCACTTACTTTTTATTTACAAATGTATAATATTTGAATGTATATAGATAGATCTTATTTTTCTGCAAATTTTGATATATTATTTGCATTTTTTTGAATTAGAATGATTTAGTTATGATTTTTTTAAAATCAATGAGGTAAAAGAAAAATAGCTATGGCTAAAATTAAATGGAAAACAACTCTGGAGACCTACGCCGACGACCTAGCCATCGGCACAGACCAACCATTTTTTCCAAAGAGCTACACCAACGGTCAGGCTGTCGGCACAACCTGGCTATCTAACGTCGTTTTCGTCGCCGTGTCTGAACCGGGGCTATGCCGAGGGCCACCGTCGACACGACCCTCTCTACTACGCCGACGACTGCGCTACGCCGAGGGCTACCCTCGGCACCTTCATCTATGCCGACGGCCGTCTTTACGCGGACGGTCGGGCTGGGTGGCTGGCTAGGGGGAGGCCGCTACGCCGATGGCCCGATATTTGGGCGTCGGCGTAGCCGGCCGGCCGTTGGCGTCTCCAAATTCTCCTATAGTGTCGAGAGACGGACTGGGTAGAGATCGCAGGGAAACTTTAGAGAGATGATCAAGACAGATCGGTATAGAGACCTTTAATAGAGGAGATCAAGGAGTTAGCAAAGGAATTCGAGAGCTTCTTTGTGCGAGCGATTCCGAGAACCGGAAACGGTGCTGCGCACTATTTAGCAAAGGAGGGATGTGACAATAATTTATATAAGACTTGGCTTGGTATTCCACCGGCTGGTATTAAGCATCATATACTCGGATTTGGCTGTTTAATAAATCGAAGCACTCTTAATCTAAAAAAAGGTATGGATCAAATGTGAGTTTAAATAATATTACATGATAGTTGTCTATTCAATGGACTAGATGAGAACTTAGGGCACACACTAAATTTATACAGTCTTTTCGAAATAAATTTATTCAACGATTACAGATGGAACACCAAAATTAAAACACGATCAGCAGGGTTTCGATGTTTCTCGTCGTGTCCATCTTCAGAATCTTGCACGACCGGATATTCCTCTGAAGCTAAATTCGATGGCTATATACATGCACATGGTAACTAAATTGGAAAATTACGCAGTGTATCACTAACTCTCTCGCCGTAGCACTAGTTTTCCCTGAATTGTCAAAACGCTATTAAGCCTGTCACTACGGTGTTGAGGTAACTGAAGGCCCTCCTCACATGCTCTAGCTTCAGTTTGGAAGGGGTCATCACAATCAAGGAGCTGGCGACATTGACAGGAAATAACCTGACCATCTTCGTCTCGAAGAACCACTCCGGCACCAGCTATATCGTCCTCCAGTTTGACCGAACCATCTTCAGTTTAACTGGGGGCTTGGTGGATAACAGAGTCTGCAGCTACACCCAGCAGCACTACAGGCGATTTGCCTTTCATTATTTCATCAGTAGATAACTTCTTCAGGTTCCTTAGCGTAATCAGGTACTTCCTCCGTTGAGAAATATAAGTTGTTTTAGGTTTGTGTCTAAATTTATTTAAACCTACACACTAAAAGGTGTCTAGATAAAACATCTTATATTTTCAAATGGAGAAGTATTGTAGAGAAGTGTTCTATTTTGTACTTGCGTCAGCCATGATTGATTTTGAAGCCACTGTCTGAGGCGCGTGTCAGAATTGGACATCAGCGCGTAGAGGTCACTGAGCTACGTGACCGCCTAGCTCCTTTTGTGCATCAATGGCGGCGGCCTTGCTGCTACCTGCCGCGCGCTTCCACCGGCCGGCGCCGTTGCTTTCGGCCATTATCCACTCAATGCACTGCTAGCGTTTTAGATTAGGGCCGGGCCAAAATCGTCCAACATCTATGCAGATGAGCTCTTCATTTGCTCTTCCCAACATCTATCTGCGCTTAGTGCTAAAACGCGGACTAAAAGAAACAAAGGGAGAGGATCGCTGACAATTTTAACTGCAAACCGGCTGACTTTCCCATTTCCTACCTGGGGATGTTCATTTAGGTCCGCTCAAAAGCTGAACCCTAGCGAGCACGTCTCACGACTAAGGGTAGCAAGACAATCCTGATTAACTCCTGTCTCTCGAGTCTACCTATGTACCAGATGGGGCTATACCTGCTGCTGGAATGGACCCATGCCGACTTTGCTAAGGAGTTGTCTAGGTTTTCTTGGGCAGCGAGGGACAGCCACTAGAGATACCATATGGTCAAGTGGGTAGATGTTAGCGCCCCCAAGTGCCTTCGGAGCATAGGTATCCTGGACTCGCATCGCTTTAACGCGGCCTTGATGCTGAAATGGGTCTTTGGCTGCAACTCATCAAAGCCAAATACCTCCGGGGCCGGCCGCTTTTAGCATGCGAACGCCGGGAGGGCTCTCACTTCTGGAGAGCCATCCAGGAGATTAAACACCTCATTGGATTAGACATTGACTTCGTCACTGGAAACGGCCAGGGGGTGCGGTTCTGGCTGGACCCATGGGTCTCTCTAGCCCCCTTAGGGGTCCAGTTACCCGCTCTCCTCGCCATTTCCGCTTCCTCGTTGGCCCTGATTGTCGAGGTCTTCGGCGAGGGTCGCTGGAACATCCTATTTCGCCGTACCTTTAATACGGCGGAGTTCCAGCATATGATGGCGACCCTCCCTGTCGTGTTGTCCGAGGCTCCTGACTCGGCCTCCTGGCGGTTTCTCCCGTCAGGGGATTCTCAGTGGGCTCGGCATACCGGGCCCTCTTCCAGGGCCCGGAGTTGCATTGGACGTCACCCCTCTGGAAGGCACACCTCCCCCTTAGTATTCGAATTTTTGTCTGGCAGTGATGCGCTGGTGTGGAGCACTTCATTGGAAACCCCAAGAGCAAGGTGTGATGAGCACAACAGCAAGTCTTCCCTCAGTAGAGACTGAGGTTATCAAACCAAAAGAAGGAAGGAAACGTCACATAGGTGTTGCAAGCAACACGGAGATATGCACAACACAAACTCAAGACTTTGCCCCAACGAATCAGTGAGGTTGTCAAGCTCACCAGTTTGCTGTAACAAAGGATTAAACGTATGGTGTCGAAGGTAATGGTTTGCAGCAAGTAAACAAGTAACAGTGGAAGATGTATCAATGGTAAAGATTGGACCAGGGTCCATAGTTCACTAGAGGTGCTCTCCTTAGATAAACAACATGGCATGAAGGGTAAACAAATTACATCAGGGCAATTGACAGGAACTGAGCAAGGCATAACAATGCAATTACTAGTCAGAAAGTGTAGGGGTTCGTAGCATGGAAAACAAAAAATTTCTATCGCATACAAACAAACAAGCCAATATCTATCTACTAGATTGTAGCAACGAGTCGATGGAATAACTTACCCTCGAAGATTCCAAAGTGTTTAACGAGAGCGGATTCTCGTGGGTGATGTAGTCGTACTCTTTCCGATCTCAAGATCGTGTGGACGATCCTTCCGGCGCTGCGTTCCGGCAGCGCTTCCGCAGTCGGTCACACGTTCGGTACTCGACGAAGACCTTCCTCTCCCTTGTTCCAGCAGGCAGCGGAGGTTGTAGCACTCTCCTCGCGATTCCGGCAGCACAACGGCGTGGTACCGGAAGTAGAGGGGAAATCCCGCAGGGCTTCGCCTTAAGCCGGAGCGAGTATGGTGGATTATGAGACAGGGCTATTAGTGGTCTAGAGATTAGACACACTAATTAGAAGGCTCTAAACCGCAGGCTAAAGCAATTAGAAGCTCTAAACCAAAACGGCTCTAAACCGGAGATTAGAGGTAGAAACTTGTGTGTCTCAAGGAGGAGCCCTGCCCCTCCTTTTAAGGTGGAGGGGCTAGGCGCGCCAGGGAGGGAGGGAGTCCCTCCCCAACTCGGCCTAGGGCTGGGCGCCGGCTTGGAGGAGAGGAACTCCTCCTCCAAGTTGGTTTCAACCTCCTCTTGCTTGTTTCCCACAGTTTCCTGTTTCCCACAGTTTCCTGTTTTCCACAGTTTCCTGTTTTAGCCGTTTGACTTTCAAACTGGCAATTTGACTTTCATGTTTTTGGAACAGCAAGAACACTTAGTACATGATGCAATCATTCAATGACACATTCATGTACCCTCCCCCCCCGGAGTGCCGGACAATCCGGAACCTTCTAGAACATTCCCGATGAAAACACCGGAATCATTCCCGAACTCCGAAACGGGACTTTCCTTATATGAATCTTATTCTCCGGACCATTTCGGATCACCTCGTGATATCCCGGATCCCATCCGAGACTCCGAACAACATTCGGTCTCTTTCTCATAATACCATAACTACTCAAAACAACGTCGAATCCTTAAGTGTGTCTCCCTACGGTTCGTGAATTATGCGGACATGATCGAGACAGTTCTCCGAACAATAGCTAATAGAGGAATCTGGAAATTCATATGGCTCCCACATATTTCTACGATTACTTTGCGATCGAATGAACCACTTACATACGATACCAATTTCCCTTTGTCTCACGATAGTTTACTTATCCGAGGTTATGATCGTCGGTATCTCTGCATACCTAGTTCAACCTCGTTACCGATAAGTACTCTTTTCTCGTTCCCGTGATATGTGATCCCTTGTGACCCAGTCACATGCTTGCAAGCTAATTGGATGACATTCCACCGAGAGGGCCCAGAGTATATCTATCCGTCATATGGATGGACAAATCCCACTCTTGATCCATGTGTTTTAACCAATACTTTCCGAACACTCAATGCCACCTTTATAGCCACCCAGTTACGGTGTGGTGTTTGATGTCATCAAAGCATCCATCCGGTAAAGGTGATATGCATGATCTCATGGTCGAAGGAATTAGGTTACTATGTATCAGAAAGCATATAGCAATTGAACTATTGAAATGACTTAATCTTTATGCTACGCTTATCAATAGGAGTATGTCCACCATATCATTCTCCTAACGATATGATATTGTTGTTGATAACATCTCAATGTTCATGATAGGGAAACCTCAATCATTTAATCAACCAACAAGCTAGTGAAGTATAGAGGCTATACTAGGGACTTCAAATTAAGTTTACAAATCACACAAGTATTAATGTTTCCTTGTTAATACTATTATAGCATGAATGTAAACATTTATCATAAACACAAAGATATAATAATAACTACATTTATTATTGCCTCTAGGGCATATCTCCAACAGTCTCCCACTTGCACTAGAGTCATCTAATCTAGATTACATGGTAATATACCGAACACCCATGGCAGTTTGGTGCTGGTCATGTTTTGCCTTCGGGAGAGGTTTAGTCAACGGATCCGCCACATTCAGATCTGTGTGTACTTTGCAAATCTTTATATCCCCATCCTGGATATGTTCTCGAATAGCGTGAAAACGCAGCTTGATATGCTTCAGCTTCTTGTGTGACCTTGGTTCTTGCGCATTGGCTATGGCGCCCATGTTATCACAGTAGATAGACATTGGGTCCAGCGCACTAGGAACCACACCCAGCTCTGTAATAAACTCTTTCATCCATATCGCTTCTTGTGAAGCCTCCGAAGCAGCCATGTATTCCGATTCAGTTGAAGATCTCGCCACAACGCTTTGCTTTGCACTCCTCCAGCTAACTGCTGCACCATTCAAAATAAATACGTATCCAGATTGTGATTTAGAATCATCCGGATCGGTGTTCCAACTAGCATCGGTGTAACCATTAACAACGAGCTGTTCATCACCTCCATAAGAAAGAACCATATCCTTAGTTCTTCTCAAGTACTTAAGGATGTTTTTGACCGCTGTCCAATGATCCACTCCTGGATCACTTTGATATCTGCTAGTTAAACTAACAGCATATGCAATGTCGGGTCTAGTACATAGCATGGCATACATTAGAGATCCTATGGCTGAGGCATAGGGAGTCTTACTCATCCTTTCTCTATCTTCTGCCGATGTCGGACTTTGAGTTTTACTCAAGGTCGTATTGGGCAACATGGGCAAGAACCCTTTCTTGCTTTCTTCCATTCCAAACCTCTTTAGAACTTTGTCCAAATATGTACTCTGTGACAATGATATTTGGCGTTTTGATCTATCTCTATAAATCTTTATGCCTAATATGTAAGCTGCTTCGCCAAGATCCTTCATTGAAAAACTATTATTCAAATATTCTTTGACACTATTAAGAAGGTCTACATCATTCCCAATCAACAATATGTCATCCACATATAGTATTAAGAATGCTATAGAGCTCCCACTCACTTTCTTGTAAATACAAGCTTCTCCATAAGTTTGTATAAAACCAAAACTTTTGATTACCTTATCAAAACGTTGATTCCAACTTCGGGATGCTTGCTTCAATCCATAGATGGACCTTTGAAGTTTGCATACCTTGTTAGCATCTTTAGGATCGACAAAACCTTTGGGTTGCATCATATACAACTCTTCATCAATATCTCCATTGAGAAATGCTGTTTTGACATCCATCTGCCATATCTCATAATCATAATATGCAGCGATTGCTAACATAATCCTCACAGACTTTAGCTTCGCTACTGGTGAGAAAGTCTCATCGTAGTCAACTCCTTGAATTTGTCGAAACCCTTTTGCGACAAGTCGAGCTTTATAGACAGTAACATTACCATCAGCATCTGTTTTCTTCTTGAAAATCCATTTGTTCTCGACAGCCTTCCAGCCATCCGGTAAGTCCACCAAAGTCCATACTTGGTTTTCGTACATGGATCCAATCTCGGATTTCATGGCTTCTTGCCATTTATTGGAATCTGGGCTCATCATCGCTTCCTCATATGTCTCGGGGTCATCGGTGTTGTCCACCAACATGACACTCATAACGGGATCATACCAATCTGGAGTGGTACGAGTTCTCATTGACCTCCGAGGCTCTGTAGTAACTTCAACCAAAGTTTCATGATCACCATCATTAGCTTCCTCTCTAATTGGTGCAGGCACCACAGGAACTTCTTCCGGTGCTGCGCTACTCGCAATTTCGAGAGAAGGTTCGACAACCTCGTCGAGTTCTACTTTCCTTCCAGTCACTTCTTTCGAGAGAAATTCCTTCTCTAGAAAGGATCCATTCTTGGCAACGAAGATTTTGTTTTCGGATCTATGATAGAAGGTATACCCAATAGTTTCCTTCGGGTATCCTATGAAGACGCATTTTTCCGCTTTGGGTTCTAGCTTGTCCGGCTATAACTTCTTTACATAGGCTTCGCATCCCCAAACTTTAAGGAACGACAATTTAGGTTTCTTCCCAAACCATAATTCATACGGTGTCGTTTCAACGGATTTAGACGGTGCCCTATTTAAAGTGAATGCGGCTGTTTCTAATGCATAACCCCAAAATGATAGCGGTAAATCTGTAAGTGACATCATAGAACGAACCATATCTAAAAGAGTTCGATTACGACGTTCGGACACACCATTACGCTGTGGTGTTCCCGGCGGTGTCAATTGTGAAAGTATTCCGCACTTCTTTAAATGCTCGCCAAACTCGTAACTTAGATATTCACCTCCACGATCAGAACGTAGAAATTTAATCTTCTTGTTACGTTGATTCTCTACCTCACTTTGAAACTCCTTAAACTTCTCAAAAGTTTCGGACTTATGTTTCATGAAATAGATATACCCATATCTACTCAAGTCATCCGTGAAGGTAAGAACATAACGATAACCACCGCGCGATGCTACACTCATTGGACCACACACATCGGTATGTATGATTTCCAATAAGTCCGTAGCTCGCTCCATCATACCAGAAAATGGAGTCTTAGTCATTTTTCCCATCAGACATGCTTCGCATCTTTCAAGTGATTCAAAATCAAGTGATTCAAGAAGTCCATCGGAATGGAGTTTCTTCATACGCTTCACTCCAATGTGACCAAGACGACAATGCCACATATAGGTCGAATTATCGCTTGATTTCAAACGTTTAGCCTCAATGTTGTTGATATGTGTATTTCCACTATCGAGATTCAATAAGAATAGACCATCTATCAAAGGTGCATGTGCGTAAAACATATTACTCATATAAATCGAACAACCATTATTCTCTGACTTAAACAAGTAACCGTCTCGCAATAAACAAGATCCCGATATAATGTTCATGCTCAACACAGGCACTAAATAACAATTATTTAAGTATAAAACTAATCCCGATGGTAGATGAAGGGGTAGCGTGCCGACCGCGATCACATCAACCTTTGATCCGTTTCCCACGCGCATCGTCACCTCCTTCTTCGCTAGCTTCCGTTTATTCTGCAGCACCTGTTTCGAGTTACAAATATGAGCAACCGAACCAGTATCAAATACCCAGGCACTACTACGAGTACTAGTGAGATACACATCAATAACATGTATATCAGATATACCTTTCTTCTTGATGTTGTCGTCCTTCAGATCCGCTAAGTACTTTGGGCAATTCCGCTTCCAGTGACCTTCTCCCTTGCAGTAAAAGCACTCAGTTTCAGGCTTGGGTCCAGCCTTGGTTTTCTTCGCCGGCGTGGTAACTTTCTTACCACCCTTCTTGAAGTGTCCCTTTTGCTTAGACTTGCCTTTCTTGAATTTGGTGGTCTTATTGACCAACAACACTTGGTGCTCTTTCTTTATCTCCACTTCTGCAGATTTCAACATGGCAAACAGTTCTGGCAACTCTTTGTTCATGTTCTGCATGTTGTAGTTCATCACAAAGTTCCTGTAACTTGGTGGTAGTGACTGGAGGACACGATAAATCCCCAAAGCATTAGGAATCACTATACCCAAGCTTTGAAGTTTGCTTGCGTGCCCAGACATCTTAAGCACATGCTCACTGATGGAGCTGCCCTCTTCCATCTTGCAGTTAAAGAACTTTTCAGAAGCCTCATAGCTTTCAATTGCCGCATGAGTCTCAAAAATCAATTTGAGATCCTCGACAATATCATATGGGTCTGACTCTTCAAACCTTTTCTGAAGCTCCGATTCTAAACCATATAAGATAGCACACTGAACTATGGAGTACTGATTCTTCCGAGCGAGGTAAACATTCTTTACTTCATCGGGAGCATCACCTGCAGGTGGGTCACCCAGCGGTGCATCCAGCACATAGGTCAAATTACCAGCTGTGAGGACAATCCTCAAATTGCGGAACCAATCCGCGAAGTTGCTTCCATTGTTTTTCAACTTTTCTTTCTCTAGGAACGCATTAAAATTGATGGTAGGGGCTGCCATTGATCTACAACATATTCGCAATAGTTTAGACTAAGTTTATGACAAATTGAGTTCAAATTAATTAATGAAATTAAACTAGGTGAACTCCCACTCAAAACAACATCCCTCACATTGTTTTAGTGATCACACGAACCAAATCCACTACATCAACACCGATCATCACGAGAGTTGATATAGTTTCAATGGCGAACAATCGTCATGTTCATCATATCTACTATACGATTCATGTTTTACCTTTCGGTGATCCGTGTTCCGAGACCATGTCTGTACATGCTAGGCTCGTCAAGATCAAACCTTAGTTTCTGCATGAGCAAATCTGGCTTGCTCACGTTGTATACACTTGCAGAATCTAACACACCCGATCATCACGTGGTGCTTCGAAACAACAAGCTTTAGCAACGGTGCTAACTAAGGGTGAACACTTTATGATTTGAAATTCATGTGCATGAGGGATAATCTTATAATGCTACCGTCGTCTACTAAGCAATACAAGATGCATAAAGGATTAACATCACATGCAATTCATAATATGTGATATGATATGGCCTTTCTTCTTTGTGCTTCCGATCTCCATCTTCAAGCACGAACATGATCTCCATCATCACCGGCATTGCATCAAGGTCAATGACGCTTCACCATGGTTGTCGTCCACCGGCTTCAACTATTACAACTACTTTGAATAGACACGCGGGTCTTAACATAAATTAAAGACAACCATATGGCTCCTGCCGGTTGCCAACTTACAATAAGGAACATTGCATACATCAAATATAATCACAATCATGACCATATCACATCACTGCACACCCCTGCAAAACAAAGTTAGACGCCTCTACTTTCTTTGCATATTTTACGTGGTTTGGGGCTTTCAATAAGTGTCGTTCTAACTTACGAACAAGAACCACAACATTGATACTAGCATTGTTGATCACCCGTTGTAAATTGGATCTTAACTATGCTAGGAGAAACAGGCACCCGCAAAGCCACTTATGCAATACAAGTTGCATGTTAAGCGTGGAGCAAGTCTCATGAACGATGTCATGTAAGGTTAGCCCGGGCCGCTTCATCCCAACATACCGCAAGATGCAATGTACACAAAAAGCAATCGACAATAAAAGTATCAACGCCCACAATGACCATTGTGTTCTACTCGTGCAACAGATCTACATATAGACACGGCTCTGATACCACTGTAGGGGTTCGTAGCATGGAAAACAAAAAAATTCTATCGCATACAAACAAACAAGCCAAGATCTATCTACTAGATTGTAGCAACGAGTCGATGGAATAACTTACCCTCGAAGATTCCAAAGTGTTTAACGAGAGCGGATTCTCATGGGTGATGTAGTCGTACTCTTTCCGATCTCAAGATCGTGTGGACGATCCTTCCGGCGCTGCGTTCCGGCAGCGCTTCCGCAGTCGGTCACACGTTCGGTACTCGACGAAGACCTTCCTCTCCCTTGTTCCAGCAGGCAGCGGAGGTTGTAGCACTCTCCTCGCGATTCCGGCAGCACAACGGCGTGGTACCGGAAGTAGAGGGGAAATCCCGCAGGGCTTCGCCTTAAGCCGGAGCGAGTATGGTGGATTATGAGAGAGGGCTATTAGTGGTCTAGAGATTAGACACACCAATTAGAAGGCTCTAAACCGCAGGCTAAAGCAATTAGAAGCTCTAAACCAAAACGGCTCTAAACCGGAGATTAGAGGTAGAAACTTGTGTGTCTCAAGGAGGAGCCCTGCCCCTCCTTTTATAGGTGGAGGGGCTAGGCGCGCCAGGGAGGGAGGGAGTCCCTCCCCAACTCGGCCTAGGGCTGGGCGCCGGCTTGGAGGAGAGGAACTCCTCCTCCAAGTTGGTTTCAACCTCCTCTTGCTTGTTTCCCATAGTTTCCTGTTTCCCACAGTTTCCTGTTTTCCACAGTTTCCTGTTTTAGCCGTTTGACTTTCAAACTGGCAATTTGACTTTCATGTTTTTGGAACAGCAAGAACACTTAGTACATGATGCAATCATTCAATGACACATTCATGTACCCTCCCCCCCCGGAGTGCCGGACAATCCGGAACCTTCTAGAACATTCCCGATGAAAACACCGGAATCATTCCCGAACTCCGAAACGGGACTTTCCTTATATGAATCTTATTCTCCGGACCATTCCGGATCACCTCGTGATATCCCGGATCCCATCCGAGATTCCGAACAACATTCGGTCTCTTCCTCATAATACCATAACTACTCAAAACAACGTCGAATCCTTAAGTGTGTCTCCCTACGGTTCGTGAATTATGCGGACATGATCGAGACACTTCTCCGAACAATAACCAATAGAGGAATCTGGAAATTCATATGGCTCCCACATATTTCTACGATTACTTTGCGATCGAATGAACCACTTACATACGATACCAATTTCCCTTTGTCTCACGATAGTTTACTTATCCGAGGTTATGATCGTCGGTATCTCTGCATACCTAGTTCAACCTCGTTACCGATAAGTACTCTTTTCTCGTTCCCGTGATATGTGATCCCTTGTGACCCAGTCACATGCTTGCAAGCTAATTGGATGACATTCCACCGAGAGGGCCCAGAGTATATCTATCCGTCATATGGATGGACAAATCCCACTCTTGATCCATGTGTTTTAACCAATACTTTCCGAACACTCAATGCCACCTTTATAGCCACCCAGTTACGGTGTGGTGTTTGATGTCATCAAAGCATCCATCCGGTAAAGGTGATATGCATGATCTCATGGTCGAAGGAATTAGGTTACTATGTATCAGAAAGCATATAGCAATTGAACTATTGAAATGACTTGATCTTTATGCTACGCTTATCAATAGGAGTATGTCCACCATATCATTCTCCTAACGATATGATCTTGTTGTTGATAACATCTCAATGTTCATGATAGGGAAACCTCAATCATTTAATCAACCAACAAGCTAGTGAAGTATAGAGGCTATACTAGGGACTTCAAATTAAGTTTACAAATCACACAAGTATTAATGTTTCCTTGTTAATACTATTATAGCATGAATGTAAACATTTATCATAAACACAAAGATATAATAATAACTACATTTATTATTGCCTCTAGGGCATATCTCCAACAGAAAGATCCTATGAGATTCGATTGGGCAATACAACAAGATACATAGACCGCCATCCAACTGCATCTATGACTAGAAGTCCACCTTCAGGTTATCATCCGAACCCCCTCCAGTATTAAGTTGCAAGCAACAGACAACTGCTTTAAGCAAAGTGTGTAAGGTAAACAGTCCACATGTTCCATGAAAAGAGACCGTTGTTTTCTCCCTAGTAGCAAAAACACATCTACAACCGAAGAGATTATTGTCACTTCCCTTGGAAACTAGAGGCATGAACCCACTATCGAGCATAAATACCCCCTCTTGGAGTCACTAGCAACTACTTGCCCAAGATAGCTACTAACAACGGAGATCATGCAAGATCACAAACAACACAGACATCATAGAATCATAAAGACTAAACCATTAATCAAACCAACATAATAATCTCAATATCCATCGGATCCCCGCAAACACAACATGTATGATTACAAATAGATTAGATCTTGATCATGGACGGAGCTCACAAGATCTATACATGAAAGCACAAGGAGGAGATACAACCATCTAGCTACTACATGGACCCATAGTCCAAGGTGGAACTACTCACGCATCATACCATAGAGAAGGCCTCCGGGATGATCTCCCTTCCGGCAGGGTGCCGGCAAGAACTTCAGATCCCCCCGATCTATGGACGATGGTGGCGGCGGCTACAGACGGTTTTGTGGATATTTGATCGGGTGCTTAGGGTTATCTGCATCGGGGGCTTCTTATAGGCGAAGGGGGAGGCCGAGGCGGTGGCCAGGGGCCCCACACCCTGCCTAGGCGTGGGGAAGGGCCCACTCGTGCCTAGGAGGGTCTGGGTGCTCTGGGACCCCTCTCCTTCTCCCCTCTGGACTTCTTGTTCCCCACGAAAAGTAATTGAATTTGACGTTTGTCCCGTCCAATTTCGAGAATATTTCTTTACTAGCTTTTCTGAAACCAAAACAACAGAAAACAGGCAACTGGCACTGTGGCAACTTGTTAATAGGTTAATACCAGTAAACATGTAAAAAGCACCTCAAAGTGTAGATAAATCAAAGCAAAGTAGATATTAACAAGCATGGAACATCAAAAATTATAGATACGTTCCGACGTATCAAGCATCCCCAGGCTTAACTCCTGCTCGTCCTCGAGTAGGTAAGTGATAAAAGAATAATTTTTGAGGTGACATGCACCCTCACAATAAAGATCCAACCATTTGCAAGCATTGAAAGCTAGGATCAAAGAACTCTAAACAAGTGCATGAAAGATGGAGTTCTAACAATAGGACAAAGTAACTATGCATGCAACATGAAAGGCTACAAACAAAGATCATGAATAACATGCATTGAAAAACGTTTGTTTTTTCACATACAGAAAACATAGGATAGTGGCAATCAGCTTGTTCCTCATAGAGTAGCAATATAGATGCATAGGACACCTTCAAAGTTCACAAGGGTGAGTAGAAACAAATAGCATAAGAACAAGTAATATCACAATATGCATCAATCAATAAGCTTTGGAATACTGCACCCATAATGACAACTGTGCTCTCTTGATGGTGCCTAAAGGTAGAAGGTGGAGACTCAAGTAAATGGTGAAAGAAAAGCTTTTTTTATAAATGAAGCAGGGATTTCAAGTTTCAAAAAGAGCTTCCAAAAATTATGGTACTTGTTAGCTTTCAGCCCTCATTGCCCCTATCATAAACATCTTAAAGTGATTAAGGTTAAAGTGAACAAAGATAGAGTATATGCTTGACGAAGTATAAGTTGGCAATCTCAAGTCCCTTGAATACGAGGGCCACACCTCATGCTACTCAACTTCAGTCACAGGTAAGTTCTTGTCATTGTAAGTATTTGCATATCATAGAGAACCGCCAACTGGATACCCCTTGCACATGGTACAGGAGCTTTCCCATAACCAAAATGACAAGGCAAGCATACAATGAGCATCTCAGCGATATTTTTATTTACTATATACATAGCTTTTTATTGAGGATGCTTCATAGATAGCTCACTATGGTGATGCTGCAAGTTTGCACCATGATTAGGCATGGCTTAGGCTAGCGGCCCAGGCGTTTCTCTAACACAGAATACTTACTCCATGGACTTACAAGTTTCCTCTTTATTTGCACACCGGTGACATCCATAGACAAAAGAGGATGATATCAACTGAGTACAAAGTACAAGTGCAATGTTGAAAACGTTCCCCGTGACAGCACAGTTCTGCTAATTCCAACGTATAAGTGCAAGTATATCAACATAGACGTCACAATGGTTCAAGTTTATTAGGGGCAAAGAATATAAAGTATGCCATCAAGTTCGTGAGGGCTTTAATCACTAATTTTCACATAACAAAATAGTTTTTGATTGGAAGATAGCTGAAAACAAGAATATACTTACAATGGTGTAACACACCATGCATAGGAGTTTATAGTGGACACTTTGGAATAACTTGGTTGAAAGGATACAGATGTCGCCTAGAGCGGGGGGTGAATAGGCGATTAAAACTTTTCCGTCGGTGGCTCGACAAAGGCGGAATTAAACTAGAGTTTACTTTGTCAAGCACAACCTAGAACAACTAGGGTTCACCTATGTGCACCAACAACTTGTGCTAAGCAATACAAGCAACAATGTGATATCAAGATATAGATTACTTCAAGCACGAATGTTATCACAATGTAAAGTGCATAAGTAAAGAGCTCGGGTATAGAGATAACCGAGGCACGCAGGGATAACGATATTTTACCTAGTTTCTCCCAACATGGAGTACGTCTCGTTTGGAGTGGGGGTGGTATCAAACCACCAACGCCACAAAAGGCCTCCCTTATTCTCTGGTGAATCTTACCCCGACGGGATCGATCCACACTTCCACTATCGGTGCACTTGTCGGTGGCAACCGAAACCTCTCACAAGGTTGGGTCACTTCTCCACAACTTAATTGGAGGCTCCCAACAAACGCCACCAAGGCCAAACCGTCTAGGGTTCCAAGAACCCAAGAGAGACAAGTTTCAACGAATATCACGAACCAAATCCTCCGAGGAGAACTCAAACCGATGCACCTAATGCAAATGGCAAAAACACCACAAAGATGCTCAAATCCCTCACTCTCAAGTTCCAACAAAGCTAATAAAGCTATTGGTGGAACAAGAGAGGAAGAACACAAAGGGAACACAAAATCCCCCAAAATCTAGATCCCCAAAGTTACACTCACAAAGAGATGTTTTGGTTTGGTCAAAACATGATTCTAGATCTCCTCTATATTCCTCTCAAATATTGGCACGAATCATTGGAGAGAAATCATAGAATCAAGCTCAAGAGGGAATAAGAATATAGGGCAAAGCTTGAGCAAGAATAGAGAGAGAAGAAGCACTAAAAACGCTAGGCGGAAAAATCTATTTAAAGATACGGACAAAATCTGGCCGTGGGGGCAAAATAAACTGGACCGGCCGGTAGTACCGCACCAAACCGGTACTACCGGACCCAAACAACAACCCCACACAGCGAGCGGGCGAGCGAGGAAATTGGGGCTAGCAGCGCGCGGTGCGAGGCAGTGCGGCAGCACAGGTGGACGAGTGGGGCCAGGTACGGGCGCGCGCGCAGGAATCAATGCAGGCCCAGCGCGGCCACGCGGCAGGCAGGCGCAGCAAGCAGCGCACGAGAAACCGCGGGAGCCAGGCGCATCGAGGGAAGCGGAGCTGCGCCGCACGGGAACTGCGGGAGCGAGCGGGGCCAGTGGGGCCAGGGAGCAAGGCGCGTGGGGCAGGAAGCGGGAACATCGGCAGTGGCGCGCAGCGCGAGGGTCAACGGGGCAGAGCAACGCGGGGCCAGCGAGGAGGCAGCGCGCGTCAGCACACGATGCGGCCGAGCGGGAATCAAGCGGGCAAGGACGGTCGCGCGAGGTGGGTCCTGCTGCAGCAGGCGTGGGTCAACGCGTGGAGCGGGGCGCGGTGAGAAGCTGGGCCAGGCGAGCGCATGCGTGGGGGATAGGCAGGAAACCACCTGGGCCGGCCGGTAGGGCCCGGTACAGGGAAGAGGTACTAGGCTAGACAGAGAGAAAATGGGCGCGCTCAGGGGCGGGCGGTAGTACCGGTCCGCCCGGGCGGTACTACTGCTCGGCCTAGAAACAGATATTCCTTTTTAAACACAAATAAAGCAAACTTAAAATATTCATAACTTTGGCTAGGAGACTCCGATTGACCCGAATCCAATTGCGTTGGAAAGAGGACGACAAGAGCTTTCCAATAAAAGATGGAAATATTGGTTATCACCAAGTGAGGATGTATCATATATTATAATGTGAGATACCTCACTTGGTGAAAAACCGAAAAGCCGCCAAGATCAAAATCGCAATAAGATATAAAAGAGGGATCCGATTTTGATGAACAAGAGCTTGTTATGGATATTACCACAAGCTCTATATCCTCAAATGGATAAGATCAAATAACAACCAAATACGATGCTGCAAGTATGCAAAGGTTTGAGCTCTCTCCGAACGATGTGATCGAGTTACTCATTCAAGAGCCCCTCTTGATAGTACGATTATCTATCCTAAACCCGGTCTTCCACTAACAATATGAGACCGGCAAAAGGGAAAACCTATCAAGATTATACCTTTGCCTTGAGAATTCCACTTGAGCTCGATGTAGACGATCTTGGCCTTCTCAATATGGAACGCCTTTCTTGATTCCTCATCATCGATCCATGATCACCGAGGATGGCAAGCATCAAACATGAGATCTTCTATAGATGGCGCATTTTGATCTTGCACAACACATCTTCTTCCCATTTCATCGACCTTGAAGCCGACACAAGCTCCAAGCGATGCCAATGGATAATTCCTACAAGTATAACTTAATACACACATTAGTCCATAAATATTACTCCATCCGTTCCTTAATATAAGGTGTATAGTTTTTTTGCACGAATATTAGCGCATAGGCTAAAATGGAAATTTTTGATACTTGTAAACGTTAATACAGGTAGGTGATCGATGTGAGAATAGAGCAAAAATAGGGAAATCTCTATATCTTATCTTTCCTAATCAAATTGACTCCTAAATTGTGTTAAAAAAATCCTACAATCCCATCATACACCTTATATTCTGGAATTTTTTACAGAAAATTATACACCTTATATCAAGGAACGGAGGGAGTATCATTAATTCCCAAAACCACACATGGGGGCCCACATGCTCTTTCAATCTCCCCCATTTTGGTAATTGATGACAATCCCTTTAAGAGGGTTTATATAAGGAATCTTAATGAACAAAATGGTAACACCAATATCGAATACTACATAAGTATGTTATATTGGTACCACCACCATATATACAACAAACTCCCCCACAATCTATGCATGTGTGATGAACTTGAATTTCATTGCATATATTGCCAATCATTATCATTGGTGGAGTTACCTCTATATATACCACATGCTAAGCAAACACAAAGATGCAAGAGCATGAAAGGAAAATTCTTAGAAACAAACTCAAAGCATAAACCATTTCCTTTAAACCCTCTAAAACTTCTCCCCAATTGGCATCGATTGCCGAAATGGGTGACAAGTTCTAGAAGGCAAATATAGTAATATTTCCTCCAAAAATGTGCCTTCGCACATATCCAATGATGAATACTTGGGAGGGAGTAGAACTATATCGAGGACCCTAAGATTTCCAAAGGAATAAAAAAACGACACATCACAAATGACACAAGCTCCTCTTGCACTTACAAGCAAGAACTTACTACTCCTTTCAAACACCAAGCAAACTTATTTGCAAAACAACACAGTGAGAACGGGGATACAAACTAATTTATTCAAGCAAACTAAACAAACTAAGCAAAGCAAACAAAAACTAAGACGCTCCAAGAACAACACAACTGTGCATGAAACAATAAAAACGAAGTGTCTAGACAGACCTGAGCTTTTTATTGATGAAGAAGGGGATGCCTTGGGCATCCCCAAGCTTTTACGCTTGTACCTCTTGGATATTTCTTGGGGTGACACCATGGTGGCATCCCCAAGATTGAGCTTTTGTCCATTCTTCATCTCATTGCATCATTCTCTCTCTACACCTGAAATTTTTTCCTTCATACAAAATTTCACACAATCTTCATTAGCCACATTAGTTTATTCAAAAGATATTAGACCTTTGTCAAAGCTTTGGAACATCAAGAATTTTCACTAAAAACACAAGATACTGTAGTAAATCCTTTAAAAATCTCAATTTCCCAAAAGAGAACTCAAAAAGGAACCAATAAGAAGCAAATGCAAATAATGGCAGAAATCTGTCAAAACAGACCAGCAGGTATAAATCGATTTTTTCGAACATATTTTGTTGCTCAACTGAAAAAGTGTTGAACTAACGAAAGTTAGCTAACATACTGAGGGATTTATTCATAAATTTTGAGCTCAATCAGAGTTACAGAGACTCCTCACTAATTTTTATGATGGAGGACAAAAATCTGTTTCAGGACAGTAACTCCCCAAATCTTACTTCCCTCTCATTAGAGGTCATTCTTGTCTAAAAAGCAAACAAAAAGGATAAAGGAGAGGTCATTACTGAAGTAATAACTTCCAAGACTTAAGAAAACTCTTAGGTTATCTCCCAACAATTACTTTTCTTTAACACCTTTAAGTTAGACACAGGAAGCAAGAAGAATCAAGTATTTTCAAATGATAAAGCAATACCCCTCTTGTTCTTTCCTTTCTTACCTTTCTTCTTCTCTTTAGGGAAGATATGCTTGCTTATCGGAGGAGAAAAAATGCATGATGCCTTTTCCCACATCTATTACTTCCCCAAGGTGTTTCAGTAGAGATCTTCCAAGTGTGGTCTGTCCTTTGCCTACATATTCAATAACAAGATAATTAGTAGTCACCATTTTCCCTGAGATTTTTGTAAACACACCTTAAGCTATTCCAATGGATAATATAGTGGCATTGTTGGTAATAGAGATTTCCTCTCCTCCTTCAGTAAGTCCCAAAGACTCAAGGAATCATAAATATCTTTAGGCATGAGGCAAAATTCAGACATGATATCACAGCGAGCATCAAAAAGTGTTGTGTTTATTGAGACTATGATTGTGGGAAACCACTTTGAAGGCTCAGAATTTATGGGAACATAATCATGGTAAGCCCTAAGCGTGTGGTAGCAACTATTCATAGCAGCAATACCGGTCTCAAGAGTGTTCAACCTAGCAAAAATATTTGTGAAAGAGGAATCAGACTTGCCAGGTGTACCATAAATCATGATTAATTTCTTTATGGCATCAAAAGCTTCATCCTCAGTACATAGCAAAAAATCTTTCTCAGCCACAGCATCCAAAACATATATATAACGAAGAGCAATACCACGGTAGAAACTATCAATAACCAAGACAAGGCTCACCTTAGGCTCAGTTTCCTTCTGCAAAGCAGAGATTCTAGACCAAGCTTCTTTAAAACTTTCTTCACTTTTTTGCTTAAAAGTGGAGATTTCTACCATAGGGGAAATAAAGGTTGGTCCAAAACCAGACATGGTAGCAACTAGAGTAGGAACTAATTTTTTTGTGTTTTTGAATAAAGCAAGCAAACCAAACTAGACTAGACTATTTTTTGGTTTTTTTTTGAAGAGAGGCAAACAAAACCAAGCAAACTAAAAACAAAGTAAAGAGAAAGGAAGTGGAGGAATACCCTAGTGAAGACGTCCTTGGCCTCCCCGGCAACAGCGCTAGAAAACTTGTTGATGCGCTGTTGTGGAGCACTTCGTTGGAAACCCCAAGAGTAAGGTGTGATGAGCACAACAACAAGTCTTCCCTTAGTAGAGACCAAGGTTATCGAACCAGAAGGAGGAAGGAAACATCACACAGGTATTGCAAGCAACACAGAGACCTGCATAACACAAACTCAAGATTTTTCCCCAACGAATTAGTGAGGTTGTCAAGCTCACCGGTTTGCTGTAACAAAGGATTAAACGTATGGTGTCGAAGGTAACGGTTTGCAGAAAATAAAAAAGTAACAGTGGAAGATGTATCAATGGTAAAGATTGGACCAGGGTCCATAGTTCACTAGAGGTGCTCTCCTTAGATAAACAACATGGCATAAAGGGTAAACAAATTACAGCAGGGCAATTGACAGGAACTGAGCAAGGCATAACAATGCAATTACTAGTCAGAGAGATCCTATGAGATTCGATTGGGCAATACAACAAGATACATAGACCGCCATCCAACATCATCTATGACTAGAAGTCCACCTTCAGGTTATCATCTAAACCCCCTTCAGTATTAAGTTGCAAGCAACAGACAACTGTTTTAAGCAAAGTGTGTAAGGTAAACAGTCCACATGTTCCATGAACAAGATACCGTTGGTTTCTCCCTAGTAGCAACATCACATCTACAACCGAAGATATTATTGTCACTTCCCTTGGAAATTAGAGGCATGAACCCACTATCGAGCATAAATACACAATCTCTTGGAGTCACTAGCAACTACTTGGCCAAGATAGCTACTAACAACGGAGAGCATGCAAGATCACAAATAACACAGACATGATAGAATCATAAAGACAAAATCATTAATCAAATCAACATAATAATCTCAATATCCATCGGATTCCCGCAAACACAACATGATTACAAATAGATTAGATCTTGATCATGAATGGAGCTCATTAGATCTATACATGAAAGCACAAGGAGGAGATACAACCATCTAGCTACTACATGGACCCATAGTTCAAGGTGGAACTACTCACGCATCATATCGGAGAGAAGGCCTCCAGGATGATCTCCCCTCCGGCAGGGTGCCGGGAAGAACTTCAGAACCCCCCCTGATCTAGGGACGATGGTGGCGGCGGCTACAGACGGTTTCGTGGAGATTTGATCGTGTGTTTAGGGTTTCTGCATCGGGGGATTCTTATAGGCGAAGGGGGAGGCCGAAGCGGTGGTCAGGGGCCCCACACCCTGCCTAGGTGCGGGGCAGGGCCCACCCGTGCCTAGGGGGGGTCTGGGCGCCCTGGCACCCCTCTCCGTCTCCCCTCTGGACTTATTGTTCCCCATGGAAATTAATTGACTTTGACGTTTGTCCCGTCCAATTCCGAGAATATTTTTTTACTAGTTTTTCTGAAACAAAAAATAGCACAATACAGACAAATGGCACTGTGGAAAATTGTTAATAGGTTAATACCAGAAAACATGTAAAAATCACTTCAAAGTGTAGACAAAGCAAAGCAAAGTAGATACTAACAAGCATGAAACATAAAAAATTATAGATACGTTTCCGACGTATCAGGCAACTGCTCCGCGATCGTTTGTCATCAAGAGTGGAGGTGGCCAAGCACAATGGCCCCGGCAATGGCCGCTGCCCCCTATGCGGGGCACCGGAGACCTGCGCCCATATTATGTTCTCGTGTTGTGCGACACAATTTTTGTGGAGCTTCGTTCGGGAGGCTCTGGGACCGGCCTGGTAGGCGCATGAACTTGGGGAGTTCCTGCTGTCTCAGGCAAACGGGGTGGGAAGGGGGCGCCGAGCCTCTTCTGGCTCGTGTTTGCGGCCATCGCCTGGACATTGTGGAATGTCCGGAACAAGATGATGATTGAGAGGATCTTCCCTACCCGGGCGTCTGACTCTATTTTTGCTTTGCTTGCCTTCTTACAGCAGTGGTCTCCCTTGGTGCGGCAGCGTGACCGGGCAGCTTTCGATGACACCCTGTGGGCCTTGAGGACGACGGCGCTTCCCTTCTCGGCTCCGACCTCTTCGTCGCTCGCGGCGCCCTGAGGGGTGTAGCTGCCCCGCGCGTTGACTTCCTTTTTTTGTTTTGCTTTTGGGCCTTACTGTGCTGCTGCCCTAGTGGATGCTCGATATTTTCTCTTTTCTCCTTTGGCTCTGGCCATGGTGGTTGTATATCCAAATCGACACTTGGATTTTGCTTTATTTATAAAGCGGGACGAAAGCCTGATTCGAGAGTACTTAGCTTAGTTTTTTTTTTTAACGGAAGTACTTAGCTTAGTGAGGCTAGCTATAGCTAGCTGAGTGAATTACTATCACATAACACCGCTGACCCATGCATGCACAACCCACACTGTCACCGCACGGAAGCACAACACATCGGTACCAGCAATGTTTGTAAGTGATAAAAACGTATTACTCCGTTCAATACATGACATATACTATCTCTGTTCTAAAATATAAAACGTTCTAGTATACTAAAACATCTTATATTTAGAACCTAGATAGTAGTAGCTACTTGTGTTCGTTAATTTGCTGAAGAGAGGAAGAAGCTAAAATAGTAATAATAACATCTATACCTTAATAATAAAATACGAAGTGTTTCTCCCGGTCTAATACTTTTTTAGACCAATTTGCCCTTCCACTAAAGTACCTATTATCCACTCATACAACCGGTGAGGAAAAAAAACGGGAAAAAGGTTTCCGTCGTTATTACTCCCTCTGTTTTAAAATATAAGATGTTTTAGTTTTGTAAAGGAAATGTATCTAGACTTGTTTTAGTGTGTAGGTTCATTCAAGTTTGGAGTAAACCTACACACTAAAACAAGTTTAGATATATTTGTTTCACAAAGCTAAAACATCTTATATTTTAAAACGGAGGGAGTAGTTTTGTGTTTTAGCAGCCACCGATCACCTATGCCACGACTCGTTGCATGAAGATTCGCTTTCCAGTGGATTCCGCATCCGGCCAAACGACTATGTTGCTGGGCTTTTTTTATGGGCCTATGCCACATCTGTAAATTTAAACAGCGAGCATAGAAATAAATAGTTTCACATGATTTGGTAGGCAGCGTATAACTCAGGTTTAGTCCCACCTTGCTCCCTTAACCTCTGTCTTATCACTTTATATACTGCACATTTATCTGGGATATCATTAGCAAGCCAAATAGGGACCAGCAAGCAAGCGCAAAGAATACCCATGTGCTGACGAGATATACAGTTGCCTAATTATATGTGACGGAAAGAATATCCATGTGGTGACGAAAACAGTGGCCTGAGATAATTAAAAAAAAGAATCCTTCAACAAGTTCGACACATGAAAAGGTGCAAGGGGCGCCTAGGCGTCAAGTGGCTCCGACGCAAAACTCCACTTGTGCCACGACGCCGGGACGACGAGCTCCATAGAATCGTCCGGCCATATGCTGATTTGGCCGAGGATGCTAGATGAGCTTGGGCGTATCATCGTGTGGTAGTGTGTCTGCTAACCTCCATGGCTAAGTGGAACCATGGCTATGTTTGACCCACGATGTAAGAAATAGTACCATCTCGTCCTCTTACACCAAATTCTATCAATTTATATATTTCTACTCCTTTCGTTTCAAAATAGATGTATTTGGTTTGTCAAAATTTAGATCAATCTGAGCAATCTAAATTTATTAAAATTTTAACAAATCTGAGCAATCTGTTTTGAGACGGAGGTAGTACTTTACCCGCTTGACGGTTGACAAGCCAAACAAACACGAGCTGGATCAGATGAAACGGAACAATGATGGCTCTGGTAAACAATGACGGTCATGGAGGCGTCGGTAGTTGAACTGAAAATCAAAGAGCCAAGAAAACAGCAAGGCTAAAGGCCTGAGGGCGCCGCTGGCACAATGCCGGAGACGAGACCGGCCGGTAAAGGGTCGCCTAAGGCAGCAGGACCGCATGAAAGAGGGAGAGAAAAGCGGAGCGATCAGGGTTGCATGGCGGCACTAGAGTCGAGTGAGTACCTGGCTTTGAGCGACTTGGGCACCAACTACTGCGACGAGAAGAAGTGGCGCATGAAAATCGTATAAACAAATGAGAACGGCTAGGATCTCATGAATGCATAATGCAAAATATTATTTTATCCCGGCGCAACGCACAGACATAAAGCACGAAATGTTTCTTGCGGTCCAACATTTTTTTGGACAGATTTACTCTCCCATTACTCCCTCCGTCACGGTTTGGAGGGCGTTTTAGAGAGATTGTTGGAACCTAGGTGAGCGCTGATTGGGACCAGATTTGTGCCAAAAGATGTGTCCATTAATTATTCGGCGCCCTATTAAACGCAATTACTCAATAGAAACGAGGAGTTTAGGTATGCATTGGTGAAGTTGCATGCAGAATTAATCCTTAGCATGGAGTAAGAAGTGGGGAGGAAAAAGGGGGACATTAATTCTGTAATTAACTCTTACGCGTCTAGAAGGAGAGAAGTTTTACAAATGCATGGCTTTTATAAGACGCCCTCCAAACCATGACAGTGGAGTAAACTAAATTCTCCCACAATACCACCCGTAAGTGAAAAAACGGTTCAATTTTTCCAATTTTTTAAACGTGTCAGGTTGTGAGACCGGAGCCGGATCGATCGCTTCCGAGGGCTGGATTGATCTCGTCTAATATTCCGTAAGTCAGCGGAATTTGTTTTATTCATATCGCGCAAGGCTCTCGCTCGGTCGCGTGATCAGCATTTCGTCGTTCAGGGCTTACATCATTGTCATTGTTTTGTCCATCAGCCTAGCGTGCCATAGTTGGGCCTAAAGGCGCATTGTACGAGAAAACATGTTAAGACCTAATACATGTTTAGTCCCATCCTGCTGGTTTGATCTTTGCTTTACTGGTTTAAATACTTCGAAACTGCCCAAGATAACACCAAACCAAGTCGGGAAGCACAAAGCAAACTCACCGTTGTGGAAAATGAAATGGGATAGTGGGCATGTGGTGTGAGCTAATAAAATCGGTAGGATTTATGTGTCGGCTGTATGATGCATGATTAAGGGAATCTATGTGAGGGGTCGTAATTAAATGGAACAATAGGATGCCTTGACACGTGAACATAGTCTGTATAGTGCATAACTAAATGAAGGCAATACATCAAGACAGGACAGTGGCGGGCCTGATCTTGGAGAAGCGTGTGCACGTGAGTGCCTGGCAGAGCCGGCAGAATTGAAACAATCAATTAATCGAATAACATATGTTCACCGAGCAAATTAAAAAACTGTCTATATTGTGATGTGCCACTAATTTTAAAAAACTCACCGCCGATACAATAATATCGAATCTTTTCCGTCACAACGCGCGAGCATTTTTCTAGTAGTACTTAAAAAAAGGGATCTGCTAGCGCGCACGTCCGTGCACAGGTGTGGCAGCACGACGGTATGCCCAACCGCACGATCAAGATTTGGCGGCACGTGTAAAAATCCAAAAACACCAAAAAAAATAAAGAAATGCTATGAAAAAAATATAAAAGAATACCCTGACAACTAGTGTTTGTGTATGCTCCGAAAGACTAGGGAAGTCACGTTTTCTTTTTAGATTTTGGAGAAAAAAAGGAGTTACTGGGCCGGTCCATGTATTCAATTCAGAGTGTGCGGACCGATACTAATGCACGCAGAGAGCGGCCCATGTATTCAATCCCTTGGCTTTGCACCAGCTTTGAAATTTCAGAATTTAAGATGAGTCAAGTAGACATGGGCCAACCCACTACTAAGATAAGAATTCCAACAATTCTTGGGTGCTTTGGCTTAGTTCATCCCCCCCCCCCCCCCTCCCCCCCCCCCCCTTTTTTTTCTTTCTAATTTCCCTCATTGTGTTGTGAACACATCACTTCCCAAATCATTTGTTGTGGATGGAGTAGGGACGGATCAACAACTATATTGAGGCACCCATGGCAATTGGCAACGCAGATAGATACACGTGTGATGGAAAGCCCTTGTCCACTTCAGCCAAAAGATAGTACTACTCACTCCGTCCAGGTTTATAGGTCCTTCGTATATCTTTAGGTCCTCATTTTGACTAATAAAATATATTATATAACATAAATATTATACCGTTATAAATTACAACATCTGTAGTTTTTAGTGATGTATCTTCTGCAATATATTATGATACGTGCATGAACAATAAACCTGAACGGAGGGAGTAGTAGTATAAACATCACTTATTGCTAGAGGTATTGATGGATGCATTAGCTATCATAACCTTTGTTTCCAAATATAAGACGGCTACTAATAAAACATCATAAATTTCAAATCGGTGGTAGTACTAAATAACATTGGGTAACCTTAAAAATCAATCTACCGTGGAAGTTGCTAAACATATCATCCTCATAGTCGGACGCAGCGTCCCTGTAGCCCGGGCACGCGCCTGCCGGCAAGCCTAATCACTATCCATCTTCGGACCCGGCCGGCAAGCCTAATCACTATCCATCAAAGATAAAAATTAGTAAACTTAGTCTCTAAATTAAGAGTTTGCCCGGGCTTTGAAAATTTTCAAGATCCGCTACTGATCATCCTCTATATAAAGGCAAAAGGTAGCTAGGCATTTGGACCTGCCCACGTAGTTTATCGCGGCTGCCCAAGCACTTCGTACGCTAGCTGCCTAGTGCACTCACTTCCTCTTTAATAATTGGGGAACACGTCACCTGACACTGCATAACAACCACTAATGAGAATATATAGGAAAGTGGGGGCATGCATATATGTACTATTGTGCCTACAAACTCTCACTCCGACCGTTTTCATGAAATTGTTGGGGGACAAACAAGCTGCGCTTACGACGACTGGTATATTGACAGCATAGCCCACTTGTATTTTTCTTTCTATAGAGGCCATGAAGCGGACCATCTTTAAGCTTACTACTCACAATTCACATAGTATATCCCTATCCGTACCCGTTTTCCCTTATTTAAAATCCACTGCCAGAAAATGTCTGAAAAGTTCACAAAAGGGGCTTGATTTGTTTATCCATTTTGCCACAAAACCGGGGATAATCCATGTTAGTGACCATCACTACATATTGTATGCAAATTAGTTACGTAGCCCTCGATGGTGATCCTCGATCGAGGACTAGACTTGACACATACTCAATATCAAAGTTCTTGTTTTAGTACCGGAAAAGTTGTGTTGAACGCTATAGTTGGCATCTATATCTAAGCATCTTGTGTTTTACAAGCCTTATGTAGTGTGAAAAGCTTATCAACACGATATTTGGCCGCACTCGTGTGTGTGTATATAAGTACTTTCTCCATCCCATAATGTACGATATAGCTACAACCAATATATTTGAAAAGTGTCTTTGGTTCCCTAACTCGAGTGTTCCTTTTTCTTAAAAAATAACCCTATTGGCAAGTTTTAAAAAACATTAAAAATAATCGTGAATCATGTATCCTACAAGCATGTAAAATTGTAACGCAAAATTGTTTGTATTGTGGGCTATAACAAAATGACAAAATCTGATAAAATTTTAGATTTGAAAATATGCATACTCAGATCGACAACCTTTTTCATTTTTTGCGTAGCTATAAAAACAAAGTATTTTAAGCTGGTATTTTTGCAAGTTTGTGGGATACAATATTAGTTACACCCGGATTTTTATTTTCAAACTTGTTTGAAACTTGCAAATATGTGTTCTGTATTTTTAAAACTAAGGTCGGCAGGCAAAATATTCCATCTCAATATACTTATATTGGTCGTAACAACAAATATATTGGTTCTAATAACACATTATTATATTATGGGACAAAGGGCTGTCTTGCCCAGATCTCATTTTGCATAGTATTACTCCCTCCGACCCATATTAGTTGACTTGGATTTGTCTAGATTTGAGTGAATCTAGACACTATTTAGTATATAGGTTTAAAATTTAGAAAAATCCAAGTCAACTAATATGGGTCGGAGGGAGTAGTATTTTTCTTCGATGGCGTGAATAGCGTGCAGTTACGTTAGCTGTCAGTTATCAGCTAGATATACCATACTATACCATCGATTTCTCGTGCCTAATTTGTATCGTCTTGTGACGTATCCGCTTTTCCAGAAACAAATTAACTAGTCTACCAGCTATTGTGACAGCGATCACAAGAAATTAATAGTGAACGGACGACAAAGGTGAAATCAATTTTGGCGTTAAGTGGGGGACATGTTTTGCACGCTGAATTCCCACATTTTTCTACACGGGCGCACAGCGGCGCGTTGCATCTTGGTGTGTAGGTACGTGGATACAAATCGCACGTGGTTTTGCCCGTTTACAACGTGCTTCAAAATGGCGCAGCAGGTTATCCAATTATATCGACACTTTTGCTTCGGCATCGTCCTTTGTATCATCTTCAATCTTTGACAAGCATAAACTCGTGGACGGCTAGGATCGTGCGATATTGATTTGTTTCGAAAACCGTACAAACGAAGCCCGTATGATTCGCTTAGACATATACTTAGAGGTGAAAATCGGAAGGTATATATAGACGCAACAACAAAATTTTAACACGTATGTAGATCGCGATAAGTGGAGTAGGATCGGCCAGTAGGGACGTGGAGTATACCCAACTCGATCGAGTGCATCTATACAGAGGTAAATATGGCCTGGATATGGATTTCGACGAGTCAAAAGAAAATCTTCCAATGCAAATTTAAGTTTAAGCAAAGCATACCTCTTATATTGAAACTGTCGTACCTTTTTCAAAACTAGCACCATCTTTTTTTTTGTCTCAGAACTCCATATGATTTCATTGAGAAGGCTCCTCAAACTTGTTTGCCGCCAGACAATTTATAAAATCAGGCACAGTTAGTGTCTTGCAAAAATTCATAATAATGCCATATTTGCATTAGTGTGAATTGCAAATTTTGATTAATTTATAATAGATGTATACTTTGAATACCTATATCCTCTGGTCCATTGATAATTAGGTTCCACGGTAATTTTGAATACATAATTTAGATAATGTCATTATAGCTATAATTTTATTATGTTTATGTACATACATGAAATTTTATATGTCTAATATGGTGTATTAGGAAATAATAATACCCAACTAACAAACCTCGGACACTGTTTAAATACATTTACAAAGAAGGTTGTACCATGTTCGAAGTCGGGCGTTTTGCTTTATTTTTAAGTTTTTGGCTCTGGTCATATTTTCTTGGTTCATCGCATACTTATTTTTAACAAATAGACATGGTGTGCTATATCATGAGAACATAATATTAGGTAAAAATGGAAAAAAAAATGCATAAACTTTACAATATTTTTCGTAAGCTTTTGAATCAAAATACATAATACTTTACCTGACAAAGCAACAAATACAATAAAATAATTCACCTGTACTTACATGGATGCCTGTTAGAAATTAAAGAAATATATTTATTATTCAAGACATTGAAATCCATACTGATTGGGTGTAAAATAAAATAGTTTTTATTTTATTCATACCTTTACTCCCCCCATTTAATTACCGTATCCCAAAATACTCAACGGGTTTAGACATGGATAGAATCACCAAGATGTTATACATTCTTGTTCATATTTTAATGGTTGTCGATATAAAGGATACACGTCTATGGACGACATAGTCACTAAAGATGTTTCTTTTAATCAATGTTCGATTTTGCTCTGTTATTCAACTTGATCATTGGTATTTAGCAATACTAAATTCAACCAAACAAAGCAGGTTCAACCATGTTAGTAGTCCGTGTTTTGCTTTATTTTCTATTTTATAGCTTAAACATATAGACACGGCGGGCCAGATCATGAGAACAAAATATCATGAAAAAATAAAATGGGTGAAAATGCATGAACTTTACAAATTTTTTGAAGTGCTTAATAGACTGACCTGAATTTTATGAGTTGAAGTACATAATGCTTTGTATGACAAAGTAAATACAACAAAATAATTTACCAGTACTTATATGGATACAAATTATAAGTTAAAGAAATTGTTTTATAATTCACGGCATTGACATCCATACCAATTAGACGTGAAATAAAATAGTTTTATTTTATGTGTACAATTTCAACCACATTTACTCTATTTATTCAAAAATACACAATGCTTTTAGACATGGATAAAATCTCCAAGGTGTAATTTGAACCGATATTTTTGCATGTGTATGTAGAAAATAAGTTCATTACATTGTAAATGTATGATTAACATAAAAGTAGACACGTATTGTTAAATTTATATGTTTTCATTTACTCTTTTGCTTCTATATGCCATTTTTCAACAGTAATGGTGTACACTCCCACTTGCATGTTAATGGTTTTCCATATGTAACACCCCAGCATTTAGGAACCAACGAATGGTAGAAATATGAATCTGAGCATATGTATGCATTCATCTGTAAGATCTGGGGAAAAAATCGCCAAACAAAAACCTAAAGTGATCAGAGTTTCTTTCACTATTTAGATGTAGGAATAGCTCTCTATAGTGACTGTTATAAATTTTGACATGACCTTTAGGCATTAATGTGTTTGGGGGGGGGGGGATATTTTGAATTCAAATTTGAAATTCGAAAATTAGAAGTTACAAATATTAAGTTGTTTTCCAAAATGATTTATTAACATTATTTGATTATATTAAAGATATATTAAACAACAATAAGAATTCAAGACAAGGAAATATAAATAAGAAATGAATTCTTATTTCTTTTCTTAATTACATAATCATATTACAAAGTGAGAAAGATAAATAAATAAAAGAATACATTACAGTAGATGAATTTCAATAAAATGAAATTATATTAAATATTAAAAATACTATTACAAGATTCTTTACAAAAGAAGAAAAAGAAGATTACAGAAATCTATAAAACCTATCTATTCCTATACTACACCTTGAGCATTCAGATCTTGTTCCTGCAAATAAGAAAAACAACTAAGAAGGAAATAAAGGGTTTGTTAGCTATTTTACTCTCAGTGATGAACAGTGAAGTGCACTGTTCATATTACATCATTGAGTAATTAAAAGAGGCAAGTTTCACCAATAAGCAATATATGTTCTTTTATATTTAATAAGCCTCGGCACAATATCATGAGCAAAGTAAAGGGGCAAATTTCACTAGAATGGTAAATTGTAAAAGGATAAGAAGTGAAACCAATTCACTTGATCTGATCCACAAACAGCCCAAGCAGCAAGGCATCTTAGTCATTTAATTGCATGTAGTGTGTTGTCCAAACAGCAGCAACAACACAAGCAGTCAAAAAGGAGTTCATAGCCGTTGCACAGCTACCAAGGAGCTCATTTCCTTTTCTCAAGCACACTACAATAACACACTAAGCCTGTCCACTTCCCAAACAAATCCCTATCCAAGATACATCATAGATCATCCAACCATCCACAAGATGGTGACATGAGCAGGGGTGGTGCAGGTGGATAGCAAGGTCAAGTATAAGAGCACAGGAGCTACGAGGAGCAGGAGCAGCACCAGAAGGTGCAGAGCCAGATCAAGTCAGCATGAACAAGCTAACAAGATCAAGCCACCATGATCAAGCTAGCAAGATCAACTAGCACCACAACATCATCACCAACCACCAAGTTGTGTGGTAAATACACATAAAACCATCACATGATCAAATCATCCTAGATCATTCAAGCATGTGTTGTTTTATATGAATCTTCTCAGAAAAACACCCTAGTGGGGTGTGTCCATCACAGAAGTAATTTAAATGAAAGCGAATGACCAATCTTTACAAACAACACCAAGATCTCAGCCTGTGCATCATTGATCTTGGGTATAAATTTATATTTCTACATCCAAATATACCCACAGCCTTAGATCAAGATTTCTAGGCACGTCTTTTAAAGAGAAGCACCTCAGATATCAATAGATCTTAAGGATCTATATTAAACAGTGAGAATGCCAAATCATTTTCTTAAAGAATTGAAGAATCATTAGTTGATACTAGATATCAAGACACATCTATGAGGGACAGCAGGTAAAAACTTAGTTTCTACCTAGTTATGCCTCAGACCAGCATCACAGGCCCAAGTAAAATCATTAGCATCCAAGGGTAATAAATCTAGCAGAAGATTTCAATCCATTTTAGCCAAGCCACACTAGGACACATGTAGAATTTAGCACAATATTAGAATGGATACTTGTGTACCATTCTAAAGAAGGTGTCACAAGTATATATTCTACACCAAGCAAATCATACACTTAGATTTCATAAGTAAACCTGCAGTATAGTGCTAAATCATTTTCCGGAATGAATAACCAGGAATCATAATCACATTTGCACAATCAGAGAATCAAGGACTAACAAATACACTCCAATCTGAACATATCAAAACAGACCAATGTCTAAGGATTCGCAACACAGCACCACAGGAACGGCGGAGAGGTACATCACTGACAACCACCAAACCTAGGGTTCGGGGTGGAGTCAGCCTGGGACGGGAGAGGGGCCTAAAGACAAATCGAGCTAGACCAGATGGCGGAGCAGCGTCGACTACCTCGCCATACACCACGGCGACGGACGGGGAGGCCCAAAGAGGCGGTAATCAAGCGGCAACGACGCTGGCGACACCATACGCAGCGGTTGAGAGCGAGGAGGAAGAACGAGTGGGAGCGAGAAAGAGAGAGAGATGGGGTATACTGGGCCGGTAGGGTCTAGTACCATACTAGTGGGTGGACTTGACCAGACCAATTGGGCTAGATTAGGCCTAGCAAACCAATGGGCTCGACCCAAAAGCTAAAAAGAAAATTTAAATGAATTAGTAAAAGACCAAAATACCCTAGGACTTGATAAGTCCTAAAAAATAAATAAAAATCCTAAAAATACAAATAATATATCTACGAGTTCAGAAAAATACAACCTACTTAACAAAATTAAGAATTCAATTGTTAAAAAAATAAATTTAGGTTAAAGATTATTATAATATATGTTCCTTATGGAATTTTATAAAAATAAATAAAATACCTAAAAACAAATAAAAATTACTTTTATCATTCTCAATTAGTATAGTATTTTATAAAAATACTAAATTTCTATTTAAGATAGCAAAATAAAATCTTCTAAATTAAAATGCTTATTCTAAAAAAGAATATTAAGAAAATAATTATAGGAGATAAAAATAAATAAACATTAGTTTTTGACTCTTTTACTGATATATTATATTGCAAAAATATTAAATATAATATTTACAAAAAATTAAGAATTATTCTTAAAACAATTTTCTTTATTAATGAAATTCAAGAAAATTATATAATGGGTAAAACACACAAAGCAGATAAATAATAAATAATGCATTGCATTACTATGCATAATCATTTTGCTTCTTTAAATATTGTCCTTATCGGGCAATAATGATGTTTTGTAGAAATAGAAGCTCAAGGTCGACTACAAGCATCCGGCTTCACTACCTTGTAATCACATGGCAAGTTCATCACTTGCTCATGTCCTTTGATGAGTCTTTATCAAAGTAATTACAAATTGTGTGTTATCACCTATGTTTTGAGAAAGAAAATATTATTTTCAATAATAAACAAAATGTTAGTATCATCCTAAGTGGTGATAAAGATAAAGTGAGCAATGGAACTTAGGTTCTAGTTGCAATGAGAGTCATCACATAGGACTTAAAAACCAATGACATAAGTGATTCTAGCGTCGTATATTACGTGTTAACCATGCGATTTGGAATAGGATAGAGAAGTCAGCTGTATCCTTTTTCTTTCGTATGTAGGCAAGGTGACTTTAACGTGACGTTGTGATTCCTTGTGCGGATCCAGCATGTGGGTGGGCACCCTTACGCCCCATGATTTTGATGTCTTGATTATCTATGTGTGGTTGTCGGAGGTATATCCGGACCTATATGGAACTTGTCAGGGGCATCACCAGCTCATAGAGTCTTTGGGAACTTATTAGGGTTATAGCATGCCCGAAAGGGGGCTTAACGGAGGTGTAGTTAGCCCCGAAGGATCGTGCAGACATACGAGATCACGGAGAGGGCAGTGATTGGCTTGGATCATCTACTGGGCCCTACATCATGGAATTGTGGATGGGAAAATACGCCCGGTTGTGCAACATGGATTTGATATCTCATGGGTCAAGTAACGCACCTCTGCGGAGTGTAAGAACTGTATTTGTTACTCCTTATTCCGGGAAGGAGCTACGAATGCGGCAGGAAAGAAACTCCATGAAAATTCTGGTCAACCTGTGAAGGCTGATGGACATAGTTTTTTATAATAAAATCAATCTTTGAAAAAATGTTTATGAAAACTGCATAGTGCCAATGACTAATAGTCCAAGGTGATAGATAGTGCATCAAACTTCCCACCTTGCATATAATGAACTTGCTGGGTAACGCTGTTACTCACTCTTTTCTTTGATCTCCTGCTTAGACTCTGAGATCCAGAAGACACCCCGATGTATGCAGCTGAAGGCCAAGATAATGTCTACTACGAGGAGCCAGACCTGTCCAGAGGAGTGGAAGGAGTGGATTATGAGATACGTTATGGAGTGGAGGACGAGTCTGAGTAGTTGCCTTAGTTATTAGTAAACAAATTGAGCCAAGGAACATAAAATTTATATAATAAGTTGTTGAGCTCAGTTTGGAGTTTAAGTTTGAAACTTTGAATCTTCCGCTGAAACAGTTTAAGTTTTGTTTATAAGTTGAACCTTTTGAAGTCTCGAACTTCTAGTATTGTAATAATAATAATATGTGTATGTTTGTAATATGGACCCGCAATGTTTCTACTGTACCACTCTGAGGGATGTGATATTTAGGGAACGGTGTTCTGTGGATGTCATGTCAACGACTATAGTGTACTACACATGCAGTGATATGCTGGATCACCGCAGCATGTAAATGATACATGTTCTTGGATGACTTAGTCATCGTTGGCAATATCCGATTTTCAACGGATCGGCAACTCGATCTTTGCGGGTCCATATGATCAACTATAGTGGTCTCTACATCAGTCGATGCACACAACCTTGTATTTTGAAGATATAATTTTGTAGATAGTAACATGCATGTGTACGTACTTATCTTGTAATCAAAATGTCTTATCTCATATTGGCTACAATGTAAATCCACACCAGCTAAGAATATTTCATTTCTAGATGTGAATTAGCACAACGCAACAATTGACTAAGAACAACTACCAGTTCAGGGTGCTCTTAAAAAAATACATCAGATCAGTTTAGTACACTCACAAAATAAGTCGATTAGATTAAGTAGTTGACCTGCAAAAAAAAAGATTAAGTAGTTGACCTGCTCTTTTGCATGCTATATCACGATGCCTACATTGAAGCGATGCAGCTACGGAATCTATCATACTCATAGTGTGATATTTTGAGAAGAGATTTTAAATTAATAGGGAACGCAACCTATTTTTCCAGGAAATAATACTCTTGGAAGCATCGCCTCTATCAGCGGATCAACATAGTCCAAACTATGCATGTGTAGGTGTATCCTAGGGAGATGAGGCACATGGTACTAATTCATCCATCTATCAGCCAGCTATACCTTTGGCAGGATGATCATACCGAACACTTTTTGTCTACAAGAAACATAAATTTTTAAGGTGGATGTAAGAGCAGTACTTACAGGAGACTTGGTTGCAGTATCTCTTGCGGCAAAGTGTGGATAGGTGGACCTACGTAGATTAGGCATTTGCCCATTTATGCCGTCTGGGAGGAGAAGAGCATTTTCCTTGCAGCCATTACCGACCGCCTCCCTTGACCGCAGTGCTCTGCTGATACATGCAGAGGAGCGAGGACGCGAGGCAGGGATCTTAAAGAGACCAATGGCGGCGGAGAAGGAGCTTAGGGCGCTGCACCCATTGTTTTTTCTCGTCACATCATAGATTAGGGTAAGTTTTTTCTTGTGTCCTTTCCACACCAATTTTTTCCTAGTTACGGTCCGACTGGGTCGAATGTTAGCTAATTAAATGGAACCGTAAGGCTGGCTACGGGATAACAGCTAATATATTCTAAGAGGAGTTATGACATGTTGGAATATCGGTCGGTGTACGTGTACGTAACGTAATGCAAATTAAATCATAGCCTTGAGTAATAGATCTAATAGTTTATATAATTTTAGTGATGTGGATCAACCTGGTGTCTTAAAACATATTTTTATATTGCTTTTAGTATATAACTAGCACACGGACCCTCACAAATGCGAGGGCATTACCTTTAGTATATGTCTAAGTATTTATTTTTATCTAGTACATACTTTCTTCATACTATTTACCACCGTCATTATTGAAAATACATGAATGTTTAGATATGGATATTTTTCGAAATACATAACTATGACAAATTTTTTTACATGGTTGTATTTCTAGGAAATAATAAATAATTCGCTTAAAACAATTTTTACGGTAAAAATACAATATTTTACATTGAAATATCATAACCTTGTTGATCACAATTTATAGTCAAATTGAATATTGGGACATATAAATTTAGTAGATCGGTAAATTTGGGTAAAAAATTATGGTTTTATATATCATGAGGATATAAAAACAAATATAACCAACCATTGAATATTCTAGTATGAACCGAGCAAAAATTAATTACATCCTTATGCCAATCGGGAACTCATTATACATGCTTTAGTGCTCTAGAGTTAATTAAGAGAAAGATTACAACAATAACACAATTTCACTCATTATCTTGGTATTCCATCATTATATTTATGAGATTCATACGGTCTTAAGTTCTTGTTCTACATAGCGGAGAGATTGGTCAAATTATGTAAAAGATAATAAACAAAAATTACAATAACTTATTAAGAAAAGGTTCACACCTTGAAAGAGATCACAGCGAGTAACTTTGGATTACTAAGATTTGAAAAGACAATTGAGCATCAACAAAAGCATTGCCAATACATTTAGTTGCTAATGCAATCATTGCCATGTGATTATCGATATAGATTATATGATTAACTTTGTTACTCATTAAAAGTTCAGTCATATGATGAAATCAAATAGCTATTTCACCTTTTTTGTAAATTTCGTGATGGGATGTATGAAAAAAATCATGTTTTTATAAGGTTTTTTATTTCAACAACTTCCGATTTTGTTCACTTATTTTGTACAACACATTTTCTATTACAGAATTCATCAAATGCAAATTTCAAAGTCAATTCGAAAATCGCCCTCCCTTTGTTCATAAATAAATAATATTTACATATTTGTATATAATTTAATGGCACAATTCCCTATTTTGTAATATAGAAATTTTAATATATGTTAGTCAATATTAGCAAATTCTCTACCACACACTTTCTTGAAAATTACTTATATTTAGAATACGTCATCGATATGAAGCAATTAAAGTAAATACCATTGTATGAATATGCTGCTATCATCAATGATCTCGGAGCATGCATCACATCGCCACACATGTGTTCTCTTGCTCGTATCTTCGCACATGTGTGTTGCTAGACATGATAAGTTTTTTTAGTATTGAACATGAATACCTCTTTTCAACATGAGCATATATTTGAATAGGACTATTTGATTTTTTTTTATGGGCGGGAGACCCTCCAAAGTTGAACATGTCTACCAGAACGTGTCAAACAGATTACACTATACTTAACTACTAATCTTTTATTAAATCTTAACCGCAAATTTTGTAGATCCAACTATTTAAATCATTAAGATGACGTAGATGAACGTGGTGGATCTACAAGATATCGGAACATTGCTACTTTGTAGAATAAGTCACAACATATATGACATCAAATCAGTATATTATGAATTACGTCTCAAAATAAACCTAGCTACATTAAAATGGTGTCATAAATTTTGCTATATTTTCAATAAATTTAGTAAAAAATTATGAAGTTTGACTTAGGACAAAGTTTAGAAATTCAAATGTTTATGAACATATGATTATATTTGTGAACGGAGAGAGTACATAATTGTACACAACTATGTCACGACGTTTTGGTTCAGGCATGCATATTCTTTTTTCACTTGAACAAACGTGCTTACTCAATGATCGGTCATGGATGATTGTTTTTACAAATTTAAGTGTTGACACGTACTACGAGAGGGTGATCAGCCATTCTGAAAAGAAAGATATACATTCGGTTTCCTTCGCATATCCATCAAATCCAAGAGTCCACGGGTTTAAAAAAAAAAGGAGCCCCAGGTTCAAAAAGAAAAAGGGAGTCGTCCGGCCATTTTCTCCTAACGAACTGTGCTCGTATAACACATACGTTTCAAGACGTGACCGTCTATTCAAATAGACCTATTGGATTTTTTTTCTATGTACGGTATACTTTCCAAAGTTGAACGTGTCAACTGGTACATGTCAAACAGATTATACTGTTACGTAACTGCTAATTTTTTATTAAATCTTGACCGTAAATTTTAGATCCAACTATAATAATAATTTAGACCATGTGGATCAACGTGGCGCTTCGAAAAACAACCTCATATTGCTTTTAGTATATAATACATAGATGAGGTGTGCTTCGGTCCCCCACCCCTAAACTTAAGCTATATGGACCGTTTTATTTTTTTGACCGGTCGAAACCCATATCGAGATCACGTCTATCTTTGTATATGTATACTCGGTCAAACCGGGTATAATCCACGTTCCGGCCGGCTGATCCCACCTCCTATTATCGCGATCTACGTCTTTGTATGTCATATTTTTAATTTTTTTTTTGTTGTTATATAACTTCTGATTTTCGTCTTCCGCGGGCACATGAGCATACGTATATGGTGAGTATACGTCTAAGAGGACCATACGGAGTTAGGATGGGTTCGTACGGTCCTCTAAACAATCGGAATCGAATTTTTGTTTGTCAAAGTTTGAAAGAGGGAGGGAGAGGGGGTGGGGGACCGAAGCAAAAGTGTACATAGATAGATAGATCGCCATTTGTTAGGACTCCTACTCCCGTACATATACGGGGATGTTGTGAACTCTAGGTCGGTCGTGTATATAAGACTGGCTTAGGGGTAGAGATCGTAGTTTTAGCTCAGCTTAGAATCTCTCTCCACTTGCGAACACTGGCACGAGTCCAGAACCCAGTGACAAACGCAAATAGCTATAGTCAGCGGAACTTTGTAAACCAATATATAAAACAATACAATAAAGCATGAGTAGTAGATCTTTACCTTCAAGAGTGAGGGCCTGAAGCTGGATAACTCGCACATACCAATCTCATCCCCGATTCACATGAGGCTTTGTTCGGTTACATCAGGTCTGGACGGGATTGGCATGGATTGGCTGGTATTAATTCCCCTCTAAGTCAAAATCCCCTCCAATCCACTTGACTCCACTTGGTGAGAGGTTTAAACAAACAAGCCCTGATGATGCTGCGTTCCGCTTCTCCGGTCTCTCTCGCGATGGTATGCACCGCGATAATCCCACAATATAAAAACTCAGCGGTAATACTTGTTTTCGACGACCATATCTGCAACAAGAAATCGATGAGGGGAACATACCAGAGGCAATCTTCTACTCGATCTCTAGAGATAATGACCAGTGCATATTGTTTATGCAATCTAAATTATTGTGTAGGCTAGCCCAGACAAATTGAGCAGGTCGTTGATCTTGGCAAAATATATTCATGGGGTGATCTAGGCGTCGATGTTTACAGCTAACCATCATATGCACATCCCAGGATATCGATGGAACGAAAAGCCGTACACTTTTTATATGCCAAAAGGTAGCTTTACACACTAATGACCATCCAACTAGGGAATCCATGCATCGTGACAACACGTCTTATATATGAATTAATATACTGTACTATATGTGTAGTTCAATTACCTAAGAATGGCCCTGTTCAGGGCGGGACTGATATGCCTACATGTGTGATATAGAGAAGGAGGTACAAGTACAACAGCAAGTATATACGGCTGGCCAATCTTCAATTTCCGGTTGAACTGGTTTGTCCATCAATTTAATATGACATCAGACTCAAGAAGTTTCAAGTGCAAGACCCGCCGCCACAATATTCTATACAAATTATTTTTGAAACTAGGCAAGATGCTTGCCGCCACAAATATTTGTGTGGCCTTTCCACCATGGCTCCATCCCATATCTATGTTCTGGTGGAGCCTAGCCGATTTTTCAGTGATCTTGTTGGTGCATCAATTCAATTGTTTAGTCATGTGATCGCGTACATGTTGATGCGAGAAACTAAAACCTTAGTGGCACATAGTCCAACTGGAGGGGTTCCTTTCCTCACCTCGGCTCGGAACAACTTTTGTTATGGAACAATATACACCCAAGCGTATCCTCCATGATTTTGTTTAAAAAATCTCACCTTGAGGGGTCAGATTAGGTCAGACCAAATATATCATGGAGGGGACACCTCAGTTCAAAACATATACACTTCCAGATTGATTATGTCGGCATCTCTATCGAGTTTTATATTATGTGGTAAGGCACATCAATTTTTTGATTGTGTCTTTCTATAGAGGGGATTTTTTCACAACAGAATGGTATGGCGGTGCCCGCTCAAAAGTGAGCGACGCAAAACTAGAGGATTTTGTTCTTTGGTTCTCATTGGTTACCGGTTTCTCAAATTCTAGAGCGAAAATCATAGGTCTTGCACCGAAGTTTGTTTGTTGTACCTAGTAGTCTTAGAAGATATGCATACTTCTTTGTAGGAGACATTGTTTAGGGTTTCGTCAAAACTACTATTGAGGCGAAAATCCATAAGCAGTCTTAGTGGTCGAACCCAAAAATATAGCGCAAGCATTTCATACCTATCTTTGAGTCGTTGCTAGCTATTGGAGGATCTTTCGTGTCCGAGCTTGCCATGACTAGGATTGAAGTTGAAGATTGGTGTACCGTGCTCGTCATGTTATGTTCCTTTTTATAATTTTGTTGTGTACATTCTCGATGTCTCAACTAGCTCTTTATAGTATTGTGTTATTGCAGAAAACTTGTGTAATGTTTATATCAGGTTGATGCAATAAATATGCACATTTGCCCCCCTCTAGCAAGAAAAATGTGTCTTTACGTTTATGTTTTATATGATCGCCGCATTGACTAGTCCTGCCAAAAAAAAAATCATCTCATAGTTCCATCACGAATTTTGGTATTTTTTGCCCTACATGCATGATGCACCTTTTGTTGTCTAGACTATTAAATGATTTCCACACAATCTAGGCCACATAAGCCAGAATCTAACATATGATTGTTAATCCTCCACATGCTGGGCCCTTACTGACGCAATAGAGGGGCCATTGAGAGGTCTAAGGTGAGCAACCCTTACAGTGACATGAGAGTAGCTCACTAGAAGGGGATCATATGATTCGCTAGTACTATAAGTTATACTCCATATTAGATGTTTCTGTTGCCCAGACATAACAATATCTAGAAGGGGATCAAATTTGACATGCATGCGTGCGCGAGGTCAGTGACATAGCTAGAATTTTACTCACTGTAGTAGTGGGCACCTATATTGCTCACGGATCGACGACGACATGGACGACTCGAGCATGTTCCTGCAGTGGGCTCTGAGCACGCTGCAGCACCACGATCCGGGAGTCTTGGCCGCTGACCACGGCGGCGACGTCCAAGCGCTCCGACAAGCCTCCGCCGTGGTCCTAGCGCCGTTGGAACTCGCAGAACCGACGAAAAGCCGGAGCTCCGGCGTCGACACCGGCTGCGTCTGGTCCATGTCACCCAACTCGGGCGCGACGTCTGCGCCGGCCATAAGCATCCTGCCCACGAGCTGGAGCTTCGGCGCTGTATCGGCGCGACCGAGCAGCGGCGGCGGCGGCACGCTTGACGGCGCAGTCGCCGCCACTCTGCCGGAGATGGTGCACGGGTCGCAGCCCACGAGGAGGGCCTCCGCCGGCACTGCGTACGCGCAGGACCACATCATGGCAGAGAGGAAGCGAAGGGAGAAGATCAACCAGCGCTTCATCGAGCTCTCCGCCCTCATCCCCGGCCTCAAGAAGGTGATCAATTGTGAATACTATCAAATTCCCTCCCCTCACTCTCTTAGTCACTTGTATGTCTGCCACACGAATTATCAATGTCATCATCTTGACCAATCAATCAGATGGACAAGGGGACGATTCTTGCGCACGCGGTGAGACACGTGAAGGAGCTCCAGGAAAGGGTCAGGTTCCTGGAGGCGGCGGCCGGGGCCAGCACCGGCACGAGCATCCAGACCATGGTGCTCGTCAAGAAGCCGTGCCTGGTTGCGCCGGGCGACGACGAGAGCTCCCCGGCGCAATCCTTCTCCGCGCTGCCGGAGATCGAGGTGAAGTTCTCGGACAACAACGTGATGGTGAGAATCCACTGCGAGGACGGGAAGGGCCTGGTTGTGCGGGTGCTCGCCGAGGCCGAGGAACTCCACCTCCGCATCGTGCACAACAATGTCATGCCTTTCACGGCGTCCACCGTGATCATAACTATCATGGCAAAGGCAAGTTAATTCATTCCTCACTCTGCACATATACATATACTCGTACTACTCTCTCCATTTCAAAATATAAAATGTTTTATCTTTGTAAAGCAAATGTATCTAGACTTTTTTTAATTATGTACGTTAGGTTTATTTAGATTTCGAGTGAATCTAAATACTAAAATAATGTTACGATCCCACTAGATGTAACCACTCATACAGGAAGGTTTGGAGGATTTGGGATTAGTTCTAGCTTCAACTATCTGGTATGAGAAGAGGGGATGCCGAGGAGAGAGATCAGGGGGGAGAGGGAGCCGTGTCCGCCCTTGCCAGGGGTCTCCAGTTCAGGGCCTAGTTCGTCCACGCCCCTTCCGGTTGCCCTCTATCTCCTTTTAAGTCAGGCAGCTCGCCTCGTCCTGCTGTCATACCTTGGCCCGTAGCCCACTTCTCGCCATGGCCCATGCGACCTGGGACTGTTGCCCATACGGTCCATGACATTCTCCCCTCCTTAACATCCGGCTTGACCTCAAGCCGCCATCATCGATTGATCTAGGCGTGTGACCACCCGGATCCCACGGAGCATACAATTCCTTGGTAAGAACAATCTCATATGACGAAGCAATCTTACCCATGATTCCAGTCGCCAGGCATGAAGGGACACATGGCCGGCTTGCACATATGACACCATGAACCCGAACATCACCTGGATCCCATGGGGCAGAGACGAAAGTGCAGTTCACTCTGTTGAACCTGCTGCTTACCACCAACGGCGAGGTTGCCGAATGCACTAGCATTTTGGTACTTGCTTCCCTTCTTCTCTCCCAGCACATAATTAGTTGAGAAGCATTGTAGGAGATATCCATGAGAGCAAGACATTCCTCCTTGGATACGAAGGCCAACGAATGCATCCCTTCTCTTACTTGTTCCCCAACCCAAATATATCCAATTTTTATCCCATCAGCAGTCGTATCAGTGTATTGGTCCATCACGAAAGGAACACCATTATTCAGCTCCCACTTCTTGCTCTCACAGAATGTACTTCCACTTGCACTAGACAATCTTGAACGGTACATGCCCATACAAGCAGGATATGCAAGAATTCTCTTGGGACACTGTAACTGACACAGAATCATATCAATGAACACTTTGTTAGGAGCGGCACCTTGAACTTTCCGGGCACCCTTCCACTGACTTCTAGTCTCTAGTAAGCTCCTATGATGAACAAGAACATTTGACGCCGGCGGAAGTAGCAACAGTTGTACACTCCCAATTTTTTTGCCATGTTTTAGTCTCTCGTGTGGACAAAACTCCACCTGAATAAGCTGAGGTCTCTTCTGATTGCAGCAAAACAAGGGCCACGGTATCTGCCGCAAGTACAAACAGTGACTGCAACTTCCTTCGAGCTGTAGTTGACACATGACCATTGAACATAAACTGGGTAAGAAACCACTTTGACACAGGTGTAGAGTTGAACATGCACAAAAATCTTGTTTCTGATCACCCATGAAAAAATACCCAGTCAACCAAGAACTATACTGTTTTGCGCGAGAGAACTGATGATATGAGACATCTACTTGATGTCCCGAATCCCATGGCGATGTTAAACAATTCTCAGTTTGAACATGCCCTAATAAAAATCTGACATACCACAAACAATTTCTTGCCGCTTCCAAATCAAGTGATATCATGGGGTTTCTTCTACATGTAGCATGCTGAAGGAAGGACACGTGCCCCACTACACTAGTCAGGACAAACCATAACTGCCGGGCAATTGTACTAGACATCACAACTCTCCAACATGTGAGTGGGATGTGCTGGTTCAGACATAGCCAAGTTTTTTGTATAATCAGGTACAAGAAAGAAGTGCAGTCTCCATTCAATTCGAGATATGCCTCCCAGCAATCTGTTCTAAGGAAACTTGTTGTAAAACTACTGCACACTAAATTCAGACATGAACTTCTCGAACTCAGTTGCGTAGGTATGCTAGAGACATGGCACACAGTGACGAAAATTATACGTAGGATTGCACCACTTTCCTTCTGAAGCTCATAACTCGAAATCCCATCTAGAGTCTGATGAGACCAGTATGTTGTAGAATCTGTAGCAAATTGCCCTACTAAAGACAAGCCACTGAAATTTATTTGGACAGGTGGTGGCCATGCCGGCCGCGGTTCCCAGTTAATAATCCTCCTATGTTGTCGAACCACCATCTGGACACGCAGTGAAAGTGAGCATGGAACTCGGGGAATGAGCAACTGATCATACCAGGTAAATTGTTGAATGGTGAGCAAAATTGCAGACTCGTGTGCATCCTTGTGGTTCTTCACAGTAGCAGCAGCATCCTGAGACTCGCCAAATGGCTCAGACATTGATACAAACACCTTTCGTGCGTCCTTGCGTGTGGATGGTGGTGTAGAGAGTGAGGTACCCGTGCTCAAGATGGAACACGCCAGCGACCTTGTTGGGGGCGACGTGATGGAGGCGTTGACCGCAGTCGCCGCGAAGGTTGCTGTCGCCCCTGTGGTAGCCGAGGCGCCAAGGTCGTATTGGACCCCCAACAGCAGAACGGACGTCGGCTGGAGGCCTTCCTCGGCGATGGCGGACGACCTCGTGTCGACGGGGATGGCCTGGCTTGTGTTGAGGTGGTCGATGCAGGAGGTTGCCGCTGCAGCTGATGCAGGCTTGGGAGCCGAGGCCGACTGCGCGTCCACCGCACGCTCCACTCCTGGGCGGTACTGGTTCAGCTTGAGGACGACCGGATGCAGTCTGTCGAGCTTTGCGTTCATGGAGGAGATCGCAGCGGTCAGATCCGCCAGCAACTTTGCCTGATCTTCCATCGCCATGGCTTCCCCGTGGCGAGTGAGGATAGTCGAGGGAAATCACCGACCAGATTGATGGAGAGAAAAAAAATCTGGTGTTTGGAAATGGCTCTGATACCAAATTGTTACGATCCCACTAGATGTAACCACTCATACAGGAAGGTTTGGAGGATTTGGGATTAGTTCTAGCTTCAACTATCTGGTATGAGAAGAGGGGATGCCGAGGAGAGAGATCAGGGGGGAGAGGGAGCCGTGTCCGCCCTTGCCAGGGGTCTCCAGTTCAGGGCCTAGTTCGTCCACGCCCCTTCCGGTTGCCCTCTATCTCCTTTTAAGTCAGGCAGCTCGCCTCGTCCTGCTGTCATACCTTGGCCCGTAGCCCACTTCTCGCCATGGCCCATGCGACCTGGGACTGTTGCCCATACGGTCCATGACAAATAAGTCTAGATACATTTTTTCACAAACCTAAAACATCTTAAATTTTGAAAAGGCGGGAGTACCTGTTATGAATCGAATTGGATCGTGTGGTATTGTGCACATCAAAGTCATCCAAGAGGTCTTTGGTAGCGTTTATCTTTGTGTACTTTGTTCCTTTCTAGTACTAGCTTGGAGGAGATACATCATACATTTATTTATCTCTCAATTAATTACCTCTCCAATTTCCACTTGCGTCTATGTACTAGTTGGCGTACTCTATATACCGCCATCTTAGAGCATGCATCTCCGTCGGATTGACGGCTGGAGCATGTCGCGCTGTCCACACATCGATAGAGCGCGGTTTCTGCAGAAAATTTCTCCGATGGGCGGTTTCCCGCATATTTTTGGGAATGGATTTTGTGAGTTCCCATTTGGAAGGGTGAGTGAGAGAATCTTAGGAGATCCACAGAAAATTTAGGGTTTCGGGATCGTTTAGGACATCTACTGGAGTTGTGTTTTGATTGTTTTTAGGGGACAACGGTAGTTTTTTTTAGAATTGGTGATGGGTTTAGGGAAACTTATGGAGATGCTTTGAGATGTCATTTACAACATGTTGCTTTCCATCTGGTGGATCTCCCTCGTATATTTAACTAGAAGTATACCCCGCTTGTTGCAGCGGGCACCTTTTTAAAAACTCTATTGTATAAATAAAATGGTATAATGCGCATTAAACATGGATGTTTCTATAAAAGTATTTAAGGTTCATTTGATAAAAATAGTTGAGATGCTAAATTTAATTGACATGATATATTCTTGTATATTAGATGGATATATAAATTGGTGACATGGACAATTAGATGAGGTGACATGAATAGTTTTTATCTAAAAACACTATTATTAATAGATATTAGTGGTATGACATGGATATTTGATTGGCTAATGGAGTGGATGATGTGGATCGCTTGCATGTAGAGATAGACTAACATTAAATGCAATTAGTGGGGTTTTTCTTTATAAAAAGTATAGATCCACCATTTTTTTAGAGGATTTTTTTTAGAGGAAGATCCGCCATTTTAGTGTGTTCTAAAACTTCAAATCTTTGCTTTAGGAAATCTATAGGCATATTAGCCAAGCTATAACATACATACACACTTGCCCAGACATAGGTATACACTTCCACCATATGTAAATAAAGTAATGGTAGACGTGTATCATCTTATAAGCAGAAAAAAAAATGTGTTTTAGTTTGTTCTCTTTAGTACTATTTGTAGTGGATTTCCATCATGTCATTCATGGAGTCCTTGTAGCGTGCACTTTGACGTGTTCCTAGCATTATAGATACAATATTCACAATACATGCCATCTGGCAACTTGATCATCTTCATTTGTTTATCTTTTTCCTTTAGTAGTTATAAACGACCTTGTTGGTCTTTTGAAAAAGATTAGTTGATGGTGGGGCAATGAGAATTCCTCAACATACTAGGACACTCCGTGTTGGCACCTTTTAGTACAGCTGGAATCTTCCCATTGGAGTGCTACTTCTAATATTTCTACTTTTCTCGGAGCAACGGAACAAAACAAAATACTCTACTAAAAAAAGTTTGGTTGTGGACTTTTGTGTATTGGCCGCCGCGCCCCATCCGAATTGGAGCTAATTATAAAGATGTTTTATATTTGTATGGTACTTCCACTTTCAGGTGCAGGAAGGGTTTACTGTCAATACAGAGGAGATAGTAAGATGCCTCAGCTGTGCACTAGACCAACATAGCAGCAACAGCTACTAATACTGGAAAGACAAGAAAGATGATCCTAGCTACGATCGACATTAGTATGCATACGTGGCTGTTTAGAGTCCCGTGTGCGCGGATGGATGCGCGACTCTAATGAGCAATCTCTCAATGGCATGATGTTTTTCACATAGCTCTGGCTTGATCATCGCCAAACTCCCATTGTAATATTGTACGTGTGCCCAGGTCTAAATAAAAGCATCATCATTTCGTGCTTTTTAAGGGTATCGATTGAGACAGTCACCACTCTTCATAAAGGAAATTTTAAAGAAATACAAGCAATTAAGTAGGAGAAAAAATCATATCCACGAGGACTGGAACCCACAAGAGAAGAGTTTGTACAGACCCACTCCTCTAACCAAATGAGTTATGCACATAGTTACTCAGCTACTTCACTAATAAATACAAGGATATTCGAGAATTTCATCACCAAACACTAGTCCTAGTCCGTCCTCTCGCCACAGGCAGACATAGACCAAAGATGACAAGATGTTCCCCATTAGGTCTTCTTTACTTCTAGGGTATTTGAGGGGATGGCAGGAAATTATTTCGTATCCCAGAATTTTCCCGATATATCGTTTACTAGGCCGGGTTTGGAGGGGACAATCCCAAAATATCCCCACAAATCCCCTCCACACTAGTGTATTTTTTGCTAGATTAAAAACTCTCCATCATGGTAGAGTATTTTTAGAGAATGGTATTTGAGGAGATTGGAGAGTATTGGGTGAACACTAACCCCCGCATATTCCCACATCTTTTGGGTATAAAAATATCGGAGAAGTAAACAAGCCCTTAGGAATGTGCATGACCAAGTGTTGCACATATTTAAATATCGGTCGCGAAGAAGAATTTAGAATAGACTGGGTGTATACTATGCATCTCGTGTACTGAGGATCCAGCGAAATATGTTAGGGCGGTCCAACTGTGCAATTGTTCAAAGATATTTTTTAAAAACGATCTTCTGTAATATATACTATATATTACCTTTGATTTATAATATAAGACGTTTTGAATAGACTAATTGACTATCGTCTTATATTCTGAACCGGAGCTAATAAGCTACAAGGAATCTCAGAGTGATCCAGACCACACCGTACCACCGCACCATGTGCCTCCCTATCCACCCCTTATATCCACCACCGATCTCTTGTAGGCATGCCCAGAGCCCTAAGTTCGGGGTAGAAAACAAACTCACCGCTGAAACGCTTCTCTCTAAAACAAACTTGAAAGTACACATTTAACCTTTATATGGATTTGGTGTTAATGTCGGTGAATTAAGCTACTAATCTAATTTTCAGTGTATAAACAGGATACTAGTCCTGAAAATGGATGAAGTGTGCTAAAGAGAGGCCCCTAGATAAAACTTTATCAAGAAGATGTTGTCTTCAATTTTATAGTTATTGGTCTTTTTCCTTTATTTGAGTCTAGCTAGGGATGTCGTGCTATCAAGAGGGGACAAAAGTTTACCAGAGATAATCACCATTTATATATCCTATATACTCCCTAGGTGTTTGAATACAAGGCCACTTCATATTTTGGATCTAATTTTGAGCATTGATTTTACTAATTAAATATGATATATATATGCTACAAAAAGTATACCACTGGATGAACATTTGAAAAACCTTTTCAATGATACATTTTTGCTGCCATATATAGAACTCATATTATGTTGACAAAAGTATTAGTCAAAGTTGCGGCATGAAAAACAAAGTGGCCTCCTATTTAAAACAGAGGGAGTGCCCCCACATGTTTTCAAATAGGAGGATAGCCCTAGCATGTGTATCGATTGATACAGATAATCTGTTGAAATTTGATGAGTTTTGGGCTGTTGACCCATTAGACAAATTCTGAAATTCTCTTTGGCCTACTTGTGCATGACAGCATATGGTTGTGCTAGTGGTGCTAAAGTTTAGTCTCATATTGCTTGTGAAAGGGGAGTTGGACCACCTTATATAGTAGAGTGTTGCATCACTCACTAAGGTGTGACAAGGAGAGAAGCCCTCGCGCACTCCTCCGACGGTGCCCGCCTCGCCACGCAATGCCACGCCTCGCCACGACGTGCGCGCGGGATCGTGGGCTATTACCGACTCGGACGTGTGTTATGCCCCACGATCTCCCTAATCTGCACTATATAAGCGTCTGCGCAAAACCTAATCAGTAATCAATCCACACACGCCTACCTCCAGAACCTTGCGCCGCCTCCTTCGTTTTCCCCATCCCGGCTTGCGGCGTGCACAGCAGATCGGGACAGTAGGCCTCCGGAACCCCGCCTCTCGTGAACCTGTACGGGTGAGGGGCGATCAGGTTTTTAGGGAGCGCTCAAGCGCGACTACTTGCAACCACGACGTTGTCCGACGACGAGTTTCCGAATGACGACTTCTTCCCGGACGTCACCAATCTCTTCGACAACCTCAACATGGGCGACAACGCTGCTGCGACCGCTGCGGCTGCTATTCAGCCTACACTGTATGTGATTGATGATGCTTGACGTGGAAGTTCGTTGGTAACCCCAAGCGCAGGGTGCGAAGGGCAAGCAGCAAGTTTTCCCTCAGTTGAGATCGAGGTTATCGAACCAGAAGGAGGAAGAAAACATCACACAGGTGTTGCAAGCAACGCGGAGATCTGCACAACACAAACTCAAGACTTTGCCCCAACGAATCAGTGAGGTTGTCAAACTCACCGGTTTGCTGTAACAAAGGATTAAACGTATAGTGTGGAAGGTAATGGTTTGCAGCAAGTAAACAAGTAACAGTGGAAGATGTATCAATGGTAAAGATTGGACCGAGGTCCATAGTTCACTAGAGATGCTCTCCTTAGATAAACGACATGGCATGAAGGGTAAACAAATTACAACAGGGCAATTGATAGGAACTAAGCAAGGCATAACAATGCAATTAATAGTCAGAAAGATCCTATGAGATTCGATTGGGAAATACAACAAGATACATAGACCGCCATCCAACTGCATCTATGAATAGAAGTCCACCTTCAGGTTATCATTCGAACCTCCAGTATTAAGTTGCAAGCAACAGACAACTGCTTTAAGCAAAGTGTGTAAGGTAAACAGTACACATGTTCCATGAACAAGAGACCGTTGTGTTATCCCTAGTAGCAACAGCACATCTACAACCGAAGAGATTATTGTCACTTCCCTTGGAAACTAGAGGCATGAACCCACTATCGAGCATAAATACCCCCTCTTGGAGTCACTAGCAACTACTTGGCCAAGATAGCTACTAACAACGGAGAGCATGCAAGATCACAAACAACACAGACATGATAGAATCATAAATACAAAACCATTAATCAAACCAACATAATAATCTCAATATCCATTGGATCCCCGCAAACACAACATGCATGATTACAAATAGATTATATCTTGATCATGAACGAAGCTCATAAGATCTATACATGAAAGCACAACGGAGGAGATACAACCATCTAGCTACTACATGGACCCACAGTCCAAGGTGGAACTACTCACGCATCATACCGGAAAGAAGGCCTCCGGGATGATCTTCCCTGTGACAAGGTGCCAGGAAGAACTTCGGATCCCTCGGATCTAGGGACGATGGTGGCGGCGGATACAGACAGTTTCATGGATATTTGATCGGGTCCTCGGGGTTTCTGCATCGGGGGCTTCTTATAGGCGAAGGGGGAGACCGAGGAGGCGACCAGGGGGGCCAAACCCTAGCCAGGAACGGGCCCACCTCTGGCCGCGCCTGGGGGGGCTGGCTACCCTGGCCTGCTTCCTCATCTCCCCTCTGGACTTCTTGTTCCCCACGGAAAGTAATTGACTTTGACGTTTGTCCCGTCCAATTCCGAGAATATTTCTTTACTAATTTTTCTGAAACCAAAAATAGCAGAAAATAGGCACCTGGCACAGTTGCAACTTGTTAATAGGTTAGTACCAGAAAACATGTAAAAAGCACCTCAAAGTGTAGACAAGTAAAGCAAAGTAGATACTAAACAAGCATGGAGCATCAAAAATTATAGATACGTTTCCGACGTATCAACATCCCCAAGCTTAACTCCTGCTCGTCCTCGAGTAGGTAAGTGATAAATAGAATAATTTTTCAGGCGACATGCACCCTCACAATAAAGATCCAACTATTTGCAAGCATTGAAAGCTGGGATCAAAGAACTCTGAACATATGCATGAAAGATGGAGTTCTAACAATAGGAGATAGTAACTATGCATGCAACATGAAAGGCTACAAACAAAGATCATGAATAACATGCATTGAAAAACATTTGTTTGTTCCACATACAGAAAACATAGCATAGTGGCAATCAGCTTGTCCCTCATAGAGTAGCAAATATATGCATAGGACACCTTCAAAGTTCACAAGGGTGACTAGAAAATAATAGCACAAGAACAAGTAATATCACAATATGCATCAATTAATAAGCTTTGGAACACTGCACATAGAATGACAATTATGCTCTCTTAATGGTGCCTAAAGGTAGAAGGTGGATACTCAATAATGGTGAAAGAAAGGCTTTTGTAAAGGAAGCAGGGATTTCAAGGTTCAAAAAGAGCTTCCAAAAATTATGGTACTTGTTAGCTTTCAGCCCTCATTGCCCCTATCATAAGCATCTTGAAGTGGTTAAGGTTAAAGTGGCAAAGGTGGAGTATATGCTTGACGAAGTATAAGTTGGCAATCTCAAGTCCCTTGAATACGAGGGCCACACCTCATGCATACTCAACTTTGGGCATAGGTAAGTTCTTGTCATTGTAAGTATTTGCATATCATTGAGAACCGCCAACAGGGTACCCCTTGCACATGGTACAGGAGCTTTCCCATAACCAAAATGACAAGGCAAGCAGACAATGAGCATCTCAGCAATCTTTTTATTTACTATATGCATAGCTTTTTAGTGAGGACGCTTCATAGATAGCTCACTATGGTGATGCTAAAAGTTTCCACCATGATTAGGCATGGCTTAGGCTAGCGGCCCAGGCATTTCTCTAACACAGAATACAAACTCCATGGACTTACAAGTTACCTCTTTATTTCACACCGGTGACATCCATAGACAAAAGAGCATGATATCAACTGAGTACAAAGTATAAGTGCAATGTTGAAAACGTTCCCTGTGACAGCACGGTTCTGCTAATTCCAACGTATAAGTGCAAGCATATACAAAAAAGTTGTCACAATGGTTCAAGTTTATTAGGGGCAAAGAATATAAAGTGTGCCATCAAGTTCTTAGGGCTTTAATCACTAAGTTGTCACATAACAAAATGTTTTTAATTGGAAGATAGCTAAAAACAAGAATATACTTGGAATGGTGTAACACACACCATGCATAGGATTTTATAGTGGACACTTTGGAAAAACTTGGTTTCTTGGGAGTTGGAAACATGAGTAGAACTTACTCATACAGGTGGAGGCTAGCAAAAGACTGGGAGCAACCAACTAAGAGAGCATAATGGCCATAATCATGTAGAGCAACAAAGCATACTAATCAAAGCAAAGAGTGGTACTACAAGTTAAGGACTAAATGATCATAGAGGCTAATGGTGACTTGTCATAGTCATAACATGGTGTGAGCATGTGCCAAGTCAACCCAAGCAAAGCATCAAAGGAAAATTCCACAATACTATAGTTTTGCATGCTAAAACAACGCATAATTTATTCAAGGCACACTAAGCAATCCCAAATGTTTGGAACAAGACATGCTACAGCAATAATCACTAGCATAAGGTCAAAACAACACCTAGCATGTCATGCTAAAGTCTAAGTCACAATCAATGCAAGCTCCTCTTGCACTTCAAGCAAGAACTTACTACTCCTTTCCAACACCAAGCAAACTTATTTGCAAAACAACATAGTGAGAACGGGGGTCCAAACTACTTTATTAAAGCAAACTAAACAACCTAAGAAAAGCAAGCAAAACTAATACACTCCAAGAACAACACACATGTGTATGAAAAAATAAAAACGAAGTGTCTAGACAGACCTGAGCTTTTTATTGATGAAGAAGGGGATGCTTTACGCATCCCCAAGCTTTGACGCTTGTACCTCTTGGATATTTCTTGGGGTGACACCGTGGTGGCATCCCCAAGCTTGATCTTTTATCCATTCTTTATCTCATTACATCATTCTCTCTCTACACCTGAAATTTTTCCTTCATACAAAACTCCACACAATCTTCATTAGCAACATTAGTGTATTCAAAAGATATTAGACCACTGGAAAAGCTTTGAAACAGAAAGGCTTTTCACTAAAAACACAAGCTACTGTAGCAACTCCTTCAAAAAGCTCAATTCACCTAAAGAGAACTCAAAAAGGAATCAATAAGAAGCAAATGCAAATAATGGCAGAAGTCTGTCAAAACAGACCAGCAGGTAGAAACCGTTTTTCCGAACATCTTCTGTTGCTCAAATCAAAAAGTATTGAACTAACGAAAGTTAGCTAACATACTGGGGGATTTATTCGTAAATTTTGAGCTCAATCCGAGTTACAGAGACTCCTCACAAATTTTTTTGGTGGAGGACAGAAATCTATTTCAGGACAGTAACTCCCCAAATCTTACTTCCCTCTCATTAGAGGTCATTCTTGGCACAAAAAGCAAACAAAAAGGATAAGGAGAGGTCATTACTGAAGTAATAACTTCCAAGACTCAAGGAAACTCTTGGGTTATCTCCCAACTAGTACTTTTCTTTAACACCTTTAAGTTAGGCACAAGAAGCAAGAAGAATCAAGTATTTTCAAATGAAGAAGCAACCTTCTTGTTCTTTCCTTTCTTACCTTTCTTATTTTCCTTAGGGAAGATATGATTGCTTACCGGAGGAGCAAAATCCATGATGCCTTTTCCTACATATATCACTGCCCCAAGGTGTTTCAGTAGAGACCTTCCAAGTGTGATATGTCCCTTGCCTACACATTCAATAACAAGATAATCAGTAGTCACCATTTTTCCTGAGATTTTTGTAAACACACCTTCAGCTATTCCAATGGGTAATATAGTCGCATTGTTGGTAAGAGAGATTTCCTCTCCTCCTTCAATAAGCCCCCAAAGACTCAAGGAATCATAAATATCTTTAGACATGAGACAAAATTCAAACATGATATAACAGTGAGCATCAAAAAGTGTAGTGTTTATTGAGACTTTGATTGTGGTAAACCACTTTGAAGGCTCAGAATTTATGGGAACATAATCATGGTAAGCCCTAAGCGTGTGATAGCAACTATTCATAGCAGCAATACCGGTCTCAAGAGTGTTCAACCTAGCAAAAATATTTGTGAAAGAGGAATCAGACTTGCTAGGTGTACCATAAATCATGATTAATTTCCTTATGGCATCAAAAGCTTCATCCTGAGTACATAGCAAAAAATCTTTCTCATCCAAAGCATATCTATAACGAAGAGCAATACCGCGGTAGAAACTATCAATAACCAAGCTAAGGCTTACCTCAGGCTCAGTTTCCCTCTGAAAAGCAGAGATTCTAGACCAAGCTTCCTTAAAACTTTCCTCACTTTTTTTCTTAAAAGTGGAGATTTCTATCATAGTGGAAATAGAGGTTGTTCCAAAACCAGACATGGTAGCAACTAGAGCAAGAACTAATTTTTTTTGGCCTTTTTTGAAAAGAGGCAAACAAAACCAAGCAAAAGAAACAAAGCAACCTAAAAACAAAGTAAAGAGAAAGGAAGTGAAGGACTCCCCTTGTGAAGACGTCCTTAGCCTCCCCGGCAATGGCGCCATACAGTCTTGATGATGCTCGATGTGGCACTTCGTTGGTAACCCCAAGCGCAGGGTGCGAAGAGCAAGCAGAAAGTTTTCCCTCAGTTGAGACCAAGGTTATCGAACCAGAAGGAGGAAGGAAACGTCACACAGGTGTTGCAAGCAACACGGAGATCTGCACAACACAAACTCAAGACTTTGCCCCAATGAATCAATGAGGTTGTCAAGCTCAACGGTTCGCTGTAACAAAGGATTAAACGTATGGTGTGGAAGGTAATGGTTTGCAGCAAGTAAACAAGTAACAGTGGAAGATGTATCAATGGTAAATATTGGACCGGGGTCCATAGTTCACTAGAGGTGCTCTCCTTAGATAAACAACATGGCATGAAGGGTAAACAAATTACAGCAGGGCAATTGACAGGAACTGAGCAAGGCATAACAATACAATTACTAGTCAGAAAGATACTATGAGATTCGATTGGGAAATACAACAAGATACATAGACCGCCATCCAACTGCATCTATGACTAGAAGTCCACCTTCAGGTTATCATCCGAACCCCCTCCAATATTAAGTTGCAAGCAACAGACAACTGCTTTAAGCAAAGTGTGTAAGGTAAACAGTCCACATGTTCCATGAACAAGAGACCGATGTTTTCTCCCTAGTAGCAACAACACATCTACAACCGGAGATATTATTGTCACTTCCCTTGGAAACTAGAGGCATGAACCCACTATCGAGCATAAATACCCCCTCTTGGAGTCACTAGCAACTACTTGGCCCATATAGCTACTAACAACGGAGAGCATGCAAGATCACAAACAACACAGACATGATAGAATCATAAAGACAAAACCATTAACCAAACCAACATAATAATCGCAATATCCATCGGATCCCCATAAACACAACATGCATGATTACAAATAGATTAGATCTTGATCATGAACGGAGCTTGATGGGGATGTACCTACCGGGGTATACCCAGCAGGACGTTTCCGACTGGCCCAAGAACTGGCGAATGGGCCTGCAAGACGGCGACTGGATCAAAGCCCGGCGTGGATCCAAGCGACTGGAAGCTGAAGGCCCAGGCGAGTAGATAGGCCTAGTCGGATTAGGTTAAAACAAGTACCGAAGCCTTAACTGATTCGGTTGAGATATGTAAACCCTAGGGGAGGTGAGCCTATATAAACCTCCCTGCGGGGCGTGTAGAGATACGTTCCATCATACACCCAAGCGACTCGCCGCCTAGCCGTCGAGCTCGCCCCTTGTACCACCTCCATAATACAATCTAGCAGGAGTAGGTATTTACCCTCTGGGGGGCCGAACCTGGGTAAACCCTGTGTCTCCGCCCTCATCTCGTACCGCAGATGGCTGGCCGCTCTTGCCCCTCGTTCTACTACTCGCTGCCGATTGCAGCATCTGCCGTGACCATTCCCACGACAGTGGCGCCCACCGTTGGACCCAGTTGCGGGTCGACTGGAGCCTGCACTTCGACGGCTCCAAGAACGCGGACGGCGCAGGCGCAGGGATCGTGCTAACTTCACCGAAAGGCGACAAGCTCCGCTACGTCCTCTGCCTCGACTTCACACCCTGCACCAACAACATGGCCGAGTACGAGGCCTTACTCCACGGCATGCGAGCTGCCAAGGAGATGAATGTCAACCAACTACGCTGCTACGGAGACTCCGACCTCGTCGTTGGTCAAGTCGCTGGCACCTGCAACGCTGTCTCCCCCACCATGGCGGTGTACCGCCAAGAAGTGGACAAGCTGGGCGGACACTTCACAGGCTACTCCGTCGAGTGGATCGACAGGCGGAAGAACGAGGAGGCCGACGCACTCTCTCGCATTGGGTCGGCTCGACTCGCACCACCCGCCGGCGTCTTCCTCGACACAATCACCAAGCCATTAGTCTCTCCCCCGAGGGAGATCGACATCGGAGTCCCGTTACAATCGGAGGCAGCCCTGGTCGCACTCGTCACCGAGCCAGACGACTGGACCAAGCCCTACATCGCCTACTTGGAGGCCGGCACCTTGCCGGCAGACGAGACGGACGCTCGGATGATTGCACGCCGATGCAAGTCCTACACCATCATCGACGGCGAGCTCCACAAGCGCAGCATCACCGGCGTGTTCCAACGCTGCGTCCAACCCGCCGAAGGACGCAAGATCCTCCACGACATCCACTCCGGTGACTGCGGCCACCACGCCGGCGCCCGCTCTCTGGTCGCCAAGGCTATGCGGCATGGCTTTTACTGGCCCACCGCGCACGCCGACGCTGTCGACATTGTCCAGTGGTGCGCCGGGTGCCAGAAGTACGCCAACCAGATGCACGTGCCGAGCTCAGCGCTCAAGACAATCCCCATCACCTGGCCATTCGCCATATGGGTCATGGACATGGTAGGCCCCTTCAAGAAGGCTCCCTCCGGCTACACCCACCTCCTGGTCGCGGTCGACAAGTTCACAAAGTGGGTGGAGGCCAAGCCAGTCCGGAAATGCGATGGGAAGACTGCCACTAAATTCCTACGCGAGCTCATATATCGCTACGGGTTCCCAAACAGCATCATCACAGACAACGGCACCAACTTCGCCAAAGGAGCCATGGCCGAATTCTGCGAGGAACACCACATCCGGCTCGACCTCGCATCAGTCGTCCACCCGGAATCCAACGGCCAGGCAGAACGGGCCAATCAAAGCATCCTCCACGGCCTGAAGCCGCGACTCCAAGTACCACTCGAGCGCGCCGCCGGGTGCTGGGTCGAGGAGCTACCCTCCGTCATATGGGGCATCCGCACCTCGGTCAACAGGTCGACAGGATTCACCCCCTTCTTCATGGTGTACGGCGCCAAGGCAGTCATGCCCACCGACCTTGAGCACGACTCGCCGAGGGTCGTCCGCTACACGGAGGCTGCGAACGAACTCGCACGACAGGATGGAGTCGATCAACTCGACGAGGCACGCGACCTAGCTCGCTCGCGCATAGCCATCTACCAACAAGGACTCCGCCGCTACCACAGCCGGCGGGTGAAAACCCGCACCTTCCAAGAAGGCGACCTGGTGCTGCGCCTCATCCAGGACAAGAAGGGCATGCACAAGCTTTCCCCTCCATGGGAGGGACCATTCGCCATCGGGCGCGTACTCGGCAACGACGCTTACTACCTCATCGATGTCCGCGGGGACGGCAAACTCGACGTCAAGCGACCATGGAATGTAAACCTCCTACGGAAGTTCTATTCCTAGAACGCCACATATGTACTCTTCAGTCGCTATGAAATAAAAAGAATTGGTTACCGCAAATTGCGCCTACTCTCCGTGTCTTGTGCCACTCGCACTCGTAATAACAGCGTCAAGCTAACCGCAGAAGTCAACCTTTGGTAAAGCGATCGGCACGGCCAAGTAGTGCGATGCAACAGGACTGAGTCACCTCAGGTTTTGCATCGTCCACGAAAAACGCCTACCCGGAGCCCCATTGGAGTCGCCTAGCCCGACTGGCTCTACGAGCCAAGACAACTGCCTTCGCTTCTCACAGCGACCATGATCCTCCGCATCCTCGACACAGCGACTCAAACGGCCACGTACCACGCTCGGGGACTGACGACCAGTTCAGCGCGAGCGGCTCGGGAAAACGCCAAGTATGAGAGCATGCCCAGGACTCGCCATGCGACTGACCCAACGGACCAGGCAGGAGTGATGCGCTCAAACCAACGCGCCAAGTCCTCACCCACCCTCGAGTCGCGCCTAGAACAACCAAGTACCACGCTCAGGGACTCGGCCACCCGACCTCGTTCGTGCAAGGGAAAACGGTGAAGTATAGAGCGTTCAAGGGAGTCGCCTAGCGACTGGCTCTTCGAGTCCGGGCGAGTCGACCATAATAACAAAACATTCAAAAACCACAAACACATCACACACGAGGTAAACCCCACAAAAGGGCGGACGCGCTCGGGGACTCGTCCAAACCTCAATTGGAAAACACATGACAAGTCACAAAACAAACATGATATCACATTACTAGCATGTTGCAATTGTCTCAGAATACAAAATATGCCCAAACGGCAGATCTGCTACTAACGCCCCAGGGCAACCTACTCTATTCCGCAGGCTTCGACGACGACTCGCCAGCACCCTTGCGATTGCGGACGAACGGCGTGTACGGGTTTGACGGGTACGTCGTTAGCTCACCCGCCATTGCCGCGCGGAAGGGCTGATCGACCTTGAAGTCCCGATGCTGCGGCTCGGGGTCGTTGGGCGTGACGACCGTTTCCTGATAAGGAAGGAGGTCGCCCATCGCCCAGACGCGCTCGGAGTACACCGCGGCGCGACCCGTCAACTTGAGCACCTCGGAGATCTCCACCTCGCCAGTAAACGACGGGTAGCCACTCGTCACATCGTCCAGATCGAAATCTTCTGGAAAATGAGCAAGCCCAAGGCTAAGCGCCGTCGCCGCTCCACGCCAAAACGCCAATCGCGTCATGAACTCAACGACCGACGGCGCCTTCTCCAAGTACCTCCACACCTCGACGAGGTCGCTGGGAATTACTTCCGTGGGCGATATCTCCTGGAGGTAGGCTCGGATGCATGTCGCCGACAACGTCGCCGAGTCAACGAGCGTGGCCACACATTGCCGTGCGTCGAACGAGTTCGCCTCTTCCACGCTATCAATGATGCGACCTACGGATACAAGATAACAATGAGTACATCGGATATTATGAAAAGACACATGCAGTAGGCAAGGGCAGACAAACTCACCAATCAAGGGGCGGGAGAGGTCCGTGATGAAGCTCTGAAGAGAAGTATAGTCGTCCTGAAGCCCAGCAACAAGGGCATCAGAAACTTTACGCTCTTCCGCGACGGCCGTAACGGAAGCCTTGGCTCGACCATCCGCCGAACTCGCCTCCTCTTTCGCCTCCCTCAGCTCGTGCTCGAGCTCGGCGATCCGCTTTTCAGCCGAGCTCAACGTCGATTGAGCCATTGCCAACTCACCCACGGGGACAAGTCCCTGGCGAGCCTCTTCTGCCTTCGCGGCAACTGCCTGAAGCCCCTTATTCGCCTCTTGGACGGAGGCCAGTTCCTTCTCCGCGCGGTGTTTCGCCGCCAATCGGTCAGCTGACTCGCGTTGCAGACCCTGCACACAATTCAAACAGTTAACCAAAGCGAAATGCTAACTGCCCACCCGCTGAAATTCAGCGCGTGCGCACTCGAGGACTGGAAATCAACAAATCCTAAGTGCCCACCCGCTGAAATTCAGCGAGTGCGCACTCGGGGACTGGCAATCAAGAAATCCTAAGTGCTCACCCGCTGAAATTCAGCGAGTGCGCACTCGGGGACTGGCAATCAACAAATCCTAAGTGCCCACCCGCTGAAATTTAGCGAGTGCGCACTCGGGGACTAGACGCGAAAAATAACAACAAGACATTAAAAGAATCAGACCGCTGCAACTCACCGGCCTGATCCTCGGGGACTGGACATACCTGGATGGCTGCGCCAAGCATGGCGTGAAGTTGTATCGCATCCACGGACGCGAGAAGAGCCGGCGTGTGCCGACGACGCTGCTCGACCTCCGCGTCGGCGACCCCAGGTGCACGGCTCGAGGGCGAGGTCCCACTCGCTGCAGCCGCCTTGGTCATGAAGCGCGGGAACATGGCGATGGAGGCACCGACACCAAAGAAGACCGGCTCGGTCACCCCAGGCGAGGGAGCACCCTCCTTCGTGGATACGGCCGCCTCCATTGCGGGTTCATTCGGCGCGACCGTCGTGTCGTCGGAGATCGTAACGACATCGTCGCCCTTGGCCTTCTTGGCGCCATCCGCAGGAACGACGACTTCGTCCGCCTTCCTCTTGCGGGAAGGATCCTCCTCGCTGACGACGGGTGGCACCTTAGACACAGTCGGGTGGCCTATCTTCTTTGCTCCGGTCCTGTAAATCGATCGCGTGAGCGAAATAATTCAAGCTGCAATGAAAGACAAAAGTAGGTGAGCGAACTCAATTGGCGACCGGAATGAAGCGTAGCCCCGTGCGGATGCCGGCCGGCTTCTCCAGTTTGGGGCCCAGTCGGCGGCTGAGGCCCATTTCCAGGACGTCGCGTGCCCAAGACACGGACGGCTTCTTCATGGTCGAGGCTGCAACGGGAGCCTCTGGGACATCTTCAGCAGGGGCTTCCTTGCGAGGTGAAGCCGCCGCGGCCGGAGCGGCCCCTAGCCCAGAAACTGGGACGAATGGCGGAGGCATCGAGGCCAGTGGCACCTCAACAGCAGCCGTGTCCAGCGCGGTTGCCGTCGGCGGTGCCTCGTCCTTGGCCGGGCTGGGGGCGTCGGAGCTACTTGTCGAGTGCGGTGGCGAGGCCGGCCTCATCGACTTCGTTTTCTTCTTTGGGGGAGCCTTTGCCTCCTTTTCCTTCTTCTTCGACGGAGTGGCCTGGCGGCGCGAGGTGGTCTCCGGAAGTTCGTCATCGTCGTCGTGACGCTCGAGGCTTTTACTCGCCTCAAGCTCACACTGACGCTGCCCGCGGGTCTTGCGGACCAGCGGGGCGACCTCCTCCTCGGACTCGTCGTCGTCGTTGCTCTCGTCGCTCCCGGAATCGCCCTTGGCAAGAGGCGATTCGCCCATGTCCTGGACGGACGAGCTTGAATTCTCGTCGTCTGAGGGCGGGAGCCATACTTCCACCACTTGGAATAGCTGCAATGAACACAAAATGAAGTTAGAACGACCGCGACTGCAAAAACTGCGACTCGAATGATGCGAGGTGACTTACCGTTGGGGCTGGATGCTTCGCGGTGTAGGGGGCGACCCCAGCCTTTGCGGCCAGGTACACCGCCTGGGTGATCTTCTTCAGTGCTGGGGTGTAGTCCTCGAGCTTCCACTCGGCGAGGCAGGACTTCGTCGAGTCCTCCCGGCCCGTGTACTGGTACATGTAGTGGTCGCGCCGAGCCAGAGGGACGAGCCGCCGCCCGAGCCAGCAGTTGTATAGGTTGATCGTCTGGAGGCCCTTCTTCTTCTTCAGACCACGGATGGTTTGAAGCATTTCGTCCACGACCATCCGCTGGTCGCTAGGGAGCTTGCCGACCTGAAGATGGCGCGGTTCGGACCGGTTGGCGGAGTATCGTGGAATCGCCGTCTCACCCTCCGGGGTCGCCTCGGCAACATAGAACCAAGATTTCTTCCAGTCGCTCGCCGCCTTGGCGGGCAGCATCAAGTCGAAGAACGAAGCCTTCGACTTTAGCTGGAAGGTTAGGCCGCCCGCGGCAAGCATTGGGCCGCCCGCTTCCTCGCGGCTGATCCGTCCGTGGAACAGATGGCGAGCTACTCGATGAGGGAAGTAGAGGGAAGTAGGGCCGGCAGCCCAAGTAGCACTCGCAGAACGCCATGAAGATGGCGAGCTACTCGATGCTGTGTGGACCCAGGTCCGACGGTTGGATCCCGTAGTAGGCGCAGAAGCGCCGGAAGAACAGGGACGTGGGGAATCCTAGCCCCCGTTCTAGATGGCTGGTGAAGCAGATGAATTCCCCCTCGCGCGGGTTCGGGGTCACCTCTCCGGCCGCGGGGATGCGCCAGCAGCCGGCGCGCAGGATCCCGGCCTCCTCTAAGGAAGCCAGTTGCACCCTCGTACACTTAGATCTACCCCAAGGTTCGGTGGAGAGGGCCATGGCAGAAGGATTTGTGGGAGGTCGGAGGATTTCGGGTCGGCTGGATCGCGATGCGAAGGGAGGCGAAAGTGCGTGCAATCGGAGGAAATGGCGAGAAGGTGGTTCTCTGATCGCCTGCCATTCCCCTTATATAGCGGTTGTTACCCGCCAAATCAGGGAGTCGTTACTACGCGGTGATTACGCCAAAAGTTACCGTTGGATTACCCCAACGGCTAGTTTGACCACGTTTAACGGTCCAACTTCAGCCACTCGGCTCGCCGACCCGATCACTATGACAGTGTTTCGCCGACTCGACTCGCCAAAGCTGCGATCAGGATGACTAGTTTTCTCCTTTATACAGGAGCCCGCCGACGATTCGAATGGATGTCTACTCTGGAGCCGTATACTCCGACTTCCAGCAGCCACCTACGCCTAATCTACGACGGCCTCGGGGACTACTGATGGGGATGTACCTACCGGGGTATACCCAGCAGGACGTTTCCGACTGGCCCAAGAACTGGCGAGTGGGCCTGCAAGACGACGACTGGATCAAAGCCCGGCGTGGATCCAAGCGACTGGAAGCTGAAGGCCCAGGCGAGTAGATAGGCCTAGTCGGATTAGGTTAAAACAAGTACCGAAGCCTTAACTGATTCGGTTGAGATATGTAAACCCTAGGGGAGGTGAGCCTATATAAACCTCCCTGCGGGGCGTGTAGAGATACGTTCCATCATACACCCAAGCGACTCGCCGCCTAGCCGTCGAGCTCGCCCCTTGTACCACCTCCATAATACAATCTAGCAGGAGTAGGTCTTTACCCTCTGGGGGGGGCGAACCTGGGTAAAGTCTGTGTCTCCGCCCTCATCTCGCACCGCAGATGGCTGGCCGCCCTTGCCCCTCGTTCTACTACTCACTGCCGATTGCAGCATCTGCCGTGACCATTCCCACGACAGAGCTCACAAGATCTATACATGAAAGCACAAAGGAGGAGATACAACCATCTAGCTACTACATGGACCCATAGTCCAAGATGGAGCTACTCACGCATCATACCGGAGAGAAGGCCTCTGGATGATCTCCCCTCCTGCAGGGTGCCAAGAAGAACTTCAGATCCTCGCGATCTAGGGACTATGGTGGCGGTGGATATAGGCGGTTTCGTGGATATTTGATCGGGTCCTCAGGGTTTTTGCATTGGGGGCTTCTTATAGGCGAAGGGGGAGGCCGAGGAGGCGACCAGGGGGGCCAAACCCTAGCTAGGCGCGGGTCCACCCCTGGCCATGCCTGGGGGGGGGTCTGGCTGCCTTGGCCCGCTTCCTCGTCTCCCCTCTGGACTTCTTGTTACCCACGGAAAGTTATTGACTTTGACGTTTGTCTCATCCAATTCCAAGAATATTTCTTTACTAACGTTTCTGAAAACAAAAACAGTAGAAAACAGGCACCTGGCACTGTTGCAACTTGTTAATAGGTTAGTACCATAAAACATGTAAAAAGCACCTCAAAGTGTAGACAAGTAAAGCAAAGTAGATACTAAACAAGCATGAAGCATCAAAAATTATAGATACGTTTCCGACGTATCAGTAATCCTCAACTGTCTTTTTTACATTATGCTAGAGTTCTCTGTTCTAGCGTTTGGTGTAGATGTGATAGGTTTATCTCCTATAGATGTAATATGTTCATATACTTTGTTGATCTGCATGTTTGGTTTTAGTACCATTTGTATGATCATGCTTTATCAGTTTATTATTCGGATTAAATCATATGGATTATTGCTTATATTTTCAACAATCCAAAAACCTGATCGTAGGCAATTGAATTCCACTGGTGTAGCCGCGGCTACTAGGTCGCCTCCTTTTGATGGCATGCACTATAAGAGATGGCGCAAGAGAGCAGTTCTCTGGTTTGAAAACTTAAACTGCTATAGCGCCACACTTGGCAAGCCTGAAGGAGAACTTTCTGCCGAGCAGGAAGCGACCTTTAAGAAAGCCGATACCATGTTTATGGCGTCTTTGTTCAGTGTTCTTGGGGACAACATTGTTGACCCGTATATGTCATTTGATAACAGCAAGGATGTGTGGGAAGCGCTCGAGCCCAAGTTTGGGGTCTCGGACGCTGGCAATGAGTTGTATGTCATAGAGCAATTTTATGACTACAAGATGGTTGATGAGCGCTTCGTCATTGAGCAAGCTCATGAGATACAATCACTTGCCAAAGAACTTGAGCAGTTCAAGTGTTCCTTGCCGGGCATATTTGTGGTCGGTGGCATTATTGCCAAGCTTCCTTCCTCGTGGGGGAACTTTGCTACTTCTCTGAAACATAAGAGACAAGAGTTTTCCGTTACGGATCTCATTGGGTTTCTTCATGTGGAAGAGAAGGCGAGAGCAAAGGACAAAACTGCTCGAGGATTTGAGGGAGGTTCTACTGCCAATTTGATGCAGAAGAAAAACTTCCAATCCCACAAGTTCAAGAATAAGAACAAATCTGAAGGCAAAGGGAAGTTTGATGGCAAGAACAAAGCCACACACTCAACCCACTTCAAGAAAAAAATGATAAGAGGAAAGGCTCTTGCCACGACTGTGGTGATCCTGATCATTGGGCTCCTATCTGTCCTAATCGCTTTGACAAGCGTCAACATGGGAACATCGGCAAAGCCGCTAATGTTGTTATTAGTGATACTAAGATGAAGGATGCTGGGTACGGTATTTTACCTACTATCCTTTCAGTATGTCATTCTCCTGATTGGTGGATAGACACGGGTGCTAATACACATGTATGTTCTGATATTTCCATGTTTTCCTCTTATCAGGTCTCAAGGACTTCTTCCGTGCTGATGGGAAACGGCTCACGTGCTTCTGTTCATGGTGTTGGTACGGTAAATCTGAAGTTTACTTCGGGGAAGACCGTACAGCCGAAGAATGTGCAACACGTTCCCTTCATCAATAAGAATCTTGTCAGCGGATCGCTTTTATGTCAAGATGGTTTTAAGTTGGTTTTTGAGTCCAATAAAGTTGTAATTTCTAAGTATGTACAATTTATTGGAAAATATTATGAGTGCGGAGGTCTGTTCCGCTTGTCTTTGTAGACTCATGTACTAAAGTTATTAATCATATTTGCAATGATAATAAGTCCAATGTTTGGCATTCACGACTCTGTCATATTAACTTTGGTTGCATGACTCGGCTAGCCAATATGAGTTTAATTACGAAATTTACCACTGTCAAAGGTTTTAAGTGCCAAGTTTATGTGCAAGCAAAGCAACCCCGCAAGTCTCATACGGCTGCGGAACCGAGAAACTTAGCACCACTAGAACTTATACATTTAGAACTTTGTGAGATGAATGGTGTGTTGAAAAAAGGTGGAAAAGGATACTTTATGACGTTGATTGATGACTCCACTAGATACTGCTATGTTTATCTTCTGAAATCTAAAGATGAAGCTTTGAACTACTTCAAAATCTATAAAGTTGAGGCATAAAACCAACTTGATCTTAAAATTAAGTGGCTAAGGTCGGATCGTGGTGGAGAGTACTTTTCAAATGAATTTGATTTATTTTGTATGGAACATGGTATTATGCATGAGAGGACGCCTCCCTACTCACCTCAGTAAAATGGGGTGGCCGAAAGAAAGAACCGCACTCTAACTGATTTGGTTAACGCCATGTTAGATACATCGGGTCTTTCCAAGGAATGGTGGGGGGATGCGCTATTGACCGCGTATCATGTCCTAAACCGTGTTCTCGTAAAGGATAAAACCATGACTCCATTTGAGGAATGGGAAAATAAAAGGCTTAAACTCTCTTACTTACGAACTTGGGGTTGTTTGGCGAAAGTCAATATTCCAATACCCAAGAAGCGAAAGCTTGGACCAAAAACCGTGGATTGTGTTTTTCTAGGATATGTTTTTCATAGCATTGGCTATAGATTTTTGATAGTAAAATCTGAGGTATCCTACATGCATGTTGGTACAATTATGGAGTCGAATGATGCGACTTTATTTGAGGGACGTCTTTCCAATGAAAGGTATGTCTAGCTCATCAAATCAGGAGATGACTAGTTCATCTAGTCAGGAATTTGCTATAATTCCTGAACACACTATGCCGATAGAACACTCTGATGATCCTGTGGAGGATGACAATGAAGATCTCAAAAGGAGCAAGAGACAAAGGACCGCGGAGTAATTTGGTGATGATTTCATTGTGTACCTTGTGGATGATACTCCCACTTCTTTTTTAGAAGCTTATGCATCTCAAGATGCTGACTACTGGAAAAAAGCTTTGATGCAGCGCTGAGTTGATGTAGGAGTGCTTCATTGGGAACCCCAAGAGCAAGGTGTGAAGCACCACAGATTCAAGTTTTCCCTCAGTAAGAAACCGAGGTTATCGAACCAGTAGGAGGAAGGAAATGTCACACAGGTGTTGCACGCAACAAGGAAACCTGCACAACACAAACTCAAGACTTTGCCCCAACGAATCAGTAAGGTTGTCAAGCTCACCGGTTTGCTGTAACAAAGGATTAACTGTATGGTGTGGAAGGTGATGATGGTTTGCAACAAGTAAACAAGTAACAGTGGAAGATGTATCAATGGTAAAGATTAGACCGGGGTCCATAGTTCACTAGAGGTGCTCCCCTTAGATAAACAACATGGCATGAAGGGTAAACAAATTATAGCAGGGCAATTGACAGGAACTGAGCTAGGCATAACAATGCAATACCAGACAAAAATATCCTATGAGATTCGATTGGGCAATACAAAAATATACATAGACCGCCATCCAACCGCATCTATGACTAGTAGTCCATCTTCAGGTTATCATCCGAACCCCCTCCAGTATTAAGTTGCAAGCAACAGACAACTACTTTAAGCAAAGTGTGTAAGGTGAACAATTCACTTGTTCCATGAACAAGAGACCGTTGTTTTCTCCCTAGTGGCAACAACACATCTACAACCGAAGAGAATTCTGTCACTTCCCTTGGAAACTAGAGGCATGAACCCACTATCGAGCATAAATACCCCCTCTTGGAGTCACTAGCAACTACTTGGCCAAGATAGCTACTAACAACGGAGAGCATGCAAGATCACAAACAACACAGACATGATAGAATCATAAGACAAAACCATTAATCAATTTGACATAGAATCTCAATATCCATCGAATCCCCGCAAGCACAACATGCATATTACAAATAGATTAGATCTTGATCATGAACGGAGCTCACAAGATCTATACATGAAAGCACAAGGCGGAGATACAACCATCTAGCTACTACATGGACCTATAGTCCAAGGTGGAACTACTCACGCTTCATACCGGAGAAGAAGGCCTCAGGGATGATCTCCCCTCTGGCAGGGTGCCGGGAAGAACTTCAGATCCCCCCCCCCCCGATCTAGGGACAATGGTGGCGACGTCTACAGAAGTTTTCATGGAATTTTGATCGGGTTCCTAGGGTTTCTGTATTGGGGGCTTCTTATAGGGGAAGAGGCGAGGCTGGGAGCCGACCTGGGGGCCCACACCCTGCCTAGGCGCGGGCCCACCCTGGCCGCGCCTAGGGGTGTGGCAGCCCTGGCTCGCCTCTCCGTCTCTCCTCTAGACTTCGTGTCGCCCACGGTAAAATATTGACTTTGGCTTTTGTCCCGTCCAATTCTGAGAATATTGATTTTCTGCCTTTCTGGGACCAAAAACAGAAGAAAACAGGCAACTGGCACCGTGGCAACTTGTTAATAGGTTAGTTCCAGAAAATATATAAAAACACCTCAAAGTGTAGACAAAGCAAAGCAAAGTAGATACTAAACAAGCATGGAACATCAAAAATTATAGATACGTTTCCGACGTATCAGCTGTCTGAAGCGAGATGGACTCCATCTTATCTAATGGTACTTGGGAAGTCACTGATTGTCCTTATGGGTGAAAACCTGTAGGATGTAAGTGGGTGTTCAATAAAAAGCTTAGACCTGATGGTACAATTGAAAAGTACAAGGCACGTCTTATGGCCAAGAGTTATACCCAAAAATAAGGTGAAGACTTCTTCGATACCTACTCACCCGTAGCCAGACTGACCACTATTCGAGTACTACTATCCTTGGCTGCCTCACATGGTCTTCTCATTCATCAAATGGATGTTAAGACGGCTTTTCTAAATGGAGAGATAGATGAGGAAATTTATATGACCTGATGACCCACAAGTATAGGGGATCGCAACAGTCTTCGCGGGTAGTATTACCCAATTTATTGATTCGACACAAGGGGAGCCAAAGAATACTTGCAAGACTTGACAACTGAGTTGTCAATTCAGCTGCACCTGGAAATAGTTCTTGCTCACAGAAGTTTATCAGTAGCAACAGTTTGCAGTAGCAATAGCAATAGTAGAACAAGAGCAACAGTAACAATAACAATAGGATTCGAGTGCAGTAGGCATAGGTATGGATGGACGGGCGTTGCATGAACGAGTCTAAACATGTAACTTCAAGATCTAGGGCATTGCAGATAAATAAGAATAAGCATCCAAGTACTAAACAACCCTAGGCATGTGCTCCATATATAGTCATACATGCTCGCAATGAGAACTTGCACAACATCTTCTGTCCAGCCAGCATGTGGCAGTTGGGCCTCTAGGGAACTACTGGCAATTAAGGTGCTCCTTTTAATAGAGCACCGAAGCAAAGCATTAACACTCCGTGAACACATGTGGTCCTCACACCACAGCCATCCCCTCCGGTTGTCCCAATTTCTGTCACTTCGGGGCCTTTGGATCCGGACAATGATATGTGTACACAACTTGCAGATAAGATCACAAACAATACTATCATAATGATTCAATAATAAGTTTAGATCTAAGATCATGGCACTCGGGACCTAGTGACAAGCATTAAGAACAACAAGTTGCAACAAAGTCAAATAGCACTAATAGAGATACTAGGCACTATGCCCTAACAATCTTATTCGATTACATGATAGAACTCCTCCAATCCCTACCATCCCCATAGCCTACAGCGTGGATTACTCACTCATGGATGAGGGAAACATTGATGGTTGATGGAGAGGCGTTGGTGATGACGATGGCGATGATCCTCCCCAAATTCCCTGTCCCGGCAAGGTGCCAGAAAAGAGTTTCTGGTTCCGAATCTTGGTCTCTGATGGTGGCGGCGCAGCGGAACTCTTTCTGGAAAAACGTCGACCCCTCCCCCCGGTTTTTAGGTCAAGAGGCAACTTATAGGCAAAGAGGGAGGCCTAGGGGGTGCCTGGGGTGGCCGCACCCCCCTAGGCGCAGCCAGGCCTAGCCCGCGCCTGGCAGGGGTGTGGGCCCCCCAGGCCTCCACTCCGTCTCGTACTCTGGCTCTATGGATCTTCTGGTGAAATAGGATTTTTGGCATATTTTCCGGGATTTTTCCTAATAGTTGATTTTCTGCACAAAAACTAGACACCAAGGTAATTCTGCTGAAAAAAGCGTCAGTCTGTGTTAGTTGTATCCAAATCACACAAGTTTAGAGGAGAAACAATAGCAAAAGTGTTCGGGAAAGTAGATACGTTTTGGACGTATCAACTCTCCCAAGCTTAGCTTATTGCTTGTGCTGAAGCAATTCAGTTGAAAACTGAGTGCGATAAAAGAACTTTCATGAACACATTTGCTTCACATGATGTATATATTCTCAGCACAGGAGTAGATACTTAAACCATTCATAATAAAAATTAAAAAGTATGCAACTAAGTATACTCAATAGTCATTGTAAGCTATGAAGAGAAACCAACTTAATAATAAGTAGCATGAAACATAAACATAAGCAACATTGCAATGCTCATAATAAGGTATGATAGAGTGGTATCTCGCTTGCCTTTGTTTGTAGAGCACAATATAATTGCCAAGGCACCTCTGAAGTTCAAGTGAAGACTAGAAGTAAAGATATCAGAGATACAAGCATCAAAGTCATGACATAATTAACCAAGTTTTGAAACAAACACAAGAATGACAACTATGCTCTCAAGAAGGTGCTCATAGAATAAGTGGTGACTCAACAAGGATGTGAAAAGGTTTTGAAAAGTTTGAAAGGCTTCCAAATGCTGAAAGTAAGGTACTCATTAGCTTTGATTTGCCCCTATCATAGGCATCTTCATGTGGTTAAAGTGAAAGTGAGGTCCAATCTGAGTTATATGCTTGACAGACCATAAACTGGAAATCTCAAGTCCCTTGAGTACGAGGGCCGCTCTGCATGCTACTCAACTTTGGTTACCTGTAAGTTATTGTCATTGTAAATATATGCATATCATAGAGAACCGCCAACGGGGGTACCCCTTGCACATGATACAGGAGCTATCCCGTGATCAAAATGACAAGGCAAGCAGACAATGAGCATCTCAGCGATCTTTTTATTTACTATGTGCATAGCTTTTTATTGAGGATGCTTCACAGAATGCTCATTATGGTAATGCTGCAAGTTTCCACCATGATTAGGCATGGCTTAGGCTAGCGGCCCAGACGTTTCTCTAACACAATGTATAGACTCCATGAACTCACAAGCTCCCCTTTTATTTCACACCGACGACATCCGCAAACAAAAGAGCAAGGTATTAACTGGATATGTATCCATAAGTGTTGAAAGCGTTCCCCGTGATAGCACGTTTCTGCTAACTCCCAGCATATAATTTGCAAGCATATAACTTTTATGGACATGTCACAATGGTTCAGGATTATTAAGTGCAAGGAATAAAGTGTGCCATCAAGTTCGTGAGAGCTTTACTGACTAACTTTCTCAAAAACAGACAAACATTTCATTTGGAAGAAAACAAGGGATAATGAATATGCACTGAAATAGCAAATGATGTCAATAGGTAGGTATGGTGGACACAGTTGGCAATATTGGTTTTAGGGAGTTGGAAACACGAGTAGAGATCATACTCAGTGCAAGTGAAGGCTAGAAATAGAGAGGGAGCGACAAACGAGAGAGCAATAACTGTCATAATCATGCTTGCAACAAAACATGACTAATTATGGCATGAAAGTGATACAAGAACTCTGAGGCAAAATAAATCATCGAGGCTTACTGACTATTGTTTAGTCAGATGCTTGCGTGAGCATGTGCCAAGTCGATTCAGATGAAACTTTCAGAGGAGTATACCACAATATCATACCAAAATATGAATAAAACAATGCAGGCAAACATTCATATGACATGCTACAAACTATTAGCAAGCTGAAGCTAATCACAAGCAAGCAAGAACTACTAAGCATTCATAATAACATACACCTTACATGAACAGACTAAGCATACTCACCATGATGAGTATATGTACAAAAATGAAAACAAATAGAGTTCGTTACCAGCCTCTTACCACACACCAAGTTGTCTTAATCTTCATATTATTGCCCTTCACTTGAGTGACTTGAATAATAACATGAAACCATACTCCACTAAGGATGGCTGAACCCTGCAAAGAACTCACAAAACCAAAAAAGAACAACAAATATTTTTGGTGTTTTCGATTTTATTCAAACAAGCAAACAAAGCCAAAACAAACAAAGAAAAACAAACCAAACAAAACAAACAAAGCAAAATCTTTTTGGATTTTTCTTTTAAGGCAAACCAAAGCTAAAAACCAAAGAAACAAACCAAGAGAAACAACGAAAATATTTTTGGTATTTTTGTGTTTTTGAGAAAGCAGCAACAAAAACCAAAAAGAAAGCGAAACAACGAATATACAAAGAACCGACCGAACATGATATAAAGATGAGTGTGATGTCGGTATACCTCCCCCCAAGCTTAGGATTTTGGCCTAAGTGGGGCTCAATAGCGCGGGTAGTAACCCCAAGCTGGTGGGTCATCATAGGAATGATCATAGTCAAGCGCTTGCAATGAAGAAGAAGACGCGCCCCAATCATAAGAAGGTTGTCGGTATGAAGACTCTCCCAAGTTGGAGGGCTAAACCAAATCATCTTCGGCATCCTCTCCAACATTCTCCTCTTGCTGGGAGAGATCTGCCACGTATGTGTCAAACTCCTCCTCCGTAAGCGACCATCCTTGCATGTTATCAAAATTAAACAAAGCAGGAGCAGGCAAATAAACTACTTTTTCAGTCCTACCCCCTCTCCAACCACGCTTGGCAAAAGATAATTCGTATGGTAAACTTCTCACAGTAGCCCCTAAAGAAACAAAGTTATGCTGAGCCATAGAATCAAGATCAAGCCTCTCTATGGGGAACTGATAATCTGAATGGTGAGGCTCTAAACCATGGAAAGCTAGCAACCTAGAGGCAATGAGACCTCTACAAACTCCACTCGTCTCGCGGTTAGTAGTAAGACGGTAAGCTATCAAGGCACCCAGGTTATAAGATCTATCCCTATTCAAAGTATCTACGATAAAATCTAGTTCAAAGGAGGATAACTTCCTAGCGATCTTTCTAGCAAGAACACACTTGGTAATGAAATAGGCAAAATATCTAATAGAGGGGAACTGAATGTTCCGAATTTTACCACTTTCCTTCGAGAATTCGAAACCTTGGCAAATCTCAGCATATAAATCCATAAGTAACTTGGGCCTCTCCTTGATCTTCTCATAAGATCCCCACTGAGGCACTCCAATTGCTGCACAGAAATCAGCAAAAGGCAGGTCAACGGCTATATTGTATATTTTGTAATGGACCATGGGATTAGATGAAGACCAAGTAAACCAGAAGTCCTGCACAACAGAGGGGGATTACTCACATGGATGAGGGAAACATTGATGGTTGATGGAGAGGCGTTGGTGATGACGATGGCGATGATCCTCCCCAAATTTCCCGTCCCTACAGGGTGCCAGAACGGAGTTTTTGGTTTCGAATCTTGGTCTCTGGTGGTGGCGGCACAGCGGAACTCTTTTTGGAAAAACGTTGACCCCCCCGGGTTTTAGGTCAAGAGGCAACTTATAGGCGAAGAGGGAGGCCGAGGGGTTGCCTAGGGTGGACGCACCCCCTAGGCGCGACCAGGCCTAGCCCGCGCCTGGCAGGGGTGTGGGCCCCCAGGCCTCGACTCCGTCTCGTACTCTAGCTCCGTGGATCTTCTGGTGAAATAGGATTTTTGGCATATTTTCCAGGATTTTTCCTGATAGTTGATTTTCTACACAAAAACTAGACACCAAGGTAATTCTGCTGAAAACGGCGTCAGTCCGTGTTAGTTGTATCCAAATCACACAAGTTTAGAGGAGAAACAATAGCAAAAGTGTTCAGGAAAGTAGATACGGTTTGGACGTATCAGGAGCAGACTGATGGATTTGTAGTAGATGGTCAAGAAGGAAAGGTGTGTAAGTTAGTGAAGTCTTTGTATGGTATTAATCAAGCCCCTAAGCAGTGGCACGAGAAGTTTGAAAGAACTTTAACTGCTGAAGGCTTTGTTGTAAATGAAGATGACAAATGTGTGTACTATTGCCATGGTGGGGGCGAGGGATTTATTATGTGTCTCTACGTTGATGACATATTGATATTCGGGACCAACCTTGCTGTTATCGAGGAGGTCAAAGAGTTCCTATCTCGCTGCTTTGAGATGAAGGACTTGGGAGTGGCTGATGTATTTTAAACATCAAGCTACTAAAGGATGACAATTGTGGGATTACACTGCTTCAGTTTCACTATGTGGAAAAGATATTGAGTCGCTTTGGGTATAGCGGCTGCAAGTCTTCTCCAACGCCATATGATCCGAGTGTGCTATTTCGAAAGAATCGAAGGATTACTAAAGATCAATTGAGATATTCTCAAATTATTGGCTCTCTCATGTATTTATCCAACACTACTAGACCTGACATCTCCTTTGATGTAAGCAAACTAAGTCGATGTGTGTCAAATCCTGGAGATGATCATTGGCATGCTCTTGAAAGAGTTATGCGCTATTTGAAATGCACTGCGAGTTATGGTGTTCACTATACTGGGTATCCACGGGTACTTGAGGGTTATAGTGATTCAAACTGGATATCTGATGATGATGAGATTAAGGCCACAAGTGGTTATTTGTTTACACTTGGTGGTGGCGCTGTTTCTTGGAAGTCTTGCAAGCGGACCATCTTAACAAGGTCAACAATGGAAGCATAACTCACAGCATTAGACACAACCACTGTTGAAGCAGAGTGGCTTCGTGAGCTCTTAATGGACTTACCTGTGGTTGAAAAACCAATACCCGCCATCCCGATGAACTGTGATAATCAAATTGTGATCGTCAAAGTAAACAGTTCTAAGGATAATATGAATTCATCGAGGCATGTGAAGAGGAGATTGAAATCTGTCAGGAAACTAAGAAACTCTGGAGTTATTGCATTGGATTATATCCAAACATCTAAGAACCTGGCAGATCCCTTCACAAAGGGTTTATCATGCAATGTGATAGATAATGCATCGAGGGAGATGGGTTTGAGACCCATGCTATGAGTTGATCCCAGTGGCAACCCACTCTATGTGATCGGAGATCCCATGAATTAGAGTTGGGAAACAAGCTGTTGGTCAGCTGAGAGGAGAGTATCCCTATATTATATTTACATCTCCATAAAGATGCAATACTCTCTTAATCTGCATGGCAGGTTGATAGTTATCTTAATGTGTTCCAAGTGGCTTTTATAAGCAGAGATATTGTCCTGCAGAACATCTCTTGAGGAACACACCTATATGAGTCTAACTGTCAAACGTCGCAATCTGTGAGAGTTGGGTGCTCTCTAATAAACTCATGAAAGCCCCTGTAGTATGACTCATAAGCTCCAACCACGGGGAAGCCGACGGCAGCCCTGTACCGGTCTAGATTTTGTATGAAACTAGCACGCAGAAAACTTGTAGTTCAAGGCATAGTCGACTATTCAAGTTGCTAGCTGGTGTAACATAAAGTTTAACATGGAAGTTTAACTTAAGAGTCTCCACTACGCACCGGTATATAAAACAATGTTCTGGAATAAAAGTGATGTGATGTGCCAATGAGACTTTGTGGAGGATTGTTGGAATTTGATGAGTTTTGGGCTATTGGCCTATTAGATAAATTCTGAAATTCTCTTTGGCCCACTTATGCATGGCAGCATATGGATGTGCTAGTGGTGCTAAAGTTTAGTCCCACATTGCTAGTGGAAGGGGAGTTGGACCATCTTATATAGTAGAGTGTTGCACCACTCACTAAGGTGTGACAAGGAGAGAAGCCCTCGCGCACTCTCCCTCTGACGCCGCCCGCCTCGCCTCGCCACGCATCGCCTCGCTTCGTCATGACACACGCACGCCGCGGGTTGCGGGAATCTCGCCGAGCCGAGATTTATTTTGCTGTTTGGGAAAATTAATTATGAGTCATTAACGTACGCGTTAATTACAGCCGTTTCGAGTTTTATGGATCGTGGGCTGTTACCGACTCGGATGTGGGTTGTGCCCCACGATCTCCCTAACCTGCACTATATAAGCGTCTACGCAAAACCTAATCGGTAATCAATCCGCACACGCGCCTACCTCCAGAACCTTGCGCCGTCGCCTTCGTCTTCCCCATCCCGGCTTGCGGTGTGCACCACAGATCGGGACAGTAGGCCTCCAAAACCCCGCCTCTCGTGAACCTGTATGGGTGAGGGGCGATCAGGTTTTTGGGGAGCACTCAAGAGCGACTATTGACAACCACAACGTCGTCCGACGACGAGTTTCCGAACGACGACTTCTTCCCGGACGTCACCAATCTCTTCGACAACCTCAACATGGACGACAACGCTGCTGCGACCGCTGCGGCTGCTATTCAGCCTACACTGTATGTGATCCTCAACTGTCTTTTTCAAATTATACTAGAGTTCTCTGTTCTAGCGTTTGGTGTAGATGTGATAGGTTTATCTTCTATAGATGTAATATGTTTATCTACTTTGTTGATCTGCATGTTTGGTTTTAGTACCGTTTGTATGACCATGCTTTATCAGTTTATTATTCAGATTAAATCATTGCTTATATTTTCAACATAATCTTCTATCATTAAATGACTGGCATGCCCGACAAACGTAACCATACATAAATGAAAAAATAAAACATGTGCACGTTCTCGTCCCTCATGACAGTACCTTCACCAGGCTACTACTAACCCTATCGTTAAGGTAGAAATACAAAGGAAAATCTACAACTCCTAGGCAAAGCCTTCAAAAATAAATCTTTGCACTTGCAACGATGATGATGAGTCCAGCTATAGGTAGATCTTGGGATTTTATCTACACAAAGTGGAGGTTCAAGCCACCATCTTCAATAAGGGTACGACACGGGAGCACATCGACATTGCCAGATTGTAATCAAGCATTTCCGCCGGAGAGTGCAAACTCGACGCCGCTTGTACCATCAACACTTGTCCGGCTAACTTATGAATGTAAGTGCACATATTGTATGTAACTAGTTTTGAAGTAACAGTATCGAACGACGAAGAGCTGTTAGTGATGGTATTTATGCCCCTAGTTACGCCGTTATCAAAGTCTACTTGCAAGTTGCCTTTGATTCCAAACAAGAGTGTTTTTGTGAATGAGATCAAATACTGGTTAATGGGAATAGGTTGTGACACAGACAACTAGTAAACTATGTTAAGACATTAAATTGCAATAGGGCTAAAGCGTTCTCAGGAAGTTCCAATATACCACTAGCATGTAGTGACAAATATGATCATGTACATTTTTATAATGTGTACTATTGTGTTTGGTGGGGGATCCCAATTATAGGAGAGCTCGTTGGCCTCGCACTTCTCACCCCTCATAGCCACCACTCGTCATCAAGCTAGCATGCATTATTGCAAATCACTGCGTGGCTATGGAGATGCATTCTATGGATTCTCTGTGGTTCCCTATTGATGGTATTCTTTAGGATAATAGTGTGATACGTCACATAACACCACAATCATTTCACAAAGTACCAATACAATCTCATACTCGTCCCCGTGGGGCAAATCACTTCATGGTCAACGTTCGCGTAGTAATCAAAGAGAAGGGTTGAATACAAAATTATACCAATGAGGACAAACATGTCTTTACTTTAATTCATATTAGCGCTAGGGTTTCTCTATTTCCCCAAAGAACAAATGAAACTAATCACTAATGCAGGCAATCAACATCATCATAATAATATAAATGGTATACGAATGCAATGATGAATCCGTGCAAATCTATACTATGGCTTAGAATTACAGCAAAAAGCATCAAGCAAAAAATGCCGCCAAATTTTTTCCCGACGCAGTTATCCCTGGCGGCTTCTTTGCCGCGCTAGCATGAACCCAACGATGGGTGTTTCCTTTGGCGTTTATAAGATCCAGGGCGCACGAAACATGTTGTAGTGTTAATTGAGCACCTAAATTTCCCTGAAACATAAAACAAGAAATCGGAGGTTTTCTGTATCCTAGGAATTAAATACCAAAACAAGGAAATTTACAAGAAAGTCCCATAAATCATCTAAGTAACTGAAAGTAAAGTAGAACCAATGTATGATAATATAAATTATGACTATATGTTGCAAATATGATGATATAAAAGTCATATATGAGGTTGATGGGTGGTGACTGCCTAGTGCGTCCTGGCGGCGGCCACATGGCGTTGGGAGGGGAGGCTGTCGGGAGAAAGCGGCCACACCTAGTTGTTGTTCATGTTTATGTAATAGAGTTTCTTAAAAATAATTCGATGCGGTGTCTTATAGTTTTTTTAGAATAACTTGCATCCTTTACGAATCAACGATTAGTTACCCTAGTCGTCGGGGCTCCGGCCCCGCCTCCCCTTGCCGCCGTCCTCGTCTGCGTTGCCGCGGTGGCGGCGAGGCTCGTTTCCCAAAAGGAGAGGGACACGCGCGGGGCCTTTGAGCGGAGGGACTCTGCGCCCTGGTCCATGACGCGGGTAAGCTGGGGCGGCGGCCCCGGGAACTACTGCTCGTCGACAACGGCCAACTCTGGCCAAGAGGGTGGCGGTGTGGTGGCTAGTTGAGGGCGTTCGGTGTGGAGGGCGTCTGGCGGCAGGGCTGGCTCAACGGAGGCTGATATGGGCTTGAGTGCGATGCGTCAGCCGACGGTGTGGAGTGGCGCTCGGCGACGGCGGTGGTGTAGGCAGCGCTCCCAGGCGGTGCTCGAGACGGGGGCCAATCGGTCCCGTGAGCGGGCCGGTGGGCCTTGGCGGCCCGGAGGAGATGGGCATGGCGACCAGTACTATGGAGTTGGCGTTGAGTAGCAGGTGAAGCAACCCGACCCAGTAGGGTTCCAATCTCTGTGCTATATAGTGCTAGTCCCTGGATCGACTCACTAGCACACACAGTTCAAGATGTAATATCGCGAAACAAAGGTCATAATTCTATTACATCAAATGATCTAGAATATAACATAGTTTAAAACAAGTTGCATAGCAGAAGGGCTAGCTCCTTGTAAACAAAGTTCAACAGCGGAAGAATAATATAAGATAAGGAGCTCTATTCAAAATGCCACAGGCGAAGCATGCTAAGTGAAGACTTGTGACCCTAACCTCGAACGCCAATCATCTTCAGGGAAACCTGCAACATGAAACATTGCAGCCACGAAGGGTCGATACTTTGAATGTATTGGCAAGTGTCACTAAATTGGGGATATAATAATCCAATCAGGCAAAATCAATCAGCTCATCTAAATCTATTGGTTTGTGGGTCAATCCCAAGCCTTCTTCCAAATCATCCTTCACTGCAAATCCAAATCCTCCATCCAAATCATCCTTCCCTCCAATCCAAATCCTTCTTCCAAATCATCCTTCACTCCATTATTCCTTAAGGGACAAGCTCAACATGTCAGTAGTAGTCAGACTGCAGCCCTACACCATGCTACTTGTCCAACCCCTCCTATTATCAGGACTCGTCTCAACGTGTCATAAGTCAGGCCATAGCCCTTGCATGCCACGCAATCCACCCTATTATCAAGACTCATCTCAACATGTTAGAAGTCAGGTCGTATCCCTTCCATGCCACGCAATCCACCCTATTATCAGGACTCGGCTCAACATGTCAGAAGTCAGGCAGTAGCCCTTCTGTGCCACGCAATCCAGAAATTCTCCCCCTTTATCCATCCAAATCCAATCTCCTCCATTCTTACAAATCCAATCTCTCACTATGTCAATCCGATCTCACTATCTCACTAAGTCAAAGTCTATTCATGGGTTTTCAATCTACATCTATAAGTTGTCATAGCCAAACAATTCCAACACATACATTGGTCACACAACAACAAGTTGAATATCCATATGGCTATCCTATTCGGGTTTCATAGAGTATCATCATTCCAACAAGAATACTTATAAGATCACATAGTAAGCATAACATAGATAAAGGGTATGCTCCACTTGCAAGGTAAGCACAACTTGGGAAATTGTGTTGATCCACTTGCCTTATTGATGACGGATGTTCACACACTTCTTGCAATCACAGGGCTTGTGCACCTCACAATCTATAAGACAAACGATTCCAATGAACACCCATTCACACAACAAACAACATGCACAAGTAAGACATGCATGATACTCATACAAAACAATTGATGTGTGCTTTGAAAATCATGAAAAAGGTTTTATAAAAAATTAAAACATGCATGATGCAAAAATATTTATTTGGAAACATTTTCATTAGTAAAGTTGTGCCAAAAAATACCTTAATGGCAATCCTATAAAAAATTCATTTTAAAATATTCAAGTTATAAAACTAACAGTGAAAAAACATTCTATAAGTTACAAGGATTCAATAAAGGTATCATTTGCATAATTTGGAGTTATGGATAAAAACTTATGATGATTCTAAGTTGCAGGGGTAATTCTTTAAATTAGCCGTCTACTTATCTGGCGGGATAAACTGTTTTAAACTACTAGTACATGTGGCGTGTTTCTATTCGTCGATACCCCTTTGATGCGATTGATCATGGGCCGTTGGATCCACTTAACTCCAACGGCCGAGATGGATTTGGCTCGTGGCTCGGCTCGCGACGTGGTTGCCGGCTAAGCTTGCGGCTCGGCTCAGCTAGGCTCAAATCAAGGCCGTGGATGCTCAATTAGACAACAACAAGAGGAGGGATAAACTCAAATGAGGCTATGTCGCTGGAGACAGAGAAGGACGCGACGGGCGGCTCAGACGTGGTCGGAGACGGGGCTGCGGTGGTCCGTGTCCACCGAGGAGTGGACGACGAGGACCGGGTCGATGTGGGGAAGGTGCGGGTGGCAGCGGTGGCGTTCCCGCTTCCTGCAGATGCGCGGGGGAGTGGCTGGAGCAATGGTAGGAGGCGGCGTCATGGTGCGGGTTCTCTGCTCTGCCAAGAAGAGGAAGGAGGTGGTCAAGAGGGGCACCAGGAGGAAGATAGGAAAGAGAGGATGCCGGAGGGGGTCACTAGGAGCCTCACTGACGGCAAATTCGCTTTCGGGCGACTATGGCCGCAGCGAACTTCGTCCAGGAATTTAGGCGGGCTGATGGCGCTTTCAGAGGGGGAAAAGGGGCAGAGATCAGAGGGGGAGCAGGGCTTTAAGGGCATGGACATTGGTTTAGACAGGTGGTGTCTATAATACAACTTATAGACAATATTATAGATAACTTGTATAACAGTCTGTCTGTAACATATCTATTTTTAGCTATAGCTATGTGAGTACAAGTTACAGACACCACTCATACAACAACAAAATTATCGTCTATAAGCTACATGTAAGATTCCTATAGATTGTCTACAAATTTATAGACAACCTCACTCTCTCTTCTCTCCACATCATCCAAAACACACATAGTCTTCCATTACAAACAGCTGACTCAGCACTATTGTACATGCCTAAGGAGGGAGCACGGGAGAGGCGTTGGCGGCTCGAACACACGGGGAGAGTGGGGTGCTGGGACAGGGTCATGGCCGTCGTGGGCATATCAGGAGGTTAGGGACGAGCAGGAGGGGCCCACGGGATAGTGAGAGGGAGAGAAAGGTGTGTCAGGGAAGTAGTTAGGTGGGCCGGGATGGGATACAGCGCTGCTATGCGCTACTCGCTCGGTGGGTTGTGCAGTAGATAGGGAGGGGACGCTATGGGCCAGCCCAGTCGGGTCGGTTCAATAGGTTTAGTTGTTTATTTTTTTAATTCATTTGTTTCCCAGCTTTACAAATTCTTTTATAATTTTAGTTTTATAAATTTAAATGGAGTAAAATTAGTTTCTATATTTTTGTAAAAACAAAATACACCCTTTAGGCTTTAAAGAAACTAGTTTTGTCAAAACAAAAATAACAAGAATGCCCTTTGCCTAACAAGCACTAGGGCAAAATTTAGAAAATAAGGGTTTGGGTTTTAAGGATAAGAGATCATTTTCAAAAATTGTTTTTGGGCACTCAAATATTCAAACCATGCTATAAATTTAACATTCCAAAATTGGAGAATTTACAGCAGGGTGGCTTCGCACCGAAGTGGAGCGGCCGGCAGAGTGGAGATGGCCTGGACTAGCTCCATCTAGGTCACCAATGGTCATCATGGTGGGACAGTGGTCATCGCAGTTTGCTGGTGTAACACCCTCAGAATCGGCCCTATGCAAGTTTCAGCGCTTCCCGCCAAACCCGTATAGAAACGATTCAAAGGTGCCCACCAGGCACTTGCGTGCGGGTGGAAAACGAAGTAATAACATTACACAACAGTCCTCGATGGGACCCACAGAACAGATATATATATACAACACGACTCCATGAGTCAAGAATACAGATATACAGAACAAAGATCCAAATCACCTTGAAAATGATAGAGCGTTCGACTACGGACAAGATGCAAATGGGGCTAAGAGCCCTGAAGAACAACCAATGGCGTCCATAACCCTGCCCAGGCCAAGCCGGAAGGGTAACCCTGCTAACGACGTCGATCTCAAAACCTGCTTAAACAAAAGGGGTACCGACAAAGGGCAAAGGAAAAAGAGAGAGCGGTCAGTACTGAGGCCAGTACACGGCGAGGCTAGAATTCGGCGGTCCTCGCCTACATAGGTATGGTAGACTGAGCGGCAGCGGCAGCATGCACTAAACAACCTATAGAGACTCGATATAACTGTCGGCTATCAGAGAGGGATAAGAAAGATCTATTCGGATCCAACCTGAATCTAACACCAGACAAACCCATCCTGGTATTTCCCCCTCGAGACCAATCGAGGAAGTCAACCGAGGAACTCACACCATTGGCAGTTTTACTCATTCCGTTATAGTTGCGGCAATTACTAGTCAGGTATAGATAGTCATCCTGATATAATAAGCTGTGGGCAATTCTAGTTAACCATTCCATTGTAGTTGCACCACTTACTAGTCAGATACAAATAGCATGAGATATCCCCAAACCCAGCAGTTGTTGGTACTTTTATTTAGCCAATCCGTTGTAGTGAAGCTGATTACTAGTCATATCGGATGCAAGTCAAATTATAGCAGTAAACTTTAGTTATAGTTGTCTATGATCGAGACCTGTGCTCCAAGTCGTCCATAACCGCGGACACGGCTTCTCGAAAAGATTTAACCCTGCAGGGGTGCACCAAAGTATCCACACGCACTTCGACCCTTTTTGCCAGATCAGTTAACATACACCCATCGGTATGTCGGCGGGGCCTAAGTCATGACGTTTCCCAGACCCAAAGCAAGCACGGGGGGCCACCCCACTAAGTCTACCCACAACGAAGTCGGCCGGTCTCCGAGACGGACTCAGGGTTTGCGTCAGTGGCTGTAAACGACTGGGAACCCGAAAACTCGGGATTGTCGATACCGCGAAAACACTCCGCTTCCAAAACAGTACAGGTGCTCCTCGCACAATCGTAAATAAAGCAGTAAAGCATGGCATAAGTACAGGATAGTAATAAAGCCCCAAACTACTTGTGGCCCCCAGTACAATACTTTGAAATCAGGTACTAAATCGATGGGGTGCCCATACATCCCACATGTGGTTAGCGCGCTCGATCTCGGAACAGGTGTCAAGAACTCGGGGTCCTACGGGACACAAGTGGACGGTTAACAACCAAATAACATCTATTGCCCACCTGTGCCTCTGCTTACCTACTTCAATTTTAGTTATTAAACAATCGTTAAAGTAAACGATAATTAAAGCCGTGATCATCTCCAACATTAAACATACGGCAATACTCCAACAACTGTGGTACTTGACGACACGCAACAGCACTTGAGCAAGCGACTACGACGCGCAGGTCCAACTATCTACCAAACAACAGGTAATAGGATGTGTTCAAGGCAATATAAGGCTGCAAGGGATATCACGGGTACGAAAACTAGAGCAACGCAACACAGATAGCAATAGATCAACAGGAGGGAATAAATACTATAAAATTAAGATAGGTAGAAAGGGGGAGACGCTCGCCTGAAAACATTGCCGAAGGTTCATCCGAAGATCGGGTCGACACTCGCATCAACTCAACGGCCTTATCCGCGAAGAAGCAAAACACTAGAATAAACACCGGATGCAATATTTAATACTACGGCGGGCATGATGCATGGATGATGCATGGCATGGTAAATATGCGGTGCAATTAGGCCATATTAAGCGGAACCGGGGTCCCGGCAATTAAATATATGGTTCTAGTTGTTTAGATACCCCGCATTTTAAATGTGGTATTAACATGGCAAAACATATGACCGGTTCGCTACACAAATTTAAATGAGGCCAATATAAGACTGGATTTGTCCGCATATGGGCCCCATATTGAATTATAAGGTGAATCGGCATAAGGCCCCCAAACCACAAGACAATATGCATGCATGAACAATTTAATATGCAACAAGATATATCATTTATAAAGATAGGGGCTTAGGGTCACACATTAGGGTTCGGCGAACTTGGGCTCCGAGGGTTCGGGGTTCGGTCTCAGGGTCCGACGGGGAAACGGTTCGCCGGAATTGTTCTCGGACAACGGGAGAGAGCTTGGCGTTCCGGTGAAGAAGGACTTGGTTCGGCGTCGGGGCGCATCGGACTCGCCCGGTTCGGTGTCGATCTTGTCGTTGTGAAGACCTTGTCGGGTTCACGGGTCGGGTCGGACTTGCCGTTCCGTGTCGGTGACCTTGGCGTTCGAGTTCTCGGGCATCGGATCTGGGAAGAAGTACCTGTCGCATCTACCGTCTTCGGGTTTGCTTCAATCGGGTCCATGACGAAGTACTTGTCGTCCCATATAGAAATCCTTGTCGATCTGTGACGATGATTTCAGGTTCGGGTCTTCGGGGTACATGAGGAGAACTTGGCGTTCCGAGGGGTTCGGTCTTCGAGATTTGTCCATCTGCGCCATGTCAGAGATCTTGAGGTTTCGGATCGATCGAAGGTGCAGTGCTTGAGTTTCAATGCAGGCGATCTTCGGATGGTACTCTAGTGGCCACGACGATCTTGAGAGGAACTTGGGGAACGCATGGTCTTTTCCTGGACTTGGGACAGGAGGCCACGTCCGGGCACTGTTCTTCTGACTCGTACCGCAACCGAAGAAGTGGCATCGGGCTCCTCCTGTTGCTGGTACGCATGCGCGAGGTGGAGGAGAAGGGCCGAGCTCGGCGACGCTGCAGGTGGGGTCGAGGGCGCCTCGGCCCTGGCACCGCACGACGATGGACGCCCGGACGAGGAGGGGGCCGGCACGGAGGTCGTGTGTCTGGAAGATTGCCGGGGAGACGACGGCCACGCGCGGTGGCGACCGGGAGGCGGCGGAGAGAGGAAGCCCACGGCGGCGCAGAGGGCGGGAGGGGCGAGGGGGGTTCCGGCGGGGCGAGCCCGAGCGGCGGGAGGAGGAGGCCCTGGGCGACGCGGCGGAGACGGAGGTGGCCGAAGCGGGGCGAGGCAGAGGGTGAGCGGCGAACCAGAGGAGGCGGCGGCGGCGCTCGAGCGTGGGGCCGGCGAGGCGGGGAAGGAGACGAGGAGGAGCGAGGGGCCGACGGCGAGGGGCGAAGACGCGCAGGGGCCGGTGAGCTCGGGGCCGGGCCGGGCCGGCGCAGGCGATGGAGCATCGGGCGCTGGGGAGAGGGGGGTGGTGGTGGCGAGAGGAGGAGGGGGACGGCCGCGGTCAGGAGGACAGGGTGGAGGCTACTGGCGGTGGGGAGCGAGGGCGCCGGCGGCTGCGAGCAGAGCGGCGGGGGGAGGAGGAGAGGTGCGGGCGAGCGGGGTCGGGGAGACGAGGGGGAGAGAGACGCGGGGAAGAGAGAGGGAGCGGGGACAGGTGGGGCCGGGGTGGGCCAGGGCAAGCGGCGTGTGTGCAGGTGCTGTGTGCGTGTGTGTGTTTGGATCGGGGTGGGGCCATGTGGCATGCGTGGTGTGGTGTTGTGTGTGCTGGGTCGGTTGGGGTGAGAGAGGGAGTGGGGTGGGGTTGGTGAGGTGGCGGCATAGGATAGGGTAGAGGGGAAGAGAGGGGTGAGGTGGCGGCAGACTATTGGGTGGGGTGAGGTGGAGGTAGGGTGGGTAGACTAGGTTTAGGTAGAAAAGGGATTTTGGGTGGTCCGGTTTGAACTGGGGGTGGCCGACTGGGTCGGATCGGCCCGGTTTGGCTGCCCCCCTAAAAAAATTAAATATTTTATTAATTAAAACGGGGCGTTTGAAATCCGTTGGTAGACGAAACAAAATAATCCGGAGACCCGGGTTTTAAGTTGAATAAAGACGGGAGCATTTAGAAAACAAAATATGTTTTTCGAAAATAGTTCCAGTCAAACAGATGCATGACGACATGACGATGCACAAATGCAATGTGGCATGATGACATGAGCATGCGGTCATGATGATGCAATGCATAAAAACAACGCGGTTTTCTAGTAGTGGTTTTGCGGGATGCCACAATTCGACACCACTAACAATGGATCTCGCCCTCGAGATCCGCCTCATGGTACCGGAAGGAAGGTCGGCGATCTGCGTCTTCCCGCTTCGTGTAGATCCTCGCGACACCACTAACAAGAGGTCGTTGTCCGTGATCGTCGAGAGAACACTCCGGGAACAAAAGGTCGAAGGTAGAGGTATCAACAAATAAAGCCACCTCTAGCTTCGATAGAAAGAGGGAACCGATGCATTCTCATCCACTTCAATGTACAAAAGCGAATAGAAGGGGTAGTCGGCATGGGGGTCAATCCATCACGCACCCAAACTATTACTCTGCACAATCAGTAGAAAAGCGTGCAACCATTCTCGGAATCAGACTGAAGATCTTGACAATCGAGGTTCATGAACAAAGGAGTGATGCAGACTCTGCATCGGATCTGGCGTAGATGATGTCGTCGCGTCGGAAAACACTGGAAGGCACGAGAAGGAACAAAGAGAAGTCCACCAGACGAAGGATTCCTTGGATAGCATGAAAACCAGATGTAGCAACACCGTTACCAAAGGAGGAAGCGAAACCCTGAAGGTATGATGGAACCCAACCACGAGAAATCCAGGACTCGGAGAGGGATAAGAGAGCGGATTCAAAACACGCAGAGGTGAGAGGAGAGCAGCATAGAGGTAAGGAGTAAAATCAGACCTAATCAGAACTATCCAACTGATTTTGCAAAAATAGTTTTGACACTCTACTTCGGCCGTTAGCTAGGTTATCCTACAGGCTGGACTTGTGGGGTATCGCAACTGCTGAGCTCTGATACCACTCTGTAACACCCTCAGAATCGGCCCTATGCAAGTTTCAGCGCTTCCCGCCAAACCCGCATAGAAACGATTCAAAGGTGCCCACCAGGCACTTGCGTGCGGGTGGAAAACGAAGTAATAACATTACACAACAGTCCTCGATGGGACCCACAGAACAGATATATATATACAACACGACTCCATGAGTCAAGAATACAGATATACAGAACAAAGATCCAAATCACCTTGAAAATGATAGAGCGTTCGACTACGGACAAGATGCAAATGGGGCTAAGAGCCCTGAAGAACAACCAATGGCGTCCATAACCCTGCGCAGGCCAAGCCGAAAGGGTAACCCTGCTAACGACGTCGATCTCAAAACCTGCTTAAACAAAAGGGGTGCCGACAAAGGGCAAAGGAAAAAGAGAGAGCGGTCAGTACTGAGGCCAGTACACGGCGAGGCTAGAATTCGGCGGTCCTCGCCTACATAGGTATGGTGGACTGAGCGGCAGCGGCAGCATGCACTAAACAACCTATAGAGACTCGATATAACTGTCGGCTATCAGAGAGGGATAAGAAAGATCTATCCGGATCCAACCTGAATCTAACACCAGACAAACCCATCCTGGTATTTCTCCCTCGAGACCAATCGAGGAAGTCAACCGAGGAACTCACACCGTTGGCAGTTTTACTCATTCCGTTATAGTTGCGGCAATTACTAGTCAGGTATAGATAGTCATCCTGATATAATAAGCTGTGGGCAATTTTAGTTAACCATTCCGTTGTAGTTGCACCACTTACTAGTCAGATACAAATAGCATGAGATATCCCCAAACCCAGCAGTTGTTGGTACTTTTATTTAGCCAATCCGTTGTAGTGAAGCTGATTACTAGTCATATCGGATGCAAGTCAAATTATAGCAGTAAACTTTAGTTATAGTTGTCTATGGTCGAGACCCTGTGCTCCAAGTCGTCCATAACCGCGGACACGGCTTCTCGAAAAGATTTAACCCTGCAGGGGTGCACCAAAGTATCCACACGCACTTCGACCCTTTTTGCCAGATCAGTTAACATACACCCATCGGTATGTCGGCGGGGCCTAAGTCATGACGTTTCCCAGACCCAAAGCAAGCACGGGGGCCACCCCACTAAGTCTACCCGCAACGAAGTCGACCGGTCTCCGAGACGGACTCAGGGTTTGCGTCAGTGGCTGTAAACGACTGGGAACCCGAAAACTCGGGATTGTCGATACCGCGAAAACACTCCGCTTCCAAAACAGTACAGGTGCTCCTCGCACAATCGTAAATAAAGCAGTAAAGCATGGCATAAGTACAGGATAGTAATAAAGCCCCAAACTACTTGTGGCCCCCAGTACAATACTTTGAAATCAGGTACTAAATCGATGGGGTGCCCATACATCCCACATGTGGTTAGCGCGCTCGATCTCGAAACAGGTGTCAAGAACTCGGGGTCCTACGGGACACAAGTGGACGGTTAACAACCAAATAACATCTATTGCCCACCTGTGCCTCTGCTTACCTACTTCAATTTTAGTTATTAAACAATCGTTAAAGTAAACGATAATTAAAGCCGTGATCATCTCCAACATTAAACATACGGCAATACTCCAACAACTGTGGTACTTGACGACACGCAACAGCACTTGAGCAAGCGACTACGACGCGCAGGTCCAACTATCTACCAAACAACAGGTAATAGGATGTGTTCAAGGCAATATAAGGCTGCAAGGGATATCACGGGTACGAAAACTAGAGCAACGCAACACAGATAGCAATAGATCAACAGGAGGGAATAAATACTATAAAATTAAGATAGGTAGAAAGGGGGAGACGCTCGCCTGAAAACATTGCCGAAGGTTCATCCGAAGATCGGGTCGACACTCGCATCAACTCAACGGCCTTATCCGCGAAGAAGCAAAACACTAGAATAAACACCGGATGCAATATTTAATACTACGGCGGGCATGATGCATGGATGATGCATGGCATGGTAAATATGCGGTGCAATTAGGCCATATTAAGCGGAACCGGGGTCCCGGCAATTAAATATATGGTTCTAGTTGTTTAGATACCCCGCATTTTAAATGTGGTATTAACATGGCAAAACATATGACCGGTTCGCTACACAAATTTAAATGAGGCCAATATAAGACTGGATTTGTCCGCATATGGGCCCCATATTGAATTATAAGGTGAATCGGCATAAGGCCCCCAAACCACAAGACAATATGCATGCATGAACAATTTAATATGCAACAAGATATATCATTTATAAAGATAGGGGCTTAGGGTCACACATTAGGGTTCGGCGAACTTGGGCTCCGAGGGTTCGGGGTTCGGTCTCAGGGTCCGACGGGGAAACGGTTCGCCGGAATTGTTCTCGGACAACGGGAGAGAGCTTGGCGTTCCGGTGAAGAAGGACTTGGTTCGGCGTCGGGGCGCATCGGACTCGCCCGGTTCGGTGTCGATCTTGTCGTTGTGAAGACCTTGTCGGGTTCACGGGTCGGGTCGGACTTGCCGTTCCGTGTCGGTGACCTTGGCGTTCGAGTTCTCGGGCATCGGATCTGGGAAGAAGTACCTGTCGCATCTACCGTCTTCGGGTTTGCTTCAATCGGGTCCATGACGAAGTACTTGTCGTCCCATATAGAAATCCTTGTCGATCTGTGACGATGATTTCAGGTTCGGGTCTTCGGGGTACATGAGGAGAACTTGGCGTTCCGAGGGGTTCGGTCTTCGAGATTTGTCCATCTGCGCCATGTCGGAGATCTTGAGGTTTCGGCTCGATCGAAGGTGCAGTGCTTGAGTTTCAACGCAGGCGATCTTCGGATGGTACTCTAGTGGCCACGACGATCTTGAGAGGAACTTGGGGAACGCATGGTCTTTTCCTGGACTTGGGACAGGAGGCCACGTCCGGGCACTGTTCTTCTGACTCGTACCGCAACCGAAGAAGTGGCATCGGGCTCCTCCTGTTGCTGGTACGCATGCGCGAGGTGGAGGAGAAGGGCCGAGCTCGGCGACGCTGCAGGTGGGGTCGAGGGCGCCTCGGCCCTGGCACCGCACGACGATGGATGCCCGGACGAGGAGGGGGCCGGCACGGAGGTCGTGTGTCTGGAAGATTGCCGGGGAGACGACGGCCACGCGTGGTGGCGACCGGGAGGCGGCGGAGAGAGGAAGCCCACGGCGGCACAGAGGGCGGGAGGGGCGAGGGGGGTTCCGGCGGGGCGAGCCCGAGCGGCGGGAGGAGGAGGCCCTGGGCGACGCGGCGGAGACGGAGGTGGCCGAAGCGGGGCGAGGCAGAGGGTGAGCGGCGAACCAGAGGAGGCGGCGGCGGCGCTCGAGCGTGGGGCCGGCGAGGCGGGGAAGGAGACGAGGAGGAGCGAGGGGCCGACGGCGAGGGGCGAAGACGCGCAGGGGCCGGTGAGCTCGGGGCCGGGCCGGGCCGGCGCAGGCGGGGGAGCATCGGGCTAGGGGAGAGGGGGGTGGTGGTGGCGAGAGGAGGAGGGGGACGGCCGCGGTCAGGAGGACGGGGTGGAGGCTACTGGCGGTGGGGAGCGAGGGCGCCGGCGGCTGCGAGCAGAGCGGCGGGGGGAGGAGGAGAGGTGCGGGGGGAGGAGGAGAGGTGCGGGCGAGCGGGGTCGGGGAGACGAGGGGAAGAGAGACGCGGGGAAGAGAGAGGGAGCGGGGACAGGTGGGGCCAGGGTGGGCCAGGGCAAGCGGCGTGTGTGCAGGTGTTGTGTGCGTGTGTGTGTTTGGATCGGGGTGGGGCCATGTGGCATGCGTGGTGTGGTGTTGTGTGTGCTGGGTAGGTTGGGGTGAGAGAGGGAGTGGGGTGGGGTTGGTGAGGTGGCGGCATAGGATAGGGTAGAGGGGAAGAGAGGGGTGAGGTGGCGGCAGACTATTGGGTGGGGTGAGGTGGAGGTAGGGTGGGTAGACTAGGTTTAGGTAGAAAAGGGATTTTGGGTGGTCCGGTTTGAACTGGGGGTGGCCGACTGGGTCGGATCGGCCCGGTTTGGCTGCCCCCCTAAAAATAATAATTAAATATTTTATTAATTAAAACGGGGCGTTTGAAATCCGTTGGTAGACGAAACAAAATAATCCGGAGACCCGGGTTTTAAGTTGAATAAAGACGGGAGCATTTAGAAAACAAAATATGTTTTTCGAAAATAGTTCCAGTCAAATCAGATGCATGACGACATGACGATGCACAAATGCAATGTGGCATGATGACATGAGCATGCGGTCATGATGATGCAATGCACAAAAACAACGCGGTTTTCTAGTAGTAGTTTTGCGGGATGCCACAGCTGGCGTTGAGGTATGGCTGGCCTCTCAGAGTGGTTGCTCATGTCTTCTCGATTTTTCCCTATCCGATGGACTCGGGGATGGGCCGGGCGAAATCTCCTCTTTTTGCTGACAACGACAATGCATGCGGGCGCCTTCTCCTCGTTGGAGGCGTTATCATGGCTGCAATCGAGCTTCCCCGCCACGAGCGTCGGGGGAAACCCTAGACTAGGTGTCCCGGATCAGGCCGCGGCGGCACCACAGTATCGTTCCCTCATTGGAGGCGTTGTGTGGGTTGCTCATGGAGTCCCCAAGGGCATGTAGAGTCGACGGTGGCCACTCTCTGAGCTTGGGTCTCCAAGGTGCAATATACACCTTGCTGGAGTTTGCTAGACAATGCCTTCCTCCAAGTTGATCGGGTTCTGCCGGTCACTCACCGACTTCTTCTTGGCGCTTTGGGGTGGTCGGTACATTGATCCGTGCCATTTTGGTTTATGGTCGTGTAGCAAGGCTTTCGGACTTGGTAGTGACGCGGTTCTGAGGCTTTGCGCCTCATCTCTTTTCCATAGCGGTGGGAGGTTTGGCAAGGCAAGTATTCGGTTCTTGCGAATGTGTTGTAAGCCGTTTGGCATGGTGTGAGGCTTGAGAGGGGCATGTGTAGAGTGGCCGCCATATGTTGGTGCTGTATCAGAATGGTTCTTTTTATCTTAATGGAGAAGATACGCAGCTTGTGTGTTCTTGAAAAAAGTTCCGAGTCCAGATTCTGGTTGATTTTCTATCACTAATGCGACGACTAAGACCCAACATGAGAGCCTCCTTTCCTTCAATGAGCGCTCTCCATGCGCTCCTAATTTAGCATCTACTCCCTCTGTTTAGAAATATAAGATATTTTATGTTAGTGAAGCTAATGTATTTAGACATCTTTTAGTGTGCAGGTTTAAATGAATCTACGTATTAAAAGATGTTTATATACATTTACTTCATAAACTTAAAACATCTTACATTTCTAAACGGAGGGAGTAGAAAATATTTATTTGGCACGTATATACCGCCTTGATGATCTGAGCACTTAACATCCATGGAGACCGCAAAATACATCATGCTTGGCAAGCTAGAGGAGCGAGGTTGAACAACTCTGTATCACGAAGACCCAATCACAAATTCCCAAGCCTCCCATATACTTTGGTTTTCGTTTGGTCATCTCTTTCCAAGACACCTATGAAAGTTTTCCTTTCTCCAGCCTTGATTTCCCACACAAATTTCTGAATTAATGAATCAATATGTTGATATAGACCACCAGAAAGCTTAAAATGTGCCATGAAAAAATAGGGACAACTTGTGCAACCTCTTTGATAAGCACCTTCTTTCATCCCGCTGAAATTACCATCTCCATCCAATCTTGTATCTTACTCTACACTTGATCTTTAAGATATTTAAATGTGCCGTTCTTTTACCTGACGGATTGTATTAGGGCATCCCTTGCTAAAGAAAATAGAAGATTTTCCCAAATTAATTCTTTCTCATGATGCTTGACAATATAACTCTAAGGACTCTCCCCTCAAAAAAAAATAACTCTAAGGACTCAGAAATATCACTTGCACCCTCACCATTTTGTTTGAAGAACATCAGGCTATCATCCGCAAAAAGAAGGTGGTGCACCTACGGTGCTGATGGAGCCACACCAATTTCACTATGGTTATACGAATGACTTCTATGATTAAGGGGCATGAAAGGCCCTCACCATGCAATTAAGAAAAGAGTGGTGAAATAGGATATCCTTGTCTTACTCCACGAGGCCACCGCCAGTGATCGTCGCCGGGCAGCCCGTGTAGGGACGACAAGGATCCCGTTCCATGGCGGCGGCGTGTCTTTCTCTTTTACAACAGCGTGTGGACAGGTGGTGACATATGATCTAGAAATGTGTCGGTGATGGAGGTCACGATCTAGAGATCTTCGACTGGGACTCCTGTAGGGTTCGCAGCATAGAAAACAAAAAAAATCCTACAATGGGAACAACTATGTACTAAGATCTATCTACCAGATACAAGCAACGGGCGGATATATATCCGTAGAGAACATACCCTTGAAGACCGACAAAGCTTAACGAGGTTGAACTCATGGTTGATGTAGATGATCTCTTGCCGATCTCAAGATCGAGAGAAAATCCTAGCGTCGCAAATCAGCGGCGCATCCATTCTCGCACACACGTCCAAGGAACCGAGCAACCTCCGTCTTCTCGCTCCAGTGATGTAGCTAAAGCACAACTCTTTTTTATCCGAATAGCCACCGGGAACATGTATCTCGCTAGTCCGAGACCATGGGGGATAAATACTAGAGGGGGAGAGAGATCCTTCACGAGGAGGTGTGAGTGAGAGAGAGGGAGGGGGCTCCTTTTATAGTAGGAGGGGGCACCCAAGGGGGTGGCTGTCGGTCATGGGGGATGCCCCCTCCCCTCCTTCATTCATGTGGGTGGACACTCCACTCACAAAAATGCCTTTCAATTCCCTCCACTCAAATTCCCATTAAATTTCCACCAAATTTAACGCAAACTCTCATTAAATAAAACTTATTTTATTTATTCAGAATTTTGTCAATTACTTTAATGACAAACATTCACATATAACCCCTTGCTAGTATTCCATTTCACATGCAAAAACCCTTTCTGCAATTTCACCCAAAAACCCCTTTCGGTATCTAGTGAAATAAATTTCTGCGCTTGTTATTCTTTCCGGCATGAAACCTTTGCTCCAAATGGTGTCGGTGTCTCTTAAGTGTGTCATCCTACGGTTCGCGAATAATGCATACATGATCGAGACCCCTCTCAAATCAATAACGAGCTAGTTTATGAGAGAGGCATAACTAGGAACTTTATGTTTGTTTAGTAAACACACATGTATTAACGTTTACGTATTAATACAATTATAGCATGCAAAATAAACATTTATCATAAACAAGGAATACGATAATAACCACTTTATTATTGCCTCTCGGGCATATTCCCTTCAGTCTCCCACTTACACTAGACACAATAATCTAGTTTGAAAACTTTGCGTATTGAACACCTATGGCTTTCCGGTGTTCCATATATGCTATTGCAAGTGGTTAACGTAATCTACGGATCTGACGCTTCCAGATCCGTGTGTATTTGCATGTCTTTGTGTCTTCACTCATCACTTATTCTCTAATGAGATGATATTGTAATTTGGTCTTTTGGTGAGACCTTTAGTTCCTTGGGCTTAAATCATGTCGATACTATTGTCGTACAATATATCTTTAGTGTTAGCCCGTTGCGAACCACACCTTAGTTTGATAACAAACTACTTGACACAAATGCCCTCCTTTGCTGCTACTATAGCAGTCATATACTTAGTCTTTTGTTGTAGTATCCGTCACAATGTCTTAACTTTGGAATTTATCCAAATCCATCATGGAAACTTTCTTTTCATTTGATTGTGCCACCAATAGTTGAAATTGAGATAAACTTAATTTTGTATCTTGTGACAAAACTAGTATCAATGTAATGCTTTACAATAAACTATTTGTAATTGTTTGTCACCTCTACACAAATATATTCTTAGTTCTTCCAAAAGATCATAAGAATATCCTTACTATCGTCCAATGATCATTTTATGATTCATTCTGGTATGTGCTCATAACACTTAGAGCATAGGACATATCTGAATGTGTATATATCATGATATGATTAATCAAAATATTCTTGTGATTTCACTCATCAAGTGTCAAAGCACTTGAATCTTGTTTCACTTATCAAGTGTCGATACACTTGAATCTTGATTCAATTCTTTTCCATGTCACAAGATCCTTTTATCGTCAATTCTATATTGAACCCCTTCAATATCTCATATATGTACGTTTGGCATAACCATATTAGCGTCACAGTCTATACATGTAGACATTCATGCTAAATATTCGGGTTTTGCCTAAGTCTTTCATCGAAATAAAATTCTTAACCTTTGTCAATAAAAGATACATCATTTTCAATCAACAAGATGTCCTCCATATAATGTATTAGAAATATGTCTCAGCGCTTCCACTTAATTTCTTGCAAATGCAAGCATCTTCATCGTCTCCTGATGAAAAACTCCTTTAACAGTTTTATCACAGTGAAGATTCCAACTCTACGATGCTTACTTCAACCATTGAAGTTTGCATGCCCCTTTTAGCATTCTTTGAATTAACAGAACCCTTTGAATCGTGTCATGTACACGTCCTAGGTAATCATTCTATTAGAAGAACTATGTTTTGTTTATTCATCTATCATATACCAAATTATATGTAGTGGTTGCTACTTTAATCCGTCCAGACTAAATATCGCTATGAAAGATCAAATCTTGTCATAGTCAACTCCTTGAACATTGTCGTAAAATACTTTACGACATGTCGACTATTTCATAGATATGAAACATCCATGTTTGTTTCTTTATAGATCCAAATATGACCGATAGGTTTTTACACCTTTCCGGAGGGTCTTCCAAGTTCAAAAAACTTGATTTCTCGTGTATGAAACTATCACGTATTTTATGGCTTCAAGCCATTTGACGGAGTCAGGGCCCATCATCGCTTCTTTGCATGTAGTCGGTTCATCATTATCAAACAATAATGATTTACTCTCAAATCTCAGCATTTGATCGTTTATCCGACCTACTTGGTCCAATAGGAACTTAGACCTTCGTGACCACAACCTTTAAGGCACATGAGCCATGAGCATTGTGGCTGCCTCCGGAACGTTTTCCGGCGCTGCGTAACTCAGCACATATAGCTAAGGTTCGTTAACCTTATCACAGTTCTATTGTCCTCCCACTTAACTTTTGTGAAAAAATCCTTTTTTAAGAAACTTCACGTTTCAAGCGACAAACCCTTTTGTCCTTGGTGTTATGGAAGAGTACCCAATGGTTATTCGAAATAACCTACAAATATATACTCATCCGACTTTGGTTGTAAACATCTTACTTATGCTTAGCATACCAAAATTTAAGAAATGACAACTTGGATTTTATCCCAAACATTAACTTGCATGGTGTCATTTCAACGGATCAAGATGGAGCTCTTTTTAGTGTAAAAGCGGTAGTCTCTAAAGCTTTAATATGTTAAAACATAATGACAGATTTATAAAATAACACGTTTGATCCAACCATGTCAAACAAGGTTTCATTACAAATCTCAAACACTCCATATTCCTATGGTGTTTCGGGAGATGTAAATCTAGGTGTTTTGCTAAACTTGTAACTCAAATAAATCCCTTTATGATAAAATCATAAATTATTTATTTTCTTGTTACACTTGCAACTCAAATAAATCCCTTTATGATAAAATCGCAAATCATTTATTTTCTTGTTACAATGATTTTCCACTTCATCTTGAAAATCTTTGAACGTTTTCAAATATTTCATACTTCTTTCTCATTAAGTGAATATTCACTCAAATTTTTTAAAAAAGCATATGAAGTTGAAATCCATCGCTTACGACTACACATAATGCACTACATACATCGATATGTATAAATTCCAATAATTTAGTCGATCGTTCTTCTTTGGCCTTTTGAACGAAGTTTTAATTATCCCGAGGAAAGTATCACAAGCATTATTTGATTAAATCAAAGACTCCAAAAATCCATAAAAATGGAGTTTCTTTATGTTTTATTTCCAATATAATTTAAATAGTGATGTCACTTTGTAAGTGATCTTCCAATCATTTGTCTTGCGACATTTTAGCATTAGTTTTATGGATGTGATTTATCAAACTAGATTTGTAAATCATCCATCTTATATGGAATATAGTAATTATTTAAACAATCTTTGTTCTCATAATACCTGATTTAAATAACTATTATTAAAACAAATCTTGAAGGCAAGCTTCGATGTCAACGAGAAATACAAACAACGGTTTATTTATTTTCGATGAACATCATCACATATTCTCTTGCTAGTTACTTAGGCCATTGTGGTTCATGAATTGCGTCGTTCTGTATGAAATTTCATACCAACCAATTCGGTATCCAATACCCAAGAACCACATTGTTTAACAAGCAAAGAATATAACCATAACATGTATATCATCTATATACTTAAACTGAATATTTCCAGTTTTTTCTTTTCTGCCAAATATATTTTATAGATTCTCTTTCAGCATTTCCTTTTCCTTTTAAAATAATCTACCAACATCAAAAGCGGTGCCATATACATGACACATAGTCCAAAGTGTGTATATTTAAATACTAATACCTTTGGACTTGCACTTTGAAGTAGATCACCTTCATCAAATTATCGACATTCTTTCAAAATCCATTCTTTAGTAATCTTGTAGTGTAGTAAACATTTTACATACATCTTCTATTCATCCTTATCATGACGACTTTCATGATCAAGATAATGTAGCTTATAAAGGTGAATCATGAGTATAACATTACTTTCCAAAACCCTTTTGGATGATTAGGATGTCTAGCATCTCCAACCTTTCCAAATTCTCATCCAATATGAGAACATATATTATACTCTATTATATTGCAACCAAAACATTGTTTCAGATATCGTTATATCTGCCACACATGATGGTTTCTGAAACAATTCTTTCAGCTCCTAGATAAACTTGATATTAAAACAATCAAGAATCATGGAGGCAAACATGATACTTAAGATACTAACACTGGAATTGTTACTCTCGATTTAATACTAATTATTAAATTTTACGGAGTAAACAGAGTTTGCTGAAAGTTTGCAGTAGTACTTTAAACTTTAGATTGACACTCAACACAATACAATACCAGTTCATAAAGTAAATATCCAGAATTCTATAGTTCTATTATCTCAATTACAACTAAGTATAAGGTGGTGAACGAATGTCAATGACTACAACAAATTATGCAAATTCACTTTGTTTTAATTTATGATAAATTGAGTTCTACTAATCCAAATTAGAAATAAACTCCCACTCAAAAACGACATCCCTCGTGTCGTTTTGGTGATTACATGGACCAAATCCACTACACCAGGTCTGATCATCACGTGAGTCGGTGTAGCTTCAAATGCGAGCATCCATATGATCATTATATCAAAACATATGACTCATGCTTAACCTTTCGGTCCGTGTTCCAAGGCCGTGTCTATACATGCTAGGCCCGCCAAGTAAGAATTTTAGTATTCACGTGTGTAAAACTATCTTACACCCGAGATATGCTCGTGGATTCAAGTACACCCAATCATCACGTGATGTCTTGAAGCGACGGAAGATAATAGGTGCATACTTAAGGGATAACACATTTTTATCTTGATATCTAAATGAGGGATCATCTTATTATGCTAATAAAATGCCAAACAAGCAATATAAGATGCAACAAACATCACATGTTAATAAGTGGAATGATATGGTTCTTGCACTTGATCTCCATCATGTGCATCATGGTATGATCCTCATCATACCTTTATGTGTAAGGCCAAGGTTTATGGAACTTACACGTTATGTGTGTTGTAAGAGTATCGACTTATACTTTTAATTACAACATCACCATATCATGACACTAGCCCAACAACAATTTAAACTAGATGCCTCTAATTTATCCATTGCAAGTTTTACATGGCTTAGGGATTTCGAAGAAAGAACCGTTCTTATCTACGAACATGAACCACAACGAGGATAACCAAATTGTTGACAACTCATTGCAAATTAGATATTGACTATAGCAGGAGAGACAGACGCCTCCTAGTCACTTATGCAAAACTAGTTGCATGTCAAGCATGGAACAGGTCTCATGTGCGAGGACATGTAAAGTTTGTCCGGGCCGCTTCATCCCACTATGCCACCAATATTCAAAATACAACTAAGAAGCAATAAAATGATCATCATCGCCCACATACTCATATGTGTACAACCCGTGCAAAGCATCTACGCATAGATCCGGCTCTGATACCACTATAGGGTTCGCAGCATAGAAAACAAAAAAATTCCTACGATGGAAACAACTATGTATCAAGATCTATCTACTAGATACAAGCAACGGGCGGATATACATCCGTAGAGAGCATACCCTTGAAGACCGATAAAGCTTAACGAGGTTGAACTCGTGGTTGATGTAGATGATCTCTTGCCGATCTCAAGATCGAGAGGAAGTCCTAGCGCCGCAAATCAGCGGTGCATCCGTGCTCGCACACACGTCCGAGGCACCGAGCAACCTCCGCCTCCTTGCTTTAGCGATGCAACGGAAGCACAACTCTTTCTTGCCGAATAGCCACCAGGAACATGTATCTCGCTAGTCCGAGACCATGGGGGATAAATACTAGAGGGGAGAGAGATCCTTCACGAGGAGATGTGAGTGAGAGAGAGAGGGAGGGGGCTCCTTTTATAGGAGGAGGGGGGCACCCAAGGGGGTGGCCGCCGGCCATGGGGGATGCCCCCTCCCCTCCTTCATTCATGTGGGTGGACACTCCACTCACAAAAATGCCCTTTTCAATTTCCTCCACTCAAAAACCCACTCAAATTCCCATTAAATTTTCACCAAATTTAATGCAAACTCTCATTAAATAAAACTCCTTTTATTTATTCAAAATTTTATCAATTACTTTAATGACAAACATTCACATATAACCCCTTGCTAGTATTTTATTTCACATGCAAAAACACTTTCTGCAATTTCACCCGAAAACCCGTTTCGGTATCTAGTGAAATAAATTCCTGCGCTTGTTATTCTTTCTAGCATGAAACCTTTGCTCCAAATAGTGTCGGTGTCTCTTAAATATGTCACCCTACGATTCACGAATAATGCGGACATGATCGAGACCCCTCTCGGATCAATAATTAGAAGCGGGACCTGGAGATCCATACTGATTCCCACACATTCAGCGATGACTTTCTTGTGATCGTGAGAACCTTTTATGCTAGTATCTTAATCCTTTTGTTTTGCGATATATTACATGTCCGAGATTCGATCATCGGTATCTCCATACCTAGTTTGATCTCGTTACTGACATGTACTCGTTTCTCGTTCCCGTGATATAACATTCTAGTGATCAAATCACTTGCTTGTAAGCTAATCAATGTGATATCACCGAGAGGGCCCAGAGCATATCTGTCCGTCATCGGGATGAACAAATTTCACTCTCGATCAATGGGCCTCAACATAACACTTTAGTAGTACTAAACTCATCTTTATAATCACCCTGTTATGGTATGACGTTTGATGTTATCAAGATACTCTTCCAGTGTTAGTGATTGACATGATCTCATGGTCTAAAGATTAGGATCACTTCATATGATGTTATAGCAATATAAACGCAATGACTTTGATCGTAATGCTATACTTCGGATGAATATTTATCACACCATTACACTAATGTTGTGACCTCGTTATTAACAACATCCAATGTCCATGATCAGCAAACCTTGATCATCTTATTAATCAACGAGCTAGTATGAGAGAGGCATAACTAGGAACTTTCTGTTTGTTTATTAAACACACATGTATTAACGTTTTCGTATTAATACAATTATAGCATGCAAAATAAACATTTATCATAAACAAGGAATACGATAATAACCACTTTATTATTGCTCTTGTAGCCTCACTCTAGGATGGCCTTGGGCAGGCCTATGAGCGTGGTGAAGTGGCCGACGGTGTGGCGATAGCGGTTGCCTCCTACCGCGCGCTGGCGTGGCGGTGGCAGCAGTCGGCCAGGAGGTGGTGAGCCCAAGCAGCTCACGGCCTGGCTGCCTTCTCCTCCACCGGCCATGCTGCTGGTGTGGGGATTGGGCGGGCGACGACGTGGGGACCTACTAGTCCTACAAATAAAGGTGGTGGTCCTAGTGCTCTTCTCACATAAGTGTTGCCTATTTGATCCTCTATGATTTGGTCATCGGCGTGTTCCAGATCTTCTGTCGAAGATCTTCACGGATTGGAGTCTGAAGCCCCTGGATATCCAGATATGATGGAATCCGTTCGTGCGCAACCATATCATCCTGCATGACTTCATGAGGGTGCGACGCGAAGCTCCGCTAGATGTTGAAACCATGGGACATGTAGGTATCTCGATTTTAATGATGCACACAACGGTGGAGAAGTTCATGGTGTGTAAGAATGGATGACCAATTTTAGCGGAGGGGGTCTTCGAGGCGATGAAGAATTTGCTTCGTAGACTCCAGTGTTCGGGTCCAATTCGGATAAGGTACCTATGAGACTGGTGGTTGATGACTTGCAGGAGCAGCCTCGACAAAGTGGGCGGCATCACACGAGGAATTCAAGTTTGGTGGCGCAACTTGAGTGTAGATTCTTGGCTTTCAAGGTGAAAATTTCAGGTCTAACTTTGATCGGTTGTGTCTGACAATGACCTTCTAAAGGTATTGTTGTGAGGGATCCGAGTTTCTTCAGGGTACAAATCTAGATCTTTGATCAAACGACAACGCTTGTGCATTGTCTTCCTTCTTAGAGACGTCACTTCTGGAGAACCTTTATGTATTCCAGGTGTTGTTTTTGACGGTGTTTTGTGGAGGCTGTTGCGAGAGCTAATCACCGTGGTAGGGCATTTTTCCTTTTTCTTTTTTTTTTAGGGTGTGTGGATGTCTTTTTATGACATTCTGTTTGGTGCAGTGACTGGATGTAGTATCTCCGGATATTACTATATTTTCTTTATATATTTCCTCTGGTCTATATTAGTTCTCAATGTCTAGATATAAATATATCTAGTCGAAATATTTAACTAGATAGGTACGAATTTGGATAAAGTTGAGGTCATTAACATACACAATAGTAAAAAAAAAATCTGCTTCCAGTTATTCAAATTCCTACACACCCTTTTGATACAATAGCTGAATTGATTTTGGATAACACTTACACACACGGCCCATTTCATTTCTGCCCGTACTATCGGCCCCCTCATCGCCGTAACGAGCTTCTCCTCTTTCTTCTTCGTCTACTCCACTCCACCACTCCTTACCGGAGGGAGGTCAGCGCTCTTCGCGGTGGCCGCCGAAACCACCGGGGCGGATGCGGCCGGCGAGCAGTCACTCCTTCCCGTCGCGTTCCTTGTCGAAGTGAGTAGTCTCCTCCTGCTATTCCCGCGCTCTCTGCTGTGTCCGCGGTAGACCGCGATCTCAGATCCGCCGAATCCGATTCCCCGGCACGGTCGAGCCAGACCGGCAGCCCCGAAACCCTCAATCCTCTGCGCCGCCTCCGAAGAACCAGGCCTCCAACTACCTCCCTACTGGGTGAGCAGAGCTCCCCTGCTGCGATCCCCAGGGGACCCGAGGCGCACCCGGTCCTTACCGGATCGAAGCCATGATTAGCGGGAGGAAGAATGCCGGCAAGGCCTCTCCCTGCTTGCTCGTCCTGATCTCGGTCGGATGCTTCTTCGCGACCTACAACTTCTTGACAATGGTGGGCCACGGCCGAGGCCGGGACGGGCCACGCAAATTGCTCGATCACGGCGGTGCTGTATCCTTCACGTCTGGCTCGGACCCGTCCAAGAGGTTCCACGTCGCCCTCACGGCCACGGATGCGCTGTACAGCCAGTGGCAGTCGCGGATCATGCATTACTGGTACACGGAGATGAGACGCCGGCCTGGCTCCGACATGGGCGGCTTCACGCGGATCCTCCACTCCGGGAAGCCGGATGGTTTGATGGATGAGATACCCACCTTGGTGGTTGACCCCCTCCCGGAAGGCGTGGATAAGGTGAACTTTCGGATGTTCCATTTTGTTATCAGTTGTGGAGTCGAGATGAACTCTTGCTAATATATTGTTTTTGCTCAGGGATACATTGTCCTCAATAGGCCTTGGGCATTCGTCCAATGGTTGCAAAAAGCAGACATCAAGGAGGAGTAAGCAGATTTTCTTTTCTTCATCCATTATTTTGTTTCGTTGGTTTCCTAATGAAATGATGATTTGCAGCTATATACTTATGGCTGAGCCAGATCACATCTTTGTGAAGCCATTGCCAAACTTAGCTCGTGGTGACCAACCTGCCGCATTTCCCTTCTTCTACATCAAACCTACTGACAATGAGAAGGTACTAAGGAAGTTCTTTCCGGAAGAAAAAGGTCCCATCTCAAATATTGATCCCATCGGTAACTCGCCAGTGATTATCCAGAAGGTATATCTCTTCTCCTCTCAGAAGATTAATAGTAGGATATTTCGGTTGAGCTACATAGTTTCTTTTTACCAGGGTATATTCAGCTATACTATATGCCAAGATGACGTTATGTGCCCAATACTTCATTCGTGTACTATATACAACAAATATTTATGAATTTTCTGTTAATGATATAGTCCAGTACCATTTAAATACATTCACCTGCCATGGCCATCTTAACCCATTATGAATGTCTTCCAAACTTCTTTAGGCTCAGCTTGAGAAGATTGCTCCAACCTGGATGAATGTTTCGCTAAAAATGAAAGAGGATGTGGAGGCAGACAAAGCTTTTGGATGGGTCTTGGAAATGTTAGTCTGATTATATATATACTGTTACTTATCGACTCAACATGTGTGGAGCTAACTCATTTCTGCTTTCCTGTCCATATTTATAGGTATGCATATGCTGTCGCAAGTGCATTGCATGGTGTGCACCACAACCTCCGTAAAGATTTTATGATTCAGGTGCTTACTAATTCTCTATCTTGATAAGTTTTTTCATAGTTTCTTGATGAGAGTTCATATCAATAAAGATGTGCTTATAATCTGATTGCAGCCTCCATTTGATCCAAAAACTGATAACACGTTCATCATCCATTATACTTACGGGTGTGATTATTCATTAAAGGTGAGTGTTGTTTAACCTTAAACATTTGATCTTGATGATGCCTGGTTTTTCCGTGAAATCTATTTGTCTATCCAGGCATATAGAAAATATAAATTTATATTCTTCCTGTGGTAGCTTCTGTATGATCGTCTTATGCAAATGTAGGGTGAGCTGACATATGGAAAAATTGGCGAATGGCGTTTTGACAAAAGATCGTATATTCGTTCACCACCACCAAGAAATCTCTCATTACCCCCTCCACGAGTTCCTGAAAGTGTGGTATGTGCACAACATGTAGCATTATTTTAGTAGGGATTTTGTCATTTCCTTCTAAAAGGGTCGACTGACTTCACATTTATGGAATTTTTGAACTGCCTTGCTCAAAGTATAAAATCTCATCTCACTGGAATTGTCAATAGTTTATCCATTTTCAGCCTACTTATCGTTCCTGCAAATTTACTTGTGTTGGATAAGTTGGTTGTATGTTAAATGTCGCAAAAATAACTTAATACGAAGGAATCTTAGCTACTCCCTTTGGTATGAATGTTGATGTTTGGTTGTGTAGTCTTGATCTGATCATTATATATGTTTTGTAATGGACTTGGGGCCAGAGTTGGAGTGCAAGGGATGGGAAGGGAATTACTGTAGCACGCCTTGAGTCACTCAGTCAGTTGATTATCTCTTTAGCCGGTTGGCCGCATGCACACTCATAAGCCAGTAGTCAAACTATTTTGAAGACTCCGTTGAATTGAAGCTTATGTTTTGCGCTGGTCTATGCAAAAGTTGATCCCGTTGCTATATGCATGTTAACTTTGACATCTACATTGATGGCTCACTTGCTTTTTTCTTGAATTCAAAACACCCATGAACTCAAAACTTTTTTTTGGTCTAAGTTGTCAGTCTGCTGCTTAGCCATTCTGGGATCAGTACTATGTTTGTATAAATGGATAATTTGGTACTTCATAGCCAAGTCGGCAGGCCTAGGAAATGACATTGATGTCATCCCATTGTAAGAGTCGATACCGCCTACATCGAAGGAATTAGCGTATGGTACTTCTGATTAAATTGTCTGGGGAACACCCAGACAATTTAGTGAAAGTTGGCATACCGCAAGCCTAGGAACTGACATTGATTTCGCAAGTTTATACCATCCATTTCCCTTAGTTGATTGCTTAGTGATAATCCATCAGTTCATAGGAGACGTTGGTGCAGCTGTGCATCAAGGAATGCAGATAGGAGAGGTTAGTTTTTTTAAGGAATAAGATCTACTGAGGGCACTTCTAATGGTTTTCTCTTTTGTTGTATCAGTGTCTTCCGTGCCTTCTATATATAGATGGGCCCAAAAATTAACAATCAACACTCTTTCTTCTCTTTTCTCTCCCTTCTCCACCCCACAAAATGTTCAAGTTTGTTCCCGAAGCTATATCTTGTCTGAGATCCAATTTTCGTCTGTCTCTGTAACCCATGTCCACCATAGCTTTAGTCCTATATAGCACCTACAGATACAAATGATGCACACAATTAGTTTAGAGATTTTTGGCTAGCTGTTTTTGTACAACTATTTTGTTAGATGTTTAGTCAGTCCTAAAAGGATGTGGGCTTAATAACCTAAAAAAAAGGATGTGGGCTAAAACAATAAAGAGACATGAAATTCCTGATATTCCCCTTCTTCGCCATGCCTCAGAGCTTTGGCACGTGCTATGACTGGTCAATCAAGGATGAGTGCCCTACCTTTGGACTCTTACCCGGCCAGCTTGCACAAATTTATGTCGGACTTTATTCCTTGTTGTTTTCCAGTTTTACATGCTCTAGGCCATAGTTCAATTGAATGAGCTAAATTTAAAGAAAATAGTGTTTCCTAAAAATTGTAGCTTCCTAATTCTTATCGTTGCATGCTGACCGGAGTTGCTTTTTTCTAGGCCACCCTTGTAAAGATGGTGAATGAGGCTACTGCAAGCATCGTAGGGTGGGAAGAAGAAAGATAATTGCAGATTTTGCTGGAGAGGAGCTTAATTCAGCTGATCCTGGAGTAGAATCAAAGAATCTGATTAGTCAATAATACGATAGTATTCAGTTGATGTTCTCTTGAGCGGAGGATGGATGGTGGCTAATTTCTACAGATTGACCTAGATTTAGCGGTTGGCAAGAGAGGATACGTACGCACACGTACCCGTTTCCTTAAAACAGAGTCGTCACATTTTTTGCGTTGTATAAAGCAGAAACATAAGTTCTATTTCTCTTGCATTCTCCTGGTTCATTCAGTGTATTGTAAAGCCGAAAGGAAGGTTCTTGAATACAGTACTTATCATGAGAAATAGATATAGCTTGGAATAATGCCCAGGTCAGGAAACACTGTTTGGTCTTGTAGAATTATTACTGGCTTATAGCGTACTGGCTTTTATGACATTCCTGTAGAATGTGATCTGGCTGTCGGATTGAGGGTCATTTCTAGACTGCCCCCTCCCTTGACAAAACTTGCAGTTTGTGACTTAGAATCAGTTTATGTTACAGGGAGTTCTGATTGTTCAGAATATGTTTTATCATATGTACTACTCCATATAACTTGACTATGAAACCTCATTTTCTTCAGAACATCAGGACCAAGTGCAGATAATTTGCGGGAGGAGCTGTCAAATTTTTTAACATCCTGCTGGAAAGAAGATCCAAGTGAGAGACCAAACTTTACCCAGATAGTGCAAATGCTTCTCCACTACCTCTCCAACCTTTCACCACCACAACAAATGGCCCCAGCTCGCACATTCAGTTTGGAGTACACAATCTAACCCCTCCGAATCCCCTGGGACGAGGTCACTAAGGCCTCGTTTTGCGGATGTGGTTTGATGAGGATTAGTGTGTATTAACCAGCCCGATCGAAAGACACTAGAAACCATGAGTGGCCTGTTTTGTAGATCAGTTTTGGGTGGGCTCAACCCCAAAAATCCCTAGAATACTCATCGGGTTGAAGCATAATAGAAACACCCCTCGCTTTTTCGACTGCTGCTCGACCAAATACCAAACACCAAACTAGATGAACGGGAAAGGGGTTGGGTGAGAGGGGATTGGGTGAAGGAAGTGTTTCACCCAATCCCTGTCAGATAATACTCACTAAAACACTCTAAATCTCTTATGCAAAACAAGGCCTATTGACTTCTCGAGGTGATATCACGCCTAAAGGTAATATCGAAGACGAGCCAAGGTGTTTCTTTTTCTGCTTTAGCCAATGCTATTAGCCACACAGATGGTGCAAGGGAACTCACAAGCTGATGCAAAAGCATCATCACCAAACGTGCTGTCACCCGAGCACACCCATCCCTTGAAAACTGTTGTTTCTGCTAATCAGGCCACCCGTGCTCCCCCGACATGTTTGAACATATCGGCAGGGTAAATCTGAGTAACCTTTTGACTACTGCTAGTAACGGTGAAAATAGTTCTATCGTATATTTTGTGTGAACCGTGGGCCATCAAAATTGTTCCATATCATAATCGTCCGTCCATTGTATATATAGTAACAATTGGCAGTAATCACTTACTATTACTCTCTGGAACATAGCTCTGTTTTTATTTCTTTATGCATTACTGATGCTGCTACGCTGAGTCTGTATACTATAAGGCTGGGAGAGAAGTCGGCACTATGATTACAAATTGATCACCTTGATCTGGGTGATTCTTCTAGAACTGGAGTTGTTTGTAAGCACAGCTGAGCTGCGCATATTTCTCGAATGAAATATCACGTGTTTCTTTTTTTTGCTTAAAATCGATGTTGTACAAAAATCACAAGAAATTTCTTTTTTCAAGGAGGTAAAAGGACTGTTGGTCTACTAACTTGTGTGAGATGAGTTGGATTTGTCACACAACTAAAAATGCTTGATGAAACGGTTATAGGGTGTCAAGTGGGATTCCATCAAAATCCCACTTATAGTTTATTTTGAGAATCCTAGTGTAAAATTTTGACAAAAATTGCACTATAAATTTAAAAATAAACTAAAAATGAGACTTTGGTGGGATCCTACTTGACACCCTAACCGGTTACTCAACTCATGTTTATGAGTGTTTTGGTGGTCACAAACTAGCCCTGGCAGCTTTTACCTGCAGATGTGTCCTACTGACTAGGCCCGAAGGGAGCGGAATGCTTTCACCGGAGGAACTAGGTTAACTGCGCGCCGAGCATGCATGTACCCTCGATTAATCATCTCATGGCTCGTCACTTTAAATCAGTTCGATCTAATTTAAATAGAAACGAAAAGTAAACTTATTCAAATGGAAAGAGGGCTACACAAATTGCCCCGTACTTGTCTCGTTTGATCTACCTGATCTTGCTTGTTGCTAATCTCTCTCGATGATTTCTCCAAGCTCAAGATATAAGTATTACTACTAGTTTCAACGTTGTTAATTACCTACATCTCTGGTGGCGATCTAGTTAGCAGTGGAAGCTAAGCAAGTAAAGCAATTCTATCGTTAACGACAGGAAGAACTGTGTAAAATCATTCATCGTTTGACCTGCCTGATAATAATACTGTTGCTAATAATAACTCGACCACTACAGTGTTTCTCCTGACTAATAAAAAAACTGACAAACGCTCACACTAGCTAGTAATAATCTTAATTAAGAATTTGGCTATCCAGCGAGCTAGAGATCTAGTTGGTGTGCGTTGGCAAGTAGTATCTGTTGGTGAACCATGCCTTGTCTGCGACGACCTTGACGCCGTCCTGGTTGCGGTGCCACTCGTAGTACGCGTGCGTCCTGTTCTTGATGTCGAGCGTGGCGTGCCCGTAGCTGGCCTCCCTGAAGGCGGAGTATTCCGGCTGCGGCGAGCGGAAGCTGTTGGCGAGGCCCTCGGTGTTTCCGCCGTCGCCGATGTTGACGTAGACGGGCGCCGAGGCGTTGATCTGCGGCGCGGCCTTGCCGTTGTCGATGTCGAATACGACGTTGGAGATGCGGTGGGTGCGCTCGTAGGAGTGGACGTGGCCGGAGAGGACGAGGTCGACCTTGGCGTCGACGAGCCATCGCTCGAACTGCACCCGCATCGTCTCCCCCTCCATGTAGTGGTAGTCGTTGGTGTTGTACCATGGGGTGTGGACGCAGACGATGAGCCATGGCGTGGCGGCGCGGTCGACGCGCGTGGCCAGCTCGTCCTGCAGCCACGTCCACTGCGGCATGTACTTGCCGTAGGAGGAGTAGGAGGAGAGCATGATGACGTGCGCGGAGCCCATCCTGACCGAGTACCAGAGGGGCTCCGTGCTGTTGGCCGCCCTGAAGGGCGTCGGGTAGCGGTTGGTGAAGGGCTTGAAGGGGACCGTCTCCCCGATCTCCGGCGCGTAGTCGATCTCGTGGTTGCCCGCCGTCCAGATCCACGGCTGGTACGCCACGCTGCGCTCCACGAAGCGCGCCCACGAGTCCCACCGCCTGTTGTCGTGGCCCGGGTGGTCGTCGGCGTACGACAGGTCGCCGATGAAGAGCACCGCGTCGCCGCCGTTCGCCTCGTAGTGGCTCAGCGTGTCGTTCGAGTGGAACGTCTGACCCAGGTCACCTGCATATATACATAGTACCAAGATGATTGAGAAACATGTCAAAACAAAGATGATTGAGAAACATAATATATATAGATCCATGATATAGATCGACAGTAGGGATATATATGTACCGATGAGTCCGAACTTGATGGGCACGTCGGGGCCGGGTTTGGGCGGCGTCTTGAAGGAGAACGACCGGACGGTGTACCCGTGGCCGACGGCGTAGTGGTAGACGGTGGAGTGGTCGAGGCCGGTGAGGGTGGCGTGGTGGATGTAGGGCGACTGGTACGTCCCGCCCCAGGTGTAGCGCCGGACGGTGCCCTCGGCGGTGAGGTTGAGGTTGTCGGCGTCGAGGCCGTAGCGGACGACGTTGCTGCCGGGGTGCTTGGGCGTGGCCCAGGAGATGGTCATGGCGCGGCCCGTGAGGTCGCCCTGCGTGATGTGCACCTGCTCCGGCGCGTTGTCGCCTTCCGGCGCCCTGAAGACGTCCGCGTCCAGCGGCATGTCGGGGAGCATCAGGAGGCTACGCCGGTACGGGCTCGTCACGCCGGCGGACGCGGACGCGGCGGCGTGCGCCGCCAGGAGGAGGAGCACGGCCAGCATGCGCGCCATGTTTTGCGGTACTACCTACGTTGCGGTGTGAGATAGGTACCAATTCGTCGCTGTTAGCTCCTTTATATAGGGATCGGGCGGGGCTGATCCATTCGTGGAATATGCTTTCTCGGCTCACCGAAATATTCCACGCAATTAGCGCGGCCGCAACAAACTCGTGCTAACAAACTCAAGATACTAACCATCCCGCCGTTGCGCTCCCAAATCGTACGTATACTGATCCCATCGCCGTGGGCGAGTTACAATATTATTATTTTTTATCTTTTACGATTTGACAAATTAAATGTTGTTTCGGACTTTCTCAGCTCACCGAAATAATCCACGGAATTAGCGATCGCAACAAACTCGTGCTAAAGTATACTCAAGATCCTAACTATCCCCATCGGCGCCGTGGAGAGATAATTTTTTTTTTTAAAAAAAAGAAATTATGATTTGAAAATGTTGGTTGGGACTTTATGGAGAGATGTCAAGTTAATTGCAGTCCTAACGAAGCTTCAAATCTGGACACAAACTTGAGTCACTTACTTGTGATATTTGTATTCAATCTTTTTTTTGTTTGCGAATCATTTGTTTTCGATCTTTGGAATGAATGTAAATTTAATTTTTGAAAAGGGGAGCGTGCGTATTCTCTCGCCTTTTATTTCTCATCCAATAAGCTATCATGATTCATATGTAGTAGGAGTAGTAACATTATGTGGTGGAGTAACCCCGCACATTTTTTTGTCTATGTCTTTACAATATCTTTGGCGGAAACACATAATATTGTGGATCGTGGCAACTTTGAATTTTTTTCTTGTTTTTCCAGGATTTTGCATGAGCCATCGGATTCAACATCGTAAGGCAGTGGGGGGTCTCGCCTGCGCAAAATTCAGCACGTTCACGCGCAAAATAGAACCACTCAAATCACCCTAATATAATGTGGTAGATGATGCTTATTTTATGTTGGCAAAGTCAATTGCAAATCGGCCGGTTGGTTTGCTTCTCTCCAAGAATGGGAGATTTCCAATCTTCAAAAGACACTCGTACTTTTAGATCTTATGAAAAAGGGGCTTTCCTTAAAAGGAAAAAAAAACATGTAATGAAATAAGCAAGAGTTCTCTCATTCCTCTTCACAGATTATTGACTTAATGTTTGTCGGTGCCTAGTGTTGCTGTCCAGTAGGTTTCCCGACGATGGTGGCATGGTGCTATCCGATCCCAAGTCCCACTCTGCCATTATTGTCTTTGGGCGTCTAGGGTGCCTGTGCTCCTAATAGGTTTCTACTCCCTCCGTTTTAAAATATAAGATATTTTAGTTTTGTGAAACAAATGTATCAAACTACTTTTAGTATGTAGGTTCACTCGTGTTTGGAGTGAATCTACACACTAAAAGATGTCTAGATACACTTTCTTTACAAACCTAAAACATCTTATATTTTAAAGCGGAGGGAGTATGACATGATACTTGATCAGAAATCATAGGTAAATCAACATGGCCTAACATGCCATATGCGCAAATTTCTGTGGATTCAGGGTAATAAAAAAAAATCCTCGCTGCCCTGAATCCACAGAAACTTTCATACCATACTGAATCCACAGAAATCTCCGTACCACCCTAAATCCACATAAATTTTCATATCACCCTGGTTGTTATGCATGCCATTATCCCACAGATTTTATAATAGTATTATATCGGAGGAGCAATCCAGCCGAGAAAACAATGCTGGGAGAAATTGATGTAAGATAGGAGAAAAAGACTTGATTAACATTTTACAACTACTGGGCAGAAACGGTCAAAAGATATAAACAAAACCAATAGAACTGATCATGTATGTATCAACGTTTTGTACAATTGGCAAAAACTGGACTTTTGGTTTCTTCTATAAGCCGTGAATCCATATGATTCTGTACGCCATGTTTTATTCCTCTGGTCACCACCATATCGTCCATACAAAAAATCACTTCATATTTTTCTCTTCGCCCAATTCCTTCATTATTTGCTGTGCTTCACCTAGCAGATCCTGCATCCGAGGCGTGTTCGAGATGTCTGGATCATGCTGAATAATAAGCATGAGGCTGCTCAAGCATCTCGCATATTGCTGCCTGAGGTATTTAGACACCACACTTCGTGTACGAGGCTGCAACAGTAAATATATAGTGTTTAAAATGGTTATTGTTTTAGTTCCTGCCAATTTACATCCAATTGTGCAGCACGACTGATGCCTTGTTGACTGCTTCTGTATAAATACGGAAATGATGGGGAAGATCTGACATATACCTCGTTGTAAAGTGAAATACACTTGCGCAGAGCTTGTTCAGCTTGTTCATAATCAGACTGAAATGAAGAGATCCCAGTCAGCTAAGATACCAGGGGAAAATTAGGTATGAATAACACAATACAGGGGAAAGTTGTTCAAGTACGGCAAAAGCAACTATATCCATGTTTATTTGACAGTTTAAAGTCTAGAACTCGTAACAACCAAGCAAATGTTTGCCATACATAAGCTCACTACGACTATTATAGTTAGTGGCTCAATTTTATTAAATCGATCAATTTATAAGACTCGGCAGCATTTCCCCCATTGAAATAAGCATCAGAGCAATGAGTCTCATCCCACCCATTGCGAACAAATTCTAAAGATCGTTTGTGTTGGCCATCGAGAATGGAAGACATCCATTATATCTGAATAAATTAAAATATATTACTAAAATACATGATTTAGTAAACTAGAACATGCGTCAGTGTTGTATCAAACCTTTTCAAAATTATTTTTAAAATGGAGACGCAATGTGGCATATCGAACACCTATCAGCTGTTTATCTGGCCATATGAATAGCCGACATGTGTCTGATATGCGTACAGCAGCAATTTTGAAGTATCCATGCTTCATATGTTCCCAAGGAAGCCTTAGCAAGAGTACCAACTTCTAGAGCGGACATTGTTGTATTAGAAGCAAACAAATAAATTGTGTAAGATATTATTAGATCACTGCCACATGCATAAATGAAGTATTGGAGGAATACCCCTGGCTCTTGTTTTCTCTTTCTTACAGCTTCAAGAAGTCCGAGAACTTCAAGTGCTTGCAACTGCAATAATAGGTATTATTAATTAAAAAAGCATGGTATTCATGCCTCTGCCTGGTTAAGAAGATGAACCCACAAGAAAGGTAAAGGCAAGCTGATGTTAAATGGAAGTTTTATGGTAACTTTGATCAACTTGAAAATTTAAAGCACAAATGGTTTAACTAAAATGCAATCCATGAAACCCTGAGGGTTGTGAATAGAACCCATGCTTAATCCGTGAAGCAAAACTGAATAAACACAAAAGCAGGAGAGAAAAAATGTAAGAATGACAATAGGAAGGGTTCAGAATCATGAACATGATAGCAAATATTAAGATATACTCCCTACTTGCGGTGAGTAGGAAGTAGAAACGTACAAGTACAGCTGTTGCCCCAATCTTCTCTCTTTCCACACCAATTGTGCTTTTCAGTTTTTTCTGATTCTCCCTCAAAGGATTCAATATTCCTTCTGTTATCCTACCATGATGAAATAAGACTTCAATAAGATTCAAGCAATTCATTACGTTAAATGGTATTCTAGCATCATGGAATAGCAATGAAGGCGAGCAGTCTCTCAAACAGATCTGTGAAATTAGATACCACCTTTTTTCCTATTTGAAATTTTTAGTTGAAATTTCACCAATGGAACTGTTCAGACAATCACATTTTATGGGTAACTTGTAAAATATGACACCAGCAAGTTTAGTGGTAAAACCATAGATAACAATGAGAAGATTACCTTTCAAAGGATAATCTTTAAATATGAGAAAATCCCAAGAGAATTCATTACATTATGAGTTTATGACATACTATTGAAAAACAAAATTACCTTTTGACGTGCTGATTGAGTTTATGGATCAGAAAATGTAAGAAACTGGAGCTAAAAGACAGTACCTTATTGAATCATTGACAAGTTGTTTTGCCTTCACAAGGTGAGATGGAGACAGGTCATTGTTCAACTTGATGTCTCTAGTAATTTTAAGCAAAGTTAGCCTTGCCAAGTGTACCAATATACCTGCTACCTGTAGCAACGAGAAAAACATACAATGGGTAATGAACCACTGATAAAATACGATCGTTTCAAAAAAAAAATGTTAAGGTTTCAAAATTCAGTTCAGATTGGATCCAGCTATGTAGGGGGTATCAGGTTCCAGGGTCCGAGCCCACGGTAGGGTTATAGCCCACCCAAGCCAAGTCATCCTAGACAGGCTATATGGGTCAAATAAGACATCCTATATACATATTTCACTCAACAAAGGGATATTTAATATGCATATGATTGTAAGAGTGTCCATGTAAGAAAGCTTGTGACATACTACCAAGTGTAAACATCATACTACCAAGGCTATATCGTCCACTGCACATAAGATAACTGGTCACGATGCTTTTATTTGGTCAAACAAGATGTCATTATATTATAATAAAAAATCATCAAAAACCAAATATAAGGTGAGACAAACCTCGCAATGATCTTCAGAGAAAATCTTTCTTCTGACTGCGAGGCATCTAAACATCATAACCATTGAAACCTTTAAGTAAGAAAACTTAAAAAATAACCAAGGAACCTATTGAATAACCTTCTTACCTTTCTAATAATTCTTCTGATTCCTTCAACTCTCCGGTGTTTTGAAGAGTAACACTTAAGGTTTCAGCTGCCATTGTAGTATCCAAGGAATCCCATCCCTATCAAACAGTTCCACAGATATATTTCAGTAGTTTTCGTAGGGCTAATTCGTGATCGGCTTTGGTCAATAGTGTGTGTCAATGTCCCCTTTTCCTTTTCTGCTCTTCAGTAGGCTTTTATTTTGTTTCATATACTCCCTCCGTCCAGAAATAAGTGACTTGAATTTGTCTAGATTCACATGTATCTAGACACGAGACGGATGGAGTATGTTTTATCAGAAATATTATGGACTGCTAGTTGGACTAGAAACTTACGGAATGTGACAGCGACAATATTTCATAGATTTTGTACTATCTGAAATGTTAATGAGTGGTCTATTAATATGTTGTGGTAGAATTTATACCAGTCGAAATGTCAATGATCACCAAAATTTGCACATTAAGGATTCTATTCAACTAAGTTCCCCTCTAGCTAACCAGTCGAACTTTTCTTCTAGTTTATGTTGATACCATCAAGTATACATAACTAGTAGGCCAAGAGCTGAAATGAGGCATTGATGCACCCGTACATTCAACATGCAATATTGTGACCTGTGCTTCAATACACTTGGTTGTGGAAGTAGTTTACTTGCTTGCTAACTTCTATACAGTGGAAATTAGGAAATGAGTGAAACATTGTCCGTCCACCTCGTAGTCCACTCAACCTTGAATCAACAGAGACTTGTGTTTAGGGCAAAGATAATGCAGAACTCAGCCCCGATTTAAGAATCATAATTATGGCCATGATCAATTTCACGCAGCACACACTGAAAAACTCGCATAGGAATAAAGCTATAGAGCATACCTTCGAAAGCTCCAGATTATGTAATATCTTCCTTTGCAAATTTTCAGCTTCAACCAGTCGCTTTGACCTCACCAACTCCTGGAAAAAAGGCACATTAAACATGAACAAATAATGCATGCAGATAAAAGTGAAGTCGAAAACTAGGATCACAGAACAGAACAGGACAGAGCATGGAATAAGAGAAAACAGAGATGTGCTCATTGCTACGAACTTAAGAAGATAGACCTGAAGCACAAGCTGAACCTAAGGATGTGTTGTGGTGCAGACCATCTCCAAATACATACAAGCTGAACACTGATGCATGGATCAGGGGCTGTTGCTGCGATTCTGCATGATGACAGAGGCCAAGCCATTGCCGGCTCAAGATTCCCTTTGAATCATCTATGGGATGCAACCACTGCAGAAGAGACTTCAGTTGATTGAACAAATGGACTGCTCTCCGGTTACAATCGAAACTTCTCTTGAACTCGTTCAGGATTTCAATGGAATCACTGAGATTTGGAGCCCTTATTTAGTTATATTAGCAGATTGTTTTCAAATGGCGAGCAGGATCAGCAGAATTGTACAACACTGCTACAGGGAGGCAAACAGTGTGGCGCATAAACTTGCTAGGGTTTGTTTAATAATTTCATTTGTTGGGACTGCGACCCCCCAGTTTTATTTTACCGGATGTAACAAATGATGTAACCTTGTTCAAATTGAAATAAAGCGCGCCTGAAGGCTTTCCCTCAAAAAAAGAACTTAAGAAGATTGACAACGTTTTAAGCTTAGGGAATCTAGACAACTTTTTAAGTTTAATACGTCACTATCTCCAGTCAGATAGAGAAATGTTTTCAGCAAGGCAGATTTAATTAAAGAGAAAGTTATATCAAAGGTCCCTAAACTTTTAGTGTGGTGCCGCTGAATCTCCGAAGACTTGAAATGTAACCTGAGATGTCCAAAAATGTAGACTGCCTTAGATACTACACCTGTGACTTTTTCTGCCATTTTGACATTTTAAGTAGCTAAAATTTATGATGTGGTAGTTTAGAGCTTTTTTAGAGGTGTGGACATCTGTTATGTGAGTGATCTATGGCACAATCTGGGGTCATGGCGAGATTAAGATGCACATTGTCAATTGGTGAGAGTGAGAATAATTGAAGACAGTTCTGGGCTTCCCCTGGGGGATATTTCCCCCGGAACCCCCGCCTCCAATGACCGCCACGTGTCCAATTCCCTCACAAAATCCTCCTGCTTTTGGTTCATTGTAGCAAAAACAGTTCGACCACAATAAAAGAAAAAAGAACACGTCGGACTAAAAAGTCGCCGGAGAACTCGTAGCAAAAAATGTGTGCTATTGTAGCATCGTCCCAACAACTTTTCCTGTGGTGTTAAAATGCACAAAAAAGCATTGCAGCATTTCGGAAACGTCGATGTAGCAGAAGTATGTAGAAAAAAAGAAACAAGTATGCAGCAAAATCAGCCCCCAGCTCCGCCCCATGGTAGCATCGCCGTCTACCTATGGTAGCATCGCCGTCTGCCTATGGTAGCAACGCTGTCCGCCTACGGTAGCATCGGCATCCGCCCCTGGCAGCAATTGTCGATGCTCCATTGCAGCTCCGACGTCAAGGGCTGGTAGCTCCCCTGTCGTCCTGTTGCAGCTCTGGCAGTAGGAGCTCGTAGCATCTGCAACACTCCTTTGCAGCTCCGTCACTGATGGCTTGCAGTTCCAGCCAGCGCCCACCCTTGGAAGCCCCTCCCCTAAGCGGTCGCAGCACTGCCCCTGAGTGCTGCAGCTCCGGATCTAGCTCGCCGCAATGCCGGTGACCACAATTCCGGCTAGCCCCTCTGCAGCAACACCACACAGATCTGTGCAGCAGCAAAACGAGCCAGCGCAAGGGAGCGGGAGGTGCAGGGACACCGCTGTCGAGGAAGGAAAAAAGTGCATGGCATGGAAGTGTGGATGCGTGACAGAGGCGGAAGGAAGGAGAAAGGAAAGGGTGAGGTAGGTGGACCGGAGACATCCAGGTGAGGTGATAAGGTAGGTGGTGGGTACCAGGTGAGGATTGCGCGAGCGGAATCCTCCACCTGAACTGAAGCGTTTTCATAATTGAATTGGCTTTCATGACATGTAATGATTCCTGTCAGATCCTTAACAGTTACACAACGTTTTCAATGAGGCTGCTGTTTTTTTCGAGTCCTGGAGAAACTAAGAATTATCGATTTGAACAAGAAATGAGCATATCTAACTTTTGGAGACACTTTTAGGTGTCATCCACAATTTCCACTATCTTCCCAACCCTTACAGTGTCCTTCCAACTGATTGTACATAACCATCCTAAATATAGTAATCCCTCCGGTCCATAATAAGTGTCGCTGATTTAGTATAAAGTTGCATTAAATCAGAAACACTTATTATGGATCAGAGGGAGTACTAAAAGAATCCATCATCCATGAACCTTGAAAGGATGCAACAACAAATGAGAGACCTCTAAATTAGACACCAGCCTCGTGTTTGGACATATAAACCAGGCCAAGCTACCCCCCCCCCCCCCCCCCCCCTCCTTCCTGCGCTTCCTCTCCCAGGTGAAGACCATAGTGTGCTTTTGCTCGACATGTTGCATTGTTGTCGCATTGAAGTTTCTATTTAATATGCAACTTTGGGCATATACATGTCATGTGTCTGAATAGCAAAAGGCACCATATTTCTTTTATGAACACCCACATAGTACAACCCCCTATGCATGAGTTTAAAAAGCCTACTGGTTTATTGAGAGCTAGGATATCTCTGACAGTAGGTGCTTACCAAAGAGAGAAACCTCATTCTTTGTATGCATGTGGGTGATTCGCCAAGTCCAGCTTCCTAAGTTAATCCTCATTAAACCCTTTCATACACAAAAAAGAAATAAATTAAAATCAACTCTGAAATGGAAACATACCTCCAGTATCCTAATTGATTCTCGGATAAGAGCTTCTGCATCATTTCCTTTTCTTTGTTGACTTAATACCTATGGACAGGAAAAGAAAGGTTTAGCCTTTTCTGACAGAAGAGTAGAAGACAGTTTACAGAGCTGGAAAAAAACGTTTCTCTAGTAACTACTAACTAGTTGCAATTTGCAAATGATTCCATCTATTAGGAGAAGGGAACCAGCAAAATGAGGGAAATGCTCAAGAAAACACAGTTTCGAGTGAGCTCAAGAAGGGTATTATGTGAAAGCACTTCATGCAAAGATGAAATAAAGTTACATGAAGCAGAACATGCACAACAGTATAAAACTTAGCTTCACAGAGATAGCCTTCTGTCAGAGAGTTTGAAAAGGCATTTCTCTGGTAAATAATTGCAATTGATTGCATCTATTTAGGAGAAGGGAACCGCCAAAATGAGGTAAATGCTCAAGAAAACACACAGTTTAAAGTGAGCTCAAGGAGTGTAAGTGCTTAATGCAAGGATGAAATGAGCTATGTGCAGCGAGCCTTGAAGGAAATCCATAAATTGTGAACTATGGTACACACAGCATACAGGTAAAGCCATTGAGTTTATTTCACAGCTGACCAACATCATCAAAGCCAGGTTTTCTCCAGTACTCTGAGAATGCATTCTAATCTCATGTTTCTCAAGACAAGTTCTGGCTATGTTATTAACAAAGTGAGAAAATGATGAACTGTTCTGGCTATGTTATCATATAGTAGAATGTTTTGAGCCTGCACTGCTAACTTCCAATGCATGGAGCAGAGTAAAATTTTCCTTGTTGCTTGCCACATGAACCATGGTAATGGTGGTGCGGAAGCACCGGGACACAGTGCTGACAAATAGAAAGATATTATAAAACTTTTTCTGGAGCCTGACAGCTGTCAGTAATGGTAGAGGCAGCTGCAAGCTCCAAGCTGTAGCAACTGGGACTATGTGATCCAATAACTGTCTGAGGGAATTAATGTTGCAAAAGGAAAACCTATACAGTTTATGTTTTGCATAAACCTAACGTTCTACAGGTTGTAGGGGTGTGTTTGGACTTCAAAATGTAATCGAACTTCAGCAGATAGCTCAAAGTAATTCCGAACTGTATTGTACAACCTCTTGGTGATGGCGCTGACATATCAGGCGACGTGTTCGAGTTGATATCTTCACTCATAAATCAAACACTGTACTGTTAGGTCACTGACGACCGTCATGAGTCATGATTGCCTTTCAGAAGCACATTTCAGTTAGCATGGAGTCATGGACATTGAATAACATCCATGAAGTATACATTGTTTCCACCAACAGTGTCACAACTCACAACGTCAATATATGCTTAATGAACACATTTCCTTTCATCTCCCCTCAAAGCCAGCGGGGTACAGGGACTAGTTAAACTAGATGTGTCTGTGTTGTATGGCTCAGGGCCGAGGAAAGGAAATACATAGGGTATCTTTCGTTGGTGTCCAAAACACCAAGTTTTTGTCATAAATGGAATTTTGGTCTTTGCTTGGATAGCTGCAAATTTTTCGCATGCCCATTCGAAATCTACTTCAGATTATTGCCAACACTGGCATTATGGGCAAGCAAAACCTTAGGCAAAATTCTGGCGAGCCAAATATTTGGTATGGTGAACTTGCGCTCAAACTAAACATAAACATACCACAAAAGTGTCTCCATCGCTTTATTGACATGTGGGTCTCAGGAGTCAGGACCTACTTTAGCTAGGTGTTTGTCCGTTGTGTCTGGTTTTCACTTAAATAACTCGGCAATTATAGTCTTAATGAAATGCAGAGCTCCTGACCTTCGAGAGAGATGTCTGTGAAAAAAATGAGAGAGAATATAGAACAGTAACTTATACAGCAACAGAGCAGTTGTACCTTGGCAAGAAGGTACATCGTATTTGCATAATCTGGGTGACCAAACCCCATAACACGTCCTTCTATCTGCATGACAAGTTAAAATTGAAGGGCTAGAAACCTTACCCCAAAAACCAGCCAAGTATATTATTTCTGAACAAAAGCTAGCACATATTATTTTAATTTCTAGTTAGATCAGTAACTGATATGTATCACTAAGATGATTAAAGAAAATAAATAAAGCTAAAGTAAGCGGAATACTAACAAGAGGGGAAAGGAGACTACAAGCTCTTGGATATTAATAGTATTCACATGGAACAATAAAGTTTTTATCCATACACAAGATCAACTGATGCTTAGTCATGCTGGCCTTCAACAGTGAATTAGAAAAGTTTTTCATGTACACATCATCGATTTACATGCACAGATTTTCTAATGCTTTGTCAAATTGGTCATGACACAAATAATAATATATTTCTCTGGTGGCTTGTCGTTTGGTCTGCTTATGTGCCATGCGTCACCCAACAAACAATTACAATTGTTGTAATATTGATTAGTTTGGTGGCATAGGTGACATATATGAGATTCAGATAATGAATGTCAAACATGCAAAGAAAAAAGAGGCCAGAGAATTAACATTCATTACCTTCAAAGCACGCTGCAAAAAGAAACAACAGAAAAATAAAATGATATAAGCAAGTTTACAGTCAGAAAACATGCATAAACGATAGAAAATTTATGAAATAATTATATTAAGAATTACAATGGCTAAACATGTTTCCCTTTCATGGTTCAATTGTAATATATCATTCCACAAGGACTTTCTTTAGTCTTTTAGGTTGCACATGGCCAGAAGGAGCACAACTCAAACAAGTAGAGAAACTTAAATTAATGAACAGTAACAGCAAGATAGAAGATGTGCACCATGCTAATGCTTTCATCTAGCACAAATGAGAATCCACATGAGCTTTTGCAGTGTTGAGGATGCTATGTTTCTTTAAGAAAGTCTATTTACAACGATGCTATGTTTCTTTAAGAAAGTCTAATGATTTACAACGATGCTATGTTTCTTTAAGAAAGTCTTTTAATTTCCTATCTTCGATTTTCCTGGCTCTAAGGGCATGTGCACTGCAAAACGCCTGCGTAGGCGCTAAAAAGGTCAAACCTCGATGGTGCACAAGCGTCAGGCGCTAGCAGCAGTATCTCATACGCGGTTTCTAAGCGTCGGACTCTCATTTATGCGTCGATGTCTAAAAAGAACCTGGGATCTTTATGAGAACCGGCAAAACAGGCAGGATTTTACTCCTAGCGCCTCTAAATAAGTGCCACGTTGTACCTGCCCTAAGAAAGTTGGAATGAGATGCTGCACATTATTCAGCTTTGCAAAGATTATTGACAAATGGCTCCATCATTGCTCCAGCAAGATTCAACTACCCCCTCCGTTCCATAATATAAGATGTTTTAGCTTTTGTGAAACGAATGTATCTAGATGCCTTTTAGTATGTGGTTCACTCCGAACCTATACACTGAAAGATGTCTAGATACATGTGTTCCACAAAAGCTAAAACATCTTATATTTTGAAACAGAGGGAGTACATATAAAGGTAAGCAACAGAAAATGGTACTGCTCTGATATATTCAATCCTCACAAACTACTGCCTGCGAGCTGTTACATTTTCTTCCTAGAACTGTAAGGGAGAGCCCTACTGAGCTATTACATAACATTTCATTTAAAAGCTTGTCAAACTTTATGCAATAACACTTACAATAAGCATAAGAGCTGAACTTCAGAAGATTCATGAGTTAAAAGTAGGTACCTCATAACATGTTTGAGCTTGATCAAACCTGCGCTGAATATGATAATACAGCCCAAGATTTCGCAAAGCTGTTCCAACTCTACAAGAGGCATGTAACGTATCTTTTATGCAATAAAAATTTAAGGAAGTTCTACAACACAGGGAATTTAGACGAAACATCATATGCATCAACTAGTGTGATCAATCACGCACACACACTCTTTCAAAAAAAAAAAAATCACGCACACACACAGAGGGAAGTGCACACCGTTCTTCCACTCAACAACAATAGTACATACCAACCAGGCAGGGATGCATAACCGGTACAGTGTAATAGGAAAAATACTGTGTCACCTATACTGTTATTCAACCCTAAACAGTAAATTATAAACCCCTGCGATAGAAAACAATATAGTTTAAAACTCAAAGTACCGTATATCATCAGGTCCAAATGATTGCTCCAGGATTTCAATTGCTTCCATATATAATGGCTCCGCCTTCTCATACTCTTTTCTTAACCTATAAAACTCCGCCTGCAAAACTAAGGATAGTATTAGAAACAAGGAACAAAAATGAATGTTGTTTCAGATAAGACTAGTATTAACTGTTAAGAGCGGTTTACAAAAGCGTACCACAAGATAGGACATTGCCTGCCTATTTAAATTTGTAAACAAAAACCATTTGAGTGTCACTGTGTCTAATGCAACCGGTACAACTTAACGTACTGGGGTAATAAAGTTGTTGTGGACTTAGATCCACAACGGGATAACTACCGTGCTGAAGATGTTTTAAAGTTGTATATGAGGATTCGGTACAACATACAAACAACTCCGGTCTTTTAAAGTTGTTTGGGTAGGAAGCTTAAGTAATGGGCATCTCATGCTAGCAGGCAAGATAAAACTTCACATGCAGATTTGTAATGTCAATCTAAAATACAGTGCACAGAATCTAGTTTAGTCTTGATACACCAAAGTATTTAAAAATCTATAAATCATAAAAACAAGAGTTCTTAGTTGACTTATCAGAACATTTGATTTAATAGGTACCATTAAGTTGTCAGTACAGCGTGCAGTTTAACTATTACAAAATAGACATAGGTATGCATATAATGGTATGATAATAAATGCAGGTGAATATACCAGGCAAGTGAACAAGGATATGTAAGGGACTGTTTAGTTCAGTGTCCAACCTTGTCAAACTTTACCACACACTTATTGCCAAACTTGCATGGGTTAGAGCAACAAAATCTGCACGCACTTACGCATTGCTAAGAGAATCTGCCACACCTTTTGAGTCCATGACATGCATGACCGAAAAGGGAATATTACCTAATATGTGACTAAAAGACATACTAACGCGGTCATACTTGCCGAACTTGGGAGTGTGCCAAAGTGTGGTGATGTTTCATGTGTGGCTATGAACCCAAACAGGCTCTAAAACTCATAATTTGGCTGATGGACTTAAATGAGCTGCAGTTCCGTTCATTGGAAAGGAAAACAGAATGTTACTTCACTCTTCAGTTCATAGTCAATAGTAACACTTACCAAGTTGTTCAGAGCTGATGCCACATGTGGATCTCTCAGTCCAAATCCTTCTTTAGCTTCTTGTAGGGCTGCCTTGAACAATTTCTCAGCTTCATCTAGCTTTCCCTGGAAAATGAATATAAGAGGATAATAACAACTATAATACAGTCATACAAATAGCTAAAAAGGAGGCCCCTCCTTTCCTCCTCTAATACAGTCATACTCCAAGCAACATTAAGGTGTTAAAAACTTGTAATGCACAGGGCATATGGCCCAAACAGTCATACTTAATGCAAATGTTCAATAGTTGCATGATTTCTTCAATGAAGCAAGTCTTGGACCATGCACTTACGGGAAGTTGCTAAAACCAAACTTTTCGAGCGACAGCAACCCAAAGTATAATGACGAATTACCATCCAGCTTCAGTATATCAACATCAAAACAGCACATAGTTTATGGCAGATTAAACCTTCCAGTTCCAAATGATTTCATGAGGAAACTGAAGGGCTGACCCTCATAGCAAGAGTTGCAACAGGTAATGCAAAAAGTGTAGACCAAACAGGTTAAATCGGTCAACATCAGGGGACTAAGCACTAGAGTTGTTCTCTCTAGGCTATGATGTATCGAGATGATTATGGTCAAGTTCTGCATCATTTTTGGTGAACGCATCTAGAAAAGGGAATTATGTTCGAACGAGGGAGGAAGGAGTAACTTCTTTTCCAGATGAAGCTAAGGATAATGAGATACTTACTTTCAGGAAAAAATCCCGGGCATTATCGGTGCACAGTCTCCATTTGATGGTGTGTTCGTTTGAGATCACTGAACCATCTTCAATACGACGTAGGCCAGCAGCATTTGCATCGGCTTCCTCACTTGCAGCAGCTGGAGCGACCGAATCATCCTGAGCCAATACAGTGTTGCCGCTCAGGCCGAGAAAAACAGCTGAAAACAAGAATAAAATTAGGATTGTCATGGTACCAGATCTGACATTTCTAGATTGAGCAGCAGAGAAGCAGCATGGAACACATGAAAAGGGGAGGCCGAGGGCGCATATGCAGAGATGATACCTGCTTGCCCAATCAGTATAGCGCCATACGCCGAACCCTTTTTACTGAAGTTACCATCGCTAGAACCTGAGGGAGAAAAATGACGCAGCTTGTTGAAATGATCATGGCCAGCAGTACCGCCACTCTTAGTTGCAGTAGAAACAATAGCAGCAGGACAAATTTAAATTAAGAAATCGATTAAGATAAGTTTTGCCATCAAACCTACTACCCAATGACGAGCTAGAGTTGCATATTCCGTGACAGTGGGAGACCCAATCTACACGCAGGTTGTAATTGTTGAAATTATTAGCAGTTTTTCACATTCAAATTCCAACAGTAATTTAGTATACTGCAGATTCGAGTCCAGCCCCATGGTATCGAAGGCATTACCAAATCAGGGGTGAAGAGCAAAGGCTCACCAACCAACCCTCACTAATCTACGCTTAGGTCGTCGTGATCCTGCGACATCATCGCAATCTCAGTGCATCCGCAACACCATTGCAATCTCTGAGTACATCCACTTGCTAATTCAACACAGAGTGGCGTTGGTCGCACGATCCAGCAGGCCGAACACCGCGCCTCGCTGCTAAACCGGACTCTCCAAACCCTCGCGGGCGTGGGGATCGTGCGAGGGGGAGCGGTGAATACGGGCACGGGGGAAGCGCTCACCTGAGCCTGAGGTGGATGCGGCCGCGGCCGTGGAGGGGGCTAGGCTGAAGGTCCTGGAAGGCGGGGCGGCGGCGAGACGACCTGCCGGGGCGAGGCGGGCGCTGCGCAGGAGCGAGAGCAGCCGCCGCCGCGAAGACATGCCTCCGTTCCTGGCTTCGACTAACAGTCTGGGGGTTAAGTTCAGTATCACTGTATCAGGTTTTATCTGACCGAGAATAAAATTGAGCACTAGTCATCAAAGCCTAAAGTTACAAAATAACCTTGCCAAAATAACACTATGGACCCAGCTGAGAGCCTTGCCTTTCAAACAGACACAGAAGAAACTTTTAAACAAGATTTCAGCAGCATTTCCACAGAAATTCAGGAGCATTTCAAGAGGATTTCAGAACTGAACATCTATTTCTACTTTGAAATCATGCATTGAATCAATGCTGACAAACACAAAAACAGCAGACCTAGCGAGTTCTGAATTTGTTGCACGTTGCCATGAAGAACACTACACTACAACAGGGGAGACACGGGAATGGACGAGGATACTTTGCTGAGACGTACAGCAGCGTGCCGGAGCAAGCGTGAGATGGCACTAAAAATCTTCTTTGTGCTAAAATCAAATCTTTGAACATACATGTACATCCGCTTACATGTTACAAAATGCATGTAAAGTGTGTGGAGTGTAGCAGAAATCTAACAAATACACAACAAAACTGTTGCTCCCCCGAGCTTCTTCAGAGCAACTATATGGGTCTTACTCGAGCAAAACATTCCCGGTGATCATCATATGTTTGAACAAGAAACGTTCATCTTCCTTTTGAACACATTGCAGAACTTCAAAAAACTGATCCACGTGTACTGATGTATAAGATCAGACATACGTGTTCTTGGAAACGCTCACATATCTGCGACGGACCAAAGATAGGCCTCTTGCTCCATTGCTTGTTTGTCGTTCTTCAGCTTATACATATCCTTCTCGTATCCTGGAAACACATGGGAATGAATTTAGTGAAGGCTGCGCGTTACAACTGAACGAGAATATAACATGCAGTCATTTGCACATGGGAATGAATTTAGTGACGACTGCGCATTACAATTCAGCGAGAATATAACATGCAGTCATTTGCATGGCAAAATGCAGGACAAACTCTGACACCTGCACAAACTAATAAGGGCCAGAAAATTGCACTGGTTCCAAAAATACAACACATGATGAACTATGTGAATTTATATGGAGTACCCAACAAATTAATATGGTGAAATGGGGGGTGATTATGATAAACAATTAAACAAATGAAGACGCAAAAAATGTCTGGCTCTCTGTGCTTTCCATACTTCTTTGAGGAGCCATCTTACAGTTGCCTTTTATAACATAAACTAGGTTCTGAACATTTAATGCTGAGAAACATATCTTTCCTAAAAATTAAAATATCCAGCTGGGGTTGTAGAGAACTCTATAACCTATGAGTCATCATTTACCCCCCGTTGACAGCCCAACTGTTAAGAGTTATACAAACTTTCTGCTAACAGCTTATCTTCCATGGCAAAACGATGACATGTTCTGTTCAGGTCAATATAATTCAGCTCACGTAAGTCAGGTGCATGACTATGAAAAAACCCCAATATGCAAACAAATGAATCAACGGACTGCAGCAAATGTCTCACAAACATGACAGCATGACTTAACAGTTTACAGTTGTTGAGCAGGTAAAGATGATGTACTTTTCCTTCTCATCTACCAGTAACAATGCAGCAAAACAAGAGCGCTCCCCTTAGAAGAAACATAAATCTGAATGGAACTCAAACAATCGTTCTGGTTCATTTAAAGGTACCAGTCTCTGCCCATACCACAACCCCACACAGGAAGGTGTTCAATGTTCATAACAAAAATTTAAACCAAGCTCTTATTTTGCCACCGGCCATGGCCAAGAGGCACGTGGTTGAATAACAGAAAGAAGAGAAAAATGAATGAATTGGGAAGGTACATACCATTACTGCGATCCACTCCGTCCCAATGCCGACCAGGTTTTATGCCATAACGGTTCAGAGGAGGATCTACACCACGTTTCAGCCAGCTGTGAGTGGGTACATTTTGAGGAACTATAAAGCCAGATTCTTTCATCTTTTCATCATCTCCCAAGTCATCAAGCAGAAAGTCCTCTTTGCGCTGCAATGTATTAGCAGATATCATTCATTAACCAGAAGAAGTAGCTTTGATAATTTCAATTAAACAACTCCAAATAAAAAGCTACAGTTACCTTGACAAGATGAGCCATAGGATCACCCCATCGGAGTCTGTTTTTCAGCATGCTGTCAAGCTCAGGATCATCCCTACATGCAAACAAGCTCAACTCTGAATACTTGCAAGCGAAGTTCGAAAACTTCATGTTAAATTGGACAAAAAAATCAGACAAGACAGATACCAAAAATAAAGATTGCACTGTTCAAAGCAAGAACTATATCAGCTAATACACAAATTCTTCAATCGAGTCAACAAGATTATGTGCTAAGTACCCTTTTCGTGCGAGTTTAATAAGAAAAAGTACCTTGATCGCGCAAATGGCTTGCTCTTCTCATCTTCAAGATCCTGCACTCTAGCCTCAGCTGCTCGCTTCTGCACCAACCCTTTACCCCATTCTATATGTTTTTCCTGCCAACAGGAAGAACGCCAGTTACTACATAAGGCTATAATTAACAGCAACATCCAAGATCGAGATCCTATGTTGAACTGAGTCCAGATAAGTGAGCAAGGAAGGAGGGAGGGGGGGAGGGGGTATGGTAGGTGATCATTTCGTCATTTGCTGCATTTGTTCCATACTACATACTCTCTCTAATAAATGCGATGATTTAAACAGAACTAATCGGATTTCTATCATCTCCAGTATGGGAATAGCTAACGGTGTGAATAGAGCACTCACAGGAAACAGAGGAACTTGGTATAGCTTTTGGTTACGCAACAGTGATAGCTAGTATATGAAGAATAAAGTTGACATTAATAAGCTTCGTCCCTTTTTAATAAAATAATTATTAGTAGTGGACTGTTCATATTTACAGCTTTATATTAACTGGTCAAGTGCTATCCTATAATACTTAGAGCCTTGTTTGTTCATATACAAAGGATAGGTGTCCACTGTCCCAGGCACTGTGCGTCCTCTATTCTGGCCATCCAGGGTAACTTTTTTCCTTCAAAGAAGTTAATAAATGTTCACCCTTAATAGAAATTGTACATCAGAAGCTAGATAAATTAGGCAAAATAGTTCCTCGCATAATGCATTTTCTACCATAAGAATCTCCCAAAATGACAAACTATCAGGATAAAAATAAGTATTGCCTCTGTTCCCTTTTATAAGACATTTTGGCAGGCCTAATTGGCTTGCCAAAATATCTAATAAAAGGGAACGGAGGGAGTACACCCAAGAAGTCCTCAATCTATACGTCTTACTGCTATAAATAATATTTGAATGTTCAGGCATCAAACAAAAAATAACCAGATAAAATAGAAGATGGCACCAAAATTCAGGAAAAAAGGCATATATCTACCTTTGGCTTCTCGTCTCCCTTTGCCTTCTGTATGTCTTCTTGATTTATCCGTCTTCCTGGGTAACGTAACAAAAGCAATGTTAACATAGAAAACTGGAATGTTTACATAGGTAACTGATACCAAAAAGATATGATATGCATAGACATGGTGCATACCTTCCTTATCTCGGAATACTGCCTTTGCCCCTTTACCAGTGAACGAAGGATCTTGAGCTGCAAACCTGAAAAACAAATATCATATAACATATTAAGATCTTGGCAAAAGGAGTAAGCATATGTATTCCGAGACGTGAAGTATCAGTATCACTTACTTGAGCTTCTCATCCTCCTTAATCTTTCTGATGTCCTCTTTAACTTCCTCCGCTGACATCAACCCAGCTCTCCTTGCCTCTTTTGCAGCTCCTTCCTTTCTACCCTTCCTTGGAGGAGAAAGGTCTCTCCCCTTACGAGGTGGAGACAAATCGTCCGATGCAAATTTCTGACCCTTCCTTGGTGGTGAAATATCCTCATCCCCCAGGCTTTGTCCCAAGTTTTGCCTTCTTGGGGGTGACAGATCGTCCAGCTGTGTCGAATCCTGGCACTTCCGTCTCCTTGGAGGAGATATGTCCTTTGGATCCTTTGTATCCTGACGTGTCTTGCGCCTAGGTGGAGAGAGGTCTTTGCGGTCCTCTGAATCATGCCGTGCCCGTCGTCGAGGCGGAGAGAAGTCTTTGGGCTCCTCGGAGTCATGCCTTGTCCTTCGTCGAGGGGGCGAGAGGTCTTGAGGCTCCTCTGAGTCATGCCTTGTGCGCCTCCGTGGTGGTGAGAGGTCCTGGGGTTCCTCAGAGTCATGGCGAGAGCGTCTCCTTGGAGGAGAGTGATCTTCTTGCCGCTTGAACTTCCGTGGGGGTGATAAATCGCCTCCCTCTGTTGTGCCCTTGCCCTCCGGCGACGGTGTGTCACGTCGCCTTTGCCTCTGCCTCGGCGGCGAAAGGTCGGTCCCCGCAGCACCTCCATGCTTAGGCGAGGGCGTGTCTTGCCGCTGCCTTCGCCGCGGGGGCGAGAGGTCCTTCCTCCCCCTCTCAGGCGACGGAGTGTCGTTCCGGCGGCGGCGGGGCGAACCACTGGGCCCTGGGACAGGCAGAGTGACCCACCCGCTGCCATCGTTGGCGATAGAATTGTAGGGCCGCGCCGCGCGGATCGCCTCCATGCGTCGCATCCGCTTGACCTCAATGTCTTCGTCCACCAGGGGCCTCTCGTCCCCTGCAACCAATGCAAGCGCCCAATTAGAATCAAAACTCAACCGCAAATCTGACAGGAACCTCGATTATCAGAGCTACGGCTAGGGTTTGGGGGATTCAAACCTGACGACGCGGGCTCGTCCTCCTCGATCTGCACGGGCTTCTGCCAGACGGGGTCCTCGTCCACGATGAGCACCCCTGCCCCCGCGGCGGCGGGGGCCTTGGTCTTCTTCTTCTTCTTGGCCTTCTTCTGGTCGCCGGCGGCGGGGCCCGACTGGTACCGCTTGAGGTAGTCCTTCATGGACACCGCGGCCCCGGATGTAGAAGCGGACGGCGGTGGCTGCTTCGCCGCCATGGATAGCGGTGGAGGAACCGGAACGGCTTGACGGAAGGAGCGGGCACGGCGGCGCCGGTGGTTTCCGGGTGGAGGTCTGTAGTCTACTTTTTTTTTTAGATCGTCTGTAGTCTACTTGGTGCGATAGGCGTTGCGGGAGGCCCAATATCCGGAACGAGATCAAGGACTGTATTACGGAAAATTGATTTGGAGGACGGCCTTCATGGAGAACTTTTTAAAATTTTACAAAAAGCGTGTAGCCCAGTAAGCCTGTACAAACCCGGTTTTAGTGGTTTGACCGATTTAGATTAGTTTAAAATAAAGATTTCATTTGTGAAAAAAAATAAACTAGAATGTATATGTTTTGCTAATTTGACCGGTTTCAGATTTTGCACGTTCTTATAGCCCACAATATAAAATACATATATACAAAATCTAAAAGTAAAATACATTGTATTTTGTGCGCGACAAATATAACAAATTCTGGAGAAAAAAAAGCCCATTCAAATATTGCAGTGTTCACACTCAAATCATAACTATTCTCTTTTTTGACTGTGGCAGGAATACAACGTATTTTTACATAATCTTTTGGAAATGTGTATTATAAATCATTACCTATCTTTTTATATTTTTTTAAATTTATAATATTTAAATTTTGGATTTTTCAAAACAAATAAAATAAAGTCCTACATGGAGTCTGTCCTCCAAATCAACTTACTCAACTATATTAGAGCATCTCCACCGGATCGACCCATCCTGTCCGAACTCGTCCGTGCGGAAGTGTGGGACATGTGCAGCGCCCCAGCGGCTCGACCCATCTGTGCATCAAATCTAGATATTGCGTCGGCCCGGACGCGCACGGACAGAGTGATTGTCCTGCCTGTCGACTACTCGGGCCCATACGTAAGTAAAATATTAGTACTTAAAATTAAGCACCGCCAGTTACAAAAAATGTTGTTTGAACAAAATAGGGGGATGCTACTACTGCTGCTAGAGGAGGACGTCGCACTACTAGAAAAACGCCTATTCGTGGCGCACATGAAAATGCCTTCTGTGGCGCACTAGCAGTGCGCCACGGGCCTCGCGCTACGGCTATCTCGTAGCCGTGGCGCACTGCATGGTGCGCCACGGTTATATCGAGATAGGCGTGGCGCACTACCAGGTGCGCCACGGGTAGGGGTACATGTGCGCCACGGATGTTTTTTTCAAAAATCAAAAAAAAATGCAAAAAACACCCTCGTTTTGAATTGCAAAAGCAATCGGGTCCGCATCGCCGCCGTCGTGTCGCCTCGCCGGCAGGGAGGTGGCCGTGGCCATGACCTACCACCGCAGGGAGGTGCGGGAGGCCGTGGACTTGCTACTCCTCGCTGGCATCGAGGAAGAGAGGCAGTGAGGTGTGGCTGGAGAAGGGAGGAGGTTGCCGCAAGGAGAAGGAGGTCTTCGGCGGTCGTCGGAGCTCGTCGTCGCTCTTCGTGACTGCAAGGAGGAGGAGGCGAGGAGGAGGCCGCAAGGAAGGAGGAGGCGAGGAGGAGGCCGCAAGGAAGGAGGTCGTCGCCGTCATGACTGCAAGGAGGAGGAGAAGGTCGCCGCCGCCATCGCCATCGTCACTGCCACGGCAAGGGAAGGAGGAGAAGTAAAGGAGGAGGAGGAGGAGGAGGAGAAGAGAGAAGGAAAAGGAGGAGGAGAAGAGAGAAGGAAAAGGAGGAGGGAGGAGAATGAAAAAGAGAAGAGGGAGGGAATTGTAGGGGTTCGTAGCATGGAAAACAAAAATTTTCTATCGCATACAAACAAACAAGCCAAGATCTATCTACTAGATTGTAGCAACGAGTCGATGGAATAACTCACCCTCGAAGATTCCAAAGTGTTTAACGAGAGCAGATTCTCGTGGGTGATGTAGTCGTACTCTTTCCGATCTCAAGATCGCGTAGACGATCCTTCCGGCGCCGCGTTCCCGCAGCGCTCCCGCAGTCGGTCACACGTTCGGTACTCGACGAAGACCTTCCTCTCCCTTGTTCCAGCAGGCAGCGGAGGTTGTAGCACTCTCCTCGCGATTCCGGCAGCACAACGGCGTGGTACCGGAGGTAGAGGGGAAATCCCGCAGGGCTTCGCCTTAAGCCGGTGCGAGTATGGTGGAGCTTATGAGAGAGGCTATTAGTGGTCTAGTAATTAGACACACCAATTAGAAGGCTCTAAACCAATTAGAAGGCTCTAAACCAATTAGAAGGCTCTAAACCGAATAGCTCTAAACCGGGGTCTAGATCTAGGGTTTAGTTTAGAGGATAGGAAACTTGTGTGTCTAGGAGGGGAGGCCCTGCCCCTCCCTTTATAGGTGGGAGGGCCGGCCGGCCAAGGGGAGGAGTTCCTCCCCAACTCGGCCTAGGGAGGTGCGCCGGCCAAGGGGAGGAATTCCCCTCCAACTCGGCCTCCACCTCTCCTCCTCTTTTCCCACTTCCCAAAACTGCCGTTTGACTTTCAAACTAGCCGTTTGACTTTTCAATTCAGGATTTAAATAAATCCTTTATTTGGGACAGCAAGAACACTTAGTACATGATGCAATCATTCCAATATGCAATGACACACTCATGTACCCTTCCCCCTCCGGAGTGCCGGACATTCCGGAACCTTCTAGAATGTTCCCGATGAAAACACCGGAACCATTCCCCAACTCCAAAACGGGACTTTCCTTATATGAATCTTATTCTCCGGACCATTCCGGATCACCTCGTGATATCCCGGATCCCATCCGAGACTCCGAACAACATTCGGTCTCTTTCTCATAATACCATAACTACTCAAACAACGTCGAATCCTTAAGTGTGTCTCCCTACGGTTCGTGAATTATGCGGACATGATCGAGACACTTCTCCGAACAATAACCAATAGAGGAATCTGGAAATTCATATGGCTCCCACATATTTCTACGATTACTTTGCGATCGAATGAACCACTTACATACGATACCAATTTCCCTTTGTCTCACGATATGTTACTTATCCGAGGTTATGATCGTCGGTATCTCTGCATACCTAGTTCATCCTCGTTACTGATAAGTACTCTTTTCTCGTTCCCGTGATATGTGATCCCTTGTGACCAAGTCACATGCTTGCAAGCTAATTGGATGACATTTCACCGAGAGGGCCCAGAGAATATCTATCTGTCATGTGGATGGACAAATCCCACTCTTGATCCATGTGTTTCAACCAATACTTTCCGAACACTCAATGCCACCTTTATAGCCACCCTGTTACGGTGTGGTGTTTGATGACATCAAAGCATCCATCCAGCAAAGGTGATATGCATGATCTCATGGTCGAAGGAATTAGGTTACTATGTATCAGAAAGCATATAGCAATTGAACTATTGAAATGACTTGATCTTTATGCTACGCTTGTCTATAGGAGTATGTCCACCATATCATTCTCCTAACGATATGATCTTGTTGTTGATAACATCTCAATGTTCATGACAAAGAAACCACATCATCAATCAACCAACAAGCTAGTGAAGTATAGAGGCTATACTAGGGACTTCAAATTAAGTTTACAAATCACACAAGTATTAATGGTTTCCTTGTTAATACTATTATAGCATGAATGCAAACATTTATCATAAACACAAAGATATATAATAATAACTATATTTATTATTGCCTCTAGGGCATATCTCCAACAGTCTCCCACTTGCACTAGAGTCATCTAATCTAGATTACATGGTAATATACCGAACACCCATGGCAGTTTGGTGTTGGTCATGTTTTGCCCTCGGGAGAGGTTTAGTCAACGGATCCGCCACATTCAGATCTGTGTGTACTTTGCAAATCTTTATATCCCCATCCTGGATATGTTCTCGAATAGCGTGAAAACGCAGCTTGATATGCTTCAGCTTCCTGTGTGACCTTGGTTCTTGCGCATTGGCTATGGCGCCCATGTTATCACAGTAGATAGACATTGGGTCCAGCGCACTTGGAACCACACCCAGCTCTGTAATGAACTCTTTCATCCATATCGCTTCTTGTGAAGCCTCCGAAGCAGCCATGTATTCCGATTCAGTTGAAGATCTCGCCACAACGCTTTGCTTTGCACTCCTCCAGCTAACTGCTGCACCATTCAAAATAAATACGTATCCAGATTGTGATTTAGAATCATCCGGATCGGTGTTCCAACTAGCATCGGTGTAACCATTAACAACGAGCTGTTCATCACCTCCATAAGAAAGAACCATATCCTTAGTTCTTCTCAAGTACTTAAGGATGTTTTTGACCGCTGTCCAATGATCCACTCCTGGATCACTTTGATATCTGCTAGTTAAACTAACAGCATATGCGATGTCGGGTCTAGTACATAGCATGGCATACATTAGAGATCCTATGGCTGAGGCATAGGGAGTCTTACTCATCCTTTCTCTATCTTCTGCCGATGTCGGACTTTGAGTTTTACTCAAGGTCGTATTGGGCAACATGGGCAAGAACCCTTTCTTGCTATCTTCCATTCCAAACCTCTTTAGAACTTTGTCCAAATATGTACTTTGTGACAATGATATTTGGCGTTTCGATCTATCTCTATAAATCTTTATGCCTAATATGTAAGCTGCTTCGCCAAGATCCTTCATTGAAAAACTATTATTCAAATACTCTTTGACACTATTAAGAAGGTCTACATCATTCCCAATCAACAATATGTCATCCACATACAGTATTAAGAATGCTACAGAGCTCCCACTCACTTTCTTGTAAATACAAGCTTCTCCATAAGTTTGTATAAAACCAAAACTTTTGATTACCTTATCAAAACGTTGATTCCAACTTCGGGATGCTTGCTTTAATCCATAGATGGACCGTTGAAGCTTGCATACCTTGTTAGCATCTTTAGGATCGACAAAACCTTTGGGTTGTATCATATACAACTCTTCATCAATGTCTCCATTGAGGAATGCTGTTTTGACATCCATCTGCCATATCTCATAATCATAATATGCAGCGATTGCTAACATAATCCTCACAGACTTTAGCTTCGCTACCGGTGAGAAAGTCTCATCGTAGTCAACTCCTTGAATTTGTCGAAACCCTTTTGCGACAAGTCGAGCTTTATAGACAGTAACATTACCATCAGCATCTGTTTTCTTCTTGAAAATCCATTTGTTCTCGACAGCCTTCCGGCCATCCGGTAAGTCCACCAAAGTCCATACTTGGTTTTCGTACATGGATCCAATCTCGGATTTCATGGCTTCTTGCCATTTATTGGAATCTGGGCTCATCATCGCTTCCTCATATGTCTCGGGGTCATCGGTGTTGTCCACCAACATGACATTCATAACGGAATCATACCAATTTGGAGTGGTACGAGTTCTCGTTGACCTCCGAGGCTCTGTAGCAACTTCAACCGAAGTTTCATGATCACTATCATTAGCTTCCTCTCTTATTGGTGCAGGCACCACAGGAACTTCTTCCGGTGCTGCGCTACTCGCAATTTCGAGAGAAGGTTCGACAACCTCGTCAAGTTCTACTTTCCTTCCAGTCACTTCTTTAGAGAGAAATTCCTTCTCTAGAAAGGATCCATTCTTGGCAACGAAGATTTTGCCTTCGGATCTATGATAGAAGGTATACCCAATAGTTTCCTTCGGGTATCCTATGAAGACGCATTTTTCCGCTTTGGGTTCAAGCTTGTCCGGCTGTAACTTCTTTACATAGGCTTCGCATCCCCAAACTTTAAGGAACGACAATTTAGGTTTCTTCCCAAACCATAATTCATACGGTGTCGTTTCAACGGATTTAGACGGTGCCCTATTTAAAGTGAATGCAGCTGTTTCTAATGCATAACCCCAAAATGATAGCGGTAAATCTGTAAGTGACATCATAGAACGAACCATATCTAAGAGAGTTCGATTACGACGTTCAGACACACCATTACGCTGTGGTGTTCCCGGCGGTGTCAACTGCGAAAGTATTCCACATTTCCTTAAATGCTCGCCAAACTCGTAACTTAGATATTCACCTCCACGATCAGAACGTAGAAATTTAATCTTCTTGTTACGTTGATTCTCTACCTCACTTTGAAACTCCTTAAACTTCTCGAAAGTTTCGGACTTATGTTTCATGAAATAGATATACCCATATCTACTCAAGTCATCCGTGAAGGTAAGAACATAACGATAACCACTGCGCGATGCTACACTCATTGGACCACACACATCGGTATGTATGATTTCCAATAAGTCTGTAGCTCGCTCCATCATACCAGAAAATGGAGTCTTAGTCATTTTACCCATCAGACATGCCTCGCATCTTTCAAGTGATTCAAAATCAAGTGATTCAAGAAGTCCATCGGAATGGAGTTTCTTCATACGCTTCACTCCAATGTGACCAAGACGACAGTGCCACATATAGGTCAAATTATCGCTTGATTTCAAACGTTTAGCTTCAATGTTATTAATATGTGTATTTCCACTATCGAGATTCAAGATGAATAGACCATCTATCAAAGGTGCATGTGCTTGAAACATGTTACTCATATAAATCGAACAACCATTATTCTCAGATTTAAACAAGTAACCGTCTCGCAATAAACAAGATCCTGATATAATGTTCATGCTTAACGCAGGCACCAAATAACAATTATTTAAGTATAAAACTAATCCCGATGGTAGATGAAGAGGTAGCGTGCCGACCGCGATCACATCAACCTTTGATCCGTTTCCTACGCGCATCGTCACCTCGTTCTTCGCTAGCTTCCGTTTATTCTGCAGCTCCTGTTTCGAGTTACAAATATGAGCAACCGAACCAGTATCAAATACCCAGGCACTACTACGAGTACTAGTGAGATACACATCAATAACATGTATATCAGATATACCTTTCTTCTTGATGTTGCCGTTCTTCAAATCCGCCAAGTACCTTGGGCAATTCCGCTTCCAGTGACCTTCTCCCTTGCAGTAAAAGCACTCAGTTTCAGGTTTAGGTCCAGCCTTGGTCTTCTTCGTCGGCGTGGTAACTTTCTTACCACCCTTCTTGAAGTGTCCCTTTTGCTTAGACTTGCCTTTCTTGAATTTGGTGGTCTTATTGACCATCAACACTTGGTGCTCTTTCTTGATCTCCACTTCTGCAGATTTTAACATAGCAAATAGTTCTGGCAACTCTTTGTTCATGTTCTGCATGTTGTAGTTCATCACAAAGTTCTTGTAACTTGGTGGTAGTGATTGGAGGATGCGGTAAACTCCCAAAGTATTAGGAATCACTATACCCAAACTTTGAAGTTTATTTGCGTGCCCAGACATCTTAAGCACATGCTCACTGACGGAGCTACCCTCTTCCATCTTGCAGTTAAAGAACTTTTCAGAAGCTTCATAACTTTCAATTGCCGCATGAGTCTCAAAAATTAATTTGAGATCCTCGACAATATCATATGGGTCTGAATTCTCAAACCTTTTCTGAAGCTCCGATTCTAAACCATACAAGATAGCACACTGAACTATGGAGTACTGATTCTTCCGAGCGAGGTAAACATTCTTTACTTCATCGGTAGCATCAGCTGCAGGTGGGTCACCTAGCGGTGCATCCAGCACATAGGTCAAATTACCAGCTGTGAGGACAATCCTCAAATTGCGGAACCAATCCGCGAAGTTGCTTCCATTGTTTTTCAACTTTTCTTTCTCTAGGAACGCATTAAAATTGATGGTAGGGGCTGCCATTGATCTACAACATATTTGCAATAGTTTAGACTAAGTTTATGACAAATTGAGTTCAAATTAATTAATGAAATTAAACTAGGTGAACTCCCACTCAAAACAACATCCCTCACATTGTTTTAGTGATCACACGAACCAAATCCACTACATCAACACCGATCATCACGAGAGCTGATATAGTTTTAATGGCGAACAATCATCATGTTCATCATATCTACTATATGATTCATGCTTTGCCTTTCGGCGATCCGTGTTCCTGAGGCCATGTCTGTACATGCTAGGCTCGTCAAGATCAACCTTAGCTACCGCATAAGCAAATCTGGCTTGCTTACGTTGTATTCACCCGCGGAATCAAAGACACCCGATCATCACGTGGTGCTTCGAAGCAGCAAGCTTTGGCAACGGTGCAAACTAAGGGTGAACACTTTAGAACTTGAAATTTATGTGCATGAGGGATCATCTTATAATGCTACCGTCGTCTACTAAGCAATACAAGATGCATAAAGGATTAACATCACATGCAATTCATAATATGTGATATGATATGGCCTTTCTTCTTTGTGCTTCCGATCTCCATCTTCAAGCACGAATATGATCTCCATCATCACCGGCATAGCATCAAGGTCAATGACGCTTCTCCATGGTTGTCGTCCACCAGCTTCAACTATTACAACTATTTTGAATAGACACGCAGGTCTTAACAGAAATTAAAGACAACCATATGGCTCCTGCCGGTTGCCAACTTACAATAAGGAACATTGCATACATCAAATATGATCACAATCATGGCCATATCACATCACTGCACACCCCTGCAAAACAAAGTTAGACGCTTCTACTTTCTTTGCATATTTTACGTGGTTTGGGGCTTTCCATAAGTGTCGTTCTAACTTACGAACAAGAACCACAACATTGATACTAGCATTGTTGATTACCCGTTGTAAATTGGATCTTAACTATGCTAGGAGAAACAGGCACCCGCAAAGCCACTTATGCAATACAAGTTGCATGTCAAACGTGGAGCAAGTCTCATGAACGATGTCATGTAAGGTTAGCCCGGGCCGCTTCATCCCAACATACCGCAAGATGCAAAGTACACAAAAAGCAATCTACAATAAAAGCATCAACGCCCACAATGACCATTGTGTTCTACTCGTGCAACAGATCTACATATAGACACGGCTCTGATACCACTGTAGGGGTTCGTAGCATGGAAAACAAAAATTTTCTATCGCATACAAACAAACAAGCCAAGATCTATCTACTAGATTGTAGCAACGAGTCGATGGAATAACTCACCCTCGAAGATTCCAAAGTGTTTAACGAGAGCAGATTCTCGTGGGTGATGTAGTCGTACTCTTTCCGATCTCAAGATCGCGTAGACGATCCTTCCGGCGCCGCGTTCCCGCAGCGCTCCCGCAGTCGGTCACACGTTCGGTACTCGACGAAGACCTTCCTCTCCCTTGTTCCAGCAGGCAGCGGAGGTTGTAGCACTCTCCTCGCGATTCCGGCAGCACAACGGCGTGGTACCGGAGGTAGAGGGGAAATCCCGCAGGGCTTCGCCTTAAGCCGGTGCGAGTATGGTGGAGCTTATGAGAGAGGCTATTAGTGGTCTAGTAATTAGACACACCAATTAGAAGGCTCTAAACCAATTAGAAGGCTCTAAACCAATTAGAAGGCTCTAAACCGAATAGCTCTAAACCGGGGTCTAGATCTAGGGTTTAGTTTAGAGGATAGGAAACTTGTGTGTCTAGGAGGGGAGGCCCTGCCCCTCCCTTTATAGGTGGGAGGGCCGGCCGGCCAAGGGGAGGAGTTCCTCCCCAACTCGGCCTAGGGAGGTGCGCCGGCCAAGGGGAGGAATTCCCCTCCAACTCGGCCTCCACCTCTCCTCCTCTTTTCCCACTTCCCAAAACTGCCGTTTGACTTTCAAACTAGCCGTTTGACTTTTCAATTCAGGATTTAAATAAATCCTTTATTTGGGACAGCAAGAACACTTAGTACATGATGCAATCATTCCAATATGCAATGACACACTCATGTACCCTTCCCCCTCCGGAGTGCCGGACATTCCGGAACCTTCTAGAATGTTCCCGATGAAAACACCGGAACCATTCCCCAACTCCAAAACGGGACTTTCCTTATATGAATCTTATTCTCCGGACCATTCCGGATCACCTCGTGATATCCCGGATCCCATCCGAGACTCCGAACAACATTCGGTCTCTTTCTCATAATACCATAACTACTCAAACAACGTCGAATCCTTAAGTGTGTCTCCCTACGGTTCGTGAATTATGCGGACATGATCGAGACACTTCTCCGAACAATAACCAATAGAGGAATCTGGAAATTCATATGGCTCCCACATATTTCTACGATTACTTTGCGATCGAATGAACCACTTACATACGATACCAATTTCCCTTTGTCTCACGATATGTTACTTATCCGAGGTTATGATCGTCGGTATCTCTGCATACCTAGTTCATCCTCGTTACTGATAAGTACTCTTTTCTCGTTCCCGTGATATGTGATCCCTTGTGACCAAGTCACATGCTTGCAAGCTAATTGGATGACATTTCACCGAGAGGGCCCAGAGAATATCTATCCGTCATGTGGATGGACAAATCCCACTCTTGATCCATGTGTTTCAACCAATACTTTCCGAACACTCAATGCCACCTTTATAGCCACCCTGTTACGGTGTGGTGTTTGATGACATCAAAGCATCCATCCAGCAAAGGTGATATGCATGATCTCATGGTCGAAGGAATTAGGTTACTATGTATCAGAAAGCATATAGCAATTGAACTATTGAAATGACTTGATCTTTATGCTACGCTTGTCTATAGGAGTATGTCCACCATATCATTCTCCTAACGATATGATCTTGTTGTTGATAACATCTCAATGTTCATGACAAAGAAACCACATCATCAATCAACCAACAAGCTAGTGAAGTATAGAGGCTATACTAGGGACTTCAAATTAAGTTTACAAATCACACAAGTATTAATGGTTTCCTTGTTAATACTATTATAGCATGAATGCAAACATTTATCATAAACACAAAGATATATAATAATAACTATATTTATTATTGCCTCTAGGGCATATCTCCAACAGGAATAGGGGTAGGTGGGCGGGGGGTGATTCAAATTTGAATCCCGCCCAAGATTATCCGTGGCGCACTAGGTGGTGGTGCGCTACGGGTAAGTTGCCTCAATTTTTTTTCTGCAGCAAAAAATCTTGTTTTTGCCATAACTTTTTACTCTTTTCGAATTTTGAGATTCTAAAAAATCGCTAAACGACCTAAAGGGGTTGCAAGCGGATCTGAAATCTCGTTCTGGTCATTTTGGTATATTATACGTTTTTTTTCGACATCGTATGCAAAAGTTACGGCCTTTTTACCGTGGCATGACTTTTTTTTGCAAATAAAGTTGAAACTCATTTTTGTTAATTTTACTAGAAGCTATACCACATTACCTACCTAAATATGAAAGGATTTAATTTTTTGAAGTGTTTATCATTTTCGTTTATTTTTTGCAAACCCTAAAAAGGCGATCCACGAGGGGGGTGGAGTTGGTGCATGCCACTTAGGCGTAGGGCACTAGGGCAGAGTGCCCTATGGCTAAGTTTATACATATGTGGCGCACTATGCCACGTGCGCCACAGATGTTTGTGGCCGTTTCACAGCAGAGGGGGCGTGCGCTTAGGCGTAGCGCACCCCCCATGTGCGCCACAAATGACACTAACAACCGTGGCGCACATGACTATAGTGCGCTACAGATGTTTGGCGAGCGTCCAACAGGGCCCTGGACCACACACATCTGTGGTGCACTATAGTCATGTGCGCCACGGTTGTTCTATTTACTAGTAGGGCACTGCCCACAGGTGAGCCACGCCTGTTTTAGCCGTGGGGCACTTCAACCATGTGAGCCACGGATGTGCTGATTACCTATAGCTGTTTTCCTAGTAGTGTCGTGGCGACTACTCGCCGCCGTTGCCGCGGCTAACGTTGCCGCCGACCCCTTCGATCGCCGCCCGAGCGGACCAGATGGCCCGCTATTGGACGCGTTCACGGTTACGGTCGCGAGCCACCGACTTGCTTGTCGTCTTCCTGCGGTCCTCCGCCCCCCGGTTCGCCTAGGATTTGTCAATCTCGGTGACCCAATGGTCCCTCGCCTTCTGATCGGCGAGCTCCCTCGCCGCAGCAATGTGATGACCTATACTACAAGTATAGGGGATCACAACAGTCTTCGAGGGTATGATTTGACATAAGGGGAGCCAAAGAATACTTATAAGCCTTAACAACTGAGTTGTCAATTCAGCTGCACCTGAAAATAGTCTTTCTCACAGTAGTTTATCAGTAGCAACAGTTTTATAGTAGCAATAGCAAAATAACAACAATATAAAGTAAAGACAATAGTAACAATAGTAGCAAACAGTAGGATTTGAATGCGGTAGGCATAGGGATGGATGAACGGGCGTTACATGGATAAGATTATCTATCTACTAATTTCTTCCCAGGTAGGTTTGTTCCCATAGCTTTTCCGTCCGCTTTTTTCTAGACGATTTTGTCCCCGTCTGTTTGAGGATATTACACGGGATACCACCACCAAGTAAACCCAATCCGCATAGTGAAAAAAAATCCAAACGCTAACCCATCTCCCTGCTCCTAGCCCTATACACAACCGCATTGACCTCGACCCAACACCCGTCGCTCCTCCATGCCTAGCTCGCCGCCTCCAGCCTCCGCAGATCCCTTCGCCGCTGCGCTCCGCCTCGCCCCATTCAATCCCTTCTCAGCGCCCTCTGCCACAACATGTCCCTGATCGTCGGCGAGCTCCGCCCCGATTCATGCAGTTTCCCCATTTGATCGATGCGATGGCGAGGATGACTGTCTTCCCTATGGCGGCGAGGCCCCTGCGGGCGGACGTAGCTATGAAGCGCAAGAGCGTAGGGCTGTCCAAGCGGCATCATATCCAGCGAAACGTGCCGCGAATATCTGCCGGCGATGGAGCGGCGAACTCGGCCGAGCGGGCGGATGAGGTCGAGGCCAGGGGCACATGCATCAGGCTGGGAGCCGTGGAACTGTCGGCTGCTCGGAGACATACGGATCCAGTGCCCGCACTGCATCGTGTGCCTCCAGTTGCATCGCATTACCAACATGGCAACATTGCCCCACTAGGTTCAGATCTGGTGATGTGAGGCAGGGCTTGTGGGGGCGAGCTAGCTTGATCCAAGCCCTGTGAGACTTGGGAGAGGTAACGGAGTAGGTTGGATTCTTCCGTCGCCATACTTGGCGCTTCAGCAGGTGTAGGCGTCGAAATCATTGGAGCAAGAAGAACAATGCAGAGTTAACTGACAACAGATAAGTTTGTCTCGGTATAAAATTGAACCCGATAAGCAGTAGGATCAAGCCAGAATGATCAATTTGAAAAACATACTGAAAGTTTTGGTTAATTTCTGAGATTTTATACTAACACGGGAGGAAAATCTCAACAATTTTGAGGAAAAAATAAGCAAACGGCAAGCAGCAGAATAGAGCTGGGAGCATGGGACGTCCTCCATGGCTGCTAGCCTACTAGCTTGTGGCCGCTCCAGTAGATGGCCAGCTTGAGCAAATCGCAGCTTCCGCCCACGGCGGATAGCACAAGCCGCAATAGTACAGGTCCAGTTCACTTAAAGACAATAGTACACGAATGTGATAGCTAGCTATTCTCCTTTTTTCTTGATTGATATTTGAATGGATATTCAGATTGATAGAAATGTGATCCATGCAGGACATGGCCGAATTGTTCTACATTTCGAGCTATGAATTATAGAAGGAGATTAGTCTGTTTTTATATCAAAATAATCCCATTGCCTTAACGGGTACTCCCTCTGTCCGCCTTGTCCTAAGTCAAGTTAGAAAATTTTGACTAATTTTCTAGATAAACGTAGCAATATTTATGATTCTAAATTGGTATATTTAGATACGTTTTCAAATTTAGTTTCATACTATATTAATTTGAGATAATATATGTTGTTATATTTATCTATAAACTTGGTTAAATTTAATAATATTTGATTTAGGTAAAATAGAAGTACACTTATTTGCGGATGGAGAGAGTATGTTTATCTCCTTGTGTCCTCGGAACACGTCCATAATATCACCAACTTTATCAGGTCTAATGATATGTTGATCTCTTATGAATTCTTGGCTACATCATTGTCAACCGATAATTTACTTGCATAGAAATTTGATCATGTCCATATAAACCACATTTGAGAAGGAGCCATGAGTAAATCGCACGAATAGGCAAGGACAAGATCAGAGTGTTGCAAGGAGTGAGAAGATATTTTAACTGAAAGCAACGAAGTTGGAACGTTCGAGATCACAACAACAACATGTCAATACATATCGGATGCTCAAACTACCTGCCTAGATGTTGAAGAAGTTTTTTGTGTTAACTTAAGTATGCAATTGAGCATTCACATTTGGGTGGAGTTCGGCTTCTTTTTGGGTTGTAGATTTTTCCTCACTATCCCATCGCGTCAATTTTCCAGTGAATGAGAACGACACGTGCAACGCACGGGCATTCAGCTAGTGGTGGTTTTCGTTCGATTCAGATTTTCGTATGTCGCCTATAGGAGTCTAGGCATCATGCGAGTTCCAAGTTGTGCTCGGTTTGTTTTCCAACCGTTTCTGTTTCTATTTTATTTTGTCGGCACCTAGGTTTTGTTGGGTTTCGTAGCATGGAAAACAAAAAATTTCTACCGCATACAAACAAACAAGCCAAGATCTATCTACTAGATTGTAGCAACGAGTAGATGGAATAACTTACCCTCGAAGATTCCAAAGTGTTTAACGAGAGCGGATTCTCGTGGGTGATGTAGTCGTACTCTTCCCGATCTCAAGATCGCGTAGACGATCCTTCCGGCGCTGCGTTCCGGCAGCGCTCCCGCAGTCGGTCACACGTTCGGTACTCGACGAAGACCTTCCTCTCCCTTGTTCCAGTAGGCAGCGGAGGTTGTAGCACTCTCCTCGCGATTCCGGCAGCACAACGGCGTGGTACCGGAAATAGAGGGGAGATCTCGCAGGGCTTCGCCTTAAGCCGGAGCGAGTATGGTGGACTATGAGAGAGCCCTCGACGATCTAGGGTTTAGACACGCCGAGGAGGAGGCTTGGCCGGCGGCTAGGGTTGCTAGGCGGCGGCGGCGGTTTGCCCTAGGGCGGCGGCGACAGCAGGAGGTGGCGGCGCCGGCGGCTAGGGTTTAGAGGTGGAGGTGTTGGGTGTCTAGGAGGGGAGCCCTGCCCCTCCTTTTATAGGTGGAGGGGCCGGCCAAGGGGAGGGGAGTCCCTCCCCAACTCGGCTTCAAGGTGGGCTGGCGGTGGAGGGGAGGAACTCCTCCCACAACTCGGTTTCCACCTCCCTCTCCACTTCCCAAAAATAGCCGTCTGACTTTCAAATTGGCGTTTGACTTTTTCAAACTAGGATTTGATTAAACCCTTTATTTTGTTCAGCGATGACACCTAGTACATGATGCAATCATACCAACTTGATATAACACATTCATGTACCCTTCCCCTCCGGAGTGTCGGACATTCCGGAACCTTCTAGAACATTCCCGATGAAAACACCGGAACCATTCCCCAACTCCAAAACAGGACTTTCCTTATATGAATCTTATTCTCCGGACCATTTCGGATCTCCTCGTGATATTCCGGATCCCATCTGAGATTCCGAACAACATTCGGTCTCTTTCTCATCATTCCATAACTACTCAAACAACGTCGAATCCTTAAGTGTGTCTCCCTACGGTTCGTGAATTATGTGGACATGATCGAGACACTTCTCCGAACAATAACCAATAGAGGAATCTGGAAATTCATATGGCTCCCACATATTTCTACGATTACTTTGCGATCGAATGAACCACTTACATACGATACCAATTTCCCTTTGTCTCACGATAGTTTACTCATCCGAGGTTATGATCGTCGGTATCTCTGCATACCTAGTTCAACCTCGTTACCGATAAGTAATCTTTTCTCGTTCCCGTGATATGTGATCCCTTGTGAGCCAGTCACATGCTTGCAGGCTAATTGGATGACATTTCACCGAGAGGGCCCAGAGTATATCTATCCGTCATATGGATGGACAAATCCCACTCTTGATCCATGTGTCTCAACCAATACTTTCCGAACACTCAATGCCACCTTTATAGCCACCCAGTTACGGTGTGGTGTTTGATGTCATCAAAGCATCCATCCGGTAAAGGTGATATGCATGATCTCATGGTCGAAGGAATTAGGTTACTATGTATCAGAAAGCATATAGCAATTGAACTATTAAAATTACTTGATCTTTATGCTACGCTTATCTATAGGAGTATGTCCACCATATCATTCTCCTAACGATATGATCTTGTTGTTAATAACATCTCAATGTTCATGATAGGGAAACCACAATCATTTATTAACTAACAAGCTAGTGATGTATAGAGGCTTTACTAGGGACTTCAATTTAAGTTTACAAATCACACAAGTATTAATGTTTCCTTGTTAATACTATTATAGCATGAATGTAAACATTTATCATAAACACAAAGATATAATAATAACTACATTTATTATTGCCTCTAGGGCATATCTCCAACAGTCTCCCACTTGCACTAGAGTCATCTAATCTAGATTACATGGTAATATACCGAACACCCATGGCAGTTTGGTGCTGGTCATGTTTTGCCCTCGGGAGAGGTTTAGTCAACGGATCCGCCACATTCAGATCTATGTGTACTTTGCAAATCTTTATGTCCCCATCTTGGACATGTTCTCGAATAGCGTGAAAACGTAGCTTGATGTGATTCAGCTTCTTGTGTGACCTTGGTTCTTGCGCATTGGCTATGGCACCCATGTTATCACAGTAGATAGACATTGGGTCCAGCGCACTAGGAACCACACCCAACTCTGTAATGAACTCTTTCATCCATATCGCTTCTTGTGAAGCCTCCGAAGCAGCCATGTATTCCGATTCAGTTGAAGATCTCGCCACAACGCTTTGCTTTGCACTCCTCCAGCTAACTGCTGCACCATTCAAAGTAAATACGTATCCAGATTGTGATTTAGAATCATCCGGATCGGTGTTCTAACTAGCATCGGTGTAACCATTAACAACGAGCTGTTCATCACCTCCATAAGAAAGAACCATATCCTTAGTTCTTCTCAAGTACTTAAGGATGTTTTTGACCGCTGTCCAATGATCCACTCCTGAATCACTTTGGTATCTGCTAGTTAAACTAACAGCATATGCAATGTCGGGTGTAGTACATAGCATGGCATACATTAGAGATCCTATGGCTGAGGCATAGGGAGTCTTACTCATCCTTTCTCTATCTTCTGCCGATGTCGAACTTTGAGTTTTACTCAAGGTCGTATTGGGCAACATGGGCAAGAACCCTTTCTTGCTATCTTCCATTCCAAACCTCTTTAGAACTTTTTCCAAATATGTACTTTGTGACAATGATATTTGGCTTCTTGATCTATCTCTATAAATCTTTATACCTAATATTTAAGCTGCTTCGCCAAGATCCTTAACTGAAAAACTATTATTCAAATATTCCTTGACACTATTAAGAAGGTCTACATCATTCCCAATCAACAATATGTCATCTACATATAATATTAAGAATGCTATAGAGCTCCCACTCACTTTCTTGTAAATACAAGCTTCTCCATAAGTTTGTATAAAACCAAAACTTTTGATCACCTTATCAAAACGTTGATTCCAACTTCGGGATGCTTGCTTCAATCCATAGATAGACCGTTGAAGTTTGCATACCTTGTTAGCATCTTTAGGATCGACAAAACCTTTGGGTTGCATCATATACAACTCTTCATCAATGTCTCCATTGAGGAATGTTGTTTTGACATCCATCTGCCATATCTCATAATCATAATATGCTGCGATTGCTAACATAATCCTCACAGACTTTAGCTTCGCTACTGGTGAGAAAGTCTCATCGTAGTCAACTCCTTGAATTTGTCGAAACCCCTTTGCGACAAGTCGAGCTTTATAGACAGTAACATTACCATCAGCATATGTTTTCTTCTTGAAAATCCATTTGTTCTCGACAGCCTTCCGGCCATCCGGTAAGTCCACCAAAGTCCATACTTGGTTTTCGTACATGGATCCAATCTCGGATTTCATGGCTTCTTGCCATTTATTGGAATCTGGGCTCATCATCGCTTCCTCATATGTCGCAGGGTCATCGGTGTTGTCCACCAACATGACACTCATAATGGGATCATACCAATCTGGAGTGGTACGAGTTCTCATTGACCTGCGAGGCTCTGTAGCAACTACAACCGAAGTTTCACGATCATCATCATTAGCTTCCTCTCTTATTGGTGCAAGCACCACATGAACTTCTTCCGGTGTTGCGCTACTCGCAATTTCGAGAGAAGGTTCGACAACCTCGTCGAGTTCTACTTTCCTTCCAGTCACTTCTTTCGAGAGAAATTCCTTCTCTAGAAAGGATCCATTCTTGGCAACAAAGATTTTGCCTTCGGATCTATGATAGAAGGTATACCCAATAGTTTCCTTCGGGTATCCTATGAAGACGCATTTTTCCGCTTTGGGTTCAAGCTTGTCCGGCTGTAACTTCTTTACATAGGCTTCGCATCCCCAAACTTTAAGGAACGACAATTTAGGCTTCTTCCCAAACCATAATTCTTACGGTGTCGTTTCAACGGATTTAGATGGTGCCCTATTTAAAGTGAATGTGGCTGTTTCTAATGCATAACCCCAAAATGGTAGCGGTAAATCTGTAAGTGACATCATAGAACGAACCATATCTAAGAGAGTTCGATTACGACATTCGGACACACCATTACGCTGTGGTGTTCCCGGCGGTGTCAATTGTGAAAGTATTCCGCATTTCTTCAAATGCTCGCCAAACTCGTAACTTAGATATTCACCTCCACGATCAGAACGTAGAAATTTAATCTTCTTGTTACGTTGATTCTCTACCTCACTTTGAAACTTCTTAAACTTCTCGAAAGTTTCGGACTTATGTTTCATGAAATAGATATACCCATATCTACTCAAATCATCCGTGAAGGTAAGAACATAACGATAACCACCGCGCGATGCTACACTCATTGGACCACACACATCGGTATGTATGATTTCCAATAAGTCCGTAGCTCGCTCCATCATACCAGAAAATGGAGTCTTAGTCATTTTACCCATCAGACATGTTTCGCATCTATCAAGTGATTCGAAATCAAGTGATTCGAGAAGTCCATCGGAATGGAGTTTCTTCATACGCTTCACTCCAATGTGACCAAGACGACAGTGCCACATATAGGTCGAGTTATCGCTCGATTTCAAACGTTTAGCCTCAATGTTATTAATATGTGTATTTGCACTATCGAGATTCAATAAGAATAGACCATCTATCAAAGGTGCATGTGCATAAAACATATTACTCATATAAATCGAACAACCATTATTCTCGGACTTAAACAAGTAACCGTCTCGCAATAAACAAGATCCCAATATAATGTTCATGCTTAACGCAGGCACCAAATAACAATTATTTAAGTATAAAACTAATCCCGATGGTAGATGAAGAGGTAGCGTGCCGACCGCGATCACATCAACCTTTGATCCGTTTCCCACGCGCATCGTCACCTCGTTCTTCGCTAGCTTCTGTTTATTCTGCAGCACCTGTTTCGAGTTACAGATATGAGCATCCGAACCAGTATCAAATACACTAGTGAGATACACATCAATAACATGTATATCAGATATACCTTTCTTCTTGATGTTGCCGTTCTTCAAATCCGCCAAGTACTTTGGGCAATTCCGCTTCCAGTGACCTTCTCCCTTGCCGAAAAAGCACTCAGTATCAGGCTTAGGTCCAGCCCTGGTCTTCTTCGTCGGCGCGGTAACTTTCTTACCACCCTTCTTAAAGTGTCCCTTTTGCTTAGACTTGCCTTTCTTGAATTTGATGGTCTTATTGACCATCAACACTTGGTGCTCTTTCTTGATCTCCACTTCTGCAGATTTCAACATAGCAAACAGTTCTGGTAACTGCTTGTTCATGTTTTGCATATTGTAGTTCATCACAAAGTTCTTGTAACTTGGTGGTAGTGATTGGAGGACACGGTAAATCCCTAAAGCATTAGGAATCACTATACCCAAGCTTTGAAGTTTGTTTGCGTGCCCAGACATCTTAAGCACATGCTCACTGAAGGAGCTGCCCTCTTCCATCTTGCATTTAAAGAACTTTTCAGAAGCCTCATAGCTCTCAATTGCCGCGTGGGTCTCAAAGATCAATTTGAGATCACGGACAATATCATGTGGGTCTGAATTCTCAAAGCTTTTCTGAAGCTCCGATTCTAAACCATACAAGATAGCACACTGAACTGTGGAGTACTGAGTCTTCCGAGCGAGGTAAACATTCTTTACTTCGTCGGCAGCATCAGCTGCAGGCGGGTCACCCAGCGGTGCATCCAGCACATAGGTCAAATTACCAGCTGTGAGGACAATCCTCAAATTGCGGAACCAATCCGCGAAGTTGCTTCCATTGTTTTCAACTTTTCTTTCTCTAGGAACGCATTAAAATTGATGGTAGGGGCCGCCATTGATCTACAACATATTTGCAATAGTCTAGACTAAGTTTATGACAAATTTGAGTTCTAATTAATAGTTAAATTAATCTAGGTGAACTCCCACTCAAAACAATATCCCTCACATTGTTTTAGTGATCACACGAACCAAATCCACCACATCAACACCGATCATCACGAGAGTTGATATAGTTTCAATGGCGAACAATCGACATGTTCATCATATCTACTATATGATTCATGCTTTACCTTTCGGTGATCCGTATTCCGAGACCATGTCTATACATGCTAGGCTCGTCAAGATCAAACCTTAGTTTCCGCATGAGCAAATCTGGCTTGCTCACGTTGTATACAATTGCGGAATCTAACACACCCGATCATCATGAGGTGCTTCGAAACAACAAGCTTTAGCAACGGTGCTAACTAAGGGTGAACACTTTATGACTTGAAATTCATGTGCATGAGGGATCATCTTATAATGCTACCGTCGTTAACTAAGCAATACAAGATGCATAAAGGATTAACATCACATGCAATTCATAATATGTGATATGATATGGCCTTTCTTCTTTGTGCTTCCGATCTCCATCTTCAAGCACGAACATGATCTCCATCATCACCGGCATTGCATCAAGGTCAATGACGCTTCTCCATGGTTGTCATCCACCGGCTTCAACTATTACAACTACTTTGAATAGACACGCGGGTATTAACATAAATTAAAGACAACCATATGGCTCCTACCGGTTGTCAACTTACAATAAGGAACATTGCATACATCAAATATAATCACAATCATGGCCATATCACATCACTGCACACCCCTGCAAAACAAAGTTAGACGCCTCTACTTTCTTTGCATGTTTTACATGGTTTGGGGCTTTCCATAAGTGTCGTTCTAACTTACGAACATGAACCACAACATTGATACTAGTATTGTTAATCACCCGTTGTAAATTGGATCTTAACTATGCTAGGAGAAACAGGCACCCGCAAAGCCACTTATGCAATACAAGTTGCATGCCAAGCGTGGAGCAAGTCTCATGAACGATGTCATGTAAGGTTAGCCCGGGCCGCTTCATCCCAACATCCCTCAAGATGCAAAGTACACAAGAAGCAATCAACAATAAAAGCATCAACGCCCACAATGACCATTGTGTTCTACTCGTGCAACAGATCTACATATAGACACGGCTCTGATACCACTGTTGGGTTTCGTAGCATGGAAAACAAAAAAATTCTACCGCATACAAACAAACAAGCCAAGATCTATCTACTAGATTGTAGCAACGAGTCGATGGAATAACTCACCCTCGAAGATTCCAAAGTGTTTAACGAGAGCAGATTCTCGTGGGTGATGTAGTCGTACTCTTCCCGATCTCAAGATCGCGTAGACGATCCTTCCGGCGCTGCGTTCCGGCAGCGCTCCCGCAGTCGGTCACACGTTCGGTACTCGACGAAGACCTTCCTCTCCCTTGTTCCAGCAGGCAGCGGAGGTTGTAGAACTCTCCTCGCGATTCCGGCAGCACAACGACGTGGTACCGGAAATAGAGGGGAGATCTCGCAGGGCTTCGCCTTAAGCCGGAGCGAGTATGGTGGACTATGAGAGAGCCCTCGACGATCTAGGGTTTAGACACGCCGAGGAGGAGGCTTGGCCGGAGGCTAGGGTTGGTAGGCGGCGGCGGTTTGCCCTAGGGCGGCGGCGGCAGCAGGAGGTGGCGGCGCCGGCGGCGCCGGCGGCTAGGGTTTAGAGGTGGAGGTGTTGGGTGTCTAGGAAGGGAGCCCTGCCCCTCCTTTTATAGGTGGAGAGGCCGGCCAAGGGGAGGGGAGTCCCTCCCCAACTCGGCTTCAAGGTGGGCCGGCGGTGGAGGGGAGGAACTCCTCCCCCAACTCGGTTTCCACCTCCCTCTCCACTTCCCAAAAATAGCCGTTTGACTTTCAAATTGGCGTTTGACTTTTTCGAACTAGGATTTGATTAAACCCTTTATTTGGTTCAGCGATGACACCTAGTACATGATGCAATCATACCAACTTGATATAACACATTCATGTACCCTTCCCCTCCGGAGTACCGGACATTCCGGAACCTTCTAGAACATTCCCGATGAAAACACCGGAACCATTCCCCAACTCCGAAACAGGACTTTCCTTATATGAATCTTATTCTCCGGACCATTTCGGATCTCCTCATGATATTCCGGATCCCATCCGAGATTCCGAACAACATTCGGTCTCTTTCTCATCATTCCATAACTACTCAAACAACGTCGAATCCTTAAGTGTGTCTCCCTACGGTTCGTGAATTATGCGGACATGATCGAGACACTTCTCCGAACAATAACCAATAGAGGAATCTGGAAATTCATATGGCTCCCACATATTTCTACAATTACTTTGCGATCGAATGAACCACTTACATACGATACCAATTTCCCTTTGTCTCACGATAGTTTACTTATCCGAGGTTATGATCGTCGGTATCTCTGCATACCTAGTTCAACCTTGTTACCGATAAGTACTCTTTTCTTGTTCCCGTGATATGTGATCCCTTGTGAGCCAGTCACATGCTTGCAAGCTAATTGGATGACATTTCACCGAGAGGGCCCAGAGTATATCTATCCGTCATATGGATGGACGATCCATGTGTCTCAACCAATACTTTCTGAACACTCAATGCCACCTTTATAGCCACCCAGTTACGGTGTGGTGTTTGATGTCATCAAAGCATCCATCCGGTAAAGGTGATATGCATGATCTCATGGTCGAAGGAATTAGGTTACTATGTATCAGAAAGCATATAGCAATTGAACTATTAAAATTACTTGATCTTTATGCTACGCTTATCTATAGGAGTATGTCCACCATATCATTCTCCTAACGATATGATCTTGTTGTTAATAACATCTCAATGTTCATGATAGGGAAACCACAATCATTTATTAACCAACAAGCTAGTGATGTATAGAGGCTTTACTAGGGACTTCAATTTAAGTTTACAAATCACACAAGTATTAATGTTTCCTTGTTAATACTATTATAGCATGAATGTAAACATTTATCATAAACACAAAGATATAATAATAACTACATTTATTATTGCCTCTAGGGCATATCTCCAACAAGTTTCTATATATACACTGCTCAATTCAGGTAGGTACCCTCCGTCTTTCGTCGCTCGTACATACACCGCTCGGTCAAGGGAGCAATCAATCAAAATTTGTTCGTCAAGGATCAGATCGAGACGTTAGATCCGTCCAGGAGGACTTCGATTTCCTGCCCCTGCCCTTCTACGCACGCAACACGGCGAGGTGGACCATATAGTCCTGTACGGCGCTGGCAAGGGTCCAGCTACAACCCCGCGCCCTGTCTAACTGCATCTAGCGGCGGTTATCGAGTCTGGACGCAAGCCCTGAGCTTGGAGCTGGAGAACCCGGCCTCACACATAACACTGTAAGGTCCGGATCGTCAAGGACAGAGACAAAGAGATGCTCCACCTCCACATTTTCATGGCGTCTAGACGCTGGCGTTTGTGCTCCATGCTGCCGAATAGACGCCCTGACCATCGTGGGCCACGAAGGCGAGGCGGCCAGGCACAGGATCTGGATTAATCTGGATTAGTTTGCGCAACATCACATTGATTGTGGACTAATAAATCTGTTCCAGTTATTTTATCTGAACGGAGGTCGCTTGATACATGAATTAATGTACACTTGATTCAGACATATATCAGTTAACTCTTGGCCAGATGCTGCTGGGTATCGGAGTAACAGTAGCAAGGATAATAGGATAGGAGTAGGACACGGATCAGTGTTTCTTGGTGATCTGTACCCCGCGCGTGGGCGTTGTGCCACACCACGCAGTTCGTGACTACATGAGATGAGAGTTGGCCATGTTGCCTCTAATGTGGGTGATATTGGGCTCTGTGCAGTCATGTGTTCCTGCAACGTTCGCAGATAGTGTTTCATGGTAGCGTATCATTGGTAATTTTGGGATTACACATAGCTAAAAGAGTGCGGGTTGCTCTTTTAGCTTGTCCGACGCTAGCAAATCTAAGTCTGAGTGGTCGAGGAGAACTAAGAACCAGAGGGACATGTCATGGTCACCGAGAATTTTTTTTTGCCGGTGTTGCTACCAAACAAAACAGATTTGTAACATATTAAATGAGTTTATTGGGAGTTCCACACAAATTAAATTGCGAACTTTAAACATCAATGCTTGATGAAGGTTGGACGACATGGCGAAAATATATGTCTACCGTGTCAATAAATTTTAATATGTACTTTTGTGCAACAGGTGTAAATTAAATTAAATACTATTAAAATTCCGTAGCAACACCCGTGTATTCATCTATATTTACTAAAAGGCAGTGAAATTCTAAGTAGGGGTTAGATTCTAATTTTGAGAACGTCCTGTGAACACCACCAATTCTCATTTCACTTTAGGCTGGCATATTTACGCAGACAAGAAGAAAGCTCTTAAAAAGAGAAGCTTGGAAGTCCAATATACTTATCATCATGATCGAAAAAGTGATCAAGGAGCAGGCATTCCGCGTGACCATAGCAACGCATGGGCATTTAACTAGTTCATGCAATATCAAGATCTAAGCCATTTGCAGATAAATAAGATAAAGCATACAAGTACTAAACAATCATACGCATGTGTTTCATATATAGTTATACGTGCTCGCAATGAGAACTTGCATAACATCTTTTGCCCTGTCAACCGTTGCAGCGGGGCTTCAAGGGAATCTACTAGTAATTAAGGTACTTCTTTTAATAGAGTACCGGAGCAAAGCATTAACACTCCATAAAAACATGTGATCCTCATATCACAGACATCCCCTCACGTTGTCCCAATTTCTGTCACTTCGGGGCCTTTGGTTTCGAACAATGATATGTGTAAACAACTTGCAGTTAAGATCACAAACAATACTATCATCATAAACCAATAACATGTTCAGATCTGATATCATGGCACTCGGGTTCTAGTGACAAGCATTAAGCACAACAAGTTGCAACAAAGTCAAATAACACTAACAAAGATACCAGGCACCAAGCCCTAACAATCTTATTTGATTACATGATAGATCTCATCCAATCCCTACCATCCCCATAGCCTACTGCAGGGGATTACTCACTTATGGATGGGGAAAACATGGATGCTTGATGGAGAGGCGTCGGTGATGATGATGGTGATGATCTCCTCCAAAACCCCGTCCCGGCAAGGTGCGAGAACGGAGTTTCTGATTTCGAATCGCGGTTTCTGATGGTGGCGGTGCGGAGGAACTCGCCTCTAGAAATTATCGAACCCCCCTCTGTTTTTAGGTCAGAAGGCTTTATGTAGGCGAAGAGGGAGGCCGAGGGGGTGCCCAAGGCGGCTACACCCCTCCAGGCGTGGCCTGGCCTGGCCCGCGCGGCCAGGGGGTGTGGGCCCCTCGTGGCCCTCCTCCGTCTCATCTTCTGGCTCCGAGAGTCTTCTGGTAAAATAGGAATTTTGCGATATTTTCCAGGATTTTTCCTGAAAGTTGATTTTCTGCATAAAAACTAGAAACCAAGTCAATTCTGCTGAAAACAGCGTCAGTCCGTGTTAGTTGCATCCAAATCACACAAGTTAAGGGAGAAACAATAGCAAAAGTGTTCGGAAAAGTAGATATGTTTTGGACGTATCACAATGGCGAACGTCTGGCACTGAAGTTTTGTCTTAGCCGCGAGCAACTCTGTCGGAGAAGGAGCTGGAGCATCATTGGGGCCGAAGCCCAGCGCCTGCACGATCTGCACGGGGACGACCATCACCTCCTCCTCCGGCCGATCCACCTCCTTCCCCTCCTCGTCTTCCTCCGCCATCTCCGTCTCGTCGCCCTTGACGAGAGCCCACGCGGCCGCCGCCTCCGCGGCCATAGCCACGCGTTCCTCCTCCGTGGTCGAGTCGACGACGTGCTCGCTCTGCGCCTCTTCAGCGTCACTACATGCTTTGGCGGCGTGGCGAAGCTCGCGGACGACGACCTTGGCGGCCTCCTTGGCCACCTCCTCCAGCATGGTCATGTCCGCCTCGTGGCGGATCTCGCGGAGAGACGCTGATGCAGCCTCCAAGGCGATCGCCTCCACCGCCTCTTTGGCGGCGACGTGGTGTATGTCGCGCATCGCCCATTGGGCGGCCACTGTGGAGGCCGCATCCACCACCCGCTCTAGCGGCGTCTCGGCCACATGGCCTTCCTTCTCGAAGGCCAACACCTGCGTCTGGCCAGCAACGTGGCCTCGAGATGGACCTTGTCGACCTCCACCTCCGGGAAGCGGGTGCAGCAAATCTCCTAGATCTTGGTCGAGTTGGCAATCTCGCGGTGATGCATGGATGCTGGTGTCTGGAACCTTTTCGGCTGCTGGTTTGCTCTTACTTTGAGCTTGTTGTCTCTGCCGCACTGGCGGGCATCTTTTATAGACCGCGGCAAAGGTGAAAAACGGCCGAGGAGGCGCGGAAAATTTTCTGGCCGCGGGAAATGCCAGCCGCGCAGGAAGCCATCAACACTGATAGCCGACGTCTCGTCACCATTAACGACCCATCGTGAGGGTGTCAATCGGTGACAGCGGGAGAAAGACAGACAGATAGATCGAGACGCTAGGCGCGATTTGCCGGATAAAACGGAATATGACCCCAAAACGACGACCATGGCCCGATCTAAACGGACAGAAAGGCGACCAGATGATTGGGAGCGTGTGCGCTGGTAGACGGCAGCGCTCACACATGGACACGTCTGCACACGCGTTGCCCCGACTGAAGAAGGAGCCTCCCCCGGTTGAACTCCGCGCCACCAATCGTGCCTCTTCACTGGCAGCGGCATCTAGTTCTCTCCACCTGACCTACGGGCGGAGGACCTACCGTGCCGCGCTGCTGATTCACTCGTCCCCTACCGCGCGACGTACGGCGACCAAAACGATATCGAATTCCTTCACCGTGAGCACGCTCCACCCACGGCCACGGGCCCATGTATATGTATATATGAGCATCGTCGTCGCTGCCTGTCCGTCGGGGCAAACTGCAAACACCGATCAGAAAGCTAAGCTACAATTCTCATAGCAGCGACCGAGACCGATATCCATCTGCTTGTTTCTTCGCTCTCGATCGCCAATGAGGAGCCCCCGCGTGGCGCACGCGCCGGCCGGAGCTGCCGCGGGCGCCACGGTGGCGGCGCTGCTGGGCCACCCGCTGGCGGTGCTGTCGGAGCGGCCGGCGCCGCGGCTCACGCGGCTGCTGGCGAACGTGACGGTGGAGCGGAGCCTCTGGCCGGTGCACGTCCTGCTGGCCGCCGACGCCACCGTGGCCGACCTCGCGCGCGCCGCCGTCGCCGCCTACGTCGCCGAGGGACGCAGGCCACCGCTCCCCGCCATGGACGACGACGCGGCCGAGCGGTTCGAGCTGCACCTCTCCAAGTACTCCCTCGACGGTAAGAAGAGATCGACCTCCTTCGATTTTCTGAAACTGATCCGCTGCTTCCCCCGCCCCCTGTTTAGTAGGGCCGGCATGGATCGCTGACGGCGGATTCTCCGTGTGCCTTGTGCAGCTCTGGACCCCGACGGGAAGGTGCTGGATCTGGGGTGTCGAAACTTCTTCCTCTGCGCCAGGAGATCCTGAATTCTGATTGATTGGTCCGTCAGTAACCTGCAGAAAAAGATCATGCCAGGCTGTCCTCCGATCCGCTTCCTTGGCGTCTCCCACCGGCCGCCTCTACAGTACAGAAGATTCAGTTCCTGGCCGAGGGATTGACCATTTGAAACTGACCCACCTGACCACCACCTGTCCTACGTCTCACCCTCGATCAGACGTGGATGATACTAGTAGACGATATACGTGTCGCGCGCCCCTATATATATACTCCCTCTGTCCGGAAATACTCTGCATTCTGGGTTATTTAAGGTCAAATTTTGTAAAGTTTGATCAAACATATAGAAAAATTTATACTCCCTCCGTTTCAAAATATAAGATGTTTTAGGTTTATAAAGAAAGTGAATCTAGACTTGTTTTACTATGTAGGTTCACTCAACTTTGGGATGAATCTACACACTAAAAAAAGTCTAGATTTATTTTCTTCACAAACCTAAAACATCTTATATTTTAAAACGAAGGAAGTATATATTTATAACATTGAATGTATAATGGTACTTATATTATATTATAGATGTATATATAATTTTTTTTATATATTCGGTCAAACTTCACAAAGTGTGACCTTAACTAAACCCAATGCATGTATTTTCGGATAGGGGAAGTATATTATATAACTACATGCTCCTAGTAGCATCGCACGCTTCCACCGTAGCTCGCATAGGAAGATAAGTGCGAGAGAAAATAAAATACTCGTAAAAAATATCGCACGCACACAGAGGGGTCTCGGCATCACCATTGCCCTTTATTTATTGGAGATTCGTGCTAGTCTTTTACAGAATAACCTTTTTATCTTACTTTTTGAGTCTATTACAGTTTTGCTTCTCAGGCCCTAGTGTTTTCAAGTTTTACACATATTTTGTCGTTGTTTGTCTCCCAACTTGTTACATAGAGAAATTTTATTTTTTTAATTTATCACTATCCACGATGTGCGGCTTAATGGTTGCTGACAATGTACAGAACTACAATTACAGGTACAGGATGGTGAACCGTGAAACTGTAGAAATACGTTGTTCTTGACAGAAAAACGGTGGGATTCTTGAAAAAAATTAGTTACAATATATTTTTAATTTATTAATTATCCGTTTTTAGTTACAATATAGTTTCATAAAAAGAAATTCACAGATATTTATTCAAAATTTATCTGTTAACATGTATGAATCTTTACAAAATATTCACAGATTTTTTTCAAATAGCCATACGAACATTCATATTAATTTTTCAAGGTAAATTTTATTAAGGATTTTGCAACTATAAAATTCATGGACGTTTCAATGCACTCTTATCACATATTTCCAAATTCATGCAAGAAACATGAACAATTCATGCAAAATCCATCAAAATATATAGGATTCAACATGGTTCCCTACAAGATTTTTCAATAATTTAGAAATTGATTTAATTTGCATCAACCAAGATTAATACCAAGAACGTTTCATACAAGATTCACACAAGATTCACGAGATTTTACACACTATCTAATCTGATTTCATAACAATTTTTTAACACTATCTCACTGTCACTTCCATCTCCTCATCAGAGTTACTCTTGGGATCCCTCTCCCTCTCCCTCTCCCTTTCTACTGTAGCTGAGTGTTCTCCCTCACTTCTCTGGCCGAGCCAAAGCCCTCTCCGGCGGCGCTGCCGCTGGAGAGCGGCGGCGGCGAGGCCCTCTCCATAGCTTAGGTTGTTGGCTTCTCGCCGTAGGTGTCGTAGGTCTAGGTTTAGGTTTCTGTGTGTTTTCCCATGTGGCGATTGGCGAGATGCCGTCTGGTCTGTACCCGCCGGCGTTCCTGCAAGACGCCGGTCGGCCGTCTCCGTGGTGGTTCTGCGAACTCCAATGGTTGGAGCGAGCGGCTGCTACTGCCGTGGGCGGAGGCCAACTCAATAAGTGCTGCTGCCCCCAGATCTGGCAGCCTCGGGCTGTTCTTCTCTCCCTGGCCGGCCATGGTGGCGAGGGGTGGGAGAAGGTCGTGCTGGTGGTTGCTGTTTCTGGGAGGTGGTCTGGGTGCTCGACTTGCGGCTGGTCTGGCCACAGCTGTCGTCTTCTGGCGTGGATCTTCTCCGCCGCCGTGCTCCCTTGGTCGGAGCCTATCGATGTGGAGGTTTCCGACGCTGGAGGCCCCCCCATAAGGTCAGCTTGCTTGCTCTGCGATGATCTGCTCCGTGCTTCTGTTGTTCTTCTCTGGCCGGCCGTGGTGGCGAGGAGAGTGGGGACGGCGTGCCCTGGAGTGGATCTTCTGCATCGTCAAGCCTGCAGCACCTGGATGCTGCGGTTCGTGAAGCTGCGTTCCCAGATCTTCCTCAACGCCGGCGAGATTGCGCCGCCGTTATCTGTGGCCAGGGGCCACTTCTTTGCTCAGATGAAGCCGAGCTTCTTCTTCCGCGTGTGGCGGAAGCCTGTTGTCGCCCTGCGTGAGTGCTCCATAGTCTGCATCGTCCCAAGTGGCAAGTTCCCCGGCGACGATGTGGGCTCCAGGGCGTCGACGATGATCAGTTGCGGTGGAGATGGGCAAGGACCTGATTGCTTTTTCTTCTATACTTTTAGGGTCCTTTCTGCTTATTTGTTGTCCTTATCTTTTATTCACCCGTTGTTTTCGGGTGTCTCTGTAATTGTACCCACCGACGGTTTTATTTAAGCAGCTTCTGGGGTCTTCTGGCCCTTTACCGTTCAAAAAAAAACTGTCACTTCTCTCATTAACAGATCTACTATGATTTTTATTTGCATCCAAAGTATTTTTTTACGTTGATTTTCTTAAATCCACATTAATAAGATTAATACCAAAAAAAAATTGCACATTCACCGTGGATTTTCAAGTGTGTCGAGATTCATAAAAGATACATACAACAATCCCAGAACATTCGTACTTCCAGATTTGGGGAAAGCAATTTGGATAAAATAAAATTAGTCCCAGGTTATTTAATCAGAGAACTAAAACTACGTTTCCTCTTGACTGATTCATACAAGATAATTTAGGTACCAATATTTTTGGTAGCAATATTCAACCAATATTTTTTGTAACAAACAAACATTCATTTCATACATGATAAAATATTTTCAACAAAAAAATTCATGGAATTTTTCTTACATATAATTTTTCATAGATTTTTCATGTAATAATTTTTCACACAAGATTCATGAGATATTCATATAATTTTTTCAAGAGATATTCATATATTTTATTCACAGAATATTGTTATAATGTCTACATATGTTTCTGCCAAGAATCATACATGATTCATATAGTTTTTCAAAGATTATCAAATCTGGTAGGTTTCATAGGATTTATACATCACAGACATTGATACTAATTCATAGAAGATTCATGCAATAATCACTCATGATTCAGAACAAAATCATACGAATTGGATATGAATTTTTTTCGATGCACCTTTCCAACATCAAATTCACCATAGATTTTTACAAGTTTCATGCGTAAGTAAAACTTAATTCACGGAACATCCACACTGCAAACATTCCAAGTTATAGAAAAAAACTTTGCGAGAAACATGAATAAACTTGGCAGAAACTAAGGGGATTCAATACAGATTCAAATGGACCCATGTAAGAAACTTCATCTAGATTCAACAGGAAACGGAGCTCAACCAAAATTTCCAAATTAAACTGACCAATAAAAAGAATCAAAAGGAGGCGCCTTCCAGGCCCAGATCCAGGACCTCCATGGCTAGATCGGGCCTTTCATCGTCGGCTACGGAATCTGCACGCGCAAGGGAGGCCGGCTAGTCGCTCACAGCCGAGGAGGAGGACCAGAGCTGCTGCTCCACAACGAACGAGAGGAGGGACCTTGCCCACATCAAGCAGGGTGAGGGAGACCAAGGACAGCGACATGCTAGAGGAGGAGGAGGAGGCGTCGGGCTAGAGGAGGACGCGACAGGCTAGAGGAGGAGGATGGGTCGGCTCAGTAGTCAGTACAGGGACGGGGGAGTAGGGAGTGGGCTGAATAGAGATTTTGCCAAGGACTAAAGTGCAAAAAATAAAAACTTTGACTAGTAGACTTTTGCATGAATCTTAAATCAACCGACGGCTATGACGATGCCGGGGGCCCACCCTAGAAGGGGTAAATCCGCACTCACTTTTCTCATCTGATGATGAAACCAACACTGAATTTCATCTCAAGAGAAAGACATGGAGCTAGGGAGGGAGTTTCATCTCAAGAGAAAGATGATCCCTGTCTAGCTCGATTGGCCCGTGCTTGTCCTTTTTTTTTCTTCGGTCGGTGAAACTGAATGAACTTAATTCGCAGAAAAAGGTAAATTCAACGCACTTACAAGCGGCGCGTGGCAAAGAAAGTGATTGCAATGATCGCGAGGTTAAATTTAACCTATGTGAAATCACTGTGTTTTTGAAAATAATAATAATAATAATAATAGTGATGTGGATAACTGAGTGACCGGAACAACGGAGGATGTTAATAGACTGTGTTTGAATATTAGCGGATGATATGGACAAGAATGGATGATGTGTATTTGTATGTAGAGATAGATTATGTATGAATGACAGTGAAACTTTGGTTTATATAAGAGATAAAAATTTAAGTAATAAGGACGTCCATCCATCCAAGATGTTAATTCCATGCACACACACAATGCCATGTTTCCACAATGAGATAATAAGAATAATATCGTGCAATGTTTGGATATGGTTAATAACACCCCATCCACGAATTGTACCCTCCTCAACCCTAGCCATCTTGTGTCGAAAGCCACCCAATGTTGCCACATAAGGCGTATGCCGATCAATCGCTATACAAACCCATAGGCTCTATAGAAACATTGGAGCTGGCGCCACCAAGAAGAAGTTGAAGGGATCATTGTCGCAACCACCTCGTCTACCGTGCCTAGAAAACCACATTTTGTCGGACCACACACATACGAGCCACCAACTTCTCAGTGCCACTATGGAGAGCATCCAAAGGTGGGCATGAAGCCGGATAATTTTTATGCATGTCTTGTCACTATCGCCTAAATGACGTTGCCGGGAACCCTAAACCGATCCTAACTGATGTTCACATTTGTGGGGGCGATGGACGAAGGAGAGTGCAACCGATAGATGCTCACCTCCTTTACACGGTGGAATCACGTTCGTCTATCGCTTCACCTCTGTTTTTGGAGTATGGGAAAGGGAAACAAAAGTTTGTTCTATCTCCGTGCGTTTTTCTAATGCAACTCATGTAAAATATTAATGGTTCTCCACTCATTTTTGCAAGAGCTACTAAATTTATTTATTAGTAGAAAGAAGAGAACTATAAAAAAATCAGTTAATTAGAGGAAAAGCGCGCAGATACCACTCCCAACAACAACAACGATAACACTCTAGAAAAACAACGACAACACACGTCTCGAGTTGTCAAATCTCTAGCCAACAATGGTGAATATCCACAACATAGAGCATTAAGGCTGCGCCACGACCAATGTGAAAAGAAAGGACGACCATGACTTCACGCTGCTCTGAGCAATGTAGCCTCCACCCATGCCCCTAGAAGGAGTCAGCACGTGGTGGGCAATATCCAACCAGACCTAAAGAAGACGCTGCTAGGAAACATTGACATTGGCGTACATTGCGCATCGAAAAGCCCACACCCTGGTAGGAGACCAAACCAACTCCGCCAAAAACTTTGGTGACCCCTAGAGCAACTCAAATAGAGCCCCCAATGAGGGAATAGCACCATACAACGCCACATTTTGGTCTAGCGAGGCAGATCTATGGTTTTCCTGTTGCTCGGAAAAGGGAAAGCACATTCTAGACCACTCTTAACGCCTCCAAGAAGAGGGTGACACCAGCAAACATTGCCGTAGTCAGCACAAGACAAGCATTTTCACTGCTACGTTCCGCCACTCCACTGCACAGTCGACTCACCAAGCTTGGCCAAGCTACTCCTATCATCACCGCCACCGCAAGGGTAGCAAAAATGTACTACTACCTCCGTTCACTAATGTAAGAACTTTTCTTGAAAATACACGTATCTAGACACGTTTTATTGTAAGGTTCACTTTTTTTTTCCAAATCTACACTAATTTCTTCAATAAAGAATATACGTACTACATCAGTGAAGAAAAGCCACGGGGAAATGTTACTTTTGGCGGCTCTCAGTTTCAGGACACTTTTCACCGTTTTCGGTAAGTTTCCGACCCCACTTTCCCGTGCCAGCTCACGCACGCTACGCAAACCACGCATCGCACGTCACTGACCCAGTGACCCGCTCTTGAGTTCGCATCGCAGGCCACGCGTTCCCTGTCCAAACTCCAACTGCCCCAAACCCAACCCCAACCTCACCGCGGCGGCTTTCCCATTGCATCTCCCCCACCCCCACGCCTCACCTCCCCGACGCACGCTCCCCACTTCGCCGGCGGCCGCGGCGGCGCCAGCCACACCAAACCCCGGGAAGAGCCGCGCCGACCGGAGAGGCCAGGTCCGGGGGAGATGGTGCTCGTCTGGCTCATCGCCTTCTTCCTCGTCGTCACGCTCATCGTGCTAGTCATCTTCCAGGTCCGCGTCTCTGCCCCTCATCGGCTAGGGCTATACGGAACCCCTTGGCGCTCGATGCGATCTTGCCGTGGCGTGTTACGCTGTTATAAATTCCGGGGAAATCTTGGAAGAAGAGGGCAGCAAATTTACACTTTACATGCTTTATTGGGGGTTCAGAACGGCTCGTGGCTTGGAACCGAGATTGGTTAGCGGCGGAGCGCCTAGGGACCGACTGATGCGTGTTCTAGTGCTTGCTTGGGGTTAGCAGCGGAGCGCCAAGGGGCGTGTTCATGTGTAGTATCTGTGTCGAGATCTCGACATGTTCTACGCGCCTTGTGCTGTAACTCCAAATTAACACTCGACAACCGTTTCTAGCCTTGTAGCTGTGGGAAATAGTCTCAGTTCGTACTACATACTTGCATACATCTGTTTCCCCCATTAGCTCTCGCCCTGTCAAGATGCCCTTATTTTCCCTTTATTTTCTTGATTGCTAGAAGCATTATTAGGTGTGCTCTGTTAAACCTTTTAGGCAGAGTATGTCCAGTAAAAGAATCGATCGTCGTTGAAGTCGTATTGAAGGTTCGTTTATTCAGTAGATGTGCAACCAAACTCTTGCCAGTTTTGTAGAGCTATGGGACGCAGTGTTGTATCAACTCCTATTTATGTTCTACCACCTCAGTTACAACATAAGTGTATCGACTTTGTCTAGATACACATGTATCTAGACGCGTTTTAGTTTTTAGATACATACGAATCTAGACAAAGTTGAGACATTTATTTTCTAACGGAGGTAGTAGTTGTTAGTCTATCATGAAATCGGTAGAGAGCAGCATAGTGGAGGGTTAGAAACTTAATACTACTATATCTTTGCAGCTTGCTTGATGTGAATATTCAGTATTCGTTGTTTACATCTTCGGCAATGGTTTCTGATCTTTGCCCATAGATCGGATGAAGTGTCTAGCTTTTGTATTAGCTTTCCTAGCTCCTTTTTCCTGTTCTCTAGGTCTTGAAACCTGTTCGTCCTACCTGCAACTTCTTCAGTGCTTAGATGCACCATTCATGAGATATGATGTGTTTTGTAGCAAACTAGTTTTAACTTGTAGTACAAAGGGAAAACATTAATATATGTCTATTAGTTATTCTTGTTAACTTAGTTTGGCATTTAGAATTTCCTAATGTCTTGCTTAAGTGTTGAACCTGGCTGTAATTCTTGAGTGATGTGGATCAATCATTCCTCCTTGCTCCTTTTTTTTTGGCTTTAGGGGGGATTACATTACTCTTTACTCATGTTTTAAACAACAACGTTGATAAGTTAGCTTAGCAAGAATTGTTCTTATTCCTGATGGTTTTTTCCTAATGTTTCTTTTGCAGTTAATGTGCTTGGCAGATCTGGAGTTCGATTATATCAACCCGTTTGATTCATCGTCTCGAATAAATAGAGTGGTTATGCCAGAATTTATAGTGCAAGCTCTTCTAAGTGTATTATTCCTCGTATCTGGGCATTGGGCAATGTTCTTGCTTTCTGCACCAATGGTGTACTATAATTATACATTGTAAGTGCCTCTCGCTCTTATTTTTTCCTTATAATTTGTAAAACAACTGATATGATTCTGTAGGCTCAACTTCTGAAAAATCATTGGTCAGTATATGCTTTATTGAATATTAGCTGCTACTAACCAATCATATACTTTAAACAGATTTATTACAAGTTTGAAGCGGTAGCCTGCTTCATGTCTCATCTTACGTGAAAATTGAGAACCAAAAGAAAATGGGGGAAAGGGTGCTCAAGGCCGATACACCTATTTTTATTTGCTGTTAGACTGTTGGTCCTTAAACTTTTTGGATAGAATATTTAGTGCCTAGAATGTTCTGAAGAAATTTTCATGATCTATGGTCTTGGCATTTATTGATTTATTTTGCGATATTTGGATGCACCTAAGTGCTACCATATTCTCATGTTAACCAGCTCGAATATCTTGTAACTGAATGGAGTATTTATAGGAGTGTACAAATTCTAAATGGTAGGTCTAATTAAAAAGGCCTGTACATATTGCATCATTGGGTAACCATAAGCAACTAGCCATAGAAAAACATGAATTACACCTCACCTGAAATTATCAGTACCTGTTCTGTAACAACAGGGCTTGCACTGTCCAAAACTTCCGCTATCTGTCACCATACATTGACTTTGGAATGCAGAGTACTGACACACTGTCAGATATTGAAGCACTTGTTTGTGCCACCTAAGTAAATACATGGGGCCACACATAGCCCTACCATATCCAATTTGAACTCATAATTAGCTCGACTTGTTTGGGGGGGGGGGGGGTGCTCATTGCAAGTTTTTATGCGCCATTCTTGGTTTGCCGTGTTTCATCTGTTGCAAATAAGTACAACCTTTTGTGGTCTTTACAGGTACGAGCGGCGACAGCATCTAGTAGATGTGACAGAGATATTTAATCACCTAGCCCGGGAGAAGAAGCGCCGTCTTTTTAAGATAGGGGCTCTTGTCATCTTCCTATTCTTGTCCTTGTTCTGGTAAGCAGAACAGACACCAAATGTTATTTTTCTATTAGAAGGAAAATAAGAACAACCTTTTGTATGCAAGTCTGCAACCAGCAAAGAAGGAAAATAATTACCTCTTTTTTCTGTGTTTGTCTACAGGATGATTTGGAATGTATTATTGGACGAGGACGAGTAGAATGAGAAAAAAGACCATGGTAGCCCAATCCGGTTCCGCAGCCATTAGTTAGGTATTACTATGTGGTCCCTATGGCCTGCTAAACTCTAGTAGTATAGCCCGTGTCATTATTATTCATATCGAAATATTTTGGGTAAATGCAGGTTATGTGGAGAAATGAAGGCAGGCATGCCCTGGGGAGCTGTTTGTTGCTCAAGTTTAGTGAAAGCTCCTATTGTTGTAGCATGTAATGTAAGTTAGGAGCCACTGCCTGTTTATCTGACCGCGCATCTGGTTTATATGGAGCAATGGAATTGTTGTGCTGAATTGTGCATGATTTTGTTTACAACGAATTTTGTGTGCAAATGACGGGTGATCATGTTGATCTCAGGGTCGATTCTTGTTTAACCTGATAGGGAAGTACCTGTATTTAAGATGTTAGTGCACCTCTGACTGCAGTCAGGGTTGGTTCTTTATGTGGATTGATTTTAATTCTGAGTGCAATTAGGTTGGTTCGCAACATTATCTGGTTCTCAGAATTTTGTATGCTTTGGGCTGCCGTGAGATGCCAGTGATTATTTTGATGCCAAGGTCGATTCTTGTTTTAGTTGACCGAGAAGTTTTCAGTCCCGAGTGCAACCAGGGTCAGTTATAGTTTCTGTTGATTGATTTTCTCAGTGCAATTAGGGTGGAATTCTGACAACTCCTTTGGGGTGCAAGAGTGACCATATAATGTTGTGAACCCATAGCTAATGCTTCTCCGGCATAGCTTTCGGTAATATCACTTTGTACCATGATTGCCAATGTGTCTTCCTCTTTCCCTTTGCCAATTCCCACAAGAAATTTCTCACAAGCCGTGTTAGATCATCACAAACTGATCTAGGAAGCCTCAACACGCCCATTATATATATTGGAATGGCATGGGCATATATTGGAATGGCATGGGCATTGAATTTAATCGATACTTCCTTTCCTCCTTGCCATGGGTAAGAATGACAATGGAGCGGGTTTGGATGGATCGGATAGGCTAAAACCAAATCCAGATCCAAATTAATGAGCCTCGCTCTAGTCTACCCATGAAGGTATTCATGGGCATGGATGTCGCTCTAAATCCAAACCCGCCGGATATCCGCTTGATTTACGCCTATGTACGTAGAACACCAATATTTGAACTACATAGTACTTTAAATATGTCAAATCTCACACGATCACTGCAAAATACATAGATGTCTAATCACAATAATTTCACATAACATGGTTAATACTTTTTATTATAAGTTTTCGACACAACATCTGATGTACTCAAGGACAATCTTACTGATTAAAAGCAATTAGCTAGGGTTAGGCATAGCCACTTACAAATATGTCAAATCTCAAGGACCTTTGGGCCTATGGTAAGAGAGGTTGGGCCTAGTAGTGACTCTGGCACATGTAATGGTGAAAAACAATGGCTCATGACATGTGGGGCCACTTGTTAGCCAGGTATCCATGGAGTGAAACCTTTGCCCATGCCCATAAGTTAGCAGATATCCTCCCCATCAAATCTCTTGGTGTAACTAGCCCTCCAAACCCTTATCCAGTGGGCCAGATATCTATGAATACCTGGACACGTGGATAAAATTTCCATCTTTAGCCATGGGAGCCCATCTCCTAACACCATGATAAGCTAGGTCAACCTCTGCTGTAAATTCTGGCCCCCCTTGTGCATGTGGCCATCTGGCATTGGAAGCCCAAGACACTTCTCCTTAAAGCCATCAGTGTGTATGTGTAACACATCCTTTACTTCTTCTTGAACCGCTGCCAGATAGTGAGTGCCAAATCTAATTGAGCATTTTGCCCTATTAATAAGCTGCCCCGTGACACTTGCATAGGCTTGGAGGATCTGGTCGACTTGATGTGCGTGCACTCTGTTAGCCTTGAAGAACATGTGCCACCAAGCGCCTTTAGGGCACAAATAACGGCGCAAGAATTTTCCACGGTCTTCGTGACTATGTCGTTGTTTTTTACGTTGTTCATATCTATCCTTCAAAATCAGGCCTTGTGGCGAGGTAGAGAGAACATCAAGGAAGGGACCACAACTTTAGGCTTTGAAGGAGTGTACATGGCGGAATTTTTTTTGGAGTTCACTAGTGCATGACGCACTACGCAGATGTGCTTGTCACTTATAAATATAGGTCCATGATTCTCACAATGACTTGCACGTCAAGGAAGGCATCCAGTTGCAACACTCCGTGAGGACTCTCGAGATGAATTCCACATTGCAGTGCCACTAGCCGGTCAATTCGTTCTACCTATTTGAGTGTAAGGGAGAGTTGTTGCTTGTGGTTAGCGGGAGATTTACAATGGCAAACGGGTAGTCTATCGAGTGGACACAAAGAGTCGCGTCCTCAAGTCGGTCAGAAGCATCAACATCTGCACCCTCTTCATGGTGGCTGGCGAGTGGACGATGAAGTCGAAAGCGCCGAAGAGGAGATGGCTCTCCGTCGTCGAGGAGTTATAGACCGCTTTGGTCGAGACCGTCACGATCGCACAATCAGCGCCCCCGCTTACCACAGACGGCGTCAATTGACGAGGTTTAATCTCGTCAATGTCCATTGTTATGAGCTTGAGTTTTAGAGAGGATGGGGGTGCTGGAGATCGCGAAACGGTTAATAGACAAGCAACCAGGGGACACGAGATTTACCCAGGTTCAGGCCTCCGGAGGGAAAATCCTACTCCTGCTTGTCTTCTCTTGATTACGGCGGAACCGAAACTTACAGGGGTGAGCAGATGCAATCTGGCGTGGAGGTGTGTATGCGGTGGTATGAGAGAGCCTCCTCGTCGTACCCTCCTAGCCTTTATATAGAGGTAGGAAGGTCCCGAGCACAGACCGAGTCGGTTACAGTTTTAGGGTTTACCCCTTTGAATATTCTATCTATTCCAGTCTTACTCTCTAAGGATCCGAAGACATCCTGGGCTTGGGCCACCCGAAAATCTTCATGGGCCGTGTATATTCTCGTGAGCCTTTCTTGGGCTGGACCAGGTATGCTGATGTCGTGTGCGCGTAGGGTATAACCATGTCAACAGGTACACACTTGTCGACACCAACAAGGTCTACACCATTCAAGAGGACATGATTACAACATGGATGAGACTCAGTGAGACTGGGAGATGCTCTCAATGATATTTCAAGGTGGACGAACTAAGGCTAGGAACCCTAAATCGACTTGGATTGTGGACGACGACGATGATGATGATAATGATGTTGGGGGGATCAATGGAGGAGTTGGTGTACAACCGTTGGGTTCAGTTGAACCCAATGGAATCACCAAATCCTTCACTAGTTTAGTATTTGTCAGTGCTAATTTAGTGAAATACTACTACACCTAAAAGATGAAGCTGAACCCAATGACTTGATCTTCTAGCTTCGCCACTGTTGGGGGTTCTATAGCTCTAGAATTGAGAGTCCCATGCGTATATGAGTGTGTCTTCTGGTATCCCTTACTCCACTACAAGTCATTCCTTCTAAACTCTTGGCTTGCCTTTGGGAGAGGGTCCGGATGGAGCCTCCCATAGATAATTCTTGACTTGTTGCATGTAAGCCTAGCTAGCCAACACACTGTCGGGTAGGACAATATAGTTCTTCTGGAGCACCAAAATGCACACAGTTGACGGTCCTCTCCTATCCATGTCCACATATAAGCATACTACTAGATTTTGCTCTAAGTTAAAAAATTAAATTCTGACACACTTTGTAAATAAATGTAGCAACATATATATGCGGCTAAATCCGTATATTAAAATGGAACTAGAACATATAGTATCATAAATATTGCTATGTTTCCTAACAAAAAAATAGTCAAATTTTATTAGTTTGATGACTTAGAACAAGTACTAAATTTACACTTATTTGTGAACGAAATGATTACATATGGAAGAAAGACACCGTACACACACGTTATGCGTTGGCGGCCTTATGTGTATTTATCCGTCTCGTGGTCTTCTCACATTTTTTTTTAGATGAGAATCGTTGGCCATTCACACGTAGAGCTATTCAGCTTCACCTGTACCTCCGGCCACCACAGCTGCCCTCCCTCTGGCAGTTGAAGTAGGCCGCGGCAGCCGGTGCGCCCATGCTGTAGAACTCGGCGAAGTCCCTCGTGTTGAAGTTGGCGCGCCACCCTGGCGCGTAGATTTCCTGCCGCACCGTCTGGCGGAACACCACGAAGGCGAGGCGATGGATGCCGGCCGTCGGCCGCGGGCTCTCGTACGCCACCACCTCAGTTCCTGATCGACGACGAAGAAGAAGATAGTTATTAGCTCAGCCGACAGTGCTACACTAGGCCAGATTGATATGCTTGAGCCAGTACTTATGTATATCTATATTATATTGCATGTGGAACTGTATATATTTCTGTAAAAACTTGCTTCTTACCACGGCACACGTCACCTCCTTCTGGTATGTCTGTGACCAACCTACACAAGAAAACTCCGAAGCAGTTAATTATCAACAAGTTAACGTAAGTGAACAATTAATTTCTCTTGAATATAACGTATGTTAACTAATGTGCAAGCTGAAAACGAAGATGTATATATAGAAACTTATAAGTATGGATTGGGTACCAGTGGAGGTACTCCCTCGCGGAAGGGTCGCTTGGGCTAGGTGCATCCAGGTCTACCATCACCTAATAGCAACGAAAATATGGTGAAAACCGTTCAGTTTATGCATGAAGGCAAGGCACGTGCACGCATGAGATGTGCAAAATAATAGTCACTCACGAGTGTGTATAGAGATTTGGACAGTCCTGTGATCTTGACCGTCGGCTGGTTCGCCACCTGTGATGGCCTCAGCTCGGACCCGTTGGTGATCTCGCGGTTGCCATACAACACCATCAGCCTTGCTGATGCGTCGAAGTAGTCGACGATGTCGCCGACGATGTTCCCAACTATAAGCGGGTCCCTCGACATGCTGACCGCCGGCCGGCCGGCCTCCTGTGGACTTACTCACGTACTACTAGCTAGTTGAAGCCCCACTGGCGCGGCTATGATATACTGTAGGGGATGGTGTTAGTCAATTGGCATGGTATATGAAAATGCTTCCAACCACTATTTATAGGCCTGCTTGTACGCGAGTCTGGAGTGCGGTGCAGTGTGTTCCGACAATCATCGTCTCGGTGTCTCGGTCCTAATCCAACCAAAATTTGAAGGGGGAAAAGGCAAGATCCTTTTCTTTCTGATGAAACTTTTGGACGAAGATCCTTACTTTTGAGGGAGAGAAAGTGAAAGATCCTAGCTAGATTGATGCCACACAGAGATTAAGGGACACCCGCTCGATCTCTGCTGCCAGAATTTAAGATCGGATGGCTAAGGTGTTGCCGCCAGAGCATATATATATATATCTCGATCGACTGTTGCTGTGTTGCATCTCCTACCGCTACAATCTGCATGGTGCACCGGCCCTAGCTCTTTCTTGTCGATCGCTTTTGAAAAGCTAGCTACGGACACTGCACATATTCCGAGGGCAGGTATCTTTTGTTGATCAGATGCGGACAGACATATGCTATTGCTGAGTTGCCCGTATATATATGGGAATTTCATGTTTTCCTTTTCAGGTCAAAGAGACGTAGGACACCAGACCAGATGGTCCACGTACGTACGTGTGGGCATTATTGCAACTTTTACAAAAAATAATTCCTGATCAGAAATTCTCCCGATCGATGGCTGGCCACGCATGCATGCAAGATCCCGATCGATGGAAAAGCGTCTGCAAATCACTAGTGTCGTCGATCGAGCACGTACCAATCACGAGATCACGCATAAATTTTTTGATTCTGAGGCGCGCGCGCGGCAACATATATCGATCGATCGTATGGCTGCTCATCTGCCGCAACCGCACTTATTTCACTTTCAGCCGCAACCGCGCTCCGTCGCCGGCCAACTCTTTTTATTCGTCTTGCTGGGTTGATTGATTGATTGATGTACGAAGGCGCGCGTATGTAGTACGAAGGCGCACACCAAAAAAAAGTCTGCGAGCGCGCTCTCGTACGTGGTCTCTCTCCGGCCACTACCAGCTCTTGCTCTGTGACCAAAGGGCCCGTGCAAGCCTTATTCTGTCAGATTATTTGAGACCTTTTCGACCAACGGGCGTGTTTGGTTGCCCGCATGGATTTTAAAGCTCGCTTGGGTTAAGCCCCGTGGGGCATGTCCCCGTGAAAACGCTACTATCGTCCATCTGTTTGGTAGGCTGCACAGAACATTTTTTGGTTTCACTCATGCAAAACAAAGGTGTTTGGTTGTCTACATGATGTTGCATACGGGGCGTGTATAGTTGCTCGTGTCCTTTTCGATCGTGCGCCCGAGGATCATGGCTCCGCCGAAGCTATGCGTGCCAATTCAACCTCTCATCCCTAAAGGGTATTTCGTTTGGTTGCCCGCATTCATATTTCTAGGTCGATGGAGAAGCCAAACCCCCATTTGTTTTCTATGTTGTAGGCAAGTTGTTACTCGTTTGGTAACTTGCATTCTACTTGATAGCCTTACCTTCTGGGCGGTGTGGTGAGCTTACCCGTCACAAGAACACGACACACATCAAGGTCCATGAGAGGATCTAGAGCTTGTGGTTATCATCATAACAATTTCTAGTTCATCACATAGGGTTTTCCCTTGCATATCTTATTGCAGTTTTTGATCTTGCGAGTTTTCTGGCTCTGCATATCAGGAGATATCTCACATATATATATTCTTGGTATTTTCTCCCTAAGTGATACCCAATATTTCCAACAAAATTGGATTCTACTCGTCTCTATCTTTCCAACAAAATTGGTTCATCTCGTTTGGCGTTCGGATGTGAAAGTTATTGCACTTTTGGTTTCTGAAATTTTCCTGGGCGGAAGTTCCGGCCCGTCATCGGTAGTACCGCTAGGGCATTTTGCCGCCGGTAGTTCTGGTGAAAGTTCCGGCCAATGTTCAGATGCCCCTGGGATGCGTTCAGTGAACTCTCTGTCTGGGGTGTGTTTTGTTTGGCGGAATCTTGGTCGGAAGTAAAGGCGGTAGTTCCGTTCCCAGTGGAAGTTCCAGCCAGGCACCGGAAGTACCGCTCGGGCATAATTACCGCCGATAGTACCGGGTAAAATTCCGACTCTACTTCCGCTCAACCTCAGTATCTTCTCTGTTTGGTATGCTCTATTTGTCGGAACTTTGGTTGAAATTTTTAGAGGTAGTACCGTTCTTAGTGGAAGTTCCGGTGGACCGGCTTCGGCCAGGCTCGTTTTTCTGTCTCTTGCATCACTGTATTTATGACCGCTGGCTGGGTGCCACCGGAAGTTCCGGCCTTCCACCAAAATTTCCAGTTAGGGTCGTAAATGCCCAAATGGTTAGATCTGGGAGCCCTTTAAAAGAGGCTCCTCTTCCCTTTCGGGGGAACTGGCTCTTTTCTTGGTTCTTGGATCTCTCTCTCTCTCTCTCTCTCTCTCTCTTTCTCTCTCTCTCTCTCTCTCTCTCTCTCTCTCTCTCTCTCTCTCTCTCTCTCTCTCTCTCTCCATTGTTGAACTTGAAGAGCTTGTCCTCTCCCCTTCCCCCTCCTATGATTCTTGCATCTTTTTGAGGGATTTGAGAGAGAAGGTCTAGATCAACAATACCCTCCAAACCAAATCCCTTCTTTGTGAAGGAATCATTGAGATCTAGATCTTGTAGATTTTTGTGTTCTTCTCTTGTGTTCTTCCTCCCTTATTTCCCTAATAGCTTTTGTAGCTTTGTTGGAATTTGGGACTGATGGACTTGCCCTTGCATTTACGATCTTCCTAGGGTCGTGGTTACGAGCCTTCCTAGGTCTCCGTTCATTTTGAGCACATGTTTAGACGTCCCCACGCCAGGCCGTTGGACTCCAACTGGGCAGCTATTAATCCTATTATGTAAAGTCTATACAATCTTGCATTCCTTTATTTGAGTTGAATATCATGAACGTCCTTGCTGATCTACCTTCTGGACAAGGCTTCAGGTCCAAACGGCCTCAAGGGTAGGGATTACAATCCTTCCCTATGTCTCTGATCATTTTGCGCACATGCCTGGACGTCCCCACGCTAGGCCATTGGATTCCAACTAGGATGCTATTAATCCTACTAGCTATGAAAAATCTGGATGATCTTGCAGTTCCTTTCTCTAAGTTGGAGATCATGAACGCCCTTGCCGATTTGCATCAGGACAAGGCTTCTGGTCCATATCGTTTCAAGGGCTGGGGTTGCAAGGATGCCTAGGTCTCCGATCATTTTGCCCACATTTTTGGACGTTCCAAACCAGGCCGTTGGACTCCAACCAGGCCGCTATTAATCCAACTCTGGAAATTTTGGACGATCTTGCACTTATTTTTATATGAGTTGGAAATCATGAATGCCCTTGCTCATCTGTGTCTCGACAAGGATCCGGGTCCATACGGTTTCAAGGGATGGGGTTTCAAGCCTTCCCCTTGGTCTCTGATCATTTTGCACACATGTTTGGACGGTCCGGACCATTATTAATCCTAATTTGGAAATTCTAGATGATCATGCACTTTGTTTTTTTGAGTTGGAGATCATAAACTCCCTTGTCGGTCTGCCTATGTACAAGGTTTTGGGTCCATAAACTTTCAAGAGCTGGGGTTACAATCCTTATCTAGGTCACCAATCATTTTGTGCACATGTTTGGATGTCCTCACGCTAGGCAATCGGGCTCTAACTAGGCCGCTATTAATCCTACTATGAAAAATATAGATGATCTTGCACTTCCTTTCTTTGAGTTGGAGATCATGAACGCTCTTGCCGATTTGCCCCTGGACAAGGATCTTGGTCCAAACGGTTTCTTAGTAATTTTTTCGCTACTGCTAGGGTATCATCAAAAGTGATCAGTCAGATCCACATCATCAATGCCTTCTCCGCGTTGAATGTGCAGTCACATCATCAACACGACCAACATAATCCTTTTACGGAAAAACTATGGGGATGATTCCATCTCTGACTTCCCGTCGATCAGTCAGATCCACATCATCCCAATTTTTTTGCGAAGAGCCATGACATCTTGTTTGGGCCCAAGATGAACGATCTCATCTTATGTAGCCAAAGCGCTTTTATCAAGTCAAGACGCATTCAAGACAACTTCATGTATGTGCAATGTTGTCTCTCACCTGCACTGCAACAAATCTCTTACACTGCTTGCTAAGTTGGACATCGTCAAAGCTTTTGATACGGTGACATTGGATTGCATCCTAGATCTCATGAGTAATCGGGGTTTCCCTCTATGCATGCTAGCGTGACTGGGTTGTTGCCCTTCTCATGGGTGCTGCTAAACGGGATCCCTGACAATGACTAGTTTTCGCTACTCCATCACCATCTGCATGCCCATCTAGTCTCTTGGGTACAAAGAATTTTTACATGTCTCCTAATCACACCATCCATTAAGTCCCTAGCTTCCCTGTCTAAACCTAGGCGTGATGTAACACCACTAAGGCAGTGATGGACGGACTAATGGTCACCTAACACTACACCCGGATTATGAGATGGCGCGTCGATAAGATGGTTCTTCCCCTATGAATTTTCTATTGGGTTTATGTCCATATCGAATAGCTGGTTTTTACATTGGCTCGCCCAGCCTATTACAAGCCTCCTCATTTACCGGGCTTGGTAACGGCATAAAAACACATAGATGGAGTTATATACCGTGTGCATTGGTATGGATAAGAAAAACTGTGAGTAGACAAAAATTGCACTTGGTAAAGCTGCATAGACAATCACAATGTACAATAAAGTATGTAAACAGATTACAAACGTAAGCACGCAGACCACAACCACATTATCTGCATGGCTGGCGGTGTAAGTACATATATGGAAGCAAGTAGACTTTTATTTGGATGTTAAAATGTACATGACTTGCATGATGAGGTACTTTCATTTCAAGTATTTGTGAAACCAGTCAAGCATCAAGGCAAGTGCTTGTTCAGCTGTCTTGACTGCGAAGGGGTCGGTAACATTGTATCTGCAAGCAAAACCATGTGCAACTCCTGGAAAGATCTTTGCATAGTACGGAATCTGCATCAAGCGAAGTCATATGAGGCTCTTACTAACAGTTAACTTTTTTTTTTCCTTTTTGTTAAAGAACATGAAAGGCCTCTTGATCTACAACTACATGTATTTTATCTTCTCTGTATGTTGTTCAAGTTTTAGTTATTCTAACTGGAGAAGGGAATCACTTGGAACTCACCTCATTTCTTTGACGCAAGGTCTGCACAAACTGATACACCAATTTCGGCGTCGTGCTAGTGTCATTCTGAGCTCCAAGAATCGAAATGGGGTACTTGACCTCTGAGCGGCAGTTGAACTTAGAGTCAGAACACAGGTTTTAATTACTCCTTCACCAACAAAGAGTACCGAAAGGACCGAAAGGTAGAGAAGCTCGCCTTTCATATCGTCAGCAGTGACTGCTGAAGGATGTGAGATGACAACTGCCTCTACCCCGTCCGTTTTCGCCACCTCCACCGCGAATTTCCCTGTCAGTTATTCAGTACAGGAAGAGAGTATGAGCCAAATGTCTGCCTTGAAAATAATGAGTATGAGCTAAATATGAACATAATTCTCGGCTTGTGTTGGTTTCACCCACCGCCCCAACAATAGCCCCCAACTCCGACAAGAGATTTATGTTCCTTCTTCAAAGCCGCGAAGATTGGTTTTGCATCTTGAGCTGCCTTTACCTGTAAGAATGATAGACTGTATGGCTGAAACTGAATTATTCATAGAATCAATATTGATGTTGAAACTAATTTACCGGAGAGTGGGCCTGGAGCCACTCTGTTCTGTTTGTGCCATTTGTGTAAGGCTCTCCATTGAAGAAATCGGGCACCACAACGTAGTATCCAGCTTCACCAACTTTGTCGGCAATTTTCCTTCATTTCCATGAACCCGCCAAGAAGCATAATAAGCATTTTAATTTGATTTGAAGCTCAGTCATATCGAAATAAATTTTGCTAGTCGTCACGATGGAAGAACGGAGTAGTAAGAAAATGGGGAAAGGAAGTCCGGCAAGAAGAAGGTCTTACCTCAACAGTGGAGCTTCGAATCCTGAAAAATTTAAATCAAAATAATGCACCAACCAAACTTTGTTACTGCACTTTTTTTTCTTGTGATGGCAAGCTCGCTTGCACATCCAGTATACTCAAAGAATGAACTAACCGAAGATGTCGGAGGCGAGGACGATGGCCCTGTGGGAGCGGGCGGCGCCGGTGACGTAGGCCTTGAAGCCGGCGAGGTCGTCGACGACCACACCGGCCTGGTCGCCACCGGCCGTCAGGTCCGGCGGGTTGTCAAGGCACTGAGAGTGAGAGGCGGCGGTGGTGGCGCTGCCGGCTAGCACGGCGAGGCAGACAAGGCACTGATAGAGCAATGCCGGAGCCATGGTGCTTCCTCTCGTGTGCTGTCTGCGCGGTGCCGTGCGCTTGTATTTGAAAAGGATTCGCTGCTATGCTAGCGGTAGCTGGGATGGACGCGTTGCGCTTGTAACCGTGCGTTTGTTCGATATGGAGTGTTTCTGAAGGACTCGCAGCTAGGGACAGTTGGCGTGGATTGCTGGGTCGCCTCCATGTCGCCAACTCGCCATCGGCCCTAGTTGACCCTGGCCATCTTCCTTTTTTTCTTTGATTTGAGGGAAAGCCATCAAGGTGAATTTTATTTACTTTCTCCGTCCAGAAATAAATGACTTAAGGTTATCTAGATTTGAATGTATCTTGACGCATATTAGTGTATAGATATATTTAAATTTAGACAAAACCAAATCAGTTATTACTGGATGAAAGCAGTATTAGATATCAAAGATACATCATACGCCGAAACACCAACAAGAAAATCAGGGGCTACTCCTGCCAAACAGTCTGGTAGATTTCCCTAGCAACCTGCGGAGAACCCTTGCCTCGTTTGTCGAAGGAATGATTATCTTTCCTAATTGACCTTAATCCAAGAATTGTGTAATAATGTTGACTCGTTATACTGCTGTTGATGATTACTTATAGATTGCTGAAATTTTCAAAAAAGAAAAATTTGGATTCGTGCGGCATGTGATTCCATAGAAAACAACAACACATGAATTACTCACAATGCAGAGCACCATCCTAGTTGACCTCGAACCTGTTAGATGTATATTTGTATATTGTATGTCCCCACTTGTTAGGGGTTTTCCTGCATATTTTCTGTACTATATATTATGGCCTTTGGCTTCTGAGGAATATAAGTTGCCTATTCCTAACATGGTATCAGAGCCAAGTTAGCCTCGTCCTCTTCCTCGCAACTTCGTCGCCGCAGCCGCTACCGTCCCTATCGCCGCCGGCCTTGCCGTCGTCGCCGCCGCCGGTAGCCGCCCGTTTTTTTGTTTCGATCTAGATCCATATCCACCCAGATCCAAACACCCCACCCGATTCATATTGATCCAAACACCCCACCCGATTCAGACACCACCAGCTCCCGACGGGCCTCCTCTGCTCGCCGATCCTCTCCAGATCGAGATCGATCTCCCGACAGTTCCTCTCCTCAGGCGCGCGGGCCACCCGCCGTTCCTCTCCTCGGGCGCGCGGGCCACCTGCCGCTTCTCTGCCTGACTCCACCCGACGGGCATGAGCATCTCCGTCGCCCGCCGTCCGCCGTCGACTGAGCATCTCCGTCGACCTCCTGTTCGCCCAGCCGGCCTTGGTCCACTCGACCAGCCGCCCGCCCAACGCTCTCCTCTCAGGTCGCCGGACCTCCATCGCCGCCGGCCGTCATCGCTGTCGGGAATCGATCACCGGCGACCGGAATTGGCCTCCCCCGGCCCTTAGGCATCGCCTCTCGTCCCGGCTGGCCGGAATTTGGCCGGCATCTGCCTGCAGGTGCGGGTTGACCAGATCTGTTTCCAAAAAAAAATTCGAGAGAGATGTCTTCTGCATCGGGCTATGTTGCGATTCCTCGCTGCCCAGTGATCTTCGATGGCGCGAATTATCCTGATTTCGCTTCTTTTATGCGCGGTCTCCGTTTATGGGGTGTGCTCTCCGACGAGGTCTCCTGTCCGCCGTGCCCCACTACTCCTGTGGCTCATCTTCCGCCGTCGCCGATTGTTCTCGGCGCTGATGCTTCTCAGGAGGCCAAGGATGCTGCTCAAAGTGCCGATGATAGTGCTGTTGCTGCATATGAGCTGAAGCTCAAACAATACTCTGCTGATCTCGAGACCTATCGCCTCGATCTGACCGCCTATACTCAGTGGGTAGATGAGGATGCTCGTGCTGCTGCTGCTGTTCTCACCTCCAGTGTTCTGTCCCAGTTTGCTGCTGAGTTGTGGGCACATCTCTGTCAGCGCTATCAGCCGTTTGGGGATGCTCTTTACCTGTCTGTGGTTTGCCAGAAGCATGCTCTTCAGCAGGGTGATTCCACTATTGATGAGTTCTAGTGCTGCTATCTGGCGTCAGCTTGATTCTCTCCATACTGCTGTTTGTGGCACATGCCCGTGCTTCCATATTGTGCGCTCGGATTTGGAGTTCCACCGCATCTATGAGTTTCTGTCTCGGCTCCGCAAGGAGTTCGAGCCCCTCCATGCTCAGTTGAATGCCCGTGGTCATGTTCCGCTCTCTGAGGTGCTGTCTAAGCTTCGGGTTGAGGAGACTCGTCTTCGTGGTGCTGGTCTTCTTGAGGTTCCTTTGTGCTCGCTGCTCGTGGTCCTCCTCTGTCGTCTGCTCCCTTGACTCAGCCGCGGTCCTCTGTGACACCGCCGATACTACCCACTCCAGGTCAGGGCCAGAGTCAGCACCAGCAGATACCACACTAGCAGTCTCGTGGTCAGGGTCGCTGTGGTTCTCTTCGTCACTGCACTTACTGTAACAAGGATGGCCATACTTGGGCCACCTGTTATACGCGGGATCCCAACTTACGTCAGCAGCACCAGGCTAGTGTGAAGTCTGGTCCTTCTGGATCTTCAGCAGTTGCTCTCTCTGATCAGGACATTATCATGAGTCTTCGTGGTCTGCTTGCTGCTACAGGCTCTTCTTTGACGGGCACTGCTGGTTCTGTGACTGATTCTTCAGGCACTGCGCGACCACCACCTTCTACACAGTTAGGTACGTCCCCATGGTATATGGATTCTGGAGCTTCTTTTCATATGACCTCTGAGTCTTCTCTTCTGTCCGCTATTCGTTCTCTCACTTCTCCTGTCCGTGTTCTCACAGACGATGGTACCTCTCTTCCTGTTTCTAGTCGGGGCACCCTTTCTATTTCTTCTTTTTCTGTTCCTGATATTTCTCATGTTCCTCGTCTTAGGATGAACATGTTTTCTGCTAGCGAGCTTACTGACTCTAGTTGTCTCGTCATTCTTGATGCTGATTCTTGTGTTGTCCAGGACCGTCGCACACAAGCCCTGGTTGGAGCTGGCCCTCGCAGCCATGACTCGTCAGGACTTTGGGAGTTAGACTGGCTTCGTGTTCCTTCCGCTTCCACTTCACCTGCCAGTTCTTCTCCGGTCGTCGCCTCTGCTACCAGCTCTTTTCAGCAGTGGCATCATCGTCTTGGTCACCTTTGTGGCTCTCGCCTGTCGTCATTAGTTCATCGTGGTCTTCTGGGGTCTGTCTCAAGAGATGTGTCTTTACATTGTCAGGGCTGTAGGTTGGGAAAACAGATTCAGCTACCCTATCCTACTAGCGCGTCTGTATCTCAGCGACCTTTTGATTTAGTTTATTCCGATGTTTGGGGTCCGGCTCCTTTCGCTTCCAAAGGGGGCCACCGATACTATATTTTATTCATAGATGATTTTTCTCGGTACACTTGGTTGTATTTTATGCGCTCTCGCAGTGAGGTGCTCTCCATATATCAGCGATTTGCGGCCATGGTCCATACTCAATATTCTACACCCATTCGTGTGTTTCGTGCTGACTCTGCTAGTGAGTATATCTCCCAGATGTCACGCGGTGTTCTTGCTGAGCAGGGTACCCTCGCTCAGTTCTCCTGTCCCGGCGCACATGCCCAGAATGGCATTGCTGAGCGTAAGCATCACCATATTCTTGAGACCACTCGTGCCATGATGATTGCTTCTTCCCTTCCGCCGCATTTCTGGGCTGAGGCTGTCGCTACGTCGTCTTACCTCATTAATATTCAGCCTTCTGTCGCTCTGCAGGGTGGTATCCCTCTCGAGCGCCTATCTGGTCATTCTCCAGACTACTCCATGCTTCGCTTGTTTGGTTGTGTTTGCTATGTTCTCCTTGCCCTCGCGAACGCACCAAACTGACCGCTTAGTCTGTTGAGTGTGTCTTCCTTCGATACAGTGATGAGCATAAGGGCTATCACTGTTGGAACCCCGTTGGTCGTCGGATGCGTATCTCTCGCGATGTCACTTTTGATGAGACGCGCCCTTTCTATCCTCGTCCCACCACTAGTATCTACCCGGTGGAAGATATCTCTTTTCTTCTTTTTCCCGACACACCTCCTTCTACTCCTATTGCGTCTTCTTCAGGACCCACTCTCCTTGATGTCTCTTCTTCGACACCATACTCCTCTGCTCCGTCTAGTTCCCCTAGTTCTCCTTGTTCTCCGGAGCCTTCCTCTGATATTCCTTCTTCCTCATCATCGTCTCATGAGTCGTCTTCCTCTGATAAGCTTCCCTCTACTCGTCCTGTTCGTCAGCGTCGTGCCCCCAACCATTACTCTCCTAGTCAGTATGGTCTTTCTGTTGCCTCTGAGCCGACTTCTTATCGAGATGCTGAGCATCATCCTGAATGGCAGCTGGCCATGGCTGAGGAGATTGCTGCGCTTCAGCGCACTGGCACCTGGGATCTTGTTTCTACCCCTTCTGGTGTTCGTCCTATCACGTGTAAGTGGGTCTATAAAATTAAGATCCGCTCTGATGGATCTCTTGAGCGCTATAAAGTGCGTCTTGTGGCTCGTGGTTTTCAGCAGGAGCACGGTCGTAACTATGATGAGACCTTTGCTCTTGTGGCTCATATGACCACTGTGCGCACTCTTCTTGCTATCGCTTCTGTTCGTCACTGGTTTGTGTCCCAGCTTGATATTCAGAACGCATTTCTCAATGGTGAGTTGAGTGAGGAGGTTTATTGCGGTGACCCAGCATACCACTGCATGATGTAGTGCTTTTATTCTGAAAATCTATGTCCGCCAGCCTTCACAGGTTTACCAGAACTTTCATGGACTTCCTTTCCCGCCGCGTTCGCAGCTCTTTTCCGGAACAGGGAGTAACAAGTTACAGTTCTTACACTCTGCAGAGGTGCGTTACTTTACCCATGAGATATCAAATCCTTGTTGCACAACCGGGCAATCTTTCCCGTCCACACTTCCTATGGTGTGGGGCCCAGTAGATGATCCAAGCCAATCACTGCCCCCTTCGCGACCTCGCATGCCTCCTTGGTGTACATGTAACATCCCATCATTTAGGAACCTAACGAAGGGTAGATTTAGGATTATGAATTTGTGCATGCATTCAATTGTGAAAATGTGGGTAATTTTTTTGCCAAATAAAACCTTTAGTGATCAATGTTTCTTTCTTACTTTGAGATTAGATTTAGACTTAAAGGAGGATTGCTATAAACTTTGATATGATCTTAAAGGAATTATGTGTGTTTTGAAATGAGTTTGAATTTAAAAACTTAAGTGTTTGGATAATAATTTAAATGATTTAGACATAAGATTTGAATCTTAAATTAATTAAGATATAAATATTATAACTTAAATCTCATCTAAAAACAATATTAAATATGAAATTCATTTTCATATTATTAAGATATAAACAAGTTACAAAAGAATAAAGAATAAGAATATTCTTTATGAATAATAATATAATCTTTATTACAATTAAAGATTACAAGAATAATAAAAGAAAAATTACAAAATAATAAGAAGATTACATTTGAACATCTACTAACTATCCTATATCTAAATCTACACTAAATCTTCATCTTTATCTTTGTACCTGCAAAACAAAGACTAAATAGAAACAAAATAAGATTAGTGTTAGAATATTTCTCTCAGATATGTTAGTGAAGTGCACTTGACAAATTCATCATTGAGAAATGTTAAAAAGGGGCAAGTTTCACCAATATGAAAGATTTCATCTTTCATAAATTCAGAGCCAAAAGTCAAATGACAGCCAAGAAGGATCAATTCACCAGCCAGGTGAAAGTAAGTTGGTAATAGTAAGTTCAAAATTTCTGAACCTATCCACAAGTGCATAGCAGGCACACAAGCTGTACACACACCATCATGCAAATGGTGTGCTGTCGACCTCACAAGCATAGCCAAATCACACAAAACCACATCACAACCGTGGGGGAATCACTAGTGCATCACTCCAATACACATCACACTAGAACAGCCAGTGTAGACATCAGCCAAACCAAATCACTCAGATCAACCCAAACATCACCAGGATTGTTACATAAGGAGGGGGATGAATCTGGTGGACAACAAGATCAAGCCCAGGAGATAGGAGGAGCAGGCAAGCTCAAGAGCAAGCTCAAGAGTCCAGCAAAAGCAGATCAAGATCAAGATCACCATCATCAATCTACTACACCAACATCAAATTTTGTGGTGAGCCTCATAAAACCATCACATGATTTCATCATATCATTTAAATAAAAGCATGTGTAGCTTTATGAAGTGATCTCTCAGTAATCACCCAAGAGAGGTGAATCTATCCTAGAGATTTCAAGTAGAAGATAAGAAAACAAACTCAGTCAAAAGCACTAAACCCTCAGACTAGCATCACTGAGTTTAGTGATATTTTTGCAACTTAGATCATTCTTCATTTGATCTTATCAAATCAGGGCACATATCCCAGAGGGAGTAGCACCTCTAATCTTACAAGCTTCAAACAAACTAATTACTCAACTAACTAGGAATTAAATCCTAGAGCCTCAGACCAACATCATAGGCAGGAAAGTTTAGAAAAACTTTCATTTCATCTTGCCAGTATTATTCACAAGCATCATAAAGCTAAGACCAAAAATAAAACTCAATCACTTGTGTGCCAGATCATAATGGTATCACAAGGACAAGTTCTAAAGGAACTAAAACCAATCTTTGCTTAGTTTCCACAGATAAAAGGGACAACCAATACACATCATTTTCCTGAAGCCAAGTGCCAGGAATCAATATCATATGTATATATACATCTAGAGAAAAATCATTACATGTAATGATTTGATTCAGTGTGTATAATCTCATACAAGCCTACATTATAATTGCAGTAAGCAACTACTGAGAGAAGCTACTATCAGTACAAGCATTCTGATAGTAGAGTAAATTCTCAGATCAACAACATAATCCAACCAGCTAGCATGGGATCATAGTGGATTACCACTAGAATAAATCTGACAGGCAACTAGCATCATCAAAGCCACTACCAATCATTAACCACAGTAGACAATCATTCTTCATGTTCAGATATGATCAACACTAGATCTAAAGCATCATAGATATCATCAACAGGGGGTTATGAACCCTAATCAAAACAAGAACCCTAATCCAGAGATGAACCCCAATCAGAGCATAGTCACTAGGCATGAGAAGCCACTAGATACACACAGAGATATTCATGGTAGTAGCATGAACAAGAACCACAGAACCAACTCACCCGAGGTCCTCGCTGACGAATCGAAGAGGAAGCAGATTGGCCGATGAACCACGGCGGCACAGGGAGCACCCAGGGGGGCTCTGCAACCTGCACCAACCACGGTGGAGGCCGCAGCAGCACACAAGCCCAGCACACCACCGCAGGCGGAACCACGACGGTGGCGACAACACCTTTTCCCCAACCCTAGGGTTCGGGAACGGGGTGGACCTGTCCACGGGGAAGCCCCGGAGTCAAATCCAAGTGGATAGAACGAACGAGCGTCGTTGACAACCCCAAATCGCACCACGATGACAACCAGAATGACCGACGGCGGCGGGAATCGACGGTGGCGGCATCGCCGGCCATAGGGTCGGGTATGAGGAGAGGATATGGTCGAGGGAGAGAGGAGGCAGAGAGATGGGCTGGGTGGGCCAAAACCCCTCGGGGTGATATTTTGACCTTGCCCTATTGGGCCACACTGGCCCAATAAGCCCAAAAGGCCAGCCCAAGTTGTTTAATAAACTATTTTGATCAATTGGAAAAGACCAAAATGCCCCTGACCTCAATAAAATTCTAGAAAATAAAATAAAAATCCAAAAATTATAAATAAAATATTTTTGGATTCACAATAATCCACTCTGTCCAAATAAAATAAGATATAAAATTTTGGACATTTAAATTTTTGTAAGAATTTTGTAATTTATATATTCTTTATGGAATTTTACAAAATTATTGAAAGATGATAAAAATAAATAAAAATCAATTTCATAATATATTAATATTATAGTATTTTCGAAAAATACTAAACAAATATTTAATAATAAATTTTAATGTATAATTAATAATTCCTAAAAGAATTATTAAATCAATAAAAGTCAAATAAAAAAGAAATAAAATAAAATAATTCAATATATGCAATAAATATAAAAAAATAATATTCATAAATGCTGTATTAAAAGGCACCTTATATAGGGAAAATGCATATAGAATTAAATAATGCATTACATTACTTGCATAATCATTTTGCTTCTTTAACTATTGTCCTTACCGGGCAATAATGATGTTTTTGTAGAACTAGAAGCTCAAGGTCCAGTGCAAGCATCAGACTTCACTACCTTGCCATCACAAGGCAAGTTCATCACTTGCTCATGTCCTTTGAAGAGTCTTTATCAAAGTATTTGCAAATTGTGTGTTATCATATATGCTATAAAAAAAGAAAATATTATTTTCATAAATAAAGAAATCATAGATATCATCCTAAGTGGTGATATAATGGAGCAATAGAACCTAGGATTCTATTTGCAACAATGATGATCAAGTAGGGACTTAATAAACCCTGACATCAGTGATTCTAGCGCCGTATATTACGCGTTAGCCATGAGATTTGGAATGGGACAGAGAAGTCAGCTGTATCTTCTTCCTCTCGCATGAAGCCGGATGTGCAGGTCGTGGCTGCTATCCTCGTAGCGTGCATATTAATTTGTAATTCATAGAGGATATGCAGCATATGGGTGGGAACCCTCATCGTCCCACGATAGTTCTGGCATCTAACGGTTTGTACAAACCATTGCCATAATTCATTATGTGGGCATGGTGTACACCAAGGAGGCATGCGGGGTCGCGAAGGGGGCAGTGATTGGCTTGGACCAACTACTAGGACCCACATCATGGAATTGTGGACGGGAAAGTACGCTCGATTGTGCAACAAGGAGTTGATCTCTCATGGGTAAAGTAACGCACCTCTGCAGAGTGTAAGAATTGTAACTTGTTACTCCCTGTTCCGGGAAGGAGCTACGAACGCGGCAGGAAAGGAACTCCATGAAAGTTCTGGTCAACCTGTGAAGGCTGATTGTCATAGTTTTTCAGAATAAAATCAATCCTTTGAAGAAAGATTTACAAAAACTGCATAGTGCCAAGAATTTATAATCTGAGGTGGTAGTTAGAGCATCAAACTTCCCACCTTGCATATAATGAACTTGTTGGGTAACGCTGTTACTCATTCTTTCCTTTGATCCCTTGCTTAGACTCTGAGGATCAAGAAGACAGGCTAATGTATGCAGCTGAATGCCAAGAAGATGTGTTCTACGAGGAACCTGATCTATCCGGAGGAGTTGAAGGAGTGGATTACGAGATCTGCTACGGCGTCGATGAGAACGAGACCAACTAAGTACCTAGTTAGTAGTAACTAACGGAGCCGAGCAACATGAACTCTATAGAATCATCTGTTGAGCTCAACTCCTAGACGGAGTTACTACTTCCAAATTCCACTGAACACTTTATATTTTGGTTTGTAAGTTGGATCTTTTGGAAGTCTTGAACTTCTGGTATTATAATAATAATAATGTGTGTACTGTTGTAATATGGACCCGCAATGTTTCTGTTGTACCACTCTGAGGGATGTGATATTTACGGAACGGTGTTCTGTGGATGTCATGTCAATGACTATATTGTACTACACATGCAGTGGTATGCTGGGTCACCGCAGTTGGTATCAGAGCAAATTTCTTTGACCTTAGGTTGGAAACCTAGTAAAGGGTATTACCTGTAGGAGAATTAGCAATGATAAAGAATTCTCTAAAAGTAATATAATGGGTATTCAAATGAGAATATTCCGTTATATATTTTAGTGCGATAATTCTTTGTTATGATTGGATACTAATCAAAATTATTATTCTGATATATAGAGATATGGCACCAAAGTTTCCAAAACAGACTTTGGTAAGGAAAGAGGAGACTCTTGATGATTATCAAGGATCATTTACAGACCAACTTCGTCAACTTTTAAAGCTCTTTAATTGTCCAACTAGAATTCCAGTGAACACTATCACTTACCTTGATGGTCGGATGTTATCCAAGTATCGTGTGAGTATCCAACTTCCAGAGAAGCTGGGATTATATCACGATTTACCCATAGGAGAAGGTAGGAGTCATTTAGCAGCCTATCATATTGCTGTTGTGGAGGCAATAGCTAATATCCGGGAGCAGAAAACCAAGGAGATAGAAGGTAGCACATTTTCTGTGATACCTCATGATTCTATATACTCGGAGCCTATACCGGATCATCTTAATTTGGTTAAGAAGCATACTAAGTTAGCTTCCAAGTTTATGGATATATACTGGACACTCGTTGCGTCTTTCTATAAGACTCATCAAGTGATTGTCGAAGACAAAAATGACATGTTAGAGGATCTAACTGGTCCGGAAAGGAGGAAGCAGTTAGCATTCCAGTTGGAGAAAGAAGCAAGTAGTAGTGCAACACCTATCTTTAAGGATATACCTATAGATCCAGAATCTTTTATACCATATCCTTACTCACCAAGACCTGAACCTACACATGATCCTACTATGGATAAGCGGTATGCAGTACCACGGGGCTCAGAGGAGGGTTCTGACTCAGAACTTCCTATTGAGAATTACGATGGTTGGAGAATGGGATCATATAATGGATCTCATGAACACCAGATGTCCACAGATGGTTCTGACAGAAATGTTGGACAATATAGTTGGATGGGTGCAAGGATGAACCTTAATAACAGTAGTAGAAATACCATGTCAATAGATGATCAGGATGAGGAAGAAGATCCTGAGGAGAGAGTGTTTGAATCATCAACATCTTCTCAAAACCCAGGGAATATACATTATCCAGTGTTTAACTATCTTGGCCACGAGAGCACCTGGGAAGCAGCAGGATCTGTGTATCCTGTTGACAACTCAAGGAATGAAGCTCAGGAGATGCAGGCTGGAGATAATGTTGAATATGCTTCTGAAGACTTTTCAGCTGAGCTGGAGGGAGTCAATGTGCTCAGGTTGAGCAATGACTCAAGCCCTGATACTTCAGATACAGAGTATGTTCCTTCTGGAAGGCCATTTGTTCCACAAACTGTGCGACGGACAAAACGTCATCACGGTTGGACATCAGGCATGTATGATGAGCGTAGTTACTACTAGAAGGAGGCAACTAGTTAGTGATATCAAGTACCATGTAATGTACTCCAAGTAATAAGGTATTTTTGTAATAATACCAATATGGTATATGTTGTAATGACTTTGTATCATTATGATATTATGTATAATGTGTGAAATGCATATTTGTATTTTCTTTGGATCTTCATTGTGTGACTAGTTCTGTGCGTAAAATCGAGCTCAGAACACATGTGCATGATGTAATTATGAGTATTCACTTTATGATGCAGGACTAGGGGGTCATGGATACGGGTGTAGAAATGGAAACTGAGCAGCAGCAGATGGAGCGTGAGGCCAAGGAAAAGGCCGATGCCGATGCAGCAAATCAAGAAACATTACCACCACCACCAATGAGGCCGTTAATGGAACAGAACTTTATGCAATGCATGCAAATGATGCAAGAGACCCAGAACAAGTTCATGGAAGAGTTGTTGGGGTGAGCAAATCAGAGGGCACCTGAAGGTGGAGGAGTGAGTCTATCTGATTTCTAGAATGCAAGAACGTTACCTTTTGCATCACCTCCTGAACCAATGGATGCAGAAGACTGGCTAGCAGATACAGAGAGGAAGCTGAAAATTGTAGGTTGCAATGATGAGGAAAAATTGAGGTATGCAACTCATCTGCTGACTAGACCTGCAACATCATGGTGGGAAAATCAGTTAGCCATGCAACAACCAGGAAGGGAGTTTACCTGGGAGGAGTTCAAGCAGAGATTCTGTGAATATCATGTCCCAGAAAGCGTCATGGAGTTGAAGCGGAGAGAATTTGAGGAGCTTCATCAAGGATATATACTAGTGTCATGAAGTACATCCAGGAGTTCAGCCAGTTGTCTCGTTATGCTGAAGAGGATGTTAACACTGAAGAGAAGAGGAAGAAGCGTTTCTTGCGTGGATTAAATCCATTTGTGAAGATGCAGCTAAGGTTAGCCAATAAGCAAACTTATCAGCAGTTGTTGGATGTAGCCATTACTTTTGAAGATGACTACAAGAATGTCCAAGAGGACCGGAGGAAGAGAGCCAAGAAGGAAACCAAGAGAATTCAGGCAAGTAAACCTAAACCTAACCTGGAGTTCAAACCTCGGAATAGGAATTATGGCAACAACAACAATAACAACAACAAGGGAAGTGGTGGAAATCAATCCAATCCGAGAAGGAATGTTATCTGTAACAATTGTGGAATTCCAGGGCATTTCTAGAGGGAGTGCAAAAAGGCTGTAGTGATCTGTTATGGTTGTGGCCAGAAGGGGCATATCAAGCCAGATTGTCCGAGTAAACCACCAGGAGGATGGCCTACCAAGGCAGGAGGACAAGCCAGTGGAGGAAATGTACAACCCAATAAAGGAGGAAATAATGGCAAGAATAACAATGGCAAGAGGAACCGACCTACCGGAAAACTGAACTGTGCAACCCTCGAGGAGGTGGATAATTCGGAGCATGCAGTGATAGGTACGCTCAATATCCTTACCAATCCCGGGAAAGTTCTATTTGATACTGGTGCAACTATTTCATTCATTTCTGAAGAATTTTGTGATAAGTTCGGGATTAGAAGGGCAACGTTAGAAAGTCCTATGACCGTAGTTACAGTAGGAGGGAATTTGATTGTACGCCACATAAAACAAGATCAGGTTATCTCGATCTATGGTTGTACATATTTCGCAGACCTTTATGTGATTCCTTTGAAGGGAATTGCAGTAGTGCTGGGGATGGATTGGATGATGGAACACGGAGCTCAGATAAATTGTGAGGAGAAAACTGTCTCAATCAAAACTCCAAGTGGAGCAAGGATAGTTTACCAAGCAGATAAACACAGCCATATCCTGGTGGATCTGCAATTGAATTCAATGAAGGAAGTTAAATTAGAAGAGATTCCTATAGTGAATGAATTCCAAGATGTTTTTCCAATAGAGTTACCGGGAATGCCACCAGACTGGGAGATAGAGTTCACCATTGACCTAATACCTGGTACAGCACCAATAGCTCAAGCACCATATAAAATGGGACCCAAAGAGTTGAAAGAACTCAAGGAGCAAATTGATGAGTTAGCGAGAAAAGGATTTATACAGGAAAGTGTATCTCCATGGGGAACACCAATAATCTTTGTGGATAAGAAAGATGGTGGATACGGATGTGTGGTGATTATAGAAATCTGAACAACGTGACTATCAAGAATAAGTATTCTTTACCAAGAATTCAAGATTTGTTTGATTAGGTGAAAGGATCTGGAGTATTTTCAAAAATCGATTTAAGATTTGGATACCATCAAATAAAAATCAAGCCGGGAGATGTGCCAAAAACAACATTTTGTAGGGTTCGCAGCATAGAAAACAAAACTTTTCCTACGATGTGAACTATATACCAAGATCTATCTACTAGATACAAACAACGGGAGGATGTATATCCGTAGAGAACATACCCTTGAAGACCGACAAAGCTTAACGAGTTCAACTCGTGGTTGATGTAGACGATCTCTTGCCGATCTCAAGATCGAGAGGAAGTCCTAGCGCCGCAAATCAGCAGCGCATCCGTGCTCGCACACACGTTCGAGGCACCGAGCAACCTCCGCCTCCTCGCTCCAGCGATGCAGCGGAAGCACAACTCTTTCTTGCCGAATAGCCACCGGGAACATGTATCTCGCTAGTCCGAGACCATGGGGGATAAATTCTAGAGGGGGAGAGAGATCCTTCACGAGGAGGTGTGAGAGACAAGTGAGGAGGGGGGCTCCTTTTATAGGAGGAGGGGGGCACCCAAGGGGGTGGCCGCCGGCCATGGGGGCTGCCCCTTCACCTCCTTCATTCATGTGGGTGGACACTCCACTCACAAAATGCCCTTTAAAATCCCTCCACTCAAAAGTCCACTCAAATTCCCATTAAATTTCCACCAAATTTAATGCAAACTCTCATTAAATAAAACTCTTTTATTTTATTCAGAATTTTGTCAATTACTTTAATGACAAACATTCACAAATAACCCCTTGCTAGAATTCTATTTCACATGCATAACCACTTTATGCAATTTCACCCGAAAACCTGTTTCGGTATCTAGTGAAATAAATTCCTGCGCTTGTTCATTCTTTCGGCATGAAACATTTGCTCCAATTGGATGTCGGTGTCTCTTAAGTGTGTCACCCTACGGTTCGTGAATAATGCGGACATGATCGAGACCCCTCTCGGATCAATAATCAGAAGCGGGATCTGGAGACCCATACTGACTCCCACACATTCAACGATGACTTTCTTGTGATCGTCGGAACCTTTTACGCTAGTATATTAATCCCTTTGTTTCACGATATATTACATGTCCGAGATTCGATCATCGGTATCTCCATACCTAGTTTGATCTCGTTACCGACATGCACTCTTTTCTCGTTCCTGTGATATAACATTCTAGTGATCAAATCACTTGCTTGCAAGCTAATCAATGTGATATCACCGAGAGGGCCCAGAGTATATCTATCCGTCATCGGGATGAACAAATTCCACTCTCGATCCATGAGCCTCAACATAACACTTTATTAGTTCTGAATCCATCTTTATAATCACCCTGTTACGGTGTGATGTTTGATGTTATCAAGAAACTCTTCCGGTGTTAGTGATTGACATGATCTCATGGTCTAAGGATTAGGATCACTTCGTAAGTTGTTATAGCCATATAAACTCAATGACTTTGATCGTAATGCTATACTTCAGATGAATGTTCATCACACCATTACACTAATGTTGTGATCCCATTATTAACAACATCCAATGTCCATGATCAGGAAACCTTGATCATCTTGTTAATCAACGAGCTAGTTTATGAGAGAGGCATAACTAGGAACTTTCTGTTTGTTTATTAAACACACATGTATTAACGTTTCCGTATCAATACAATTATAGCATGCAAAATAAACATCTATCATATACTTGGAATACACATAATAAACACTTTATTATTGCCTCTCAGGGCATATTCCCTTCAGTCTCCCACTTGCACTAGAGACAATAATCTAGTCACATAGTGATAAATCTAACACCCATTGAGTTCTGGTGTTGATCATGTTTTGCTCTAGGGAGAGTTTTAGTCAACGGATCTGCTACATTGAGATCCGTATGTACTTTACAAATCTTTATATCTCCATCCTTGACATGCTCGCGGATGGAGTGAAACCGGCGCTTAATATGCTTGGAATGCTTGTGAGACCTTGGCTCTTTGGCATTGGCAATGGCACCATTGTTGTCACAATAGATCACCATTGGGTCCAACGCGTTTGCCACCACTCCTAGTTCGGATATGAACTCCTTCATCCAAACTGCTTCCTGAGCCGCTTCTGAAGCAGCAACATATTCGGCCTCCGTTGTTGATCCCGCTACCACAGGTTGTTTGGAGCTCCTCCAACTAACCGCTCTGCCATTCATGAGAAATACGTATCCGGATTGAGACTTAGAGTCATCCGGATCGGTGTCAAAGCTAGCGTCGACATAACACTTAGCGACGAGCTCTTCTTCACCTCCGTATACAAGAAACATATCCTTAGTTCTTCGTAAGTACTTAAGGATATTCTTGACCGCTATCCAGTGTTCCGAACCTGGATCTGATTGGTACCTACTAGTCAAACTAATAGCATGTGCCACATCCGGTCTTGTACATAGCATGGCGTACATTATAGAGCCTATGGCTGAAGCATAGGGGACTTTGTCCATTATCTCTCTTTCTTCCGCCGAAGCCGGACTTTGAGTCTTACTCAATGTCTTGTCTAGTTAAGAACCCCTTCTTACTTCCGTCCATTTTAAACTTCTTTAAAATCTTATCAAGGTATGTACTTTGCGATAGCCCTATTAGGCGCCTAGATCTATCTCTATAGATCTTTATGCCTAATATGTATGACGCTTCACCTAGGTCCTTCATTGAAAATTTGCTGTTTAGATAACTTTTAACACTGTTTAAAAGATCTATATCATTTCCGTTCAATAATATGTCATCCACATATAATATTAGAAATGCCACATTGCTCCCACTCACTTTCTTGTAAATACAAGCTTCTCCATAAGTTTGGACAAATCCAAACTCTTTGATCACCTCATCAAAGCGGAGATTCCAACTTCGTGATGCTTGCTTCAATCCATAGATGGATCGCTGAAGCTTGCTGTCACATCCCAAGATTTTCCAAATCTTGTAATGTGAAAATAAATGAATAAAATAAAACTTTGTTTGATTTTCAGAGCCAGAAGAAACTTTTTGAATTTAAATGGAACCTCAAACCCATTTGAATCAAATAAAATCCTAAAGGGATTTAAAAAGATAAATATTTTAAATAAAGGAAAACAAAAGTTGATCTAAATAAATTAAAAAGGATTTAATACCCAACTCTATTTAAATAAAAGGTTTTACCAATTTAATTAAAACATCAAAACTTATTAAAATTATTTAAAATAAGTTTTCCAAGTATTTGATATTCATAAATAAAACCTACTAAAGTGTTTTGGCTTTATTCTAAGTTTTAAAATAAATCTCTTAATAAAACAAATTCTATTTGATTTAATAACTAAGGTCCATTTTATTTAAATATTAAATGGATCCTAAAATAAAGATGTTATTTGGTTTTAAACAAGTGTCCAAATATTCTTTATTTCCAAATAAAACCTACAAATTTGGTTTTGAAAGTGTTGGAATTCAAATGAAGATTTTGTTAAATAAATCAAACCATATTAAATAAATAAAGGACCCTTTTATTTAATTAATAAAGGGATCTTAAAAATATTATTTTATTTTGAGATTTGGTTTATGTTGATAAACATAACCAAAAACTCATTACAATTGTTTGAAATGTTTGAATTATTTGAATGCTTGAATAGTTGGATGAAAATCAAATCAGAAAAATAGATTTAGAAATAGAAAAAGATTTAGACAGGAAAAAAATAGAACAACCCACCATCTGGCCCAACTAACCCAACAGCAGCCCACCTAGCCCACCTCACCCTCGCCCCCGAAACGTTTTTCTTCACCCCAGAAGAAACCCGCACCCTCACTGGCAGGTGGACCTCCCCCACGTTTCTTTCCCCACTGACGACTGGACCCTACTCCCCCTGTTCATCGTCCACACCCCGCACGACCCCTTCTTCCTCCCTCGACCACCGTTACCTGCTGTGATTCCGCGCGTTTAATTCGCCATAACGCCGCGCCTTTACCTCGCCTTGACCATGCTCGATAAAACGCCTGCGTCTTCCCCTCCGTTCCCCTCTGTCACCACGCCTCGACTCGCCCCCAGGCTGCTCCATTTCTCGCCGCACCACCCTCGGTCCGACGAGCTTCCTCTGTCGATTCCGGCCAAGCCACACCTCCCCGAGCCTCCCTGAGCACGTTGGCAGCTTCCCCACTCCCAGACGCTTCTCCCCGTGCCCTTCGTTCAACCGCGGGCGCCCCGGAGCGTCGGCTTTGACAAGCTCCGACAGCGCCGCCGTCTGCTTCTTCTCCGACGAGCCTCACAGGTAGATTCCGACTGCCCCGCGCCTCCTCGTTCACACTCCCTCACTTGTCTCGACCATGCGCGTCTAACCACGTCTTCTTCTTGTCTTGGGGTGAACCACAGTGACTTCCTCGACCTCGACCAGAGCCGCCCGTCGCCAGTAACAACTCCGGCGAGGAATTACAACTGCCCCCGAGCGCCCCTTGTCAAGCCAGCAGTACCTTGAGCACCACCTCGATCTCGCGAACCCGGTGAGCACCCTCTCCGTCTTCCTCGCTTCCTAGAACCACCGCAGAGCCACCGCCTGGCCGTGCGCCGCCGCTAGTCGCCATCGGCGCCGCTCACTTTTTGTCCAACGAATCGATACCGTAGGATCTAGTTTAAACGAGCGAGATTAGATCACTTAAACTCGAAAAGGTACGCAGCCAGCGCCATGCGATGCCTGCAGCCCGCGATCCACCCGAACCGGTATCGGCCAATTAAAACAGGACGCGTGGCCAGCTAGTGTTTAAAACAGAAAATTGAAAACAGATTTATTTGCAAACTTCAAACCATTGTATCTTTGGATCCACACGTCCAAAAATTACAAATTTTATGTCGTTGGATTCAGGAGAGCAAGCCCTAGCCAACCATGCCCTTAGTTTAGCAAATAGTATCTGTTAGCGTGTTTGAATTTGCAGAAACATTTGTTAGCTTGTTTAGAGTAGAAAAATTGTTTAAAATTGATTTTAGGATTAAATCTTTTGCAAAATGGTTTGTTGTGACCTTACTGACCCTAGGAACCAACCCATGGTTTTGGAAATGAAATTGGAAAAATTTAGAATGGATTAATTAAATTAGTCTAAATCTAGCTAAGTAATGATAATGGTTTTATTATGAAAAAGAATTTTGGAATAAAAACTATTGGGAAAATGTTATAATTCAAAGCTACTGACCTAAAACACCAAGTCATGAGAGTTAGAAAATTTTGTTGAGAAACTTAAAGATTTTGATTTGGTAAAACCATTTTCCACCACATAAAATGTTGATTGAATTTTTAAAATAATTTTTGGGCAAACCCTCTAACTAATGACTTTGCCATTTTGGTAAATGACCAATTTGGACTTTACAAAGTTTATAAACCTAGTGGAGACCAACCTTGCAATAGAACCATCCTTTGCATACTATTGCATGACTTAGATTCCATTGCTTTGTGATTGTGAAATTGTTTGTTTGACTTTGGTTTGGAATGTTAGTTGATTTTGTGTTTGCTTGATTGACTTGTAGTGAATTTAGCAAAGTGTGAGACTAGCAAGATCAAGGAGAGAACCACCATTCCCTACCAAAAAGGCAAGTGACACTATCATCTAAAGTCCTACTATTTTCATTATACTTAGTGGATTTTTGAAAACATGCATGAAAAGAATTTCTATACTTATGCTATGCTAAATCCTAATAGGATACCCTATACATTCCTTAGTGAAAACAATGTAGTTGATACATGCTTAGCCATATTATATTTTGAAAAGAGATACATGTTGAGATTTTACAAAGTTGTGAAAAGGACTTGTGTTTTACATAATAAAACAAGGACTCAATGAACCACCTAGGTGGAGGATACTTGAAGTTTTGGAGAAGGTGGCAACAAAAGGAACCATGTCTATGGCAAACACTTTGTGTTGTGCTCCAAATGAAATCCACCTAGGAAACTTAGAGATTGAACATGTTTCTCCAATTGTGGCTTTCGTGTGCAACCACATGCTATTATGGCTCTGGCTTAGTCAACTACATTAGGAAGACCCATCCATTGTCTTTAGTTACCGGACATGGGGATCTGGAATGCTTCATGGGTGCTGAAGACAAGCTAGCAATGATGTATGGGAGGACCTTTTGGAAAGACTTCGTCACATTCTCAATCTGCCAGTACTCCATCATGGTGAGCACTAATCCAGTAGGCCACTGGTGGCAATAAGATGGGATTGTGACATGTGGGTAAAGTGTACTCCTTCTGCAGAAGTTAATAAAATCTAAGTACTTAGCCGTGTCCCCGGTTATGGACAATACTGAGCAACTAAAGTTTGAACTATGGGAGATCTCGACATTCCAACTTCTAAAATAAAAACTTGATGCCCTTGTGTGTCTACCAAGGAATTCAAAGAGATTCTGTTAAGCTTGATGCACTTGGGGCTACCAAGGTGCTCAAGAGATTTTGATGAAAACATGAACACTTGGGGTTACCAAGGAACTCATGAGATTTTGATAAAACTTGTTGCACTTGAGGATACCAAGATGCTCAAGGAATTTTGACAAGAACTTGGACACTTGAGTTTCTACCAAGGAGTTCAAGGGATTCTTGGAAAAAGAGATTTGACAAAGTACCAAAACCATTTTTGAAAAGATAGGGTAAAATATTGCTTTGTGCAAACAAGCCTTAAACTCTACCTAGCCAAATATGCATGTATTGATAGGATTCACTCTTATTATACACATAAGTGAAGCTTGCCAATACAATTCAAAATGTATTGACCCTTGTGGCTGTAACTTGTAATGTTGCAGGTTTGATTGATTTTAGTGAAGATTGTTTGATTAGGATTACAAAGTCTACAACCAACATCTGCCTGTGGCACTTTGAAGATGAAGGACCCATGATTTTATTTATTCCGCTGCATTGCAATGTAATAGCCAAATGAGCTATGTATGATGTAATAAAACTATGTTATTTCTGGTTATAAGTTTATATTATGACCTTTGTATCTTGATATTACATCTATACTGTGGATGCTAGCTATTGATCCAGGGACTAGCATTGTAAAACACAGGAGGAATTTACCTTATTAGGTTGAGACCTCTACAGATGGTATCAGAGCATTGTGCTGCCTGTAGGATTTGTAAACCTAGGATTGGACAAAACCCCTTAGAAAAATAGGAGTGTATTTGTTCCAAAAACTTATTTACAAAAACACTTGTAAACTCTTTCCTTAACCATTTTGGTTTCAACTCTATATCTCTTCTACTTCAACCTGATGGAAAAACCTACCCCATGGCCAAAGACTACACCATGTGCAAAGGACTTCTTCAACTTCTTCAACTCTAATGACTTCAACATCTTCAGCATATTCACCAAGGACTTCCAACTTGGATACCACTAAGGACTACAAGTGAGACAAGGACATCTTGCTCAAGATTTAGAGACTGAGGGAATGCAAAGTTTAGAAGAAGCTCACGTCACTAGAAACTATTGTAATCAAGAGATTTTCCCCAAGGAAACCATGATCTCATGCAAGAAGAATCAACCAAGAAGGAAGGAAAGATCACAAATGAACCATATAGATGGACCACCATGTTTTAGTTAAGTCAAACACCCCAACTTATGTGGTGTAACAAAAATATTTTTGTTGACTAAGTATGTGCTTAAACCTTGTTTGAGTGCAATGTTTGGATTGTGTTTGCATGCACATTGTTTGTGTGAATTGTGATGTGTGTGAGTAGAAATATTTCCTTAGAAATATCTTGCCTATTCTAACCTCCCTTCAACCCAAACAGATGACTACTCCAAAGGACTCCAACATCAAAGTGGATGACACCAATACCAACCAAGCTGACAGCATGAAAGAGCTCATAGCAACCCAACACCAGTTGAACCAACTAACAGCTCAGTTCATAACCAACAATAGTGATAAAGATCCAGCACTGCAAAGGTTTCTGGAGGAACAATCCCAACTAATGCTTAAGGTGACTAATCAAATGATCAGTATGGAAGAAAACTATCCCAAAAGAGTTTATGATAACAAGGATGACAAGAATGTTGTTCTAGATGGAGCCCCAGCTTGCAGTATTTGTGGAGACAAGGATCATACTTCCAAGGAACATGAAGGACAATGCCCCAATTGTGAAGAAGAACATCCTATTGGACAATGTCCTACCTCTCAAGCTACTTGCTACCTATGTGAAGGAAGTGATCATACTCCTAGCCAATGTCCTATCTACTCCATGGTGGAACAAAGGAAACAAGAAGGATCCAAGTCTGCCAAAGGAAAAGGACCACTTATACCTCCAAACAAGACAACCTACTTCAAAGGATCAAAGAAACCCAAGAAACCAAGACAGGACATGCACCTTGTGCAATGCCGTAAATGTAAGGAAATGGGACACTACTCTAGTGAATGCCCAGAGAACAAGAGAAATAAAGGAATTGACCAAGTGGTGTGCAACAACTGCAAAGAACCAAGCCATTATGTAGCAACTTGTCCACAAGAACAACGCAAGGAACTTCAAGATATTCATTGTTTCAACTGCAAGAACCCAGGACACTATGCAAGCAACTGTCCAGAAAAGATGAAGAACAAGTTGAACAAGCCTATGGAGAAACTCAACCTTGGCCCATGACTCAAGTATGGAAATAAAGGACACAATGCAAAAATTTGCTTAAAGAAAGTTCTTCCAGGAGCCCAAGAAGGCCAATGTGTAATTTTTGTTTGAAAATTTTTAAGGGTGGTAGTACCCTAGTTGTTTTGAACTTGCTTGTAACCCTAGCCTCCACAAATCTCGGGACGAGATTTATTTTAAGGGTGGTAGCCTGTCACATCCCAAGATTTTCCAAATCTTGTAATGTGAAAATAAATGAATAAAATAAAACTTTGTTTGATTTTCAGAGCCAGAAGAAACTTTTTGAATTTAAATGGAACCTCAAACCCATTTGAATCAAATAAAATCCTAAAGGGATTTAAAAAGATAAATATTTTAAATAAAGGAAAACAAAAGTTGATCTAAATAAATTAAAAAGGATTTAATACCCAACTCTATTTAAATAAAAGGTTTTACCAATTTAATTAAAACATCAAAACTTATTAAAATTATTTAAAATAAGTTTTCCAAGTATTTGATATTCATAAATAAAACCTACTAAAGTGTTTTGTATTTATTCTAAGTTTTAAAATAAATCTCTTAATAAAACAAATTCTATTTGATTTAATAACTAAGGTCCATTTTATTTAAATATTAAATGGATCCTAAAATAAAGATGTTATTTGGTTTTAAACAAGTGTCCAAATATTCTTTATTTCCAAATAAAACCTAAAAATTTGGTTTTGAAAGTGTTGGAATTCAAATGAAGATTTTGTTAAATAAATCAAACCATATTAAATAAATAAAGGACCCTTTTATTTAATTAATAAAGGGATCTTAAAAATATTATTTTATTTTGAGATTTGGTTTATGTTGATAAACAGAACCAAAAACTCATTACAATTGTTTGAAATGTTTGAATTATTTGAATGCTTGAATAGTTGGATGAAAATCAAATCAGAAAAATAGATTTAGAAATAGAAAAAGATTTAGACAGGAAAAAAATAGAACAGCCCACCATCTGGCCCAACTAACCCAACAGCAGCCCACCTAGCCCACCTCACCCTCGCCCCCGAAACGTTTTTCTTCACCCCAGAAGAAACCCGCACCCTCAATGGCAGGTGGACCTCCCCCACGTTTCTTTCCCCACTGACGACTGGACCCTACTCCCCCTGTTCATCGTCCACACCCCGCACGACCCTTTCTTCCTCCCTCGACCACCGTTACCTGCTGTGATTCCGCGCGTTTAATTCGCCATAACGCCGCGCCTTTACCTCGCCTTGACCATGCTCGATAAAATGCCTGCGTCTTCCCCTCCGTTCCCCTCTGTCACCACGCCTCGACTTGCCCCAGGCTGCTCCATTTCTCGCCGCACCACCCTCGGTCCGACGAGCTTCCTCTGTCGATTTCGGCCAAGCCACACCTCCCCGAGCCTCCCTGAGCACGTTGGCAGCTTCCCCACTCCTAGACGCTTCTCCCCGTGCCCTTCGTTCAACCGCGGGCGCCCCGGAGCGTCGGCTTTGACAAGCTCCGACAGCGCCGCCGTCTGCTTCTTCTTCGACGAGCCTCACAGGTAGATTCCGACCGCCCCACGCCTCCTCGTTCACACTCCCTCACTTGTCTTGACCATGCGCGTCTAACCACGTCTTCTTCTTGTCTTGGGGTGAACCACAATGACGTCCTCGACCTCGACCAGAGCCGCCCGTCGCCAGTAACAACTCCGGCGAGGAATTACAACTGCCCCCGAGCGCCCCTTGTCAAGCCAGCAGTACCTTGAGCACCACCTCGATCTCGCGAACCCGGTGAGCACCCTCTCCGTCTTCCTCGCTTCCTAGAACCACCGCAGAGCCACCGCCTGGCCGTGCGCCGCCGCTAGTCGCCATCGGCGCCGCTCACTTTTTGTCCAACGAATCGATACAGTAGGATCTAGTTTAAACGAGCGAGATTAGATCACTTAAACTCGAAAAGGTACGCAGCCAGCGCCGTGCGATGCCACTTGATCTAACGGCCTGCAGCCCGCGATCCACCCGAACCGGTATCGGCCAATTAAAACAGGACGCGTGGCCAGCTAGTGTTTAAAACAGAAAATTGAAAACAGATTTATTTGCAAACTTCAAACCATTGTATCTTTGGATCCACACGTCCAAAAATTACAAATTTTATGTCGTTGGATTCAGGAGAGCAAGCCCTAGCCAACCATGCACTTAGTTTAGCAAATAGTATCTGTTAGCTTGTTTGAATTTGCAGAAACATTTGTGATCTTGTTTAGAGTAGAAAAATTGTTTAAAATTGATTTTAGGATTAAATCTTTTGCAAAATGGTTTGTAGTGACCTTACTGACCCTAGGAACCAACCCATGGTTTTGGAAATGAAATTGGAAAAATTTAGAATGGATTAATTAAATTAGTCTAAATCTAGCTAAGTAATGATAATGGTTTTATTATGAAAAAGAATTTTGGAATAAAAACTATTGGGAAAATGTTATAATTCAAAGCTACTGACCTAAAACACCAAGTCATGAGAGTTAGAAACTTTTGTTGAGAAACTTAAAGATTTTGATTTGATAAAACCATTTTCCACCACATAAAATGTTGATTGAATTTTTAAAATAATTTTTGGGCAAAACCCTCTAACTAATGACTTTGCCATTTTGGTAAATGACCAATTTAGACTTTACAAAGTTTATAAACCTAGTGGAGACCAACCTTGCAATAGAACCATCCTTTGCATACTATTGCATGACTTAGATTCCATTGCTTTGTGATTGTGAAATTGTTTGTTTGACTTTGGTTTGGAATGTTAGTTGATTTTGTGTTTTCTTGATTGACTTGTAGTGAATTTAGCAAAGTGTGCGACTAGCAAGATCAAGGAGAGAACCACCATTCCCTACCAAAAAGGCAAGTGACACTATCATCTAAAGTCCTACTATTTTCATTATACTTAGTGGATTTTTGAAAACATGCATGAAAAGAATTTCTATACTTATGCTATGCTAAATCCTAATAGGATACCCTATACATTCCTTAGTGAAAACAATGTAGTTGATACATGCTTAGCCATATTATATTTTGAAAAGAGATACATGTTGAGATTTTACAAAGTTGTGAAAAGGACTTGTGTTTTACATAATAAAACAAGGACTCAACGAACCACCTAGGTGGAGGATACTTGAAGTTTTGGAGAAGGTGGCAACAAAAGGAACCATGTCTATGGAAAACACTTTGTGTTGTGCTCCAAATGAAATCCACCTAGGAAACTTAGAGATTGAACATGTTTCTCCAATTGTGGCTTTCGTGTGCAACCACATGCTATTATGGCTCTGGCTTAGTCAACTACATTAGGAAGACCCATCCATTGTCTTTAGTTACCGGACATGGGGATCTGGAATGGTTCATGGGTGCTGAAGACAAGCTAGCAATGATGTATGGGAGGACCTTTTGGAAAGACTTCGTCACATTCTCAATCTGCCAGTACTCCATCATGGTGAGCACTAATCCAGTAGGCCACTGGTGGCAACAAGATGGGATTGTGACATGTGGGTAAAGTGTACTCCTTCTGCAGAAGTTAATAAAATCTAAGTACTTAGCCGTGTCCCCGGTTATGGACAATACTGAGCAACTAAAGTTTGAACTATGGGAGATCTCGACATTCCAACTTCTAAAATAAAAACTTGATGCCCTTGTGTGTCTACCAAGGAATTCAAAGAGATTCTGTTAAGCTTGATGCACTTGGGGCTACCAAGGTGCTCAAGAGATTTTGATGAAAACATGAACACTTGGGGTTACCAAGGAACTCATGAGATTTTGATAAAACTTGTTGCACTTGAGGATACCAAGATGCTCAAGGAATTTTGACAAGAACTTGGACACTTGAGTTTCTACCAAGGAGTTTAAGGGATTCTTGGAAAAAGAGATTTGACAAAGTACCAAAACCATTTTTGAAAAGATAGGGTAAAATATTGCTTTGTGCAAACAAGCCTTAAACTCTACCTAGCCAAATATGCATGTATTGATAGGATTCACTCTTATTATACACATAAGTGAAGCTTGCCAATACAATTCAAAATGTATTGACCCTTGTGGCTGTAACTTGTAATGTTGCAGGTTTGATTGATTTTAGTGAAGATTGTTTGATTAGGATTACAAAGTCTACAACCAACATCTGCCTGTGGCACTTTGAAGATGAAGGACCCATGATTTTATTTATTCCGCTGCATTGTAATGTAATAGCCAAATGAGCTATGTATGATGTAATAAAACTATGTTATTTCTGGTTATAAGTTTATATTATGACCTTTGTATCTTGATATTACATCTATACTGTGGATGCTAGCTATTGATCCAGGGACTAGCATTGTAAAACACAGGAGGAATTTACCTTATTAGGTTGAGACCTCTACACTTGCACACCTTGTTAGCATCCTTAGGATCGACAAAACCCTTTGGGTTGTATCATATACAACTCTTCTTAAATATTACCATTGAGAAACGCGGTTTTGACATCCATCTGCCATATCTCATAATCGAAATATGCAGCAATTGCTAACATAATCCTAACTGACTTTAGCATCGCTACGGGAGAGAAAGTCTCATCGTAGTCAACTCTTTGAATTTGTCGAAACCCCTTTGTGACAAGTCGAGCTTTATAGACGGTCACATTACCATCAGCATCAGTTTTCCTTTTGAAAATCCATTTGTTCTCCACGGCCTTTCGGTCGTGAGGTAATTCCACCAAGTTCCTAACTTGATTTTCATACATGGATTCCATCTCGGATTTCATGGCTTCTAACCATTTGTTGGAATCCGGGCTCATCATCGCTTCTTCATACGTCCCAGGGTCATCATTTTCATCAACCATGAAATTCATGACAGGATTTCCGTACAGCTCGGGAGCTGCACGCGTCCTGTTTGACCTGCGAGGTTCGGTAGTACTCTCTTTCGGAGTTTCATGATCATTATCATTAGTTCCCTCTTCAACAGGTGGAGCCAACTCCAGAACAACTTCCGGCGCTGCGCTACTCGCCATACTTTGAAGAGAAGGTTCCACAACCTCTTCGAGTTCTACCTTCCGACTACTCACACCTTTCGCGAGAAACTCTTTCTCTAGAAAGGATCCATTCTTGGCAACAAAATCCTTGCCCTCGGATCTGTGATAGAAGGAATACCCAATAGTTTCTTTAGGGTATCCTATGAAGACGCATTTTTCCGCTTTGGGTTCGAGTTTATCCGGTTGAAGTTTCTTCACATAAACATCGCATCCCCAAACTTTAAGAAATGACAGCTTAGGTTTGTTTCCAAACCACAATTCATACGGTGTCTTTTCAACGGATTTAGATGGTGCCCGATTTAAAGTGAATGCAGCAGTTTCTAGTGCATAACCCCAAAATGACAACGGCAAGTCCGTCAGAGACATCATAGATCGAACCATATCTAATAAAGTACGATTACGACGTTCCGACGCTGTGGTGTTCCGGCAGGTGTGAGTTGTGAAACAATTCCACACTCTTTCATGTGAGTTCTAAACTCGTAACTTAGATACTCACCTCCACGGTCGGACCGTAGAAATTTGATCTTTCTATTACGATGATTTTCCACTTCATTCTGAAATTCCTTGAACTTTTCAAAGGTTTCAGACTTGTGTTTCATCAAGTAGATATAACCGTATCTACTCAAATCATCCGTGAAAGTAACAAAATAACGATATCCACCTCGCGCCGACACACTCATTGGACCACATACATCAGAATGTATGATTTCCAATAAATCTGTCGCCCGTTTCGTTGAACCGGAAAACGGCGTTCTAGTCATCTTGCCCATAAGGCATGGCTCACATGTATCAAGTGATTCCAAAAGTCCATCCGAATGGAGCTTCTTCATGCGTTTAACGCCAATATGACCTAGACTGCAGTGCCACATATATGCGGATATATCATCATTAAGTTTAATCCTTTTAGCATCAACATTATGAATATGTGTAACATTATCATCGAGATCTAATAGAAATAAACCATTCATCATCGGTGCATGACCATAAAAGATTTCATTCATATAAATGGAACAACCATTGTTCTCGGATTTAAATGAATAACCACTTCGCATCAAACACGATCCAGATACAATGTTCATGCTCAGTGCAGGCACCAGATAACATTTATTCAAGTTTATAACTAATCCCGATGGCAAGTGGAGAGGCAGCGTTCCGACGGCGATCACATCAACGCTTGATCCATTGCCGACACGCATCTTGACCTCACCCCTTGCTAGCGGTCGCTTGTTCCGCAGCCCCTGATTCGAGTTACAAATATTAGCAACTGAACCGGTATCAAATACCCAGGTGCTACTGCGAGCACTAGTCAAGTACACATCAATAACATGTATATCATATATACCTTTGTTTGCCTTGCCGGCCTTCTTGTCTGCCAGATACTTGGGGCAGTTGCGCTTCCAGTGGCCAGTCACCTTACAATAGTAGCACTCGGAATCAGACTTAGGTCCAACTCGGGGTTTCTTTTCAGGCGCGGCAACAGGCTTGCCGCCCTTACCTCCCTTCCGTTTTCCCTTCTTGTCTTTCTTGAAACCAGTGTTCCTATTGATCATCAACACTTGATGTTCCTTTTTGATCTCCACTTCTGCAGTTTTAAGCATTGACAGAAGCTCGGGGAGAGACTTCTTCATGCCTTGCATATTATAGTTCATCACGAAGCTCTTATAGCTAGGTGGCAGAGACTGCAGAACACGATGGATGCCTAAGTCAATGGGAATCGATATTCCCAAGGACACAAGCTTATCGGCGTAACCCGACATCTTGAGTACATGCTCACTAACGGAGCTGTGCTCTTCCATCATGCAGCTAAAGAACTTTTCTGAAGCGTTGTAGCTCTCTACAGCAGCATGTGTGTCGAAAATCATTTTCAACTCACCCATTGTATCAAATGTATTGCCGTTTTCGAAACGCTTTCGAAGTTCTGGCTCTAGCCCATACAATATGCCGCAATGAACTAAGTTGTGGTCCTCCTGACGAGTCTGATAGACATTCTTCTCCTCGTCAGGGGCATCATCAAAAGGTGGGGGGCCTAACGGCGCTTCTAGCACATATTGCTTTTGTGCAGCAGAGAGGAGAATCCTCAAATTCATGGCCCATTCGGTAAAGTTGCTACCGTTCATTGCTAGTTTCTCTTTCTCCATGAACACATTGAAATTAAAAGCAGGTGGTGCCATCTACAACAGAATTTGTAAAGTTTAGACTAAGTGTATGATAGATTGAGTTCAACTAATCTATATTACGAATGAACTCCCACTCAAAAACGACATCCCTCGTGCCTTTTTGGTGATTACATGAACCAAATCCACTACACCAAGTCCGATCATCACGTGAGTCAGTATAGCTTAAAAGGCGAGCATCAAATGGGCATCATATCAACTATATGACTCATGCTTAACCTTTTGGTCCGTGTTCCGAGGCCATGTCTGTACATGCTAGGCTCGCCAAATTAGAACCTTAGTATTCGCGTGTGTAACTGTTTTACACCCGAAATATGGTCGTGGATCCAAGAACACCCGATCATCACGTGATGTCTTGGAGCGACGAAAACATAATCGGTGCATACTAAAGGAAGAACACATTCTTATCTTGATATTTAAATGAGGGATCATCTTATTATGCTAACAAAGCGCTAAACAAGCAATATAAGATGCTATCAAACATCATATGTTTATTAGTGAAATGATATGGTTCCCGCAGATGATCTCTATCATGTGCATCGTGGTATGATCACTATCATACCTATATGTGTAAATCCAAGGTCTATGGATTTTACACGCTATGTGTGTTGTAAGAGTATCATCTCATACTTATACTTACAACACTACCATATCATAACACTAGCCCAGCAACAATCTAAACTAGACGCCTCTAATTTATCCATTGCAAGTTTTACGTGGCTTAGGGCTTTCGAGATAGAACCGTTCTTACCTACGAACATGAACCACAACGAGGATAATCAAATTGTTGATAACTCGCTTGCAAAATAGATATTGACTATAGTAGGAGAGACAGACACCCGCTAGCCACTTATGCAAACTAGTTGCATGTCAAGCGTGGAACAGGTCTCATGTGCGAGGACATGTAAAGTTTGTCCGGGCCGCTTCATCCCACTATGCCACCAATATCCAAAATTACAACAAAGGAGCAACAACATGATCATCATCGCCCACATACTCATATGTGTACTACCCGTGTAAAGTATCTACGCATAGATCCGTCTCTGATACCACTGTAGGGTTCGCAGCATAGAAAACAAAAATTTTCCTACGATGTGAACTATATACCAAGATTTATCTACTAGATACAAACAACGGGCGGACGTATATCCATAGAGAACATACCCTTGAAGACCGACAAAGCTTAACGAGTTCAACTCGTGGTTGATGTAGACGATCTCTTGCCGATCTCAAGATCGAGAGGAAGTCCTAGCGCCGCAAATCAGCAGTGCATCCGTGCCCGCACACACGTTCGAGGCACCGAGCAACCTCCGCCTCCTCGCTCCAGCAATGCAGTGGAAGCACAACTCTTTCTTGCCGAATAGCCACCGGGAACATGTATCTCGCTAGTCCGAGACCATGGGGGATAAATTCTAGAGGGGGAGAGAGATCCTTCACGAGGAGGTGTGAGAGACAAGTGAGGAGGGGGGCTCCTTTTATAGGAGGAGGGTGGGGCACCCAAGGGGGTGGCCGCCGGCCATGGGGGCTGCCCCTTCCCCTCCTTCATTCATGTGGGTGGACACTCCACTCACAAAATGCCCTTTAAAATCCCTCCACTCAAAAGTCCACTCAAATTCCCATTAAATTTCCACCAAATTTAATGCAAACTCTCATTAAATAAAACTCTTTTATTTTATTCAGAATTTGTCAATTAATTTAATGACAAACATTCACAAATAACCCCTTGCTAGAATTCTATTTCACATGCATAACCACTTTATGCAATTTCACCCGAAAACCTGTTTCAGTATCTAGTGAAATAAATTCCCGCGCTTGTTCATTCTTTCGGCATGAAACATTTGCTCCAATTGGATGTCGATGTCTCTTAAGTGTGTCACCCTACGGTTCGTGAATAATGCGGACATGATCGAGACCCCTCTCGGATCAATAATCAGAAGCGGGATCCGGAGACCCATACTGACTCCCACACATTCAACGATGACTTTCTTGTGATCGTCGAAACCTTTTACGCTAGTATCTTAATCCCTTTGTTTCACGATATATTATATGTCCGAGATTCGATCATCGGTATCTCCATACCTAGTTTGATCTCGTTACCGACATGCACTCTTTTCTCGTTCCTGTGATATAACATTCTAGTGATCAAATCACTTGCTTGCAAGCTAATCAATGTGATATCACCGAGAGGGCCCAGAGTATATCTATCCGTCATCGGGATGAACAAATTCCACTCTCGATCCATGAGCCTCAACATAACACTTTATTAGTTCTGAATCCATCTTTATAATCACCCTGTTACGGTGTGACGTTTGATGTTATCAAGAAACTCTTCCGGTGTTAGTGATTGACATGATCTCATGGTCTAAGGATTAGGATCACTTCGTAAGTTGTTATAGCAATATAAACTCAATGACTTTGATCGTAATGCTATACTTCGAATGAATGTTCATCACACCATTACACTAATGTTGTGATCCCGTTATTAACAACATCCAATGTCCATGATCAGGAAACCTTGATCATCTTGTTAATCAACGAGCTAGTTTATGAGAGAGGCATAACTAGGAACTTTCTGTTTGTTTATTAAACACACATGTATTAACGTTTTCGTATCAATACAATTATAGCATGCAAAATAAACATCTATCATATACTTGGAATACACATAATAAACACTTTATTATTGCCTCTCAGGGCATATTCCCTTCACATTTGTCTCAAGATATGGACACCATGAGTATCTGGTTGTACCATTTGGTTTGACCAATGCACCGACAATATTTATGAATCTAATGAACAAGATCTTCATGCCATATTTGGACAAGTTCGTCATAGTATTTATTGATGATATTTTGATATATTCTAGGGATAAGGAAGAGCATGCTGATCATTTGAGGATAGCTTTGTAGACTTTAAGAGAACACAAGCTTTATGCTAAGTTCAGTAAATGTGAATTTTGGCTTGATGAGGTAGAATTCCTCGGTCATGTGATCAGTAAGGATGGGATTGCTGTGAATCCATCTAAAGTTCAGTCGGTACTAGAATGGACTGCACCGACCAATGTGAAACAAATTCGAGGTTTCCTAGGAATGGCTGGTTATTATCGAAGATTCATTGAAGGTTTCTCCAAAATAGCTATACCAATGACCAAATTATTAAGGAAGAATACACCATTTAAGTGGGATGAGAAATGTGAAGCAAGTTTCCAAGAGTTGAAGACTAGATTAACCACAACTCCAATATTAGCATTTCCTGAAACAGGGAAGGACTTCACCGTATACTGTGATGCATCTAAAGAAGGTTTGGGTTGTGTGTTAATGCAAGATCGGAAAGTAATTGCTTATGGATCAAGGCATTTGAAACCACATGAAGTCAACTATCCAATTCATGATTTAGAGTTAGCAGCAGTAGTTTTTGCACTGAAAGGATGGAGGCATTTTCTTTATGGAGCCAGATGTGAGTTATACACTGACCATAAAAGTCTCAAATATTTCTTCACTCAAAAGGAATTGAACATGAGACAGAAGAGTTGGTTGGAACTAATCAAGGATTATGATTTAACAATCAACTACACTCCAGGGAAAGCAAATGTTGTGGCAGATGCTTTAAGCAGAAAGAGTGCAGATACTCAACCTAGCAACAGGGAGCTACCAAAAGAGTTACAAATGGACTTGGAAAGATTAGAACTTCAATTCATTAGAACAGAGGTTCTTGGAGGATTAGCTACTATGCAGGTAGTTCAGAGCAGGACAGTGATCTTAAGCAAGAAATTTTTAGACATCAAGAAGAAGATCCTTTTATTGCTGAGGAAATTCGGAGAATATCTCAAGGGCAAAAATCAGTTTTTCGCCTTGGGGATTATGGGTCTTTATGGTTCCAAGACCGTCTATGTGTTCTAGATGTGACTGAGATCAGAAAGGTCATACTCAAAGAAGCACACGATACACCATATTCTATACATCCAGGGAGTACTAAGATGTATATGGATCTGAAAGAACTATTCTGGTGGAATAACATGAAAAGAGATATTGCTAAATATGTATCTGAATTCCATACTTGTCAAAGGGTGAAAGCTGAACATCAAAGTCTAGCAGGACCATTATAACCCTTGGAAATTCCTGAATGGAAGTGGAAGGAAATAGGTATGGACTTCATTACAGGATTACCTATGAAACCAAAAAGGAAGGATATGATATGGGTATTTGTGGACCGACTCACTAAGAGTGCACATTTTGTTCCAGTGAATCAAAAGGATAATGCCGAGAAGTTAGTTGAAGTATATGTCAAAGAGATACTACCTCCGTTTCAGGGCTTAAGGCGCACACGCTTTCCAAAGCAAAGTTTGACCAAAAGAATTGAGCAACAAAATCTTGATTATATTGTACATAATTAGTACCGTTGGATTCGTATTGAAAAATACTTTCCAATGATACTAGTTTTATACCAAAACTCTTTATGTATTTAGAGTAATTCTTGGTCAAAGAAAAAACACGCAAAATGAGGACGCCTTAAGCCCTGAAATGGAGGTAGTAGTAAGTAAGCATGGAGTACCCAAAAAGATCGTAACTGATAGGGGATCGGTGTTTACTTTAGCATTTTGGAAGCAATTGCATGAAGCACTTGGTTCAAAGTTAGATTTCAGCACAGCATATCATCCTGAGATAGGATGTCAAACTGAAATAACAAATCAAATACTAGAAGACATGTTGAGAGCTTGTGCACTAGATTTTGGAGGAACATGGGAAGATCACCTACCATTGGCAGAATTTTCTTATAACAATAGCTATGAGAGTAGTCTGAAGGCAGCTCCATATGAGATTTTGTATGGGAGGAAGTGTAGATCACCAATATGTTGGTATGAACCTGGAAGCAGCAAAGAATTTGCGCCAGATTATATCAAGGAGATACAAGACATCATTGATAAGATCAGGGATAGACTGAAAATAGCCCAGAGCAGGCAGAAAAGTTATGCGGATCAAAGTCGAAGATCATGGCATCCAGAAGTGGGAGATATGGTCTACTTGAAAGTAAGTCCAATGAAAGGAGTGAAAAGATTCGGAGTTAAAGGGAAGTTGAGTCCAAGATATATCGGACCATTCAAGATACTGAGTCAAAATAGAACTATAGCTTATGCTTTAGAGTTACCATCAAGATTGGCTCAAGTGCATAATGTTTTCCATGTGTCACAACTTCGCAAATGTGTAAAAGTTCCAGATGTTGCAATAACACATCAAGAGATAGAACTACAAGTAGACCTGACCTATATTGAAAAGACTTGTAAGATTCTGGAAGAAAACTGTAAAAGATTGAGGAACAGAGCAATCAAATATTGCAAGGTACAGTGGGAACATCACCCTGAGAGGGAAGCCACATGGGAGAAGGAAGAGGATTTAAGAAAAGGTTATCTAGAACTATTCAGGTACATGTCCACAAACTTCGGGACGAAGTTTAATTTAAGGGGGAAGTCTGTAACGTCCCAGCATTTAGGAACCTAACGAAGGGTAGATTTAGGATTATGAATTTGTGCATGCATTAAATTGTGAAAATGTGGGTAATTTTTTTGCCAAATAAAACCTTTAGTGATCAATGTTTCTTTCTTACTTTGAGAGTAGGTTTAGACTTAAAGGAGGATTGCTATAAACTTTGATATGATCTTAAAGGAATTATGTGTGTTTTGAAATGAGTTTGAATTTAAAAACTTAAGTGTTTGGATAATAATTTAAATGATTTAGACATAAGATTTGATCTTAAATTAATTAAGAGACAAGTATTATAACTTAAATCTCATCCAAAAACAATATTAAATATGAAATTCATTTTAATATTATTAAGATATAAACAAGTTACAAAAGAATAAATAATAAGAATATTCTTTATTAATAATAATATAATCTTTATTACAATTAAAGATTACAAGAATAATAAAAGAAAAATTACAAAAGAATAAGAAGATTACATTTGAACATCTACTAACTATCCTATATCTAAATCTACACTAAATCTTCATCTTTATCTTTGTACCTGCAAAACAAAGACTAAATAGAAACAAAATAAGATTAGTGTTAGAATATTTCTCTCAGATATGTCAGTGAAGTGCACTTGACAAATTCATCATTGAGAAATGTTAAAAAGGGGCAAGTTTCACCAATATGAAAGATTTCATCTTTCATAAATTCAAAGCCATAAGTCAAATGACAGCCAAGAAGGATCAATTCACCAGCCAGGTGAAAGTAAGTTGGTAATAGTAAGTTCAAAATTTCTGAACCTATCCACAAGTGCATAGCAGGCACACAAGCTGGACACACACCAGCATGCAAATGGTGTGCTGTCGACCTCACAAGAACAGACAAATCACACAAAACCACAGCACAGCCATGGGGGAAGCACTAGTGCATCACTCCAGGAGGCATGCGGGGTCGCGAAGGGGGCAGTGATTGTCTTGGACCAACTACTGGGCCCCACATCATGGAATTGTGGACGGGAAAGTACGCCCGGTTGTGCAATAAGGAGTTAATCTCTCATGGGTAAAGTAACGCACCTCTGCGGAGTGTAAGAACTGTAACTTGTTACTCCCTGTTCCGGGAAGGAGCTACGAACGCGAAAGGAAAGGAACTCCATGGAAGTTCTGGTCAACCTGTGAAGGCTGATTGTCATAGTTTTTCGGAATAAAATCAATCTTTGAAGAAAGATTTACAAAAACTGCATAGTGCCAAGGATTTATAATCCGAGGTGGTAGTTAGATCATCAAACTTCCCACCTTGCATATAATGAACTTGTTGGGTAACGCTGTTACTCATTCTTTCCTTTGATCCCTTGCTTAGACTCTCAGGATCAAGAAGACGGGCTAATGTATGCAGCTGAATACCAAGAAGATGTATTCTACGAGGAACCTGATCTATCCGGAGGAGTTGAAGGAGTGGATTACGAGATCCGCTACGGCGTCGATGAGAACGAGACCAACTAAGTACCTAGTTAGTTATAACTAACGGAGCCGAGCAACATGAACCCTATAGAATCAGCTGTTGAGCTCAACTCCTAGACGGAGTTACTACTTTTAAATTCCGCTGAACACTTTATATTTTGGTTTGTAAGTTGGATCTTTTGGAAGTCTTGAACTTCCGGTATTGTAATAATAATAATGTCTGTACTGTTGTAATATGGACCCGTAATGTTTCTATTGTACCACTCTGAGGGATGTGATATTTACGGAACGGTGTTCTGTGGATGTCATGTCAACGACTATAGTGTACTACACATGCAGTGGTATGCTAGGTCACCGCAGTACACCATGCCCACATATTGAATTACGACAATGGTTTGTACAAACCGTTAGATGCCAGAACTATCATGGGACGTTGAGGGTTCCCACCAATATGCTGCATATCCTCTACGAATTACCAATTAATATGCACGCTATGAGGATAATAGCCACGACCTGCACATCCGGCTACATGCGAGAGGAAGAAGATACAGCTGACTTCTCCGTCCCATTCCAAATCTCATGGTTAATGCGTGATACACGGCGCAAGAATCACTGGCGACATTGGTTGTTAAGTCCTAGATAGTATGTTCCTTTACCACCGGAACTTTCATAGTAGGTTATTACCTCATGGTAAATAACCTATAATCATATTATTATGAAAATAGTGTTTTTTGACCCTTTTCAAATGCAGGTGATGACAACACTTGATTTGCAAAATACTTTACAGAAATAATCAAAGGACATGAGAAAGTGTGAACTTGCCTTTTGTGATTGCAAGATTATGCACTCACGGTCTTCAAGACAATATAAGATCCAATATAAGATTATGCACTCATTGGTCCGGTAAGGACTAATGTTTAAAGAAGCAAGATGCTATTATGCATAAGTAATGTAATGCATTTTCGTAAACTCGAATCCCGGGGATAACGTTGATCTAGGGTTTGGAAACTGGAAATGGTTTCTTTAGAATGTGTTGTCCTCTTAGATAAGTTTCACACTTGTGTTTTCTTATTAAGGCTTGTGAGTGTGTGTGAAACAACATGTAATTACAATATCATCAAACAATGAGATACACCCAAATGTGAAATGTTACTCAAGACTGCTCATACTATAATTGTTTATCTTCAAATTTTTTCTTTACAAGCAATGTCACTTATAAAGGACTTAAGTATTAACAATCCTAGGCTACGAGTAAAGTATAAAGTAATGTGATTATGATTAATTGTCATCTGTTGTCTTAAGTGGCAAAACGAATAAATTTTTAAGAAAAGATTTCTTTATTAAGGTTTAAACAATCTTTGTGGTTAATCAGATGTGGTCGATGTTGTTTGTGCTTGCTTGAATAGTTTGGACTTGAGATGCTTTACGACTTAATTATAATAGACCAAAGTTAACTATAAAACATATAACAAAGTCTTTAGTCTTATATTTAAAGTCTTGTAGACTAAAGTTAACTTTAAAGACATAGATGGATTTAAGGTGTATTTCTTATGATACTTGTATCTTGTTCATTTTATACTGTTTCCTTAAAGTTACTTAAGAATGGCATTACCTCTATTTGAGTAGTGGTTTCTTAATTGTATAATGGAATAGAATCATTTATCTTTTTATTAAGGTATGGTTATGATTTGTAATCAAGGTAATAATATTACTTACTACTTATGGATTCACTATAGTGTTTTGATATGTTGATAAACTTGCAGTTAAAGTAAAGGAATAGGTTTTATTCACTACAAATTATTCTTGGAGAGTTTATATTGGATAATAATCCTTTTATAAAATAATCTACACTTATGGTTGAAGGATAATTCAATAAAATTGTATTTAAAAGGTGTTAAACCATTTTGACTTCATATTATCAATATTCAAGACTAATTTTATTTATTAGACTTTAATTAGTTAATTTTAGAATATTTGCAAATTTTATTTACCCTTATATGAATTATTAACTAAAGAAATAGGTTTAAATTCAAGTTATTAAAGTGTTTAACTTTTTATTTAACTCAAAAGTGGAATATTATATTTTTAACATGTCGGTATTATTTTTATGATCATTTTGGTATATTACATTTATTTTTGTGACTTATAAATAATAAGATATGATTTTTACAAGGTTTATTACTTTATAAATACTTAATAGATAATAAATATTTAATTAAGTGAAATAATAATGCATGATTATAGTTTTAAATTATAGTTCTTATTTTTCTAAAAAATTTGGTATTTTATTTATATGTTTAACATTTACCATTATTAAACTATAAATTATGAAAGTATTAATACTTATAAAATATTTATTAAATAATAATTATTTAAATTGTTAACATAACAATGTTTGATAATAGTTTTAAGTTATAGATTTTATTTTTCTACAAATTTTCATATATTATACACATTTTTCTAAATTACAAAACTAAAGTTATTGATTTTATAAGTTTTAATCATTTTGTGAATTTTTTAATTAAATAACTAAATGTGTTTATGACATAATGCTGATGTCAGCATGAAGTGAGGGGGTTTCTCACCAGAGCTAATCCTACCCCAGTCAGTGACTGGTGGGACCTTTGCCATGTCATCACCAGTGTTTTTTATTTATTACAGAAATCTTATCACCATTTCTAAAATGATTAAAGAAAAATAGAAATATGACATCAGCGTGATGTCACGCTGACATCATTCCTGGATCATCCTCAGATCATGGTTGGATTCGTGAATCGGGTGCGTGCGCGGGGTTGTGGCTAGGTGTGTTGGAAAGAGGGCATCGTAGTGGACCTTATAGTGGTGGCGCCGCTCGGTTTAGGTCGCCGGAACAGTGGTGGCGACGGTGGCTAACGGCGGCGATGGCAGATGCTCGTCGGGGACACAAACTAGGACGAGAGCGAGCAAATTAAACAGTGCCCGAGCATCGCAAGCTCACCGGGATTGCAGCGAAGTGGTTGATGAAGACAGGCGCGGTCGGAGGTGTGCTATTTGACAGGATTTCCGATGAAGCACGGCCGAGGGGAACGGTAAAATTCGATCATCTCCGAGCTCCCCTTGGTGCTACGTTCTTCACAGATGATCTACGCATGCTAGCTCTTCTCCTCAACCACTCCATGACCTCTGGAACGAGCTATACTAACGATGGCGAATCTCTCTGTCTGAAGCTAGGGTTCGCTGTTCGTGCGAGAGAGGAAGAAAGAGATGCGGAGTGGCATGCTAGGGTTTCTCGGCGGCGTCTAGGGCTTCTTTTAGACGACCGGGAGCGGTGGCGCAGATCTTGATGCGGCCGGCGACGGGGTGGCCGCCAGCGAGCTGCTTTGCCGCATCGTGAGGTCGCTAATGGCGCGAGGAAGACAACGCGGATAGAAGGTCGAAGGGGTACGGGCCAGTGCCGGTCCGCACTTGGGACAGATGGGATGCATTTGGCTGCTCGTGAGCGAACAGTAAGAGAGAGGGGAAATGGGCCATGTGCCAGGAGCTGATTCCTTTATTTTTTCTCTCAGTTTTTTTTTCGATTTCTATTATCTGTTTTCTTTTCTAACCTTTTTATTTAAGCAATAGTTTTGATTTATCTTTATGAAATTCCTTTGCTAATACTTTTAGCAATGATAAATGGTATTTAAAATCATTTTGTGAGTTTTTATTATATAGTGCTATAGTTTCTTTATTTTCTTTATATATATACTTTTCCTATTATTATTTGTAAGGGCTTTTGATGTGCAGTTAATTGAGCTAATATCCATAAACTTATTATAGAATGCATTACTATTAACTCCATGAGTTTTGATTCTTATTGATTTATAATATCAAGGAATTTTTTTATATGTGATCCTTTATTATTATTTGATGCATAATATACTAAAGATTTAACATGGTTAATATTACTCCCATGAATCTAGGGAATAACAAGGTATATATATTTTATTATAACTAACAAAAGAGTTAGGGTTTGAATAGTAAATGATTACCCTAGGGTTTAGGGTTCTTAGGATTTGTTTAAGATCTTAAAAATTAACTATAACATTGTTTTTTTACTTTTATTTGGAGTAATGAAGTTTTAAAATGTTTAGTAATACTCATAGGGTTTATTTTTATGTATTTAATCACATAGTAAATTATAGGGTGCTTTATAATTATTGTATCCCCACTTATTCAATGCTCATATGGAATGAGTGGTTAGAGAAATGGATCAAAGAATTTGCCTAATGAATATAAATTGAATATTTGTGAGATGTTGAGGATAAAACTCATTAATAAGTTTAGTGTTATAAATTGTAATTGCTTACCCTAGTTTTAAGGGTAATTAGTATACTTATATTCTTTTGTTAATGTGAATAAGGATTAATGACTAAACATATTGTCTTTATGTTTGTGATCTTTAATGGTATCATCCTTTTAAATAGAAAGTTATTTTCTTGGAATGTCTTATGGAAAATAATTGATAAAGATAACTCCTAAGCACATATGGTTATGATAATTGGAAATGACAAGGATATGCTTAAGTGATTTGCTATAGGAAAATATTACTATAAAGCATTGTGAAAATAAAATGATTTATCCAACAGATGAGATGGATGTTAAGCTTGGTTATAGATTTAGGGTTTAGTGTTTACCAAGAATTCCTACCTTCCATAATTCACAAACCTAGACTGCTAATTAAGGAATTCCTTTCCTAGATATATTGCTTCTTCCTATCCATCATCATGTGTTAGCATGATGAGCTTTACTTCATAAGAATATTCTTATCCACCTTCCTCTTTACTCAGCACTAATATTATTCCAATAGATTTATATATCAAGTTCTACTTCCCTAAAATTCTTACTATACTTTAAGAGGAATAATACTACTTCAATAACTCAATGCTACTCTAGCTTCAGCTTGGTCATACTATTTTATATTTACTTTACTCCAGTAACTCTTACTCCAACCTCACATTATATTAATGTGACTTGTAATGACTACTCTAGAATAACATATCTATACTAGGGTTCAATCATGTTCTATTCACCAATGTCACTTATACATGATATAAGCATTCAATCTTGGTGACAAAAGCATGATCATTATAATCCTTTAATCATTTATAGCTTAGGTTTCTACTTGGCTAATCAAGGCTTCATCAATACAACTTTACAATTGTATTGAAATTATCTTCTTAGTATCTCTTATTGGATTAAGGGTTGTTTATTCATGGACTATGCCCACTTGATCCAATAGAATTACTACTGGTAACTATCTTCAGGATTCATCCTTGTAATCTTCTTTACTACCATATAATTATATATTCCATTAACTCTTCTATCATTTCAGGAATGAGTTTAACTCCATCAATTATCATATTGATTTGATTCTCTTTAATCCCTCCCATCCTATAGATGATATCTAAAACTAGCATTACTATTTACCTCTTCTTAGTTGTTTCTTTATAGGCACTTAAATATATGCTATGATAAGGTCAAGAGTTGATAGATTAAGAATTGGTGAATCAATAGTTGATTACTCAACATTGATGAACAACAGATATTGAGATAGGGTTCATTAGAGATGATAAAGATTGATATGGAAAGAAAGATATATGGTGAATGATCTTGACTTGGGTTCTTTCCTACTCAAACTCACTAAAGAGTTAAGGTTAGGTATTACCATGATACTCATGGTATAAGTAGACGAGATTAAGATTGATCAAGATTTAGTTGTTACACTCCTATTACTTAAGAATCAAATATTAACTATTAAATAATGTATTAGGGTTTAACCTTAATTACATTTGTTTTACCCTTAGATCAAATCTCCCTTACCCAAAATAAGGTTTAGCAAAGGTCATATGGAAACTTATCGCAGTCAACTTGATGATCTACTTCAATTCCATCAAGGTGATAGAAGCTTTAATCACTTTGACAACTTTTTTATTTAAAAGCGCGAAAATTATTTGGATTTTCTATGCATGAATGCAATGCACACATCTGTGTTCAGCTTATTTCTAAGCTCTAATGCTAGGATGTTACATTTATATGCAGTCTCCTCCTGGGTATTCTGTTCCCGCTGGGATGGTTTGTCGTCTTCGGCGTTCTCTTTATGGCCTAAAACAGGCCCCTCGTGTCTGGTTTGAGCGCTTTGCCTCTATGGTGATTGCTTCTGGTTTCCCTCCTAGTGCTCATGATCCAGCGCTGTTTGTTCACACTTCTCCTCGTGGACGCACTCTTCTCCTTCTCTATGTTCATGATATGATCCTTACTGGTGATGATCCTGAGTATATCGCCTTTGTTAAGGCTCGCCTTCGTGATCAGTTTCTTATGACTGATCTTGGTCCTCTTCGATATTTTCTTGGGATTGAGGTTTCCTCCACTTCTGATGGCTTTTTCATCTCCCTAGAAAAGTATATTCAGGATCTTCTTGACTGTGCTGCTCTTGGGGATGAGCGCACTATTGAGACCCCTATGGAGCTTAATGTCAAGCTTCGTCCTACTGATGGTGATCCTCTTCCTGATCCGACGCGTTATCGCCATCTTGGTGGGAGTCTTGTTTATCTTGCTGTCACTCGTCCTGACATATCTTATCCTGTTCATATTCTGAGTCAGTTTGTTTCCGCTCCTACTATTGTTCACTATAGTCATCTTCTCCGTGTTCTTTGTTATCTTCATGGCACGATCACTCGTCGTCTTTTCTTTCCTCGTTCCAGCTCCCTCCAGCTCCAGTGATATTCGGATGCTACGTGGGCTAGTGATCCTACGGATCTCCGTTCACTTTCTGCTTACCGTGTGTTTCTTGGTGGTTCGCTCATTGCTTGGAAGACAAAGAAACAGACAGCGGTTTCCTGATCGAGTGTTGAGGCTGAGTTGCGTGCTATGGCCTTGTTGACTACTGAGGTGACCTGGTTACGATGGTTTCTTGCCGATTTTGGGGTCTCTATTACCACACCCACTCTGGTTTTGTCTGGCAGTACAGATGCTATTAGTATTGCACGTGATCCGGTCAAGCATGAGCTTACAAAGCATATTGGTGTTGATGCTTTCTATACACGTGCTCAGGTGCAGGCTCAGGTTGTTGCACTTCAGTATGTGACTTCAGAGTTACAGTTGGCGGATTTCTTTATGAAGGCACAGACCATTGTGCATCATACTTTCTTTCTCGCCAAACTCAGTGTTGTGGAGCCACCATGAGTTTGATGGGGGGTGTTAGATGTATATTTATATATTGTATGTCCTCACTTGTTAGGGGGTTTTCCTGCATATTTCCACCTGTACATGTACTATATATTGTGGCCTTTGGCCCCTGAGGAATACAAGTTGCCTATTCCTAACAGAACCAGCCATCAAGTGGTGGCTTCTAGTGCTTCCTTAGTTGACGTCGGGGACTTTAGGTGTTTTTTTCTTAATTCATCCCACTCTTAGGCCATGTAATATCCTGACATTTACAAAGAAAAAATAATGTTATTGAAATAATCCAAGTGCCTGCCTTCTCAATGCTGGACGCTAACAACGGATGGAAAACTGACATGTTGGTGCCCCCCATTGCTCGTTGATTCACCATGCCCAGAAAAGTGCTCGGCTCCTTTTCTTGCGTCGACGCCAGGGGAACTCCATGATTCTAAACTGTAACTACCGATCAATTAGGACATTGATCCTAGCGCTCCTTGTTGTACATGACCTTAAAGTATACTATGCATACCTATAACGGTGCTTTAAGGCGAAGCCAATGGTTCCCCGTGGACTGCGGACATGCCACAAATTCATAGTAATACATTGCAAGAAGCAACTTCATATTGGAAAACAAAATGATTATTAGCCAGGGTCGCTACCAACCGGAACTGTTTCGCAATAGATGACTAGAGTTTCCCTAGAAGTTCAATACTACAAGTTATATGGTGCGGATCTTACAACAACAATGTTCCAAAGATGTTGCATACACAACACAAAAAAAGGATCCTTTGCGACCTCTTCCTTGAGGTGTCTCCACTCCAACTTGGTACTAGCAACATGTATTCAGACATTGAAATCGGTTTTGTAATTTCGGCACTGGCGCTCCATTGGTAAATCACCTACAAATACTAGTACATGTTCTGGGTATGGGGGCGATGTAGCATCCCATTTGTCTAACAATTGTAATGCTACTTGGTCTAGTAATATAATGGCTACTTCATATATATAATTGTTGCATCATCATTATATCATGCTCATGTCATCATGCCACCTTGCATTTGAGCATCATATAAAACCCTTTTTGTGTTGGCTCTTCTCTCATATGCATGGTGAATTGTAGTTGCCTCTTGATATTGTATTTGGTTCTTGATACATTGTTTAAATGCCCAAGTTGAGTTGGGGGCATATCTTTTATTCCACTCCACCACCTTTCTTGGACACCACCTTATAATTCCACCATCCCATTATCCATGAGCTTGTATTTTATTTTCTTTTGGTAGTTAATCTAGCTCATGGGAGATAGGATGGATCCAAATCTATAAATTCTTTTGCTTGGCCTTTATTCCACTTTTTGGGAATGCATAAGAATAATGCCATGCTATTATTTTGTTTTCACAAGAATTTAACCAAGGCATTTATTAATTTGCATGGGCCATGCAAGAGTACCATCACCTTTAGCCATTTGCTTTTCTCTTGGTTTAAATGGGTTTTCTCCTTATGGGACCATATCCATCCATCACCTCATTCATGCATGATCATTTGAGGTTATATCTTATGCCCATCTCTATCCCTCACACCACCTCTTCTCTCATCTCTCTCCCTTCCTTCTTTTGTTTGATCTAGTGTGGTCTTGCCAAAAAGTCACCACCACATCCACCTCTCTCTCCTCTCTCTTTACTTTTCTCTCTAAACCACACCCCCATCTAACCCTAACCCGAGCCATACCCCTCTCTCCTACCCTAACCCGATGCTTCTCTCCAAACTCTAGCTCCTAACCTAGCTATCTACCCTCCCCCTCTCTCTGCCATGCATGCCCCACCCATCTACTCCCTCTCTCATCTACCCCAACCCTAGCTACAACCCTAACCCGAGGCTACCCCGACCCTAGCCCGAGCCTCTCCTCTCCTCTCCTCTCTCCTTTCTTTCTCTCTGCCTAGCGTGTCCCACCACCGAACCACCCTCCTCTGGCCTCACCCTGCCCCACCTGCAGCCCCTGCCCCTGCCCTGGCTCCCAGCTCGAGCACGTGAGGGAGGAGGAAAAGGTGGCCGAAGCCACCTTTAACCCTACCCACTTCCCCACGGCACCACCTCCCTCTGGCTCGCCCTTATCTGCTCCCACCCCTCTCTGCCTTGCCAGATCCATCCCCAGAGCCCCCCAGGGTCTTGCCCTCTCCTCCCTTCCTTCTCCACCGCCACCAGCTACTCTCATCGTCGGCCACCGCCAGGAGCTCGTCGCCTTCGTCGATCCAAGGGGCGCAGGCGAGCAGGAGGTGATCGAGGAGGACGAGGAGGTCCCCTGCAGCGGCCCTGTACACGCCGTCGAGGAGGGGGAGGACCAGGAGCCCCAGGACCGGCGCCGCCCGACGAAAACCCTAGCCCGCCGGAGCGTCTGCGTCGTCGACGATCCGCTACGCCCCCGCCCGATCCAACACCGCCGACCACCTCGCGGTGAGCCAACCTCCCTCCTAGACATCCTCGCGTCCACCGTCGTTTCCTGGACACGCCGATCGTTGCGTCGAGCACGCTCGGTGCACCGACGAGCGCGCGCGTCTGCTCGCTCCCACGTCGCGCAAACCCTACCTAGCCTGCGTCCGCTCCTCTGTCAACAACCCCCCACCTAGCCCAGTGGTCGCCACGTCTGCGCGCGCGCCCCAGGTCCTGGGTTCGAGCCCGCGCGCCGCGCTCTGCCACTGTCGTGCAACCACCGTCCGCAGCGCAGAGAAGATCCACAGTACGGGCGCCTTTTTGTAGATCTCCCCCTCGGTTTTCCTCTAATCAACCCGCGCTCCCTCTCTGTGCCGCGTGGCAAGCCCCCTCTCGCCCACTGTCGTGCGGGTCCGCATGTGCCGTGGCCCCACCTGTCATTCTCAGGGACTAGGTTAGCTGCGGTGTAAAAAGCTTTTCTGCGCGCTGTGTCACCCAGTCAGCGCCAGGCCCACCTGTCACTGACAGTGGCTAGATCTGCCTGGGTAAAAAAAGCTTTTCTGTTTCTGTTTTAAAAATAAATCTTTTCAAATTTGATTTAAATTCAAATTCAAATTCAAATCAGTTTTCAAATAACTTTTAGAATATAAATTCAAATTGGACAAATGATATATGTTTTCAAAACAGAAAAATGTGAGGATTTCAAATATGCCATCCAAAATATGTTTTGAACACTTAAAATTTCAAGTTGAGTTAAATTACAACAAAATGCCCTTTGGCCTTAATTAATTAATAACTTTTGATTTATAACTCCAAATTTAACAAATGATATGTCTAAAATGACTAGCTCGACGAGACCTTTCTGTTTATGCATTCCTTGATCTGTTTTGCAGCATGCAACATATAAATATAATGTAAACAGCAACTTAATTGGGTATAAAACATGATTAAAACCCCATAAAATGTTTATTTCTTGTAATCTACACCTCACCCATGCCATGCTACTTTATTGCCATGCAAATTGTGCATCATTCATCATGGCATGATTGTTTGCTTGTCGCATTTTATTCTTATGCTTGTGCACTTTATTTATGTTGGCCTTGTTTGTTTGGTTCTTCTTCGAATAGACGCTGAGCAGGGGATATATCAAGAAACCCAGGAGCACTACCCAGATCCTTCTCTCGCTTCAAATGAGCTGCCAGGCAAGCACTACCACATGCTTGCATACATATAGTACCTATTGCCTCTATCTTATTCTTGCAACATTGAGTCGCGATTGCATTAAATTGAATCCCAAGTATTGCATAGCCTTTACTTTTAAACCCCACCGAAGCTTGTTCCTCCATCCCATGAGCCATTACTACAGGAGTTGTTTGAGCCATGCGAGTCGTAGAACAGCATGTGTAGGGTATGTGAGTGTCTGATGAATAACGAGGTACCTAAACAACTTAACCTGAGTAGTAATGGGATAACTAATGAAAGTGGCACCGGTGAGCAATATCTGCTATTTGGTTTTTCATGCTCACTTGTGTCCCTTAGGACCCCGAGTACTTGATTCCTGTTCCTTGAATATTCGCGCTATCCACATCCGGGAGGATTATGGGACCCCCCTGAGCCAGAGCTTGATTCATTCTTATTTCTTGGGGCCACAAACTAGTTTGAGGTTTTATTTACTATCATGTACTTATGCCATGCTTTACTGCCTTATTTAAATTGTGCGATGTACTGCACCTGTACTGTTTAGGATCGGGACACGATTTCGCGGTAACGACAAGCCCAGTCACACTTTCGGGTTCCCAGTCGTTTACAGCCGTCCACCCAAACCTTGAGTCCGTTTCGGAGTCAGCTAACTTTGTTGCGGGTAGCTTAATGGGGTGGCCCCCTGAAATATTTCTGAATCTTGTGATTGCTTTGTCGTGAAAGCCTCGTTGGGTTTTGATTTGGTTTTTCCGAGGTTGATCGAGTGTGTGTTGCTATTTGTGCACCCCTGCAGGGTAAAACTTTCTGAAAGCCGTGTCCGCGGTTATGGACGACTTGGAGCACAGTTTCTCGATCATAGACAAGCATAACTAAAGTACCGCTTTAATTTGACTAAGTAACTGACTAGTAAATAGTGCAACACTCATGGAATGGTTAATAAAACTGCCAACGGATGGGGGGGGTGTTCGTCCGCTTCCTCGATGGTAAGCGAGGAGGAGGATGGATCTGTTGATATTACTGTTATAACTGTTGTCATTAATTCACGGACATCCGTCTATCTTTGGTTAGGCGGATGGTTAGCGAGTATCTATAGAATTGTTAGGGTTTATCTTTTGCTGCAATTGCGTCACCCCAGGTTGTGTCCCCTTTAGAGGCATAAAGACTTGCTGAGTACCCCTAGGGTCTCACACGATAAATTATTTGATTCAGATGAACAGGTACACTCACAAGATGGATACTGGGTGGAGGAGACGGACGATGTGGGCAACGATCATTCGGTGTAGAGATTCCGGGAACGGGGATCCATGAGATCTGTGGGCGGGATGTGTTTATTTATGGGGCATCTTATGCCGATTTGCTTCTTATCCGTACTCGGATCTTGTTTGCCGCTTCCGCCTGGTACTCTGATGTTTGATGTATGAGGAGCTATCCTAAACTATTATATCTATCTAGGATATTTGGATCTTGCCGTATGGTGTTGCAATATTTCTATTTCTTTTAGATGGTATGGATCTGATGTACTATTGTATGGTGGCTTGCATACATACTCATTTGTGTATGTAGTTGATCCCTTCGCCTGCCGATTACGCCACCCGTTCTTGTCCCGATGTTTGGAAGTGGTTGGGACGGCCGAAAGGTCTACCTGTGAGTGGCATTTGGGCCCCACCGTACTATTTCAACCATTTCCGCTCATCCAGGCTTGTAACTAGGAGCGTAATTCACCGAGGTAGTTACAATTGGTATCAGAGCCATCCCGCCCTTCAGGGTCTCAGCCAAATGGTCGTTGTCTGTCTAGCAAATATTTTTGGTAGCTATGTATACTAGGGAAAAACAAAACGCGAGAGTAGGACTGCTTCCACTTTTCTTCTTACCCACCCACCCACCCTTTTCTGGTAAGGAAGTGTAACGTTTTCAATCCTCTTCTTAAAAGTTCAAACTAGGATTCACGTGTTCGGGGTTTCCGTAGTACCATAGGTTGTGTGTGTGTGTGTGTGTAATTCCTTGTCTATCTGTTGCATCCAACATGTTATCTCAATCGACCTTTTGGTTATCAACTGTTGGTACATTCCATACCGACAGGCTTTTGCAAACCGACGCGATCTATCTGATTCGTTGTATACCGCCGCGATCTGTCTTACCCTTTGTTATCCGACGTTATCTTGTTTGGGGTGTTCGTTTCCGTAGTTACTAATCTTTAGGTTCGTCGTGAGAAGAAGGGGTTAGGATATGTGTTCTACTTATTCATGTGCGGAGTAATGATTCGAGTGCGGGATGGAGTCGCGACCATACCACTACTCTTATCATTCGCTTTTGTATATTGATTTGGTAGAGTCACTAATCTTGATTCGTTAAGTGATTTTGCGCACCTATTGGTATTTTAATGCCGAAATTTGCGGAAAATTTTTCTTTGATATATCTGTGTACCACACTCCTTTTCAGTCGTGTGCGATATGCTTAATATCTTCTAGGTGCTTTGAACTTTGTTGATATTTTAATATCATCTTAGTAAATTGTATCCTTTAATCTTGGTTAATTCCATCTTGGTACTATTTTGGATTATTATTATTCTCCATTATAGTACTGACTTGTGTTTTATATCAATCACAGGATGGCACCACCACGCCGTTCTGATGAGGACATACCACCTGAACTGGGGGCCGTGTTGTCAAACATCGCCAATGCCTTGGCAGCAATGCTGCAGAACCAGCAGCGTTTTGAAGAGAGTGTTCGGAGGAATGAGTTTGCTCCGCTCCCTCCACCTCCCAAGCGAGGAGACATCAAAAGCTTCCTGAAGTTCAACCCACGCCAATTTGATGTTTCTAATCAACCACTTGATGCTGATGATTGGTTGCGTGAGATGTCAAGGCTACTGACGACTGCTGATGTTCCTGAGCAAGAATGGGTAAAATGTGCTACGCACCTTCTGAAGGGAGATGCAGCTCTCTGGTGGGAGAATTACCTGAAGGAAAACCGCACTGATTTTCAGCCTACTTGGGAACAGTTCTCTGGAGCGTTCAAAGAGCAGTATCTGTCAGAAATTGTCATGGAGAGGATGAAGGAAGTGTTTCTCAACCTCAAGCAGGGAAATGATAATGTCAATACCTACATCAGGAACTTCAGGAACCTTTCTCGTTATGGTGGCGATGAGATCTCTGATGACAAGAAGAAGCAAAAGAGGTTCCGGCAAGGGCTCAATGCATCGATTAAATATGCAATCACACATGCAAGGCCGGCGTCTTTTCTGGAACTTCAGCATACAGCTCTACAGGAAGAAGCAAGTAAGCAAGTGTTTGAGGAGTCAAAGAAACACAACCGCGATGCAGCAAGCTCTTCAGCTATGTAAACTCCTTCTAAGCGTCGTGTTTGGATTCCTAACACCCCACCGTCGCTCTCGGCTCCACCAAGACCTGCAAGCTACGCGGCAAGGCCACCAAACTTCCTCACTGGTGCTCCCAGGGGCTACAACCACCACTACCCTGGAGCGCCTGGCGGATTCCCTGGCTACGTTGCTCCACGTCCACCTGGTGCTTGTTTCACTTGCGGAGATACTGGGCATCAGTACTGGAACTGTCCGATGAAAAACAAAGCTCTTCCTCCACCACCTCCAAGATCTGCGGCAAGCTCTCCTATGGTTCGTGCACCACCACCTCGGGCTCTCAACATCAACACCAAGCCCGGGTCTACTGTTGCTCGTGCCAACTGTGTCAACGCCGCTCAAGCTGAGCATGCACCTGGAGTTGTGATGGGTATGCTTCCCGTTAACTCAGTCCCTGCACGAGTTTTGTTTGATTCTGGTGCATCGCATTCTTTTGTTTCTCACAAGTTTGCAAATGAGAATGAGTTAGCGTTGTATCCTCTCCTCAAGCAGTTAATGGTCCTTTCTCCTGGAGCAAACATGAGGGCTGCTCATATCAGCCATGGCAATCAAATTGAGATTGGTGGCTCTTCGTTCTCGGCGTCCTTAATTGTTCTGGGCAATTCTGACATTGATGTCATCTTGGGCATGGATTGGTTGACAGCAAACACAGCTGTGATTGATTGTGCTGAACGCTCGGTTTCTCTGAAGATTCCTGAAGGCCATATAGTCTATTCTCCAAGTCTGACTCCTGCTATCCAGCTTTTCTCTTTAGCGGCTCTGAATGATGATGCTATGGAAGCTATTCAGAGTGTTCCGGTGGTCTGTGAGTTCCCAGACGTCTTTCCTGAAGAGTTGCCGGGTATGCCTCCGGATCGTGAGGTTGAGTTTGTAATTGAGCTTGAACCTGGAACGGCTCCTATCTCCAAGCGGCCTTATAAAATGGGTCCTGCTGAGTTGGTTGAACTCAAACGTCAGCTTGATGAACAAGAGAAGTTGGGCTTCATTCAACACAGTACTTCTTCTTGGGGTAGCCCAACAATCTTTGTGAAGAAGCGAGACAGGACTGATAGACTTTGTGTTGACTATCGGGCTCTCAATGCTAAAACCATCAAGAATAAATATCCCCTTCCGCGGATTAATGATCTCTTCGATCAGCTAGCTGGAGCTGTGGTGTTCTCTAAGCTTGACTTGAGAAGTGGTTATCACCAAATCAAAATTCGCAAGGAAGATGTTCCTAAAACAGCTTTCACCACCCGCTATGGCCTGTATGAGTACACGGTCATGTCTTTCGGTCTCACCAACGCACCTGCCACCTTCTCGAGGCTCATGAACTCGGTTTTCATGGAGTATCTTGATAAGTTCGTTGTGGTCTATCTGGATGACATCCTAGTCTATTCTAAGTCAAAGGAAGAACATGAAGAACACCTTCGGTGTGTCCTAAACAAGCTTCGTGAGAACCGCTTGTATGCAAAGTTCTCCAAGTGTGAGTTTTGGCTACCTCAAGTAACCTATCTTGGTCACGTCATCTCTGCCAAGGCCATTGCAGTCAACCCGGAAACTGTGAAGACAATTGTTGAATGGCTTCCTCCTGTTAATGTCAAAGAAGTGCGGAGTTTCCTTGGTTTGGCTAGTTATTGCCGTCGCTTCGTTCAGAACTTTTCAAAGATAGCAAAGCCTCTTACCGATCTCCTCAAGAAAGGCAAGAAATACCTTTGGACTCCTGCATGTCAAGCAAGCTTTGAGACACTCAAAGAGAAGCTCACTTCCACACCAGTCTTGGTTCCTCCGGACACATCTAAGCCTTTCCAGATATTCTGTGACGCCTCTTTGCAAGGATTGGGTGCGGTCCTTATGCAAGAAAAACAAGTTGTTGCTTATGCCTCTCGATAGTTGAAGACGCATGAGATCAACTATCCTACACATGATCTCGAGCTCGCAGCAGTTGTCTTTGCTTTGAAACTTTGGAGGCATTACTTGCTGGGCAACCGTTGTGAAATCTTTTCTGATCACAAGAGTCTGAAGTATATCTTCACTCAGCCTGATCTCAACCTTCGGCAGAGGAGGTGGATTGAAGCAATCAATGATTTTGATTTGACCATCAACTACACTCCGGGCAAAGCTAATGTCATGGCCGATGCTCTCAGCCGCAAAGCTTATGTCAGCAACCTCATGATGGAAGAACAACAACCTCTCTTGTGCGAGGAATTCCGTCAGCTCAACCTTGAAATTGTGGAACAAGGGCATCTCCTGAACCTTCTGGCTACTCCTCTCTTGGAAGAAAAGGTTCGCTCCTTTCAGCGTGGTGATCCGCACACCAAAAAGATCATATTAAAACTACAGCTTCCGAAGTATGAGTCCTTCCACGTCGATGATCAAGGCACGCTTTTTTTTGAACACCGGATGTTTGTTCCGAACTACCCGGGTTTGAGAGAGCAAGTTCTCAAGGAGGCGCATGATTCTGTTCTTTCTATCCACCCTGGCAGCACAAAGATGTACATGGACTTGAAAACACAATATTGGTGGCCGGGATTGAAACGATATTGTGCCAAGTATGTCTCGGAGTGTGATGTCTGCCGCAGAGTGAAAGCTGTCCATCAGAAACCTTACGGTCTTCTACAGCCATTGAAACCCCCGGAATGGAAATGGGAGAAAGTAGAGATGGACTTCATCACTGGTTTTCCAAGGTCGCAGAAGGGCAACAATGCAATCTTTGTTGTCATTGACAGGCTTTCTAAAGTGGCTCACTTCTTCCCCGTCAAGGAAACAATTTCTGGAATTCAGTTGGCTGAGCTCTATATCAACAGAATAGTCTCTCTGTATGGGGTTCCGCTTGAGATCAGTTCAGACCGTGGGAGCATCTTCACTTCCAAGTTCTGGGAAAGTTTCCAAAATGCTTTGGGAACAAAATTGAACTTCAGCACAGCTTACCACCCTCAGTCGCAAGGACAAGTTGAAAGGATCAATCAGATTCTGGAGGATATGCTTCGTGCTTGCGTCATCTCTTTTGGCATGAAGTGGGAAGAATGTCTTCCTTATGCTGAATTCTCTTACAACAACAGCTTCCAGAAAAGTCTGAAGATGGCACCATTTGAGGCTCTCTATGGCCGCAAATGCAGAACTCCGATTGGTTGGTCGGGTGCAGGAGAAAGAATTTGGTTTGGCCCTGACATTGTAACTCAAGCGGAGGAGAAGGTGCACATCATTCTTGAAAATCTGAAGATTGCTCAAAGTCGCCAGAAGAGCAATTATGACAGAAAGCACACGGACATGGAGTATGTCCCTGGTGATCTCGTTTACCTTCGTGTCACTCCCATGAAAGGCACACACCATTTTGGTATCAAAGGAAAGCTGGCTCCTAGATACATCGGTCCTTTCAAAATTCGTGGAAGAAGAGGAGAAGTTGCTTATGCTCTTGAGCTCCCGGAAAAACTCAAGGTCCATGATGTTTTCCACATCTCTCAACTCAAGAAGTGCTTCAAGGATCCCGGCAGGACCGTGGATCATGAGCTAATCAATCTCCAAGAAGACCTGTCTTATCAAGAACACCCCACAAAAATCCTTGAGATCGCAGAAAGAAGGACTCGCAACAAGTCCATCAAGTTCTGCAAGGTGCAGTGGTCGCACCATTCTGTTGATGAAGCCACTTGGGAACGTGAAGATGAGCTCCGTGCCAACTATCCTACCCTCTTTGAGTCTTCTTCTTCTTCCTAGAATCTCGGGGCGAGATTCCTGTTTAGTGGGGGAGAGTTGTAGCATCCCATTTGTCTAACAATTGTAATGCTACTTGGTCTAGTAATATAATGGCTACTTCATATATATAATTGTTGCATCATCATTATATCATGCTCATGTCATCATGCCACCTTGCATTTGAGCATCATATAAAACCCTTTTTGTGTTGGCTCTTCTCTCATATGCATGGTGAATTGTAGTTGCCTCTTGATATTGTATTTGGTTCTTGATACATTGTTTAAATGCCCAAGTTGAGTTGGGGGCATATCTTTTATTCCACTCCACCACCTTTCTTGGACACCACCTTATAATTCCACCATCCCATTATCCATGAGCTTGTATTTTATTTTCTTTTGGTAGTTAATCTAGCTCATGGGAGATAGGATGGATCCAAATCTATAAATTCTTTTGCTTGGCCTTTATTCCACTTTTTGGGAATGCATAAGAATAATGCCATGCTATTATTTTGTTTTCACAAGAATTTAACCAAGGCATTTATTAATTTGCATGGGCCATGCAAGAGTACCATCACCTTTAGCCATTTGCTTTTCTCTTGGTTTAAATGGGTTTTCTCCTTATGGGACCATATCCATCCATCACCTCATCCATGCATGATCATTTGAGGTTATATCTTATGCCCATCTCTATCCCTCACACCACCTCTTCTCTCATCTCTCTCCCTTCCTTCTTTTGTTTGATCTAGTGTGGTCTTGCCAAAAAGTCACCACCACATCCACCTCTCTCTCCTCTCTCTTTACTTTTCTCTCTAAACCACACCCCATCTAACCCTAACCCGAGCCATACCCCTCTCTCCTACCCTAACCCGATGCTTCTCTCCAAACTCTAGCTCCTAACCTAGCTATCTACCCTCCCCCTCTCTCTGCCATGCAGGCCCCACCCATCTACTCCCTCTCTCATCTACCCCAACCCTAGCTACAACCCTAACCCGAGGCTACCCCGACCCTAGCCCGAGCCTCTCCTCTCCTCTCCTCTCCTCTCTCCTTTCTTTCTCTCTGCCTGGCGTGTCCCACCACCGAACCACCCTCCTCTGGCCTCACCCTGCCCCACCTGCAGCCCCTGCCCCTGCCCTGGCTCCTAGCTCGAGCACGTGAGGGAGGAAGAAAAGGTGGCCGAAGCCACCTTTAACCCTACCCACTTCCCCACGGCACCACCTCCCTCTGGCTCGCCCTTATCTGCTCCCACCCCTCTCTGCCTTGCCAGATCCATCCCCAGAGCCCCCCAGGGTCTTGCCCTCTCCTCCCTTCCTTCTCCACCGCCACCAGCTACTCTCATCGCCGGCCACCGCCAGGAGCTCGTCGCCTTCGTCGATCCAAGGGGCGCAGGCGAGCAGGAGGTGATCGAGGAGGACGAGGAGGTCCCCTGCAGCGGCCCTGTACACGCCGTCGAGGAGGGGGAGGACCAGGAGCCCCAGGACCGGCGCCGCCCGACGAAAACCCTAGCCCACCGGAGCGTCTGCGTCGTCGACGATCCGCTACGCCCCCGCCCGATCCAACACCGCCGACCACCTCGCGGTGAGCCAACCTCCCTCCTAGACATCCTCGCGGCCACCGTCGTTTCCTGGACACGCCGATCGTTGCGTCGAGCACGCTCGGTGCACCGATGAGCGCGCGCGTCTGCTCGCTCCCACGTCGCGCAAACCCTACCTAGCATGCGTCCGCTCCTCTGTCAACAACCCCCCACCTAGCCCAGTGGTCGCCGCGTCTGCGCGCGCCCTAGGTCCTGGGTTCGAGCCCGCGCGCCGCGCTCTGCCACTGTCGTGCAACCACCGTCCGCAGCGCAGAGAAGATCCATAGTACGGGCGCCTTTTTGCAGATCTCCCCCTCGGTTTTCCTCTAATCAACCCGCGCTCCCTCTCTGTGCCGCGTGGCAAGCCCCCTCTCGCCCACTGTCGTGCGGGTCCGCATGTGCCGTGGCCCCACCTGTCATTCTCAGGGACTAGGTTAGCTGCGGTGTAAAAAGCTTTTCTGCGCGCTGTGTCACCCAGTCAGCGCCAGGCCCACCTGTCACTGACAGTGACTAGATCTGCCTGGGTAAAAAAAGCTTTTCTGTTTCTGTTTTAAAAATAAATCTTTTCAAATTTGATTTAAATTCAAATTCAAATTCAAATCAGTTTTCAAATAACTTTTAGAATATAAATTCAAATTGGACAAATGATATATGTTTTCAAAACAGAAAAATGTGAGGATTTCAAATATGCCATCCAAAATATGTTTTGAACACTTAAAATTTCAAGTTGAGTTAAATTACAACAAAATGCCCTTTGGCCTTAATTAATTAATAACTTTTGATTTATAACTCCAAATTTAACAAATGATATGTCTAAAATGACTAGCTCGACGAGACCTTTCTGTTTATGCATTCCTTGATCTGTTTTGCAGCATGCAACATATAAATATAATGTAAACAGCAACTTAATTGGGTATAAAATATGATTAAAACCCCATAAAATGTTTATTTCTTGTAATCTACACCTCACCCATGCCATGCTACTTTATTGCCATGCAAATTGTGCATCATTCATCATGGCATGATTGTTTGCTTGTCGCATTTTATTCTTATGCTTGTGCACTTTATTTATGTTGGCCTTGTTTGTTTGGTTCTTCTTCGAATAGACGCTGAGCAGGGGATATATCAAGAAACCCAGGAGCACTACCCAGATCCTTCTCTCGCTTCAAATGAGCTGCCAGGAAAGCACTACCACATGCTTGCATACATATAGTACCTATTGCCTCTATCTTATTCTTGCAACATCGAGTCGCGATTGCATTAAATTGAATCCCAAGTATTGCATAGCCTTTACTTTTAAACCCCACCGAAGCTTGTTCCTCCATCCCATGAGCCATTACTACAGGAGTTGTTTGAGCCATGCGAGTCGTAGAACAGCATGTGTAGGGTATGTGAGTGTCTGATGAATAACGAGGTACCTAAACAACTTAACCTGAGTAGTAATGGGATAACTAATGAAAGTGGCACCGGTGAGCAATATCTGCTATTTGGTTTTTCATGCTCACTTGTGTCCCTTAGGACCCCGAGTACTTGATTCCTGTTCCTTGAATATTCGCGCTATCCACATCCGGGAGGATTATGGGACCCCCCTGAGCCAGAGCTTGATTCATTCTTATTTCTTGGGGCCACAAACTAGTTTGAGGTTTTATTTACTATCATGTACTTATGCCATGCTTTACTGCCTTATTTAAATTGTGCGATGTACTGCACCTGTACTGTTTAGGATCGGGACACGATTTCGCGGTAACGACAAGCCCAGTCACACTTTCGGGTTCCCAGTCGTTTACAGCCGTCCACCCAAACCTTGAGTCCGTTTCGGAGTCAGCTAACTTCGTTGCGGGTAGCTTAATGGGGTGGCCCCCTGAAATATTTCTGAATCTTGTGATTGCTTTGTCGTGAAAGCCTCGTTGGGTTTTGATTTGGTTTTTCCGAGGTTGATCGAGTGTGTGTTGCTATTTGTGCACCCCTGCAGGGTAAAACTTTCTGAAAGCCGTGTCCGCAGTTATGGACGACTTGGAGCACAGTTTCTCGATCATAGACAAGCATAACTAAAGTACCGCTTTAATTTGACTAAGTAACTGACTAGTAAATAGTGCAACACTCATGGAATGGTTAATAAAACTGCCAACGGATGGGGGGGGTGTTCGTCCGCTTCCTCGATGGTAAGCGAGGAGGAGGATGGATCTGTTGATATTACTGTTATAACTGTTGTCATTAATTCACGGACATCCGTCTATCTTTGGTTAGGCGGATGGTTAGCGAGTATCTATAGAATTGTTAGGGTTTATCTTTTGCTGCAATTGCGTTACCCCAGGTTGTGTCCCCTTTAGAGGCATAAAGACTTGCTGAGTACCCCTAGGGTCTCACACGATAAATTATTTGATTCAGATGAACAGGTACACTCACAAGATGGATACTGGGTGGAGGAGACGGACGATGTGGGCAACGATCATTCGGTGTAGAGATTCCGGGAACGGGGATCCATGAGATCTGTGGGCGGGATGTGTTTATTTATGGGGCATCTTATGCCGATTTGCTTCTTATCCGTACTCGGATCTTGTTTGCCGCTTCCGCCTGGTACTCTGATGTTTGATGTATGAGGAGCTATCCTAAACTATTATATCTATCTAGGATATTTGGATCTTGCCGTATGGCGTTGCAATATTTCTATTTCTTTTAGATGGTATGGCTCTGATGTACTGTTGTATGGTGGCTTGCATACATACTCATTTGTGTATGTAGTTGATCCCTTCGCCTGCCGATTACGCCGCCCGTTCTTGTCCCGATGTTTGGAAGTGGTTGGGACGGCCGAAAGGTCTACCTGTGAGTGGCATTTGGGCCCCACCGTACTATTTCAACCATTTCCGCTCATCCAGGCTTGTAACTAGGAGCGTAATTCACCGAGGTAGTTACAGGCGAGGTGCCTCAAAAGAAGTCTGAAGTTCATGAAAGCGCAGCTGAATACATGTCTCAACATGAAGTTGTGAAGTAACATCTCAACTTGCATGGATGGAATTGTTTTTTCGAAAAGTAATGCACACACCATCTCTACCGACACATGAACAAGCAGACTATTATAACATATACGACCACGAGAAAGGGAAGCCATTGAAGATCGGAAGTCTATTTGTTTAGGGTTGGCTCTAGCTGTAACATCCCAATTTAGCAACCCTGATTTGATGTCCAGAAGGCAAAAATTAGGGGGAATAAAAACTTTTTCTTGCCAAGTTTTGCAATGTTTGATTACTTGTTTGCTTGAGTGTATGCAACTGATTGTGTATTAGGTGATGTACTCCCTAACTCAACACTAGTTTACCAAAGGCTATTTTAATTCTAGAGATGTCTTGGATCATCTTTCATATTCTCAAATGTTCTGGCATTTCAAAACCTAATCCAAGATGACTTTGACACAACAAAATACTCTACTAGTTCTATTAACAAAACTATGGAGACCTAATTATAATCTCCTTATGTTTTCAAGACAGAACTCCCAGCTACTCTTATCCCTAGGTTTTCCAAAACCTTTATTAAAACCTTTTCATTCCAATCTTGGTAGCAATACCAAGATGGTCCTTATCTGATTTCAAAGCATAACCAATTCAAAATGCCCATCTTTACCTCAAGCTAGGCTTGATGGTAACCTTATTAGTAGTTGGATAAGTTGATAAGATGAATTGCCTTGATCTATTGTCTGATGAATTGCCTTGATCTGCTGATTGCCTTATTTTCTTAGGAACTAGAGTGAGCTAATCTAGTAGCTCCTTCCTTAGGACCCAATCTTTGCTTGTGTTCATCAATCTCAAACTAAGCATCCAAATCTGGATCTATCCTTAGCCACTAAAGTAACCATCTCATCCCCTGACCAGATCAATCTAGGGAAAATCCCCTTTGATAGTTTCCAACTCAGTGAAGACCGAATCCAAGTATGGATCCCCTCTATTGAATTTATACCCCAACATCAACCACTTGATTGGAAGGATAAACCCTTGCCACCCTCTCAAATGTTTCCCTCTTGCATACTAGTCAAAATCCCCAACTCTGCCAAAATGGCTAAGTCTGGAATTCTTACCTAGATTCAATCTTTGGAGCTCTACCTTTTTCCATCCTATATGCATTCTTGAGAATGTACTTGAAACATCTTGTAGTACATCATTAGTACTACCAAAGCCCACTCTTTGTCCTTGGGTAAACCATTCTGGTTCCCACTCATCCATGATGGTTTGGTAGTCAAGATAATAGTCTTTTCTACAAATCTTATCATCTTGTCTAATTTGGCATAAGCTCACATCTATATGCTACCTTACCTTAACCAAATCCTTGCATGGTTATGATCTACTAATCAGGGTCTCTCAATCCACTCTTCACTTGTTTCCATTGGAACCTTGTTAGGGCTGTCAAAAAAGTTTGGGCTTGACAAACTGTGCGAGTTTGGCGCATTAACACCTCGGCTCGATCTTGATTCGTCTCTCTAAAAAACCAAGCTCAAGCCTGTTTTCGAGCTCGCGAGCTTAGCGAGCCGAACTCAAACAGTTCGATAAAGCTCGTGATTTTTGTACAGTCGCAAAATTGAGACTGCTATTATTATTCCATCTGTTGTAAGACCGCTAAAATAATTATGCTGGCATGTTGGCACTGTATTACTATTATATGAAACTCCAAGCCATTTCTACTATTCTGTTTTCAAGCTTTACTATTTTCTTGCTATGTAGATGCATGTCGATGTACTAAAATTTTCTTACCGAGCTTCAACGAACCGAGCTCAAGCCTACTCGAGCTTTGGTCGAGCCAAACTCGAGCTTAGATGTAGGCTCGAAGTTCAACCTAGGCTCGCTCGAGCTCGAGACGAGCCTAAAAATGTTCACTCGAGTTCGGCTCGTTGACAGCCATAAACCTTGTGCTTCTTCAACCACCATGGTTTATGAGGCATCATGACCACTATGTTATGGCAGCCTTATTTTCATCAAAGTTTGACATCACTCCTACATCACCTCAAATCCAACCAAGCCCAACCCTTGCTTCCTTGATCATCTATATAACATGTTCTAGCTATCCATATATCCCTTGCACCAAGGTGAGCTTTGAGCTCACCAATCCAACCATGTTTAGATGACATGGAAATAACAAAACCCTAGATTCCCTACAATCTAGTTTTCTCCCATTTCACCAAAATACTTCAAAACCCAAGTGTAAAATGATGTATGAATCAAGTCTACATCACCTACTTTGGATATAATCATTTGCCAAATAATTTCCATAATTATTTGGAGCCTAAAGCTATTTAAATTCTTTTTCTGGCAACACCCTAAAATCTTTGTCTATAAAGGCAAGTTTGTTTTTCTACAGATCACCTTGCCAACTCAAGGCACATTTGATGCCTATGTATCATATCCCACCCTTCCAACTCAAAAATTAATATTTTTGATATTCCTTATTATTTCTTTTTGCCCTTTTTCTTAAATGGCAGAAACAAGAAATAATTCCTTAAAATATTTACTCATCTCATTAAATTTCAATAAAATTCCCCAATGTGTGATATGGTATTAGGGACCATCTCACATCAAAAACCAACCTTGGCTAATGTAAAAATATCACATTAGCTTCTATAATCTACTTCTGCACTTTTTGAATAAATGCATTTAAATGGGGTTTTAATCATTAGAAAAATCCGAATTAAATCTTGAATGGATCCACCAGTACCATTTCCCCACATTCCTCAATACAACCTTTTCAACTTCCTTCACAAGCACCAATTTGATCAAGTTTGTAAAAACAATCCAACCTTGACCCAAAACAACTCCAAACCTCATCAACTCTTGTCAAGGTTTTCACCACAGCAAACCAACCCCTCCCTGGTCTTGTGCACAGTAGCACTTCAGTACAACCCTCCCCTTTACCCTTTATCTTTTTGAGAAAGAGAGAGGGAGATAAAAATCTTGTTGAATAAAGACAGCAACAGCCACACCACCCCTTCCCCCATTCATTACTCGACCATAGGGCCCCACCACCACCCAGCACCACCCCTGCTTCCCAATGGCTGGCTCTCATCACCTCTCCCCTTTTTTCTCCCACACCTACTCCACCATTATCCTCTCCCCTTCGGTTTATAAGCCCACAGGTCAACCCGAGCACCCCTTCCTGGCTCATTCACCCCCACTACTCCCCACTCACCTCACTAGACCACCCTCTCCCTCCCTCTCGCCCTGCACTGCTCGAGGGAGAGGAAGAAAGGAGTTTCGGCCTCCCTCACAAAATCGAGAAAGGCCCCTTCCCCTCGCACTCTCCCTCCCTGCATGTCACTCTCTCGATCTCCCCTCTCTTTTCTGCATCTGACCCACCCCTTCTCTGGTACAGGAACGCCTGCAGGTGGCCTCTCCAACAAGCTCCGGCGAGCTCCCTTCGGGCACCGTCATGCGAACTCCTCCCCGACGATGAACCCCTACTTTCCGCCCATCACCAGGGCCATCATCGAGCGCCGTGTCACCCCACCACCTCCCAGCCTCCCTCGAGCCCCTGGTGAGCTCCCCTGACCCTATCAGCCCCGCCCTAGGGTTTTCTCACTGCTGCTTGGCTCCCTCGAGGATGAAGACTCAGGGCCGTCGATCCCCACTAGATCGGATGACCCCAGTTTCCCCTTAACCCTTCGCGACCACGGGTCGCTGACCGTCGGGCCCCTCTTGCCAGGTTTGAAGGGGCACAGCCCGCTACGCCCCCTTTGAGCTGGGCCGGATCTGCCTGCTACGGCCCAACATTCCCCAAATCTGGCCCGGAAACCCTTTTCTTTTTATTATTTTCCCCAGATCCAGATAAATGCCTAGTTGGTTTAAATACAAATTAAATTTAAAAGTGGATGTTTATGCTCAGATTCAAAAATCCTCAAGTACCTGGATGTTTTACCTAACATACAAACCCAGTTTTGTACCAAATCAATGACTAGATGATTTACTACTTAGATGTGTCCTTTTCACTAATAAAATCTTCCAGAGAGTTTGGTTTTTCCAAATGGAGCAAATCCAATTGCTACTGAAAGGTATTGGCCATACCTTGCATGTCCCACTGGTCCCACCTAAAATGGCTTCCTGGTTTGCCCACAACAAAAATAACAAAATTAGGCCAATTCTGCTTTAGGATTTCCCCTAGGTTAAACCAAATGAGCTTTTGACCTAATTACAACTCCATGCACACCTATCTATCAACATCTTTAAAAACCCAGAAGCTCATAATTTTATGAACACCTGTTGAACTTTGGTGAATTAAACTGTTTTGTGTATTGATTATCGACCAATAAATTCATAACAGTAGATATATAAAACCAAAAAGGGTGATTCCAATTTCCATAGAAAGGTAATCTAAATACCTAAAATTTGTCCTTTGAATCACATCAAAAGCTTCTGTGGTTTAAATAAGTTGAAAAGGACAAATCCCATAAGGTATTGTATTTGGGAATTTCTCAGGGGCATTCTGGTAATTGTTTTGAGGTGATTCCAACACCTCCTGATTCATTCCACTAAATACTACCCAATCACCCAAGGAAATAATTTTTTCAGCTCCAGAATTTGTCTGGTGAATTATTTCCTAAAACTAGAGTTTTATCCACTATAAAAATCCTTATAAATCAATGGAAATTGATAAAATAGTGAAACCACTTTAGTTGGATTCATTTTATCAATACCTATCTGATGGTATCATTCTTATACAATGGTATCATACAGATCAAGCCCTTGGTCAAAAACCCTCGCTTAGGTAGTTCCTAGAACTTAAATCCAAAGAGGATCCCTTTTCCAATGCCTCCAAATCTTCTCCCAACCCAATCAAATCAAACCTCCAACATCCTACTGATGTATATCATGTGATTATGTTGCTTGTTGTATGTATTGATGCTTGTATACAATGTATTGATTGTGGTGTTGTTCGTTTGCATGTATGCTCAATAACGACGATAGTTGCGATTGTGTGACACTGAGAAGAAGGAAGCATTGGGTTATTCTTATTATTATAGTAATTGGTATTCTGGTATTCTAAAGATGTCACGAGACATATCGCTGGTCATAGCAAGTCACCTTATTGCACATAAGCCCTTGTCCTACCGTTTTTCTTTTGCATGTTTATCTACTGTTTATGAAACTGCATTGTTTTACTTATGATGATTTTATATCTGGTAGTGGCTTGGCTCCTCCAGTTCATACCACTTGCACTATTAAGTGCAACCCCATTTTTTATGACACCTACTTGTCCTGGTATGGTAGATGGTGTCTTAGCACCATAAACCCTTGGAAACCTCGTTTAGCCAAAGCAAAACTATGGGATGGGAAGACCCCAGAAAAAGGCTTATAAAAATGTTTTATGAGAAAACCTTGGTGAGGTTTGGCCTACCAAGTGGATTGGAAAATAAGGAAGGTTTTGGTTTTACAAAATGGTTGGACAAGTGATGGAGGAAAAATGTTTACGAAAACACGCTAGGCTGTATAGTTTACTATGCTAGAATAATTAACCTGTGCAACCACATTACTCTGTAATGGGACGGGGCTAGGCTGGAAGTTTGTCTAATCTGATATAGGTGCCTCACACTAATACAGGGGCAAACAATCCCCGGAGGGTGGGCCTTCTCCGGCCAATGGTCCATGCGTAGCATCGACCAGGAGAAGGAACAAAGGGTCTATGGGCCTCCGCACGATACTATGATCCCCTCATTGAAAGTGCACACCTGTCGAGGTGCAAAACACGCTCCGGTTGGCTGGTTACTATATAGGGCGTCCCGGTTTTGAGGGGATTAACCTCATAGGGTAGGCACTTGTATTGGAGAGGACATCCGGAAGGTCTTGACCGGTTATTCGACCCATGATCGGTGTAGATCAGGGACGGGTAATCAGATGGTGTGGGTACAGTGTACAACCTCTCTAGAGTGTAAATCTATTCGAATACGGTCATGGACAGTTGTGTTGGTGGCTGTACGGCAGGTGATGGTTTTGTTTTCAAAAAGGACTTCAGAAAAGCAATGGCTTGGAAATGATTTGACCATGAGATGGTCGGGAAAAAAGAGGAAGGAGTTTGGTCATGAGATGACCGGAAGGAAAAACAAATGGGTGACCCATCCTGGTGTTTTCTTAAAACTTTTCAAAAATGTTTCCAAAAATGTTCTACAAAAGTTTTTCAACAAAGATATAGAGATATGCTATATCTACAAGAGAAACTAGTTTATAAAAGAACCTCTCATGGAGCCATCCTACTACAGCCATATTGCATATCAATTATTATTGTTCTCTTAAGGTGGTTTGCGAGTACATTCAAAGTACTCACCGGCATTGTCCCTGGCTATTTACTTGGCTAGGCTTTCAGAAGTAAGAGGATCAATGGAGTTTGTTGGCATCTATGCGAGCTAGGTCGTCTCCCAGTCAGTCGCCTATAGGTTAAGGCATGACATGGGCTCTTTGCTTGAAGACTTCCACTATTGATGTTGTATCGCCATAATAATGGCATAAATGTAAGTACTTGTATTCGTTAATTATGGATGTTGTAATGATACTCGTCGGTTATGCTCATGACTCACTGATCATGGGAACGTGAATTGCAGGAATAATGGGTATTCTCGGACCGTAAATCCGGGGTGCCACACTGGCAATGGGCGACTCCGCTCCGCCGACAACGCCTCCCCTATACGAGAGTCCGTACACGCACCAGAAGGCATTGCGGGAGTATTGGAGATCTACGAGGCATAGTCAGAAGGGAACTCCGGCAGGAGTCTGTGGTCTTCTCACACAAGGAGAGGCGGCGGGGGGATCCTTAAAACCCGGGTCAAAGGAAGCCCTCGAATCAACAATCGGCGAGGATTGCTTACGTTGCCCTATGACCAAATCTAGTCATGGTAGGGATCAGTAGGTAGCGGAGGTGCTGATGTCGAATCTAGGACGGAAGATGGAGACGGTGATACGTTGGAAACATATCTATAATTTTTGATGCTCCATGCTTGTTTAGTATCTACTTTGCTTTACTTTTCCACACTTTGAGGTGCTTTTTACATGTTTTCTGGTACTAACCTATTAACAAGTTGCAACAATGCCAGATGCCTGTTTTCTGTTGTTTTTGGTTTCAGAAAAGTTAGTAAAGAAATATTCTCAGAATTAGACGGGACGAAGGACAAAGTCAATAACTTTTCGTGCGGAACAAGAAGTCCAGAGGAGAGCCCGAGGGGCCAGCCAGAGGGTCCAGACCCCCACCCCCTCCCCCAGGTGCGGCCATAGGTAGGCCCGCGTCTGGCTAGGGTTTGGCCGCCCTGGCGGCCGCCTCGGTCTCCCCCTTCGCCTATAAGAAGCCCCAGATGCAGAAACTCTCAGTACCCGATCAGAAATCCACGAAACCGTCTGTAGCCGCCGCCACCATCGTCCCTAGATCGGGGGATCTGAAGCTCTTCCCGGCACCCTGCCGGAGGGGAGATCATCCAGGAGGCCTTCTCTCCGGTATGATTCGTGAGTAGTTCCACCTTGGACTGTGGGTCCATGTAGTAGCTAGATGGTTGTATCTCCTCCTTTGTGCTTTCATATATAGATCTTGTGAGCTCCGTTCATGATCAAGATCTAATCTATTTGTAATCATGCATGTTGTGTTTGCGGGGATCCGATGGATATTGAGATTATTATGTTCGTTTGATTAATGGTTTTATCTTTATGATTCTATCATGTCTGTGTTGTTTGTGATCTTGCATGCTCTCTGTTGCTAGTGGTTATCTTGGCCAATTAGTTGCTAGTGACTCCAAGATAGAGTATTTATGCTCGATAGTGGGTTCATGCCTCTAGTTTCCAAGGGAAGTGATAATAATCTCTTCAGTTGTAGATGTGTTGTTGCTACTAGGGAGAAAACAACTGTCTCTTGTTCATGGAACATGTGGACTGTTTACCTTACACACTTTGCTTAAAGCAGTTGTCTGTTGCTTGCAACTTAATACTGGAGGGGGTTCGGATGATAACCTGAAGGTGGACTTCTAGTCATAGATGCAGTTGGATGACAGTCTATGTATATTGTTGTATTGCCCAATCAACTTCATAGGATCTTTCTGGCTAGTAATTGCATTGTTATGCCTTGCTCAGTTTCTATCATTTGCCTCGCTGTAATTTGTTTACCCTTAATGCCATGTTGTTTATCTAAAGAGAGCACCTCTAGTGAACTATGGACCCCGGTCCAATCTTTACCATTGATACATCTTCCACTGTTATCTGTTTATTTGCTACAAACCATTACCTTCCACACCATACGTTTAATCCTTTGTTACAGCAAACCGGTGAGCTTGACAACCTCATTGATTCGTTGGGGGCAAAGTCTTGAGTTTGTGTTGTGCGGGTCTCCACGTTGCTTCCAACACCTGTGTGACGTTTCCTTCCTCCTTCCGGTTCGATAACCTCGGTCTCTACTGAGAGAAGACTTGCTTCTTCACACCTTGCTCTTGGGGTTCCCAACGAAGTGCTCTACGCTGGCGCATCAACAAGTTTTCTAGCGCCGTTGACGGAGGAATCTACTTCAACCTCTTCCTCCCGTCAACTCAGCACTGCATCAAGTTTTCTGGCGCCGTTGTCGGGGAGTCCAAGGACGTCTTCACTAGGGGAGTCCTTCACTTACTTTCTCTTTACTTTGTTTTTAGTTTGCTTAGTTTCTTTTGCTTGGTTTTTTTTGCCTCTTTTCAAAAAAAAACCAAAAAAATTTAGTCTAGTTTGGTTTGCTTGCTTTATTAAAAAACACAAAAAAAATTAGTTCCTACCTTAGTTGCTACCATGTATGGTTTTGGTCCAATCTCTGTGACACCTATGGAAAATATCTTTACTTTTAAGCAAAAAAGTGAAGAGAGTTTCAAAGAAGCTTGGTCTAGAATCTTTGCTTTACAAAGGGAAACTGAGCCTAAGATGAGTCTTAGCTTGGTTATTGATAGTTTCTACCGCGGTATTGCTCTTCGTTATAGATATGCTTTGGATCTGTGGCTGAAAAATATTTTTTTACTTTGTACTGAGGATGAAGCTTATGATGCTTTAAGGAAACTAATCATGATCTATGGTACACCTGGCAAGTCTGATTCCTCTTTCACAAGTATTTTTGCTAGGTTGAACCATCTTGAGACCAGTATTGCTGCCATGAATAGTTGTTATCACACTCTTAGGGTTTACCATGATTATGTTCCCATAAATTCTGAGCCTTCAAATTGGTTTCCCACAATTAAAGTCTCAATAAACACTACACTTTTTGATGCTCGCTATGATATCATGTCTGAATTTTGTCTCATGCCTAAAGATATTTTTGATTCCTTGAGTCTTTGGGGGCTTACTGAAGGAGGATAGGAAATCTCTCTTACCAACAATGCTCCTATCTTGCCCATTGGAATAGCTGAAGGTGTGTTTACAAAAATCTCAGGGAAAATGGTGTCTACTGATTATCTTGTTATTGAATGTGTAGGCAAAGGACAAATCACACTTGGAAGATCTCTACTAAAACACCTTGGGGCAGTAATAGACGTGGGAGAAGGCATCATGGACTTTACTCCCCCGGTAAGCAATCATATCTTCCCTAAGAAGAAAAAAGAAAGGTAAGAAAAGAAGGAACAAGCGAGGCAATTCTTCATTTGAAAATACTTGATTTTTCTTGCTTCTTGTGCCTAACTTAAAGGCGTTAAAGAAAAGTACTTGTTGGGAGATAATCCAAGAGTTTCATTGAGTATTGGAAGTTATTACTTATTTAATAACCTCTCCTTATCCTTTTTGTTTGCTTTTTGTGCCAAGAATGACCTCTAATGAGAGGGAAGTAAGATTTGGGGAGTTGCTGTCCTGAAACAGATTTCTGTCCTCAACCAAAAATATTCGTGAGGAGGCTCTGTAACTCGGATTGAGCTAAAAATTTATGAATAAATCCCCCAGTATGTTATCTAACTTTCGTCAGTTGAACACTTTTTTATTTGATCAACAGAAGATGTTCAAACAAATTTGTTTCTACCTGCTGGTATATTTTGACAGATTTCTGCCATTATTTGCATTTGCTTCTTATTGATTCCTTTTTGAGCTCTCTTCAGGTAAATTGAGTTTCTTTGAAGGAGTTACTACAGTTGCTTATGTTTTTTAGTGAAAATCCTTGCTGTTCCAAAGCTTTGCCAGTGGTCTAATGTCTTTTGAATAAGCTAATGTTGCTAATGAAGATTGTGTGAAGTTTTGTATGAAGGAAAAATTTCAGGTGTAGAGAGAGAATGATGTAATGAGATGAAGAATGGACAAAAGCTCAAGCTTGGGGATTCCACCGTGGTTTCACCCCAAGAAATATACAAGAGGTATAAGCGTCAAAGCTTGGGGATGCCCAAGGCATCCCCTTCTTCATCAATAAAAAGCTCAGGTATGTCTAGACACTTCACTTTTATTGTTTCATGCACAGTTGTGTTGTTCTTGGAGCGTCTTAGTTTTCGTTTGATTTGCTTAGTTTGTTTAGTTTGCTTTAGTAGTTTGGACCTCCGTTCTCGCTATGTTGTTTTGCAAATAAGTTTGCTTGGTGTTTGGAAAGGAGTAGTAAGTTCTTGCTTGAAGTGCAAGAGAAGCTTGCATTGACTGTGACTTAGACTTTAGCATGACATGCTAGGTGTTGTTTTGGCATTATTCTTAGTGATTATTGATGTAGCATGGCTTGCTCCAAGTCATTGAGATTGTTTAGTGCGCCTTGAAGAAATTATGCGTTGTTTTAGCATGCAAAATCATAGTATTGTGGTATTCTCGTTTGATGCTTTGGTTGGGTTGACTTGGCACATGATCACACCATGTTATGACTCTCACAAGTCACTATTAGCCTCTAATATCATTTAGTCCTTGACTTGTAGTACCACTCTTTGCTTTGATTAGTTTGCTTTGTTGCATTGCATAATTATGGCCATTATTGCTCTCTTAGTTGGTTGCTCCCAGTCTTTTGCTAGCCTCCGCTTGTATGAGTAAGTTCTAGTCATGCTTCCAACTTCCAAGAAACCAAGTTATTCCAAAGTGTCCACTATAAACTCATATGCATGGTGTGTTACACCATTCCAAGTATATTCTTGTTTTCAACTATCTTCTAATTAAAAATTATTTTGTTATGTGAAAACTTAGTGATTAAAGCCCTCACGAACTTGATGGCACACTTTATTATTTGCCCCTAATAAACTTGAACCATTAAGACAACTTTGTTGTATATGCTTGCACTTATAAGTTAGGATTAGCAGAACCGTGCTGTCACGGGGAACGTTTTCAACATTGCACTTGTACTTTTGTACTCCATTGATATCATGCTCTTTTGTCTATGGATGTTACCGGTGTGAAATGAAGTGGGAACTTGTAAGTCCATGGAGTTTGTATTCTGTGTTAGAGAAATGCCTGGGCCGCTAGCCTAAGCCATGCCTAATCATGGTGAAAACTTGCAGCATCAGCAGAGTGACATCTATGAAGCATTCTTCTTATAAAAAAGAGAGACACATTGAGAAAAGAGGAAAGAGAGAAAAAAAGCACCATATTCCCATGGTACATAAGAAGAATTGCTGAGATATTCATTGTCTGCTTGCCTTGTCATTTTGGTTATGGGAAAGCTCCTGTACCATGTGCAAGGGGTACCCCGTTGGCGTTTCTCAATGATATGCAAATACTTACAATGACAAGAACTTGCCTGGGCCCTAAGCTGAGTATCCATGAGGTGTAGACCTCATATTCAAGGGACATGAGATTTCCAACTTATACTTCGTCAAGCATATACTCCAGCTTTGCCACTTTAACCTTAACCACTTCAAGATGCTTATGATACGGGCAATGAGGGCTGAAAGCTAACAAGTACCATAATTTTTGGAAGCTCTTTTTGAAACTTGTAATCCCTGCTTCCTTTATAAAAAGGCCTTTCTGTCACCACTATTGAGTTTCCACCTTCTGCCTTTAGGCACCATTAAGAGAGCATAGTTATCATTCTGTGTGCAGTGTTCCAAAGCTTATTAATTGATGCATATTGTGTTATTACTTGCTCTTGTGCTATTTGTTTCTAGTCACCCTTGTGAACTTTGCAGGTGTCCTATGCATTATATTGCTACTCTATGAGGGACAAGCTGATTACCACTATGCTATGTTTTCTGCATGTGAAACAAAGAAACGTTTTTCAATGCATATTATTCATGATCTTTGTAGCTTGCCATGTTGCATGCATAGTTACTATGTCCTATTGTTAGAACTCCATCTTTCATGCACATGTTTAGAGTTCTTTGATCCCAGCTTTCAATGTTTGCAAATGGTTGGATCTTTATTGTGAGGGTGCATGCAGGGCCGTCTCCAGAAATTCGGGGCCCCTGTGCGAAAAGCAAAATGGGGCCCTAAACTTAATAAAATTTACACAATGATAATAACTGAAACACAATATCATTTTATTATATAACTGCAACATGTGTTATTTCGTACAATACGTATAAATATAAAACATTAATTCTACTAAAAAGGGTATCATTGAAGCAATGAACTAACATCAAGTTCTACTAAAAAGCAACATCCGTCGTGTATTTTTTGAAATGAAATCTTCAATTATATCTTCATAATTGATCTCCTCTAGGATATCATCTTCAAGTGCTATTGTCACCAATCCATTGAGCCTTTCTTGCGTCATAATAGAACGCAAGTAAGATTTCAACAACTTGAGTTTGGAAAAACTTCTTTCGGCAGATGCGACTGTCACAGGAATTGTTAACAAAATTCTGTAGGCAATAGTAGCAACAGGATAGTAGGGGCGCTTCTTCAAGTAGTTTAAATTATCAATAGGACCCATGGATTTCTCAAGTAAATCTTGAACATATACTAACTCAACATACAATTTCTCCCCATCAATATCTTTCTGCTCTTTAATCTTATTTCCATTAGCATCTTTACGTTCTGGAATCTTAAGCGCATTCTCAAGATCCTTCTGGAATCTTAAGCGCATTCTCAAGATCAAGGCAAGCAGCTTTCAAACTAGCATCATCCATGGCTCGCAGCCTATCTGAAGTAAACAAGAAACCAAATGTTTTTTCGTATCCCTTATATTGTTCAAATCTCCTATTAAGTGAAGCTATATCTTGATCAACAATAGGTATAAAATAGTTGACCCTGAATAACTCCTCTACGGATTGTAAATCAATAGATTCATCATTTTCACCCTCATCAAATTGTTTTTTTCTTTTGATTTTACGCTTGGTGCGGAACTCTAGAGGAATGTCCATCTCTATTGCAATTTCCTTTGTGGCTTCCAACGCTTTTGAAAAGCCCGTTTCTCTGTACTTAGTGAAAAAAGAAATCAACCCCTGTACAGACTCAATTGCAATATCAATAAGCATATCCTTTGACTGTAGCTGCTTGCTGACCATATTAGTAGCAGATAATATTTCATACCAGATGAATAATGATGACACAAATTCAAAGTCGCCAAGTTCATGCTCTGCCAATGATTGAGCTTGACTACTTGTCAATTGATCCTTATCACTTTCAGCCACTTGTAACAAAGCCTCCCTTACACTTGAAATTTGAAACCTTATAGCCTTAACACTGTCAACACGACTTTCCCAATGAGTAGATGACAATGACTTGAGAGTCAATCTTGTTATATTATCTTTAAGAATTTTCCACCTCTTAGTGGAATTAGCAAATGTTGTATAGATGCGTTGTACAACTCCAAAAAATTTCGTTGCTTTGCGACAAGAATTTGCCATATCACATAGTGTCAAATTGAGACTATGACAACCACAAGCTGAATAGAAGGCTCTTGGATTGATGTTCAAAAGTTTCTTTTGTACCCCTTGATGCTTTCCTTTCATATTTGACCCATTATCATATCCTTGTCCTCTCACATTGTCGACATCAAGATCAAGATTCTTCAATTCCTCTTGCAGGACATCAAATAATCCATGTCCAGTGGTGTCATTCACATCCAAAAACCCTAAAAAGGATTCTTTAATGCAAACAGAACCGGAACATGTATCAACATATCTTATTATCAAAGACATTTGTTCTTGATGGCTTGCATCTGGAGTACAGTCAAGTATAACAGAGAAGTACTTTGCTTCTTTTACCTTTCCAATGATCACAGACCTGATTGCAGTAGCTAGCAACTTTATTAACTCATTCTGGATGGAAGGGCCAAGATAATGATCACGGATTTTGTCATTGGTGATGCGATTAATATGCTCTTTGATAACTGGGTCAAATTCAGCCAACATTTGAACTAGACCTAAGAAATTTCCATTGTTGTCTTGATAAACCTTGCTATTACTACCACAAAATGCTAGGTTATGCTCCGCAAGAAATTTCACAATTAAAAGAATCCTGAACAAAACTTTTCTCCAATGCTCCCTTTCCTTTTCAAGTTCTCTCTGAGCAACTGTATCAATTGTTTGATTATTTTGCAACCTCAAACGAAAGTCATACCATGAAGTCATATTTGTAACATGTTCTCTACTAGTTTCATGCTCTCGAAGTCTCTCGCTAAGATGAGTCCAGTCATTGAAACCTTCATTTGCTAACTGCCCTCTTACACGCCCCTTTTTTAATAGTTTGCAGCAAAAACAGAATACTTTATCAAGTTCTTTGCTATATACAAGCCATTCTCTATCACACTTTTCTCCATTTGAGAGATCCCTATTGTATGATGTTGCGGAAAACCTTCTAGATAGTTTATCTTTAGGACCATGTTCAATAGACGAGTCTCTTTTAGGACCCTTTTGCACTAAAATATCAATCGTTTTTTTATCAAGCCCATCCCAAGTTCTTGGATCAAATATACTCGGATGAAAAAAATTATTGATATCATCAGCAATATTATTATTGTTACCTTCATCGCCAATATTAGGATCATCACTTGCATCACCAATATTAGGATCACCACTTTCATCGTTAATATTCGGATCACCAGTTTCATCAACAATCTGATCCTCGACCAATACTTCATCATCACCATGGCCATCATCAATATTACCGCGTCCAGTTTGATTTTGAGAATTAACTTGAGAATCACTCACAATAAATCTATCAAGAGCACCCCTTTGAGATTGAGCCGCGGCTTCTAGTCTTCTTTTCTTATCACGCTTTGTAGCACCAGAATCATATTTTCTAGTAGACATGATTAGTTGATTATCCTGTTTTATAAAGAAAATAGTAAGTAAATTGAATGAATAAAAATTCTACTTCCTCCAACTCATATTAATTGACTCAAATTTGTCTAGATACAGTTGTATCTAACACTAAAACTTGACTAGATATATTCATATCTAGATAAATCTAAGTCAGCTAATATGGATCAGAGGGAGTACGTAAACTTAAGTTTGCAATTGTCAAGATAAGTTAAGAGAAGCTAGAAGATGAGTACTACAAACCTTGATCAGCCTTGAAGGTTTGACTTTTGAGGTCTTGATTTTGGAAAATCGAGACAAGAGTCGATCGACTCGGCAGATTCTTGAAAACCGATCGGTGTGGGGCTGTGGGCGATTGTGCAAGGAGACAACGGGCTCGTCCTGGGAAATTATTCAAATCAAACTATTGATTCCTGATTTCCCGTCCCGATCTGCCTCTTTTTTGTAAGCGGAGACTCAGTTCAGCCGATTATTATTATACTCGAACTCGGTCACGATCCGTACCCGATCCCGTCCTGGACTTCCGGCCGATCGAAGTGGAAGGAGCGACCACGCGAGCGAGTCCTGCCGTAACTTCCTCCGCCTTGGATCGGGAAAGAGCAGCACCCAAATGGGCCGGATCCGGGGCCCAGAAAAAGAATCGCCGAGTGTTCTGTGACGTGAACATGGAGACTTCGATCTTAGCCTGAACTTGCACAGAATATAGTATGTATATGGGCTATATAAGTAAAAACTGGGGGCCCCTGGTTTTTTGGGGCCCTGTGCGGTCGCCTAGCCCGCACTGGGCCTTGGACGGGCCTGGGTGCATGTCACCTCAAAAAATTTCTTTCTATCACTTACCTACTCGAGGACGAACAGGAGTTAAGCTTGGGGATGCTGATACGTTGGAAACATATCTATAATTTTTTATGCTCCATGCTTGTTTAGTATCTACTTTGCTTTACTTGTCCACACTTTGAGGTGCTTTTTACATGTTTTCTAGTACTAACCTATTAACAAGTTGCAACAGTGCCAGATGCCTGTTTTTTGTTGTTTTTGGTTTCAGAAAAGTTAGTAAAGAAATATTCTCAGAATTAGACAGGATGAAGGACAAAGTTAATTACTTTCCTTGGCGAACAAGAAGTCCAGAGGAGAGCCTGAGGGGCCGGCCAGAGGGGCCAGACCCCCCCCCCCCCAGGCACGGCCATAGGTGGGCCCGCGCCTGGCTAGGGTTTGGCCGCCCTGGCGGCCGCCTCGGTCTTCCCCTTCGCCTATAAGAAACCCCCGATGCAGAAACTCTCAGTACCCGATCAGAAATCCACGAAACCGTCTGTAGCCGCCGCCACCATCGTCCCTAGATCGGGGGGATCTGAAGCTCTTCCCGGCACCCTGCCAAAGTGTAGATCATCCCAGAGGCCTTCTCTCCAGTATGATTCGTGAGTAGTTCCACCTTGGACTATGGGTCCATGTAGTAGCTAGATGGTTGTATCTCCTCCTTTGTGCTTTCATGTATAGATCTTGTGAGCTCCGTTCATGATCAAGATCTAATCTATTTGTAATCATGCATGTTGTGTTTGCGAGGATCCGATGGATACTAAGATTATTATGTTGGTTTTATTAATGGTTTTATCTTTATGATTCTATCATGTCTGTGTTGTTTGTGATCTTGCATGCTCTCCGTTTCTAGTGGTTATCTTGGCCAAGTAGTTGCTAGTGACTCCAAGAGGGAGTATTTATGCTCGATAGTGGGTTCATTCCTCTAGTTTCCAAGGGAAGTGATAATAATCTCTTCAGTTGTAGATGTGTTGTTGCTACTAGGGAGAAAACAACTATCTCTTGTTCATGGAACATGTGGACTGTTTACCTTACACACTTTGCTTAAAGCAGTTGTCTGTTGCTTGCAACTTAATACTGGAGGGGGTTCGGATGATAACCTGAAGGTGTACTTCTAGTCATAGATGCAGTTGGATGACAGTCTATGTATATTGTTATATTGCCCAATCAACTTCATAGGATCTTTCTGGCTAGTAATTGCATTATTATGCCTTGCTCAGTTTCTATCATTTGCCTCGCTGTAATTTGTTTACCCTTCATGCCATGTTGTTTATCTAAGGAGAGCACCTCTAGTGAACTATGGATCCCGGTCCAATCTTTACCATTGATACATCTTCCACTGTTATCTGTTTATTTGCTGCAAACCATTACCTTCCACACCATACGTTTAATCCTTTGTTACAGCAAACTGGTGACCTTGACAACCTTACTGATTGATTGGGGCAAAGTCTTGAGTTTGTGTTGTGCAGGTCTCCACGTTGCTTCCAACACCTGTGTGATGTTTCCTTCCTCCTTCCGGTTCGATAACCTCGTTCTCTACTGAGGGAAGACTTGCTGCTTGCTGCTTCACACCTTGCTCTCGGGGTTCCCAACAAAGTGCTCTACACTGGCGGATCAACAAGTTTTCTGGCCCCATTGACGGAGGAATCTACTTCAACCTCTTCCTCCCGTCAACTCAGCACTGCATCAGGTGGAGATGGGATCAAGCCTTTGGAGGGGCAGATCGAAGGTGGAGGTGCAGATGAGCCAAGGCGCAGGTCTGCGGGCGTCCCTGCTCCGCGTCCAATGGGGAGAGGTCAGGCGGCTGCTCGGCACTCTGCTGTACTGATGACGAAGCTGGAGGGTGGGGGATTATGGGGGACTCGTTGAGAGGCCTGCCCTCCCGAAGTCCAATGGTGACCATGCGTTGGCAATAGTAGCTCGTAGCCAGGCGCTCCTTTCTTCGGATACAGTGGCGAAGGAGGACGGAAACTGGGATGATCGTCAGAAATAAGTGGAGGGTGTCGGATTCAGGCAGGGGATATCATCGCAGCTAGGAGGAGAGGTAGATATGGAGGATGATGTGTACCTAGAATTCGATGAGGAGGACGAGGACGTGGCGGTAGAGGAAGACCCAGAGCCTAACACATGGAGAATCTTGGCAAGGTACATAGCAAATTTTAGGCCGAACACTATAGCCATGTTTGACAAATTCTCCACCGAGGTGTGGAAGCTAAGAGCTGGCATCAGATATGCAGAACGGGGAGGGAATTACTATATGATTACGCTCTTCTCTAAAGGGGATTTTGATTTTGTCATACGTGGAGGTCCATGGATCTATCAACAGAACGCCTTGCTAGTGAAGGAGATCAACACTAAAGTGCAACCTTCAGAGATTGTCCTTGAATCTATTCCTATTTGGGTACGGATTTATAATGTGCCAGGGGAAAAACAAAATAAAGTTTGGGGCATGAGATATGGCAATGGACTGGGCAGGGCAATGGAGGTGGATGTCCCGTCCCCGGAACAGGATATGAATGCTTTCCTGCGTGTCAGAGTGGACATCCCATATGATAAATGTTTACAAACACAAATCACTCATGGTGTTAAGGGAAACCGGAGGAGAAGATGGTGTTCAAGCTCAAGTATGAACGGGTGTCGTACTACTGTTACCACTGTGGTTTTATGGGGCACCGAGAGGAGGATTGGGAGAAGAAGAACCAATGAATTCCCTCTCTGGACTATGATGCCTATGAATTGAGATGCAGCCCATATAAGAAGTATGTGTTTCGCTCCCATTATGTCCCCCCAGTCGAGCATGGTGGAGCGCGACACAATCTGAGCTTTGCTAGCTTTGGCACCGTTGAATCACGCAACTCGTCTTGCTCGCGTGGCTCCCAAGGACCAAGGAAGGGGCAGTATGATCAGCGTCGGGGGGGGGGGCGTCTCCAGGTGTTGGCTCGCGGGAACACGAATCTAGTGATAACGAGATGACTCCCCTAATGGATGCCACACCACCACGTGAGTATGAGGCTAACGAGGTGGGCATGTATGATGATTTTAAGAGGGAGGAGCAGCCGGTGCAAGTAGAGGTGGAGATGTGGAGAAGGTGGGGGCTATGCACGTTGTGCCAGAGGCACAAGGGGAACCATCACTAAATGCTGCTAGGGATGAGACAGCCCAATCAATAATCTAGTTTCCATAAGATGAGGTGGCCTCGATGGTACCCGAGCAGGCTGGACATGCAACGTACCTTCTGGCAAAAGGAATCGCGGCTTACGTACAGCGGGCGCGGTCGGCGTCAGCCAGCGGCAGTTTTGGGCATGGACCGACGTCCAGTGGTATGATACGGGTGATCAAGGACCTGTCCAACTTGATGGTTTCCTTTGGCTAGGCAAGCGACGTGGATATGGTCCTGGCTGATACGATTTTGGTGAAACGTGCAGCCGAGGAGACTGAGGTGCAAGGTAGACGTCTTGAGCTGAGGCTTGGCCTAGGTGATGGCGTACAACAGGAGGGTGAGGGACGGCTTGGGTAGAACACTTTTCTGGTGCACTGATTAAAAAAATGTGTTTGGTTGTTCAAGTGAGGCTATATATGGAGCATGTATGCTTGCTCGTGCCCTTTTGGCGAACCTGTGGATCATGGCTCTGTGGAAGTTGTACGCGTCAATTCAACCTCTCATTCCTAAAGGGCATTTCGTTTGGTTACCCATATTTAGGTTTCTGGGCCGATGAGGAAGCCAAGACCCATTTGTTTGCTAGCATGTTTTTTGTGTTGTCGGCAAGTTACTAATCGTTTGGTAACTTGCATTCTACCTGATAGATTTACCTCCTCGACAGTGTGGTGAGCTTACCCATGACAAGAACACGACATAAATCAAGGTTTTAGCAATTGCAATTCTGTCGGGATATAGCCCCAGGTACCCCAGAGTTGAGGTATAAAGAGGTCTCTAGAGAGTAATCAACATTTCAATAGAAGAATGAAGACATATAAATATATATATATATCAAAAGATATGAGAAGTTAAGAAAGAAATATAAGAGAGAAAAGGAACATGGGCCGAATTACACTTAATCCGGCCTAGTTCAGCTATTTCTTTTAGGCCAGAATACCGCTTACGGGCCAAACTAACCTTCACTCAGCCATACTGGGCCGAATCAACTCAGATCCGGCCCACCTCGCTGCCTCCGTTCCTGCCGAGTCAACCCTCCATCCTGCCAGCATCTCCAACTCCCGCCTCGCGCCGAGTCGATCCCGACAATCCCTCCACATCGCCGGGTCCGCGTTTCAGCGCCATACCACGCCACAGTGTCCGCATCCCCCGGGTGGGCCAGATTCGGCCCACCGCGAGGACACCACCGCGCCAGCAAGCTTCACCGACCTGAACGCCCCACCCGGATGGGCCGGCCTCGGCCATCTCGGCCCACCGCAGGCTCTACCCTCCAGGCCGAATGAGCACCACCCCGGCTGGGCCACTTCGAAACCTGGCTGGGCTGTGAATTAGCTCGGCAGGGAGGAGATGTGATCCAGATTAGGCCCAAGCTCCCCCAGGCCGAATTAACCCTTTGCCAGGCCGAATTACCACTAGCTCCGGGACGTTTGGGCCGAGATATAAAGACCCAAAAATCCCCTTATTCACCTCCAGATGACTTCACGCCGTCTACAACGATTCAACATCGACCCAGGACAAGACAAACAAGTCTCGTGCCAGTCTTGGGACGCCCATGGCTCAGACTGGCACATGGACCTATGGAATATGCCTTTGGCATCAAGAAGATGCTAGGGAATATGCCCTTGGCATCAAGAATATCCTAAGGGATATGCCATGGCATCTCCAAAGATGCCAAGGCATATGCTGAGCATCTAAGAAGATGCTAGGAATATGCTACACAGATGCCAAGCGTGGGGAACAAGCTTTGTCCCCTGGGCTCCCCTTTATAAGGAGCACCAGGGGAATCGTTCTCAAGGAGGCCCCGAAGGGCTCCTCCCCTCTCTGCTCACTAGGAGCTCTCCTTCTTCCTCTTCCTCCACTCCCACTGAGAGATTAGATAGAAGCATAGGGGAAACAGCTCAAGGAGCATGATTGTAGCCACAAGTATGGCAAGATTATAAGGGATTAGATGTATAGAATGAGGTGTTATCTCCACTTGAGAGCTTCAATCCAATATACATTGTATTTCTCTTTGTTCATACGAGTGCGGTCTTCACTGCATCATCCCTCCCCGGATTCCTCCACGTCCATCGGCCCCAACTTTAGCCTACCCATGGCATATGCCGTGATACCACCACGACATTTGGCGCCCACCGTGGGGCCTCTTAGTGGCGTTGGTTGGGTTTCCATCCGGACGGGAGCATCTTCATCAACCTCTTCCTCATAAAGCTCTTTCAGTTCCTCCGAGCAAACAGAGAGCAGAGAGGTAAGCACAGAGGCACTCCAAGTCTGACTCATCAAAGCAGGTAAGACTCAGCAGAAGGACTCAAACACTACTCCAAGCTTACTGTAAGTACCAAGTAACTCAGCAGGGCAGGTAAGGCATAGAAAGACTCACCCAAACACCTCTCCAAGTATGCTGTAAGTGCCAGATAACTCAGCCACCTACACTCAATCCTTCACCCCGGGGAGAAAATAGCTTAACCCGGAGACTAGCTAACTTGTCCGAAGAATCACCTTTGGATAAAGAGAACGTCTTATGTTAATTTAGATCTGTGTTTGAGCCAGCCTATCTATAACTCGGCCATAAGTTGAATCACCTTATTTATGATTCAGGTAGATTTTGAGTCAGTTTATTTATGTTTTGAATTGACCTGTAACTCAGCTCACCAACCAGCTTATTGATGATTCAGACAGAGTTTGAGTCACCTTATTTATAACTCAGACAGAGTTTGAGTCAGCTTATTTGTGATTCATATAGAGTTTGAGTCAGTTTATTTATGCTTTGGATTATCTTTTAACTCAGCTCACTAGCCAGCTTATTGATGATTCAGGTAGATTTTGAGTCAGTTTATTTATGCTTCGAATTAACCTTTAACTCAGCTCAGTAGATTGTCTTCGATTCGGACTAACATTTGATTCAGCTTTCCAGGGTATATTATAATTCGGATTGGTATTCATACTCGGCGTACTAATCATATCTCTGATTCCGGCCGGAGCTTTATTCAGTTCGCCAAATTGCCAGGTTATGTTATGACTCGGATTGATACTTCACCATCTTGCCAGGTTATCCCATATCTCGGATAACTATTGGCCAGCTTATCATATCTCGAATCTATATCTCATATCTACATCTCGAATCAGATCTCTCAGCAGTTAACCCTATCATCATATCCCAAAACTTAATCTCGGATCTATATCTCGGATCCATATCAAAGGCAAATTATCGTCGTCACGCCAAATCAAGTTATATCGTGGCAAACAGATGACTCGGATTTGAGTTATATAATTCGGATTTGAGTCAGATCACTCAGACTTAAGACATAAAGTCAATTTTGAGTAAAGTAACTCGGATTTGGGATGAGTTAACTCGGATTTGAGTCATATAACTCGGATTTGAGTCAGATGACTCAGACTTAAGACATAAAGTCAATTTTGAGTAAAGTAACTCGGATTTGGGATGAGTTAACTCGAATTTGAGTCATATAACTCGGATTTGAGTCAGATGACTCAGACTTAAGACATAAAGTCAATTTTGAGTAAAGTAACTCGGATTTGGGATGAGTTAACTCGGATTTGAGTTATATAATTCGGATTTGAGTCAGATCACTCAGACTTAAGACATAAAGTCAATTTTGAGTAAAGTAACTCGTATTTAGGATGAGTTAACTCGGATTTGAGTTATATAATTCAGATTTGATTCAGATCACTCATACTTAAGACATAAAGTCAATTTTGAGTAAAGTAACTCGTATTTGGGATGAGTTAACTCGGATTTGAGTTATATAATTCGGATTTGAGTCAGATCAATCAGACTTAAGACATAAAGTCAATTTTGAGTAAAGTAACTCGGATTTGGGATGAGTTAACTCGGATTTGAGTCATATAATTCGGATTTGAGTCAGATCACTCAGACTTAAGACATAAAGTCAATTTTGAGTAAAGTAACTCGGATTTGGGATGAGTTAACTCGGACTTGAGTCATATAACTCGGATTTGAGTCAGATGACTCAGACTTCAGACATAAAGTCAATTTTGAGTAAAGTAACTCGGATTAGGGATGAGTTAACTCGGATTTGAGTCATATAACTCGGATTTGAGTCAGATGACTCGGATTTCAGACATAAAGTTGATTTTGAGTAAAGTAACTCGGATTGGGGATGAGTTAACTCGGATTTGAGTCATATAACTCGGATTTGAGTCAGATGACTCAGACTTAAGACATAAAGTCAATTTTGAGTAAAGTAACTCAGATTTGGAATGAGATAACTCGGATTTGAATCATATACCTCGGATTTGAGTCAGAGGACTCAGACTTAAGACATAAAGTCAATTTTGAGTAAAGTAACTCGGATTTGGAATCATATGACTCGGGTAATTACTTACCCAAAGGGGTTAAAAGAGCAGTGCCCGATAAGGCCAGAGCTCATAACTTAACCAAAGAGGTTAAAAGAGCAGTGCCCAATAAGTCCAGAGCTCATAACTTACCCAAAGAGGTTAAAAGAGATGTGCCCAATAAGGCCAGAACTCATAACTTACCCAAAGGGGTCAAAAGAACAGTGCCCGATAAGGCTAGAACTCATAACTAACCCAAAGAGGTTAAAAGAGCGGTGCCCAATAAGGCCAGAACTCATAACTTACCCAAAGAGGTTAAAAGAGCAGTGCCCAATAAGGCCAGAGGTCCAGAAACTTACCCAAAGGGGTTATGACCAGAGCCCAAGAAGGCCAGAAGTCCAGAAACTTACCCAAAGAGGTTATGATCAGTACCCAAGAAGGCCAGAAGTCTAAAAACTTACCCAGAAGGGCTATGGGCAGAGCCCAAGAAGGACAAAGTCACTAACTTACCCAAAAGAATTATGCGACCAAGAAATATTTGACAAAGAAGTTGTATGTCAGAAAGCAACTCTGGGGACATTTAGATATAAAGCCCATGAGCGATTCTACGAATCCCACATGGCCTCGGGGACTAATGTCGGGGATATAGCCCCAGGTACCCCAGAGTTGAGGTATAAAGAGGTCTCTAGAGAGTAATCAACATTTCAATAGAAGAATGAAGACATATAAATATATATATATCAAAAGATATGAGAAGTTAAGAAAGAAATATAAGAGAGAAAATGGACATGGGCCGAATTACACTTAATCCGGCCTAGTTCAGCTGTTTCTTTTAGGCCAGAATACCGCTTACGGGCCGAACTAACCTTCACTCAGCCATACTGGGCCGAATCAACTCAGATCCGGCCCACCTCGCTGCCTCCGTTCCTCCGAGTCAACCCTCCATCCCGCCAGCATCGCCAACTCCCGCCTCGCGCCGAGTCGATCCTGACGATCCCTCCACATCGTCGGGTCCGTGTCAAGCGCCGTACCACGCCACAGTGTCCGCGTCCCCCGGGTGGGCTAGATTCGGCCCACCGCGAGGACACCACCGCGCCAGCAAGCTTCACCGACCTGACCGCCCCACCCGGATGGGCCGGCCTCGGCCATCTCGGCCCACCGTAGCCTCTACCCTCCAGGCCGAATGAGCACCACCCCGGCTGGGCCACTTCAAAACCTGGCTGGGCTGTGAATTAGCTCGGCAGGGAGGAGATGTGATCCAGATTAGGCCCAAGCTCCCCCAGGCCGAATTAACCCTTTGCCAGGCCGAATTACCACTAGCTCCGGGACGTTTGGGCCGAGATATAAAGACCCAAACACCCCCTTATTCACCTCCAGATGACTTCACGCCGTCTACAACGATTCAACATCGAACCAGGACAAGGCAAACAAGTCTCGTGCCAGTCTTGGGACACCCATGGCTCAGACTGGCACATGGTCCTATGGAATATGCCCTTGGCATCAAGAAGATGCTAGGGAATATGCCCTTGGCATCAAGAATATCCTAAGGGATATGCCATGGCATCTCCAAAGATGCCAAGGCATATGCTGAGCATCTAAGAAGATGCTAGGAATATGCTACACAGATGCCAAGCGTGGGGAACAAGCTTTGTCCCCTGGGCTCCCCTTTATAAGGAGCACCAGGGGAATCGTTCTCAAGGAAGCCCCGAAGGGCTCCTCCCCTCTCTGCTCACTAGGAGCTCTCCTTCTTCCTCTTCCTCCACTCCCACTGAGAGATTAGATAGAAGCATAGGGGAAACAGCTCAAGGAGCATGATTGTAGCCACAAGTATGGCAAGATTATAAGGGATTAGATGTATAGAATGAGGTGTTATCTCCACTTGAGAGCTTCAATCCAATATACATTGTATTTCTCTTTGTTCATACGAGTGCGGTCTTCACTGCATCATCCCTCTCCGGATTTCTCCACGTCCATCGGCCCCAACTTTAGCCTACCCATGGCATATGCCGTGATACCACCACGACAAATTCAGAGAACAACAAGCTTAGTAGTGGTACGACTTAGTCTAAACAGCCACGACGTTTGTGCTGCGGCACGAGTTAACGAGCAATTGCCGATGCAACACAAGTTCATCAAACCGAGGGTTATAACTAAATACCACCTCCCAAAATATACATACCTGGCACAAGTTTTCATCAAGTCTAACTACTCCAAAATATACTACATCATAGTCATCATCATCCAGGGCAACACCATGACTATCACCCCCTCCAGCACATATATGGAAGCAGGTAGACTTTTATTTGGATGTTAAAATGTACATGACTTGCATGATGAGGTACTTTCATTTCAAGTATTTGTGAAACCAGTCAAGCATTAAGGCAAGCGCTTCTTCAGCTGTCTTGACTGCGAACGGGTCGGTAGCATTGTATCTGCAAGCAAAACCATGTGCAACTCCTGGAAAGATCTTTGCATAGTATGGAATCTGCAACAAGCAAAGTCATATGAGGCTTTTACTAGCAGTTAACTTTATTTTCTTTTTTGTTAAAGAACAAGAAAAGCCTCTTGATCTACAACTATATTTTATTTTATCTTCTCTGTATGTTGTTCAAGTTTTAGTTATTCTAACTGGAGAAGGGAATCACTTGGAACTCACCTCATTTCTTTGACGCAAGGTCTGCACAAACTGATACACCAATTTCGGCGTCGTACTAGTGTCATTCTGAGCTCCAAGAATCGAGATGGGGTACTTGACCTCTGAGCGGCAGTTGAACTTAGAGTCAGAACACAGGTTTAGTTCTTCACCAACAAGAGTACCAAAAGATAGAGAAGCTCACCTTTCATATCGTCAACAGTGACTGCTGCAGGATGTGAGATGACAATTGCCTCTACCTCGTTCGTTTTCGCCACCTCCACCGCAAATTTCCCTGTCGGTTATTCAGTACAGGAAGAGAGTATGAGCCAAATATCTACCTTGAAAATAATGAGTATGAGCTAAATTCTGTTCGCTGAATTCGAAAGTATTTTCCTCTGCAGGATCTTGTGTTCTAGCTATAGTACAATATGAACATAATTCTCTTGTGTTGGTTTTCACTAACCGCCCCAACAATAGCCCCCAACTCCGACAAGAGATTTGTGTTCCCTTTTCAAAGCCGCGAAGATTGGTCTTGCATCTTGAGCTGCCTTTACCTGTATAAGAATGATAGACGACTGTATGGGCGAAACTGAATTATTCATAGAATTAATATCCACGATGAAATCAATTTACCGGAGAGTGGGCCTGGAGCCACTCTGTTCTGTTTGCGCCATCCGTGTAAGGTTCTCCATTGAAGAAATCGGGCACCACAACGTAGTATCCAGCTTCACCAACTTTGTCAGCAATTTTCCTTCATTTCCATGAACCCGCCAAGAAGCATAATAAGCATTTTAATTTGATTTAAGGCCCAATCATATATCGAAATAAATTTTTCTAGTCGTCACGAGGGAAGAACGGAGTAGTAGTAAGACAATGGAGAAAGGAGATCCGGCAAGAAGAAGGTCGTACCTCAACAGTGGAGCTTCGAATCCTGAAAAAATAAAATAAAAATCATGCACCAGCAAAACTTTGATACTATACTACACATTTTTTTAGTGAGGGCATGCTCGCTTGCACATCTAATAGTAATAAACAGTAAAATGAACTAACCGAAGAAGTCCGAGGCGAGGACGATGGCCCTGTGGGAGCGGGCGCCCCCCGTGACATAGGCCTTGAAGCCGGCGAGGTCGTCGACGACCACACCGGCCTGGTCGCCGCCGGCCGTCAGGTCCGGCGGGTTGTCAAGGCACTGAGAGTGAGAGGCGGCGGTGGCGGCGCTGCCGGCTAGCACGGCGAGGCAGACGAGGCACTGGTAGAGCAATGCAGGAGCCATGGTCCTGCCGCTGCCTGCAAGGCTTGGTGCTTCCTCTCGTGTGCTTTCTGCGCTTGTATTTGCAAGGGATTCGCAGCTTTGTCTTTGTACCGTGCATTTGTTCGATATGGAGTGTTTCCGAAGGACTCTCAGCTAGGGACAGTTGGCGTGGATTGCTGGGTCGCCTCCATGTCACCAACTCGCCATCGGCCCTAGTTGACCATGATCATTTTTTTAGGGAAGCTATCATGGTGGATTTTATTTACTATTAGAACTAGAAATCAAAGATACATGGTCCGCCAAAACACCAACAAGAAAATCAGGAACAATGGTCAGCCAAATCAAAGATGCAAGTAATAAATCGTCTCGGCACCGTACGTCCAAGTTGACCTCGAACTAGCCATCAAGTGGTGGCTTCCGGTGCCTCCTTAGTTGACCTCCAACCAGCCATCAAATGTAAGTCAGTTAATTCTAGACAAAGGGAATACATTGTGAGAAGCAGCTTCATACCAAGGTTTCTACCTACCGGAACTGTTTCACAATAGGTTCCTAGAGTTTTCCCAGAAGTTCCATCCAAGTTACATGGTGCGGATTTTACAGAAACAATGTTTCAGAGATGTTGCATACACGACACAAAATCGATCCCTGCCACCTCTTCCTTGACATGTGTCTACACTCAAACTTGGTAGCAACTTGTTCAGACATTGAAATCAGTTTTGTACTTTCGGCATTGGCGCTCCATTCAAAAATCACCTACAAATACATGTTTTTAGTATATGGGAGCGATGTGCCTCAACTTCATGAAACCGCAGTTGAATACATGTCTCAGCATGAAGTTTTTAATTAAGGAACATCTCAATTGCACAGATCTGACTTTGCAGGGACGCAATTGTTTTTTCGAAAAGGAGGTTGACACTCTACCGATACATCAAAATAATGCATGCACCATCTCTACCGATACATCAACAAGCACCGCATAACCATTAAAAAATACTCCCTCCGTTTAGAAATATAAGATGTTTTAGATTTGCGGAGAAGATATATCTAGACATCTTTTAGTGTATATCCTCTCGGATGGAGCTCCTGGGAGTGGCGACCGCGTCGCCCCCCGCGTCCCCGACGCCGGTGGCGTCTCCCCCTCCGCTCTCCCCCAAGCCCCTGCCGCTGCAGTTCCCGGTGCTGATGCAGTTCTCCCCGCAGGCCCCTTGGTTCCTCGCGAAGGAGGGTAGGCAGTCCCCGCTGGCAGCTGCGTCCGATGCCGATCCAGATCTGGTCGCAACGCCGGCGGCCTCCACGCCTGCGAGCTCGACCCGCCTGGCCTTCTCCGATTCGGAGTTGGTGCCCGACTCTTCCCCGCCCTCTGCCTCTCCAACCCGCGGCAGGACCCACGTCTCCTCTCCTACCTCGTCCAACGGCATGCTGCCCGCCATTAATGCGCCCTGCGCACAGATGGCCTCCTTCAATGCGAGGAACCTGCGCTCCATCGTCGTGCTGCCGTCCAGCTGCCACAGTACTGCCCGCCATCAAGCACGGTCACCTCCGCCCGCGGCGCCCCCTGCCCAAGACACGGAGGGATGGCAGTCCGTCCGGCCGCGCCGCACGCGACAAGACGCGCCTTCAAGCCGCCATCAAGCCGGAGCGAACTCGCCCCCCCTCGTGGCCCCCAGGCCGAAGCTGCAGCTCGACGCTTCAAAATGCGCACGGAGGGCCTCTGTGCCCGGTGTCTCGCTCCCGCTCATCACCACCAAGCTTCTGCCTGCCGCGACCCTTTTCGCTGTCTCTCGTGCAACCTCTCCGGCCACAAAGAGCGTGCCTGCCCGCTCCGTCTCGCCACGAAAGCCTCCAAGCAGGTGCGCCCGCGTCGTCAGCCCGCCCACCTCCTGCGACCTGCAGCCTCTCCTCGGGCTCCTGGGGCCTTGTCCTGGGCCGCGGTCGCCGCCGGCACTCCTGCTAGCAATCCCTCGCCGACGCTCCCTCCCCCGCCGCCCATGGCCTTGTGTGGCATCGGTGCGTCCGCGACGCAGCCGGAGGAAGACACGGTCGTCATCGCGACCTCCTTCGACCTGGACCGGGACATGAATCAGTGGGCGGCCGCGGCGGTCATCGCTTGGCCCATCAGTGGCAACCGGAAGATCGAGGCCCTCCCCATCGACCGTGCCATCCGCAAAGAATTCCGGCTCAGCCACCGCGACCTCACCACCGCCCCCTATCAACCTGGGCAGTTCCTGCTCAAGTTTGAGCACAAGGAGCACTGCGCCGAAGTGATCAAGAAGGGCCGCATCAAGGCCGAAGGCGCGCTGCTGCAACTCCGTCCCTGGCGCCCGCTGGAGAATGCCTTTGGGGAAACCATGTCATACCATGTCCGCCTCTGCCTGGAGGGCGTGCCTGCCTACGGGCACACGCCATTCGTCGCCGAGCGCATCATCACACGCTGTTGCTCCTTCGACCGCCTCGACGACAGCTCTGTCCTGATGTCCAGCGCCCGCTCCCTCGACTGCTGGGCGTGGACCGCCAACCCCAGCGCCATCCCTAAGGTGGTCTGGCTCACCTTCTCCAGTCGCGGCGTCGGCGGCATGGCCTCGGAGGTTTTCGTCGACGAGTTTCGCCCCACGGGCAGCAAGCGTGGTGCCACTTTCCGGGTGATCGTGCACCTCGACAAGATGGAAGATTTCTCCTCTGCGCCGCTTGACTTCTTCGGCCTAAGCACAGATGCCAATTCCTTCAAGCCCACGCCGGTGTCCTTCGATTGGCACTACCTCACAGTCGACAGGCAGCCCCCTGCCCCCATCCCCGAGCTGGAGGACGTCGAGGCTGCGGCCCGTGCTGCGGCGCTGGCTAGCCTTGGCAGGCAAAGCGGAGAAGATGACCACCCTCGCCATCACCACTACCGCCGCGACGACGACGACGCGGCGCGCCACGGACGCAGGAGCCACGGTGACCACCGCGACGCGGAAGGCTCTTTCCGCCGTGAGCGCACCCGCTCGCCACGCCGCAGGGAGGCAGGAAGCTCCAGCTACGGACGGCGCAGACTCGACTCGGACACGGCTACTACCTCGCCACTCCACGCTCCTCTGCTCTTATGTGCTGAGCCTGGACCTGCCGTCCTCTCTGCCTCAGACCTGCGCGCGGCTCTAGCGGAGCAGGCAGCAGGCCTCCGCGTGGAGTTGCCTTCGATCATGGCAGACGCCGTCAAGCCTCTCATCGCCGAGACCGCCGCCCTGAGGAGCTGGACCTCGCGCGCCTCAGACCTCCTCGACAGGCTCAACGCTGCTGCGGTGGCGCAGCTGCCCCTGCCTTGCCTCTCTGGCCTGGAGGTCAGCGGCGACTCCGAGGGTCCAGAGGTGGGGCTCGGTGACTCCATCGGCCTTCCGCCGAGGCAGGCCTCCCCGTTGTCGGCCGCGCGTGCGCACCCGACGGCTGTCGGACCAGTCTCCTTGGCACAGGACGCCACGAAAGGGCTGGTGGACTGTGTTAGAATTTGGTGAGTTTTGGGCTGTTGGCCCATTAGACAAATTCTAAAATTCTCTTTGGCCCACTTATATATGGCAGCATATGGCTGTATAGTGGTGCTAAAGTTTAGTCCCACATTGCTAGTTGAAGGGGAGTTGGACCACCTTATATAGTAGAGTGTTGCACCACTCACTAAGGTGTGACAAGAAGAGTAGCCCTCGCGCACTCCTCCTCCGACGCTGCCCGCCTCGCCACGCCTCGTCACGACGCGCGCGCGCGCCGCGGGTTGCGGGAATCTCGCCGAGCCGAGCTTTATTTTGCTGGTTAGGAAAACTGATTATGAGTCATTAACGGACGCGTTAATTACAGCCATTTCCAGTTTTTATGGACGTGGCTGTTACCGACTCGGACGTGGGCTGAGCCCACGATCCTCCTAACCTGCACTATATAAAGATATAAAGCGTCCGGGCTAAACCTAATCGGTACCATATCAATCCACACACGCGCCTACCTCCAGAACCTTGCGCCGCCGCTTTCGTCTTCTCCATCCCGGCTTGCGGCGTGCACCGCAGATCGAGACAGTAGGCCTCCGGAACCCCGCCTCTCGTGAACCTGTACGGGTGAGGGGCGATCAGGTTTTTGGGGAGCGCTCAAGCGCGACTACTGGCAACCACGTCGTCGTCCGACGACGAGTTCCCGAACGACGACTTCTTCCCGGACGTCAGCGACCTCTTCGACAACCACAACATGGGCGACGCTGCTGCGACCGCTGCGGCTGCTATTCAGCCTACTCTGTACGTGATACTCAACTGTCTTTTTCTAATTATGCTAGAGTACTTTATTCTAGCGTTTGGTGTAGATGTGATAGGTTTATCTTGTATAGATGTAATCTGTTCATCTACTTTGTTGATCTGCATGATTGGTTTTACTACTATCTGTATGATCATGATTTATAAGTTTATTATTCGGATTAAATCATATGGATTATTGCTTATATTTCCAACAATCCAAAAACCTGATTATAGGCAACTGAATTCCACTGGTGTAGCCGCGGCTACTAGGCCGCCTCCTTTTGATGGCATGCACTATAAGAGATGGCGCAAGAGAGCAGTTCTCTGGTTTGAAAACATAAACTGTTATAGCGCCACTCTTGGCAAGCCTGAAGGAGATCTTTCTGCTGAGCAGGAAGCGAACTTTAAGAAAGCCGATACCATGTTTATGGCGGCTTTGTTCAGTGTTCTTGGGGACAACATTGTTGACCCTTATATGTCATTTGATAATGGCAAGGACGCGTGGGAAGCGCTCGAGGCCAAGTTTGGGGTCTCGGACGCTGGCACTGAGTTGTACGTCATGAAGCAATTCTATGACTATAGGATGGTTGATGAGCGCTCCGTCGTTGAGCAAGCTCATGAGATACAATCACTTGCCAAAGAACTTGAGCATTTCAAGTGTTCCTTACCGGATAAATTTGTGGCTGGTGGCATTATTGCCAAGCTTCCTCTTTCGTGGAGGAACTTTGCTACTTCTCTGAAACATAAGAGACAAGAGTTTTCCGTTAAGGATCTCATTGGGTCTCTTCATGTGGAAGAGAAGGCGAGAGCAAAGGACAAAACTGCTCGAGGACTTGAGGAAGGTTCTACTGCCAATTTAGTGCAGAGGAAAAACTTCCAATCCCACAAGTTCAAGAATAAGAACAAAACTGAAGGAAAGGGAAAGTTCGATGGCAAGAACAAGGCCACGCACTCAACCAACTTCAAGAAGAAAAATGATAAGAGGAAAGGCTCTTGCCACGTCTGTGGTGATCCTGGTCATTGGGATCCTAGCTGCCCTAATCGCTTTGACAAGCGTCAACATGGAAACAGCGGCAATACCGCTAATGTTGTTATTAGCGATACTGAGATGAAGGATGCTGGGTACGGTATTTTACCTACTATCCTTTCAGCATGTCATTCTCCTGATTGGTGGATAGACACGGGTGCTAATACACATGTATGTTCTGATATTTCCATGTTCTCCTCTTATCAGGTCTCAAGGACTTCTTCCGTGCTGATGGGAAACGGCTCACGTGCTTCTGTTCATGGTGTTGGTACGGTAGATCTGAAGTTTACTTCGGGGAAGACCGTACAACTAAAGAACGTGCAGCATGTTCCCTCCATCAATAAGAATCTCGTCAGCGGATCGCTTTTATGTCGAGATGGCTTTAAGTTGGTTTTTGAGTCCAATAAAGTTGTAATTTCTAAGTATGTACAATTTGTTGGAAAAGGTTATGAGTGCGGAGGTCTGTTCCGCTTGTCTCTGTCAGACTCATGTACTAAAGTTATTAATCATGTTTGCAATGATAATGAGTCCAATGTTTGGCATTCACGACTCTGTCATATTAACTTTGGTTGCATGACGCGGCTAGCCAATATGAGTTTAATTCCGAAATTTACCACTGTCAAAGGTTCTAAGTGCCAAGTTTGTGTGCAAGCAAAGCAACCCCGCAAGTCTCATACGGCTGCGGAACCGAGAAACTTAGCACCGCTAGAACTTATACATTCAGATCTTTGTGAGATGAATGGTGTGTTGACAAAAGGTGGAAAAAGATACTTTATGACGTTGATTGATGACTCCACTAGATACTGCTATGTTTATCTCCTGAAATCTAAAGATGAAGCTTTGAACTACTTCAAAATCTATAAAGCTGAGGCAGAAAACCAACTTGATCTTAAAATCAAGCGGCTAAGGTCGGATCGTGGTGGAGAGTACTTTTCAAATGAATTTGATTTATTCTGTGCGGAACATGGTATTATACATGAGAGGACGCCTCCCTACTCACCTCAGTCAAATGGGGTGGTCGAAAGAAAGAACCGCACTCTAACTGATTTGGTTAACGCCATGTTAGATACATCGGGTCTTTCCAAGGAATGGTGGGGGGAGGCGCTAATGACTGCGTGTCATGTCCTAAACCGTGTTCCTGTAAAGGATAAAACCATGAATCCATTTGAGGAATGGGAAAAGAAAAGGCTTAAACTCTCTTACTTACGAACTTGGGGTTGTTTGGCGAAAGTCAATATTCCAATACCCAAGAAGCGAAAGCTTGGACCAAAAACCGTTGATTGTGTTTTTCTGGGATATGCTTTTCATAGCATTGGCTATAGATTTTTTGATAGTAAAATCTGAGGTATCCGACATGCATGTTGGTACAATTATGGAGTCGAATGATGCGACTTTCTTTGAGGACATCTTTCCTATGAAAGGCATGTCTAGCTCATCAAATCAGGAGATGACTAGTTCATCTAGTCAGGAATTTTCTATAATTCCTGAACCCACTATGCCGATAGAACACTCTGATGATCCTGTGGAGGATGACAATGAAGCTCCCAAAAGGAGCAAGAGACAAAGGACTGCAAAGTCATTTGGTGATGATTTCATTGTGTACCTTGTGGATGATACTCCCACTTCTATTTCAGAAGCCTATGCATCTCAAGATGCTGACTACTGGAAGGAAGCTGTCCGAAGCGAGATGGACTCCATCTTAGCTAATGGTACTTGGGAAATCACTGATCGTCCTTATGGTTGTAAACCTGTAGGATGTAAATGGGTGTTCAAGAAAAAGCTTAGACCTGATGGTACTATTGAAAAAGTACAAGGCACGTCTTGTGGCTAAGGGTTATACCCAAAAGGAAGGTGAAGACTTCTTCGATACCTACTCACCTGTAGCCAGATTGACCACTATTCGAGTACTGCTATCCTTGGCTGCCTCACACGGTCTTCTCGTTCATCAAATGGACGTTAAGACAGCTTTTCTAAATGGAGAGCTAGATGAGGAAATTTATATGGAGCAGCCTGACGGATTTGTAGTAGATGGTCAAGAAGCAAAGGTGTGTAAGTTAGTGAAGTCTTTATATGGTCTTAAGCAAGCTCCTAAACAGTGGCACGAGAAGTTTGAAAGAACTTTAACTGCTGAAGGCTTTGTTGTAAACGAAGCTGACAAATGTGTGTACTATCGCCATGGTGGGGGCGAGGGAGTTATTATGTGTCTCTATGTTGATGACATATTGATATTCGGGACCAAACTCGCTGTTATTGAGGAGGTCAAAGAGTTCCTATCTCGCTACTTTGAGATGAAGGATTTGGGAGTGGCTGATGTAATTTTAAACATCAAGCTACTAAAGGATGACAATGGTGGGATTACATTGCTTCAGTCTCACTATGTGGAAAAGATATTGAGTCGCTTCGGGTATAGTGACTGCAATTCTTCTCCAACGCCTTATGATCCGAGTGTGCTACTTCGAAAGAATCGAAGGAATGCTAAAGATCAATTGAGATATTCTCAAATTATTGGCTCGCTCATGTATTTAGCCAGCGCTACTAGACCTGACATCTCCTTTGCTGTAAGCAAACTGAGTCGATTTGTGTCAAATCCTGGATATGATCACTGGCATGCTCTTGAAAGAGTTTTGCGCTATTTGAAAGGCACTGCGAGTTATGGTATTCACTATACTGGGTATCCTCGGGTACTTGAGGGTTATAGTGATTCAAATTGGATATCTGATGCCGATGAGATTAAGGCCACAAGTGGTTATTTGTTTACACTTGGTGGTGGCGTTGTTTCCTGGAAGTCTTGCAAGCAGACCATCTTAACGAGGTCAACAATGGAAGCAGAACTCACAGCATTAGACACGGCCACTGTTGAAGCAGAGTGGCTTCGTGAGCTCTTGATGGACTTACCTGTGGTTGAAAAACCAATACCCGCCATCCCAATGAACTGTGATAATCAAACTGTGATCGTCAAAGTAAACAGTTCTAAGGATAATATGAAGTCATCAAGGCATGTGAAGAGGAGATTGAAATCTGTCAGGAAACTGAGAAACTCCGGAGTTATTGCGTTGGATTATATCCAAATATCTAAGAACCTGGCAGATCCTTTCACAAAGGGACTATCACGCAATGTGATAGATAATGCATCGAGGGAGATGGGTTTGAGACCCACGCTATGAGTTGATCCTAGTGGCAACCCACTCTATGTGATCGGAGATCCCGTGAATTAGAGTTGGGAGACAAGCTGTTGGTCAGCTAAGAGGAGAGTATTCCCATATTATATTTACATCTCCATAAAGATGCAATACTCTCTTATTCTGCATGGCAGGTTGATATTTATCTTAATGTGTTCCAAGTGGCTTTTTATAAGCGGAGATGTTGTCCTGCAGAACATTTCTTGAGGAACACACCTATATGAGTCTGACTGTCAAACGTCGCAGTCCGTGAGAGTTGGGTGCTCTCTAATAAACTCATGAAAGGCCCTGGAGTATGACGCATAAGCTCCAAACCGCAGGGAAGCCGACGGTAGCCCTGTACCGGTCTAGATTTTGTGTGAAACTAGCGCGCAGAAAACTTGTAGTTCAAGGCATAGTCCACTATTCAAGTTGCAAGCTACTGTAGCATGAAGTTTAACGTGGAAGTTCAACTTAACAGTCTCCACTACACACCGGTATATAAAACAATGTTCTGGAAGAAAAGTGATGTGATGTGCCAATGAGACTTTGTGGGGGATTGTTAGAATTTGGTGAGTTTTGGGCTGTTGGCCCATTAGACAAATTCTGAAATTCTCTTTGGCTCACTTATATATGGCAGCATATGGCTGTGTAGTGGTGCTAAAGTTTAGTCCCACATTGCTAGTTGAAGGGGAGTTGGACCACCTTATATAGTAGAGTGTTGCACCACTCACTAAGGTGTGACAAGAAGAGTAGCCCTCGCGCACTCCTCCTCCGACACCGCCCGCCTCGCCACGCCACGCCACGTCTCGCCTCGTCACAACGCGCGCGCGCCGCGGGTTGCGGGAATCTCGCCGAGCCGAGCTTTATTTTGCTGGTTGGGAAAACTGATTATGAGTCATTAACGGACGCGTTAATTACAGCCGTTTCCAGTTTTTATGGACGTGGCTGTTACCGACTCGGACGTGGGCTGAGCCCACGATCCTCCTAACCTGCACTATATAAAGCGTCCGGGCTAAACCTAATCGGTACCATATCAATCCACACACGCGCCTACCTCCAGAACCTTGCGCCGCCGCTTTCGTCTTCTCCATCCCGGCTTGCGGCGTGCACCGCAGATCGGGACAGTAGGCCTCCGGAACCCCGCCTCTCGTGAACCTGTACGGGTGAGGGGCGATCAGGTTTTTGGGGAGCGCTCAAGCGCGACTACTGGCAACCACGTCGTGGTCCGACGACGAGTTCCCGAACAACGACTTCTTCCCGGACGTCAGCGACCTCTTCGACAACCACAACATGGGCGACGCTGCTGCGACCGCTGCGGCTGCTATTCAGCCTACTATGTACGTGATACTCAACTGTCTTTTTCTAATTATGCTAGAGTACTTTATTCTAGCGTTTGGTGTAGATGTGATAGGTTTATCTTGTATAGATGTAATCTGTTCATCTACTTTGTTGATCTGCATGATTGGTTTTACTACTATCTGTATGATCATGATTTATAAGTTTATTATTCGGATTAAATCATATGGATTATTACTTATATTTCCAACAGACTGTGCTGCAGGCCTGTTTGCCCACCTGGAGCTAGAAGCGGCAAGTGGCCCTGCAAGCGGGCTCGAGAATGAAGCCTGGAACGACTCATCCCCGCCTGCGTCGCCGACCGTGCGACAAGATTCCGGGGACAGCGACGCGCACGCTGATCACGGCGACGACTCCATCACGCCCACCGTTGGAGGCGTGCCTGTCTTGAGCCCTGACCAGCTCACGTCCACCGCTGGCGTGGCGAGTGTCCAGGGCTAGGAAGGCTTCTCTTCTCCGCTGAGGCAGTTCCTGGAGACGCTGGCTGGGCCCAAGCCTCCATCTCTCATCTCCACCCCGCCGGCGCGAAAGAAGAAGGCGTTACCACCTGTGGGTTCCCCCCGAAGAAGTGGACGGCTCTCCATCAAGAAGAAGGCTCGCCAGCTCAAGGACGGCGCTGAGGCTGCCCAGGAGGTCATCGCTCGGGTCTGCAGGATTCTGGCGCCGGAGGAATCCTTCGACGATGTGTCGCGCGCGGCGTACCAGCAGATTTTCCTGCGCGCCCCGCTTGCGGTCGCTGCCGTCCAGGCCTTGGACGCGATGGTCAAGCAGGTCAAGAAACTCAAGAAAAAAGCCCCGGTGATGGTCCAGGCTGCCCCGTGAAGACCGCTGCTGCCATTGTGTAGTCCTATCGTTGCTGTTAGCAACCGTGGGCATCGACCCAATGTATCATGTGTGCTAGGCACTCCTGCTACCGCTCCCTGCTGCAGTTCCATTGCCTTCAGTCCAGCTCGTCCTTCTATCAAGGCGGACTTCGCGTCTATGTACCCCTATTTCACTCATTCAGGTCTACAACACGTGTCCAAGAAGTCGATTTAATGTCGCAGATGAATGTTAACCTACTCAACTGGAACCCTAGGGGCCTGAATAGTACTGCCCGACGCGACGCCGTCCGCGATATGGTGCGTGACTCCCACGCCTCCATTGTCTGTCTTCAAGAAACCAAACTCGACCAGGTCGACGACTTGACCATCTCCACCACACTCAGACCAAACTTCACTGCTAACTACGCATTTCTGCCAGCCTCGGGCACTCGTGGTGGCATCATTCTGGCGGACTTGGTCCAATGCTCAAGCCGACCCGTTTTTCACTTTGTCGGACCCTCACACAACTGATCACACCCTCTCGGCTACAATCACCATGCTTGAGGAGGGGATCAAATGGACTCTCACCTGCGTCTACGGACCGCAAGGGGATACAGAGAAATTAGCCTTCATCGAGGAACTCAGAGCTCTAAAGCCTTTAGTCCGGAGCGAGTGGCTTCTGGTCGGCGAATTCAACCTAATCACAAAGGCCTCTTACAAAAATAACCTCAACATCAACCGCCGTCTCATCCAAAAGTTTAGAGAGGCAAGAGACTTCATGCAGCTTAAAGATATGCGAATGGTTGGTCGCCGCTTCACTTGGTCCAATGCTCAAGCCGACCCGATTCTCACTAAGATCGACCACATGTTTTTCTCGGATGATTGGGATATGCTTTTCCCGGATACTCACCTGCAGGCCATCACTTCGGCTTGCTCCGATCATGCCCCTCTCCTGCTTCACGGATGCGTGGCCACGACCAGAAAGCCTTCTTTCAAATCTGAAGAGTACTGGCTGCGTATGGAGGGTTTCAAGGAAACCGTCTATGAGGCTTGGAACAAGGTCATTCAGGATTTGGACCCCATCCGCAGAATCCACATCAAGCTGTCACGCACTGCAAAGGCTCTAAAGAAATGGCAACGCCAATGCACGGGTGTCCTTCGGCAACAGATTGCTTTAGAAAAAGAGATCATATGGAGGTTTGACCTTGCTGAGGAATCTAGGGCACTGTCAGATGACGAGCGAGAGCTGCGTAGACGGCTTAAAGCTTATTACATCGGCCTCCTCGCTATCCAGAAAATAAAGCTCCGATAGAGATCGAGACTTACTTGGATCCGTTTGGGAGACGCAAACACGAAGCTTTTCCATGCAAGGGCAAATGGACGCAGAAGAAAGGTCTACATTCAATCCCTAACCACGAGTGGAGGCTTGGCTATCACGACCAAGGACAAAGAGGAGGTGCTTCTCAGTCACTTTAATGACCTGCTTGGGACCAGAGCTAGCCGGAAGGTTTGCCTCAGCTGGGACGGTCTCGACTACACACCGCATGACCTGACTGACCTAGATACCCCTTTTGACGATGCTGAGATAAAGGAGGCAGTGTTCTCCTTGCCATCGGTCAAGGCCCCAGGCCCTGACGGCTTCATTGGAGCGTTCTTCAAATATTGCTGGGATATTATAAAATACGACGTTATCGGTGCCATCTCCCATATGTCCAAGCTCCGGGCAAATTGTGTCAACCTTGTGAACTCCGCCAACATCATTCTAATCCCGAAGAAGACGGACGCCGCGTCAGTGGGTGACTACAGGCCAATCAGCCTCATCCATAGCATATCCAAGATTTTCTCCAAGCTGCTCGCCAACAGGTTGGCCCCTAGGCTTCCAGACATCGTCTCCAAATGCGAAAGCGCTTTTGTCAAGAAAAGAAGTATCCACGACAATTTCTTGCACGTGCAGAACCTCATTAGAGAACTTCACTCCTCGAAGACCCCGAGAATTTTCATGAAACTGGACATTTCCAAAGCTTTCGACTCGGTAGGATGGGCGTACCTCATCGAGGTGATGACTGCTTTTGGCTTTGGGCCGAGATGGCGCAACTGGGTCTGCCTATCCCTAGCCTCCGCATCATCAAGAATTCTCCTCAACGGCAATCCTGGCAAGGCATTCTGGCACGCACGCGGTCTTAGGCAAGGCGATCCCCTATCCCCAATGTTGTTCATCCTCGCCATCGACCCACTTCAGCGCATCCTGGCAAAAGCTACCTCAAGCGGGATTCTCAGCCCCATCCGCTCCAGATCAACTACCTGTAGAATCTCCCTTTATGCCGACGATGCCGGAATTTTTGTCAACCAGGTAAAAGAGGAGCTGGACGCCATCTCCGAGATCCTCAAGTGTTTTGGAAGGGCAAGTGGCCTCGTCACCAATATGGCCAAGACCGAGGTCTTCCCGCTGCACTGCGGGCAGATCAACATCGAAGACCTGCTGTCATCTTTTCCTGCCAAGCTTGCCACTTTCCCTGGGAAGTACTTGGGCCTCCCACTGCACATCCGTCGCCTGCGCAAAGTGGACCTCCAGCCCCTCTTCGACAAAATCGTCGGGAAACTTCCGGGATGGTATGGAAAAAACATCGCGCGACCGGGGAGAATAACCCTTGCAAAATCCGTCCTCATGGACACCGCAACATACCACGCCACCGCCATCCCACTGTCTAAATGGGCGCGCAAGAAGATCATAAAGATCGTTTGGAACTTCGTCTGGGCGGGCGACGAGGGGGAGCACGCGGCAAAGGGCAAGGCGCTTGTCAACTGGAAGACGGTCTGCAGACCAAAAGACCTGGGAGGACTTGGCATGCCTCACCTCAAGCGCACCGGAAGAGCCCTTAGACTTCGTTGTCCTTGGCTTCAATGGACCGACCTTGAGCGCACCTGGGCGGGATCAAAACTTCCCTGCAACTCGGCCGATATGGCGCTTTTCAGAGCATCCACGAAGATCACCTTAGGAAACAACGAAAAGGCCTCTTTTTGGCACGACAACTGGAGCACCAAGGGTCCAATACGGCTATGGGCCCCAGACCTTTACATGATCGCCACTAGGAAAAACAGGACCGTTGCAAAAGAATTTAGCAATTGCAATTGGATACGCTCCATTGCTCGACTAGACACTCCCATCCAATTGGCCCAGTATCTCCAACTATTGGACCTCATTCAAGACACTACACTGACTGCCCTACAACACGACTCCATCAGATGGACGCTCACGGCCGACGGCACATACAGTGCCGCCTCCGCCTATCATGCACAATTTTATGGGTGTTTCTCCAAGTTCAAGGCCGAGAAAATTTGGTCCGCTCACGCGGAGCCGAAATGCAAACTCTTTTCCTGGCTTGCCCTCCATGGCAAGCTCCTCACTGCTGACATGCTCGCCGTCAGGGGATGGCCCCACGACCCAACATGCGCACTATGTGGCTCTGCTCCTGAATCTGCTGCCCACCTTTGCAAAGACTGCCCCTTCACGACGGCGGTTTGGGTCACCACTCAAACTTGGGACGATGAGTCTGTGGGCAACGGGGGCCATTCTTTTGCCTCCATCACCGATTGGTGGGATGACATGATCGAAAGGAAGACCAAAGACGCCCAACGGCGTACTAGCGGCCGACTGCTCTGCGTTCTCTGGAATGCCTGGAAGGAAAGGAATCGAAGAATCTTTACCGGAAAACGCCTTACCTACATTGAGGTGGCTTCTATTGCTCGGGATGACATCCATCAGAGGGAACGGGCCTTCGGCACCTTTGTGCCGGCCATCCCTGCCGAGCCGGATTAGGTTTTTCTCCCTCTTTTGTTTGAGGGGGAGGGGGGGGGGGGGGGGTTCTGGCTTTTTCCCACCCTTGCTATATATAAAAGCCATCATGTACAGTGAGCTTGTTTGTTTTTTCCCTCTTCTAATAGAAAAGGCAGTGCTCCTGCCGGTTGCTCCAAAAAAAAAATCTTTTAGTGTATAGGTTCAAATGAATCTAGGCACTAAAATGTGTCTAGATATATCTCATTCACAAACGTAAAACATCTTATATTTCCAAACGGAGGGAGTAGTACGAAATTAACACATACGACTAAGTCCACATCTTCCGCAGCAAAAAGTCATGAAGAAGGGAAACACACCCTTGGAAAACACTTTAAAAACACCAACACCTAAAATGTTGAATAAAACACTATAAAAATACATTATATTATGATACATTGATACTGATTTGGTATTGTAGAACTTCAGAATAACGTACACCTTTTTATTCCAGTAAATCACACCAACTACAGCAAAACCGTATGAGCACTCACAGCTAGCTCTCGTATGAACAAGAACTCCCTCTTATTGTGTCTGACATTACCAGACTTGGATAAAAACGCAGCAGTAATAAACTAGCAGCATCACAAAAACCCATGGCTCTTCTCTTGCCCCAGATCCCAGCAAGGCAGGGTTTTCAGTATGGCTCCACCGGCGCCCTGAAGTTTGCTCCTGCATACACCGCCGCATCGCCAAGCTCTTCTTCGATCCTCAGCAGCTGCAGCAACCAGAGACAAGTGTCGCTCAGAACACAAAAATACAACGAGTAGAAGCCTATTATTACGTCACCAAAAGGAAATAGTAACAAGTTTGGAAAAGCTTAGTGGAAACCTGGTTGTATTTGGCTAGACGCTCAGACCGGCAGGGAGCTCCTGTCTTGATCTGGCCCTGTAACAAACACATGGAGGAAAAATCACCACTGAAGCCAAGAGGCACTCAAAAGTATATGAATTTAATATCTGCACTAGCTAGAGCCTATAGGGCAGTACCGTGGCCAGACCGACAGAGAGGTCGGCGATGAAGGTATCCTCGGTCTCACCGCTGCGGAGAGCGAAAAAGAGTTGAGTGCATACAGATCATATGACAAATTCTAACCATTTAAGAGTATGTTGAACAGGATTACAATGCGTTTACCTCCTGTGGCTTGCCATCACTCCCCACCCGGCACGCTTGGACATGCTGACGGCTTCGATGCTCTCTGTCACTGAGCCTATCTGATTCACCTGCCACCATAAACATTTTGGTATTAGCTTTATGGTTGAAATAGAATTAATGATTTCATGCAGTGATGGTGGTACCTTCAGGAGAAGAGCGTTGCAGGTCTTCTCAGTGATTGCCTTGGCAACCCTCTGCACAATTCAAACAGACACTGATTTGAAAAGCTCGTAAACATGTTGTCTCTGGGTTCTGCATCAGTAAATGCAGTGATATAGCTTACCGTGGGGTTAGTAACAAGAAGGTCATCTGCTACGATCTGCACATGCTGCCCAACCTCATCTGTCATTTTGGCATAGGTGCCCCAGTCATCCTGATCGAACGGATCTTCGATCGACACGATAGGGTACTCGGAAACGAAGGATTTGTATAGATCTTTCAGGCTGTCACCCGAGATCTTGTGGGAACCGTCATTGTTCTGTTCAGTAAAGTCATCTGATGTTAAACAACATGCTAAGCTTCTTTTTTGTGACACAAATTCATAGCTACGAGAACATGAGAAAAAGTTACAAAAATCTTACATCCTCCTTGAAATTCAGATCATAAGTCCTGTCCTTCTCACTGAAAAATTCAGAAGCAGCAACGTCCATTCCAATGACTACCTGCCACATGTAAATAAACTCAATGTTATACAGTAACAAATAAATAAATACAGTGGATGAATTATGAGATCAGTAAAGAGAAAAGGTGAATTTACTTTTCCAGTGTAGCCAGCCTTAGCTATAGCTTCCTTCAATAGTTCAAGGCCCTCTTTGTTTTCCTGCATAATTATACATACGAACATATCATATACGAGCATTTTGTCTCACGTATTTGACATAAGACAATACAAATCAGTCAAGGCCCATGGCTAAGTGGAAATCATAGCTGTATTCAGAAATTCATTATCCATAAAGTACCCCATGGTGTGATTTAGAACAGACTGTACTTTACTTCATGAAAAAAGAGCATATTCTGCTTTGCACTCAGCCTTCCACAAGGGTTCCCTACCAACTTATTTTTGCATATCATCAACTTTGTGCAAAAAATTCAGTCACAACTTTCTCCTTTGTGCAATGCTATAACCGCACATGGAAAAAAATATGGGTCTTACCTGAATGTTAGGTGCAAAGCCACCTTCATCCCCGACGTTTGTGGCATCTTGACCATACTTCTTCTTGATGATACTCTGCATATAAAATCTTCAGAGTTACAACTGCGAATTCTCAAGTTCAGATATATTATGAAAATGGTCAGCTGGTTGTTCACCTTCAGGTTGTGGTACACCTCAACTCCCATCTTCATGGCCTCCTTGAACGAGGAGGCACCAGTTGGTAGGATCATAAACTCCTGTAAAAGAGTTATCTAGATGAGAATCTTGACCATAGGGTTGAAACTTTCTGTGATAAATTCAGTCATGCTCTGCAAGCAATAGTAGTGTACCTGCATGGCAAGCTTGTTCCCAGCGTGCGAACCTCCATTGATCACATTAAAAGCAGGTACAGGCAGCACCAGTGTCTTGTTTCCGGCAAGATTCGCGATATGCTGCAAACAAATGACATTTCAGTACACCCCTTGAAAACTTAACTGAACAATTTTTTCAGGTTCTAGTGTACTGACATACCTGGTAAAGTGGAATCTTGTTCACCATGCCTCCAGCTTTGCACACTGCAAGTGAGACCGCGAGAATAGCATTTGCCCCAAGCTTCCGCATCAAAATGAAATCATCAGTACCGAGACTGAAAGCGGGGAATAGTATATGCAAGGTTAGAGATAATCATCCCACCATACCTTCTGCTTGCACCAGCCCCATTCGTTGGAGGTTCCATCGAGCTGCTGGACCATGAAGTTATCAATGTCAACCTGCTCGGTTGGATCCTGCAACGTATGACTCGTCTTTAGTTAAGCACAAGCTATATATGTAATGTAAAAGAGAATTGGTTGGTTACTTGGAGAATTGGGATAGATACCTTTCCAATCAGCGCCGGCCCGATAACAGAGTTTACATTGTTCACGGCCTAACAAAGAAAGATATGGTCCAGTCAGTGTCGACCCAGTGTTACAGTTAATTAAGTAAGTAACGTGATAACTGAATCAATTGTTGGCATGGTGAATAAGAGTTTGTACTAGACCGGATGAAAAGTATGGCCAGGCCAGTGGAAGTGGAAGGAGCTAACCTTGAGAACACCTTTGCCAAGATAGTCAGACCCTCCGTCTCTTAGCTCCAAGGCCTCGTATATTCCTACAGGCAGCCAAGGTCTCAGAAGATTAAGAGAAAAAAGATCATTTTTTGCATCTAGAGGTAGGATGACGCAACAAGGTAGCACGCTGAATCTTGACAGTGACCGAAGACAAATTTTCCGCGAGAGAAGAAAAAAACACGCGCCACTATGATGGCGACGGCTGGTGTATGACTCCGCTGATGTGTTCTCTCTAGCAGATTCCAATGGCTACTACTGAGTGTGCTGTGTCATATGTGGTCGTGGCAGGCACGTACCGGTGGAGGCGCCGCTGGGCACGGCGCCCCTGGCGAAGCTCCCGTCGCTGAGCCCGATGTCAACCTGCGCAGGGCCAGGGCACGCCCCCAAAAGAAAAAAACCAGATCAATCTCAGAAACAGCAAACGGGTTCAGAAACAGGGTGGAACGGCAGCAACTGAATCCAGAACAGACAGCAGTGAGCGCACGCACCTCGACTGTGGGGTTGCCGCGGCTGTCGAAGATCTGCCGCGCCTTCACCGACTGGATCGTCACCGCAGACATGCTTCAGTCGATCGAGCTCTCAACTCTCGCGCGCTCTGTCGTCAAGGAATATACTAACCCCTTGTGCTTGTGTTGCTTCTTTGTTCCTGGCTAGAATTGGGGCGCCCGGTCTGGCTACTTGTAGCAAGGGCGTGGAGGAGCTCCGGTGGGCGCGCGGGGCCACCTGGCGCGCACGTGGTTTTACCTGCCCAGCCCACCTGTCAGTCTCGCGTGGCGAAACTTTGGCCAGCGTCGTTGCTTTCTCTCCAAATAGCCTTTCGCCCCGCTTTATAAATAAAGCACACACGTGAGACCGCTGCTGGGCCAGACACAACAAGATACAAGATGTTGGAGCAGCAGCACACACACGCCCGAATGAAACAAAGAAAAACAAAAAGGACAGGGGACAGAGACGGATCAGCTAAACGTCGAACACCCGCAGCCCACCGGAGAATGACCACCACGCTCCAAGCCCCAACTCGTCGAGCACCAAGCAACACCCTCAAGAGGGAAAGCAGTCGCTGTTGCCCGGACCAGAATGGTCCTAGGGTTTCCCCCGGCACATAGAGGGGGATGGGATAAGGGTAGCCACGACGCCCTTCAGGAAGGAGAGATGCCACCCGCGGGCGGCACCGCGTCGGTGTCGGGCAAGCCGACAAGGATTTCTCCCGAGAACCCTATCCACCCCCTTCGGACGAGCTGTTGCACAGGAGCCCCGCGAGGACGAGGCCTCGCCACCACCAAAACTTGTCGTCCACGAGAATGCGCCACCACGGTCACGGGGCGACCAATGTCAGATCACTGAGATAGCCGTCGCGAGGTCTGCAAGCAACGGCGAGAGGCAACTAGAATCGGGGCAGCAGAGCCACGTGCGCGCGGGAGGGAACTACCTCCACCGCCTGGGCGGTAGTCGACCGGACGCGACCGCAAACACCCAGTCCCAGTTAGATCCGGTCGGGTCTAGCCGACCCGTGAAGCCCCCGCGGGGGCAAACCAGTTCCAATAGGGTCCGGTCGGGCCCGGACGGGCCCGCAAAGTTCGCCGCCACGCTGCAACAAGCCCGACATAGCGGCCGCTGGATCCCTGCACGAGCTACCCTACAACTGCCCGCAGATCAAGCAGCGGGTCAGGCCCGCCAGCCCGCCCCAGGCCCAGATGGAGCCCAAGGGGCCCCAGATCTGGGTCGATTGGGGCTGGCCAGCGCAGCCACGCCGCTGCCTACCGCCTGCCACCTACGGCGCCGCCCCGCCGCCAGCAGCAACGCCACCGTGACGCCATCACCCACGCCGGACCTCCATCGCCCGATCCCAGCGCCAGTCGCCGCCGCGGGGGCTCCAGGGAGACGCCGCCACCACGACCCCGCACCCGCATCGCCACCACGCCGTCGCCAAAGCACTGCGCCGCCGCGCCCGACACACAGCGCCGCGCCCCCGCTGGCCGCCGACGCCCGCGCCGCCACGACCTAGAGAGGGGGAGAAGGGCCCCGCCGCCGCCGGAGCCGCACGGGCTTCACCCGGCGACCCTCTCTGGCGGAGGCGGGAGGGGGGAAGGGGAGGGGAAGGCGAGGGAGGGGCGCGTCGCCGGGAGCCGGCGCCGCTCGCAGGAGCGACGCGAGGCTCCGCCTCTCTTTTGTTTTTTTTCGCTAGCGTCGTTGCTTGGAGGAGGGGACATGGAAAGTTAAGTTAGGCATGCATGTCTGCTCTGGTTTCAATTTGCCTGGTCTCGGATCGACGCCGCCGTACGTGGTTGCTTCTTTCGTGTAAAGCAAGTCTACTCACACCTTGGAAATTTCAGCGAGGAAGCTAGAGATGCCTCGGGCTCTCTAAAGGGCCTGGAAAAAGATAGATTCCTGCGTCAACTTAATCATCTAGTGGTGGCTTGGTAAAAAAGAAAAGAAGATCGTGGTACTCTTGGAAGAAATGAAAAAGGAGACAAAGTGGAGAAATCGGCAACTTGAGCCGTTGATCATATGGGTGTCAGGGTGTTATAACTTTTTTTTTTAGAGAAATCAGCCGAAGCACTGCCTTTTCTATTAAAAGAAGGAATAATAACCGGTCACAGTACAAAATGACATGTTTAGATTAGGGTGAAAACATGCCAAAACCACCACAAAGAGACAAAGCCCCCAAAACTAGTCTGACTCGGCTGGGATAGCCGGCCCGTGCATAGCAAAAGCGCTTGTCCCTTGAAGGATGTCGTCTCTAGCAATGGAAGCAACCTCTACGTAGCTTAGCCGACGAATCGTGAAGATTCTTCGATTACGTTCCTTCCAGGCACTCCATAGAGCGTATAGCATGTGGCCACTGAGGCGGTTCTGTTCCTTTGTTACTTTCCCGATGATCAAATCATCCCACCATTCCGAGATGGAGGGGAAGGACTGTCCGGGGATGCCGATTGTATCGTTGTCCCAAGATTGCATAGTGTTCCAAACAACAGCCGTGAAAGGACAATCTTTGCATGGATGGTTGGCAGTTTCCGAGGCCACCGCGCAAAGCGGGCAGGTGGGGTCGTGAGGCCATCCCCTGATGACCAGCATGTCCACGGGCAGTTTACTGTGGAGGGCTAGCCAAGAGAAGAGATTGCATTTGGGCTCAACATGGGCAGCCCAAATTTTCTACGCCTTGAATTTGGGAAAACAGCAGTTAAATTGTGCGTGGTAGGCCGATCTAGAGGAGTATACTCCATCAGCGGTGAGGATCCATCTAATGGAGTCAGGAAGCGGCATACTCAACTGATATTGTTGGGTGATGTCCCAAACCCCCATGTATTGCGCTAACTGGTTCGGCGTGTTGAGTCTGTCCACCGTTTGAATCTAGTTTTCATTGGCAAACTCTTTCACGATAGTCCTCTTTTTCATAGTAGCGATCTTGTAGAGGTCGGGAGCCCACTACTTTTAAAAACGCTTCTATTTCAGGGTGTAACAGTAACAGAGCCACTAATTTCAAAAACTCTTCTACCTTCATATGCAGGTTATTTGTAACTCAATGTCTCAAAAGCGATGGTTTGTGCAAAAGTATTCCGAAAGTGGTGGCTCTCTATATCCATAACCCTAAAATAGTGCTATGATTCAATTTACTCTTTCTATAAACACTCTTAATGTGTGGAGGCACTCGATTTCCCAAGCCAATGTCGGCATCGGCTCCGGCCTCCTCAGACTAGTCACAATGGAAAGTATCACATAGTAGTATCATGTATATGGTACTAGTATATGATACCATGTCCATAATGCATAGTATCATAGTTTTAGTGTATTTATTGTTTTTTAGAATCTCAATATAAAATTGTGTACAAGATTTATTTGAGATCATTTTTTCTAGTTTTACGTGCTATGATACTGTGGCATCCCGCAAAAACCACTACTAGAAAATCGCGTCGTTTTTGTGCATTGCATCATCATGACCGCATGCTCATGTCATCATGCCGCATTGCATTTGAGCATCGTCATCATCTTGCATGTGCTTGCATAAAACTATTTTCGGAAAAACCTAATTTGTTTTCTAAACGCCCCGTCTTTATTCAAACGCAAACCCCGGGTCTCCGGATTATTTTGTTTGTCTGCTATCGGTTTGCAAACGGTGCATTTAAAATAAATAAAATGTTAAATTATTTTAGTGGGGGCAGTCGAACGGGCCGATTCGACCCGAACGACCACCCCCGGAATAAAATCGGTCCAGCTTAGACCCACCCCAAATCTTTTCTTACCCAACTCTAATCCTACCCTCCCCAGCCACATCACTCCCTCCAATCGGCTCTCGCCACATCAGCCGTGGAAATCCTCCCTCCACTCAAACACCGCCACCTCACCTCCCACTCACCCAGCCCCAACCAACCCACCACACACACGCAGCCAACCCACCCTGGCCCTGTTGGAGATATGCCCTAGAGGCAATAATAAATATAGTTATTATTATATCTTTGTGTTTATGATAAATGTTTATATTCATGCTATAATAGTATTAACAAGGAAACATTAATACTTGTGTGAATTGTAAACTTAAATTGAAGTCCCTAGTATAGCCTCTATATTTCACTAGCTTGTTGGTTGATTAAATGATTGTGGTTTCCATATCATGAACATTGAGATGTTATCAACAACAAGATCATATCGTTAGGAGAATGATATGGTGGACATACTCCTATAGATAAGCGTAGCATAAAGATCAAGTCATTTCAATAGTTCAATTGCTATATGCTTTCTGATACATAGTAACCTAATTCCTTCGACCATGAGATCATGCATATCACCTTTGCCGGATGGATGCTTTGATAACATCAAACACCACACCGTAACTGGGTGGCTATAAAGGTGGCATTAAGTGTTCGGAAAGTATTGGTTGAAACACATGGATCAAGAGTGGGATTTGTCCATCCACATGACGGATAGATATACTCTGGGCCCTCTCGGTGGAATGTCATCCAATTAGCTTGCAAGCATGTGACATGGTCACAAGGGATCACATATCACGGGAACGAGAAAAGAGTACTTATCGGTAACGAGGTTGAACTAGGTATGCAGAGATACCGACGATCATAACCTCGGATAAGTAACATATCGTGAGACAAAGGGAAATTGGTATCGTATGTAAGTGGTCCATTCGATCGCAAAGTAATCGTAGAAATATGTGGGAGCCATATGAATTTCCAGATTCCTCTATTGGTTATTGTTCGAAGAAGTGTCTCGATCATGTCCGCATAATTCACGAACCGTAGGGAGACACACTTAAGGATTCGACGTTGTTTGAGTAGTTATGGTATTATGAGAAAGAGACCGAATGTTGTTCGGTGTCTCGGATGGGATCCGGGATATCACGAGGTGATCCGGAATGGTCCGGAGAATAATATTCATATAAGGAAAGTCCCGTTTCGGAGTTGGGGAATGGTTCCGGTGTTTTCATCGGGAACATTCTAGAAGGTCCCGGAATGTCCGGCACTCCGGAGGGGGAAGGGTACATGAATGTGTCATTGTAAGTTGGAATGATTGCATCATGTACTAGGTGTTCTTGCTGTCCAAAATAAAGGGTTTATTTAAATCCTAAATTGAAAAGTCAAACGGCTAGTTTGAAAGTCAAACGGTAATTTTGGGAAGTGGGAAGAGAGGAGGATTGGTGGAGGCCGAATTGGAGGAGGGTTCCTCCCTTGGCCGGCGCCCCACCAAGCCGACTTGGGGAGGGACTCTCCTCCCCTTGGCCGGCCAGCCCTCCCACCTATATAAGGAGGGGCAGGGCTCCCTCCTAGCACACACAAGTTCCTATCTTCTACCTCCGGTTTAGAGCCGTTTTGGTTTAGAGCTTCTAATTGCTTTAGCCAGCGGTTTAGAGCCTTCTAATTGGTTTAGAGCCCTCTAATTGGTGTGTCTAATTACTAGACCACTAATAGCCTCTCTCATAAGCTCCACCATACTCGCACCGGCTTAAGGCGAAGCCCTGCGGGATTTCCCCTCTACTTCCGGTACCACGCCGTTGTGCTGCCGGAATCGCGAGGAGAGTGCTACAACCTCCGCTGCCTGCTGGAACAAGGGAGAGGAAGGTCTTCGTCGAGTACCGAACGTGTGACCGACTGCGGGAGCGCTGCTGGAACGTGGCGCCGGAAGGATCGTCTACGCGATCTTGAGATCGGAAAGAGTACGACTACATCACCCACGAGAATCTGCTCTCGTTAAACACTTTGGAATCTTCGAGGGTGAGTTATTCCATCGACTCGTTGCTACAATCTAGTAGATAGATCTTGGCTTGTTTGTTTGTATGCGATAGAAAAATTTTGTTTTCCATGCTACGAACCCCTACAGTGGTATCAGAGCCGTGTCTATATGTAGATCTGTTGCACGAGTAGAACACAATGGTCATTGTGGGCGTTGATGCTTTTATTGTAGATTGCTTTTTGTGTACTTTGCATCTTGCGGTATGTTGGGATGAAGCGGCCCGGGCTAACCTTACATGACATCGTTCATGAGACTTGCTCCACGTTTGACATGCAACTTGTATTGCATAAGTGGCTTTGCGGGTGCCTGTTTCTCCTAGCATAGTTAAGATCCAATTTACAACGGGTAATCAACAATGCTAGTATCAATGTTGTGGTTCTTGTTCGTAAGTTAGAACGACACTTATTGAAAGCCCCAAACCACGTAAAATATGCAAAGAAAGTAGAGGCGTCTAACTTTGTTTTGCAGGGGTGTGCAGTGATGTGATATGGCCATGATTGTGATTATATTTGATGTATGCAATGTTCCTTATTGTAAGTTGGCAACCGGCAGGAGCCATATGGTTGTCTTTAATTTCTGTTAAGACCTGCGTGTCTATTCAAAATAGTTGTAATAGTTGAAGCTGGTGGACGACAACCATGAAGAAGCGTCATTGACCTTGATGCTATGCCGGTGATGATGGAGATCATGTTCGTGCTTGAAGATGGAGATCGGAAGCACAAAGAAGAAAGGCCATATCATATCACATATTATGAATTGCATGTGATGTTAATCCTTTATGCATCTTGTATTGCTTAGTGGACGACGGTAGCATTATAAGATGATCCCTCATGCACATAAATTTCAAGTTCTAAAGTGTTCACCCTTAGTATGCACCGTTGCCAAAGCTTGCTGCTTCAAAGCACCACGTGATGATCGGGTGTCTTTTATTCCGCGGGTGAATACAACGTAAGCAAGCCAGATTTGCTTATGCGGTAGCTAAAGTTTGATCTTGACGAGCCTAGCATGTACAGACATGGCCTCAGGAACACGGATCACCGAAAGGTAAAGCATGAATCATATAGTATATATGATGAACATGTCGATTGTTCGCCATTGAAACTATATCAACTCTCGTGATGATCGGTGTTGATGTAGTGGATTTGGTTCATGTGATCACTAAAACAATGTGAGGGATGTTGTTTTGAGTGGGAGTTCACCTAGTTTAATTTCATTAATTAATTTGAACTCAATTTGTCATAAACTTAGTCTAAACTATTGCAAATATGTTGTAGATCAATGGCAGCCCCTACCATCAATTTTAATGCGTTCCTAGAGAAAGAAAAGTTGAAAAACAATGGAAGCAACTTCGCGGATTGGTTCCGCAATTTGAGGATTGTCCTCACAGCTGGTAATTTGACCTATGTGCTGGATGCACCGCTGGGTGACCCACCTGCAGCTGATGCTCCCGATGAAGTAAAGAATGTTTACCTCGCTCGGAAGAATCAGTACTCCATAGTTCAGTGTGCTATCTTGTATGGTTTAGAATCGGAGCTTCAGAAAAGGTTTGAGAATTCAGACCCATATGATATTGTCGAGGATCTCAAATTAATTTTTGAGACTCATGCGGCAATTGAAAGTTATGAAGCTTCTGAAAAGTTCTTTAACTGCAAGATGGAAGAGGGCAGCTCCGTCAGTGAGCATGTGCTTAAGATGTCTGGGCACGCAAATAAACTTCAAAGCTTGGGTATAGTGATTCCTAATACTTTGGGGGTTTACCGCATCCTCCAATCACTACCACCAAGTTACAAGAACTTTGTGATGAACTACAACATGCAGAACATGAACAAAGAGTTGCCAGAACTATTTGCTATGTTAAAGTCTGCAGAAGTGGAGATCAAGAAAGAGCACCAAGTGTTGATGGTCAATAAGACCACCAAATTCAAGAAAGGCAAGTCTAAGCAGAAGGGACACTTCAAGAAGGGTGGTAAGAAAGTTGCCATGCCGACGAAGAAGACCAAGGCTGGACCCAAGCCTGATACTGAGTGCTTTTACTGCAAGGGAGAAGGTCACTGGAAGCGGAATTGCCCAAAGTACTTGGCGGATTTGAAGAACGGCAACATCAACAAGAAAGGTATATCTGATATACATGTTATTGATGTGTATCTCACTAGTATTCGTAGTAGTGCCTGGGTATTTGATACTGGTTCGGTTGCTCATATTTGTAACTCGAAACAGGAGCTGCAGAATAAACGGAAGCTAGCAAAGAACGAGGTGACGATGCGCGTGGGAAACGGATCAAAGGTTGATGTGATCGCGGTCGGCACGCTACCTCTTTATCTACCATCGGGATTAGTTTTGTACTTAAATAATTGTTATTTGGTGCCTGCGTTGAGCATGAACATTATATCGGGATCTTGTTTATTGCGAGACGGTTACTTGTTTAAATCCGAGAATAATGGTTGTTCGATTTATATGAGTAATATGTTTTATGCACATGCACCTTTGATAGATGGTCTATTCTTATTGAATCTCGATAGTAGAAATACACATATCAACAACATTGAGGCTAAACGTTTGAAATCAAGCGATAATTCGACCTATATGTGGCACTGTCGTCTTGGTCACATCGGAGTGAAACGTATGAAGAAACTCCATTCCGATGGACTTCTTGAATCACTTGATTTTGAATCACTTGAAAGATGCGAAGCATGTCTGATGGGTAAAATGACTAAGACTCCATTTTCTGGTATAATGGAGCGAGCTACGGACTTACTGGAAATCATACATACCGATGTGTGTGGTCCAATGAGTGTAGCATCGCGCGGTGGTTATCGTTATGTTCTTACCTTCACGGATGATTTGAGTAGATATGGGTATATCTATTTCATGAAACATAAGTCCGAAACTTTCGAGAAGTTTAAGGAGTTTCAAAGTGAGGTAGAGAATCAACGTAACAAGAAGATTAAATTTCTACGTTCTGATCGTGGAGGTGAATATCTAAGTTACGAGTTTGGCGAGCATTTGAAGAAATGCGGAATACTTTCACAATTGACACCGCCGGGAACACCACAGCATAATGGTGTGTCTGAACGTCGTAATCGAACCCTCTTAGATATGGTTCGTTCTATGATGTCACTTACAGATTTACCGCTAACATTTTGGGGTTATGCATTAGAAACAGCCGCATTCACTTTAAATAGGGCACCATCTAAATCCGTTGAAACGACACCGTATGAATTATGGTTTGGGAAGAAACCTAAATTGTCGTTCCTTAAAGTTTGGGGATGCGAAGCCTATGTAAAGAAGTTACAGCCGGACAAGCTTGAACCCAAAGCGGAAAAATGCGTCTTCATAGGATACCCGAAGGAAACTATTGGGTATACCTTCTATCATAGATCCGAAGGCAAAATCTTCGTTGCCAAGAATGGATCCTTTCTAGAGAAGGAATTTCTCTCGAAAGAAGTGACTGGAAGGAAAGTAGAACTCGACGAGGTTGTCGAACCTTCTCTCGAAATTGCGAGTAGCGCAGCACCGGAAGAAGTTCCTGTGGTGCCTGCACCAATAAGAGAGGAAGCTAATGATGGTGATCATGAAACTTCGGTTGAAGTTACTACAGAGCCTCGAAGGTCAAACGAGAACTCGTACCACTCCAGATTGGTATGATTCCGTTATGAATGTCATGTTGGTGGACAACACCGATGACCCTGAGACATATGAGGAAGCGATGATGAGCCCAGATTCCAATAAATGGCAAGAAGCCATGAAATCCGAGATTGGATCCATGTACGAAAACCAAGTATGGACTTTGGTGGACTTACCGGATGGCCGGAAGGCTGTCGAGAACAAATGGATTTTCAAGAAGAAAACAGATGCTGATGGTAATGTTACTGTCTATAAAGCTCGACTTGTCGCAAAAGGGTTTCGACAAATTCAAGGAGTTGACTACGATGAGACTTTCTCACCGGTAGCGAAGCTAAAGTCTGTGAGGATTATGTTAGCAATCGCTGCATATTATGATTATGAGATATGGCAGATGGATGTCAAAACAGCATTCCTCAATGGAGACATTGATGAAGAGTTGTATATGATGCAACCCAAAGGTTTTGTCGATCCTAAAGACGCTAACAAGGTATGCAAGCTTCAACGTTCCATCTATGGATTGAAGCAGGCATCCCGAAGTTGGAATCAACGTTTTGATAAGGTAATCAAAAGTTTTAGTTTTATACAAACTTATGGAGAAGCTTGTATTTACAAGAAAGTGAGTGGGAGCTCTGTAGCATTCTTAATACTGTATGTGGATGACATATTGTTGATTGGGAATGATGTAGACCTTCTTAATAGTGTCAAGGAATATTTGAATAATAGTTTTTCAATGAAGGATCTTGGCGAAGCAGTTTACATATTAGGCATAAAGATTTATAGAGATAGATCGAAACGCCAAATATCATTGTCACAAAGTACATATTTGGACAAAGTTCTAAAGAGGTTTGGAATGGAAGAAAGCAAGAAAGGGTTCTTGCCCATGTTGCCCAATACGACCTTGAGTAAAACTCAAAGTCCGACATCGGCAGAAGATAGAGAAAGGATGAGTAAGACTCCCTATGCATCAGCCATAGGATCTCTAATGTATGCCATGCTATGTACTAGACCCGACATTGCATATGCTGTTAGTTTAACTAGCAGATATCAAAGTGATCCAGGAGTGGATCATTGGACAGCGGTCAAAAACATCCTTAAGTACTTGAGAAGAACTAAGGATATGGTTCTTTCTTATGGAGGTGATGAACAGCTCGTTGTTAATGGTTACACCGATGCTAGTTGGAACACCGATCCAGATGATTCTAAATCACAATCTGGGTACGTATTTATTTTGAATGGTGCAGCAGTTAGCTGGAGGAGTGCAAAGCAAAGCGTTGTGGCGAGATCTTCAACTGAATCGGAATACATGGCTGCTTCGGAGGCTTCACAAGAAGCGATATGGATGAAAGAGTTCATTACAGAGCTGGGTGTGGTTCCTAGTGCGCTGGACCCAATGTCTATCTACTGTGATAACATGGGCGCCATAGCCAATGCGCAAGAACCAAGGTCACACAAGAAGCTGAAGCACATCAAGCTGCGTTTTCACGCTATTCGAGAACATATCCAGGATGGGGATATAAAGATTTGCAAAGTACACACAGATCTGAATGTGGCGGATCCGTTGACTAAACCTCTCCCGAGGGCAAAACATGACCAACACCAAACTGCCATGGGTGTTCGGTGTATTACCATGTAATCTAGATTAGATGACTCTAGTGCAAGTGGGAGACTGTTGGAGATATGCCCTAGAGGCAATAATAAATATAGTTATTATTATATCTTTGTGTTTATGATAAATGTTTATATTCATGCTATAATAGTATTAACAAGGAAACATTAATACTTGTGTGAATTGTAAACTTAAATTGAAGTCCCTAGTATAGCCTCTATATTTCACTAGCTTGTTGGTTGATTAAATGATTGTGGTTTCCATATCATGAACATTGAGATGTTATCAACAACAAGATCATATCGTTAGGAGAATGATATGGTGGACATACTCCTATAGATAAGCGTAGCATAAAGATCAAGTCATTTCAATAGTTCAATTGCTATATGCTTTCTGATACATAGTAACCTAATTCCTTCGACCATGAGATCATGCATATCACCTTTGCCGGATGGATGCTTTGATAACATCAAACACCACACCGTAACTGGGTGGCTATAAAGGTGGCATTAAGTGTTCGGAAAGTATTGGTTGAAACACATGGATCAAGAGTGGGATTTGTCCATCCACATGACGGATAGATATACTCTGGGCCCTCTCGGTGGAATGTCATCCAATTAGCTTGCAAGCATGTGACATGGTCACAAGGGATCACATATCACGGGAACGAGAAAAGAGTACTTATCGGTAACGAGGTTGAACTAGGTATGCAGAGATACCGACGATCATAACCTCGGATAAGTAACATATCGTGAGACAAAGGGAAATTGGTATCGTATGTAAGTGGTCCATTCGATCGCAAAGTAATCGTAGAAATATGTGGGAGCCATATGAATTTCCAGATTCCTCTATTGGTTATTGTTCGAAGAAGTGTCTCGATCATGTCCGCATAATTCACGAACCGTAGGGAGACACACTTAAGGATTCGACGTTGTTTGAGTAGTTATGGTATTATGAGAAAGAGACCGAATGTTGTTCGGAGTCTCGGATGGGATCCGGGATATCACGAGGTGATCCGGAATGGTCCGGAGAATAAGATTCATATAAGGAAAGTCCCGTTTCGGAGTTGGGGAATGGTTCCGGTGTTTTCATCGGGAACATTCTAGAAGGTCCCGGAATGTCCGGCACTCCGGAGGGGGAAGGGTACATGAATGTGTCATTGTAAGTTGGAATGATTGCATCATGTACTAGGTGTTCTTGCTGTCCAAAATAAAGGGTTTATTTAAATCCTAAATTGAAAAGTCAAACGGCTAGTTTGAAAGTCAAACGGCAATTTTGGGAAGTGGGAAGAGAGGAGGATTGGTGGAGGCCGAATTGGAGGAGGGTTCCTCCCTTGGCCGGCGCCCCACCAAGCCGACTTGGGGAGGGACTCTCCTCCCCTTGGCCGGCCAGCCCTCCCACCTATATAAGGAGGGGCAGGGCTCCCTCCTAGCACACACAAGTTCCTATCTTCTACCTCCGGTTTAGAGCCGTTTTGGTTTAGAGCTTCTAATTGCTTTAGCCAGCGGTTTAGAGCCTTCTAATTGGTTTAGAGCCCTCTAATTGGTGTGTCTAATTACTAGACCACTAATAGCCTCTCTCATAAGCTCCACCATACTCGCACCGGCTTAAGGCGAAGCCCTGCGGGATTTCCCCTCTACTTCCGGTACCACGCCGTTGTGCTGCCGGAATCGCGAGGAGAGTGCTACAACCTCCGCTGCCTGCTGGAACAAGGGAGAGGAAGGTCTTCGTCGAGTACCGAACGTGTGACCGACTGCGGGAGCGCTGCTGGAACGTGGCGCCGGAAGGATCGTCTACGCGATCTTGAGATCGGAAAGAGTACGACTACATCACCCACGAGAATCTGCTCTCGTTAAACACTTTGGAATCTTCGAGGGTGAGTTATTCCATCGACTCGTTGCTACAATCTAGTAGATAGATCTTGGCTTGTTTGTTTGTATGCGATAGAAAATTTTTGTTTTCCATGCTACGAACCCCTACAGGCCCCACCTACCAGACCCCACACCGACAGCCACCGCCCCGCAGCCCCACCGACCACCAACCGAGCCCCCCCACCCCGCGTCGTCCTCTTCCTCCCCCCGCTCCTCTCTCTCCTCCGTTCCTCTCGCCCTTCCCCTCAAGCTCGCTCTGCCGCCGCCGCGTGCTCCCGCGCCGGGCCCCCCCGCGCCGCCAGACCCCTCCTCCCTCCCGCCGTTCGCCGCCGGCCCACCTCCCTCTCCAGCCACGATCCCCACCCCGAGTCCACCCTCCGGCCACCGCTCCTCCTCCGCGCCAAGCTCCGCCCCCGAGCCGCGAGCCCTTCCCCGGCGCCGCCGCGCGCGTCCCGCCACCACCGCGCGCCCGCTCCCCGCATCCTCGCCGCCCACCGCCCGGCCTCCACCCTCCGTCGCCGCGCCTCCCTCTGCAGGGTCCGAGCCGCTCCCATCCCGGCCGCGCCGACACGCGCATCTCCCCTCCCCGGCCCGCCGGCTCCTCGGGTCCCCCTCCACCCGCTGGCCTGCGCACGCCCCTGCTCTGGCCCGGCCCCGCGCCCCCTCCGGCCGTCCGCGTCGCCGTCTGTCCGCCCCGAGCTCGTTGCCTCCGCGGTCTCCCCGCCGACGGAGCTCCACCACGGCGTCGCCCCGGCCGCCGCGGGCCCCCCCCCCCTGCTAGCCACCGTGCTCGCCTTCCCCCGACCAGCGCGTGGGCCCGCCGCCCAGGTCGCCTCCCCAGGCGCTGTTTTTCCTCTGTCTCCGGCCGTGCCCCGCGAGCCGCACTCGCCCCTGTGCCGTGCTCTGCTAGTTTCCATCTCGTTTGGTCGTCGGGAGGCTTCCTCCGTTTGATCCTTGCAATGTATGGTTGCTCTGTGGCCGTGCAGTGCTCGTTTGTAGCATGTTCGACACAAGTTTTGCATCACAGAGACCTTCATTAGACCCAAGTACCGCCAAGACGCTCGCGACCACCTAACAGGACCACATCGACAAGTTTGCCTCGAGGAGCCGCATGAACCCGAGGATCCGTCGACAAGACCTTCGACGCGAACCCCGAGCTCCTCTCCCCGAGTCCGAAGACCGAACCCTGGCGCGTCAAGTACTTCACCCCAGACATCGAGACCCTGAACGACAAGTACTCCCTCGAGGACGCCGAGTACTTCACCCCGGACCCCGCGGACCCTGGCGCCGTTCCCAAGTTCGCCACCGGTGAATAAGGAGAAAACCTCAAGGACTTCGGCACGGAGCGGCAAGATCGCCTCACGGAATCCGAAGCGCGGTCCCGACAAGATCTTCACGACGTCAAGAACGACACCGACCCGGAAGAATCCGATGCGCCCCGACACCGACCCAAGTCCTTCTCCCGGATGCGACAAGATCTACTCCGCTATCCGAGAACGTTCACGTCGAACCCTGGACCCTGAGACCGACCCCGAACCCCGGAACCCCAAGATCTGCCGAACCCTAATGTGTGAACCCCTTTCCGAAACCCTATTTTATAATATAATGCAACTTGTCGCATATAAATTGTTCATCTCGCATGCATATCATGTGGTTTGGGGGCCTTATGCCGATTCACTGCATAATTAATATGGGGCCCATATGCGGACAAATCTAGTCTTATATTGGCCTCATTTAAATTTGTGTAGCGAACCCGGTGCTATCTTTTGCCATGTTCAAACAACATTTAAATTGCGGGGGATCTAAACAACTTGAACCGTTTAATAAATTGTCGGGACCCCCGGTTCCGCTTAATATGACCTAATTGCATCGCACCTTGCCATGCCATGCATCATATCATAAGCATGCCGATCTTGTGCCGTAGTATTAAATATTGCATCCGGTGTTTCTTCTAGTGTTTTGCTTCTTCGCGGACTAGGCCGATGAGTTGATGCGAGTGTCGACCCGATCTTCGGTTGAACCTTCGGCAATGTTTTCAGGCGAGCATCTCCCTCTTTCTACCTATCTTACTTTTATAGTATTTATTCCCTCCTGTTGATCTATTGCTATCTGTGTCGCGTTGCTCTAGTTTTCGTACCCGAGATATCCTTTGCAGCCTTATATTGCCTCGGACACATCCTATTACCTGTTGTTTTGGTAGATAGTTGGACTTGCGCGTCGTAGTCGCTTGCTCAAGTGCTGTTGCGTGTCGTCAAGTGCCACAGTTGTTGGAGTAATGCCGCATGTTTGATGTTGGAGATGATCATGGCTTTACTTATCATTCACTTTAATTCATGTTTAACAACTAAAATTGAAGTAAGTAAGCAGAGGCATCGGTGGGTGATAGATAATATTTGGTTTTCGACCGCCCACTTGTGTCCCGTAGGACCCCGAGTACTTGATACATGTTCCTTGATTTATCACGCTATCCACATACGGGGAATTATGGGCCCCCCTTAGCCAGAGCTTGATTCATTCTTATTTCTTGGGGCCACAAACTAGTTCGAGGTTTATTTACTATCCTGTACTTATGCCATGCTACTACTGTATTTACGATTGTGCGAGGAGCACACTGTACTGTTTAGGATCGGGACACATTTTCGCGGTGTCGACAAGCCCAGTTTTGGGTTCCCAGTCGTTCACAGCCGTCCACCCAAACCTCGGGTCCGTCTCGGAGCTAGCTTACTTCGTTGCGGGTGTACTCCAAGGGGTGGCCCCCTGAAATATTTATGAATCCTGTGATTGCTTTGTCGTGAAAGCCTCGTTGGGTTTTGATTTGGTTTTTCCGAGGTCGATCGTGTGTGTGTTGCTATTTGTGCACCCCGGCCGGGTTAAAACTTTCTGAAAGCCGTGTCCGCGGTTATGGACGACTTGGAGCACAGTATCTCGATCATAGACAACTATAACTAAAGTAGTGCTATAAATTGACTCTATAATGTCTAGTAATCAGCTTCACTATAATGGAATGGCTAAATAAACCTGCCAACAATTGCTTGTTTGAGTTGTCGATTGCGACCATTGTACCTGACTAGTAAGTATTGCAACTACAACGGAATGGCTAAATAAAAGTACCAACAACTGCTGGGTTTTGGGTTATCTCAAGCTAATTGTATCTGATTAGTAAGTGTTGCAACTACAACGGAATGGTTAACTAAAATGACCCACTGCTTATTTTATCACGATGACTACCTATACCTGACTAGTAATTGCTGCAACGATAACGGAATAAATAAAATTGCCAACGGTGTGAGTTCCTCGGTTGACTTCCTCATTTGGTCTCGAGGGGGAAACACCAGGATGGGTTCGTTTGGTGGTAGTATCAGGTTGGTTCCGAATAGGTCATTCTTACCCCTCTCTGATAACCGTCAGTTGTATCGGGTCTCTATAGGTTGTTTAGTGCATGCTGCCGCTGCCGCTCAGTCCACCATACCTATGTAGGCGAGGACCGCCGAATTCTAGTCTCGCCGTGTACTGGCCTCAATACTGACGCTCCTCTTTTTCCTTTGCCCTTTGTCGGCACCCCTTTGTTTAAGCAGGTTTTGAGATCGACGTCGTTAGCAGGGTTACCCTTCCGGCTTGGCCTGGGCAGGGTTATGGACGCCATTGGTTATTCTTCAGGGCTCTTAGCCCCATTTGCATCTTGTCCGTAGCTGGACGCTCTATCGTTTTCAAGGTGATTTGGATCTTTGTTCCATATATCTGTATTCTTGGCTCATGGAGTCGTGTTGTATATATCTGTTCTGTGGGTCCCATCGAGGACTGTTGTGTAATGTTATTACTTCGTTTTCCACCCGCACGAAAGTGCCTGGTGGGCACCTTTGAATCGTTTCTATGCGGGTTTGGCGGGTTTCGCTAAAACTTGCATAGGGTCGATTCTGAGGGTGTTACAGAGTGGTATCAGAGCTCAGCAGTTGCGATACCCCACAAGTCCAGCCTGTAGGATAACCTAGCTAACGGCCGAAGTAGAGTGTCAAAACTATTTTTGGAAAAATCGGTTGGATAGTTCTGATTTGGTCTGATTTTACTCCTTACCCCTCTGCTATTCTCCTCTTACCTCTGCGTGTTTTGAATCCACTCTCTTACCTTACTTCAAGTCCAGGATATCTCGTGGTTGGGTTCCGTCGTACCTTCAGGGTTTCGCTTCCTCCTTTGATAACGGTGTTCTACCATCCGGTGTTCAAGCTGCCTGAGGAATCCGTCTACTGTGGTACCATTCCTTGTTCCTTGTTTGTGCCTTCCGGTGTTCTCCGACGCGACGACATCATCTACGCTAGATCCGATGCAGAGTCTGCATCACTCCTTTGTTCCCGAACCTCGCTTGTCGAGATCGTCAGTCTGAATCTCGAGAGTTGGTTGCATAATCCGCCTATTCGTGTGCAGAGTAATGGTTTGGGTGCGCGATGGACTGATCACCATCCGACTACTCTTATCATTCGCTCTTGTACCCCGAATCAGTGGATCCAGCGATTTTACTCCGTCCACGGAAGTTAGGGGTGGCTTTATTGTGGATACCCCTACCTTCGACCTTTTGTTCCCGGAGTGTTCTCTCGACGATCACGGACAACGACCTCTTGTTAGTGGTGTCGCGAGGATCTACACGAAGCGAGAAGACGCAGATCGTCGACCTTCCTTCCGGTACCATGAGGCGGATCTCGAGGGCGAGATCCATTGTTAGTGGTGTCGAATTGTAGCATCCCGCAAAAACCACTACTAGAAAATCGCGTCGTTTTTGTGCATTGCATCATCATGACCGCATGCTCATGTCATCATGCCGCATTGCATTTGAGCATCGTCATCATCTTGCATGTGCTTGCATAAAACTATTTTCGGAAAAACCTAATTTGTTTTCTAAACGTCCCCGTCTTTATTCAAACGCAAACCCCGGGTCTCCGGATTATTTTGTTTTTCTGCTATCGGTTTGCAAACGGTGCATTTAAAATAAATAAAATGTTAAATTATTTTAGTGGGGGCAGTCGAACGGGCCGATTCGACCCGAACGACCACCCCCGGAATAAAATCGGTCCAGCTTAGACCCACCCCAAATCTTTTCTTACCCAACTCTAATCCTACCCTCCCCAGCCACATCACTCCCTCCAATCGGCTCTCGCCACATCAGCCGTGGAAATCCTCCCTCCACTCAAACACCGCCACCTCACCTCCCACTCACCCAGCCCCAACCAACCCACCACACACACGCAGCCAACCCGCCCTGGCCCCACCTACCAGACCCCACACCGACAGCCACCGCCCCGTAGCCCCACCGACCACCAACCGAGCCCCCCCACCCCGCGTCGTCCTCTTCCTTCCCCCGCTCCTCTCTCTCCTCCGTTCCTCTCGCCCTTCCCCTCAAGCTCGCTCTGCCGCCGCCGCGTGCTCCCGCGCCGGGCCCCCCCGCGCCGCCAGACCCCTCCTCCCTCCCGCCGTTCGCCGCCGGCCCACCTCCCTCTCCAGCCACGATCCCCACCCCGAGTCCACCCTCCAGCCACCGCTCCTCCTCCGCGCCAAGCTCCGCCCCCGAGCCGCGAGCCCTTCCCCGGCGCCGCCGCGCGCGTCCCGCCACCACCGCGCGCCCGCTCCCCGCATCCTCGCCGCCCACCGCCCGGCCTCCACCCTCCGTCGCCGCGCCTCCCTCTGCAGGGTCCGAGCCGCTCCCATCCCGGCCGCGCCGACGCGCGCGTCTCCCCTCCCCGGCCCGCCGGCTCCTCGGGTCCCCCTCCACCCGCTGGCCTGCGCACGCCCCTGCTCTGGCCCGGCCCCGCGCCCCCTCCGGCCGTCCGCGTCGCCGTCTGTCCGCCCCGAGCTCGTTGCCTCCGCGGTCTCCCCGCCGACGGAGCTCCACCACGGCGTCGCCCCGGCCGCCGCGGGCTCCCCCTGCTAGCCGCCGTGCTCGCCTTCCCCCGACCAGCGCGTGGGCCCGCCGCCCAGGTCGCCTCCCCAGGCGCTGTTTTTCCTCTGTCTCCGGCCGTGCCCCGCGAGCCGCGCTCGCCCCTGTGCCGTGCTCTGCTAGTTTCCATCTTGTTTGGTCGTCGGGAGGCTTCCTCCATTTGATCCTTGCAATGTATGGTTGCTCTGTGGCCGTGCAGTGCTCGTCTGTAGCATGTTCGACACAAGTTTTGCATCACAGAGACCTTCATTAGACCCAAGTAACCGCCAAGACGCTCGCGACCACCTAACAGGACCACATCGACAAGTTCGCCTCGAGGAGCCGCATGAACCCGAGGATCCATCGACAAGACCTTCGACGCGAACCCCGATCTCCTCTCCCCGAGTCCGAAGACCGAACCCTGGCGCGTCAAGTACTTCACCCCAGACATCGAGACCCTGAACGACAAGTACTCCCTCGAGGACGCCGAGTACTTCACCCCGGACCCCGCGGACCCTGGCGCCGTTCCCAAGTTCGCCACCGGTGAATAAGGAGAAAACCTCAAGGACTTCGGCACGGAGCGGCAAGATCGCCTCACGGAATCCGAAGCGCGGACCCGACAAGATCTTCGCGACGTCAAGAACGACACCGACCCGGAAGAATCCGATGCGCCCCGACACCGACCCAAGTCCTGCTCCCGGATGCGACAAGATCTACTCCGCTATCCGAGAACGTTCACGTCGAACCCTGGACCCTGAGACCGACCCCGAACCCCGGAACCCCAAGATCTGCCGAACCCTAATGTGTGAACCCCTTTCCGAAACCCTATTTTATAATATAATGCAACTTGTCGCATATAAATTGTTCATCTCGCATGCATATCATGTGGTTTGGGGGCCTTATGCCGATTCACTGCATAATTAATATGGGGCCCATATGCGGACAAATCTAGTCTTATATTGGCCTCATTTAAATTTGTGTAGCGAACCCGGTGCTATCTTTTGCCATGTTCAAACAACATTTAAATTGCGGGGGATCTAAACAACTTGAACCGTTTAATAAATTGTCGGGACCCCCGGTTCCGCTTAATATGACCTAATTGCATCGCACCTTGCCATGCCATGCATCATATCATAAGCATGCCGATCTTGTGCCGTAGTATTAAATATTGCATCCGGTGTTTCTTCTAGTGTTTTGCTTCTTCGCGGACTAGGCCGATGAGTTGATGCGAGTGTCGACCCGATCTTCGGTTGAACCTTCGGCAATGTTTTCAGGCGAGCATCTCCCTCTTTCTACCTATCTTACTTTTATAGTATTTATTCCCTCCTGTTGATCTATTGCTATCTGTGTCGCGTTGCTCTAGTTTTCGTACCCGAGATATCCTTTGCAGCCTTATATTGCCTCGGACACATCCTATTACCTGTTGTTTTGGTAGATAGTTGGACTTGCGCGTCGTAGTCGCTTGCTCAAGTGCTGTTGCGTGTCGTCAAGTGCCACAGTTGTTGGAGTAATGCCGCATGTTTGATGTTGGAGATGATCATGGCTTTACTTATCATTCACTTTAATTCCTGTTTAACAACTAAAATTGAAGTAAGTAAGCAGAGGCATCGGTGGGTGATAGATAATATTTGGTTTTCGACCGCCCACTTGTGTCCCGTAGGACCCCGAGTACTTGATACATGTTCCTTGATTTATCACGCTATCCACATACGGGGAATTATGGGCCCCCCTTAGCCAGAGCTTGATTCATTCTTATTTCTTGGGGCCACAAACTAGTTCGAGGTTTATTTACTATCCTGTACTTATGCCATGCTACTACTGTATTTACGATTGTGCGAGGAGCACACTGTACTGTTTAGGATCGGGACACATTTTCGCGGTGTCGACAAGCCCAGTTTTGGGTTCCCAGTCGTTCACAGCCGTCCACCCAAACCTCGGGTCCGTCTCGGAGCTAGCTTACTTCGTTGCGGGTGTACTCCAAGGGGTGGCCCCCTGAAATATTTATGAATCCTGTGATTGCTTTGTCGTGAAAGCCTCGTTGGGTTTTGATTTGGTTTTTCCGAGGTCGATCGTGTGTGTGTTGCTATTTGTGCACCCCGGCCGGGTTAAAACTTTCTGAAAGCCGTGTCCGCGGTTATGGACGACTTGGAGCACAGTATCTCGATCATAGACAACTATAACTAAAGTAGTGCTATAAATTGACTCTATAATGTCTAGTAATCAGCTTCACTATAATGGAATGGCTAAATAAACCTGCCAACAATTGCTTGTTTGAGTTGTCGATTGCGACCATTGTACCTGACTAGTAAGTATTGCAACTACAACGGAATGGCTAAATAAAAGTACCAACAACTGCTGGGTTTTGGGTTATCTCAAGCTAATTGTATCTGATTAGTAAGTGTTGCAACTACAACGGAATGGTTAACTAAAATGACCCACTGCTTATTTTATCAGGATGACTACCTATACCTGACTAGTAATTGCTGCAACGATAACGGAATAAATAAAATTGCCAACGGTGTGAGTTCCTCGGTTGACTTCCTCGTTTGGTCTCGAGGGGGAAACACCAGGATGGGTTCGTTTGGTGGTAGTATCAGGTTGGTTCCGAATAGGTCATTCTTACCCCTCTCTGATAACCGTCAGTTGTATCGGGTCTCTATAGGTTGTTTAGTGCATGCTGCCGCTGCCGCTCAGTCCACCATACCTATGTAGGCGAGGACCGCCGAATTCTAGTCTCGCCGTGTACTGGCCTCAGTACTGACGCTCCTCTTTTTCCTTTGCCCTTTGTCGGCACCCCTTTGTTTAAGCAGGTTTTGAGATCGATGTCGTTAGCAGGGTTACCCTTCCGGCTTGGCCTGGGCAGGGTTATGGACGCCATTGGTTATTCTTCAGGGCTCTTAGCCCCATTTGCATCTTGTCCGTAGCTGGACGCTCTATCGTTTTCAAGGTGATTTGGATCTTTGTTCCATATATCTGTATTCTTGGCTCATGGAGTCGTGTTGTATATATCTGTTCTGTGGGTCCCATCGAGGACTGTTGTGTAATGTTATTACTTCGTTTTTCACCCGCACGAAAGTGCCTGGTGGGCACCTTTGAATCGTTTCTATGCGGGTTTGGCGGGTTTCGCTAAAACTTGCATAGGGTCGATTCCGAGGGTGTTACAGATACCGTATATCTACCTATGATTCCAATACAACCTCTTTCATCATTAATTACAGTGACACATAAGCATTTTGTATGCATGTAGTGCATGATACTACCTATGATACCTTCGTTGGGGCTAGTCTCAGCCATTCCACACGCACGTGCCTCCCTCGTGATCCACTGATGCGGCTTGCAGCTGACATGCGGTAGCACTTGCCTTCGGATTCGCGCGTCCCGGTACACATGATGGTGAGCGTGCATGTGAAACCCAGAGCACTGGGACGCCGGTCAGCGGCACCGTGTGCCCTGACCATGTGTAAAAAAAAAACACCTGCTGACTTGTAGTTTGCGACTATGTAAACGCCGAGCTTCCATCGCTCAACACTATCTAGCTCACACAACACGCATAACTATCTAAAACGACAAAATCTTCGCCACTACAACGTGTGGTGGAACATCTCGTAGAATCTAGAACATTTTAATTTAGTACCCAATAGACGCGTGAACCACTCTAGATCATCATCGTTCTTCTCCGTCATAACCAAAGAAAAATTCAAAGCAACAAGTGGTTATTGGCATCAAAAGTGTGTCTTTGAACTGGCCGGTTAAGAAGGTGTCGTCGGCGATCACTGGCCTACAATGTTGAAATTCACTTGTGCATAGCTCGAAGGACCAGAATGCACTGCCAAATACTCGGACGGTTGCACGTTGTAAATCCTAGGTGGCTAGGTTTCTAGCCAAAAGGCTTCACCGCCGTATACATGTCTAACCCCGGTGCTTATACCCCAACCCAACCCTAAACCTATCCCTTAATGTCGTTGATGTGCCTTTCCTCAAAACTGCCTCATTGGTTGTTGTCGTTAGGGCTGCATGTGGCACCCGCTTTCGCCCGCAAAATAGAAATCAAGGCAAAAAAGGCCGCAGCAGCTAGTTGAATTAATGCATGATCAGTACAAATATGCAACCCGCAACCCGCCCCACTTACAACCCTAGTTGTCGTGTTCCCTTGTCTCGTGCGGCTCCACCATAGCAACCATAGAAACTTGTTCCCTTAGGGCAGCCACAATGTATAGCCAAATGTGGTTCCATATTCACTTTTAAACTTTTAGAACTAGTTCCTAACATTGTGAGGCTAGTTCCCAAACAGAGGAAAGAGGGAATCGACGCAAGTCCCTGCTCCGATGCCAAATGTTTGCTTGGGATTAAAAATCATTCTCTCCAAGTCCTTTTGCATGTACTGTGGAAGAAAGTGACTGGGGAGTAGACAAAGCTGTTGAGGAAAAGGCTATTTTAATACAAATTATGTCAGCACCCAGACCCACATCACAGATAATTTAGAACCAGCTACGCTGTGGAGTACTAGCCATATTGCAAACCCAAACCAAATTCTACTATGTGTAAGATTTGGCGAGACCAACGCTGTGGCCGTCCTAAAAGGGGCAAATCACTTACAAAGCAATCCATGTGAGACGTGGACGCTGGAAATCCTCAGGTGCAAAAAATTCGTTTCTCCGGCTCCAGCTCAAGGAACTAGAACAAAATATTCATCGAGGAAAGTAGCCAGGGTTTAAATTTTATCGGTTAAAAGTATGTCATAAAGCTTTCTCTCCAAAAAAAAGCTGCCCGTCTTCTAGAGGACTTCTACTAGCAATCTGCGTGCCTCGTTGACCAACCGTAAATAGGTTGTTGTCCTGTCCATCTCAAGACTACAAATTTCCGTCTCCAAACAGTTCTTTCTGCAGCGTGTTATGTTACGTTAAGCTGGCATCATCATCATGAATTCTAAACTTTAATAGGAGTAGTTATTTTTGGCAATAATTGATCCGATTCTCTAGCACATACTCCATGGTGTATATGTGGCCGGCCATAGCGAATTTATGTATTTGCAATTATACAACATTGTTTATATACATGGCGACTCTACCTTAACACTTTTGCCCCCCCCCCCCCCTCTTTCAAACTTTGACAAACAAAAACTCCATACCCATTGTTTAGAGGACCATACGAACTCACCCGAAGTCCGTATGGTCCTCTTACACATATACTCATGTGCCCGCGGAAGACGAAAATCAAAAGTTATATAACAACAATAAACAATTTAAAATATGACATACAAAGACGTAGATCACGATATTAGAAGGTGGGATCAGCCGACCGGAACGTGGATTATACTCAATTCGATCAAGTACACATATACGGAGATATACGTGATCTCGATATGTGTTTCAACGGATAAAAAAATAAAACGACTCATGCAACTTAAGTTTAAGTGGGTGGGTGCACTACAGCACGCGACGGCTACGCCGACGGCTAAAAGCCCTCGGCGTAGCCAGCATTGCCGTCGGCATACGCTACGCCGAGGGCTGCCGTCGGCGTAGCCCCCTCGGCGAAGGTCTCCCTCGGCGGAGCAAAAACGGCCGTCGGCGTAGCAGAAAACCGCCGGCGTAGATCTACGCCGACGGCCGAGGCGGGCCCGTCGGCGTAACGGCCGTCGGCGAACGGCGGCGCTGCCGTTAGACGGCCGCTAACGGCGCACCATATACGCCGACGGCCTTACCCTCGGCGTTTGGTGGCCACGTGGCACGCGCTGGGCCTCCCCAGGAGGGGGCTACGCCGACGGCCTCGCCCTCGGCGTATGTGGACGCGTGTCCACCGCCTGAGCCTTCCAGGCTGGCGCTAGGCCGACGGCCTGCCCTCGGCGTAGGAGCAAGTGCTACGCCGACGGCAGTGCCCTCGGCGTAGCCCTGACCATATGGCACATGGCAGAGGGCTACGCCGAGGGCATTGCCGTCGGCGTATCACATACACAGTTTTTTTTTTTGATTTTTTTTCAGCAGCATTCACAGCAGCCATACATCATCCATGCATACATCCATACATCATCCATGCATACATCCATAGAGCCATACATCATCCATACATCCATGCAATATATATTTCACACATTAGTCATACATCATCCATACAACTACACATGTATCAACATCAGTCATACAAGATCATCCATATATTAGTCATACAAGATCATCGACATCATCACACATCCCTACAACTCTGGAGGAGACGGGGTGTACCCGAGATCTCCCCTGGTGAAAAGTGGCGACCTCTGCCGAGGGTTGCGTCCAGTAGAAGCAGCAGAAGAGCCACCTGGCGAGGGAGTAGGAGAAGTGTGAAGCTCGGGAGAACCACCTGCAGAATGGCCAGGAGATGGACCATCGTCATGAAGCGGTGTGATCTGACGCCCATCCGGCGAGGCGTGGCCAAAGTGCCGGTTCCCAGAAGCTCCCGTTCCCTACATGTTGCCTACATGTTAGCAACTTGCGAGGCAAAGTAAAGCGATAACCAGTGGGTTCGCAAAGAAATTACCGGTGTCGATGCGTAGTAGGTCCTAGCGAAGCTTTCCTTCGATTGCCAAAATGGCATCGGACCTGGCATGGGAGGCACGGGCCCTAAATCTCTATTCTGGCCAGTTTGAATATTCACCATCATGGCCTGCAAGATAGTTTAGAAGTCAGGCCGTAGTACAACAAACGGGGGGAAGTGGGACTTGTATCTTTTGCAAAAAATAAAGGTTCGGACTTACATTTACGTATTGCATGTAGATCGCATTCGCCTCCTGATGCTGCCGAAAGGCCACCTGATATTCCTCATAAGCGGCATCGTAGGCCGCGTCTAACTCAGGCTACAATTTCAAATACAAGGAATCTCGTCAGCGGTTAGCCATGCAGGAACAAAAGTCATAAAGATGATGAAAACGAGAAAAACTTACATCCTCGGCGGAGCGACGAGGCTGGCCACGAGGCGGGATAGGGGGGCCGTCGGCGGGGTAGGTAGCCTTAAGACGGCTGAAGCTCGTGCTGAGGGTAGGCTTGACCTTCTTATTCAGAATCTTGAGGCGTCCATGCTGCAATCCGTGCCCCGACAGGACCAACGACTCCTCGTCGATCTCCGCGTGAATGGGGTCATCCACATGGGGGTGACGAGCCTTCACCATCGTGTTGTAGTTCCCCAAGTCGTTCTGGGCAGTGCCGAAGTACACGGGCAACGAGGGTTGAGGCTCCGAGTAATTGGGCTTCTTTCGCCGCATCATCTCATAGACGGCGACGTCATGAATCACCTCCCCGGGTTGTGCCTCGGCCACCTGTATCGCGAAAAGAAAATATTATGCATATGAAGTACAAACATAAGCAGAAATGCACGCAGGTCGTTCCATGTATATACGTACCACCTTCCCCTTGAAGCGGTCAAAGTTGCGGTTTCCCGCGCAGTGCGTTCCACCATCGCCTCGGTTATCCGCGTTCCGCCTCGACAAGGCTGCAAACTCCTCGTCTTCTCTGAGCCACCTCGTCCTAACCAGCTCTTCCCATGCGAGTCGATGCGGCTCGGCCCAATCGGGGATAACCTGAAAATGCAATACTCAACTCCAGAAAATGCAATGGCAACTTAGAAGCAATGTAGAATCTCATTGACATTTTACTCACCGACATGTACTCTTCTGGCGTCATCGAGTACTCAGGATTAGGGTTCTTACCGACAATGTCTTCCTTCCTGACCCTCACGCCCCTGTCAGCCCAGAAGTGGCTAGCGGCCGTGACCTTCTGGTTGTACCACACCTGGGGGGTCAACTTCACACAAGCCCCAAGCAAAGTCCTCTGCGCCTTCTCCTGGTCCTCCTCGGCCACACGGTAAAAGCACTTCAATCATGCATAAGAGTCATGAGTTAGCACGGTGGGGTCATCAGGTATGAACATAACTCGAGAAATATGCTTTACCCAAAACTTGGTGATGACAGCATCAGCAGCTGTCGGAAAGCCCGGGACACGGGTAGTCTGGTAGTCCGCCCAAGTAGTAGCTAGCTTCCTGTCACCCTCGGGGGTAATGTGATAGCCCGGCCAGAACTTCCTAATCAGAGCTCCAACGAGGCTGTTAGGAAGGCGAGCCTTGGTCCCCGGAGGAAATGTCCAATTGCTGCACAAAAATAAACATTAGTACACAATAATTATTTATGACCAACATGAAATAAAATGTTTTAAATTGCCAAATTAGTAAACTTACTCAAGGCCATCTGGAATAAAAGGGCTTTCGCCTCCTGAGTCCTAGGCTCAAACTTCTCGTCAGGGACTCCCGATTCCCCACGATTCCGCAATTTCTTCGGCCCCACCAACTCGCGGCTAGTGTCCGCCTCCGTATCGGTCCCCGCCTCCCTCTCGGTCCTCGCCTCCCTCTTAGACTCTGCCTCCCTCTCGGACTCTGCCTCCCTCTCGGCCCTGAAAGGCTGCTCTGTCAGGAACAACTCAGGAGCCACGTCGCCAGAAGCAGAGGGTGGTGGGTCAAAGTCCACGCCTCCTCCCGTGGCACCTCGTCCTCGTCCTCCTCGACCTCGGCCTCGACCCCGTCCTCCGCCAGCAGGAGCAAGATCGGGGTAACGCGGATTGGGATTTGGCTGTCTCCCACTCCGTGTAGCACTTTTCTTGCGCTGCTTCAGCGCATTAAGCAAGGACGAACTGGTTGCCTTGCCGCTGCTCATATTGTTCAATCACCTGCATTAAGTAAGAGAAAACAGTTAAGCACAAAGACATAATAAAATGTATACACAAAGAATAAAGGCATAATGCAATTAAGAAAACAGTTAAGCACAAAGACAAAATAAAATGCATTAAAAAATAAATACTCACTATCATTTTCATTCTCATTCTCATTCACATTCTCATTCTCATTCTCACTATCACTATCTTTTGAGTAGAAATCTGGATTCTCATCGAAGGGTGTAGGCTCATCATCGTTGTCATTCTCGGTATGGAGCTTCTCGAGCATACTTATGTCATGTAGATTCACCACTGACTCACCCCGAGTTTCTACATCATTCCCAAGATCCTCAAGATCAACCGGTTCTAAATCAAAGTGTCCGAAGTCCTCTTGCTCTTGATAAAAAATTCCCTCGTACGTTAAAGGGTTAATGTTGTTGTAATCGTCCTCGGAGGGAATCGGTAGGTTACCATGTGGCGATCTAGACACGAAAATAAACCTAGGTACAAGAGAGGTGAACAGATTCTCACCCTCGAAGCGTGATCAAATCTTCGAAGATGATCCGAGACCCGCCGTCAAAACACTCCCCCCGCTCACCCTCCGGTAACTGCAAAAAACATTAGAAGATGGTTAAATATGCAACATCTATTTATCAATTTCTAATTCTAATTCTAATTCTAATTCTATTTCTACTACTATTTCTAGCATTTCTAATTCTACTCCTATTTCTAGTAATTCTAGTTCCATTCCTATTTCTACTCACATACTACAAACTACTTCTATTTAGGGTTTTCATTCTACTCCTACTTCTTAACCTACATACTAAAACTACTCCTACTCCTATTTATCATCACAAAAATATGCATACAAAGTAAAAATAAAAAAATACTAACCTAAATTAACTACATCTACCAATACTAACAATACACCTAACTAACTACACCTAAATTACCAATACTAACCTAATGGGGGAGGGTGTGCTCGGTTGAGGGGTGGGCAGTGGGGGAGGGGAGGGGCAGTGGGGGAGGCGACGGGGCAGTGGGGGTGGCGGCGGGGCAGTGGGGGAGGGGTGGGGCAGTGGGGGCAGTGGGGGAGGGGTGGGGCGGTGGGGGTGGCTGGCGGGCGGGAGGGAGGGAGGGGGTGCTGGCTGGCGGCGGTGGCTTCGGGGAGGGAGGGGGTGCTGGCGGCGATGGCTTGGGGTAGGAAGGGGGTGCTGGAGGCGGTGGCTCGGGGGAGGCAGCGGGTGCTGGCGGCGGCGGCTCGGGGAGGCAGCGGCGGCTGCCCGGGGAGGCTAGGGGCGGCGGCTCGGGGAGGTTGTGGGGGGGTGGTGGCTGGCGGCGTTGGCTCGGGGAGGCTGAGGGGACAGCGGCGACGGGGACACGAGCAGAGGACCGGCGGCTGGTGGCGGGGTCGGGGCGTGCGAGCAGGAGGTTGGGGATAGAATGGATTGGGGAGGAGTGGCCCGGGTGGGCCGGGGGCAGCCCTTAATGGATAGGGCTACGCCGACGGCCTGGAATACGCCGAGGGCAGCCGTCGGCGTAGCTAGGGCAATTTTTTTTATTAATAAAATTTTTTAGAAGAAACTTTATTTGATGTTTACTAATATAACAAATGAAAATATATTATTTGGAGTCTACTATTATTTGATGTTACAAGAAACTTTACAAGAAACTTTACTTGATGTTTACTGATCTCTCTGCACACTCGGATCGTCTACCCCCCTAGACGTTCCTCTGACAGGGGTAGCCCGGCGTAGCTCTCTCTTGTTTTGTGTTTGTTTAGGTCATAGGGTGATGTAAAACCATGTTGGTTCACAAGTTGGGGCACTATCCTACCCGGTTTCACCTCGACGGGGAGATTCCACCCTCATACGGGCCCGGAACCTTCGCCTCTAGGTTAGAGCGCATGCATGCGAGGGGGGACACATGCAAGCACCTATATATACCAACCTCTAACCACACCCACACACACATATATGCTAGGGGCACATGCAAGTTTTCATCTCATTCCGATGTTCTCGTGGTCTTCCTCCGGCGAAACCCTGATCTCTGTGCACACTCGGATCGTCTACCCCCCTAGACGTTCCTCTGACAGGGGTAGCCCGGCGTAGCTCTCTCTTGTTTTGTGTTTGTTTAGGTCATAGGGTGATGTCAAACCATGTTGGCTCACAAGTTGGGGCACTATCCTACCCGGTTTCACCTCGACGGGGAGATTCCACCCTCATACGGGCCCGGAACCTTCGCCTCTAGGTTAGAGCGCATGCATGCGAGGGGGGACACATGCAAGCACCTATATATACCAACCTCTAACCACACCCACACACAAACATATATGCTAGGGGCACATGCAAGTTTTCATCTCATTCTGATGTTCTCGTGGTCTTCCTCCGGCGAAACCCTGATCTCTGTGCACACTCGGATCGTCTACCCCCCTAGACGTTCCTCTGACAGGGGTAGCCCGGCGTAGCTCTCTCTTGTTTTGTGTTTGTTTAGGTCATAGGGTGATGTCAAACCATGTTGGCTCACAAGTTGGGGCACTATCCTACCCGGTTTCACCTCGACGGGGAGATTCCACCCTCATACGGGCCCGGAACCTTCGCCTCTAGGTTAGAGCGCATGCATGCGAGGGGGGACACATGCAAGCACCTATATATACCAACCTCTAACCACACCCACACACACATATATGCTAGGGGCACATGCAAGTTTTCATCTGATTCCGATGTTCTCGTGGTCTTCCTCCGGCGAAACCCTGATCTCTGTGCACACTCGGATCGTCTACCCCCCTAGACGTTCCTCTGACAGGGGTAGCCCGGCGTAGCTCTCTCTTGTTTTGTGTTTGTTTAGGTCATAGGGTGATGTCAAACCATGTTGGCTCACAAGTTGGGGCACTATCCTACCCGGTTTCACCTCGACGGGGAGATTCCACCCTCATACGGGCCCGGAACCTTCGCCTCTAGGTTAGAGCGCATGCATGCGAGGGGGGACACATGCAAGCACCTATATATACCAACCTCTAACCACACCCACACACACATATATGCTAGGGGCACATGCAAGTTTTCATCTGATTCCGATGTTCTCGTGGTCTTCCTCCGGCGAAACCCTGATCTCTGTGCACACTCGGATCGTCTACCCCCCTAGACGTTCCTCTGACAGGGGTAGCCCGGCGTAGCTCTCTCTTGTTTTGTGTTTGTTTAGGTCATAGGGTGATGTCAAACCATGTTGGCTCACAAGTTGGGGCACTATCCTACCCGGTTTCACCTCGACGGGGAGATTCCACCCTCATACGGGCCCGGAACCTTCGCCTCTAGGTTAGAGCGCATGCATGCGAGGGGGGACACATGCAAGCACCTATATATACCAACCTCTAACCACACCCACACACACATATATGCTAGGGGCACATGCAAGTTTTCATCTCATTCCGATGTTCTCGTGGTCTTCCTCCGGCGAAACCCTGATCTCTGTGCACACTCGGATCGTCTACCCCCCTAGACGTTCCTCTGACAGGGGTAGCCCGGCGTAGCTCTCTCTTGTTTTGTGTTTGTTTAGGTCATAGGGTGATGTCAAACCATGTTGGCTCACAAGTTGGGGCACTATCCTACCCGGTTTCACCTCGACGGGGAGATTCCACCCTCATACGGGCCCGGAACCTTCGCCTCTAGGTTAGAGCGCATGCATGCGAGGGGGGACACATGCAAGCACCTATATATACCAACCTCTAACCACACCCACACACACATATATGCTAGTGGCACATGCAAGTTTTCATCTCATTCCGATGTTCTCGTGGTCTTCCTCTGGCGAAACCCTGATCTCTGTGCACACTCGGATCGTCTACCCCCCTAGACGTTCCTCTGACAGGGGTAGCCCGGCGTAGCTCTCTCTTGTTTTGTGTTTGTTTAGGTCATAGGGTGATGTCAAACCATGTTGTCTCACAAGTTGGGGCACTATCCTACCCGGTTTCACCTCGACGGGGAGATTCCACCCTCATACGGGCCCGGAACCTTCGCCTCTAGGTTAGAGCGCATGCATGCGAGGGGGGACACATGCAAGCACCTATATATACCAACCTCTAACCACACCCACACACACATATATGCTAGGGGCACATGCAAGTTTTCATCTCATTCCGATGTTCTCGTGGTCTTCCTCCGGCGAAACCCTGATCTCTGTGCACACTCGGATCGTCTACCCCCCTAGACGTTCCTCTGACAGGGGTAGCCCGGCGTAGCTCTCTCTTGTTTTGTGTTTGTTTAGGTCATAGGGTGATGTAAAACCATGTTGGCTCACAAGTTGGGGCACTATCCTACCCGGTTTCACCTCGACGGGGAGATTCCACCCTCATACGGGCCCGGAACCTTCGCCTCTAGGTTAGAGCGCATGCATGCGAGGGGGGACACATGCAAGCACCTATATATACCAACCTCTAACCACACCCACACACACATATATGCTAGGGGCACATGCAAGTTTTCATCTCATTCCGATGTTCTCGTGGTCTTCCTCCGGCGAAACCCTGATCTCTGTGCACACTCGGATCGTCTACCCCCCTAGACGTTCCTCTGACAGGGGTAGCCCGGCGTAGCTCTCTCTTGTTTTGTGTTTGTTTAGGTCATAGGGTGATGTCAAACCATGTTGGCTCACAAGTTGGGGAACTATCCTACCCGGTTTCACCTCGACGGGGAGATTCCACCCTCATACGGGCCCGGAACCTTCGCCTCTAGGTTAGAGCGCATGCATGCGAGGGGGGACACATGCAAGCACCTATATATACCAACCTCTAACCACACCCACACACACATATATGCTAGGGGCACATGCAAGTTTTCATCTGATTCCGATGTTCTCGTGGTCTTCCTCCGGCGAAACCCTGATCTCTGTGCACACTCGGATCGTCTACCCCCCTAGACGTTCCTCTGACAGGGGTAGCCCGGCGTAGCTCTCTCATGTTTTGTGTTTGTTTAGGTCATAGGGTGATGTCAAACCATGTTGGCTCACAAGTTGGGGCACTATCCTACCCGGTTTCACCTCGACGGGGAGATTCCACCCTCATACGGGCCCGGAACCTTCGCCTCTAGGTTAGAGCGCATGCATGCGAGGGGGGACACATGCAAGCACCTATATATACCAACCTCTAACCACACCCACACACACATATATGCTAGGGGCACATGCAAGTTTTCATCTCATTCCGATGTTCTCGTGGTCTTCCTCCGGCGAAACCCTGATCTCTGTGCACACTCGGATCGTCTACCCCCCTAGACGTTCCTCTGACAGGGGTAGCCCGGCGTAGCTCTCTCTTGTTTTGTGTTTGTTTAGGTCATAGGGTGATGTCAAACCATGTTGGCTCACAAGTTGGGGCACTATCCTACCCGGTTTCACCTCGACGGGGAGATTCCACCCTCATACGGGCCCGGAACCTTCGCCTCTAGGTTAGAGCGCATGCATGCGAGGGGGGACACATGCAAGCACCTATATATAACAACCTCTAACCACACCCACACACACATATATGCTAGGGGCACATGCAAGTTTTCATCTCATTCCGATGTTCTCGTGGTCTTCCTCCGGCGAAACCCTGATCTCTGTGCACACTCGGATCGTCTACCCCCCTAGACGTTCCTCTGACAGGGGTAGCCCGGCGTAGCTCTCTCTTGTTTTGTGTTTGTTTAGGTCATAGGGTGATGTCAAACCATGTTGGCTCACAAGTTGGGGCACTATCCTACCCGGTTTCACCTCGACGGGGAGATTCCACCCTCATACGGGCCCGGAACCTTCGCCTCTAGGTTAGAGCGCATGCATGCGAGGGGGGACACATGCAAGCACCTATATATACCAACCTCTAACCACACCCACACACACATATATGCTAGGGGCACATGCAAGTTTTCATCTCATTCCGATGTTCTCGTGGTCTTCCTCCGGCGAAACCCTGATCTCTGTGCACACTCGGATCGTCTACCCCCCTAGACGTTCCTCTGACAGGGGTAGCCCGGCGTAGCTCTCTCTTGTTTTGTGTTTGTTTAGGTCATAGGGTGATGTCAAACCATGTTGGCTCACAAGTTGGGGCACTATCCTACCCGGTTTCACCTCGACGGGGAGATTCCACCCTCATACGGGCCCGGAACCTTTGCCTCTAGGTTAGAGCGCATGCATGCGAGGGGGGGACACATGCAAGCACCTATATATACCAACCTCTAACCACACCCACACACACATATATGCTAGGGGCACATGCAAGTTTTCATCTCATTCCGATGTTCTCGTGGTCTTCCTCCGGTGAAACCCTGATCTCTGTGCACACTCGGATCGTCTACCCCCTAGACGTTCCTCTGACAGGGGTAGCCCGGCGTAGCTCTCTCTTGTTTTGTGTTTGTTTAGGTCATAGGGTGATGTCAAACCATGTTGGCTCACAAGTTGGGGCACTATCCTACCCGGTTTCACCTCGACGGGGAGATTCCACCCTCATACGGGCCCGGAACCTTCGCCTCTAGGTTAGAGCGCATGCATGCGAGGGGGGACACATGCAAGCACCTATATATACCAACCTCTAACCACACCCACACACACATATATGCTAGGGGCACATGCAAGTTTTCATCTCATTCCGATGTTCTCGTGGTCTTCCTCCGGCGAAACCCTGATCTCTGTGCACACTCGGATCGTCTACCCCCCTAGACGTTCCTCTGACAGGGGTAGCCCGGCGTAGCTCTCTCTTGTTTTGTGTTTGTTTAGGTCATAGGGTGATGTCAAACCATGTTGGCTCACAAGTTGGGGCACTATCCTACCCGGTTTCACCTCGACGGGGAGATTCCACCCTCATACGGGCCCGGAACCTTCGCCTCTAGGTTAGAGCGCATGCATGCGAGGGGGGACACATGCAAGCACCTATATATACCAACCTCTAACCACACCCACACACACATATATGCTAGGGGCACATGCAAGTTTTCATCTCATTCCGATGTTCTCGTGGTCTTCCTCCGGCGAAACCCTGATCTCTGTGCACACTCGGATCGTCTACCCCCCTAGACGTTCCTCTGACAGGGGTAGCCCGGCGTAGCTCTCTCTTGTTTTGTGTTTGTTTAGGTCATAGGGTGATGTCAAACCATGTTGGCTCACAAGTTGGGGCACTATCCTACCCGGTTTCACCTCGACGGGGAGATTCCACCCTCATACGGGCCCGGAACCTTCGCCTCTAGGTTAGAGCGCATGCATGCGAGGGGGGACACATGCAAGCACCTATATATACCAACCTCTAACCACACCCACACACACATATATGCTAGGGGCACATGCAAGTTTTCATCTCATTCCGATGTTCTCGTGGTCTTCCTCCGGCGAAACCCTGATCTCTGTGCACACTCGGATCGTCTACCCCCCTAGACGTTCCTCTGACAGGGGTAGCCCGGCGTAGCTCTCTCTTGTTTTGTGTTTGTTTAGGTCATAGGGTGATGTCAAACCATGTTGGCTCACAAGTTGGGGCACTATCCTACCCGGTTTCACCTCGACGGGGAGATTCCACCCTCATACGGGCCCGGAACCTTCGCCTCTAGGTTAGAGCGCATGCATGCGAGGGGGGACACATGCAAGCACCTATATATACCAACCTCTAACCACACCCACACACACATATATGCTAGGGGCACATGCAAGTTTTCATCTCATTCCGATGTTCTCGTGGTCTTCCTCCGGCGAAACCCTGATCTCTGTGCACACTCGGATCGTCTACCCCCCTAGACGTTCCTCTGACAGGGGTAGCCCGGCGTAGCTCTCTCTTGTTTTGTGTTTGTTTAGGTCATAGGGTGATGTCAAACCATGTTGGCTCACAAGTTGGGGAACTATCCTACCCGGTTTCACCTCGAGGGGGAGATTCCACCCTCATACGGGCCCGGAACCTTCGCCTCTAGGTTAGAGCGCATGCATGCGAGGGGGGACACATGCAAGCACCTATATATACCAACCTCTAACCACACCCACACACACATATATGCTAGGGGCACATGCAAGTTTTCATCTGATTCCGATGTTCTCGTGGTCTTCCTCCGGCGAAACCCTGATCTCTGTGCACACTCGGATCGTCTACCCCCCTAGACGTTCCTCTGACAGGGGTAGCCCGGCGTAGCTCTCTCATGTTTTGTGTTTGTTTAGGTCATAGGGTGATGTCAAACCATGTTGGCTCACAAGTTGGGGCACTATCCTACCCGGTTTCACCTCGACGGGGAGATTCCACCCTCATACGGGCCCGGAACCTTCGCCTCTAGGTTAGAGCGCATGCATGCGAGGGGGGACACATGCAAGCACCTATATATACCAACCTCTAACCACATCCACACACACATATATGCTAGGGGCACATGCAAGTTTTCATCTCATTCCGATGTTCTCGTGGTCTTCCTCCGGCGAAACCCTGATCTCTGTGCACACTCGGATCGTCTACCCCCCTAGACGTTCCTCTGACAGGGGTAGCCCGGCGTAGCTCTCTCTTGTTTTGTGTTTGTTTAGGTCATAGGGTGATGTCAAACCATGTTGGCTCACAAGTTGGGGCACTATCATACCCGGTTTCACCTCGACGGGGAGATTCCACCCTCATACGGGCCCAGAACCTTCGCCTCTAGGTTAGAGCGCATGCATGCGAGGGGGGACACATGCAAGCACCTATATATACCAACCTCTAACCACACCCACACACACATATATGCTAGTGGCACATGCAAGTTTTCATCTCATTCCGATGTTCTCGTGGTCTTCCTCCGGCGAAACCCTGATCTCTGTGCACACTCGGATCGTCTACCCCCCTAGACGTTCCTCTGACAGGGGTAGCCCGGCGTAGCTCTCTCTTGTTTTGTGTTTGTTTAGGTCATAGGGTGATGTCAAACCATGTTGTCTCACAAGTTGGGGCACTATCCTACCCGGTTTCACCTCGACGGGGAGATTCCACCCTCATACGGGCCCGGAACCTTCGCCTCTAGGTTAGAGCGCATGCATGCGAGGGGGGACACATGCAAGCACCTATATATACCAACCTCTAACCACACCCACACACACATATATGCTAGGGGCACATGCAAGTTTTCATCTCATTCCGATGTTCTCGTGGTCTTCCTCCGGTGAAACCCTGATCTCTGTGCACACTCGGATCGTCTACCCCCCTAGACGTTCCTCTGACAGGGGTAGCCCGGCGTAGCTCTCTCTTGTTTTGTGTTTGTTTAGGTCATAGGGTGATGTCAAACCATGTTGGCTCACAAGTTGGGGCACTATCCTACCCGGTTTCACCTCGACGGGGAGATTCCACCCTCATACGGGCCCGGAACCTTCGCCTCTAGGTTAGAGCGCATGCATGCGAGGGGGGACACATGCAAGCACCTATATATACCAACCTCTAACCACACCCACACACACATATATGCTAGGGGCACATGCAAGTTTTCATCTCATTCCGATGTTCTCGTGGTCTTCCTCCGGCGAAACCCTGATCTCTGTGCACACTCGGATCGTCTACCCCCCTAGACGTTCCTCTCACAGGGGTAGCCCGGCGTAGCTCTCTCTTGTTTTGTGTTTGTTTAGGTCATAGGGTGATGTCAAACCATGTTGGCTCACAAGTTGGGGCACTATCCTACCCGGTTTCACCTCGACGGGGAGATTCCACCCTCATACGGGCCCGGAACCTTCGCCTCTAGGTTAGAGCGCATGCATGCGAGGGGGGACACATGCAAGCACCTATATATACCAACCTCTAACCACACCCACACACACATATATGCTAGGGGCACATGCAAGTTTTCATCTGATTCCGATGTTCTCGTGGTCTTCCTCCGGCGAAACCCTGATCTCTGTGCACACTCGGATCGTCTACCCCCCTAGACGTTCCTCTGACAGGGGTAGCCCGGCGTAGCTCTCTCTTGTTTTGTGTTTGTTTAGGTCATAGGGTGATGTCAAACCATGTTGGCTCACAAGTTGGGGCACTATCCTACCCGGTTTCACCTCGACGGGGAGATTCCACCCTCATACGGGCCCGGAACCTTCGCCTCTAGGTTAGAGCGCATGCATGCGAGGGGGGACACATGCAAGCACCTATATATACCAACCTCTAACCACACCCACACACACATATATGCTAGGGGCACATGCAAGTTTTCATCTGATTCCGATGTTCTCGTGGTCTTCCTCCGGCGAAACCCTGATCTCTGTGCACACTCGGATCGTCTACCCCCCTAGACGTTCCTCTGACAGGGGTAGCCCGGCGTAGCTCTCTCTTGTTTTGTGTTTGTTTAGGTCATAGGGTGATGTCAAACCATGTTGGCTCACAAGTTGGGGCACTATCCTACCCGGTTTCACCTCGACGGGGAGATTCCACCCTCATACGGGCCCGGAACCTTCGCCTCTAGGTTAGAGCGCATGCATGCGAGGGGGGACACATGCAAGCACCTATATATACCAACCTCTAACCACACCCACACACACATATATGCTAGGGGCACATGCAAGTTTTCATCTCATTCAGATGTTCTCGTGGTCTTCCTCCGGCGAAACCCTGATCTCTGTGCACACTCGGATCGTCTACCCCCCTAGACGTTCCTCTGACAGGGGTAGCCCGGCGTAGCTCTCTCTTGTTTTGTGTTTGTTTAGGTCATAGGGTGATGTCAAACCATGTTGGCTCACAAGTTGGGAACTATCCTACCCGGTTTCACCTCGACGGGGAGATTCCACCCTCATACGGGCCCGGAACCTTCGCCTCTAGGTTAGAGCGCATGCATGCGAGGGGGGACACATGCAAGCACCTATATATACCAACCTCTAACCACACCCACACACACATATATGCTAGGGGCACATGCAAGTTTTCATCTGATTCCGATGTTCTCGTGGTCTTCCTCCGGCGAAACCCTGATCTCTCTGCACACTCGGATCGTCTACCCCCCTAGACGTTCCTCTGACAGGGGTAGCCCGGCGTAGCTCTCTCATGTTTTGTGTTTGTTTAGGTCATAGGGTGATGTCAAACCATGTTGGCTCACAAGTTGGGGCACTATCCTACCCGGTTTCACCTCGACGGGGAGATTCCACCCTCATACGGGCCCGGAACCTTCGCCTCTAGGTTAGAGCGCATGCATGCGAGGGGGGACACATGCAAGCACCTATATATACCAACCTCTAACCACATCCACACACATATATGCTAGGGGCACATGCAAGTTTTCATCTCATTCCGATGTTCTCGTGGTCTTCCTCCGGCGAAACCCTGATCTCTGTGCACACTCGGATCGTCTACCCCCCTAGACGTTCCTCTGACAGGGGTAGCCCGGCGTAGCTCTCTCTTGTTTTGTGTTTTTTTAGGTCATAGGGTGATGTCAAACCATGTTGGCTCACAAGTTGGGGCACTATCATACCCGGTTTCACCTCGACGGGGAGAATCCACCCTCATACGGGCCCGGAACCTTCGCCTCTAGGTTAGAGCGCATGCATGCGAGGGGGGACACATGCAAGCACCTATATATACCAACCTCTAACCACACCCACACACACATATATGCTAGTGGCACATGCAAGTTTTCATCTCATTCCGATGTTCTCGTGGTCTTCCTCCGGCGAAACCCTGATCTCTGTGCACACTCGGATCGTCTACTCCCCTAGACGTTCCTCTGACAGGGGTAGCCCGGCGTAGCTCTCTCTTGTTTTGTGTTTGTTTAGGTCATAGGGTGATGTCAAACCATGTTGGCTCACAAGTTGGGGCACTATCCTACCCGGTTTCACCTCGACGGGGAGATTCCACCCTCATACGGGCCCGGAACCTTCGCCTCTAGGTTAGAGCGCATGCATGCGAGGGGGGACACATGCAAGCACCTATATATACCAACCTCTAACCACACCCACACACACATATATGCTAGGGGCACATGCAAGTTTTCATCTCATTCCGATGTTCACGTGGTCTTCCTCCGGCGAAACCCTGATCTATGTGCACACTCGGATCGTCTACCCCCCTAGACGTTCCTCTGACAGGGGTAGCCCGGCGTAGCTCTCTCTTGTTTTGTGTTTGTTTAGGTCATAGGGTGATGTCAAACCATGTTGGCTCACAAGTTGGGGCACAATCCTACCCGGTTTCACCTCGACGGGGAGATTCCACCCTCATACGGGCCCGGAACCTTCGCCTCTAGGTTAGAGCGCATGCATGCGAGGGGGGACACATGCAAGCACCTATATATACCAACCTCTAACCACACCCACACACACATATATGCTAGGGGCACATGCAAGTTTTCATCTCATTCCGATGTTCTCGTGGTCTTCCTCCGGCGAAACCCTGATCTCTGTGCACACTCGGATCGTCTACCCCCCTAGACGTTCCTCTGACAGGGGTAGCCCGGCGTAGCTCTCTCTTGTTTTGTGTTTGTTTAGGTCATAGGGTGATGTCAAACCATGTTGGCTCACAAGTTGGGGAACTATCCTACCCGGTTTCACCTCGAGGGGGAGATTCCACCCTCATACGGGCCCGGAACCTTCGCCTCTAGGTTAGAGCGCATGCATGCGAGGGGGGACACATGCAAGCACCTATATATACCAACCTCTAACCACACCCACACACACATATATGCTAGGGGCACATGCAAGTTTTCATCTGATTCCGATGTTCTCGTGGTCTTCCTCCGGCGAAACCCTGATCTCTGTGCACACTCGGATCGTCTACCCCCCTAGACGTTCCTCTGACAGGGGTAGCCCGGCGTAGCTCTCTCATGTTTTGTGTTTGTTTAGGTCATAGGGTGATGTCAAACCATGTTGGCTCACAAGTTGGGGCACTATCCTACCCGGTTTCACCTCGACGGGGAGATTCCACCCTCATACGGGCCCGGAACCTTCGCCTCTAGGTTAGAGCGCATGCATGCGAGGGGGGACACATGCAAGCACCTATATATACCAACCTCTAACCACATCCACACACACATATATGCTAGGGGCACATGCAAGTTTTCATCTCATTCCGATGTTCTCGTGGTCTTCCTCCGGCGAAACCCTGATCTCTGTGCACACTCGGATCGTCTACCCCCCTAGACGTTCCTCTGACAGGGGTAGCCCGGCGTAGCTCTCTCTTGTTTTGTGTTTGTTTAGGTCATAGGGTGATGTCAAACCATGTTGGCTCACAAGTTGGGGCACTATCATACCCGGTTTCACCTCGACGGGGAGATTCCACCCTCATACGGGCCCAGAACCTTCGCCTCTAGGTTAGAGCGCATGCATGCGAGGGGGGACACATGCAAGCACCTATATATACCAACCTCTAACCACACCCACACACACATATATGCTAGTGGCACATGCAAGTTTTCATCTCATTCCGATGTTCTCGTGGTCTTCCTCCGGCGAAACCCTGATCTCTGTGCACACTCGGATCGTCTACCCCCCTAGACGTTCCTCTGACAGGGGTAGCCCGGCGTAGCTCTCTCTTGTTTTGTGTTTGTTTAGGTCATAGGGTGATGTCAAACCATGTTGTCTCACAAGTTGGGGCACTATCCTACCCGGTTTCACCTCGACGGGGAGATTCCACCCTCATACGGGCCCGGAACCTTCGCCTCTAGGTTAGAGCGCATGCATGCGAGGGGGGACACATGCAAGCACCTATATATACCAACCTCTAACCACACCCACACACACATATATGCTAGGGGCACATGCAAGTTTTCATCTCATTCCGATGTTCTCGTGGTCTTCCTCCGGTGAAACCCTGATCTCTGTGCACACTCGGATCGTCTACCCCCCTAGACGTTCCTCTGACAGGGGTAGCCCGGCGTAGCTCTCTCTTGTTTTGTGTTTGTTTAGGTCATAGGGTGATGTCAAACCATGTTGGCTCACAAGTTGGGGCACTATCCTACCCGGTTTCACCTCGACGGGGAGATTCCACCCTCATACGGGCCCGGAACCTTCGCCTCTAGGTTAGAGCGCATGCATGCGAGGGGGGACACATGCAAGCACCTATATATACCAACCTCTAACCACACCCACACACACATATATGCTAGGGGCACATGCAAGTTTTCATCTCATTCCGATGTTCTCGTGGTCTTCCTCCGGCGAAACCCTGATCTCTGTGCACACTCGGATCGTCTACCCCCCTAGACGTTCCTCTGACAGGGGTAGCCCGGCGTAGCTCTCTCTTGTTTTGTGTTTGTTTAGGTCATAGGGTGATGTCAAACCATGTTGGCTCACAAGTTGGGGCACTATCCTACCCGGTTTCACCTCGACGGGGAGATTCCACCCTCATACGGGCCCGGAACCTTCGCCTCTAGGTTAGAGCGCATGCATGCGAGGGGGGACACATGCAAGCACCTATATATACCAACCTCTAACCACACCCACACACACATATATGCTAGGGGCACATGCAAGTTTTCATCTGATTCCGATGTTCTCGTGGTCTTCCTCCGGCGAAACCCTGATCTCTGTGCACACTCGGATCGTCTACCCCCCTAGACGTTCCTCTGACAGGGGTAGCCCGGCGTAGCTCTCTCTTGTTTTGTGTTTGTTTAGGTCATAGGGTGATGTCAAACCATGTTGGCTCACAAGTTGGGGCACTATCCTACCCGGTTTCACCTCGACGGGGAGATTCCACCCTCATACGGGCCCGGAACCTTCGCCTCTAGGTTAGAGCGCATGCATGCGAGGGGGGACACATGCAAGCACCTATATATACCAACCTCTAACCACACCCACACACACATATATGCTAGGGGCACATGCAAGTTTTCATCTGATTCCGATGTTCTCGTGGTCTTCCTCCGGCGAAACCCTGATCTCTGTGCACACTCGGATCGTCTACCCCCCTAGACGTTCCTCTGACAGGGGTAGCCCGGCGTAGCTCTCTCTTGTTTTGTGTTTGTTTAGGTCATAGGGTGATGTCAAACCATGTTGGCTCACAAGTTGGGGCACTATCCTACCCGGTTTCACCTCGACGGGGAGATTCCACCCTCATACGGGCCCGGAACCTTCGCCTCTAGGTTAGAGCGCATGCATGCGAGGGGGGACACATGCAAGCACCTATATATACCAACCTCTAACCACACCCACACACACATATATGCTAGGGGCACATGCAAGTTTTCATCTCATTCCGATGTTCTCGTGGTCTTCCTCCGGCGAAACCCTGATCTCTGTGCACACTCGGATCGTCTACCCCCCTAGACGTTCCTCTGACAGGGGTAGCCCGGCGTAGCTCTCTCTTGTTTTGTGTTTGTTTAGGTCATAGGGTGATGTCAAACCATGTTGGCTCACAAGTTGGGGAACTATCCTACCCGGTTTCACCTCGACGGGGAGATTCCACCCTCATACGGGCCCGGAACCTTCGCCTCTAGGTTAGAGCGCATGCATGCGAGGGGGGACACATGCAAGCACCTATATATACCAACCTCTAACCACACCCACACACACATATATGCTAGGGGCACATGCAAGTTTTCATCTGATTCCGATGTTCTCGTGGTCTTCCTCCGGCGAAACCCTGATCTCTCTGCACACTCGGATCGTCTACCCCCCTAGACGTTCCTCTGACAGGGGTAGCCCGGCGTAGCTCTCTCATGTTTTGTGTTTGTTTAGGTCATAGGGTGATGTCAAACCATGTTGGCTCACAAGTTGGGGCACTATCCTACCCGGTTTCACCTCGACGGGGAGATTCCACCCTCATACGGGCCCGGAACCTTCGCCTCTAGGTTAGAGCGCATGCATGCGAGGGGGGACACATGCAAGCACCTATATATACCAACCTCTAACCACATCCACACACATATATGCTAGGGGCACATGCAAGTTTTCATCTCATTCCGATGTTCTCGTGGTCTTCCTCCGGCGAAACCCTGATCTCTGTGCACACTCGGATCGTCTACCCCCCTAGACGTTCCTCTGACAGGGGTAGCCCGGCGTAGCTCTCTCTTGTTTTGTGTTTTTTTAGGTCATAGGGTGATGTCAAACCATGTTGGCTCACAAGTTGGGGCACTATCATACCCGGTTTCACCTCGACAGGGAGAATCCACCCTCATACGGGCCCGGAACCTTCGCCTCTAGGTTAGAGCGCATGCATGCGAGGGGGGACACATGCAAGCACCTATATATACCAACCTCTAACCACACCCACACACACATATATGCTAGTGGCACATGCAAGTTTTCATCTCATTCCGATGTTCTCGTGGTCTTCCTCCGGCGAAACCCTGATCTCTGTGCACACTCGGATCGTCTACCCCCCTAGACGTTCCTCTGACAGGGGTAGCCCGGCGTAGCTCTCTCTTGTTTTGTGTTTGTTTAGGTCATAGGGTGATGTCAAACCATGTTGGCTCACAAGTTGGGGCACTATCCTACCCGGTTTCACCTCGACGGGGAGATTCCACCCTCATACGGGCCCGGAACCTTCGCCTCTAGGTTAGAGCGCATGCATGCGAGGGGGGACACATGCAAGCACCTATATATACCAACCTCTAACCACACCCACACACACATATATGCTAGGGGCACATGCAAGTTTTCATCTCATTCCGATGTTCACGTGGTCTTCCTCCGGCGAAACCCTGATCTATGTGCACACTCGGATCGTCTACCCCCCTAGACGTTCCTCTGACAGGGGTAGCCCGGCGTAGCTCTCTCTTGTTTTGTGTTTGTTTAGGTCATAGGGTGATGTCAAACCATGTTGGCTCACAAGTTGGGGCACAATCCTACCCGGTTTCACCTCGACGGGGAGATTCCACCCTCATACGGGCCCGGAACCTTCGCCTCTAGGTTAGAGCGCATGCATGCGAGGGGGGACACATGCAAGCACCTATATATACCAACCTCTAACCACACCCACACACACATATATGCTAGGGGCACATGCAAGTTTTCATCTCATTCCGATGTTCTCGTGGTCTTCCTCCGGCGAAACCCTGATCTCTGTGCACACTCGGATCGTCTACCCCCCTAGACGTTCCTCTGACAGGGGTAGCCCGGCGTAGCTCTCTCTTGTTTTGTGTTTGTTTAGGTCATAGGGTGATGTCAAACCATGTTGGCTCACAAGTTGGGGCACTATCCTACCCGGTTTCACCTCGACGGGGAGATTCCACCCTCATACGGGCCCGGAACCTTCGCCTTTAGGTTAGAGCGCATGCATGCGAGGGGGGACACATGCAAGCACCTATATATACCAACCTCTAACCACACCCACACACACATATATGCTAGGGGCACATGCAAGTTTTCATCTCATTCCGATGTTCTCGTGGTCTTCCTCCGGCGAAACCCTGATCTCTGTGCACACTCGGATCGTCTACCCCCCTAGACGTTCCTCTGACAGGGGTAGCCCGGCGTAGCTCTCTCTTGTTTTGTGTTTGTTTAGGTCATAGGGTGATGTCAAACCATGTTGGCTCACACGTTGGCTCACAAGTTGGGTCAAACCATGTCAAAAATTTGTGAAATATAAATTTCATGCACATGTGATAATAACACACAAACATGCAAATTTCTCAACTTGTGAGAAGATTCGACATTTTATGTGGGCGTGAAGACTATTATTCGGAGGCTACGAATCCATCCAATTGATAAAATAGAACCTAAATAATTAATACTAATAAATAAATACAAATAATTTGGTAAGGAAAAAAATGCATAGGTACGCCGAGGGTCACCGTCGGCGTAGGCAGGACGTACGCCGAGGGTGACCGTCGGCGTAGCCTATGCCGACAGCGGCTCTCGGCGTAATGCTGACGCCGTTAGGGCATGTCCCGGCCTGGCCTGACTAGTGCCACGCGGCCACCCCGTACGCCGAGGGCTAAGTTTACGCCGACGGTCACCCTCGGCGTACGTGCCGCTACGCCGACGGCTGCGGTACGCCGAGGGCTCGGAAGCTGGGCTGGCCTGGCCCGGTGCTACGCCGACGGCCCCGACCTTTGGCCGTCGGCGTAGCTCCCTGCCGTCGGCACACAACGCCATTCCTGTAGTGGTGTGTGGGAGGGGGGGGACCAGAGCAGCTTGTTGTAACTTTGGTACGAATAGTCCTATATAAAAAACTAGCTAGATATAGTATGGTGCTTATAAGTCATACTTAATCGATGACGATTGACAGTCTTGTCACCACAAGAGAATTACATCCTGATAGCATTGGTGGTCAACAACGTAGGGAATAATCCCTTACTGGTATATGTGACGCACATGTGTGTTTGTACTCCCAGACGACAAAATTCTAGCTCAACGACTAACTAACACATACATACCGGATTTAGAGCATCTCCAATAGCTCAATAGCTAACCGTACATATAAGAAAACAAAAATAAAGCTAGAAAAGTAGAAAATACCAAATAAAAATGAATGGAAAAAAGAAAGCACGTAAAATGAAACAACAAAAGTGGGACGTGCTGAACTTGGGCCAGACCTTTTGTGGGAGGCTTCATGCAGCAACAACCATATTTGCAACAGATTGGACTAGTTTATCTTCGAGGCTCTCATTTCCTCTCCCCTCCTCTCTCCTGGCCCGTAAGGTTGAGAGTTGTATCCATGCTTGCAGCCCATATCCCCTCCTCAGGTGGCTCTGCCTTCCGGTGAGGGGAGGTGCGACTTGGCCATAGTAGTGGTAGGATCAGGTCTAGGGTTTGGGTCTTGTTTGCGTTTATCGTGTTTGGCGCCATGCCGTGGGAATTGGGTGTTGTGGTCCCCTCGCGCGGAACTTGCTGGTCGCATCGTATTCATCCACATGAGCTTCGAGGTGGAAGTAGAATTAGAGGGAAGATCTAGCGAGGTCCTTTTGCGCATGCTCTCCCCATCAAGATCATGTGGTCGTTGTTCCTCCTCTTTCACGCCATTGAGCTGGCGGATAAGATGAGGATCATCGATCTACATGCCACCTTTGAAGATTGGTAGAGTAGGAAGGTGTGGAGATTTCAAGGTTCTTCTAGAGCACATCCTCACTGGCTCTTTGCCGGCTAAGAGCTGGCTTGCCACTACCTTTTATGACCGAATAGCGGCCGCTCTGAGGTCTGGTACCAGATGTTACCCGGTACTATCTACCTTGCAACCTCCACAGGCCATCGAGCAATTTTGGTTATTGGAGGTCTTTCATCAGATTTGGCGTGGAGATCTCCGCCTGCAACCCCAAGTGCCTAGTCCCCAACTGTGGCATGGGTCCCCGCTCTGAAGCTTCAGATCAACTCTGGTGGAGAAGGACGTAATGGCGATTTTCTTTCTGTTTTGAGGTCCTCTGTCCAAAATCGGAGGACTATGATGCAATTTTCGTTTTATTTAGTATAGTCCCACCCCTTTCCCTGCTAAAAAAGCAAAATGATACCATACCCCCGGGGGATCGCCCGTTCCGATCCCCCGGGTCGCTCACTTCACGTGCGCGCAGTTGACCCCACCAGCTTTCTCTTCTTTTCTTCTTTCATGCACGGAACCGCTGCATCCCGCAACCCGCGCCGCCTGACCAGCCCACACTCTCTGCAGGTTGCGCCACCGCGCCGCCCGCCCCCAGCAGATCGCGCCGCCGCGCCGCGTGCCGCTAGCAGGTCGCGTCACTGCGCCGCCTGTTGGCGCTAGCCTAGCTAGCTCTCTCTCTCAATCGAACGGAGATGGAAGAGGAAGAACAATGGACACGAGATTTTTTCCGGCCGGCGACGAACGCCGCCGTGGGCGCTCAAACGCCCTACCCTTCCTCTTCCTTTTAATGGCTACATGGCTCACACCGTCACTTACAGGGAAGACTATCTGGAGACTGACTCCGGCTACTACTCTCCTCACTGGACACATACTCCGTACCTGGCTTTTTATAGCCTCACACACACACATGGTCAAGGCCACAACCGGCTTGATCCACTTTTCACTCAGCACTAGCTATTCACACGCACGCACTAACCCACACACATGACCTGGCCAGCATATGCACGCACACACTACAACGACCAACACTTAACCCGGACAAAGGCCAGCTAACTAACTAACTCACTTCAAGATTATCGCTAACACCGCCCACCCCCATCAGGTTGCGCCGCGTGCCGCTAGCAGGCCGCGTCACTGCGCCACCCATCCCCAGCAGGTTACGCCACCGCGCCGCCCACACCGCATGCCGCCTGTTCCTAAAGCTCTCGCCGCCACGTTCCCCCATCGGCTCTCCGCCGACGAGCAGGCCATCGCCCTCCTCTGCGCCTCCATGAGCTCCGGCTCCTCATACTCTAGCCTCGTCAAGAGGGGAGGGGGAGAGGGGCGGACCTTTAGGAGGTCGATGCGGGCGGGTGGCGGCGTGGAGGTCCTCGGAGGCGAGCAGCTTGAGGCGGAGGGAGCAGTTGGGGATGGGCAGACCGCGAGGCGAAGATGCTACCGACGGGTCACACTGTCGCTGCAGAAGGCAGACGAAGATGCTATCGAAGGTGAGCGACGTTGCTACCGAACTCCGGCGGTGTTGGTATCGAGGATGTTGCTACCAAAATCAGGCGGTGTTGGTACCGACGATGCCTGGCATTGCTACAAGCCCAGGAGTCCTTTGCTACCACTGTTTTATACTTTTACTATAACAGTTTTGTAGTTCCTCTACAATGTCTCCATCAACATAGTTTTGCTATATTAGGATAATCTTTTTGCTATAACTGTTCTATGTTGTTGCTACAATAGTCCAATATTTCTGCTACCAGGTGTCCGGCAATGTCTCCTGGCAGAAGTCTCCGGCGAGGTCATCTTTTTGCTATATTATCATATTTTTTTTGCTACCACATTTTTTTGGTTTTGCTACAATAGTGTAAAGTTTTTGCTACGAGGTCTTCGGCGATTTTTTTTTGGTAAGAGTCTCCGGCGATATCTCTGACAAAGTCGATTTTGCTATATTAGGACATTTTTTTCTACACGGTCGCCGGCGAGGTCTCCGCGAACTCTCCGGCGAGGTCTAGTTTGTCTGTTCTTTTTCTGGACCGAACTGTTTTCTGCTACATGTAGCAAAAGCGGACCTATTTATAGCAAAAACAGGATGAATGTAGCAAAAGCGGGATCAAAAGCAGGAGGAAAGATCTGGACCGTTGATCTAAGTTAATTGTACAGTTGGGGACCCGGGAATGGAAAGTTTCCATCCCGGAGGACGCGTAGCACCCGCCGCTAAAAAAGCTACGGTACTGTCTCCAGAAGAAAAAAGAGGGGCCGTACGTGTTAAGCACGTTACGTACATGTGCCTGGCCGGCGGACGCCGAGTCCATATCGAACTCGACACCAACACCGGGTGGAACTCCTATTCGATATACCGACACCGGGTGGAACGCGGACTCGGACTCATACGAGCGCTCGCCGCAATAATGCTCCATACAAATACACGCGCACGAACGTTGATCTCCACGGCAAGCAGCCTACCGTAATTCAGACAAGAGCGGAAGATCAAGTCGGCGATTGATCGATCGATTAAAAGATAGAAGGCGACAAGCATGGAGATGGATCAGCTCGTGGCCGCCATGTCCGGCAACAACGTCCCGCCTCCTGCGGCGCAACCCGTTCAGATGGAGGAGCTCGTCGCGGCTTTCTCCGCGTCCCTCACAATGTCCGGCGGAAACAACAACCACGCCGCCCCGCCTCCTGCCGCCAACCCCGTTATTACGACGTCCAGTGAAGGCTCCCCAGACGACGACGGCGCCGAGCCGGCGAAGGGCGAGGAGGCGTGCGTCCTGCGGGTGCGGTTCCCGGACGGGCGCGTCCTCTGCAGGAGCTTCGGCGCCGGACGTCCGACCGCGGAGCTGTACCGGTACTGCCGCTCGGTGCTGCTCGCGGGCGGCGCCGCCGCGCGGGGGCGGGCGTTCCGGGTCGTGAGGCTCGCCGGCGGGGCGTCCGACGAGGTACGCGCCAGCTCCTCGATATCGTTCCGGGATCTCGGCCTGCACCACTGCACCGTCCACGTGGTTCAGGTTTAGTTGCTTCGTTCCTTAACGAATTCAGGAGGAAATTAATCATCGACCTTATTAAGAAGATCGATTGATCGGCTTTGTTGCTTTTCTATTTTACTCCCTCCGTTTCAAAATATAAGATGTTTTAGTTTTATAAAATAAATATATCTAAATTTTTTTAGTACGTCAGGTTTCAAGTAAATCTACATACTAAAAGAAGTTTAGATACATTTTTTTTCATAAATCTAAAACATCTTATATTTTAGATACGCTGCAATAACGCTGTCGACACTTTGATTGGCCGCATGGTCCAGCTCTTTTTTAGATGATGTAATTACAGCCTAGCTAGTGTTCTTGTATTGTGTACGATTGTGATGATGTTTGTCAAGCTGTGTCATACAGTGTACAATGGCGTGTAATGCTTTACAGCAATCATCATATATTCATATGTTACCTTCAATGTATCTCCTTTTGAGTGCTAGTTTTGCAGGACCAAATTTTGTCGAAACTATGAGAAATTGCTTGAGCAGTTCCTTGCTATGGATGTCTTGTCCCACTTTTTCTAGATACGCCATTATTTGTCGACCGTGGTTATTTGTTAGGTGAAACATATATTCAATAGTTAATTAACATCAAGATACAACATGGTTAGTATGCATAAGCAAACCGGTCCATAAATTGTTGTACTACTCTTGTTTATGATCCTTTTCGTATGTAGAAGTACTTTAACGATGGAAAAATTCACAAATATAGCTGACGGCATGAGCATAAAAGTTAAATTTTACTTAAACGTTACAAAAGAATTGAAAAAATTCATAGCGCCTCAATTTTTTTGAGAGGACTGCCTTAATTAATATACATGAGTTTCATAGATAAAAGATCAAATAATATGAAATAAACACCAAATATCAAGTAACATAGTACTTCCTTCTGTCCATATTAATGGTCTCAACTTTATATATGTTCGTACGTATCTAGTAAGTATTTAGGCTAGATGCATTCGTATTTAGACAAAGTTAAGACCATTAATATGGACCAGAGAGAGTATGTGAAAAACACATACACCAGGAACCGTGCTTGCGGAGAGAGTACTGGTTCTGAGGAAGATAATGCGGCACAAGTTTTTCCTGTGTGCCGGGTGTTTGGCGACTTGTAGCAGTAGCCTTGGCAAGCGGAGGTGGCAACATAGGTACACTGCATTCTTGGTGGTACTCCTCAAGTACCGAGACCCGATTTTTAGGGTGAAACCACAAGGTTTGTGCCTCATTGGTTGTACCTCGCAATGGCCTTGCTGATCGCATTGTTTGAGAAACTTGGACTTTCTTCATGATGAAAACCCAAGATCTTCGAGGTGGCGACGACAACTCTTATTGTATTGCTTCCTTTTTGGAGGCGTTCCTTTTGGGGAATCTTGTCTGTAATACAAGTGTTGTCTTTGATGGTTTTTAGAGTGTTACTGTTGCGAGTGGCCAACACCACGACAGGATCTTTATTTTCTTTTTTCTCTTTATATAATTTTTTGGACACCGCTAGAAATCGGAACCCGATTATAACTTTCCATCGGACTAACAACTCACCGTTCGATTAGAAGCATGCTGGACGTCACAGATGCAAGCCCGCGTGGTTGATGGTTGAGGAAACGTGACATGCTGCCCCTCCTATCCGGCAGTTTCCAAAATAAAAATCAGTTTACTTATGTGGGTTTGACTTTTTCCTCCAATCTCTCTGATTTTTATCAAACTAATTGCTATCGTTCTGGAAACTAATAATATCAATTTAAAAAAAGGAAAGTAATTCTAGATTTTAACGAAAGTAATTAATCAGTTTTGCTCGGTTACCTTATGAAGCATGCATTGTTTCCAAGGTTAATCTAAGTTTGCTTCAAACAATACAAAATTTGTTTCGCTGATCCAGTTTAACACAAATGCTCATATATTTTGCTTCTGGATCAAGCACATTTTATTATCAATGTCAGTCAGCTTGCTTCCTATCCAATCAAAATTTGTTTCAAACACATAGAATTTTTTTCCATACATATGAGAATTTGTTACATATGAAGAAATTACAGAAGTATTTATTTAGCAGAAATATTTGTATACTTTATTTCCTTATGAAGCACATTTTGTTTCTGAGAACAAAGCTTCAGCATAACATAAGTGTGTATCTTATGTAAGGGATATTGTTTAAAAAATTATCACAATATGGCTTCCATCGACTACAAGATTGCTTCCATCCAAATAGGAAATGTTTTCCCTCAAGATCAATATAATCCGTTGGCACTGGAATTTACACGCGCTTGGAGCTATCACTAATTTCGGGTCCACGATGGGCATGCATGGTCGGGATTAACGGGACTGTTTCTTTATTTGAACATGGGAAGCAACCTGGAGGTGAGGGTCGTGCGATGGTCTACAGATCAACAACCACCGATCGGTCCGATGAATCGACTCCCATCGGACTGTGATGCAGAGTATTTACCTAATTTTTTTTTGATCGTGTGCATCTCTGATGTCTTTAGACATCTTGTTGTTGCCCCCCTTATGGAAGAAAAAATGACCAAACCAAAATATAATACTCTTTCTGTGTTTCTTATTAAGGATTTTAGTTGACTCTAAATCTGCAATTCATACCTTCGTCACATATATATGGTCTAGACTTGCTTTGGACCAAAATACACTGAGAAAAGTTGCGTTTTTTCTCAATCACTTGTAACTTATTCATTCTTGATAAAACCATTATAGGTAAGAACGATTTTTTTAAATAAAGTTACTCCTATAACTGATAATTACAGTAAAATCTCTTGAATCCATATTCTCCGTGATATGAATCTTTGTAACATAAAAGTCTTCCAAGATTTCTGTAAAAATACTGGAATCACCACCTGAGCAACGACATCGTCACTCATACATATACGACCATCAAAGGTGTCAAAAAGCCAGTTCGAGTCGCCAATCCTGAATGATTTTCTCTATTCTCTCTTAATGAAATAAATGGCAGCCATTCTTGACACTTTTCTAGAATATAAGTGCAAATGGACATGGCCAACTAACTAATAAACAATATATATATATGTATGGCCAAAAAAGAAAAATAGTCAAAACTCATGCAAATACAATTACAAAAGCAAATGCCTAATGCCAGTAAGGTGCAGGAGTTCAAACCCCGGCGTACAAAGTATTTTAATGTACACGATGTAAATATACATATGATACGATCATACATACAACATGCGTATGATGCATCGATGCAACATTTCACGCTTAAAACAAATGTCTACTGAAATAATGCGACAACCCTAAATCAAATGTCTGAAGAAAAGGAACTGTAAGTAAAGCAGAGCACCGTTGGAGACACCTCCGGAGAGGCATGGCATCCTAAACGAGCTTAATTAGCGCGGCCGCCTGCTCCTGGATCCCAGGGACTCCCGCACCACCGCCGACTTAGCCTCGGCGAGCTCCGCTTTCACCTTGCGCAGCTCGGCGTCGGCGTCCCTCAGCCTGCCCTCGAGCTCCAGAGTGTAGTCCAGCGAGAACGCCACCTCGTTCGCCGTCTGCGCGGCGCATTGATCGAGACAGCGCCATACAGATCAACATATCATGCTCGGATCGGAGTCGAATGCAAATGAACAGATCATAGCTTAGGTAAATTCACCTGCAGCAGCGACACGTAGCTCGAGGCAACGACGTCGGCAGGCCTGGACGCCGCGTGCTTGCGCTGCCGCGCCGGCGTGACGATGCCCTGGAGCAGCTGCCTCGCCGCCTTCCAGCCGCCCGTGTCCCCGTCGTCGTGGCGGTCCGGCGTCGATGCCTTCCCATGTCTGCTTGTGGTGGCGATGGTGGTCCGCGCCTTCCGGAGATGCGGGGAGAAGCCCGGCGGGTAAGAGAGGTGTTCCGACGCTGAGCTCTCGCCGTTCGCACGGCGCTCCGGAAGCCTCCGCTTATTCTTCCCGAACGAAGGCGCACGAAGTGAGACGTCGTCGCAGTCCGTCTCGCTCTTCACCTTCTCCGCGCCCGCCGTGAAGCGCGCTGGGGTGTTCAGTAGACCACCTTGACGTGTAGCTGGCGGCGGCGGCGGCGGCGATGGTGCCCGGATGATTTCGGCCGCGGCCATGTTGCTGCGGTGGAGATACGTGGAGAGATCGATCGGGGAACCGCCGCGGACACGCAGCAGTTTAGCCGCCACGCCCTTCTCTTCGCCCGTGAGCGCCGCCTGGAAGGTGGCGGACCTGGAAGGCACGCCCCACTGCACGGGGCACGGCCACGGCGCCGATGACGACAGGAAGAAGAACTCCTCCTTCCACCCCGCGATCTTGGCGGTCAATCGGCCGAAGAGGGACCCGACGGCGACCTTGCTGCGGAAGGAGTAGAGCATGTTGTCCCCGAACGCGGCCAGCGCGAAGAAGTGCCGGAACACGGCCAGCGACGGCGCCACGCCGGCGAAGTGGGAGAGCACGACGAAGCCCGCCATGACGCGCCAGCCGTTAGGCGCGAGCTGGCCCGGGGCGATCTCGAAGTGGTCGAGCACCGCGCCGAAGAAGGGGTGGAGGGGCAGACGCATCCCAGCCTCCAGCGCGTCGATGAACACGCAGACGGACCCTGGCGGCGTTGGCGCGCGTGGGGACCGGTCGCCGGCGAGGATAGGGGTGAAGTCGCCGGGGATGGAGTACTTCCTGCAGATGGCTCTGAGGGTTTCTCCGCTCCGCACCCGCGAGGCGATCCGCCAGGGCGAGACGTCGTAGTCGTCGTCGGCTATGGAGCGGAGAGCTCGGACGCGGGTTGGCTCGGCGAGGAGGTCGGTGGGTGACCAGGAGGACGGAGTCCAGGAGGTGGCCATGGCGCGGCTATGGTTCGGTGGCTGTGCTCTGCCGGTCGATCGGTGGTAGGATGGTACCTAACGAGATGGCAAGTGGTGTGGTGTATAGCAAGGAGAAAAATCTCATGCAACACATGGCAGCCCGGCCGAATCTTAGGGCAACAAGTCGAGATGGTCCGTACGGATTGACCCGGGTCGCATAAGATTTTTCTCCATGCTTGATTGTTCTAGAGGAGGAAAGTCTATTTCTCACTTCACCCACTAAACTTACTTTAGGCTCACCTCACTACTTGATTTAAAACTTCGGCTGCTATCCAAAACAAGGATTTTGTAATCTTTAACACTTCATTTAATTAAGACTGTTGCCTCCCGAAAATTCTGTTACACGCACGGAGTAATGCTCACTTGAAAATGTTACGGACGTTATAGTTACTACTCCATAGTAAAGAACATAGGCTCCATATCATATATGGTGAACAAAAAAACACATGGTCGATGAGGCATGGTATTCTGGTGGGCTACCACGTATGCATCGCAAGACCATTGACGACGTTGGTCGGCCACATTGACCTATGCCTATTTTTATGTGAACCACGTCAACATCAAACATTTATACTTGCCTGGGCAACCCAGAAAAGCCCACAATCTTGGTCTATATAAACACGTCAACTCCCTATACCCTACCCTTTGCTCCTACTCCTACACTGATGACACATAGTTTACGATCCCACAATAATCTCCTTAGTAATCTCATATCCGAAGATCGAAAGAGAATTTATTTATTCGGCAAACAACTCAAGTCAGCAGGTTTGCATCAAAGAGACAATGGTGATGATGATGAAGTTCCGTAAGACTTTAATCATGGTGTGATCGTAAGAGATCGTACCAGGATCACCTGACCCAAATATATGAAACTAGGGTTTAGAATACGTATGCCAAGGCTTCGACGTGAGTGTACATACCGTGTCCCCTCCAACTGAATGTCCTTTAGTATATATAGGTGTTAGTGATGTAGGAGTCTATGTGGGTCACGTTAGCTCTTCATGTGGTCTTGCAAAGTTGATTTTCGATCTCCCTTGAGTGTACGTATGGCCTTGGGGTCTATCATGGAAGTCTTCTTGCAGCATGGTAAGTCAGGTCGGTTGTAAGCATCTTCTAGATGCAGATCTCCAGATAACGGACATTGAATTCATCGTGGGCTGTGAAACAAAATTTCCCTTCTTTTTTGCTTCCCGCGAAGGTTGATCGGATGGAAGAACTGACCTCCGGTTTGAACTAGGCCTCTGAATCTTCCTTGAAGACTAAAAAGACAATCCAAAAAGAGGGAAATTGGCCTTGCCCTTGATTCGACTACATTCTTGTTCCGCAGAACCTAACTATGTGTGAATTTTCTTTCTTGTAGGACATTAGTAAAAGAATTCAAGCCTACATCCTCTCAGTGATCGGATATTTCTATGTTATTTCAAAATGTATGATATCCCTAGAGAGAGAACGTACCAGGCTCAGAGATGTACTGACCGCTGAGAAGGAAGGCCTTGCAATTGTATAGGTCCTCCTCATGAAGACCATCGATGAGAGCGCCAACTTGAGGCACCATGACAAGAATTGGGAGAAGAGCAAGGATAAGAACGTCGACGGGCTTCTTGCAGAGCATGCTTGATGAGGAGAAGGCTACTACCGCAAAGTTGTTGAATACGAAAGGTGACATAGAAGTAGAGCTCCACAAGTTGAAGTCCATGGCCACCTCTAGTAGTCATGATGCCTGCAACGCAACATGTGCGTTAGAGCAAGTTTTCCTGAAAGTATTACTTTCGGTTTTTATATTGATCCCAACAAAGAGCTTCAGCAAGTGTTTATATGACATGTTTCTATTGCACTTAAGGTGTCACGAGCCTTGAGTGAATTGACTACAATTATTGAGATGGAAAGGTGGTGAATATGGTTGAGTGATGAAATGGAGTTTGAACAGTGCTTAAAAGTAAATAGAATACAAGTAAAAAGTATGAATGTTGTTTGGAGTTCCTACATATGAAAGATTAGGTGGGGATAAATTCAGTTCATGGTGATAGTGAATGTGCCAAACGGAATAAAGTGTGAAAGTGATCACAATTCTTTTTATTACTATGCAAGTAGGGGAGCAACCCATTACTAGCCAACACTCCTCCTGCTGGATTTATTTGTCTCTATTGGTATTGTCACCTATTACCACAAACCATGCTTAGTGCACCAATTAAGGCCGTGAGACCAAATCAAAGCATTAATATTTATGGTTTCTCGTACTCCTCGATCGATACTAGTTCCACTTTGATATCAGTCGTGTCACTTGGGGAATCCAATTTGTTGGAAATATGCCCAAGACACAATAATAAAGTTGTTATTAACATATTTCATATTTATGATAAGTGTTTATTCTCCATGCTATAATGGTATTAACGAGAAACTAAATACGTGTGTGGATATATAAACAACATCGTGTCCCTAGACCCTAGTAAGCCTCTAATGGACTACGTTGTTAATCCAGTTACGGTTAAGGTTTCTAACCATGGACTTGTAATGCCATTTAATAATAAGGTCATATCATTAGGAGAATGATGTGACAGACATACCCAATATTAAGCATAGATTTTGATTGTGTCACTAATTTTAAATGATATAGCTTTCGTGAATGTCAAGTACCACTTCCTTAGACCATGAGAGCTTGTTACTCCCTAGTACCCGTAGAATACTTTGTGGGAATAAACCGTCACTTCATTATTGGGTGATCATAAAGATGTCTTTCAGGTATCTCTGATGGTACTTGCTAGGTTGCATGAATCAAGACTAGGATTTGTAACACCATGTGACGGGGAGATATCTCTAGGCCCTCTCGCTAACATAACACCCTAAGTATCTTGCAAGCATGTGACTGATACTTGCATTTTGTATCATCACAATAGCCACATATAGGAGTGGTTTATATTGTTTTGGCATTGATATATCACTGTTTATGCAAATTTTAGATGATTTATGAGACTTTTGTACAAAGTACCTTGTTTTGGTATTTAACTCCTGCGAGGCAGAAAACCTCCTTTTTCGTATTTTGCTATTTTAGGGACTTTACGGACACCAATTAATTTAAGGAAAAATAACACGAAAGGATTTCATCACGAGAAGGTAAAATGGGCCTTGGATGCACACGAGGGCTGGACAAGCCCATCTGGAGAGGGCCCACATGCAGATCGTGCCACCTAGGCTCATTCAGGCCTCGAGCATCGCCTCGGCTCCCCCTTTTGACACACGGCATCGTATCTCCCGAAAACCTACACCATATTTTTCCGATGATTTATAGAGGCGGCGACGGATGCAAATGTTTTGTACTACTCTGGGAGAGGGCAGGTCCTGCAGCTCCGAGGCCTCCATAGAGGGGGAAATCGAAGCCATCATCATCACCACACTCCTTTGTGTAGGGGGGGACATATCGATCACCATCTCCATCTCAAAGATCCATCTTGTTTCCCTCATAGTTTGTGATCAAATTGAGCCTTGGATATTGTTTTAGTGCCTTATGTATGATTGTGCTTGGTAACTTGTCATTATTTTGTGGTGAAGTTATAATTTCGGATTGTGTTGTATCCTATATGCCTCTAATATATATCATGTTTCACTCTTGTGAGTAGTTCCCCATGTTTTTGAGGGCATAGGATGAATTGGGTATGACTTTCATATAGTATGAAATGAGTATTTAGTTAAGTTTTAGTCTTCTATGTGGTTGTACGATGGTATTATGAGAACGTCGATTACATATTACTTCACCTATATGGGCTCATAGGGATGCACCTTAGTGTAATGGAGAGAGTAGGGAGGGATGGGATGATAGAAATCGTGTCCTGAGTCTTGAAGTTGTAGTAAGGGGGTTTTATAGTGGGGAACTTAGAACTGTATGCTGTGATTGGACTTTATGTCTTAATGAATCCTCTGTTTGCTCATGAAAATGGCCTTAGGACCAACCATAAGGGGTGTACTTGCTCATGTATATGGTTGAACTTATTTTAGGCTCTGTCCAAAGAGAATAAAACTTGACAAGATACTTACCTACTACTGTAGAATTCTCTTTTCTAAGTAAATCCATGCCGCCCTTAATAAAATTTGTCACATATAAGAACATAAAATTGAGCTTGTACTCTAGCTGCTTGGAGGATTGGGCTTTCTCTCAAAATATCATTTACTTTAATTGCAACCTATGTTACTTGCAATTTACTTTACAACATTTTACTTTTGTGCAAACTATAAACACAAAAGCATCAAAACTTTGAAATTAACTCCATTCACCTCTATTTGCTTCAATATTTGCAAGAGGGTGATTTATTTTGAGTTTTGAAGGAACATAGTGAAAGAACATTTTATAATCCCTAGTGTTTTGTGTGTTAGATAACAATATCAAGGATTATTTAATGTGTGTTGAAGTGTTGCAGCCACCTATGAGAAATAAGGAAAGGATCATGTTTTTTGGGGGCGGATAATCCGCCCCTCCCTCTTCCCAAGTTGGCGCAAGCCCCAGAAGGGGGGCGGAATTTTGGCCGGATTCTCCGGCCCCGCCGGATAATCCGCCCCTCAGGGGGGCCGGATAATCCGCCCCCCTGCTCATCGCCAAGGCACAAGCCCCAGAGAGGGGGCGGAGTTTTGGCCGGACTTTCCGGCTTGGCCGGATAATCCACCCCTCAGGGGGGGCGGATTATCCGCCCCCAAGATCTTCACCAAGCTTCACCAAGGCGCAAGCCCCAGAGAGGGGTCGGAGTTTCCCCCGGAGAATCCGCCCAAGTGGGAGGGCGGATTATCCGCCCCCAAAGTTGTGCAATGGCCAGATCTGGGGAGGGGGTATTTAAGCCAGCCTTCCCCCTCCTGCCAGAACTCTTGATTCATCTCGAAAAAGACCATATCAGATCTGAAAGCTTCATCCAAGAGTGCTCCGCCTAGATCCACCCAAAGGCTCCATCCCTTGGGGAATCGAAGGAGGAGAACTCGATCTTCATCATCATCAATCAAGCGCTTCATCTCCTCTCCATTCATTTGGAGAACCCCCGATCTAGTATTTCTTGCAAATACCTAGATCCTTGTTTTTGTTTATATTGATAAACCTTGTTCTTGTGGCAGCTTGTTGTCATCTCGGGAGCCCCCAATTCGGTTGTGGGTGTGTGCCCCGATAGTGTTGTAAAAGGCACCGGTTCCCGCCTCGAAGGGATCCAATAGTGGAGAAGGTGGATCAGGCCTCTCGTGGCGAGATCCATCGAAGAATAGGGTGAGGCCTATTGTGGCGTGGTGGTCTTAGAACCGCCCACCCCTCCAACGCAGATGTACTTCCCTTAACAAGGAAGGAACTTCGGTAAAACAAATCCCTGTGTCTCCGCGTGCTCCACTACGGTTTCCTCGCTCCTCTTTTACGTGCTTAGTAGTTAGGGTTACATATAGGGAAATTCTCGTAGTTGCATATCTATAGAATTTACTTTGTGTCAAGCCTAAAATTGAAAAAGTATTAAAAAATTGGTTAGCACCTATTCACCCCCCTCTAGGTGTCACGCCCCGAGACCGGCCCCGGGAGAAATGACAGTCGCCACGCGCATATAGACCGGGACGTCTATATACCCGCAAGGCTAAAATACAGCTATAAGCTGACACAGTGGACACCGAGAAGCTCAAACTAAATTTTATTACAAGTTTCTTTACATTTACAAAGGAAATACAACTAGGTTCTCTAATTCGCTTCCCGTCCCACCGATCCAGCCTACTCTCGAATGAAGACATCTCCGCACACGCTTACTTAGCGTCGACTGCATCCAAAAACATTAGGGAGCAATGGTAAGTACAAAAAGTACTCAGCAAACTAATCATACATACAGTCATATAAATTGTAAAATAGACTTAGCTTTTCAAAAAAACAGGTGAATAAAGTTGTTAAGCAGATTAAAAACACATGATGCCACACATGAAAGTAAGCATTCCCAAACCCGGGAGTCACATGGGTTAATATTAACGCTTTTACACTCTGCAGAGGGGGTACTCCGACGTCGACAGCCTCGACTAGCACCACACATGCACTAGAAGAGCAGAGCCCTTTTACCCACTAAAACCCGAACACCTGAATTTACTGATGTCGGTCGCTCCTACGGATCCATCACCGACACGTTCCGTTTCAGGGCCGTCCCTAGCGGAGAACTCAGCCAGTCCCATATCTGGACTGTGACCGGTACAATTCAATTACCTTCGTAGCACCAAGTTTTACTTACGAAAACATTTTGTTTAATTCTCATGTTATTCTCCAAATCCATACTCATGAAAAATACCCGGTTCGCATCGGTGGCTCCAAACGGATCCATCACCATATTCCAACACCGGCGTATTAGCCCACGAATATTTTAAGAAATATTCATATATCTCAACTATCCAATAATGCACCATAATTTAACCAAAAACATAATTTACAAAGTATATGAAAGAGGTATGAAAAGCTTGCCTTAAAATAAATATCAAGATTAATATATTCTCCAAGAAAACCCCACTGCTGTGTCATGAAAGAAAACCGACAGCAGTGCCAAAGTGATTCGAATCTCTTCTACGATTTAGCAACGCATCCTCCTAAATAATTTTCATCGTCTCCATAAAATACAAGTATGCTCGTAGTCTCTCTCTCACTGGTTCTGACCATGCAATTCTGACTCTTGTCTCTCTCAACGTTGCATAACACCAGCACCTCCTCTATTTTTGGCAGAACCTCCCCCTCTCTTTCTCAATGCATGCCTCCATCGATACCACCCTTCTAGCTAGCTACAATCCTCTCTTGCTCTCTACTTCCTATATTGTTGTTGTATGTTGAGGCAGAGACATGAGCTTCTATTTATACTAGATGACCACCGTCTAATGAGGCAAAATATCTAAGATGCACCGTCTAAGAAAACGTCGCTGACCAAGCCTTTTAGCTTTTTACTACCTGTTGGCCTCCATGCAAAGAGTCCACGTGATGACAAGGATGACTAAGCTACTCATGCGCTGCCACCTAGGATTTCCTAAATACAAGCCCACTAATATGATGCCACGTTTCAGATCTCATAAAATATCTTGTATGTTCTGCTAGTCTTGCTTAACTTGTCCTTATTGTACTATACACTAAAACCACGACGTGTGATGCCAGCTCTACTTCTATTCTTTCTTTCAGATCAACAATTCTTCTAGGTAGCTCCACGACATGCATAAGTATTACTAGGTCATGCACTAAGCGTGTCAAGTTTTATTACCAACTTAAATTATCTACTCTATTTTTGTTGCAAGAAAATACTAACATCCAAATTTAAACAATACAGATTAGCAAAAAATCTAAGAAATTAGAAGTTAACAAAAAAATAATTAGTAGTCCGAAAAATCGGGTTATCACACTAGGTGCCCATACGATCCATTTCAATTGGTATCAGAGCTGCGGCTCTTATTTCGGGCTTAACCGCCTAAGAGAAGTATGGGTTCCAAGGTAGATGGGAGTGATGCTCCGGAGGTAGTCACCATGAACGATCTCAAGACGTTGGAAACAACCTTGGTGAGTTCAATGGAGGCTAAGATGGAAGAGATGCGTCAATTGATAATGTGTCTCTCCACATCCGCAGCATCACCTCCATCTAACTCGGAGGATACCACTCCGCAATCCAAGGAAACGGGTAAAAATGTTTCCAAAGATAACGAAGTGGTTGGTGATGATACTAGCAAGAGCTCCTCCTCGAAAAAGGATAGCGGTAAGGATGGATACAATGAGGTTTCTCATGTGTATTCCCCTGATCCGCCTATCCCTCACCCACATATACATAATAGGGGTGATCCACCCAAACTTTCAGCATCTACTTTCTCTCAATGGCAATTTTTGATGAAATCTCATGTGTGCAGTTCCTCCATAGAGTTGTGGAAGATCATCGAAAATGGTCTTCATGTTGGAAACCCTAACAATCTCACAAGAAGAGAAGTGGTCGATAGCCAACTCAATGCTACATCTCTACACATGATACAGCTTGGTGTGGGTGACAAACACATGCCACACATTCAGCATCTTAGCACAGCTAAAGAAGCTTGGGATGCCCTCACCGAGCTCTTCATCGGAAATGAAAGTATGAGAAGGAATAGATATGATGCCTTGAGCAATGAAGCTGAAGGATTTTATATGCTGGATGGAGAAGACCACGAGGACATGTATAGGAGGCTCAAGGCAATAGCCACAACCTTCAGAAACCACGGTGCAGCTCATGTTGATGATGCTTGGATCAAGCGCAAGTATGTCAGTGCTCTTATGCCATTTGAGCCCACAGATTTGAAAAGTCTCCAAGGTAGGCATAACTATCACCTCATGTCATCCAATGAGGTAATGTAAGAAATGGCCGCCTTCAAAGTGGCTGCCAAGAATGCCGAAGATGCTCGTGCTCGAGTTATGGGGATGCAAAAGGGGGTCAACATGGCCTCGAAGACTAGTGTGATTGATCATGATGAATATGCGGTAGAAGGTCTGAACTGTCCCGAAGATATAAAAAGGATCCACGGACAATACTTGGCTCTTTATGCAATAAAATTTTGGAAAGATCCAGCCAAGGCTAAAGCTGAACTAGATCGAAAGAGTGGAGCCTATGGAAGAAAAGAAAATGGTCCCAAGCTGAGAACATGCTTTAATTGTGGTGACCGGCTGCACTTCGTAGCTGAGTGTCCATATCAAAGTAGAGAGGATAATGGAGGAAGACTCATTTTCAAGGACAAATCAAAAGCTCCACGTAATAAACAGTTTGTAAAGAAGAATGCTCCTTTCAAGAAGCAACCAAAGATTGTTCTAGTGGCTCAAGAAGAATATTCATCGGGGAGTGAAGATGAGGACGAGGACGATAGCTCTCAAGAGGTGGCTGCTATAGCCACCACATCTACATCAACATCTCTCTTCGACTCTCCGAACGAAAACATCATCAACAAGAATGCTACTTGCCTCATGGCATGAAGCTTTGAGGTAACTTCTTCTAACTCTTCTTTTCCCAAGACTATGATAGACATGGATGATCCTACTAGTCTTAAGGTTAAAGAAGAGATTATTGCTTTGGATTATTTCTACACTAACTTGCAAGGTGAGCACAAAGTTTGTTTTGAAGCTATCATGGATCAGCTAGCCCAAAACGAAGCACTCCTCGAAGAAAAGGGCAGAATTGAAAGGGAGGATGCAATGTAAATTGCATCCCTAAAAAATGCTCTTGAAGAAGAAGAAGCTAGGGTCTCTCTTGAAGAGAGGCTCGAGTCTATGGAAGAGTCACATGAAGAAATTGTGACTAAACTTGTTAAGGAATGTGACAATGTTGTCACCAAAGCAAAGAAGTTAAAGAAGGAATGGATTGACTTTGGGGCTGCTCATGATAGACTCTCCGAGGAATTGGAGAAACTTGACAATGCTCACAAGGCATTGAAAAACGAGTTCTCTATTCTCAATGAGTCACATGATCAGCTTCAAAGTCGATTGGCCAAATATGATACTCTTAGCTCGTCCAACTCAACATATAGTAACAAGAAAAATGCTAGTGTGGAAAAAGAAGTGATCAAGGACATCACTACAAAGGACAAAGGTGTGCTTGATGAAGTCCTTGGCAAGCAAAGGTCAAATCATGGTAAAGAGGGACTTGGGTATGTCACCAAGTCCAAGAAGAAGAAAACCAAGAAGAACAAGACCAAGAATGTGCAATTAAAGACAAGCACTGTTGAGAAGATTGTCACAAAATACAAGACTAATAATATTGGTTTTGCAGGGTCTCACAATCCGAATTATGAACTATTTTGTGATGACGATGGCGATGTTTATGCTTATTATGTTGGTACTTTTGATGAATAAATTGCTTGGTCTATTTGGGTCCCAAAGACCCTTGTTACTAACATGAAAGGACCCATTGAAAAATGGGTACCTAAAACCAAGAAGTAATTTTCTTGCAGGGCTATGCTTCCGGTGGGTCGAAATGGGTGCTGGATAGTGGTTGCACTAGTCATATGACCGGAAGCAAGGAGATCATCACGGAGATGCGTCCAAATCATGATAATATCACAGTCTCCTATGGTGATAAGTCAAAATCTCAGGTATTGGGTCTTGGCAAGGTTGTGGTTGCCCACGATATCTCTCTCGTGGACGTCATGCTTGTTGAGACCCTTGGTTACAACCTTCTTTCTGTTCGTGCCCTTGGCAAGATGGGTTTTGCTATTTTTATAGATGATGATTTGGTGGTACTCTTGTGGAGCAAGTCTCTAAAGGTCGCTTTTGTTGGATACGTCGAAAATGACTGTATGTGGTGGACTTCTCAGGGAAAACCACTTCGGGTCCGATGTGTCTATTCGGAAAGGCCGACGTGGGATGGATATGGCATCGCCGTTTAGCCCATGTCAACATGAGAACTTTGCAAAGTCTCCAGAAGGGTGGCCACATCCTTGGACTAAAAGACAATGTCTCTTTTGCCAAAGATCGTGTTTGCAGGGCTTGTGTTGAAGGAAAAATGCATGACTCTCCCCACAAGAGGAAGACTATTGTGTCATCAAATAGGATCTTGGAATTACTTCATGTGGATTTATTTGGTCCTCCTTCTCATGCAAGTCTTGGTGGTAAGAAATATTGCTTGGTCATTGTCGATGATTACTCAAGATATACATGGGTATATTTCTTCAAGCTGAAAAGTGAGACTCAACAAACTGTCATCGACTTTGCCAATGAAGTTCAACGTCAACACAATGTTCCTATCTTGGCAATTAGAAGTGACAACGACTCAGAATTCAAGAACTACACTTTAAACGAGTTTCTTAGCGAAGAGGGGATTAGACACCAATATTCCGCTGCGTACACCCCTCAACAAAATGGTGTAGCCGAGAGGAAGAACTGGACTTTGATGGATATGGTAAGATCTATGCTAGCTGAATTCAAGTCTCCTTATAATTTTTGGGCTGAAGCCATATCCACTGCTTGTCACTCATCAAACCGGCTCTACCTTCGGAAGATCTTGGACAAGACCCCATATGAAATACTTACCGGTAACAAGCCCAACATCTCATACTTCAGGGTATTTGGGTGTAAGTGTTTCTTTCTTATTAAAGGTGTCCGTTTGTCAAAATTTGAGTCCAAGGCTTTAGAAGGTATTTTTGTTGGTTACGGTGCCGAATCCCACACTTATAGAGTCTACAACAAGCTCACTGGGATTGTTGTAGAATCTTGTAGTGTGGAGTTCGATGAAAATAACGGGTCCTTTGTAGGGCAAGTTGATGTTTGTGATGCAGATGTTGAAATACCCCAAGATGCCATAAGAAGAATGGGCGTGGGATTTTTCCGCCCCATTGAGGAACCCCTTGTGGCGGATCGGGAAGGACAATGCTCCACACATGTGGAGCCCTCATCTACACAAGATCAACAAGCTCCTACTGTTGGAGACAATCCTGCACCAACACCGCAATCTGCTGAAGATCATCTGTCCTCTGGACAAGTTGGTAGTCCCAGGCCAGACTATCCGCCCCCTCCAAGGGGCGGACAATCCGCCCCTGGCACTCCAACTCATTCCAGAGGATCCGAAGGAGAAGTCAGCAACTCTGAAGCTCCCAGGCCGGATTCTCCGGCCCCCGAGGGCGGATTATCCGGCCCTGGGTCTCCAACTCTCATCAAGCATTCTCAGGAAGATGGCTCGGGTTCTTCACCTCCCAGGCTGGATAGTCCGACCCCTCCAAGGGGCGGATTATCCGATCCTGAAGAAAATGTTCAGCAACAATCTTCTGGCAGTAACGGTGACCAAGATCAAGGGCAAGGCAGTAATCAAGACAAGGATACACATATTGAATCAACTCCTTCTAGAAACAATAAGGACATTGAGGCTCGTCGCAAGGCTCGTGCTGATCAGAACCTTGAACTAAGAGGTCATACTCTTGACAAGGTTGTTGGTGATCTACGACGAAGGGTATCCACTAGAAGAGAACTTGCAAGCTTCTGTGATCATCAAGCTCACATTTCCATGGTTGAACCGAAGAAGGTTTTTGATGCTCTTGAATATCCCGATTGGGTTGTTGCAATGCATGAAGAATTAAATAACTTCGAACGCAACAAAGTTTGGAAGCTCGTAGAAAAGCCAAAGGATTGCCGCAATGTTATCGGCACCAAGTGGATCTTCAAGAACAAACAGGATGAAAATGGCATTGTTGTGAGGAATAAAGCAGGACTCGTGGCTCAAGGATTCTCTCAAGTGGAAGGAAGTGATTTTGGCGAGACTTACGCTCCTGTGGCTCGTCTTGAGTCCATCCGTATCCTTATTGCATATGCAGCCCATCATAATTTTAAATTACAACAAATGGATGTTAAGAGCGCTTTCCTTAATGGTCCTCTACATGAGTTAGTATACGTCAAGCAGCCCCCGGGGTTTGAGGACCCCAAATTTCCGAACCATGTCTACAAACTCGATAAGGCGCTCTATGGCCTTAAACAAGCCCCACGTGCGTGGTATGAGCACCTTAAAGAGCTTTTGCTAGACCGTGGATTCGAAGTTGGGCAAATCGATCCCACTCTTTTTACTAAGAAGGTTAATGGGGAGCTTTTTGTATGCCAACTTTATGTAGATGACATTATTTTTGGCTCTACTAACCAAGCTTTTAACGATGAATTTTCGAAGCTTATGACTGACAGGTTTGAGATGTCCATGATGGGTGAGCTCAGGTTCTTTCTTGGATTTGAGATCAAACAACTTAGAGAGGGAACCTTTATTAATCAAGCTAAGTACATCCAAAACATGCTCAAAAGGTTCAAGATGACGGATCTCAATGGCATTGCTACCCCAATGCAAACAAAGTGTCATCTTGAGCTCAATCCCAAGGGTAAAGACGTGGATCAAAAGGTATACCGATCCATGATCGGCTCTCTCCTTTACCTTTGCGCATCTAGGCCCGATATCGTGTTAAGTGTAGGAGTGTGTGCAAGGTACCAAGCCGCTCCTAAAGAAAGCCACTTAGTGGCAGTCAAGCGAATCTTCCGATATTTGGTTCATTCCCCAAATTTTGGGTTATGGTATCCCAAGGGTTCAAGTTTCTCTCTATGTGGTTACACTGACTCAGATTGGGCTGGTGACAAAGATGATAGGAAATCAACCTCTGGTGCATGCCAATTCTTGGGCAGGTCTCTAGTGTGTTGGTCATCAAAGAAACAGAATTGTATTTCACTATCAACCGCCGAAGCTGAATATGTTGCTGCTGCAAGTGCTTGTACTCAGTTGTTATGGATGAGGCAAACTTTAAAGGAATATGGTGTCAATTGTGACAAAGTGCCTCTTTTATGCGACAATGAAAGTGCTATCAAAATTGCTTACAATCCCGTGCAGCATACAAGAACAAAACATATAGAGATTCGCAAGCACTATATTCGGGATCATGTTGCTCGTGGAGATATTGCTCTATCCTTTGTGAGCACGAAGAACCAACTTGCTAATATTTTCACGAAGCCTCTTGATGAAGCAAGATTTTGTTATTTGAGGAATGAGCTAAATATCATAGATTCAAGGAGCTTGGTTTGACTACCCTTGTACACTCACTTGCTCTGATTCATGTATTTGGTTTAGATGCGGGCATAGACATAGGGGGAGTGTGGTCCTAATTGATTGGGCCAACCCTCCCCCCATAATGCCGAAAGCAAGTAAAATCATTTCCCTTAATATCATTTTGTGATATGTGGGTCATCGATGAGCATTGGTTTTGAACTCAAGATACATCTTCGCGGTGTCATGCCATGCGCTCCAACATGGTGGCTTCAGCCACCGCCCTCTTCCTTGAGAAGAGTTGGTTTTTCATGGGTTTCGTTGGATTTTCTTGCATATCTCTTGTTCTTATGGAAAACACACTCACATTTGGCTTTTGATTGATTTGATTCTTGCAAATTTGGGTGTGTATTACCATCTCAGTTTGATGCTCTCAACCCAAGCCTTTCTCCCCCTACGACGAGGAAGAGGAGGAGTGATCTCCAGGGGCGTTAGCATCGCTCTTCTTCCTTTTTGGCGTTTCGATGCCAAAGGGGGAGAAGTAGTTCTATTAGGTCTCGTGGATTTGCAAGGGTTGGGCACAAGCTTTTCGATTTTAGTCGTTTTTATTTGCTTGCTTGTGCCTTTTCTAGCGTGAACTCAGTTGCTATTTGTGTTTGTTTATGTAAGACTATGTCGTACTCCACAGTTTGGTACTATGTTTGGTATTCATGGAATTCTGGATTTATCTATCATGGACCCCATGGAATTCTGGAATTACGGAGCATATTTGATGGCATATGGATTCATGGGATTATCTATGTATACTTTGGCTATATTCTCATCCCGGTGGTATGACCTTATTTCCCAAACCTTAAAGTAGTGTTCTCCCTAGTGTGTGTATTTGTATTCAAATGCAAATCTTAAATATGCACACATCTAGGGGGAGAGTCTTTCATTATTTAAGGTGGCTTTTGTCGGTTTTATTGCAAATCCTAATATTGTCATCTAACACCAAAAAGGGGGAGATTGAAAGAACATTTTATAATCCCTAGTGTTTTGTGTGTTAGATAACAATATCAAGGATTATTTAATGTGTGTTGAAGTGTTGCAGCCACCTATGAGAAAAAGGGAAAGGATTCTGTTTTTGGGGGCGGATAATCTGCCCCTCCCTCTTCCCAAGTTGGCGCAAGCCCCAGAAGGGGGGGCGGAATTTTGGCCGGATTCTCCGGTCCCGCCGGATAATCCGCCCCTCAGGGGGGCCGGATAATCCGCCCCCCTGCTCATCGCCAAGGCGCAAGCCCCAGAGAGGGGGCGGAGTTTTGGCCGGATAATCCGCCCCTCAGGGGGGGCGGATTATCCGCCCCCCAAGATCTTCACCAAGCTTCACCAAGGCGCAAGCCCCAAAGAGGGGGCGGAGTTTCCCCCGGAGAATCCGCCCTTGGGGCGGAGTTTTCCCAGGGGGGCGGATAATCCGCCCCAAGTGGGAGGGCGGATTATCCGCCCCCAAAGTTGTGCAACTGCCAGATTTGGGGAGGGGGTATTTAAGCCAGCCTTCCCCCTCCTGCCAGAACTCTTGATTCATCTCGAAAAAGACCATATCAGATCTGAAAGCTTCATCCAAGAGTGCTCCGCCTAGATCCACCCAAAGGCCCCATCCCTTGGGGAATCAAAGGAGGAGAACTCGATCTTCATCATCAGCAGTCAAGTGCTTCATCTCCTCTCCATTCATTTGGAGAACCCCCGATCTAGTATTTCTTGCAAATACCTAGATCCTTGTTTTTGTTTATATTGATAAACCTTGTTCTTGTGGCAGCTTGTTGTCATCTCGGGAGTCCCCAATTCGGTTGTGGGTGTGTGCCCTGATAGTGTTGTAAAAGGCACCGGTTCCCGCCTCGAAGGGATCCAATAGTGGATAAGGTGGATCAGGCCTCTCGTGGCGAGATCCATCGGAGAATAGGGTGAGGCCTATTGTGGCGTGGTGGTCTTAGAACCGCCCACCCCTCCAACGCAGATGTACTTCCCTTAACAAGGAAGGAACTTCGGTAAAACAAATCCCTGTGTCTCTGCGTGCTCCACTACGGTTTCCTCGCTCCTCTTTTACGTGCTTAGTAGTTAGGGTTACATATAGGGAAATTCTCGTAGTTGCATATCTAGAGAATTTACTTTGTGTCAAGCCTAAAATTGAAAAGGTATTAAAAAATTGGTTAGCACCTATTCACCCCCCCTCTAGGTGCCCATACGATCGATTTCACATAGTCATATGGAAGAAAAAAGTGAAGTCACGAACGAGAGGTATGTCATGTGACTCCCACTTATAAAGTTTGAAATGCTTATGCTAGTTCATAGTATTGTTGAGATGTTATACTAATGGGAGCAAGTATTGATAGTTAGAGTAAAGATTTTGTTTGCATGAATAGTTGGTTAAGTAAGATTTTACTCTAGTTCTTGTAGCTAACCGAGTCTTGCCTTGAAAATAATTATGCCAACCAAATATAATAAGAAAAAAGTCTCCATCTATGACTTGAGTGATGTTTAATTGTCTTAACAGTTTAGCCTTAAAGATATTCAACCCCATAGAGATGATGATAGACTTGATGGTACTCTTGACAGGAAGGAATGAATGTTTATCGGTGATTGAGACACATGCCAAAACTTGACCCATTGATCAAAGTAAGATATTTCTTTATGCGTGTCTCCCAACACTTTCACACTCATGGTATGCACAACTCTGCTAGCCTACAAACGATCCATATGAAGGAAACTCTTGGATTTCGGTTCTGAGTTGAGTAAACATTCGTAGCAGCAATGCTATAATGGTTAAAAATATGGCACTCACATGGTATGCATTGAAAGCAAAAGATGGAACAATCCTTTTAAACGAAATGGTTATAAAAATACACCCTAGCCTAACTAGTCTGGTTAAACTCACTAAGTGTTGGCATGGTCTCGTTACTAATGAACTGAAGTTCTTCAAAGACAAATAATGGAAAAGAAGTATTTGATAGTCTTAATTTTTTGATGTGGGTGTTATATAATGAAACACTCCAATGCTTTCCTTCTTTTGACATGATCTATCACTATTAATTTGTTTAATGAATATTCCAATGTGCCTTGCAAAGCTAAGAGCTAACTAGAGGAATTGGAATAAATTTTGGCGCATATAGTTGTTCTTGCTTATGAATTCTTTGCTTTAATTATCTAACCTTAACACCTCTTGCATAATATTAAGGTGAACTACCAAGTTGAAGAAGTGGAGGGTGCATAAAACTACCAATTGTAAGTGAACTCGCTTTTTTGTTGATTCAGTTTAAATGATGAGATCCTTATGATTTTCTTTCTTTCTTGCCCAAGCGCGGTCAAGGTTGAAGCTTGGGGATGTTGATGGCTGTAAAATATAGCCATGTATCTCCATGTTAAATACTCATATTTGCCAAGAATTTGATGAAATATTTCTATAGCATTGCCAACTAATTATTGTATAGAAGTTCAAATCTTCTTTTTGATCTTTCTCCTTGCAGAATTGGTCACTTTTATGACGAAATTTAGAGAAATTAATTAATATTTATGAGTTTCCAATATTACCAAATCAATGGTTCTACGGAGATAGCCTCCAGAATCTTTAACGAGCACCCATATGGGCTAGTCTCGTCCCTACGACCTTTTAGAGGTGTAGCCACGTCAAACCAAACAACTTTCATGAAGGGAGCTATATAAGAATTGGCTCGCAGCTACCAAAAACCCTAATGCCGGTCTGTAGGACACACCTGAAGCCATTTTGCATCTGAGGAGAGGATAACCCATCTTCATCACCATAGCCACAACTCCTATCCTTCTCCAATGTCCACTCCATAGCCATAGTCAACAACTTGTAATTTTGATCTCATCACGATTGCCGATATTGTAGGACTATTTGTCATTTGTCTTAAGAATTTTTAATACAATGTTCATGATTGTTGATTTAATCATGTGTGAGTAGTCCTCACGGGCTGAGGCATAGTCTCGCAGGATTTATGTGCAATTTCGAACCCCATGAGATATTGAGTTCTGATTGAATGATATATCTATCCTTTTGCGTTATTGTATTCTACCTCGATTCAAAGACTTGTCAGGTATCCAAGACCCCAAGGATCGATCCAAATATTAAGGTGAGATGAGTGGTGATCGTCTTCAATGCGTGAAACCCAGTGACAAAAAGGGGAGTATAGTAGTTGTTTAGAGATTCATTTGGGGGTAATGGTAACATCTGCATAACCCCGTGCGGCATTGGTGTATAGTATGACAAATGTCTATAGTAAGCGTTGCTCACAATTACTATAATAGTTATGGACATACCATCCATAATATTTATCAGTATTAGATCATAACCCATGAACAAGATGATTAAGTTCACCTTTATCCCTAACATATGTGCACAACTGTAGGTGATTCTTTATCCATGGCCTATCTTCATCCATCAATACAAAACACACAAAGTCATGAAGGGTCTGGTAAGCAAGTTTTTAGGGTCTTGTTTAAAGTAATCTTACATCAAGCGAAGGCTTCCCAAGGATTCTATAAAAATAGATCTACTAGGGAAAAAAAGCTATACTACAATCCGTAATCTAGATCGAAGGTATCAAAAGCCTTGGTAAAATGTGGCACACACAGACACACTAGAGCTATCAACTCCCAGTCTTAGGTCTTACTCACCCTCGAGTGACAAAGTGATAATGAATGATTACGGGAAATCAATACTTAAATAAAAGAACTCACAACTTTGAGGTAATAGCACATTTTCATCTCCACAAATCCTGCAACCTTAAACATGGTCATATAAGTATTTAAATGGTTGCACCTAAGCTCTCTTCCTAAGCATGTATAACTTGCTAGCAATAAATCTTAATCTCAAAAAAAGTCTCAAGAATTTATCTTCGCCATCTTTGTCGTCTTACTTGTTTTGATTTTCTTCTATTTGGACATGACTCTCGGTTTTCAACATTTTTTATTTTTAATGTTTTTGACTTTCATCATGTTTTACTCTTCAATGTTCTTTGCTTGTCAACATGTTTCACTTTCCAATAGTTGTTTCTCCTTATTATTGCCTTCTCTCAACCCTTTTTATCCCTTTTTACCGGTTGTTTCCATCGACTGCCGGTGGATATTTGTTCTTTGTTAAATATGTTTGTTTCTTCTTCATCTTTTCCATCTTTTTTTGTTTGATTTTCGAAGGATATTTGTTCTTTGAAATATTTGTTGACTTCTTCATCTTTGTTGTGATACTTATTTCGATTGTCTTCTTTCTGAACGTGATGGCTGCTTTTCAACAATTTTGCTTTTCAACATTTTTGGATTTCAATCTTCAACATGTTTCTCATTTCAACGTGTTTCACTTTTCAATAGGGAGGACAAAACAATCAAGCAGGGAAATAAGGGGAAAAGGAAGAAACGCTGCCGTAGGTAGGTGCGCTGTCTGCTACGAGTATGCTCACCCAGCGTACCTATGCAAGCTATAGAGATGAGAAGACAAAACCACGGTAGCAAAAATGCATAGTAATCGAATAGAACAAAAATTTGGTAAGTGAAGAAAAGAAACCAAAAGGCAAATGAAAATCAAAACCATAGAACCAAAGAAAAATACAAAAAATGGTAATTCTCATCCCTAGTTCGTCGCCGTCATATCCCGACCACTCCGAGGGAAAAACAACCCAAGGGGAGTAAGCGGGAAACGGCGTCCAACGCGCGGTCTTGTATGCTCACTCATGTTTGTGGTTAGGTCCACCGACCACTCCAGGCATGATCACCAGATGGACGCGTGTTGCTGACCTCGAAAGCAAAGACAATGCACCAAAATTGGTTTTTTGGGGAAAGAGAGGTTTGTGTGGAGAAAGTATCACAAGGCGTGCTTCATAGACAAAGATCTCCTACAAAAGCTTGGAGGGGACAATACACGATGTGCGACCTAAAGCCTGGCGACGTGGGTAGATGTGACTGAAATCCTAACGTCGTGTGGAATGTTAGAGCAGGGATCATAAGGCGACAACGGGACACGCGCATCATGGAGGCGTGGCGTAGATCGTAATTCATGTGTCCGATCATCGTATGTGATAGTCGTTCTCCCATGTGAATATGAACCACCGCACGACCTCGCCACTAGGACCAGCGGGCAGCGAGGGCTTCCTCTGCCACACCGTCTCTAGACAGCCCCACCACCCGACAGGTGCATAGATCTCCCGTGTTCCGAACTCCTCTCACCGTGGGCAGCTGCACCCGCGGTCAATGATGGCGGGGCTAGGGTGCGTGCGGAGTACACCGTCCAACGAGCAGGGAGGGAAAGGGTGCATACGAGACGACCGCGGTGAGGTTGGATCTCACGGCTGGCCCTGTGGTGGGCCCATCTACCGGGAGAGGGGGGGTTTAGTGCGATGTCAAAAGGTTTCCTCCTAGGCCTCCATCCAACAACCAGAAAGAATCGGATAGACGTGGATAGCTAAATTGTCCAAACCATTTGGTAGCTCTTATTTACACTCATATTTCATATATATATATATATATATATATATATATATATAGTTTATTTGTTCACAATTAGGATTAAATGCACTATATCAAAATGCACGAAAGCATTACCTTGATACTAAAAACAAAAACAATTTATCATTTTTAACTTCTCAATATTATATGTTTATATATCCTACTTTCATGAATGGATTCACCGTACTTCAAAGAAAGCTAAAGAGAACGAAGAATTACAATTTCCACCAAAGTGGGTACTATCAATTCAAAATTGGTACAAACAACACTATTGTTCTTTATTGGTATGTCTACAACACAAAATGCATTACAATGATGATACAGAATAACAATATGCACCTTATATAAAACTTGAATTATGCTCAGTACAACATCTATGATATCACTGATTCTACATTGTCTAAGTAAAACAACATGACACAAAGATTAACTATCTAGCATTTACTTCAGATATGGTCATATCATTAACACTGCAAGACTTACTAGAAGTGGTTGCTTCTTCATTTCGTACCCTTAAATTAAAATATGCTGGGTGGTTAGGTTCACGTAGTATCATTGCCTTGTTGCTTAGCATTGCAACAACATCCAACATGCTTGGTCGATCATCTGCATTCTCTTGTACACACAACAATGCAATACTAATGCACCTCATCATTTCTGTCGAGTGGCACTTGGGAATCAATGATACATCCATGAGCTCGGTCCATCTCCCCTCGTCAAATAATTGCCAAGCCTATTTGAAATAACATTATACTTAGGTAGGATTCTAGATAAGCAAAAACATTTTGAAGTTATATGGACGTAACTGCACTCACATATCCAAGGAGATTGATGAAATCTCCATGTTCATGGCTACCCGAATTCCTTTTAGCGCTAAGTATCTCAAGGGTTAAAACACCAAAGCTAAAGACATCGGATTTGATAGAGAACATGCCATGGGAAGCATACTCGGGAGCCATGTAGCCACTAAAATGATGTAAGAACATATTTCCAATTACTGCATGGTTGACTTAAAGTATAAATGTTCATAATTTGACTGATCGGTAATAAACTTACTATGTACCAACCACTCTTCTTGTATTGTTTCTGTCGCTGCCAGTTGAGCTGGATATTTTTGCTAGACCAAAATCTGAAATTTTAGGACTCATTTCGTTGTCCAAGAGAATGTTGCTTGGTTTAAGATCCCGGTGTATGACACGCAAGCGAGAGTGCTTATGTAGGTAAAGAAGTCCTTCTGCTATTCCTTCAATTATCGAAATACGATTGTTCCAATCCAATAAGGATTTTCGATTTTCATCTGCAAATGAACTAAACATTAGTATAATGATTTGAAGAAAGAATCAAAACCTGGAGACCTCTGTTACCAAGAGAGTGGAACTATACACATAGACTTGCTCAAAACAATATAGCGAGCTATTTTCAAGATTTTTATAGGCACCATTGTGAACGGTAATATCTACCCGGTGAATCTTGAAATACAAATTAATATATATGTACCGAAGATGAAGAAGTCCAAGCTTTTGTTTGGCAAGTATTCATAGACCAGTATTTTCTCCTCTTCTTGAGAGCAACATCCCATCAATTTAACCAAATTCCTGTGTTGAAGTTTTGCTATCAGCTCAACTTCATTTTTGAACTCTATGAACCCTTGTCCCGAATGCGAATCAAGTCTCTTTACTGCTATCTCTGTTCCATCGGGTAAGTAGCCCTAGGAAAAAAAACAATAAAAACTTCTTTAATGATATTTGCCGCAATCCGTTTGCTGTGCACACAAGTTAGTTCCCATCTCGGTAAAGGAAAATTTACCCCATTTCAGATAAACCTTTTCCCTCCTAATTGTTGTTCAGGACATGTTGGTACACTAGTACTTTCGTGTCTAACTAAGAATGTGCTGAAAATTATGTGTAGGCACACCATTTTTTTTTATTGATTAGAAGTCGAATAATAGAAGGGTGTGTTATATGTGTGTACCTTATACACAGGGCCAAATCCACCTTCTCCAAGTTTGTTTTCTTCGGAGAAGTTATTTGTAGCCTCCAATATTTGATGAAAGTCAAAAACTGAAAACTCTGATTCTATTTCCCAAGCTAATTCGTCTCCTTCTTGCAACTTGTGAGTTGACCGCTTTTCTGGTAATCTCGCTTTACCTGAAAATTTGCGCGATTGATCGCTGAAATAGTTATGAGTTTACATTCAGTGTTAGTGTACATATATGTTCTGTTGAGCAGTTCAGTAACACTAATTTACCCACCTTTTCTATATCTTGTTGTGAGCCGATGACAGTAAACGATGAAGCAGAAAGCAACTAGCGCTACCGGAGCAGCTACGGATATGGCAACCACCCAATGTCGGACTACTCCATGTCCTTTGAATTAAACATGCACGTACGGAATATGATAAGCCAGATCAAGGTTCGTGACTGGTTACGTTTGAAGCGTTTGGGCATGTACGTATATGAATGGAGATAGAAACCAAATTAATTTAGATGATTGAACATGCATACTGTTGCCAATCTTGGGAGCCGGCGCGGGAGCGATGGACGATAATGGAGCTGGAATCCGCTTCATTGATTTGCCGTCGTAGAACAGACTCGCCTGGAACCTGATGTTGCAGAGCAGAACGAAGATCCGTCCACCCACGCGCACAGACGTTGTAGCGTTGAGCATGCCGACGAGCCGCTGCAGGCAGGCCAGGCAGTCGCCGGTGGAAAGGTAGGGCGCGCACTGCGCCAGCGAGTAGAGCGTCGGGACGGTGCTGCCAATGGAGTCCATGAAGGCCGTGGCGAACCGCCTCTCCGTGGAGGCCGCCGCGTACCGCGCCGTCCCCTTGAGCAGTTCCTGGACGGCAGCGGCGACGACGCCGGGATCGCCGGGGATGCCGTCCTCGTTCCAAGACTGGAATAGCGTGCCTTTCCCGGCGATGAGACTAGATGTTGTTGATGCTGAGCCGAGAATTCCGTCGTCGCTGGAGAAGCCGAGGACGCAGCCTGGTTGTTGCGAGGGTTCTTCGTAGTCGTAGTAGACGGTGGCGCCCTTTTGGTTGGGGCACGTCTGCTGCGCGTGCCGAATCGCGGCGTCGACGCATTCTCCGCACGCGGTGGCATTGACGAAGTCGCCGCGGCAGAACGCGAGAGCGTTTGCATTGTTGAGGATTGGGCCGCTGCTGGCGACGACGGTGGCGAAAAGCTGTGGGGAGGAGGAGGTCATGTTGGCAAAGGTGGCGACGATGGAGGCGAGGTTAAACTGGTAGGTGCTGTTGGCCGTGTAGTTGCCGTCAGCGCCGCAGAACTGCGCCGTCGCTGATGCCGACAGCGGCATGAGGAGGAGCAGGAGCAGGAGCAGGACGCCCACCATGCTCATGCTCGCTCGAGCACTTGCATTGGCCAGCTCTGCTCCTCCCACCATGCTCGGTCTCGATGACTTGGCCAGTTGGTGGCAAACTTTCTCGTGTCGTATGTTTTGCCATCGTCGATCACTTGAGCCTGACAAGTGACAAGACTTGCCAAATAGCCGGCCACGCACGGCCGGCGTCACGCTGTGGTGGAGGACATCAAAAGGGAGACATAGGCCGGCCAAAACTTGCCAAATAGCCGGCCACGCACGCCAAAAAAAAAAAGGACAGCTCACGACAGGCCTTGCGAGATATGTCTTCTCGTACACATTTTCTTTTACAGACTTGTCATACATAGTTCCGATTTGTCGGCAACACAATTGAGGCCCAACGTCCCATAGTCCAAGTGCACTACTATTTGTTTTTTGACAAATGTCACATATTCGCTATTTTTTTAAATAATACAAAATGTTTAATTAATATCACAAATAATACTCCCTCCGTTTTGGTTTACAAGTCCTGCACGTAGTTCTATTTGTTTTTGGACAAATGTCACATATTCGCTATATAATTTTTATATTATATAATTCAAATTATATAGGTCAAATTGATAACCTAGATATACGCGTAGGCCTTGTAAACCGAAATGGAGGGAGTACACGTTTTAGGGAAATTAAATTGCAAAAGTAGCGTGGTCTCAGTACTTGAACTACCGAATATGGAAAAAGGGTATGCTCAGTCTCCTTAGGGCCCATCCATTTGAGTAGGATTAACATGGATCGGGGTGACATTTGACGGGGAATTGAACTGTACTCCCGCCAATCCATATACTGCTATCTCGCGTAAACTTGGTGTAACCGATCGAGCAAGGTCTTCAAAATGATGTACTAAGATCAAGCTCATAACTATTTGACAACATAGTACTCCCTCCGTCCCAAAATAGATGTCTCAAGTTTCTTAAAATTTAAATGAATCTATATGCTAAATAGTGTGTCTAGATTTATTTAAATTTTAACAAATCTAAGACATCTATTTTGAGACGGTGGGAGTATATCATATGATCCTTTCTTTCGGGTTAAGTAGTTTTAGAGGAAAACCACTGTGATTTTTCACAAAACATGAACTGGAAAATATATCATGCAGATATATGGTAATATATATACTTTCCCTTGTGACATTTGGCGGTGGTGAACTGTCTTTGGTAAACGCTACATTATTTGATTCGTCTAGGACTTATAATCATGAGTTGATGTATGACACGCCTTATAAAGTTTTTGTAGAAAATCAACCATTTATCAAACACTTTTCCGGCGAATATTTTTATGAATATATGCCTGAGGTACATCAAAGTTTCTCGAAATTCGTCATTCTAAAGATAGCTCTTCCGTGGTATACTGAGCAACCACCTTGCATCCGTCATGAAGTTGCGCGTCCCGGCCCATTATGGAAGCTTTCGATACAAATTTCCCATTTGATCCTTTTGAACCTTTCAGGAAAATAGACGTATAAATTTTCGCCAAAATGAAACAATGTAAAAATGGACCAAATTTATAAAAAATATTAACATATGCAATGTCAAACAATATCATCAAATACATAGTGAAGTCTATATTGTAGTTACTTTAAATATTTATCTCAAACTTAGTTAAAGTTATAATTATTCGACTTTTAGAAAAATATACGGATTATTTTTAGAATGGAAGTAGTAAGTACAATCGTCCACCCGTCTAGGGAGTGGTATATAAAACAAAGACGTATCTTCTGCGCGCAGCTAGGTACAGGTTTCCTGCATATCTTTCGGACCAGCAGCTTCGTTGGTTCTTCCCTATAGCAGACGCACTACAGGACGCGCGCGCTACGCCGAGGGCAAAAAGCCGTCGGCGTAGGCCAAAATACCCTCGGCGCATGGTACGCCGAGGGCTGTCCTCGGCGTAGCCTCCTCGGCAAAGATCTTCCTCGGCGGAGCACACTCAAGCCGTCGGCGTATGCTACGCCGAGGGCTTTGCCGTCGGCGTAGCGGCCATCGGCATAGCCTGTCGGCCGGTTGCAAAATAAATTTTTTTTGAAAAAAAATAATTTTTTCTCAATTTTTTTATTCTTTGAATTGTTTCACTTGTTAATCTCCTACTTTGAACATTTTTAACATTAATTATACTTAATATTTGATTAAATTCTAGTATTAGTCAAACTTTTCAGAAGATCACCCATCCTAATACTACTCCAGCTTCAGCACGCTTAATTTCCTCGTTCCTTCAGAATCCGTTTCCGCAAAGTAATTCATACATTGGTGTCAATACTATAATTTCAATCCTATTAACTCTTATATCATCATGTCACATGTTTGTATTTTTTGAAATTACAAACAATTATTTAAGTAAATATTAATGAATAAGTAAAAATATTATTGAATTCAAATAAAAATATAATAATTTTATTTTTTTGTATTTTTCTATTTAATATAGAATAATTAATATCTTTAAATCTGTAAATCGAAATTCAACAAATAATATGTCTAAATTGATCATCAAAATGAGAGGAATCCAAATATGATATCCATATCAACTATTCACAAACCCTTCGTTTCTCAATTAGCTATTTGGTGGTTGCTTTAGAAAATCCCCTGTTTGCGCTCGGATAATGAAAAATGCCTTTTTGGTGCGATGAAAAGGAAAACTTGCATTGAATCTTTGATAAAATAGCATATTGTGAACCTAAAAATGATTTTTGTAAAAAAACATGAGCATCGGATCATATACCAGTAGTTCATATCTGACCCACTTCCTGCCGATTCGGCAGGAAATTGCCTTTTTCACCAAAGGTGGACGGAAAGGTTTCGGATCCTCCTGTTGGGACATTGTCTATATAAGGTGGTATAGTATTTTTTGTAAAATGTGGTGGTAGTATTTTGAATTAGCCATTTGGTGGTTGCTTCACAAAACCGTCTGTTTTTTATGCTCGGAAAATAGAAAATGGCTTTTTGGTGCGACGAAAAGGAAAACTTCCTCCTGCAATATTGTTCACCATCCCATGATGCATGTGTATGCAAAATATGGCACATTATCACAAACTATGTCTTGATTCTAGCCATAACATTGGTCATTTGACCCGAAAGCCAAGAAACCTCGAATACGACAGGTCATTTTGTGAAGGTTTTTTGAGACATAATGAATATATCCAGTTTGATATTTTTCCTTATAACTATGTCACATAATATGACACCACGCGAAGGTTTCGCATTGTTTCGATCGTTTTTGAAATTTTTATGCCCGTTTTAAACTATCGTCAAACTTTGTCGAACGACGGGCATGTAGATTCTTAGCTCGGGGCCGAGCCTCGCTAAACTTGCATTGGATCTTTGATAAAATAGCATATTGTGAACCTAAAATGATTTTTTAAAAAAAACATGAGCATCGGATCATGTATCTGTAGTTCATATCTGACCCACTTCCTACCGATTCGGCAGGAATTTGTCTTTTTCACCAAAGGTGGACGGAAAGGTTTCGGATCCCCCTGTTGGGACATTGTCCATATAAGGTGGTATAGTATTTTTATAAAATGTGGTGGTAGTATTTTGAATTAGCCATTTGGTGGTTGCTTCACAAAACCGTCCGTTTTTTATGCTCGGAAAATAGAAAATGGCTTTTTGGTGCGACGAAAAGGAAAACTTCCTCCTGCAATATTGTTCTCCATCCCATGATTCATGTGTATACACAATATGGATACATTATCATAAACTATGTCTTGATTCTAGCCATAACATTGGTCATTTGACCCGAAAGCCAAGAAACCTCGAATGAGATAGGTCATTTTGTGAAGGTTTCTTTGAGACATAATCAATATACCAAGTTTTATATTTTTCCTTCTAACTATGTCACATAATATGTCACCACGCGAAGGTTTCGCATTGTTTAGATCGTTTTTGAATTTTTTATGCCCGTTTTAAACTATCGTCAAACTTTGTCGAACAGCAGGTATGTAGATTCTTAGCTCGGGGCCGAGCCTCGCTAAAATTGCATTGGATCTTTGATAAAATAGCATATTGTGAACCTAAAAATGATTTTTATAAAAAAACATGAGCATCGGATCATGTACCTGTAGTTCATATCTGACCCACTTCCTGCCGATTCGGCAGGAATTTGTCGTTTTCACCAAAGGTGGAAGGAAAGGTTTCGGATCCCCCTGTTGAGACATTGTCCATATAAAGTGGTATAGTATTTTTTGTAAAATGTGGTGGTAGTATTTTTAATTAGCCATTTGGTGGTTGCTTCACAAAACCGTCCGTTTTTTATGCTCGGAAAATAGAAAATGGCTTTTTGGTGCGACGAAAATGAAAACTTCCTCCAACATTGTTCGCCATCCCATGATGCATGTATATGCACAATATGGATACATTATCACAAACTATGTCTTGATTCTAGCCATAACATTGGTCATTTGACCCGAAAGTCAAGAAACCTCGAATGTGATAGGTTATTTTGTGAAGGTTTCTTTGAGACATAATCAATATACCAAGTTTGCTATTTTTTCTTGTAACTATGTCACATAATATAACACCACGCGAAGGTTTCACATTGTTTCGATCGTTCTTGAATTTTTTATGCCCGTTTTAAACTATATATAATGTTTTATGTTATACTTAATTTTTATTTATAAATGTGTAATATTTGAGTGTAGATAGATAGGTCTTATTTTTCTGGAAATTTTGATATATTATTTTTATTTTTCTGAATTAGAATGATTTAGTTATGATTTTTCAAAGTTTGGCGGGACTGGCCTAGACGATGGCTACGCCAACGGCCCCGACGTTTGACCGTCGCGTAGCTCCCTATTCTGTAGTGACGTACCACGTATCGATACCTTTAGACAGATAGACTGCACAAGATCTTCTGACGATGGTGCTGGGAAGGCCCTCAGCGGCTAGCTAGTTAGCACAACATCGTTCAATGACGGTGCTAGGAAGACAAAAGTTAATTAGCCGCCAACTGTACATAGTATTGCAGCACATGAAGAATCGGGGTAGCTGCCATACATAGTACTGGCTGTGGGTAATTAACAACTCTAGAGATTAGCCATTAATTACTAGCTAGTACTATTCCAATATGTATACGAAGGCCAGATATTGTCGGCGTTTCAAACTACACAGTCTGTAAGCATTCCATCTATATCTAGTCCGTACTGCATGTTACAGATCGGTAAGTATGCTATCAAGAGCATCTCTGATAGCTGACCCAAGGCAACAAATTTGTAATACGTGGCAGCAGTTTTTGAGATTTTGAGCAGCCAAACGGCTGCCGACATTTTATCAGCTGACCCATTGTGCAGCACGGCTGCTCCAGCAGCTGCCCCATTCATCCATTTCGCATACAAATTTTGAACATAGAACAACACTCACTAGTAGAAAAATAGTCCCGGTTGGGATGGGCTCAATCAGACTAAAGCTTTTGTTTTTTAGTCCCGGTTGTCCCACAAACCGAGACTAAAGTCCGTCCACATGGTTGTTGTAGAGTGATGGGGCTTCACGTGGCGAGCGCTGGGTGTGGCAGCGTATTCTATCGCGACAACGTTTTGGGCAATCAGTTGACGTGGCACGAGATGGCGGTGAGGCAACAGGTTTTCTCGCGGCAACATTTTGGGAAGGATTTTGTGCCGCGATAGGAGGATGTGCCGCAACAAAAGGCGGCAGAGCGAAGATGGTATCAAGGGTTGGTGTGAGTGGATCCGTAGAGGAGGGAGGTTTGACGTAGGGGAAGCTGGACTCATCAAAGTTGACATATCGAGAGATGATATATATATACGTAGGATACTCACCTGGCTAGCTATGCATGCTTGCAAAGCCGTAGGATTAAAAGACGAGAGCATAATCTGATTAACGGATGTGATATAAACCCATTAGATAAACTAACAGACGTTATATCAAGAGCATGATGTTTGTTTCATACGTAAACGATGCATGTCATCCACACACATAAGTTCTTTCCACCATGTGATCTATCCAAGTCCTCTCCAAAACATGGCAATTACCATGACAACATGCATTTGCATGTCACAGCATGCTAGGACATGAGCCAAGAACTTACGACATCTCCAAACTAAAATAGCGCACGCTCTCGTTCAACCGGCACAGGTCCATTGAGGTATCAGGCAGGTATCAAATATCAAATAGGGCACGCTCTCGTTCAACCGGCACAGGTCCATTGAGGTATCAGACATGGTGGCGCTATTCGTATCGATATATCAAAATTTTTGATATATATGGTGGCGCTATTTGACACCCAGATATAGAATAACTATTCTACATCCACCCTCTATCTTTAGAGCCATATATTATTTTTATGTCATGTAAATTTTGAATTACTTCGTAAGTCGAGAAGAACATAAGAAAATTTAGAAATAACATATTTTTTTGTTTACATGTCGTATAAAATTGCGATGTAAAATACGTATTTTTGGTGTTTTTTACACTATAATGACTTATAAATTTTATTTTTGTGTCGAAATTTTTGGTTGTGATGAATATATGAACATAATTATTCGTATATAAAACATAATTTTTTCAATCTAACAATATAAAAATATGTTGGGTGCAAAATAACTACTCTGCACCCTTATATATATTCTATTTAATTTTATGGAGATCATTAAATTACTTGGATGCATTTGCGGCAATAGTGTTCTCCGGTTTGAGATATGACCTCCCGTAAGCAAAAATTCTGCCACTCACTTTTGAATTGCTAGTAGGTGGTCCTTTGGTAGGAGCTTCTCACGCATATCTTCGATTTTTAAAGGAGATCAATATGAATATATATTTCAATCATCATAAAAATATATAAATGAAACTCAACACAATTGTTGGTCATAAAATAAAATTATGAATATATTGTTTACATACTTGAAATAGTTTTACATCCATGCGCAGCTCATTGGTCGACATGCGAAGGAACTCGCTAATGTAGTATCCACATAAATTAGTCCCCTATGGCTGCCTCGAGCACTTTACGAGAATAGAATTTAATCAAATAAGAATCAAGCATGAGAATAGTATTAAAACTAGAATTAAAGAGATGTGCGGACCTAGCTAGTGCTACTTAGCTGGATCAGATTAAAGCGCAACTCCTAATTCCATTGATCGATAATATCCTTGATGAACCGTTTCCAAACCCTTTTCGACAAAGAAAATGGATAAAGGAGTTATTAATTACTTGATATTATAAAATAAACGAAAGAGGCCGATATAGTGTGATATTAATCAGGCTGTTCTACTCCTCGGGGTCTTTCTTTAATGGGTCCATGATATCAACTCTTCTAGCGTCAACTTGAATGATTAGCAGAATCCAGTGAAATCTACGCATGTTTATATACGTCAGTAACTCATCAGTTACACTTAATATCGAGTAAGCAAAACTGAATGTGTACAGGAAAGTAACACTCACTTGAAGTTGTAAGGAAATAGTATTCCCTTTTTGTAATTTTGGCTTTTTAAAAACTTAGCAACTTAGTCTCTGAGTCCTTGGCGAAGTCTTGTATCATAGAAAAATTAACGACATATGTGTCAATGAACCCAATGTCAAAGATTCTCCGTCTTTTACATTCGAGAATCTTCATTCTGCATAATAGCATACAAAAGAATATAGCGAGGATAATTACAGACAATGAACGAGCTGAGCTAGATACTTAATTACAGAAATAAATTAATCACATAAAAATAATAGCAACTAACGAGATATTTGTCGAGGATGTCTTGATTGTATAACTGAAACAATTCATCAATCATAATACATATTGCGTCGTCATAGAACTAGTGCGTCCTTCCTCTGCGACTTTCATGTACTACTCATTTAATCTTCGCATTTGTATTGATAGACGCGATACCTTCTCGGGTCTGACCAGAGGCTCCCCGTGGACAAATTTCTATGCTATATCAGCCTTGGAGATCTCTGTGTCACTAGCAGTTGAGAAATACTCTTACCAACGGCCATAGAAAAGTCCTCGTAGTTCTGATCGGGCACCTTGAGTGGGGGGATTGATTGTATTGCATGTTCTTCGAGCTGAGGAACATTTTTACCACTTGCAATACTACTAATCTTCCGCTACACTTCGTTATATGTCTTTGTAGTATAGCTGTCATAGTCTGATGGCATATTTCCCACATCTAACAATGGTCGCTCAAGCATGTCCACAAAGTGCTGCCTGACTTTCGGATCTATTTTTCCTTTGGCTGGAGCTATTTCCGTGCAAAATGGCGTTTCACTTCGGTAGCCACGACTGTGTCGGTTTCCGCATCAATCATTTCGTAAGGTAACTTGGGAGTAGCCACCTTGGCTTTCTTCGTTGTTGTACCTTTCTTCCGAGTAGTACTAGTCGACAGAGCGGTGGTACTCTTCCGCTTTTTCCCCTGGGAGTTAGTGAGCGGAGTCGGCTAAGGCATCGGAGATCGAGATAGACTCGCGCTGGGGTGGTCCCTCTCGAGGAGGGGTGGACTTAGAGGTGTTGGATTGCTACTCGGAGGAGACTGGCACAAAGTCTGGAAACACAATGTTTTTATTTTTCCATAGAATGAAACCATGCGTGACTTCTCCCAGTGTCGTCGCCCCTTCACCTGTAGGGATGTTAAGCTCCAGTGACTCAAATTCCTTCAGAACTTCATCCAACCCAACATGAGCATAGCCAGCTGGAATCTTACCGCCATGGAAGTGTGCTCTAGGTTCACAAGGTAAAGCAAATCCGACCGACACCTTCATGGATATGTTCTTCAGTAACTGATGTAGCTCACAGTTTTTCCTCTTCATGATATCATCCACGGGATAGCGAGCCATCGGTGCATCATCATCCCGGACCCCCGTGGAAGCCACGCTGCTTTTCCGCTGAGATGGGACGGTACTATCGAATGCAGGATCTTGCTGCCGCTCTAGTCCTCTAATTTCGTCTAGTTGCTCTAGATGCCACTTTATAATGGCTTCCAATTCATCGTTCTTTCTTTCCACCTTTTGCAACCATTCTGTCTCCTGCTTCTTTTTTCTCGATAGGCTTCTATAGCTGTCATTATACTTGGAAAACCCACTCTTCCACGGAACAGAAGGTCCATAGCCTCATGTTCGTCCTGGATGTTGATCATTCCCCAGGGCACGTGTCAGCTCTTCGTTCTCTCTCTCGGGCTGGAACTTTCCCACTCGAACCTCTGTTATTGTTGTAACAATTCCTTTCGAGGGTACAACAATTTATTTCTTCCCAATAATCTCCCTTGTTTGTGGGTCCAACGACCCCCCCCCATGCCCACAAAACCAATTTCTTGACCTCTCAGGCCAATCCGCTATAGCTGGACTGGTCCCTTTATCAACCAGGGCGGCCTCAATTTGTTCCCACTTAGGCACTGCACTCTTGTAGTCACCTGTCCCCATAACATGGTGATATTTTTTTCCTCAGCATTTTCCTTATTTTTGCCGACCTTTGCTTAGCTTCTTCCGATGTCTTGTACTCCACAAATGCGTCCCAGTGATATCGTACCTTCTCTAGTGGTCCAGTGAATGTTGGTGTTTTTTTCCTTGATATATTTACTATATAATATTTTCTTGAAGGTCTAAAATTGTCTGGCCATCTTCTTAAGAGCTCACTCCTTGACTTTTAACTTCATGCACTATGTGAGCTCTTCAGTCACCAAGACCGGTAGGTTGGAATGTGACAAGAGCTTATTCCAAAGCAAATCTTTGGATCTTTCGTCTACATTTCTACCTCCAGCTAACTTTGTCGGCTTATTCCATTCCCGAGTGGTGATCGGGATGTTGTCCCTAACAATAACTCTGTTGTCGTACTCCTCGAGACTGCGACTGGCTTCTTCTTCGCAGTGTTTCTGGCCGCGTGTATTTTGTCTCCTAGAGGGAGGCTCCTGCTCCTCCCCGCTCTCCTCCTCCTCCCTATCGGAGGCGTCCCCTTATTCCTTGTCTAGGAGTTCCTCTGTCACCTCCTCGTTGAGTGGAGGCAACTAGTGTTCTAAGATATGAAAGTTCTGTAGAACAAGATAAAACACATGAGTTAGCAAGGCGACTCGGACATGCGAATGAAAGTTGAAAGAACATGTGGGACCCCATGTGTGGTTTTGGTAATTAATGACAATCTCTATGGACTAATGCTTTTATCAAGTTGTACTTGTAGTAATTGTCCATAGGCAATGCTTGAACCATATGTTGTCTTCAAGGTTTGGAGAAGAAGTGAAGAGGATCATGTGGTGACCAAGGTGTTTAAAGAATGATCCACAGATTGGTCATGTGAGAGTTAAACTTATGGCAAGTATGTCTTGAAGAATAGGATGGAGTAATATCTCTGGTGTACCTTCAAGGCATCAACATAATGAAGAAAAGAAGAAATGATGTGCAAGCTAAAGATGTGCAATATATAGAAGATCTCATGCTTAAAGCTTGCCATCCTCGGTGATCATGGATCGATGAAGACAAGGTCAAAGTAAAGGTTTCCCCATGTTTTATGGGGGGGTACCTTGAAAGTCTTCATCAAGCAAGTGCGCACAAGAGCAATCAAGAAAGGTGTTCCATCTTGAGAAGGACAAGACCGTCTACATCATAATCAAGTGGAATATGCACAAGGCAAAGGTATGATCTTGATAGGGTTTCCTTCTTACCGGTCTCGTGGTGTTAGTTGGGGAGACCGGTTTATAGGATAGATAACCGTACTATCAAGAGGGGCTCTCAAGTGAGTAACTCGATCATATCTTTCCGAGAGAGCTCAAACCTTTGCATAGTTAGCATCATCCTTTCTTGGTTGTTATTTGGATCTTATCCATGTGAGGTTCTAGAACTTGTGGTAATATTCATAACAAGCTCTAGTTCATCAAAAACGGATTTCCCTTTTATATCATATTGCGTTTTTTATATTTGAGGTTTTTCGGTTTCTCACCAAGAGAGGTATCTCACTTTATATTACATGAAATGTTCTCTCTTGGTGGTATCCAATATTTTCACTTTTTGTTGGGTAGCTCTTTTTGTCCTCTTTCCAACAAAATTGGTTTCGGGTCAATCAGAGTTTCCAAACTCTAGATATCTCCATTTGAAGTTTGTCTCTTATTTGGTCCAGACCGGAGTCTCCGGTATGCGTGGACCGGAGTTTCCGCAGGAGTCCCCGGAGGGGGCTCCAGAATTTAGCCTGGGACAGTCTGATAGGTGGTCCGGAGGCTTGTCCGGAGGTTGGGTCGGAATCTCCGGTGTAGACCGGAGTCTCCGGTCTGTACACCGGAGTCTCCGGTCTGGCAAGTCCCCAACAGGCAGAAAACGGTCAGAAATCTGTGGGCCTATAAAAAGGGGCCCTTCTTCCCCAATGACCTAGCTCGAGTTTTACAGGCTTTCTCCTCCATTCTTGACCCTCTTGAGCTTGCTCCCACTTCAATCCCTCACTTGATTCTTGCATATACTTGAGGGATTTGAAAGAGGAGATCTAGATCTACAATCCCACCAATCCATCTCTCATCTAAGTGAGGGGAACATCTTGGGATCTAGATCTTGGAGTCTTGTGTGGATTTCCTCCATTGTTCTTCACTCTCTTATTCCCCCACAAGATTTTGTAGCTTTGGTGGAATTTGGGAGAGAAGGATTTGAGCACTACTTGTGTTCTTGCCATTGCATTTGGTGCATCAGTTTGAGTTCTCCTTGGAGGATTTGGTTTGAGTTACTCATTGGAGCTTGTCCCTCTTGGGTTCTTGGAACCCTAGACGTTTTTGTGGCCTTGGTGGAATTGTGGCCTTGGTGGCGTTTGTTGGGAGCCTCCAATTAAGTTGTGGATAAGTGACCCAACCTTGTGAGAGGTTCCGGTTGCCACCAACAAGTGCACCGATAGTGGAAGTGTGGATCGATCCCATTGGGGTGAGATTCACCGGAGAATAAGGGAGGCCTTTTGTGGCGTTGGTGGTTTGATACCACCCCCCTCTCCAAACGAGACGTACTCCATGTTGCGATGAACTCGGTAAAATATCGTCGTCCCCGCGTGCCTCGGTTATCTCTATACCCGACCTCTTTTACTTATGCACTTTACATTGTCATAGCCTTCACGCTTGAAGTAATCTATATCTTGCTATCACATGGTTGCTTGTATTGCTTAGCATAAGTTGTTGGTGCACATAGGTGAACCCTAGTTGTTCTATGTTGTGCTTAACAAAGTAAATACTAGTTTTATTCCGCCTTTGTTGAGCCACTCTAGGAAAAGTTTTAATCGCCTATTCACCCCCCCCTCTAGGCGACATTTGTATCCTTTCAAAAGTGATTGCCCATTGTTCGGGAGATGATCTCGTGGGATCCGTTAGCCCAATGTATTCATACATCCAGTGGGCTCTGGTAACGAGCGACACCAGTCGTCGCCTGAGCCAGCAATTATAGAGGTTGATCGCCATCAACCCCTCGTCTTTGAGCTCGGTCCTCCGAGCGCACATCACCGCCACGACCATCGCCTGGTCCTTGGGGAGCTTCTTCCCTGATAGCCACCGCAGATTGCTCTGTTCCGTGGTGAATGTCGGGATCACCACCTTGCCGGAGGGGGCGGTCTCTTTAATGTAAAACCAATACTTCTTCCACTCGTTGGCTACCTTCTTCGGCAACATCAACTTGTAGAACTTGGCGTTGGGATTCACCTGGAAGGTGACGCCGCCCGCTGATACATCAGAAACGTATCTATAATTTTTTATGTTCCATGCTTGTTAGTATCTACTTTGCTTTGCTTTGTCTACACATGTTTTCTAGTACTAACCTATTAACAAGTTGCCACAGTGTCAGTTGCCTGTTTTCTGCTATTTTTTGTTTCAGAAAATCTAGTAAAAAAATATTCTCGAAATTGGACGGGACAAATGTCAAAGTCAATTACTTTCCATGGGGAACAAGAAGTCCAGAGGGGAGACGAGGAAGCGTGCCAGGGCGGCCACCCCCCTCCCCTAGGCATGACTAGGGGTGGGCCCGCTCCTTGGTAGGGTTTGCCCCCCTGGTCGCCTCCTCGGCCTCCCCCTTCGCCTATAAGAAGCCCCCGAGTAAGGAACCCTAAGAACCCAATCAAATCTCCAAGAAACCGTCTGTAGCCGCCGCCACCATCGTCCCTAGATCGGGGGGGATCTGAAGTTCTTCCCGGCACCCTGCCGGAGGGGAGATCATCCTGGAGGCCTTCTCTCCGGTATGATGCGCGAGTAGTTCCACCTTGGACTATGGGTCCATGAAGTAGCTATATGGTTGTATCTCCTCCTTTGTGCTTTCATGTATAGATCTTGTGAGCTCCGTTCATGATCAAGATCTAATCTACTTGTAATCATGCATGTTGTGTTTTCGGGGATCCAATGGATATTGAGATTATTATGTTGGTTTGATTAATGGTTTTGTCTTTATGATTCTATCATGTCTGTGTTGTTTGTGATCTTGCATGCTGTCCGTTGTTAGTAGCTATCTTGGCCAAGTAGTTGCTAGTGACTCCAAGAGGGAGTATTTATGCTCGATAGTGGGTTCATGCCTCTAGTTTCCAAGGGAAGTGACAGAAATCTCTTCGGTTGTAGATGTGTTGTTGCTACTAGGGAGAAAACAACGGTCTCTTGTTCATGGAACATGTGGACTGTTTACCTTACACACTTAGCTTAAAGCAGTTGTCTTTTGCTTGCAACTTAATACTGGAGGGGGTTCGGATGATAACCTGAAGGTGGACTTCTAGTGATAGATGCAGTTGGATGGCGGTCTATGTATCTTGTTGTGTTGCCCAATCGAATCTCACAGGATCTTTCTGACTAGTAATTGCATTGTTATGCCATGCTCAGTTCCTGTCAATTGCCCTGTTGTAATTTGTTTACCCTTCATACCATGTTGTTTATCTAAGGAGAGCACCTCTAGTGAACTATGGACCCCGGTCCAATCTTTACCATTGATACATCTTCCATTGTTACTTGTTTACTTGCTGCAAACCATTACCTTCCACACCATATGTTTAATCCTTTGTTACAGCAACCGGTGAGATTGACAACCTCACTGTTAGTTGGCGCAAAGTCTTGAGTTTGTGTTGTGCAGGTCTTTGACAACCTCACTGTTTGTTGGGGCAAAGTCCTGAGTTTGTGTTGTGCAGGTCTCCGCGTTGCTTGCAACACCTGTGTGACGTTTCCTTCCTCCTGCTGGTTCGATAACCTCGGTTTCTTACTGAGGGAATACTTGTTGTTGTGCTGCTTCACACCTTGCTCTTGGGGTTCCCAACAGGCTCCACATAAACTGAGCCATCAAAAAGTTTTCTAGCGCTGTTGCCAGGGAGGTAAGGACGTCTTCACAAGGGGATTCCTTCACTTCCTTTCTCTTTACTTTGTTTTTAGTTTGCTTAGTTTCTTTTGCTTGGTTTTGTTTGACTCTTTTCAAAAAAACCAAAAAAAAATAGTCTAGTTCGGTTTGCCTGCTTTATTCAAAAACACAAAAAAATTAGTTCCTACTCTAGTTGCCACCTTGCTCTAGATCACCATGTTGCTCCCCAAGTTCGCCCTGAAGGATCTTGCAATAGGTAGTGGCTCCATAATTGGGAAAGATAATATTGAAGAATTTTAATCATGTTAGTAAGCATGATGACATTGAGGATAAATCTATAGGAGAGCTTGCTCCTAATTATGAGATTGTTGCAGCTTCTTCAGTTCATATGTTGGAGGCTAGGTTTGTTAGCCTTAACCCCTTCATACAATTTTTGTTCCTAAAACTAAAAGAACAAAAGAATGCTAAAAAGAGAGAATTCATCCTTGAAACTTTATCAAAAGAATTTCATGATGTTGCTAGGGAAGCCAAAAAGGTCTTTGAGTGTTTAAATATGCTAGGATCAAGCGTAGATGTTGTGGGTATTTCTGATAAAACTAAGCCTAGAGAAGAATTTAAGATACCCATACCCTTTAAGCTTGTTGGAATGCATGAAGCCTTTGAAAATAATTTTGATTGGATTGCTCCTGAAAGTCTTTTTGATGAAAGTAGTAGACCAAAGAGAGATGAGAAGGGATCCTCCAAAACCCATTTGGATGAGATACCTTTCATAGTTGAAAAATTTGCAAGTATTGATGTTAATGCTTCTTCTTGTGAAATAACTTGATTCTTCTTGCTTCTTATGCCTAACTTAAAGGCTTTAAAGAAAATTACTTTTTGGGAGATAACCCAAGAGTTTCCTTGAGTCTTGGAAGTTATTACTTCAGTAATGACCTCGACTTATCCATTTTATTTGCTTTTTGTGCCAAGAATGACCTCTAATGAGAGGTAAGTAAGATTTGGGGAGTTGCTGGCCCGAAACAGATTTCTGTCCTCCACCAAAAAAAATCGTGAGGAGGCTCTGTAACTCGGATTAAGCTCAAAATTTACGAATAAATCCCCAGTATGTTATCTAACTTTCGTTAGTTCAACACTTTTTGATTTGAGCAACAGAAGATGTTTGAAAAAATCGGTTTCTACCTGCTGGTCTGTTTTGACAGATTTCTACCATTATTTGCATTTGCTTCTTATTGATTCCTTTTTTGAGTTCTCTTTAGGTGAATTGAGCTTTTTGAAGGAGTTACTATAGTAGCTTGTGTTTTTAGTGAAAAGCCTTGCTGTTCCAAAGCTTTGCCAGGGGTCTAATATCTTTTGAATACACTAATGTTGCTAATGAAGATTGTGTGAAGTTTTGTATGAAGGAAAATTTTTAGGTATAGAGAATGATGCAATGAGATGAAGAATGGACAAATCTCAAGCTTGGGGATGCCACCATGGTGTTACCCCAATAAATATCCAAGAGGTACAAGCGTCAAAGCTTGGGAATGCCCAAGGCATCCGCTTCCTCATCAATAAAAAGCTCAGGTCTATCTAGACACTTCGTTTTTATTGTTTCATGCACAGTTGTGTTGTTCTTGGAGCGTCTTAGTTTTCGTTTGCTTTGCTTAGGTTGTTTAATTTGCTTGAATAGAGTAGTTTGGACCCCCACTCTCGCTGTGTTTTTTTGCAAATAAGTTGCTTGGTGTTGGAAAGGAGTAGTAAGTTTTTGCTTGAAGTACAAGAGGAGCTTGCATTGACTATGACTTAGACTTTAGCATGACATGCTAGGTGTTGTTTTGGCATTATGCTTACCGATTATTGCTGTATCATGTCTTGTTCCAAACAATTGGGATTGCTTAGTGTGCCTTGAAGAAATTATGCGTTGTTTTAGCATGCAAAAGCATAGTATTGTGGTATTATCCTTTGATGCTTTGCTTGGGTTGACTTGGCACATGCTCACACCATGTTATGACTATGACAAGTCACCATTAGCCTCTATGATCATTTAGTCCTTGGCTTGTAGTACCACTCTATGCTTAGATTAGTAATGCTTTGTTGCTCTGCATGATTATGGCCATTATGCTCTCTTAGTTGGTTGCTCCCATTCTTTTGCTAGCCTCCACTTGTATGAGTAAGTTCTACTCATGATTCCAACTCCCAAGAAACCAAGTTATTCCAAAGTGTCCACTATAAACTCCTATGCATGGTGTGTTACACCATTCCAAGTATATTCTTGTTTTCAGCTATCTTCCAATTAAAAACTAATTTGTTATGTGAAAACTTAGTGATTAAAGCCCTCACGAACTTGATGGCACACTTTATATTCTTTGCCCCTAATAAACTTGAACCATTGTGACTAGTAATTGCATTGTTATGCCTTGCTCAGTTCCTGTCAATTGCCCTGCTGTAATTTATTTACCCTTCATGCCATGTTGTTTATCTAAGGAGAGCACCTATAGTGAACTATGGACCCCCGGTCCAATCTTTACCATTGATGCATCTTCCACTGTTACTTGTTTACTTGCTGTAAACCATTACCTTCCATACCATACGTTTAATCCTTTGTTACAGCAACCGGTGAGATTGACAACCTCACTGTTAGTTGGGGCAAATTCTTGAGTTTGTGTTGTGCAGGTCTCCGTGTTGCTTGCAACACCTATGTGACGTTTCCTTCCTCCTACTGGTTCGATAACCTCGATTTCTTACTAAGGGAAGACTTGCTGATCTGCTGCTTCACACCTTGCTCTTGGGGTTCCCAACAGGCTCCACATCAACTGAGCCATCACCCGCCGCCAACAAAGGCCCATCTTTCCCTTAGCGACTGGCCCGGCCATGGAATAGCTCCAGCCAGAGTGGGAAGTATGGGCGACACCCAAGATAACATTCGCACACTGCGACAAAGACCGCCAGCTTTTCGATGTTGTGCAGCCCCAGATCTGATGGCTTGATCTGGTAGAAATGGCAGAAGCGCCTGAAAAATCGAAGTGGGGAATCCTAGTCCCCTCTCTAGATGGCTGATGGCACTCTGTCAACTTGGGAGCGCTTCGTCGGGAAACCCCAAGAGCAAGGTGTCAAGAGCACATCAGCAAGTCTTCCCTCAGTAAGAAACCGAGGTTATCGAACCAATATGAGGAAGGAAACGTCTCAAAGGTGTTACAAGCAACTTGGAAACCTGCACAACACAAACTCAAGAATTTGCCCTAACGAACAGTGAGGTTGTCAATCTCACCGGTTGCTATAACAAATGATTAACGGTATGGTGTGGAAGGTGATAGTGGTTTGCAGCAAGTAAACAGTAATAGTGGAAGATGTATCAATGGTAAATATTGGACCGGGGACCATAGTTCACTAGAGGTGTTCTCCTTAGATAAACAAACATGGCATGCAGGGTAAACAAATGACAGCAGGGCAATTGACAGGACTGAGCAAGGCATAACAATACAATACTAGACATCATGATCCTATGAGATTTGATTGGGCAATACAACAAGATACATAGACCGCCATCCAACCGCATCTATGACTAGAAGTCCACCTTTGGGTTATCATCCGAACCCCCTCCAGTATTAAGTTGCAAGCAACAGACAAATGCTTTAAGCAAAGTGTGTAAGGTAAACAATCCAATTGTTCCATGAATAAGAGACCATTGTTTTCTCCCTAGTGGCAACAACACATCTACAATCTTAGAGATTTCTGTCACTTCCCTTAGATTAAATAGAGGCATGAACCCACTATCGAGCATAAATACCCCCTCTTGGAGTCACTAGCAACTACTTGGCCAAGATAGCTACTAACAACGGGGAGCATGCAAGATCACAAACAACACAGACATGATAGAATCAATAAGACAAAACCATTAATCAATCTGACATAGTAATCTCAATATCCATCGGATCCCCGCAAACACAACATGTATGATTACAAATATATGAGATCTTGATCATGAACGGAGCTCACAAGATCTAGACATGAAAGCACAAAGGAGGAGATACAACCATCTAGATACTACATGGACCCGTCGTCAAGGGTGGAACTACTCATGCTTCATACCGGAGGTTGGCTTCATGAATAAGAAGGCCTCCGGGATAATCTCTCCTCCGGCAGGGTGCCGGGAAGAGCTTCAGATCCCCCCGATCTAGGGACGATTGTGGTGGCGGCTATAGATGGTTTCGTGGAATATTGATTGGGTACTTAGGGTTTAGGCATCGTTGGCTTCTTATAGGCGAAGAGGCGAGGCAGGAGGGTGGCCAGGGGGGCCACACCCTGCCTAGGCGCGGCCTAGGGTGGGCCCGCGCCTGGGGGGTGCGGCCTCCCTGTGTATCCCCTTTGTGTTCTCCTCGGTGAAATATTGACTTTGGCTTTTGTCCCGTCCAATTATGAGAATATTTCCTTACTAGATTTTCTGGAACCAAAAACAGAAGAAAACAGGCAACTGGCATTGTGGCATCTTGTTAATAGGTTGGTACCAGAAGCATATAAAAACACCTCAAAGTGTAGACAAAGCAAAGAAAGTAGATACTAAACAAGCATGGAACATCAAAAATTAGATACGTTTCCGACGTATCAAGCATCCCCAAGCTTAACTACTGCTCGTCCTCGAGTAGGTAAGTGATAAAATAATAATTTTTGAGGTGACATGCACCATCAAAACCAAGATCGGACCATTTACAAGCACTGAAAGCTTGGATCAAAGAACTCTAAAAATGTGCATGAAAGATGGAGTTCTAACATAAGACAAAGTAACTATGCATGCAATATGAAAGGCTACAAACAAAGATCATGAATAACATGCATCGAAAAACGTTTGTTTGTTTCACATACAGAAAACATGTCATAGTGGCGTTTAGCTTGTCCCTCGTAGAGTAGAAAATATATGCATAGGACACCTTCAAAGTTCATAAGAGTTACTAGATACAAATAGCACAAGAACAAGAAATATCAACAATATGCAACAATCAGTAAGAATGGCAACTATGTTTTGGGACATGGCACATAGAACTAAGAATGACAACTATGCTCTCTTAATGCCTAAAGGTAGAAGGTGGAGACTCAATATAATAGTGGAAGAAAGGCCCTTCATAAAGGGAAGCAGGGATTTCAAGTTTCAAAAAGAGCTTCCAAAAATTATGGTACTTGTTAGCTTTTAGCCCTCATTGCCTATCATAAGCATCTTGAAGTGATTAAGGTTAAAGTGAACAAACTATGGAGTATATGCTTGACAAAGTATAAGTTGGCAATCTCATGTACCTTGAATATGAGGGCCGCTCCTCATGCTACTCAACTTTAGTCACCTATAAGTTCTTGTCATAGTAAGTACATGTGTATCATAGAGAACTACCAACAGGGTACCCCTTGCACATGGTATAGGAGCTATCCCATAACCAAAATGACAAGGCAAGCAGACAATGAGCATCTCAGTGATCTTTTTATTTGCTATTTGCATAGGTTTTTATTGAGGATGCTTCACAGATTGCTCATTATGGTGATGCTGCAAGTTTCCACCATGATTAGGAATGGCTTAGGCTAGCGGCCCAGGCGTTTCTCTAACACAAAATACATAACTCCATGGACTTACAAGATCCCCTTTTATTTCACACCGACGACATCCATAGACAAAACAGCATGATAGCAAGTGTGTATAAAGTACAAGTGCAATGTTGAAAGCGTTCCCCATGACATCACGGTTCTGCTAATTCCAACGTATAAGTGCAAGAATATACAACATAGATGACACAATGGTTCAAGTTTATTAGGGTCAAGAAAAATAAAGTGTGCCATCAAGTTTGTGAGAGCTTTAATAACTAAGTTTTCACATAACAAAATAATTTTTAATTGGAAGATAGATGAAAACAAGAATATACTTGGAATGGTGTAACACACCATGCATAGGAATTTATAGTGGACACTTTGGAATAACTTGGTTTGTTGGGAGTTGGAAGCATGAGTAGAGCTTACTCATACAAGTGGAGGCTAGCAAAAGACTGGGAGCAAACAACTAAGAGAGCAATAATGGCCATAATCATGCAGAGCGACAAAACATTACTAATCAAAGCATAGAGTGGTACTACAAGTCAAGGACTAAATAATCATAAAGGATATGGTGACTTGTTCATAGTCATAACATGGTGTGAGCATGTGCCAAGTCAACCCAAACAAAGCATCAAAGGAGAATGCCATAATCCTATGATTTTGCATGCTAAAACAACGCATGATTCTTTCAAGGCACACTAAGCAATCCCAATTGTTTGGAAAAAGTCATGCTACAACAATAATCACTAAGCATAAGGTCAAAATAACACCTAGCATGACATGCTAAAGTCTAAGTCACAGTCAAAACAAGCTCCTCTTGTACTACTCAAGCAAGAACTTTTTACTCCTTTCCAACACCAATCAACTTATTTGAAACAACACAGCGAGAACGGGGGTCTAAACTACTTTATTCAAGCAAACTAAGCAAATAAAACGAAAAATAAGACGTTCCAAGAACAACACAACAGTGCATGAAACAATAAAAAGGAAGTGTCTAGAAATACCTGAGCTTTTTATTGATGAAGAAGGGGATGCCTTGGGCATCCCCAAGCTTTGACGCTTGTACCTCTTGGATATTTCTTGGGGTGACACCGGGGTGGCATCCCCAAGCTTGAGCTTTTGTCCATTCTTCATCTCATTACATCATTCTCTCTCTACACCTGAATTTTTTTCTTCATACAGAACTTCACACAATCTTCATTAGCAACATTAGTGTATTCAAAAGATAATAGACCCTTGGGTTTAGCTTTAGAATAGCAAAACTTTCACTAAAAATACAAGCTACTATAACAATTCCCTCAAAAGCTTAATTTTCCAAAAAGAACCCAAAAAGGAATCAATAAGAAGCAAATGCAAATAATGGCAGAAATCTGTCAAAACAGACCAGCAGGCCGAAACTGATTTTTTCGAAGACCTTCTGTTGCTCAAATAAAAAAGTGTTGAACTAACGAAAGTTATCTAACATACTAGGGGATTTATTCGTAGATTATCATCTTAATACGACTTACAGACACTCCTGGCGAATTTTTACGGTGGAGCACAAAAATCTGTTTCGGGACAACAACTCCCCAAATCTTACTTCCCTCTCATTAGAGGTTATTCTTGGCACAAAAAGCAAACAAAAAGGATAAGAAGAGGTCATTACTGAAGTAATAACTTCCAAGACTCAAGAAAACTCTTGGGTTATCTCCCAACAAGTACTTTTCTTTAACGCCTTTAAGTTAGGCACATGAAGCAAGAATCAAATATTTTCAAAAGAAGAAGCATCAACATCAACTCTCTTGCTCCTACCTTTCTTACCCTTCTTCTTCTCTTTAGGGAATATATGATTGCTTACTGGAGGAGCAAAATGCATAATGCCTTTTCCCACGTCTATTATTGCTCCAAGGTGTTTTAGCAGGGATGTTCCGAGTGTGATATGTCCTTTTCCTACACATTCAATAACAAGATAATCAGTAGACACCATTTTCCCTGAGATTTTTATAAACACACCTTCAGCTATTCTAATGGGTAATAAAGTTGCATTGTTGGTAAGATATATTTCTTCTCCTCCTTTAGAAAGTCCCCAAAGACTCAAAGACTCATAAATATCTTTAGGCATAAGGCAAAATTCAGACATGATATCACAGCGAGCATCGAAAGTTGCACTATTTATAGAGACTTTGATTGTAGGAAACCACTTTGAAGGCTCAGAGTTTATTGGAACATAACCATGGTGCTCTCTAAGTGTGTGATAGCAACTGTTCAAAGCAGCAGTACTGGACTCAAGAGTATTCAACCTAGCATAAATGTCTATAAAAGAAGAATCATACTTGCCAGGAATACTATAAATTATAATCAATCTCTTTATAGCATCTAAAGCTTCATCCTCAGTACAACGAAAAAATATCTTTCTTAGCCACAGCATCCGAAGCATATCTATAACAAAGAGCAATACCGTGGTAGAAACTATTAATAACCAAGCTAAGACACATCTTAGGCTCAGTTTCCCTTTGTAACGCAGAGATTATAGACCAAGCTTCTTTGAAACTCTCTCCGCTTCCTTGCTTGAAAGTAAAGATCCTTTCCATAGGTGACATAGGGATTGGACCAAAACCGGACATAGTAGCAACTAGAGGAGGAACTAATTTTGTTGTGTTTTTAATAAGGGAAAGCAAACCAAACTAAACTTTTTTTTTTGAGTTTTTGATAAAAAGAGGCAAACAAAACCAAGCAAAAGAAACTAATCAAAACAAAAACAAAGTAAAGATAAAGGTTGAGAAGGACTCCCCTTATGAAGACGTCCTTAGCCTCCCCGGCAACGGCGCCAGAAAAGCTTGTGATGGCGCTCTGTTAACTTGGGAGCGCTTCGACAGGAAACCCCAAGAGCAAGGTGTGAAGAGCACAACAGTAAGTCTTCCCTCAATAGGAAATTGAGGTTATCGAACTAGTAGGAGAAAGGAAACATCTCAAAGGTGTTGCAAGCAACTTGGAAACCTGCACAACACAAACTCAAGACTTTGCCCCAACTAACAGTGAGGTTGTCAATCTCACCGGTTGCTGTAACAAAGGATTAACTGTATGGTGTGGAAGGTGATGATGGTTTGCAGCAAGTAAACAGTAACAGTGGAAGATGTATCAATGGTAAAGATTGGACCGGGGACCATAGTTCACTAGAGGTGTTCTTCTTAGATAAACAAACATGGCATGCAGGGTAAACAAATGACAGCAGGGCAATTGACAGGACTAAGCAAGGCATAACAATACAATACTAGACATCATGATCCTATGAGATTCGATTGGGCAATACAATAAGATACATAGATTGCCATCCAACTGCATCTATGACTAGAAGTCCACCTTTGGTTTATCATTCGAACCCCCTCCAGTATTAAGTTGCAAGCAACAGACAACTACTTTAAGCAAAATGTGTAAGGTAAACAATCCACTTGTTCCATGAACAAGAGACCCTTTTTTTCTCCCTAGTAGCAACAACATATCTACAACCTTAGAGATTTCTATCACTTCCCTTATATTAAATAGAGGCATGGACCCACTATCGAGCATAAATACCCCCTCTTGGAGTCACTAGCAACTACTTGGCCAAGATAGCTACTAACAACGGAGAGCATGTAAGATCACAAACAACACAGACATGATAGAATCAATAAGACAAAACCATTAATCAATCTGACATAGTAATCTCAATATCCACTGGATCCCCGCAAACACAACATGCATGATTACAAATAGATGAGATCTTGATCATGAACGGAGCTCACAAGATCTAGACATGAAAGCACAAAGGAGGAGATACAACCATATAGCTACTACATGGACCCGTAGTCCAAGGTGGAACTACTCACGCTTCATACCGGAAGCTGGCATGATGAAGAAGAAGTCCTCCAGGATGATCTCCCCTCCGGCAGGGTGCCGAGAAGAGCTTCAGATCCCCCCGATCTAGGGACGATGGTGGCGGCGGCTACAGACGGTTTCGTGGAATATTGATCGGGTACTTAGAGTTTAGGCATCGGGGGCTTCTTATAGGCAAAGAGGCGAGGCAGGAGGGCGGCCAGGGGGCCCACACCCTGCCAGGCACGACCTAGGGTGGGCCAGCGCCTAGGAGGGTGCGGCGATCCTGTGGCTTCCCTCCGTCTCTCCTCTGGACTCCGTGTTCTCCTCGGTGAAATATTGACTTTGGCTTTTGTCCCGTCCAATTCCGAGAATATTTCCTTACTAGCTTTTCTGGAACCGAAAACAGAAAAAACATGCAACTGGCACTGTGGCATCTTGTTAATAGGTTAGTACCGGAAAACATATAAAAACACCTCAAAGTGTAGACAAAGCAAAGCAAAGTAGATACTAAACAAGCATGGAACATCAAAAATTATAGATACGTTTCTGACGTATCAATGGCCGAGGAAGGAGATAAACTCCCTAGGTTGTGGCTTTGACTCCATTTCGCTCGCCGGCAGGGCTCGCCAGTTCCCCTTCACGAGGATTCCAGCATCCTGGAAGGATTGCAACATCGCCTTCGTACACTTGGACTTGCCCCAGACCGGCGCCATTGGAACAGGATCGCTCGATCTGGAAACTTGGATCGAGTGATGGCTCGATGAAAACACGGAACAATGGGAATGTTAAATGATATCCATACGACTCCCTTAGAATCCCCTTATATAGTGGCGCTAACGTGGGAACCCGGATTAGCCGTTGCTTCACGGTAATTCCGCCGAAGTTACCGTTGGAAATTACCTAACGTGCGAATCACCGGGTTTCCAAACCACTTGAGACACAACTTTGGAACCAACATACTTCCTCTATAGAATGGTTTGCCAGACACCTCCTTCTGTAAGAAGTTTGAACAACCATTTACCTAGAAACGCGGTGTTTTTTACTTGCAAATCATGAATGCCAAGTCTACTATATTCCTTTGGTCGGCAAACCATATTTCATCTGGCCAGTCGATATTTATTTTTCTCATTATCCCCTTGCCAAAAGAATCTTGAGCGGAAATAATCCATTTTCTTCAAGACCCCTTTCGGTAACTGAAAGAACGAGGTCATATACAGTACCATGTTGGTTAGTACTGAATTTATGAGTACAACTCTTCCACCGGGGAATAATAATTTATCTTTCCAAATATTAAGACGTTTTTGGAGCCACTATGTTTTAATTTTGTGTTTTGTTGCCCAGACATATATTTCCCCAGTGAGTTGTTGTTTAGTTTTTTCATTGGATCATCCCACAAATCTAGAACCAGATGTTCTATCTGTTTTATAAATTGTATTTATGTCCTTCTCTTCCTGGAATGCACATGCATGGAAAATTAGGAAATTATAGGTTGCGTCTAATTCTCAATACTAGTAGCTTAATTCTCACAGGACACATGAATCACGATGCAAATTCAGTGGATTAAGACCTGACTGAACACTAATTTAATTCCGAGTCGATGAAATAATAGCAAACCCCTAAATTATATGTGCACATGCAATGTTTACCCAAGAGCTAACTGATAACCAAGATCAGAAAACAATAAATCTTATTTTTTTTGTCTTGGCTTGCGAAGAAGTAGTAGTAGTAGTAGTAGTAGTAGTAGTAGTAGTAGTAGTAGTAGTAGTAAGAAACGAGCGGGGAGGCCCCTAATGGCCCAGTTATCGATCTGTAACACCATGTTGGAAGATACTGACACAAGGCTTATACTACTATATCGATCTGTAAGCATGACATGCCGACAGCATTGGTCTTCGTTTCCCTCAATCAATAAAAAAAAAAGAGGAACTCTGTTCTTCGTCAATACATTGGATGCCCTCTAGCTAGCTGGGTATAATTCAACGGCTTATCTCTACAGTTGTTAACCACATGCTGCCAGATAGAGTGTACTTTAGAAGTACTATGTATGGCAGTCAGCTAGATTCTTCATGTGGTGCAATCTAGCTAGCCCCTCCATGCAATGTACAAAACCCCTCATCGATATACATCGATGACTTCTCTACACTTTGGCGGCTAACCGTTGTCTTCCCAGCACCATCACCGAAAGAACCAACGAAGTTGCTGATCTCTGCTTAAGATACACACAGTACGTACGATACGTTCGTATCAGACGCAGAAGATCTCTACCACATGCATGCAGATGACGTCTTGGTTTTATTACTATCTCACGGTAGCTCTGTGGGAACTAGCTAGGTTACTGATTGGAGTACATCTTCCTCTAAGGCCTTGCTCGGTTACACTTGAGTTAGCAGCAATTAGGAGACAAGGAATGGCATGGGAATAATGCAGACAAATGTCGATACATCCCGATCCATGTTAGTACCTTCGTTTTAAAATATAAGATGTTTGTCTTTGTAGTTTGATGTAGGTTTGAAGTGAACCTCCACACTAAAAGGATCTAGATATATTTTTTTTACAAAACGAAAACACCTTAAATTTTAGTAAAACGGAGAGAGTAATTCGCCCTCAAACCGAACAGCGCTAGCGGCCCTAAGGAGACACGGTGAATTACATTAATTAATCTGATGACGGGTGAGCAATTTGTCGTATCCAGCCGCCCTACGTCACGTACGCGCCCATCAATTTATGCATGCATGCTTTTCTCCCCCGATTTCTGGAGAGGAAAGGATCTTGAAGTAGTACTCTCTTGTTCGCATCCAGAAATATACATGTCCATGTGCGTGCGTAGCTGGAGTGTTCCCATGTATGCAGTCCGTCAAGCGTGGATATATATAGAAAACAAAAGGAAAACCTGACAGAACTACAAATTCAGTATATATACTCAGCCGCCCGCTGACTTTGATCACTTTCGTGGGTCTCGCGTGCCGCGGCCGGCCCACGACAGAACTTGGGAGTGCCTAGATCTCAGGCGCGTGAGAATTAGTTATGTCTAAGTCGCTGATGTCATCTTAATATTTGTGCTAATTCTCGGTTGCAACCTAGTTGCAACTTATAAGATCTATACTAGTTCTCAGTTACAACCTAGTTGCAACTCATTAAATTCTCAGTTACACCCAAGTTGCAACTCATGTGTAGCACGAATCACGAAGTAAATCAAATGGTGAAAAAGACGACTGAGACTTAAGAAGTTCTCAGGCGCCTGAGAACTAGCGAATCCGAACTTCTATATAAGCAGCGCCGACCGTTTCGCCTGTTTCCGTCAGTCGCCTACCCTACTACTCTCGATCGTGTCATACCACACAAAAACGGCATAGCTGATCGATTAGCTAGCTATAGATTCTGTATATAGTAGTAGTAGTACCATGGAACCTCACTACAGCTACGGCTACAACAACTACGACCTCACCTACACACACCAACGCCAAGATCAACAGCAATATGATCACAGCCACAGCCACCACCACCACGTCCACCCTGCTGATCAAGAAGCACCTCCTCATCATTCCTACAATTCCCAGTCCGACTACTCGCCGCCATATGATCACTACGACCATACCTCCTCCTCCTCCTCCTCCTCCCCCATGGCCTCTTTTGGGCACCATCAGCAACTAGTACATTTCAGCGCTCTCACCGTCTCAGCGTCTCCTCTACAAGCAGAAGCAGCAACCGCAAGCGCAAGCTGGCAGGGTCAGAACTACGACGTCGTCGTCCAGAACCAAAGGGGCGAGGCAGCCATGATGCACCACCACCCTATTGCCTGCAGTTCGGCGGCGCCGGCCGTACAAGTAGAACCACCCTACGGGAGCAGCAGCGTCAGCAATGCACCGCGGCCGGGTGAGTCGTCTCTGATCGGGGTCCGGACGCGGCCGTGGGGCAAGTACGCGGCGGAGATCCGGGACTCCACGCGCAACGGCGCGCGGGTGTGGCTCGGCACGTTCGATACCCCGCAGGCAGCCGCGCTCGCCTACGACCAGGCTGCCCTCGCCATGCGCGGCCCCGCCGCCGTGCTCAACTTCCCGCTCGACCGCGTCGAGGAGTCACTCAAAAGACTGGGAATCGGCTCCGCCGCTGCCGCTGTTGCTGCCGGGGAAGTGGACTCGCCTGCTTTGGCTCTCAAGCGACGGCACTGCATTAGGAAGAGAAAACCCAAGAACGGCGAGAAGGCGGCCGCGTGTATGGATCAGCAGGGCACGGCCACCGCGGCGGCGTGGAGGAGTCAGAACCGGCACAGGCTGCAAGCGGCGGCGGCAGCTGCGTCGCCGTCGTGCGTGCTGGAACTCGAGGACCTGGGAGCGGACTACCTGGAGGAGCTGCTCGCTTTATGCGATGGATGATCGATACTATATGGAAAATGATACAGTTCCCCCGGGGGATCGCGCGTTCCGATCCCCCGGGTCTCTCCCGCACGTGGTTTTTCCAGGAAAAAACTGCCTAACCTTATCTTTTCTATATCTTTGGCTTGCGTCGCGCGTACTCTCTCTCCATCAAGGCGCCACCGCCGCCGCCCTTCTGCAGCTCGCGCCGCCGCCTTCCTCCTGCAGCGCGCCACCGCTGCCCTCCTGCAGCTCGCGTCGCCGCCTCCCTCCTGCAGCTCGCCGCCGCCGTCTCCCTCCTCAGATTCGTGCCCCAGCCCATCTTTTGCAGAGGTACGCCATGGACGCCTTCTCCTCCACGCCTTCTGCAGGGAGGGAATGGGTCCGAGGTGCGGTCTGGCGAGCTCCTCCGCGACGCGCTCCTCCGACGTGCCCTTATCCCCCAGTTCCTCCACGACGTCCTTCTCCGACGTGACCTTCTCTGCTGTGCTCGAATGGTGCTTCTAGGCAGGGTGTCGCCGCGGGCCTTCCTCCACACCACGCCCTCCTTCATCCTGCTCGCCTTCACGCGCCACGAGGTTGTGCTGCTGCTGGCAAGGGGAAGAGAGGTCAAGGTGGCCCGCTGCCATGGCGGTGGAGGCTTGCGCCAGATCTGTATTCTTCTTTTGCTACACACTCGTATTTGTTTTGCTACTTCGGTATTCTGTGAATGCTACATCGTTTTATGTTTTTCTCACCACGAAAAAATGCTTCAATGATGCTACAATGTCAGAGTGTTTTGCTACAACTATTTTATGATCTTGCTACAATAGCGCAAAGATGTTGCTACGTGATCTCCGACGAGGTATCCGGCAAGCTCTCTCGGTGAAAGTTTCCGGCGAGGTTGGATTTCTGCTACATTAGCACATTTTTTCTGCTACCACTGTTCTCCGATTTTGCTACAATAGCGTAAAACTTGCTACGAGGGCATGATATTGCTACCTAGGGCGAAGCGAGGGCTAATTTTGCTACAAACTCATAGCGTTGAGTTTTTGCTACACGATCTCCGGCGAGGTCATCTCCGGCGAGATCAGATCTGCTACATTAGCACAACTTTTTTGCTACCACCGTTTTGCGTTTTTGCTACAATAGCGTAACGTTTTTGCTACACGGTCTCCGGTGAGGTCTACCGGCGAAAGCCTACGTCGAGTCTCCGGTGAGGTCGGGTTTGCTACATTAGCTCAACTTTTTTGCTACACGGTCGCCGGCGAGGTCTCCGGCGAAATCTCCGGCGAGGTCCAGTCTGTTTTTTTATTTTCTGGACTGAACCGTTTTTTGCTACAATGTAGCAAAAGCGGGGCAAATGTAGCAAAAGCGAGAGAAATATAGCAAAAGCGGGATTTTGAATCCAAAAAGAGGACACGTGGTTGGCTGGGGACCCGGGGGATAAAAACCACAGATCCCCCGGGAGACGCGTAGGGCTGTCCATACTATATGCATGCATGCGACCAGGCCTAGCCTCCGCATTCTGACGATCCATTGGTAGATGATATTGATGATGCGAGGTCTCCCTCACTACCAGCTTAGTACGCAGTACGGTTGTCATTAGTTCGTTCGTCTATTTGTGAATGCATGCTTAATTAGTTACTTGTGAACACTAGTGGAGAACGGGGCACTAGTCCCGGTCCTAGAGAACCTCTAGTCTCGAATGGCCAGCCGGAACTACGGAAACGGGACTAGAGGTCCCAGCCTCTAGTCCCGGTCCAGTTACGGGCCGGGACTAAATGATGTGCACGTGGCAGCGTAGCAGTGCGAGGGGGTGGTCTTTAGTCCCGGTCCGTATTACGGGCCGGGACTAGTTCGTTTCTGCCGCGGCAGCATTTTAACTATTCGGCTGTCGCGGCAGCCGATGGGGGTTTCTGCCGCGGCAGAGTTTTGGAGCCATTTTCTGCCGCGACAGAGTTTTGGGGCCATTTTCTGCCGCGGCAGCCGATGGGGGTTTCTGTCGCGGCAGAGTTTTGGGACCATTTTCTGCCGCGGCAGCCGATGGGGGTTTTCGTCGCGGCAGAGTTTTGGGGCCCACTTCTGCCGCGGCAACCGATGGGGTTTTTCGCCGCGGCAGAGTTTTGGGGCCATTTTCTGCCGCGGCAGCCGATGCGGGGTTCTGCCGCGGTAGGAGGATAGGAGGATAGGTAAAGGAGGGCTGCGTTTGGCGTAAAGTGACATGCAACGAAGAGATCACAACCCGTCTAATATAGATATAATTCTACATTACATATAATTCTACATTACATAAATATATACATAAATAGAGATCACAACCCGTCTATTCGGTTATAAGTTCATTATATCACGGGTAGCCGAAGGTATGGTATTTTCCTTCTAGGTTTATGACATGGTCAACAAGAAATCCCGCCAATTTCTCTTGAATTGCTACCAGACGCTTCCTTGGATCGAGATTCTCCCGCAATCTTTCCAACTATATATATAAAAAAGGAGGTCAATATGAATATCAATAGTCATAACAAATATTATGAATGACACTCAACAAAAATTGTGAATATATTGCTCACGTACTTCTAAAAATGTCTCTCCGTCCCGCTCACTGACCTCGGAGCGAATGTACTCGCACACGAAGTATCCACATAGGTTAGTACCTGGTGGTTTCCTCTCGCACTTTACGATAAAAGGTTTCAATCAAATAATAATCAAGCATGACATGATGGTATTGAAACTAGAACTGAAGAGATTTGTGGATCTAGCTCGTACTACTTACATCGATCCGATGAAAACTAAGCTCGTCTTTAAATTCACCAACCGTAGCATTGGTGAAAGCTTTCCAAACCCTCCCAGGCAAAAAAAAGTGTTATTAGTTACTTGATATCTCAGGATATATATATATATATATATGAACGAAAGAGACCGATATAGTGCGGTAATGACTGAAATTACCTCTGGGCGCATCTTTAATGAATGCATACTATGATTCATCTCTCATTAGCGAGTCCTTGATTTCAACTCTTCCAGCGTCAACTTCAATGGTTAGCAGAATCCAGTGATAGCTGCGCAGGTTTATATACGTCAGTAACTCATCAATTACACTTAGCAGAATCAAGTGATCTGTATAAGGAAGTAACACTCTTACCTGTAGTTGTAGGGAAACAATATTCTTCGTTTGTAACTGTAACATCCCAGCATTTAGGAACTAACGAAGGGTAGATTTAGAAATATGGAATGTTGCATGCATTTATCTGTGAAAATATGGATACAATTTTCGTCAAATAAAAACCTAAAGTGATCAATGTTTCTTTCATAATCTGAGATTAGGTTTAGTCTTAAAGGATGATTGTTATCAACTTTGATATGATCTTTGAGGAATTATGTGTTTAAAACTTGAGTGTTTGAAATATACTTCAAATGAATTAGGAATAATATTTGAATCTTAATCTAATTAAGAGTTAACTATTTTAACTTAAACCTTATCTAAATAAAACAATTAAGAATATGAAAACTTATTTCATATTAACAATATATAAAGAAGTTACAAAAATGTAACTTATTGAAATCATCTCCAAACTTCACAAAAATAAATGAATAAAGAATAAGAATATTTCTTTATTGAAAATTATATAATCTTTATTACAGAGGAATAAAATGAAGATTACAAAATAATAAAATGAAATTTACAAAAATATGAAGAAGATTACATTGGATTCTATAACTAAACCTAAACTAAAATCTTCATCTTTATATATGTACCTGCAAAACAAACAGGAATTAAATAGAAAAAGGAAAATTAGAGTTAGACTTATTTTTCTCTCAGACATGTCAGTGAGGTGCACTGAACAAATTCATCATTGAAAAATTTATAAAAGGGGCAAGTTTCACCAATATGCAAGAATCCATCTTTCATAAATTTTAAGCCAGAAGTCAAATGACAACCAAGAAGGGCAAGTTTCACCAGCCAGGTGAAAGTAACCAGATAACAGTAAGTGTCAAAATTTTGAACATATCCACAGGTGCACAGCAAGCACACAAGCAGGACACACAACTAAATGCATGTGTTGTGCTGTCAGCCTCACAGCACAGCCCCAAACTCACAAAACCACCAGCACAGCCGTGGAGAGGCACTAGTGCATCTCTCCACTGCTTGCACACAAGAACAACCAGCTTAGACAGCAGCTTACCAAGCACAACAGCCAAACAAAACCACCAAAGATCAACCAAACATCACCAGATGGTGACATAAGGAGGGGGAAGGATCAGGTGGACAGCAAGATCAAGTCCAGGAGCTAGGAGGAGCAGGCTAGCTCAAGGTCAAGCACAGAAGCTCAGCAAAACAAGATCATCATCACCACTTTACTCCACAAACATCAGATTCTGTGGTGAGTATCATAAAACATTCACATGATCTAATCATATCATCTAGACAGAAGCATGTGTTGTTATATGAAACAAACTCTCATAAAACAACCAAGTGGGGTGAATCCATCATAGAGATTTTAAACTCTAAAAGCAAACAGCAAAGTACAAGGATCCAACCAGAGCTCAGAACAACATCATTGCTCTGGTTGTTATGCTATATATTACAATTCAAGCATCAATATAGCTAAGATCTAATTTCTAGGCACATCCCTAAAGTAAGGGTAGCACCTTAGAAACTAATCCTTTGGATCTAGATAATGATCAAGCTTACTATCCTTTTTACCAAGCTTTGATTCAAAAACAATAGCTGGTACCACTACTAGGACTATCTGTATGAATCAACTATATAAGGTCTGAACCCCTAAGCCTTAGACCAACATCATTGGTCTTAGGGAATTCAGAGAAGAGCATTTCTATTTATCTTATAAATCCAAGCTTGTTTTAAGCTTAAACCAACCCAATCAATGAATGAGAATCAATCTTGTGTGCCATACCAAGATGGTGTCACAAGAACAATTCTATATGAATCTGGATAAACATCCAATCATCACACGTTCAACAAAACAATCTACTAATCACTTTCCTATTAATACAGGAATCATAAATAGGATATTCCTATGTTCATCTTCACTGATGATCTCAAACCACCTATTAATTTCTAAGCCAACAACACTAAGGCAGTGGTTTCATCATATCATAACCATGATCATAAACCAAGAAATGACAGTGAAAACTTATCAAGCCACTGACTTTACCAAGCATGGTTCCAAAGCAACTATACCATCTTAATAATATGCAATCCAAGCATCTAGTAAGCCACCAGAACCATCATAGTTCATATCAAGCAACAAGCCTCAGGCCAATGACCATTTAGCATGCTTACAAACCATCCAGACATGATCTAATTCATCCAGTACATGATTAATCACATGATAAGAACCCTAAATGGAATAAATCATCTTAATCAGGACAAGACAATAACCAGAGAGGTCATTGCTAGCATCTAGCATTGAATTAGCAAGCACAGAGAGCACCAGGGAGAGGAAATGAACTCACCATAGGTCCTCGCTGGAGACTAGAAGAGGAAGCAGAGGGGCCGACGTCCATGGCGACACGGGGAGCACCCTAGAGGGGGCGCTGCAATCCATACGGCGGTGACCATGAACGCGCATAGAGGCGAGGAGCATCACCACGATGCACGACGGCGGCGGCAGCACCAGGATCCACGCCAACCCCCAAACCCTAGGGTTCGGGATGGCACCGATCCGTCACAGGAGAGCACCATACCCAAATCCAGTTGGATAGGAAGGACGAGCGTCGTCGACAACCTCCTGTTGCACCACGGCGGCAACCAGAACCGTCCACGGCAGCGGGAATCGATGGCGGCGGCATCGCCGTCCACGGGGTCGGGGTCAGAGGAGGAGAGGATGAACTCGAGGGAGAGAGAGGCAGTGAGGAATGGGATGAGTTGGGCCAGGCCCTTCGGGGTGGTTATTTTGTCTATGACTAATGGGACACTAGGGCCCAATAAGAATAAGCCAGCCCAAAAATCTTTTAAGGCCTATTTTAATAAATAGGAAAAGACCAAAATACCCCTAGACTTAACTAAATTCTAGAAAATAAAATAAAAGTCCAAAAATTATAAATAAAATATTTTTGGATTCACAATAATATACACTATCCAAATAAAATAGGATATAAATTTTTAGACATTTGAATTTTATTAAGAATTTTGTAATTTTTATATTCCTTATGGAATTTTACAAAATTAATGAACGATGATAAAAATAAATAAAAATCACTTTCATTATACATTAATATTGTAGTATTTTTTAAAAATACTAAATAAATATTTAATAACAATTTTTAATGTATAATTGATAATTCCTAAAAAGAATTATTAAATCAATAAAAGTCAAATAAAAGGGAAATAAAATAAAATAATTCAATATATGCTATAAATATTAAAAAGTAATATTTATAAATCATTTACTATTAAACACAATTTTATTAAAAATGGGGAAAATGCAAATCAAATTAAATGATGCATTACATTACTTTGCATAATCATTTTGCTTCTTTAAATATTGTCCTTACCGGGTAATAATGATGTTTTTGTAGAACTAGAAGCTCAAGGTACAGTGTAAGCATGAGACTTCACTACCTTGCCGTCACAAGGCAAGTTCATCACTTGCTCATGTCCTTTGAAGAGTTTTTATTAAAGTATTTGCAAATTGTGTGTTATCATATATATTATAAAAGAAAGAAAATATTATTTTTTACAAATAAAGAAATTATAGATATCATCCTAAGTGGTGGTATAATGGAACAATAGAACTTAGGGTTCTATTTGCAACAATGATGATCAAGTAGGGACTTAATAACCCCTGACATCAGTGCTTCTAGCACCGTATATTACGCGTTAGCCATGAGATTTGGAATGAGACAGAGAAGTCAGCTGTATCTTCTTCCTCTCCCATGAAGCTGGATGTGCAGGTCGTGGCTGTTATCCTCATAGCGTGCATATTAATTGGTAATTCGTAGAGGATATGCAGCATATGGGTGGGAACCCTCATCGTCCCACGATAGTTCTGGCATCTAACAGTTTGTACAAACCATTGCTGTAATTCATTATGTGGGCATGGTGTACACCAAGGAGGCATGCGGGGCCGCGAAGGGGGCAATGATTGGGTTGGACCAACTACTGGGCCCCACATCATGGAATTTTGGACGGGAAAGTACGCCCGGTTGTGCAACAAGGAGTTGTTCTCTCATGGGTAAAGTAACGCACCTCTGTAGAGTGTAAGAATTGTAACTTGTTACTCCCTGTTCCGGGAAGGAGCTACGAACGCGACAGGAAAGGAACTCCATGAAAGTTCTGGTCAACCTGTGAAGGCTGATTGTCATAGTTTTTCAGAATAAAATCAATCTTTGAAGAAAGATTTACCAAAATTGCATAGTGCCAAGGATTTATAATCCGAGGTGGTAGTTAGAGCATCAAACTTCCCACCTTGCATATAATGAACTTGTTGGGTAACGTTGTTACTCATTCTTTCCTTTGATCCCTTGCTTAGACTCTGAGGATCCCGAAGACGTGCCAATGTATGCAGCCGAATATCAAGAAGATGTGTTTTACGAGGAACCCAATCTGTCCGGAGGAGTTGAAGGAGTGGATTACGAAATCCGCTACGGTGTCGATGATAATGAGTCCAACTAAGTACCTAGTTAGTAGTAACTAATGGAGCCGAGCAGCATGAACTCTATAGAATAAGCTGCTGAGCTCAACTCCTAGTCAGAGTTGCTACTTCTAAATTCTGCTGAAACACTTTAGATTTTGGTTTGTAAGTTGAATCTTTTGAAGTCTTGAACTTCTGGTATTGTAATAATAATAATGTGTGAATGTTTGTAATATGGACCCGCAATGTTTCTGTTGTACCACTCTGAGGGATGTGATAATTACGGAACGATGTTCTGTGAGTGTCATGTCAACGACTATAGTGTACTACACATGCAGTGGTATGCTGGGTCACTGCAGTAATGTTGCCTCGATAAGACCCTTATCAAGTTACGCTCCGTGTCCTTGGGGTATTCCTTTAGCAATGCTTGATTAAACCGGTGTGGGTCGATGAACCCAGTGTCAAAGATTTTCTTCCGGTCACATTCATCGCTCTTCATTCTGCATAATAGCATACAGTGAAGATAATTACATGCAATAAAAGAGCTAGGTTAGAGACTTTATCATAGAATTAAATGAACCACTTACAGACAATAGGTAGCGAGGAGACTCAAGTCAAGGGCATCTTGTTTGAATAACATATAGAATTCCTCAAAATAAATTTGCAACTGGTCTTCGCATTTGAGTTGGTAGAAATTTGACCTCATCAAGTCTGACTAGAGTCTTCCCGTATTCAAATCTCCATGCAAATTCCTCTTGTATGGGGATATGCCCGCCTAGCGCTTGATCAACTGTAATATTAGCACCTTTGGCAAATTCCATAGCTATAATATTCTGATGATCAGTATTGGATAACACCTTGAGCGGGGCGGTCGATTTGTTTGCCTGCATTCCGAGTTGCGCAACCTATCTTTTCCCGCTGCTTGCAGTAGTATTTCCTGGAGTATTACCGCTGCTTGCAGTAGTATTTCCTGAATTCTTCCTACCAATTCTTAGTAGCCTTATTTATCTCATATTGCGATGGTTGCTCAAGAAACCCATTAGCCCACTTTTTGGCTTTCGGATCAAATATTTGTTTTGGCTCGAGAGCTTTGGGTGCAATAAGGCTTTAACTTGGGCATCACTGATCGCTTTGGTTTCCTCATCAGTCATCTCGTAAGGTAACTTGGGAGGAGGCGGCGGGATTTTCTTCACCTTTTTACCTTTGGCTTTCTTCTGACTAGTATTTATACTAGTTGACTGAGAGACCGCCTTCTTTGTCTGACATGGCGGCGGCGGAGTGGGCTGACGCGGCGGGGGAGGAGTGGGCTGATGCGATGGTGGACTCGCGCTATGGTGGTCGTCCCACTCCTCATGTGGACTTGCTAGAGGCAACAGACTCGGCTGACGCGGAGGAGACGGTGGTGGCTTGGGTGAGCCTAGAAACACGATGTATTTCTTGCGCCACAGAATGATAGAGCCCCTGACTTCTCCTAGCGTGCTCTCATCTTCAGGTCTAGGGATGTCAAGTTGTAGTGATTCATATTGAGGTAGAATCTCATCCACCCCGACACGAGCATAGCCATCTGGAATCTCTTTGCAATGCTAGCGTGCTTCAGGTTCAGAAGATAAAGCATAGCTGAGAGCCGCCTTGAAGGATAAGTTCATCACTCCCACATGTAGCTCGCAGCTTGTCTTCTCAGTGATATTTTCCACGGGATAGTGATCTATCGGATCGGCCGCCGTGGAAGCGACACTGCTTCTTCGCTGAGATGGGACACCGGGACTTTCTTCTAGCCGCTGATGAGTTGGCCCTTGCTGGCGCATTTCGTCCAGCTGATTCTGTTGCTCTTTTAGCATGGCATATATTTCCTCATTCTTTCTTTCCATGCTACGCAACCAGGATGTATCCTCTATCTCCTTTCACTTCTTTCCCCTCGCTCGGCTTCTATAGGATTCAGTGTCTTGAGGAAACCTAGTCTTCCACGACACAGAAGGTCCAAAGCCTCGTGTTCGTCCTGGTTTTTTAGGATTTCTGAGGACCTTTGTCAGCTCGTCGTTCTCTCTGTCGGGTTTGAAGTCAACCTTTTTAACCTCCTCAATTGTTTTAACAATTTCTCCATGGGGTGTAGCAACATTGGACTTTTATCGAATATTAACTCCCCTATTTCCATGTCATAGTTTGCCCCATGGGCAAGTAACCAATTCCTTACTCTGATGGGCCAGTCCTCTATAGCTGGAGTGAGCCCTTGGGCACGCAAGGCTTTCTCGGCTTCCTCCCACTTAGGAATGGAAGTCCTACAGCCACCTGTCCCCATCGTATGGTGATATTTCTTTTTTGCAGCATTTTCTTTATTCTTTGCGGACCTTTTTTTTGCTATTGTTGATTTCTTGTAGTCTAGAAATCTTTCCCAGTGAGGCCGCTGCTTCTCTAGTGAGTCCTCGAATGCTAGAACTTTTCCTTCCTCGAGATATTCATTGTACAATCTTTTCTTATAGTTATTGAACCGTTGGGCCATCTTCTTAAGAGCGAAATGCTTAACTTTGGACCCCATATCATCTGTGGCCTCCTTAGTCTCTAAGACCGGTAGGGTGAAATGGCGAATGAGCTTATCCCATAGTATGTCTTTGTATCTGTCCTCGACATAACTCATAGAATATTCATCGGCCTTTGCTGGCTTATTCCAGTTGATAATGCTGATCGGTATGTTGTCCCTAACAACAAATCCACATTGATGAACAAATGTGTTTGTGTTCTTTATGGGAAGCAACAGGACGCCCACTAGAGATACCTCAACAATTGTGAGATGTGCATCATCGGGCATCCCTTTGGCCGGTCCTCGTTTACTATTTTTAATTGGCGTGGTCGATGTGGATGTCTAAAATAAGAAATAATATTCGTTAATATATATATACAAATCAATTAATGCATCTATCTACTAGTGATCAAAAGGCTTAATAATATACCTTGCCAGACTTTGTCAAGGCTGGTCCATCATTTTCCAAGCCATCATCGAAATTAAAACTAGGATGCGCTTCGACTTGAGGTTCTATCTCTATTCCCTCACGAGACTCATTTAGAAACTGTGAACCATCTTCTGCTCCACAGTCTTCTTCCCCACCCTGATCGACGAGCGCTCCATCCTGATAGGGGAGCGGTCCTCCACTAGCCAGTATCATATCGAATAAAGGCTCTTCACCTTCTCTACTGTTGAAGTGATCCATAGAATAACTGCTATGACATAATGTGCATATATGAGTAATAAAATTATATAACATCTCGAATGACAACAAAAGTATTTAATATCATATAACATCTCGAATAACATCTCAGAAAACAACAAAGAAGTCATAATACATCTCAAATAACGACAAAGTAGTAATATCATATAAAAAACAACATCTTGTCTGATAACATCGCTCAAACTCAATGGCGACTACCGGCTCCTGAGCCGCGGGATGTGACCAACCAAATAGTCGGAACCATCACCGGACTATAACTAGGGTGAGATCCTTGAATAACCTGCCAGGTATGGGGGGCCACCCTAGCGTCCAACATCACCATATAGTGATGGACGTGCTCGTCCTCCTCCCTGATGCGTTTTCGTACCACCTCCTCCGGGGCCGGCTCCCTCTGCACCCTTCTTAGGCCACGTGACCTCCACCAAAGAAGATCCGGGTCGACGACAACACCCAGATTCCTCACCAAGCTACGCGTCCCTGACGGTAGCACCTCCTAGTGCCAGCCTGGCGGAGCCCAGTCTCGTACAACACCGCTAGAGCGTAGTACTCCCTCGCTCTGGCCGAGTTGGCTACGAGGATGCCCGGGCATATCCTAAAGTAGGTATGGATTTGATCGAAATAATGCGGTAAATAATTATATTCTAATAATAGTAATAATTTCCTAAATATTAGCAGTAATATCCTAAATACTAACAAATATTATATACAAATCTCTAAATATCCTAAATACTAACTAATAGTATATACAAATCCATAAATATCGCTAAACTAAATAATAATATGTATAAAGAAAATTATATATCAAACTAAAATATCCTTAAATATTATATATACTAAAAACTAAAATATTCCTAAATCCCTAAATAATGTACTAACAAATTTATATCTAACTAAGATACGTCTAAACTATATACTTAAAACTAACAATGATATATCTAAATTATATACTAAAATAAATTATGTATACTTAAAATTAAACAACGATATATATATATCTAAATTATATACTAAACTAAATTATATATACTTAAAACTAAACAAATATTTCTACATTATACCCTAAACTAAATTATATATACTTAAAAATAAATTATATATACTTAAAACTATATACCCTAAACTAAATATATATACTTAAAACTATAAAAAAATTGAAAAAATAAAAAATAAGAAAAAAAACATACCTATGAGGGGCGGCGGTGGCGACCACGGGCGTGGCACGAGCGGCGGGGCGGCAACGCGCGAGAACGAGGAACGGCGGCGGCGGCGCATGGGAACAGGTGGTGAGGGTGGCACGCGGGGACGTGCCGGTGAGAGGCGGCGGCGACGGCGACGGCGGGAGCACCACGACGGAGGCGCGAGGACGGGTGAGGGATGCTCCGCGGGGCGCGGCGTGCTCGACGGGGCGTGACTACGGCGATGGCCTGGCGAGCGGCGGCGAGCACCATGGCGTGGGGGGAGGCGAGCTTCACAGCGGGGCGCAGGCGCGGGCGTCGGCCTGGCGGCGTCAGATTTGGAGAAGAGGGCGTCCCGGCTCGTGGCTCGGGCCGGGAGGAGGGCGGTGGGTATTTATACCCACCACCTCTAGTCCCGGCTCCATCCTATAGCCGGGACTAGAGGGGGGGCCTCTAGTCCCGGCCCCAGCCTCCAACCAGGACTAGAGGTCTTTTCGCGGCGCCGTTTCGTTCTCGCGCGCAAACACCGCTAGTCCCGGTTGGAGGCTGGGGCCGGGACTAGAGGTTAATTTTTTAAAATTTATTTATTTCTTTATCTTTTATTCTATGATGATGAAAAATAAGTATTATATATCAAATTTTGCAAAAAAAAGATCTATAGCATATTCTGTTATAAAACTAATATTTTGTTGAATTAAAAAATATCTTTTGTATACTAGAGTTTAAATTTATTAATATTATTATTTCAATATCTTTTGTTGTGATATGATGAAAAATATGTATTATAAATCAAATTTTGCAGAAAAAAGATCTATAATGTAAATCTATTAGCATATTCTGTTATAAAACTAATATTTTGTTGAATTAAAAAATATCTTTTGTATACTAGAGTTTGAATTTATTAATATTATTATTTCAATGTCTTTTATTCTGTGATGCTACAAAATATGTATTATAAATCAAATTTTGCAGAAAAAAGATCTATTATGTAAATATATTAGCATATTCTGTTATAAAACTAATATTTTGTTGAATTAAAAAATATCTTTTGTATACTAGAGTTTGAATTTATTAATATTATTATTTCAATATCTTTTGTTGTGTTATGATGAAAAATATGTATTATAAATCAAATTTTGCAAAAAAAAGATCTATAGTGTAAATCTATTAGCATATTCTGTTATAAAACTAATGTTTTGTTGAATTAAAAAATATCTTTTGTATACTAGAGTTTGATTTTACTAATATTATTATTTCAATATCTTTTATTCTGTGATGCTGCAAAATATGTATTATAAATCAAATTTTGCAGAAAAAAAGATCTACTATGTAAATCTATTAGCATACTAAATATGGACCGGTACTAAAGCTTGCGGCAGGCTAGGGAAGGCAGGGCTAGGGCAGGCAGGCTAGGGAAGGCAAGACTAATGATATGGGTGAGTGTCGACATTATGTCGTGCAGATTTTCCCTTGTCCCGGATGGTGTCGCCAACCGGGACTAAACCTGAACCTTTAGTAGGGCACTAATAATAGGGGTGAGTGCGACATTATGCCGTGAGTGTCGACACTATGCCGAGCTGCTTGTACTATAAATAGGCCAGTCCTCCAGCCAGTTTGAGGCATCTCCAAGATCGATGGTTTGCGAAAGCAGTGACACCACTACGGCCAGTTTCAGGGAGATGTCGTCGGAGCCCAGTCCTCCGGCATCTCCAAGAAACTGGTCATAGAGGCACTCCCTAATATGTGAAATTAGGTCAGCTCCCACGCATATTGATATAGTTAGAGAAGTTACAAGCTGCAAGATGGTCTTCGAGAGCAGGGACACCACTACGGCCAGTTTCAGGGAGATGCCACCGGAGCCCAGTCCTCCGGCATCTCCAAGAAACTGGTCATAGAGGCACTCCCTAATATGTGACTGCACATGTTTGGAGATTAGATCTTTATGGTAAGTATGAATCGGGACAACATCTTCATAGTTTGGGAAAGTCGTAGTACGAATCGGAACTAAAGGCCCCCCCTTTAGTCCCGGTCCAACCATAAAACGGGACTAATACACTCAGGACATTTATTAATATTTAAAAACTGAGACTACGGAATCAGGACTAAAGGTCCCCTTTAGTTCAGGTTCAGCCAGAAACCGGGACTAACACTCAATATTGAAAACCGGGACAAACCGGGACTAGCTAACACTCAGGACTAAAGCCGCCCTCTTTAGTCATAATCATGTATTGTCCTATAGTACGCAGCTTCAGGGTATTCTTCGTCATCGTCATCATCATCGTCATCGTCAGCTGCCACTCCGGGGATCCTCAGCCCAACCATGGCATATACCGAGGGAACCTTCCACTCCGGCTTCGGATTCACGGTGGGCGGGGGAGGGGTCTCCTGGAAGACGATGCCGCTACCGCCAGCGGGGGAGGGGCCTTCTTCTTGTGGCTCTATGGCGGGTGGCCTTGTGGGCACCGCGGGCGAGGATGGTCTCCCCCGGCGATGTAGCGCATCACGCTGATGATAGTCCGGTTCGCCCACCACAGGCGGCGGCCGGCTTCGTTATGGTTCATCGGGGGAGGGTCGTCACCCTCGTACCAGGAGAGCTCTCTTCCTCGCCGGTTAGCAAAAAAGGCATTCCAGGTGTCATAGTTGTCGGGATCCCACTAGGGATCCATCCGCTGCTCCGGCGTGAGCTCGTGGTAGAAGTGGTTCGTGATGACCGCCTGGCGTGCGGAACCTTGAGGGACAGGAGGGACATGAACCCCTCCAGCGCTCAGCATCCAGCCGGCGGGCGCCCGGTAGCCCGGAGGGCAAGGGTAGCTGGAGGCGCACAGCGCCTCGGTCTCCTCGAGGGTCAGAATAGCCCAGTAGCCGCTGTCCATTGTTATGAGAGAGGAAGGTGCGGATGTGTGGATAGCGATGGCGCGGTCGTCCTAGATATAGAGGAAAAGGGCAGGAAAACATTGTGGGAAGCGGTGGGAAATGGCTGGAAATGTCTTTAGTCCAGGTTAGTGGCTACAACCGGGACCAAAAGCTTCGGTTAGAGGAAAAGGGCGGGAAAACATGGCGGGAAGCGGTGGGAAATGGCGGGAAATATCTTTAGTCCCGGTTAGTGTCTACAACCTCGACTAAAAGCTTCGGTCAGATGGAAAGTTAGTATAATTATTCTTATAAACAGAAAAAATAAAAAACTTTGTAAAAGCTTCACAAAATGATATACATGCATATGTACATATTGATTGCCTCTAAAAAACGGCCGCAGGCAAAATTCTGAATACATCATATGACTTTCTTATGACCGTGTGGCCTTAACCATGGAGCACCTTCATCAAGTAACATGATGCTTGGGTCATCCTTCACTACAAACGGCGGAATTTCATGAAACTTGTCATAATCTTCGGACATCTCTGTCTTGTCCTCCACTCCTACGATGTTTCTTTTTCCTGAAAGAACTATGTGGAGCTTTGGCTCATCGTTTGATGATGTATTTGTTTGCTTATATTTTTTTCTTGGTTTGGTAGACATGTCCTTCACATAGAAAACCTGAGACACATCGTTGGCTACGACGAATGGTTCGTTCATGTACGCAAGATTGTTGAGATCCACTGTTGTTATTCCGTACTTTTTGTCTATCTCAACCCCGCCTCCTGTTAGCTTGACCCATTTGCACCAAAACAAAGGGACCTTCAAAGCAGGTCCATAGTCAAGTTCTCATATCTCCTCTATGTAACCATAATATGTGTCCTTTGACCCATTGTCGTTTGTTGCATCAAAGCGGACACCACTGTTTTGGTTGGTGCTCTTTTTATCTTAGGCGATCGTGTAAAATGTATTCCCATTTATCTCCTACCCTTGGTAAGTCCATATAGTCGAAGATGGTGAGCTGGCCAACAAGTACAACTCATCACAAACAGTGTTGTTATTCATGAGATGTGTTTACAACCAACCGCCAAAAGTCTTCATGTGTTCATCTCTAATCAAGGAGTCATGCTTTCCCGGGTTGTTTGAGCGTACAATATCCTTGTGTTCCTTTATATACGGAGCTGCCAAGGTGGAATTATGCAGAACCGTGTAGTGTGCTTGAGTGAAAGAATGTTCGTCCCTACATATTATTGATTTCCTTCCTGGTGTGCCTTTTCCACTCAGTCTCCCCTCATGCCGTGATTCAGGAACACCAATCGACTTAATGTCAGGAATAAAGTCAACAAAAAACTTAATGACCTACTCTGTTCCATAGCCCTTCGAGATGCTTCCTTCTGGCCTAGCATGGTTATGGACATATTTCTTCAAGACTCCCATGAACCTCTCAAAGGGGAACATATTATGTAGAAATATAAGACCCAAAATAGTAATCTCGTCAACTAGGTGTACCAGCAGATGTGTCATAATATTGAAGAAGGATGGTGGGAACACCAGCTCAAAACTAACGAGACACTGGACCACATCATTTTGTAACCTCGGTAGAATTTCTGGATCGACTACCTTCTGAGAAATAGCATTGGGGAATGCACATAGCTTCACAATGGGCAGTCAAACATTTTCTGGTAGAATCCCCCTCAATGCAACCGAAAGCAATTGTGTCATAAGCACGTGGTAGTCATGAGACTTTAGGTTCTGGAATTTTTTCTCTGCCATATTTATTATTCCCTTTATATTCGACGAGAAGCCAGAGGGGACCTTCATACTTCTTAGGACTTCAAAAAAAATTCCTTCTCTTCTTTGGTAAGAGCATAGCTGGCAACACTTAGACGTCCTTTATCTGTCTTTATTGGATGCAAGCCGTCTCGGTCTTTCATACCTTGCTGGTCCTACCGTGCTTCTGGCGTATCTTTTGTCTTTCCATACACGCCCATAAAGCCTAGCAGGTTCACGCAAAGATTCTCCGTCACGTGCATCACGTCGATTGCAGAGCGGACATCTAGAACTTTCCAATAGGGTAGATTCCAAAATATAGATTTCTTCTTCCACATGGGCACATGTCCGTCAGCATCATTTGGAACAGATTGACCGCCAGGGCCCTTTCCAAAGATTACTTCTAGATCCTTGACCATACCAAATATATCATCACTAGTACGGCGGATAGGCTTCTTCCGGTGATCTGCCTCACCATTGAAATGCTTGCCTTTCTTTCTTGCGGGATGCCTGGCCGAAAGAAATCGACGATTCCCCAGGTACACATTCTTCTTAACTTTATCCAAATATATACTTTCAGTATCACCTAAACAATGCGTGCATGCATTGTATCCCTTGTTTGACTGTCCTGAAAGGTTACTAAGAGCAGGCCAATCATTGATGGTTACGAACAACAACGCCCGTAGGTCAAATGGTTCCTGTTTGTGCTCATCCCACATACGAACACCTTCGTCGCACCACAACTGTAGTAGTTCTTCAACTAATGGACTTAGATAGACATCAATGACATTGCCGGGTTGCTTCGGGCCTTGATGAGCACTGGCATCATAATGATCTTCCGCTTCATGCACAACCAAGGAGGCAGGTTATATATACATAGAGTTACAGGCCAAGTGCTATGACTGCAGCTCTGCTCTCCAAAAGGATTCATGCCATCTGTACTTATACCAAACCTTAAGTTCCTTGCGTCATCTGCAAAGCTCGGGTACTCTCTATCGATTTTTATCCAGTGCGACCCATCAGCGGGGTATCTCAACATCGAGTCTTTCCTGCGCTCTTCTTTGTGCCATCGCAACAACTTGGCATCCTCTTTGTTTCTAAACAAACGTTTCAACCGTGGTATTATAGGAGCATACCACATAACCTTTGCAGGAACCCTCTTCCTGGGGCGCTGCTCGCCCTTAACATCACCAGGATCATCTCATATGATCTTATAACGCAATGCGCCGCATACTGGGTATGCATCCAAATTCTCGTACTCCTCACCGCGATATAATATGCAGTCATTAATGCATGCATGTATCTTCTGCACCTCTAGTCCTAGAGGGCAGACGACCTTCTTTGCCTCGTATGTACTGACAGACAATTCATTATCCTCCGGAAGGTTCTTCTTCCAAATTTTCAGTAGCTTCTCAAATCCCTTGTCAGATAAACCATTCTCTGGTTTCCATTGCAGTAATTCCAGTGTGGTACCGAGCTTTGTGTTACCATCTTTGCAATTTGGGTATAACAATTTTCTGTGATCCTCTAACATGCGCTGCAACTTCTTCTTCTCGTTTTCATTTTCGCATTCGCTCCGTGCATCAAGAATGGCCTGACGAAGATCATCAGCAGTCTCATCTAATGCCCGTTCTTCACCTTCTTCTTGTTCATTGTCTTCTAGTGCAGTGCCACCGTATTCAGGAAACATTGGATAATTATCATCGTTCTCTTCTTCTTCTTCGCGTTCTTCCATCATAACCCCGCTTTCTCCATGCTTTGTCCAACAAATATAGCCGGACATGAAACCTGATTGAATCAGGTGGATGTGAATGGTTTTGGATGAAGAGTAATCCTTCTCATTCCGACAGACACGACACGGACAACACATAAAACCATTCCGCTTGTTTGCCTCATCCAACTCGAGGAAAGAATGCACGCCTTTAATGAACGCGTCAGACATTCGGGGAGCGTCATACATCCATTCTCGGCTCATCTGCAGTATAATTAAAATTTTCTATCATATAAAAAGTTTGGATCATTTTTACTACAGTTACTTTTACATGACCTAATTTTTGAATTAAGATTTTCTATCATATTAAAATTTTACATGCACTAATTTTTGAATTGGACAAAACTGTTAACATAAAAATGTTGACTATTTAATTATTGCTCTAGCAGTGAAAACCTTATTCAATTCTGAGATCCGAAACTCTTCAAATGCACATCTCAACTTTCAGTAGCTTTTTGTATAATCAAACTATGCTTAAAACTACACATCTAAAATTCTCTCTACACTTCTAAGCATGAAATTCCTCATTCTAGTTCTAGAGCATTGAGCTAAACTATAACAATAAGAGGTGAATGATTGAAGTTGCTAACCATTTTAGAAGCTTTGATTGATAGATGCTGCCACCAAATCTTGGATTGAAAGTTGCCACCAAATCTTGGATTGAAAGTTGCCACCAAACTGAGGATGAACTTGAGCTGTTACTTGGAGGAAATGGCCATGCTTTTGGGCTGGGTCGAACAGGCATATATAGTGGTAATAAGTTGACACGGGTGATAAAATGAACCCAGACTAGAGGTTGAACTCTAGTCCCGGTTTGTAACAAGAACCCGGACTAAATATAGCCATGGGTCCCATAGGAGCTCTAGTCCCGGCATGTGTTACCAGCCGGGACTAGAGGTTGCCCATGGACCAGGACTAGTGATATGGGACCATATTGTAGCCGTTGCAGAATTCACAGACCGGGACTAGTGTTAGCACTAGTCCCGGTTTTAGAGAAGGCCGGGACTAGAAGCTGGAGGTGCAAAAAACGAAAGGTCGTTTTTCTACTAGTGGAAGTTGTGATCTTTCGATTTAATCTCTTCACCGCTGACTTAGCTAGCATGCACATGCAGTTAGTATTTTATAGACTTTCATCAAGAAAACTATTCAGTATATATTGTGCTCAAGTATTATTCTTAATTTCCCTTGCTTTCCCAAATTCCATCTATGCTATCTGTTCCATCCTCCATCTATAGAGCAGTTGTGGCCCTCAAGATCAATTGGTCACTTATTGCTTCCTTGCTTATACAAAATAGAATATTCAGATGTTCACATGCAGGATGGGGAGAATAATTCTGAAGAAAGGTTTGACTATGGAGAAAGTGATGCTAAAGAGAATCAAGATATGAGGGAGGGACACACTGTAGTTGTCATACCTATGGATGAGTCCCAACGAGAGGAAGAATCCATTTGTTCACAGACTTGCAACAGAGAGTGCATGTCTAATGATGCCATACCTTACGTGATAACACAGGATACCACTCTTTGCAATTTAAATTTGCAAGTTTCAGAAATTGCCGAAATAATTTGTTTGGATATTCACAAGATGTGTCTATACAATCCTTAGAAATACATGCACAAAAAGGACAGATCCAATATGAATAGTGGCACAAAAAGACAAAAACACAACCACGCGGAAAATGGCTTCGGCACCCGAGCTCCATGGGTGACTTTATTTAAACAAATTAAAACCTTGATTTGGAAGTTTCAAAACTTTCAAAAAAATATACATAGATGTAGTAAAATATGTACTACTCAATGAGCGCGCAAAATTTTAATGTAAAATTCTTTTTATTTTAGTCTCAACAAAAAGACAAATTAAATTTCTCGAAGATACAAAAGTTGCACCGTTCATGCTCCCAGATCTGCACCGTTTACACATTGATAAAATATATCATTATCTATAGCCCGGTATTTTTTTGTGAATTTTTGAAGCTTCTAATTTGAATTTTTCAAAGAAGTCCTCCATGGAACTCAGGTGCCAAAACAACGCACTCACTATTGACGTAGCAATTTTCCTTTTTTTACTTCTATGTGCCTATTTATCATTTGGTTCTTAGAGTTTTAGGTAACATAAGCACATATTTTTTGAACACCCAAACATTTATTTTGATATTTTTTGACACTTCTAAATTTGAATTTTGAGAGATGGTATCATGGTATCACTAGATATTTTACCATATACAATTACGGGGGAAGCAAATGCTTCTATTGAAGCTCTTCCTGCTAGGACATGTGCAAGATTGGAAGAAACTAGGTGTACAAATGAGGGTGACAAGGGATGCACAACAAGCTTCTGCAAGAAATTTGGAAGGTACAAATCTCTCTTCTCATGATTTCTTTGATGTTTTAGATGATAATGATATTAGTGACAGGGCTCTTGAGATGTGTGTTGATCTTACTTATTTTATTTTAGAAAAATTAATTACATAAAAGATCTTAAAATTGCTAGACATAATCTAGATTAAAAAATAAAAGTTGTTAAAAATGTTGTTGGGAACAATAGGCCGATTCTTTTGTTGGGTCTTTGTGAGGATGAGGAAGGATTTGTTGGGCCATGTAAAGATAAAACAAAAAATTCCTACGAGGTGATCCCAAGATCCAGATGAGGTAGAAGGCCATCAGGATTATCACTAGATGCGCAGTTGCGGATTGCTGATGAAGCGTGTCAGTTGAATGCAGTGTGGTCTTCACGATCTCGATCCAATCAACGCTCGTCATGGAGCTGATCGTACAACACCGCTGCTGGTATCCACACGTACGAGGAGGAGCGCCAGCGATGATCTGCTAGGTTCATGAGCGGCAGGACTGGAATGGAGCTGGGCTTTCCAACGCATGAAATGACCTAACGGTCGACCCTCTTGGGTATCCGTGCCTCAGTATATATAGGGAGTAAAAGTGGGCTCCACTCATTTGTGGCTCATTCACTAAAGGCCATATTAGTCACTGTGAGTTTGACTCACTAACTCGGTCCATATCCGGTTTAGATCCAATCCAAAAATATTTTCGGTTCAGATCTAATCTGAACTTGCCCCCGCTCTTAAGTGTGTAACCCCGCAGGCTCATGGAAACTTGGACATGATTGAAGCCCGACTCGCAATCAATCAATTGGTAGCGGCTCCTAGCAGAACGTGCCGACTCCCAAGTACAAAGAGTCATGATAACATGCCTTTTCAATGCGACTTTCATCTGAGTCTCTTTTGCCTCACGATATACCTTGTTGAACTATAGGCAAATAATCGGCATCCCTTAAATAGTCTGACTCTCTTCTCGATCCGAGATAAGTGATTCATCTGACTAACTCTTAGTCGATGGCCTCAGTTAACACTTAACCGAGTCGCGATGGCCATGCTTTCTGGATCATATCCCACGAGAGGGCCTAGAGAATATCTCTCCATTTGGAGGGGCAAAATCCCATCTTAGTTATCCACATCACGCAACTTGATTCTCAGTCGATCCGAACTCTGCCTTTATAATTGCCCTATTACGGATTAACGTTTGATAGAACCTAAGTCGGTGATCCACAACTCAGATTGTACAATAATCTTAGGTCTAAGGATTACATTGAGATATACAAATTACGACTGGTTCGTTGTATCTCAATATGGGTCGATCCGACTCGCTAAACTCTTTAGCCGAATTTGTGTAAGTCGTAATAGCATCATCATGCCCATGACAAGTGGAACTTAGTCATCAGCCGACTTTCACATTAGTCTAAGTTGTGTGTCCAGCACAATCAATGACCAAGAATATTTATTATGAAAAACATAAATCCACCTTTCAGCAAAACCCAATTTTCTCACCATATTCTCCGGAAAAAACCATTCCACTTGGTCATATGCTTTATGCATATCAAGCTTGACAGCGCGGTAGCTAGTCGAACCAAACCTCTTATTTTTAATTGAATGTACACATTTATAAGCGATCAGAACATTATCCGTAATCGGCCGACCCGGGATAAAATCACTTTGCATAGGAGAAATTACCTTAGAGAGAATTTCCTTTAAACGAAGGGCTACCATTTTGGAAATAATTTTGTTGATGGCGTTAGATAGACTTATGGGCCTAAATTGTGTGACCAACACCGGATCATCAGTTTTTGGGATTATGACCATAGTTGTATCATTCCAACATGAAGGAATAACTCCAGTATTCAGAACACTCAAACCTCATGTGTGATCTCCTCTCCATAGTTACTCTAGATTTTTTTTTATAAAAAGCAGCATGGTGACCATCAGGGCCCGGGGCTTTATAGTCCCCGATACCGTAAAGTGCTTTTCTCACATCATCTGGACTAACAGGCCTCAATAGTTTCTCATTCATCTCATCCGTAATTTTAGGTTGGATTTTTTCCAACGGCACCTCATCTGTATCATGCACCATGTGAAAAGGTTAACAAAATAATCACGAATTAAAGGTTTCAGTGGCTTCGTACCTTCCTCTCAATCATCATTGCTATTTTTCAATTTCTTGATGAAGTTTTTCTTGCGTCGAGGTGATGCAAAGTTGTGAAAAAAAGAAGTATTTTCAGTCCCCCGAACACAACCAGTTCGCACGCGCCCGTTGTAACCAGTGCACTTCTTCATGTTCGAGAAGGATCTCAATCAAATTAGCTGATACCTTTGCCTTAGCTTCATTATCATCTGTCATAGAGCCGGTCATAGCTTTTTCGAGTTCTTTCTATACCTTTCTGAGACGATGCTTCGATTTTCTGAGAATTTTCGTGTCCCATGCGTGCAAAGCCGCATGCATATGATTTAATCTCTCGAGAACCCCGCCCAACTCGTAGCAGTCCCGACAACTTCCCAAACGCTAGTCACTTCTTCATTGAAACCTTTCTCCTTTAACCACTTGCCTACAAACCTTTTCGGTCCACTATTCCGCAGACTTGGATCAAACGAAGTATCGGTATCTAGGAGTAACGGCCTCTGATCTGAGCGAGTATACTCTAGGTGGTGGGTAAGAATTGCATTGGGTTACTATACTATAAAAGGAACGAACCTCGGGTACCCACATGACAATTCGATGATTTTGAAATTCTCAAGGAGCATATCGCATCAATGCTAAATGTGGCAAATCTGATCAGGGCCTCAATGATTTAAAAACAAAATTGCTTCATCAGGAGATGCACGAATCTTGGCGCATATCTACCCTCTTCCTCCCTGCGTTATCCGTTCGGGCAGTCCCGGTCACTCCGCAGACCTGCTCCAATGGCGCTGTCCCCGACGGCGCCCGCCAACTCCTCCTGCTTCCACCCCCGCGCACTCGCCAGCCCGGCCTCCTCTCTCAGGTCAGCCGCCTCCGCCGCCCCTTCTCCGCCCGTACCCTCCTCTTCTCCCCGAAACCCTAGCTAACCCCGTTTCCCATCCTCTCACCTCTGTCTCTCCCATTTTGCAGCGTGGGCACCAAGGTCTTCGTCGGACTGAAGGCACAGACGAGGCTTGGTGAGCACGAAATCAAACTGAATCGTTCCAATCTACTCTGGGGTTCGTTCTTTCGGTGTTTGATTTTGGTTTGGGGGATTTGGAAATGCTGCCGCAGGCTCGTCGGAGTCGTCTTGCCCCAATGTCAACGCCCGGTTCTACACCGCCGTCAACCGGAGGGTCTCCCTGGGGTATGTGCTCTCCCTTTATGCGTAGCCTCACTTTGCTTATCGTATCAATATGATTGTGTTGATAATTTCGAAATTGGTGTGCAGTTATATGTTCTGCAGTGCTGCACATTCGTCAGCTGCTTTGTTCAGTCTCCATTTACAGCTGTAGTTACATAGTTATGCTTGCGTGGGTTGTTCATGTAATTATCAGGTGGTCGGGATTTGCATCGAAATACCTATAGACTTTCTTTATCATGTAAATGGATGCTTTTGAGATTTAATTGTGTCTGAGTGGTTGTGTACATTGGCCACCTTTATGTTCATTTTCCATGGACGGAGAATGTTGACAAGATGTTGTTCAGTTCATCAAAGTAATTGTTTTGTTTGTAAACCAAGATGGGAGCTTGTACCAATCAAGTATCAAAGAAATGCTTCATTTGTTACCGCTCTATCTAGCGACTGCAGAACTTTTAACATTCGTGGTAGATAATTACTCTCTCTATAAAATAAAATGTAGTTTTCTGGACACATTTGTTCCCTTAAATGCCTCATTCTACTTGTATTTACCCTTAATAGGTTATCAAACAAGAGAGCTACCCGGGCACGTATTTCAATGATGCCTGTCGGTACACCACGGGTACCTTACAGAACACCTGGCGAAGGAACCTGGCAATGGCTTGACATATGGAATGCTTTAGTAAGACATCACAATACCTAATGCAATGCTTAATTCCGTTACACCTGTGAACTGATATTGATCTTCTGTATGCAGTATCGTGAACGTATTATCTTCATTGGAGACAATATTGATGAAGAATTTAGTAACCAACTATTGGCAAGCATGCTGTATCTCGACAGTGTTGATGACTCAAAAAAGATTCTTCTATACATCAATGGTCCAGGAGGCGATGTAAGAGTTTAACGACACTATGGGTAGTGTTCTTATTGATTGTCCTTTTATGTCACTTGTTTTAAAAAAAATGGGTCATGTTCCTGTTTCCTGCAAGCTGTATTATCTTCTAAAATGAATCTGGAAAACAACGTGATGTCCCCATAATTTATCTGTAAAAGATAAACTTGAGATGAACTGATCAGATCTAAGGGTCTGCCAGTGCTACTCTGTAGCTTAGGAAGTGCAGGATTTTCTGAATTTAGTATCTTGTGCTGAATTATATATTCTGTCCTCCTCTTATGGGACAAAACTAGTGTGAAAACATTTTTTTTTTGAAAAGGGGAGTAAGACCCTGGCCTCTGCATTGGTTGATGCACACAGCCTTTTATTAAAAAAAAACATCCAAGAGTATTACAAATCATGGATCGCTTTTGAAAACATGTATAGTTATGAAATGGAAATACTTATTCTGGAAAAGGAGGATCTTATTCTAGTGTGATCATCTTGGAGGCACAATTAAGTGGTGACAGTATATTACAATATTCCGAATGTAGTAGCCCTAATTGTTCGGAAAGCTAACTGTAAATTAATGTTCACACTGTTGGTAAACGCAGCAGGAGGACTTTATTATCCCTTTTTAAGTGTACCTTATAGCTTGTGAATATATGTTTGTTTTGATGTTCCAGAATGGCTAACAGAGCTATTGAAGCATCTCACCAAACAAATACTCCACTTCCTAATATTCTCTAGGAGAGGCTTTTTAATTTGCTCTTTGATGATATTGCAGCTTACACCATGCATGGCGTTATATGATACCATGCTAAGCCTAAAAAGTCCTATCGGTACTCATTGCCTGGGCTTTGCATTCAACTTGGCAGGATTCATTCTTGCAGCTGGCCAAAAGGTATTGGTAGTTAAATACCAACTTCTTTCTGGAATTTGTTTGGGTTCTTATGCTGACTATAATGTTTTCTTCTATTTTATACAATCTAGGGTTCACGAACTGGTATGCCTCTTTGCCGGGTTTCACTTCAGTCACCTGCTGGAGCAGCTCGAGGCCAGGTCGGGGATAAGCAGAAACTTACTAATCAGTTTTCTGTTAAAAATCTGTAAAATGCAGTTATTATTGAAGTGCCTTATTGTACACTTATTTTCTTCCTACAGGCTGATGATATAGAAAATGAAGCAAACGAACTTAATCGAATCAAAAACTATCTTTATGGCAAGTTAGCAGAGCACACAGGACATAGTGTTGAACAGGTAAGCATTTTGTATAGCTTGTGCTTGTTACTTTGACCTTCATCTCCAGCTTGGCCTCTCTACTATAGTTCACCTTTCAGTGGGAACTCCTTTTGGTGTGCCCTGCGCTCCTGCTTACTTTCAGCATGCATATGGCTTTGTTCATGTATACTAGATATAGCATGTTTGTACTTTCCCTTAATGTGCAACATTCTCATGATTCAGCATTCATCTGATCGTAAGAACTCTGCTTATGCTGGTGGCAGGTTCATGAGGACCTATCCAGGGTGAAGCGCTTCGACGCTGAGGGAGCCCTCGAGTACGGGATCATCGACCGCATCGTCCGGCCTTCTCGGATCAAGAAAGAGGGCGGCTCGACCACGGGCCAGAAGAAGGATCTGCGGAACCTGGGGCTTGGCTAGTCGTAGATGTTAGCTAGCGTGTCAGAGTCGTAGCGTTAGACCGCCACTATTATCCACCGTTTGGTTCTGCTTTGAAAATCTCAATGCTTTCTTTCGTCAGTTCATGGGGAGCAAAGATATTTTGTGCGGAGTACTAGTTTGTTTTCTCCGGTGTCCCGTAGACTTGAGACAGCAACAGCATGCATAAACTTTGATACGTATGGCGGTTTTTTTGTTTAACATGCCAAGGAACACGCGGCACACATTTTGTATTACGTAGTAGTTCCGTTGAAGAATGCTGCTGGAGCAATGCGCTGTCTGAATCTTTTTCAGAGAGGTTTGTTGTTGTCTGCAATGTGCCAACTGACAACACACACACACACATATATATATATATATATATATATATATATATATATATATATATATATATATATATATATATATATATATAAAACCTGAGTATACTAGGACAATTCTGGCGAATTGCGCGTTGATCGAAGGCTTAGCTGTTACTACGATCGATCGATCCAATCATTATATCAGGTGGCCACGATTTGGTGAGTAGAGCTTGAAGGATGATGATCAATTGATCATTGGGCTGGGGGCAACAAGAAGCTTGCAGGAGCAAACGCTGATTGTGGGCGAGCAACGCCGCGTGCGATGCGATCATTGACGGATCGGAGGAATGATTGATTGATTGGAATTGGCTGGTCGGTAGGCCGTGCATAATCACGCTAGCCATGATAAGTGTGGAGGAGCAGAAAGTTTCGGTTTGGAGGGCAGGCAGGTGAGCACGCACCGCCACCGCCCACCGGGTGCAGCAGTGAAGACCGTACGTGCGGCATATGGATTATGGGGCCGTGGACGCAACGCACGCCCGGCCGGGGCACGGCGATGGATAGATACATTGGGTGAGGTGAGGTGAGGTGAGGGCGCACGATGGCCCTTGCTGTGGCCAGCGGCGCGCAGGAGCTGGTGGACTGGCGGTCTTCGTCGCGTCGCGTAGCACGCGAGGCAGCACGCAGGGTGGGCAGGGAAAGGGAGGCCAGGGTATACGTACATCCACCGCCCGAAGCGACAGCACTTGTCTGTCTCTGGTCACGCACGCACGCACGCACTCTGGTCTGGGTTATCGCCATGCCCTGATCGATCGATCGATCGATCGATCTCGCACGTCAAAGATTCCGCCCGGACCCAACACGCTTACGTACGTACGGTACCGTCAGGACGATACGTGTACGTGCCGCGCGTCACGGCCCCTTATTATTAGGGCAATGCTAGGCGTCCCCGGGGGATGGAAACTTTCCATCCCCCGGGTCCCCAGCCATTAGATCAGCGCAGATCGATGGTCCAGATCTTCACGTTCCGTCCTTTACTCGTTTTTGCTACATTTGTCCCGCTTTTGCTACATTGGTCCTGTTTTTGCTTCATTATAGCAAAAAACGGTTCGCACAGAAAATAGAACAAAAAAGACCATCCTCGCCGGAGAACTCGCCGGAGACCTCGCCAGGGACTTCGTAGCAGAAGTTTCGTTCTAATGTAGCAAAACCGATGCCGCCGGAGACTCGCCGGAGACTTCCGCCGGAATATCTCGCCGGAGAACTTGTAGCAAAAGATTTACAATATTGTAGCAAAACCATTAAACAGATTTAGCAAAAGAAATTAGCACATGTAGCAAAAAAGAGACTTCATCAGAGACTTTCACCGGGACCCAAAAAATCATGTAGCAAAAGCTATATGCTATTGTAGCAAAAACAAAAAGAAGTTGTAGCAAAAAATATCTGCTAATATAACAAATATAATTTTGCCGGAGGCCTTGGCCGCAGCTAGCAACGTCACTCGCCGTAGGTAGCAAGGTTGCTTGCCGCAAGTAGCAATGACACTCGTCACAGGTAGCAAAAGACGCCGTGTCCGCACCGGTGAACTTGGCCGTGGAGCAGGCAGATGCTATGAGGTGATGGTCGTCGCCGTCGACCGTGGCGGAGGAGTTTTTGCGCCGGAGCACGTGCGGAGGGGCTTGGGGCTCTTGTCCCAGAGGAATCGGGGGCGGACACCATGAGAAGAAGCAGAGAGGGGCTTGTGCCATGGGAGACAGTGGAGCAGGAGGCTTCCATGGAAAGATAGTCGTCGTCGTCAATGGCCAACCGCCGGTGAGAGAGCGTGGCGGTGCGAGCTGCGGGGCGGACAACGCACGAGCGGCAGGGATCCTGGGCACGGGCGCGCGGCGTGATCTGCAGGTAGAAGATAAGACAGTTATTTCAGCAGGCGTCGTGCGTCCGGAGGTACGTGCTAGCAGCGACGACCCGGGGGATCGATTCCTATTATCCCCGGGGGTACGGTATCATTTTCCTTATTATTACTCTTCCTACTGGACGCCGTCGGTGTCGGAAGCACGACGTACGTCCACGCAGACCGCCAGGCCCGCTAGAAAGTCACGAGTCTAGGTTATTTTTGACACACCTTATTTTACACTCAAGTTGACGGTGCACCGTGCAATTTATTTTACACCTTATTTTACGCACCCTTAAATCGCAACGAAGCCTTCGACCGATGTGTTTTGGCATAAACCCGGTTCAAAATTAAGTTGGGTATATGCGGGAACATGGACAGCCCACGCGTATGTGCGAGTCCTCCCCTTGTCTTGTCTCGTCCGGCCGCTCCCGTCAGCCATGTGCATTCCAACCCCCTTTTCTCCACCTTCTCCCCCTCCCGCTGCCGCCACCGCGCCACCATCCCTCTAGGAAGGCCACCGCCAGACTCCTTTTTCTCTCTCCCTTTACCGCCGCCTCCCACGGGCCTCTTGCCGTCTCGCCTATGCCCATTGCCCCATTGTGTCACCGGAGTAGCCAAGCAGTTGCAGCTATTGCCAACCGCTCTCCTTCTTGCCCGCTGGCTGTCGTGTCCTAGGAGTCCTGCGAAGCGTGCTCTGGGGGGTCTTGGGCAGCCGTGTGTGGTACCAGACGGGCCAATACGTTGAAGATCTCGTTGACCACCACCTCGAACTTGGCATTCTCCTAGGCCGCATGACACCTATTCGACCCTTTGCTCGGCCGGGATAGGTACTGTATTCTACCACATTTTTTATGGCCGTCCTCATCCTGGTAGACAGGCTTGAGCTCATCCGTTTCATCGTGAAGACCATGGACGGCATTGGGGACAAGTACTTCTACAATAACTTCACCGCGCCATCCTTCGACGAGTTTTACGATGACAGTGAGCTTTTGCTGGTCGTGGCCATCATGATCCATCGGTGCAATGAGGGCACGAAGCAAACGTATCGTGGCTCGGTCAAGGGATGGGCCACAACGCTGGAACGTAGCCGAGTCGCCGGCCACAAGCTATTGTTTTAGGACTACTTCCATCGCACCAACCCTTTGTAGCCTCCTGCCCTTTTCCGGTGGCACTTTCCGATGTCAAGGAAGGTCTTCATGTGTTTTATTCACGGAGTGAGGGATCACGACGACTACTACTCTTTGAAAAAAGATGCGACCGGTAATATTGGCTTCACGTCCTACCAAAAATGTACCGCACCTATTAACATGCTTTGCTTATAGAGTAGCTGATGATTGTGTTGACGAGTACTTATGCATGGGCGAGTCCACTTGTCTAGAAGCAATGTACAAGTTCCTCATGATTCCGACACTCCTCGTGAGCGAGTCCACATGAGGGATTTTTCTGGTGGAGAATTTTTGAGGGCACCCAATGATTCCGACACTCCTCGGCTCTTGGCTTTCAGTGAAACCAGAAGGTTTTCATGAATAATTGAAAACATAGATTGCATGCATCAGGAGTGGAAGAACTGTTCGTTTGGCTGGCAGGGGCAATATAAAAGACATTCTACGGGGTGCACAATCATACTTGAGACCGTTGCATCCCATTATCTTTGAATTTGACAATCTTTCTTTGGCTAGTTCCCACAATGAAATCTGTGCCATTCAGAGGTTGCATGTGTTTTCTAGGCTTGTAGAACACAACGCTCCTTGTGTGAACTTTCATGTGCTAGGACACACGTACAACAAGGGACATTACCTTGGTCTACCTTGGTAGACCTTTATGAAGATCATCCGCAAACCCACCAAAGAGAAGCACAATAGAATTGCCAAGGAGTAAGAGGCCGCTAGAAAGAATGTAGAGCGAGCCATTGGTTTGCTCCAATCTCGTTGGGCTATAGTGCGGCACCCTGCTAGAACTTGGAACAAAGACACAAGGTGGAACGTGATGACAGCTTGTGTGCTCATGCACAACATGATCACAAAGATGAGCGTGATGAACACATTATGATCAAGGCTAGGAATTTCAGGGGGAATTGGTTGAACCCGAGTCTAGTCCGCCGCCTAGTTTTGCGGAATTTTTGTAGGTGTATCATGAGATTCGAGATCGGGAAACTCACAAAAACTTTCAAAATGATTTGGTTGACCATATGTGGGAATTTGGGGGAAACCAACCGAATGAGGAGCCAAATAACTAGCTTCTTTCTCCTTATAGTTCAATTTTAATTCATGTAAATTTGATTGTGTAAGCTTGATTCGGACCATGCACTTCTATTTTTTCATAACTATCCATTTTCATTTAAATTTTAAAACTTATTTTATTATATGAATGTGTGTATGTATGCAACCATTTATGCATTCACATACATCTAGTTTTTAGAAAGAAAAAAACAGCCGGACAAATAGGGGGCACCGTAGGGTGCACCGACGAAGCCTGGGCGGACAGTGGCCCGGGGCCTGTCCTTTCCAACCCATAAACGGACCAAAATGGTTAGAATGGATGTCCGTTTGGGGGGAGGGGCGTTTAGAGATTCCCTAAGGACATCTCCAGCAAGACTACCCAAATGGTCTTGTCGAGTCTGAACCAGTCCAACCGGACCCGAGCGGTGGGCGTGCCCTCTCCAACGGCGTGACCCATCGGCGCACCAAATTTGGGTGGCCTATGCGTCTGCGCGAACACGATCGTACCGAGTGCGTGTCTGGGTACCAGGTAGTGGGACCAGTATGTGAGAGTGACAAAAGCTCAGTCGCTTGCAACATTGCTTCATCGCCTGCGTCACTGCTGCTCGATACTCCCACACCTTCCCCAACATTTTCCTGCCACTTCCGGCACTTTCCCGAACTCATGTTGGCCATGGGAATCTTCCTCCTCTAGCCGAAGCTCACACAAACATGTACAAAAGCCACCACTGGCTCCACGTTTGGAAGGTACGCGCCTCCAGAAACCTTTTGCCCCATCGGGTGGGCGCTCCAGGGGCATCCCCATCCCACCGGTGCCCCATTAGAGGCCATCTAACCATGAAACAACCAAATAAAAAAATTCCATTCAAATTTAGAAGGTTTTACAAAGGTGATGACCCACAAGTGTAGGGATCGCAACAGTCTTCGCGGGTAGTATTACCCAATTTATTGATTCGACACAAGGGGAGCTAAAGAATACTTGCAAGCCTTAAAAACTGAGTTGTCAATTCAGCTGCACCTGGAAATAGTTCTTGCTCATAGATGTTTATCAGTAGCAATAGTTTGGTAGTATCAACAACAAATTAACAGCAGCAGTAACAACAACAGTGAAACAAGGGCAATAGTAACAGTAACGGTAATAGTAGGATTCGAGTGCGGTAGGAATAGGGATGGATGGACAGGCGTTGCATGGACGAGTCTAAACATGTAACTTCAAGATCTAGGGCATTACAGATAAATAATAACAAGCATCCAAGTACTAAACAATCCTAGGCATGTGCTCCATATATAGTCATACATGCTCACAATAAGAACTTGCACAACATCTTCTGTCCAGCCAGCCTGTGACAGCGGGGCCTCTAGGGAACTACTGGCAATTAAGGTGCTCCTTCTAATAGAGCACCGGAGCAAAGCATTAACACTCCGTGAACACATGTGATCCTCACACCACAGCCATCCCCTCCGGTTGTCCCAACTATTGTCACTTTGGGGCCTTTGGATCCGGACAATGATATGTGTAGACAACTTGCAGATAAGATCACAAACAATACTATCATAATGATTCAATAATAAGTTCAGATCTGAGATCATGGCACTCGGGCCCTAGTGACAAGCATTAAGCACAACAAGTTGCAACAAAGTCAAATAGCACTAATAGAGATACTAGGCATTATGCCCTAACAATCATATTCGATTACATGATAGAACTCATCCAATCCCTACCATCCCCAAGCCTACAGCGAGGGATTACTCACTCATGGATGAGGGAAACATCACTGGTTGATGGAGATGCGTTGGTGATGACGATGGCGATGATCCTCTCCAAATTCCCCGTCTCGGCAGGTGCCAGAACGGAGTTTCTGGATCCGAATCTTGGTTTTTGGTGGCGGCGTAGCGGAACTCTTTCTGGAAATCTATCGAACCCCCCTCGGTTTTTAGGTCGAAAGGCAACTTATAGGCGCAGAGGGAGTCCGAGGGGATGCCTGGGGTGGCTGCACCCCCTCCAGGCATGACCAGTGGTGGGCCCGCGCCTGGGGTGGGTGTGGGCCCCCAGGCCTCCTCTCCGGCTCGTCTTCTGGCTCCGTGGATCTTCTGGTGAAATATAATTTTTTGCAGATTTTCCGGGATTTTTCCTGATAGTTGATTTTCTGCACAAAAACAAGACACCAAAGTAATTCTGCTGAAAACAGCGTCAGTCCGTGTTAGTTTCATCCAAATCACACAAGTTTAGAGGAGAAACAATAGCAAAGTGTTCGATAAAGTAGATACGTTTTGGACGTATCAACTCCCCCAAGCTTAGCTTCTTGCTTGTCCTCAATTAATTCAGTTGAAAACTGAGTGCGATAAAAGAACTTTCACGAACACATTCATATGATGTAAATATTCTCAGCACATGAGTAAATGCTTAGACAATTCATAATAAGAAGTATGCAACTAAGTCTACTCAATAGTCATTGCAAGCTATAAAGAGAAACCAACTCAATAATAATAAGTAGCATGGAACATAAACATAAGCAACATTTCAATGCTCATAATAAGGTATGATAGAGTGGTATCTCGCTTGCCTTTGTTTGAAGAGCACAATATAAATGCCAAGGCACCTCTAAAGTTCACATGAAGACTAGAGATATAAGCATCAAAGTCATGACATAATTAACCAAGTTTTGAAACAAACACAAAAATGACAACTATGCTCTCAAGAAGGTGCTCATAGAATAAGTGGTGACTCAACAAGGTTGTGAAAACGGTTTTGTAAAGTTTGAAAGGCTTCCAAATGCTGAAAGCAAGGTACTCGTTAGCTTTGATCTCTCATTGCCCCTATCATAAGCATCTTTATGTGGTTAAGGTGAAAGTGAGGTCCACTCTGAATCATATGCTTGACAGACCATAAACTGGAAATCCCGAATCCCTTGAGTGCGAGGGCCGTTCCGCATGCTACTCAACTTTTGGGTCCAGGCAAGTTCTTTTCATTGTAAGTATTTTCATATCATTGAGAACCGCCAACGGGGTATCCCTTGCACATGGTACAGGATCTTTCCCATAACCAAAATGACAAGGCAAGCAGACAATGAGCATCTCGGCAATCTTTTTATTACTATATACATAGTTTTTTATTGAGGATGCTTCATAGATATCTCACTATGGTGATGCTGCAAGTTTCCACCATGATTAGGCATGGCTTAGGCTAGCGGCCTAGGCGTTTCTCTAACACAGAATACAAACTCCATGGACTCACAAGTCCCCCTTTCATTTCACATCGTCGACGTCCGCAAACAAAAGAGCAAAGTATCAACTAGATATAAATATATCTAAAAGGTGTTGAAAGCGTACCCCGTGACAACACGGTTTTGCTGACTCCCAGCATATGATTTGCAAGAATATAACTTACATGGAATAGTCATAATGGTTTAGAATTATTAAGTGCACAGAATAAAGTGTGCCATCAAGTTCGTGAGAGCTTCACTAACTAACTTTCTTAAAATAGACCAACATTTTATTTTGGAAGAAAACACGGCATATAGAATATGCACTGAAGTAGCAAATGATGCTAATAGGTAGGTATAGTGGACACAGCTGGCAATAATAGTTTTGGGGAGTTGGAAGCACAGGTAGAGCTCATACTCAGTGCAAGTGAAGGCTAGCAGTAGAGAGGGAGCGACAAACGAGAGAGCAATAGCTGTCATAATCATGCTTGCAACAAATGAGACTAATTATGGCATGAAAGTGATACAAGAACTCTAAGGCAAAATAAATCAGCGAGGCTTACTGACCATTGATTAGTCATATGCATGTTTGAGCATGTGCCAAGTCGATTCACATGAACAGTCAGAGGAGGATACCACAATATCATACCAAAATATGAATAAAACAATGCAAGAAAACATTCATATGACATGCTACAAACTATTAACAAGCTGGAGCTAATCATAGACAAGCAAGAACTACTAAGCATCCATAATGACATACACCTTACACAAACAGGCTAAGCATGCTCACAATAAAGAGTATATGTACAAAAATGAAACAAATAGAGTTTGTTACCAGCCTCTTACCACTCCTCGAGTTGTCTTAATCTTCATTATTGCTCTTCACTTGTGTGACTTGAATGATTAACATGAAACCAAATTCCACTGAGGACGGCTGAACCCTGCAAAGAACTCACAAAACCAAAGAAAAACAATAAATATTTTTGGTGTTTTCGATTTTTTAGAAACAGGCAAACAAAGAAAAACAAACCAAACAAGACGCAAACAAAGCAAAGAAAAATCTTTTTGGATTTTTCTTTTAAGGCAAACCAAAGCAGAGAAACAAAGAAACAAACCAAGAGAAACAACGAAAATATTTTTGGTATTTTTTGTGTTTTTGAGAAAGAAGAAACAAGAACCAAAAAGAAAGCGAAACAACGGATAAACAAAGAACCGACCGAACATGATATATAAATGAGTGTGATGTTCGTATACCTCCCCCCAAGCTTAGGCTTTTGGCCTAAGTGGGGCTCAATAGTGCGGGTAGTAGCTCCAAGCTGGTGGGTCATCCTAGGAATGATCATAGTCAGGCGCCTGCGATGAAGAAGAAGACGCGCCCCAATCAAATGAGGGTTGTTGGTATGAAGACTCTCCCAAGTTGGAGGGCTAAACCGAATTGTCTTCGGCATACTCTTCAACATTCTCCTCTTGCTGGGAGAGCTCCGCCACATATGTGTCAACCTCCTCCTCCTCTGTAAGCGACCATCCTTGCCTGTTATCAAAATTAAACAAAGCAGGTGCATGCAAATAAACTATTTTCTTAGTCCTACCCTTTCTCCGTCCTTGTTGGGCGAAAGACAATTCATACGGTAAACTTCATACATTAGCCCCCAAGGGAACAAAACCATGTTGAATCATGGAATTCAATATGAAGCCTCTCTATGGGAAACCGATAATCTGAAAAGTGAGGCTCTAATCCATGGAAAGCTAGCAACCTAGAAGCAATGAGACCTCCACAAATTCCACCCTTCTCACGGTTGGTGGTGAGACAGTGAGCTATTAGAGCACCCAGGCTATAAGATCTATTCCTACTCAAAGCTGCGATAAAATCTAGATCAAAAGAAGACAACTTTCTAGCAATCTTTCTAGCAAGAACACACTTGGTAATGAAATAGGCAAAGTATCTAATAGCTAGGAGCTGAATGTTCCGAATTTTACCACTTTCCTTTGAGAAGTCGAAACCTTGGCAAAACTCTGCATATAAATCAATAAGTGACTTGGGCCTTTCCTTGATTTTCTCACAAGATCCCCACTGAGGTACTCTAATTGCTGCACAAAAATCAGCAAAAGGCAGGTCGACAGATATATTATATATTTTATAATGGACCATGGGATTAGAAGTAGACCAAGTGAACCAGAATTCCTGCACAAAAGCCATGGTTAGCTTAACATATTGGAATGGTTCACCTTCAAAAAAGTGTTCCAACCCTGCATTTGTAACCATAGTATGGAAATCTTGGAGGATCCCCGCAGCTCTCATAAATTCATGGCATGGATATATGGAAGGAAAAACTGCCTCCTCACGATGAACCTTCATTGGCTCATGCACCATTAAGTCATATTGGTTCAGTGGATAAGCACTCATCTTCCTTGCTGAAATTTTTAGACAACCATCAAACCAAGTGATTTCTAAATTGATAAATGATGAGCAACTACTATAGGAACTTGCTAGAGGACTACACATGCATCAAAATAAAGATTCTAAGCATAGAACAAGCATGCTAGCTCAAACAACCTGACACCTATAGTAGCAAAATACTCAAGATACAATCTACCAATCACAAATCTAATTGGACAAGTGGAGGAGGAACATACCAAGGAGCAATCCCTCCAAAAATTAGCACTTGAGATGGGCTGAACAAGGAGATCGAAAATCGCGAGCAAGAATAGCAAGAACTCGAGCTTGAGCAAGTTTTCCGGCGTTTTTCGGGAGAGAGAAAGAAGGTGGCTTTGAGGAGGCAGCCTGGAGGGGCCCAGGTGGGCCAGACCCCCCCTAGGCGCCACCCCCTGGTAGGCCGCACCTACCATGGGTGTGGTGGCCTGGGGTGGCCCCCTGGGTCACTTCAGGTGCCTTTCTGTCCCTTTTTTCGAGGAAAAATTTATTTTGAATTTTCCGGGATTTTTCGGGAAACTTTATTTTTGGTCAATTTCCAGGGTATGAAAATAGACTTTCTCGCAGAAACAGTTTTTTCAGAAGAAGCAAAAGCAAACAAAAACCAAACTACAACAGCTCTAAGGAACTCAAACAAACAAACAACTAGCACAACTAAAGCTAAAGCAAAGACTAGGAAGGAGAAAAGTAAAAGAAAACAAGAATAACCATAGTGAAAACATTATTTTGTTCATTAAAATCCTTTTGTTAACAAGGTTGATCAAGTCTTGTTACCAAAACAATCTTATATGAAGCAAAACTCTGTATTCCACCAAGTGATTATGTTACCTCAATCTTGATAGCAATGGTCCCAATCATAATAGTTTCAAAATTTTCTTGTGAAATGGGACAATATATTTCTCCAACCTTGATGATCTCAATATTTTCAATGGAATTCATGCAATAGATCTTAGCAACCTTCTTGGGGAAATAGACAGTGTGCTCTTTGTCATTAATATTGAAAGTTACTTTTCCTTGATTGCAATTGATGACAGCACCTGCAGTATTAAGAAAAGGTCTCCCAAGAATAATAGACACATTATCATCTTCAGGCATTTCAAGCACAACAAAATCAGTTAAAACCATGCAACTATGATCTACTTAAACAGGAACATCCTCACATATACCAACGGGAATAGTAGTTGACTTATGAGCCATTTGCAAAGATATACCAGTTGGTATTAACTTTTCTAGCTGGAGTCTCTTGTAGAGAGAAAAAGGCATAACACTAACTCCAGCTCCCAAATCACATAAAGCAGTTCTAACATAATTATTCTTAATAGAGCAAGGAATAGTTGGTATACCTAGATCACCAAGTTTCTTTGGAACCTTACCATTGAAGGAGTAATTAGCAAGCAAAGTAGAAATCTCCTCATTAGGAATCTTCCTTTTATTAGAGACAATATCCTTCATATACTTTGAATAAGGAGGCAACTTAATAGCATCAGTCAAAGGAATTTGTAAAAATAAAGGCTTCATCCACTCACAAAACTTTTTGTAGTGTTCTTCCTCCTTTAACTTGTGTTTCTTACCTGGAAAAGGCATAGGTTTCTGCACCCAAAGTTCTCTCTATTTACCATGTTTATTAGCAATAAAATCTTCCTTAGTGTACCTAGTATTCTTAGTATGCTTCTCAGGTTCTTCCTCAACTTCCTTATTATCGGGAGCATCATTTTTGTCATTACCACTCTCAGTTTCAGCATCAGAAACAGATATACTATTAGGATCTATAGCGGGTTCAAGTGGTTCCTCAACTATCTTATGTTTCTTTTTATTTCTCTTACGGGGGCTACCACTCTCTACTTGTTGGGAATCCTGCTCAATTCTTTTAGGGTATCCTTAAGGATATAAAGGATCTTGAGTAGCCATATCACTCCTAGTTCTAATTCCATAAGCATGTTTATCTCCTGAGGCATTAACTAGCATATCCTTTTGTACCTTATCAAGTTGATCAAGTTGGGTTTGAACCATTTGAAAGCGTTTACAAAGCATTTTAATATCATTTGAAGTTCTTTCAACTCATTTATAGCTCTAGAGTTTTCCAATAAATGATTCTGAACTTGTTTATTAAAATTACCTTGTTTAACAATAAAAATGTCAAGTTCCTCTAAGCATTGATCATGAGGCTTACTATAGGGAATATCACCTTCATCAAAGTGTTGGAGAGAGTGTACATCAATAGTAGATGAGTGGGGAATTGTCTTACATAATTCTTCTATAGGAGGTAGATTCTTCACATCTTCAGCTCTAATACCTTTCTCCTTTAGACACTTCTTAGCTTCCTTCATCACTTCATCATTTAATGCAATAATTCCTCTCTTCTTTGGTGTTGGTGTTGGAATTGGTTCAGGAACATCTGGTTCAGGGGTAATAGGCTCAGGTGTATTCAGCTCAGTTAAAGTCCAATCATCATAATTCTTGCTTATTTTAGCCATTAATTCTTCAGCATTTGTAGGAGTTCTTTTCCTGAAAACACAATCAGCAAAGCTATCTAGGTAGGTCCTAGAATTATCAGTTAGTCCATTATAATAGATATCAAGAAGCTCATTCTTAGGTAATGGACATCCAGGATAAGCATGAATCAAGGCACAGAACCTTGTCCATGACTCAGGCAATTTATCTTCTTCTCCCTGTTTAAAGTCAAAAAGTCTCTGCAAAGCAGCATGTCTAGCACTAGGAGGAAAATATTTCTGGAATAAAGAATCAATCAAACAATCAGGTCTATCAATGGAACCAGGAGGTAATCTATTAAACCAAGCCCTAACTTCTCCTTTTAGTGAAAAAGGGAAGATCTTAGCAACAAAGTACTTGTGCATCTTAAAATCATCACAGAATAAGGCACTCATAGTAGAAAGCTCATTCATATGAGCCACAACACTCCCATTTTCAGTCCCACAGAAAGGTTCTTTCTCAACAATATCTAAATAAGATAAATCAAGAGAGAAATCATAATCTTTATCTTTAATGTCTATGGGAGAAGTGGAAAACTTAGGATCAAAGGACAAATTAGGAATAATGGTGCGTCTAGCAAGGAGACTCTTAATAGCACTAGTACCATGTGTGTTTCGGCACTCTTCAACAAATTCATCAGTGAACTCAATGTAACCATGATAGCGCCTAGGTTGATGTAGGAGCGCTTCGTTGGAAACCCCAAGAGCAAGGTGTGAAGCAGCACAACAGCAAGTCTTCCCTCAGTAGAGACCGAGGTTATCGAACTAGAAGGAGGAAGAAAACGTCACACAGGTGTTGCAAGCAACACAGAGATCTCCACAACACAAACTCAAGACTTTTCTCCAACGAATCAATGAGGTTGTCAAGCTCACTGGTTTGTTGTAACAAAGTATGAAACATATGGTGTGGAAGGTAATGGTTTGCAGCAAGTAAACGAGTAACAGTGGAAGATGTATTGATGGTAAAGATTGGATCAGGGTCCATAGTTCACTAGAGGTGCTCTCCTTAGATAAACAACATGGCATGAAGGGTAAAAAATTTACAGCAGGGCAATTGACAGGAACTGAGCAAGGCATAACAAATGTAATTACTAGTCAGAAAGATCCTATGAGATTTGATTGGGCAATACAACAAGATACATTGACCGCCATCCAACTGCATCTATGACTAGAATTCCACCTTCAGGTTATCATCCGAACCCCCTCCAGTATTAAGTTTCAAGCAACAGACAACTGCTTTAAGCAAAGTGTGTAAGGTAAACAGTCCACATGTTCCATGAACAAGAGACCGTTGTTTTCTCCCTAGTAGCAACAACACATCTACAACCGAAGAGATTTCTATCACTTCCCTTGGAAACTAGAGGCATGAACCCACTATTGAGCATAAATACCCCCTCTTGGAGTCACTAGAAACTACTTGGCCAAGATAGCTACTAACAACGGAGAGCATGCAAGATCACAAACCACACAGACATGATAGAATCATAAAGATAAAACCATTAATCAAACCAACATAATAATCTCAATATCCATCGGATCCCCTCAAACACAACATGCATGATTACAAATAGATTAGATCTTGATCATGAACGGAGCTCACAAGATCTATACATGAAAGCACAAAGGAGGAGATACAACCATCTAGCTACTACATGGACCCATAGTCCAAGGTGGAACTACTCACGCATCATACCGGAGAGAAGGCCTCCGGGATGATCTCCCCTCTGGCAGGGTGCCGGGAAGAACTTCAGATCCCCCCGATCTAGGGATGATGGTGGCGGCGGCTACAGATGGTTTCGTGGATATTTGATCGGGTACTCAGGGTTTCTGCATCGGGGGCTTGTTATAGGAGAAGGGGGAGGCCGAGGAGGCGACCAGGGGTGCCAAACCCTAGCCAGGCGCGGGCCCACCCCTAGCCACGCCTAGGGGGGGTCTGGCTGCCCTGGCCTGCTTCCTCATCTCCCCTCTGGACTTCTTGTTCCCCACGGAAAGTAATTGACTTTGACGTTTGTCCCGGCCAATTCCGAGAATATTTCTTTACTAACTTTTCTGAAACCAAAAACAGCAGAAAACAGGCATCTGGCACTGTTGCAACTTGTTAGTAGGTTAGTACCAGAAAACATGTAAAAAGAACCTCAAAGTGTGGACAAGTAAAGCCAAGTAGATACTAAACAAACATGGAGCATCAAAAATTATAGATACGTTTCTAACGTATCAAACCATCATTAATATCATAACTCTCACTAGACTCAGGTGAGCTAACAGGTGTAACAGTGTCTTCACTAGGAGTTTTGGTATTTCCTAGACTAGCTATAATAGCATCTAGAAAAGGACCTAATGAACCACTCGCATCAAGCACAGTAGAAGTAACATCATGATGTATCAAAAGCAGTTTCAGATTCAGCAGTAGTAGCAGTGTGTGTAGCATGTGTATGTGGTGGTGGTGTGACAAGCTTACTTAAAATAGACGGCGAATCAAGAGCAGCAAAGGTGTTTAGGATAGTACCTCTTCTTGTAGTGGATGGTAAAATAGGGAACTTTTCATCACGAGACTTCCCCATGATGAAAGGAGTAGCAGTGAACAATAATAGATCCAAGTGAACTTACAAATAAAGCTATGCTCCCTGGCAACGGCGCCAGAAAATAGTCTTGATGACCCACAAGTGTAGGGGATCGCAACAGTCTTCGCGGGTAGTATTACCCAATTTATTGATTCGACACAAGGGAAGCCAAAGAATACGTGCAAGCCTTAACAGCTGAGTTGTCAATTCAGCTGCACCTGGAAAAAGTTATTGCTCACAGAAGTTTATCAGTAGAAACAGTTTGGTAGTAGCAAAAGAAGCAGTAACAGCAATAGTGAAACAAGAGCAATAGTAACAGTAACGGTAATAGTAGGATTCAAATGCGGTACGCATAGGGATGGATGGACGGGCGTTGCATGGACGAGTCTAAACATGTAACTTCAAGATCTAGGGCATTGCAGATAAATAATAACAAGCATCCAAGTACTAAACAATCCTAGGCATGTGCTCCATATATAGTCATACGTGCTCGCAATGAGAACTTGCACAACATCTTCTGTCCAGCCAGCCCGTGGCAGCGGGGCCTCTAGGGAACTACCGGCAATTAAGGTGCTCCTTTTAATAGAGCACCGGAGCAAAGTATTAACACTCTGTGAACACATGTGATCCTCATACTATAGCCATCCCCTCCGGTTGTCCCAATTATTGTCACTTTGGGGCCTTTGGATCCAGACAATGATATATATACACAACTTGTAGATAAGATCAGAAACAATACTATAATAATGATTTAATAATAAGTTCTGATCTGAGATCATGGCACTCGGGCCCTAGTGAAAAGCATTAAGCACAACAAGTTGCAACAAAGTCAAATAACACTAATAGAGATAGTAGGTACTATGCCCTAACAATCATATTCGATTACATGATAGAACTTATCCAATCTCTACCATCCCTAAGCCTACAACGGGGGATTACTCACTCATGGTTGAGGGAAACATCGGTGGTTGATGGAGATGCGTTGGTGATGACGATGGCGATGATCCTCTCCAAATTCCCCGTCCCGGCAGGGTGCCAGAACAGAGTTTTTGGATCCGAATATTGGTTTCTGGTGGCGGCGGCGTAGCGGAACTCTTTCTATAAATCTATCGAACCCCCCTCGGTTTTAGGTCGAAAGGCAACTTATAGGCGCAGAGGGAGGCCGAGAGGGTGCCTGGGGTGGCCGCACCCCCTCCAGGCGCGGCTAGTGGTCGGCCCGCGCCTGGGGTGGGTGTGGGTCCCCCAGGCCTCCTCTCCGTCTCGTCTTCTGGCTCCGTGGATCTTCTGGTGAAATATAATTTTTGGCATATTTTCCGGGATTTTTCCTGATAGTTGATTTTCTGCACAAAAACAAGACACCAAAGTAATTCTGCTGAAAACAGCGTCAGTCCGTGTTATTTGCATCCAAATCACACAAGTTTAGAGGAGAAACAATAGCAAAGTGTTCGAGAAACTAGATATGTTTTGAACGTATCAAAAGGTTTGAACAGAAACAACTAGCTAAACTACATGCGCGGTGCGACCACAGCGGCAACAATCCTCAAAGACGTGGTGCCGCATGAAGGTTTCAACGTTGCCCGGGCGTGGTGGGTCAACGAGACTCCACTCCTCTTTGTGTCCAACTCCTCCTTTGCTAGGTCGAGGCGGGCGCGCAATGCCTCATCTCTAGGACGGGAACGCACAACCTCGAGTATCTCCATGTACGCCAACTCCACTTCTTGTCTTAAGAGGTGTTGCGGCAACATGGCGTTGTTGAGGATATCCCAACTGAAGGGTTGGCCGCTCGTGTGGTTGACCCCGTTCGCTACCAGGAGAGACTGGCCTCGGGCCTCCGGGATCTCCAGCGCTGCTCGATTGGTGTTTTGTCGGCTGGTCGAAGTCGGAGAGGTTGTCTAGTACTCCTCTCCCAGGTGGCAGCGCGGGCGCGCCGAGTATTCACGGGAGCATCTACGTCGTGGTTGCGTACACGCATGGTGCTAATGCGACGGCCATACATGTGGGTGTTGTGCTGTGTGCGACCAGTCCACCGCGTCGGCCTTTATAGTCTGCGGTGAAAATTCGCTAAAAACAGCGGGAAATCGACACCAAACATGGAAACTCACCAAAAGCGGCAGAAACCAATAGCAAAAAAGGCCAGCGGGGAATGATTGGGTTGCGCCGCTGGACATAGTGACCAGACATGCTAGGTTGCAACCCAAAAAAATTTCGCGGACGACCCCTCTAGACCAATCAGACAATTCGCGTCGCTGATTTGGATCGCCCCACTGGAGATGGCCCAAAAACCAACCTGCTAACCGCTCCTGATAGAAACGCTGAGGGCTTGTTTGATTTGTAGGATTTTCATAGGATTGAGTTCCTATGGATTTTTTCCTACCACCATCGTTTGATTCATAGGAATAGAACCCATGGGATTATTTTCTATGGAACTTTGTCTAGTCTATTTTATAGGAAAATTTCCATTAGGTCCGATCTACTTGTTTGACCACTCAAACTTTAACCAAATTCCAGTGGCTTTGCTATATTGCCATCAAACACTCTCCTATGCCAATTCCCATGGTCCTCATTTTCATAGGATTTAATGGGGCATGCCAACACCAATCCTTCATTTTTTTATCCCTCCATTTTTCTTACCCTGTGAATCAAACAAGCCCTGAATGCCTTGCCGCTGCCGCTTGTTGGACCGGCCCCGGCCAGACGGAGGGCGGCAGTGGGGGCACCGACCTGCCCCGCGCGGGCCGGCGCCGACCCGCACGGCACCTGCGCCGTAAATTCCCGTCCGGCCTCCCACCTGTATCGCCATCATCCATATCCTTGTCTGTACGCGCGTTCCTACGCAACAGTGGCGATCGATCGATGGAGACTACAGACAGTGCCATGAATGGCATCCCTATTTGGCCTGCATTTCCCTGTGCTCGCTCGCCACCTGATCTATATATCCACATTACACAAGATTAATGAACCTTTGGTCACTATACATGTGTAGGGCCTCAAACAATCAATGGCCGGCCGGTCACCGGCGTCGATCAATAACAAGTACGTACGTGCTACATAAGCCTCGCGGCAGGTTGCATGCGCGCGGAGCACGAGGCAGGGCATGCACGCGCGCGTGCAGCCGGCGGCGCGGCGCAGACACGCACGCACGCACGTCGTCGATCTGATCGATCAGTGACACCCGGCCGCCGGCCGGCAGCATCGATCTGACAGGGTGCGACGTCGACGCTGCCGCGCGCGCGCTAGCTAGCTAGCTCGATCGATCGAGAACGACGACACGATCCATCCACGCAACAGCGAGCTATATATATAGCCTAACAGTACCTATAGCTCTGCCTGCTGCCTCTCGCATGCATGACTGGGCAGCGGCGGATGCGTACGTGCAGATGTGTCGTCGTCTATATATGCATGGCGTTGGCGCGCCGGAAAGTAGGAACTGTAGCCGTGCTCTGTCTGTACTTGGATGGCCACACGTATCTATCTAATCTATCTATCTCTGCATGCAAGGGCTGGTGTACAGGTGAGCTAGCAAGCTAGCGTGGGGGCGTGCGTGCATGCATGCATGGGATGGGTACGTGCGTACTACTATATACAAGAGGTAGGGGTCCGGGCCGCCGATGGAAGGGTTCACTTCATGCATCATATCATCCATGCTCCCCCGGCCCGTCGATCGGTCACTCGCAGTGGGGGCGCCCAGGTAGGCCTCCTCCATTCTCTCTCGGAATATCAGTGACAAGCAGGGAGAAAAGGAGAAAATGATGGCGGGAGTTCCTCCAAAGAGGCTTCTGTCCCACTAATAATATTAATATAGCAATTGATATCGAGATCACTCCTAGGTCAAACAACACAATCAGGACCAAAAGAAAAAAAAACAAGAGAAAAAGAATGAAAAAAGTATGCCAACACCGACAGATCGACGAAAATAAGGATGAGCCGCAACCTCTGCGTCCTCCAAGTTGTCCCACCATACTCCTAGTACTCCGGACCGCCTTGTACCAAGCAACACATTCAAGAAGAAAAGCGATCGCAACACTGCTGTTGCAAAGACAAGTCCTAGGGTTTCCCCCGGCACGCTGAGGCAACATATTCATGAAGGGATGGTGGCACCTGCTAGTGTCACCGCGTCTGTGCCAGACAAGCCAAACGGGACTTCTCCCTACCCCCCAAAAAATACTACCCCTGACGCTTCCTAGCACTCCACCCAACTTTCCGCCCACCAACATGCGCCACCACAGTCTTGATGATCGTCGCCTCACCGTGGTCACCGTCACGAGGCCTAGAACACGGAAGGGTGGAGTGTAGAAAGAGTCGGGGGTGGCAGCTCCACAGCCGAGCGGGAGGAAACAACCTCCACCACTATCGAGGTTGCCGACCAGACACGACAGCAGGGGCACACCAGGCCGCCAAGGGGCCCGGTCAGGCCCATATCCAGCCCCAAAGTCCTCGTCGCCATGATGCAGCAGGCCGGCTAGTCGCCACCACCACCCTAGACCATCGGATCACCATCTCCACCTCTAGGAGGCGTCACCATCATGAGAAGACCTGCCAGCCCGCCCTAGCCCAGATGGAGCCCAGATCTAGGATGAATGGGCTCTGGCGCCTCCTTCCCATGTGTGTCTCAACCCTGCCGCCAAACGGCAGCACCACCGCACCACATTTTTAACTATAGGATAGATTCTACATCTAGTGCACTAGAGTAACAAACTATTAGTACTACTCCTTCTGTCTCGAAATAAATGTCGGAGATTTTCCTAAACTCGTTGGTATATTAAAACACATCTAGATATATGCGAATTTAGAATCTTTGAAATATATTTTCAAACAGAGAAAGTACAACATATCGACCATTGTTTTAAATTTTATACTCCATCCGTCTCAAAATAGATGTGTCAGATTAACACAAAATTGGATGAATCTAGACACTATTTACTATATAGATTCATCCAAATTTTAACAAACATCTATTTTAGGACGGAGGAAGTATGTAATTTTTGAAGAAAAAAATCAATCGGCAGATAATGTTCTCTTAATCACAAAGCAGAGCCGTAGAGAACCCCTATAGAAAGCTTTTTTTATCTGGAAAACTCTTTTTTTTTGTAAGCGCATTGAATTGTCTTTGTGTTGTACTGGTACGTCAAATGCACGGAGTGATGGTACTTCATAGTAGGTCCAGTACGTACGCACGGCTAGATTTGGGGTCCTGGTCGATCGATCGGCTTTAATTAGAAGTTACTTGATCCCGAGAATATGAATCTGTAACACATGCACGTGTGCGCAGACATCGATCCGATTAGATCCATCGGCAACAGTAATGATTCAGATCACAGTGAACGACATGTCTGCTTACTGTCACCAGAAATACATAATTGTGCGTATGTGAGGGGCAGATATGATGTGGCATGTTCAATCTATATGTATTGAGCAACACTGACATGGTTCAGGTAGCAACAATGCTACAGCTACGGACAGTTTTTATACAGAATCGGGTTACGGACTGACGTGTAGATCAGACGAGAAATTCAGGTCCTGAAATCACGGGGAAACAACCAACTAAATTCTTCCACGTCTGTTCGTAAGTTTTATCCGTAAGAATTCGTCCTTACGTTTAGCATTTTCGTTCAGGTATACTATCATCTGACTGATCACGTTTGTAGAGATAGGCAAACGGTTATGTTTTTTTTATTGACCATCTCCACAAACACTACGGGAGAAGTGCAAGACACCGACGGCTTATCTCTATGCCGACGGCAAAAAGTCAGAACCGTCGGTTATTAGAGTATAGGTCGGTGGCCTGGCCGGTTTGGCCTCTTCTCTTTGAGTTGTAATTCTATCTCTGTTAGTCTTGCACTTTAAGTTTTGTAATCTATATAAATAGTCCATTGAAGCCTAAATCAATACAACTATTATTCTTCAATTGTCTTCAACTATCATGGTATCAGACGCCTAGGTTTTCGCCCTCGGCATGGCACCGCCGTCCGCGCCACCGCCTCGGCCGACTCGGCCCCTTTTCTCCCTGGCCGAGTTCCACGCCGCCGATGCCCCAGCTTCTCCTTCTACCTCCTCTACTACACCCAACACACCTATCCCCAACTCCCTCAGATCTCCTTAGCCGACACCATCGCCGACGTCTCCCCCTTTATTCCGACATCGCCCACAACTACTACCACTGGCGCCACCTATTCACCATCCATCTCGGCCGCTACGGTCTCCGCCACCACATCGATCCATCCTACCCTCTGCAGCCCGCCGATCCTCGTTGGGTGAAATACGACCTTGCCATCATACAATGGATCTACACCCGCATCTCCGTGGAGCTCTTCAACTTAATCTCCTCCGGCGATGCCACCGCTGCCAAGCTCTGGGCTTCTCTTCAACAGCTGTTCCAGGACAACTCCGACGCGCGCATCAACGTGCTTAACACCATGCTCCGGACGACCACCCAGGGAGATGCCCCGGTCACCGTCTTATGCCAGCGGATCAAGGCCATCGACGACGAATTCCGTGAACTTCGCGATCACGTCGAAGACCGCATCCTCATCAATGCCCTCCTCGTCGGCCTCGATGACCAGTTCGAGAAGCAACAGTACTTCATCCCCATGCTCAAGCCCTACCCCACCTTTAAAGAGGTGCGCTCCCACACGCAAGGCGCAACGGCCGCCGTAGGTGTTTCACGCTGCCGCCCCCTCTGCGGTGCCAGCGATTCATGCAGCTAGGCTGCCGTGGCAGCCTGCCGTGCCTCCAAATCCTACCGCGGAAGCAGCGCCTCCTCAACCGCCACCAGGCTGGCGTCCGAGCCCTAACTACTGGGGAAAGAACCCGATATACCGGCCTCCTTAACCTTGACCCGCCGCCACTGCACCATTGTCATCGCCCGCCCCGACAGCCTTAGCTCCCTCGACGTGACCACCGACGCACGACCCCTGGACCGGCCTTGTGCAGGCATGGTCGATGCCCTGGTCGGCCCCTTCGCTGTATGGTGCCCCTCCTGCATACACAGGCACGTGGAGCCCCATTCTTCGCCTCGCCACCGGCTCCCCTGGATTCCTCGAACCCAGGCCGCCGACGCACGTCTACATCGCCACTACTACACCACCTCCCGACGCACTGCCCCACTACCTCATCTTCCCTACATCAACATGCATGCTCCTGCCCCCTAAGCTCACCACAACAGTTGGCCTGGGATCAGGTCGCCTTCATCAACACCATGAACAACTTCACCTTACATCACGACGGTACGAATTGGATTTTCGATTCTGGTGCATCCTTGCATATGTCTTCAAATATGAATTTGTTGTCAGCTTGTTTCCCTTCCGCTTTCTCTACAATCACCATTGGCGATGGTTCAACAATTCCTGTCTCTTGCACTGTTCATTCTTATATTTCCTCTTCTTATGCCTATTTTATTTAATGCAATATTCTTGTTGTTCCTTTATTAATTAAAAATCTTATGTCCGTTCTCCAATTCACCATGCACAATTATGTTATTCTGGCTTTTGACCCTTTTGGTTTGTCTGTGAAGGATCTGAAAACGGGAGAGGTTCTCGTTTGGTACAATAGCATGGGTGATATTTATCCGCTTCATAGCGCGCCCACATCCACCCCCGTGCCATGCTTGCATTAGTTGATTTGTGGCATCATTTTCTTGGTCACCCCAATAAAACCACTTTGTCATCTTTACTTCAAGAATTCTGTATTCCTAGTTCTAGTTCTCCTCATGATTCTTCTCTTTGTAATGACTGTCAATGTGACAAACATATCCAGTTACCGTTTGGGACATCTAATACTACTAGCACTTTTCCTTTTGAATTACCACATTGTGATCTATGGCCTCTCCAATTTCTAGCGTTTCGGGCTATAAATATTATCCTGTGATTTTGGATGATTATTCTTATTACCTTTGGACCATTCCTATACGTGCTAAATCCGATGTCCATGCAATTTTCTTAATTTTAGATAGTATGTTCTCACGCACTTTGGCCTTACTATTCGTTTTATTCAATGTGAAAACGGTTGTGAATTTGACAACACTCCAAACCACAACTTCTTTCTCTCTCAAGGCATTCTTCTTCGTTTTTCATGCCCATACACATCCTATTAAAATAGCAAAGATGAACGCTCACTTTGTTCCATCAACCACATTCTTCGCACGTTGCTTATTCAAGCTTCTCGTCCTTCTCGTTTTTGGGCTGAGGCCCTTCGCACCGCCACTTTACTTATTAATATTCGACCCACGAAAACATGCCCTCTTTATACACCTTTTCAATCTCTTTTTCTCTCGCGTCCGGACTACCTTTTTTGTGTGTTTTGGTTGTCTTTGTTTTCCCAACACAGCCTCCACCTCCTCTAACAAATTCGAACCACTTTCTTTGCCTTGCATCCATCTTGGTCTTTCTGATGATCATAAAGGATATTGTTGTTTTGATCCCTCTTCTGGTCATGTTCTTATTTCTTGTCATGTTACCTTCGATGAAAACACGTCTTCCTATGCTGCCACTAACGTCACACCTATAGAACCGACACCCACCACCAACCCACAACCCACAACCCCTCCTCTAAGAAATCCTGCCGCCATCTCTGCCGTGGCAGAAATTCGTGCTTCCACGGCACACATTCCCTCACCAAATCCTGCCGTGGCAGACTTCTCCCTCTGCCGCGTCCATCCCCTCTTACTCGACAGACTTCTCCTCACCAAATCCTGCCGCGACAGCCACCTCAACCCCAGACACCTCTAGCTCTTCTTCCTCTTCACCCACTAGCCCTACCTCATCCACACCACAACTCCCACCCAATGCAGTACCCATTCCACCCCCTACCAACGATCATGTCATGTGCACACGCGGCAAACGCGGATTTCTTATCCCAACCAAACGTCTTAATCTCACGTCCACCCCAACATTTTCTCCTATTCCCACTTTATACAAACATGCTCTTCTTGATCCTCTTTGGCTATCAGATATGCGTGATGAATTTTATGCTCTTCAGCAAAATAACACCTGGACTCTCGCTCCCGAACCACCTGGTGTTAATGTTGTTTCAGGCAAATGAGTTTTTAGACATAAATTTCACACTGATGGTACTCTTGCTCGTTACAAAGCTAGATGGGTTTGTCGTGGTTTTTCCCAACAACATGGTATTGATTTTGATGAGACCTTCTCTCATGTTGTTAAACCAAGCACTATTCGTGATGTTCTCCGTCTTGTTGTTTCCTCTTCTTGGCCTATTCATTAGCTAGATGTTAAAAATTCTTTTTTCAGGAACTCTCAATAAAACAGTCTATTGTCAGCAACCCTTTGGTTTTGAGCATCCCTCCTCTCCTAATCTTGTTTGTCTCCTCAAAAAATCTCTTTATAGTCTCAAACAATCTCCCCGTGCATGGTTTCAACGCTTTTCCACCTTTATTCAAACAATTGGTTTTATTCCCTCTAAATCTGATTCCTCCCTCTTTATTTTTTGATCTTCTGACCACACTGCATATGTCTTGCTTTATGTTGATGATATAATTCTCACTGCTAGTTCTGATTCTCTTCTCCACCATATTATATCCTCTCTTCATCATGAATTTTTAATGACCGACCTCGGTCCTCTTCATCACTTCCTTGGTATTAATGTATCTCACACAAAGTCTACACTTTTTCTCTCTCAACGCCAATATCTCTTAGATTTGCTTACTCGTTCTGGTATGACTGATTATTAACCCTCTCGTACTCCGGCCGACATTGGTGCCAAATTGTCGGCTGATGGTGATCTTGTTCCTGATCCCACTCTCTATATTAGCATCACTAGTGCACTCCAATATGCCACTCTTACTCGCCCTGACATCTCTTATTCCGTCCAACATGCCTATTTTTTTATGCATGATCCTCGCGCCCCTCATATTGCTCATGTCAAACGAATTCTTCGATATCTTCAAGGCACTCTCGATCATGGCCTCTTTATTAATTCTTCCTTTCCAACAAGCTTGACAGTTTATTCAGATGCAGGCTGGGTAGGTTGTCCAGACACTCGACGATCCACATCCGGCTATTGTGTTTATTTGGGTGATAATCTTGTTTCTTGATCTTCTAAAAGGCAGGCCATAGTTTCCAAGTCTTTCGCTGGGGCTGAGTATAGGTCGATGGCTCATACAGTGGACGAGGCGGTGTGGCTACGTCAGCTCCTCGTCGAGCTTCATCGTCCAACTAAGCGTGCAACCATTGTTTATTGTGATAATATTTCAGCAGTTTATATGCCCTCCAATTCAGTTCAGCATCACTGCACCAAGCATATTGAGATTGACATACACTTTGTTCATGAGAAGGTGGCTCTTGGCAAAGTCCGTGTTCTTCATGTTCCTACAAGTGTGCAATTTTCTAATACTTTCACCAAGGGGCTACCAACTGCATCCTTCGTTGACATATGCTCCAGTCCCAACATCGTTACTCCTGACATTGAGACTGTGAGGGGATATTAAAGTATAGGTTGGTGGCCTGGCCGGTTTGGCCTCTCCTCTTTGAATTGTAAGTCTATATCTATTAGTCTTGCACTCCAAGTTTTGTAATCCATATAAACATCCCATTTAGGCCTAAGTCAGTACAACTATTATTCTCCAATTATCTCTAGTTATCATCGGTGATGGTGGCTGGGCTGGGCAGCCGGGCGATGTGGCCGTAGGCCCAATTTTAGTGTCAGCGTAGGCCAGGCAGCACCGATGGCCACCATGGACGTACGCCCAGACAGACCCGACGGTTACCGTCAGCATAGATAAGGTCGTCGATGTTAGGTCATGGGGGACGGTTACGTAGCTCTTTTCCCTTTGTTCCACATTAATCCTAGAAAAATCATAACTAAATCATTCTAATTCAATAAAATACAAATAATACATCAAAATTTGTAGAAAAATAAGATCCATGTATCTAAAATCAAATATTACACATTTGTGTTGAAAAACATTAAGTGAAACATAAAAACATTACCAATACTTTCATATATAACATATTTTCCATTTTCCGAGTGCCAAAAACATGGTTTTTTATGAAGCAACCAACAAATAAAAGTTTCAAAATGGTACCACCCCATTTTTCAAAAACAGTAGTACACCTTGCATGGATAATCTCCCAACCGGGATATCTTAAACCTTTCTGTCAACCTCTCATGAAAAAGATAAATTCCTACCGAATTGGTAATAAGTGGGTCAGATTTAAACTACAGGTACATGATCTGATGCTCATGATTTTTTGGAAAAATCATTTTTAGGTTCACAATATATTATTTCATCAGAGATCCACTGCAAGTTTAGCGAGGCTCAGCCCCGAGTTAAGAATCTTCATGCATGCCGTTTTGATCATAGTTTGAAACGGGCAAAAAAATATCCAAACAATGTAAAACATTCGCGTGGTGTCCTATTATGTGACATATTTGCAAGAAAAATATCACTTGGTATATTGATTGCATCTCAAAAAAAACTTCTCGAAAATGATCTATCATGTTTGAGTTTTCATGTCTTTCAAGCCAAACGAGAAATATTATGGGCAAAATCATAGCATAGTTTGTGATAATGTGCCTATATTATAAATGCATGTGCATCATGGGATTGTGTGAAGGAAATATGCCCTAGAGGAAATCATAGAGATGATTATATTTCTTATGTATCCATGAGTTAATGTAATGTTCCTTGAATATCCATATCAGGCAACTTGTATTGATTGACAATTATGTGAATTGTTTGTGAAACTCTATACTTGTATGGTTATCTAATAGTTGTCCCTAGTTAGAGTTCATGTGAGGACACACGTGAATATTAGACTAGCATATCGATTGGTTGATGACTATGTTTCGCAAGTCATAGACATGAAGATGTTAAACCAATGATGTGGATACATGTTATGAACATGGGGTTGGACTGACCCAACTTGAGACTGGAAATTAGTTGCGGCTCTCTCTACACATCGTGTACGTTTTTTCCTTAGACCCGAGATTGTCGCATGTACTTGAGACGTGGATCGACCTACTTTGTGGCTATCAGACGCTACTCCGTAACTGGGTAGTTATAAAGGTAGCTTTCGGGTTTGTCCTGAAGCATGCTACGAGGCATGGTCAATCAAGATGGGATTTGCCCCCCTCTACTTGAGAGAGATATATCTGGGCCCCTCGAGTGATCGGATCCAGAAATGCATGGCCGTGCTACATAAGGTTAAGAGTTAACCTAGTAAAGGGATTCCGAATCACAGTATCGAGAAAGAGAGGTCAGCTTGGAACTAGACCAAATATCGTGAGGCAAAGGGAAAGACATATACTAAACCTTGTGATGGTTCATCCGATATGATCTTTGTATGCGTTTAGGAGTTGGCATGTCTTGCTAGAGTCCGCTACCAACTATTGACAGAATAAGTGTATTCGTGTCATATCTATGCGTATATGAATCTATAGGGTCACACACTTAAGGGGCTGGAAGCCTAATGAGGATTGGATCCGAATTAGACCAGGCTTAGGCTACTAATGGGCTGCTAATGTAGAAGCCCACTAGGGACGCCTATATAAGGGAGGGTGGGGCAAGCTGACCAGGGTTAGACCATTTCACCCAGCCGCCACTCCTCACGCTTGTGTTGCACGCGCGGACCTAGCAGTCGGGCGTCTGACGCTTCCATCCCGCACGTGTGGATACCTCGGAGGTGCTGCATCTGTGGCACTTGGACGAGCAACGCAAGGGGAGCTGCTCGTGGGACGAGGACGAGGAGGATACGTAGAACATCTACACTACCTCGACGCGCTTCATCAAGTTTCGCAACCGCGTGTCTAGTGGTAATCCCATGATCTATGACAACAGTATTCCTGGTTTATGCGGTAGAAAATTTTGATTTGCGCTAGTGTAGCCTACCCGTATCCCTTCGGTGGTATCAGAGCCAATGCTGTTCAGTTATAGGTTCATGATGTTTGCATATAGTGATATGCAGATTGATATGAATGATGTGATCGTTTGTATTGCGGTGGTTCAGGATTGATCTATGATCTTGCTTTCCGTGATCGTGATTCTGAGGTTGTCGAACGACTTACCCCTATCGGCCGGTTTCCGCCATCGGGGTAGACAGTGACACATAAATCATGTTGAATCACGCGAAGATCAATATGATTGATCGAATCGGAACCTAGATCTAAAATCGATGTATCGTGATCAAAGGATTTGATCAAATTGGAACGATAGACGGTTTATGGTAAATTTGATCTGCCGATCAAAATCCTTAAAGAAAATTGTGTAGATTTGATCTCTTATTTTTCATAGTTTTCCGAACGCCCGGAGATACCGCGAGGGGCGCTGTCCCTTCGAACCCCACAGGGGGAGACTCCCTAGACCCCCCTTAATCATAGCTCCTTTTGTATCTCGTTAAGATAACTAGGTGTTGCAAGTTCACATGATCCGGTAGAATGTGATTCTATGCATAACTTGTTTTTGCAGGATGTATGTGATCAGTATGGCCCATATATATATATATATATATGTGATGCATGTATGAAATTTTTCATGACCTGTGTGTCGTGAGTATGGCAACACGACTGGAGCCATATGTGTTGTCAATTATTGTAATGGCCTGCGTGCCAACTTGTGATGATCCCAATACTATGTAATTTTGAGTACTAGCTGTTAGGAGTAATAGCTTGTATTAGTTCTTGGAAGACTCATCACTTGGAGGATGGATCGCATGCAACATGAAGATGGAGATCATCATGGTGGACAGGTTCTATGGGGATAGAGATCACCATGAGAAAATGGGCCATACTGTGTCACATCTATGTGAATGATATTCTTATGTGTTTTACTACTATGCATGCTTAGATGATAGAAGTAGAACGATCCCTCACAAAGTTTAAGTTAAACCATGCCCTCCCAACCAAACCTTGCACCATCCTATGTCGTGTACAATCGTTGGTGGGCCTATGAAATTAGGGTGTCACGGTTTTCCTTGGCTGGATGGGTTTGTATCGGATACTTACACGCATAAGGGTTGGTGAGCTTGACAAGGTCATCTTAACAGTTAAGGACCTTGGGGCATAAAGGTTGGGCGCCTAGTTTTGACATAGAGATGTCACCCAACAACAAGAGTCATATGCGATATGATTAGCAAGTGTTGCTTACCGATTTACCTTGTCTTCTAGCAGTGATGCTAAAGCTCACTAGTCGACTTGTTAATTGTGGATCTTGAATCACTTAGTATCAATAGAGGGATACTGATTTAAGTGGGAGTATATGCTATTAAATTGTTTAATATGTTTTACTCTTTCATGGTTACATGGCTTAGTATTTTGCATGTTTTCTATTGTAGATAAATGGCACCAAACATTGCATCACCTTTTTCTTTGCGTTCGATTCTTGACAAAGATAAACTTAATGGAACAAAATATTCAGACTGGGTCCATAACCTGAGAATTGTTCTTAGGTCTGATAAAAAGGAAACGGTTCTGGATACCCCAATCCCCGATGAACCTGCTAAAAATGCATCTGCTGCCCTCAAGAATGCCTACAAGAGAGCATGTGATGATTCTCTTGAGGTTAGTTGTCTTATGCTTGCATGCATGGAACCTGAACTCCAAAATAAGTTTGAGGATCAGGAAGTGTATGATATGATCGTCGCGCTTAGGGACATGTTCCAGACTCAGGCCAGGACTGAGAGGTACAATGTCGCCAAGTCCTTTGTGGAATGCAAGCTAGCAGAGGGAGCTGGTGTAGGCCCCCATGTGATCAAAATGGTTGGTTACAGTCAGACTTTGGAAAAGCTTGGTTTTTCACTAGGCCAAGAGTTGGCTACTGATTTCATTTTGGCGTCTCTTCCATCTAGCTATGGGCAGTTCATTTTGAACTACCATATGCATGGGGTGGAGAAGGGCCTTAATGAATTATGTGGGATGCTAAAAATAGCAGAAACTGGCGTGAAGAAGTGTGTAGGGCATAGCCATGTGATGGATGTGTAGAACAAGCCTAGATTCAAGAAAAAGGGTACTTCTTGGAAGAAGAAGGGCAAGGCTAAGGATACGATCCCTAAGCCTGCACCCAAGCAAAAGGCTGGACCTGTAGAAGACATTGAGTGCTTCTTTTGTCATGAACATGTCCACCTCTAAAGAAGAGTGGAAGTAAGAGTACTTCCCACTCAGGTACGCTTGTTGTAAATGTTGTGGACATTCTTCTCGCTGATTCCTATGTTAACTCTTGGTTATTTGATATCGGATCGGTTGCTCATATTTCCAATTCGATGCAGGGGCTAATAAGGACTAGAGAAGTGCAGAAAGGCGAATTGGATTTTCGCGTCGGAAATAAAGCAAGGGTTGCTGCATTGTTCGTAGATGTCATGCAACTTCACCTTCCATCAGGATTTATTATGGAGTTGAATAATTGTTATTACATTCCAAGTATGGGTCGAAACATTTTATCACCTTCATGTTTGATGAGGGATGGATATTCATTTGCGAGTATGAACAATGGTTGTGTAATCTCTATGAATGATATGTTTATGGCTAATGCTCCCATTGTGAATGGGTTATTTATTTTAAATCTTGATGATGCATATGTTTACAATGTTAGTGCTAAAAGGCTTCGGCCTAATGATTTGAGTCCTAACTACTTATGACATTGTCGTTTGGGGCATATAAGTGAAAAGCGCATGAAGAAGCTCCATGGTGATGGTCTTCTAACTTCGTTTGATTTTGAATCATACGAGACATGTCAGGCTTGTTTACTTGGAAAGATGACCAAGTCGCCTTTTTCGGGTTTACCCGAGAGAGCGACAGACTTGTTGGAACTCATACATACTGATGTATATGGACCAATGATGGGGGAAATGTAAATGATATGTTTTTATTCAACAAAGTAATTGGTCATTTGGGCCTACTTGAACTACCACTTAAAGGACGTTCTTTCACATGGTAGAATATGCAAACTGTCCCTCTCCTTGAACAGCTAGACTGGTTTTTCACTAGCAATAATTGGATCCTAGACTACCCTAATTCTATGGTCATTCCACTGGCTAAAACGGGTTCAGATCATGTGCCTTGTGTAGTAAACATTGATACTAAAATACCTAAAGCAAAGTTGTTCAGATTTGAGAACTTTTGGGTGGATCTTCCTGGGTTCATTGATTGTGTCAGTTCTTCTTGGAAAATTCAGTCCAAGAAAATGCATTGTTCTGCTGTCATAGTGGACAAACTGAAAACTCTTAGGTTTCATCTCTGAAAGTGGCATACTAGTATTGCTAAATTGAAGACTCGCATCCAGGGTTGCAATAATGTCATTCTGATCATGGATTCTATTGAGGAGCACAGACCTCTCTTTCAGACTGAGTTCAATTTCAAGAAAACCGTGAAGCTTCACCTAGATGATTTATTACTTGCTGAGTGTAACTACTAGAAAAATAGGTGCACTATTAGATGGATTAAGCAAGGGGAAGATAACACTAAATTTTTTCACGCCATGGATTCAGAAAGGTTTCGGAGAAATAATATTGCAATGTTAAGAGATGAGAATGGTGCTGCATTCTCTGATCATGAATCGATGGAAGGTCTTCTATGGAGTAGTTTCAAGGATAAATTGGGTCATACAGATGGTATCTCCATGCAGTTTGAATTGGCTATGTTACTATCTAGGGTTGATGATTTACAAGACTTGACTAACCCTTTTTCTAAAAAAGAAATGGATGAAGTGGTTGCGGCTATGCCAACTGATCGTTCTCCTAGGCCCGATGGGTTTAACGGTATCTTTGTTAAGAAATGTTGGAATATTGTTAAAGAGGATTTCTACAGGCTTGCATATGATTTCCATGCTAGAAAGCTCAAGTTGGAAAATATTAGTGGATCTTACATTACCATGGTGCCTAAAAAGCACACGCCCCTGGAGGTTAATGATTTTCGGCCGATATCTCTGAATAATATTTGTCTAAAATTTATCACAAAGTTGGTGGCTAATAGATTACAAGAGAGAATATTGGATTGCATTCATAAGAATCAATATGGGTTTCTTCATTCAAGATCTATTCAAGATTGTCTTGCGTGGTCCTTTGAATATATATTCCTGTGTCAGGCTTCCAAGAAACCCATTATTATTCTTAAGTTGGATTTTGCAAAAGCATTTGACACTATTGAGCATGAGGCCATTCTAGAGATTTTGAAACATAAAGGGTTTAATGAGAAGTGGATTGGGTGGGTGAGAGCAATTCTTTCTTCTAGAACATCGGTTGTGCTTCTCAATGGCATTCATAGCAAGCAATTTGCTTGCAAGCGTGGAGTTCGTCAGGGTGATCCTTTATCACCATTGCTTTACACTATTGGTTTAGATCTTCGACAGTCAGCGGTAAACGAGCTGGCCAGGGTGGGTGAGATTTGCAGACCTATAAACACGATTGATGAGAACTTCTCAATTATTCATTACGCGGATGATACACTGATGATCATGCCGACAGATATGGTTCAATTAAGGGCACTTAAACGTCTGCTTTATAGTTCCTCACTTTCTACAGGATTAAAGATTAACTATAACAAGTCACAAATGGTCCTAATAAATGTGCCAAATGATTTGATCATGGAGCTCTCTGAGGATTTTGGGTGCTAGATTGCTTCGATGCCATTTACATATCTAGGCCTCCCGTAGGGCACAACTAGACCAAATATTGCTGAGCTCACTCCCTTGGTCTGCCAACTAGAGAGAAAGCTGACTTCTAGATCAAGTTTCCTGTCACAAGGTGCTCGGCTACATTTGATTAATTCAGCCCTTGCCTCTATGCCTCTCCATTATTTATGTTCTCTTCAGCTTCCCAAGGGGCTCACAGCTTAGCTAGATAGAATTCTACGGCAATGTCTCTGGCGAAGGAAGCAAGATGAACCCTCGCCTTCTCTTGCTGCATGGAATATTGTTTGCTTGCCAAAGGATCAGGGGGGGGCTTGGAGTGGTGGATTTTCAGAAAAAATGCAACATTACTTATCAAGTTCCTAGATAAATTTTATAATAACAAGGATATTCCTTGGGTTCGGCTAATAAAAAGTTCTTACTACTCTGATAAAGTGGCTCATGCAGAGAATTTGTGTGGATCCTTTTGGTGGAGGGATGTGCTGAAACAAGTGGATAACTTTCGCGCTGTTGCTACAGTTAGCTTGGGTCGTGGGGACACATTTCTGTTTTGGTTGGATAATTGGAACTTACAAGGAAGCAAGCTACCCCTTAAGGAAAGGTTCCCCAGGTTATTTTCTTATGTGCTGAATGAAAATTTATCTGCAGCTCATGTGTACTCAGTTCAGGATCTGCATTCCATGTTCTTTCTACCTCTATCAGTGGTGGCATATCAGGAGCTTGAAGAGCTTCGTGGGATCTTGGTGGAAAACCCGATCACCCCTCAGGATGATGCGTGGTCGTATACATGGGGTGATAAGTACTCACCTAGCTTGTTTTATAAACTGATACATGCGCACATAAATGTACCTGGAGTGTACAAATGGATTTGGCAGTCAGCGTGTATGATGAATATGAAGGTATTTGCTTGGTTACTTCTGAGGGACAGGCTTAACACTAGAGATTTGATTAAAAGAAGGCACTGGAATGTTACTAATGATACTCACTGTGAGCTTTGCCCTTCTCATGTGTATGAAGATCGGATTCATCTATTTTTTGAGTGCAATTTCAGCTTGCGCATTTGGAATTATCTTCAAATTTCTTGGCAGCCTCATGATGATCTTCAGTTCATTGTTTCCTACGCGAAAAGGTCTTTTAATAAACCTTTCTTCATGGAGGTGCTTATTACCGCATGCTAGAATATCTGGTTGTTAAGAAATGGTAATTTTTTTAATAATGACATACCCACTTTTGCCAAATGGAAGGGAAAGTTTATTCATGATATGACCTTGCTGCAATATAGGATCAAGGCTAAATACAAAACTGAGCTTCTGTCTTGGATCCATACTTTGCCTTAAGGGTGCTTTGCTTTCAGTTGGATGTATAGGTCTGTTTAATTTGTATATAGTTTTCTCTCTTTTTTCCTTCTTCCTCTCTCTTGTGTATATTTGTAAACCTTGTTTATTGTTTTCAATAAATTGCTCTGGGGCAGTTGCCTCACAGTCTCAGCCGTCAAAAAAAATGAACACGACAGCCAGAGGAGGATATCACCACTTCATTACTTTTACTAATGATTTCAGTAGATATGGTTATGTCTATTTGATGAAGCATAAGTTTGAAACTTTTGAAAGGTTCAAGGAGTTTCAGAGTGAGGTAGAGAATCAAAGTGGCAAGAAAATAAAAGCCTTGCAATCTGATCGTGGAGGTGAATTTTTGAGTCACAAATTTAGCAATCATCTTAAGAGTTGTGGAATTGTTCCATAGCTCACGCCACCCGGAACGCCTCAAAGAAACAGGGTCTCTAAACGGCGCAATCGAACTTTGTTGGACATGGTTCGATCGATGATGAGCCAGTCGGATTTACCATTATCATTTTGGAGATACGCTCTAGAAACGGCAGCTTTCACACTTAAAAGGGTACCACCTAAATCCGTAGTTAAGACACCATATGAGATGTGGACTGGAAAGAATCCCAGTTTTTCTTTTCTAAAGATTTGGGGTTGTGATGCATTTGTCAAGCGACTTCAGTCGGACAAGCTAACACCCAAATCGGATAAGTGCATTTTCGTGGGATATCTGAGGGAAACCTTACGGTATTACTTCTACAACCGAGAAGATGGCAAAGTGTTTGTCGCTTGCAGCGGTGTTTTCCTAGAGAAAGGGTTTCTCACAAAGGGAACGAGTGGAAGGTCGGTGCGACTTGAAGAAGTTTAAGATGAGCCAGTCGGGGATCCTTCTACGAGTGATGCTATTGTAGCAGAACAAGTTGAGAAACCCGTGGCAATAGAAGCACCACAACCACGAAGGTCGGCGAGGCTCCGCGAAACGCGGGAATTATTATTGTTAGACAATGATGAGCCTGCGACCTATGCAGAAGCGATGGTGGACCCGGACTCTGAGAAATGGCTGATCGCCATGAGATCCGAGATAGAGTCCATGGGAGACAATCAAGTTTGGAACTTGGTTGACCTGCCTGATGGTTTTAAAGCCATCGAGTGCAAATGAATCTATAAGAAGAAGATTGATATGGATGGAAATGTTCACATCCATAAAGCTTGACTTGTTGCAAAAGGTTTTCGACAAATTCAAGGAGTTGACTATGACGAGACTTTCTCGCCTGTAGCGATGCTTAAATCTATACGGATTATTCTAGCCATTGTTGCACATTTCGACTATGAAATATGGCAGATGGATGTCAAGACGGCTTTCCTAAATGGAATACTAACTAAGGACGTGTATATGATGCATCCCGAAGGTTTTGTCGATCCAAACAATGCTGGAAAGGTATGCAAACTTCTAAAGTTCATTTATGGGGTGAAGCAAGCATCTCGGAGTTGGAACATTCGATTTGATGAAGTTGTAAAGGAGTTTGGCTTCATCAAAAACGAACAAGAATCTTGTGTTTACAAGAAGGAAAGTGGGAGAGCGCTTGTATTTCTAATCTTATATGTAGATGACATATTGCTGATTGGAAATGACATTCCTATGCTCGAGTCTGTTAAGACCTCATTGAAAAATAGTTTTTCGATGAAGGACTTAGGAGAATCGGCATATATTCTGGGCATCAAGATCTATAGAGATAGATCAAGGAGGCTAATTGGATTAAGCCAGAGTACATATATTGACAAAGTGTTGAAACGGTTCAGCATGGAAGAGGCTAAGAAGGGGTTCTTGCCCATGTCTCACGACATAAAACTCAGCAAGACTCAGTGTCCTTCGACTACTGATGAGCGTGAGCGCATGAGCAGGATTCCATATGCTTCGGCTATTGGATCCATCATGTATGCGATGATATGTACTCGCCCAGATGTTTCCTATGCTCTAAGTGTTACGAGCAGATACCAGGCTGATCCAGGTGAAGGTCACTGGACAGCGGTAAAGAATATCCTTAAGTACTTGAGAAGGACTAAGGATGTGTTCCTAGTTTATGGAGGTGAGGATGAACTCAGTGTAAGGGGTTACACAGATGCGAGTTACCTTAACAACTCAGATGACTCCAGATCGCAATCTGGTTATGTGTTTGTCATGAATGGTGGTGTTGTGAGTTGGAAAAGTTCCAAGCAAGATACGGTGGCCTCCTCTTCAACAGAAGCTGAATATATTGCCGCCTCGGAGGCTGCAAAGGAAGCTATTTGGATTAGGAATTTCCTGATCGCTCTTGTTGTGGTTCAGGGCGCGTCCCATCCCATGGACATTTATTGTGAGAACAATGGTGCTATTGCACAAGCCAAGGAACCTAGACAACACCAGAAGAACAAACATATTCGCATGCGTTACCATTAGATTCGAGAGTTCAATGAGGATGGTAGTGTCATGATATGCAAAATACATATGGACTCAAATGTTGCTGATCCTTTTACAAAGCAACTCCTGCAGCCTGCACATGAGGCGCACGCAAGAGCAATAGGTATTAGATATAATCTAGATTGACTCTAGTGCAAGTGGGAGACTGAAGGAAATATGCCCTAGAGGCAATCATAGAGATGATTATATTTCTTATGTATCCATGAGTTAATGTAATGTTCGTTGAATATCCATATTAGGCAACTTGTATTGATTGGCAATTATGTGAATTGTTTGTGAAACTCTATACTTGTATGGTTATTTAATAGTTGTCCCTAGTCGGAGTTCATGTGAGGACACAGGTGAATATTAGACTAGCACATCGATTGGATGATGACTATGTTTCGCAAGTCATAGACATGGAGATGTCAAACCAATGATGTGGACACATGTTATGAACATGGGGTTGGACTGACCCAACTTGAGACTGGCAATTAGTTGCAGCTCTCTCTACACATCGTGTACGTTGTGCCCTTAGACCTGAGATTGTCACATGTACTTGAGATGTGGATCGACCTACTTTGGGGCTATCAGACGCTACTCCGTAACTGGGTAGTTATAAAGGTAGATTTCGGGTTTGTCCTGAAGCATGCTGCAAGGCATGGTCAATCAAGATGGGATTTACCCCTCTCTACTTGAGAGAGATATCTCTGGTCCCATCGGGTGATCGGATCCAGAAATGCATGTCCGTGCTACATAAGGTTAAGAGTTAACGTAGTAAAGGGATTCCGAATCACAGTATCGAGAAAGAGAGGTAAGCTTGGATCTAGACCAAATATCATGAGGCAAAGGGAAAGACATGTACTAAACCTTGTGATGGTTCGTCCGATATGATCTTTGTATGCATTTAGGAGTTGGCACGTCTTGCTAGAGGCCGCTACCAACTATTGACAGAATAAGTGTATTTGTGTCATATCTATACGTATATGAACCTATAGGGCCACACACTTAAGGGGCTGGAAGCCTAATGAGGATTGGATCCGAATTAGACCAGGCTTAGGCTACTAATGGGCTGCTAATGTAGAAGCCCACTAGTGACGCCTATATAAGGGAGGGTGGGTCGAGCTGACCAGGGTTAGACCATTCCACCCAGCAGCCACTCGTCACGCCTATGTTGCACGCGCGGACCTAGCAGTCCGGTGTCTGACGCTTCCATCCCGCACGTGTGGATACCTCGGAGGTGCTGCATCTGTGACACTTGGACGAGCCGCACAAGGGGAGCTGCTCGTGGGACGAGGACGAGGAGGAGACGTAGAACATCTACACTACCTCGACGCGCTTCATCAAGTTCTGCAACCGCACGTCTAGTGCTAATCCCATGATCTATGACAACAGTATTCCTGGTTTACGCGGTAGAAAATTTTGATTTGCGCTAGTGTAGCCTACCCGTATCCCTTCATTGTGAACAATCTTATAGGAGGAAGTTTTCATTTTTGTTGCACAAAAAATCATTTTCCATTTTCTGAGTGCCAAAAAATGGGATGTTTTGTGAAGCAACCACCAAATGAAAGTTTCAAAATGGTATTGCCCCATTTTTCAAAAATACTAGGACATCTTGCATGGATAATGTCCTAACTGGGGTATCTTAAACCTTTCCGCCCACCCATCGTGAAAAATATAAATTCGTGCCGAATCGGCAAGAAGTCGGTCAGATTTGAACTACAGGTACATGATCTGATACTCATGGAATCATTTTTAGATTCACAATATGCTATTACATCAGAGATCCACTACAAGTTTAGCTAGGCTGAGCCCCAAGCTAAGAATCTTCATGCCTTCCATTTTGACCATAGTTTGAATCAGGCATAAGAAATTCAAAAATGATCCAAACAATATAAAACCTTCACGTGGTGTCATATTATGTGACATAGTTGCAAGGATAAATATCAAACTTGGTATACTACAAATATCTCAAAAAACCTTCTCAAAAATGAGCTATCATGTTCGAGGTTTCATGGTTTTTAGGCCAAACGACCAATGTTATGGCTAGAATCAAGACATAGTTTATGATAATGTTCTCATATTGTGCACACATGTGCATCTTAGGATGCGAACAATATTGCAGAAGGAAGTTTTCCTTTTCGACGCACCAAAAGGCCATTTCCATTTTGGGAGTGCAAAAAATAGGATGTTTTGTGAAGCAACAACCAAATGAAAGATTCAAAATGGTACCACCCTATTTTTTAAAATACTAGGACACCTTGCGTGGACAATGTCCCAACCGGGATATCTTAAACCTTTCTGTTTCGTCACCCTGCCGGGATGGGGAATTGCCCCCGGAGCCATCTCCATCGACTCCACCACCATCTCCATCGACGTTGCTGACTCCATGATGAGGAGGGAGTAGTTCTCCCTCGAGGCTAAGGGCTCTACCGGTAGCTATGTGTTCATCTCTCTCTATGCGTGATCTTATTTTGGTCATGAGATTTGTAATCTAGTTGAATAAGTAGATGCTATTCTGCTACTCAAGTGCTTTAATTAATGTAATCTCCGCTTTTCCCCACGTGTGTGAAGTTGACAGTGTGCACACCGTGTGGCACTTAGGCTAAAGGTTGCAGAAATACTTATCATGAGTATAATTTGAGTTGGATGTCTCTATGAAATTGTGCTGTTTGTTGGAACCATCTAGCGCTCAAGGTGACAGTGAGGGGTTATCTAGATGGGGAATGCAGATTTTAAGGAGTGTTGTTATAGCCCTACACCGTCCAACGGGAGAGCAGTTCAGGGTATCATAATGAAGAAAATATATTTATGAGTTTATTGAGAGTGTCCACTAGTGAAAGTATGATCCCAGGGCCTTGTTTCTAAGAAGTGAAACACCGTTTACAATCAGTCATGTTACATGTTTGCTTGCTGCCCTTTTTATTTCAGATTGCAATTGCTACTTATAATCATCCATATTAGTTGTATTTCACTATCTCTTCACCGAACTAGTGCACCTATACACCTGACAAGTGTATTGGGTGTGTTGGGGACACAAGAGACTTCTTGTATCTTGATTGCAGGGTTGCTTGAGAGGGATACCTTTGAACTCTTCCTCCCTGAGTTCGATAAACCTTGGGTGATCCATTTAAGGGAAACTTGCTGCTGTTCTACAAACCTCTGCACTTGGAGTCCCAACACTGTCTACAAGAATAAAAGCGTGCGTAGGCATCAACCAACACTAGTATTTTATGTGCACTTTGTACTCACTCGTGCGCACCCGGTACCCACTTCCCGGATGGTCACCCATCCTCAAATTGCTCTAGGCCAAGCATGCTTAACCTTAGAGTTATTTTCAGATGAGCTTTCAAAAAAGAAGTTGCAACTTGTTGATATGGTATACTATCAATTCTATTAAGCCATGCGCCAGGGTCTCACATACACCCACCCTTAGAAGATCGACTCCATCATCGATAAACCACAAGCCAGGAACGTCCCCTCTTGACACACGTTTGTGCGTCAAGTGCCGGCACATGTGCCATGTCGTGTCCACTCCAGTCCACACGCGCCATGCTCCACATGTTCGCCACTAACCCACACACGCCCGTGTAACCACGAGGGTCCGTTCTGATACCACTTATAACACCCTGGCCTCTCCGGACTAGCGGCTGTCACTCCTGGCAGCTCAATAGGATCTCTAGACTAACCACATAGACCAACACTAGTCTAGCTCAATAGGAACTCTAGACTAACCCCACAGGCCAACACTAGTATTTTCTGTGCACTTTGTCCTCACTCGTGTGCACCCTGTACCCACTTCCCGGTCGGTCACCCATCCTCAAATTTCTCTAGGCTAAACACACTTAACCTTAGAGTTCTTTTTATATAAGCTTCCGTAAAATAAGTTGCAACTTGTTGATATGGATATACTATCAATCCTATTAAGCCATGTTCCAGGGTCTCACAATACCAACAAGGTGCACCTGCATGATCTAGGCACATGGCTTAATAGGATTGATAGGATACTCATACCAACAAGTTGCAACTCTTTTCCGGAAGCTCATTAAAAAGAATCTCCAGGTTAAGCGTGCTTTCCCTGGAGCAATCTGAGGATGGGTGACCGACCGAAAAGTGGGTACCGGGTGCGCACGAGTAAGGTCCACAGAAAATACTAGTGTTGGTTGATGTCTACGCACTTCTATTTTTATAGTCAGTTGTTGGGCCTCCAAGTGTAGAGGTTTGTAGAACAGCAGCAAGTTTCCCTTAAGTGTATTACCCAAGGTTTATCGAACTCAGGGAGGAAGTGGTCAAAGGTATTCCCTCTCAAGAAATCCTGCAATCAAGATACAAGAATTATCTTGTGTCCCCAACACACCCAATACACTTGTCAGGTGTATAGGTGCACTAGTTCGGCGAAGAGATAGTGAAATACAAGTGGTAACGATGCCAGAAAATAGCTTGACGGTGAGGTAAAGACTATAGCAAGAAAACATGCAATAGATCTAGATGCAAACGGTGTTTCAATGTTTAGAAACAAGGCCTAGGGGTCATACTTTCACTAGTGAACACTCTCTCATATAAATATCCTCTCTTCATGATGCTACTCTCCGGTTGGACACTCTAATCCATGGTAGGGCTATAACAACACTCCTCAAAGTCCGCCTTTCCCAATCTAGATAACCCCACACTGTCACCTTGAGCGCTAGATGGTTCCAAAAAACACCACAATTTCATAGAGACATCCAACTCCAAATATAACTCATAACAAATATTCAATCTAGCCAAAGTGCCACACACGGTATGCACGTTGTCACATTCACACACACGTGGAGAAAATCATAGATCTATTAAAGCAAAAAGAGTATTTATATAGACTCAAAACTAAGTGCCACCATGGCGTGCACGCTGTCACTTTCACACACATGGGAGAGCAGAGATCTATTAAAGCACTTGAGTAGCAAGGTAGATCTACTTGATTACAAATCTCATGATCACAATATGACCATGCATAGAGAGAGAGATGAACACATAGCTACCGGTAGAGCCCTTAGCCTCGAGGAAGAACTACTCCCTCGTCATCATGGGAATCAACAAGGGTGATGAAGATGGCGATGGAAATGGCTCCGGGGGCACTTCCCCGTTCTGGCAGGGTGACGAAACAGAGACTTTTTGTCCCCCGAATCTCCCTTTCGGTGGTGGCGACGCTACGGAGGTTTTTCTGGAAGTATGATGGATTATTTAGGGTTTCTGTATCGGGGTCTTCTTATAGGCGAAGAGGCCAGGCTGGGAGGCGTCCGGAGGGGCCACACCCTGCCCAGGCGCGGGTCCACCCTATCCCGCGCCTGGGGGTGTGGTGGCCCTCTGGCACCTCTCTGTCTCCCTTCTGGCTTCATGACACCCACGGTAAAATATTGATTTTCTGCCTTTCTGGAACCAAAAACAGAAGAAAACAGGCAACTGGCACTTTGGCATCTTGTTAATAGGTTAGTACCAGAAAGTGTATAAAAATACCTCAGAGTGTAGACAAAACATAGTAAAGTAGATACTAAACAAGCATGGAGCATCAAAAATTATAGATACGTTTTCGACGTATCAAGCATCCCCAAGCTTAACTCCTGCTCGTCCTCGAGTAGGTAAGTGATAAAATAATAATTTTTGAGGTTTGATGACCCACAAGTATAGGGGGTGTATGGTAGTACTTTCGATAAATAGGAGTGTCGATCCCAACGAGGAGCAGAAGGTGCTGAACAGTGGTATGGAGCAGGAAATCCCTGTGAATACTTAGCAAACGGATTTTTAGTGGTTTTCTGACATGGCAATAAAACAAAGAGCAAGTAACAGAAGTAACGAACAAATGGAGCAAGTGGCCCAATCCTTTCTTAGAAAAGGACAAGCCGGTGGAAATACTTATAAGGACCAACCCCATTCAAACATCCGTAACTACAGGAAAGTAATTAAGATATAAATCTAACCACAGCCTTAAACTCTGATATCCTACGCTCCCTTGTGCAAAGGTGTCCTAACGGGGGTTCAGGTTTCTGTCACTCCGGCAACCCCACAATTAGTAGCCAAATACAGAATGCATTCCCCTAGGCCCATAAATGGTGAAGTATCATGTAGTCGACGTTCACATGACACCACTAGAAGAATATCACCACAACTTAAATACTAAACCATTGAATAATAACTCATCACAGATTCACTACTAACAACATGACTTCTCCCATGTCCTCAAGAGCTAAATGAACTACTCGCAGGACATCATATGTATCAAGATCAAATATGATATGGTAATGGATAACAATCTGAACATAAACAATAATCCAATGGTTCCACTCACAAGCATCAACTATAATAGTAATCAACACCGAGAAAGTTTCCCCTAAGTACTAAAGCAATATCCAACACAATTGTTACAGCGGGACGGAGTGGTGGTGATGGTGATGGTGGAGATGATGGTGTGGATGATGATGATCCCGATAAAGCCTAGCTTGATGACGGTGTTGATGGCGACGGTCTCCCCTCTCCGGGAAGGAATTCCCCCGGCAGAAATCTGTCTGCCGGAGAGATCTTTCTCTCTCGGTGTTTTCCGCCCCCAGAGGCGGCGGAAATCTATCTATGGTTGCTCCCCGAGCCTTAGGGTTTCAAAGGGAAGATATAGGCGAAGGGGCGGAGTCGGAGGCCAGGCAGGTGGGCCACACCTGCCCTAGGAGCGGGTCAGGTGGGCCCGCGCCTAGGGGATGTGGGCCCCCTGAGGCCCCACTTCGTCCCTCCTTCTGGCTTCCTTCGTCTTCTGGTAAAATAATATGTTTCCATATTTTTCTGGTATTTTTCTGATCTTCGCGAAATTGCACCGAAACGCCTTCTTTTCCATCAGAATCTAGACTCCGGCAGTCCATCCTCTTGGAATCATCCAACATGCATAAACAGATGAAAAGCCATAAGTAATACCTCATAATAAGACAAATATCAATGAATAGAGGTAAATTATGATATAGAAAGGTGATGCAAATTGGGCGTATCAAGGTGACATGCACCATCCAAACCAAGATTAAACCATTTGCAAGCATTGAAAGCTGGGATCAAAGAACTCTAAACATGAGCATGAAAGATGGAGTTCTAACAGTAAGACAAAGTAACTATGCATGCAACATGAAAGGCTACAAACAAAGATCATGAATAACATGCATTGAAAAATGTTTGTTTGTTTCACATACAGAAAACATGGCATAGTGGCATTCAACTTGTCCCTCATAGAGTAGCAAATAGATGCATAGGACACCGTCAATGTTCACAAGGGTGACTTGAAACAAGTAGCACAAGAACAAGTAATATCACAATATGCATCAATCAATAAGTTTTGGGACACTGCACACAGAATGATAACTATGCTCTCTTAATGGTGCCTAAAAGTAGAAGGTGGAGACTCAATATAAAAGTGGAAGAAAGGACCTTCACAAAGGGAAGCAGGGATTTCAAGTTTCAAAAAGAGCTTCCAAAAATTATGGTACTTGTTAGCTTTCAGCCCTCATTGCCCCTATCATAAGCATCTTGAAGTGATTAAGGTTAAAGTGAACAAACTATGGAGTATATGCTTGACAAAGTATAAGCTGGCAATCTCAAGTCCCTTGAATACGAGGGCCACACCTCATGCTACTCAACTTCAGTCACATGTAAGTTCTTGTCATTGTAAGTACATGTGTATCATAGAGAACCGCCAACGGGGTACCCCTTGCACATGGTACAGGAGCTATCCCATAACCAAAATGACAAGACAAGCAGACAATGAGCATCTCAGCGATCTTTTTATTTACTATATTCATAGCTTTTTATTGAGGATGCTTCATAGATAGATCACTATGGTGATGCTACAAGTTTCCACCATGATTAGGCATGGCTTAAGCTAGCGGCCCAGGCGTTTCTCTAACACAAAATACATACTTCATGGACTTACAAGTTCCCTCTTTATTTCACACTGGTGACATCCATAGACAAAATAGCATGATGTCAACTGAGTACAAAGTACAAGTGCAACGTTGAAAACGTTCCCCGTGACAACACGGTTCTGCAAATTCCAATGTATAAGTGCAAGCATATACAACATAGATGATACAATGGTTCAAGTTTATTAGGGGCAAAGAATATAAAGTGTGCCATCAAGTTTGTGAGGGCTTTAATCACTAAGTTTTCACATAACAAAATAGTTTTTAATTGGAAGATAGCTGAAAACAAGAATATACTTGGAATGGTGTAACACACCATGCATAGGAGTTTATAGTGGACACTTTGGAATAACTTGGTTTCTTTGGAGTTAGAAGCATGAGTAGAGCTTACTCATACAAGTGGAGGCTAGCAAAAGACTGGGAGCAACAAACTAAGAGAGCATAATGGCCATAATCATGCAGAGCAACAAAATATTACTAATCAAAGCATAAAGTGGTACTACAAGTCAAGGACTAAATGATCATAGAGGCTATGGTGACTTGTCATAGTCATAACATGGTGTGAGCATGTGCCAAGTCAACCCAAAAAAAGCATCAAAGGAGAAAACCACAATACTATGCTTTTGCATGCTAAAACAACGCATAATTTCTTCAAGGCACACTAAGCAATCCCAATTGTTTGGAACAAGACATGCTACATCAATAATCACTAAGCATAATGCCAAAATAACACCTAGCATGTCATGCTAAAGTCTAAGAGCATCTCCACTCGCCTACCCACGAGGCCGATCCGGATGCCGAATTTTCGGACGCCGAAAATCGGCCTAGTCGCGTACCCAGGGACCTATTTTTGTCCGGATTTCGGCGTGTTTTGGTCCGGCCTACCCAGGCCGAACCCAGGTTTCTGGGTATGCCCTGGGGATGCCGGACATCGCAAAAACGGCGGAAAAAAAGAAAAACAGCGCGTGGACCCGCTGAGTCAGCGATGGAAGCCGAGTCGTCGTCATCCTCAGAACCACGCGGCGACCGCCGGACATTAACTACCCATCATGTCGGCCACGCGTCGCCGATTTACGGCGCCACCGCCGCCGCATCGGCTCTCGCAACGGACCGGCGGGCACTCACTTCCCGTCGTTTCCCCTTTTCACGTGCTCGCCGCTACACCCCTCCCGTCCTAGCCGCCTGCCCCGGCCTTTATAAGACGTACCCCTCGCAGGAGTTTCTCACACTCTCACTCACTCACTCTCCCCTCCCCTCCGGCGAACTTTCCCCCTCTCACTCACCAGCCATGGCCAAGAGATACCCCGACGACGGTGCGGCGGCGAACGGCTTCGGTCGTGCATGCTGCAGGCCTAGGAAGCACGCCTGTTGTACGACGCTGGATACATGGCGCCGCCGGACACGCGGAACCCTCCAGGGTGGAAGCTCAGCGCCAGCGGAATCCCTATCCCGCCGGCGCCCATGACGGAGGAGCTGCCGTACGAGGTGGTGGAGTACATCACGGCCATGGACGACCCCTCCGCCGCCGAGTCGCCGGACAACCTCCTCTACTGGGAGGAGTTCTTCACGGAGCGCCGCGCCTAGGAGCTCGCCTGCCACGAAGGGCCACCCAACGAGTCGCCGCCGAAGTGCAACAACTCGGCGGGGCGCCGGCGTTGGTGGAGCGCGCCAGGCCGCACGCTAAGGGCGGTGCTGGAGCACATCAACACCGGCAACACGCCGTGTTTGGGCTTCTCGCGAACGCCCACGCCGGCTGCGAGGTCTGGGCGGCGTCCTTCGGCCAACTGGATGCCGAGGAGGATGGCGAGCATGAGATCTTCCTCGTCCGCCTCGGCATCCCACTCCTCCGGTTCGGCGCCGCTGCGCACGCCGACAGCAGTCAAGCGCGAGGCGCGCTCGCCGCCGCGGACACGCTCCCGCGGCATCGTCATCGGCGAGCCAAGGTCGACGGCTTCGCCAACCGGCCACCTGCGCCTTCACCGCCCGAAGGTTGAAGGCTCGACGCCGCCCGAAGACGGCGCCTTGAGGATGGCGCTGGAGTAGTCGCTCCGCGTCTCGGCGCCGCAGCCGCCAGCGGTGGAGCCCTCCTCGCCGGAAATCCTGGAGTGGTCCAGGAAGGACTGAGAGAAGGCCGAGCAGCAGCGCATCCTCGGCCTGCAGCAACATGCCAAGGAGTAGGCGGCCCGACGACGGCCTACCAGGGCGCCCCGCTCTACGTCCTCGACGATGACGACGAAAACGAAGCCCCGTCCTACCAGCCGTGGAGGTTCGGTGACCCAGGACAGGGGAGCTCCCGCCAGAACCAGCCGCCAAGGGACGACGACGACGATGGCGAGGATGACGTCCGTGCCGATCTCGGCTACACGATGTTCTACAGCAAATTCGGCATGTAAAACGGCAGAGGTCAGGCGATCCCGCCCCTTTTAAGTTTATTATGTACACGTTTAGTTTAAATTTGATGTAATCCGCCTATATTCGCCCAACTTAATGAAATTCGCCCATCTTTAATGAATTTTGGCCGATCCTGAGAACTCGGCCTGGGTACGCGGGTGGAAAACTAGGCGTACCCAGGCCGAAAACTTGCGCCGTCCGGCCAAATTTTGGTCCGGATTTCGGCCTGGGTTCGCCCAACGAGTGGAGATGCTCTAAGTCATAGTCAATGCAAGCTCCTCTTGCACTTATCAAGCAAGAACTTCCTACTCCTTTCCAACACCAAGCAACTTATTTGCAAAACAACACAGCGAGAACAGGGGTCCAAACTACTCTATTAAAGCAAACTAAACAACCTAAGCAAACCAAACTAAAACTAAGACGCTCCAATAACAACACAATTGTGCATGAAATAATAAAAACGAAGTGTCTAGACAGACCTGAGCTTTTTATTGATGAAGAAGGGGATGCCTTGGGCATCCCCAAGCTTTGACGCTTGTACCTCTTGGATATTCCTTGGGGTGACACCGGGGTGGCATCCCCAAGCTTGAGCTTTTGTCCATACTTCATCTCATTACATCATTCTCTCTTTACACCTAAAATTTTTCCTTCATACAAAACTTCACACAATCTTCATTAGCAACATTAGTATATTCAAAAGATATTAGACCTCTGGCAAAACTTTGGAACAGCAAGTATTTTCACAAAAAACACAAGCTACTATAGTAACTCCTTCAAAAAATCTCAATTCACCTAAAGAGAACTCAAAAAGTAATCAATAAGAAGCAAATGCAAATAATAGCAGAAATCTATCAAAACAGACCAGCAGGTAGAAATAGATTTTTTCGAACACCTTATGTTGCTCAAATCAAAAAGTGTTGAACTAACGAAAGTCAGCTAATATACTGGGGGATTTATTCGTAAATTTGTAGCTCAATCCAAGTTACATAGACTCCTCACGATTTTTTTGGTGGAGGACAGAAATCTGTTTCGGGACAGCAACTCTCCAAATCTTACTTCCCTCTCATTAGAGGTCATTCTTTGCACAAAAAGCAAACGAAAAGGATAAGGAGAGGTCATTACAGAAGTAATAACTTCCAAGACTTAAGAAAACTCTTGGGTTATCTCCCAACAAGTACTTTTCTTTAACGCCTTTAAGTTAGGCTTGATAGTTTGAGGAGATACTCACATAAGAAATATGAATTGAAGTAAAAGAGAGCATCAAGAAGCAAATTCAAAACATATTTAAGTCTAACCCACTTCCTATGCATAGGAATCTTGTAAAGAAACAAGTCATGAAAGCACAAAGCAACAAGCATAGGAAAGCAAAACAAGTGCAACTTCAAGACTTTCAACATAAAGAGGGGAAACTTAATATTTTTGGGATGCATAACACCATGTTTCCCTCTCTCATAATAACTTTCAATAGCATCATGAATAAAATTAACAATATAACTATCATATAAAACATTCTTATCATGAGCCACATGCATAAAATGATTATTACTCTCCACATAAGCATAGTCATTCTTATTAATTGTAGTGGGAGCAAATTCAACAAAATAGCTATCTTTCCAAGTGTGTTCATTTGGAAACATATCATCAATGGAAGGAACATGGATAGCACTATTAGCACAACAATTATTAATATTATCATTTTCCGAATTGGTGCCAAAGAGATTTTCAATATCAAAAGTAGTGTGCTTTTCCCAATCATGATCACTAATATAGGTAACAGGCATAGGAAGATCATCTAGTTCAGACTCATCAGCAAAAACTATGATAGGAGCAATATGCTTAGGGGAATATATCGTTTCCTCTCTCCTTCTACTCCTCTTCTTATTCTTCTTCTTCTTCTTGTCCTCCTCTTTAGGAGGGAGAGGCTTGAAAGGAAGCTTCTCCACATACCCTGGTTTATTGTTAGAGACAATAGAAGAAACTTTGGAGGATTCCTCCTTTTCATTAATAAGAACAAAACTCATATCAGTCCTGTCATATTTTGTTAAAATATCATCTTTTATAAGATTTTGTATGTAATTATTCGTGTGGCAATTATCAACACAATAAAGATGACACCCATGCATGACGCAATTCATACCAAAAGCACTCATCTCTACCAAAGAAGTTTTTCTTGATAACTCTTCACACCCCAAAAACAAAGTAAGCTCATCATGTTGATTATAAGTGATCGCGTTATCACAATACAAGCTTGCACTACTCATTGGATTAGAAAGGTCATTAGTATGGCCTGAGAATTGAAAATTGAAATGACCCACTTCATAGCAGAGTTCACAAATAAAAGGATAGAGGGCACAAATTTTTTTACCAAGACATTTAGAGCCTTATACCATGTTCTGGTTTTTTCATTCCAGTGTGTGATACAATATTATTCTTCTATTTGATTCTTATCACAAGGTCTATGCATACCACAAAAATTAACATGCTTATAAGAAATAGTACTTTCAGAAGTTTGAGCATGTTTATTGCAATCATTAATAAATTTTCATTTTCCATGCAAGTGTCTTTAAAAGGTTCATGATACAAGTCCCACTTTTATTTAGGAGCATTAATATGGGAAGCAAAGGCTCTATAATATTTAACAAGAATTTGAGGATCAATACCATATCTAGCACTAAGCTCTTGAAAAATTAGCAATTTTAGCGAAAGACTTAATGCAATCATACTCATAGTTAATACCTGGTTTTTTACCTTTGCCGTTATCCCAACCTTCGATATTGCTTTGAATTGTTTCAAGAAGATCCCACTTATCCTTGACCTCCTTACTTGTGAAGGATCCCTCTAAACAGGTATCCAAATAGTCCTTGTAATGTCCTGAAAGCCTTGCATAAAAATTATTGATAACCACATTACCGGGGAGCTCATGAATGGGACATTTGAGCATTAGTGACTTCAATCTCCCCCAAACTTGGGCAATACTTTCTCCCTCATGAGGATGAAAATTATAAATATAATTCCTATCTTTATGAATTTCATGAGGAGGATAAAATTTAGAATAAAAGAGAGATTCAAGTTCCTTCCACTCCAAATGATGAGGATCATCTAGTAGCTCATACCACTCCCTTGCTTTGTCCCTAAGTGAGAAGGGAATAGCTTCCTCTTAACTCGGTCCATTGAAATACCTGCACACTTGAACAACTCGCATAATTCATGTATAAAGAGTAAATGATCACTAGGATGGACAATTTCAACTCCAAAATAGCAGTTATTCATAACACGTTCAACAATTTTAGTATGTGGATATAAAATATCATAAGTATCATTAGAATTACCACATATGGGAGATAAAGTATCATAAGAGCAAATTTTCTTCCCTAAAGCTGGGAACTAAAAATATTTTTTTCATAAAACTAGCTTCCCCAAGCTTAGACGTTTCCATACCATTAGTAACAATGGTGTTAAAAAAATTCACACTAATAACATTGCTATTAGCATGCAAAGAAAGTTCCATAGGTTTTTTTATTTTCTTTTCAAACCACTTAAGTTCTAACTTAGGAAAAATACTAAAAATATCTCTAATTTTGTTGTTGTTTTCCATTAAGCCTAACTAGTGAAAACAAGAAACAAAAAGAAAAAATTGCAGAATCTAAAGGAAATAACTTTGAGCACTCACACCGGAGGATGTGAGTACCTTTTACCTTACCTCCCCGGCAACGGCGCCAGAAAATAGCTTGATGTCTACGCACTTATATTCTTGTAGACAGTTGTTGGGCCTCCAAGTGCAGAGGTTTGTAGAACAGCAGCAAGTTTTCCTTAAGTGGATTATCCAAGGTTTATCGAACTCAGCGAGGAAGTGGTCAAAGGTATTCCCTCTCAAGCAATCCTGCAATCAAGATACAAGAAGTCTCTTGTGTCCCCAATAGACCTAATACACTTGTTAGGTGTATAGGTGCACTAGTTCGGCGAAGAGATAGTGAAATACAAGTGGTAACGGTGCCAGAAAATAGCTTGACGGTGAGGTAAATACTAAAGCAAGAAAACATGCAACAGATCTAGATGCAAACGGTGTTTCAATGTTTAGAAACAAGGCCTAGGGATCATACTTTCACTAGTGAACACTCTCTCATATAAATATCCTCTCTTCATGATACTACTCTTAACTACTCTCCAGTTGGACACTCTAATCCATGGTAGGGCTATAACAGCACTCCTCAAAGTCCGTCTTTCCCAATCTAGATAACCCCACACTGTCACCTTGAGCGCTAGATGGTTCCAACAAACACCACAATTTCATAGAGACATCCAACTCCAAATATAACTCATAACAAATATTCAATCTAGCCAAAGTGCCACACACGGTATGCACGCTGTCACTTTCACACACGTCGGGAAAAGTATAGATCTATTAAAGCACAAAGTGTATTTATGTAGACTCAAACCTAAGTGCAACCAGGGCGTGCACGCTGTCACTTTCACATACATGGGGAGAGCAGAGATCTATTAAAGCACTTGAGTAGCAAGGTAGATCTACTTGATTACAAAGCTCGTGATCACAATATGACCATGCATAGAGAGACATGAACACATAGCTATTGAAGGGTTTTGCAGCATAGTAAATCAAAAAAATTCTACGGATGTGAACGGGAAAGCCAAGATCTAATCTAGGAGATGCAAACAACGAGGGGGGATAGATGAGATCTTCATACCCTTGAAGATTCGCACAGCGGAACGTTCAACGGAATGTGGTTGATGTAGTCGTACTAGCCTTCTCCTCCTCGCGATCTGATCCGATCCAACACCGCAAGTGGCGATGCCTCCGAGAGATGCACACGTACGGCACCTCGATGTCTCCTCCTTCCTCGGTCCAGCAAGTGGGGTGGAGAGATAGATTGGATCTACAACACGACGGCGTGGTGCAAAGTTGGAGAGTTTCTGCGGCAGGGCTTCGCCTACGCGTAGTTGGGAGAGAGAGAGAGAAAGAGAAAGAGAGAGAGAGAGAGAGAGAGAGAGAGAGAGAGAGAGAGAGAGAGAGAGAGAGAGAGAGAGAGAGGAGGGCAGCAGGTAGGCGGCTAGGGTTGGAGTAGGTGTGGGGGGAGTGTGCGGCCCTGCCCTCTTTATATAGAGGTCTGGCCGGCTTCCCCCTTGCCCCTCCTCCAAGCCTAGGGCCGGCGGCCACATGGGAGGAATGGGGGGCAAGTTCCCCCCCCCCCTTCTAGAAGCTCTCCCTAGGGTTCCCCCTAGGGCTTGGCCGGCTGGGCCTCTGGGGCCTTGTGCCCCTGTCCCAATGCGGCCACGGCACTCCCTTGTAGGCCCGCGCCCCCTCCAGACAAGTGGGGCCATGTTGGTCCCACTCCGGAAGGTTCTAGAAGCTTCAGGTACAATACCGAACATTCCGAAACAATTCCGAAATCCAAAAACTGCTTTCCCTTATATGAATCTTATTCTCCGGACCATTCCAGAACCTCTCGTGATTTCCTGGATCTCATCCAAGACTCCGAACAAAAACTCATAAACCAATTATCCATTCTATCCTAGCGTCGAGACACGTTAAGTGTGTGACCCTATGGGTTCGATAATATGCAGACATGATCTTCTATCAATAACCAACAGCGGGGTCTGGAAACCCATATTGACTCCCACATACTCATCTATGATCATATCGGATGAACCACGATGCCAGGATTCAATTAATCCCATATATAAATTCCCTTCGTCACGCGATATTTTACTTGCCTGAGATTCGATCGTCGGTATCGGCATACCTAGTTCAATCTCGTTCACAGCAAGTACTTTACTCGTTCCGTAATCCGATATCACTTTGTGATTAACTCCTTAACCACGTGCTTGCAAGCGGTGTTGATATCGATTACGAGTGGGCCCGAAGTATATCTCTCCGACTTGGGAGGGACAAATCCCATCTCGATACATACAACCCAACATATACTTTCCGATCACCTGAGAGGCACCTTTATGATCACCCTCTCATAGGATGATGTTTGATGACCTCAAAGCTTTCTTCCGATACCAGGGAGTTGCATTATCTCATGGTCTAAGGATACAATATTTGACATAAGAAAAAGCTTCGCAAAGATGAACACGTTGACACGATCTAATTGCTCTGCTTGATTTGGGTCTGTCCATCATATCATTCTCCCAATGACATGATCTCATTATTAATTGACAACTCATGTCTATGGTTAGGAAACCTTAACCATCATTAATCAATGAGCTACTTCATAGAGGCGTACTAGGGACACAGTGTTGTTCATAAACCACACAAGTATCAAAGTTTCCGCTTAATACAATTCTAGCACGGAATATAAACTTTATCATGAACAAGAATTATAATAATAACATCTTTATTATTGCCTCTAGGGAATAATTCCAACAGTCTCCCACTTGCACTAGAGTCAATAATCTAGTTTACATCTGGCAACAATCTAACACCCATGGCACTAAGGTGTTGATCATGTTTTGCTCGTGGAAGAGGTTTAGTCAATGGATCTGCGACATTTAGATCCGTATGTACTTTGCTAATCTTCAGATCTCCATCTGTTATATAATCTCGAATTATATGAAACTTGCGGTTGATGTGCTTGGTCTTTGGATGATATCTTGGTTCCTTAGCCAGTGCTATGGCGCCAGTGTTGTCACACAATATCTCCAGTGGGTCCAAGGCACTTGGAACCACAGCAAGCTCAGTGATGAAGTTCCTGATCCAAACTCCTTCACTTGACGCTTCTGCAGCAGCCATGTATTCCGCTTCTACTGTAGATCCTGCGATCAGGCTTTGCTTGCAGCTTCTCCAGCTCACAGCTCCTCCATTCAAAATATAAACGTATCCTGTCTGAGATTTAGAATCATCCTTGTCGGTGTCGAAACTAGCGTCGACGTAACCTTTTACGACGAGTTGTTCATCACCTCCATAGACTAAGAACATTTCTTTAGTCCTATTTAAATACTTTAGGATGTTCTTCACGGCTGTCCAGTGTTCCACTCCTAGATCACTTTGGTATCTGCTCGTCAAACTAAGAGCATTGGACACATCCGGTCTAGTACACATCATGGCATACATGATAGAACCTATGGCCGAGGCATAAGACACTTTGCTCATAGCTTCTCTATCGTTTACCGTAGCTGGACACTGAGCCTTGCTGAATATCTTACCTGACAACATAGGCACTGAACCTTTCTTTGCCTTATCCATTCTGAACCTTTTCAGAACTTTGTCTAGGTATGTACTTTGGCTTAAAGCTATCAGGCGTATTTGTCTATCTCTATAGATTTTGATGCCCAATATATAAGCAGCTTCCCCTAGGTATTTCATTGAAAAACATTTGTTCAAATAACTCTTCACATCGTTAAGCATATCAATGTCATTTCCAATAATCAATATGTCATCCACATATAGTACCAAAAATGTCACTGAGCTCCCACTCACTTTCTTGTAGATACAAGCTTTGTAGCAATTTGGAACAAATCCAAAGCTCTTGGTCACTTGATCAAAATGAAGGTTCCAACTCCGAGATGCTTGCTTCAGTCCATAAATGGAACGCTGAAGTTTGCACACCTTATCAGCATCCTTAGGATCGACAAAACCTTCGGGTTGCATCATATACAAATCTTCATCAATGTTGCCATTGAGGAACGCAGTCTTGACATCCATCTGCCATATTTCATAATCATGAAATGCAGCAATTGCTAATAAAATCCGAATGGACTTAAACATCGCTACGGGAGAGAAAGTCTCATCGTAGTCAACACCTTGAACTTGTCGAAAACCTTTCGCGACAAGCCGTGCTTTATAGACAGTAACATTACCATCCGCGTCCGTTTTCTTCTTGAAAATCCATTTGCACTCAACGGCCTTTCGGTCGCTAGGAGGGTCCACCAAAGTCCATACTTGGTTTTTGCTCATGGATCCCAATTCGGATTTCATGGCCTCTAGACATTTCTCAAATTCTAGGCTCATCATTGCTTCCTCATAGTTCGCAGGTTCACTGTTCTCTACTAACAAGACAGTTAAGACAGGGTTGCCGTACCACTCAGGAGGGGCACGTGACCTTGTCGACCTGCAACGTTCAGTAGTAGCATCGTCTGAAGCTTCATGATCCTCGTCATTAGCTTCCTCTATTGTTGGTGCACACGGGACTGGAACAATTTTAGGTGCTGCGTTACTCTCCAACTCAAGAGAAGGTTCAACAACCTCGTCCAGCTCTACTTTCCTCCCACTCACTTCTTTCGAGAGAAACTCCTTCTCAAGAAAGGATCCGTTCTTTGCGACAAACACTTTGCCTTCGGATCTGTGATAGAAGGTATACCCAATAGTTTCCTTAGGGTATCCTATGAAGACGCATTTCTCCGCTTTGGGTTCGAGCTTGTCCGGCATCAACTTCTTGACGTAAGCCTCGCATCCCCAAACTTTAAGAAACAACAACTTAGGTTTAGCACCAAACCACAGCTCATACGGTGTCGTCTCAACGGATTTAGATGGTTCCCTATTTAAAGTGAATGCAGCGGTTTCTAATGCATAACCCCAAAATGATAATGGCAAATCTGTAAGAGACATCATTGATCGCACCATATCTAATAGAGTTCGATTCCGGCGTTCAGACACACCATTGCGCTGTGGTGTTCCGGGTGGCGTGAGTTGCGAAACGATTCCGCTTGCTTTAAGATGCGTGAGAAAATCATAACTCAAATATTCACCTCCACGATCAGATCGTAGAAATTTAATTTTTCTATTACGATGGTTTTCCACTTCATTCTGAAATTCTTTGAACTTTTCAAATGTTTCAGATTTATGTTTCATTAAATATATATACCTATATCTACTTAAGTCATCAGTAAAAGTGAGAAAGTAGCGATAACCACCGTGCGTCGAAACACTCATTGGTCCGCATACATCGGTATGTATGATTTCCAACAAGTCCGTTGCTCGCTCCATTATACCGGAGAACGGGGTTTTGATCATCTTGCCCATGAGGCATGGTTCGCACGTGTCAAACGATTCAAAATCTACAGACTCCAAAAGTCCATCAGAATGGAGTTTCTTCATGCGTTCTACACCAATATGACCTAGGCGACAGTGCCACAAATAAGTAGAATTATCACTATCTACTTTGCATCTCTTAGCCTCAATGTTATGGATGTGTGTTTCATTGCTTTCGAGATTCAGAAGAAATAAACCATTCATAGCAGGTGCATGATCATAAAAGATGTTACTCATATAAATAGAACAACCATTATTCTCCGATTTAAATGAATAACCGTCTTGCAATAAACACGATCCAGATATGATGTTCATGCTCAACGCAGGCACATGATAACATTTATTGAGGTTTAAAACTAACCCCGAAGGTAAAACTAAGGAGAGCGTGCCGACGGCCATCACATCAACTCTTGATCCGTTGCCAACGCGCATCGTCACCTCATCCCTCGCTAGCCGCCGTCTATTCCGTAGCTCCTGTTTCGAGTTACAAATATTAGCAACTGAACCAGTATCAAATACCCAGGCACTACCACGAGGGCTAGTAAGGAAAACATCAATAACATGTATATCAAATATACCTTTGATGGTGCCAGCCTTCTTGTCCGCTAAGTACTTCGGACAGTTGCGCTTCCAGTGACCCTTGTCCTTGCAATAGAAGCACTCAGTGTCCGGCTTAGATCCAGACTTGAGCTTCTTCTCAGCAGGGGCAACGCGCTTGCCGCTGCCCTTCTTGAAGGACTTCTTTGCACCCTTACCTTTCTTAAAGATGGGGGGCTTGTTGACCATCAACACATGATTATCTTTCTTGATGTCCACCTCCGCAGCTTTCAGCTTAGCGAAGAGCTCAGTGATCGTATCAGTGGAACCAATCTAATTATGAGTAACTACAAAACCTTTATAGCTAGGAGGGATGATTACAGAACTCTGTCAATCTTGAGCTCCTCTGGAATCTTGCAGTCCAGTTGCTCAAGGCGTTGAGTGTAGCCCGACATCTTAATGGCGTGATCACTAACGGAACTCCCTTCCTCCATCTTGCAGTTAAAGAATTTCTCAGAGATCTCATATCTCTCAGAACGGGCCTGAGTCTGAAACATAGTTTTCAGTTCCTCAAGAATCTCAAAGGGCCCGGGGAACTCCTCAAAACGATTTTGAAGGTCCGATTCCATAGCAAACAACATGGTGCTCTTAATCACACCATAATCATCCTTGCGCGACTGATAAACAACTTTCTCATCAGCCGGCGCATCTATAGCAGGGGAGTCACCTAGCGCTTTCTCAAGGACATAGTCCTTTTGTCCGCCAGAGAGAATGATTCTCAGATTGCGGAACCAGCTGGTGAAGTTAGACCCATTGTTCTTAAGCTTTTCTTTCTCATCAAAAACGTTGAAGTTGAAGTTGGACTTAGCCATTTGATCTACAAAATTTGCAAGTACAATTTAGACTATGTTCATGATAACTAGTTCAACTTAATCAAATTACTAGATGAACTCCCACTAAATTCAACGTCCCTCAAGTTGTTTAGTGAACATGATCCAAATTCACCACACCTAATCCGATCTTCACGACAAGAGATGTGGTTTCAATGGTGGACAACAAAGTGTCGATCATATCATTCATATGACTCATGCTTAACCATTCGGTTGGTGTGTTCCGAGGCCATGTCTTTACATGCTAGGCTCGTCAAGTCAAACCAAGTATTTCCGCGTGTGCAAAACTGGCTTGCACCCGTTGTATGTGAACGTAGAGTTTATAGCACCCGATCATCACGTGATGCTTGAACACGATGAACTTTTGCAACGGTGCATACATGGGGAGAACACAGTTTTATCTTGATCTTTAAGTGAGGAATCATCTTATAATGCTACCGTCGCGATCTAAGCATAATAAGATACATAAAAGGATAAACATCACATGTATATAATTTTATGTGACATGGTATAGCCAATCTCCGTGCAATGATCTCCATCTTGTGTGTGCCAGCATGATCTCCATCACTCCACCATGATTTCCTCCACCACAAATACAAACTACAACTATTGCTAACTACTTAGCGATAAAGTAAAGCTATTACATGGCGTATAAGAAGTTGACACACATGTCATACACAATTATAAAGACAACCATATGGCTCCTGCCGGTTGTGTACTCATCAACATGCAAGCCGTGAAGCATTACAAAACATGATCATTGCATACAACATACACATCACATCTTGGAGCATACCATATCATAAAACACTCCCTGCAAAAACAAGTTAGACGCCTCTACTTTGTTGTTGCATGTTTTACGTGGCTTATGGGAGTAACAAGCTAAGAACGATTCTTACCTACGGAAAGCCACAACGGTGATATTATGGTTGCCAACATCCGGTGTAAATCCCATGACAACTATAGTGAGAGAAACTGGCATCCACCAGCCGCATGTGTGGAACAAGCCACACGTCAAGTGCGGAGCCGGTCTCGCGAACGAGGTCGCGTAAAGTTGGCCTGGACCGCTTCGATCTCACTATCCCGTGTCATAAGAAGTACACAAAGCACTTGAGTAGCAAGGTAGATCTACTTGATTACAAAGCTCGTGATCACAATATGACCATGCATAGAGAGAGAGATGAACACATAGCTATTGAAGGGTTTCGCGGCATAGTAAATCAAAAAAATTCTACGGATGCGAACGGGAAAGCCAAGATCTAATCTAGGATATGCAAACAACGAGGGGGGATAGATGAGATCTTCATACCCTTGAATATTCGCACAGCGGAACGTTCAACAGAACGTGGTTGATGTAGTCGTACTAGCCTTCTCCTCCTCGCGATTCGATCCGATCCAACACCGCAAGTGGTGATGCCTCCGAGAGATGCACATGTACGGAACCTCGACGTCTCCTCCTTCCTCGGTCCAGCAAGTGGGGTGGAGAGATAGATTGGATCTACAACACGGCGGCGTGGTGCAAAGGTGGAGAGTTTCTGCGGCAGGGCTTCGCCTACGCGCAGTCGGGAGAGAGAGAGAGAGGAGGGCAGCAGGTAGGCGGCTAGGGTTGGAGGAGGTGTGGGGGGAGGGTGCGCCCCTGCCCTCTTTATATAGAGGGCTGGCCGGCTGCCCCCTTGCCCCTCCTCCAAGCCTAGGGCCGGCTGGGCCTATGGGGCAAGTTTCCCCCCCTTCTAGAAGCTCTCCCTAGGGTTTCCCCTAGGGCTTGGCCGGCTGGGCCTATGGGGCCTTGTGCCCCTGGCCCAATGCGTCCAGGGCACTCCCTCGTAGGCCCACGCCCCCTCCCGACAAGTGGGGCCACGTTGGTCCCACTCCGGAAGGTTCTAGAAGCTTCTGGTACAATACCGAACATTCCGAAACAATTCCGAAATCCAAAAACTGCTTTCCCTTATATGAATCTTATTCTCCGGACCATTCCGGAACCTCTCGTGATGTCCTGGATCTCATCCGAGACTCCAAACAAAAACTCATAAACCAATTATCCATTCTATCCTAGCGTCAAGACACGTTAAGTGTGTGACCCTACGGGTTCGAGAATATGCAGACATGATCTTCTATCAATAACCATCAGCGGGGTCTGGAAACCCATATTGACTCCCACATACTCATCGATGATCATATCGGATGAACCACGATGCCAGGATTCAATTAATCCCATATATATTCCCTTCGTCACGCGATATTTTACTTGCCCGAGATTCGATCGTCGGTATCGGCATACCTAGTTCAATCTCGTTCACAGCAAGTACTTTACTCGTTCCGTAATCCGATATCGCTGTGTGATTAACTCCTTAACCACGTGCTTGCAAGCGGTGTTGATATCGATTACCGAGTGGTCCTGAAGTATATCTCTCCGACTTGGGAGGGACAAATCCCATCTCGATACATACAACCCAACAGATACTTTCCGATCACCTGAGAGACACCTTTATGATCACCCTCTCATAGGATGACGTTTGATGACCTCAAAGCTTTCTTCCGATACCAGGGAGTTGCATTATCTCATGGTCTAAGGAATACAATATTTGACATAAGAAAAAGCTTCGCAAAGATGAACACGATGACTCGATCTAATTGCTCTGCTTGATTTGGGTCTGTCCATCATATTATTCTCCCAATGACATGATCTCATTATTAATTGACAACTCATGTCTATGGTTAGGAAACCTTAACCATTATTAATCAATGAGCTAGTCCATAGAGGCGTACTAGGGACACGATGTTGTTCATAAACCACACAAGTATCAAAGTTTCCGCTTAATACAATTCTAGCATGGAATATAAACTTTATCATGAACAATAATTATAATAATAACATCTTTATTATTGCCTCTAGGGCATAATTCCAACAGCTATTGGTAGAGCTCTTAGCCTCGAGGAAGAACTACTCCCTCCTCATCATGGGAATCAGCAACGATGATGAAAATGGCGATGGAGATGGCTCCGGGGCACTTCCCCGTCCCGGCAGGGTGCCAGAACAGAGACTTTCTGTACCCCGAATCTCCCTTTCGGTGGCGCCGGCGCTACGGAGGTTTTTCTGGAAGTATGATGGATTGTTTAGGGTTTCTGCATCGGGGGCATCGGGGGCTTATTATAGGCGCGGGCACCCTAGCCCGCGCCTGGGGGGTGTGGTGGCCCTCTGGCACCTCTCCGTCTCCCCTTCTGGCTTCATGACACCCACGGTAAAATATTGACTTTGGCTTTTGTCCCGACCAATTCCGAGAATATTGATTTTCTGCCTTTCTGGTACAAAAAACAGAAGAAAACAGGCAACTGGCACTATGGTATCTTGTTAATAGGTTAGTACCAGAAAGTGTATAAAAATACCTCAAAGTGTAGACAAAACATAGTATAGTAGATACTAAACAAGCATGGAGCATCAAAAATTATAGATATGTTTCCGACGTATCATTGGTATGTGGGCCCAGTCTAGAGATCCTAGTATGCTGCCAGGAGTGAAACCCCTAGGGCCCATTATTGGATGGGGTGTTACAACTTCGATCACGCACGCGCCGCATTCAGACATCTCCTCGAGTTGGGCCTACTCCTCGGACAGCGCCACGATGTGGTGTTAGGCCTCCTCTGGGTTCAGGCCCGACGGCATCAACGACACCTCCTCCTGCTGCTTAACGGCGGCCACTTATCCATTCAAGCATCTCGCGCATCCATTCAAGAATCTCGTGCCCTCATTCAAACATCCTACACATTCATTCCAGCATCCAAAATTCCTCTTCTATCCCTGGTCCGGAAACAAGAACCCAATGATCATAGCAATAATAGTGGGCTCCTTCGATGCGGTGATCCACGTATACCACTCTTGTTGTAGTGGACAAGTCTTTGGCATAACACTTAAAAAGTATGTAAATATTATACCACTCAGAGTGGTACAACAGAACCGTTGCAGGTCCAACTAATTATTTATTCCTTATTCACAACAAAAGGTGAAGAAGATATGCCCTAGAGGCAAATAATAAAGAGTGTTTATTATCATATCGTGTTAGTTTATAATAGTTTTGTATCATGTTATAACGGTATTAATCAGAAACACTAATACATGTATGATATATAAACAAACCGAATTCTCTAGTAGCCTCTATTTAACTAGTTCATTGGAAGCTCATTGGGAAGCTTAAGATAAAAATTTCCTGATCATGGGGCATTTATGCCAACTGACAACCAAACTCATATCATTAGTGAATAATGTGATAGACATTATCCAATATAAGTATTGGAACACGATCAAGTCACATGTTCATTGTTGCAATAGTTAAAAACATAGTATCCAAATCCTTAGACCGTGAGATCATATTTAATCATTGTCACCCGAGGCTGCTTTGACAACATCAAACGTCATGACCTTAACTGGGTGACTATAAAGATGTATGTTGGGTATGCATCAAGATCGGGATTTGTTCTCCCGCATGACGGAAAGATACACTGGGTCCACTTAGTGAGATTACATCCATAAATGTTGCACAACATGTGACTAGGTCACGGGGATGGACTATCATGGAATGAGTAAAACTGCACTTGTCGGTATAATGATACCAATGATCAGATCCCGGAAAAGTCATGTATCGAAGTAACAAAGGGATATAGACTCGACGTTTATGGTTCAAACGGTAATAAACATCATAAAATGCACAGGGTTTATTATGGGCATCCCGGTCTCGCTATTGATCATTGATCTGAGAAGAGTCTCGATCATGTCTGTGAGGGGTAACACACTTAAGAGTACGATGACATTTGGAGATCATTTGGTTGAACGAAATCAATGAAGTATGAAAGAGAGAATACCAGAATTGTTCGGAGTGAGAACTAGAATTATTCCACGTGGATTCGAAATCGTTCGGAGCAGACCAAAAGGTGTTTCGGGACAAGCGGAAATTGATAATATATATTTATATATTAATTATTAGAACTAATATTAAATAAATATTTATTATTAAATTTTGGTGCAACTTCCCTAATTGGCCAAAACCTCGAAGGGAAAAGGCTCGGAAGGGCAAGCCACCCAAAATGGGCAACGGAGCAGCCGCCGTGCGGGTGGGTCCCGCCCAGCTGCCAGGCCATCTCGGTCTGTGTGCAGGTTGGGTCCCACCCGGCCGGCTGGCCACCCACATTGCCTCCTCCCCGCGCGCCACCTCCTCCCTGTCCTTTAGAGGAGAAAAGAGGATCTGCAACCTATTATGGATAAAACCCTCAGAAAAGCTGCTATATGGAGGGGAAGTTGCTAAATCATGCTACTAAACTTGAATTAGCTAGGAGTGTGCTAGCAAGTATTCATCTATATCTCTAAGTGTCATTAAGTTCCGTAAGTGGGTTATTACACTAATTAACTATGGGATGACTACGAGGGGCATCATAAATACCACTTGCCTAATTGGAGTTTGGTGGCTCAGAAAAAGTAGTTTAATGGGCATGGGATTCCATACTTGTCTGTGATGAACATGTGCTTACTAGCTTCTTGGATTAGGAGATACCATATAGATGATAATAAATTGTGGAAGCGGGTTATCGACCACACTTATGATATAATCATCCTAATTTGTTCTCCTGCTCTGAGGTTAGTGCCTCACCTTTTTGGAAAGGTGTGTTGTGGGCTGCTAAGGCAGCAAATATGAGGTACCAATGGAGAGTGGGGAATGGGAGAAAGGTCAAATTCTGGGAAGACCATTGGTTTGGTTCGTGTAGTTTGGATATTCATTTCCGGGAAGTTTATGTGATTGTTAATGAAAAGGATAAGTGTATCTCAGATATCTGGGATGGGGAAAATCTTAAAATTACCTTTAGGAGATGCTTTGATCACAAACTAATGATCCAATGGTATGAAATCCTGCACATATTGCTCAAATTTTATAGCTTGATGATGGGGATGATGCCTTGGTTTGGAAATTTTATTATGATGGATCTCTTTATGCAATAATCAACTTTAAAGGGGTGCTACCTGTTCATGTGCATTCAATGTGGAAAATTGAAGTTCCTCCAAAAATACACTTTTTTCCTTTGGTCAATTTCTCACAATAAAACTCTCGATCTGGTTAAAAGACAAAGGGTTATGATTTTACATGCTTTTTCTGCAATGAACCTGAAACCTACTCACACTTGTTCTTTGAGTGTGTTGTAGCCACAACTATGTGGAATAATATGTTTAACATTACTGGGTTGGTCAAAAAACCTGTTTCTCTAAATGATGTTGCTGGCATGTGGTATCGAGGAAAAGTTTTCAAAGTTGATAATGCGATATATGCAGCACTTATGTGGAGTATTTGGACGATTAGAAGTGATATGTGTTTCAATCATTTTGTGTGGTGTGGTATGCAGGAAGTGGAGACACTCTGCTTACAACCTTTCTCAATGGAGCATACTGCTAACAGAAGGACCAAGAGAAAAGCTAAACACAATAGTGACACGGGTGGAATATTTGGTTCGTGCTCCACCTTTGCTTTTGTGGCCGGATTCTGGATGAAGCCGCTGAAGAATGCTAAGACGCAATCAAAGATTGAGCGTCAGAACCGGGGTCGCCAAGAGGGAAGACTAGGAGATTTCAGTGGCAGACCTGGCGCATACGCTGGATTCTAATGCACTGATCTTGGTGGGAGATGGCGAGCGTTTCAAAGTTGAGCGTGGAATGTATTAATATGCTTCTACCCCCTCTGAGGTTGTCTGCTTTAGTTGCTTTAATTGTTTGCTGTATGTGATAGTAGTTTTTTTTGAGCGGGTGTGTAGAGCTGGACTGTGCGTCGAGCCTCCGAGACAATCTGAGTTTTACACCATGTAGTTCTCCAAATGCGTGGATAGTGTTGTAACTCATTGGTTTAAGTAATGGAACCGGGACGAGGTCCTTTTCTTCTAAAAAGTTCATGCGCACTATCTCTCGCTATTTAAATCACTTCTATATCTCCTGCATCAAAAAGACCGCTGCAGATAGTAAGTTTCATGTCACTACCCATTATAAAGTTTGCAGATGTAGTGACGGAATTACATCGATCCACATGTTTCACATGAGCGGAAGTTTGAACGGTCAGTTCAAAAGCCAGTGCAGTCAGCTTCAGCATGCATCATGTACCACGCAGGAAAAAAATCTCTGACGTTGCATATGTGTACCTTTTTTGGTGGACGATCTTCTAGATTTGATCCCCTGGCCAACACAAATAACTGTAACCAGACAAATATAGGCCATCTCCTGCAATTCATCCTATCTATCCAAATATATCTTCTACATGGAAACTGCCGCATCCAAATATAGTCAACATATGTATGATATCATAAAACCGCTCTGTTTGCGAATAAATGAAGTTCTAGACATAGACACCTTCTCTTGTGGATATGCAAGTAAAAAGGTTGTACAAATTCGAGATTATAAATATATGTTCATGGCAAGCACAAATTCGCGTAACCCAACTAAGCATAGGTTTCATATAATACGAGTCAAACTTGGATAAGTTCGATCACACACTTGAACATAATCTATTTGGAATGGAATCATCTACATAAAAATATGCTTTCCTACGGATGTGCATATAGTCACATCTTCTCGTGGTTGGAACCCATAGTAAATTTCCAGATTTTCTTTCATCAAACAAAAATTCTCTGCATTGATTTTAACCTTGTCCTCCTATCTATCGTGTGATCCGAGAGGTCTATATCACGAGTTCCATGAAAATGAAACACGGTGATTCTACACGGGCGTGGACGTTCCTGGCTTTATCCAACAGCGGAGTGTTCCAAGATTCGTGTACAACATATTACATCCACAACCTTGTCTTTATACATCTCTCTTCTCCCCTAAGGAATGAAAGTGGACACATACAACTTATCTCCTCCCGACTGTTGTCCTCATCCCGTCTATGTTCTTCTCCCTTGCACACACGACACCATGGATCTGGGCAGTTTGTCTCCCTCCTGCCGATCTCGCTAGTTCCGGCCTTTGCCTAGTAGCCACCAGCCCACCATGAACAGAACCCCTGATCCTCGTCGAGGAGGACGATGACGGGGCGGATGGCGCCAGGTTGGACGACAGCTTCATGCTGCTCGGCTGCGGTTGGAGGAAGGAGAAGGGACCATGTCGCCTCCATGCCTTCCATCCATGAACCTCTTCCCTTTTCTTCTTTGTGATACCTCCAGATCCATTTTTCTTCTTTTTTTTTGCTCGGTACAGATCCGCAATTCATGGCAAAGAGAGCATATTTGTTTTCTGGATGGTTTGATTCGGATTTTCACCGAAAACCATGTGGTGAATTTAATGATCCTAATCTGAATACTCCTACCTAAAAATTTCTTGGTAAGAACTACACACCAAATGTGACATTGTTCCTAGTACATACTACTATCAGATTAGTCAAAACAAAATTAGTCACATCCTATTCTGTTGTACAAACAAAACGGAAGGTATGTTGTGTAAAATGGCTAACAAATTAAAGTATGTACTAATTGATTTATTGAATCTGGACTTATGTTATAGTTCATGCAACAAGGCAGTACAACGTGACTAGCAGCACAGGGATCTCACTATAAATCGTCCATAGATTAGAGGTGTTTTTAGCTGAATAGAATAATATATGAGAGGGGGTTCTTTGCAAATTGCATCACCAACTGAACAAAGCTTGGTCCATAAATGGACGCCTGGGATAAGCCCGGGACCCCACAAATATGTAGAGTGGGATTTTTGATGAAAATGTATAAATATTACCAAAAAATTTCCCACTACCCTCCTTCATGCAGGTGTACCTAATGCTCCATTTTAGTAGTATGACATAATGCTAAGAACCTAATGGTATTGATCCGGTATCTTAATTGTTAGTTTTTTCTAAAAACATCGTTAAAGACAATAAAGTTTGAAATTCTTATAAAATAGTACACTTTATCAAAAGTAAAAGGGGAATAGGACTAGCTTGTATGATCAAACAAAGCATTATTTTGATATGATCTAGTTAGACATCTTTTTTAGTTGGAGTTAGAGAAGTTTAATAGCACACGGTCTTGAACACATCATTTTATGAAAGTAGAATCATATTTGTCGTGTTTGTACCACAAATGTTTCAGTGTGTAGTAAGATCATCTATATAATGCATCCACATGAATGTCTCAATTCTCTTTCATTGTCAAAACCAAAATCAACTTGAAGATTTTCCTCCCACCAAAACACCATGGAACAACATTTATAGGCTTTGTTTACATTTCTGGTATCATTCAATTGTTTGTGTCATCTAGATCCCATGTATCCCATGTTCAACTATAAGGACCAGAATATTCATATTTTTCTTACCATTAAAACTTTCTGGTTTCTCCATTTTTATCACATGTTCTAATTAGCATCCAAGGAGAAGAACATGTATACTCAACACTATCGCGGCAAAGTGGAGCACATGTGCAGAGTTTAGATGTTCCTTGAAAAATTATCATAAGAAACGGAAAATGTCTAAGAGGGATTTTCCTAATAAAAGACTTTTTTGGCAGGTATTGTGAATATAGTTCAAATTTGACATGCCGTTTTGAGTTCGCATATTGTGTCACACAATCGGTTGGGTGGTGCAACTCGTTTATATTCCGCATTTAAGCGACCGTGTCCAAAGTAGTACCATTTTTACTTCTTGAAAAAAGATTTACACTCCCCTAGTATGTATGTTATGCCCTACTTAGCACTCAGGCGTAATGTGGGAAAACACATATTTTATCTAAAGAATTGTGTCTATGCTATAGTTGTCATAAGAAAAGGAAAAAAATCCAAGAGGTTGGACCTAAGGCAAATTTCATGGAATTGCATACAGCATAAATCATATGAAAAAATCCCTATGGTTTTAAGTCTTACACAAACTGAACAAACTCTATAGGGAATATTCCTAAGAATGCAACCCTCCAAATTCCTATGTAGTTCAATCCTTTTGTTACCAGAAAAGCTTTCCACTTTTCTCACGTGTAACTTATGCTCTGATGAAGTAATGGTGAATTAATAGCTTTGTTGAGAGACCGCAGTGGAGTACTAGCCCATAACTGAAATGAATGGCACACGATCAACAACACGTGACGAAGGGTGAAGTGGAGCGCATCTGTTAAATACTCCATCCATCCGTTTCAAAATATAAGATGTTTTAGGTTTATAAAAAAATGTATCTAGATTTTATTTAGTGTGTAGACTCACTCTAAACTTAAATGAATCTGCATAATAAAAATGGTCTAGATACATTTGCTTTACAAAGCTAAAAGATCTTATATTTTAAAACGGAGGGAGTATCTCCGTAATAAAATATATAGCAGCTTAATTTAAACTGCTAGAAAGATTTATACTCCCTCCGTCTCAAAATAGATGTCTTGAATTTGTCAAAATTTAGATGAATCTGGACACTATTTATTATATAGGTTCATCCAATTTTTGGAAAATCTAAGACATCTATTTTGAGACCGGGGGAGTATTATAAAACAGGGGTAGTACCAATCAAGTTATAACGATAATACTCTAGCCCAATGTGTTACAATATCCTAATTTTTGTTACTGTTGGAATTATTACTCCGTGAGGAAAAATCCTCTTGAAATCGGTGAGACAAGCTCCATAGAAAGATATATGAGATTCAGTTTGAATAATCTGGTTGTATGAAATATATAAGTGTCATGTCAATACACACATGAAGAAACTTCGTCATCATCAGAATTAAAACGTCAACGAAACGGGGGCCATCTCAGGGCGATGTGGCTGCTTGAAGAGTTATGCATGGGCGCACGGTCAACACCAGCCGCGGCCGCGCGCGCAATCAGACATGTCAGTGACGAGGGGCGAGACGTGGGCAGCACCAGCAGTAGTACTGATCTGATCACCCGACGCGCGCGATCGCCATCAGCAGCTCAGGACAGGGGACGGGGACGGGGACGGAGAGGACGACGACCCCCGCGCGCGCTCCTGTGGGCCCCACCCCACCTCCCTCGTGGGCCCCGCAACCCCCCCTCCCGGCCCCAATCTACGCGCTTGTCTTAACCCCCCTCCCCTAGCTCCGAGCACCGCACCAAACCAAACCCAACGCAAAACCCGGCCTTTGACCATCCGCATCCACCACCGTCGCACGCAGCTTGCATCAGCGGCGGAGGCGTGCAGGAACTCCGAGGAAACCGAGGAGGGGGGCTCTCTCTTCTTGGTCGATCGATGGATCCCGTGGCGGCGGCGGCGGCGCACGGAGGAGGGCACCACTTCGCGCCCCAGGTGCCCTTCCACCCCTTCCACGGCCACTTCCCCGGCCAGCAGCAGCAGCAGCATCCCGCGTTCCAGCATTTCCAGGACCACCACCAGCAGCACCTGCTCGGCGGCATGATGGCCAAGCAGGAGCTCGTCGACGAGAGCAACGCCACCACCATCAACAGCGGCGGCAGCAACAACGCCAACAGCGGCGGCGAGGGCGACCACATCGGAGGAGGATCCGTGCAGCAGCACCAGCAGCAGCACGCGGGCGGTGGTCACGAGGAGGGGCAGCAGCAGCAAGCGTTAGCGGTCATGCGGCGGCCCAGGGGCCGGCCCGCGGGGTCCAAGAACAAGCCAAAGCCGCCCGTCATCATCACGCGGGACAGCGCGTCCGCGCTGCGCGCCCACGTCCTGGAGGTCGCCGCCGGCTGCGATGTCGTCGACAGCGTCGCCGCCTTCGCGCGCCGCAGGCAGGTCGGCGTCTGCGTGCTCAGCGGCACCGGCGCCGTCGCCAACGTCTCCGTCCGCCAGCCCGGCGGCACCGTCGCCAGCCTCGCCGGCAGCTTCGACATCCTCTCCCTCTCCGGCTCCTTCCTCCCGCCGCCGGCGCCTCCGTCCGCCACGGGGCTCACGGTCTACGTCTCCGGCGGCCAGGGGCAGGTCGTGGGCGGCGCGGTCGCCGGCGCGCTCGTGGCCGCCGGGCCCGTCATCATCATGGCCGCTTCCTTCGGCAACGCCTCCTACGAGCGCCTCCCGCTGGACGACGACGAGCCGCAGGGCCTCGCGCCGGCGCATTCCTCCCCTCCGCCGCTCCCATTGCCGACACACCACCAGCAGCAGCAGCAGCCGTCGTCGTCATCTCTGGCGCAGGTGCCCGACCACCACCACCTCCCCCACAACCTTTTGAACGGCCTCCAGCTCCCGGGCGACGCCTACGGCTGGACCAACCCCGGAGGCGGCAGCCGCGTCGCGCCCTACTGATCAATCATCCATCGATGAACAAGGTGGATCGAACGGAAGCTAAGAGCTCATTACCAATTCCTCCCGCCCTTTGCTAATTATGCTCTTGATCGTCGATCCATCTCGTGTTGTCATAATCTACTATCTGCTTGCTAGTAGCAAGGGGATAGATAGATGGTTAAAAAACTAGTGTTCCTGCTCTTAATTAGTGTGTTATTTTACTTTTTACCCTTTTACCTATGCAACAATGGCATGGATCATGCTAGTAGGATGGAGAGGAAGGGCTTAGTGGTAATTATTATTAAGTAGCTTCATCATATCTTAATTCATCTCTGTCCCTGTCTCTGTCTCTGGCTAGCTTCAAGCTACATGACTAGCAGCTAGCCTTTGAACAAGCCTGCGTATTTTATGGAGAATGATGGGTGAGTTCGTTGTTGTTTCTCTTGGTTCAGTTCATATTTTTATACTATATATGTGTTTGATGTGTGAATCGACGACTTTGCCACACAAAGAAACTAAGACAGATGTAGATGTTATAACATGAACAACAACAACAACCACTTCACCGATTCTCATCTGTTCCTTTCCCATTTCGGTTTCTTGTTTTGCTGGCTGCAGCAGCAACACTGCACAAGGTAGCAAACCCCAACCACTTCACCAGTCACCACGCAGCAGATGAAACACAACCTGCTATATTTTATGTCGCAACCAGGACATATTCGCACAGGTGTCTGTGCTTGCTTGATTCTTTTTTGGACACACATACCTGGCTAACAACTAGGAATCAATCAACAGCCTGCCAGTTAACTCCAAAATGGGCTCCAGTTCTGTCGTTTTAATTGGAGGTTCTAGCTTAGAGTCGAACTTATTCCAAAAAAGATGTGTTGTTCGATGTCAAAGTTGTGGTTTCGAAGTCGTGCACATGATTTTTGGGAACCCCATGAAAGGCTAGCTAGAGGCCAAAATCCTTGATTCGTCCAATGTGTCATGCATATAAAAAAAGACTTTAGGGAAATTTAAAATAACACGGTTTGAATCTGATTTTCCTTGTTCAGGTAGTAGAGCCTTTCTAATCTTGTATTTTGTTTTGCAACCCAGTGTCCATGTTACATTGGTCATGCATATGCAAGTGTCAACAACCAAAATAGACACACCTTATACAAAACTAGAGGAAGTATATTATCAATACAAGCATGAAAAGGGTATAAATTTTGAATAAAAGTAGTGAAAAGTACTTGTAGAACAATAGCCAATGGATAATCATGCAATCATACTTAGGTGTGATTTATGGGAATTTTAGAAGTGCACAAGCCCTCTAGTTAGTTTACAAAATTTGCAAAGCTAATAATGCCCGCAAGTTGTAGGGTGCATTTATGGGAATTTTGGTTCAAGGATTATGACTTTTTAAAATGTGTACAAAAAGAATTCTGAATATCGTAATTCAAACTTTACATGTGCAAAGCTTATTATCTTCAGTTCTTTTTTTAGTAAATATCTAGTTCTTTCTTTCTAAAATAAAGCTTTTCTAGAAATTTATTTTTGTAGCTTAAGTGAGAGCACGGAAGTTATTTGTGGAGACGGAAATCTAAACTGTTGGCTTGAGAGATGAGAGTGAAAAATGCACGTTTTCATGAATACCATCATACTAATTGTACCATAGCATAAAAGAGCGACAAGGGGATGAGTAGAGGCGAACAGACAAAATCCCTAGACAGCAGCCTCTCCCCTTGGGTTCTTGTTGCTCTCCCCATCTATCTATACTTCTTATAAAGCAAAACTCCACTAACTGCAATTAATATTAGTCTATTTCTATATGCAAGCCATCCACATCATATACTCCATTTGCCAATCAAATGTACATGTCATTCCACTAATATCTATTAATAATAGTGTTTATTTACATGCAAACTATCCACATCACCTCATCTAATTGTCCATATCACCAATTTATATCCATCTAACATACAACAATTTCATGTCAATCAAATTTAGCACCTCCGCTATTTTTATCAAATGAATCTTGAATATATTTTTTATAGAAAACTCCATGTCTAATGTGTATTAATACCATTTTATTTATACAATATATTTTCTTAAAAGACACCCGAGGCAACGCATGGGGTATTCTTCTAGTTTCTGTAATGTCTTATTCGGATCTTGAAGGTGAGGAGAATGACCAGGAATCGACACATTGTGAGCGGTTTATTTTTTTATCTAAATTAAGTTTATGTGCCCTATGTTTGAACTTCTAAATTGTGAAGGCGGCATGGAACAAGGCTCTCTCTCCTTACTGGTGTGATTATCGTGGCCCCGAGGAGCTCGTTGTGTTTTGATCTAGTATATCAACAACTCCGGATGTCGGGGAGGCTTTCGAATGTCTTGTTATGGTGGTAGTGACAGCGGTTTCAAGCATATTATTGTCAAATGGTGTCTCATTTCTTCATGTGTTCCGATGATTTACTTCCCCGAGTATATGAAAATCAAATAACAATTCCACAACCTTCGTTTTTAAGGGTATGCCTTGTCCATAGTGTGCTCACAAACTTTAAAATTGACTTTTTCTTGAGTGCCCCCACCCCCTCCTCTCCTAAACTTAAAACATAAGGACACTCAGGATTGGATGATACCTCTTCCCGCCTCAAACCGAAGGGGTATGGGCCAATCCTGAACATCCTTGTGTTTTTCGTTTCATAAGTTTGGGAGAGAGGGAGATGGGGACACCGACGCACACCTCCTTAAAAAAATTCACAAATTAGGGTGATGGACATACATGACACTTAGGTGTGGGTTTTTTCCACGTGATGTATGAAGGAAAATGGAGATACGAGAGGTGGGGCGTAACGTATGACTTTGAAGAATTCTTTGATGTAACAATTTGTTTTGTCATGGTTCTTCGTTTTTTTGCTTTTGTTCGATGTGATGTACATGGTTTAGTTTATCGGTAAAATCGGATCGTAGGCTGAGAAGTCAGTTTAAAGTTAGTTTTCAGATAGGAAAACCTGAGAATTAGAGGTTATCCAACGAGAGTTTATATTCCATAGAAATTCACGTGAGATATAAGACTCCTAGTCTTCTATGTCCCAGTTGTTAGGATACAGCACTACGGGACACGCGCGCTACGCCGAGGGCAAAAGGCCGTCGGCGTAGGCCAAAAATGCCCTCGGCGTATGGTACGCCGAGGGCTGCCCTCGGCGTAGCCTCCTCGGCAAAGATCTCCCTCGGCGGAGCACACTCAAGCCGTCGGCGTATCAAAATGCCGTCGGCGTATGCTACGCCGAGGGCTTTGCCGTCGGCGTAGCGGCCGTCGGCATAGCCTGTCGACCGGTTGCAAATTTTTTTTTTTTTTGAAAAATAATGATTTTTTTATTTTTTTTCTTAATTTTTTTATTCTTTGAATTGTTTCACTTGTTAATCTCCTACTTTGAACATTTTTAACACTAATTATACTTACTATTTGATTAAATTCCAGTCTTAGTCAAACTTCCTAGCAGGTCACCCATCCTAATACTACTCTAGCTTCAGCACGCTTAACATCCTCGTTCCTTCAGAATCCGTTTCCGCAAAGTAATTCATACATTGGTGTCAATACTATGATATCAATCATATTAACTCTTATATCATCATGTCACATGTTTATATTTTTTGAAATTACAAACAATTATTTAAGTAAATATTAATGAATAAGTAAAAATATTATTGAATTCAAATAAAAATATAATAATTTTATTTTTTTTGTATTTTTCTATTTAATATAGAATAATTAATATCTTTAAATCTGTAAATCGAAATTGAACAAATAATATGTTTAAATTGATCAGAAAAATGAGAGGAATCCAAATATGATATCCATATCAACTAATCACAAACCCTCCGTTTTTGAATTAGCTATTTGGTGGTTGCTTTAGAAAATTCCCTTTTTGCGCTCGGATAATGAAAAATGCCTTTTCGGTGCGATGAAAAGGAAAACTTGCATTGGATCTTTGATAAAATAGCATATTGTGAACCTAAAAATGATTTTTGTAAAAAAAGATGAGCATCGGATCATGTACCTGTAGTTCATATCTGACCCACTTCCTGCCGATTCGGCAAAAATTTGTCTTTTTCACCAAAGGTGGACGGAAAGGTTTCGGATCCCCCTGTTGGGACATTGTCCATATAAGGTGGTATAGTATTTTTGTAAAATGTGGTGGTAGTATTTTGAATTAGCCATTTGGTGGTTGCTTCACAAAACCGTCTGTTTTTTATGCTCGGAAAATGGGAAATGGCTTTTTGGTGCGACGAAAAGGAAAACTTCCTCCTGCAACATTGTTCGACATCCCATGATGCATGTGTATGCACAATATAGGCACATTATCACAAACTATGCCTTGATTCTAGCCATAACATTGGTCATTTGACCCGAAAGCCAAGAAACCTCGAATGAGATAGGTCATTTTGTGAAGGGTTTTTTGAGACATAATCAATATATCAAGTTTGCTATTTTTCCTTATAAATATGTCACATAATATGACACCACGCGAAGGTTTCGCATTGTTTCGATCATTTTTGACTTTTTATGCCCGTTTTAAACTATCGTTAAACTTTGTCGAACGGCTGACATAAAGATTCTTAGCTCGGGGCCGATCCTCGCTAAACTTTAATTAGATCTTTGATCAATAGCATATTGTGAACCTAAAAATGATTTTTGTAAAAAAACATGAGCATCGGATCATGTACCTGTAGTTCATATCTGACCCACTTCCTGCCGATTCGGCAGGAATTTGTCTTTTTCACCAAAGGTGAACGGAAAGGTTTCGGATCCCCCTGTTAGGACATTTTCCATATAAGGTGGTATAGTATTTTTTGTAAAATGTGGTGGTAGTATTTTGAATTAGACATATGGTGGTTGCTTCACAAAACCGTTCGTTTTTTATGCTCGAAAAATAGAAAATGGCCTTTTGGTGCGACGAAAAGGAAAACTTCCTCCTGCAACATTGTTCGCCATCCCATGATGCATGTGTATGCATAATATGGGCACATTATCACAAACTATGCCTTGATTCTAGCCATAACATTGGTCATTTGATCCGAAAGCCAAGAAACCTCGAATGAGATAGGTCATTTTGTGAAGGGTTTTTTGAGACATAATCAATATATCAAGTTTGCTATTTTTCCTTATAAATATGTCACATAATATGACACCGCGTGAAGGTTTCGCATTGTTTCGATCATTTTTGAATTTTTTATGCCCGTTTTAAACTATCGTTAAACTTTGTCGAACGGCGGACATAAAGATTCTTAGCTCGGGGCCGAGCCTCACTAAACTTTCATTAGATCTTTGATCAATAGCATATTGTGAACCTAAAAATGATTTTTGTAAAAAAACATGAGCATCGGATCATGTATCTGTAGTTCATATCTGACCCACTTCCTGCCGATTCGGCAGAAATTTGTCTTTTTCACCAAAGGTGGACGGAAAGGTTTCGGATCCCCCTGTTGGGACATTGTCCATATAAGGTGGTATAGTATTTTTGTAAAATGTGGTGGTAGTATTTTGAATTAGCCATTTGGTGGTTGCTTCACAAAACCGTCCGTTTTTTATGCTCGGAAAATGGGAAATGGTTTTTGGTGCGACGAAAAGGAAAACTTCCTCCTGCAACATTGTTCGCCATCCCATGATTCATGTGTATGCACAATATGGGCACATTATCACAAACTATGCCTTGATTCTAGCCATAACATTGGTCATTTGACCCGAAAGCCAAGAAACCTCGAATGAGATAGGTCATTTTGTGAAGGTTTCTTTGAGACATAATTAATATACCAAATTTGATATTTGTCCTTCTAACTATGCCACATAATATAACACCACGCGAAGGTTTCGCATTGTTTCGATCGTTTTTGAATTTTTTATGCCCGTTTTAAACTATATATAATGTTTTATGTTTTACTTAATTTTTATTTATAAATGTGTAATATTTAAGTGTAGATAGATAGGTATTATTTTTATGCAAATTTTGATATATTATTTGTATTTTTTCGAATTAGAATGATTTAGTTATGATTTTTCAAAGTTTAATGAGATAAAATAAAAAATAGCTACGCCGAGGGCAGCCGTCGGCGTAGCATAGAATATGTCGAGGGCAATTTTACGCCGACGGCTGCTTGACGTTTGGCCGTCGGCGTAGCGACCGGCCGTCGGCGTAGCTTCCCAGTCCTGTAGTGCAGATACGTATCCGTATATACACTAGTACACACGTACCCCTCTAACACCGGTTCGGAGGACCCTCTAACACCGGTTATAGAACCGCTATTGCGGTTTCGGTGTTAGAGCCCCCCCTTTAACATCGGTTCTTATACGAACCGGTGTTAAGGTTAGTTCTGCCGTGGCAGGAAAACGGCCTAAATCTCTGTCGCGGCAGAGTTCTGCCTCTGCCCTGTTCTAGGCGTATTTCTGCGGCGCGGCGGAGACGGGGAGGGGGGAGGGGGAATCGATCGGGAGCGGTATACACATACATCGTCATCGGTACATACGAGTACATGAATAATTAAGTAACTATTATTATACACAACATCGTCGTTGTGTGGTATTCTCTGTAAACGTTGAAGCATCAAGTACAAGACAAACACGTTCAAGCATATATACAACGTTCATTTTGGTGGATATCTAAAGAGTTCTCCGCCAGGCGTGACGACCTCATCAAGTATGAACCCCGCCAATTCCTCTTGAATGGCTCGTATGCGGTCAAATGGTAGGAGTTGGTCCTGCATCCGTTCGATCTGAATATATATGAAGAATAGGGTCAATATATATATATATATATATATATATAAGAATAAAACTCAACACAATTGATGGTAATAAAATAATGTTGTGTACTTTGTTTACTTACTCTAAGTTGTTCTAGTGCGGCTTGGCCCGTCGCACATATCGTGTTGCGAATGAACTCGCAAACATAGTACCCACATAAGTTATTGTCGTGTCCCTAATGCGTGCACTTTACGAGAATAGAGAGTTCAATCAAAATAATAATCAATAAAGCATGATATAATAGAATTGGAAGCAGAATCAAAGAGATATATGATCGGGCCCCCCTTTAACACCGGTTCGTGGAAGAACCGGTGTTAAAGCCCATTTCCAGGCTCAACCAAATGCCTTGTTTCCACTAGTGATATATGACCCTCATGGAAAATACTGGTCCCTAGAATATTGTGTGTTTTACTGATCTGGCCCTCGTGGAAAATATTGATCCCTAAAAAATTATGTGTTTTATTGGGGCAAATAGCTCCTGTGTGACGTTTTTCTTTGGAATGGACTGAAATACAACGTCGTTCGAAAGAATCGCTACGAAACGACGCTTCTCGCAGAAACAATAGCCCTTGTGCGACACGGGCCATAAATCGGTGCAAACTCTCTGTTGCGACGTGTTTTAATGACCGGTGGGGTTAGGATTAGGGTTAGATTCGGACAACGGTTTCGTTTCAGCTCTAAAAACACAACCGTTTCGAGTGGGTCCCACTTAGTGCCCGCCCCTGTGCTGACCGTCCTGACCGCCATCCTCCTCCATCTTCTCCGGCGGCGGCGCCGTCAACTTCGTTTGCTTGGCAACGGCGGACCGTGTGAGCTCAGGGGCAGCCCATAGGTGGTGCGTAATCTCGAAACCCTAGCTCATTCCCTACGCTTGGATTTGGATCTGACCCAATCGCTTCCCCTCTGATTTCTGATTTCTGAGCTAGATTGTCGTGGGCGGGTTGGCTGAATCGGGGGCATCGAGATGGAGAGGCAAGAGAGCACTTACAATAGGTCAATCTCACTATTTTTTGATTTGATTTGATCGCATTTAGATAATCACCAATTCCTCTAGCTCACTCTGCCCGCCTCTACTCAAAACAAGGGTGATTATGAGGGGCGGAGAAAATTCCAATTCAATTTCAAGTTTTCCCATCTAAAGAGAAACTAGGTGATGGTAGTGTACGTAACATCGAGAGAGGTACATCTATGGGTTGGGAGCTTGAGTTTGCAGATATTGAACCCCAGCAACTGCAGCAAATGGAAGAATTGGCCGTGAAGAATTTGGTGGAGAAAATCGGGCAAAGTGTTCCTTGGGGTCCACAGCAGGAAGTTGCATTGTTACGGTTTGAAAATTGTAAGGGAGAATATTTGAGAATTAAGGATGGAGAAGATTTAGTAGATGAAATTGATCGGCAAGATGGTTGGACAAACAAAGAGGTTACTTTTCATGCTGAGCTCATCGATCTGCAAGCAGATTCCAAGGTTGGATATGTGGCTTCAAATTTTGCTACGCAAATGTCAGGTGATGATTGAGCTTCACAGAGGCAGATGGTGACCATATGAACTGAAGTGACAGTATTATCAGACAGAAACGATGTTGATGCAGGGCATGGTGTTGATGCAGGGGCTAGTATGTATGTTGACTGGAATTCGGTGGAGTTAGATGAAACTACTGATTTAGTCATAGCACCAATGGCTGACACAGAAATGGCCAAAATATTTGGCATTCCAGTAGATGACAGAGATAAGGAAAAGGCTGATGAAACTAATTTGACTGATGATGTTGGTGGTAACGGAACATTTTATGAAGATGTAGATAGAGAGCTGATGGAGAATGATGTAGATGATGTAAATGATGCACATTATGATGAGCTGGTTACTGTCTATGACAAGGAAAACCATGTTATTGCAGTAGGGAAACTGTTTCCAAGCATGGGTGAGTTTATGATGTGTTTCAAAACTTATACAATCAAAAAGGAGTTTCATGACAAGACTCAGTGGACTGATAAAAAAGTTCTATGCTAGATGTAGAGGTTTTGATGGGGCGCCGATCCTTGAAAATGGTACATTTCTGCTAGACGCCAACCAGATGGAAGAACCATTAGAGTTAATCAAATCCCTTTTGAACACACTTGCATTACTAGTTCATAGAGAGTATCAACAATGACATCACAAATTTGGGTTGGTGAAAAGATCACTCCTATTTTAGCCAAGACACCAAACACTAGTGCAAAGAGGCTAAAAACAGACTTGGAAAAGGACTACCCAATTAAGGTGAATTATAGCACTGTGTGGAAGGCAAAACAAAGGGCAATGAAATAATTATATGGTGATTGGGCAAATACTTTTAGGATGTTGTATAACTTCAAAGCAGAGGTTGAGAAAAGGTCACCTGGCAGTGTTGTGGAGATATATACTGAGGTTTGTGATGATGGCAAGGTGTCCTTCTCTAAGTTTTTTATGGCTTTAAAGCCTTGCATCGATGGCTTCAAAGCAGGATGTCGTCCATATTTAAGCATAGACTCTTCATTTTTAACTGGAAAGTGGAATGGTCAGCTAGTAGCATGCAATGCTCTGGATGGACATAATTGGATGTTCCCCGTTGCCATTGGGTTGTTTCAATCAGAGACTAAGGCTTCATGGACATGGTTTATGATGCAGTTGAAAATATGCTTAGGGCTAGTCTCACCTTTGGCAATTCATACAGATGCATGCAAAGGCCTAGAAAATGCAGTAAAGACTGTGTTTCCTCATTCTGAGCAAAGAGAGTGCTTTGGACATATGTGGATGAATTTGATCAAAAAGTTTAGAGGAGAAGAATTTGGGCGCATGTGGCCTGCAGCAAGATCTTACACTACCCAGACACATTCATATCATCTTGGTAAGATAATGGCAGCATGTACTGAGAATGATTTTGGTACATGGTTGCAAACCTATCACTCTCTCTTATAGTATCGGTCAGGATTTAATACTGCCATCAAATATGATCATATCAACAACAACTTGGCAGAGAGTTTTAACAACAAGGTGAAGGATTTAAAGGACTTGCCTGTACATGACATGGTTGACCAAATCAGGATCATGATCATGCGCTTGTGGGAATTGAGAATAAGAATTGGTGATGTCCTGCATGGGGACAAGCTTCCTGCAGTGGTACAACAGGTTGTCAACGGGAGTAGAAATCTTGCACATTTGAAAGTTGAGAAATCTTCTTTGTGGGGTGCTAAAGTTAGAGACACCAAAACTAAAAGGAGAAATGTTGACACTGAAGTGCATGAATGCACTTGCCTGGAGTGGCAACACACTGGAAAGCCATGTGAGCATGCCATACATTTCTTGGCCTCTAAACTAAAGTTAAATATGGACCCATATTTCCATGAATATTATTCAGTAGAAAAATTCAAAGCTGCATATGCAAATCCAATTCCAGCACTTACAGACCAGTCTCAATGGCCTGAAGTAGAATTTGAATTTTCTATGTGTCCTCCACTGACCAAAAGAAAAGCTGGCCGGCCTAAGCAAAGTAGATTCAAAGCATGGTTTGAGAAAGGTGGGAGTAGTAATAAAGGGAAAAGGATGGTAAGCCAAAAAGACCTCAAAAAGGTAACAAAAACAGATGCAAGCTTTGCCAGGAACTTGCGCATCGAGCTGGGTCTTCCAAATGCTGTTACACTCCTGAAAAGCCAAAGAAGTATGCAATATTTTTTTCTAATTGTTTCTTCACTTTGTTTTGTTGCAAAATGACCTGTTATGTTTTTCATGAGAGTTCAGCCCCTTGTTTTTGAAAAATGCTGGACAACCAAAAAGGCAAGACTTGGTGGATTCAGAAAAAAAGAGAAATGTGCAGATCATGTTTACTAATCATCAAACAAGGCAAAATGAGGCTATTGAGCTGCCACCTGTTGTGGATGTTGCAATGGAAGCAGATCATGTCCTTGATCATATTGTGCTGCAATCTATTGAGTTGCCACCTGTTTTGGATGATGCTCAAAGCAAAGAGGCAACAAAAGAGTCTATTGAGGAAATACCACCTGAACCTGTTTTGGAGGTTGTGCTGAACGACATCGCTGATTTAGCTGTTGAATTGCCACCAAAACCAGTTCAGGAGGTTTTGCTGCAAAACTTGTTGGGGCCAACTGTTGCTGGTAAGAAAACCAAGAGCATTAACAAATTATGTCATGTTGAACCAAGCAGTGAAAAAAAAGAAAAGATCGAGCGGCAAGAGGCAAACAAAATAGAGTTGGAACCATTGAAACATTATGTTTGTTGTACTTTGATGTGAAAACCTATATTACATTGATGTAATCTTGATTGTTGTATTGGTTTGTGTACTTTGATGTGAAAACTTATGTGATGTGAATTTGAATTTGAACCGGGATTCAAATTTGAATTTGAATTGACATTCTAATTTGAACGAACATTCAATATTTTTAGAGTTTATTGGTTTATTCTATGATGTTTTAATGCTTTATGTACTATTATGCATGTTAGTTCATCAATCCTAGTCCTTTTGTGAAGCACATCTCATTGTCACCGAAAATGTGCTAGAAATGGCCTCCAAAGCTAGGGGAAACGACCCTATTGCTGAGCATCATATTTTTCGACCTTGTCTAAATCATCCAAATAAATGTCCTTAGCATCTATTCTACCTATATAGTATTAGTACGAAATCTCACTATTTTTTGAATTAACCTTCATATTATTAAATTATTTTTGAAAGTATATGCTATTATACGAAATGATTAAAAAACAACTTTAAAACATGATATTGCAAAATTAAATTCAAATCCTTCTTAGTCACTCCAAAATGAATCTAGGGTGGGGTTTATGATATTTTGCATTTTCAAAACCCCAAACCCTCTACTCTCTCATTTGAACTCTCTGCAACCTCAGTCGAAGTTGTTCGATTTGTGAAGGATTTTTCATGCAAATTTCTTTTTATCATGTTTATGATTTTTCTTCGTAACTAGGTAACATAACATGACTATGTGCGAAGGTTTTGTATTTTTTCGATTTTTTTGAATTAGTTATGCACGGTCAAAGTTGTCAAAACCCCGTTGAATGAGCTCAAAACCCCTCAAAACCCCATTCGTTGACCAGGCTAACCCTGACGACCAACCTGGAGCGTCGATCTAACCCTTGCGTGCTACCCGGTCCGTTCGATATGTTCTTCTAGAAGGATTCTATGTGAGCGCAGCTAACCCTAACGACCAACCTCGACCGTTCATCTGACGCTGTGCGCTAAACTCCCGCTGTGCGATATGGTCTTCTAGGAGGAATCACGAGCGATCCGCGAGAGCCCAGTTTCTTCAACGTGATTGGCTGGCATTTTTTCTTCCAGCGAGGCGTGTCTGGTTCGGCAGGAGACCGTGACATGTCCGCTGGGCCATCCACGCATCGTCCAACGGGCATGTTTATGCCTCTGCTCGTGGCAGCCACGCCTCTGTGCCCGCCGCTGCCCTCTTTTCCAGGGCCTTTGTCATGCATGCGCCATGCAGCGTGCCCGTCGTAGCCTGGCTATTGAACGCAGCGTCGCAACCTGGCTATTGTGCGCAGCGTCGCAGCGTGATAGCGTTTAGGCATCACATGCATGCGCCGATGCAGCCTTACCGTCACGCGCCGATGGATGCTCTGCCCGCCGCTTGGATAACCCGTCCCACCGCTTTGAATGCTCTGCGACGGCTTTGACTGCTCGACAGAGACCAAACGCCACCGCACCTTCTTGACACTAGGGTTTGCAACGGCCGTCCCTATATAATGGCACCATTTCTTCCCAGTCTCCACACACCTCTCACCCTCCTCTCTCTTCAGCCTCCACCGCATCTTCTTCTCGACCAAAAGTAACAGCAACCAAGCTAGCCCACTAGCCGCAACCATGCAATTCAACGGCCCCACCTTCCGTCGCCCAGCCACCACGCCCGAGCGGCAGTTCGGTGGTGTCATCGTCGAGAATGAACTGCGTGTGTGGGCGATCTCGAGGTGGAGGATGCCAGCGGACCTAGCGCATTTCTTCCTCTCTACCGCTACCGCCACCTCCCTAGGGGCTCGCCACGCATGTTCAGGCTCAGCGGTACTACGACGGCAACACCGACTTGGAGATCGGCCTATACGTGCACTTCACCAACTCCTTCAACGCGTTCGCACTCCTCGGGCAGGTTTTCTGGTGTGGATGCGAATTCATCGCATTCACAACCTACAACGTCTTCACCAACTTCTGTGTCATCTTCCCCTCCCCCGGCAACATGCACACCCTCCCCTACCGCATGCTGGAGGACGACGACGAGTGAGGGGTGAGCCCCTACCCCACAAGGAGGAGCCAAGGAGGGAATATGGGGTGCCCGGGAAGATGCCTCGTTTTTTACTGTTTTTCTAGTTGTATGCCCAAGTGTGCCTGTTTTTATTATCTAAGTTGTGTGCGTTTGTATCGTGTGTCCATCAATGGATGGGTTTATGTAAGGCTACTATCATGTTATTTTTATCTATGTGGTTATAGTTCGTGCAAACTAAGGCTCAATATCAATGTCTAATTTCATCACTAATAAACTACACAAATGCATAAAGAAAAAGAGATAGACAAATGGGTACCTAGAGAGAAAAAAGAAACTACTTTGCTACTTCATAGCACGTTTATAAGAAAACTAACTTAGCTACTTGAGATAACCTCAGATAGTGCAAACTAACTTTGATGGTTGATGCAATGATTGAGACAACTCATTTTCTTTAAGACAAGAATAACAATTAAAAAAGTGCTTGCCTGTGAATAACTAAGCTCAAAGTTATATGACAATGTATTTTTGTCCATACTATCTCTCATGTTATAGGACAATGTCCATTGACTTAATTATGCTTCTTGTTTCTTCAAATGGAGGTAATGTTGTACACAAAACAAAAATTAGTTGTCATACATATTTTTTAACCATAAAAGGTGCAAGTTCCTTTCATATAAGACATCAAAAAACATAAACTTTAGCCAAATTTATGAGGGATTCGTTTCCTTCTTTTGACCTCAAACAACCGAAGCTTTATTGATCACTAGATAAAATGTTAACAAAAAAATCTCAAATCAATTGGGGGAATAGAAAACCGGGCACACATGTCTATGGCCCAACTGACAACCCGATATTTTGTCACAAGCTTCACCATCTTAGGTGGGCTTTATTTCTCAATGGACCAAGGGCAATAATTACTTTTTTCTGAACTCAACGCTACCTTAACTGACGAAAATGAACAAACTAAAATTTTGGCTGATGCCACATTTGATTCATTACGAAAAGCCGGCGCCCGAGTCATGCGTCTTATTGAGCATACATTCAAACACAAACATAACCACTTGATCTAAAAGCACGGTCTAACGACTAATCAACTAAAGGTAAACAATTCCTAGAGAAATTACGTAGAAATAAAATGTTGCGTTGATCACAACTGCCTTTCTTAGGTGCTTGTCCAGTTTCTTCAGTTCCCCAATCAATTCCCCATCTCCCGTGGAAAATTTCTCCACCGCCGGCGCTTGATTGATCTCCCGGGTTGCGTCCCCCCTCAAATCAATGATTCCCTCTCCTTGAAGCCTCTCAATGTATTCATCAATCCACTCAAAATGGTTATATTTCTTCAGATTCTGAAAAAGAACACATGAACCCTAATTCCCAAATCGGTGGAAAAATCAAAAAATCTGCACAAATTACAGAAAATTAACCGATGGATAACTCAGATCTAACCTTTCCCTGCTCGGCCTTGCTCTCGCACTTCACAAATTCTCGCCCAAAGTTCCCATTATCCTCCTTGATTGTGACCAATCGCTTCAATGGCGCGGCGCATGGGCAGTCAGAACATCTTGTCATGGGCACTGCCCCGTACTTAGGCCATGAGGGGCGGGAAGCTGAACTAGAGGTCGACATAAATCGTCAGGCGACTGTAGTCGCGCACCGTCACAGGAGAAGAAGACCCGAGAAAATGGGGGCGGCAGGGGGTCGGGCGGCGGCGGCGGGCAGGCACGAGCGAGCAGGGGTGAGAGATCTGAAGCTGAGCTAGGCGAGTTGTGGGTCCCACAGCGAGGTGGATAAGTTGTGGGTCCCGCTCAGCGCATATAATCCAAACTTTAACGACCTCTGCTAGCTCTTAAGGCTTGTGTCGCACGGGGGCTATTTTTCCAGGAGAAGCGTCGTTCTATAGCGATTCTTTCGAACGACGTTGTGTTTCAGTCCATTCCAAGGAAAAACGTTGCCCAGGAGCTATTTGCCCGTTTTATTGATCTAACCCTCGTGGGACCATGTAGTAGTATAAAGTTGGAGGGCAATAAGCCTAAGACTTGGAGTACATGATGATCTTAGAGTCCTAATCTATCTCATATACGTATATGTATCATCCTAGTAGCAGTGTTTATTTTCTATGAGTAGGTTCTTTTATGTCCATTTTTGTCCCAAATAGAGCCTTAATTTGTTGCTGCAGTCCTAACAATTAATGGTTGTGATGCGGTGCATGCGTGAAAGTTCAAAGTACACTCGCTCGCTAGTGACCGATGAATGAATGAGACGGTGCAGAGACAACAGGTGTCGTTGTGGCGTGGGTGCAGGCCGGGCGGGCAGCTAGCTAGCAGGGATGGATGGATGATCCATGCGTACTTGCCTCCGAGCATTTCCTTCTCCGGAAGCACAAGGCACTGTGGCATGCATGCACGCTCACGTCCGGTCCCTCCCTGCGTGCTGCTGCTGCTGCTCGCGACCAGGGCACAGTGACACCCCTGCACTGCACTGCATGCATGCGAATGCTAGAGTCTGTTAATCGGATCAGCGTCGCTCCCGCTCGCTAGCAGTAAAAAGGGCGTGATGATAATAAGCATTCCAGCAGCGGAATGATCCTGACATCTTACTACTACTGCATGAGCGCTTTGGAGGAAGAGGGGATGGCGGCGAGTTCGAGGCTGATGCAAGGAACAGTGGCAGCATGCAGCTCATCAGGCTCAGTCATGGCAGTGGCGGTGAGGAGGATAGGGGAGACGCGGTCAGTGGTAATTTAACAGGCATGGAGATGGATGGAAGACATGGATGCAATGGCCACGCAGAGGTGGTGGCATGGGTCGCCTGAAGAATCTAGAGAGAGAAAGAGGGGGGGAGGGGGGGATGTGACGTGTGTGGGTGTGTAGTAGTGATGTGAGAGGGGCCGGGGAGGGAGGTAGGGGTCAGGGGCACACGTGCAGGTGGCGCCTTTTCGAGGCAGCAACAGTTGGGAGGTATGGCGCGCAACAGCTACTACTGAGATGGGACGTCCAGTCCAGACGACGGCCACAACCCCCTAGCAGCCTAGCCATAGACCTAGCCTAGCCAGGGACTTGCGCGCGTGCGGCCGATCGGCCGTAGCTTTGTGTGCATGCATGCATGCGCGAGGCCCTGCTCCTGCTCCATCCATGATCAAAACAGAGAGAGAGGGGGCGCCATTTAATCCATCGCCATGGGAGGTGTGTGATGAGCGAGCTGCGAGCGCGGTGGATACGGCAGGCATACGCATGCACCCATGCATGCATCTTCCAGCATTCTCACACGCTGCATGCATGCGGCAGCCAACACTAAAAACTAGTAGTTTGCCTTGATGAAATTAATTATCCTCACAACTCTTAATTAGTCGACTGGTACTCCCTCCGAGTGAAACTCTTCTTACAATAGTACAATTAAATTTTCCGTAAACTCGGACACACTATGTAGAGAGAGATTGAGCGATCGAGGGCAAAGGCTTAGTCACGAGGCCGATCCGGACGTCGAAATTACGTCCGGACGCCGAAAATCAGCCCAGTCACGTATCCAGGGACCTGTTTTCGGTCGGATTTGGACCAACTTTGGTCCGGACTATCCAGGCCGAACCCAGGATCCCGGGTACGCTCTGGGGACGCCAGACTCAGCAAAAACGGGCGTGGGCCAGCTCTGTCGGCGACAGAAACCAACTCGCCGCCATCCTTCCCGCCGTTTTCCTTTTCCCACCCTCGCCGCTACACCCCTCCCGCCATTTTTCCGGCCTATAAAAGCCGTACATCTCGTTGTCTCTCTTCGCAGTCCCTCACACCACCACAACTCTAGCGAACTTCAGACGTTCGCACCTTGCTTCCTCCCCAACTACGCCGAGAAGCCATGGCCGGCCGCCACACGCTGTCGCCGTGGGAAGCCCGGCTCCTCCACGAGGCGCGCTATACGACCCTGCCGGACACTCGCCTCCCCTAGGCTGGACACTCAGCGCCGGCGGGATCCCTGTTCCGCCGGTGCCTGATGGGCAGGACCTCGCTGGAGATATCCAGGCGACTATCGCCGCCATGGAAGACCCAGACCTCGCCGGAGAGATCCAGGCCACTATCGCTGCCAAGACCTGTATCTCGCCGAGGATCAGGGCAACTTGGTCTTCTGGAGGCAGTTTTTCGCCGACAGGCGCCTCGAGGAACTCGCCTGACACGACGGACCGACGGGCTCGCCGCCGCCGCGTAACAATATGGCTTACCGCCGCCGCTGGTGGAGCGTTCCAGGGCGGACTCTCGCTGGAGTCATGGCGCACATCGAGGCCGGTAATAACCCGCGCCTCGGCCTGTAGTTGCGGTGTCCGGCGTCACCACGACGGCGTCCTTTCCTAGTTAAAACTGATGTACTATGTGCCCTCTCGCCTGCTTTAATGAAATTCTGCCTATATTCGCCCATATTTCGCCGAGTTTAAGTGAATTTAGCCGAACATGGGAATGCGGCCTGGGTACGCGACTGGGCGACTGGGCGTATCCAGGCCGAAAACGCGATTCGTCCGGCCTAAAATCGGTCCGGTTTTCAGCCTGGGTACGCCCAACGAGTGGAGATGCTCTTACTAGCCCCTTATGTTTTGGAATCGAATCAGTGTACAGTATCGATGTCTTGGGAATGTTGTCCATGCTGTACCAAGGAATTTGTCTCAAGTTGAGTTTGATGAAGATGTGGTCCAAATTCATAATAAGACTAACTTCTAGCGGAGCGGAGCAGACCGAGACCGGTATAGGTCGTTGATGACCTAGGGTTTCACCCGAGACCGGTATAGGTTGTTGATGACCTATGGTTTCGTTGGTTAGCGTTCGTGGTTTTTTCCCCTCTCTTTGTTAGAGTGGTTTTTTCACATTAAAATATTGTGTACATGCCGTTCTTCACTTTTGCATGTCGCGTTTATAACAACTAGGATTCTAAGGAACTACCATGGCTCGACCTTTGTCTTGTTGTAGATGAAAGGAACGATGACACTGAATATCAATATTTTCTACTTATAGCCGCTTCCGTCTGGAAGCCTCTTATGCATACTCAATTGTCCACCGGCCGTGCCATTTTCACCGCTGGCATGTGGCGGGTGACATGGTTATACCCTACGGATACACGACCTTAGCATACCTGGTCCAGCCCAAAGAAGGCTCATGACAAATATACGTCGGCCCATGAAGACTTTCGGGTGGACAGGGCCCATAACGCCTTCGGATCCTTGGAGAGCAAGACTAGAGTAGATAGAAAATTCAAAGGATCAAACCCTAAAACCTGTAACCGACTCGATCTGTGCCTAGGACCTGCCTGCCTCTATATAAAGGCCAGGAGGGCACGACGAGGAGGCTCTCTGACAATCGCTCGCATACCACCGCATACACACCTCCACACCAGATTGCATCTGCGCACCCCTGTAACCTTCGGTTCCACCATAATCAGAGCAGACAAGCAGGAGTAGGGTTTTCCCTCCGGGGTCCTGAACCTGGGTAAACCTCATGTCCCCGTGTTGCTTGTTTGCTAACCGTTCCGCGATCTCCAGCATCCCCATCTTCTCCAAAACCCAAGTCCATAACAATGGGCATTGACGAGATTAAACCTCGTCAATTGGTGCCGTCTGTGGGAACTAGGGGCGCTGATTATGCGATCGTGACGGTCCCAACCAAAGCGATCTACAATTCTGCGGCGACGGAGAGTCATCTCCTCTTCGACGCCTTCGACTTCACCGCCCACTCACCAGCCACCCTGAAGGACTTCGAGCCCGTTAGCGACGAACTCAAGATCCTGTTCGGGAGCTTCTGCTTCCAGGTGGGGCAGATCGGCACTCTCCGCCTCCCGGAGCGGGTGCCCCTGCCGTCGATCAGGCCTACTTCGTGGGCTCCACACCCCGTGCTATGCACATCACCATCGATAGATGAGTCCTATGACAGCAGCAGCTGCAACTCAGATCTGTGCGATCCACCATCGGATGAAGGGACCTACGATGCCGGATCCGAAAGCTGCGGCAGCAGCTATCTGATCCACAAGCGCTACCAGTGCTCCGCGGTCATCCAGAGTGACGCGGATCAGGAGCACAACCCACCACCCAACCCGCAGGGTAGAAAACGGTGGAAACAGAAGAAGCCAGTCCCCCCACCCAACGGGGAAAACAACAATCGGGTCATCCACCTCAACGAGGAGGGATGGGCTCAAGCACGCGAAGCCGTAGCAGGCAACAAGATCCTGCCAGCAGATGCCTCACGGGACCTGCTGATGGCATACCATATGCTCCTCGTCGAGGAGCACAAGAAGCAACTGAGGATGCAAGAGGTGCTCGACAAGCGCAAGCAAGCAGCCTCGGAGTCCAGTGCACGGCGAGCTGCGCTCTCCGCCATGGGCATCGGCTCCAGCTCGCATGGAAACCATGGCAACAAGCATCGTTCTCGCATAGAGAACATGGATCCCAAAGCACGCTGCGAGAGCCCTCAACGCGTCCTTCATGGAGATGGATGCCGACGGCAACATCATCCCGAAGACGCCGCAAGCTGCGATCATGGCAGCCACCGCATACCTCGCGTCCCATCCACCTCCGGAGGGGGACCCGAAGAGGGCCATGCACAAGTTCGCACTCACCAGACTCGGACTCGTTGGAGCCGCGCTCCACGGAGAAGCTCCTACGGAGCCAAAGAAGAAGGCTGTGGTGTCGTGGGAATTGTCACGGCAGATGCTGCAATCGGCAGCGAGTAGTAGAACGAGGGGCAAGGGCAGCCAGCCATCTGCGGTGCGAGATGAGGGCAAAGACACAGGGTTTTACCCAGGTTCGGCCCCGCGGAGGGTAAAGACCTACTCCTGCTAGATTGCATTATGAAGGTGGTACAATGGGCGAGCTCGGCGGCTAGGCGGCGAGTCGCTTGGGTGTATGATGGAACGTCTCTCTACTTGCCCTACAGGGAGGTTTATATAGGCTCACCTCCCCTAGGGTTTACATATCTCAACCGATTCGGTTAAAGCTTCGGTACTCGTTTAACCTAATCCGACTGGGCCTATCTACTCGCCTAGGCCTTCAGCTTCCAGTCGCTTGGATCCTCGCTTGGGCTTCAATCCAGTCGCCGTCTTGCAGGCCCACTCGCCAGTTCTTGGGCCAGTCGGAAACGTCCTGCTAGGTATACCCCGGTAGGCATATCCCCATCAGTACTCCCCGAGGCCGTCGTCGATTAGGCGTGGGTGGCTGCTGGCAGTCGGAGTATACGGCTTCCGAGTAGACATCCAGTCGAATCGTCGGCGGGCTCCTGTACAGAGGAGAAAACCAGTCATCCAGGTCGCAGCTTTGGCGAGTCGAGTCGGCGAAACACTGTCATAGTGCTTGGGTCGGCGAGCCGAGTGGCTGAAGTTGGACCGTCAAACATGGTCAAACTAGCCGTTGGGGTAATCCAACGGTAACTTTTGGCGTAATCATCGCGCGGTAACGGTTCCCTGATTTGGCGGGTAACATCCGCTATATAAGAGGAATGGCAGGCGATCAGAGAACCACCTTCTCACCATTTCCTCCGACTGCGCGCACTTTTCGCCTCCCTCCGCCTCGCGACCCAGCCAACCGAAAATCCCCCGACCCCCAACAAATCTCTCCGCCATGGCCCTCTCCACCGAGCCTTGGGGTAGATCTAAGTGCACAAGGGCGCAACTGGCTTCCTTCGAGGAGGCCGGGATCTTGCGAGCCGGCTGCTGGCGCATCCCTGCGGCCGGAGAGACGACCCCGAATCCGCGAGAGAGGGAATTCATCTGCTTCACCAGCCACCTTGAACGGGGGCTAGGGTTCCCCACGTCCCTATTCTTCCGGCGCTTCTGCGCCTACTATGGGATCCAGCCATCGGATCTGGGTCCCCACAACGTCGAGCAGCTCGCCATCTTTGTGGCGTTCTGCGAATGCTACTTGGGCTGCCGGTCCTACTTCCCTCTATGGCAAGATCTGTTCCACGGACGGATCAGCCGCGAGGAGGCGGGCGGCCCAATGCTTGCCGCGGGCGGCCTAACCTTCCAGCTGAAGTCAAAGGCTTCATTTTTCGACCTGATGCTGCCCGCGAAGGCGGCAAGCGATTGGAAGAAGTCGTGGTTCTATGTTGCCGAGGCGATCCCGGAGGGCGAGACGGCGATTCCGCGGTACTCCGCCAACCGGTCTGAGCCGCGCCGTCTCCAAGTCGGCAAGCTCCCCAACGACCAGCGGATGGTCGTTGACGAGATGCCCCAGACCATCCGCGGTCTGAAGAAGAAGGGCCTCCAGACGATCAATCTATACAACTGTTGGCTCGGGCGGCGGCTCGTCCCTCTGGCTCGACGCGACCATTATATGTACCAGTACACGGGCCGGGAAGACTCGACGAAGGCCTGCCTCGACGAGTGGAAGCTGGAGGACTACATCCCAGCACTGAAGAAGATCACCCAGGCAGTGTACTTGGACGCATAAGCCGGAGTCGCACCTTACACCGCAAAGCGTCCAGCCCCAACGGTAATCACCTCGCCTCACTCGCAGTTGCAGTTTTTTGTAGTCACGGTAATTCTAATTTCATCTTGCATTCTTTGCAGCTGTTCCAAGTGGTGGAAGGATAGCTCCTGCCTTCGGACGACGAGAACTCGAGCTCGTCCGTCCAGGACATGGGCGAGTCGCCTCCCGCCAAAGGCGATTCCGGGAGTGATGAGGGCGACAGCGATGATGAGTCCGAAGAGGAGGTCTCCCCACTGCTCCGCAAGACCCGTGGGCAGCGTCAACGTGAGCTTGAGGCAAGCAAAAGCCTCGAGCGCCATGACGACGACGACGAGCTTCCAGAAACCACCTCGCGTCGCCAAGCTACTCCATCAAAAAATAAGAAGAAGGAAAAGGAGGCGAAGGCCCCTCTGAGGAAGACGAAGACGAAACCGACGAGGCCGGCCTCGCCACCACATTCAGCGAGCAGTTCTGACGCCCCCAGTCCGGCTAAGGACGAGGCGCCGCCGACGACAGCCGCGCTGGACACGGCCACCATCGAGGTGCCCCTGGCATCGATGCCTCCGCCATTCGCCCCAGTCTCTGGGCTGGGGGACGCTCCGGCCGCAGCGGCTTCGCCTCATAGGGAAGCTCCTGTTGAAGATGTTCCAGAGGCTCCGGTTGCGGCCTTGACGACGAAGAAGCCGTCCGTGTCCTGGGCACGCGACGTCCTGAACATGGGGCTCAGCCGCCGACTTGGCCCTGAACTGGAGAAGCCAGCCGGTCTCCGTACGGGGCTGCGCTTCATTCCAGTCGCCAAGTGAGTACACTCGTCTTCCTTTGTCTTCCATAATCGCTTGAATTGTCTTGCTTACATGATTGATGTACAGGACCAGAGTGAAGAGGATGGGCCACCCAACCGTGGCTAAGGTGCCACCCGTCGTCAACGAGGAGGATCCCTCCCGCAAGAGGAAGGCAGACGAAGTCGTCGTCCCTGCGGATGGCGGCAAAAAGGCCAAGAGTGACGACGTTGTCATGATCTCTGACGACACGGCGGTCGCGCCGGCTGGACCCGTAGCGGAGGCGGACGCGTCCACGAAGGAGGGCGCTCCCTTGCCTGGAACGGCCGAGCCGACCTCGTTTGGGGCGGGTGCCTCTATCGCCACCTTCCCGCGCTTCATGGCCAAGGCGGCCACGGCGAGTGGAACTTCGCCCTCGAGCCACGCTCCTGGGATCCCCGATGCTGAAGTCGACCAACGTCGCGGGCATACGCCAGCTCTCCTCGCGTCCGTGGACGCGATACAACTCCACAGCATGCTTGGCGCAGCCATCCAGGTATATCCAGTCCCCGAGGATCAGGTCGGTGCTTTGCAGCGGCCTGATTATTTTAGTGTCTTATATTTATTTTCGCATCCAGTCCCCGAGTGCACACGTGCTGAATTTCAGCGGGTGGGTACTTGAGAATTTCTTGATTGCCAGTCCCCGAGTGCGCACTCGCTGAATTTTCAGCGGGTGGGCACTTAGAAATTTCTTGATTGCCAGTCCCCGAGTGCGCACTCGCTGAATTTCAGCGGGTGGGCACTTAGGAATTTCTTGATTGCCAGTCCCCGAGTGCGCACTCGCTGAATTTCAGCGGGTGGGCACTTAGGAATTTCTTTGATTAACCTTTTGGGTAATGTGTAGGGTCTGCAACTTGAGTCAGCCGACCGACTGGCAGCAAAGAACCGCGCGGAGAAGGAACTGGCCATCGTCTAGGAGGCGAACAAAGGGCTTCAGGCGGTTGCCGCGAAGGCAGAGGAAGCTCGCCAGGGTCTTGTCCCCGCGGGTGAATTGGCGGCGGCGCAATCGGCTTTGAGTTCAGCTGAACAGCGGATCGCCAACCTCGAGCGCGAGCTGCGGGAGGCGAAGGAAGAAGCGAGCGCGGCTGATGGGCGAGCCAAGGCCGCCATTTCAGCCGCCGGAGAGGATCGCAAAGTGTCGGACGCCCTTGTTGCTGGGCTTCAGGATGACCATACTTCGCTTCAATGCTTCATCACGGATCTCGCCCGCCCGTTGATTGGTAAGTGCATCTGCCTCTGCTAGTAGGTGTGCCTTTTGTAGTGTTCGTCGTATTCATTATTGTCTTCTACTCGCAGGTCGCATCATCGACAGTGCGAAAGAGGCAAGCTCGTTCGATGCGCGGCAGTGTGTAGCCACGCTTGTCGACTCGGCGACCTTGTCGGCGACGTGCATCCGAGCCTATCTCCAAGAGATATCGCCAACGGAAGTGATTCCCAGCGACCTCGTTGAGGTGTGGAAGTATTTGGAGAAGGCGCCCGCGGTCGTTGAGTTCATGACGCGGTCGGCGTTTCGGCGCGGGGCGGCGACGGCACTTAGTCTTGGACTTGCCCACTTCCCCGAGGACTTTGACCTCGACGATGTGACGAGTGGCTACCCGTCGTCGACTGGCACGGTGGATCTTTCCGAGCTCCTCAAGTTGCAGGATCGCGCCGCAACGTTCTCGGAGCGCGTCTGGGCAATGGGCGACCTCCTTCCGTACCAGGAGACGATCGTCGTGCCGAACGAGCCCGAGCCGCCGCACCGTGACTTCAAGGTCGAGCAGCCTTTCCGCGCGGCGATGGCGGGTGAACTGACGACGTACCCGTCGAATCCGTACACGCCGTTCATCCGCAATCGCCGGGGTGTTGGCGAGTCGTCATCGAAGCCTGCGGAATAGGATAGTTTGCCCTGGGGCGTTAGGTAGCAGGTCTGCCATAGGGGCATATTTTGTAATATGAGACAATGCAGCATGCTATCGAATGAGACATCGTGTCTATTTTGGTATTTATCATGTGTTTGTGATTGATGTGTGAACGAGTCCCCGAGCGCGTCCGCCCTTTTGTGGGGTTTACCTCGTGTATTATATGTTTGTTGTTTTTGTGTTTTGTTACTGTGGTCAACTCGCCCGGACTCGAAGAGCCAGTCGCTAGGCGACTCCCTTGAGCGCTCTGTACTTCGCCGTTTTCCCTTGCGCGAACGAGGTCGGGTGGCCAAGTCCCCGAGCGTGGTACTTGGTTGTTCCAGGCGCGACTCGAGGGTGGGTGAGGACTTAGCGCGTTAGTTTGAGCGCGTCACTCCTGCCTGGCCCGTGGGGTCAGTCGCGTGGCGAGTCCTGGGCATGCTCTCCTACTTGGCGTTTTCCCGGACCGCTCGCGATGAACTTGTCTGCAGTCCCCGAGCGTGGTACTTAGCCGCTCGAGTCGCTATGTCAAGGATGCGGAGGACCATGGTCGCTGTAAGAAGCGAAGGCAGTTGTCTTGGCTCGTAGAACCAGTCGGGCTAGGCGACTCCAATGGGGCTCCGGGTAGGCGTTTTTCATGGACGATGCAAGACCTGAGGTGACTCAGTGCCCTGGCACCGCACTACTTAGCCATGCCGATCGCTGTACCAAAGGTTGACTTCTGCGGTTAGCGTAATGCTGTTATTACGAGTGCGAGTGGCACAAGACATGGAGAGTAGGCGCAATTTGCGGTAACCGTTTCTTTTTATTTCATAGCGACTGGAGAGTACATATGTGGGGTTCTAGGGGTAGAACTTCCGTAGGAGGTTTACATTCCATGGTCGCTTGACGTCGAGTTCGCCGTCCCCGCGGACGTCGATGAGGTAGTAGGCGTCGTTGCCGAGTACTCGCCCGATGGCGAATGGCCCTTCCCACGGAGGGGAGAGCTTGTGCATGCCCTTATTGTCCTGGATGAGGCGTAACACCAGGTCGCCCTCTTGGAAGGTGCGAGTTTTCACCCGCCGGCTGTGGTAGCGGCGGAGTCCCTGCTGGTAGATGGCGGTGCGTGACCGAGCGAGGTCACGTGCCTCGTCGAGTTGATCGACCCCGTCTTGGCGGGCGAGCTTGTTTGCGGCCTCCATGTAGTGGACGACTCGTGGCGAGTCGTGCTCGAGATCGGTGGGCATGACTGCCTCGGCTCCGTAGACCATGAAGAAGGGGGTGAACCCTGTCGACCTGTTGACCGAGGTGCGGATCCCCCAGATGACAGAGGGCAGCTCCTCGACCCAGCACCCGGCAGTGCGCTCGAGGGGTACTTGGAGTCGCGGCTTCAGGCTGTGGAGGATGCTTTGGTTGGCTCTTTCTGCTTGGCCGTTGGACTCCGGGTGGGCGACCGACGCGAGGTCGAGCCGGATGTGGTGCTCTTCGCAGAATTCGGCCATGGCTCCTTTGGCGAAGTTGGTGCCGTTGTCCGTGATGATGCTGTTTGGGAACCCGTAGCGATATATGAGCTCGCGTAGGAATTTTGTGGCGGTCTTCCCGTCGCATTTCCGAACTGGCTTGGCTTCCACCCACTTCGTGAATTTGTCGACCGCGACCAGGAGGTGGGTGTAGCCGGAGGGAGCCTTTTTGAAGGGGCCTACCATGTCCATGCCCCACACAGCGAATGGCCAGGTGATGGGGATTGTTTTGAGCACTGAGCTTGGCACGTGCGTCTGGTTGGCGTACTTCTGGCACCCGGCGCACCGCTGGACGATATCGACAGCATCGGCGTGTGCGGTGGGCCAGTAGAAGCCATGTCGCATAGCCTTGGCGACCACAGAGCGGGCGCCGGCGTGGTGGCCGCAGTCGCCGGAGTGGATATCGTGAAGAATCTTGCGTCCTTCGGCGGGTTGGACGCAGCGTTGGAACACACCGGTGATGCTGCGCTTGCGGAGCTCGCCGTCGATGATGGTGTAGGACTTGCATCGGCGGGCGATCATCCGAGCCTCCGTCTCGTCTGCCGGCAGGGTGCCGGCCTAGAGGTAGGCGATGTAGGGCTTGGTCCAGTCGTCTGGCTCGGTGACGAGTGCGACCAGGGCTGCCTCGGGTTGGAGCGGGACTCCGATATCGATCTCCCTCGGGGGAGAGACTGACGGCTTGGTGATCGTGTCGAGGAAGACGCCGGCGGGTGGTGCGAGTCGAGCCGACCCGATGCGTGAGAGTGCGTCGGCTTCCTCGTTCTTCCGCCTATCGATCCACTCGACGGAGTAGCCGGTGAAGTGTCCGCCCAATTTGTCCACTGCTTGGCGGTACGCCGCCATGGTGGGGGAGACGGTGTCGCAGGTGCCAGCGACTTGCCCCGCGACGAGGTCGGAATCTCCGTAGCAACGTAGGCGGTTGACATTCATCTCCTTGGCAGCTCGCATGCCGTGGAGTAGGGCCTCGTACTCGGCCATGTTGTTGGTGCAGGGTGTGAAGTCGAGGCAGAGGATGTAGCGGAGCTTGTCGCCCTTTGGTGAAGTTAGCACGATCCCTGCGCCTGCGCCGTCCGCGTTCTTGGAGCCGTCGAAGTGCAGGCTCCAATAATGGAGGTATGGCAACTTCTCTGGCTACTGTGCCTCTTCCCAGTCGGCGATGAAGTCCGCTAGGGCCTGCGACTTGATCGCTTTTTGCGGCTCGTATTTGATGTTGTGGACGCCGATCTCGACGGCCCACTTGGCGACCCGCCCGGTCGCCTCGCGGTTGCGGATGATGTCTTGCAGTGGTGCTGAGGATACAACCATGATCGGGTGTTCCTGGAAGTAGTGCGGCAGGCGCCGCTGAGCTCTGAACACCGCGTATACTAGCTTTTGGTACTGGGGGTACCGCTGGCGCGACTCGGTGAGGACCTCACTGATGTAGTACACCGGTCGCGGTACTGGGCGCTCCATTCCTTCCTCCGGTCGCTCGACGACCATCACGGCGCTGACGACGCGCTCGGAAGCCGCGACGTAAACCAGCATGGGTTCTTTGTCGGCGGGGGCGGCGAGTAGCGGTGCGGCGAGTAGCACCTTCTTGAGGTCACGAAGCGCGGCATCTGCCTCCTTGTCCCACTGGAAGGTGGGGTTCTTGCGCATCAGGCGGTATAGGGGCATCGCCTTTTCGCCCAGGCGGGGAATGAAACGACTGAGAGCCGCTACTCGCCCGGCTAGTTTCTGGACGTCGCGCAGGCACTCGGGTTTGCCGAGCCGGGCGATCGTGTCGATCTTCGTGGGGTTCGCCTCGATCCCTCGTCTGGAGACGACGTACCCCAGTAGTTGTCCTGCTGGTACACCGAAGGTGCATTTGCCTGCGTTGAGCTTTATCTTGTATTTTCACAGGTTAGCGAATGTTTCCGCCAGGTCGGCGAGTAGGTCACCCTGGCGAGCGGACTTTACGACCACGTAGTCGATGTAGACATGGATGTTGCGGCCAATTTGGCTCGCGAGGCATTCTTGCATGCACCGCTGGTAGGTCGCCCCGGCGTTCTTGAGGCCGAAGGTCATGGCGGTGTAGCAGAAGGCTCCGAATGGCGTGATGAACGCCGTCTTCTCCTCGTCCTCGACGGCCATTTTGATCTGGTTGTACCCGGAGTAGGCGTCGAGGAAACATAGCGACTCCGAGCCCGCGGTGGAATCGATTATCTGGTCGATCCGCGGGAGGACGAATTGCTCCTTTGGGCAGGCGCTGTTCAGGTTTGTGTAATCGATACACATCCTCCAGGTCCCGTTCTTCTTCTCGACGAGGACTGGGTTTGCCAGCCACTTGGAGTATTTGATTGGCCGGATGAAGCCTGCAGCGAGTAGACGCTGCACCTCCTCGGCGATTGCTCGGCGGCGCTCTTCATTGAAGGGCCACAGCAACTGCTTGACAGGTCGCACTTTGGGGTCGGCGTTTAGCTTGTGCTCAGCGAGCTCCCTAGGGACACCGGGCATGTCAGAGGGCTTCCATGCGAAGATGTCCCTGTTCTCACGGACGAACTCGATGAGCGCGCCTTCCTATGCTGGGCTCATGCACGTCCCGATCGTCACCGTCTGGCTGGAGTCGCCTGGGACCAGCTTGATGGTGCGGGTGTGCGTAGTGGCCTCGAAGGTTGAGGTGTTTGCGCCCTCCGAGTTGGGCTTCTTGAGTATGGTGGGGTCGTCGTTGTTGACCCCGCTCGCGTACTTGGCGAGCTCGTCAGCGTGGTTGGTCTCCGCCGCGATGACGGCGTCGGCGAGCTCGGCTCGTTTGGCCTTGCACTCGGCGGCCATGTCGGGGTCGCCGTTGATGGTGATGACGCCGCACGGCCCGGGGAGCTTCATCGCGTTGTACGCATAGTGGGGCGCTGCCATGAACTTGGCGAACGCCTGGCGCCCCAGGACGCAATGGTAGGGGCTGTCGAAGGGCACGAGCTCGAAGACGATCCGCTCGGTGCGGAAGTTTGCTGGTGTGCCAAAGGTGACTGGCAGCGTGACCTTACCGATCGGGTATGCCTTCCGACCGGGGACGATGCCGTGGAACGTGGTGTGGGTCGTCTCGATCATCGACTGCGGGAGCCGCAGCCGCCTGAAGGTGTCCAGGTACAGGATGCTGATGGAGCTGCCGCCGTCCATCAATGTCTTGGGGAGCCAGTAGTCGCCGACCTTAGGCTTGACCACCAGGACGACTCGACCTGGGTACTCGATGCGTGGCGAGTGGTCTTGTCGACTCCAGGTGATGGGCTGCTCCGACCAGTTGAGGAACTGGGGAACGTCCACCTAGGCCACCGCGTTGACGGCGACAGCGCGGGCGATGACCTTCTTCTCGCGCTTCGTGTTGAAGCCCGTGAAGGTATGGAGCGAGCCGGCCACTTTGCCGAATTTTCCGCCGTTTGGCGGGTCGTTGTCGGGGTCCTCCCGTGCTCGCCGTGCCTTATCAATCTCCCTGAGGGTGTGGCAGTCGGCGGTAGTGTGCGTTGCGGGCTTCCCTTCCCTGCTATGAAACGCACATGGTTGGTTAAGGAGAGCCGCGGGGTCGAACCTTGGCTTGGCCTTGTAGTTGCCGCCGTCGCGGCGTTGTCCTCCGTCGCGTCGGAAGCTCTTGGGCTCGCGTTGCGCGTGCCCTGCGTTGGCGACGAAGTCGACTCGCCCGTCACTACGGCGCTTGCCGGTGAGGCGAGTGTTGCTGTAGCGTAGGTCGGACCGTCGTCTGCTGTCGTTGCCGCTCGTGCGGCGTTGACCTCCTGACTCGTCGTCAGTTTCCTGGTTTGGATCTTCCTCCGCGTACCGTTTGGCGATCTCGAGGAGGTCGGGGATGTTGTCGAGTGTGCGAGAGTGTCGCTTGAGCTTGGCGACCAGTGGCTCGTAGCGCCACGAGGTCTTGAAGCAGTGGATCGCGGTGTCCGGGTGGATACCGACCGCGTTGTACCAGAGTTCTTGCCACCGTTGGACCCAGTTGCGGGTCGACTCGCGGGGTCCTTGGACGCATCGCTCCAAGTCCTCGATGGTGGTGGCGCGGGTGTAGGAGCACTCGAAGTGCCTGACGAAGGCGTCGTGCATCTCCTCCCAGGAATCGATACTGTCCTGGGGGAGGGTGTTAATCCACTGCCTGCATGTCCCTTCCATCATCAGGGGGAGGTAACGGGCGGCTAGAAGGTCGGTGTGGCCCGCGATCCCCATCGCCATGAGGTATGTATCGAGCCAAACAGCGGGGTCGTACGATGGGTCGTACTTTTCTATCTCCTTCGGCGCCTTGAAGTTTGGCGGGTACTTCTCGCCTCGGATCATTGGTCCGAAGCACTTGGGGCCGAGTCGACTGAGCGACCCCATGGGCTCGCCGTCGCGGCGATTGGTTAGGGTGTGTCGCAGGTCGTCGGGCTGGCGTGCGCGCCAGCTTTGGTTGTTGATGATGTGGGTACGGGCGTCGATGGGTTGCCCGTTGGCGGCGACGAAGTTGGTCGCTGGCCTGGGGTCGTTGGTGGAGAGTGTCGCGTTCGTGGGTCAGTGTTGGAGCTGCAGTGGCTCTGGTGGCGGGCAGTTGAGGGTGTTTGCCGCCGCTGGAGGCCGCTCTGCTTCCCGATGAACGCGAGTATACTCGACCCTGCGAGTCGGCGCCTGTGTTTTGCTACTCGACGGCCTTTGCGAGCAGGGCCCTGACGTACTGGATCTGTAGGGCGCCGTCGCCCGTGGCCGTGATGTTGTCAGTTGTTGCTCGGCCCGCCACGAGGTTGTCCATCGGGGTGGAGAAAAGTGGGAGGCCGTTTGCGTCTCTCTCCCGTGAGGAGACTACTATCCGCGGCTGGTCCCTGGGAGGTGTGCAGTTCGGTGGAGGTGGGGCGCCCATCGTCGTTGATCCTGGCGGGGGTCGGGCGCTTCCTCCTGGTGGCGCGTTCTCGCGGATCGCGCGCTCGGCCACGCGGGCCGGGTCATTTTCGTCGTCGAAGTTCAGGGCGTGCCCCTGGACGGTGGGGTTCAGGCGCGACCTGATCCGCTGCTGGTGGTAGCGCGATATTTCCTGCGCCGTCACCTGCTCGAGGCGAATTTTTTCGCGCTCGGCTTGTTCCTTGCGCACCGCCTCCGCCAGTTTCAGGCGGAGTTCCTCGACCTCCGTTGCCGTGGTGTTAGGAGGGATTGGGGTGGAGAATGGATCCTCCGGCGGATCGGTGCCGGTCGCCATGTAGGTCGCGGCGTGGCGGCCGGTTCCATCGCGGAGGTCGGCGGAGTTCTCCGACCCGGAGTCGAATTCAAAGATCCCGAGGAAGGAGGGGTCCTCGAACTCTCCCACGTTGGAGACCTGGGTGATGGAGCCCGCGGGTGAAGCCGCGGTGATGGACCCGACAAGTGACGCCGGGGTCGCCGAGTCGGCATCGTCGTTGAGGGCCGCGTCTTCTGCGACCGCTGAGTTTTCGGCCACGTCGCTGTGGGCCGAATTGTACTCGGAGGCGAGGCGATGGATCGTGCGGATCTGGCTCTCGGAGAGCCGATCGTGTGGCGGCGACTCGCGGATGCGTGCCGAATCCTCCGAGACGATGACGTCGGTGAGGCCGACGAAGAGGCTGATCGTGCCGACCGGCAGGATTAAGCTGTGCGTGACGGGTCGCGCCGCCGGGACGTAGCTGCTCGGCAAGATTTGGAGCATCTCGCCGATCGCTATCATGCGGCCGGTGGCGCGTTGATGGGCAGATTGGATCTCGCTGCAGAACACCGGCCAGACCGGCCAGGCCCCACGATGGGCGCCACTGTCGTGGGAATTGTCACGGCAGATGCTGCAATCGGCAGCGAGTAGTAGAACGAGGGGCAAGGGCGGCCAGCCATCTGCGGTGCGAGATGAGGGCAAAGACACAGGGTTTTACCCAGGTTCGGCCCCCCGGAGGGTAAAGACCTACTCCTGCTAGATTGTATGATGAAGGTGGTACAATGGGCGAGCTCGGCGGCTAGGCGGCGAGTCGCTTGGGTGTATGATGGAACGTCTCTCTACTTGCCCTATAGGGAGGTTTATATAGGCTCACCTCCCCTAGGGTTTACATATCTCAACCGATTCGGTTAAAGCTTCGGTACTCGTTTAACCTAATCCGACTGGGCCTATCTACTCGCCTGGGACTTCAGCTTCCAGTCGCTTGGATCCTCGCTTGGGCTTCAATCCAGTCGCCGTCTTGCAGGCCCACTCGCCATTTCTTGGGCCAGTCGGAAACGTCCTGCTAGGTATACCCCGGTAGGAATATCCCCATCATGCGGTCAGGTTCAACTGCAGCCCCACACCCTCATCCGAGGACGAAGAGCACGACCTTCCTCGAAGGCATAAGAGCTCGCGCCGTCGCAGCCGCGACTACGACGCTCGAAACGAGCTAACGCGGCGCAAGATCGACAAAGCGCACGCCAAGCGCGTATGCTCGTCCGAATCCGAGGAGGACGACGATGAAGGAGAACTCTGCGGAGCCCGATGCTTCAGCAGATCCGTCCGACGGACGCGGATGCCGCGAAACTTCAAGCTTCCTTCGGACACTCCGAAGTTCGACGGCACACAGGACCCCAAGGCGTGGCTCAGCGACCACCTATCGTCCGTCAAGCTACACGACGGAAATAAGGAAACCGCCATGCAATGCCTTCAGCTGCAGTTGACGGGCGCAGCCCGAATCTGGATCAGCAGCCTATCCTCGGGATCCATCCGAAGCTGGGAGGAGCTGGCGTACAGTTTCGTCCGAAACTTCAAGGGCTCTAGCAAGAGGCCTGCCTCGATCGAGGAGCTGCGGGCCTGCACCCAACGAACGGGCGAATCCATTCGCTCGTACATACTGCGCTGGTCCAACACCAAGAACTCCGCGGCGCACATCTCTGAGGAGAGAGCTGTAGACGCCTTTAGGGACGGCGTCAAATGCCAGGACTTCAAGGAAGAGCTCGGGCGCGTCAAGCCCAAGACACTCGACCACCTCATGGACATCGCCAACAGGTGGGCCGACGGTGAGGACTCTATCCACCGAGCGCACTCGGAGGAGGAAGACGATTATGGCCGGCGATGTGAGCGCCGTAGCAAGAGAAGATCACGCGTCTACGACGACCACGATGGACCCGACATGGTCGCGGCTGGCTACGCCGACCGCCGCAGTGATGGCAACCGTAGCAACGGCGGATACCGCGGAAGCAACTTCCGCGACGAAGGATGCCCAACACAGTCGTGGAAGCACCGCGGTCGCGACGATGGACCCTCAGCATATGAAAAACTGTCGGGTCCATGCACCATCCACTTCTACATCGACAAGCAGGATGGTAAGAAGAAGGCAAGCCACATGCTCAAGGACTGTCGCGAGTTCCAGAAACTCAGCGAAATCATGGCTCAGATGAGGCAGCAAGCCCCGAACCCTGGATTCGGGAAAGCACCCGCACCAGGCGAGATCGCGCATGGAGCTCCTCCACCGCCACCTGCAGGAGGCCCGAACCACCCAATCGCACCCGCACAGAATAACGGTGGGCACGGGTATCCCCCGCCGAAAGGAGCCGCTAATGATCCAAAAAGGGCGCCCAACGAATAGGGTGCGGAAGAAAATCACCCGTCAGATCAACCTGGCTGTGAAAGCTCCACCCGCCTATCCTGAGTACCTCCGCGGATCGGAGTCCTGTATCACGTTCAGCCGTCGGATCACCCTTGCCAGGTCCCTCGCCTAGGTCATGCTGCCCTGGTGCTTGAGGCGCAAATTGGAGGGTTCGAGATGAGCCGCGTCTTCATGGATGGTGGCAGCGGCATCAACCTGATGTTCGCCAGCACCCTAGCAGCAATGCGGATCCCGCTATGCAGCCTGGAACAATCAGACACAACGTTCCATGGCATCGTCCCAGGAAAGGGAATATTCCCCCTGGGAAAGATATGGCTCGACGTCATCTTCGGCAAGCCGGATAACTTTCGATGTGAGCGGCTCGAGTTCGAAGTGGTGGACTGTCCATCACAATACCACGCCATCCTCGGGCGTGTAGCATTCGCAAGGTTCCTGGCAGTACCGCACTACGCGTACCTGCTACAAGATGCCAGGACCTAGGGGCGTCATCACGGTCCACGGAAGCTTCATCTGATCGGACCACTGCGACAGGGACTTCAACAGAATCTCCTAGTCATTCGGCATGCAAGAGGAGCTCGTAAGGCTCCGCGAGCTGACGGACAACGGGGCACCCCCAGTCGCACGGGAGAATGCACCAGATATGTCCTTCGACTCCACTGTCAACACAAAGAAGGTGCAGGTCCACCCGACGGATGCCTCCAAGACGGCGCTGATCGCCAACGATCTCAGCTCCGCATAGGAAAGCGCGCTCGTCGAATTCCTCCGTGAGCGCTGGGAAATCTTCGCCTGGTGTCCTGCGGACATGCCAGGAGTTCTCAGGGAATTCGCCGAGCACGCACTCAACGTCTTTCTAGACACCAAGCCCGTCAATCAGTCCATCCGACGACTGTCCGAACCACGGGCCGAAGCAATCGGAGTCGCAGTCAACAGACTACTCGACGCAAACTTCATCAGGGAGATCAAGGAGAGCGAGTGGCTTGCCAACACCGTAATGGTCCCTAAAAAGGACACGGACATCCTGCAGATGTGCGTGGACTTCACATCGCTGAACAAGCACTGCCCGAAGGATCATTTCCCTTTCCCTCGGATCGACCAGATCATCGATTCGACGGCAGGATGCGAGAAGCTCTCCTTCCTCGACGCCTACTCAGGCTATAACCAGATTCGACTGAAGGTCGAAGATTAGGAAAAAACGGCATTCATCATGTCGTTCGGAGTGTTCTGCTACAACACAATGCCCTTCGGGCTAAAGAACGCAGGTGCCATGTACCAACGGTGCATGTAGGCATGCCTGAAGGACCAGATCGGTCGCAATATCCAAGTCTATGTCGATGACATAGTCATCAAAATCAGGGAGGCGAGAACGCTCATCGACGATCTCTGCGAGACGTTCGATAATCTCGACCGCTACAGGATCAAGCTTAACCCTGAAAAGTGCGCCTTCGGCGTCCCATCTAGCAAAGCTGCTTGGTTACTTCATCTCCCAGCGAGGGATCGAGGCGAACCCGAAGAAAATCCGGGCCATAATGGCCATGGAGAAGCCGAAGAACCTCAAGGGTGTCCAGCAGCTTGCAGGACGAATCGCGACATTGAGCAGGTTCATCAGCCGCATGGGCGAGAAAGCCCTGCCATTCTATCAGCTGCTGCGCAAGGCAGACAAAATCAAGTGGACGCCTGAGGCGGATGATGCATTCGAAGATCTAAAGCGGTTGCTCTCTACCTCGCCCGTTTTGGTTACGCCAAAGGAGTGCGGGCCTCTACTGCTGTACATAGCAGCTACACACCAGGTGGCGAGCACCATACTGGTGGTCGAGCGGCCCGAACAGGGCAAGACCCATGGGGTCCAACGCCCAATCTACTACCTCAGCGAGGTATTGACGCCAACAAAGCAGAGGTACCCTCACTACCAGAAACTCGCCTACGGCGTGTTCATGATGGCTCGTCGGCTGAGCCACTACTTCCAGGACCACCAGGTGATGGTCGTCAACGAGGCACCATTAAACAGCATCCTGAACAACCCGGAGGCCACAGGACGCATGGCCCTATGGGGCATTGAGCTGTCACCTCTAGACATCGTCTACGAGAAGCGACTCGCGATCAAGTCTCAGGTCCTCCCGGACTTCCTCGTCCACTGGATGGAGCTGCAGCTGCCAGACACACCGGACATGACACAGTCATGGACGATGCACTTCGACGGCTCCAAACGCGAGGCTGGAGCAGGAGTCGGGGTCATACTGACCTCCCTGCAGGGCGACAAGATGAAGTACGTCCTTCGGATGAAATTTCGAGCTTCCAACAACGAGGCCGAATACGAAGAACTCATCCACGGCATGAGGATGGCAAAGATCTGCGGCGCAACGCGCCTAGTCATCTACGGAGACTCGAACCTCGTCGTCCAGCAGACGATGAATGAGTGCGACGCACACGCCGAAAACATGATCGCGTACCACGCACTCTACAACTCACTCGAGGGAGAATTCGACGGCTGCGAGCTTCGGCACGTTGGGAGAGAAAGCAACGAGGAGGCCGACAGCTTGCCAATATCGGCTCCACCTATGCATGGGTGCCACCAGGCATGTTCCTCGAACAGATCTGCGTGCCATCCATCAAGTGGAAATTCCCAAAGGGATCACCCGAAGAAGCAGAGCACTCGAGGGCTGCGCTACCCGAAGGACAGGAAGGACCCGAAAAGCTCGACACAAAGGTCGCTGTGGTCAATCTGATGCAGGTCATGTCAGTCGAAGAAACTTGGACGCAACCATACCTCAAGTATCTGATAGACGGCGAGCCGCCTGATAGCCCGACAGATGCCCGGCGCATATCTCGCCGGTCAAAGGCCTTCACCATCATCAATGGCGAGCTGTACAAGCGCAGCATTTCGGGTATACTCCAAAGGTGCGTCACCATCGGTGACGGCAAAACCATCCTCCAAGACATCCACGAGGGCATCTGAGGCCATCACGCGGGCAGTCGCGCCCTTGTCGCCAAAGCTCTACGAGCCGGATTCTACTGTCCAACGGCCATGAACGATGCCAAGTACATCGTTCGAAGATGCAATGGGTGCCAAAGGTTCGCTGATAAACCGCACGCACCCGGATCAGAGCTCAGGCCCATACCTTTGGCCTGGCCCTTCGCTCAATGGGGCCTTGACATGATCGGTAAACTGCCAAGGTCCTCAAAAGGAGGTCACGTTTACCTCCTGGTCGTAGTCGACAAATTCACCAAGTGGATTGAGGCCATGCCCGTAACTAACCAAAAGGGCAAAACTGCCGTCAAGTTCTTTGAATCCATTGTCTACAGGTTCGGCGTGCCACATAGTATCATCACCGACAATGGGTCGAACTTCATCTCCAAATAATTCCAGGACTTCTGCGAAGACCTCGGAATCAACATCACATACGCCTCTGTGGTGCACCCGCAAACGAACGGGCAGGTCGAGAAGGCCAACGGCCTCGTCGGTGCTGGCATCAAGAAGCGCCTAATGATCCCACTCGAGCGACTTGCAGGTGCCTGGACACAAGAGCTACATTCAGTCCTGTGGAGCCTGCGCACAACGCCAAATAGCTCAACCGGCTACACGCCTTTCTTCATGGTGCACGGAGCCGAAGCCGTGCTGCCAGCAGAAGTACGCCACAAGGCCCCACGGGTCGTCGCTTACAGCGAAGCCGAATCGACGGCCGCACTCGAAGATGCCGTCGACACACTCGACGAGGCGCGTGACATAGCAGCAGCTCGATCAACGGTGTACCAACAGAGTCTCCGCAACTACCACAGCCGACGGCTACGCCCAAGGTCCTTCGTCAAAGGAGACCTAGTCTTGCGACTCAAGCACGTGGAGTCTGAAGTCATCCCAGGTGGCGCCTATCGCCTCAAGCACATGGAGTCCGGAGTCGCATACTCCAACCCATGGAACGTCGCGCAGCTATGACGCTTCTACCCCTAGCTACCCCCCTCTTTTACTTTCAATAAGGCTATTTAGCCAAGGCTACTCAGCCGAACTATGTACATCTTCCTTATGATATGAATAAAGCTAAGTGTTTCGCCCCAAACTTTTTCGTTCAACATCTGCATTTTACTCCATATTACAAACACACTCGGGGGGCTCCCCCTACCTCACGACTTCGTCGACTGAGAATAGCACGTGCATCCTGAGTAGCTGACCACGTCAGGCTAACGAAAAGGACACGTAAACAAACAGAACACCACGTGCTACACAATAATAAACCTTTACAATACTAAAGGGCACTACACGCCCAGTTGAATATATACAAATTTTACATCTAACTTTTTTACAGGTTCTACCTATTCTGCACAATAGCCTGCGTACGCTGCTCAAACAGGTCTACAATCTGTTCGGCATACTGCCTTACAGCCACATAATGTGGACGCATATCCCACTCATCACCATCTGGACGAAGAGGTGGCCCATCCGATACAGCAGAAAGATCTACATCGGAACGATGCAACCGCACAAGGGAAAGTGCGGCCTTCACCCCCGCAACAAGTTGATGCCGCACCAGTTCCTTGACATGGCGAACGTTCCGAAACTTCGTCAGTAGGCTAGAGAGAGTCGACGGCGCCCCATCCAGCGGAAACATCACATGCAAAACTGACGCCAACGAAGACTTCACCTGATGAAGCACCCGCGATACCTGGTGGACACGATCCTGCATTGTCACGAGGACCATGGCACGATCACGGTCCATCCAGAAGAACCCACCGGCCTCCATGTCCTGCTGGGTCAAGCAGTTAATCCGAATAGCAACACGCTCCTTTTCCTCCTTCGAAGAAAGGTTAGCACCTGCAATACTTGCAAAAGTAAGGTGCAAGGACAACAGGCGCATCCAAAACAATGAGCAGTAGCTCGAAAAACTCACATTCAAGCTGTTCGGCCAGACGACGCAACTCCCCCATCAAAAATTCCTCTCGGGCAGCGCCTCGCTCCGCCTTCGACTTCCAAACATCAGCATGGCCACGCACTCCAAGCAATTCCCTCTCAATACTATGGATGCGGTCTCGAAGAAACAAAAGCTGCGACGCACCATCCAAGGATGGCCGCAGCTGTGGTGCAGATGAAGTGTCAGTGGGGTCATCACCCGAAGGATCCTAGAGTAAAAAGAAGACAAGGATATGAACAAACAAACGAATGAACTCAGAACTCGGAAATTCTTTATGTATATCAAAAAGACACTACGTGGCGCAGGGATTATTCATAAACATAGTTACAAAAGCTGGAAACAAAAGCTATCCTACGACTAGAAGATCTAAGAGGCTGCATCCTGAGTAGCCTCGGATCCGGACTATCTCCCCTTGGCCTCTCCCTGCTGCTTCAACGCGTACTTAGCCAGCAAGTCAATCAACTTCAGCCCATAACTTTTACAGCGAGCAGCATAGATGGCAAAGGCTACCTCGGATCCGTCAGCAACAGTTGGCATCCGAGAGGTGACCTGAGGAAGATCCAGCTCCGCTCCAGAAGCCAGGGCCATCACCAGCCCGACGAACACACCAATGCCTTTCTGCTTGCACTTGTACGCCGCAGGTGCTTCAGCTGACAATGCCTCCGCCAAGGCATCGACATCTTCAAGGGCGACGCCCTTGGGAACGAGCTCCTTGTAAAAGCGCCCGAGAACCTCCTTGGCCTTGGCAAGCGAGCCGACCACGGTACCGCAACGGTCTTCGACCGCCGCAGCAGCATCATCCTTAGCACTCCCATGCTCCAGAGCACCGCGATCAAACTCGATGCCCGCGGCATCTAAAAAACAAAGGAATCAGCATAACTAAAAGCACTACAAGGAAAGGCAAGGAAGCCGAAAAGAGAAGACAGATAAACCCACCTGAAACAACCTTGGCAGCCGCCATCAGCCTGCCGGCTACCTCTCTCTCGCGCGAAGCCGTGGCGGTGGCGAGCTGCTCCTCGCGGTCCGTAGCTTCCTGCTGCAGGCGCTCCTTGGCCTCTGCCATGTTGTCCAGCTCTAGCTCGAGGCGCTCCTTCGCACTAACGACGACCTCGGCTTTCTTCTCCGCTTGCCCAGGGCTCTTTTTGAGAGCATCAAGCTCACGGAGAGAGGTATTGTGGTCCTCTGCAGTCAGCAACACACCTATCAGATCGAAGGACAAAAATACAAGAAGAAGCAAAAAGACCAAGTCGTAAACATACCATGAAGCTGTTTGAAGCTGGCCTCCAATGCCAGCTGCTGCTGCACCAGTTGGTCGTTGCCTTGCACAAAAGGCTGCAAAAATAGCTATCGATCAAAAGAACGGCTCGGGGGCTACACCCAAAAGAACGCGCAATGTCGTGGTATTGCACGACAGATGCTACTGGGGGTAGCTTACGTAGAGGGAGAAAGGCGACGTAGGAGAATCCGGGAGCGAGATTGGCACACGATGTACCCAGGTTCACGTCCCCTCGGTGGAGGATCGCTACGTCCTGCTATCAATCCAGTATATGATCATAGATTGGTTTACATGGGAACCGCCGTAGGCGGAGGAAGAGATTAGATCTAATGAGACGTGGGAGAAGATACCCCGTGGGGTGCCCCTGGTAGCTTTATATATGCAGCCAGTTAGGGTTTACAAGTATTTGGTGGGCTTTGTATTGAAGTCGCCATCTTGGGCCTCCAGTCGGCGCCACCCGTCTGGGTCCAGCTGTAAGGGTTCGTAGCATGGAAAACAAAAATTTTCTATCGCATACAAACAAACAAGCCAAGATCTATCTACTAGATTGTAGCAACGAGTCGATGGAATAACTCACCCTCGAAGATTCCAAAGTGTTTAACGAGAGCAGATTCTCGTGGGTGATGTAGTCGTACTCTTTCCGATCTCAAGATCGCGTAGACGATCCTTCCGGCGCCACGTTCCAGCAGCGCTCCCGCAGTCGGTCACACGTTCGGTACTCGACGAAGACCTTCCTCTCCCTTGTTCCAGCAGGCAGCGGAGGTTGTAGCACTCTCCTCGCGATTCCGGCAGCACAACGGCGTGGTACCGGAAGTAGAGGGGAAATCCCGCAGGGCTTCGCCTTAAGCCGGTGCGAGTATGGTGGAGCTTATGAGAGAGGCTATTAGTGGTCTAGTAATTAGACACACCAATTAGAGGGCTCTAAACCAATTAGAAGGCTCTAAACCGCTGGCTAAAGCAATTAGAAGCTCTAAACCAAAACGGCTCTAAACCGGAGGTAGAAGATAGGAACTTGTGTGTTCTAGGAGGGGAGCCCTGCCCCTCCTTATATAGATGGGAGGGTCTTGGCGCGCCAGGGGAGGGAGGGAGTCCCTCCCCAACTCGGCCTAGGCTGGCCGCCGGCTTGGAGGAGAGAAACTCCTCCTCCAAGTCGATTCCAACTCCTCTTGCTTGTTTCCCACAGTTTCTTGTTTTAGCCGTTTGACTTTCAAACTGGACATTTGACTTTTCTGTTTTAGGATTCAATTTAATCCTTTATTTGGGACAGCAAGAACACTTAGTACATGATGCAATCATTCCAATATGTAATGACACATTCATGTACCCCTTCCCCCCCGGAGTGCCGGACAATCCAGAACCTTCTAGAACATTCCCGATGAAAACACCGGAATCATTCCCGAACTCCGAAACGGGACTTTCCTTATATGAATCTTATTCTCCGGACCATTCCGGATCACCTCGTGATATCCCGGATCCCATCCGAGACTCCGAACAACATTCGGTCTCTTTCTCATAATACCATAACTACTCAAACAACGTCGAATCCTTAAGTGTGTCTCCCTACGGTTCGTGAATTATGCGGACATGATCGAGACACTTCTCCGAACAATAACCAATAGAGGAATCTGGAAATTCATATGGCTCCCACATATTTCTACGATTACTTTGCGATCGAATGAACCACTTACATACGATACCAATTTCCCTTTGTCTCACGATATGTTACTTATCCGAGGTTATGATCGTCGGTATCTCTGCATACCTAGTTCAACCTCGTTACTGATAAGTACTCTTTTCTCGTTCCCGTGATATGTGATCCCTTGTGACCAAGTCACATGCTTGCAAGCCAATTGGATGACATTTCACCGAGAGGGACCAGAGTATATCTATCCGTCATGTGGATGGACAAATCCCACTCTTGATCCATGTATTTCAACCAATACTTTCCGAACACTTAATGCCACCTTTATAGCCACCCAGTTACGGTGTGGTGTTTGATGTCATCAAAGCATCCATCCGGTAAAGGTGATATGCATGATCTCATGGTCGAAGGAATTAGGTTACTATGTATCAGAAAGCATATAGCAATTGAACTATTGAAATGACTTGATCTTTATGCTACGCTTATCTATAGGAGTATGTCCATCACATCATTCTCCTAATGATATGATCCTGTTGTTAATAACATCTCTATGTTCATGATCAGGAAACCATGATCATATATTAACCAACAAGCTAGTTTAACAAGAGGCTTTACTAGGGACTCTTATTTTAGTTTACAAATCACACAAGTATTAATGTTTCCGGTTAATACAATTATAGCATGGTATGTAAACATTTATCATAAGTGTGAAGACATGATAATAACCACTTTATTATTGCCTCTTGGGCATATCTCCAACAGTCTCCCACTTGCACTAGAGTCAATAATCTAGTTTCGAACCTTTGTGTATATAACACCTATGGCTTTCCGGTGTTGTATGTACACGATTGCTAGTGGTCAACTGATCTCCGGATCTGACACTTCCAGGTCCTTGTGTAATTGCATGTCTTTGCGTCTCTACGCATCACTCATTCTCTAATGAGATGGCTTTGTATAAATTTGGTCTTTCGGTGTGACCTTTAGCTCTTTGGGGTTAAAACATGTTGATAATATTGTCGCACAATATATCTTCATAGTATTATCCCACTGTGAACTACACCTAGTTTGATAACAAACTTCTTGACACAAATGCCCTCTTTTGCTGCTATAATAGCAGTCATATACTTAGCCTTTTGTTGTAGTATCTGTCACAATGTCTTAACTTTGGAAATCATCCAAATCCATTATGGAACTCACTTTCCATTATATTGTGCCACCCTTAGTTTAGATTGAGATAAACTTAATTTGTACTTTGTGACAAAGCTAGTATCAATGTAGTACTTTTACAATGAACTAACCATCTATTTGTCACTTCTACAAATATTATACTCTTAGTTCTTTCAGAAGATCATAAGAATATCCTTACTATTGTCCAATGATCATCTTACGAATCATTCTGGTATATGCTCTCAACATTTAGAGCATAGGACATATCTGGATTTGTACATATCACAGTATGATTGATATAAATACTCTTTGTGATTTCATACATCAAGTATCAATCTATACTTGATTATTTGTTTCACTTTACCAAATGTCAATACACTTGATTATATCATCAACATTGAACTCATTCAATCCTTTCTGTGCGACAAGAACCTTCTCTTGTAGTTTCTATATTGAACTCATTCAATATCTTGTCTATGTACTTCTGGCACAACCATATTAGCGTCTATTGATGCCAAATATTTGGGTTTTGCCTAAGTCTTTCATCGGGATGAAATTCTTAATATGTGTTAATAAAAGATACATTATTTCCAATCAACAATATGTCTTCCACATAATGTATTAGAAACATGTCTTAGCGCTCCCACTTAATTTCTTGCAAATGCAAGCATCTTCATTGTCTCTGATGAAATTAAACCCTTTTAACAGTTTCATCATAGTGAAGATTCCAACTCCGCTATGCTCACTCTAATCATTGAAGTTTGCATATGCTTTTAGCATCCTTTGAATTAACAAAACCCTATGGACCGTGTTATGCACATGTCCTAGGTAACGATTCTATTAGAAGAACTTGTTTTGTTTATTCAACTACCATATAACAAATTATATGTAGTGGTTGCTACATTAATCCGTCTAGACTAAATATCACTATGAAAGATCAAATCTTGTCATAGTCAACCTTTGAACATTGTTGTGAACTCTTTCCCAACATGTCGACTATTTCATAGATGTGAAACATCCATGTCTATTTCTTTATAGATCCAGACACAACTGTAAGGTCTTACACCTTTCTCGAGGGTCCTTCAAGTTCAAAACTTGATTTCTCGTGTATGGAACTATCATGGATTTTATGGCTTCAAGCCATTTTACGGAGTCAGGGCCCATCATCGCTTCTCTGCATGTAGTCGGTTCATTATTCTCAAATAATGATTCAACCCTCAAATCTTGGTATTTGATTGTTTACCCGATCTACTTGTTTCAATAGGAACTTAGATATCCGTGACCACAACCTTTGAGGCACGTGAGCCATGAGCATTGTTGCTGCCTCCGGAACACTTTTCGGTGCTGCGCAACTCTGCACATATAGCTAAGGTTCTTTTAACCTTATCAAAGTTCTATTGTCCTCCCACTTAACTTTTCACGAAAAATTCCTTCTCAAAGAAACTTGACGTTCTAAGTGACAAACACTTTTGTCTCCGGTGTTATGGAGGAATATTTTAACAAAGACAGTTTCATCCGACTTTGGTTGCAAACATCTTTCTTATGCATAGCATACCAATGTTTAAGAAAGGACAACTTAGGTTTTATCCCAAACCATAACTTTATATGGTGTCATTTCAACGGATTATGATGGAGCTCTTTTCAGTGGAAAAACGGTAATCTCTAAAGCTTTTAATCTTTAAAATATAATGGCAGTTTTATGAATTATACCTTTGATCTTACCATGTCAAACAAGGTTTAATTACATATCTCGAATCCTCCATACTCTTATGGTGTTTCGGGAAATGCAAATCCACGGAACGATTCCTTAAATCTTAGGTATTATGCTAAACTTTGTAACTCAAATATCTTCCTTTATGATCTTATCATAAACTATTTATATTCTTGTTACAATGTTTTTGCACTTCATCTCGAAAGTCTTTGAACTTTTCCAAATATTTCACACTTCATCCTTATTAAGTAAATATTCATATATTCACTTAAATTTTCGGAGAAAGCACATGAAGTTGAAATCCATCGCTCTTGACTATACATAATGGACTTCATACAACAATATGTACAAGTTCCAATAAGTTAGTCTATCGTTCCCTTTTGGCTTATGAACGAAGTTTCAATTATCTCTAGGAAAATTTCACAAGCGTCATTTGATCAAAATCAGAAGACTCCAAAATTCCATCCACATGGAGTTTCTTCATGTTTTCTTTCCAATATAATTTAAACGGCGATGTCACTTCCTGAGTGATCTTTCAATCAATTTGTCTTTCGACATGTTTAGCACTAGTTTTATGGATGTGATTTCTCCAACGAGATTTGTGAATCATCCATCTTTTATGGATTACGGCAATTATTTGAACAACCCTCTTGTTCTCATAATACCTGATAAAACAAATCTTGAAGGCAAGCTTTGATGTTTAACGAGCAACACAATAACCCTTTATTTGTTCTCGATGAACATCATCACATATTCTTTTGCTAGTTACTTAGGCCATTGTAGTTCATGAATTGTGTTGTTTCATATGACGATTAATACCAACAAATTCAGTATCAAATACTTAATAACCACATTGTTTAATAAGCAAAGAATATAGCCATAACATGTATATCATCTATATACTTAAACTGAACAATTCTAGTCTTTTCTTTTCTGCCATATATTTATGAGATTCTCTTTCAATATTTCCTTTTCTATTTGAAAGAATCTATCAACATCAATAGTGGAGTCATACATATGACATATAGTCCAAAGCATGTATAGTTAAATACCAATGTCTTTGGACTTGCACTTTGAAGTAGATCACCATTATCAAATGTTTGGTGTTCTTTCAAATTCCTTTCTTTAGTAATCTCTTGGTGTAGTAAACATTTTACCTACATCAAATATTCACCTTATCATGGAATCGTCCATGATCAAGCTACTTTTAGCTTATAACGATGAATTACGAGTATAATGTTGCTATCCAAAACCTTTTGGAGGATTAGGACAACTAGTGTCTTCAACCTTTTGCAGATTCTCATCAAATATGAGAACATGACTTTTGCCATATTATACTCTATCATGTTGTAACCAATACTTCGTTTCAGATATCACAATATCTTCCACACATCATGGTTTCTGAAACAACTCTTTCAGATCCTAGATAACCTTGATATTAAGACAATCCTTTGAATATCAAGAATCATGGATACAAACATGATACTAACACTTGGAATTGTTACTCTTGATTTAATACTAATTATTAAACTTCATGGAGTAACCGGAACTTACTGAAAGTTTGCAATAGGACTTTTAAACTTTAGATTAACACTTAAAAAACAATACGATACCAGTTCGTAAAGTAACTAACCAGAATTCTATAGTTCTATTATCTCAATTATAACTAAGCGCAAGGTGGTAAACGGATGCCAATGACTACAACAACTATGCAAATTCACTTTGATTTAGTTTATGATAAATTGAGTTCTCATTAATAATTAAATTAATCTAGGTGAACTCCCACTCAAAACAATATCCCTCACATTGTTTTAGTGATCACACGAACCAAATCCACCACATCAAAACCGATCATCACGAGAGTTGATATAGCTTCAATGGCGAACAATCAACATGTTCATCATATCTACTATATGACTCATGCTCTACCTTTCGGTAATCCGTGTTCCTGAGGCCATGTCTTTACATGCTAGGCTCGTCAAGATCAAACCTTAGTTTCCGCATAAGCAAATCTGGCTTGCTTACGTTGTATACACTTGCTGAATCTAACACACTCGATCATCACGTGGTGCTTCGAAACAACAAGCTTTAGCAACGGTGCACACTAAGGGTGAACACTTAAGAACTTGAAATTGTGTGCTTGAGGGATCATCTTATAATGCTACCGTCGTCTACTAAGCAATACAAGATGCATAAAAAGGATTAACATCACATGCAATTCATAATATGTGATATGATATGGCCTTTCTTCTTTGTGCTTCCGATCTCCATCTTCTAGCACGAACATGATCTCCATCATCACCGGCATTGCATCAAGGTCAATGACGCTTCTCCATGGTTGTCGTCCACCAGCTTCAACTATTACAACTACTTTGAATAGACACGCGGGTCTTAACAGAAATTTAAGGCAACCATATGGCTCCTGCCGGTTGCTGACTTACAATAAGGAACATTGCATACATCATATATAATCACAATCATGGCCATATCACATCACTGCACACCCCTGCAAAACAAAGTTAGACGCCTCTACTTTCTTTGCATATTTTACGTGGTTTGGGGCTTTTAATAAGTGTCGTTCTAACTTACGAACAAGAACCACAACATTGATACTAGTATTGTTAATCACCCGTTGTAAATTGGATCTTAACTATGCTAGGAGAAACAGGCACCCGCAAAGCCACTTATGCAATACAAGTTGCATGTCAAGCGTGGAGCAAGTCTCATGAACGATGTCATGTAAGGTTAGCCCGGGCCGCTTCATCCCAACATACCGCAAGATGCAAAGTACACAAGAAGCAATCGACAATAAAAGCATCAACGCCCACAATGACCATTGTGTTCTACTCGTGCAACAGATCTACATATAGACACGGCTCTGATACCACTGTAAGGGTTCGTAGCATGGAAAACAAAAATTTTCTATCGCATACAAACAAACAAGCCAAGATCTATCTACTAGATTGTAGCAACGAGTCGATGGAATAACTCACCCTCGAAGATTCCAAAGTGTTTAACGAGAGCAGATTCTCGTGGGTGATGTAGTCGTACTCTTTCCGATCTCAAGATCGCGTAGACGATCCTTCCGGCGCCACGTTCCAGCAGCGCTCCCGCAGTCGGTCACACGTTCGGTACTCGACGAAGACCTTCCTCTCCCTTGTTCCAGCAGGCAGCGGAGGTTGTAGCACTCTCCTCGCGATTCCGGCAGCACAACGGCGTGGTACCGGAAGTAGAGGGGAAATCCCGCAGGGCTTCGCCTTAAGCCGGTGCGAGTATGGTGGAGCTTATGAGAGAGGCTATTAGTGGTCTAGTAATTAGACACACCAATTAGAGGGCTCTAAACCAATTAGAAGGCTCTAAACCGCTGGCTAAAGCAATTAGAAGCTCTAAACCAAAACGGCTCTAAACCGGAGGTAGAAGATAGGAACTTGTGTGTTCTAGGAGGGGAGCCCTGCCCCTCCTTATATAGATGGGAGGGTCTTGGCGCGCCAGGGGAGGGAGGGAGTCCCTCCCCAACTCGGCCTAGGCTGGCCGCCGGCTTGGAGGAGAGAAACTCCTCCTCCAAGTCGATTCCAACTCCTCTTGCTTGTTTCCCACAGTTTCTTGTTTTAGCCGTTTGACTTTCAAACTGGACATTTGACTTTTCTGTTTTAGGATTCAATTTAATCCTTTATTTGGGACAGCAAGAACACTTAGTACATGATGCAATCATTCCAATATGTAATGACACATTCATGTACCCCTTCCCCCCCGGAGTGCCGGACAATCCGGAACCTTCTAGAACATTCCCGATGAAAACACCGGAATCATTCCCGAACTCCGAAACGGGACTTTCCTTATATGAATCTTATTCTCCGGACCATTCCGGATCACCTCGTGATATCCCGGATCCCATCCGAGACTCCGAACAACATTCGGTCTCTTTCTCATAATACCATAACTACTCAAACAACGTCGAATCCTTAAGTGTGTCTCCCTACGGTTCGTGAATTATGCGGACATGATCGAGACACTTCTCCGAACAATAACCAATAGAGGAATCTGGAAATTCATATGGCTCCCACATATTTCTACGATTACTTTGCGATCGAATGAACCACTTACATACGATACCAATTTCCCTTTGTCTCACGATATGTTACTTATCCGAGGTTATGATCGTCGGTATCTCTGCATACCTAGTTCAACCTCGTTACTGATAAGTACTCTTTTCTCGTTCCCGTGATATGTGATCCCTTGTGACCAAGTCACATGCTTGCAAGCCAATTGGATGACATTTCACCGAGAGGGCCCAGAGTATATCTATCCGTCATGTGGATGGACAAATCCCACTCTTGATCCATGTATTTCAACCAATACTTTCCGAACACTTAATGCCACCTTTATAGCCACCCAGTTACGGTGTGGTGTTTGATGTCATCAAAGCATCCATCCGGTAAAGGTGATATGCATGATCTCATGGTCGAAGGAATTAGGTTACTATGTATCAGAAAGCATATAGCAATTGAACTATTGAAATGACTTGATCTTTATGCTACGCTTATCTATAGGAGTATGTCCATCACATCATTCTCCTAATGATATGATCCTGTTGTTAATAACATCTCTATGTTCATGATCAGGAAACCATGATCATATATTAACCAACAAGCTAGTTTAACAAGAGGCTTTACTAGGGACTCTTATTTTAGTTTACAAATCACACAAGTATTAATGTTTCCGGTTAATACAATTATAGCATGGTATGTAAACATTTATCATAAGTGTGAAGACATGATAATAACCACTTTATTATTGCCTCTTGGGCATATCTCCAACACCAGCATGCGCCAGTCGCTGAATTGGGCGAGTCGACCCGCTCAGGGATAGGTTTCAGTTGGCTCGATCCAGCTGGCAAATCCGCTTCGTGGGTATACCCCGATTGGTATTCCCCCATCAGTAGTCCCCGAGCGCGTTGTCGATTCGACGCGGGCTTGAGGCAGGGCGCGGAGAGTCTTGACGATGGGTCGTAGCGAATCGGCGACGAGCTCCTGAATAGAGAAAAGAACCGTGAAGCGGGAGGCGGTCGGCGTGAGCCAGTCGGTGATGGCCAGTTGGCGAAATACGCAGGGTGTCGATGAAGCTGCCAGTTGCGGCGAGTCCCCAAACGTGGAGCGTGCCGAGTCCCGAGTGTGGCGAGTGGCGAGGTCGAGCGACCGGAGAGTGCCGTGCTCCCGAGCACGCCGAGTGGCGAGGTTGGGCGACCGGCGAGTGGCGCTGCCTGTAGCACACCGAGTCCCCGAGCGTGTTGAGTACGTGAGGGCGAGTCCCCGAGCGTGTTGAGTATGTGAGGGCGAGTCCCCGAGCGTGTTGAGTACGCGAGGGCTAGTCCGCGGTGGAGAGTCCCCGAGCGTGTCGAGTACGCGAGGGAGAGTCTGCGATGGAGAGTCCCCGAGCGTGTCGAGTACGCGAGGGCGAGTCCGCGGTGGCGAGGCCCCGAGCGTGTTGAGTACGCGAGGACGAGTCTGCGGTGGCGAGTCCCCGAGCGTGTCGAGTACACGAGGGCGAGTCCGCGGTGGCGAGTCGACGAGGGCGAGCCGCGGTCGCGGAACCACGCGTACACGCATCATGCCTAGGAGTAGTCCCCGAGGCTCGAGTTGGCTCGTAGAGGCGACTTGAGGCTCATATTTTGAAAATAGTAGTGGTTGTTGCCGAGCGTGGCGAGTGGCGAGGTCGAGCGACCGGCGGGCGCCGAGTCCCCGAGCGCGGCGAGTGGCAAGGTCCAGCGACCGGCGGGAGCCGAGTCCCCGAGCGCGGCGAGTCCGCGAGGGGAGAGTCCCCGAGCGTGGCGAGTCCACGATGACTGCGAGTCCGCGAGGGGAGAGTCCCCGAGCGTGGCGAGTCCGCGATGATTGTGAGTCCGCGAGGGGAGAGTCCCCGAGCGTGGCGAGTCCGCGATGATTGCGAGTCCACGAGGGGAGAGTCCCCGAGGGTGGCGAGTCCGAGATGATTGCGAGTCCGCGAGGGGAGAGTCCCCGAGCGTGGCGAGTCTGCGATGATTGCGAGTCCACGAGGGGAGAGTCCCCGAGCGTGGCGAGTCCGCGATGATTGCGAGTCCGCGAGGGTAGAGTCCCCGAGCGTGGCGAGTCCGCGATGATTGCGAGTCCGCGAGGGGAGAGTCCCTGAGTGTGGCGAGTCCGCGATGATTGCGAGTCCGCGATAATGTTGATTGCGCTGTTTCTGTTAGCGAGTCTCTCGTCTTGGCCCGGGGGGCCAGTCGCATGGCGACTCCAAAGATGGCTCTCGGCTGGGCGTTTTTCCTGGACGATCCGAGGCTCGGTTTGCGAGTCCTTGTCCGCAGTACTTGGCCGTGCGAGTCGTACTGTCTAAGGTTGAGGAGGACAAGGTGCTGTTTGTGTAGCACATCCATTTGTCTTGGCCCGGAAGGCCAGTCGAGCAAGGCGACTCCAATGATGGCTCTCGGTTAGCGTTTTTCATGGACGATCCGAGGCTCGGTTTGCGAGTCCTCGTCCGCACTACTTGGCCATTGCGAGTCGCTCTTTCAAAGGTTGACAAAGACGAATAGATTTGTTCCGAGGGAAAGAGACGCCCAGTGGTGAGTCCATGCAGCGTGGCAAGGGACCCTCTCTGGCGAATCGGACGATGAAGGTCCCTTAGCAGGTGCGACAAACACATTTGTCATAGCGGACAGGGGCGCACGACGTTTAGCCGGAAAAAGCCGACGCGGCGGACACGGAGTCGACGCGGCGGACGGAGGTCACGCAATGGCGAAGTCGACGCGGCGGACACGGGGTCGACGCGGTGGACGGAGGTCGCGCTATGGCGAAGTCGACGCGGCGGACACGGGGTCGACGCGGCGGACGAAGGTCGCGCTATGGCAAAGTCGACGCGGAGGACACGGAGTCGACGCGGCGGACGGAGGTCGCGCTATGGCGAAGTCGACGCGGCGGACACGGGGTCGACGCGGAGGACGAAGGTCGCGCTATGGCGAAGTCGACGCGGCGGACACGGGGTCGACGCGGCGGACGAAGGTCGCGCTATGGCAAAGTCGACGCGGCGGACACGGAGTCGACGCGGCGGACGGAGGTCGCGCTATGGCGAAGTCGACGCGGCGGACACAGGGTCGACGCGGCGAGCGAAGGTCGCGCTATGGCAAAGTCGACGCGGCGGACACGGGGTCGACGCAGCGGACAGAGATCGCGCTATGGCGAAGTCGACCCGGCAGGCGAATCCGCACTGGGCGAGTCCCCGAGCCTAGCGAGTCCGCGTTTAAGCGTGTCCGCGTTTAGACGAGGTCTGGAGCATGATGAATCCGTGATGGATAAGTTGTTGGACGTGGCGAGTCCGCGGCGGGAGGATCCACGAGCTCCATGACTGGCACGGCGATTTTGTGATGGGTGATTTCCCAGGCTTGGCGAGTCCGGGGCGGCCGAGCGACTTGAGTTGGATCCTTCCCGACTCCATCGTTTCAAACGGGATGTCTTGCGTACACAAGTAAACAACATATACGATTGATGATTAGATCAAATAATAATCACGTGAGAGAGAATAATCAGTAAGAGAGGAAAACGTATGTAATTGTTACATCAGTCCTGGCAGTATGCCCTCGACGCGTGTTCGTTTACACCAAAGCTTCTGAGAAAGAATGCGTATCTGATCGTACAGCTTTCATGCCCTTCAATATTTTCCGAGACGATATCTGCAACAAGTTTATCTTCGCCGCATTGGATAACAGTCGAGATCGGCTCACAACCCCGTGCCCTCGGGTCGTGAGAAAGCGTGCTGCCGAGATGCATGGAGATGTCTCCCAACGAGCCGAGTCCTTGGCCCTGCCGAGTTGCCCTGTAATCTTGACATAAGAAAATACCTTATTTTGATTCCCGTGCCAGCAATATTTCCTTGGGGAGGTCATGATGTTCACGATTATCACAGCAACAAGATTTCGGTGCAATCTCTGGTTGGCCACGCTACCCAAACGGATCACACCGCCGCCGCCATGAATTGATTCTCCCAATGTGGGTACATATAGCCTAGAATTTTCCGAGTCGGACGCATGGGCGGCTGCCGAATCTAGCCGACCGGCCTTTTTCAGACGACGCGCCAAATGCAATCTAGCCGCCGGCAACGGTGAGGGATCCCGCCCGGATTATCACCCTCCAAGCACCGCTAGCCCCACGGTGGGCGCCAACTGTCGTGGTATTGCACGGCAGATGCTACTGAGGGTAGCTTACGTAGAGGGAGCAAGGCGACGTAGGAGAATCCGGGAGCGAGATTGGCACACGATGTACCCAGGTTCACGTCCCCTCGGTGGAGGATCGCTACGTCCTGCTATCAATCCAGTATATGATCATAGATTGGTTTACATGGGAACCGCCGTAGGCGGAGGGAGAGATTAGATCTAATGAGACGTGGGAGAAGATACCCCGTGGGGGTGCCCCTGGTGGCTTTATATATGCAGCCAGTTAGGGTTTACAAGTATTTGGTGGGCTTTGTATTGAAGTCGCCATCTTGGGCCTCCAGTCGGCGCCACCCGTCTGGGTCCAGCATGCGCCAGTCGCCGAATTGGGCGAGTCGACCCGCTCAGGGATAGGTTTCAGTTGGCTCGATCCAGCTGGCGAATCCGCTTCGTGGGTATACCCCGATTGGTATTCCCCCATCACTCAAAGACAAGGTACACATGCGAAAAACGCTTGGGGGCTCCCCCTGAGACTCGAAGGAAAAACGAACAACAAAATACCCTACAGATGCTCGGGGGCTCCCCCCAAGGCGGGAAGAAAACAATGATCAACAGATCATTCGAAAAGGCTCAGGGGCTCCCCCTGTGGCAGAAAATAGAATTACTTACATCGATAGACGGCGACTCCGAAGGTTCGCCTGCAGTCTTCTGAGGGAACACCACCAAAGCCTCCTGCGGAGAAGACCTCGGAGCAGCGCCCTTAGAGGTGGGCACCGTCTGAGGAGGAGGAGAAGGAATCTTTGACTCCCCCACCATCTCTCGAGCGCCATCGCTGGAGGAGCTGTCAGAGGAGTGGCTGCAAAAGAAAAACATCAGCCAAGAACAATCAAGCAAAATCAAGAGACAGTAAAAGCGAACTGAGGAAGCTTACGAGTCAAGGTCGCTAAGGTCGAAAACAGGAGGGGTTTTCTTGCCCTTCTTCTCTTCCTTCTTTTCTTCCTTCTTCTCTTCCTTCTTCCGCTTCGCCGGCGGGTGCGGTGCCATAGCCCGCACGGGAACGGCAGGAATCGGAGAAGAAGAGCCCCCATGCCCATCACTGTGACGCTCAAGGCACAGCGGGTTCCTAGGCGTCGGCGGAGTCGAGGCATCCGATGATTCGCTGGAGCTCCTCGTCCGCGTGCGAGTGTGATCCTCGCTCGACTCGTTCGCCTCTTCAGCCGGAGATTGCGCCGACGGAAGCTCGGACATGGAGTCCACCACCTCATTGTCCGAAGCATCCGGGAATACTTCGGGCACTGGAGGCGACATGCCTGGCACCTTGAATTCCTGCAGAAAAAGATAGCAAAAATTTCAGCACAAAGGTGGAAAACCAAACGCAATCGAAAAATAGCGCTACGCGCACATCACAGTTCTACACCTGCGGAACCGGACGGGAAGCAGAGAACGGAGAAGTCAGCGAATTCCCCGGAAGATCCTCTCCAGCCTTGAACTTCAGCAGCGGACGAAGGATCCCGTTGAGATCCTCCTTGGAGAATTCCTCAGCCGAAACCCTCGTCGGATCACGGCGACCCGAATAAAGAAACATCGGGTGCGCCCTAGCCTGGAGCGGCTTCACCCGGTGTTTGAGAAAAGTGCGGATGATATCCACACCGTTCACCTCCTTATCCGGAATTAGCTAGATATCCTCCACCCGATGATAGAGCCCCTCTATCTCCGCCACCTCGCCATCCAAGATCTGGTTCTTCCAGGACCTCTTCGGCTCGATCTTTTGGGTGGGGTCGAAAGGAGCAAGACCAAAATCCTGCCCAGCCACCGTGGAGTCGCGGATGTAAAACCATCGCCTCCGCCAGTACTGGACGGATTCGGACATAGAAAAGGAGAAGAAAAGTAGATTGGATCAAAGGGAAATGATGCAACCCCTAATGGGATAGACACCATCAGAACCAGATTGTCTCTTCACGAAATAGAGTTTCCGAAAGAGGCCAAAGTGCGGCTCGATACCGAGCCAGCACTCGCAGAAAGTGACGAAACAAGCAATATGACGAAGAGAGTTGGGGGAAAGATGATGCAGCTGGATGCCGTAAAGAAAAAGCAGTCCACGAAGGAAATTGTGGACTGGGAAGGAAAAGCCCCGAAGAACAAAAGCGAGGAACATAACCCGAAACCCAGCGGGGGGACGGGGAATTACCTTGTTGCCAGGGAGTTTGACAGCCTCCCTATCCTGCGGGATCAAGCCCCGCTCACGGAGCTTGCGGAGATCACTATCCCGCGTATCCGATCGCCGCCTGCCACCGTCGGTGACACGGGCAGCGGTAGAACCTTTCTTGCCACCAGCAGCGCTGGTGCCAACCGCAGAATAGGACTTCTTAGGCTTCCCCATCGCAGTGCGGCAGCGCGGGCGGAGAGAACGTAGGATCAAAGAAGGAAATGCTCGAGGATATTCCAGCGCAGCAAGAAAGCTCAGAGCAGGTTGCGGTGAAAACAAATTAACTTTTCCCCAATGATTATAAGGAAGAAGACGATGCACGATGACCGTCCATCGGGAAGACCTAGAGCCAACAACAAGATCTAGCTGTCCACGTGTAAGCACAGCAGCGAACCGTCGCTCACACGTCGTCCACTACGCGCGGAAATCGAGGCGACACCGTAATTATCTCCACGTCGCGCGTGACCAGTCAACTCAAGGTCAGAAGGTGGGACCCATGTTCGTCCAGTCAAGTCACCTCTAGCGCCGCAGACGCGTGTGGTCACCAATCGTCAGCACTGATGTGATCAAAAGCTAATACTAGCAACAGTTACAATTCTTCGGCTAGACAACTAAGAGTACTCACTCGAATCTACGATTCGATTAATTACTCGGGAGCTACTGCTATCAGGAGCGCTGGCCGCGCACCCGAAGCATAATCAAGATATCACATTGCAAAGCTATTCTTTGAGTTCTACGTCGAGTCTACGACTCCACTACGGACTCGAGGGCTACTCCCATAGGGAGGATGGATTCAAGCATCCAAAAAATTTGTGTCCTACGGACCTGGAGTCAAACAATGGCTAAGTTAAATTCTCTGCTCGAGTCTACGACTCGAACAGACACTCGGGGGCTGCTCACATAGGGAGCGCTGGTCGCACACCCTATGAATTCTTCGACTGCAATCCTTCGGATTAGAATGCAAAAACTTTTCGGCAACTTTGCCCCGATTAACGCTAAGTGAAAAGCATCCTCCTTGGCCACCTGAAACGCCTCCGCGGCGATAAAATTCGGCCTGGAAACGCACACGACTGCGCTCTGCTAGTGGAAACCCGTGCTAGCAGGCACGATGAAAATCCCGACGGACGTGTTGGGTATATCATTTAAATTTACTCGAATTCCACTCTTGTAAGTCCTCCGCGGCCTGAGTTGAATTACGCCAGCATCTGTTCCGGATTCGAGTCGAGGGACTCGAATCTGAAGAAGATCGTGTTATTTTGTCCTAAGACAGTTAACTGGCCCTAATCCATCGGGAGAGTCAGGCACACGTATCAACAATCCCTACACACTCAAATCATTCTCTAGCAAACAGAGATAGCCGCGCCCGAAAGAATGAAGAGTCCTCAGCCAAATCTACGATTCGACTGAACACTCGGGGGCTACTGACATGGTTATACCCTATGGGTACACGACCTTAGCATACCTGGTCCAGCCCAAGGAAGGCCCATGACAAATATACGCCGGCCCATGAAGACTTTCGGGTGGCTAGGGCCCATAACGCCTTCGGATCCTTGGAGATCAAGACTAGAGTAGATAGAAAATTCAAAGGGTCAAGCCCTAAAACCTGTAACCGACTCGATCTGTGCCTGGGACCTGCCTGCCTCTATATAAAGGCCAGGAGGGCACGACGAGGAGGCTCTCTAACAATCGCTCGCATACCACCGCATACACACATCCACGCTAGATTGCATCTGCGCACCCCTGTAACCTTCGGTTCCACCATAATCAGAGCAGACAAGCAGGAGTAGGGTTTTCCCTCCGGGGGCCTGAACCTGGGTAAACCTCATGTCCCCGTATTGCTTGTTTTCTAACCGTTCCGCGATCTCCAGCATCCGCATCTTCTCCAAAACCCAAGTCCATAACAATGGGCATTGACGAGATTAAACCTCTTCAGCGGGGTTCTTGTAGAGGACGTGCATTTGATGCCCCCAGGCTAAAATGGATGGCTAACAAACCATTTTTACCATGAAGGAAATATAGCTCCTTGTGTGCCTAATTCATGCTCTTCAAGAAAATTCCACCCCGTCAAGGACCCGAGGTTTTCTGGTAGTGAGAGGCGGGTAAAGAGAGGTTACAACGAGGCGGCGCCTCTTGGCATCGATAGTCGATGTGCATGGCTATGAGAGGAGATGGATGCACTGGTTGATATTTAGAAACAAGGGAGGTACATGGATCCGCGACTAGGAAAAACATGGGTGGTGGGGAAGGGGCGGGTATATTTACGATTATGTGGGTTTCGGTAGGGGAGGGGGAAATCAAGGATTGGACGACGACTTTTGGGGTTTCTTTATTCGCATGGTTTCTAAAGCAATAGAATCAGCAGTGATGCAGTCTTGAAATCATTAGGGTTAAGAAGCTACATGCATGAATCATCAAAATAGATTGTTTGAGACATCGAGAGGAAACAAATAAATTTGTAGTATAAGAGGTTAAGTGGGATTAAAAATTCTCTAGAATTGAGTGCAATAGAATTACATATCCATAGCTTTTAAACTTTACACTTGTAGTACTTGGACTCAACTACTCTGATGTTTGTTGTCTTGTTCTTAGCTTTGCTTTTATAATTAAGCACCAATTCTCCCTCCCTCTAGGGATCGTGCATCATTATTATTGTTGTTGAAGGGTAAAGGGAGAGAGAGATTGCGGAATATGATGGATGTATTATTGAGCCTCTCGGGCGAGTATACATAGGCGTACAGGGATCAACTTGGAGTACAAGACAAGTAACCTACTTGGAGTACAAGACAAGTAACCTAGTCTATCCCTAACAGATACGTATACTCTAACATCCCCCCGCAGTCGTAGCGGTAGCATCGTGAACAACTAGAACGTCGCGAACGGTCAGACTGGAGAACCGAAGTAGACCAGTGTGCTGACATACCCCCGCAGTGGTAGCGGGAACGTTGTAGACGGTGTCACGTCGCAGAAGCTTGGACCGTAGAGGATGCTGGTGAGGAGCTCAGGCGAGGTGGTAGCCCTTGTGCCGGTGTCGAGTGAGCCGAGAGCGGTGGGTGCTACAACCTTGGTCGAGGTAGCCGCGCAAGGGGTCGCCGTGGTCGATGTCGTGGTCGGGGTTGCCGGTGTCGAGGTAGCCGCATATTAAGCCGCGTGCGCATAGTGCAGCTAGGAGAAGGACGGAGACGCGTCAGGGCAGTCGTCGGAGAGAGCGATGCCGAAGCCGATGCAGTCCGAACCGTCGAGGACGAGGTGCGGCCATGGCTTTGCCAGAACCAGGCGCACGTCAGGGACGAAGGCATACTCCGGTTTTGCCAGAACCGAGTACGCGTAGACGAAATCGGTGACGCGGTCTTGGCAGACGTAGAGAAGGTAGTCGATGCCGAAGAAGACGTTGTCAAGGCCGATGAAGACGAGGCGCTGGCGCCGAGTTTGCCAGACTCGGGAACGCGTCGAGGACGAAGGCACGCACCGGTGTTGCCAATACCAGGCATGCGAAGAACGGGACCAGTAGAAACAACTTCACGCCATGTCGGAGAGGAGACTAGCAGAGGAGGACTCTACGACGGTTGCGTTGCGCAGATCGGCGAAGTGCCGATGCAGGCCGCGGTTGTCAGAGTAGACAAGTAGGTGTGGTCGAGGACGAGGCGAGGACGATGGCGACGAAGTCGTGCTGGACGAAGACGTAGAATGCGGCGAACCAGCGACGACCAAGAGTGGTCATACTGGATGCCTAGACGGAGGGGCAGTCAGCGGGACCTACGATAGCCAGGAGTGGCCATGCAGGCTACCTGTGGAGATGCGGCGGCGGTGCTCGAAGTAGGCGAGGAAGAACCCGGCGACGTGACGAAGACCATGCGTGGATGGCGGCGACCCGCGCCGAGGGAGGTGACGCGATGGAAGCCTGTGACGTCCTTGCGGGGTGACGGCGATGACCGCGTGCAGCGACGCTACTGCCCGATGGGGCGGCATAGCTTTAGGGCGCGAGTCGGTGCAGCGGTGTGAGAACCACCAGCGACGGTCACGCCTGAGAAGGCGCGTTGGTAGCCGGTGGCGGGGACCAAAGGCGGCGACGCTACGGCCCGAAGGGGCGACGCAGCGGCAGCCCGATGCTCGATCGGTGGTAGGCGCGTGCTCGGGGACGTACTCGGCGGAGACGAGCGCCAGATCAGTTGATCAGACCGACGGCGGCGCTGTACGCGCCAAGTCCGTGACGACGGCAGATCGGAATCTGCGGGGCGTCGTTGTCGGTGCAATCCCGGACGATGACGGCGAAGACAATCCGAGGGGGGGTCGGCCGCGACAGCCTCCCGAGAAAGCCGCAGCAGTCGGCCGCGGTGCGCGGCAGCCTATCATGAGGCCGCGATGGCCTACCGAGGAAGGCACAGCGGCGCAGGTGACAGGCGCACGGGTGCGGTGTAGATCGTCGATGCCGATGGTCGGAGTAGAGGCGCGACGATGACGACGGTGATGTGCGACTCAGTCCGATCTAAGATCGGTAAACCAAAAAAGAAAACCGATCAAGATATCGAAAAAAAAAGACTTACAGGGCAGCCGATCACGGATCGGCGAAGGAACCCTGCGTACGGGTCGCGCAGCCCCTGGCGGAGATCATGAAGATTGACCTTCCCAGGGGCGGCGCGGTGCGGAAGCGGAGGCGGCGGCTAGGTCAATGACCGTGCCGCTCTGATACCATGTTGAAGGGTAAAGGGAGAGAGATTGCGGAATATGATGGATGTATTATTGAGCCTCTCGGACGAGTATATATAGACGTACAGGGACCAACTTGAAGTACAAGACAAGTAACCTAATTGGAGTACCAGACAAGTAACCTAGTCTATCCCTAACAGATACGTATACTAACGTGGGTTAGTTAAACCCTAACCACCTGTGTTGAGGTCTACCCTAACCACCTGTGTTGAGGTCTGGCCATATTTATATAGTTCATCTGTAATCGAGACAGTTTCCAGTTCCATTGATCTCTGAATCTGGTATACTATTTTCTGTGATCGTTCAGAATAATTGTTGGACGTACGGTCCTTAATTCATAGTTTAGGCCTGTCAATGTTTCCACCGAAAAAAGAAAGAAGACGACGAGCCGTAAGTAAGGGGTTGTTTGGTTGCCAGTCACACTTTGCCAAGCTAAACTTTGGCTAGCCATACTTTATAGAAATGTGTTTGGTTTGTGCCACACTTTGGCTTGCCATATTTTATTACTCCTATGGTCCATTTGTCATAGAGTCATTATTTTTGCCAAATTTTGCCAAAGTTTGGCTTCAGATTTTATAGCGCATTTTTATGGATTGCCACACTTCGGCTTGGCAAAATTTGGCTAAGAACCAAACAAGCCCTAAGTCCGTACACCGTGGAAGAGCGGTCGCCAGGGACGTGCCCCCCGGCCGTGCGATCTACGCGAGCGCGAGATGAGACCTAGATTTGGTCTCCGGCTTGTGTCGTCAGCGAAGGACGACACACGGGCCGGGCGACTGCCACCGCACATGCACCGGCGCCGGAGCGACACGACAGCTTTCCGGCGACGGCGACACTTGAATAATTTCTCCCGCATCCGGCCGGCCGGTCCGTCCATCTCTACGCAACACACGTGCGTGCACATGTCCGAGACAAGATCGGCCCCGGCCGCGTGCGTGCGTCCTCGATCAGGGTTAACGCGTGTGCGCGCGCCGGCGAGAGACGAAAACGGTCAACAGTGCGCCGTGCCGTGCTGGCACACACATGCATGGTCGCCGTCGGTCGTCGGTCCGCCGCAGACTGCTCCAAGCTTCATCAGGTCCGACTCTACGCTGTACTAGTACTTACTAGTAGGAAAAAGAATCCGATCGAGCGTGTGATCGGCGGACGTGCACATACGTAGCCGTACAGTACGTACGTGATGGCGTCACCAAGACTGGCTCTGCCTGGCTGGGGACTTGGAGACTACTGCTACTGCTAGTACGACCACATGCTGCGTGGTCTGGTCCGTCCACATGCGAGTCCGTGGAGAAAGTCCCCCTTCTCGGACTGTCGGTCTCGCAGTACGATGCAGCCCAGCCCAGAGAGGGAGAGCTGCAGGCTGGCTCTGGCCTCTGTTTTTCAGTTTTCACTGACGACCGCCGGAGCGAGCGAGTCGACGACGGCAGTGGCAGCTGGCAAATTAGGACATGTTTGGTTCTAGGCCGTACTTTGTCAAGGCGAAAAATAAAGTGTTTGGTTTTTGTCACATTTTGGCTTGCCATACTTTATTACCATTATGACTCATTTATTATAGAGTCATTTTTCTTTACCAAAATTTGGTTTTAAATTTTTCAGCCATACTTCTTGTGGCAGGCACACTTTTATGGCTAGCGACACTTTGGCTTGACAACATGCGGCTGGAAATCAAACGGCCCCTCACTACTGGAAAACCCCTCTTCGGTTCGACGTGAACAACGCCAGCAGTCCCGGCCAGTCACAACCCGCGACTAGTGGGAGCACTAGTCCCGGGCCGTGAGGCCTCTAACGGCTAGAAACGGACATAGTCACTAGTCCCGGGCCGGACCAGATCTTTAGTCCCGATCCGTATTACGGACCGAGACTAATGACCTGGAGCAGGTCAGCCGGTCTTTTCATGGACTATTAGTCCCGGGTCGTATCACGGCCCGGGACTAGTTGTCCATCACTATATATTCTGCTTCCTGTCCTGCTGCCCTATAGCATATGATGGCCATTTTTCTCAAAGAAGCAAGAGAGTTTATGCCATTTTTTTTCTCAAGATTTAGTTTGCAACCCCTAAATCCAAAGCTTTAAAAGGTTAGAACTTCATTCTTTCATCTCTTATTGCTACTTTAGCTCTATAATGCTCTAGAAGTATAGAGATATGGATCAATGCATGCATGCTCTAGAAGTAGAAGGATTTTGATATATATGTGTAACAAATTTTGATTAGGCACATAGTTATTGAAATTGAAATGTGTAATTTTAGAGTTTCAGAGCTTAGAATGGAATGAGGTTTTCACTAATAGAACAATAATAAAAAAACTCCACATTTATCATGTTGATTGTTTTCTCCAATTCACAAATTGGTGCATGTGAATTTTTCAAAATTAATGCTCTAGAAGCTCTCAATATAACTTGTAATAATTTTATCATGTTGTGTAATGGTTTTTGATATACTTTTACTATAATGCAGATGGTCCGGGAATGGATGTACGGTACTGACCGATGCTCTGGCGAGTTCATTAATGGCGTGCATGAATTCATCTGTGTTGCTGATACAAACAAGCGCAATGGTTTTGTATTCTGTCCATGTAGTGGATGTAGGAATCAGAAGGATTACTCTGACTCAAAAACCCTTCACAACCACCTGTTGAAGTCCGGCTTCATGCCCAGTTATAATTGTTGGACCAAGCACGGAGAGAGAGGGGTTATAATGGAAGACAATGAAGAAGAGGAGGAGGATGACAACTATCATGGTTTCCCTGAGTACGGAGATACTTCCATGGGGGATGCTGAAGGGGAGGATGAAGAAGAGACACATGATGAACCCGCTGATGATCTTGGTCGGACCATTGTCGATGCACGAAGAGATTGTGAAACTGAAAAGGATAGGAAGAAGTTTAATCACATGTTAGAGGATCACAAAAGGTTGTTGTACCCAAATTGCGAAAATGGTCTGAAAAAGCTGGGCAGCACACTGGAATTGCTGCGATGGAAGGCTGAGTGTGCTATACCTGACTCCTCATTTGAAAAGTTGCTGAAAATGATGAAGAATATGCTTCCAAAAGATAACGTATTGCCCGCCAGTACGTACGAAGCAAAGAAGGTTGTCTGCCCTCTAGGTTTAGAGGTTCAGAAGATACATGCATGCCCTAATGACTGCATTCTCTACCACGGTGAGGAGTACGAGAATTTAGATGCATGCCCGGTATGCACTTCACTTCGGTATAAGATTAGACGAGATTACCCTGGTGACATTGAGGGCGAGCCCCCCCCCCCCCCCCCCGGAAGAGGGTTCCTGCCAAGGTGATGTGGTATCCTCCTATAATACCATGGTTGAAACGCTTATTCAGAAACAAAGAGCACGCCAAGTTCCTGTGATGGCATAAAGAGAAAAGTAATTCAGACGGGATGTTGAGACACCCTGCTGATGGGTCGCAATGGAGAAAAATCGATAGAAAGTACCCGGATATTGCAGATGACGCAAGGAGTTTAAGATTTGGTCTAAGTACAGATGGCATGAATCCCTTTGGGGAGCAGAGCTCCAGTCACAACACCTGGCCCGTGACTCTATGCATCTATAACCTTCCTCCTTGGTTGTGCATGAAGCGGAAGTTCATTATGATGCCAGTGTTGATCCAAGGTCCGAAGCAACCCGGCAACGACATTGATGTGTACCTAAGGCCATTAGTGGAAGAACTTTTACAGTTGTGGCACGAACCCGGCATCCGCGTGTGGGATGAGCACAAGCAGGAAGAATTTAACCTCCGAGCATTGCTTTTCGTAACAATCAATGATTGGCCTGCTCTTGTTAACCTTTCAGGACAGTCCAACAAGGGATACAATGCATGCACACATTGTTTAGATGAGACTGAAAGTATATATTTGGAACATTGTAAGAAGAATGTGTACAATGAGCATCGTCGATTTATTTTGGCCAAGCATCCCTTAAGAAAGAAATGCAACCATTTCAACGGTCTGGCATGTCACCAGACGAAGCCTAAGGAGCGTACTGGTGCTGATATATTTGATATGGTCAAAGATTTGGATCAAATGGTAACATTTGGAAAGGGTCCTGGCGGAAAATCTGTTCCGAAGGACGCAGAAGGACACGCACCCATGTGGAAGAAGAAATCTATATTTTGGGAGCTACCATATTGGAAATTCTTAGAGGTCCGCTTTGCAATCGATGTGATGCATGTGACGAAGAATCTTTGCGTGAACATGCTAGGCTTCTTGGGCGTGTATGGGAAGACAAAAGATACACCGGAAGCACGAAAGGACCATCAACGTATGAAAGACCCAGATGGCCTGCATCCAGAATGGTTTCAAGGTCATGCCAGCTACGCTCTTACCAAACAAGAGAAGGAAATATTTTTTGAATGCCTAAGAAGTATTAAGGTCCCGTCTGGCTTCTCGTCGAATATAAGGGAATATTAAATATGGCAGAAAAAAGTTCCAAAACCTAAAGTCTCATGACTGCCACGTGATTATGATGCAGATGCTTCCGATTGCATTGAGGGGCTTCTACCAGATAATGGTCGAGTGCCCATTATGAAGCTATGTGCATTTCTCAATTCAATCTCTCAGAAGATAATCAATCCTGAAGATCTACCATGGTTATAGAATGATGTGGTCCAATGTCTTGTCAGTTTTGAGTTGGTGTTCCCACCATCCTTCTTCAATATTATGACGCACCTGCTGGTTCACCTAGTCGAAGAGATTTCCATTCTCGGTCCTGTATTTCTACACAATATGTTTCCCTTTGAGAGGTTCATGGGAATCTTAAAGAAATATGTTCGTAACCGTGCTAGGCCAGAAGGAAGCATCTCCAAGGGCTATGGAACAGAGGAGGTCATTGAATTTTGTGTTGACTTCGTTCTTGACCTTAGGCCGATTGGTCTTCCTCAATCGCGGTATGAGGGGAGACTGAGTGGAAAGGATACTCTAGGAAGGAAATCAATAATATGTAGGGACGGACATTCTTACACCAAAGCACATTACACCGTTCTACATAATTCTATCTTGGCATCCCCATATATCGAGGAACACAAGAAAATCTTACGCTCCAACAACCCTGGAAAGCATGACTCTTGGATTAGAGATGAACACATGAAGAGTTTTGGATGTTGGTTGCAACATCTCATTAAAAACAACACTCTTGGAGATCAGCTATACTTGTTGTCTAGGTCACCATCTTCGACTATATCGACTTTCCAAGGGTACGAGATAAATGGGTATACATTTTACACGATAGCCCAAGATAAAAAGAGCACCAACCAAAATAGTGGTGTCCGCTTTGATGCAACAGACAACAATGGGTCAAAGACCACATATTATGGTTACATAGAGGAGATATGGGAACTTGACTATGGACCTACTTTTAAGGTCTCCTTGTTTCAGTGCAAATGGGTCAAGCTGACAGGAGGAGGGGTTGAGGTAGACAAGAAATACGGAATGACATCGTTGGATCTCAACAATCTTGGGTACTTAGACGAACCATTCGTCCTTGCCAATGATGTGGCTCGGGTTTTCTATGTGAAGGACATGTCTACCAAACCTAGAAAAAGAAAAAATAAGAAAAATAATACATAAGACGATGAGCCAAAGCGCCACATAGTTCTTTCAGGAAAAAGAAACATCGTGGGAGTGGAGGACAAGACAGACATGTCACGAGATTGTGATAAGTTTCATGAAATTCTGCCCTTCGCGGTGAAGGATGACCCAAGCATCATGTTAATGAATGAATATGCTCCATGGATACGGCGGGATCAGAAAGGAACACACGCGAAGAAATGATGTGTAATAATTGTAACATGTTATGAGTAAAGATGCTCCATGTGTCCATTTTTATAGTGTTGTATGCAAACAATCTTGAGTGTGTAGTCCTGTTTTGTGGCTGGACCGGGACTAAAGGGGGGCCTTTAGTCCCGATTCATACTTACCATTAAGATCGGATCTCCAAACGTGTGAGGTCACATATTAGTGAGTGCATCTATGACCTTCTTGGAGATGCCGGAGTACTAGGCTCCGGTGGCATCTCCTAGAAACTGGCCATACTGGTGTCCCTGCTCTCGAAAACCATCTTGCAGCTTGTAACTTCTCTAACTAGATCAATACGCCTAGGAGCTAACTAATTTCACATATTAGGGAGTGCCTCTATGACCAGTTTTTTAGAGATGCTGGAGGACTGGGCTACGGCGGCATCTCCCTAAAACTGGTCGTAGTGGTGTCCCTGCTCTCGAAAACCATCTTGGAGATGCCTCAAACTGGCTGGAGGACTGGACTCACAAGGATGCATATTTATAGTACAAGCAGCTCGGCATAATGTCGACACTCACGACATAATGTCGACACTCACCCCTATTATTAGTGCTGACTCATGTTTTGTCCCGGTTGGTGTCTCCAACCGGGACTAAAGGTTCATCTTTAGTCCCGGTTGGTGATACCATCCGGGACAAGGTACAAGCCGCACGACATAATGTCGACACTCACCCCTATTATTAGTGTTGTCTGGCCCAGTCTGCCGCAATCCCTTCAGTCGCGGTTGGTTTCTCCAACCGGGACTAAAGATGAACTCTCTCTTTATAGGCATTTCCTTCTATTTATAGGCTGCTCGATCCAGCCTGCTCTATTTCCTCTATTTATAGGCTGCTCTATTTATAGGTCTTTTTCTCTATTTATAGGTTGCTCTATTTATAGGCCTTTTCCTCTAAATATAACATCTTCATATTTAGGTAACACTCAAGACATTTATTAATATTAAAAACCGGGACAAACCGGGACTAGCTAACACTTAGGACTAAAGCCTCCCCCTTTAGTCATAATCATGCCTAGTCCTATAGTACGCAGCTTCAGGGTCTTCTTCGTCATCATATTTAGGCGATATAGCGCATCACTCCAATGATATTATATTAAGATTCTTTATATTTTTCTGATAATAATAGACATATTATTTGTTTTATTTGGATTTTTACAGTAAAAGATATGATTTTCCAAAGTTTTATATTTGATTTGAATTAAAAAAAAGAAAATTTACAAATGAAATAATTTATAAATGATGCAAACAGATATATGGATATTATATTAAGATTCTTTATATTTTTCTGATAATAATAGACATATTATTTGTTTTATTTGGATTTTTACAATAAAAGATATGATTTTCCAAAGTTCTATATTTGATTTGAATTAAAAAAAGAAAATTTACAAATGAAATAATTTATAAATGATGCAAACAGATATATGGATATTATATTAAGATTCTTTATATTTTTCTGATAATAATAGACATATTATTTGTTTTATTTGGATTTTTACAATAAAAGATATGATTTTCCAAATTTTTATATTTGATTTGAATTAAAAAAGAAAATTTACAAATGAAATAATTTATAAATGATGCAAACAGATATATGGATATTATATTAAGATTCTTTATATTTTTCTGATAATAATAGACATATTATTTGTTTTATTTAGATTTTTATAATAAAAGATATGATTTTCCAAAGTTTTATATTTGATTTGGATTAAAAAAAGAAAATTTACAAATGAAATAATTTGTAAATGATGCAAACAGATATATGGATATTATATTAAGATTCTTTATATTTTTCTGATAATAATAGACATATTATTTGTTTTATTTGGATTTTTACAATAAAATATATGATTTTCCAAAGTTTTATATTTGATTTAAATTAAAAAAAAATTACAAAAAACAAACTAGTCGCGGGTCGTGGCTCGACCCGGGACTAGAGGGTGCCTGCACGCGCGAAAACGAAGCGGCCGAAAAAACACACTAGTCCCGGGTCGTGGCATAACCCGCGACTAAAGGGGGGACCTTTAATCGCGGGTTAAGCCACGACCCGGGACTAGAGACCCTCTAGTCGCGGGCGGTGGCTTAGCCCGGGACTAAAGGTGCGTCCGTATATATTCTGCGCGCCAGGAGGTGTTGCCCCAATACTTAGCATTTCTCGAAGACGAAGACGAAGCACACGTAGGGGAGGTGATGTCTGATTCCGCCGCCGCTCCACCGTGCGTGCTCCGTCGTGCCGCCGCTCTACCGCGCACCGCCTCGCCGCTAGCCCCTTCAGCGTCGTGCTCTCCGCGCCCTGTCTCGTGCCGCTGTGCGCCGCGCGCCTCGCCGCCTCGCCAGGTGCTGCCTCGTCGTGCCGCCGCACGCCGCATCGCCTTGCCGTCACGTGCTGCCGCCGGCGTCGATCGGTGCTCGAGGGAGGGGTACAAGCGGGTGTTTTTTTGTAATTATTAGTTAGCTAGGGTTGTTAATTAGAATTATTGTTTTTTTTATTAGGATTAGGATTATATTGTTAGCTAGGGTTATTTTTTTAATTATAATTAGCTAGGGTTATTTCTTTAATTATTGTTTTAATTATAATTAGCTAGGATTAGGATTATATTGTTAGCTAGGGTTATTTTAATTATAATTAGCTAGAGTTATTTTTTTAATTATAATTAGCTAGGGTTAATTATTGTTTTAATTATAATTAGCTAGGATTAGGATTATATTGTTAGCTTGGGTTATTTTAATTATAATTAGCTAGAGTTATTTTTTTGTTTTAGTTATTAGCTAGGATTATATTGTTTTACCATAATTAATATTAGGATTATTGTTTTACCACAAATAATATTAGGGTTATTTTTTTGTTTTAGTTATTAGGATTATTGTTTTACCAAAAATAATATTAGGGTTATTGTTTTTTGTTTTAGTTATTAAGATTATTGTTTTATCACAAATAATATTAGGGTTATTAATTAGGGTTATTGTTTTTTGTATTAGTTATTAGGATTATTGTTTTACCGCAAATAATATTAGGGTTATTAATTTGTGTTATTAGGGTTATTGTTTTTTTGTTTTAGTTAATAGGGTTATTGTTTTTTCTAACCTATTTAACTCTCTTTTGTTATAGATAATTAAGTCATGGATCCATCCGAAGATCCTGATCGCATCGGTGAAGGTTTTCTTCAGGGCGAGATAAGAGGTGAAATTCCTCTTAATATTACTACCAACGAAGATATTTTGCTCGAGGAAGAGATATCCTCATATCTGAATCCATCCGGTGATGGGCTAGAGGAAAACCTAATGTACCAAGGGGAAGACCGGATGGACGAAGGGCAAACAAATAACAACAATAATGATGGCCCCTCGACAGGATCCGGCGAGGTACATATATATATATATAAAGCCTCGTGTTATCTATATCCATTAACTGATCTAGATATATATTAATCACTCTCTCTTCTTCTTTTAGCCCACCGGATCGAAGCAATCGACAGCTCGAACAAAACGAGGGCCGAACAAAAAGTTGGATGGTAATCAGAGGTTCACCATCGAAGAAATAGATGGTGATGGTGAACCGATTTCTCCAGAGAAGCACCGAAGGATGTTTATAAATCAATGTGGGGTGATTGTTAGGGACAACCTGCCGATCACCATCCAAGAATGGAATCAGTCAAAGAAACCCGGTGAAGAATCCAACAGCTATGTCACCAATGATGCTAAAGATGACCTTTGGCAGAAGCTCATAGCGCATTTCATACTACCTCCAGAGTATGAAGAATTTGAGGTAGATGGTATTACCCCAAGGCCGGGTGGGCTTGAAAATAGAGCGAAAGTCAAGGAGTGGGCTCTGAGAAAGATGGATGAACTGTACCGGAACCACAAGAAAAGTTTATACACGAAATATATCACGAAAAAGAAAACTCCAGACTTCAAAGGAGTAAACGAGAAGTTGAGAGAACAGTGGCCCGATTTTGTACAGTACAAGCAATCTGATAAAGCAAAGGAAAAGTTAGCAAAGAACGCGTTAAATGCTGCCCAAAAGAAATACCATCATAAAATGGGGACAGGTGGCTACAAGAGTGCCGTCCCTAAGTGGGAAACTATGGAGAAGAAAATGAGGACCAGATGCGTCACTCCTGGTACAGATGGATGGCCCGAGAGGTCAAAGCACTGGTGGTACGAGCACGGGAGATCGTTGGACCCAGAAACAGGGAAGACATTATTTCATGAAAAAATTCTAAAATCCTCCCAAGACCTTATTCAAGCAATGAATGATGCTCAGTTGGGATTGTTCCGTCCCGCGAGAGAGAACGATGAGCTGACACGCGCCCTAAGGAATCCTGAAAAGGGAGGACGAACACGAGGCAAAGGCGCCGGTGTCTCCTAGAAGAAAGGGCTTCCTCAGTACGATGCCAGTTATAGAAGCCGTCAGAGAAAGAAGGACCGGGAGGCAGACCGGATCTCCAGGGTAGAGCAGGACCTAGCTGATCTGAAGAACCTCATGCATGAAATTAGCCAAAGGCCGCCGTCGTCAACTCACCCGCAGGCTGATGATCCTACATTGGATCTTAGCCAGCGGAGAAGCAATGTGGCTTCCACGGAGGTCCGGCTGATGATCAAGCACTGCTGGATGATGCACCGGCTCCTCACTACCCCGTGGATGATGTCAGAGAGATGGCACAATGTGAGGTACATCAGCCAATGAACAACCTGTCCTTCAAGGTGGCGATCGGCACTGCTTTACCTTGTCTACCTAGAGCACTCTACCATTCACTTCCGATTCCACCAGGCTATGCTCGTGTCACAGTGGATGACATAGTGGAGGATTTTGCGGACCTGGAGATTGAAATCGCTACGCCTGAAGGCCTTACGAAACTAGGAGATGTCAAGAGCAACATCATTCTATGGAAGAAGAAGTACATCAAGTTTCCAGGCTCGGCGTCAAGGCCACCGACTCCAAGGAATCCAAGTCCACCCCGCATCGAATATCGTCAACCTCCAAGTCCACCCCAACCCGATTATCGCCAACCTCCAAGTCCACCCCGCCCCGCTGACGATCGCCGCAGCAGGAGTACATCAACTCGATCTCCGCATCCGCCTTCGTGCAATACTACTACCTCGTCGAAGAAACGGAAGTTCGACGCTCCCCCGCGCCCCACATCGAAGAAAGGTCAAACGGCGAAGATAGTCGACATCCCGCCGGTTCTTCCAAAGAGACCTTATGACAAGACCGATGGGGAAACTAACGCGGATGTGGCTGCCCAAGTTAAGGCGCATTTTGCACCCAAAAAACCTGAGCCAAAGCCGGTATATGATGAAAAAACCAAAAAGTGGGCTAAGTCCTTTCTTGAGCAACCATCCTAGATATCGATGAATCTGGAATCAGACTATGACCGGGATATTATTAAGCAAGCACAGAAGAAAAAATCACAAGTGCAAAAAGCGGGAAGCAAGTTGCCCAGCTCGGAGCACAGAAGAATCAATCGGTCGCCCAGCTCAAAGTCATTTCAGACCTCGACAAGGCCTTCAGAGATGAAATGGATATGGACATGCAAATAATGTACCCCAGAGCCCGTAATAATGCTGGACTAATGGGAATCACTATATCGCAGGCCAAAGCACTTACTACCAAAGCAAATATGTCTCTTGGTCAATATTTAGGCTATGAAGATACGCCAGTGGGTCAGATAGTACAGCAGTATGTCCACGGGGAGCCTCTAGTCAGTAATGAGGAGCTCGCGCGTCTATCCACACATATGCGAAATCTGCACGAATGGTACATGTCGCAAGCAGAAAAAAAAAGCATCAGAAAGATTGGTTTCCGGTGGACGTTAGAAAGGAGCATCACTTCAAACCATACTCGATACAGGTTCAAATGACCGAACTATTTCAGTTATACAACCAGCGCGCCCTCGACAAATCTATCATTGGTTGCTACTGTTTGTAAATGATTTATTTCTATAATTAAGTTTGTAGCTCAGCTCGTTCATTGCATTTAATATATTATCATAACTATATATCCTTTTGTATGATGATATTATATTCTGCAGAATGAAGATGCTTGAATGCAAAAGAGCTAGAAGATACGACGTTGGGTTCATTGACCCATATATCGTTAATGAATATACGTTAAAGAATCACCCCAAGGACGTGGAGGAAGACTTGTGCAGGTTCTTAACCGAGAATAATTTTGTTAAGGAAATACTATTTTCTTACAACTTCAAGTGAGTGTTTATATCTTGTACAGATTTTATTTTTGCTTACTCGATGAGCTATGCATGTATGCTTATGTAAACGTCCGCAGATTCCACTGGATCCTGCTAAATATTCAAGTTGACAACTCCCTAGTTGAAGTCCACGACTCATTAAGTTGGGACCAAGAGCAGTGGAGCGACATGAAAGCAATGCTCCATAAGTAATTTCAATCATTATCGTATTATATCATCCTCTTTCATTCATTTCCTGATATCAAGTAACTAATAACTCATTTGTTCATTTTCTTTGCCGAGCAGGTGTTGGACACGGTTCAGACAGAAAATACCAGGTCTATTCAAAGAGGAGCTAACTTATAAAATGGCGAAGAGTTTACAGCAGCCACCGGGAACTCATTTATGTGGATACTACGTCTGCGAGTACATCCGTGAGTTGACCAGTGAGCGGAAAGTTGACTCACATTATATTTATGATTTGCGTGAGAAACTAGAGCCAGACCAGCGCATAAGAGCAATTCAAGAGGAGCTGGCGGGATTTATGATGAAGAAAGTCCTTGATGTACATGGAGAGCATTATGCGGATGATGTGGAACTCGATTTGCCTTAGTGATCTCCATGTAGCTGATATGATATATATATTCATCAATGACCATGTAATTTCAAAACATTTCTTCCTTTTGATATATATATATCATCAATGTATGCTTGCAAAGGATCGATTAATTATATAGATGCATCAACGTGTATTGTGTATGTACTAGCGTAGAATATGTGTACTTAAATATATGTTTGAAATTATAGTGAAACACAAAACAAAAAAGAAACGAAATGACAAAAAAAGGAAATACACAATCTCTGCCGCGGCAGAGAAACACATAATTCTCTGCCGCGACAGGAAACCTTATAGTCCCGGGTGGTGTTACGGCGCGGGACTAGAGGGTTTCCGCCCCCGCGGCGCTGAAACAGCCACGTGGTTGTTATCAGTCGCGGGTCGTAGCGATTCGGGACTAGAGGGAGGGCCTCTAGTCCCGTTTTCGCAGTCCCGGACCCAAAATCGGGACTAGAGCCAGTTTTTCCACCCGTGCCTTATCGTACAATACAATCCGATCCGGCAAGTAATAAGCTCTTCTAGTATTTGTCTAGAAATATATGTATCTCATAGTAAAATACGTCTAAATATGTCTGCTTTCAGACAAATCCGAGTCACTTATTATTTCTGGACGAGGAAGTGTTATTAGTGAGCGTTATGGGTATTTAGGAAAATGAACTATTCTCACTCCCTCTCGGGGTGGGGCGATCGATGAAGCATGAGCATACGGCTCGAGGGTAAGACAATGGACAACTTGCAACTAGCTGATGATGGGTAGCTGTCCAGGACGACAGGGACAACGATACAGAGTAATCCAAAGCTCAAGGTCAGAAGGCATAGTAGTAGTAGCAGCAGCAGATGTTCCATGGACAGCTAGGCAGCCTAACCTATTTAGCTGGGTACTACTTAGCACATCCATCCTACGACGACTGGACTTGATGGCCGAGTGACGAGTTGAGCTCGGTGGGTGTCTCGTCCGCCACTTTAGAGACAGAAAAGTTTGTCTATGTGTGAGACAGTGGGAAAAAAAACTCGAGGGTAGGCACACTTGCAAAAAAAAAGTGCACTAGGCTTTGTGCGATAAAAGTTTATCAAATGAATGATACAGGTAGAATTGATTTAAAACGTTACACACAACATTGTAGGCCAATACATATGTTTTAAATATGCGTGATTCCAATACAAACAGGCCAAAACATCAACTAAGTCTTACATAATGTAACATAACATAAATAGTCTTACATCAATAGAGTTACTTGAGAACTCTACGGTTCTCGCATTCGCTTGAAAGTTTCAACTATATCATCTTTGCTTACCTTCGATAACACATCTCGCTCAATAAATGTCACCAAAAATGGGTTTAAGAGCTCATGACCCACGTTATTTCTAAACTTGTTTTTCACTAGACCCATTGCGGAAAATACTCTCTTTCAACACTTGTCATCGCCACCGGCAAGAGCAATATCAATTTGAGAAGAAATTAGACTAAATCATAAACAAGAAGCTTTTTGGTTTCAACAAGCATAATGGAGAGCCTCACCAAGATGACTTACACTTTTGAACCTATCATCTCTTCTCATATCTTCGACAAAAGTTTCAAAGTTAGAATTCAAGGTCTTATCAAATGCATGCTTGATATGTCATCGGGGTAGAATTGGGCAAGTCTCATTACCTTTTGTGCACCATAATAAGAAAATGAATCCACGGGATTCAAAGCTGACATGCAAATAAGCAGCTCCATGTTGAGCTCACCGAACCGATTAATTTTCAGGCTCTCGAATAATCTGATCAATGACACCAAGATACGTTTCTCTTCTCTTCTACAATGGCCATCATTTATTTGCATTTCGTAATACCGACATGATCTTCCATGGGCCACATAGTTCTCCCGCGGCGAAGGAACTTTAGTGTCATGTTTGCTGCGAAAGAATGTCGCCTCTGTAAGAAATCTCTCCCATCCATGAGACCTCATATGTTGCGTTCTATCCTTTGCCAATCTAACCAAGTCCCGTTGCATTGCCGACAATATCTTGATCCCTCTTTTGCAAAGATTTGAGACGGGTCATTTGTGTAGCCAAGAAATCACAAGCATCAAGTGATGCACTCATGTCCGCTCTCTCTTTCCTCGAAATAGGCTGACGCCCAGATTTATAAATAAAGCAACATTCATACAAAGTTCACATCAGACCAAAGACAGAGTGCACCACACATATAACACAGACAGAGGCAACACCCCTCAGCGAAAACAAGGCGGCGCCTAGACCTAGCAGAAGAGCACACACACACACACACACACACACACACACACACACACACACACACACACACACACACACACACACACACAAGACTCCTCAAAAGCTAGAGAGAGTCCTCAGCGGACAGACGGAGTAGCAAGTCGACGGGCCGCCGCGATCAGGTGCTCCAACATCACGTCCAGCCGCTCCCTATCCCATTGTCTACACAACGGGTAACACAGCTGCAAAAAAAGGCATAAATTTGAAAATCGAGTCAGAGGCACGACGTAGGAAGATACGCTCAATGACCATCTTGTTCCGAATATTCCATAGAGACCGGGTCATCGCCGTTGCAAACCCCAACCAGAAAAGGCGGCCTCCTCCTCCCGGTGTGGTTTGCAGCGGCTTCCAGGAACTCCCCAGCTCCGAGGCCTCCCACTCTGGCCCCAGAGCCTCTCGGACGAAGTTCCATATAAAACGAGCAGCATGACAAGAAATAAAATATGTAACCACCATTCCGGGACTGGTCCGCTCTATCTTTTGTGAAGGATGTTTTGATGGCAGATTCTTGCCTAGCTCTGTGTGGTATGGTATGTGCATGCATGCATGCATGCCCTGCAGGCAACTCTCCCTCCACAACCACTCTGATGAAATGGTGACGCCGACCGCTGCTGGGACCCACTAGCTAGCGGCTCCTCACAGATGGCACCTTTTCATGCGGTGCTGTCATGGTTCTATTTTTAAGTAGACACGGTCTCTGTCTATCTTTCGCTGTCATCGCACTTTCTTGGAGTTTGATGTGGTGGTGGTGGTGGGAAGGCCTGGCCTACGTGCTTGTCATTATCGTTATATATCGCTTAACAAATAACAAACCGTGCGCTTATCCGCTTCTGTTCTCTACCTGTCGGCTGCACCAGCAGATGCAGATGCAGACATCTGCTCCTCCCCACTGTTGAGCCGGATCTCACGGCCTACGGCTCCATGTACGGCCAAACCAAAACTAACCAACAGCCTTCGGAAATTTTTCTTTGTTATTATTACTACTCCAAAGACGCTGTTTTGAACACAAGAATCTCATGCACCTATATACTCTCTCGGTCCTAAGGCTTAAGATCTATATTTTTTTAAAGTTAAGCTACGAAAAGTTTGACCAAGCTTTTACAAAAATTTATCAAGAACTATGATATTATATAGGTACTAGTTGAATACCCGTGCGTTGCTACAGACCGTTAAGTTTTTTACCCATCGCAAATGCATATATATAAGACATGTCAATATTCCTTGTGATGTGAACCATACACGAACAAAGTCAACTTTTAATTTTAAGAATTCAACAACAAGACCATCGACAAGAGCAATGAGGTTTCAGTTACACAAACCTCAAATTGTACTCTTTATCCTTCAGAATACATATTGTATTTTCTCTCTCGAAATAGGCTTTCGCCCCGCTTTATAAATAAAGCAACATCCACCAACAAGGTTCGTACATCATCCAAGCAGGCCGAAGCCAAACATAAAAGAAAAGGGGACGACGGTCCGCTGGGGCAACAACACAGATAAGCCCAAACGCAAAGCAAAAAAGGTACGACGAGGCGACAGGAGGGGCGATCATGCCACCGAAGAGGTCGACGAGGCAGGGGCCGAGAGGGGGAGCGCCGCTGTCCTCAAGGCCCGAAGAGTGTCGTCGAAGGTCGACCGGTCACGCTGCCGCACCAGGGGAGACCACTGCTGAAGGAAGCCAAGAAAGGAGAAAACTGGGTCAGTCACGCGGGAGGGGAGGATCTTCTCAATCACCATCTTGTTACGCACATTCCACAAGGACCAAGAGATGCCCGCAAACACGAGCCAGAAGAGGCGGCGCCCTCCTCCGGCCCTGTTGGCCTGGGTTTGCAGGAACTCCCCGAGCTCCTGCGCCTACCAAGCAGGCCCCAGCGCCTCCTGGACAAAGGACCAAAGTGCTCGCGCCGCCGAGCAGGAGAACAAAATATGGGAACAGGACTCCGGAGTCCCACATAGGGGACATAAACCAGTGCCCGGGCCGTGACGCTTGGCCACCTCGACTCCCGAGGGAAGCCTGTCCCGAAGCAGCTGCCAGACGAAGATCCTAATACTAAGCGGAAGGGGGGCCTTCCACAAGGGGGAGGTCCAGGTCAGCTCCGGGACCTGGAACAGGGCCCGGTAAGCCGAGTTCACGGAGAACTCCCCGGACGGCTGCAGCTGCCACGTGGCCGAATCTGGGGAAGTCGTAAGGTTGCCGGGAGGGAGCCCCGCAGCTGCAGCAGGTCCGCGGCTTCGTCCATGCTGAGGTAGCGCCGGAACAGGATGTTCCAGCAACCAGCGCCAAAGACTTCCGCCACCAGCGCCGCTGGGGAGGAGGAAATGGCGAAGAGCCCGGGGAACTGGACCCCCAGCGGGATTGGGAGTAGCCACGGATCAAGCCAGAACCGCACCCCACGGCCACTCCCCACCCCAAAGGACACTCCCAAGCCAATGAAGTGCTTGATTTCCTGGATGGCTCTCCAGAACTAAGAGCCCTCCCGCCTCTCGCATGCCAAAAGGGGTCGACCTCGGAGGTACTTGGCCTTGATAAGCTGTAGCCAGATCCCTCCATCATCCCTAAGGATGCGCCACACCCACTTCAGCATCAGCGCCACATTAAAACGCCGAGAGTCAAGGATCCCTAAGCCCCCAAGACATTTGGGGGCGCAAACATCTGCCCATTTGACCATATGATATTTCTGATGGCCATCCCTTGCGGCCCAAAAGAACCTAGACAACTCCTTGGCAAAGTCGGCATGGGTCCCCTCAGGCAGAAGGTACATGCCCATCTGGTACATGGGCAGGCTCGAGAGACATGAGTTAATCAGTATGGACTTGCTCCCCTTGGTCGTAAGGCGAGCCCGCCAATGTTCCGCTCGCGAGCGTACCCTCGAGACCAAAGGAGCCAAATCCCTGATCAAAACTCTAGTCTCCCGGATGGGGATCCCCAGATAGGTAATGGGGAAGTCAGCCAGCTTACAGTTCAGGTTATCAGCTATCCGCTGGCGATCCGCGTCAGAGTAACCCAGAATCATCACCTCGCTCTTGTCGAAGTTGATCGTCAGCCCGGACAAAGACTCGAAACACAGTAGCAGGAACTTCAAGTTAATAATGTCAAGGTCCGAGCCCTGAACCATGATCATGGTGTCATCGGCGTACTGGAGGTGGGAGATACCACCACCCGGGATCAGATGGCCCACCACCCCCGAGATGTGGCCAGCTACTCTGGCCCTATCCAAAATCTCAGCCAGGGCGTCCACCGCCGCGTTGAACAGGAGGGGGGAAATAGGATCCCCCTGCCTAACCCCGCAGGATGGGCGAAAGTATGAGCCAATCTCCCCATTGATGTTGATCGCCATCTACCCACACATCACGAACTGCATGATCCAACGGATCACGCGGTCATCAAAACCCCGCCTCTCCAGCACCAACCTCAAGAAGGCCCAGTCCAAGCGGTCATAGGCCTTCTGGAAGTCCAGCTTGAGAAAGACCCCTTGCTGACGTTGAGTCTTGACTTCATCAATAATTTCATGGAAGGCCAGGACGTCGTCATGAATGAGGCGTCCCTTCAAGAAGGCGAACTGAAGGGGGTGGGTAAGCCGCTCCAATCGGGCCTGCGCCGCCCCGTCACGGGACAGCAAGGAAGCCGACCGGAGGCGCGCCTCCCGGTCCCTGTCCGCCGCAGAGGGACGCGGGGGCGAGCAACGGGGCTCGTCCATGCGACGTCTGGCGCGGGGAGGGGAACGAGAGGGACGGCGATCGCACGAGGCGCGCGCCGGGGAGGCGAACGGCGGGCGGGGTGGCGGTAGGCGCCGAGCTGGCCCCGCATGGGCGGCGGGCGGCGGTCGCGCGCGGGGGAGGGCGAGCGACACGGCGGAGGAGAGGACCGCCGCGGGGAGGACTGGCGCGGCGGCGCCGGCGGGCTGCGGGGGCGAGGCGCCATCAGGGCGGCAAGGTAGGACCGACGGGGAGAGCTGCTAGGGGAGGGCGGCGGCGGGGGGATGGGAGCAAGGGAGGACGCGTTGGGGGCGAGGCCAGGGAGACTTAGGGCAGGAGTCGGGGCCGTCACCCCCTAGGGCGGTATGGGCCGAGAAGGCCGAAGGCCCCTGGCAGCCCGCGACGGGCCCACGGGAGGTCCAGCCGTCCAGCCCAGGATCGGAGCGGCGCTGCCCCCGTCCCAAGTCGTCGAACCCTTTCTGGGGCGCCGCCAGGGCAGCCCTGGCCGGGGACCCTCCCCGCCGGCGAGGCCGCCGAGCGGCAGCCCTGGCCAGGGGGAGGAAGTCGCCCAGGGACGGCGGGAGTAGGGATGACTGGCAGCCCGGCCGCGGGACGCCACACTCGCCGTCCGAGAGCTCACCAGCCAAGCGGACCCCGAGCTTCGGCTCCGGCGACAGCTCCGACACAGGCACCGCCGCGGGGGGCACCACCGCATCCTCTTCGACATCTCCCCACGCGAGACCGTGCAAGTCGGCGAGGGCGGCAACCTGCTCCGGCGGGAGCGAATTGGGAGGCGGTGGCGACGGACGCCGTCCGCTGCGCGCGCCCGATGCCGACGCGGCCACCACCCGAGCCCCGACCTTCACCATGTGGGCTGGGAAGCCGATGGATCCCCCCTGCGGATTGTATTTTCTAGTGAAGTAACTTCTTTGCCATATTGAGCAAAGATCATAAAATACGCAACAATTTATCCACATAGCCAACTGATATATAGACATTACAAGACAAACTGATCACATTTCCTACTAAAAATCACTTACATCTCCATGAATGACTGTCACCTATGAAATACAGATGAATTACATCTCTAGCAGACACCGGGAAATCGCGAACCGAAAAACGCGTTCCCAACTGCGCTCGAGCTAGTTTTTACTCAAAGAACACGATTGCCAGAACAGAAACCAGAAATTCGAACCGTAAACTCAAGATTTTTAAATATTCGCGAGAGATTTCAAAACACGAGCATAGTTCATACATAGTACTGACGCGAACATATGTACAAAACGTGAATTAAATCTAAATACTATGGTGGAATTTGCCGTCTCCGCCACTAAATCCTAGCATGGACACAAAATCGGGCTCACCGGAGCCCAGGGAGCGGTGGCGATGCTTCCGGCGGCGGGCTTCAATCCTCGTCGGAGAAGTCAAAGTCCGACAGCCCGGAGCTGCTGTCAGAGACGAGGTCGATGACCTCCACCTGCTTCCCGCGGGAATCGTGGTCGACGGCGTGACCCTGCTCGAGGAAGATGCCGTCGATGAGCTCGTCACGCTGAGCTCGACGGGCCTCCGCCTCGGCGATGCTCCGCTGCTGGATGACCTCGACCGAGCGGTCTAAGGAGGCGTCGTTGAGGGCATAGTTGGCCTCCGTGACGACACGGCCATCGGGATCTCCTCCTCCTTGTTCACCGGCGGCGGTGGAGTCCTCAGCGAGCGAGGAGCTCCCCTCCCCCTCCTTCCCCGACGGGCGCGGATGCGGGCGTCGAACTCCTCTGTCTCGCGGCGGTGGAGCGCGGCCGGCACCGGCGAGCCCCACTTCTTGTAGTGGAGGACGGCGCGCTTGCGCGCCCCGTCCGAGCGCATGCACCGGCGGCGCTCCTCCTCCTCTGTGGGCGTCAGGGGACGGAAGCGCGGCGTGGAAGCTCCCCGACGGTCCATCGCATACTGGATCGGCCGGATCTGCTACGGCCGGCGAGAAATTGCTCGCCGATGCTCGGCGATTTTGGGCGGTGGTGCATGGCGGAGGCGTGGAGGGGGCGGTGACGGAGAAATGGACCGTGACCTGGGAAACGAGCTCGGAACCGGGGATTTATGGGTCGAGGGGGTCGATTCCCAGCGCCCGAAAAAAATCCTAGGTCGGGCTGTTTACGGCGTCTGTTCAGGCTAGATTCCGTGACCCCGTCCGAAAAACCACCGGAATTTTCTGGGTCCGGCATTTTTTGTGTCTGCTAGAGATGCTCTAACTACCCTTACAATACACTAAATCTTGGAAAGATCAGATACACCAGCAAACATTTAATTCACACAATAAAATTTCTTAAAAGAGAAGGAAGCATGTAGTGAAATTGTCTAGTCAGGAATGAAAATCGGGACTTGAAAGTCTCCTTTTAACTGTTGGTTTTGGTGGTCATATAATTTTGTAGGGAACATCCATACAAAAAAAATGTAGTTACAATGATAGCTACGGTCCAGCCAAAAAAAATAGTCTCACCGGCTATAAACAAACACATGTGAACATCATATTTAACAGAACTCGCATCACATGAGAGATGGGAACATCGCCCTTAAAACTTCACATGTATAAGATATTTGCCTCAATCATTTGCTATCGCTGGCTGTCGACGTAAGTCACTCCTTCTAATTACCTGTGCACTCTCATTCCCACGGCCACCCATATTGTCATCTTTCCAATCAAAGGGATGGATGAGTGCCATATCTGTGCACGACATAGGAGGATGGAGGCAATTGAGCTCACGTCCGATGTTGGAGTTTCATGGCATCACGTCTGGCGGCAACTTAGGTTTCAATCATGGTTTTTAAGGCGTTAAGACGTCTTAAGGTGACCTAGGGGCGCTTTGACGCCTATGCGACGTCTAGACGGGCGCTTTGGACGCCTAGGCACCTAAAGCGGTCGTTTTTGCAAAGCGGAGGGTGAGCGCCTTGACGCCTAAGCTTCATTCGCCTAGTCGTCCCAAAGCGAACGCCTTAAAAACCATGGTTTCAATTATAATAGAAGAAATAAATGTTAACAGCATGTCGGCTAGCAATAAATATCACAACTTAGTCTCATTTTTTAAAGAAGCACGACCATCATCTCTCAGTTCCTAATCACCACATAATCGTTAAATTGAAGACTTTGATGGATTGAAGTTTTCATTCCTGAGAACAATGATATTACCAGCCATATCATATCGTACAATCAGTTCTCCAAAAAGGCACCTAGATTTCATTCTACAATCACCTTCATGCAACGGTAAAATCAATTTTCAACAATAAACCACTATGCTTCTTCTTGTTTAATAAGTATAACTTGTATAAATACATAAGGTTTATTCACGTATAAAGTGACATCTACGAATACTTTTGAAGACCTATACTAATATAGGTAAACCTCAATGTAACCCATCAACTGAACCAAATGACCCATCCATCATAAATATATGTTTTGGTTGTGTACACTGATTAAGATATCTAAAGTTTGCATTCAGTCAGCAAATATACCTTACATATAAGAACACATACTACATTCAAACATATCGCAAAAGAGATGTAAAATGTGAGAGCAGAGCATTAATCAATGTAGTTGGCTTCCTGCTGGGGAAGTCGATGAAGACGGACGTCGGTGTGTCGATATAGTTGGCATCAGCTGTGGTGGCGCGCTATCTTGTTAGATGTGATGATGCAGTCTTCTTCGGCGGCAGCTCCATTGAAGGTGACTGATACGCAGACGTGTAGGTGCCGAGATTCTAGAAGCGACCGTGGCGGAGCCGACTCCGAGACGTCCCTATCGAGGCAATCTCCGGAGGCCAGTATGGAGAGACCTCGTATAGTCAGACTTGTACACGAGCTTGCATGTACCTGATATACAACAGAATTCACTCGAATATGGTAAATTAATTAATCAATATTTATATGCCTTTACCAGCGTGCATATACAACAAGCATGCATCCACGTACGTGCGGTACATATCAATATTGAATATGATATACAACAGAATGCACTCGTCTAGCTCCCGGCGCGGTGCGTCAGCCAGCCAGCGTGGCCGCGGCAAGGCCATCGTCTTCACGTACGTGCTCAGAGACAGCATGCATGAACGCTTGCGAGCACATTATTCGTGGTCCATGGAATGAATGAACCCAACCTGCACCAAGCACGTACATGTAGCTGATTGATGCAGCCATGTTAGCGTTAGATAATAGAAGAACGTTGTGGCCGGCTGCGTCTGAGTTCCGTGGGGTTCCGTGGGGTCAGCGGCGCTGCCGCCATGTCCGCCGGCGTCTTTGGCCGGCCTGTGCTGCCGATCTCCATCTTCAAGTCCTCGGGAGCTGAGTGACCTGCGTCGCGGATCAGCGACTTCAGGTATGGGTGGCGGTGGCCGAGTAGCCTCCGCTGGGTGCGCGTGTGAGTTGTTTCAGCGCTGCCTCCTTCATGCCCTCAAGTTGTTATATATGCTGTACGTTTGCTCCTTTTATTTTCGCTCGGCACAGACGTGCTTATCTTATCTTATCTGTCCGGAACCCTATCAATCAGTTAGCTCGGTGCCGATCATCACGAGTTTGCCGCAGGGTCACAGACGTGATCCACGCGAGCCGTCGCTGGGGCGCGGACGCCTTGGCCTAGACGATCGGATCGCCATCTAACCGTCCAGGATGCGTACATAGACTCGTACGCACACACTTGCCTTGCGTACACGTTCAAACTTTCCGCATGCAGCTAGAGCTAGCTAAATCAAGGAGATTAGCACCAGGTACTCGGCCGCCTGATATCATTTGCTTGAGAAATAATATTTACACACCTAAATGTCACCTGATTTTTATATGCCATGTACAAAATCACGTTGAACACGGCCGACGAAAAAAGCAGTCAATTTCGCTCGCTCCGTCCCGCTAATTCCGCCCTTGACAAACGAAATTGTACAGAGCGCGGCAGCCTAGTTTATTGAATCAGATCGATGGGAACGTGCAAGTCCGATTTGTTTGTTAGCCAATTAGTTACAGGGTCAAGTATATATGAGCTAGAAATAAGGAGATCTAGTTTTTTTAGTTGCGGTGGCATTTTCTCAGTAATATTACTGAAGTGTGACACCGTGTGACACCACCACTTTGCTTTTAATAGTATAGATCACGCGAATATATGTTTCATAATATATCAAAGGGTAATGTATTTTATATAGTAAATATTAATATATTTTTCTATAAACTCGGTCAAAACTAGCACCGGCCGGTACTGTACCGATAACCCGCACTTTATCTGCGGAGCAAGAGACTGAAGATGGACATGGCCAGATTTGAGGCATGGACCCTGCAGGTTTTCTACAATTCTGCAAGTACCACGAGTGATGTACAGCCTTGCTGCTTCACTTCTGAACATACTGGGACCGGTAGTATCACGAACTAGAAAAGCATGGTGCACAGTGCACACGGCCGTCTGTCCATATACGAGACTCCCGTCCCAGAATAGAGAGAGAGTAAGAAACCAACTAATTAGCACCACTCTTTTCCAGTAGTATCAAGTTACAGCCAACAGAATGGCTACTGTACAATTAATACAAGTATATATATATGGTTCATGGCCACATAACTCTACCTAGCTACTCTCTCACTCACTCTCCCATATCGAACCACGCTCCTTGTGGCCTCACTGGATTTTACAACAATTATAATTCTACAAACTACATAAAAGTGAAACCTGTCGCACACTAGGATTTGAATAAAATGAATGGCCGCCAAGAGTTTCAACTGCCCCTCCTCAGTTGGACAAAAACGGACTATTGAGGGAGAGAACAAAGGTGCCGGCCCTTGCCGGTCGCCAGTTGCAAAAACTGGGCATGTCAAGGGCTGGTATGCTTGATTACTAGCACCTGCAGAAAACCACGTCTACTTGCACGAGTAGTGTGACTCCACTTGGTGTGAGACCCAACTGCATCTTTAGGTTACATCGTCAGCATTCTATCCGCAATCTTCTCATCTCTGATTGAAGAGTGGGACTGGATGTCAGTGTGCGGTATGCTAACATCCTGATATCTTCTCGAGAACAGTCCCTCGAGATCCGAACAAGTTCCCACAGTGCGCCTTCACCCACGATATCCTTTGCATTCACCTCTGTAAAAGGCCACAAGTTAGCACCACGTGCATAAGCACATGTAAGATATAGCAATTGCTATGACTGAGTTGATTGAGTGTGTGAGAGAAAGAGCAGCGAACCATGCTGTGCCAAATGGCAGAGTGCAAGCTCAATGTGCCGCCTAATTGGAGCAGCCTCGTTATTCGCGTTCTTTACGATCCAAGGAAGTGCCCCATCATCCACCAACAATGATCTTCCCACCTTGTTTCCTGATGGAAAACAAGTATACATTTTATCTTGGTTGCATAAAAGATCGACCCCAAAAGAATATTGGGGCACTCCAGTGATTTAAGGATCTAGCCAATATGCTTCTCCAAACAATGCAGGCATATTGTACAAAGTCTAAATGAACTTGAAAGTTTATATCAATACTGTCGATCCATTACCTTGAGTAGCTGCCCTAGATTCACATTTTGCAAAGTTTGCAATGCCACGAGCAACTTGAGCAAGGACATCAGGATGGCCACACTTGACCATTCCCAGCAATGCTTTAATGCCACCTTCTCCCCTCAAACGAGTTTGCAGTTTGTCTGGTTAAAGGAAAAGGTGAACTTAAGGACATACCATATGGATAGAAATGTTTTTATTGTCTTCTCTTATGTCCAATTATTTGTAGAATATATGTAGGTGCCTAGATGACCCTTCATGTAATCTACATTTTTTCAAGAAAAGGTAATTCACTTCTTTTTCGAGAAAAGTGATCTACTATTCAACTCATGTTCCTGAAAATAAGCAAGTTAGCATTAAAATTACTGTTGTTTGTCACATTTTCTGATGCATATCTTTCAGCACATTAAATTCTTAATAAAATAAAATGCTAGCTTCAGCAAACTAGAAGAATATGGTTACCATTGCCACACAGATTAGCGATAGCTCCAGCCACCATTCTTAGAGTTTGTGGATCCTCCGCATCAGATGCTGTCATTGACAATAAGGTTACACCACCTTGAGCCATTATAAGATCTTGATTTGTTTCTGTATATGTAGATCACAATAAGATTAGAAGACATGTATCTACCATGGAGAAAATGATGACTATTTAAAACTTCTTTTTATGAACTGGGTCACTAACCATTCATTGCAAGATTAGCAATAGCTCCTGCTGCTACTCTGCGTATGGTCTCGTCCTCAGAGCTCCTGAGCAGCATTAGGAGGGAAGTAAGCCCCCCTGCTTCTACGATCTTTTCTTGATTTGCCTCTGAAATATGCAAGCTCAATATAGTTAGTTAGCAATTATGTGAAATTAGCACATACACATATGATATTTGGAGGGAAATTTGAACGAATAAATGCAGCTGTTTGCGAGTCGAATCCAAAGATTGGCAATCCGACACGAGTTAGCAAGCGTTACACATCGCACAAAACATTACATATCACATAAAATAGTGATGTTTAGTGCTAGAACGGAGAAAATGTGAGAAATCCTACGATTGCACTAAGCTACAATGAGATGGGTCAAGTGTTAAAATAAACATTACCGTTGCATCTGATTTCCAAAAGTTAAATGCTTTTGTGTTGAGCAGAGTCACGGACACTGGGTGTGTGCTTTCTCTTAAGTCTTAACTGTGTCTGATTTGTTCACACCATCTAACATGTATTAGTTCTATGTCTCTATCAGAAGGGAACAATATGGAAGAGAAGGTGTGCTTGTGTATTGAGAAGATCCACTCATGATAGAATATTAGTTCAGTTAAAATATGTTGGTTGAAGGAGATTGTAAAAGGCATGTAGATTCTGAAAACACAAAATCAGGAAAATGGCATCAACCAAACAGGAACCATGTCATATCCTTGTCCTGACCGTGGTGTGTGATGGCATAAGGCCTGCAGTAATGACGACGGCTATGCCGATTCTGCTGTTGCAGCAGAGTATTGATCTAATACTCATCTATTATATTTTTAAGCTAATAAGTGAGTTGATAATCAAGTCCATGTTTAAGTATCAAGACGTGAACTCATTTCTTGGTTTACATAAGCCGTTCTGGCAGATGATTGTGTGGAGCATGAGAGAAAAAATGATAAGCCAAGAAGCCACCTGGGCAATTGTGTAGCAGCAATGACCTGATATGTGACCTTCCTGCATCTTTTGCTGAGAGATCATAATATATCATAGAGTACCTCACCACTGCAACTTTTGTACTCCCTCTGATCCAAAATAATTGTCGCAGATTTAAGCAAAATGTTGCCTAAATCTATCTAGGTTCAATGAACATGTGACAATTAATTTGGATCAGAGGTCGTAACATTTCTCCAGTCAATATCACCGAGCATGCTGTTCTGACTACTTATACATAATCTCTTGCATATGATTATCTTATGGTGACTGGCAATGTATGGACCTGGCCTGGAAGCAGGACATAGTGGCTACACAATTCTAGGGGTAATTTTAGTCTAAGCACAATGAAAAGATGATATCCTTTGCGACACTGTATTGCCTACACTTGTCAAAATAGTTGTCGCTGCCTTTGCAAGTAATTCAGAGCATAATTTTAGTCTAAGCGCATAATGAAAAGATGATATCCTTTGCGGCAACTCAGCCTGGGACCAAGCATAGCAGCCCAGTCAGCAGTTGTCATTGCCTTGATGCCCAGGAGAGCTGGTGCTGTGTGCGCAAGGCAAAGACAGCGCCAACAGCAACGATAGACATCGTCGTCGTGGACGCCACCTGGCAGCAGTGCCATGTTTGCTACGAGCTGCTTGGACACATTAATATGATTGTATATAGTCTCATACTCTCACCCGGTCAAGTTTTTCATTGAAAGTCTGAACCTATGTAGTTGATCGTCGATATCTGATGACTAGATTTATTTTGTAAGACATTAGATTAATCATGGTTTGGCTTGCACATAGACGATAAATGACGTTTTTTGTGTTTCCTGGTGTGAAGCAACACTTTTGAATAAGATATGTTTGGCATTTAGCAACCTGCTTGAAATTATTTGTACAGACTAATATTATCTTGCAAATAAGGAACAATTTTATTTCATCTGTACACTAAATTTTGTGCATTAATTGATACGTGCACACAAAATTACTAGTTAACTTCAACTATATGACGAGGTACGCGACTCTGGCATGTAAAACAATAGGCAGCAGCTTTATTTCTAATCAAAAAATTGTGAAGCTTACCTTCAGCTGCTAGATTCGCGACAACTTTGACCGCATGAACACGAACATCAGGTTCTTCCGACTCAAGCAGTGACAATATCTTCTGCAACCCAACTAAAACAGTTTGGGGAGAAACTTTAATCAAAAGATCAATAGCACTCAAAGATGTAAATTCGTTGGAATGACAGTGATACTTAAGAATACACAAAGGTACGGAACATTTCATGGTTCAAATCAATATTCTCATTCTTTTCAGAAAACTGAATTGTTTGCACCACTTCTCATAACCAGGGAATAAGCTAATCCTTCGGTTTTACAATATGGGAATAGCTTCCAAGAACCCGAGAGTCAAATAAAGCAGACTAGTGAGATGTAGAACCAAAACTAGTGTCATAAAAAATCGCTTATTTAGAAGTTTCTGGAGTATAGAGAAGATTTCCATATCAAGAAATAACAAAGACATGATAAATACCTTGTTCAAAGAGTTTAGCAACCGGTGCCTTAGGTCCATTGCTCTGCTCTCTAGGCTGCGAACTCCGAGTATGAGACATCAAAGAATCCAACCCAGGAAATATTTTCCCTGGACCATCTCCTGTGTCAAGGCTCATTCTTGTCTGACAACAAGAAGTTCAAATTAAGGAAAAAGCAAAAAAGCAAGTGAATAACTGTAATAGAACGCAATCGTCAACCTTAGGGTAGTACTTACTATAAGAAGTACAAAATGGAAATAATTTCCATAAAACTGCAGATGTGTTAAATAAAGACAATATAATTCAATGTAATAGGGAAGTCTACAAGTCAAGTGATATTAATTAGTTTTCTACAACTAAATTTGTTGGCCAAAGAATGTCCTAATTTTTTTAATGAAGGTCTGAAACATTTGAAAAGAATAATACGATTGCTTGAGCTATGCATTACAACTAACTAAATAAATATATGACCCAATGGATACACCACTTATTAAATCAAAACTAACAATTTCACATCGATCTAGCAATAAGAAACATCATAACTTTAATTAGCATCAGCAGTAACTCCTACCTCATCAGCATCCAAACTTAATTGCATTAACTGACTTTTCAAAACAGCTATTTCTTCTTCAAGCTTGTCTTTTTGGCTAGCTTCAGTGTCCAGCATTCTCCGGAGTTTCACAACTTCAGCAGTAGCCGTAGCCTACAACACAATAATAAGATTGGCAACTACAAGAACACCAAGGTTTGAATTTATTCCAGATAAATTATCTTCTCTAGTGCAATAACTGATTATTAAGGTCATCTTGCTAAAGTATATTTTGAAAGTACCTCCATCTTTTTCCAGTGCGATAACTGATTCCTAAGGTCATTGGAATCATCTTCAGCAGATTGGCGTAACATTTTTTCATTCTGCAGTAAGTCCTGCACGTCACCACTTGATGTAGGCTCCTCTTTAACCTACATTTTAAAATTTGCATGAGTAACCATATCTAGTTTTTACAATACAAAATGTGGCACTTCATAACTGATGTTTTAAAGGATGAACACAAAACTGACCAAATAGTCAATAGGTAAAGATGATCTAGACATGTACATATGTACCTGTTTCTTGGGTGATTGTTGGTGAACTTTCCACTTCTCTTCTAGTATCTTAATAGAATCCAAGTATTCTTGATGGTACTTCATTTTCTCATTCTGTGTTAAGAAATGACACAGCAAAAATTAATACAAAATGAAGTTTCAGTCAAGCATGCTAGAGCCATGTAATGATTTAGGGAACCTAAAAGATGAAGGGATTTACACCGTATTTCTTAGCTAATACAAAGAATTTCCGAAATAAACATAGGATTATTTGTGTTACTGTTATGGTACTTATTCCAGATCAAATTAACCTTTGGAGGGACTTGATCAGGAGTTTGAGTTGGCTGATGGTAGAGTTGAGAAAATTGAGGAGGCCAGAGAAAGAGAAGGTATAAACGCAATTAATTCAGGCATTTTAAGATTCAAAGTACTTTATAATGCAAATCTAAGACCAATTTTAGTATGAATTTCTGCAAATAAAGACAACTGGTGTACCAGACATAATATTCTCTATAAAAGGTATAAACATATGAGAAACACAGTCCAGTTCATCAAGAAATAGTGATCTCATGGAGCTCAGCACAACCCCAAGTTTGGTTTGCACCAGTATAAACAAAAGTAAATGAATATTTTGATGGAAGCAAACCTCTAGAGCAATTTTGCATTCCCGTTCAGCCTCAGCGATACGGCATTGAGCTTCAGTTGTTATTCGTTCAACTTCATCATCAAAATATTTCCGTTGCCTCTCATTTTCTGCGATTAACTTATCCAATTCAATATCAAGTCTCCTACACAAGCTTTTGTAGTCAAATTCTTCCTTCAATTTCACCATGTTCTGAACCTTCATTGCCTAGAATAAAATATCAAAGTTAAATGTTATTCCAAAGCAATGCAAATAGAAACAATTTTCCCACACTTCCAAGGAAGCATGAGATAGCCAGCTGGTGACTATTTCACAAGATGAAGAAAGTAGAACCATTAAATATCTTAGTGTAAGATCATACTCTTTGTCCAAACATTATTGTACTTGTAGTCTCCCCCCTGTGTCTTGGAGATGGACCGATTGTCACAACCAATGATGTTCTTGCAGTGCCTATGAAATCCAATAGCAAAAGCACAAGAGTCAGAACATTTACTGTGACAGGCAACAAGGTGTACATGGGCATGCCTTCTAAGATGCCTAGGTATGCCACAATGTCATTGTTACTTTGACCAAACCATTGCTGTTTACCTCCAAATGAATCTTTAAGCAATCTAGTAAGCTTGGAATCACGAACAGGTACATGTGCGCTGCTTTCAGCTAGTGCGTTGATGCATTTGCCAAGTGAACTAAGAGATAAGTTGATAGACTTAGCCTCTTCTAACGTATGACCTTCACTTCCTGCAGACACCATTTTTCAATTTTACAAGGTTGCAAACTGTTGTAACAGCTATTATCTCAATTCTTAACAAAGATATAGAAATGTATGAAGACGTAGTAATATCAAGAAAAAAGGATGTGCCAATCTTTGTCAATGAGAATGCACTCACCAGACTTGTCTATTCGCTCAGATCCTGCCAGGTCTACAACTACAAGCTTGCTTTTTCTAACAATTGGTGGTCGCAAAGACCCCATCATGGAAGAAGAATGCCCATTTTCAGCAGACATACTAACATCCATTTCATTCCTACCTTTCACAGCCCTTCTGACATTTACCTTCAATAAAGGTATCACAGAAGGTCAAGTATGATAATCATAACTATGTGTTGATAAGTAGCAATACCAAGGAACATTAGATTACCATAAGGATTGCATGACTACGAGAAGATTCAGTATTCAATTTTGTGTTCGCAGCAACACGATGAGCTTCGCCAATTCTTAAAAGATCCATAAAGCTCTTTTGGTCTCTAACCTCAACAACTGTAGCCCCTGGCAATGAAACATCACCTGTCCTTGGATCTTCTACAATAGCTATGTTGTCATTTACAGGATCAAGGAGATCTTGTATCATTTCCATATACAACTGTAACAACCAACCAATATTCAGTTATGATCCTGAGTGCAATACTGATTGTGAAAACCTAAAATCAATTTGGCAAAGTAAAATGCACCACATCTAAACTCGAATAACAAACCTGTAAATAAGACAATGATATTGTATCCGTCTCTGGTTTTATATCAGCTAGAATATCCTCCATTGCACGGACCATAATTCCCCGTGCAGCAGTATCTTCATCACCAAGTCTTCCGAGCGTAAAAGTCTTGCCAGTACCAGTCTGCCCATATGCCATAATTGTACCATTATATCCCTCCAAAACACTCTGCAAAACACATAAAGCATAATGTTAGTACAGCCGTTGCTAAGAAAGTAACAAAACAACAGGAGTCAAACTAACAGTCATTGTACAGTAAAATTCCAATAGTTGACCTCCACGCTCCGTCCTATTATGGCAGCTACTCTGATACTCTTTTTATTTGAAAATATAGGGCAATATTTGTTTTGTTAAGACAAACTTTTGACCAAAAATTACTCCATTGATAAGTGGTTTATGTGGTACAAAATTACAATTATAAGAAAATACATTTGAAAGCAAATCTAGTGACCTCAATTTCATGCCACGTGAAAATTTAAGATCCCATTACATGTCCAACTCCCACATCAAAAGTTATTTGCAATCTTGCTACGCATGTCTATCAACAAAAATATAAAGTCAAAGGGGGAAAAGCATGCAATACAAAAAAAAACATCTTGTTTCTAAGACATTTCTCAAACAGTACAAGCTAATGTGAATACCAATGTACCATAGACAGAAGAAATAACGACAAGGTTATACTACAGACAGCAAAAGGATAACAAGGTTATACTCCAGAACCAGAAGGTGAAAAGTACAATGTTTGGAGGTTCACATACCTCCACAACTGGTTTGGCAACAACTTCATACACTCTCTTCTGTGAAGAAAACTCCGTAAGCACTTCATCGAATTCAAATGTGTCCGACTCCCAATTGTTCTTACGAAGCTTTAGTCTTTTGAGCTTTATATCAAAATTTCATCCAGTTAGGCCAGAGGAAAATAAATCAATCTTTTTTTTTGCACATTACGCTAAACAGAAGACCAAACCTCTGGCTGGAGTTCAACACAATCAGCAAAGTCAGCATCTGCCGCCTGCTCTTCTGCATTCCGTGGCCTAAGCCTTACCGCAACTCTAACTCTACTAGAAACTGCCAGAAAATGGGGAAGGAATTAAGATGTTTCATTTGATTACGAAAAAATGCAGATGCCCAAGGTCAAATAGATGCTTCGACGCACACATGCAACTTAACTTATGAATTCGAATTGATCATGTCAGGCAAAGTTAAAGCACCGCCTGCAATGAATACGAAAGTCTAGCGATATATGCATTGTATCTCCTATCCATAGGAGAGTTACCTCCATGATTTCGGCCAGTAATTTCTCTAGTATGTCAAGATAGTGCAAAACCAATCACGACATGGCAATTTCTCTGCAAACGAAGCACGCTTTACAGACATGCTAAATGAATTGTCTACTTGGACAGCCATAACAATTAGGCAAGAGAGCAGGGGAACACAAAAGAAAAGTTGTAGCATGATTCCTGGCACAACGACCCAATCGCAGAATGTTTCGAATGATGAAGTTAGAAAGCAACTAGGAAAGGTGTCATAGATAGGTAACCCAAAAACGGAAAAATAAACAGAATTATAAGGGTGCTCTTGGTATGATGCAAGTCTCGCAGATAAAGCCACAGAAAAGAACCATTTATTTGGATGCAAATCTACCAAACAGTGTTCTTCAGGAGTACAATTCGCAGTTAATGTCCATCGTGCAAGATAAATTCGAAGGTAGGTGGGGGGCTGGGTGCACGGCCACCATGACTAGAGCATAAAGCAACAAGAGGACGAACACCATGGTCCTAGCACAACTTAAGTCCACACCTACAATGTCCTCTCGTCAAGGAAACATCACTCTCCTCATCTGCTATAGAAAAAAAAAGCAGGATCCGGTATTGAATTTGTCTGAATGATGATACGATCCAAGGATAGTACGATCCATTCCCCAGACGCGGCGCGGCCACTACGGTTTCCAGAGGGCGTGAATGCTGTGCAGCTACGTTGCAATACGCGGGCGTTCGAAGCAAGCTCGCGGCGCCGTTACTGAACGAGCATACTCAAAAAAGAAGAAAAAAAACAGAGGAGATTCGCCGTCCCGATCGCAACTATCCGAACGGCGCAAATGCTCTGCAGCTGCGCCACGCAGACAAGCTTAGTCGACGGATCAGAATGGGAAGAGTATTACGGGGTTAGGCGGCGGCAGATTTCTTCGTCCGAGACTCGCTAGCAGAGCCCAACGGCCAAATGCATGCAGATCAACAGAAACCCCCCGAAAGCGGCGGAATCCAAATCCAAATCCAAATCGGGATCCTATTCGCGGGGAGGGAAGAAGGGCCCACCTCCGGAGTCCGAGGAGTTGCGCCCGCCGCCGCCCGCGGAGGGGAGCGGGCCCGAGCTGGTCCGGCGGTACGCGCCGCCGCCGCCGCCACCGGCCGCGGAGAGTCGAGGCTTCCCCGCGGCGGCCTTGGGCGTGGCGAGGGAGCCCTGCTGCCTGTCCATCTTGGAGCTGGTCCTGGACCCCAGCCCTCCCGCGCCGCCATTCCTCGCGCCGCTGGCCATCTTAGATAGGCCCGGCGGCAGCGAGGGGATCACGGGAAGCGGGTGAGCAGAGAAGAGAGCACGGAAACGGAGGGCGGGGAATAAATGCGGGGAGGGGAGGGGGAGCGCGGGGCCCGCCGGCAGCGAGGGAGTGGGAGGGCCGGCGAGGAGGAGTGGCGGTGGTGTCGCTGGGGATGGCAGCTGCAGCTGCTGCTGGGTTGGTGGGCGGAGCGAAAGGGGGAGGAGTGCGAGCCGCTACACGAGCAGGCCGAGGGGACTTGTGTGTGTCGTGTCGTGTCGCGTTGGCGGGTCCCACGGGCAGTGGCTCGGCAGAGGGTCTTCCGGTCCCACCTGGCAGCGAGATGGCTCCTTGGTCCCCCGTTGGGCACAGCACATGCGACTACACGAGACGGCCCTGCGTCGTAGTGTTGCGGCGTGCGGCCGGGTAGAGGTGCTGGACGGGTACGACTATGCAGGTGGGCCCGGCGAGGATTGCCGTTTGAATTGGGCTGCCTCTCTCTCTCTCTCCGGGTTTTGGGGGTGGGGTAAAGATGGAGGAGGTTGTGTGCCTGCCGAAAGCTGTGGGCGGCCAGTGTCACTGCTGTTCCTTGATCAGGATTAACCTGATGACACCCAGTGGAGGTGGAGGGGAAGTGGTTCGAAAAAATTGGTGCAACTTTTGAGAGCCCTCTGCAATTTTCTCTCGTTACAGGAGTACGATACGGTCCCTAAATATATATTTTCTTCGGCTTGGATTTGACTAGATTCAAATGTATTTAGACGTATTTTAGTGCATACATATATTTATATCTAGACAAACCTAAAGTAGTTATTTCTAGACAAAAAACGTATAAATAGTCCTAGCAGATCCCTGATCACGGTCATATATTCTCAGATATCTGTTGATCCATCGACGGACCGACCTTGTCAGTGCGCATAGGCAAACAGCATGGTTTCACGATCATGTCACCGTCGAGATGTTACATCCAGAGATATAAACAGTGCATAGTACACCTTTCAAGTTTCAAAGAATCTAGCTAGCTACGACCTAGTTGGTGCCATGTTTCCATCGGTCTAAATGTTTCGTGCGGGAGTTCACAAGCAAGGACGAGGCACTGAACTACTACTGATTAGTGATTACTAATGATGATGTACGGGTAAAATTAGATGGCGCGCGAGGGCAAGAAAAAAGAAGAGCAAGGAAGTTCCTTTGCTTGGATTGCAAATTCGGTTTGAGCTATACAAGCGGACAAGCCTGCACTACACATTTGGTGGTGCGTATCTACAGAGATCTGATTAGCCTGCGGTTGGTGTAATCCGATCGCGCCATGCTCCAGAGCGTGCATCTCGATTATAAATCATTTCCTCTCTCGGGAAAGCGATCGTAGGCTAAACACATTAGCAGCAGTGTACATCCCTTTCGCCTTAATCGATCTAAGCCCATCGATCTCTTTAATGAATGAAGTCCCTTATCATAATGCTTAATGACACACAGCATGCATGCTGGGTGTTCACGTCCAGATCATACTAGTATACGGTTCTTGTTCCCATGAATGCTTGAACTCTCTTTTAAGTAGGGCGTCAAGCGGAACGGGTTGCGGCACAACTTTTTCACTAATCCTTCTCTAATTTTACGAACTTTTGGGACCCCTTTTTGCCTATATTTTGTTTTGCGGGTCGTTATGCGGGTGCCGCTTGCCACCCTATTTTAAGTCATGCATGACAAGATCAGATCTCGTAGTATCGATTCATCCATCACGTAAACTGGTTCTGAAGCTAGTAATGATGCTCTCCATGAACGTACGGAAGTGGCCAAGTACGTGTGTGTATGGAAAACAAAGAAAATTAGTACTCCGGGTATATAATGCTACTGCTAACTAACTGGCCAGTGTAAGTACTTTATAGTAAAATAATTGAAGCGATTAGAGTGGTGGTTGCAACACCATCCCACAGCAACTCCTGTTATGAAATATACAACAATGCCTTTGGGTTGGCCCCAGTGTTTTGAGCAGTACTAGTAGCACCCATGACGGCCGGAATAGCTGGTGCCTGCTCTGCTGTGCCGGTAGTTGGGAGCCCTGGGCAGAAAGGCAAGAGGGGTGCTCCAAACCGATGGAATGATCCAATCCATCCGTACTCGCCTGCTTGTCATGGACCGTTCATGTTCTATATTTATTTTTCTGCAATAATAACTGCTGGAGTTAGGTACTTCCTCGGTCCCAAAATAGATGTCTCAAAATTATCAAAATTTGAACGGAGGGAGTACTTGTTTTGTTATTTTTTGTTAGACTGTATATAGCTTCTGTAATTGTGTATATATATTGTACCAATTGTAACACACTCATTATATATATATATATATATATATATATATATATATATATATATGTGTGTGTGTGTGTGATAGGCCACACCTTTGAGGGTTGAGTCGGTTCCTCCAATTCTGTTGTTTCACATGATATCAAACTTGGTTACGTCCTACGCTTCCGCCGCCTCCACCAAACTCTAGTCGCGCCGCCGCACCCGCTGCCGTCGCCGATCGCATCACCGATCGACGCCGCCGCCGCCATGACAAGCGCCGCCGCCTCCGGCTCCACCAACGCGGGCTACCTGCCCGCCTCCCTTGTCGCCCTCCTCTCCCGCCCCATCGATGTCGCCGCCATCTGGCCGCCCCCGATCGGGACAAGGAGCGTCGGCTCCTTCTTCTCCAACCATCCACCGGCCTCTTCGCTGACGGTCCACACGTCCAGCGCCTCCACGGCCGCCGCCGTCTCGTCGCTCGCCTTCGCGCTCGCGGCCTCCTCGGCGGCCTGGACCGTCGGGTCCTCTGCGTCGGATCTCGCGCCGATGCACCCTGCTCTCATGGCGTCCGTGCCTCCTGCAGGGTCTCACCCCGCACCGCACGTGGGTTCTCCCCCGGCACCAACGGCCGCGCCGCCCGTCTCTACCCCTATGGCGTACGCGCCTCCGGCGGTCTTCTCGATAGGCTCGCTGCCTCCACCGTTTCACTTCGGAAACCTCATCACCGTCAAGCTATCGCCGGATAACTACATCTTCTGGTGCGCGCAGGTCCTTCTGCTCCTTGGGAGTCACTACCTGCTCGGCTACGTCGACGGCACTCTTCCTTGCCCTCCCGCGCTGGTGGACAGCGTGAACGACCCGGTTTATAATTCGGCGCACCATGTGTGGACGGGGCAGGACCAGGCGAACCTCTCCTCCATCCAGGGGTCGCTCACCCCGGCTGTTGTCGGGCTTATCGTCTTTGCCAAGACGTCTCATGAGGCATGGAAAATCCTTGAGCGCTCCTTCGCATCGCAGTCGCAGGCCCGTGCCAGCGCTCTCCGTCGTCAGCTAGGCGAGTGTGAGAAGCTCGACACCACCACCACGGAGTTCTACAACAGGGTCAAGGCCCTCGCTGACACGCTAGCATCCATTGGACAGCCGCTCACCGACTCCGAGTTCAACTCCTTCATCGTCAATGGCCTCGACGAGGAGTACGATGGCTTGGTCGAGATCATCAATGAGCGGGGCAACTCTCAAGGGTTTCGCAGCATAGTAAATCAAAAAAATTCTACGGATGCGAACGGGAAAGTCAAGATCTAATCTAGGAGATGCAAACAAAGAGGGGGAATAGATGAGATCTTCATACCCTTGAAGATTCGCATAGCGGAATGTTCAACGGAACGTGGTTGATGTAGTCGTACTAGCTTCTCCTCCTCGCAATCCGATCTGATCCAACACCGCAAGTGGCGATGCCTCCGAGAGATGCACACGTACGGCACCTCGACGTCTCCTCCTTCCTCGGTCCAGCAAGTGGGGTGGAGAGATAGATTGGATCTACAACACGACGGCGTGGTGCAAAGGTGGAGAGTTTCTGCGGCAGGGCTTTGCCTACGCGCAGTCGGGAGAGAGAGAGAGATCTGGAGGGCAGCAGTATAGCGGCTAGGGTTAAAGGAGTGGGGGAGGAGGGCTACGCCCCTTCCCTCTATATATAGGGGCTGGCCGGCCCCCTTGGCCCCTCCTCCAAGCCCTAGGGCGGCGGCCCCAAGGGTTGGAGTGGGGGGCAAGTTTTCCCCTCCTTCTAGAAGGTTTCCCTAGGGTTTCCCTAGGGTTTTGGTCGGCTGGGCCTATGGGGCCTTGTGCCCCTGGCCCAATGCGGCCAGGGCACTCCCTCGTAGGCCCACGCCCCCTCCCGACAAGTGGGTCCACGTTGGTCCCACTCCGGAAGGTTCTAGAAGCTTCCGGTACAATACCGAACAATCCCAAACAATTCCGAAATCCAAAAACTGCTTTCCCTTATATGAATCTTATTCTCCAGACCATTCCAAAACCTATCGTGACGTCCTGGATCTCATCCGAGACTCCGAACAAAAACTCATAAACCAATTATCCATTTTATCCTAGTGTCGAGACATGTTAAGTGTGTGACCCTACGGGTTCGAGAATATGCAGACATGATCTTCTATCAATAATCAACAGCGGGGTCTGGAAACCCATATTGACTCCCACATACTCATCGATGATCATATCGGATGAACCACGATGCCAGGATTCAATTAATCCCATATATATATTCCCTTCGTCACGCGATATTTTACTTGCCCGAGATTCGATCGTCGGTATCGGCATACCTAGTTCAATCTCGTTCACAGCAAGTACTTTACTCGTTCTGTAATCCGATATCACTTTGTGATTAACTCCTTAACCATGTGCTTGCAAGCGGTGTTGATATCGATTACCGAGTGGGCCCAAAGTATATCTCTCCAACTTGGGAGGGACAAATCCCATCTCGATACATACAACCCAACAGATACTTTCCGATCACCTGAGAGACACCTTTATGATCACCCTCTCATAGGATGACGTTTGATGACCTCAAAGCTTTCTTCCGATACCAGGGAGTTGCATTATCTCATGGTCTAAGGAATACAATATTTGACATAAGAAAAAGCTTCGCAAAGATGAACACGATGACACGATCTAATTGCTCTGCTTGATTTGGGTCTGTCCATCATATCATTCTCCCAATGACATGATCTCATTATTAATTGACAACTCATGTCTATGGTTAGGAAACCTTAACCATCATTAATCAATGAGCTAGTCCATAGAGGCGTACTAGGGACACGGTGTTGTTCATAAACCACACAAGTATTAAAGTTTCCGCTTAATACAATTCTAGCATGGAATATAAACTTTATCATGAACAAGAATTATAATAATAACATCTTTATTATTACCTCTAGGGCATAATTTCAACAGTCTCCCACTTGCACTAGAGTCAATAATCTAGTTTACATCTGGCAACAATCTAACACCCATGGCACTAAGGTGCTGATCATGTTTTGCTCGTGGAAGAGGTTTAGTCAACGGATCTGCGACATTCAGATCCGTATGTACTTTGCTAATTTTCAGATCTCCATCTGTTATATACTCTCGAATTATATGAAACTTGCGATTGATATGCTTGGTCTTTGGATGATATCTTGGTTCCTTAGCCAGTGTTATGGCGCCAGTGTTGTCACACAATATCTCCAGTGGGTCCAAGGCACTTGGAACCACACCAAGCTCAGTGATGAAGTTCCTGATCCAAAATCCTTCACTTGACGCTTCTGCAGCAGCCATGTATTCCGCTTCTACTCTAGATCCCGCGATCACGCTTTGCTTGCAGCTTCTCTAGCTCACAGCTCCTCCATTCAAAATATAAATGTATCCTGTCTGAGATTTAGAATCATCCTTGTCGGTGTCGAAACTAGCATCGACGTAACCTTTTACGACGAGCTGTTCATCACCTCCATAGACTAAGAACATTTCTTTAGTTCTATTTAAATACTTTAGGATGTTCTTCACGGCTGTCCAGTGTTCCACTCCTGGATCACTTTGTTATCTGCTCGTCAAACTAAGATCATTGGACACATCCGGTCTAGTACATAGCATGGCATACATGATAGATCCTATGGCCAAGGCATAAGGCGCTTTGCTCATAGCTTCTCTATCATTTACCGTAGCTGGACACTGAGCCCTGCTCAATATCTTACCTGACAACATAGGCACTGAACCTTTCTTTGCCTTATCCATTCTGAACCTTTTCAAAACTTTGTCTAGGTATGTACCTTGGCTTAAAGCTATCAGGCGTCTTTGTCTATCTCTATAGATTTTGATGCCCAATATATAAGCAGCTTCCCCTAGGTCTTTCATTGAAAAACATTTGTTCGAATAACTCTTCACATCGTTAAGCATGTCAATATCATTTCCGATAATCAATATATCATCCACATATAGTACCAAAAATGTCATTGAGCTCCCACTCACTTTCTTGTAGATACAAGCTTCGTAGCAATTTGGAACAAATCCAAAGCTCTTGATCACTTGATCAAAACGAAGGTTACAACTCCGAGATGCTTGCTTTAGTCCATAAATGGAACGTTGAAGTTTGTACACCTTATCAGCATCCTTAGGATCGACAAAACCTTCGGGTTGCATCATATACAACTCTTCATCAATGTTGCCATTGAGGAATGCAGTCTTGACATCCATCTGCCATATTTCATAATCATGAAACGCAACAATTGCTAATAAAATCTGAATGGACTTAAACATCGCTAGGGGAGGGAAAGTCTCATCGTAGTCAACACCTTGAACTTGTCGAAAACCTTTCGCGACAAGTCGTGCTTTATAGACAGTAACATTACCATCCGCGTCCGTTTTCTTCTTGAAAATCCATTTGCACTCAACGGCCTTTCGGTCGCTAGGAGGGTCCACCAAAGTCCATACTTGGTTTTCGCTCATGGATCCCAATTCGGATTTCATGGCCTCTAGCCATTTATCAGAGTCTAGGCTCATCATTGCTTCCTCATAGTTCGCAGGTTCACTGTTGTCTACTAACAAGACAGTTAAAACAGGGTTGCCGTACCACTCAGGAGGGGCACGCGACCTTGTCGACCTGCGACGTTCAGTAGTAGCATCGTCCGAAGCTTCATGATCCTTGTCATTAGCTTCCTCTATTGTTGGTGCAGACGGCACTGGAACAATTTCAGGTCATGCGCTACTCTCCAACTCAAGAGAAGGTTTAATAACCTCGTCTAGCTCTACTTTCCTCCCACTCACTTCTTTCGAGAGAAACTCCTTCTCAAGAAAGGATCCGTTCTTTGCGACAAACACTTTGCCTTCGGATCTGTGATAGAAGGTATACCCAATCGTTTCCTTAGGGTATCCTATGAAGACGCATTTCTCCGTTTTGGGTTCGAGCTTGTCCGGCATCAACTTCTTGACGTAAGCTTTGCATCCCCAAACTTTAAGAAACGACAACTTAGGTTTAGCACCAAACCACAGTTCATACGGTGTCGTCTCAACGGATTTAGATGGTGCCCTATTTAAAGTGAATGCAGCGGTTTCTAATGCATAACCCCAAAATGATAACGGCAAATCTGTAAGAGACATCATCGATCGCACCATATCAAATAAAGTTCGATTCCGGCGTTCAGACACACCATTGCGCTGTGGTGTTCCGGGTGGCGTGAATTGCGAAACGATTCCGCTTGCTTTAAGATGCGTGAGAAAATCATAACTCAAATATTCACCTCCATGATCGGATCGTAGAAATTTAATTTTCCTGTTACGATGGTTTTCCACTTCGTTCTGAAATTCTTTGAACTTTTCAAATGTTGCAGATTTATATTTCATTAAATAGATATACCCATATCTACTTAAGTCATCGGTAAAAGTGAGAAAATAGCGATAACCATCGCGCGTCGAAACACTCATTGGTCCGCATACATCGGTATGTATGATTTCCAACAAGTCCGTTGCTCGCTCCGTTATTCCGGAGAACGGGGTTTTGATCATCTTGCCCATGAGGCATGGCTCGCACGTGTCAAATGATTCAAAATCAAGAGACTCCAAAAGTCCATCATAATGGAGTTTCTTCATGCGTTTTACACCAATATGACCTAGACGGTAGTGCCACAAATAAGTCGTATTATCACTATCTACCTTGCATCTCTTAGCCTCAATGTTATGGATGTGTGTTTCATTGCTTTCGAGATTCAGAAGAAATAAACCATTCATAGCAGGTGCATGACCATAAAATATGTTACTCATATAAATAGAACAACCATTATTCTCCGATTTAAATGAATAACCGTCTTGCAATAAACACGATCCAGATATGATGTTCATGCTCAACGCAGGCACATAATAACATTTATTGAGGTTTAAAACTAATCCCAAGGTAAAACTAAGGAGAGCGTGCCGACGGCCATCACATCAACTCTTGATCCGTTGCCAACGCGCATCTACTGTTGATCTCGTTGGATGCACCTTCGACCTCTATGGCTCCTGTACTGCGCCCACATGCGCGCAGTGGTAGTGGCATTCATCGCCCCAAGGAGCGCACTAACAACATAGTTGCCTGGCATGCTGTGTGTATGACTGCTGACATTGCAGATCCATCCTTCGAGCCCCGCACGTACCAGGCTGCTATGAGTATTCCTCATTGGAGAGAGGCTATGGAACAGGAATATCACGCTCTTATTCGCAATGAGACGTGGACTCTTGTTCCTCCTCCACCGCGAGTTAATGTGATTGATTCTAAATGGGTATTCAAAGTGAAGCATTCTGATGGGTCTATTGAGCGCTACAAAGCGTGTCTTGTTGCTAGAGGATTTCGGCAACGTTATGGTCTTGACTACGAAGACACCTTCAGTCCAGTGGTCAAGCCTACTACCATCAGGCTTCTTCTATCTACTGTTGTCACTCGAGGTTGGTCTCTTCGTCAGCTTGATGTGCAGAATGCCTTCCTTCATGGTGTGTTGGAGGAGGAAGTTTATATGCGACAGCCGCCTGGGTTTTCTGATCCTGGCCGTCATGATCATATTTGTCGTCTTACCAAAGCACTATATGGCTTGAAGCAAGCTCCTCGTGCCTGGCATGCCCGTCTTGCTACGGCTCTTCGTGCTCATGGTTTTGCACCGTCCACTGCTGATTCATCGTTGTTTCTTTTACAAAAGCCTGAGGTCACTATGTACTTGTTGGTCTATGTGGATGATATTATTTTGGTCAGCTCCTCTCAGTCAGCTGTCGATGCTCTTGTTCGTTCTCTTGGTACTGATTTTGCTGTCAATAATCTTGGGAAGCTCCATTACTTTCTTGGTGTGGAGGTTGCTTCTCGTGCTGATGGACTTGTTCTGACGCAAAAGAAGTATTCATTGGACTTGTTGCAGCGAGCCAGGATGCTTAAGTGCAAGACGACTACTACGCCTATGTCTACCACTGACAAGATCACTGCTGACAAGATCACTGCTATTGATGGTGAGCTTTTGTCTTCTGCTGATGCGACGGAGTACAAAAGTTTTGTTGGTGGTCTCCAGTATTTGACGATCACGAGACCAGATATATCTTATGTTGTCAACAGAGTTTGTCAATATCTCCAGACGCCTCGCGACACTCATTGGTCAGCTGTTAAACGTATCTTACGCTATGTCCGTCTGACAGTGTCTCATGGGCTGCATATACGGCCGAACCCCTCTGGGGTCCTCTCGGCGTATTATGATGCGGACTGGGCTGGCAGTCCGGATGACAGGCGATCCACAGGGGGCTATGTTGTGTTCTTTGGCTCTAATTTGATCGCCCGGAGTGCTCGGAAACAGGCTACTGTCTCACGTAACAGTACTGAAGCCGAGTATAAGACTGTGGCTAATGCTACTGCAGAGATTATTTGGGTACAGTCTTTGCTTCAGGAGTTGAGTATATCTCAACCGCAGCCTCCTATCCTTTGGTGTGATAACATCGGTACTACATACCTCTCTGTAAATCCGGTATTCCATGCCCGAACAAAACACATCAAAGTTGACTATCACTTTGTGCGGGAACGTGTGTCACAGAAGCAACTACAGATCGGATTCATCTCCTCTAAGAATCAACTTGCAGACATCTTCACCAAGCCGTTGTCTCTACCACAGTTTTAGACATGTAGGCGCAATCTTACCCTTCTAGATTCTTTAGAAAGTGGCTAAGATTGAGAGGAGAGTGTTAGACTGTGTATAGCTTCTGTAATTATGTACATGTATTGTACCAATTATAACACACTCATCATATATATATATTACCTCTTTGAGGATTGAGCCGGTTCCCCAATTCTGTTGTTTCACATTTTTCATCATTCCTTTGCAGTGAAATGAGCTAGTACTCCCTCCGTCTCAGTTTATAAGACTTACGCGTATTTCTAGATCGACAAATTAACCAACTTAGCATGAGGTACATAAGATAAAAATTATATTATTCGAAACTTCAAATGTTATATTTTTTAATGATATAATTTTTATATTATATAATTTATATTATATAGCTCATGCGGATGATCTAGATATACGCGTAAGTCTTATAAACTGGGATAGAGATAGTACTCCAAATGCTCGCTACGTGCTATGCTTTCAGGTGAACCTGCGATCGATCTGAGTGGCCTGCATGAAATTCGGAGACCAACTGTCCAATACTATCCATACAAGGGCAGGGCAGATTATTCCGTTTCTGTTTGGATTCTCCCTGATCCGTCGCTGGATGCTTGACGCCATATATGTATTTAGCGTTGTTGTCCTCTAGTAGCTCGGGGAGGGCAAGATTGACCCGATCTGGCATTTTCTAATGGAAAATGATACTACTCCCTCCTCTGGCGGACCCAGCCCAATCAGCAAGTGGGGCCCAAGCTGAACGGGGGCCTTATTCTTAATCTAAGTGGGGGCGTAGGTAGTAAAATTATAGGTTTTAAAAGGAGGAAATTGGAAATTGACTGGGGGCCTAGGCCCCCACTCGGCTTAACATAGGTCCGCCCCTGACTCCCCCGGAGGATCACGCGCTCGCGTCCCCCGAGTGCGGAGCCGTTGGATGAAAACGATCAAGACCTTTCACTAGCTCACTGCCTGGTAACACAAAACAACCTTATTTGTTTATCGTGTCTTCTCCACCGTTATTTTTCCCCATGGCAAGCTCCTCCGTGCGCCGCCTCGTCTCTTGCTCCTCCCGGCGCCACCACACCTCTGCTCCTCCGCGTCGCCGCTCCGCGCGGCCGCGCCAGGCCATGTCGTCGAGCCAAGCTGTGACCGCGTTCTCGTCCAAGCTGGGGCTAGGCTTGTACTGGTCCGTGTGCTCCGCCAGGGCTTCCTCGTCCCGGTTGTTCAGGAAGAAGGGCCCGAGCACCCACACCGGCATAGCCAGCGTCGCTCCCAGGCACTCGGCGAACTGCCCCTCGATGTCCAGGAACGAGTTCACCACGACGCCGTCGACCTCTCGTTCCTCTCCTCCAGGAACACCTCCCACGAAGGCGGGGAGAAGAAGGCCAATGGCCATGTGCCCTTGGTCATCTCCACGCGCATCGGCATGCCCGGCACCACGAACTCACCCTCAGGCTTGTCCTTGTGCGTGGCCACGTTCATGTCACGGAGCGAGTAGAAGCAGGACAACGTCAAGTTTGCTACATGCGCTCGGTCTTGGTACATGTGGCGCAAGCTTTTGCTACCGACCATTATGGCCTTGCTACCTGCGGTGCCAAGCTTTGCTACCGACCGTGGCCGGCCTTGCTACATGCGGCGATTCTCTACATGCGGCGGTGCCGCTTGCTACAACGGGCCAGCAATGGTGCTACATGTGGCTGATGGTGATGCTACGTGCTGGCTGATGACGGTGCTTGCCGACGGTGTGACGCTACGTGCATCGTCGGCTTCTGCTACGGCAAGCTGGCAGTGCTACTACGTGCGGCATCGGTGGTTGCTAAATGCGTTTGGCGACGCTGCTACAACATGCGTCGAGGTTTGCTATGTGCAGTTATCAGACTTGCTACATAGGCATGCCGACCTCGCTACATAAGCAGCGGGGGAGAGGTATAGCGGAGCCGCTTTTTGCTACAAGCGGCGTGAAGCTTTGCTACAAAGGCACGACGGTCTTGCTACAGATGTATGGCATCGTCTTCTTGGACGATGGCGTCAGCCTTGCTATAGAGGAACAACATCACCTTCTCCAGTGACGGCTTTTTTTTGCTACAAACGGTGTGAAGCCCTGCTACAGGGGCATAACGTCCTTGCTATAGAGGCACGGCGGCGTCTTCTCCGGCAACATCTTTTCTTCTCCGTCGACAAAGCGTTTTTGCTACATGCAGCCGGCGGCAGTGCTACAAGGGTGCCTTGGGTTTTCCGGCGAGATATCCGGCGAAATAGGAGTTTGCTACAATATAAGTTTTTTTTGCTACAACTGTTTTGTGATTTTGCTACAATAGCGCAACATTTTTGCTACACGGTCTCCGGTGAGGTCTAACGGCGAAATTCTCCGGCGAGGTCGGATATGCTACAATAGCACAACTTTTTTGCTACACGGTCGCCGACGAGGTCTTCGGCGAAATCTCCGGCGAGGTCCAGTCTGTTTTTATTTTTCTAGACCGAACGGTTTTCTGCTACAATGTAGCAAAAGCGGGGCAAATGTAGCAAAAACGGGATTTTGAATTCAAAAAAGGACACATGGTTGGCTGGGGACCCGGGGGATGAAAACCACGAATCCCCCGGGAACGCCTAGCACTGTCCTTTTCTAATCGGATCTACCGATCGACACTGATATATTCTGAATATCTTGGTGGATATATAATCTGCGACATGCAATGCTGTAAAACTCTGCCGCCGCTGGAGATGCATGGATCGTTCAGACTGGAGGCTCATGGTCATATGGCCCATGCCATGCAGCATGGGACCGTCGATCCAACCGGAAAGAGCGATGCTTCTGTCAGAAATAATTGCAAACACGCGCACGGTTGGATCTGGGAAAAGGATGCGCTGCGACTGCGAGGTCATGCATGCATGCGTGCATGCGTGACCCGGGACGGGAGCACATCGCATCGATGCAAACATTGCATGGATCCACGGACAACATGCATGCATCGGCGTCCCCTGTTTCGTGTACGACGTAGGACCGAAGGGGCGGAGGGAGGGACCAACTGAAGCTTACAGCAACTCTAGTCAGACCCTTAAAATCTCTCGAACCAGAAATCGCGTTTCTACATCCAGTTTCTCGTGTTTTTTTTAGCTGTGCGTGATGAGAGGAATAAAACCCATATACCCGAACCAGAAAAACGAATATTCTATTTTAAATCCGTCTGTTTTCATGTATAAATAGGAGATGCCGACATGATCCGTCCCCTCCCTCTCCACTTTCAACCGCGCCGCCGTGGAGGCACTGACACTCAACTTCTACGACGTGGTGATGTTCACGCACTACGACATCGTCGCGCCGCCGAGAGCGACGGTGCCCTATGGTTGGCGAATCAGCTACGGGGGTGTGCCGATGGCGCCGCTCCGGTGCTGATTCGAGATGGGGGGAACATCGAGGCGCGGCGCCGCCAAATGCCGGCGTCGAAGAGGGCGATGCCCCGGTACGCGGCTACGAGCCCGTACTGGCCGACAAACTTCAAGAGGGAGCGGAAGGCGAAGCTAGGGTTGTGTGTCGTTTACGGGCGGCCGGTGCACCCGGATATCCGCAATCGGGAAGGAAGGGAGCGGTTCTGGTCCGTCCATGGCCGCACCAAATACACTGTCATCGTTGCCGCTCGCCGCAAAGAGCTCCTCCGTGCGGCGAACATTGCCGAAATCGTGGAGATTTCGTCCGATGAGGAGGACGATGTCGGTGGCGCGAGGGAGGAGGACGACGAGGGCAGCGGCAGTGGAAGTGAAATAGTTAAGTAGATTTATGCACCGTAGCTTGTTGTAGGATGAAGTCGTTCTTAAATCAATGAACTAGTCTATTTCCGCCTCGAGGTAGATCTCCGTCCCGGATCAATTTCTGTCACGGCTCGGATTGGAAACGTGATAGTCGAGTAGCGGCGGCCGTCTCAGCGGGCGGAATTTGTCTGCCGGGGCCTGAGTCAATGGCGGCGGCGACGGGTGGACGCGGAAGGGAGGGGAACGAGCTGAAATGTGTCTCCCGCCAACGATTCGCAGCGATACGGGTCTTCAAGTCGTGGTCGAAACCTGGGAATATGTAGTTCCGAGGGGCATTTTTCTCGGTCCCCTAAAAATTTTTCTGGTTCGGCGTTATATGGTTTCTGGTCTGGCCAGTTTCCGCGGGCAAAACCAGAAAGTGATGGTTATTTTTCTAATTCCGCCCTTTTAAGGGGTCTGCTAGAGTTACTCTTACGATATTAAAATGGATCGACGACGATGAGCGTGTGACATTCCCCGAGTTGTTAGCACAAAGCCACCACATTACCACTCAAACTCCTATTTTTATACCACTTTATGTTTTGAAAAGCAAAAACCGCATTTCTACCAAGGTTCTCTCGTATAACACTAAACCCGAATTGATCATCAATTAATGACGATTTAAACAGATGGTACCCACATGTAAGTCGGACGTGGCAAACTTGAGCAAATTGAATATCTAAATCTCTAAAGTAAATCAAAAAATATTTAAAAAATACAAAATATGCCTAGTCATTCCCTGTCGCACATCGGCCGCCGGCCGCGTGCTCCACCGCGCCACCGTCGGCCACCCTCCTCCTAGCTAGCCCCTGCTTTGCTCGCCCGCCACCGACCCGGTGCTCCACCGCCGGCCGCCATCTTCAAAGCCGGCTCCTGCTCCGCCCGCCGTCGGCCCCGTGTTCCACTTTCGAATGCTCCACCCTCCCACCGCCAGGCCCATGCTCCACCGCCGGGATGGCGCAACTCCTCTCACCGGACTCCTAGGCACGTCCACGGGCGCGAGGGCCACCGCCCGTCAAAGCCGCCACACACACAACACGATGGGGCTCGAATTCGGGGGATTGTTGCTCGAATTCAGATGCCAGAGCTCGGGTTGAGGTTGGGTCGAGGTTTGTTGAGTAATAGAGCAATTTACCAAGCGAATTATCTATAATAAACGCTAGATAAAACATGATTAGAATAGTAGGCAAAATACTAATCATGTGAAATAGCGAAAACATATTAAGGCATGTAGCCAAACAAACTGCAAGGCATAAAACTTTGGATATGATCAGAACAAGATTGAGACAGAAGATGTACACGGCAGTAGCAGAAGTGGAACCGCCGGCGTTGGAACCGTCGTTGGCCATGTCGTCGAGAAAGAGGGTGCTGATGTCGAGGAAGACGTCGCTATCTTTGAGGGAGTCTGTGACGAAGCCAGTAGTCGTGCTGATAGCGCTCCCCAAAAACCTTATCGCCCTTCTCCCGTACAGGACTCGAAGCAGCGGGGTCTCGGAGGCCTACTGTCCCGGCTCGCGGTGCACGCCGCAAGACGGGATGGGGAACATGAAGGTAGCGCAGTGCTCTTAAACTAGAGGCGCAAGGGATGTGTGGCAGTGTAACTGAGAGGAGGCGCGACCTCTCTCTCTTATAGGCACAGAGGGGAAGGTAGACAGACTGCGCAGAAGATGAAACGAATGGACGGTAGCTCGTATTAACAGTCCACTCAAAGCAAACGTTCCAGCTTCTGTACATCTGTTCATATACCATTCATGCGTGGCAAAATAAAGCTCGGCTCGGCGAGATTCCCGCAACCCGCGGCGCGCGTCGTGACGAGGCGAGGCGTGGCGAGCGAGGAGGAGGAGCGCGCGTGTGGAACTCTCTCCTTCTCCTTCTCATCCTTTTACCAAGTGATAGGAGAGCTCACCTTATAAGCTGGTCCAACTTTCACTCAACTAGCAATGTGGGACTAAACATTTGTCTCAGCTCTTGCCTTGCATGAATCGGCCAAATGGGCCTCTAGGATTTCAGGAATTTATTGGCATATAATAAATGGGCTGGGCCTATTTAGGCAAAAATTCCAACAATCCCCCACCAGATCCCAGAGGCACATGAAGTTTGCCTTTGGTTCCAAAATATTGTTTATATACCGGTACTGTAGTGAAGACTGTTAATTTGAACTTCCACCTAAAGCTTTTGTAGGGTTTCGTAGCATGGAAAACAAAAATTTTCTATCGCATACAAACAAACAAGCCAAGATCTATCTACTAGATTGTAGCAACGAGTCGATGGAATAACTTACCCTCGAAGATTCCAAAGTGTTTAACGAGAGCGGATTCTCGTGGGTGATGTAGTTGTACTCTTCCCGATCTCAAGATCGCGTAGACGATCCTTCTGGCGTTGCATTCCGGCAGCGCTCCCGCAGTCGGTCACACGTTCGGTACTCGACGAAGACCTTCCTCTCCCTTGTTCCAGCAGGCAGCGGAGGTTGTAGCACTCTCCTCGAGATTTCGGCAGCACAACGGCGTGGTACCAGAAGTAGAGGGGAGATCCCGCAGGGCTTCGCCTTAAGCCGGAGCGAGTATGGTGGAGTATGAGAGAGCTCCTCGGCGATCTAGGGTTTAGACACACCAAGGAGGAGGGGCTAGAACCGGCGGCTAGGGTTCCGGGGACACCCAAGTCGGCGGCTAGGGCAAAACCCTAGGTGGTGGCGGCGGCTATGGAGGGCTGCAGCTTTCTAGGGTTTGAGGTGAGGGACTTGTGTGTCTAGAGGAGGAGCCCTGCCCCTCCTTATGTAGGTGGAGGGGCCGGCGGCCAAGGGGAGGGAGGGGAGTCCCTCCCCAACTCGGCTTGGAGGTGCGCCGGCTTGGGGAGGAGGACTCCCTCCCCAACTCGGTTTCACACTCCCTCCTCTTTTCCACTTTCCAAAACTTGCCGTTTGACTTTCAAACTAGCCGTTTGACTTTTCAATTTAGGATTTGAATAAACCCTTTATTTTGGACAGCGAATACACTTAGTACATGATGCAATCATTCCAACTTGCAATGACACACTCATGTACCCCTTCCCCTCCGGAGTGCCAGACATTCCGGAACCTTCTAGAACATTCCCGATGAAAACACCGGAATCATTCCCGAACTCCGAAACGGGACTTTCCTTATATGAATCTTATTCTCCGGACCATTCCGGATCACCTCGTGATATCCCGGATCCCATCCGAGGCTCCGAACAACATTCGGTCTCTTTCTCATACTACCATAACTACTCAAACAACGTGGAATCCTTAAGTGTGTCTCCCTACGGTTCGTGAATTATGCGGACATGGTCAAGACACTTCTCCGAACAATAACCAATAGAGGAATCTGGAAATTCATATGGCTCCCACATATTTCTACGATTACTTTGTGATCGAATGAACCACTTACATACGATACCAATTTCCCTTTGTCTCACGATATTTTACTTATCCGAGGTTATGATCGTCGGTATCTCTGCATACCTAGTTCAACCTCGTTACCGATAAGTACTCTTTTCTCGTTCCTGTGATATGTGATCCCTTGTGAGCCAATCACATGCTTGCAAGCTAATTGGATGGCATTCCACCGAGAGGGCCCAGAGTATATCTATCCGTCATATGGATGGACAAATCCCACTCTTGATCCATGTGTCTCAACCAATACTTTCCGAACACTCAATGCCACCTTTATAGCCACCCAGTTACGGTGTGGTGTTTGATGTCATCAAAGCATCCATCCGGTAAAGGTGTTATGCATGATCTCATGGTCGAAGGAATTAGGTTACTATGTATCAGAAAGCATATAGCAATTGAACTATTGAAATGACTTGATCTTTATGCTACGCTTATCTATAGGAGTATGTCCACCATATCATTCTCCTAACGATATGATCTTGTTGTTGATAACATATCAATTTCCATGAAAGGGAAACCACAATCATTTATCAACCAACAAGCTAGTGAAGTATAGAGGCTATACTAGGGACTTCAAATTAAGTTTACAAATCACACAAGTATCAATGTTTCCTTGTTAATACTATTATAGCATGAATGTAAACATTTATCATAAACACAAAGATATAATAATAACTACATTTATTATTGCCTCTAGGGCATATCTCCAACAGCTTTATGTTATACTAGGCCGCAACTTGTACAGTGGATTATGCCTCGAACTGCAAGTTTGCCGCGAACCTAGCTTCACAAAAAGTCTTGACCGATACTAGGCTACCGTGGGACTTCCCCGCGGGTGGAGCTTATACGTCATACTCCATGACCTTTCATGAGTTTATTAGAGAGCACCCTACTCTCATAGACTGCGACGTTTTAACAGTCAGACTCATATAGGTGTGTTCTTCAAAAGATGTTCTGCAGGACAATATCTTTGCTTAGGATAAGCCACTTAGAACATATTAAGATAATAAATCAACCTGCCATGCAGAATAGGAAAGTATTGCATCTTTATGGAGTGGTGTTTATTAAATTAGGGATACTTTCCTCTCAGCTAACCAACAGCTTGTCTCCCAATTCTAATTTACGGGATCTCCGATCACATAGAGTGGTTTACCACTGTGGAAAACTCATAGTGTGGGTCTCATACCCATCTCCTTTGATGTATTTTCTATCACATTGCGTGATAGTCCCTTTGTGAAGGGATCTGCCAGGTTCTTAGATGTTTGGATATAATCCAATGCAATAACTCCGGAGTTTCTCATTTTCCTAACAGATTTTAGTATCCTCTTCACATGTCTTGAGGACTTCATATTATCCTTAGAACCGTTCACCTTAATAATCACAGTTTGATTATCATAGTTCATTGGAATTGCGGGTATAGGTTTTTCAACCACAGGTAAGTCCATCAAGAGTTCACGAAGCCACTCTGCTTCAACAGTGGCCGTGTCTAGTGTTGTGAGTTCTGATTCCATAGTTGACCTCGTTAAGATGGTCTGCTTGCAAGACTTCCAAGAAACAGCGCCACCACCAAGTGTGAAAACATATCCACTTGTGGCCTTTATCTCGTCAGCATCAGATATCCAATTTGAATCACTATAACCCTCTAGTACCCTCGGGTACCCGGTATAGTGTATGCCATAGCTCGTAGTGCCTTTTAGATATCGCATAACTCTCTCAAGAGCATGCCAGTGATCATCTCCTGGATTTGAAACAAATCGACTGAGTTTGCTTACAGCAAAGGCGATGTCAGGCCTCGTGGCACTAGCTAAATACATAGGCGAGCCAATGATTTGAGAGTATCTTAGTTGATCTCTAGCATTTCCTTGATTCTTTCGAAGCAACACACTAGGATCATACGGTGTAGGAGAAAAATTGATGTTGCTATACCCGAAACGACTCAAGATCTTTTCCACATAGTGGGATTGAAGCAGTGTAATCCCACCATCATCATCTCTCAATAGTTTGATGTTCAGGATGACATCAGCTGCTCCCAGATCCTTCATCTCAAAGGAACGAGATAAGAAATCTTTGACCTTCTTAATTGCATTAAGGTTGGTTCCGAAAATCAGTATGTCATCAACATACAAACAAAGGATGACTCCCTCACCCCTACCATGGCGATAGTATACACACTTGTCAGCTTCGTTTACAACAAAGCCTACAGCGGTTAAGGTTTTATCAATTTTTTCGTGCCACTGCTTAGGTGCTTGTTTAAGACCATACAAAGACTTCAGTAGCTTGCACACTTTTCTTTCTTGACCATTTACTACAAAACCATCTGGTTGATCCATATAAATTTCCTCATCCAACTCTCCATTTAGGAAAGCCGTCTTAACGTCCATTTGATGAACGAGAAGACCGTGTGAGGCAGCCAGAGAAAGTAGTACTCGAATGGTGGTCAACCTTGCTACAGGTGAGTAAGTGTCAAAGAAGTCTTCACCTTCCTTTTGGGTATAACCCTTGGCCACTAGCCTTGCCTTGTACTTCTCAATAGTACCATCAGGCCTTAGTTTCTTCTTGAACACCCATTTACATCCTACAGGTTTGCACCCATAAGGACGATCAGTGATCTCCCATGTTTCATTAGCTAAGATGGAATTCATCTCACTATGAACAGCTTCCTTCCAGTAGTCAGCATCAGGAGATGCATAAGCTTCTGAAATGGAAGTGGGAGTGTCATCCATAAGGTACACAATGAAATCATCACCAAAAGACTCTGCAGTCCTTTGTCTCTTGCTCCTTTTAGGAATTTCATTATCATCCTCCTTAGGACTTTCAGAGTGTTCAATCGGAATGATAGGTTCAGAGAATATAGCAAATTCCTGATTAGATGAACTAGGTATCTCTGGATTTGATGAGTTAGGTTTATCCTTCATTGGAAAGATATCCTCAAAGAAAGTCGCATCAGTCGACTCCATGATTGTACCGACATAAATGTCAGGTACTTTAGATTTTACTATCAAGAATCTATAACCAATGCTATGAAAAGCATAGCCCAGAAAAACACAATCAATGGTTTTTGGTCCAAGCTTGCGCTTCTTGGGGATTGGTACATTAACCTTTGCCAAACAACCCCAAGTACGTAAGTAAGAGAGTTTTAGTCTTTTCTTCTCTCATTCTTCGAATGGAGTAATTTCTTTGTTCTTTGTGGGAACTCGGTTTAGGACATGACACGCGGTCAATAGTGCCTCCCCCCACCATTCCCTAGAAAGACCTGATGTGTCTAACATGGCGTAAACCAAATCTGTTAGAGTACGGTTCTTTCTTTCGGCTACTCTATTTGACTGGGGTGAGTAGGGAGGCGTCCTCTCATGAATTATGCCATGTTTCGCACAAAAGGAATCAAACTCGTTGGAAAAATACTCTCCACCACGATCAGACCTAAGCCTCTTAATCTTTCGATCAAGTTGATTTTCTGCCTCAGCTTTATAGATTTTGAAGAAACTCAAAGCCTCATCTTTTGATTTCAGAAGATACACATGACAATATCTCGTAGAGTCATCGATCAAAGTCATGAAATATTTCTTTCCACCTTTTGTCAACACACCATTCATCTCACAAAGATCAGAATGTATGAGCTCTAGTGGTGTTAAATTTCTCACTTTTGCAGTCGTATGTGACTTGCGAGGTTGTTTAGCTTGCACGCAGACTTGGCACTTAGATCCCTTAATAGTTGAGAAATCAGGGATTAAATTCATTTTGGCTAGCCGCGTCATACAACCAAAATTAATATGACAAAGACGAGAGTGCCAGATATTTGATTCAAAATTTGTGTAAATATGATTAACAACTTTATTACAAATGTCTGACAGAGATAAGCGGAACAAGACTCCGCATTCATAGCCTTTACCAATAAAGGTTCCATACTTCGAAATTACAAATTTATTGGACTCGAATACAATCTTGTAGCCATCTCGACACAGAAGAGATCCGCTAACAAGATTTTTATTTATTAAGGGAACATGATGCACGTTCTTCAGGCGCACAGTCTTTCTCGAAGTGAACTTCAGATCGACCGTACCAACACCATGAACAGAAGCATGCGAGTCGTTCCCCATCAACACGGTTTGAGTCCCTCTGACCTGATATGAAGAAAACATGGAAATATCAGAACAGACATGTACATTAGCGCCCGTGTCAATCCACCAATCAGGAGAATGACATAATAAAAGAACAGTAGGTAATATACCATACCCAACATCTTTCATCTCAATGTCGCCCATGACAACATTAGCAGTCTTGCTGCTCTTCCCATGTTGGCGCTTGTCAAAGCGGTTGGGACAAGCAGGAGCCCAATGATTATGATCACCGCACACATGACAAGCACCTTTCTTCTTATCAGTCTTCTTCTTGAAGCCGGTGGACTGTGAGGCCTTGTTCTTTCCATCAAATTTTCCTTTGTCATCAAACTTGCCTTTGTTCTTGAACTTGTGAGGCTGGAAGTTCCTTTTCTGTACCAGGTTGGCATTAGAACCTCCCTCGGTACCTCGAGCACGTATGTCTTTTGCTCTCGCCTTCTCTTCCACATCAAGAGTCCCAATGAGATCCGTCACAGAGAACTCTTGTCTCTTGTGCTTCAGAGAAGTAGCAAAATTCCTCCATGACTGGGGAAGTTTGCAATGATGCCTCCGGCAACAAACTTGTCCAATAACACACAAGTGAAGTGCTCAAGCTCCCTGGCAAGTGACTGTATCTCACGAGCCTGCTCCACAATGGAGCGGTCATCAATCATCTTATAGTCATAGAATTGTTCCATGACATACAGTTCACTGCCAGCATCAGAGACTCCAAATTTTCTCTCGAGCGCATCCCACATATCTTTGACATTGCTTAATGACAGATATGAATCGACAATATTGCCGTCAAGGATGCTGATCAAGGCAGCCTTGAAAGTGGTATCAAGTTTTTGGAACGCCTCTTCCTGAGCGGGATTAAGTTCCCCCTCAGGTGCGCCATAGATGGCGTTATAGCAGCTCATGGTCTGAAACCAGAGCACTGCTCTCGCACGCCATCGTTTGTAATTCACACCTTCAAACACAGGTGGCTTCATAGAAGCAACAAAACCACTTGGGGCAAATTGCCTGAAATAAGGTTTTTGGATAGTTGAGTAATAGAGCAATTTACCAAGCGAATTATCTATAATAAACGCTAGATAAAACATGATTAGAATAGTAGGCAAAATACTAATCATGTGAAATAGCGAAAACATATTAAGGCATGTAGCCAAACAAACTGCAAGGCATAAAACTTTGGATATGATCAGAACAAGATTGAGACAGAAGATGTACACGGCAGTAGCAGAAGTGGAACCGCTGGCGTTGGAACCGTCGTTGGCCATGTCGTCGAGGAAGAGGGTGCGGATGTCGGGGAAGACGTCGCTATCTTTGAGGGAGTCTGTGACGAAGCCAGTAGTCGCGCTGATAGCGCTCCCCAAAAACCTTATCGCCCTTCTCCCGTACAGGACTCGAAGCAGCGGGGTCTCGGAGGCCTACTGTCCCGGCTCGCGGTGCACGCCGCAAGACGGGATGGGGAACATGAAGGTAACGCAGTGCTCTGAAACTGGAGGCGCAAGGGATGTGTGGCAGTGTAACCGAGAGGAGGCGCGACCTCTCTCTTATAGGCACAGAGGGGAAGGTAGACAGACTGCGCAGAAGATGAAATGAATGGACGGTAGATGAAGCGAACAGGCGGCAGTCCACCGGACAGCCTCCACTCAATTCGTATTCATTTAACTCGTATTAACAGTCCACTCAAAGAAAACGTTCCAGCTTCTGTACATATGTTCATATACCATTCATGCGTGGCAAAATAAACCTCGGCTCGGCGAGATTCCCGCAACCCGCGGCGCGCGCGCGTCGTGACGAGGCGAGCGAGGAGGAGGAACGTGCGTGTGGAACTCTCTCCTTCTCCTTCTTATCCTTTTACCAAGTGATATGAGAGCTCACCTTATAAGCTGGTCCAACTTTCACTCAACTAGCAATGTGGGACTAAACATTTGTCCCAGCTCTTGCCTTGCATGAATGGGCCAAACGGGCCTCTAGGATTTCAGGAATTTATTGGCATATAATAAATGGGCTGGGCCTATTTAAGCAAAAATTCCAACAAGGTCGCCTAGACGCTAGAGGCATGGAATAGAGGGATGGCGGCGGCAACCTGCCTCACCAGAGTGTGTGGTTCGGCCACTAGGCAACGGTGACTCGAGGCCTGGCCAGTGACTATACCCCACCATGGTTGTCAAAGTTGTGCTCGGGGAGGGGGTGTCGAGTTTGCCGGAGCAGCTTCGGAGAGACAGCAGCGGTGACCGCCTAGTCAACGGGAAAGAAAGAGGGATAATGGAGAAATTTAATTTTTTAACTGGGCTGACAAGTGGGCCTGAGGCCACATCATCAATTTGGCCGAAAGATCGATGTCAATTTTTGATCAATTCGGAATTAGTATTTTTCGAGACGACCTCATCGAAATATTGTATATATATATTTTTTAAAGTGGTACCAAAATAGGAATTTGAGTCATAATGTGGTGATTTTTATGCTACCAACTAGACATTCCCTGCAGGCGCCGTAGCTGCTCCGGTAGAAGAAAATAGACTTTCCCTGGCTGGCTGGCTCTACCCTGATCTAAGATTGAACAGAGCGTGCGTGTGCGTACTCGTCGGTATTGCCCTGTTCTGATCTCATCAGCAGATCGGTCAGTGAATCGCGCTAGCTGGGCTCCGGCAGCGACGCCGACGGCGACGTCCGACTTGGGCGCTCTGACTGTGCCCGGCTACGGCTACCGAGCAGACGAACTACTCGTCCTCGTGTAGTCCTCTCCGCTCAATCGATCCCACGTTGCGCGGGGCGTGGCCTGTCGGGGCGGCGGGGGCGCAGGGGCTAGTGGCCAGCGGATCGGTCCTTTTCCTAGCCGGATGCGTCATGCCTCCAACCTTCCACTTATCATCCATCCATCCATCCAAAGTAAGTAGTACTGCTGTCGCTACGGCGACTTCGGTGCCGATCGATCGTGGTCATCGGCGCACGCACGTCCGCACCAAGGGCAGGGCTGCTTCTCGATCCGCCGGCCGGCAGCTAATTAAAACATGAACGCAGCCCGCAGGGCGGTGTGAGCTCGGCTTCTGTTCGAGGAAATGTCTCGCAGAAAGAAATGCTAATTGAAAAAATGCCTCTTCTCTCTCTTGGGCCGGCCCATTTTCTCGCTCTGATGTTTTATTTCGGTTTTCTCTTTTATGTTTTTTATTTTTTATTTTCTTTCTTTTTTGTTTTTTCTTTCCTGTTTTGTTTTTTTACTTTATTGTTTATGTTTTTCGAAAATTGTTCACTTGTTTCAAAAAAAAAATCATGTTTTCCAAAATTGGTTATAGTTTTTAGATCTAAATTTTGTTCAAATTTGAAAAAACTGAAAAAGGAAGAAGAACCTACTAGCAGATGAGCAGCGTTTGGAAGCTAATGTGTCGGCCCTTCTATCGCGCTCTTGAGGCAGCTCTAGCCTAAACCCTAAAATAATCGCTGTTTATTGAAGCTTCGAAAAAATCACGTACAGATCAGTCCGTAAACTTGTAGAAAAAATTACAAGACGTGACAAATAACGCCAGCAAAACCGAACATATCCGGTTTTCGCGACTGGACCAAGCACCAACCCGCACTCCTCTACTTTTTTTGGCACAACGAAAGTTTCCTCCACCTACCACCCCCTTCCGCTTTGCCGCTGCCGTTGATCTACCTCCCCCGCCACTCCCCGACCACGCCGCCGCGCGGAATCGATGCCATGAAACCCGCACAGTTCCCGGCAGTAGCAGCCGAGGCTCTGCGCCCGCAGCATTCGTCCTCCGTCGCTCCGGCAGTCCACGTGGGCTCGTCGGCCGCCGCCTTGTCGGCCCTCAAGAAGAGGAAGCGCGCGGCCGGGCAGGCCGTTCCACCGGCCACCGCTTCTGTGACCGGCGGTGCTCACGCCACGCCTTTCTCCGTCCTGGCACATGTCGCTCAGCACAAGAAGGTGGACATGCCACGGAAGAAGCCCAGCGTTCCAAAGAAGGCAGTGGCAGCGGGCGGCGCCAAGAAGCAGCCCTGCCTCGTCCCTCCGCGGCATACCCCGTCGTTGGCTGGAATCGCCTCACCAGAATCCCCCGCGGTTGGCACACACAACGTGTTCTCTGAAATGCCACTGAGGTACGAATCTGCCCTAGACTCATTCGTGCAATTACTCAACGATAGTGAGGTGTGCATCATCGAGAGAAATATATCACTTGAGGAGAGAAAACCAAATGCCGAGATCCTAGCCGAGGAGAACAGGACCATGATGATGGATCCGAGCTTGATGGATACTATCACAAAAGAGTGGTGGGACATTCGTAGGGTCGACATCCTAGCAAGGAGGAAGCAATGTTGGAGATATGCCCTAGAGGAAATAATAAATATAGTTATTATTATATCTTTGTGTTTATGATAAATGTTTACATTCATGCTATAATAGTATTAACAAGGAAACATTAATACTTGTGTGATTTGTAAGCTTAATTTGAAGTCCCTAGTAAAGCCTCTATACAATACTAGCTTGTTGGTTAATAGATGATTGTGGTTTCCCTATCATGAACATTGAGATGTTATTAACAACAAGATCATATCATTAGGAGAATGATATAGTGGACATACTCCTATAGATAAAGCGTAGCATAAAGATCAAGTCATTTTAATAGTTCAATTGCTATATGCTTTTTGATACATAGTAATCTAATTCCTTCGACCATGAGATCATGCATATCACCTTTACCGGATAGATGCTTTGATGACATCAAACACCACACCGTAACTGGGTGGCTATAAAGGTGGCATTGAGTGTTCAGAAAGTATTGGTTGAAACACATGGATCAAGAGTGGGATTTGTCCATCCATATGACGGATAGATATACTCTGGGCCCTCTCGGTGAAATGTCATCCAATTAGCTTGCAAGCATGTGACTGGCTCACAAGGGATCACATATCACGGGAACGAGAAAAGAGTACTTATCGGTAACGAGGTTGAACTAGGTATGCAGAGATACCGACGATCATAACCTCGGATAAGTAAACTATCGTGAGACAAAGGGAAATTGATATCGTATGTAAGTGGTTCATTCGATCGCAAAGTAATCGTAGAAATATATGGGAGCCATATGAATTTCCAGATTCCTCTATTGGTTATTGTTCGGAGAAGTGTCTCGATCATGTCCGCATAATTCACGAACCGTAGGGAGACACACTTAAGGATTCGACGTTGTTTGAGTAGTTATGGAATGATGAGAAAGAGATCGAATGTTGTTCGGAGTCTCGAATGGGATTCGGGATATCACGAGGAGATCCGGAATGGTCTGGAGAATAAGATTCATATAAGGAAAGTCCCGTTTCGGAGTTGGAGAATGGTTCCAGTGTTTTCATCGGGAATGTTCTAGAAGGTTCCGGAATGTCCGGCACTCCGGGGGGGAAGGGTACATGAATGTGTTATATCAAGTTGGTATGATTGCATCATGTACTCGGTGTCATCGCTGATCAAAATAGAGGGTTTATTCAAATCCTAGTTTGAAAAGTCAAACGACTAGTTTGAAAGTCAAACGACAGTTTTTGGAAAGAGGAGGAGGAGTGGGAAACCGAGTTGGGGAGGAGTTCCCTCCTCCAACCGGCGGCGCACCACCCAAGCCGAGTTGGGGAGGGACTCCTCTCCCTCCCCTTGGCCGGCTGGCCCCTCCGCCTATAAAAGGAGGGGCAGGGCTCCCTCCTAGACACACAACTTCCACGCCTCAAACCCTAGCAGCTGCTGCCCACCATAGCCGCCGCCCCCTAGGGTTTCTCCCCTAGCCGCCGACTTGGGCACCTCCAAGCCCTAGCCGCCTGCTCTAGCACCTCTTCCTCGGCGTGTCTAAACCCTAGATCGTCGGGGGACTCTCTCATACTCCACCATACTCGCTCCGGCTTAAGGCGAAGCCCTGCGAGATCTCCCCTCTACTTCCGGTACCACGCCGTTGTGCTGCCGGAATCGCGAGGAGAGTGCTACAACCTCCGTTGCCTGCTGGAACAAGGGAGAGGAAGGTATTCGTCGAGTACCGAACGTGTGACCGACTGCGGGAGCGCTGCCGGAACGCAGCGCCGAAAGGATCGTCTACGCGATCTTGAGATCGGGAAGAGTACGACTACATCACCCACGAGAATCCGCTCTCGTTAAACACTTTGGAATCTTCGAGGGTGAGTTATTCTATCGACTCATTGCTACAATCTAGTAGATAGATCTTGGCTTGTTTGTTTGTATGCGGTAGAATTTTTTTGTTTTCCATGCTACGAAACCCTAAAGTGGTATCAGAGTCGTGTCTATATGTAGATCTGTTGCACGAGTAGAACACAATGGTCATTGTGGGCGTTGATGCTTTTATTGTCGATTGCTTCTTGTGTACTTTGCATCTTGCGGTATGTTGGGATGAAGCGGCTCGGGCTAACATTACATGACATCGTTCATGAGACTTGCTCCACACTTGACATGCAACTTGTATTGCATAAGTGGCTTTGCGGGTGCCTGTTTCTCCTAGCATAGTTAAGATCCAATTTATAACGGGTGATTAACAATACTAGTATCAATGTTGTGGTTCTTGTTCGTAAGTTAGAACGACACTTATTGAAAGCCCCAAACCACGAAAAATATGCAAAGAAAGTAGAGGCGTCTAACTTTGTTTTGCAGGGGTGTGCTGTGATGTGATATGGACATGATTGTGATTATATTTGATGTATGCAATGTTCCTTATTGTAAGTTGGCAACCGGCAGGAGCCATATGGTTGTCCCTAATTTATGTTTAGACCCGCGTGTCTATTCAAAGTAGTTGTAATAGTTGAAGCCGGTGGACGACAACCATGAAGAAGCGTCATTGACCTTGATGCAATGCCGGTGATGATGGAGATCATGTTCGTGCTAGAAGATGGAGATCAGAAGCACAAAGAAGAAAGGCCATATCATATCACATATTTTGAATTGCATGTGATGTTAATCCTTTATGCATCTTGTATTGCTTAGTAGACGACGGTAGAATTATAAGATGATCCCTCATGCACATGAATTTCAAGTCATAAAGTGTTCACCCTTAGTTAGCACCGTTGCTAAAGCTTGTTGTTTCGAAGCACCACGTGATGATCGGGTGTGTTAGATTCTGCAAGTGTATACAACGTGAGCAAGCCAGTTTTGCTCATGCGGAAACTAAGGTTTGATCTTGACGAGCCTAGCATGTACAGACATGGTCTCGGAACACGGATCACCGAAAGGTAAAGCATGAATCATATAGTAGATATGATGAACATGTCGATTGTTCGCCATTGAAACTATATCAACTCTCGTGATGATCGGTGTTGATGTGGTGGATTTGGTTCATGTGATCACTAAAACAATGTGAGGGATATTGTTTTGAGTGGGAGTTCACCTAGATTACTTTTATTATTAATTTGAACTCAATTTGTCATAAACTTAGTCTAAACTATTGCAAATATGTTGTAGATCAATGGTAGCCCCTACCATCAATTTTAATGCGTTCCTAGAGAAAGAAAAGTTGAAAAACAATGGAAGCAACTTCGCGGATTGGTTCCGCAATTTGAGGATTGTCCTCACAGCTGGTAATTTGACCTATGTGCTGGATGCACCGCTGGGTGACCCACCTGCAGCTGATGTTGCCGATGAAGTAAAGAATGTTTACCTCACTCGGAAGACTCAGTACTCCACAGTTCAGTGTGCTATCTTGTATGGTTTAGAATCGGAGCTTCAGAAAAGGTTTGAGAATTCAGACCCATATGATATTTTCGAGGATCTCAAATTGATCTTTGAGACTCATGCGGCAATTGAAATCTATGAGGCTTCTGAAAGTTCTTTAACTGCAAGATGGAAGAGGGCAGCTCCGTCAGTGAGCATGTGCTTAAGATGTCTGGGCACGCAAACAAACTTCAAAGCTTGGGTATTGTGATTCCTAATGCTTTGGGGATTTACCGTGTCCTCCAATCACTACCACCAAGTTACAAGAACTTTGTGATGAACTACAACATGCAAAACATGAACAAGACGTTGCCAGAACTCTTTGCCATGTTGAAGTCTGCAGAAGTGGAGATCAAGAAAGAGCACCAAGTGTTGTTGGTCAATAAGACCACCAAATTCAAGAAAGGCAAGTCTAAGCAAAAGGGACACTTCAAAAAGGGTGGTAAGAAAGTTACCACGCCGACGAAGAAGACCAAGGCTGGACCTAAGCCTGATACTGAGTGCTTTTACTGCAAGGGAGAAGGTCACTGGAAGCGGAATTGCCCAAAGTACTTGGCGGATTTGAAGAACGGCAACATCAAGAAGAAAGGTATATCTGATATACATGTTATTGATGTGTATCTCACTAGTACTCGTAGTAGTGCCTGGGTATTTGATACTGGTTCGGTTGCTCATATTTGTAACTCGAAACAGGTGCTGCAGAATAAACGGAAGCTAGCGAAGAACGAGGTGACGATGCGCGTGGGAAACGGATCAAAGGTTGATGTGATCGCGGTCGGCACGCTACCCCTTCATCTACAATCGGGATTAGTTTTATACTTAAATAATTGTTATTTGGTGCCTGTGTTGAGCATGAACATTATATCGGGATATTGTTTATTGCGAGACGGTTACTTGTTTAAGTCTGAGAATAATGGTTGTTCGATTTATATGAGTAATATGTTTTATGCACATGCACCTTTAATAGATGGTCTATTCTTGTTAAATCTCGATAGTGGAAATACACATATTAATAACATTGAGGCTAAACGTTTGAAATCGAGCGATAACTCGACCTATATGTGGCACTGTCGTCTTGGTCACATTGGAGTGAAGCGTATGAAGAAACTCCATTCCGATGGACTTCTTGAATCACTTGATTTCGAATCACTTGAAAGATGTGAAGCATGTCTGATGGGTAAAATGACTAAGACTCCATTTTCTGGTATGATGGAGCAAGCTACAGACTTATTGGAAATCATACATACCGATGTGTGTGGTCCAATGAGTGTAGCATCGCGCGGTGGTTATCGTTATGTTCTTACCTTCACGGATGACTTGAGTAGATATGGGTATATCTATTTCATGAAACATAAGTCCGAAACTTTCGAGAAGTTTAAGGAATTTCAAAGTGAGGTAGAGAATCAACGTAACAAGAAGATTAAATTTCTACGTTCTGATCGTGGAGGTGAATATCTAAGTTACGAGTTTGGCGAGCATTTGAAGAAATGCGGAATACTTTCGCAGTTGACACCGCCGGGAACACCACAGCGTAATGGTGTGTCCGAACGTCGTAATCGAACTCTCTTAGATATGGTTCGTTCTATGATGTCACTTACAGATTTACCGCTATCATTTTGGGGTTATGCATTAGAAACAGCCGCATTCACTTTAAATAGGGCACCATCTAAATCCGTTGAAACGACACCGTATGAATTATGGTTTGGGAAGAAACCTAGATTGTCGTTCCTTAAAGTTTGGGGATGCGAAGCCTATGTAAAGAAGTTACAGCCGGACAAGCTTGAACCCAAAGCGGAAAAATGCGTCTTCATAGGATACCCGAAGGAAACTATTGGGTATACCTTCTATCATAGATCCGAGGGCAAAATCTTCGTTGCCAAGAATGGATCCTTTCTAGAGAAGGAATTTCTCTCGAAAGAAGTGACTGGAAGGAAAGTAGAACTCGAAGAGGTTGTCGAACCTTCTCTCGAAATTGCGAGTAGCGCAGCACCGGAAGAAGTTCCTGTGGTGCCTGCACCAATAAGAGAGGAAGCTAATGATGATGATCATGAAACTTCGGTTGAAGTTGCTACAGAGCCTCGCAGGTCAACGAGAACTCGTACCACTCCAGATTGGTATGATCCCGTTATGAGTGTCATGTTGGTGGACAACACCGATGACCCTGAGACATATGAGGAAGCGATGATGAGCCCAGATTCCAATAAATGGCAAGAAGCCATGAATTCCGAGATTGGATCCATGTACGAAAACCAATTATGGACTTTGGTGGACTTACCGGATGGCCGGAAGGCTGTCGAGAACAAATGGATCTTCAAGAAGAAAACATATGCTGATGGTAATGTTACTGTCTATAAAGCTCGACTTGTCGCAACAGGGTTTCGACAAATTCAAGGAGTTGACTACGATGAGACTTTCTCACCGGTAGCGAAGCTAAAGTCTGTGAGGATTATGTTAGCAATCGATGCATATTACGATTATGAGATATGGCAGATGGATGTCAAAACAGCATTCCTCAATGGAGACATTGATGAAGAGTTGTATATGATGCAACCCAAAGGTTTTGTCGATCCTAAACATGCTAACAAAGTATGCAAACTTCAAAGGTCCATCTATGGATTGACGCAAGCATCCCGAAGTTGGAACCAACGTTTTGATAAGGTGATCAAAAGTTTTGGTTTTATACAAACTTATGGAGAAGCTTGTATTTACAAGAAAGTGAGTGGGAGCTCTCTAGCATTCCTAATACTATATGTAGATGACATATTGTTGATTGGAAATGATGTAAACCTTCTCAATAGTGTCAAGGAATATTTGAATAATAGTTTTTCAATGAAGGATCTTGGCGAAGCATCTTACATATTAGGCATAAAGATTTATAGAGATAGATCGAAACGCCAAATATCATTGTCACAAAGTACATATTTGGATAAAGTTCTAAAGAGGTTTGGAATGGAAGATAGTGTTGGAGATATGCCCAAGAGGCAATAATAAAATAGGTTATTATCATATCTTCATGCTTATGATAAATGTTTACATACCATGCTATAATTGTATTAACAGGAAACATTAATGCTTGTGTGATTTGTAAACATAAAAAAGTCCCTAGTAAAGCCTCTTGTTAAACTAGCTTGTTGGTTAATATATGATCATGGTTTCCTGATCATGAACATAGAGATGTTATTAACAACAGGGTCATATCATTAGGAGAATGATGTGATGGACATACTCCTATAGTTAAAGCTTAGCATAAAGATCAAGTCATTTAATATAGTTCATTTGCTATAAGCTTTCTGATACATAGTAACCTAATTCCTTCGACCATGAGATCATGCTTATCACCTTCACCGGAAGGATGCTTTGATGACATCAAACACCACACCGTAACTGGGTGGCTATAAAGGTGGCATTGAGTGTTCGGAAAGTATTGGTTGAGACACATGGATCAAGAGTGGGATTTGTCCATCCATATGACGGATAGATATACTCTGGGCCCTCTCGGTGGAATGTCATCCAATTAGCTTGCAAGCAAGTGACTGGCTCACAAGGGATCACATACCACGGGAACGAGAAAAGAGTACTTATCAGTAACGAGGTTGAACTAGGTATGCAGAGATACCGACGATCATAACCTCGGATAAGTAAACTATCGTGAGACAAAGGGAAATTGGTATCGTATGTAAGTGGTTCATTCGATCGCAAAGTAATCGTAGAAATATGTGGGATCCATATGAATTTCTAGATTCCTCTATTGGTTATTGTTCGGAGAAGTGTCTCGATCATGTCCGCATAATTCACGAACCGTAGGGAGACACACTTAAGGATTCGATGTTGTTGAGTAGTTATGGAATGATGAGTAAGAGACCGAATGTTGTTCGGAGTCTCGGATGGGATCCGGGATATCACGAGGAGATCCGGAATGGTCCGGAGAATAAGATTCATATAAGGAAAGTCATGTTTCGGGGTTGGAGAATGGTTCCGGTGTTTTCATCGGGAATGTTCTAGAAGGTTCCGGAATGTCCGGCACTCCGGAGGGGAAGGGTACATGAATGTGTTATATCAAGTTGGTATGATTGCATCATGTACTAGGTGTCATCGCTGAACAAAATAGAGGGTTTAATCAAATCCTAGTTTGAAAAGTCAAACGCCAAGTTTGAAAGTCAAACGGCTATTTTGGGAAGTGGAGGGGAGGTGGAATCCGAGTTGGGGAGGAGTCCCACCTCCACCGTCGGCCCACCTTGGGTCCGAGTTGGGGAGGGACTCCCCTACGCTTGCGCGCCTCCCTCCACCTATATAAGGAGGGGCAGGGCTCCCCTCCTAGACACACAAGTTGCCTCCCTCTAAACCTAAACCCTAGCCACCGCCTAGGGATTTCTCCCAAGCCGCCGAGTTAGAGCTTCTAATTGCCCTAGCCGCTGGTTTAGCCCCTTCTAATTGGTGTGTCTAAACCCTAGATCACCAAGGCTCTCTCATAGTTCACTATACTCGCTCCGGCTTAAGGCGAAGCCCTGCGAGATCTCCCCTCTACTTTCGGTACCACGCCGTCGTGCTGCCGGAATCGCGAGGAGAGTGCTACAACCTCCGCTGCCTGCTGGAACAAGGGAGAGGAAGGTCTTCGTCGAGTACCGAACGTGTGACCGACTGCGGGAGCGCTGCCGGAACGCAGCGCCGGAAGGATCGTCTACGCGATCTTGAGATCGGCAAGTGTACGACTACATCACCCACGAGAATCTGCTCTCGTTAACCGTTTTGGAATCTTCGAGGGTGAGTTCCTCTATCGACTCGTTGTTACAATCTAGTAGATAGATCTTGGCTTGTTTGTGTGCATGCGGTAGAATTTTTTTGTTTTCCATGCTACGAACCCCTACAGTGGTATCAGAGCCGTGTCTATATGTAGATCTGTTGCACGAGTAGAACACAATGGTCATTGTGGGCGTTGATGCTTTATTGTCGATTGCTTCTTGTGTACTTTGCATCTTGCGGTATGTTGGGATGAAGCGGCCCGGGATAACCTTACATGACATCGTTCATGAGACTTGCTCCACGCTTGACATGCAACTTGTATTACATAAGTGGCTTTGCGGGTGCCTGTTTCTCCTAGTATAGTTAAAGATCCAATTTACAACGGATGATTAACAATACTAGTATCAATGTTGTGGTTTTTGTTCGTAAGTTAGAACGACACTTATTGAAAGCCCCAAACCACGTAAAATATGCAAAGAAAGTAGAGGCGTCTAACTTTGTTTTGCAGGGGTGTGCTGTGATGTGATATGGCCATGATTGTGATTATATTTGATGTATGCAATGTTCCTTATTGTAAGTTCGCAACCGGAAGGAGCCATATGGTTGTCTTTAAATTCTGTTAAGACCCGCGTGTCTATTCAAAGTAGTTGTAATAGTTGAAGCTGGTGGACGACAACCATGGAGCGGCATCATTGACCTTGATGCAATGCCGGTGATTATGGAGATCATGTTCGTGCTTGAAGATGGAGATCGGAAGCACAAGAAGAAAGGCCATATCATATCACATATTATGAATTGCATGTGATGTTAATCCTTTTATGCATCTTGTATTGCTTAGTTTACGACGGTAGCATTATAAGATGATCCCTCAAGCACACAATTTCAAGTTTAGAGTGTTCATCCTTAGTAAGCACCGTTGCTAAAGCTCGTTGTTTCGAAGCACCACGTGATGATCGGGTGTGTTAGATTCTGCGAGTGTATACAACGTGAGCAAGCCAGATTTGCTCATGCGGAAGCTAAGGTTTGATCTTGACGAGCCTAGCATGTACAGACATGGTCTCGGAACACAGATCGCCGAAAGGTAAAGCATGAGTCATATAGTAGATATGATGAACATGTTGATTGTTCGCCATTGAAGCTACATCAACTCTCGTGATGATCGGTTTTGATGTGGTGGATTTGGTTCGTGTGATCACTAAAACAATGTGAGGGATATTGTTTTCAGTGGGAGTTCAATGGCAATGTAATTAAAAGTTGAACACTATTTATCATAAATTAAATCAAAGTGAATTTGCATAGTTGTTGTAGTCATTGGCATCCGTTTACCACCTTGCGCTTAGTTATAATTGAGATGATAAAACTATAGAATTCTGGTTAGTTACTTTACGAACTGGTATCGTATTGTTTTGAAGTGTTAATCTAAAGTTTAAAAGTCCTATTGCAAACTTTCAGTAAGTTTCGGTTACTCCATGAAGTTTAATAATTGGTATTAAATCAAGAGTGACAATTCCAAATGTTAGTGCATGAGTATCATGTTTGTCTCCATGATTCTTGATATTCAAAGGATTGTCTTAATATCAAGGTTATCTAGGATCTGAAAGAGTTGTTTCAGAAACCATGATGTGTGGAAGATATTGTGATATCTGAAACAAAGTTTTGGTTGCAACATGATAGAGTATAATATGGCAAAAGTCATGTTCTCATATTTGATGAGAATTTGCAAAAGGTTGGAGACACTAGTTGTCCTAATCCTCCAAAAGGTTTTGGAGAGCAACATTATACTTGCAATTCATCGTTATAAGCTAAAAGTAGCTTGATCATGAATAATTCCATGGTAAGGGTGAATGTTTGATGTAGGTAAAATGTTTACTACACCAAGAGATTACTAAAGAAAGGAATTTGAAAGAACACCAAACATTTGATAATGGTGATCTACTTCAAAGTGCAAGTCCAAAGACATTGGTATTTAACTATACACGCTTGGAACTATGTGTCATATGTATGACTCCACTATTGATGTTGACAGATTCTTTCAAAAGAAATACTGAAAGAGAATCTCATAAGTATATGGCAGAAAAGAAAAGACTAGAATTGTTCAGTTTAAGTATATAGGTGATATACATGGTATGGCTATATTCTTTGCTTATTAAACAATGTGGTTCTTAAGTATTTGATACTGAATTTGTTGGTGCGAATCGTCATATGAAACAACACAATTCATGAACTACAATGGCCTAAGTAACTAGCAAAAGAATATGTGATGATGTTCATCGAGAACAAATAAAGGGTTATTGTGTTGCTCGTTAAACATCAAAGTTTGCCTTCAAGATTTGTTTTATCAGGTATTATGAGAACAAAAGGGTTGTTCAAATAATTGCCGTAATCCATAAAAGATGGATGATTCACAAATCTCGTTGGAGAAATCACATCCATAAAACTAGTGCTAAAAATGTCGAAAGACAAATTGATTGAAAGATCACTTAGGAAGTGACATCGCCGTTTAAATTATATTGGAAAGAAAACATGAAGAAACTCCATGTGGATGGAATTTTGGAGTCTTTTGATTTTTGATTAAATGACGCTTGTGAAACTTTCCTAGAGATAATTAAAACTTCGTTCATAGGCCAAAAGGGAACGAATGACTAGCTTATTGGAATTTGTACATATTGTTGTACGAAGTCCATTATGTTTAGTCAAGAGCGATGGATTTCAACTTCATATGCTTTCTCCGAAAATTTGAGTGAATATATGAATATTTACTTAATAAGGATGAAGTGTGAAACATTTGAAAAGTTCAAAGACTTTCAAGATGAAGTGCAAAATCATTGTAACAAGAATATAAATAGTTTATGATAAGATCATAAAGGAAGATATTTGAGTTACAAGTTTAGCATATACCTAAGATTTAAGGAATCGTTCCATGGATTTGCATTTTCCCGAAACACCATAAGAGTATGGAGCGTTCGAGATATGTAATTAAACCTTGTTTGACATTGTAAGATCAAAGGTGTAATTCATAATACTGCCATTATATTTTAAAGGTTAAAAGCTTTAGTGACTACCGTTTTTTCACTGAAAAGAGCTCCATCATTATCCGTTGAATTGACACCATATAAAGTTATGGTTTGGGATAAAACCCAAGTTGTCCTTTCTTAAACATTGGTATGCTATGCATAAGAAAGATGTTTGCAACCAAAGTCGGATGAACCTGTCTTTGTTAAGTATTCCTCCATAACACCGGAGACAAAAGTGTTTGTCGCTTAGAACGTCAAGTTTCTTTGAGAAGGAATTTTTCGTGAAAAGTTAAGTGGGAGGACAATAGAACTTTGATAAGGTTAAAAGAACCTTAGCTATATGTGCAGAGTTGCGCAGCGCCGAAAAGTGTTCCGGAGGCAGCAACAATGCTCATGGCTCACGTGCCTCAAAGGTTGTGGACACAAAGGTCTAAAGTTCCTATTGAAACGAGTAGGTCGAGTAAACAATCAAATACCAAGATTTGAGGGTTGAATCATTATTTGAGAATAATGAACGGACTACATGCAAAGAAGTGATGATGGGCCCTGACTCCGTAAAATGGCTTGAAGCCATAAAATCAGTGATAGTTCCATACACGAGAAATCAAGTTTTGAACTTGAAGGACCCTCGAGAAAGGTGTAAGACCTTACAGTTGTGTTTGGATCTATAAAGAAATAGACATGGATGTTTCACATCTATGAAATTGTCGACATGTTGGGAAAGAGTTCACAACAATGTTCAAAGGTTGACTATGACAAAGATTTGATCTTTCATAGCGATATTTAGTCTAGACGGATTAATGTAGCAACCACTACATATAATTTTGTTATGTGGTAGTTGGATAAAAAAAACAAGTTCTTCTAATAGAAGGATTACCTAGGATGTGTGCATGACACAGTCCAAAGGGTTTTGTTAAATCAAAGGATGCTAAATGCATATGCAAACTTCAATGGTTGAAGTAAGCATTGCGGAGTTGGAATCTTCACTATGATGAAACTGTTAAAGAGTTTAATTTCATCAGAGACAATGAAGATGCTTGCATTTGCAAGAAATTAAGTGGGAGCGCTAAGACATGTTTCTAATACATTATGTGGAAGACATATTGTTGAATAAAAATGATGTATCTTTTATTAACACATATTAAGAATTTCATCCCGATGAAAGACTTAGGCAAAACCCAAATATTTGCATCAATAGACGCTAATATGGTTGTGCCGAAAGTACATAGATGATGTATTGAATAAGTTCAATATAGAAACTACAAGAAAGGTTCTTGTCGCACATAAAGGATTGAATGAGTTCAATATTGATGATATATTCAAGTGTATTGACACTTGGTAAGTGAAACAAAGATTCAAGTATAGATTGATACTTGATGTATGAAATCACAAAGAGTATTTATATCAATCATACTGTGATATGTACAAATCCAGATATGTCCTATGCTCTAAAAGGTTATGAGCATATACCAGAATGATTCATAAGATGATCATTGGACGATAGTAAGGATATTCTTACGATTTTTGGAAGAACTAAGAATATATTATTTTGTAGAAGTGGCAAATAGATGGTTAGTTCATTGTAAAAGTATTACATTGATACTAGTTTTGTCACAAAGTACAAATTAAGTTTATCTCAATCTAAACTAAGGGTGGCACAATATAATGGAAAGTGAGTTCCATAATGGATTTGGATGAGTTCCAAAGTTAAGACATTATGACAGATACTACAACAAAAGGCTAAGTATATGACTGCTATTATAACAGCAAAAGAGGGCATTTGTGTCAAGCAGTTTGTTATCAAACTAGGTGTAGTTCACAGCAGGGATAATACTATGAAGATATATTGTACGACAATATTATCAACATGTTTTAGCCCCAAAGAACTAAAGGTCTCACCAAAGGAACAAATTTATACAAAGCCATCTCATTAGAGAATGAGTGATGCGTAGGGACACAAAGACATGCAATTACACACGGACCTGGAAGTGTCAGATCCGGAGATCAGTTGACCACTAGCAATAGTGTACATACAACACCGGAAAGCCATAGGTGTTGAATACACAAAGGTTTGAAACTAGATTATTGACTCTAGTGCAAGTGGGAGACTGTTGGAGATATGCCCAAGAGGCAATAATAAAATAGGTTATTATCATATCTTCATGCTTATGATAAATGTTTACATACCATGCTATAATTGTATTAACAGGAAACATTAATGCTTGTGTGATTTGTAAACATAAAAGAGTCCCTAGTAAAGCCTCTTGTTAAACTAGCTTGTTGGTTAATATATGATCATGGTTTCCTGATCATGAACATAGAGATGTTATTAACATAGGGTCATATCATTAGGAGAATGATGTGATGGACATACTCCTATAGTTAAAGCGTAGCATAAAGATCAAGTCATTTAATATAGTTCATTTGCTATAAGCTTTCTGATACATAGTAACCTAATTCCTTCGACCATGAGATCATGCTTATCACCTTCACCGGAAGGATGCTTTGATGACATCAAACACCACACCGTAACTGGGTGGCTATAAAGGTGGCATTGAGTGTTCGGAAAGTATTGGTTGAGACACATGGATCAAGAGTGGGATTTGTCCATCCATATGACGGATAGATATACTCTGGGCCCTCTCGGTGGAATGTCATCCAATTAGCTTGCAAGCAAGTGACTGGCTCACAAGGGATCACATACCACGGGAACGAGAAAAGAGTACTTATCAGTAACGAGGTTGAACTAGGTATGCAGAGATACCGACGATCATAACCTCGGATAAGTAAACTATCGTGAGACAAAGGGAAATTGGTATCGTATGTAAGTGGTTCATTCGATCGCAAAGTAATCGTAGAAATATGTGGGAGCCATATGAATTTCCAGATTCCTCTATTGGTTATTGTTCGGAGAAGTGTCTCGATCATGTCCGCATAATTCACGAACCGTAGGGAGACACACTTAAGGATTCGATGTTGTTGAGTAGTTATGGAATGATGAGTAAGAGACCGAATGTTGTTCGGAGTCTCGGATGGGATCCGGGATATCACGAGGAGATCCGGAATGGTCCAGAGAATAAGATTCATATAAGGAAAGTCCTGATTCGGGGTTGGAGAATGGTTCCGGTGTTTTCATCGGGAATGTTCTAGAAGGTTCCGGAATGTCCGGCACTCCGGAGGGGAAGGGTACATGAATGTGTTATATCAAGTTGGTATGATTGCATCATGTACTAGGTGTCATCGCTGAACAAAATAGAGGGTTTAATCAAATCCTAGTTTGAAAAGTCAAACGCCAAGTTTGAAAGTCAAACGGCTATTTTGGGAAGTGGAGGGGAGGTGGAATCCGAGTTGGGGAGGAGTCCCACCTCCACCGCCGGCCCACCTTGGGTCCGAGTTGGGGAGGGACTCCCCTCCCCTTGCGCGCCTCCCTCCACCTATATAAGGAGGGGCAGGGCTCCCCTCCTAGACACACAAGTTGCCTCCCTCTAAACCTAAACCCTAGCCACCGCCTAGGGATTTCTCCCAAGCCGCCAAGTTAGAGCTTCTAATTGCCCTAGCCGCTGGTTTAGCCCCTTCTAATTGGTGTGTCTAAAACCTAGATCACCAAGGCTCTCTCATAGTCCACCATACTCGCTCCGGCTTAAGGCGAAGCCCTGCGAGATCTCCCCTCTACTTTCGGTACCACGCCGTCGTGCTGCCGGAATCGCGAGGAGAGTGCTACAACCTCCGCTGCCTGCTGGAACAAGGGAGAGGAAGGTCTTCGTCGAGTACCGAACGTGTGACCGACTGCGGGAGCGCTGCCGGAACGCAGCGCCGGAAGGATCGTCTACGCGATCTTGAGATCGGCAAGTGTACGACTACATCACCCACGAGAATCTGCTCTCGTTAACCGTTTTGGAATCTTCGAGGGTGAGTTCCTCTATCGACTCGTTGTTACAATCTAGTAGATAGATCTTGGCTTGTTTGTGTGCATGCGGTAGAAAATTTTTGTTTTCCATGGTACGAACCCCTACAGATAGCAAGAAAGGGTTCTTGCCCATGTTGCCCAATACGACCTTGAGTAAAACTCAAAGTCCGACATCGGCAGAAGATAGAGAAAGGATGAGTAAGACTCCCTATGCCTCAGCCATAGGATCTCTAATGTATGCCATGCTATGTACTAGGCCCGACATTGCATATGCTGTTAGTTTAACTAGCAGATATCAAAGTGATCCAGGAGTGGATCATTGGACAGCGGTCAAAAACATCCTTAAGTACTTGAGAAGAACTAAGGATATGGTTCTTTCTTATGGAGGTGATGAACAGCTCGTTGTAAATGGTTACACCGATGCTAGTTGGAACACCGATCCGGATGATTCTAAATCACAATCTGGATACGTATTTATTTTGAATGGTGCAGCAGTTAGCTGGAGGAGTACAAAGCAAAGCGTTGTGGCGAGATCTTCAACTGAATCGGAATACATGGCTGCTTCAGAGGCTACACAAGAAGCGATATGGATGAAAGAGTTCATTACAGAGCTGGGTGTGGTTCCTAGTGCGCTGGACCCAATGTCTATCTACTGTGATAACATGGGTGCCATAGCCAATGCGCAAGAACCAAGGTCACACAAGAAGCTAAAGCACATCAAGCTGCGTTTTCACGCTATTCGAGAACATATCCAAGATGGGGATATAAAGATTTGCAAAGTACACACAGATCTGAATGTGGCGGATCCGTTGACTAAACCTCTCCCGAGGGCAAAACATGACCAGCACCAAACTGCCATGGGTGTTCGGTATATTACCATGTAATCTAGATTAGGTGACTCTAGTGCAAGTGGGAGACTGTTGGAGATATGCCCTAGAGGCAATAATAAATATAGTTATTATTATATCTTTGTGTTTATGATAAATGTTTACATTCATGCTATAATAGTATTAACAAGGAAACATTAATACTTGTGTGATTTGTAAGCTTAATTTGAAGTCCCTAGTAAAGCCTCTATATAATACTAGCTTGTTGGTTAATAGATGATTGTGGTTTCCCTATCATGAACATTGAGATGTTATTAACAACAAGATCATATCATTAGGAGAATGATATAGTGGACATACTCCTATAGATAAAGCGTAGCATAAAGATCAAGTCATTTTAATAGTTCAATTGCTATATGCTTTTTGATACATAGTAATCTAATTCCTTCGACCATGAGATCATGCATATCACCTTTATCAGATGGATGCTTTGATGACATCAAACACCACACCGTAACTGGGTGGCTATAAAGGTGGCATTGAGTGTTCAGAAAGTATTGGTTGAAACACATGGATCAAGAGTGGGATTTGTCCATCCATATGACGGATAGATATACTCTGGGCCCTCTCGGTTAAATGTCATCCAATTAGCTTGCAAGCATGTGACTGGCTCACAAGGGATCACATATCACGGGAACGAGAAAAGAGTACTTATCGGTAACGAGGTTGAACTAGGTATGCAGAGATACCGACGATCATAACCTCGGATAAGTAAACTATCGTGAGACAAAGGGAAATTGATATCGTATGTAAGTGGTTCATTCGATCGCAAAGTAATCGTAGAAATATATGGGAGCCATATGAATTTCCATATTCCTCTATTGGTTATTGTTCGGAGAAGTGTCTCGATCATGTTCGCATAATTCACGAACCATAGGGAGACACACTTAAGGATTCGACGTTGTTTGAGTAGTTATGGAATGATGAGAAAGAGACCGAATGTTGTTCGGAGTCTCGAATGGGATTCGGGATATCACGAGGAGATCCGGAATGGTCCGGAGAATAAGATTCATATAAGGAAAGTCCCGTTTCGGAGTTGGAGAATGGTTCCGGTGTTTTCATCGGGAATGTTCTAGAAGGTTCCGGAATGTCCGACACTCCGGGGGGGAAGGGTACATGAATGTGTTATATCAAGTTGGTATGATTGCATAATGTACTCGGTGTCATCGCTGATCAAAATAGAGGGTCTATTCAAATCCTAGTTTGAAAAGTCAAACGGCTAGTTTGAAAGTCAAACGGCATTTTTGGAAAGAGGAGGAGGAGTGGCAAACCGAGTTGGGGAGGAGTTCCCTCCTCCAACCGGCGGCGCACCACCCAAGCCGAGTTGGGGAGTTACTCCTCTCCCTCCCCTTGGCCGGCCGGCCCCTCCACCTATAAAAGGAGGGGCAGGGCTCCCTCCTAGACACACAACTTCCACGCCTCAATGTTGGAGATATGCCCTAGAGGCAATAATAAATGTGGTTATTATTATATCTTTGTGTTTATGATAAATGTTTACATTCATGCTATAATAGTATTAACAAGGAAACATTAATACTTGTGTGATTTGTAAACTTAATTTGAAGTCCCTGGTAAAGCCTCTATATAATAGCAGCTTGTTGGTTAATAGATGATTGTGGTTTCCCTATCATGAACATTGAGATGTTATTAACAACAAGATCATATCGTTAGGAGAATGATATGATGGACATACTCCTATAGATAAGCGTAGCATAAAGATCAAGTCATTATAATAGTTCAAGTGCTATATGCTTTCTGATACATAGTAATGTAATTCCTTTGACCATGAGATCATGCATATCACCTTTACCGGATGGATGCTTTGATGACATCAAACACCACACCGTAACTGGGTGGCTATAAAGGTGGCATTGAGTGTTCAGAAAGTATTGGTTGGAACACATGGATCAAGAGTGGGATTTGTCCATCCATATGACGGATAGATATACTCTGGGCCCTCTCGGTTAAATGTCATCCAATTAGCTTGCAAGCATGTGACTGGCTCACAAGGGATCACATATCACGGGAACGAGAAAAGAGTACTTATCGGTAACGAGGTTGAACTAGGTATGCAGAGATACCGACGATCATAACCTCGGATAAGTAAACTATCGTGAGACAAAGGGAAATTCATATCGTATGTAAGTGGTTCATTCGATCGCAAAGTAATCGTAGAAATATATGGGAGCCATATGAATTTCCATATTCCTCTATTGGTTATTGTTCGGAGAAGTGTCTCGATCATGTTCGCATAATTCACGAACCGTAGGGAGACACACTTAAGGATTCGACGTTGTTTGAGTAGTTATGGAATGATGAGAAAGAGACCGAATGTTGTTCGGAGTCTCGAATGGGATTCGGGATATCACGAGGAGATCCGGAATGGTCCGGAGAATAAGATTCATATAAGGAAAGTCCCGTTTCGGAGTTGGAGAATGGTTCTGGTGTTTTCATCGGGAATGTTCTAGAAGGTTCCGGAATGTCCGGCACTCTGAGGGGGAAGGGTACATGAATGTGTTATATCAAGTTGGTATGATTGCATAATGTACTCGGTGTCATCGCTGATCAAAATAGAGGGTTTATTCAAATCCTAGTTTGAAAAGTCAAACGGCTAGTTTGAAAGTCAAACGGCAGTTTTTGGAAAGAGGAGGAGGAGTGGCAAACCGAGTTGGGGAGGAGTTCCCTCCTCCAACCGGCGGCGCACCACCCAAGCCGAGTTGGGGAGGGACTCCTCTCCCTCCCCTTGGCATTGAGTGTTCGGAAAGTGTTGGTTGAAACACATGGATGAAGAGTGGGATTTGTCCATCCATATGACGGATAGATATACTCTGGGCCCTCTCGGTGAAATGTCATCCAATTAGCTTGCAAGCATGTGACTGGCTCACAAGGTATCACATATCACGGGAACGAGAAAAGAGTACTTATCGGTAACGAGGTTGAACTAGGTATGCAGAGATACCGACGATCGTAACCTCGGATAAGTAACATATCGTGAGACAAAGGGAAATTGATATCGTATGTAAGTGGTTCATTCGATCGCAAAGTAATCGTAGAAATATGTGGGAGCCATATGAATTTCCAGATTCCTCTATTGGTTATTGTTTGGAGAAGTGTCTCGATCATGTCCGCATAATTCACGAACCGTAGGGAGACACACTTAAGGATTCGACGTTGTTTTGAGTAGTTATGGAATGATGAGAAAGAGACCGAATGTTGTTCGGAGTCCCGGATGGGATCCGGGATATCACGAGGAGATCCGGAATGGTCCGGAGAATAAGATTCATATAAGGAAAGTCCCGTTTCGGAGTTGGGGAATGTTTCCGGTGTTTTCATCGGGAATGTTCTAGAATGTTTCGGAATGTCCGGCACTCCGGAGGGGAAGGGTACATGGATGTGTTATATCAAGTTGGTATGATTGCATCATGTACTAAGTGTCATCGCTGTTCCAAATAAAGGATTAATTCAAATCCTAGTTTGAAAAGTCAAATAGCTAAATTGAAAAGTCAAACGGCTAAATTTGGAAAGAAGAAAAGAGGAGGAAGGGGAAACCGAGTTGGGGAGGGAGTCCCTCCTCCCCAAGCCGGCGCACCACCCAAGCCGAGTTGGGGAGGGACTCCACTCCCTCCCCTTGGCCGGCCGGCCCCTCCACCTATATAAGGAGGGGCAGGGCTCCCTCCTAGGACACACAAGTACCTCTCCTCCAAACCCTAGCTTGGCGCCACCACCTCCTGCAGCTGCCGCCGCCTCCTAGGGTTGCCCTAGCCGCCGACTTGGGGTGCTCCAAACCCTAGCCACTGGCTCTAGCACCTCCTCCTTGGTGTGTCTAAAACCTAGATCACCAAGGGGCTCTCTCATACTCCACCATACCCGCTCCGGCTTAAGGCGAAGCCCTGCGAGATCTCCCCTCTACTTCCGGTACCACGCCGTTGTGCTGCCGGAATCGCGAGGAGAGTGCTACAACCTCCGCTGCCTGCTGGAACAAGGGAGAGGAAGGTCTTCGTCGAGTACCGAACGTGTGACCGACTGCGGGAGCGCTGCCGGAACGCAGCGCCGGAAGGATCGTCTACGCGATCTTGAGATCGGCAAGAGTACGACTACATCACCCACGAGAATCTGCTCTCGTTAAACACTTTGGAATCTTCGAGGGTGAGTTATTCCATCGACTCGTTGCTACAATCTAGTAGATAGATCTTGGCTTGTTTGTTTGTATGCGGTAGAAATTTTTTGTTTTCCATGCTACGAAACCCTACAGTGGTGTCAGAGCCGTGTCTATAGGTAGATCTGTTGCACGAGTAGAACACAATGGTCATTGTGGGCGTTGATGCTTTTATTGTCGATTGCTTCTTGTGTACTTTGCATCTTGCGGAATGTTGGGATGAAGCGGCCCGGGCTAACCTTACATGACATCGTTCATGAGACTTGCTCCACGCTTGACATGCAACTTGTATTGCATAAGTGGCTTTGCGGGTGCCTGTTTCTCCTAGCATAGTTAAGATCCAATTTACAACGGGTGATTAACAATACTAGTATCAATGTTGTGGTTCATGTTCGTAAGTTAGAACGACACTTATTGAAAGCCCCAAACCACGTAAAACATGCAAAGAAAGTAGAGGCGTCTAACTTTGTTTTGCAGGGGTGTGCTGTGATGTGATATGGCCATGATTGTGATTATATTTGATGTATGCAATGTTCCTTATTGTAAGTTGGCAACCGGCAGGAGCCATATGGTTGTCTTTAATTTATGTTAAGACCCGCATGTCTATTCAAAGTAGTTGTAATAGTTGAAGCCGGTGGACGACAACCATGGAGAAGCGTCATTGACCTTGATGCAATGCCGGTGATGATGGAGATCATGTTCGTGCTAGAAGATGGAGATCAGAAGCACAAAGAAGAAAGGCCATATCATATCACATATTTTGAATTGCATGTGATGTTAATCCTTTATGCATCTTGTATTGCTTAGTAGACGACGGTAGAATTATAAGATGATCCCTCATGCACATGAATTTCAAGTCATAAAGTGTTCACCCTTAGTTAGCACCGTTGCTAAAGCTTGTTGTTTCAAAGCACCACGTGATGATCGGGTGTGTTAGATTCTGCAAGTGTATACAACGTGAGCAAGCCAGTTTTGCTCATGCGGAAACTAAGGTTTGATCTTGACGAGCCTAGCATGTACAGACATGGTCTCGGAACACGGATCACCGAAAGGTAAAGCATGAATCATATAGTAGATATGATGAACATGTCGATTGTTCGCCATTGAAACTATATCAACTCTCGTGATGATCGGTGTTGATGTGGTGGATTTGGTTCATGTGATCACTAAAACAATGTGAGGGATATTGTTTTGAGTGGGAGTTCACCTAGATTACTTTTATTATTAATTTGAACTCAATTTGTCATAAACTTAGTCTAAACTATTGCAAATATGTTGTAGATCAATGGTAGCCCCTACCATCAATTTTAATGCGTTCCTAGAGAAAGAAAAGTTGAAAAACAATGGAAGCAACTTCGCGGATTGGTTCCGCAATTTGAGGATTGTCCTCACAGCTGGTAATTTGACCTATGTGCTGGATGCACCGCTGGGTGACCCACCTGCAGCTGATGTTGCCGATGAAGTAAAGAATGTTTACCTCACTCGGAAGACTCAGTACTCCACAGTTCAGTGTGCTATCTTGTATGGTTTAGAATCGGAGCTTCAGAAAAGGTTTGAGAATTCAGACCCATATGATATTTTCGAGGATCTCAAATTGATCTTTGAGACTCATGCGGCAATTGAAAGCTATGAGGCTTCTGAAAGTTCTTTAACTGCAAGATGGAAGAGGGCAGCTCCGTCAGTGAGCATGTGCTTAAGATGTCTGGGCACGCAAACAAACTTCAAAGCTTGGGTATTGTGATTCCTAATGCTTTGGGGATTTACCGTGTCCTCCAATCACTACCACCAAGTTACAAGAACTTTGTGATGAACTACAACATGCAAAACATGAACAAGACGTTGCCAGAACTCTTTGCCATGTTGAAGTCTGCAGAAGTGGAGATCAAGAAAGAGCACCAAGTGTTGTTGGTCAATAAGACCACCAAATTCAAGAAAGGCAAGTCTAAGCAGAAGGGACACTTCAAAAAGGGTGGTAAGAAAGTTACCACGCCGACGAAGAAGACCAAGGCTGGACCTAAGCCTGATACTGAGTGCTTTTACTGCAAGGGAGAAGGTCACCGGAAGCGGAATTGCCCAAAGTACTTGGCGGATTTGAAGAACGGCAACATCAAGAAGAAAGGTATATCTGATATACATGTTATTGATGTGTATCTCACTAGTACTCGTAGTAGTGCCTGGGTATTTGATACTGGTTCGGTTGCTCATATTTGTAACTCGAAACAGGTGCTGCAGAATAAACGGAAGCTAGCGAAGAACGAGGTGACGATGCGCGTGGGAAACGGATCAAAGGTTGATGTGATCGCGGTCGGCACGCTACCCCTTCATCTACAATCGGGATTAGTTTTATACTTAAATAATTGTTATTTGGTGCCTGTGTTGAGCATGAACATTATATCGGGATATTGTTTATTGCGAGACGGTTACTTGTTTAAGTCCGAGAATAATGGTTGTTCGATTTATATGAGTAATATGTTTTATGCACATGCACCTTTAATAGATGGTCTATTCTTGTTAAATCTCGATAGTGGAAATACACATATTAATAACATTGAGGCTAAACGTTTGAAATCGAGCGATAACTCGACCTATATGTGGCACTGTCGTCTTGGTCACATTGGAGTGAAGCGTATGAAGAAACTCCATTCCGATGGACTTCTTGAATCACTTGATTTCGAATCACTTGAAAGATGTGAAGCATGTCTGATGGGTAAAATGACTAAGACTCCATTTTCTGGTATGATGGAGCAAGCTACAGACTTATTGGAAATCATACATACCGATGTGTGTGGTCCAATGAGTGTAGCATCGCGCGGTGGTTATCGTTATGTTCTTACCTTCACGGATGACTTGAGTAGATATGGGTATATCTATTTCATGAAACATAAGTCCGAAACTTTCGAGAAGTTTAAGGAATTTCAAAGTGAGGTAGAGAATCAACGTAACAAGAAGATTAAATTTCTACGTTCTGATCGTGGAGGTGAATATCTAAGTTACGAGTTTGGCGAGCATTTGAAGAAATGCGGAATACTTTCGCAGTTGACACCGCCGGGAACACCACAGCGTAATGGTGTGTCCGAACGTCGTAATCGAACTCTCTTAGATATGGTTCGTTCTATGATGTCACTTACAGATTTACCGCTATCATTTTGGGGTTATGCATTAGAAACAGCCGCATTCACTTTAAATAGGGCACCATCTAAATCCGTTGAAACGACACCGTATGAATTATGGTTTGGGAAGAAACCTAGATTGTCGTTCCTTAAAGTTTGGGGATGCGAAGCCTATGTAAAGAAGTTACAGCCGGACAAGCTTGAACCCAAAGCGGAAAAATGCGTCTTCATAGGATACCCGAAGGAAACTATTGGGTATACCTTCTATCATAGATCCGAGGGCAAAATCTTCGTTGCCAAGAATGGATCCTTTCTAGAGAAGGAATTTCTCTCGAAAGAAGTGACTGGAAGGAAAGTAGAACTCGATGAGGTTGTCGAACCTTCTCTCGAAATTGCGAGTAGCGCAGCACCGGAAGAAGTTCCTGTGGTGCCTGCACCAATAAGAGAGGAAGCTAATGATGATGATCATGAAACTTCGGTTGAAGTTGCTACAGAGCCTCGCAGGTCAACGAGAACTCGTACCACTCCAGATTGGTATGATCCCGTTATGAGTGTCATGTTGGTGGACAACACCGATGACCCTGAGACATATGAGGAAGCGATGATGAGCCCAGATTCCAATAAATGGCAAGAAGCCATGAATTCCGAGATTGGATCCATGTACGAAAACCAATTATGGACTTTGGTGGACTTACCGGATGGCCGGAAGGCTGTCGAGAACAAATGGATCTTCAAGAAGAAAACATATGCTGATGGTAATGTTACTGTCTATAAAGCTCGACTTGTCGCAACAGGGTTTCGACAAATTCAAGGAGTTGACTACGATGAGACTTTCTCACCGGTAGCGAAGCTAAAGTCTGTGAGGATTATGTTAGCAATCGATGCATATTACGATTATGAGATATGGCAGATGGATGTCAAAACAGCATTCCTCAATGGAGACATTGATGAACAGTTGTATATGATGCAACCCAAAGGTTTTGTCGATCCTAAAGATGCTAACAAGGTATGCAAACTTCAACAGTCCATCTATGGATTGAAGCAAGCATCCCGAAGTTGGAATCAACATTTTGATAAGGTGATCAAAATTTTTGGTTTTATACAAACTTATGGAGAAGCTTGTATTTACAAGAAAGTGAGTGGGAGCTCTGTAGCATTCTTAATACTATATGTGGATGACATATTATTGATTGGGAATGATGTAGACCTTCTTAATAGTGTCAAGGAATATTTGAATAATAGTTTTTCAATGAAGGATCTTGGCGAAGCAGCTTACATATTAGGCATAAAGATTTATAGAGATAGATCGAAACGCCAAATATCATTGTCACAGAGTACATATTTGGACAAAGTTCTAAAGAGGTTTGGAATGGAAGATAGCAAGAAAGGGTTCTTGCCCATGTTGCCCAATACGACCTTGAGTAAAACTCAAAGTCCGACATCGGCAGAAGATAGAGAAAGGATGAGTAAGACTCCCTATGCCTCAGCCATAGGATCTCTAATGTATGCCATGCTATGTACTAGACCCGACATTGCATATGCTGTTATTTTAACTAGCAGATATCAAAGTGATCCAGGAGTGGATCATTGGACAGCGGTCAACAACATCCTTAAGTACTTGAGAAGAACTAAGGATATGGTTCTTTCTTATGGAGGTGATGAACAGCTCGTTGTTAATGGTTACACCGATGCTAGTTGGAACACCGATCCGGATGATTCTAAATCACAATATGGATACGTATTTATTTTGAATGGTGCAGCAGTTAGCTGGAGGAGTGCAAAGCAAAGCGTTGTGGCGAGATCTTCAACTGAATCGGAATACATGGCTGCTTCAGAGGCTTCACAAGAAGCGATATGGATGAAAGAGTTCATTACAAAGCTGGGTGTGGTTCCTAGTGCGCTGGACCCAATGTCTATCTACTGTGATAACATGGGCGCCATAGCCAATGCGCAAGAACCAAGGTCACACAAGAAGCTGAAGCATATCAAGCTACGTTTTCACGCTATTCGAGAACATATCCAGGATGGGGATATAAAGATTTGCAAAGTACACACAGATCTGAATGTGGCGGATCCGTTGACTAAACCTCTCCCAAGGGCAAAACATGACATGGGTGTTCGGTATATTACCATGTAATCTAGATTAGATGACTCTAGTGCAAGTGGGAGACTGTTGGAGATATGCTCTAGAGGCAATAATAAATGTGGTTATTATTATATCTTTGTGTTTATGATAAATGTTTACATTCATGCTATAATAGTATTAACAAGGAAACATTAATACTTGTGTGATTTGTAAACTTAATTTGAAGTCCCTGGTAAAGCCTCTATATAATACCAGCTTGTTGGTTAATAGATGATTGTGGTTTCCCTATCATGAACATTGAGATGTTATTAACAACAAGATCATATCGTTAGGAGAATGATATGATGGACATACTCCTATAGATAAGCATAGCATAAAGATCAAGTCATTATAATAGTTCAAGTGCTATATGCTTTCTGATACATAGTAATCTAATTCCTTTGACCATGAGATCATGCATATCACCTTTACCAGATGGATGCTTTGATGACATCAAACACCACACCGTAACTGGGTGGCTATAAAGGTGGCATTGAGTGTTCGGAAAGTGTTGGTTGAAACACATGGATGAAGAGTGGGATTTGTCCATCCATATGACGGATAGATATACTCTGGGCCCTCTCGGTGAAATGTCATCCAATTAGCTTGCAAGCATGTGACTGGCTCACAAGGGATCACATATCATGGGAACGAGAAAAGAGTACTTATCGGTAACGAGGTTGAACTAGGTATGCAGAGATACAGACGATCGTAACCTCGGATAAGTAACATATCGTGAGACAAAGGGAAATTGATATCGTATGTAAGTGGTTCATTCGATCGCAAAATAATCGTAGAAATATGTGGGAGCCATATGAATTTCCAGATTCCTCTATTGGTTATTGTTCGGAGAAGTGTCTCGATCATGTCCGCATAATTCACGAACCGTAGGGAGACACACTTAAGGATTCGACGTTGTTTTGAGTAGTTATGGAATGATGAGAAAGAGACCGAATGTTGTTCGGAGTCCGGATGGGATCCGGGATATCACGAGGAGATCCGGAATGGTCCGGAGAATAAGATTCATATAAGGAAAGTCCCGTTTCGGAGTTGGGGAATGTTTCCGGTGTTTTCATCGGGAATGTTCTAGAATGTTCTGGAATGTCCGGCACTCCGGAGGGGAAGGGTACATGGATGTGTTGTATCAAGTTGGTATGATTGCATCATGTACTAAGTGTCATCGCTGTTCCAAATAAAGGATTAATTCAAATCCTAGTTTGAAAAGTCAAATAGCTAAATTGAAAAGTCAAACGGCTAAATTTGGAAAGAAGAAAAGAGGAGGAAGGGGAAACCGAGTTGGGGAGGGAGTCCCTCCTCCCCAAGCCGGCGCACCACCCAAGCCGAGTTGGGGAGGGACTCCACTCCCTCCCCTTGGCCGGCCGGCCCCTCCACCTATATAAGGAGGGGCAGGGCTCCCTCCTAGGACACACAAGTACCTCTCCTCCAAACCCTAGCTTGGCGCCACCACCTCCTGCAGCTGCCGCCGCCTCCTAGGGTTGCCCTAGCCGCCGACTTGGGGTGCTCCAAACCCTAGCCGCCGGCTCTAGCACCTCCTCCTTGGTGTGTCTAAAACCTAGATCGCCAAGGGGCTCTCTCATACTCCACCATACTCGCTCCGGCTTAAGGCGAAGCCCTGCGAGATCTCCCCTCTACTTCCGGTACCACGCCGTTGTGCTGCCGGAATCGCGAGGAGAGTGCTACAACCTCCGCTGCCTGCTGGAACAAGGGAGAGGAAGGTCTTCGTCGAGTACCGAACGTGTGACCGACTGCGGGAGCGCTGCCGGAACGCAGCGCCGGAAGGATCGTCTACGCGATCTTGAGATCGGCAAGAGTACGACTACATCACCCACGAGAATCCGCTCTCGTTAAACACTTTGGAATCTTTGAGGGTGAGTTATTCCATCGACTCGTTGCTACAATCTAGTAGATAGATCTTGGCTTGTTTGTTTGTATGCGGTAGAAATTTTTTGTTTTCCATGCTACGAAACCCTACACTCAAACCCTAGCAGCTGCTGCCCACCATAGCCGCCGCCCCCTAGGGTTTCTCCCCTAGCCGCCGACTTGGGCACCTCCAAGCCCTAGCCGCCGACTCTAGCACCTCTTCCTCGGCGTGTCTAAACCCTAGATCGTCGGGGGACTCTCTCATACTCCACCATACTCGCTCCGGCTTAAGGCGAAGCCCTGCGAGATCTCCCCTCTACTTCCGGTACCACGCCGTTGTGCTGCCGGAATCGCGAGGAGAGTGCTACAACCTCCGCTGCCTGCTGGAACAAGGGATAGGAAGGTCTTCGTCGAGTATCGAACGTGTGACCGACTGCGGGAGCGCTGCCGGAATGCAGCGCCGGAAGGATCGTCTACGCGATCTTGAGATCGGGAAGAGTACGACTACATCACCCACGAGAATCCGCTCTCGTTAAACACTTTGGAATCTTCGAGGGTGAGTTATTCTATCGACTCGTTGCTACAATCTAGTAGATAGATCTTGGCTTGTTTGTTTGTATGCGGTAGAAATTTTTTGTTTTCCATGCTACGAAACCCTACAAGCAATTCATGGAAGATATTGTCGCTTCGATGCATGGTTCTTCTTCGGCTACGACGAGGGCTGCTGCTACCGGAGAGCCCATCGACGACGACACTAGGCATGATCTCGACGTGTGTATGTTTATGGTGTCTGTTTAGTTTAGATTTTATGTGATGATCGCCCTACAAACTATTGGAATTGTTGTATTTTGCTATCAAAACTGTCGAAACAATGTTTACGGTTTTGTTTGCAGTTCACCCCGCCGCCTCCTGCGAAGCGAGGAATCGTGAATTCAGCGTCCCGTACTCCGACGTTTATGGTTTGATATTTACGGGCATCGCTAGAGATGCTCTAATGTGTATCAAAGGAAGGCCGAAGACAAAGCAAACACGTTAAAAGGAACACGAGTCGGAGGCCGGCCGACTCCAGGTCCGTCACCATGCCGCCGCACCCTAGCGGGAAGTTGAGCTCGTCGCAGTCAGAGCCGTGGAGCTCAACGGTCTTCATGTCGTACGCCAGCGCCACCTTCTTCGGCGACTGGAAGCTGCAGATCCAGACCTTCCGGTGGGTGTTGCGGTCAGTGATTTCGGTGACCCACACCCCCCACGACCACTGCCGCATGCCTCGGTATACCGGCGTCTACGACACCAGCAAGTCGAGGGTGCCGGCAGAGCGCCAAGGCTGTCGTCACCATTTCGGGGGCGCTAATCGAAAAGGGGATTGGGGCATGGAGCGGGAGCGATGCGAGGCTGCGGCGGGAGGCTTCGCCGGCAGCGCGCGCTGGGGATGGGTGGCGGGGATGGCTGGCAAGGGGATTCGGCCATCGGTGGTCTCCGGTGGTGGCTAGGGTGGCGGTGGTCGCCGAAGGTGGAGGAGAGGGCGAGACGGAGTAGACGTGAACACAAAATCGGTATAAATTTTAGTTAGGTACAATTAGAGAAGTAAAAAATGCATCTTTTACTCCTCTAACCGATTTTTGTATATAGGTTAGAGATTCCCTAAGATAAGATCGAACTTGGAACTAGGATGAAACACGAGATAAAAGAGAGGGAATGTACTATGTTTTGAATGGACTGGTTTGCAGGGCCCAATCCACTCAAAGATAGGGCCATTGTTGCGAATCCTATGCTTACGGTGCCACTCATACCACAGGTGAAGGATTGTTAATCGCATTTGCAGGGCCTTTGATCAAGATAGGGCTTCTCAATGGGCTGCGCTGGTTAAGAAATCCCACTCCTACAGCTAACTATGGTCCGGATCCTTGTGAACGCTTCTAAAGTAGTGCGCCACTTTAAAGCCCAACTTGTACGAGTCTGGGCCTTTCTTCCCTTTCGAGTTCGAGAGCTGCTGGGTGGACCACACCAGCCAAGCCAACGTGCCGAACCCACCAGCCACAGCCAGACCCACCCCGACCCGAACCAGACCACCTTCGCTTTGTCTCCCGCTGGCCTCCGCGGTGAGCTCCACCCCCGAACCCTCGCCCGCCGATGCAGCAGCCCTCCTCCTCGCCGCCGGCCCAGCCGCCCCCTGAGGCGGCGAAGGCCGAGCCTTCTCTCGCTCGCACTCCCACTCCAGCTCCAGCCTCGGTGTCTCCTCCCCAGGCGGCGGCGGCGGCGGCGTCACCGGCGGAGGCTGCGCTGACCGCCGCGCAGAAGGCGCTCCGCTCCAAACCGTCGCGGTCTCCCGAGGACCCCGACAAGAAGGTTTCACCCTCACCCAGTTCAATGTTTTCTTCCGTACGATTGGTGCTCCCGTGCTCGCGTTGCATTGCGGATTGGAGAGCTAGGGCTTTGAGGGGCCTGTACTCTGTGCCAGTACCTAAGCTTTTAACCAGTAGTCATGATCAGTAATTAATTGCAAAACAAAATGGGTGCTGCGAGATTGTTGATTGCTGCGATTGAGCAACAGCTACTACATAGTTCGAGGCAGGCCCTAGTTAAGTGCTTCGTGACGGGGTGCTGCATTGTGGCATGCCATTTTATTATGTGTTTGGTTACTGTACATGCCAGTTTGTGTAGATAGACTTGCATTTAGGTTCAGTTGATGAGTATTTTTGTGAATAATTGAAAGAGAATGGGCCAGAATATTGAGGCATTGAACTTGGTGAGTAGGTTATGTTTGACACAGAGCCCTTTGTGTCATTGCTAATTTCTACAATGTCTTTGCGTGGAACACTATCTTAGCCTAACATATGGTGGTCCAATGTAAATGGTCACCTGCTTGTGAAGCATTAAAATCAGGGCAAGAACTAGGCATTCACCAAAGACACATCTCCCAGTTATCTGAATACTCCAGTTTGAATGTTGGATGAATCCCACGATAAGATTCAGTTCTGGCACATTTCATCCAGAGTGTTTCTGATTATTGAAATGCTAGACTAGATGGTATTGGTTTGTAAGCTGTAATGATATTCTGATTAACCGTTGCCAAAATTATTTCAGCAGAATAAAAAGCTCAAGGATGCCTAGTTACTGTACATGCCGATCTGTGTAGATAGACTTGCATTTCGATTCAGTTGATGAGTATTGTTTGTGAATGGTTGAAAAAGAATCGACCAGAATATCTATGCATGGAACGTTTTCTTTTGGAGAATTCTAGGCACGGAGCTTGGTGAGTAGGTTGTGTTTGTCAGAGACCTCTTCGTGTCATTGGTAATTGCTACATGTCTTTGCGTAGAACACCATCTTAGCCTGACATATGGTGGTCCAATGTAAATGGTCACCTGCTTCCTATGCATGAAAATCAGTTTGAATGTTGGATGAATCCCACAATATGATTCAGTTCTGGTACATTTCATCCAGAGTGGTTCTGATAATTGAAATGCTAGATGATATTGGTTTGTAAGCTGTAATGATATTAACCGTTGCCAAAATTATTTCAGCAGAATAAAAAGCTCAAGGATGTGGAGATCAGTTTTCCAATCGTTTATGGAACCATTTCTTTCTGGCTTGGTAAAAAAGCAAGCGAGTAAGCATTCACTTCATCGAGACTTATATTTTTTTAATTTCATGAAACAATCAAAATGCTACCACTCCTATCTGTGAATGCAATGTCCTCTTTTATATAGTATTACTTTTAGTGACTATCGTCTGAAGACCATATGTTTTTCCCTTCTAGATACCACTCTCACAAATGGACTGTTTTCATCCGATCTGCAACAAATGAGGATTTGAGTGTCATAGTTAAGCGTGCAGTGTTTCAGCTTCACCCAAGTTTCACTAATCCAACAAGAGTTATTGAGCAACCGCCTTTTGAGTTGTCCGAGACTGGATGGGGAGAGTTTGAGATCGCAATAACCCTTTATTTCCACAGTGATGTCTGTGAAAAGCGCGTCGATTTGTAAGTTGCAAAAATCTTTTCTTGAACAGCAGTTTCCTTTTGGAGATCAGATCTTATGCCATAGACTTGATGCAGGTTTCATCAACTTAAGTTGTATCCGGAAGAGGAAGCTGGACCTCAATCAACCAAAAAACCTGTGGTCATGGAGACATACGATGAAGTTGTCTTCACTGAGCCCAGTGAGGCTTTTTTCCTGCGAGTGCAAAATCATCCTGCTGCTATTGTGCCAAGGTTACCACCTGGTACACTGTCTTCTCCAGGTACGCAGCTTACCGGCTTGTAGTTCCTATTTTTATAGTGGGAAATGATAAATGACCATCTGAATCTTGAAATCATATAGGCCCTATGGAACTTATGCCACACGATAAGAAGCGTTATGAAACCAAGGATCATCCGTTGAGCCAGTGGTTCTCAAACTTCTCTGAAGCAGATGAACTATTAAAACTGGCTGCTGCTCGTCAACAGGTGAGATTTACAGCTAGCAGCATTTGTCTTGAAGATTTATACCACATCTGGCAATGCTGGCATAAGGCGTTATTTCTCGAAGCGACATAGTCTAGCTGCACAAGTAAGGTTTGCTGCTGTAGAGACTTATAAAGGTTCCCTTTTTATTGAGAGTTTTCTCATATGAATTTCAGTCAGTAAATGTGTTTTAGGAAAAGTTGTATCTCAGTAATAGAAAAATCCAGTGTCTACTAGAGGATTATAAATTCCGTATACTATGCCTATCAAACTCTTCTGGTAACACTGGTAATATTTTGGTCTGGTGTCACTAACATAGACTGACTGATGGCACACTAGGAATGTTTGGGACCTTAAAACCGTGTGGTTCTCCTGGTACTCCCTCCGTCCCAATGCATGTGGCGCCTTAGTTTTGAGTCCTCTTAACTTTGACCATAAATTTAACAAATAATACACGTGTCATTTGTGATTAAAAATATATCACTAAAAACTTCATTCAAATACGAACACAGTGGTTTAACTTTCGTGGTATATAATTCATGTTCATTAGTCAAATTAGTGGTCAAACTTAAATCTCGAAAAACATGTGTGCCACCTAAATTGGGATGGGGAGGGAGTAGCTTTTATTTCATTTTGCTTGTTTAGTTGTGTGATCTTCCATATAATGGTTCACATACAGAGCTGATAGAATTTGCATAGACATGAACTGTTGGTTGGGGGAAAACAGCATCCTGTGATTTGACATTGTTACCTTTTTCTTCCTCTAGGTGCAGGCTCACATAGCCAAGTTGAGAAGGCAGTTAACCATGATAGAGGGAATGCCCCAGCAATCCAGAGGTCTTTCTGGTCAGTGAAGTTCACAGTTTTTTCTAACCTTCTGTATTCACGTCTGTAAATTCTGCTAAAGTTTTGAACTGATGATGAACTTCACTCACTGTCTTCTCTGTCCAGTTCCCGGCCAACAGTATGGGCACGGCTAATCTAACGCTAGCTGTTGTAATGAAGATGTTGGAAGCTGATAACAACTCTCTAACGGAACATGATGGCTGTATCACTGTACCTGTATTGAATGTGTTGCCTTAGGCTTTTGCAATTAATGTTTACCTGCCAGTGTCCACAATCTACGGATCGTACTGCCTCCGTGCATCTTTAGGGAACAGTACTTGCTTCTCTGTTGTGTCCCTTGCACACACCAAAAAGGTTAATCTGTACTGTTTGTTTTTCTTCGCCGTTTTGTCTCTTTGCTATCTGATGATGGGTATGGTGTGGTGAAAGTTAGTTGGGACGGCTTTATTCGCTTGTTCTTAACTCTTTTTGGCAGTACAGGTAGTGTTGAGTGTTGCCATTCTTAACCCGCCAGAAACGCACAATGCTTCTTGATCCAGTGACAGGGGCTTGCCTTTTAACGTGTCGTGGCACGGCACGCATGGGTAAACAGTCAGAAGCTGTGATGAACGACTTGTTAATTTCCTGCTGGTATCCTTCTGTTCCTATGCACTGTTCTTTTCTTAATCTAATGTGATGAAACGGGCTGACTCTTATCCTGCTGATCGTCGTTGCTGGTATGGTTTTTCCGTTTCTCTGAATCAAAGCAATTTCACTGTTTTCTGCTGGGTTTGTTGAGTTTGGGATATCTAACACTTGCTGTTAAGCGTTGCGTGCGCTCGTGAATGAAAGTATGTTGGTATGCGTCATATTTTCTTATCTGAAGCCACCTGCATGGAAATGAGTCTAGGATTTCAGTAATTTATCGGGTCAGTAACTTGGCTTACCTCTAGGCGGTGGGTAGGGTTGGTAGTGCAACTGTGCAGGATTAGTTGCTTTGCCTGTGCATTGTGTCTGGCCATGAGCAAATGTTGGGCATGTAAAGGTTGAAAGCTGCCGACAAATTTTTGACACGTTACTAGCACTTGGCAACTGCTGCCAAGGCTGATGCCTGGCCAGTTACTCTCGCCCCATATTCAGCACTTGAATTTCTCATGGACACTTGCATATTCGCACAAGGTTTACTACTACATTTGGGTGAACATTCATTTCTTTTACTCCCTCTGTCCAGAAATAATCGACTTGGATTTGTTTAGATACGCATGCACACACTCAAACGTGTCTCGATACATGCAAATTTAGACAAACCCAAATCACTTACTCCCTTCGTCCTACATCTAGCTTTTGCCTAAGTCAAACATAACTAGATTTGACCAATTTTATAGAAAAATATAGGAATATATATTATATCAAATTGATATATTATGAAACTAGATTTAAAAATAAACCTAATGGTAACAATTTAGTGTCATAAATATTGGTACGTTGTTCTAAAAATAGATTTAAAAATAAATCTAATGGTAACAATTTAGTGTCATAAATATTGGTACGTTGTTCTAAAAAGTTAGTCAAACATAACAAAGTTTGACTTAGGACAAGACTAGAAGTACACTTATTTGCGGACGAAGGGAGTATTACATGTACCATTTTTACGTGAGCAGAGAAATATAGTGTGCTAAGGTAAACCATCTCGATCAGGTTCTACCGTTTTAACACTGGTAATAATATCACTGCTGCGACAGCGAGCAGATCAACAGGGGCAAAGCTTAATAATGTACGGGCGCCAACCACCGGTCTATGATTTGGATAGGTGTGCCCTACGCTCTGTGGGACTGTCGAACCTCTGCTCCTGTGTGAGCTCGATCAGCTTACACACAAGTTGGATTGCTAGCCAGGGGTCGGTCGATCTGTACAGGTTGGTCCAGGTCTTACAGGCTGGTTCGTGAGGACGAGAGGAGCCTTCGCAAGATCTCTCCCCTGTCCCCTCCCCCTTCCTCAATCATACGACCTTCCCTCTCATGAATATTGTCCGACCTGGCAGGGCTCCAGTTCCGTCTTCCCTGCACCACCAGATAGTTCCCTCACTTAGCATAAATCTGGTTTATCTGGAAATATATGGTAGTACTATAAATATCTTTAGATGATATAGGCGCCCTCAGGTCTGTCTATCTAACTTGATGAAATCCTCAGGTGCATTCCAACCATACATTCTCAGATTCTTGAAAAATCCTTGAATAGAAAGTTCTGTCTCGCTAGATCTTGATCGAACAAAGGCCTCTTGGCTCAGATACCATGCTGAGTTATGCCCATAAGGCTGACGTCAAATTGCAGGGTAAGAGTGACGTCAGATCGCAGGCAGGGGAATAACCCTCATGATTAATTAGCGCAGGCAGGCACAGCATTATGGAGCATAATGTAATGGTTTGCCACCGAAGCTAGTAATAATTAAGCTTAGATTCGAGACCGAGATCGACCCGCTCGCTCTCCCTTTCGTTGGTGCGGTTGCATGCGTTGCTGATTATTAGTGGATAATATAGGTTACCGGATAATACACTAATAATGGAGACGTACGTACGATGATTATGCGTGGATCGATCACTAGATAGAGAGGAGGGAGGCAGTTAGCTGGGACGTACGCCTGTACTTGCGATTGCACGCACACGAGTGCGTGGTTGGGCGCTCACTCGCTCGCTGCAACTTGCCGCTCCTGCTCGGCCGCCGTGTCTCCCCGCCACGCAATGATTAATTCGATTCCACCCCGCCCGCCCGTACGTCAACGTCGCCGATGGATCCATCGACGGTCTTGCCGAACTACCGGCCTCGGCCGGCCGGCCCGCCATGTGGAAGCTCAGACGTCGCCGTCGACCTCCCGCCGCGCGTCACGGCCCGCCGCCGTCGCCGTCTCGGTCGCATGCACGACCCCTGCATGCATGCAGATGCAGAGAGCTCGATCGACCACCACGTACTTACTTGCCTATCTATTCTTGGTACTCGAGATCGAGCACCAGCCACCAGGTCGCCGTCGGAGACCGCCTTTGGCGAGGACGGCGACGGCGGCGAACGGCGACGTCTCCGGCGCGCTCGCTGTCCGCGGCAGACATCTGCGCAATCCTGACAGCCCAACCTTCGAACCCATTCGCGCCTGCCTGCCTGCCTGCTTGTCTGGCCGGTGTCCGAACCGCCGAAAGCAGCAGGTGTTCTACTGTACCCGTATCAAGCAATCTACTAGCAGGCTAGCTAATCCGAAAGATCGAATCAAATCTGGCGTAGCATTAACGCCGAAAGCGAGTGGAGACCTCCTCCTCGCGCATGCACGTACGGCATGCATCGTCGTCGTCCTTCGGCAGATTGGAAGGCCGTTCATCAGTTCGGTACGTGTGTATGTTCTTGTCTGCTGGTGCTGCTTCTACAGTATCTCCGGTACGTGTGCGTCTCACTGTCTGAAGCTAGCCCCCTGCGTTGCTGGTCCCGATTGGGCACGGCCGGCCGTTGCGACCCTGTAAGGACGTACGTACGTCTGGTTCAAGGGTCGCTAGCTCGCGTCTGTTTTCTCAACTGTCCAAGATTTGGCAAATCTGTGGTGGTCACTGTAAGATCCTCTCTACTGAAACGCAACCACACTGACAGACATTTGCCTTGTAGTAATTCTGTGCACAAGTGCATGGACTCCAGACAGAGATATATTTTATTAGCGCAGAAAGCTAATACTAGGGATCAATGGTCACCAGCTGTGGTGCTATAAACAAATCTGCAAAGGATAAGTGCGAAGATCATAACCCATGCTTGAGTTGACATTACTTGGTCCAGTTTACAATTTATTAATCCGTTTAGAGATAACTAACTGCAAACATAATGTCGCAACTTGGTTGGGCGCCCATACGGCCCTGCTCAACAAATGCAAGACAGGCAGACGCATATGGGCGGCGCTACTGACTGACCCTGCAACGCAGCCAGATACATCCTCCGGAGAAATATCTATACTTAGCCCCGATACGTGCGTGTGGGGATACGGAGCTCCGAATCTAATTTTTCTTTTTATAACGGGTAAAGCACCGAAGGACCTAGAAACAGAGTACAGACTTACAAGTAGGACCCTGAAGAAAAAGGAAATTACAACTCGGTGATGCCATAGCAAACTCAGACTAAAAGCTTTCTTAGGAGCGAAAGAATTAATATATATATATATATATATATATATATATATATATATATATATATATATATATATATATATATATATATATATATATATATATAATAAGGATGGGGTTCTCTCTGATTCACATGATTTTCTATTCATTTCCCAGGGGATTCCAGTCTTTGAAAACACTTGTGCTTTTTTTATCTCTAGTTGCAACCATGCAAGTTCTTACTAAAAATATACTACTATTAGCGGCATATTTTACTAGAAAATATTTTTTGTGCTGTGCATGTTTGTGTCATGTACATCTTTATAGAGACCACGAAGAAAATAACATATGATGTGCTCGTTGACAATAAATTTTAAAAAGCATAATGGAAAAAAAAGTTTTTCGAGCACCAGATTTGTTTTGTACAAGGGTCATGGAAAAATGTCCATTTTTCATGAATATTTATGTGTGAGCATGATAAAATGGATAGAAATAAGTGTTAACATTTCCGGTTTTACATTTGGGTTGCCCTTTTTATTTAAGCGGGAACCTTTGTTCCTTCTACTCCCTCTATCCCAGTTTATATGACTTACGCGTATACCTAGGTCGTCCGCATGAGCTATATAATACAAAAATTATACCATTAGAAAATATGACATTTGAAGTTTTTAATAATATAGTTTTTATTATATGTATCTCATACTAAGTTGGTTAATTTGTCAATCTAGAAATACGCGTAAGTCTTATAAACTGAGACGGAGGGAGTATGTTGTTAAGATTGTACAAAGTAAAGCTTAATGGAGTACCCTTGACTTAATCAATCAATTAATGAAAGTGATGCCTCCCCAAACATGGGTCAGTGTGTTGCATAATGTGAGTCTTAGAATACGCAAAGTAACAAGTAGCGTCAAGCCGAGTGTGCGATCATGGATCAATGTCAATGAGCCTATGTAAATCTAAACGGATATGAAGCAATGTCTTCCCTTCAACTATTTAGGCTCAATTAATTTGCGGTTTATGAGGCATATTTTGATGTGCTTATTAATACTAAAATTAGCAACAAAATTGGCAAAAGCTGATCAAACAAACAAAAAAATATAAATGGGAGGAGCAAACATTATGATAATCCAGTGCAAATACAAAATACAACCTTGGCTTTGTGTTGGCGGTAGCTCCATATCAGGCTTAAAAGCTAGTTCACATTACAAAAATATATAGATATCTTTGTGTACGTGTGTGTTGTATGTTGGTCATAGATGTGGCATTTCTATATTCATATTGCATTTAATTAATGGAAAGTTTCAAAGTTTATACTGTTTATGCTTCTGGTACAATTCGATCCGTGCGTTGTTCTTACTATGTAGAAGGAGGATGCATCAAATGCATCTTACAGATAATGGGTGTGACCAATTGGAGATGGCTACACATGTTATTTACCGAATATTAGTGGCTTATTAGCAACATAAGTAATGATGCAACAGTTCTACTTTTGCGCAACAATATTTATAAAATCCACACTCTTCAAAAATCTCTTTGACCGTAGAGGCTACATTTTGCAGGTCAAGTTTTTACTCCTATCCACACATAGTGCTTTGAAGTGCTACTTAAGGTAGTGCCTCATCTTTGGAAAAGATGGTCCAAACTTCAAAAGGCTCCCAAGCTAAAAGGGGTGGCTATCCTTGGAGCAAGGAAACCAGCTATGATGGGAAGAGATGCAACCACTAGTGGGGGCATAGGTAGCAAAGCATCATGGTTTAGTGTCTCTAGGATGTGTATCTACCAGGCTAATATAGTGTACTATAACTTTTTTTGTGTGTGTTGTACGCTTGTTATTGATCCATCTGTTGATCAAGGTCATGTGAAGCAGATTGTTGTGCAACATTATACTATGATGATATCTCAACGCATCTTTCTATCTACAATGATTTGCTACTACACGAGAATGTATATTATTTATCCGATACTCCCCTCCTTTGGTTGATCGATTTAGATATCCGAACGTTGGTCAATTTTTTCCAGAATATAACATATGGCCTTGAGGCAATATGCATCTCTATGCTGCTACGAAATCTGTGTACGTACTTTTGGCGAAATACAAATATACAATAGTAGAGTACTACCTTATCTCTGTATTCTACCGTATCTGTTTAGGATTTTTTTTGATGGATTAGCTTGTCGCCATCCGTACAGTGGCCAGAGATCCGATTGCAGGGCAGCGGGATATGGCCATGATTGTGCGTGTCTGCGGCTGCAAATTAACACCGGCTGGGCATTGAAAACCGTGGTCTCTCCACACATATCTATCTGTATCTCCTGCCTGGCTTGCTAGCTTTGCTCTCCTTTTTTGCATATCTATCTGTAAAGCAAAGCACTTTGAGAGGATGGTTTTGTTTCAGATCTCCATTTCACACTCCACTGCTTTCTGAAGATGTCAACCCCTCGCTCCCCACCGCTGATGCTCCTATCTGATTTTTTGTCTCCCCACTTGTAGTTATGTTCTAACATTGACTTGGAAGTCATTCCCCTAAAGCATTGACTTTCATCATCCCATAGTGGTGGAGTAGTACTCATCTACGTCATGGAGAATGTCAATTATGCAACTCATTCTCCATGCATCAGGCATGTCATGCCTGCAAGATGCAAGGTCCATTGGTATCTTGACATGCATGGACCTCTGAGGGGTTTATCTATATTTATGTTAAGGCGCACATATTTATTTAACTTTAAAGTCTGAAGTATGATTTTGCCTACATGTATTACAATAGGAAAATGATTTTGCCTTGATGTACCTACACTCACTGATCACTTGAAGAAACACCCACACCCACACAAATTTAAAGGTCCCCTAGATAGATGAACAGTAGTTACAGCAGTACAGTACCCACCATGATCAGATCCGGAGCATCATTAGATTCACCACCGGTCTACTCCGCTCTACCACCACCGCCGCTAGTTTACGTACGAACGGTGAAACACGGAGACAGGTGGAGCGGGCCACCACGGCTGGCCCAGGCCCGGCCGGCAAGCCCACGGGCGTCGTCGGGCCTACCTCCCCCGCCCGCTCGTACGTCTCCACCCCCACCACCACCTCCGGTCCACCACCACCACGGCACCAACCATGGCTCTGCCTCTCGCACTCGCCTCGCCTGCCTCCTATATATACGTACTCCCCCGCCTCCCTCCTCACCGTCCCAGCATCGTCCTCCTCTACATCACCAGCCAGCCACCGCCACCGAGTCGAACGAAGGGACTCCACATCCAGCTCGCTTAATTAATGGCGATCAAGAAGAGCGGCGCGGCGGGGCTGAAGCAGATCCTGAAGCGGTGCTCGAGCCTGGGCCGTCGCCAGCAGCAGCAGCACCAGAACCAGAACGGCGACGAGCACTGGGCGGCGGCGGAGGAGGAGGAGGAGGCGGCGCCGTCGGACGTGCCGCGGGGCCACTTCGCGGTGTACGTCGGGGAGTCGCGGCGGCGGTTCGTGGTGCCCATCGCGGTGCTGGACCGGCCGGAGTTCCGGTCCCTGCTACGGCGCGCCGAGGAGGAGTTCGGGTTCGGCGGCGCGGGCGACCTGCTCGTGCTCCCCTGCGAGGAGCTCGCCTTCCGCTCCCTCTGCTCCGCCTCCTGCACCGCCCGCTGAGGGGTCTGACGAAACCGTCCACGGCCATTTGTTCGGCCACGCCGGTCCGGCCTAGCGCCATTGCTAGGCGGACCGACGGCCTTGCGTGTGTGTAAATACGTGTGGGATCTCCACCCGTCCGTGGAGACCCGGTCCATTGATGTGGCGCATTTGGCGCGTATTAGCGCGCGCCCTTGGAGCAGAACCATGCACACCATTAAGACGAAGACGGAGGAGATATGATCATCTTTTGGGGAAGAGATTTTTTAGAGCTAGCGAGATTTCAGCCGGCCCCGACGTGTGTCAGCGGTAGCTAAGCGTGTACTTACGTTGTTTGTGACGTGTTCGAGTCCTTGCTGGCCGCCCCCTAGAGCCTTCTCCATGGAGACGGAGGAGAGCTTAATTAGGCGCGCGAGGTGAACCGTCATTACAGATTTTTTTTTACTCTGTACACGCGAAGATATCTGCTGGTCGGCCGGCCGGCCGGCTACAAGAGCTAGCTAGCGACGGTTGAGATGACGCCGTGAGTGTGAAATGTGCCGTATGTTTGGTCTCCTCCATCGATCGGTTTGTGGAATAGTAATGGTGGTTTTATGTGCGCATGGGAATAAATGTGTTTAGACCGGGTGTAATAAGCAACTCTACAGTTCTTTTAGACCCGGTTGAACATTGTTTTCTTTCTTGTTGTGTCTATATTTTCTCATTCGCTAATGTTGAGCCGGTGGCTACGGCTCGAAGTGAGAATAAGGTTCTCTTGGTCCTATATGTCCTTCGATAGGAGGGTACATGCCCGAATCATGTAGGTTTGGTCGGTTTTTATAACTGTCGTTTCAAGTGATGGTTACTGCTCTGATCCGCTGGTCCATTGGGATCTTATTAGCACGATGAGTTATCGTTAGTGTGGTATGACAAGTTCTATTCAGCTCTGGTGATGGGAGGCAAGGACTCGGCACTGACTTATTTATAATTTTTTAAAACGGTTATCATACAGTTGTACTAGACCACATTGTCAAAACGGTTAGCCGAGATTGTCTAAACCATGGCGAATCCAGTCTGCTGACTACTCTCTCCGGTCTATATGAATGGTTGCAATTTTATCTAAATTCGTATATACTATTTAACTAGATATCTAGAGTAGATGTACTATTCATATTTAGAGAAAATTGAAACCATATTACTACTAATATGGACTGGACCGAGTACTCAGCACTGCCGTCCGGTGAAGAAACGACCGCTCGCTCCTCCTCGGGGTGGCCTGCCTGCCTGCCGAGGTCACATGGATGGATGGATGTGTAGGTGCCATCATCATCCGATCGAAGGGGGCCGGGGCCGGCCATTATTAATTCCTCCCATGTGAAATGTGTCGACGTGCCGGCCTCTCCCTCTTTACCGTTCTACCACCACAGTCGTCTTTGTTGCACTGGTGCCCAGCGTGCATGCATGCATGCAGCGGAGGGTGCCCGCCCGCGCGACTCCTGGTCGAGGAGGAGTGTACGTACTACTGAGTAGCCGCGATTATGCGTGACGACCGTGCAGTTCGTTGCTGAGGTTGCACGGCGAGCCATGAACTTAGTGTTGAACTAGTACTGTGATAACTTAAACCAGCAGGCCCAGTGTACGTACTACGTAATTAGGGTACGCGCGCGCGGCGTGGCCAGCCAAGCAATCGATCGATCAGCAAGGCCGTACGCAGTGCCCTGCCTGCGGCGCGCTATCGATCCACAGCGGCCGGCCGGGACCGGGACCAGGCTCCGGCCGCCGGGAAGCCCTGGGTGGATCACATGCACGCATCGTCTCCGACGCTGTTACTCGCTCGCTCGCTCGTAGGTGTAGTAGTTACCCAACCACCCGGCACCGCCCACGATCCGACTGCCCCTAGCTCTCTGCTGCGCTGGGGGCCATTGCTGCTGTGAGGCGGGCGGGGCCCTGGGGCACGCGCGGGCGGGCGGGCGCGCAGCCAGCACAGGCGCGGGCTCCCACATGGCCACATGCACGGTCCATCAACCATCATGCATCATCGAGATCACGAGCGAACCAGCAGCTCCTGCTCGATCATCCCGTCATCCATCCATCCGTAGCTAGCGTACGTTACGTACGTACGTCTGCACGTACTGGCCGTTATCTATAAAATCCGTAGCAGCAACACGCGAGTATGGGCGCATGATACGTACGTAGCGGTCCACAGCGTGCGGCCGGGCCTTGCCGCGGCGTGCATGTTGGTTGGAGCCACGCATCATGATGCACGTCTGCACGAGCACGCATTATTTCCGTTTAGGCATCACTGTATATGTGCAGCCCTTGAGATATTTCTGCAGGGGACGCATTCCGCTGGCGATGCCAATTTTTTTTTGCGGAAATTGCACCAATCTGTTAATAATCAGTATAAAAAAACCAAAAATAATAAAAATTAAACGATAGCGCGAGCAAATACGTGCCGCCATCCTCGCACCTTAATTATCGGTCCCAGCGCCGCGCAAAGCTGATACAAGTAGATTCACCGGAGGCTCCGGAGCAGTGGCGGACCTAAGAATTACTCAAAGCCGGCAAACCAAATTGTTATAAAATTTGGCTTGTAATACCAGCCGGAAGCCTATGCTCCGGAGTAAGGATATGGTGGAGAGAGTAACTTATTCTAAATTTAGAATGTAGCCACCGCCTCGCTACTCCTCCAAAGAAATATCGAAAATAGTGTAAACATCTGTAAGCATATGTAGACGAGCATAAAACTGGGCAGCGTAAGAGCAGACGACACGACCAGGCAGTGGGCAATGGTCGGTCACGAGCGAGCGGGCAGTCGCTCTCGACCAGCGCTAGCTGTGAGTGGCGTACCGTACGTACATATTCCGTTGGATTATAGGTCCTACGTGCATACCTAGATTGTTAATTTGACCAACAAAATATAACTTATATATTATATAAATTATATCATTAGAAAATATAATCTCTAAGGTATCTATTGGTATGATTTTTATATTATAATATGTATATTTTTTTATTCAAATTGACAACCTAGTTATCCGCGCGGGACTTATAATTCCAAACAGAGGTAGTATATAAAGGTAGTATATAAGAACAAAAAGTCTTAATACAACTTGAAGATTTTCAGCTTCGTACCACCGCACCGCGCGCGCATGCACATCTTATCACTACTATCCATCGACTTGGGTACAGTGCGTTGGTTGCTGCCATTGACCGGTTCAACAAAGGCACGTAGCACTACCCAGCCAGCACTTGGTTGCAGCAGCACATGCATGCATGCATGCATGCATGAATCCTGGAAGAGCAGACCTCATTGAACACCCCACGACTGTTAATCTGTTATGGTCCGAGTGGCCACAGTAACTTAATTACCACCTACGCAGAAAAAGCAGCAGCTTGGCAACAAGGGAGCATGTGATATTTTTATCCTTGCAGGCCCTAGGGTTGAAGGGGTACGTACGGGTAAAGTAAAGGAGCATGTTGACACGAAACGAATTGAACGGGTGTAACATGGCATGCATGCCGTGGTGGGGTCAGGCGCCGTTCAGCTGGGTCAGGCAGGCCATGTGCCGCTTCTACACGTACTTAGCCGCCCGTGACCAGCACAGGCCGCCGGAACAGCAGCAGCAGATGGCAATCATGACTCGCCCGAGCCTTCCTTCATCATCTTCAGGCACCGTCGTCGTACGCCCCGGCCTGCACGGACGGTACCCCGGCCCTAGCGTGCACGGATGGACCCGCCCCGGCCGGCCGGCACACGCCATGTGTGGCGATCGACCTCCCCTACCCGGACACGGCTACACCTGGCTAGTCATCTCAGCCAGCCAGCCAGCCAGCATGTAAAAAAATCTGCCAACAATCAATTAATGGATAGTTTTCCTGGCAGATCCATTCATTCATGGAGACGTAGACCCACCGGCCTGATGACGAGTCCGGGCAGGCAGCAGGCAGCGGCAACGGCCTTGTCACGGCGCCGCTGGCGACCTCTGCCTCTCTGCCGGAGATACTACTACTAGATAGATGGGGTGGGCCCCCGGCGCAATGATGAGTTCTTGGACCTCTCCTCCGAACGGGGGAGGTGGCGAGCGAGGAAACGGGTCTCTCATCGCTGCGATGTGATCGTTCCTGCGGCGGTTGGGCGATAACGACCTCGTAGTTGCACACAAGAGATTTGATTCATCGATTGCATGATATCTCCAGCCAGATCGCATGTCGGGGATCACATACCGTTTGAGAATATAAGATGTTTTAGCTCTGTGAATCAAAAGTATCTAGACTATTTTTAGTGTGTAGCTCCACTCATGTTTGGAACAAACCTACACACTAAAACAAGTCTAGATACATTTTCTTTACAAACCTAAAACATCTTATATTTTAAAACGGAGGGAGTACTTATATATATTTGCAAGTTACAGATAACTCTCTCAACATAAATGTTGTATAGTATCCTACAACCATGCAAAATCTCAGCCCCAAATTTCTTTATATTGTGAACTACACAGAAATGACAAAACTCTGATAACAGTTGAGATATTTGTAACTTTCGTCGGTTTTGGGCAGCTCATAATACAAAGTAGCATTTGAAATTTGATATTTTGCACGTTTGTGGGAACAACTATATCTGCGTTTTTCATATATATATTTTTAAAACTCGTAAATATGGTTTTTGATTATTATTATTATTTTTCAAAACCAGGATACTGCTGCCCGCGTGCACGAAATCTGCGCTCTGAATGAATGAACTCTATAATAATTCTACAAAACAAATATTAACTATCTATAAACTCATGAACTCATTTGATGGGTACACGGAATTGCTTAAAATGTGTGGATTCAAGCCCGCTACATTGGAGAAGAACTCAAAGCATACTACTCTACTACGGTAATTCTCCGAGGAACGGAAACAAGATTTCGGATGGTGAAGAAGCAACGACACCAATTTTTACAAGAAGAATCTCCTCCTGCTCGTGTCCAGGTCGGGCTGCAATTCGTCAAAAAAAATAACATCATCATGTCGCCACAATTTTCAACATGCAGTGTGGACATGAACTGGTAAATGAATAGCAATAACGGTACCTTGTGAACCCACTCGTACTCTCCGCTTTTCGTGTCCAAGGTCCCGTGTTGCAAGGTGATCAGCTTCAGAGTAAAGCGAGGACCACACTCCTGTTATCATCAAACAGTAGTAGTTCAGGCTTTACTGCTAAATAAAAGCTTAACGAGGTTGGCAAAAAATCATCATGCAGAGCATCAATTCTAGTAAAACGGATTCTATCAGCAGCTGGAAAGGTGGGAATTACAAGCATGTAAAGGGCAAGACAGTGAAGCTGGATGAACTTGTGTGCACCCAACCTACGAGGATTGAGAGCGTTTTGGTCCTTTTGGGGTTGGTCAATTCCAGGATTGTAAACGGGAATTCGTGCATTCACATAATAACACTTCAGTATGGAGTGATAGCTCAGGTACCTGAAGGCGACAGTTCACGTGCTTCTCGGTTTTGCTTTCAGAAGCCTTGGCTTTCTTGTCCTTTGACACAACCTTTTTCTCTTTCTCCTCAAAGACGTACCTGTTATAAGGGTTTCAGATTATTACTTCTCAAATGCTGAAGATAAAATAGTGTGCACAAAGACAACCTATGACACCCTTCATGAAGAAACCACACTTGAATGCGTCACTAATCAACCAACCATGAGATAAAGCAATTACTAGACACATGGAAAATACCACATATAATACACTGCCGCCAGGTTGTATTGCACATTTGAACTTGTGATATAAGTATATGAACTATTGTGCAGACTCGTGGAAACCAAGAACTTAACATCTCTAACTGTTTAGCACCATGTTTTTGCCCAGTTGTGTCTCGACATATATTCACCTGTGATGACGGAAAAATATATAGTCTCGCTGATTATGGAAGGTCACTACTCGTCGGCCACGGAAATTGGGGTCTTGGGGGAAAAGAGATTGTATCATCCTGGATAAACAAAAGGTAAAAGTAGACATGTTAAGGAAAAGATAAAAAAATGGTATTGCTTCACACAAGCTCAACATTGGTGAACAGAAGTTGCATATTCTTAAATCACCTTCCAACACGATGACCAAGGCGCGTAGTGAAATTGTTCAGCACTAACTCTGGCTTATGACTTGTAGGATTCCCATGGTTCTGTCATATAAATACATAAACCAAAAGGATAAGTGAAGGTAATTTTTGCTCATGAGTAAAAGTTTCAAGTTAAAGTAGCTTTATATAATAGAAACAATCTGTAAAATACTCTAACACATATATTGTCATATCAGATAACAAGAGCACGTCAAACTGAAAAACTAGGGAATATCAAAATACGTAATACAAAAGTCGCTGACAAAGATGTTCTATCTGCTATACACTTTTCAGTGTTCCATCAATCTAGAAGATCACTACATGGCCATAATGAACAGATGAGCACAACACCTCCGTTGGAATAGGTTTATACAATGCTGTAAAGCATGGCAAAATAAAACAGCAATATAGATATGGCAGACAGAGACATGGACCAGCCTATAGCAGACATGCCATATGACACTGAACATTGACATATGCGTATCTGTTTTTTGTAGGCAAAACTAAGATGCCTAAGACAAACTAGAGACAGGCTAGAGACAGCCTAGAGACAAGTAGGATGGTCAATTGTTGGAAAGTTGAGTTCTCTGCTCACATTCAATGCACATTTAGTTCAAAAGTTTGGTGGTGTAACAATATGTATTCATGCCAGAATCTTTCCCCAATTGTGGTGCTATCTGAACCACGTGATTAAATTTGAATTCTCTTCTTCACCCCTGTTTTTTCAGTTCGTCCCTGTGTTAAATCAAACAAAGAATTACCTTTTGTACTAGATTAAGTCTTAATAAAACCACTGTACAGTTGATCTTAATACTTCTCTGCCGAACTAGACACGCAACAGGAGTCTCATAGAAAAAGGGGAATACTTAAGATTGATAAATAAAAGTGGCCATCCTTCCAGCGCACAGAATACTAGTATTACATCCTTTCTTCTAATAATTTGGAAAAAAAATTAACACGCCAGACTTTTGTCCAAAATCAATTTTGAACAATGTTCTTCTATGCAGCTAACAAGATGAATATATCTTCATTAGAACCTATGACAAGCAGAAAGCAGCCAATGTAAGAGGACAAGCATCTTGCTGTAAAAACATCAATCTGACAAGATTAAGCTAGTTCACATTTGCTAAACTCTTGCATAAATTTGAAACCCAGAAGAGGAAGGGGCAATTTATTTCCTTCTATGCAATTCACAGAGGTTGCTTATGGGCTCGCAATTGACAGCATGAACGCAACAAATAGTTGTGCCAACTATATTTATAAACAATATCTGAGATTATCAGCGCGAAAAGATTTGTCCTTCCAACAATAATTAGCAGTAGCTTTCCTTCAGCGGAATAGTTATTAGAGCAGGCAAATTAGAGGTCCTACAATTCAGACAGCAACTAATTTATTTTACCAGAAAACAAACATAACTTAGCACATGAAACAAACTGCACTGTCCCTTGTTGGCTAAGGAGGAGTATGCTAGGTTACTACAAAGGTGGTTAGCATGTTTAACAATACTAAGTACTCGTATTTTAACAAGAAGGTACAGGGAAGATATAGGCTCAAGGTAAGGTCTCACTAAATCATTTTTAACTGCTGAATCACTTAATGTCAATAGCAACAAAGCATGTCAACATTTTTTAAACATATTTAAGAAGACAGAGGCTTATTTCGAATAAAATCTCAAACAGTTCATCCAAGAGGCTGAGAGTATGCACTTATGCTCACTAAATAGCTTGATTGTGTTGTGTGAACTACAAAGATATAGCTACAGAAATGTGCAAATGCAAAAAAGAATAGTCACACATCTAATAACTTGGCATGAACATTTGGGAAATCCAGTTACCGCCCGGTAACCGGATACACGCCTTGGCATGGGAAGCCCGGCCCAGCCCGAAAAATGTCTCATGGAACAGGACAAATATGGCCCGTGGGACGGGTCTGGGCCACAGATTTAGGCCCGAGGCGCTGGTCGGGCCAGGCCTGGGATGCACGAAAACACGATCTAAGGAAGCGGCCCAGCCGACAGGATTTTGTGTGCGCGGGTCGGGTTTGGGACAAAAAATCAGGACTGACGTTCGGGCCTCGGTTTTTCCCGACAGCCTTTTTCTGGCCCGGCGTGAAGCCCGGCCTGGCCCAAGAAATGCCTGGGTATAACCGGATATCCTGAGCACCCCCAGGAAACTGGTTTACAGGGCAAAAATACCAATGTTTTCGAATTTAAGAAAAAATCCTCTGTAAAATGTCATACCGAGAACGAGAAATTTGAATTCAAATTCGTCCAGTAACCGGTCAGGATTTTCTGGTAACCGCGGTAACCGGAAATCCCGAACCCCCTCAGGAAATGTTTTCAGGTCGGGAACAAAAACCTTGATATAGACATAAGTACCTTTATATCCTTCCGCAGAACAAGCTTGGATAGCTTGAAATGTGCAGTAGGGCCCTCAGGCAGGTTGATGATCAGCATTGCATCTGTGACACAAAATCCAGCAACAAGATGTCACAAACAAGAACACAAGGAAAGAAAAAGAAAGTGATGAATTCCTACCAGGTTCCCTTCGATTTGTGTGGACAACCATAACTGAAGTGAACTCTCTGTTATTTGCATATTCCACAATCTGAAGAATAACAGTGTGTTACAATGGATATGGAGACAGATATGACTGGACTAAATAAAAGGAACATAACATGAGAATTCTCATACTTTCTTGAGGTCATAAGTCCCTCTATTAACATATTGAGCATTTGGTATCACTTGCATTAACTCCTTAATAAAAGCAGGTCCCCTCTGTTGACACATGCAGCAGAATGTACATCGTTAGATACATAATCAAATTAACATAGATTCAGAATATCCAGCACAAATAAGATTCCAGGTATCAGTGACAAAGAGGTAAAATGCATACGCCTGAATTGAAGCGGCATGTGGTAATCAATACTTTCGGGGTTACTACTTGTTTCAGCACTGCATTGAATTCGTCAGCATCATTCCCTGCAAACAGCTGCACATAGGAACAATTATTAGACACGTACACAAACTGAGTAGGGTTGGCACACTAGCCTAAACAAAGCATCTGTCCGAAACTCTGCGGCGAGAATTATGTAATGGCCATATCACAGTCGACATAGTGGTCTAAATAACACCTCCTAACAACTTAACCGAGATGCTTAATACTTCCGTAGTGTGTTTTCACTCTATTAGACCTCGAGACAAGAAGTTGGCAAGATAATCAGTAGTTACTGGTTTTGAACACAATGGAATTAGAGTGTTCAAAACTACAACAGCAGCTAGAATCATAACTGTATCGATAATGACAGAAGAATCTGAGTGTGTACACTACATCATACAAAAAATGGGTTGACTGTAATGACACCATACTATATACAATACGGAGTATATAACATCATCAACTACAAATATGGCACATCAACTTCGGACCTGTTAATTAAGTATACACGTTCTGATCGCTCATTCAATATCTGTAATTTGATGTGCACTATTGCTGAACATTTGAATACAATTGATCTTTGCTGCTCATCACCAACACATTACTACAGAAGATTCCGTAAACAGAAGTATTGTATCTACTGCAAAACAAAATTACCATAAATACAATCAGGCAGTAATATATGTCATGTTATGATCATGGCATGTGTACACCGGTTCTGCAGGTTAATACCAAGAATTAAGCACAAGGCTCATTTAACATATGGCCAAACTCCCCAGCACCCAAATGTTTGCTTTTACTTGAGCTTCCAAACAATCCACTAGCAAGTAGCACATTCAACAAATGGTAATCACCTCTAACCTCAATAATGCACACCTACCGTCACTAAAACATGTCAAAGAAAGAAACCTCTCATCCCCAACCTCATGTACACACTTGCTCTCTCAAATTCAGCCCTCATTTCAAGAACCGGTAGCAGCTAGTTCTGTTGTTCACAGAAATCAAATATAGCATAAGAACAACCTATGGGTCTGATGTTCCGAGCTCTGACTAGCCACACCGGGTGAAGCTACGCTTATTTCAACCCTTGGGACACTCGCACTGATCAAACTAATAAATTGAGTAGTACAGGAGACAATGTACCAACCTCCTGATCGTCAGGCCGGCAGACGGTCTCATCAGGCTCCCTGGTGTTCTCGATCGTCCGGGGCACCTGCTTCTCTGGCACCTGCAAGCACTCAATCACATCCAAAGTCGTCAGAATTTATCCACAACCTCGCACTTCACGAGAAATTTGTTTCGGGAGGGGAGGTGGGGGCATGCTTGCCTGCTCGCCAAGCTCAGCGGCGCGTTGGGCAGCCTGGACGCGTTCACGGCCGAGCCTGCGCTTCTGGGCCTTCTTCTCGCGCTTAAGCTTGGCATACACCTCACTACGCTTTTCCTTATTCTTGATCTCCGATGGCAGCGGCGGCGCCGGCTTCTCCTCCTTGGGCCTCTTGTCCCTCCGCCCCTTCCTCTCGCCATCGTCGGCTGTATCGTCATTGTCATGCTTCCGCTTCCTGTCCTCCCTCGCCATCGCCTTCGCCACCGCCGTCTAGGTTTTGCGTGATGGGGGTTTAAGCGTCTAGGACACCGCAGCGGTGGAGTGTTAGGTTTGTGAAGAAGATCCTTGATGTTATTGCTCTTGTCTTGGCATCTACAGGTTTAATATTCATGATTAATTTCACAATACATGGGCATCTTCTTGTGCATGTATATTACAGCTTATGGTTTATAATTGCTCACATCTAAGGCAGACAAGCTAGTTGGCAATTTCAATACATTCAATGTTTTATATGCACAGCTACTGTATTAAGGAATGTCTCTGTATTCTTGGTCATAAAAGGTGAATAGACTGAAGAATCTTCTGTTCAAAAGGAATTTAAGCTGGAAAATTCCACACATGATATGCATTAAGCACATCACTTAGTTCTATCAACTAGGTTACTTCCAACAATCTGAAGCATACGATCAAGAACCAAAGCTAGGTTCTAGACAGCTAAGCCAGTGTACATTGTGCAAGTGAAACTACACTGGACAGGAATATCTCAGGCAATATGACACTGAACAGGAGCATCTCAGTTGATAATTGTTTGCAAGTGAAACTACGCTCTACACATCGTTGAAATGATTACTGTTACAGGTGAATGTGTGTTTAATAATCTGAGCTGACGACCAAGACTCAGGCAATAACCTGAACTATTGTGAACTGACGACACAGGCAAATAATCTGAACTAAAGACCAAGAATTGCATACAGTACCTGGGCTTCGACGACGGCAGATGGGATAGGACAGTCCGAGGATGGAGAGGTCTGCACCGGGGAAGAGCCGCTACTGGAGAAAGAGTGGAGGGACGGCGTGTTCCCCGGATGCGAGCGCCTTCCGCAGCGTTCTGGCGACCGGCGAGTTGCCCTACTCCGGCGAGGAAATGAGGAGGGGGCGCGGCGGCGGCGTCTGTCTGCCCGCTGTCGAGACGGGTGAAACGGGTGAGGTTCGTGTTGGACCTGATTTTTTGCAGGCCGGCCCCTTACCGTAATGGTACAGGTCCGCTCCAGCGGGTTAGTGGGCCGATTTTTGTTTTTACGAATACAGTGGGCCCACGACTTACGAAAGATTTAAGACCTAGACGTGCAATTTTAAAGAATTGGGATCAGAGTGAAGGGACGGAGAAAGAATTAGGACCGCTCATACAGTTTACTCTTCATGTATCGATAGCGTGGGCTGGTATTATCTTTGAATTATTTTTCCTGTTTTTTTGGTTACTACTTAAAATTTATGATTTTTTTTAAAAAAAAATGTGAATTGTGACAATCTCATTTCTTTCTTTGGCAAGAAAAAGGAGTGCATCTACATAAAATAAAAAATAGTGTGTTGTTTCATAGTATTATTGTTTTTGATTCATATGAAATTGGAATAAGTCAGTTCTTTGACATAAGTTGGAAGTTGGAACCGTTAGTTAAATATTTCAAACTGCAGTTAATAATTATGGATTACAGTTATAATTAACAACAAAGTAGTGTTATAGTGTTATAGAGAACCGTAGAGAGAATCAAATAGCAACATGTGACATGGATATAGTACTACTCCCTCCTCAAAATATAAGATATTTTAGCTTTGTGAAATAAATGTATCTAAACTTGTTTTAGTGTCTAGATTCACTTCAAACATGAGTAAACCTATGTACTAAAATAAGGAAAATGATATGGATCCTCCGGACGATGGGGGTTCCCATCGTCCTCCTCCCTCCAAAATCGCCCCAATTTTCATTTTTGCTGCAAAACGGCCCGTTTTTGCTACATATGTCCCCGCTTTTGCTTCCGAAGCAAAAAAACGGTTCGTTTTAAAAATAGAACGTCTCGCCGGAGACCTCGCCGGAGATCATGCAGCAAAAAAATTATGCTAATGCAGCAAAACCGACTTCGCCGAAATTTTTTTTTGCTGCATGGTCTCCGGCGAGGGTCATCAACGAGTTGTTTCCGACGATGTCTCCGGCGAAGACGGTTTTGCTGCATTAGCACAATTTTTTTGCTGCATGGTCTCCGGCGAGGTCTCCGATGAGGTCTCCGGCGAGACGTTCTATTTCTAACGAACCGTTTTTTTTTTCTTCGGAAGCAAAAGCGGGGACATATGCACCAAACGCGGGATGTTTTGCAACAAATGGACACGTGTCAGCACGGGAAGCAGGACGATGGAAGCTCTCTCACATCGTCCGGGGAACGCCTAGCAGTCCTAAAATAAGTCTAGATATTTTTTTTTCATAAATCTAAAATATTTTATATTTTAAAATAGAGAGAGTACATCATTATCTAATGGAGTAGCAAAGGTTTCTAGCTAATGGAACTCTGCGTGTTTGCCCATTATTTGGGGAATTGTTTCTTTTAAATCAACAGGGAGATATTGTTCGATTCTCGACAATATCCATCCATTCCTACTCCGACGGCCGACCGCCGCCTCACCGCAGCCCAAAAATCCCCCTGCCGCGTCCCCCGCACACCCCGAGACGATGTTCCCGTGCCGCCCACTGGTGTCCCCGCCGCTGCCGCGCGCCCTCGCCGCCGCGGCGCCCGTCTCCATGCGGCGGCTGCCGTCGCCGGCGCTGTCGCTGCGGGTGGTGCGGTGCATGGCCAAGGAGCGGCGGGTGCGGATGGTGGCGAAGCAGATCCAGCGGGAGCTCGCCGACATGCTGACCCGTGACCCCATCATGCAGCGCGCCGTCCTCCCCGAGGCTGCCCTCGGCGCCGACCGCTACCTCTCCTCCCTCACCACCATCGCCGACGTCGAGCTCTCCAACGACCTCCAGGTCACGCCCCCTCGTTCGAATGTCGATAATGATGATGATGATGATGATGCCGCGATTCAGGTCAGGGATAATGGATTGCGCTAGCGACGCTGAATTCCTTGTCTGTTCCGGTGCGCGTGTGCAGGTCTGCAAGGTGTATGTGTCAGTGTTTGGGGACGAGAGGGGGAAGAAGGTAGCCATGGCCGGGCTCAAGGACAAGACTAAGTATGTCAGGAGCCAGATAGGCAAGCGGATGAAGCTGCGCCTCACGCCTGAGATACGGTTCATCGAAGACGAGTCCATGGAGCGTGGAAGCAGGGTACACTTCAGCCTCTTGTTTGTTTTCTGTCAGACATTGATGCATTTTACTAGGATTTTTGACTTTGTTCTTATGTTACCACAACAAACGCATTGCTGACTTATGTAGTTGAGGTAACTGATTGTCACTGCCTAATTTTTTGTTTCCATTGTCGCCGTCCTAGACCAGAGTTTTCGTAGGTGCATTTTTATAGTAGACTAATTTATCTGAGCATATAATCCATATATGATCATTCAGTAATGGCCTCTGCTGTTGTTGTAAACATTGAATATATAAGCTGAAAAGTGTAGGAGGTGATACTTATCTTCACTGTTCTTGTTTCTCTTTCTTGCAAATTGCAAGTTGTGACAGTCTTGCTTCTCTGAGGTGAAAATTAGAAATCATCCTTTGTTTTTATATAGATAGGATTCATTTTAAATGTTTCATCGAGAGTATTATAGTAGCCGTGAACTTCTTCCTTTAGGGCCTATATGAGGAAACTCTCAAAAGCAGGCGTGGCTTCAGTTTCTATAGCTCAAACCTATAGAGTGGACATTATCTGCCGTAGGAGCTATATTACCGCAAAAAATCATCCCGTGGAGCATTTTTCACATTTTTCTTTCTCCTATGTGCTAGGAAAATCTTGTCTAACTGATTCCACCTGTGCAGATTCTTACTATACTGGACAAACTAAAGGAGGAAAGGGAACAGAGAGAAGGAATTGATGTAGAAGAAGACGGAGAGGCTTCAGATCTAGTAGAAGAAGAAGATGGTGACTGGGATGGAGATGAGCCAGATGAAGAGGACATAATTTATGTAAAATAGCCCACTACGTCTTTTAGAAGCTTGATCACCATTCGTTCAACTTCCGAACTCATCAGGTTGGTTTCTAGAACTTGAAGAATCATCTTACTATAGGTTGTGAATATCTCCATGGCCCTGGCCATGCTCTTCAAATATGAATATATGATAGGTTTGCCATAATATTTGGATTGTTAATTTATCTCTTGCGATGCATATGCACAGTGGGATGTACTGCTGCGCTACTAAATGTTATGGAGGAAAAATAGCGTGGCAAGTATAAACTGTTTTAACCTGAACAGTATCTGAATTTCTAGTTAAACCAATTTAATTAAAGTAAATCTTGACCAGACCAATGAGTCCGTGGTATATTAGAATGCTAGTTTGGAAATACAGATTTTTCCTTCAGTTTTCCTGAAATACAGATTTCTTAGAAGATATGGCTAGCGGAATTGTGTTTATTCATCTCCACCATCGATTTTCTGATCTAACTGCATGGAGAGCTGTATCCTATGTAATGCTGCAGTTCTAGGCATGATCTGAAATCTTCGTTTCAGCACAGAATTGAATAGATGATTCGGTGGAATTATGCATGTTGAGGCTATCGTTTTGTTTCCTTGAAAGTGAAGCAAATTATCAAGTATTAGGATTGTTCTAATTGGTGTTATATGTCTATGCAGTTCTCTTAGAAGTTAGTTCCATGACGGTGAGAAACCACTGCTCACCTTGTTGGCAACAGTCTCCAGAGCATCTCAACACTGGAAGAGCTTTACGGAGACATCTAGGCATGCCAAACCCTTTCCTTCGAGGCTGGTCAACCCGTAGAGATATCGAAAGCAGAATTCAGAGTGTGTCTTATCATATGATGTTCACTAGATCAGTATCTGACCATCAATGAGAGACAGTTTCACTGATGTTCATCCTTCTATGTATGCTAACTAGTCCTTGTTATGTGCAGCTGTTGTGTGTATTGATCTTACCGAACAACAACGGAGCCACTTGCTTTTCAGTTTTCATTTTCTGCTTGGTCTCGGAACTTTCTTGTACATCTTGTTCTGACTCTGTTGGGCCAGTTGGCCCCTTTTGGAAGATTATATGAAAAACTTCAAACAGGGATTTCACCCCACCTCCGAGAGTCCTGTACATCTTTCTTGAAATTGTTTTTTAGTACAATGGTATGACTATAATCTAGTGATAAAGTGAACTTTTCCTTGTTTTTGTTACTTCAATACAAGTCCTGAAACGCGTGTTATAACATTTCTATGAATGTGTTCTGTAACTTTGTTGGACATGCTATTTCTCTCTAGAACCCATAGTCCAGATGGTGTGGTACAGGCATCACAATTCGCAACGGCAACGGTGACGTTCTGAAATGTATCTTTTCTAGTAGCACCTTGGAGCAACATGCATTGTCCTGTTCGCATGAAGGTTTCCATGTTTTTTTCTCAATTTCTCACATCTATGCATAGTTGTACGCATCTGTCTCTGAATGTTGTCTGAGAATCCCAAGGAGCAGAGAAGTGAACACTACTCAAAGGGAGGCCATGAGAATCCCAAGGAGCAGAGTGGAGTGCAATGTCGATTATGCTGAGATCAGATCTGAATCTAGCGTCTGAGTAGCAGGAAGGATTGTGTCCATACATGCATTGACAATTTGGAATATTTCTCAGTTGTTCATTGCCACTGACTTGCCGTTCAAATAAAGTGACTAGTAGAGTCTAGAGCTGGGTAACATGGGACACGCGGAAATCGGGGAAAGAGAGATGGGTGGCGGCACCCGCCAGATCAGGGATCATCTCATTTCCATAAATATTTTTGGTTTTCTTTATTGATGGTCAATGACTTGCTTCTCATCTCAAAAAAGGTTAAACTCCCATTCAAGTAAAGTGACTGGAGCAGGGGTGTCCCTGGAAGAGAAGAGTGGAGCGGTGGTATCTGCTACCACAGACTACCAATATCTGATACATATCATATCGTATCTTACGATTTATCATGATGACAAAACCTTCGATCGTATGTACCGTGGTATCTGCAGTGTCCAGTACATAAATAAATACATAAAAGAAACTTGTCAACTATAGTCATTTGTCCGTGTTGGTTTACCTACCTTGGTATCAAAACCTGTTTTACGTACGTGTGGACTTCGTAACTACTTATGCTCTTATTATGCATTCCACGTCGGCCTATACTCAATACTATACAATTGCAACATTAGCATGGTTGGATTCAATGAAGGGCATGGAACGTGCTCGAATTAAAATTAACAGTTAATTTAAATGTATTTGGTGTATCTTTCAAATAACTCAAAGAATTGAGCTTTCAATAATAGGCCGGAGATTCATTTCACAAACAAAAAGACATCCACCAATTGCAAAGATGATCCTAATCATCTACATTAACTCATATGATCTAAATGTTAAAAGTATGAAGATAGACAAGGACACTACTACTATAAACCCATAGTCCCAGCAAGAGCTGAGCCGAGCATTATCATGGAAGCAAAACAAGGACACTATTGGAGGCGACTAATTTAGAATTTATCTAAAGAAGAACTCCAGATCGGATCTATTATACCTCTCGTCTTTTGCGATTAAATCCTATAGAACAGACAATTTAAAGAGGAAGTATTTCTTTCTGCCATCGTAATGTAGTCAAAAGAAATGAAATTATATAGAAAACATAGTTAAACATTAAAAATAGCTGCATTTCCAACATATCACGAGTGATCACTATCTCTTCCACCCAACGAGCCATCCACTCTCCGATCTACCACCCTCTCTCATCACTTCCCCCGATACTCCCTCTGTTTCAAAATATAAGATGTTTTAGGTTTGTAAAAAAAATGTATCTAAACTTCTTTTAGTGTGTAGATTCACTCTAAACTTGAGTAAACCTATATACTAAAATAAGTCTAAATATATTTGCTTCATAAATCTAAAATATTTCATATTTGAAAACGGAGGGAGTATATTTCTAACATATCACGAGCGATCACTGTCTCTTCCACCCACTCTCCAATCTACCACCCTCTCTTATCACTTCCTCCTGAGCCCGATATATTGATTCGATTGTCGGTGTGGCACTAATGAGCCCCGCTAACCAGATCTTCAAGTTCTTGGAGCCACCATGCAGCTTTGTACTCCCTCTATTTCAAAATATAAGATGTTTTAGTTTTGTGAAGAAAACGAATCTAGACTTCTTTTAGTGTATAGATTCATCCTAAAGTTGAGTGAACCTACATATTAAAATAAATTTAGATACATTTAATTCACAAAGATAAAACATCTTATATTTTGAAACGGAAGGAGTACTTTTGTCAGATATCGTAGATCACTAGACCCCTCACCCGTGTTGCTGCCTCTCTCCTTACGACTCCTCACTAGAACAATGTTTTCAAATGGTCTTTTTTTTTTGTAGAAAACACCTTTATAGAAGCAGCTCTACCTGGTTTAGTCCTACTCGAGCATATGTGCATGCTACATCGTCATCATCCTCTCTGAACAGCTTTTCGAATCTAATTGTATCTCTTAAACAAGTTTATAGTGTCAAGCATGTATTTTTTTTTTCACTTCGTGTACTAAGAGCACCTTCACTCGCTGGGCGTTTCCAGGTCAAAATCCAGCGCTAAATAGCGCCGGACCGATGTAACTTTTGGCCTGAGGATGGCTGTTTTCCCGCTCGAGTTCCCAGGCGTGGTTCCCAGGTGAGGCAAAATCGGCGAGTTTTTGCTTAAATTCGGCTCAAATTCAGACAGGTCGGCATAAATATGAATACAGAGCAATGTTTGGCATGAAATTAAACATAGTTCGGTATAAAATTAAACATAGTTTGGCATAGTTGGGCATAGTTCGCGATAGACGAGACGGCGACGAGCTTGGCGACGAGACGACGACTATCCGCGTCGGCCAAGCCCACTCCGAGCTCCACCGGCCAGGCCCGCGTGTCGCCGGTTAGCCGGCCAAGCCCACGCCAAGCTCTGTTGGCCAGACCCGTGCCGAGCTCCTCTAGCCAGGCCCGCGTGTGGGGGAAGGGAGAGAGAAGATGGGCGTGTGGGAGGAGGGAGAACGTTTTCCTCACTGGCGTGTGGGCCACACGGCGAGATTTTGGTACATTCATGTTCCCAGGCGATTTCCAACGCACTGGGATCGGACTGGAAACGCCAGATAAAAAAAACCTAAATTCGGATAAAATCGGCGTCCTCAGAACGCGAGTGGGGCAAATTTCACCCATTCGAATGTAAAACTCGTCGAAAAGTGGTTTTCTGGGAAGGCTAGTGAAGATGCTCTAAAAGAGAATAGTCATGGAAATGCTAGTGGAGATGATTTAAAGAAAAAAGTTTAAGTGCCAAGTCAGAGTGTCCAAAATATTTCAAAGTACAAGCTGACCCAAACCTAAAGTTTCCATGTCCTATAAATACTCCGGGATCCCCTCACTTCTCTCCATCACTCCTTCCAAATCCTCATTCTTCCCTCACTCCCATATACCCAACTGAAAATGGCCAACACCTCCAAGCCCAACGGCGCCGGAGCCGAGGAGGTCCCCTCGGTGCCCCGTTCCCTGGCGGCGCCGCGGAAGGTGGCACTGGTGACTGGCATCACCGGGCAGGACGGCAGCTACCTGACTGAGCTGCTCCTGTCCAAGGGCTACGAGGTGCACGGCCTGATGCGCCGCTCCTCCAACTTCAACACCCAGCGGCTGGAGCACATCTACCACGACCCGCACGCCGCCCCCTCCGCGCAGCGTCCCCCCATGCGCCTCCACTACGCCGACCTCTCCGACTCCTCCTCCCTCCGCCGCGCGCTCGACCTCGTCCTCCCCGACGAGGTCTACAACCTCGCCGCACAGTCCCACGTCGCCGTCTCCTACGAGATCCCGGACTACACCGCCGACGTCGTCGCCACCGGCGCGCTCCGCCTCCTCGAGGCCGTCCGCCTGTCCGCCAAGCCCATGCGCTACTACCAGGCCGGGTCCTCGGAGATGTTCGGCTCCACCCCGCCGCCGCAGAGCGAGACCACGCCATTCCACCCGCGCTCCCCCTACGCCGCCGCCAAAGTCGCCGCGCACTGGTACACCGTCAACTACCGCGAGGCCTACGGCATGTTCGCCTGCAACGGCGTGCTCTTCAACCACGAGTCCCCCCGCCGTGGCGAGAACTTCGTCACCCGCAAGATCACCCGCGCCGTCGGCCGCATCAAGGTCGGCCTCCAGACCAAGGTCTTCCTCGGCAACCTCTCCGCCGGCAGGGACTGGGGCTTCGCCGGGGATTACGTGGAGGCGATGTGGCTCATGCTGCAGCAGGACAAGCCCGCTGACTATGTGGTCGCCACGGAAGAGTGCCACACCGTGGAGGAGTTCCTGCAGGCTGCATTTGGGTACGCCGGGCTGGACTGGAAGGACCATGTGGTCATTGACAAGAAGTACTTCCGCCCTGCGGAGGTGGACAGCCTCCAGGGAGACGCATCCAAGTCGAGGAAAGAGCTTGGGTGGAAGCCCAAGGTTGGGTTCCAGCAGCTCGTGGAGATGATGGTCGATAACGACATTGAGCTCGCCAAGAAGGAGAAGGTCCTCGTGGATGCTGGGTACCGCGACGCCAAGCAGCAGGCATAAAATTGGCAGGGAGCTCCTGTTTGCCGTTTTGAAGTGCTCTGGCTGAAAGGAAATCAATAATGGCCGGCGCGGCCCATTAATTCATCTATTTATTTTTTACAAAATTTCGAGAATATGTTTTTATTTTACAAATTTACAATATTTTCACAAATCATTTTCATAGTGGAAACTTTTTATGTACTCCAAAAGGTTTTGCTCATCTACCTTCCATATATTTGTAATTGAAATGTTCATCTCATATTTAAACAGTGCGCCGCATAAGTACTGGAATATGTTTGTAGAGAAATGTTCTTGTATCTGGAAATAGTTCATATTCCCTCTATCCCAAATTAGGATGCATATAGTTTTTGGTCAAAGTCAAACTTTTCAAAATTTGACTAACTATATAGAAAAAAGACATTTATAATATCAAAATAGTATTGTTAGAACCTTAATGAAATATATTTTTACATTGCGTGCATTTTGTATCGTAGATGTTTATATTTTTTTCTATATAGTTGGTTAAACTTTAATATTTTTTGACTTTGACCAAAAATTATATGCGTCCTAATTTGGGATAGAGGGAGTATATTCGAGAGAAGTTGTTCATGCCTATAAGAATACATGTTCATGCACTTTAAAAAAGTATGCATGTATTTCCGCAAAAAGAGAAAAGAAGACACTAAAATAAATAAATAAATCTATACCATACTATACTAAAATTATGAGGTGAGTTTTGACCCTTTTATCACTACCACCCATGCTTTTTCTAAATTTCTCTACGGCATGATGGCTCTCCGATGGCTTTGCTGGGGATATTTGGAAACATAAATTGTGGAAAAGGATGACAAGAAATTCTGTAAATATGCTAGGGATATCTAAAAACATATATTTACTTTTTATAAAATTTTGGGAGTATGCTTTTATTTAAAATATATAATATTTTCACAACATCATTTTCTAGTGGTTTTTTATATATTGTAAAAGGAAACATACTCATGCACCAGTCATATATTTGTTATTGAAATGTTGATCCCATATTTTAATAATGTGTTGCATTCGTACCAAATGTTTCTATATTTTTTTAAACAGAGTTAAAAGCTTTGCCCCAATCTATTAATTAAGATAGGTTTTCAACAAGAAAGTAAAAGTTTCATATTACGACAAAGGTTCTACTCTTTCAGAAAAAATAATACTCATGCTCTTAGTGCTCACAAGGACCCATAATTCACCTCTTATTTTATTTTTCCAAACTCCAACCATCTGTCGATGTCGCTTAGTCCAACCATGTGTCGATGTCGACTAATCCAACCATGAGTTGATGTCGACTAGTCAACCATGTGTCGCATTCTCAAATAGTCCAACCATGTGTGTCCATGTTGACTAGTCCAACCATGTGTCAATGTCAACTAATCCTATCATGTGTCGACAAGACTAACTAACAATATTATATTGCAGGGTCTCATCGATATTATTGACAAAGTTACTTAGATCATATTTTCCATTTTGAATTGCATTGGCTGAAAAGAAACCGATAATGGCCCGCATGGCCCAATAACCCATATATTTATTTATTTTTGTAAAATTTTGGCAATACGATTTATTTAATCAATATATAATATTTCACAAATCATTTTCATAGTGGAAAATTTTTATGTATTGCAAAGGAAACATGCTCATGTACCTACCATATATTTCCAATTGAGATGTTCATCTCATATTAAACAATGTGCTGCATAAGTATTGGAATGTTTGTAGAGAAATGTTTTGTATCTAAAAATAGTTCATATATATTCAAGAGGAGTTGTTCATGCCTATAAGAATACATGTTTATGCACTTTAAAAAAGTGTACAAAAAGAAAAGAAAAATATCCAAAGAGAAGTGAAGACACTGCAATACAAATCTATACCATACTAAAATTATGAGGTGATCTTTGACCCTTTTATCATTGCTACCCATGCCTTTTTTCTAAATTTCTCTACCGTGTGATACCCATTAGTGCCACGAGTATACTTTGCACCTTGCCTTGTGTGTCTTGGTGTGTTCCCTCATTTCCATGTCCTAGTTTCCTTCGCAAGCAAGGATCGGGTTTCCGTCACCACTCTATATTCGGAAATGCAACACCACACCTATGTTGGACCCCTAGCATCATCATTACCATTTGTTTGTTGTATATTCGTGCAAACTATTTTATAGGAAGACCCTTCCATCTTAGTCTAGATTCATACAAGATTTATTAGAGATCTAAAACTTCTTTGAATCTTGCAGACACATACACGATTCAATAGCAACCGTAGAACAAATAGGAAAAACAACCAAATTAACAGTATAAAAATTAGAAAACATAACCAAAATTAACAAAATTTTGAAGATACAAACAAATTTCAGCAGATCCAGTCAAGAAACATACAAGTTTCACTGTCAGGTGGAGCTCGGATTGTTTCCAACTTTCTGGGAGGGGGGGGGGCTTAGGTGCAAATGAATGCATGAATCTCCAACAATCGTAGGGCATATGTGATGTCGGGGGCCCAACTTACTTGCGTAAATCCACTCTCCTCCATCTCTCAAATGCACTAGTGATCTAGGGTTACCCACACATCTCCTTCCCTATCCACATGATGGGGTGGCCCGACATGACATAAAGAGGGGAGGGGAGGGGATGTGGGGGCATTAGTACCCTCCTCTCATAGATCGATCATCGTGAAGGCAAGTCTGAGGGCAGAGTATTTTTATCATTCAGAGATACCCACCCAGTGATAACTCTACCATAAATATCCATATTGGGCATGTGTGGCATTATTCTGCAACCCAAGTATTTTAGCAAAACTAATTCTCTACATTAAATCCATATGGAAAATATATGTTTGAACAAATGGCATATAAACCCTTGTTTCCTCCATTGATAATATACAAAGCTAGAACCCCTAAATATATAATTTATTTAGTTATTGGACCAAACCATCAAGTTGATGAATCCATGTTCAAGAATATTAAAACCCACATCTCTACTACTTTGCACGAACAATAATATTTCCATGGAAAAGCCATGCAAGCAATGAATAATTATTTTTATGATCTATTTCAACTCCCACTTTTAGTTATTGCTCATGAGCAGTTTAATGAACTGTAGAATGATATTAATCTGATTGACAATAATAATGAGCTTGATCATGATATCTAGACTCTACCATGGGATGAATCATACATCATCAGGAAAGTATATAGATAAATGATTGGGAAGTATCCCACATCTTAATCAATCCTGAATATATGGAAGTCATGCAACCTCTCAAAGCATAAGTTATTTGCTTGGCAATTGATGAGCAGAAGATTGAATACAAAGGACCGGATGAACCAGAAGAATTTATTTGTGGAGTTCTAGGAATGTATTCTCTATGATACATGACCATAAGATACTCTACATCATCTATTTTTTGAATGCATCTTCAACCAAAGTTTCCGGTGGGCATTGGGCTTAGAATGGAACACTGACTTGAACATTCATCAAATAATGCAAGATGCAAAGGATGGTACTCATTGGATTTCCTCATGGAGATATTCATAACTATATGTTGGAGCTTATGGGACCAAATAAATAGTTATATTTTCAGAGAACAACTCCCCAACTCTGAAAAATGCAAGGCTTTTAAACAGTCCTTTTCTCTAATTATGCGTAGGGCTTAGCTTAAAGGAAGGCATGCAAGACTGGTTAGATATCTTGTAATTTCTATAGCTAGTCCATGTATCACCCCACCTGTACATTTCCACCCTTTAAAAATATATATAATGATATGATAGGGGTCTTCCCTAATGTTTTTGTGTAAAAAAATGAATATTAAAACCGGGAGCGCACAACTTTTATTTGAGGGGGCAATACGCCATCCCCACTTGTAATAGTTGACTACTAGTGTGTCCCAATAACTCATGCTTTTTATATTTTCTAAATCCTCATAAGTAACTTTTAATTTAAGAAAATTTTAATTTTCCAAAGATCAATTTAATAATTAGAGATATTTATATATTGCTAAATGAAATTGTATGTGTACCTAAAAATAAATGTTCAATTTATGAAATGAAATGGTGATCTCATATTTTCAAAAATATATTCGTATATTAAAAGAGATATTCATGTTTTTGAAATAGTCTGAGAAGAGTTTCCCATGCGTGTTGAAATATTTTCATGTATTGTTAAAATAAAATAAAAAGGAAATAACAACGAAAACGAATTGAAACTAGCACAATACATTTTTTGAAACTAGCACAATACATGTGCGTTAGAACGGAAACTTAAAGAATATAAACGACTTGATCATAATTATTATGTTATGTGACTTGTATTTCCAATTAGGCTTGTGATCAAGTTACACAAATGTTAACATGCTCGTATTATCACCCCACAAGGTGACCACCCCTCACTCCCTCATATTTCGCCCCCTCCTTTAAGGAAGTCAATGTATAGTTTACTCTAGGTACGTTGTCCAAATATCTCTAGTTGATTGAGGTTCGCTGGTATATCTATATTTTAACAGAAAAAATTGAGTACAAGCAACACCATGGATTGACTTAAGATGTCAGTACGTGAAATACCCTCTAGTGTAATTCATGAAGCCAACTAATCAAGTTTATGCCTTGTAGTTTTAGTGAAATAATAGCAAAAAATTAATAACAGAACACGACATACTCTGAATCATAGCTTATTGCATCAAATTTGAGCACAAAGCTTCTCATCATTTGCCATAGGGTATCTACTGACCCCTACATGGCTTCAGCGCTAAGCCATGCAATTTGTACATTAATTTTAACCCAAGTTGGCATCAAAAATACCTGCAGCCTAGTCCACACAGTTTTCAGAAAATATTATGCTTCTCTCAATAGGAAAAAATGCCAACCAAACACAAAAGGCTCATCTAGCATATGTTTGACCATAGTAATTGTAACATCCCAAATTTAGCCACCTTGTTAAGATGTCCAGAATGCAAAAATCAGGAGGAACAAAAAAACTCTTGTTTATTGATGCAATGGTTGTTTGCTTGGTTGAACTTCTACAACTGAATGTGTAGTATATGTTATATTCCTCTACCTTTCCCTCAGTTGGCAAAAGCTATTAGACAAAAGAAAGGCCTTGTCTTATTTTACATATTCTCAAATGTTCTGGCTTTTCAAAAACCTGAGCCAAGATGATTTAGCAACCATCAATATTTTAGTAGCTTCTATTAACAAAATTATGGAGATCTATATGATACTATATCCTTATGTTTTTAAGATAGAACCTTCAACTGTATTTTATCTCTAGTCTTTCCCCAAACTATTTATAAAACATTGATTCCCACTCCTCACAGAAGTACCAAGAGACTCTCACCTTATCCATAACTCAAACTCTTCAAAACATCCCTTTACAGCTCAAGCCATGCTTGATGGTATTCATAGTAGTAGCTTTGAGTTAAAGACAAGATGAGTTTCCTTGATATTCTTAGATGAGTTGTCTTTATCTGTTTGCTAGATGAATTGCCTTGATCTACTTGTTCGATTACATGAGATAACCTAGGAGCTCATCCCCTAAGAAATAAACCAAACTAGCAAGGCAACCTCTAACCTTAAAGAGAATATCATCAAATCCTAACCTAGAGGCTATCTTCCCTCATGGTTATCTCCTACCCATGGTAAACCCTATCCTACCAACTCTCCATCCCATCCTTAGGCAAGGGACCTACTCTATCCATCCTTGGGATGTGTCCTAAGATCACCACCACCTGATCTTAATCTAGGAACCCATCCATCTAGATTACAAAGCTTATCTTAACCCCTAGACATTCCTCTGACCACTTGTTTTTCCTTATCAGATTCAATTATGGCTCCCATTTTTGTATAGTTCCCAAGGTAGTTGAGACCAAATCAAGCCTTGGATTCCTTCTACACAACCTACTCTTCAACATCATACACTTGATGATGAGTTTAGAACCTTGTATCCCCTCAAAAACATCACCTCTTGTATCCTAGTCAAAAACCTCAAATCTGCCAAATTTTGACCAAGTCTAGAACTGTTAACAACATTCCATCTTTGAGCCTCAACCTTTCTAAACCCATGAACATTTTGGAAATGTATCTGAACCATATTGTAAACCATCATGAGTACCTTTAAATCCTACTCTTGCCCTTGGCTAAACCCTTCTTGGACCCACTCATCCTTGATGGTTTAGTAAGCAAGAAAATAATCTTTTTCTACAAATCTTGTCATCATGCCTACTTTGGCAGAAACTTCCAACCTCATGCCACCTCCTTTGGGACAACTCTTTGTTGGGTTGTGATATTATAAACAAGGTCTATCAATCCATGCATCACTTGTTTCCATTGGAGTCTTATGCTACTCAAAGCAACCCTGTTTTGAAGAAAATATGATATCATGTTCTGACCATCTTAATTTCTTCCAACTTTGGCAGGTTAGTGTGATCTTCTCAGTGATGACTTTGCAAATCATTTTGCACCATGTTACCATACATCATGTCCTCTTTCCCTTCCAACTACCCTTGACCCAAATAAATCTCTGAATCCTCCTCTATATGATGCCAAAGTATGTATGGGGATGTTAAAACACAAGATCACAAAAACTACTCAAAATCCATTCTTCTCCTCTTGATTTCTGTTTATACTTAACTAGTGATCCCTACTCAACCCTCTACCATACAGGATCATGCCAGCATCATCCTCCATTCCCACCTCCCTTAGGATCGTAAGATAATTTAGATAAGAAAAATCAACTAGTTAACCTCTTCCCTAATCCCACTAGACCTACAAACCCAAATCAACATAATACTTGACACAACCCTCCAACACCCTCACCTCTCTCTCCCTATTCGTGTGCACTGTAGAACTAAAATTTTAGCTGAAAGAACATGTTGGGCCCCCATGTGTGGTTTTGGTAATTAATGACAATCTTTATGGACTAATGTGTGTATTAAGTTATACTTGTAGGATTTGTCCATTGGCATCGCTTGGAGCATGTGTTGGCTTCAAGGTCGATGAAATGCAAAGAAGATATGTTGTGTAAACTCAATATGCGAGGTCGATGATGAGGTATTAAGAAAGGCGTTCCATCTTGAGAAGGGCAAGACCGTCTACATCGAGCTCAAGTGAAATGCTCAAGGCAAAGTTATAATCTTGATAGGTTTTCCCTTTTGCCGGTCTCACGTTGTGTGTGTGAGACCGGGTTTAGGATAGATAATCGTACTATTAAGAGGGGCTCTCGTATGAGTAATTCGGTCACATCGTTCGAAGAGAGCTCAAACCTTTGCATACTTGCATCATCGCATTTGGTTGTTATTTGGTCTTATCCTTGTGAGGATATAGAGCTTGTGGTAATCTCCATAACAAGCTCTTGTTCATCAAAATCAGATCTCCCATATGTATCTTGTTGCGATTTTGATTTATACGGCTTTTCGGTTTCTCACCAAGTGAGGTATCTCACATTATATTAATTGATACACTCCCACTTGGTGATAATCGGGTCAACGCAATTAGAATCGGGTCAATCGGAGTTTCCAATCAAAAGTTATGACCGTTTGTATATTTGCTTTATTTAAATTGAAAAAAAAAAATATCTTGTCTAGACAGAGCGGTACTACCGCAGCTCAGTACTGCTCGTGCCTGCGCGCGCAGCCCACCTCAATCTGGTCCGGTACCATTTTCCGGTTCTACCGGACCAGCCCGATAGTACCGCCCGGGTGGGCCGGTACTACCGGCCAGCCCAGTTTATTTGCCCTGCTCTCCCGCAGCGCCCGCTCGCTAGCCCAGATCTGCTCGTGCTCGCGCCGCCCCGCACTCGGCCCCGCCCGCCGCGTTGACCCGCACGCGCGTGTCGCTGCTGCTCTCTCCCTGGCTGCCGCGCTCGCTTGCGTGTGCCCCGGGCGTGCCCCGCTAGGCCCAGCAGCAGCAGCTTCTCTCTCGCGCGCTGGCTCGCTTGCCCGCTGGCGCGCTGCCCCGCTGCAGGCCCCGTCCCGTGCGCCCGCATGCTTGCTGCCGTCTGATGCCTCGCTTGCTGCGTGCTGCCTGCAGCCGCTTGCTTGCCTTGCTGCTGCCTAGCTGCCTTGCAGCTGCTGCTGCTGCTCTGCCTCGCACGACCAGGGGCCCCATCAGCTGCTGCCCATTCGCTGCCCCACTTGGCTCGCTGCGCGCACGTACGGCCAGGCCACATCCCGCTGCTGCTCTGCTTCTGCTTTTTCGTGGAACATGCGGTACTACCGGTGACCGTTCCAAAAAAAGCCCCAAACGGCTAATTTTTCTGGGCCTTTATTTATACCCTTTGTCCATTTTTAGTTTAGGTTGCTTCTCTCTTATCTATTAGGCTAAGATTTGTCCACACTTGCTAGATCTTGAAGCTTGGCTAATCTTTTCCCTCCGATGATTCTTGCCCATTTTTTAGTGGAAGAGAGAGGAGATCTAGACCCACGTTTTGACCTAACCGATTCATCTCTTTGTGAGTGCATATTTGGGATCTAGATTTTGGGGGATTTTGTGTCTCTCTTTGATTCCTCCTCTCTTGTTCCCCCAATAGCTTTAGTAGCTTTATTAGAACTGGAGAGTGAGGGATTTGAGCATCTTTGTGGTGTTCTTGCCGTTTGCATTTGGTGCATCGGTTTGAGTTCTCCTCGGAGGATTTGGTTTGAGTTGCTCATTGGAGCCTGTTCCTCTTGGGTTCTTGGAACCCTAGACGGTTTTGTGGCCTTGGTGGCATTGTAGCCTTGGTGGCATTTGTTGAGGCCTTTTGTGACGTTTGTTGGAAGCCTCCAATTAAGTTGTGGAGAAGTGCCCCAACCTTGTGAGAGGTTCCAGTTGCCACCGACAAGTGCACCAATAGTGGAAGCGTGGATCAATCCCATTGGGGTGAGATTCACCGGAGAATAAGGGAGGCCTTTTGTGGCGTTGGTGGTTTGATACCACCCCGTCTCCAAACGAGACATACTCCATGTTAGGAGGAACTCGGTAAAATATCGGTGTCCCCGCGTGCCTCGGTTATCTCTATACCCGAGCTCTTTACTTATGCACTTTACATTGTGATAGCCTTCGTGCTTGAAGTAATATATATCTTGCTATCACTTTGTTGCTTGTATTGCTTAGCATAAGTTGTTGGTGCGCATAGGTGAACCTTAGTTGTTCTAGGTTGTGCTTAACAAAGTAAACACTAGTTTTATTCCGCCTTTGTTGAGCCACTCTAGAAAAAGTTTTAATCGCCTATTCACCCCCCCTCTAGGCGACATCCGTATCCTTTCACTAGCCCTCACTCTTTTGTTTGTTTGTGCTTGGAGTGGAGAGAAAGAGAGAGACACCCATATATTGAAAAATCTTGGACATCAATGGAACAACAACCACTACTCCTCCCCTGTCCCTCTTTGGTCGAGCACCAGGACCCTAGGCACCTCGCCACCGCCCCTCTTGCCCAACCACAGCCCCCTGCCGACTCCCAAGATCCTTCTTGAGCCTAGATCACCATGGACCTATCCCTTTGGGTATTTATCCCACAGCTTTCCCTATTCCCTCTCCCAGGTCTCAGTCACTCCCCTCACCTCACTAGTCTTTCCTCCCACACGCCCCAGCTTTCTCTCCCTTTCTATTTCCTATAGGAAGAGGAGAACCGTCATGTTCATGCAAGGTTACAAGCAAGCTCCTCCTCGATCTACACCCTCCTCTCCCCCTCTCTATACATCCTCTTGTTACTCTAGCCCTGACCTACCTCTCCCTATCCTTTTTCTGCTCTAGGAACGACGTAGTAGCCAACGACGTGAGGTGATCATGGAGAAGCTTCTCCGTCAGAGATCACACTCCTGAGCCCCTACAAGGGTACCAACACCACCCCTGCATATCCTAGGAACCTAGCATCCTTCCTGACCCCTCTTCTCTGACATGCAAGCCCCAGGAAGCGCTCCTGGCGAGCACCAGAGCTGGCTCCTCTGGTGTGGACGTGCGAACCATTTGTAGGAACCAAAACCATCACTTCCACCCCTCTCCAGACTCGCCCTGGAGTCCCGTGTGTAGGGTTCGCAGCATAGAAAAAAATTCCTACGATGGGAACTATGTACCAAGATCTATCTACTAGATACAAACAACGGGCGGATGTATATCCGTAGAGAACATACCCTTGAAGACTGACAAAGCTTAACGAGTTCAACTCGTGGTTGATGTAGACGATCTCTTGCAGATCTCAAGATCGAGAGGAAGTCCTAGCGCCGCAAAGCAGCAGCGCATCCGTGCTCGCACACACGTACAAGACACCGGGCAACCTTCACCTCCTCGCTCCAGCGATGCAGCGGAAGCACAACCCTTTCTTGCCGAATAGCCACCGGGAACATGTATCTCGCTAGTACGAGACCATGGGGGATAAATTCTAGAGGGGGAGAGAGATCCTTCATGAGGAGGTGTGAGAGACAAGTGAGGAGGGGGGCTCCTTTTATAGGAGGAGGGGGGAACCCCAAGGGGGTGGCCGGCGCATGGGGGCTGCCCCCTTGCCCTCCCCTCTTTATGTGGGTGGACACTCCACTCACAAAATTCCTTTAAATTCCCTCCACTCAAAAGTCCACTCAAATTCCCATTAAATTTCCACAAAATTTAATGCAAACTCTCATTAAATAAAACTCTTTTATTTTATTCAGAATTTTGTCAATTACTTTAATGACAAACATTCACAAATAACCCCTTGCTAGAATTCCATTTCACATGCATAACCACTTTATGCAATTTCACCCGAAAACCTGTTTCGGTATCTAGTGAAATAAATTCCTGCGCTTGTTTATTCTTTCGGCATGAAACATTTGCTCCAACTGGATGCCAGTGTCCCTTAAGTGTGTCACCCTACGGTTCGCGAATAATGCGGACATGATTGAGACCCTTATCCAATCAATAATCAGTAGCGGGACCTGGAGATCCATACTGACTCCCACACATTCAACGATGACTTTTCCTGTGATCGTCAGAACCTTTTATGCTTGTATCTTAATCCCTTTGTTTCACGATATATTACATGTCCGAGATTCGATCATCGGTATCTCCATACCTAGTTTGATCTTGTTACTGACATGCACTCTTTTCTCGTTCCCGTGATATAACATTCTAGTGATCAAATCACTTGCTTGCAAGCTAACCAATGTGATATCACCGAGAGGGCCCAGAGCATATCTATCCGTCATCGGGATGAACAAATTCCACTCTTGATCCATGATTCTCAACATAACACTTTAGTAGCTTTGAAGCCATCTTTATAATCACCCAGTTACGGAGTGCCGTTTGATGTCAACAAGAAACTCTTCCGGTGTTAGTGATTGGCATGATCTCATGGTCTAAGGATTAGGACTACTTCGTAGTTTGTTTATAGCAATATAAACTCAATGACTTTGATCGTAATGCTATACTTCGGATGAATGTTCATCACACCATTATACTAATGTTGTGATCTCGTTATTAACAACATCCAATGTCTATGATCAGGAAACCGTGATCATCTTGTTAATCAACGAACTAGTTTATGAGAGAGGCATAACTAGGAACTTTCTGTTTGTTTATTAAACACACATGTATTAACGTTTCCGTATTAATACAAATTATAGCATGCAAAATAAACATCTATCATATACTTGGAATACACATAATAAACATTTTATTATTGCCTCTCAGGGCATATTCCCTTCAGTCTCGCACTTGCACTAGAGACAATAATCTAGTTACATTGTGATGTATCTAACAACCATGGAGTTCTGGTGTAGATCATGTTTTGCTCTAGGGAGAGTTTTAGTCAATGGGTCTGCTACATTGAGATCCGTATGTACTTTACAAATCTTTATATCTCCATCCTTGACATTCTCGCGGATGGAGTGAAACCGGCGCTTAATATGCTTGGAATGCTTGTGAGACCTTGGCTCTTTGGCATTGGAAATGGCACCATTGTTGTCACAATAGATCACCATTGGGTCCAACGCGTTTGCAACCACACCTAGTTCGGATATGAACTCCTTCATCCAAACTGCTTCCTGAGCCGCTTCTGAAGCAGCAACATATTCGGCCTCCGTTGTTGATCCCGCCACCACAGGTTGTTTGGAGCTCCTCCAACTAACCGCTCCGCCATTCATGAGAAATACGTATCCGGATTGAGACTTAGAGTCATCCGGATCGGTGTCAAAGCTAGCATCTACATAACACTTAGCGACGAGCTCTTCTTCACCTCCGTATACAAGAAACATATCCTTAGTTCTTCGCAAGTACTTAAGGATATTCTTGACCGCTTTCCAGTGTTATGAACCTGGATCCGATTGGTACCTACTAGTCAAACTAATAGCATGTGCCACATCCGATCTTGTACATAGCATGGCGTACATTATAGAGCCTATGGCTGAAGCATAGGGGACCTTGTCCATTATCTCTCTTTCTTCCGCCGAAGCCGGACTTTGAGTCTTACTCAATGTCGTGCCTTGTGTCATAGGTAAGAACCCCTTCTTACTATTTTCCATTTTAAACTTCTTTAAAATCTTATCAAGGTATGTACTTTGCGATAGCCCTATTAGGCGCCTAGATCTATCTCTATAGATCTTTATGCCTAATATGTATGACGCTTCACCTAGGTCCTTCATTGAAAATTTGCTGTTTAGATAACTTTTAACACCGTTTAAAAGATCTATATCATTTCCGATCAATAATATGTCATCCACATATAATATCAGAAATGCCACATTGCTCCCACTCACTTTCTTGTAAATACAAGCTTCTCCATAAGTTTGGACAAATCCAAAATCTTTGATCACCTCATCAAAACGGAGATTCCAACTTCGTGATGCTTGCTTCAATCCATATATGGATCGCTGAAGCTTTCACACCTTGTTAGCATCCTTAGGATCGACAAAACCCTTTGGTTGTATCATATACAACTCTTCTTCAATATTACCATTGAGAAACGCGGTTTTGACATCCATCTGCCATATCTCATAATCGAAATATGCAACAATTGCTAACATAATCCTAACTGAATTTAGCATCGCTACGGGAGAGAATGTCTCATCGTAGTAAACTCCTTGAATTTGTCGAAACCCCTTTGCGACAAGTCGAGCTTTATAGACGGTTACATTACCATCAGCATCAGTTTTCCTTTTGAAAATCCATTTGTTCTCCACGGCCTTTCGGTCGTGAGGTAAGTCCACCAAGTTCCAAACTTGATTTTCATACATGGATTCCATCTCGGATTTCATGGCGTCTAACCATTTGTTGGAATCCGGGCTCATCGTCGCTTCTTCATACGTCGCAGGGTCATCATTTTCATCAACCATGAAATTCATGACAGGATTTCCGTACAGCTCGGGAGCTGCACGCGTCCTTCTTGACCTGCGAGGTTCGATAGTACTCTCTTTCGGAGTTTCATGATCATTATCATTAGTTCCCTCTTCAACAGGTGGAGCCAACTCCGGAACAACTTCCGGCGCTGCGCTACTCGCCATACTTTGAAGAGAAGGTTCAATAACCTCTTCGAGTTCTACCTTCCGACTACTCACACCTTTCGCGAGAAACTCTTTCTCTAGAAAGGATCCATTCTTGGCAACAAAAACCTTGCCCTCGGATCAGTGATAGAAGGAATACCCAATAGTTTCCTTAGGGTATCCTATGAAGACGCATTTTTTCGCTTTGGGTTCGAGTTTATCCGGTTGAAGTTTCTTCACATAAACATCGCATCCCCAAACTTTAAGAAATGACAGCTTAGGTTTGTTTCCAAACCACAATTCATACGGTGTCTTTTCAACGGATTTAGATGGTGCCCGATTTAAAGTGAATGTAGCAGTTTCTAGTGCATAGCCCCAAAATGACAACGGCAAGTCCGTCAGAGACATCATAGATCGAACCATATCTAATAAAGTACGATTACGACGTTCCGACACACCATTTCGCTGTGGTGTTCCGGCAGGTGTGAGTTGTGAAACAATTCCACACTCTTTCATGTGAGTTCTAAACTCGTAACTTAGATACTCACCTCCACGGTCGGACCGTAGAAATTTGTTCTTTCTATTACGATGATTTTCCACTTCATTCTGAAATTCCTTGAACTTTTCAAAGGTTTCAGACTTGTGTTTCATCAAGTAGATATAACCGTATCTACTCAAATCATCTGTGAAAGTAACAAAATAACGATATCCACCTCGCGCCGACACACTCATTGGACCGCATACATCAGAATGTATGATTTCCAATAAATCTGTCGCCCGTTCCATTGAACCGGAAAACGGCGTTCTAGTCATCTTGCCCATAAGGCATGGCTCACATGTATCAAATGATTCATAATCAAGTGATTCCAAAAGTCCATTCGAATGGAGCTTCTTCATGCGTTTAACGCCAATATGACCTAGACGGCAGTGCCACATATATGCGGATATATCATCATTTAGTTTAATCCTTTTAGCATCAACATTATGAATATGTGTAACATTATTATCGAGATCCAAAAGAAATAAACCATTCATCATGGGTGCATGACCATAAAAGATTTCATTCATATAAATGGAACAACCATTGTTCTCGGATTTAAATGAATAACCACTTCGCATCAAACACGATCCAGATACAATGTTCATGCTTAGTGCAGGCACCAGATAACAATTATTCAAGTTTATAACTAATCCCGACGGCAAGTGGAGAGGCAGCGTTCCGACGGCGATCACATCAATGCTTGATCCATTGCCGACACGCATCTTGACCTCACCCCTTGCTAGTGGTCGCTTGTTCCTCAGCCCCTGATTCGAGTTACAAATATTAGCAACTAAACCGGTATCAAATACCCAGGTGCTACTGCGAGCACTAGTCAAGTACACATCAATAACATGTATATCATATATACCTTTGTTTGCCTTGCCGGCTTTCTTGTCTGCCAAATACTTGGGGCAGTTGCGCTTCCAGTGGCCAGTCCCCTTACAATAGTAGCACTCGGTATCAGACTTAGGTCCAACTCGGGGTTTCTTTTCAGGCACGGCAACAGGCTTGCCGCCCTTACTTCCCTTCCGTTTTCCCTTCTTGTCTTTCTTGAAACCAGTGTTCCTATTGATCATCAACACTTGATGTTCCTTTTTGATCTCCACTTATGCAGTTTTAAGCATTGACAGAAGCTCGGGGAGAGACTTCTTCATGCCTTGCATATTATAGTTCATCACAAAGCTCTTATAGCTAGGTGGCAGAGACTGCAGAACACGATGGATGCCTAAGTCAATGGGAATCGATATTCCCAAGGACACAAGCTTATCGGCGTAACCCGACATCTTGAGTACATGCTCACTAACGGAGTTGTGCTCTTCCATCATGCAACTAAAAAACTTTTCTGAAGCGTTGTAGCTCTCTACAGCAGCATGTGTGTCGAAAATCATTTTCAACTCACCCATTGTATCAAAAGCATTGCCATTTTCGAAACGCTTTCGAAGTTCCGGCTCTAGCCCATACAATATGCCGCAATGAACTAAGTTGTGGTCCTCCTGACGAGTCTGATAGACATTCTTCTCCTCGTCAGGGGCATCATCAAAAGGTGGGGGGCCTAACGACGCTTCTAGCACATATTTCTTTTGTGCGGCAGAGAGAAGAATCCTCAAATTCATGGCCCATTCGGTAAAGTTGCTACCGTTCGTTGCAAGTTTCTCTTTCTCCATGAACACATTGAAATTAAAAGCAGGTGGTGCCATCTACAACAGAATTTGTAAAGTTTAGACTAAGTGTATGATAGATTGAGTTCAACTAATCCATATTACGAATGAACTCCCACTCAAAAACGACATCCCTCGTGCCTTTTTGGTGATTACATGAACCAAATCCACTACACCAAGTCCGATCATCACGTGAGTCTGTGTAGCTTCAAAGGCGAGCATCAAATGGGCATCATATCAACTATATGACTCATGCTTAACCTTTCGGTCCGTGTTCCGAGGCCATGTCTGTACATGCTAGGCTCGCCAAGTTAGAACCTTAGTATTCGCGTGTGTAACTGTTTTACACCCGAAATATGGTCGTGGATCTAAGAACACCCGATCATCACGTGATGTCTTGGAGCGACGAAAAACATAATCGGTGCATACTAAAGGAAGAACACATTCTTATCTTGATATTTAAAAGAGGGATCATCTTATTATGCTAACAAAGTGCTAAACAAGCAATATAAGATGCTATCAAACATCACATGTTTATTAGTGAAATGATATGGTTCCCGCATATGATCTCTATCATGTGCACCGTGGTATGATTACTATCATACCTATATGTGTAAGTCCAAGGTCTATGGAGATTACACGCTATGTGTGTTGTAAGAGTATCATCTCATACTTCTACTTACAACATCACCATATCATAACACTAGCCCAGCAACAATCTAAACTAGACGCCTCTAATTTATCCATTGCAAGTTTTACGTGGCTTAGGGCTTTCGAGATAGAACCGTTCTTACCTACGAACATGAACCACAACGAGTATAACCAAATTGTTGACAATTCGTTGCAAAATAGATATTTACTATAGTAGGGGAGACAGACACCCGCTAGCCACTTATGCAAACTAGTTGCATGTCAAGCGTGGAACAGGTCTCATGTGCGAGGACATGTAAAGTTTGTCCGGGCCACTTCATCCCACTATGCCACCAATATCCAAAATTACAACAAAGGAGCAACACCATGATCATCATCGCCCACATACTCATATGTGTACTACCCGTGTAAAGCATCTACGCATAGATCCGGCTCTGATACCACTGTAGGGTTCGCAGCATAGAAAACAAAAATTTTCCTACGATGGGAACTATGTACCAAGATCTATCTACTAGATACAAACAACGGGCGGATGTATATCCATAGAGAACATACGCTTGAAGACCGACAAAGCTTAACGAGTTCAACTCGTGGTTGATGTAGACGATCTCTTGCCGATCTCAAGATCGAGAGGAAGTCCTAGCGCCGCAAAGCAGCAGCGCATCCGTGTTCGCACACACGTACAAGACACCGGGCAACCTCCGCCTCCTCGCTCCAGCGATGCAGCGGAATCACAACCCTTTCTCGCCGAATAGCCACCGGGAACATGTATCTCGCTAGTCCGAGACCATGGGGGATAAATTCTAGAGGGGGAGAGAGATCCTTCACGAGGAGGTGTGAGAGACAAGTGAGGAGGGGGTCTCCTTTTATAGGAGGAGGGGGGAACCCCAAGGGGGTGGCCGGCGCATGGGGGCTGCCCCTTGCCCTCCCCTCTCCATGTGGGTGGACACTCCACTCACAAAATTCCTTTAAATTCCCTCCACTCAAAAGTCCACTCAAATTCCCATTAAATTTCCACCAAATTTAATGCAAACTCTCATTAAATAAAACTCTTTTATTTTATTCATAATTTTGTCAATTACTTTAATGACAAACATTCACAAATAAACCCTTGCTAGAATTCCATTTCACATGCATAACCACTTTATGCAATTTCACCCGAAAACCTGTTTCGGTATCTAGTGAAATAAATTCCTGCGCTTGTTTATTCTTTCGGCATGAAACATTTGCTCCAACTGGATGCCAGTGTCCCTTAAGTGTGTCACCCTACGGTTCACGAATAATGCGGACATGATTGAGACCCTTATCCGATCAATAATCAGTAGCGGGACCTGGAGATCCATACTCACTCCCACACATTCAACGATGACTTTTCCTGTGATCGTCAGAACCTTTTATGCTTGTATCTTAATCCCTTTGTTTCACGATATATTACATGTCCGAGATTCGATCATCGGTATCTCCATACCTAGTTTGATCTTGTTACTGACATGCACTCTTTTCTCGTTCCCGTGATATAACATTCTAGTGATCAAATCACTTGCTTGCAAGCTAACCAATGTGATATCACCGAGAGGGCCCAGAGCATATCTATCCGTCATCGGGATGAACAAATTCCACTCTTGATCCATGATTCTCAACATAACACTTTAGTAGCTTTGAAGCCATCTTTATAATTACCCAGTTACGGAGTGCCGTTTGATGTCAACAAGAAACTCTTCCGGTGTTAGTGATTGGCATGATATCATGGTCTAAGGATTAGGACTACTTCGTAGTTTGTTTATAGCAATATAAACTCAATGACTTTGATCGTAATGCTATACTTCGGATGAATGTTCATCACACCATTATACTAATGTTGTGATCTCGTTATTAACAACATCCAATGTCTATGATCGGGAAACCGTGATCATCTTGTTAATCAACGAACTAGTTTATGAGAGAGGCATAACTAGGAACTTTCTGTTTGTTTATTAAACACACATGTATTAACGTTTCCGTATTAATACAATTATAGCATGCAAAATAAACATCTATCATATACTTGGAATACATATAATAAACATTTTATTATTGCCTCTCAGGACATATTCCCTTCACCGTGTCGCCTGGTGGCCCTCCTGTCGCTGGAACCGCAGTCTGGTAAGCTTCTTGATCCCCTCCGATGATACCTAGGGTTTCAACCATGTCTCCTGTGTCTCGACAAGGAAGTAGACTCGTGTCCGTCCATCAGCGTTTTAATCGAACGGCGAACGTCACTCGATACCCCTTCAGTAGTCTCTATCACCGACTAGCGGACGCCGCTCGCCAGTAGTTCGAATCGGTGCTCCTCTGCGTGCCCGCGTCCGGCTGGACCGAGACGGCCCAGTAAGGCTTGCCCCATCCAGACCTGGCCCGCTAGCCCTTCTCCAACCTTTTTCTTTTCCCATTTTTCTAGATCTAGTAAAATAGCCACTAGGATTAAATACCTAATAAAATGAAAATTATATGAAAACACCTAGGTATTATTTTTCATATGAACCTAAATGTTTTTCCCACCAGTTAGTACCTTTTCCTTGCCAAAATAAAATTTGTACATCTTCTAAGAATTTATTTACTAGAATATGTCTTCTCTAAGACATAATTGACATCAGTAGATTGGTGTCAAACTTTGTGAAACTAATTTACTTGGAAAGGTACCCTTTATACCCTGCCATCCCCCTTGGACCCGGAATGGTCCGGAGAATAAGATTCATATAAGGAAAGTCCTGTTTCAGAGTTGGGGAATGGTTCCGGTGTTTTCATCAGGAATGTTCTAGAGGGTTCCAGAATGTCCGGCACTCCGGAGGGGAAGGGTACATGAATGTGTTATATCAAGTTGGTATGATTGCATTATGTACTTGGTGTCATCGCTGTACCAAATAGAGGGTTTATTCAAATCCTAGTTTGAAAAGTCAAACGGCTAGTTTGAAAGTCAAACGGCTAGTTTTGGGAAAGAGGAGAAGGAGGTTTGAAACCGACTTGGGGGAGGAGTTCCTCCTCCCACCGCCGGCCCACCTTGGGTCCGAGTTGGGGAGGGACTCCCCTCCCCAGGCGCGCCTCCCTCCACCTATAAGAGGAGGGGTAGGGCTCCCCTCCTAGACACACAAGTTGCCTCCCTCTAAACCTAAACCCTAGCCACAGCCTAGGGATTTCTCCCAAGCCGCCGAGTTAGAGCTTCTAATTGCCCTAGCCGCTGGTTTAGCCCCTTCTAATTGGTGTGTCTAAACCCTAGATCACCAAGGCTCTCTCATAGTCCACCATACTCGCTCCGGCTTAAGGCGAAGCCCTGCGAGATCTCCCCTCTACTTCCGGTACCACGCCGTCGTGCTGCCGGAATCGCGAGGAGAGTGCTACAACCTCCGCTGCCTGCTGGAACAAGGGAGAGGAAGGTCTTCGTCGAGTACCGAACGTGTGACCGACTGCGGAAGCGCTACCGGAACGCAGCGCCGGAAGGATCGTCTACGCGATCTTGAGATCGGCAAGTGTACGACTACATCACCCACGAGAATCTGCTCTCGTTAACCGCTTTGGAATCTTCGAGGGTGAGTTCCTATATCGACTCGTTGCTACAATCTAGTAGATAGATCTTGGCTTGTTTGTTTGTATGCGGTAGAAAATTTTTGTTTTCCATGCTACGAACCCCTACAGTGGTATCAGAGCCGTGTCTATATGTAGATCCGTTGCACGAGTAGAACACAATGGTCATTGTGGGCGTTGATGCTTTTGTTGTCGATTGCTTCTTGTGTACTTTGCATCTTGCGGGATGGTGGGATGAAGCGGCCCGGGCTAACCTTACATGACATCGTTCATGAGACTTGCTCCACGCTTGACATGCAACTTGTATTGCATAAGTGGCTTTGCGGGTGCCTGTTTCTCCCAACATAGTTAAGATTCAATTTACAACGGGTGATTGACAATACTAGTATCAATGTTGTGGTTCTTGTTTGTAAGTTAGAGCGACACTTATTGAAAGCCCCAAACCACGTAAAATATGCAAAGAAAATTAGAGGCGTCTAACTTTGTTTTGCAGGGGTGTGCTGTGATGTGATATGGCCATGATTGTGATTATATATGATGTATGCAATGTTCCTTATTGTAAGTTGGCAACCGGCAGGAGCCATATGGTTGTCTTTAATTTCTGTTAAGACCCGCGTGTCTATTCAAAGTAGTTGTAATAGTTGAAGCTGGTGGACGACAACCATGGAGCAGCGTCATTGACCTTGATGCAATGCCGGTGATGATGGAGATCATGTTCGTGCTTGAAGATGGAGATCGGAAGCACAAATAAGAAAGGCCATATCATATCACATATTATGAATTGCATGTGATGTTAATCCTTTTATGCATCTTGTATTGCTTAGTTCATGATGGTAGCATTATAAGATGATCCCTCAAGCACACAATTTCAAGTTTTAAAGTGTTCATCCTTAGTAAGCACCGTTGCTAAAGCTCGTTGTTTTGAAGCACCACGTGATGATCGGGTGTGTTAGATTCTGCGAGTGTATACAACGTGAGCAAGCCAGATTTACTCATGCGGAAGCTAAGGTTGATCTTGACGAGCCTAGCATGTACAGACATGGTCTCGGAGCACGGATCACCGAAAGGTAAAGCATGAGTCATATAGTAGATATGATGAACATGTTGATTGTTCGCCATTGAAGCTACATCAACTCTCGTGATGATCGGTTTTGATGTGGTGGATTTGGTTCGTGTGATCACTAAAACAATGTGAGGGATATTGTTTTGAGTGGGAGTTCAACGGCAATATGATTAAAAGTTGAACACTATTTATCATAAATTAAATCAAAGTGAATTTGCATAGTTGTTGTAGTCATTGGCATCAGTTTACCACCTTGCGCTTAGTTATAATTGAGATGATAGAACTATAGAATTCTGGTTAGTTACTTTACGAACTGGTATCGTATTGTTTTGAAGTGTTAATCTAAAGTTTAAAAGTCCTATTGCAAACTTTCAGTAAGTTCCGATTACTCCATGAAGTTTAATAATTGGTATTAAAACAAGAGTGACAATTCCAAGAGTTAGTGTATGAGTATCATGTTTGTTTCCATGATTCTTGATATTCAAAGGATTGTCTTAATATCAAGGTTATCTAGGATCTGAAAGAGTTGTTTCAGAAACCATGATGTGTGGAAGATATTGTGATATCTGAAACGAAGTTTTGGTTGCAACATGATAGAGTATAATATGACAAAAGTCATGTTCTCATAATTGATGAGAATTTGCAAAAGGTTGGAGACACTAGTTGTCCTAATCCTCCAAAAGGTTTTGGAGAGCAACATTATACTCGTAATTCACCGTTACAAGCTAAAAGTAGTTTAATCATGGATAATACCATGATGAGGGTGAATATTTGATGTAGGTAAAATGTTTACTACACCAAGAGATTACTAAAGAAAGGAATTTGAAAGAACACCAAACATTTGATAATGGTGATCTACTTCAAAGTGCAAGTCCAAAGACATTGGTATTTAACTATACACGCTTTGGACTATGTGTCATATGTATGACTCCACTATTGATGTTGATAGATTCTTTCAAACAGAAAAGGAAATACTGAAAGAGAATCTCATAAATATATGGCAGAAAAGAAAAGACTAGAATTGTTCAATTTAAGTATATAGATGATATACATGTTATGGCTATATTCTTTGCTTATTAAACAATGTGGTTCTTAAGTATTTGATACTGAATTTGTTGGTATGAATCGTCATACGAAACAACACAATTCATGAACTACAATGGCCTAAGTAACTAGCAAAAGAATATGTGATGATGCTCATCGAGAACAAATAAAAGGGTTATTGTGTTGCTCGTTAAACATCAAAGCTTGTCTTCAAGATTTGTTTTATCAGGTATTATGAGAACAAAAGGGTTGTTCAAATAATTGTCGTAATCCATAAAAGATGGATGATTCACAAATCTTGTTGGAGAAATCACATCCATAAAACTAGTGCTAAAAATGTCGAAAGACAAATTGATTGAAAGATCACTTAGGAAGTGACATCGCTGTTTAAATTATATTGGAAAGAAAACATGAAGAAACTCCATGTGGATGGAATTTTGGAGTCTTTTGATTTTTGATCAAATGACGCTTGTGAAACTCTCCTAGAGATAATTAAAACTTCGTTCATAGGCCAAAAGGGAACGAATGACTAGATTATTGGAACTTGTACATATTGTTGTACGAAATCCATTATGTGTAGTCAAGAGCGATGGATTTCAACTTCATATGCTTTCTCCGAAAATTTGAGTGAATATATGAATATTTACTTAATAAGGATGAAGTGTGAAATATTTGAAAAGTTCAAAGATTTTCAAGATGAAGTGCAAAATCATTGTAACAAGAATATAAATAGTTTATGATAAGATCATAAAGGAAGATATTTGAGTTACAAGTTTAGCATAATACCTAAGATTTAAGGAATCGTTCCGTGGATTTGCATTTTCCCGAAACACCATAAGAGTATGGAGCGTTCGAGATATGTAATTAAACCTTGTTTGACATGGTAAGATCGAAGGTGTAATTCATAAAACTGCCATTGTATTTTAAAGATTAAAAGCTTTAGAGATTACCGTTTTCCACTGAAAAGAGCTCCATCATAATCCGCTGAAATGACACCATATAAAGTTATGGTTTGGGATAAAACCCAAGTTGTCCTTTCTTAAACATTGGCATGTTATGCATAAAAAGGATGTTTGCAACCAAAGTCGGATGAATCTGTCTTTGTATGTTATTTCAAATAACTGTTAAGTATTCCTCCATAAACACCGAAGACAAAAGTGTTTGTCTCTTAGAACGTCAAGTTTCTTTGAGAAGGAATTTTTTGTGAAAAGTTAAGTGGGAGGACAATAGAACTTTGATAAGGTTAAAAGAACCTTAGCTATATGTGCAGAGTTGCGCAGCGCCGAAAAGTGTTCCGGAGGCAGCAATAATGCTCATGGCTCACGTGCCTCAAAGGTTGTGGTCACGGAAATCTAAGTTCCTATTGAAACAAGTAGGTCGGGTAAACAATCAAATACCAAGATTTGAGGGTTGAATCATTATTTGAGAATAAAGAACCGACTACATGCGAAGAAGCGATGATGGGCTCTGACTCCGTAATAGTTCCATACACGAGAAATCAAGTTCTTAACTTGAAAGACCCTCGAGAAAGGTGTAAGACCTTACAGTTGTGTTTGGATCTATAAAGAAATAGACATGGATGTTTCGCATCTGTGAAATGGTCGACATGTTGGGAAAGAGTTCACAACAATGTTCAAGGGTTGACTATGACAAGATTTGATCTTTCATAGCAATATTTAGTCTAGACGGATTAATGTAGCAACCACGACATATAATTTTGTTATGTGTTGGATAAACAAAAACAAGTTCTTCTAAATAGAAGGGTTACCTAGGACGTGTGCATGACACGGTCCAAAGGGTTTTTGTTAATTCAAAGGATGCTAAAAACATATGCAAACTTCAATGGTTGAAGTAAGCATCGCGGAGTTCGAATCTTCACAATGATGAAATTGTTAAAAGAGTTTAAATTCATCAGAGACAATGAAGATGCTTGCGTTTGCAAGAAATTAAGTGGGAGCGCTAAGACATATTTCTAATACATTATGTGGAAGACATATTGTTGATTGGAAATGATGTATATTTTATTAACACATATTAAGAATTTCATCTCGATGAAAGGCTTAGGCAAAACCCAAATATTTGGCATCAATAGACGCTAATATGGTTGTGCCAAAAGTACATAGATGATGTATTGAATGAGTTCAATATAGAAACTACAAGAAAGGTTCTTGTCACACAGAAAAGATTGAATGAGTTCAATATTGATGATATATTCAAGTGTAATGACACTGGGTAAGTGAAACAAAGATTCAAGTATAGATTGATACTTGATGTATGAAATCACAAAGAGTATTTATATCAATCATGCTGTGATGTGTACAAATCCAGATATGTCCTATGCTCTAAATGTTATGAGCATATACCAGAATGATTCATAAGATGATCATTGGACAATAGTAAGGATATTCTTATGATATTTTGGAAGAACTAAGAGTATATTATTTGTAGAAGTGACAAATAGATGGTTAGTTCATTGTAAAAGTACTACATTGATACTAGTTTTGTCACAAAGTACAAATTAAGTTTATCTCAATCTAAACTAAGGGTGGCACAATATAATGGAAAGAAAGTTCCATAATGGATTTGGATGAGTTCCAAAGTTAAGACATTGTGACAGATACTACAACAAAAGGCTAAGTATATGACTGCAATTATAGCAGCAAAAGAGGGCATTTGTGTCAAGTAGTTTGTTATCAAACTAGGTGTAGTTCACAGTGGGATAGTACTATGAAGATATATTGTACGACAATATTATCAACATGTTTTAACCCCAAAGAACTAAAGGTCTCACCAAAGGACCAAATTTATACAAAGCCATCTCATTAGAGAGTGAGTGATGCGTAGAGACGCAAAGACATGCAATTACACACGGACCTGGAAGTGTCAGATCCGCAGATCAGTTGACCACTAGCAATCGTGTACATACAACACCGGAAAGCCATAGGTGTTGAATACACAAAGGTTTGAAACTAGATTATTGACTCTAGTGCAAGTGGGAGACTGTTGGAGATATGCCCAAGAGGCAATAATAAAGTGGTTATTATCATATCTTCATACTTATGATAAATGTTTACATACCATGCTATAATTGTATTAACAGGAAACATTAATACTTGTGTGATTTGTAAACATAAAAGAGTCCCTAGTAAAGCCTCTTGTTAAACTAGCTTGTTGGTTAATATATGATCATGGTTTCCTGATCATGAACATAGAGATGTTATTAACAACAGGGTCATATCATTAGGAGAATGATGTGATGGACATACTCCTATAGATAAGCGTAGCATAAAGATCAAGTCATTTAATATAGTTCATTTGCTATAAGCTTTCTGATACATAGTAACCTAAATCCTTCGACCATGAGATCATGCATATCACCTTCACCGGAAGGATGCTTTGATGACATCAAACACCACACCGTAACTGGGTGGCTATAAAGGTGGCATTGAGTGTTCGGAAAGTATTGGTTGAGACACATGGATCAAGAGTGGGATTTGTCCATCCATATGACGAATAGATATACTCTGGGCCCTCTCAGTGGAATGTCATCCAATTAGCTTGCAAGCATGTGACTGGCTCACAAGGGATCACATACCGCGGGAACGAGAAAAGAGTACTTATCAGTAACGAGGTTGAACTAGGTATGCAGAGATACCGACGATCATAACCTCGGATAAGTAAACTATCGTGAGACAAAGGGAAATTGGTATCGTATGTAAGTGGTTTATTCGATCGCAAAGTAATCGTAGAAATATGTGGGAGCCATATGAATTTCCAGATTCCTCTGTTGGTTATTGTTCGGAGAAGTGTCTCGATCATGTCCGCATAATTCACGAACCGTAGGGAGACACACTTAAGGATTCGATGTTGTTGAGTAGTTATGGAATGATGAGTAAGAGACGAATGTTGTTCGGAGTCGCGGATGGGATCTGGGATATCACGAGGAGATCCGGAATGGTCCGGAGAATAAGATTCATATAAGGAAAGTCCTGTTTCGGAGTTGGGGAATGGTTCCGGTGTTTTCATCGGGAATGTTCTAGAAGGTTCCAGAATGTCCGGCACTCCGGAGGGGAAGGGTACATGAATGTGTTATATCAAGTTGGTATGATTGCATTATGTACTTGGTGTCATCGCTGTACCAAATAGAGGGTTTATTCAAATCCTAGTTTGAAAAGTCAAACGGCTAGTTTGAAAGTCAAACGGCTAGTTTTGGGAAAGAGGAGAAGGAGGTTTGAAACCGACTTGGGGGAGGAGTTCCTCCTCCCACCGCCGGCCCACCTTGGGTCCGAGTTGGGGAGGGACTCCCCTCCCCAGGCGCGCCTCCCTCCACCTATAAGAGGAGGGGCAGGGCTCCCCTCCTAGACACACAAGTTGCCTCCCTCTAAACCTAAACCCTAGCCACAGCCTAGGGATTTCTCCCAAGCCGCCGAGTTAGAGCTTCTAATTGCCCTAGCCGCTGGTTTAGCCCCTTCTAATTGGTGTGTCTAAACCCTAGATCACCAAGGCTCTCTCATAGTCCACCATACTCGCTCCGGCTTAAGGCGAAGCCCTGCGAGATCTCCCCTCTACTTCCGGTACCACGCCGTCGTGCTGCCGGAATCGCGAGGAGAGTGCTACAACCTCCGCTGCCTGCTGGAACAAGGGAGAGGAAGGTCTTCGTCGAGTACCGAACGTGTGACCGACTATGGAAGCGCTGCCGGAACGCAGCGCCGGAAGGATCGTCTACGCGATCTTGAGATCGGCAAGTGTACGACTACATCACCCACGAGAATCTGCTCTCGTTAACCGCTTTGGAATCTTCGAGGGTGAGTTCCTATATAGACTCGTTGCTACAATCTAGTAGATAGATCTTGTCTTGTTTGTTTGTATGCGGTAGAAAATTTTTGTTTTCCATGCTACGAACCCCTACAATTTCCACTAGAAAATTCATAACAACTCAAAGAAAAATGATAAAATTGTGAAACCACTTCCGGTGGTTTTGTTTGGTCAATACCTATCTGATGATATCATTTTTTACATTGATATCATACAAAACCTGGCCTTGGTTTAAAACCCCTTAGTTAAGTAGTATTTGGTATGTAAACCATAAGATAATTTCCACAAATGCAAATAAATTAATTCCAATTGTCTTGTGCTTAAAACCCCAAAACCTACTAAAGGGTATTAATGTTTGCTCACTTTCTTGATGTAGTATATTGGTTTTTGTATCCCTTGTGTTGATTATGGTACCTTGTTTGTTGCATGTATGTCTCATGGCGATGATAACTGCGATTGTGTTGACAACAAGAAGAAGGGATAATCTTATTATTACTGCTATTATTGGTATTCTAAGAAGAATCCCAAGGACATATTTCTGGTCATAGTCAAGCCACATTTTTTGAATTCCGATACTTGTCTTACTCCTTTTAATTAAATGTTTGGTATCTCCCTTATAAACTAAATTACTACAAGCATGTTTTGTTTTACTATTAGTACGCTAATAACTTGCCCCCTCCAAGTTATGACATTATGTCCAATAGGACATTTCCCGTGTTGACAACCTACTTTACCCCTTAGATCGAGAGTACGATGGTTAGCATCCCACCTTGTTGGAAACCCCGACTTTTGATGAACAAAACTGTTTCGGGGTTTACCATACTACAAATTTTTCAAAATTTACTTTATAAAATCCTTGGGAAGAGGCATCGTTCCCAAGGGGATGTTTTGAAATAAGAAAAAGGAGAAGTGAAGAAATGTTTATGATGGACATGAGCAAGAGAAGGGATGTTATACGCCTTTACCGGAACAACTTATCCATGCAGCCACGTTACCCCTACAAGATGGGGTCTAACTTGTAGTTTATTCTCTTTAGCATGGGTCGCCCCTACAAGTGCTATAGGGGAGAAATCCCCCGAATTCCGGGTTGTCCCCTACAAGGTTCTATGGAGCTAGGGATGGTGGATGTCTTAGACAAGGTCGGTGCAACAATTGGGTCTCCCGTGAACGGTATGACTTAGGAGTATGGAATGAAGTGGAATCACAAACTAAGGTATTTCCCAAGGTGAATGTTTGGGCATACGCGTGTAAGGAAGGGAGGATTATGGCACCGGGAGCCACATATTCATTTTTGGGGACAACAAACCCAAAAGGGAAAGGCGCCTTTGCTAGGGTCGACAAATCAAAGGTTAGGTTTGATTATCTGGACCCCCGTGTACCTTGAGTAGTGGGTCGTGGTTGAATCCCAACGAATGTATTGATTCTTGTGGGGAAAGTGCACAAACTCTGCAAAGTATAATCTATTCGAATAGCCGTGTCCATGGTCAAGGATGGTAGGAAAGGTGATTGCTAGGAGTACCCAAGTGAAGGTTTTGAGAAAGATAAAAGGATATGACTTGGTCACGATAAAACATGAGAGTAAGGTATTGTTTTGACCATGGATGTTCTAATATGTTTAAAAAGGGATTTTACTCTAAAATGGTTTTAGAAACGTTTTCAACAAGGATATGGAGATATCCCACCTTTTAGAAAGGATACATATTTTCAAAAGTCTTTTTCAACAAAGTTATAGAGATGCCATATCTACAAGAGAAACTAGGCTTTTTAAAATAACTGTAGCTAGAGATATCTCTCCACAACCAAATTGCATTATCTTGCTTACCTTATCTTGGTGGTTTTCAAGTACATTCAAAAGTACTCACTGGCGTTGTCCATGGATATTTACATGGCTAGACTTTCAGAAGCAAGAAGGACGAGGGAGATGCTGACGTCTATGCGAGCTAGGTCGTCTTCTCAGTCAGTTGCATGTAGATTAAGGCATGACATTTGGCTCTACAATTGAATAATTTCTGATGTTAATGATCTATATAGACATAATGGCATCAATGTAAGTTGTGCCATCGTCATGTAATAGATGCTGTAATGATACTTGTCGGTTATGCTCACGGCTCACTGATCATGGGAACGTGAAATGTTGCATAACAGGGAATCTCAGACTATCACTCTGTGGGCCTCACAGACTTGCTATTAGTAGTGATAGATAGTGATGGTGATCGATGTGGCACTTTGTTGGTAACCCCAAGCGCAGGGTGTGAAGAGCACAACGACAAGTTTTCCCTCAGTTGAGACCGAGGTTATTGAACCAGTAGGAGGAAGGAAACGTCACACAGGTGTTGCAAACAACATGGAGACCTGCACAACACAAACTCAAGACTTTGTCCCAACGAATCAGTGAGGTTGTCAAGCTCACTGGTTTGCTGTAACAAAGGATTAAACGTATGTTGTGGAAGGTAATGGTTTGCAGCAAGTAAACAAGTAACAGTGTAATATGATTCAATGGTAAATATTGGACCGGGGTCCATAGTTCACTAGAGGTGCTCTCTTTAGATAAACAACATGGCATGAAGGGTAAACAAATTACAGCAGGGCAATTGACAGGAACTGAGCAAGGCATAACAATGCAATACTAGTCAGAAAGATCCTATGAGATTTGATTGGGCAATACAACAAGATACATAGACCGCCATACAACTGCATCTATGACTAAAAGTCCACCTTCAGGTTATCATCCGAACCCCCTCCAGTATTAAGTTGCAAGCAACAAACAACTGCTTTAAGCAAAGTGTGTAAGGTAAACAGTCCACATGTTCCATGAACAAGAGACCGTTGTTTCCCCCCTAGTGGCAACAACACATCTACAATCGAAGAGATTTCTGTCACTTCCCTTGGAAACTACAGGCATGAACCCACTATTGAGCATAAATACTCCCTCTTGGAGTCACTAGCAACTACTTGGCCAAGATAGCCACTAACAACAGAGAGCATGCAAGATCACAAACAACACAGACATGATAGAATCATAAAGAAAAAACCATTAATCAATCCAACATAATAATCTCAATATCCATCGGATCCCCACAAACACAACATGCATGATTACAAATAGATTAGATCTTGATCATGAACGGAGCTCACAAGATCTATACATGAAAGCACAAAGGAGGAGATACAACCATCTAGCTAATACATGGACCCATAGTCCAAGGTGGAACTACTCACGCATCATATCGGAGAACAAGGCCTCCGGGATGATCTCCCCTCCGGCAGGGTGCCAGGAAGAACTTCAGATCCCCCCGATCTAGGGACGATGGTGGCGGCGACTATAGAAGGTTTCGTGGAATATTGATCGGGTGCTTAGGGTTTAGGCATCAGGGGCTTCTTATAGGCGAAGGGGGAGGCCTAGGAGGTGTCTAGGGGCCCCACAACCTGCCTAGGCGCGGGCCCACCCTTGGCCACGCCTAGGGGGTGTGTCCACACTGGCATGCCTCTCCGTCTCCCCTCTAGACTTCTTGTTCCCCACGGAAAGTTATTGACTTTGACGTTGGTCCTGTCCAATTCCAAGAATATTTCCTTACTAGATTTTCTAGAACCAAAAACAGCAGAAAACAGGCAACTGGCACTGTGGCAACTTTTTAATAGGTTAGTACCAGAAAACATGTAAAAAGCACCTCAAAGTGTAGACAAAGCAAAGCAAAGTAGATACTAAACAAGCATGGAACATCAAAAATTATAGATACGTTTCCGACGTATCAAGCATCCCCAAGCTTAACTCCTGCTCGTCCTCGAGTAGGTAAGTGATAAAAAGAATAATTTTTGAGATGACATGCACCCTCACAATAAAGATCTAACCATTTGCAAGCATTGAAAGCTGGGATCAAAGAACTCTAAACATGAACATGAAAGATGGAGTTCCAACAGTAAGACAAAGCAACTATTGTTGCAACATGACAATATACACACAAAGATCATGGATAACATGCATTGAAAAATGTTTGTTTGTTTCACATACAAAAAACATAGAATAATGGCAATCAACTTGTCCCTCATATAGTAGCAAATAGATGCATAGGACACCTTCAAAGTTCACAAGGGTGACTAGAAACAAATAGCACAAGAACAAGTAATATCACAATATGCATCAATCAATAAGCTTTGGGACACTACACATAAAACTAAGAATGGCAACTATGCTCTCTTAATGGTGCCTAAAGGTAGAAGGTGGAGACTCAATAGTGTTGGAAGAAAGGCCTTTTATAAAGGAAGCAGGGATTTCAAGTTTCAAAAAGAGCTTCCAAAAATTATGGTACTTGTTAGCTATCAGCCCTCATTGCCCCTATCATAAGCATCTTGAAGTTATTAAGGTTAAAGTGAACAAACTATGGAGTATATGCTTGACAAAGTATAAGTTGGCAATCTCAAGTCCCTTGAATATGAGGGTCACACCTCATGCTACTCAACTTCATTCACAGGTAAGTTCTTGTCATTGTAAGTATTTGCATATCATTGAGAACCGCCAACGGGGTACCCCTTGCACATGCTACAAGAGCTTTCCCATAACCAAAATGACAAGGCAAGCAGACAATGAGCATCTCAACAATCTTTTTATTTACTATATGCATAGATTTTTATTGAGGATGCTTCATAGATAGCTCACTATGGTGATGCTGTAAGTTTCCACCATGATTAGGCATGGCTTATGGCCTAGACGTTTATCTAACACAAAATACAAACTCCATGGACTTACAAGTTACCTTTTTATTTCACACCGGTGACATCCATAGATAAAAGAGCATGATATAAACTGAGTACAAAGTACAAGTGCAATGTTGAAAACGTTCCCCATAACAACATGGTTCTGCTAATTCCAACGTATAAGTGCAAGCATATACAACATAGACGTCACAATGGTTCAAGTTTATTAGGGGCAAAGAATATAAAGTGTGCCATCAAGTTCATGAGGGCTTTAATCACTAAGTTTTCACATAACAAAATAGTTTTTAATTGGAAGATAGCTGAAAACAAGAATATACTTGGAATGGTGTAATACACCATGCATAGGAGTTTATAGTGGACACTTTAGAATAACTTGGTTTCTTGGGAGTTGGAAGCATGAGTAGAGCTTACTCATACAAGTGGAGGCTAGCAAAAGACTGGGAGCAACCAAATAAGAGAGCAATAATGGCCATAATCATGCAGAGCAACAAAGCATTACTGATCAAAGCATAGAGTGGTACTACAAGTCAAGGACTAAATGATCATAGATGCTATGGTGACTTGTGAGAGTCATAACATTGTGTGATCATATGCCAATTCAACCCAAACAAACCTCAAAGGAGAATACCACAATACTATGCTTTTGCATGCTAAAACAACGCATAATTTCTTCAAGGCACACTAAGCAATCCCAATGACTTGGATCAAGCAAGCTACAACAATAACTACTAAGCATAAGGTCAAAACAACACCTAGCATGGCATGATAAAGTCTAAGTCACAGTCAATGCAAGCTCCTCTTGCACTTCCAAGCAAAAACTTTCTACTCCTTTCCAGCACCAAGCAAACTTGCAACAACACAGCGAAAGCGGGGGTACAAACTACTCAAGCAAACTAAACAAACTAAGCAAAGCAAGCTAAAATTAAGACGCTCCAAGAACAACACAATTGTGCATGAAACAATAAAAACGAAGTGTCTAGACAGATCTGAGCTTTTTATTGATGAAGAAGGGGATGCCTTGGGCATCCCCAAGCTTTGACGCTTGTACCTCTTGGATATTTCTTAGGGTGACACCATGGTGGCATCCCCAAGATTGAGCTTTTGTCCATTCTTTATCTCATTGCATCATTCTTTCTCTACACCTGAAATTTTTCCTTCATACAAAACTTCACACAATCTTCATTAGCAACATTAGTTTATTCAAAAGATATTAGACCTCTGGCAGAGCTTTGGAACAGCAAAACTTTTCACTAAAAACACAAGCTACTGTAGTTAATCCTTCAAACAGCTCAATTCCCCAAAAGAGAACTCAAAAAAGAATCAATAAGAAGGAAATGCAAATAATGGCAGAAATCTGTCAAAACAGACCAGCAGGCAGAAACCAATTTTTTTGAAACTCTTCTGTTGCTCAAATAAAAAAGTTTTGAACTAACGAAAGTTAGCTAACATACTTGGTGATTTATTAGTAAATTATCAGCTAAATCCGAGTTACAGAGACTCCTCACAATTTTTTATGGTGGAGGACAGAAATCTGTTTCGGGACAGCAACTCCCAAATCTTACTTCCCTCTCATTAGAGGTCATTCTTGGCACAAAAAGCAAACAAAAAGGATAAGGAAAGGTCATTACTGAAGTAATAACTTCCAAGACTCAAGGAAACTCTTGGGTTATCTCCCAACAAGTACTTTTCTTTAACGCCTTTAAGTTAGGCACAAGAAGCAAGAAGAATCAAGTATTTTCAAATGATGAAGCGTTAACATCAAACCTTGCTTTCAAAGGAGGAGAAAAAAGCAACTTATCTCTCCTCATAGGAAAGTGTTCAATACCTTTCTTGAATGGAAAATAATATTTAATGGTGCCTTCTTTCATATAAATGATGGCACCTACAGTTCTAAGAAAAGGTCTTCCCAAAGTAATAGGACAAGAAGCATTGTATTCAACATCCAAAACATAGAAATCCACAGGTACATAAGCATTGTTAACCATAATGAGAACATCATTAATACTCCCCATCAGTTTCTTCTTAGCATTATCATTAAGTGTGACATCCAAATAACAATCTTCCAAAGGTGGCAAATCAAGCATTTCATAAATCTTCCTAGGCATAATAGAGACACTAGAACCAAGATCACATGAAGCTTTGAGATCAAAGTAATTCACTTGCATATTAATAATGGGTTCCCAACTATCTTCTACTTTCCTAGGAATAGAAGCTTTGTGTTTTAACTTCTCTTCCTTAATCTTAACAAAAGCATTTGTAATGTGTTTGGTGAAAGCAACATGCATATCACTAGCATCAGGACTTCTAGCAAGCTTTTGTAGGAACATAATCACTTCATAAATATTGCAACCATTAATATCAAAGTCAAACTTAGCATCACTAGTAGTAGGCTCAATAGGCTTAGGCATAGTAGGAGGAGGAATAGGGTCTACTTGTGGTTTAGTGGTGATGGTGCACACGCTATTGTTTCTATCAATTTCAGCTTCCCTTTCCCACTTAGCATGAAGTTGGGCTAACAGTCTAACATTTTCATCAATAGTACCTTGTATGGCATGAGTAGCAGCAAAGGTACTTTCCATGGTTTCAGGTTTAGCAACCATTTTATTAATCAAGGAGGACCGAGCTTCAGACAAAGAGGATATATTTTTCTCAACATTTAAAAGCTTTTCCTCTATAGCCTTATTGAAAATGGTTTGTTTACTAATAAAGTCTTTGAGCATGACTTAAAGTTCAGAGGGGGCACTTCTAGCATTCTTGTAAGAGCTTCTATAGGAATTGCTATTATTAGGAGGATAAGGCCTATAGTTGTTACCACCAAAATTACTCCTATAGGCATTGTTGTTGAAATTATTGTTTCTAATGAAGTTCACATCAACTTGCTCTTCTTGAGCAACCAAAGAGGCTAAGGGAAAACTATTAGGATCTAGAGGAGCTTTCCCATTAACAAGCATAGCCATAATAATATCAATCTTATCACTCAAAGAGGAAGTTTCCTCAATAGAATTTACCTTCTTACCATGTGGAGCTCTCTCAATGTGCCATTCAGAGTAGTTAATCATCATATTATCAAGGAGTCTTGTTGCAACACCCAAAGTGAGGCCCATAAAGGTACCTCCAGCAGCTGAATCCAACAGGTTTCTTGAGGAGAAATTCAAACCTGCATAAAAAGTCTGGATAATCATCCAAGCAGTGAGTCCATGAGTGGGACAATTCTTAACCAAAGTTTTCATTCTTTCCCAAGCTTGAGCAACATGTTCATTATCAAGTTGTTTAAATTTCATAATGTCACTTCTCATAGATATAATCTTAGCATGAGGGTAGTACTTTCGAATAAAAGTATCTTTGCACTTAGTCCAAGAATCAATACTATTTTTAGGCAAGGATAGCAACCATTATTTATCTTTTGCTCTCAAGAAGAAAGGAAAAAGCTTGAGCTTAATAATATCTCCATCTACATCCTTATACTTTTGCATCTCACAAAGTTCAACAAAGCTATTGAGATGGGCAGCAGGATCATCAGAACTAGCACCAGAAAATTGCTCTCTCATCACAAGATTCAACAAAGCAGGCTTAATTTCATAAAAGGTAGCATCAGGAGCAGGTGGAGCAATAGGAGTGCTTAGGAAATCAGGCTTAATTTCATAAAAGGTAACATCAGGAGCAGGTGGAGCAATAGGAGTGCTTAGGAAATCATTGTTGTTCGTGCGAGTGAAGTCACACAACTTGGTGTTCTCAGCAGAGTTCATTTTGGCAAAGGTGGGCAAGCCAAAAACAGCAGCAGCTAGAGCAGGAACTATTTTTTTTGTGTGTTTTGAATAAAGAAAGCAAACCAAACTAGACTATTTTTTGTTTTTTTTTAAAAGAGGCAAACAAAACCAAGCAAAATAAACAAAGCAAACTAAAAACAAAGTAAAGAGAAAGTAAGTGGAGGACTCCCCTTGTGAAGACGTCCTTAGCCTCCCCGACAACAGCGCCAGAAAGACTTGATGGTGCTCGACGTGGCACTTTGTTGGTAACCCCAAGCGCAGGGTGTGAAGAGCACAACAACAAGTTTTCCCTCAGTTGAGACAGAGGTTATCGAACCAGTAGGAGGAAGGAAACGTCATACAAGTGTTGCAAACAACGTGGAGACCTACACAACACAAACTCAAGACTTTGTCCCAACGAATCAGTGAGGTTGTCAAGCTCACCGGTTTGTTGTAACAAAGGATTAAATGTATGGTGTGGAAGGTAATGGTTTGCAACAAGTAAACAAGTAACAGTGGAAGATGTATCAATGGTAAAGATTGGACCGGGGTCCATAGTTCACTAGAGGTGCTCTCCTTAGATAAACAACATTGCATGAAGGGTAAACAAATTATAGCAGGGCAATTGACAGGAACTGAGCAAGGCATAACAATGCAATACTAGTGAGAAAGATCCTATAAGATTCTATTAGGCAATACAATAAGATACATAGACCGCCATCCAACTGCATCTATGACTAGAAGTCCACATTCAGGTTATCATCCGAACCCCCTCCAGTATTAAGTTGCAAGCAACAGACAACTGCTTTAAGCAAAGTGTGTAAGGTAAACAGTACACATGTTCCATGAACAAGAGACCGTTGTTTTCCCCCTAGTGGCAACAACACATCTACAACCGAAGATATTTCTGTCACTTCCCTTGGAAACTAGAGGCATGAACCCACTATCGAGCATAAATACTCCCTCTTGGAGTCACTAGCAACTACTTGGCCAAGATAGCCACTAACAATGGAGAGCATGCAAGATCACAAACAACACAGACATGATAGAATCATAAAGACAAAACCATTAATCAATCCAACATAATAATCTCAATATCCATAGGATCCCCACAAACAAAACATGCATGATTACAAATAGATTAGATCTTGATCATGCACGGAGCTCACAAGATATATACATGAAAGCAAAAATGAGGAGATACAACCATCTAGCTACTACATGGACCCATAGTCCAAGGTGGAACTACTCACGCATCATACCGGAGAAGAAGGCCTTCGGGATGATCTCCCCTCCGGAAGGGTGCCGGAAAGAACTTCAGATCCCCCGATCTAGGGACGATGGTGGCGGCGGCTATAGAAGGTTTCATGTAATATTGATCGGGTGCTTAGGGTTTAGGCATCGGGGGCTTCTTATAGGAGAAGGGGGAGGCCGAGGAGGTGGCCAGGGGCCCCACACCCTGCCTAGGCACATGCCCACCCTGGTCGTGCCTAGGGGGTGTGTCCGCCCTGGCACGCCTCTCCGTCTCCCCTCTGGACTTCTTGTTCCCCACGAAAAGTTATTGACTTTGACGTTTGTCCCGTCCAATTTCGAGAATATTTCCTTACTAGCTTTTCTGGAACCAAAAACAGCAGAAAACAGGCAACTGGCAATGTGGCAACTTGTTAATAGGTTAGTATCAGAAAACATGTAAAAAGCACCTCAAAGTATAGACAAAGCAAAGCAAAGTAGATAGTAAACAAGCATAGAACATAAAAAATTATAGATACGTTTCCGACGTATCAGACAGTCGGAGGAAAATTTAGTTATCAAGAATGTGCCATTTACCACTCGATAAAATAGAATGTGCCATTTCTTCAGCAATCTAAACCACATTTCGAAATAATTACCAACAAGGAGAGGAAGTTCACCACATAGCAACATGGTCTGCACGCGAGAACCTACCTCAACATAGGGAGGAGAAGAATCAATGGTCGTAGGTAAGGAGCGCCAGACCCACTCCCACCAGCCCGGGGGGAGTTAAGTTTTGCTAGAACCACATAAGGGGATGGGACGAAGGGACCGTACTTTTTTTCAAAAACTGGAGGGCTAAACTCGAAAATCATGTACATGTCGATTTCCCGATTCACTATGGTCTAAAATGTAAAATTCACGGCACACAAACCTTACCGATTGTAATTTAATAATAAAGATAAGAATAAGATAAATCAAAAATAAAGAAAAAAGAAAAGCAATGCCACAAAGATAAATAGAAAAGTAAGTGAAACAACAAAGAATATAAATAATTGTAAACAAAAAATCATAGAAAATAAGAGAGTGGAGAGATGTAAGTTTTCCATCATTATAGCCATAATGGCATCAATGTAAGTTTTGCTCTTGTTATGTAATAAATGTTGTAATGATACTTGTGGGTTATGCTCACGGCTCACTGATCATGGGAACGTGAAATGTATGCATAACAGGGATTGTCGGGCTGTCACTCTGGAGGCCTCATAGACTTGCTATGAGTAGTGATAGACGGCCAGAGGAAAAATTAGTATCAAGAATGTGCCAGTTACCACTCGATAAAATAGAATGTGCTATTTCTTGAGCAATCTAAAACACATTTCAAAATCATTACCAACAAGGAGAGAAAGTTCACCATATAGCAACATGGTCTGCACGCGAGCATCTGCCTTAGCATAGGGAGGAGAAGATTCAATGGTCGTAGGTAAGGAACGCCAGACCTACTCCCACCAGCCGGAGGGAGTTAAGTTTTGCTAGAACCACATAACGGGATGGGATGAAGGAACCGTGCTTTTTTTCCAAAAAATGGAGGGTTAAACTTGAAAATCATGTACATGTTGATTTCCCGATTCACTAGGGTCTAAACTGTAAAACTCACAGAACACAAACCAAACCTATTGCAATTTGTAAATAAAGATAAGAATAAGATAAATCAAAAAGAAAAGGAATGCCACAAAAATAAATAGAAAAAATTGAAACAAAAAAGAATATAAATAATTGTAAACAACAATATATAGAAAATAAGAGAGTGGAGAGATGTAAGTTTTGCGTCAGTATAGCCATAATGGCATCAATGTAAGTTTTTCTCTCGTTATATAACAAATGTTGTAATGATACTTGTCGGTTATGCTCACGAATCACCGATCATGGGAACGTGAAATGTTGCGTCACAGGGATTCTAGGACTCTCACTCTAGGGGCCTCACAGACTTGCTATTAGTAGCAATAGACGTCTGGAGGAAATTTTAGTATCAAGAATGTGCCATTTACCACTTGATAAAATAGAATGTGCCATTTCTTCAGCAATCTAAACCACATTTCGAAATCATTACCAACAAGGACAGGGAGTTCACCACATAGCAACATGATCTGCACGGGAGCACTTGCCTCGACATAGGGAGGAGAAGAATCAATGGTCCTAGCTAAGGAGTGCCAGACCCACTCCACCGGCCGGTGGGGAGTTAAGTTTTGCTAGAACCACATTAGGGGATGGGACGAAGGGACTGTGCTTTTTTTTCAAAAACTGGAGGGTTAAACTTGCAAATCATGTACATGTTGATTTCCCGATTCACTAGGGTCTAAAATGTAAAATTCACGGCACACAAACCATATCGATTGCAATTTAATAATAAAGATAAGAATAAGATGAATAAATAATAAACAAAAAATGAAAAGGAATGCCACAAAATAGAAAAGGAAGTGAAACAAAAAACAATATAAATAATTGTAAGCAAAAAATCATAGAAAATAAGAGAGTGGAGAGATGTAAGTTTTGCATCAGTATAGCCATAATGGCATCAATGTAAGGTTTTCTCTTGTTATGTAATAGATGTTGTAATGATATTTGTCGATTATGCTCATGGATCCCTGATCATGGGAATGTGAAATGTATGCATAACACGGATTCTCGGATTGTCACTCTAGACCTCACAGACTTGCTATCAGTAGTGATAAACGGCCGAAGGAAAATTTAGTATCAAGAATGTGCCATTTACCACTCATTAAAATATAATGTGCCATTTTTCATCAATCTAAACCACATTTCAAAATCATTACCAACAAGGAGAGGAAGTTCACCACATAGCAACATGGTCTGCACGCGAGCACCTGCCTCAGCATAGGGAGGAGTAATGGTCGTAGGTAAGGAATGCTAGACCCACTCCCACCGGCCGGGGGGAGTTAAGTTTTGCTAGAACCACATAAGGGGATGGGACGACGGGACCGTGCTTTTTTTCAAAAACTGGAGGGTTAAACTTGAAAATCATGTACATTTTGATTTCCCAATTCACCAGTGTCTAAAATGTAAAAATCATAGAACACAAACCATAACGATTGCAATTTATTAATAAATATAAGAATAACATAAATCAAAAGGAAAAGGAATGCCACAAAAATAAATAGAAAAAGAAGTGAAACAAAAAAATATAAATAATTGTAAACAAAAAATATAGAAAATGAGAGTGTAGAGATGTAAGTTTTGTATCAATATAGACATACGCATCAATGTAAGTTTTGCTCTCGTTATGTAACAAATGTTGTAATGATACTTGTCGGTTATGCTTATGGCTTACTGATCATGGGAGCGTAACAGGGATTCTCGGACTGTCACTCCGGGGGCCTCACAAACTTGCTATCAGTAGTGATAGACGACTGGAGAAAAAAATAGTATAAAGAATATGCCATTTACCACTCGATAAAATAGAATGTGAAATTTCTTTAGCAATCTAAACCACATTTCGAAATCATTATCAACAAGGAGAGGAAGTTCACCACATAGCAACATGGTCTGCACGCGAGTACCTGCCTCAACATAGGGATGATACGATTCAATGGTCGTAGGTAAGGCAGACCCACTCCCATTAGCTGGGGGGAGTTAATTTTTGCTAGAACCACATAAGGGGATGGGACGAAGGGACCGTGCTTTTTTTTTCTGAAAACTAGAGGGTTAACCTTGAAAATCATGTACATGTTGATTTCCCAATTCACTAGGGTCTAAAATGTAAAACTCATAGCACACAAACCATACCGATTGCAATTTAATAATAAAGATAAGAATGCGATAAATCAAAAATAAAGAAAAAAAGGAACGCCACAAAAATAAATAGAAAAATAAGTGAAACAAAAAAGAATATAAATAATTGTAAACAAAAAATCATAGAAAATAAGAGAGTGGAGAGATGTAAGTTTTGCATCAGTATAGCCATGATGGCATCAATGTAAGTTTGCTCTCGTTATGTAATAGATGTTGTAATAATACTTATTGATTATGCTCACGGTTCACTGATCATGGGAACGTGAAATATATGCATAATAGGGATTCTCGGACTGTCACTCTGGGGCCTCACAGACTTGCTATCAGTAGTGATAGACGACCGGAGGAATATTTAGTATCAAGAATGTGCCATTTACCACTCGATAAAATAGAATGTTAAATTTCTCCAGCAATCTAAACCACATTTCGAAATCATTACCAACAAGGAGAGGAAGTTCACCACATAGCAACATGGTCTGCACGCACCTGCCTCGGCATAGGGAGGAGGAGATTCAATGGTCGTAGGTAAGGAATGCCATACCCACTCCCAGAGGCTATGAGGGAGTTAAGTTTTGCTAGAACCACATAAGGGGATGGGACAAAGGGACTGTGCTTTTTTCTGAAAACTGGAGAGCTAAACTTGAAAATCATGTATATGTTGATTTCCCGATTCACTAGGGTCTAAAATGTAAAACTCATAGAACACAAACCATCCCGATTGCAATTTATGAATAAAGATAAGAATAAGATAAATCAAAAAGAAAAGGAGTGCCACAAAAATAAATAGAAAAATAAGTGAAACAAAAAAGAATATAATTAACTGTAAACAAAAAAATCATAGAAAATAAGAGAGTGGAGAGATGTAAGTTTTGCATCAGTATAGCCATAATGGCATCAATGTAATTTTTGTGCTCGTTATGTAATAGATGTTGTAATGATACTTGTCAATTATTCTCATAGCTCACTGATCATGGGAACATGAAATATATGCATAACAGGGATTCTCGGACTGTCACTCCGGAGTCCTCACAGACTTGCTATCAGTAGTGACAGACGGCTGGAGGAAAATTTAGTATCAAGAATGTGCCATTTATCACTCAATAAAATAGAATGTGCCATTTCTTCAACAATCTAAACCACATTTCAAAATCATTAGCAACAAGGAGAGGAAGTTCACCACATAGCAATATGTTAGTCACGCGAGCACCTGCCTCAACATAGGGAGGAGAAGATTCAATGGTCGTAGGTAAGGAGCGCCAGACCCACTCCCACTGGCGGGCGGGGGGGGGGGGTGTTAAATTTTGCTAGAACCACATAAGGGGTTGGGACGAAGGGACTATGCTTTTTTTCCAAAAAAAAAGGGAGGGTTAAACTTGAAAATCATGTACATGTTGATTTACCGATCCACTAGGGTCTAAAATGTAAAACTCATGGCACACAAACCATACCGATTGCAATTTAATAATAACTAGGTATATATGCCCGTACGTTGCAACGGGATATGCATATTAACTTAGTTCGTGAATGGCATCCATCATTTGTACATATGTGTCCGTATGTTGTAACATGATATGCATATTAATTTAGTCAATGAATGGATATGCATATTAATTTAGTCCGTGAATGACATCCATAATTTGTACATCTGTACATCTGTGTCGCCAAAATTCAGTGAGAGTCCGATCACCACCGTTATTTAACCGAACACTATTCTTCCTCAAGTAGGCGATATCATGTGTAAGCATTGTTCCATCCATGAGGTAATTAAACCGGTTCATGAAAGAAATGAATGTCCGACATAAAAAATATCTTTTCGTTTCTCTATCCACGACGTTTTTCCCAAATATCTGATCAAACAAGCTGAAAACACCGAGAAAATTGTGCGCTAAAACAACGATTATAGAATTCTTCCTTATTCCAAACATTTCTATTGTTTCGTCTTGTAGCCTTTCTGTATCCCCAATTCATACGAAACAAATCAAAAAATAAATTATGGAACTATCATAGAAAAAATCCTTTTTATTACACCCGTTTCTTGTATCAATCTTTACTCCGTGCCCATATAAACATACTGATGCACATGGAAATTCACGTATTTGAAAAACATTAAGATTCCACTTCGTTTAAAATGTATTTGGACCTAGGTAAATACCTCATATCAACCAAGATCTACTCATTTGTGCATTCAAGATAGGTCATCAGTCATCCAAGTGCGACAAGCACTTTGCCCAACCAAACATACTCTTCCCACCAGTTCAATGCTTCCCCTCGTCATAGAGGACCTCACAACTCAGCTCGTCGACCATGTTGGCATCAACCTATAACAATTCCAATATTTTCTCCTGGGCCACCACAACAGTCAGGGAGATCTGCATTGGAAAAGGTGTCATCTTCTGTCCGACATAAGGAGTGGCATAATAACCACCGATCTTTAATTATATCTTGACTGCTAGGCACAGGACCGCTCATTCTCCTTGTCCAACCGAATAAGAGCCATAAATCATGAGAAAACGGGCATTGAACAAGCAAATTATATATATTGGACATGGTCACATAATGTGAATTGTGCCAGGCATCACAAAACTTTTCTCTGTTTCTCCAAGATGCCTTAATAGCCATAGAAGGAGGTTGCCCCAAAATCAAAGCATATCTGCAAGTAGTCTGGTTAAATACATGCAATGAGATCAGATGATAATTGTTTTCTTCATATGCAACAATGTAAAAAATGAGTTCATGCAATATCAGTGGCAGAGGGGACAGTTTGCAATATTAGTTCAGCCAAAAATTCTAGCACTTCATTTTCTTGCTTAACTAAAAGTTCCTTGGACAATCTAAAAAGATACGTAATGACTAAGAGCAATAGATGCCAATGTGAGTATGTATACCCTGCATGAGAGGTCTAAAGTTGTAAGCAATAGACTGTGATAAGATAGTCTGATGCCACTACATATTCAATAACGAGAGCCATTGCAAAACTAACCTTGATGGAGTAAACTTGTGTTTATGTAGAACTATCAAGTTCTTCCCTCCATCTAAAATATAAAAACCAGTTCCCCTGGTCAGGAAACAACTGGAGCTATATTCAGCCCAAAGAGCATATATATAAAAAATTATACTTTCTAATGAGCAACAAACTGCATCGGCTAACACTGAATCCCAGGTAAATCGACAGAACACCACGGTACGACACTGCGATCTACCCAGTTTCCACTTCTTAGAGTCCAGTGAAATACTCCATTTGGTGTACATCTGATTTCTTTCCTCCACGGAGAATCACTTCTGCACCTGTTGTCTCCCTCTCGCGCTGCAAGGTTATGTGAAAGGAATGCAGAACATTGATACATTAGCGATCACTTACTTCACATTTTGGGAAGAACTGAGCATGCCTAAGATCACATTTCTAGGAGTCCCTTCCCATAGAGTATGCCTAAGATCACATTTGGGGAAGAACCGAGCATGCCTAAGAACTTAGCATGCCTAAGCTTTTCTACTTCTTGAAGGAACAATAACCTCCGAAGCTCGACTTCCATGTAAAAAGAGTCAGCTGGTTCTCCTTTGAATATCAAGAAAAAGTACGTCCCGTGGGCCAAGGAAATACTACAAGCGTGCCAAAGCTCAATGATATCTTAGGGTCCGTTTGGTTCTGCGTTGCAAACCTACTTTTACTTTGGCAACGCCGAACGCCAACCAAAGGGTTAAATTCCACAGCTGATTATTCAAACGCAACCAGCTTTTACTAGTACAAATTCCACAGCTGCTAGGACCCTGCTTCCATCGCGTTGAGAGCGAACCAAAGTCGATATATTTACCCGTGATGACACCGATAAGTGATAACGTTTCAATTTCTTCTCTCTTCCCGTCGGAGCTAGACAAAATCCATGTGTGTTTTCATGTAGCGAACAGAGAATGAGCTAGACACTCCCGCTCCGGCTAGGGTTAGAGGCGCCGGCCGCCGGAGCTCCACCGCCGTCCCTCCGGAAGTTCGCCGCCCTCGATTCTTATTTCTCGACCCATAAAGCCAACCCTCCTTGTGTCTCCTCCCCCACATGCCCGGTTGTCCGGTCCAGCTGTAGCCTTCCGGTATGCCTCTGCCCGTGCAACCGACGAACCGGAGCGACTCCATCCAATTCCACCCACCTGGATGCTGTCCTTGAAATTGTGATGCTCGTAGGCAACCAGCTATTCTAACCGCCCACAACCTCGCTGGATTTTATGGGTCATCTTGAAGAACTCGGGCGTATCACGCACGCACGCCGTGCCGGCGCCCGCGCCCCCATAACCCAGACATCCTCTACCAGTAATCGCCCGCTGCCGATGCAAGCTTCCAGCTTCCTCCACGCCGGCCTTTATCCCTCGCTAGCTCTATCGAAATACAGGAAAGATCTTGCGCCGAGCTGCACGTGATGCGATCTCGCCCGGAGTAACGGAGACATACAAAGCTCGATTGACTAGACCAATTCTAGCTAGCTAGCTCTATCAGGAACGTACAAGGCTAATCGGCTAGCAAAGCTAGCTACCAACTCGCTTCAACGCACTGCAATGATGTTGAGAGGTTTTCTCTGTCGTAGTTGCATTAGTTCACGGTCTGCATCTGCCATCGCTCACCACCTGCTCGATCAAATGCTAGGTGATCCAAAGGGACGCCATGGAGGCCGACTTCCCGGATTTCAACGTCAGTGTGGCGAAATTTTCTTCGCACAGTTCCTCTTGGCCGTGCTGGACCGCCGTGATATCTAACCTGAACATATTTGTGTGTGTAGATGGATGCAAACATGGCACATTATCTATATATAGGTATGGAACATTAAAAAAAAAGTATCTCAAAACAACGATTTACTATTAATCAGCGCACTTATCGATGTCTATCGATCAATTAGGATATACATTTCATCTGATCCTCGAACTCACAGTTCACAGTTGTCACAACCAAACAACTTTTACAAAATCCACAGTTCTTTAATCACAGCAGCTTTTCTACAGTTCACAGTTCACAGCAGCTTTTTCAGAATCCACAGCTCAACCAAACACACCCTTATTGTTTCTTCTCAAATTCCAATGGCCATCTAGAAGGTGATTGCAAAGCATCCATGATCGGGTCTAATCTAATGATCTTCCTACTTGCACTCTACGGCATGGATTGCAAAACGCGATATATTTTTGTGTTTCTAGCGCAATAAAATAAAAAAATTCAGTAGATTTTTGTTTATTTTGTTCAGTCTACGTAAATATCAAGTAAGCTATTATTGTTGACCTCCTAATGAGAGATCTCAAAAGTACTCATCAAACAATGCTTAAAAGTTAAAATTTTCTCAACTCAAGGAAGACCATTAAATATTTTCTATTCCTAATTGTCATCACCTTTAGCAGAAAAACTGCAGCATACATACTTTCTTACAGTAATTACTTAATTATGTCGCCCATTTTGTTTCAAGTAAATTAATTAAATGGGTGCAAGGGCAAAAGCACAAACTAATGAAAAACCGAAGCATAGAAACTTAGCCTGAAAATTCAAGAATATATGCGAATAAAGATCTTAGAATCCAGACTTTGTGTCAAATGAAAAGCTAGTGACCTGGATTTCCAATCTGTTTAGAGATAAAACCTGTGTCGCCAATTGTGCACATGAATAATAGAGAATCGAAGCATATAAACTTAGCCTGAAAGTTCAAGAATATGTGAGAATACAGATCAATGTTCAACTGGAGTAACACAAAGAGTCGACACATTTGCTTTGTATCTCTGCTACTGACACTCCTGATGTATAGTAGACTGGAGTTCGAAATATGTGAGAATACAGATCTTAGAATCGAGACTGCAAGCTCTCCAATTGAGAACTCGACTAATTTGTAACTCCAATCTAGTATGATTTATCTAAAGAACTTAAGTATCATATATTTGAACTGGGTTTGATAATAGCATCAAAGCTTCATCAACACCGATACAATTTCATCACAACTAAAAATAAGGTCAATGAGTGAGCATAGCGACACAAGCTGATACTCTAAAAAGTGGTATACAGACATGTCCGCTGAGCTCATATAATACTATACATCAGGATCAGAGTGTCAGTAGGGTGCTATGAGCTCTATCTAATACAAAGCAAATGTCCAGACTCTGTGTGTTATTCCAGTTGAGCATTGTTATTTACAAACCTTCTATAAGATTTCTATAAGAACGTGGGACTGTATACTCACCAATATGGAAACTGGTGCGCCGTCTCCGATGTCTGAAGCTGTGTTGCTAGCTGACAATCATCAGTTTGTCAAGTTTCTTCAAGGAAGGAGTCCGTCCTGCTGCCGTATGTGCACAGACGCGTTGCAGTTCCGCCTATAGGCTCACAAATCTCCTCCATGTTCACATGACTCCCCATTGTGCATGTTAGCCTTGCTAACAACAAGATAAATCAGAGAGCATAACAACAAGATAAATCAAAGAGCAATGGTAATTGGGAAATTTGAACAATTAGTAACCAATTAACCTGGCCGATCTCCTGGTAAAATTAATACAATGCCCCACAGGCCCACACCAACATGAATCGAAGATCTTAATTTGGTCCGGTACCCCAAACACGTTGAATCCCAACTTCAAATCTCCTAAATCTCGCACAAATGGAAGACAGATCGTTAAAAAACAGGAGGCATAGGGACTACCGCTGCCGGCACATCGAGCCAGCTTCAGTTCATCAAGGAGTTCGATGAGCAACTAAACACACCCAATCCCTCGCCTGCGCCAGCGACCTAGCCGGCTCGAGCGGCGCCTTGGACCTCCTCCGTAACAGCAGCGCCTGCGCTAGAGTAGGGGTCTTAGGTCTATCTGTTCGAGTTGGATGATGGGGCGCAGAGGCGAGGTGTGGCTGGCTCAAATGGGGTGCGCTCGTCCTAGTCGGCTTCAAACTGCCGTCAATACAGCTGAGATCCTTGAGCTCATCCTTGCCCTGATGACGGTTGCCTCTGGTCGGCTTCAAGATGCCGTTAATATGGCTGAGATCCTCCATCGCAGATTGATTGACTAACTAAACAAGATGTATCAGATTATCAGGATGAAAAAGAAAAGGATTAGCGAGAGACTGGATTGAGTTGTTAATCTATTTCAAATCTTTTGCAGAGTTAGATGGAACTCCATAGTTCATAATGGCATATGGAAGGAGACGAAAAGAAATTGAGGGAGAGGCTGTCGTTGACTTTTTACCAGTATGGTCACATAGTGGATGGAACATGGAAGTCCAGTCCTCCTACTCACATCGCCATGATCTGGAGCGGGGCAGGGTGTGGCGCGGGTGAAGGGAGGTCGACCTTGGCGTCGACTTGCTCGAGGATCCGGCGTGCCGCCGCCATCCGCTCGTGTTATCGCGGGAGGAGAGGAAACCGAGAAATCGGAAGAGTCTGGTAGGATGAGGCGTGCGAGAGCTGGGTTTGGGGACAGACCGTGCGTTAGGCGGTGGCAGAGCCGTAATTACTCTCATAACGTTGAGGTACTCGTCATTGTAGCGATGTAGAGCGTTGGATCCACGTGAATTAACGGCCAAGATCAATTGTTCCTGTCTAGTTGGAGGAAACAGAGGAAATTCGTCGTAGAGAAGATAAGAATAAAATAAATCAAAAAGAAATAAAAAAGAAAAGAAATGCCACAAAAATAAATAAAAAAATTAGTGAAAAAAGAATATAAATAATTGTAAACAAAAAAATCATAGAAAATAAGGGTGTGTTTGGTGGGTCAGGTGAACCCAGATATTCCCTTCTCAACCCAGATGAGAGCCCTTTTTGTTGTTTGTTAAGTCAGGTCGGGCCATCTTAGCTATGCCCACCTGGCCTGGAAAAAGCCTCTCAGCCGGGCTGAGGAGAGAAGCTCAAATCGAGCTTCGCAACTCGCCCAGGCTGAGTTCATCCCGAAAAACACTGTTGCAGTCTCACCTGGTGACCCCCCAGACCCTCACCCCCACTTTTTTCTAACACATTTTCCCCGCGACCCATCGTGGCTCCCGACTATAGACAGCGCCCTCCATGGTCTCCACGTCCTCCTCAACTCCGACCGTCGGCGGCCCTCCTCTTCTCTCGCCGGCGCCCTCCCAGTCTCCTGTCGTCCTCCTCGTACCTCCATGGCCGTCACCAAGCGCCGCTACTCCCTTGACGTTCCGCCAGGGTGCGCCGCCTCCACGAGCTCTGGCCACGCGCCGCCATGGTTGGATTTCGTGCTCAATGCGGTGGTGGGATGAGCAAGGACCTGATGGCTTTTTCTTATTCTGTTTAGGGACCTTTGTGTAAAAAATCGGACTCAACAGTATCTGCACTCATACAACCCTACAAAACAACATCTCCACGGAGCGAAGCTGAACGAATACGGGCTGCCAAACGACCACAAAATCTGAACTCGGCATATAATAGAAGGGCATGTCTGAGATGGGAAACACATGTTGGGGTGACCCGACCTACCAAACACACCCTAAGAGAGTGGAGAGAGGGATATGGAAAACTAAGTTGCGGGCATAAAATAACTATAGCGCTGTGTTTGGATGCATGGAATCCTATATGGAATTGAATTGGACTTTCATTTTTCAAATCTGAGATGGAAATGAATTGGCTCTGAAATAGAATTCAGCTCTTTGGATGTGCTCAGAATTTCATGTTGAAATCGAAGGGTGAACCCAATTCCAAATCCTGTTTGGATGTACAAACCCTGCAATTTGGTGTTTTGTTGAATTTGAACAATATAAATTTGTGTATATGTAAAAAAATATTAGAATGTATATATATATATATTATTCAGCACACATAATACAAAAGAAATTGACCATAGCTATCCATCGTGCCCATATTAAAAAATCGAATAAATAATTAAACGATGGGGGCCTCATCCCCATCGTTCCCAGCTCCGTCAAGGACTTGCCAGCGAGGGGGTCACCGTCTCCGACGCGGGACTCGCCTGGATCCGCCCTCCCCGACGCGGTACTCCCCTGGATCCGCCCTTCCTGAGCCAAGTGCCGCCGCAGAGCGCCTCCTCCTACTAGGGGCCGAGCGTCCGCTGTCCCAGAGCCAACGCCCAGCGCCTCCGATCGCGGCCAGGAGCCGACGCCGAGCGCCTCCGACTGCTAGGGGCCGAGCGTTGCATCCGCTGTCCAAGATCCAACGCCGAGCGCCTCCGCTCGCGGCCAGGAGCCGACGCCGAGCGCTTCCACTGTCCAGAGCTCGCGGCAAAGGGTCGCCGCCATTCACCATGTGCTCGTCGTCGAGCGCAACTGGCGGGGATAAGTTGGGGGGTCAAACCTGCGTGCTGCCATCGGGCTCCAGTCGCTCTCATCGGGATGGAGGCGGCGACAGCGATGGGCGCGTCGCTGCTTGCTCTCTGGTCGCTCACGAGGAAGAGGCAAGCAGTTTCCGAGGGTCTGACCACGAAATGTTTCTCGGGATGTTAACATAGCCCGTGGAATTTGGGCTCGGTTTCCAGGCTCTGATTCTAAGGCCTATCCAAACGGTGGAAATTGTTCACGAATTCCAGATTTGGTGATTCCGAGCCATATTCTATGCATCCAAACACAGCATAAAATGAGAATCCCTTTGTTTCCCAATACTCTATCCGTCCTATCTTGGTGGTGTATAAATTAAGTTAAAACTCGACTCTTTATAAATTTGACCAAGTATATGTATATACAAAAATATGGATGTTTATAATACCAAAACAATAATAATAAATTCTCCAATTTTCTTGTAATGTACTTGTTGATATTTGTAACACCCTCAGAATCGGCCCTATGCAAGTTTCAGCGATTCCCGCCAAACCTGCATAGAAACGATTCGAAGGTGCCCACCAGGCACTTTCGTGCGGGTGGAAAACGAAGTAATACCATTACACAATAGTCCACGATGGAACCCACAGAACAGATATATATACAACACGACTCCATGAGTCAAGAATACAGATATACAGGACAAAGATCCAAATCACCTTGAAAACGATATAGCGTCCGAGTACGGACAAGATGCAAATGGGGCTAAGAGCCCTGAAGAATAACCCATGGCGTCCATAACCCTGCCCAGGCCAAGGCGGAAGGGTAACCCTGCTAACGACGTCGATCTCGAACCCTGCTTAAACAAAAGGGGTGCCGACAAAGGGCAAAGGAAAAAGAGAGAGCGGTCAGTACTGAGGCCAGTACACGGCGAGGCTAGAATTCGGCGGTCCTCGCCTATATAGGTATGGTGGACTGAGCGGCAGCGCAGCATGCACTAAACAACCTATAGAGACTCGATACAAATAGCGGCTATCAGAGAGAGGTAAGAAAGACCTATCCGGAACCAACCTGATACTACCACCAAACATACCCACCCTGGTATTTCCCCCTCGAGACCAAACGAGGAAGTCAACCGAGGAACTCACACCGTTGGCAGTTTTATTTATTCAGTTGTCGTTGCAGCAATTACTAGTCAGGTATAGATAGTCATCCTGATATAATAGGCAGTGGGCATTTTTAGTTAACCATTCCATTGTAGTTGCACTCTTACTAGTCAGATACAATTAGCATGAGATATCCCAAAACCCAGCAGTTGTTGGTACTTTTATTTAGCCATTCCGTTATAGTTGCAATACTTACTAGTCAGATACAATGGTAGCAAGCGTCAACCCAAACAAGCAATTGTTGGCAATTTTATTTAGCCATTCCATTATAGTGAAGCTGATTACTAGTCATTATAAAGTCAAATTTATAGCACTACTTTAGTTATAGTTGTCTATGATCGAGATACTGTGCTTCAAGTCGTCCATAACCGCGGACACGGCTTTCAGAAAGTTTTACCCTGCAGGGGTGCACAAATAGCAACACACACTCGATCAACCTCGGAAAAACCAAATCAAAATCCAACGAGGCAGTCACGACAAAGCAATCACCAGATTCAGAAATATTTCAGGGGGCCACCCCATTAAGCTACCCGCAACGAAGTTAGCTGACTTCGAGACGGACTCAAGGTTTGCGTCAATGGCTGTAAACGACTGGGAACCCGAAAATGTGACTGGGCTTGTCGATACCGCGAAAACACTCCGCTTCCCTAAACAGTACAGGTGCAGTACCTCGCACAATTTAAATAAAACAGTAAAGCATGGCATAAGTACAAGATAGTAAATAAAATCTCAAACTAGTTTGTGGCCCCAAGAAATAAGAATGAATCAAGCTCTGGCTCACAGGGTCCCATAATCCTCCCGAATGTGGATAGCGCGAATATTCAAGGAACAGGTATCAAGTACTCGGGGTCCTACGGGACACAAGTGGACGGTTAACAACCAAATAACATCTATTACCCACCTGTGCTTCTGCATTTACCTACTTCAATTTTAGTTGTTAAACAGTAATTAAAGTCTTGATCATCTCCAACATTAAACATGCGGCAATACTCCAACAACTGTGGTACTGGACGACACGCAACAGCCCTTGAGCAAGCGACTACGACACGCAAGTCCAACTAACTACCAAACAACAGGTAATAGGATGTGTCCAAGGCAATATAAGGCTGCAAGGGATATCACGGGTACGAAAACTAGAGCAACGCGACACAGATAGCAATAGATCAACAGGAGGGAATAAATACTATAAAAGCAAGATAGGTAGAAAGGGGGAGATGCTCGCCTGAAAACATTGCCGAAGGTTCATCCGAAGATCGGGTCGACACTCACATCAACTCGTCGGCCTAATCCGTGAAGAAGCAAAGCACTAGAAGAAACACCGGATGCAATATTTAATACTACGGCAAAAGATCGGGCATGATGCATGTATGATGTATGGCATGGCAAAGCTGCGATGCAATTAGGTCATATTAAGCGGAACCAAGGTCCCGACAATTAATTAAATGGTTCATGTTGTTTAGCTACCCCACAATTTAAATGTTGTCTTAACATGGCAGAAGATAGCACCGGTTCGCTACACAAATTTAAATGGGCCCAATATACGACTAGATTTGCCCGCATATGGATCCCATATTTAATTTAGGTGAATCGGCATAAGGCCCCCAAACCACATAAATATGTATGCAAACATGTATGATTTAATGCAACAAGTCTATATCATTATAAAAATAGGGGCTTAGGGAAAAGGTTCACACATCTGGGTTCGGACGATCTTGGGGTTCGAGGGGTTCGGGGTCGGTCTCAGGGTCTGGATCTGGGGTTCGGTCTCGGCGGGATCATTCTCGGATAACGGAGTAGATCTCGGCGCATCCGAGAAGGACTTGGTTGGCGTCGGGGGCACATCGGATCCGCCCTGGTCGGTGCCGATCTTGTCGTCGATGGCGAACTTGAGTGGATCGGGTACCGGGGTCTTCGGATCCGTGAAGTAGATCTTGTCGCACGGTGTTCGCGAAGCAGTTCTTGTCGTTCTGTGCGAATCTTGTCGTCACGAAGATCTTGTCGGGTCCTCGAATCAGAGTGGTCTTGGCGTTCGGGATGAAGATCTTGGCGTTCCGCGGCGAAGTGCTTGTCGCACCGGGATAAAGACCTTGGGATGCCATCTCGATCATCGGTCAACTCGTTGGAAGTAGAACTTGGCATCCGACTTCCGGGCATCGGCGCGGGAAGGCGGTCTTGTCGATGGCGACATGCTAAGAAGTAGAACTCGGGGGCGACACGGTCCTCTTTGTCCAACAGCTCCAATAGTATCACAGCAACAAGTTTTACACCAAAACTCACAGACACAAAACCGGGACAGAGAGGAGAGGCGGGGTCGCGGGATAGGGCGAGGCCGACGACGGCGGCAGGCGGCGCGGGGAAAACGAGGCGCGCAAGATGGCAGGACTCGTGGAGCTCGTGGACTCGCGGGTGGGGAGGGCACGCGGAGGAGGAGGAGGCAGGGGCAGCCGAGCGTCGCCGGAGACAGGAGGCCCGGAGAGAGGGCGCAGCGGCGGCGGGTGACGGCCGGGCGGGAGGGTGCCGACGAAGACCGGCGATGGCCGCGGGGGTTCGCGCGCGCGGGATGCGGAGGATGCGGCACAGCGGCGCCACGACTCGGTGATGCGGGCTCGCACGTGGCTCCGGCGGAAGGGCGCAGGAAGGAGAGGAGCGGCGGAGGCGAGGTCAGGGAGGCAGCAGAGACGAGGCCGGCCGGCGAGGGGCACGCTCGGGAAGGCGCTGGCGGCAGGAGGATCTGAGGCCGGCGGCGCTCACGCGGGGATGGAGGCGAGCGGGGGAGAGAGAGGGTAGGAGAGGATCGTGAGCGAGAGGGTGGACGCGGGGTGGGGTCCACGCGGGAGCGTCGGGGTGTGGTTCGGTCGAGGGACGAGGGGGTCGCCAGGCTTCGCGATAGGGAGGCGTGGGGTCAGGCTGGTGGCGTGCGTGGCGTGTGCTCGCCTCCTGGCGGCGGGGTGGAGGAAGGGTGAGGGAGGCGGCTTGGTGGTTAGGTGGGGTTAGGGTTTTGGGTAGGTGTGGTGTTGTTTGTGGGGTGGTAGGTGGCGGTCGGCTGGGCCTTTTGGGCCTGGCCGACGGCTGCCTCCCCCACTGAAATATTTATTTCTATTAAACTTTTAAAATATTTTATAAATAGTTTTTAGACAAATAAAATATTCAGAAGGACCCGGTTTTATGATTTGAAAATAAAGGAGCTAATTAGAAAACAAAATAGGGTTTTTGCAAAGTACTTATATGAACAAACATGCATGATGATGACGGTGCTCAAATGCAAGGTGGCATGATGACATGAGGATGCGGTCATGATGATGCAATGCACAAATCAACGCGATTTTCTAGTAGTGGTTTTTGCGGGGCGGCACAATATTTTTTATATGTTTGGCCAAACTTAGAAATGATTGATTTTTTTACCAATTTCTTTCGCTCTGTATTTAGGGACAGGGGAAGTACACTGCCTAAGTTAGTTAGCGTCAAACTTTATAAAGTTTTAATAATAGTAAAAAAGTTATCTGTATATAGTTATTTTGTCAAACTTTACAAACTACGTAATGAGAAAGAGAGAGGAAGTAGCAAATGTGCATAAGCATGACAATAACTAGTTGCATGTTGTAGATGATTTTCACATATGAAAAAGTAGCATGGATATGTTTGCATGCACTTTGCTAAAACCTCGGGCATGCATGGTCATGCAGATGACAATGGCTGCTAGCCACTCATGACGTGGAAATTCCGCATGTGCATCTTGAAAATATTAAGTTGCATTCACTTTACCAACAAAAAAAAAATCTCGTCCATGCAACTAATCTCTGCATGTGAAGTTTGCAACTACTAAAAGAAAATTTGAGGGGATGCAAATATTAAATGTGGTAATGGCCGCCACTAACCCAACAGGTCCGGTGGGTCGACCCACTTAGTCGAAGCCTCTCTGGCAATTGGATCGCCTTTGAATATGCATTGGGCTAGGAGAGCTCGGACATCAGGCTGGCCTGTCGAGCCAGTTGGGTCGACCGACCCCAAGCAATGGTTCAGGCTTTTGGATAAAAAGTAGACAAAGGCTGATCACATCTTTGTTTTTTTTACTCGGACACATGAACAACATGTATTTCTAATTCTAAAAAAATGTACTGAAAAGAATATCATAAATTTATTTAAATTTAAATATATCTATATACTAAATAATATCTAGATATATTCGAATTTAGATAAATCTGCGATATCCTTTTTAGAGTGTGTTTCTTCAAAGTAAAAAAGAATAGAGGAGCACTTCTAGTTCTAGAAAGTTTATTTGTGGCCAACAAAATGACTACTCCCTCCGACCCATATTAGTTGACTTGGATTTGTCAAAATTTAAATAAACATATATACTAAATAGTGTTTAGATTCATCTAAATTTGAGTCAACTAATATGGGTCAAAAAGAGTACTACTATTGTTTTTCAACTGACAGATTCCTGAGTTCCTACATCACACCACATGCAGCTACGAGTAATTCCCATTTTTTTTTAACAAGTGAAGGACCCCGAAGAGTCCAGACTGCATTAAACGGTGGGTTCACAGATTACAAGGAGGACCTCAAAGTAAAAAGGAGATACAATCCAGCCCTCAACTTTTATAAAAAGGACCCTATCTAAGAATAGAAAAAAGCAATCGGGTCCCTCTCCACCGAAGAGGATGATAAGCTCAACAGTGCGGCCGCCAGCGCCGTCGCCGGGGACAAGACCACTTGGAGACGGAGCAGCGTTGGTCGCCGCAGCAGAGCCGATGATGGGCCTCCAACTTGGCACTCCGGCCTGGAGGTTGAAAGAGCTGGGGTGCACGCAGCACCGCAGCATGGAGTGGCCGCATCGGCCATGGATAACAGGGGCATCAGCTTGCCGTCGTTGATGAACTCCGAAGGTTGCAGCCTCTTGATCTTCCCGTGGAGCGCCTGATTCGCGAGCCTCATCCCTCCTTCCGCCACCTCGACGACCAGGACGGAGAGGATCCGCGAGATCAAGAACTCCACCGCGATTATTGAAGAAGGCATCGCCAGATTCACCCAATCCAGCAAGCCACCACCATGGTAGTCGACCAGAGAGCTCTTCTTGCGACTCGCAGCACCTCGCGCCGGCGCCGACGAGAATCACCTCCATGGCATAAAGCCAAACCGCCACATGGGCAAACCATAATCTACACCTAGACCTAAGAGAGGAACTATAGACAGAAAGAGAGTGAGGAGAAGGCCGGTCTCCACTCCTCCACCAACTCCGGCCACCGCCGGAGTAGCGGGGGAGGGGAGCCGGGAAGGCGGTGGCGACTCTCAAGGGGTGGGAGGAGAGAGAGAAGGAGAAGGGGGGGGTTCAGAATCCACTACGAGTGAGTACCTGGGCACTACATCTACGCTTTCCATGCATTCGAACTGTTCCACTAGTATCATATAGTACACTAACCACATCATGTACTTCCTCTGTTTCAAATATAAGATGTCTTATCTTATGTGAAATAAATGTATCTATACGTTTTTTTAGAGTGTAAATTTATTCCAAATCTACATACTAAAAATATTTAAATATATTTATTTCAGAAAAGCTAAAACATGAGAGAGTACATAACACGGAAACCGTTTGAACCAGCCCTCCTCTTCGTGCTCCTCTAACGACTCAGAGAAACCTCGAAATAGCCTTTCGCCCCACCACCGTCTTCTCTCTGGCTCCTCTATGCTGCCGCTGTGGCGGCGGCCCCCGTTTCCAAGGGGGACGGGATCCTCCGGTCGCAACACGGAACAAAGCGTGATGTTCCATTGATAACCTGAGGAGTGGCCAGTGAGCAAGCCAGACCGAGAGCTCTCTTCATTACCTGACAACCAGCCGAAAAATCATGCCTACTGTTGCTTCTTAAGCAGTACTACAACAAGCCGGCCGGTGCGGATCATGTCACGCTAACATGTTTGCGCCACACCGTTTCCATGTTCCGATGTAGTATGCAGACAAATCGTGTACGATGAGAAAGCCAGACATAGGCTCGGGATTTCAGCTGGGACACAGGCATTGCCAAAGAAAAAGCAATAGCTCCTCCTACCAGTACTCCCTCTGTTTCAAATTACTCCGCCGGCGCGCTTACGTAGGTGAACTAGTACTTCCTCATTCTACGTATACCAAAAATTCTAAGAATTTTTGATGAAAAATGAGAGAATATTAGGCCACCTAGGTAAGCGTGCGCGCGGAGTAATTTGAAACAGAGGGAGTATGTTGCAACGACGCGTGCCACAACCTGATTGCTCACTGCTCAAGTTGTCGCCCACGACTATTCCACAGCAACTAGGTTAATATTTGTTTTATTTTTAAGATTCGCCCTTCAGGCTTTTATTCAACAGACGATAAAATATCTAATTGAACAGGCTCAATAAAAAAATCAAGAATAAGTTCATAGATGATGTCTAAAGAAACATTAGAGAGAGCTGCGCGAGCACAAGCTAGCATGTGCCGCTTTATTGGCCTCTCTTCAGCAACAAGGTTAATTAGAATATATCATGCTCACCTCCCTAAGCTAGAATGACTTTTCTTTTCCCTCAAAAAAAGAATGACTTTTCTTTTCCATCTCTTTTATAAGGGTCACCGACAGCTACAGATCTTGACCCGTCCACGCACACGGCTCACAACGTTGGAACCCACCGCCACATAGTACAAAAAGGGTGCATCTCTCAACCTGGATCTTTTCTTGACTTAATTTGCAAACCACACAGCTTACTACCGGTGCTGAAAATTCAGTGCTGTGAGAGCTAACCGGTCTTAAAATGAGGGCAAGTAGATTGAAATTTTGACTAGTTGGAGGTGGGAGATTGAAGAAAAAGGACAATGTCTTTTTCTTAGTTAAAAAATGATCCCCTACAAATTAAAAAAAAAAAACTATTTTCTTCATCGGATCATATGTCTTCCCTCGGTGTAAAATTTAATTTGTTCACATTATATTTTAGGATTATAATAAAAAATAATATAATACTGTACAAGTTTAAAAAATCATCTAGATTATTCACAAGGTCAAAAGATTCTTCTCTACAATTATACACGCCTCGAGTTAGTTCAGGGTCGAACCGCTTCTTGAGAATAAGAGAAGAAGTTAGCAAAAAAAAAACTCTCTACCAAAACATTTTACGATTTTTTAAACATGACTTCTGAATTTAGATAAAAAGTTAAGGAATCACTAGAGTTCGGCAGCCAAAATCCCTACCCACAAGTTAAGGCTTGTTTGATTGAAAGGAATCTCATAGTAAATTTGGAGGATTTTGATCCTTAGAAATTTTTTCCTTTATGCAGCGATTGATTCATAGGATTAGAGCCATAGAAAAAATTCTCATATGATTTTACTGTACTTCATTTTGGAGGAAATTTTTCATCCACCCAGACCTCATGTTGCAATTTATTTGTCTTTCCTGCGATTCAGACACTCCTTCAAAAAAATTCTTGTAGACTCCAAACTCTATAGGATTCAACTAGACAAGAGAGTCTAATCCTACACCTTTTATATTCCGAACCAAACGGGTCCTTGGATCTTGTTTTGATGTGTACCATTGCTATCGATGTTACCTTCGGAATCTCAAGCCAGTTCTATGCACCTACAGAGACCTGCACTGCTCACCATTTTGTTTACTACTGTAGTAGGTCATGTCGAGTCGATGATATTTAACCAGGTTAGTGCTGCTCCGTACTGATATTTAATCAGGTTAAGTAGGATGGATGCCAGATTTGGAGAGTTCCAAGTAGAAAAGTAGCGAGCACGCAGCGCTCTAGGTCAATGCTTTGGGGCGGTGGAGCCGCGGAGGGAAGCCTAGGGGAAGCTTCCATTATTTGAGAATCACGACCACATTTTACAGGTTGGGAGCCTGCTGGGTGCAATGCCGGCTAAATTTTTTTAAATAATACATTTTTTATTTAATTTCATAAATAATACACGAAATCAAAAAATTGCAAATCTAACGGACCGTCATTCACACGTTCATTCAAAAGACGATCGGACGAACCACCACCTTCATCTTTTCAACGGACGACGGTCCGTCGGATTTGCAATTTTTTGATTTCGTGTATTATTTATGAAATTGAATAAAAAATGTATTATTTAAAAAAATTAGCGCAATGCCGGCCATGCACGGGATGCTTTTCTAGTGCAATCCGGGGGTCTTTAGCTACGTTATTAATAGTACGGTGAGAAGTTATTTATCCCCTCTATCTAAAATTACCATGTGTTTCATGTTTAGCACAAATTATTTTTTGTGAAATCTGACCAACTAGTACTATTTTGAGAAAAATCAACATCTACAATATTTAATGCTTATTATTAGACCAGTCACTTCGCATACATTTGGTATTGTCGGTGTTGATATATTTTTCAAGTAAGTATTTGCTGAAAACCTCCAGAAAAAACTGGACCAATGACTTGGATTAGGAACCGGTGACGTTGAACTAGGACTTGATTTTTTTTGGTGGGGAAGAAGTAACACATGATTTAGGATTTTATCAACCACAACCGAAAAGGAGAAGATACTTCGACAAATTGGGATTAGGCCTTAAAATTGCTAACATTTGGCAAATAATACATTGCCCTGGACTAGAACTGGAGTATTCTCTCTCTAACTAGGAGAGGAAGTTGTTTATCCCATTTATCTCAAATTACTTTGTGTATTCGGTTTAGTCAGAGTTAAAAAAAAGTTTACTCGCTACTAATTTCTTAAAAAGTAACCACGAAAATGTTCAAATTCCAAATGAATTTTTTTAATTAATTAAAATAAATGGTATATTGTACCATAAAACATATATCTTTGTATCTCTTTTCTTTTGTGAAAAATCAACATCTATAATATCAAATACGCACTTATTAGAACCTATCACATCACATACATTTGGTATCTATGTTGATATTTCTTCCAAATACTTGCTCAAACTATTTAAAAGTGTGACTTCGACTAAACTAAAACACGGTATAATTTAAGAAAAGACGGAGTACAATAGGAAAGCTGAGTTTTTAGAAGGAACATACCGAATACACCCAGGTAAAAACAAACCTGGTCCTTGGTTTAGGATCCACCGAAAATAATGTAGCACCTAAGATTTTTTTTGTGGGAGAGAAGTAAGACTTGATTTGACGGATTTTATCAAGCCAAACAACATTTTTTGAGAACCACAACCAATAAATAAGAAATACTACAACAAATCAGGACCATACACAAAATTCGTAATATTTGGCCAGTAAACCATCTCGTTAAGTTGTAACCATCCATGCACGGGCCGTCGTCTCCAACTTTGATTCGATGGCACCGACAAATAATGGACTATGTTGATGCTTCATGACCATGTGTGGTCATATAAAAAAGCAACAACCATTGAAATGGAGGGGAGAGGAAGATCTAGTTGGAGAGTAGCACATGAGTGATAGTAGGGGGCATCCATTTGTTTTCCAAATCAGGCGGTCAATATTGGATGCTTTATCTGGATTGTCGCCTAGGTTTAAGGTATAAGATCAAAAGTACAACAATAGTATATATTCTAAATATGATCAAATGTAATGATAGAAAACAATAACTTTTTTAGCTGGATTGGAAATATTACTAGATGGGTTTAACCGATGATGACATTTTTTCCATCCAAATGAACCTTATATTTCCAATTAATTTTTTTATTTGGCATCGTAGATGATCATGTCTTTACTTATCTACAAAGTTCCATACATAAAACAGATTTTGTGTCCTAGATCATGTATAACAGGTAATGTTAGCCTCTCTTTAGAGTTACGTCATTGAATTTTTGCTTGGATAGAGGAGAGAAAAGGAGTAAATAGAATGTTGCATTTTTATAGCTAAGGAATGATCTCTTGTAAATTACGAGGATGTTATTTTCTCCGATGTATCATATATCTTCCTTAGTAACCCAATTTGTTAACCAAACTTAATTAATATTTATTAATTTCTATGGGTGATAATAAAATATAATGCATCATAAAACCTACATTTACTAGCTTCATTAGATGATGTTGAGGGCTAACACAAGACGTGTATTCTCTACCACTTTACTCGTCCTTGGAAAAAATAAATGGTGACAACACGACTTTAGAGTACTATATTTGTTTTTCAACACATGCCATGGAATTTTTTTATCAAAATATTACATGCAAATATAGTGCACGTATGTATTCATGTGTTAAAATTTTCAGATTGTTTTTAGAGACTTTCTAGATTAGTGAACTGAGAATTAAGTTAACTCATTTTGTAGTGCATTAACTTTTTTATCCTCTTAAACAATTATTTGACTGTGTGAACAAAAAATTATACGGTGTAACAGTTTTCTTACTCAAAGACCATGTGCAAGTCCCAGAACAACACCGAGTCACAACACAAACCCAATGGTTGAGTATGAGCTTTAACTTAACCTCATTTGACTAAAGATTAGTTCGATTGGCCTAATGCAACTAATATGATCATATCGGTATCCCTTCAACACAACATAGGTAACTGAAAGGACCTTGAGCGACTCGCCAAAATATGAATGCCAATTACAAATAGATTTATATTTGAAGAGTGCCTAACCGCATTGATAAACTCACATGAAACCTATAAATTTGGGATCTAGCCCTTCAGTTTGGAGTGCCCAAAGTTAAAGTTATTTTCTTGGCTTGTCATTCAAAATAGGCTTCCGATAGCCAACCGACTTCAAAGAGAGCATGTCCAAATTGTGGACTTTGCCCCCTTTGCAAGCGAGTATCAGAGTCATTGCATCATATTTTGTCCATTATAGATACACCACAAGGCTTTGGGGTCTCATAAAAAATTGTCTTGGGATTCATTTTGTCGATCCTACAACTTGGGCGGCCAATTCATCACCTATTGGTGGCCCTCCATGACAAGGCGCAAACACTTAGCTTCAATCATCTTACTTGCATCTTGAGAAATATGGACCCAACACAATACAAGAGTTTTTCATAACAAGCACGCGCCGCCAAAGATGAAAAATAGGCTAAACTTTGGGTCGTTGCAGCGCACGAGTGATATTATTCCGTAAGAGTAGAACCTTTGTTGTAATATCAAGCTTTTACTTTCTTGTTGAACTCCTCTCTTAGTTAATAGATTAGGGGAAAAAAGCTTTTATCCCGTTTAAAAAATGGGATTTTTCTGTGGGAATTTGGGAAGAAATTGTAATGAATTTTTTTATCATTTAGAATGTATTGAGCATGTGCTGTATGACTTTGAATTTCCTGGTTTAACCGGCCATTTCTGCGCAATGTCCATTTTTTCTCCAAGTAGAAACTGACCCAGACCCAAGTCTTCCGGCCCTACAAATACTCCGGGGCCCGCTGACTTCTCCTTCACCCCCAAAATCCCCTTCCTCCCCCCCTCTCTCCCAGATCTAACCAAAAGAAAAAAAAATGGCCGACTCCTCCACGCCGCACTCCAACGGCGGCGCCGCCGGCGAGGAGGAGAACCCCTCGGTGCCCCGTTCCCTGGCGCCGCCGCGAAAGGTGGCGCTAGTGACCGGCATCACGGGGCAGGACGGGAGCTACCTGACGGAGCTGCTCCTCTCCAAGGGCTACGAAGTGCACGGCCTCATCCGCCGCTCCTCCAACTTCAACACCCAGCGCCTCGACCACATCTACCACGACCCTCACGCCACCCCCTCCGCGGACCGGCCGCCGATGCGCCTCCACTACGCCGACCTGTCGGACGCCTCCTCCCTCCGCCGCGCGCTCGACCACGTCCTACCCGACGAGGTCTACAACCTCGCCGCGCAGTCCCACGTCGCCGTCTCCTACGAGATCCCGGACTACACCGCCGACGTCACCGCCACAGGCGCGCTCCGCCTCCTCGAGGCAGTCCGCCTCTCCGGCAAGCCCATGCGCTACTACCAGGCCGGGTCCTCTGAGATGTTCGGCTCCACCCCGCCGCCGCAGAGCGAGACCACGCCCTTCCACCCCCGCTCACCCTACGCTGCCGCCAAGGTCGCTGCGCACTGGTACACCGTCAACTACCGCGAGGCCTACGGCCTCTTCGCCTGCAACGGCGTGCTCTTCAACCACGAGTCCCCCCGCCGTGGCGAGAACTTCGTCACCCGCAAGATCACCCGTGCTGTCGGCCGCATCAAGATCGGCCTCCAGACCAAGGTCTTCCTCGGCAATCTCTCGGCCGCCAGGGATTGGGGCTTCGCCGGGGACTATGTGGAGGCTATGTGGCTCATGCTGCAGCAGGACAAGCCCGGTGACTATGTTGTTGCCACAGAAGAGTCCCACACCGTGGAGGAGTTCTTGCAGGCTGCCTTTGGATACGCTGGGCTGGATTGGAAGGATCATGTGGTCATTGACAAGAAGTACTTTCGACCTGCAGAGGTGGACAGCCTGCAGGGGGATTCATCCAAGTCGAGGAGAGAACTTGGGTGGAAACCCAAGGTTGGGTTCCAGCAGCTCGTGGAGATGATGGTCGATAACGATATTGAGCTCGCCAGGAAGGAGAAGGTCCTCGTCGATGCTGGGTACCGCGATGCCAAGCAGCAGCCATAGAATTTGTAGCACTACTTTGATCAAATGGAGCTTGGTCTGGGTTTTTCTCCCCTTGAAGCTGATACAGTGTGGCCATTGCAGTAGAGGTTGGCTGGAGTTATTGTTGTTTATCCCAGGGTAGAAATAATGAGGTTTGCAGTTTGATCCTACAATATCTTTGATTATGTTACTACATTGTGTGCTTTTATCAAAAAATTAGTATGAATGAAACGATGCCATTTTTGAAGGAAACCCATCTGACTGATTACGTGACCTTCTTGTCTTCTGCTGTATGTGTTGATTGATCCAGTCTGACTTAACTGTTTAGGCTGTTATCTTGGGCATCCATCCTAGTAGCATTTCGCATTACCACATCGCAACAATGCAGTCCTGCAGTTAAATGAAACGAGAGTCTTGGCCTGAAGCTTTCATTTGCATGATTTCTTCTTGCCGATTTGCTCCAGTTTGATTTAACTGTTTAAGCTGTTATATTGGGCATCCATCCTAGTAGCATTTCGCATTACCATATCTCAACAATGCAATGGGGATAGTTAAACCAGTTCAGCTCTAGAATGTACAGTAGTTAACATTACATTAAAAGGGTGAATGTTTTGGCCCATGATTCTCATACGCAAAGAGCATGAGTGCAGTCCTGCAGTTATATGTAATGACAGTCTTGGCCTGAGCTTTCTTTTGCATGATTTCTTCTTGCCGATTTGCTCTTTCAGGTGAGTGCATGATTTCTGCAGTTATATGTAATGACAGTTATATTGTACTACTGCCTCTTGTTTGTTTGCTACGTTTGACAGGTTGCAGGGCAGAAACTACATGTATCTTCAGGCTTCAGCAGCCTAGAGTATAGTTATAACATTCTACTATGATCATCATGTTTGGGTGCTGAAACAAAGATCTTAAACTATTCCATTGCTTCCCTTTGCAAGTATGGTGCCCCGTAAATTCATATGTAACGCAATGAAAAGCTCTTTCGACCATCTCTTGGATAGTGAGTCGAAAAAAATTCAGTGCTCTTTTGACCATCTCTTGGATAGTGAATCAACAAATTTCAGTTTCTATGAACTTCTAGAGGATAGGTTGCTTTCTTGTCTGAGTTCTTCATGTACTATGTGCTTAGATTTTTTTTCCTAAGCACATTGTAGCCTGGAATACACAAGATAATGGTGTAGCCTTCGCTGATTTTAGTTGGAAAATCTTGTACTAACAAAACATACATTGAACCCTGCCGGAGTTATTGATAATGGTGTACTAACAAAACATACATTGACCCAGATCCTACCTTGAGATGAGAAAGGTCGTTTGATTAAATTGGATTGGATTTATTAATGTGTAGTACATAAATTGAACCCTGCCGGAGTTATTGATGGTGGTAGATCACACAGGCAATGGCCGCCTGTGTGATCTACCGCAGCTCTGTGTGATCTACCGCAGCTCAGTGCAGGTGGTAGAGGGGTTCAGATGTGTGGTGGTATATGAATATGCTAGCTAGCTCTGATATGGTGAGTTCACTTGTACAGCCCTGGACAGAGAGAGGCATAGGCCGCACGCTCGTATCGTATCGTATCGTATCGTATGTATGTGCAGACTGTAGAGTGGATTGAGGTGCCAGGCATGCAACCTTGAAGCTCCTCCGCCACCGCGCTCTGCCTCCGCTGATCCCGCGGCCACGGCGAGACGTGCTGCTAGAGCAGCAGTGCAGCACGCCGGTCAAAGCCTCGTGATGTTCTCTTACGGCATGTCTAACCGATCCCCAAAAATGGTATGTCCAAATGGTTAGAGAAGTAAAAACTTTACTTATCGGTGCGGCCGATGAGTAAATATAAGAGTCGGCCACACCGATGAGTAAAAGATTTCTCTCATTCCCTTCGCGTTTACACCACTCGCCTCGTGCTCTCCTCCGTCTCCGACGACCACTGACACCCCCGCCGTCACCACAGCCACCAGCAGAGCCCCGCAATGACCGGATCCTCTCGCCGGCCGTCTCCGCCACCAATTCCCGGCGCTCGCCGGCACCGCAGCCCCCCGCCGCGAGCTCAAGCCTCTTCCTCTTCCCGACGCCGTTCCACTCCTCCGTGATTGGCGCCACCCAAGTGTCGGAGGCAGCCCCACCGCTCCGCCAGCACCCTCTACTTGCCAGTGCCGCCGACGCCGGTCTACCGCGGCGTGCGGCAGCGGTCGGGGGGGGGGGGGGGGGGGTCACCGAAATCACCGACCGCAACACCCACCAGAAGGCCGACGCGGCGAAGAAGAAGGGGGGTCACCGATGCTGCGGGCCGTCGATAGCTCCAGCGCCGGCCAGGGTGAGGGAGGAGGACGTCGGCGGCGCCGACGGTCATCGAGCTCGATAGTGACTCCTCCTCCTTCGAGTGGTATGAGGATTAGGTTAGGTTTAGTTCAAATCCGGTTGAATTTAGTCAAATTCGACCGACTTTTGGTTGTACTATGTATATATTATGTTAAATATACGTGTTGGTTTCAAATTCGGTTTGAATTTGGTTGAATTTGATCGGATTTGGAGGTGATCGTTTGATTTACTCTGCTAACTTTAGGAGATCGGTTAGAAACTGCTATCGGTTAGAGGAGTATGTTTACTCCTGTAACCGATTTTGAGCAGTTTACTCCTCTAACCGATTGGGGATCGGTTAGAGATGCCCTTAGACTTTGTTCGGTTAATCCCTTTCACTAGTGGATTGGAGTGGAGTGGAGAGGATTAGGGTGGAATTTGTCTTAGATGGGATCCAATCCCCCTCAATCCAAGTAAATCCCGTCCAATTTTGGGTGAACCGAACAAGGTCTTAATTGTTTTGGTGATTTTCCGAGGAAGAAGTCGCACGATCTAGGCATGGAGCATGATACAAGCGCTACGAATATACCCCTGAAAAAAATCCAAGGACAATAGGAAGACCAGAATGACCGCGAACCTATCCATGTGCCCTTTGAACTGTCCTTGTTAATCAAAAGGACAGTTCTTTCGCTCCTAATGCATACAGCCTATGCCACCCAGCAAGTCAGCATGCCATGAAACCCCCTCTTCTCATCTATGAACAAAATACATGCAGTGTCTTCGGTGTTGGCCTCTCTCAGGTAAACTTTCCCAAACCATAATAACTGTGCATGGCTTCGATGCATGTGGACTCGCTCATGCGCATATACTCATCAACGAGATCACATGCTACTCTATATGCAAGCATGTGGATGTCCATGGAACATTTTTGGTATGATGAGAAGCCAGTACAATCGAGTTTGGCCTTGAAGTAGTCATCGTAATCCCTCATGCCATTGAGAATCTCTAGGAACAACATTCTTGGCATCCGATAGCGGTGACATAATGTCTTCTTATTATACATCGAATTAGTGTGATGTGGTGGAAACTAGTCCTTGTAAAGGCGCTCGTGGCCACCATCTCGATCACGACCCACGTTGGGCTTGCGTCGACGAGCCTCCCCTACAGGCATTAGCTAGTGGTCGTGCATCATGCTTGGAGCAGCAAACAAAATGTCAGTGTCATTGTTGGACTCGTCCAACGACGATTCGATGACATTCTTGTAGAAAAACTCAATTGCTATGTGTACTAGATAGTACTATTTTATTGCTTGTGGACTACCCATAAAGCTTATGGGTCACCCTTAAGCTTTTTGCCTTATGGACAAGGTCCACTATGTATATGGATAACTATTAAGGTGCACTTCTTGGTTTATGCTGTGATTTTTTCATATATAGTGGATGCCCTACTCTCCGTATGAAAAAAGAGAACTCCAAAATGTAAAAGGGGAGTGATACTCCTCCGTGATGATGTTGTGCGGCACGTCGAACCTGTAGACTATGGACTCGAAGAATTTGACGGCCGTTTTGCCGCTTTGGTTGGTGACGGGCATGGCCTCAATCCACTTGGTGAATTTGTCGACTGCGACCAGGAGGAAGACGTGGCCTCCTGACGAGGACTTTGGCAGTTTGCCGATCATGTCGAGGCCCCATTGGGCAAACGGCCATGCCAGTGGTATGGGCCTGAGCTCCGATCCTGGTGTGTGTGGCTTGTCCGTGAACCTTTGGTAGCCATTGCACCTTCGGACGATGTCCTTAGCATCGTTCATGGCCGTTGGCCAGTAAAATCCAGCTCACAGAGCTTTGGCGATGAGGGCGCGGCTGCCTGTGTGGTGACCGCAAATGCCTTCGTGGATGTCTTGGAGGATAGTTTTGCCATCACCGATGGTGACACATCTTTAGAGCACACCCAAAATGCTGCGCTTGTACAACTCGCCATTGTGAAGAGTGAATGCTTTGGACCGGCGAGATATGTGCCGGACGTCTGTCGGGTCGGGCAGTTCCTTGTGGAGCAGGTACCGAAGGTACGGTTGCGTCCATGTCTCCTCGATCGCCATGACCTGCATCAGGCTGACGAGCTCGGTCTCTGTGTCGAGCTTTTCGGACCCTTCGTGTCCTTCAGGTGGCGCAGCCCCCGAGTGTTCTGCTTCTTCGGGTGGTCCCTTGGGGAATTTCCTTTTGATGGAGGGTACGCAGATTTGTTCGAGGAACACACCTGATGGCACCCTTGCCCAGGTGGAGCCGATGTTGGCGAATCTATCGGCTTCCTCCTTGCTTTCCCTTCCAACGTGTTGAAGCTCGCAACCATCAAAGTCTCCTTCGAGTGAGTTGTAGAGCGCGGGGTACACGATCATGTTAGCAGCGTGTGCGTCGCACTCATTCATCGTCTGCTGGACGACGAGGTTCGAGTCACCGTAGATTACTAGGCGCGTTGCGCCACAGATCTTGGTCATCCTCATGCCGTGGATGAGGGCCTCGTATTCTACCTCGTTGTTGGAGGCGCGAAATTTCATCTGAAGGACGTATTTCATCTTGTCACCTTGCGGGGACGTCAGTATGAGGCCAGCTCCTGCTCCAGCCTCACGCTTGGAGCCGTCGAAGTGCATCGTCCATGACTGCGTCATGTCCGGGGTGTCTGGTAGCTAGAGCTCCATCCAATGAACTAGGAAGTCAGGGAGGACCTGAGATTTGATCGCCTTGCGCCGCTCGTAGACTATGTCTAGAGGGGATAGCTCGATGCCCCACAGGGCTACGCGTCCCGTGGCTTCGGGGTTGTTCAGGATGTTGGACAGTGGCGCCTCGTTGACGACCATTATCTGATGCTCCTGGAAGTAGTGGCTCAGCCGACGAGTCGTCATGAACACGCCATAGGCGAGCTTATGGTAGTGAGGGTACCTCTGTTTTGTTGGCGTCAGTACCTCGCTGAGGTAGTAGATTGGGCGCAGGACCCCATGGGTCTTGCCATCTTCGGATCATTCGACCACAAGTACGGTGCTTACCACCTGATGCGTGGTTGCTATGTATAGCAGCACAGGCTCACGTTCCTTTGGCGTGACCAGGACATGCGAGGTGGAGAGCAGGCTCTTCAGATCTTCGAATGCGCCGTCTGCTTCGGGTGTCCACTCGAATTTGTCTGTTTGTGTAGCAGCTCGTAGAAAGGCAGGGCCTTCTCACCCATGCGGCTGATGAATCTGCTCAGCGCCGCGATGTGCCCAGCTAGCTGCTGGACACCTTTAATGTTCTTCGGCTTCTCCATGGTCAGTATGGCATGGATTTTCTTTGGGTTCGCCTTGATCTCTTGCTGGGAGATGAAGTAGCCAAGTAACTGGCCAGATAGGATGCCAAAGGCGCACTTTTCTGGGTTCAACTTGATCTTGTAGTGATCAAGGTTATCGAACGTCTCGCGGAGATCGTCGATTAGTGTCTTGGCTTCCCTGGTCTTGATGACTATGTCGTCGACATAGACTTGGATGTTGCGACCGATCTGGTTCTTCAGACACGCCTGCATGCACCTCTGGTACGTGGTACCTGCGTTCTTCAGCCCGAAGGGCATGGTGTTGTAGCAGAACACCCCGAACGGCGTGATGAACGCCGTTTTCTCCTGATCTTTGACCTTCAGCCAAATCTGATTGTAGCCTGAGTAGGCGTCGAGGAAGGAGAGTTTCTCGCATCCTGCAGTCGAATCGATGATCTGATCGATCTGAGGAAGAGGGAAGTGGTCCTTGGGGCAGTGCTTGTTGAGCGATGTGAATTCTACGCACATCCGAAGGATGTCCGTGTCTTTTTTGGGGACCAGCACAGTGTTGGCTAGCCACTCGCTCTCCTTGATTTCTCGGATAAAGTTGGCGTTGAGGAGTCTGTTGACTTTGATTTTAACTGCTTCTACTCGTGGTTCGGATAGTCGTCGGATCGACTGCTTGACCGACCTTGTGTCCGATAACACATTGAATGCGTGCTCGGCGAATTCCCTGGGAACTCCTGGCATGTCCGCAGGACACCAGGCGAAGTTTTCCCAGCGCTCATGGAGGAATTCGACGAGCGCGCTTTCCTATGCGGGGCTGAGGTCGTTGGCGATCAGCGCCGTCTTGGAGGCGTCGATTGGGTGGACCTGCACCTTTTTCGTGTTGACTGTGGAGTCGAACGACGTATCAGGTGAGTTTTTCCTGGCGACTGGGGGTGCCCCATTATCTGTCACCTCTCGGAGCCTCGTGAGCTCCTCTTGCATGCCGAACGACTAGGAGATTATGTTGAAATATCTATCGCAGTGGTCCGATCGGGTGAAGCTTCTCTGGACTGTGATGACACCTTTGGGCCCTGGCATCTTGAGCAGCAGGTACGCGTAGTGCGGTACTTATAGGAATCTTGCGAACGCTACACGCCCGAGGATGGCGTGGTACTATGATGGCCAATCCACCACTTCAAACTCGATCCGGTCACACTGAAAGTTTTCGGGCTTGCCAAAGATGATGTCAAGCCATATCTTTCCCAGGGGATATATGCCCTTCCCTGGGACTATGTCGTGGAACGTTGTATCAGATTGTTTCAGGATGCACAGCGGGATCCGCATCGCTGCGAGGGTGCTGGCGAACATCAGGATGATGCACTGCCACCGTCCATGAAGACGCGACTCATTTCGAATCCTCTGATATGCGCCTCGAGCACTAGGGCAGCATGACCTGGGTGAGGGATCTAGCGGGGGTGATCCGATCGATCGAACGTAATGCTGGACTCCGAGCCACTGAGGTACTCAGGGATCGCTGGCGGAGCGGTCACAGCGAGGCTGACCTATCGGGTGATCTTCTTTTGGACCCTATTGGTAGGGCGTCCCTTCTGGATCATGAGGGACCCTTTTGGCGGTGGATATCCACCTGTGTCATTGTTTGGCGCGGGTGCGTTTGCGGGATTCAACAGTCCCACGGGTGGTGGTGGAGGAGCTCCATGGGCGATGTCACCTGGTACAGGTGCGGGTCCGAACCCAGGGTTCACGATCTGGCACCGCATTTAGGTCAGACCCTCGCTGAGTTTCTGGAACTCACGGCATTCCTTGAGCATGTGACTGACCTTCTTTTTGACATCCTGTTTGTCGATGTAGAAGTGGATGGTGCAGGGGTCCGACAACTTGTCGTATGCCGAAGGTTCGTCGTCACGGTCGTGGCGCTGCCACGTTTGTGTTGGGCGTCCTCCATCGCGGAAGTTGCCTCTGCGGTATCCTCCGCTGATGCGGTTGTTGTCATTGCGGCGTTCGGTGTAGCCAGCCGCAACCATGTCGGGTCTGTCGTGATCGTCGTAGACACGTGATCTTAGTTTGCTACGGCGTTCGCGTTTGCGGTCGTATTCATCCTCCTCATCCGAATGTGCTCGGTGGAGGGAATCCTTTCCATTTGCCCACCTGTTGGCGATGTCCATGAGGTGGTCAAGTGTCTTGGGCTTGACGCGCCCAAGTTCTTCCTTGAAGTCCAGGCGCTTGACACCGTCCTTGAAGGCGTCGATCGTCCTCTCCTCGGAGACGTGTGCCGTGGAGTTCTTGATGTTGGACCAGCGCAAGATGTACGAACGAATGGATTCGCCCGTACGTTGAGTGCAGGCCCGCAGTTCCTCGATCGAGACTGGTCTCTTGCTGGTGCCCTTAAAGTTTTGGATGAAACTATAGGCCATCTCCTCCCAGCTTCGGATGGAGCCTGAGGACAGGCTGCTAAGCTAGATCCGGGCTGCGCCTATCAGCTGCAGCTGAAGGCATTGCAGGACAGTGTTCTTGTTATCGCCGTGCAGCTTGACAGACGAGAGGTGGTCGCTGAGCCAGGCCTTCGGGTCCTGCGTGCCGTCGAACTTCGGAGTATCCGAAGGAATCTTGAACTTTTTCGGCATCCGCGTGCGCCAAACAGATCTGCTGAAGCATCGAGCTCCGCACAGTTCTCCGTCGTCATCTTCTTCGGATTCGGTTGAGCATGCATGTTTGGCACGTGCCTTGTCGACCTTGCGCTGAGCGAGGTCATTTCGGGCGTCGTAGTCGCGGCCGCGACGTCTTGGGATCTTGTGTCGTCGAGGTAGGTCGTGCTCTTCCTCTTCCTCGTCGGATGAGGGCGTGGGGCTACAGTTGAATCTGACTGTAGCCTTTTTCTTCATGGAGCGCAGCTCCGACGAGTCCGAGTCCGGCTAGTGCGAACTTGTGCATGGCACTCTTCGGGTCCCCCACTGGAGGTGGATGGGACGCGAGGTACGTGGTGGTTGCCATGATCGCAGCCTGAGGCGTCTTTGGTATGACGTTGTCGTTGACGTCCATCTCCATGAAAGACGTGTTGAGGTTTTTGGTGACCTCAAGTCGCACGGCAGGGTCCATGTTATCTGCGCGAGAGCGATGCTTGTTGGCGTGATTGACGTGCAAGTTGGATCCACCAGCGGCGGAGAGCGCAGCTCGCCGTGCGCTAGACTCTGAAGCTGCCTGCTTGTGTTTGTCGAGTTCCTCCTGCAGTTTTACCTGCCTGTTGTGCTCGCCGATGAGGAGGAGGTGATATGCCATCAGCAAATCCCGTGAAGAATTCACAGGTAGGATCTTGTTGTCCGCCACATCTTTGTGCGCCTGGAGCCATCCATCCTCGTTGAGGTTGATCCTCTGATAGGCGGCAGCGTCGCCCTCGTTGGGCTGGAGGGGCGGCTGCCCTCCGTTTCCTCCGTTCCCAGCCTGCGGGTTGGGCAGTGGATTTGGTGGTGGGTTGGGATCATTCGAATTTGGCGGTGCTTCTGTTTCGCCATGGATGACCACGACGCATTGGTAGCGCCTACAGATTGGATAGCTGCTTCCGCAGCTTTTGGATCTAGAACCATAGGTTCCTTCATCTGATGGAGGGTCGTACAGATCTGAGTTTCAGCTGCTGCAATCGTAGGACTCATTTGTCAGCGTCGACGTGCGTAGCAAGCCAATGGGTGGGACCCACGAAGCGGGCCTGATAGATAGTGGCGGCACCCACTCTAGGAGGCGGAGGGTGCCAGTCTTCCCCACCTGGAAGCAGAAGCTCCCAAACAAAATCTCGAGCCCGTCGCCTACGGGCTCGAAATCCTTCATGGTGGCCGGCGAGTGGGCGGTGAAGTTGAAAGCACCGAAGAGGAGGTGGCTCTCTCGCCGAGGAGTTGTAGATCACTTCGGATGGGACTGTCCCGATCGCACAATCAGTGTCCCCGCTTCCCACAGACGGTGCCAATTGACGAGGTTTCATCTCGTCAATGCCCATTGTTATGAGCTTGGGTTTTGGAGAAGATGGGGATGCTGGAGATCGCGGAACGGTTAACAGACAAGCAACACGGGGACACGAGATTTACCCAGGTTCAGGCCCCCGGAGGGAAAACCCTACTCCTGCTTGTCTGCTCTTGATTACGACGGAACCGAAAATACAGGGGTGCGCAGATGCAATCTGGCGTGGAGGTGTGTAAGCGGTGAGAGGTGCCCTCCTCGCCGTGCCCTCCTAGCCATTATATAGATAGGCAGGTCCCGAGCATAGGTCGAGTCGGTTACAGATTAGGGTTTGTCCTTTGAAATTCTATCTACTCTAGTCTTGTTCTCCAAGCATCCGAAGGCGTCATGGGCCTAGGCCACCCGGAATCTCCGCAGGCCGCATATTTTATAGTAGGCCTTCCTTCGGGCTGGACTAGGTATGCTGATGTTGTGTACACGTGGGGTATAACCATGTCACCAGGTGTCCCCCGCAGATGGGAACTTTTCATCCCCTAGGTCCCCAACCGTTGGATCAAATTAGATCAATGTACAGATCTTTTTCGTCCCGCTTTTCTACAATGTAGCAAAAATATAGTCTCATTTCTACTACATGTAGCAAAAAAAGGGTTCGCCCATGGGATAAAAAATAAAAATATTCGCCTCGTCGGAAATCTCGCCGGAGACCTCGATGCAGACCTTATAGCAAAAAAGTTGTTCTAATATAGCAAGCCCGACCTCACCGAAGGCTTTCACTAGGAGACTTCAACGGAGATCTTGCAACAAAAACTTTGCGCTAATGTAGAAAAATAATAAAACAGTTGTAGCAACTAAAACGTCCTAATGTAGCAAATCCGATCTCAGAGGAGACCTCGCCGGATATTTTGTAGCAAAATAATTATAGCTGATGGTGCTGCGTCAACGTGGGAGCGCTTCGTCGGGAAACCCCAAGATCAAGGTGTGATGCAGCATAGCAGCAAGTCTTCCCTCAGTAAGAAACCAAGGTTATCGAACTAGTAGGAGGAAGGAAATGTCTCAAAGATGTTTCATGCAACGTGGAAACCTGCACAACACAAACTCAAGACTTTGCCCCAACTAACAGTGAGGTTGTCAATCTCACCGGTTGCTATAACAAAGGATTAACTGTATGGTGTGGAAGGTGATAGTGGTTTGTAGAAAGTAAACAGTAACAGTGAAAGATGTATCAATGGTAAATATTGGACCAGGGTCCATAGTTCACTAGAGGGGTTCTCCTTAGATAAACAAACATGGCATGCTGGGTAAACAAATTACAGCAGGGCAATTGGCAGGACTGAGCAAGGCATAACAATGCAATACTAGACATAAAGATCCTATGAGATTTGATTGGACAATACAACAAGATACATAGACCGCCATCCAACTTCATCTATGACTAGAAGTCCACCTTCAGGTTATCATCCGAACCCCCTCCAGTATTAAGTTGCAAGCAACAGACAACTGCTTTAAGCAAAGTGTGTAAGGTAAACAATCCACTTGTTCCATGAACAAGAGACCATTGTTTTCTCCCTAGTGGGAACAACACATCTACAACCGAAGAGATTTCTGTCACTTCCCTTGATTAAATAGAGGCATAAACCCACTATCAAGCATAAATACCCCCTCTTGGAGTCACTAGCAACTACTTGGCCAAGATAGCTACTAACAATGGAGAGCATGCAAGATCACAAACAACACAGACATGATAGAATCAAATAGACAAAATCATTAATCAATCTGACATAGTAATCTCAATATCCATCGGATCCCCGCAAACACAACATGCATGATTACAAGTAGATTAGATCTTGATCATGAACGGAGCTCACAAGATCTAGACATGAAAGCACAAAGGGGGAGATACAACCATCTAGCTACTACATGGACCTGTAGTCCAAGGTGGAACTACTCATGCTTCATACCGGAGGCTGGCATGATGAAGAAGAAGGCCTCTGGGATGATCTCCCCTTCGGCAGGGTGCCGAGAAGAGCTTCAGATCCCTCCTATCTAGGGACGATGGCGGCAGCGGCTATTGTAGGGGTTCATAGCATGGAAAACAAAAAATTCTACCGCATGCAAACAAACAAGCCAAGATCTATCTACTAGATTGTAGCAACGAGTCGATTAGAGTACTCACCCTCGAAGATTCCAAAGCGGTTAACGAGAGCAGATTCTCGTGGGTGATGTAGTCGTACACTTGCCGATCTCAAGATCGCGTAGACGATCCTTCCGGCGTTGTGTTCCGGCAGCGCTTCCGCAGTCGGTCACACGTTCGGTACTCGATGAAGACCTTCCTCTCCCTTGTTCCAGCAGGCAGCGGAGGTTGTAGTTCTCCCCTCGCGATTCTGGCAGCACGACGGCGTGGTGTCGGAAGTAGAGGGAAGATCTCGTAGGGCTTCGCCTGGTGCGAGTTATGGTGGATCTAGGGTTTCCCGGTGATCTAGGGTTTAGAAGACCGAAAGGAGGAGGAGGTGTCGGCGGCGGCTAGGGCGGTGGCGACGGCTTGGCGGCGGCGCACGGGTGTGGGGAGGGCTAGGGCTTGGCTTTTGGGGCAGCCCTCCCCCTCTATTTATGAGAGAGGGCAGCCTTGGGAGGGGTGGGTTTGAATCCAAACCCAAACCCAAACCCAAGTTGGATTGAGAGAAGGACTCTTTCCTTCTTCCACTAGGAAACCATTGTTCCAGTTTGACTTTTCAAACTTCCCGTTTGACTTTCAATTTAGAGCTTTAATTCTCTCTTGCAAATGCCCAAACCAAGTGACCTAGGATATGATCCAATCATTCCACTTATCCATGACACATTCATGGTCCATTCCCCTTCCGATCCGGTGAACCTTCTAGACCCTTCTAGAACCTCTCCAATGAAAACATCAAAATCTTTCCTGAACTCCGGAATCAGACTTTCCTTATATGAATCTTATTCTCCAGACTATTCTGGATCTCCTCATGATATCCTGGATCCCATCCGAGACTCCGAACAACATTCAGTATCCCTACTAACATTCCATATCTACTAAACAACATCGAATCCTTAAATGTGTCTCCCTACGGTTCGTGAATTATGTGGACATGACCGAGACACTTCTCCGATCAATAACCAATAGAGGAATCTGGAAATTCATATGGCTCCCACATATTTCTACGATTACTTTGCGATCGAATGAACCACTTACATATGATACCAATTTCCCTTTGTCTCGCGATAGTTTACTTATCCGAGGTTTTGATCGTCGGTATCTCTGCATTCCTAGTTCAACCTCGTTACCGATAAGTACTCTTTTCTCGTTCCCGTGATATGTGATCCCTTGTGAGCCAGTCACATTCTTGCAATCCAATTGGATGACATTCTACCGAGAGGGCCTAGAGTATATCTATCCGTCATATGGATGGAAAAATCCCACTCTTGATCCATGTGCCTCAACACATACTTTCCGAACACTCAATGCCACCTTTATAGCCACCAAGTTATGGTGTGGTGTTTGATGTCATCAAAGCATCCTTCCGGTGATGGTGATTAGCATGATCTCATGGTCGAAGGAATTAGGTTACTATGTATCAGAAAGCTTATAGCAAATGAACTATTGAAATTACTTGATCTTAATGCTATGCTTAACTATAGGAGTATGTCCATCACACCATTCTCCTAATGATATGATCTTGTTGTTAATAACATCTCAATGTTCATGATCAGGAAACTATGATCATATATTAACCAACAAGCTAGTTTAACAAGAGGCTTCACTAGGGACTCTTTAATGTTTACAAATCACACAAGTATTAATGTTTCCGGTTAATACAATTATAGCATGGTATGTAAACATTTATTATAAGCATGAAGATATGATAATAACCACTTTATTATTGCCTCTTGGGCATATCTCCAACAGCTACAGACGGTTTCATGGAGTTTTGATTGGGTGTTGATACGTCGAAAACGTATCTATAATTTTTGATGCCCATGCTTGTTTAGTATCTACTTTGCTATGTTTTGTCTACACTTTGAGGTATTTTTATACACTTTATGGAACTAACCTATTGACAAGACGCCACAGTGCTAGTTGCCTGTTTTCTGCTGTTTTTGGTTTCAGAAAGCTAAAAAATGAATATTCTCGGAATTGGACGGGACAAAAGCCAAAGTTCATATTTTTACCCGAGCGATACGGAAAGTTGAAGACGAGACGGAGGAGGAAACCAGGGTGGCCACACCCTAGGTGGGCGCGGGCCCACCCTATTCCATGTCCACAGGGTGTGTGCCCCCCTAGACCTCCATCGACCTTGCCTCCTGCGCCTATAAGAAGCCCCCGGGGAGTAAACCCTAAAGAATCCATCATACTTCCAGAAAAACCTCCGTAGAGCCGCCGCTGCCGCCAATGAAAGGGAGTTTCGGGGGACAACAAGTCTCTGTTCTGGCACCCTGTGAGGACAGGGAAGTGCCCCCGGAGCCATCTCCATCGATCTCCATCGCCATCTTCATCACCGTTGCCGATTCCCATGACAAGGAGGGAGTAGTTCTTCCTCGAGGCTAAGGGCTCTACCGATAGCTATGTGTTCATCTCTCTCTCTATGCATGGTCATATTGTGATCATGAGCTTTGTAATCAAGTAGATCTACCTTGCTACTCAAGTGCTTCATTAGATTTCTGCTCTCCCCATGTGTGTGAAAGTGACAGCGTGCACGCCATGGTGGCACTTAGGTTTGAGTCTACATAAATACTCTTTGTGCTTTAATAGATCTATGCTTTTCCCCACGTGTGTGAAAGTGACAGCGTGCATACGTGTGTGGCACTTTGGCTAGATTGAATATTTGTTATGAGTTATATTTGGAGTTGGATGTCTCTATGAAATTGTGGTGTTTGTTGGAACCATCTAGCGCTCAAGGTGACGGTGTGGGGTTATCTAGATTGGGGAAGGCGGACTTTGAGGAGTGTTGTTATAGACCTACCGATGATTAGAGTGTCCAACCGGAGAGTAGTTAAGAGTAGTATCATGAAGAGAGGATATTTATATGAGAGAGTGTTCACTAGTGAAAGTATGATCCCTAGGCCTTGTTTCTAAACATTGAAACACCATTTGCTACTAGATCTCTTGCATGTTTGCTTGGTTTAGTCTTTACCTCACCCACACACGTTACCCCAAGTCAACAACAAGTCATAAGCTATTTTCTGGCACCGTTACCACTTGTATTTCACTATCTCTTCGCCGAACTAGTGCTCCTATACACCCGACAAGTGTATTGGGTGTGTTGGGGACACAAGAGACTTCTTGTATCTTGATTGCAGGGTTGCTTGAGAGGGAATACCTTTGACCACTTCCTCCCTGAGTTAGATAAACCTTTGGTAATCCACTTAAGGGAAACTTGCTGCTGTTCTACAAACCTCTCACTTGGAGGCCCAACAACTGTCTACAAGAATAGAAGTGCATAGACATCAGGTGTCTTGGGTTTCTGCATCGGGGGCTTCTTATAGGCGAAGGGGCGAGCCAGGGGGGCAACAGGGCAGCTGCACCCCCCAGGCGCGGGGTGGGACCACCTGCGCGGCCAGGGGGTGTGCCCCCTGGTGAGCCTTCTCCGTCTCATATTCTGGCTTCGTTTTGCCCACGTAAAATATTGACTTTGGCTTTTGTCCCTCCAATTCCGAGAATATTGATTTTTTTGCCTTTTTGGAACCAAAAACAGAAGAAAACATGCAACTGGCACTGTGGCAACTTGTTAATAGGTTAGTTCCAGAAAACATATAAAAACACCTCAAAGTATGGACAAAGCAAAGCAAAGTTGATAGTAAACAAGCATGGAGCATAAACAATTATAGATACGTTTCCGACGTATCAAGCATCCCCGAGCTTAACTCATGCTCGTCCTCGAGTAGGTAAGTGATAAAAGAATAAATTTTGAGGTGACATGCACCATCAAAACCAAGATCAAACCATTTGCAAGCATCGAAAGCTAGGATCAAAAAACTCTAAACATGTGCATGAAAGATGGAGTTCTAACAATAAGACATAGTAACTATGCATGCAACATGAAAGGCTACAAACAAAGATCATGGATAACATGCATTAAAAAACGTTTGTTTGTTTCACATGCAGAAAACATGGCATAGTGGCATTCAGCTTGTCCCTCATAGAGTAGAAAATAAATGCATAGGACACCTTCAAATTTCACAAGGGTGACTAGATACAAATAGCACAAGAACAAGTAATATCACAATATGCATCAATCAATAAGTTTTGGGACACTGCACATAGAACTAAGAGTCCCTTGAATATAATAGGGTTAAAGGTATAAGGTGGATACTCAATATAATAGTGGAAGAAATACCCTTCATAAAGGGAAGCAGGGATTTCAAGTTTCAAAAAAAGCTTCCAAAAATTATGATACTTGTTAGCTTTCAGCCCTCATTGCCCCTATCATAAGCATCTTGAAGTGATTAAGGTTAAAGTGAACAAACTATGGAGTATATGCATGACAAAGTCTAAGTTGGCAATCTCAAGTCCCTTGAATACGAGGGCCACACCTCATGCTACTCAACTTCAGTCACTTGTAAGTTCTTGTCATAGTAAGTACCTGCGTATATAGAGAACCGCCAACGGGGTACCCCTTGCACATGGTACAAGAGCTATCCCATAAACAAAATGACAAGGCAAGCAGACAATGAGCATCTCAACGATCTTTTTATTTACTATGTGCATAGCTTTTTAATGAGGATGCTTCATAGATTGCTCATTATGGTGATGCTGCAAGTTTCCACCATGATTAGGCATGGCTTAGGCTAGCGGCCCAGGCGTTTCTCTAACACAGAATACATAACTCCATGGACTTACAAGCTCCCTCTTTATTTCACACCGGTGACATCCATAGACAAAAGAGCATGATATCAACTGTGTACAAAATACAAGTGCAATGTTGAAAACGTTCCCCATGACAACATGGTTCTGCTAATTCCAACGTATAAGTGCAAGCATATACAACATAGATGACACAATGGTTCAAGTTCATTAGGGGCAAAGAATATAAAGTGTGCCATCTAGTTTGTGAGGGCTTTAATCACTAAGTTTTCACATAACAAAATACTTTTTAATTGGAATATAGGTGAAAATAAGAATATACTTGGAATAGTGTAAAACACCATGCATAGGAATTTATAGTGGACACTTTAGAATAACTCGGTTTCTTGGGAGTTGGAAGCATGAGTAGAGCTTACTCATACAAGTGGAGGCTATCAAAAGACTGGGAGCAACCAACTAAGCGAGCAATAATGTCCATAATCATGCAGAGCGACAAAACATTACTAATCAAAGCATAGAGTGGTACTACAAGTCAAGGACTAAATGATCATAGAGGCTATGGTGACTTGTTCATAGTCATAAAATGGTGTAAGCATGTGCCAAGTCAACCGAAACAAAGCATCAAAGGAGAATACCACAATACTATGCTTTTGCATGCTAAAACAACGCATAATTCTTTCAAGACACACTAAGCAATCCCAATTGTTTGGAACAAGACATGCTACAGCAATAATCACTAAGCATAAGGTCAAAACAACACCTAGCATGTCATGCTAAAGTCTAAGTCACAGTCAAACCAAGCTCCTCTTGCACTTCCAAGCAAGAACTTTTTACTCATTTCCAACACCAATCAACTTATTTGAAACAACACAGCGAGAACAGGGTCCAAACTACTTTACTCAAGTAAACTAAACAAACTAAGCAAAGCAAACGAAAACTAAGACGCTCCAAGAACAACACAGCAGTGCATGAAACAATAAAAATAAAGTGTCTAGACAAACCTGGGCCTTTTATTGATGAAGAAGGGGATGCCTTGGGAACCCCCCAAGCTTTGACGCTTGTACCTCTTGGATATTTCTTGGGGTGACACCGGGGTGACATCCCCAAGCTTGAGCTTTTGTCCATTCTTCATCTCATTACATCATTCTTTCTCTACACCTGAAAATTTTTCTTTATACAAAACTTCACACAATCTTCATTAGCAACATTAGTGTATTTAAAAGATAATAGACCTTTAAGTTTAGCTTTGGAATATCAAAACTTTTCACTAAAAACACAAGCTACTGTAGCAACTACTTCAAAAAGTTCAATTCCCCAAAAGAGAACTAAAAAAGGAATCAATAAGAAGCAAATGCAAATAATTGCAGAAATCTGTCAAAACAGACCAGCATGTAGAAACCGATTTTTTCAAAAATCTTCTGTTGCTCAAATCAAAAAGTGCTGAACTAATGAAAGTTATCTAACATACTGGGGGATTTATTCGTAAATGTTCAACTCAATCCGACTTACATATACTCCTCACAAATTTTTATGGTGGAGGACAGAAATCTATTTCGGGACAGCAACTCCCCAAATCTTACTTCCCTCTCATTAGAGGTTATTCTTGGCACAAAAAGCAAACAAAAAGGATAAGGAGAGGTTATTACTGAAGTAATAACTTCCAAGACTCAAGTAAACTCTTGGGTTATCTCCCAACAAGTACTTTTCTTTAACGCCTTTAAGTTAGGCACAAGAAGCAAGAAATCAGGTATTTTCAAATGAAGAATCATTAACATCAAACCTTGCTTTTAAAGGAGGAGCAAATAACAACTTCTCTCTCCTCATGGGAAAGTGTTCAATACCTTTCTTGAATGGAAATTGATATTTAATGGTGCCTTCTTTCATATCAATGATGGCACCAACAGTTCTAAGAAAAGGTCTTCCCAAAGTAATAGAACAAGAAGCATTATATTCAACATCCAAAACATAGAAATCAACAGGGACATAAGCATTGTTAACCATAATGAGAACATCATTAATACTCCCCATGAGTTTCTTCTTAGAATTATCATCAAGTGGGACATCCAAATAACAATCTTCCAAAGGTGGCAAATCAAGCATTTCATAAATCTTCCTAGGCATAATAGAGACACTAGAACCAACATTACATGAAGCTTTGAGATCAAAGTCATTCACTTGCATATTAATAATGGGTTCCCAACTACTTCTACTTTCTTAGGAATATAAGCTTTGTGTTTTATCTTCTCTTCCTTAATCTTAACAAGAGCATATGTAATGTGTTTGGTGAAAAGCAACATGTATATCACTAGCATCAGGATTTCTAGCAAGCTTTATCAAGAACAGGATCACTTCAGAAATATTGCAACCATCTATATCAAAATCAAACTTAGCATCATTAGTAGTAGACTCATTAGGCTTAGGCATTGTAGGAGGAGGAATAGGGACTTCTTGTGTCTTGGTGGTATCAATTCTAGTGATGGTGCATATACTATTATTTCTACCAATTTCAGCTTCCCTTTCCCACTTAGCATGAAGTTGAGCTAACAGTCTAATATTTTCATCATTAGTAACTTGTATGGCATGAGTAGCAGCAAAGGTACTTTCCATGGTTTCAAGTTTAGCAGCCATTTTATTAATCAAGGAGGACTATGCTTTAGACAAAGAGGAAATGTTCTTCTCAACAGTTAAAAGTTTGTCCTCCATAGTCTTGTTGAAAGCGGTTTGTTTACTAATAAAATCTTTGAGAATAACTTCAAGTTCAGAGGGGTCACTTCTAGCATTGTTGTAGAAGTTTCCATAGGAATTGCCATTATTAGGAGGATAAGGCCTACAATTGTTGTTACCACCAAAATTATTCCTATAGGCATTGTTGTTGAAATTGTTGTTTATAATGAAGTTCACATCAACTTGCTATTCTTGAGCAACCAAAGAGGCTAAGGGAACATTATTTGGATCTAAAGGAGCTTTTCCATATACAAGCATAGCCATAATAACATCAATCTTATCACTCAAATAGGAGGTTTCTTTAACAGAATTTACCTTCTTACCATGTGGAGCTCTCTCAGTATGCCATTCAGAGTAATGAACCATCATATTATCAAGGAGTTTTGTTGCAGCATCCAAAGTGATGCCCATAAAGGTACCTCCAGCAGCTGAATCCAACAGGTTTCTTGAAGAGAAGTTCAAACCTGCATAAAAAGGTCGGAAAATCATCCAAGCAGTGAGTCCATGAGTGGGACAATTCTTAACCAAAGATTTCATTCTTTCCTAAGCTTGAGCAACATGTTCATTATCAAGTTGTTTAAATTTCATAATGTCACTTTTCATAGATATAATCTTAGCAGGAGGGTAGTACTTTCCAATAAAAGCATCTTTGCACTTAGTCCAAGAATCAATACTATTTCTAGGCAAGGATAGCAACCATTCTTTAGCTTTTCCTCTCAAGGAGAAAGGAAACAGCTTGAGCTTAATAATATCTCCATCTATATCCTTATACTTTTGCATCTCACAAAGTTTAACAAAGTTATTGAGATGTGCAGCAGCATCATCATAACTAGCACCAGAAAATTGCTCTCTCATCACAAGATTTAACAAATCAGGCTTAATTTCATAAAAGGTAACATCGGGAGCAGGTGGAGAAATGGGAGTGCTAAGGAAATCATTGTTGTTTGTGCTAGTAAAGTCACACAACTTGGTGTTCTCAGCAGAGTTCATTTTGGCAAAGGTGGAGCAAGCCAAAAACAGCAGCAGCAGCTAGAGCAGGAACTAATTTTTTTTGTGTTTTTGATAAGAGAAAGCAAACCAAACTAGACTAATTTTTTTGAGTTTTTGATAAAAAGGGGAAAACAAAACCAAGCAAAATAAAAACAAATTAAAGAGAAAGGTTGAGAAGGACTCTCCTTGTGAAGACGTCCTTAGCCTCCCCGGCAACGGCGCCAGAAAAAGCCTTGATGAGTGCAGCAACACTTTGTTGGGAGAACCTAAGCGGAAGGTATGATGCAGTACATCAGGCAAGTTTCCCTCAGTAAGAAACCGAGGTTATCGAACCAGTAGGAGGAAGGAAATGTCCCAAAGGTGCTGCAAGCAACGTGGAGACCTGCACAACACAAACTCAAGACTTTGCCCCAACTAACAGTGAGGTTGTCAATCTCACTGGTTTCTGTAACAAAGGATTAACTGTATAGTGTGGAAGGTGATGATGGTTTGCAGCAAGTAAACAGTAACAGTGGAAGATGTATTAATGGTAAATATTGGACCGGGGTCCATAGTTCACTAGAGGTGCTCTCCTTAGATAAACAACATGACATGAAGGGTAAACAAATTACAGCAGGGCAATTGACAGGACTGAGCAAGGCATAACAATGCAATACTAGACAAAAAGATCCTATGAGATCCGATTGGACAATACAACAATATATATAGACCGCCATCCAACTGCATTTATGACTAGAAGTCCACCTTCAGGTTATCATCCGAACCTCCTCCAGTATTAAGTTGCAAGCAACAGACAACTGCTTTAAGCAAAGTGTGTAAGGTAAACAATCCACTTGTTCCATAAACAAGAGACCGTTGTTTTCTCCCTAGTGGCAACAACACATCTACAACCGAAGAGATTTCTGTCACTTCCCTTGGAAACTAGAGGCATGAACCCACCTCTTGGAGTCACTACCAACTGATAAAATAGCATGCAAAACTAGTTTAGAACACACAATCACACATGACAAGTGTAGGACATAACAATAACCAAGTTTGACGACACATGACACTGAATTCTCAAGAATCACACATGACAAAATAAAATAGGAGTTGTAGAAAGCGCACTGGAGTAGTAGCGCTGGCAACCTAGCAAGCATCCACCGATTCACCCATCTTCTAGCCTTCAAAATTTATTGCTTCATGCCTCCACGTTCAGCCTTCAATAACCAGCCACTCAAAACTGCAACCAACCATTCCATATTACAGAGTGAATAACAAAGATGCATCATACATGGAGATCTGGATGTGAATCGTTACAAGTTTACAACTTGGAAGAGGAAGCTCACCAAATTTTAAGCAGGCTTTTTCGAGGTCATTGTCTTGGTCGCCTTAGCTTTTTTCTCCTTGTATTCAGCAATTAATTCTGAAATACAATAGAAGTGTTAGCAGGCATTACATGACAACAAATGAACACATTTCAGTATACAAGATTAAAGTTATTGAGTTACCTTGTTCGAGCTTGGACAATTCTTCGGTGTTCTCTGCTATGTCGATAGGAGTGCCATGTCGAAGCCAATCCTGAGTGCACACAAGAGCTTTCACCATGAATGGAGTCAGAGATGTCCTGAAGTCATCAAGAACACGACCACCAGTGGAAAAAGCGGACTCCGATGCTACCGTCAAGATGGGGATTGCAAGAACATCACGTGCCAAGCATGCCAATACAGGAAACCTAGATGAGTTGACCTTCCACCATGCTAATATGTCAAACTTTGGGCTATCATCTTCAGGCTCCTCAGCAAGAAACTTGTCTATCTCAGACTTGCTGCTGCTGCTACCACCTGTATTCAACCTCATTTTTTTGGCAATCAAGGACTTCATCAAGCTCGCACGCCCTCCACTAGCTTCAGCTTGCACTAAATCACTAACTTGAGATGATTCAACAGTTGGAGCATACTTGACCCTATATTCTTCAAATAAATCTCTCAGACATGAGTTGACTGCAGCCCACACTTTAGGCCCTTTGTCATCCCCATACATTTCTAAAATGGCAAACTGTGTGTATTCTGAAAGCTTGTATCTATAATTAAAAATAGAGGACATGATTAGCTTTGTTCATTTTCTACAAACCATTACGCAATAAAAAATATGAGATTACAATAATTGTAATGTTTTACCTTGGATCAAGTAATGCTGCAATGAAAATCATCAAGTTGATGTTCTCCTTTTCTTTCCCCTTTTTGCTGGGATCATGCTCATACCAATTTCCCCAATACTTATCATATTTATCCTTCATCCTTTGTGCCATTGCCTTCTGCATACCATCATCACTCTCCATCCAACTTTTCACTAACAGATTCACCTCACCAATCTCATGGAAACAACTGTTAGTAGTCACATATAGTGAGGTAGAAACACGAGTTGTTAGATCAGCAAAATGTCCCAGAAAATCAGCCATTTTCCTACAACTCTCCCAATCGTTCTCATCTGGAACTCCAAGGCCTTTCTCTTTACCTTTATCACTAAGCAGGTCAATAGCAAAATATGGATCTTCATCTGTGTACCTTACAAAAACTTTCTCGTAGCTAACAGCAGCTTGCAACATAAAGAACGTGGAGTTCCACCTAGTGCTGACATCAAGATTTAGGAAAGCCTTGGTCTCAATCTTCTCTAGCTCAACACATTCTTTGAACTTAGCTATCCTAGCTGGGCTGTTCTTCATATATCTAACAGCTCCCCGTACACGCTTGACTGAAGGTTCAACTTCTTTGAGACCATCGGTAACAATTAAGTTGAGAATTTGGGCAAAACACCTCATGTGGATATATTTGCCTTCTGCTATGCTAGTCTTAGCTTTATTCAATTCCTTTTTCATGTAAACAATACCACCATCATTGCTAGTTGCATTATCTACAGTAATTGACATGACCTTCTCTAACCCCCAATCAATCAATATTTTCTGCAACTGTTTTCCTATATCATCTCCTTTATGACCCTTAACCTTTGAAAAGCTAATAATTTTCTTATGAAGCTTCCATTCTTTGCAAATGAAGTGGGCAGTAACTGTCATAAAGCTTTCTTGTTGTTGAGACGTCCAACAATCAGTGGTAAGAGACACCCTTTCACAATTTTCTTTAAGGAAAAGTTTCAGTTTAGCCTTCTCTTCAAAATATGCACCAATTGTGTCTCTAGTGCATGTTCTCCTAGATGGAATTGAGAAACGTGGGCAGGCTATAGACATGAACTTTCTAAACCCAGACTTTCCACCAAATGCAAATGGGAGTTCATCCTCTATTAACATGCAAATAAAAGCAGCCCTAATAGCATCAGGATCAAATTTCCAAGCATGCACACCACTATCACCATGAGTAACTTGCAGAACAGCTTGCTTATCATCAGCAATATTCTTATGAGGATTACGCTTGCAAGCTTTAAAGTGTTTGCCTAAGGCAGTTGTACCATTGGTAACGGAGTGAGCGGCGATGTCGGTCTTGCAGTAGTTGCATTTTCCCATCTGTAGAACACCATCAACCAGGATCTTCTCGAAGTGGTTCCACATCTCAGATCTTGCGGCCATCTGCTTGCGAGCATTTTTCTTTTCACCCTCCTTCACCTTGCCATCATTCTCCCCTGCTTTCGCTGCTATATCCTCACCAGCAACACCACTAGCGTGCCCTACTTTCGTTGCGTGCACCTCCTCAGCGACAACAATGGCCTTGTCCACATCCATAGGTACAACAGCCTGGGACCCTGCACCAGCAGGGGTTGCTGTACCCATGTTCTCCGCCTCGGACGACATCTAAATAAGAAAGGACATGGCAATCGATAAGTATGCACACAAATAATTGAGTCAATTATCGTAAATAGAAAGCTACAATAGACATGCTAATAAAAATACAAACACGGATCCGGTATACAAAGCTATATAATAGACAAATTAAGGAGGACTAGATGGTATTATTGTACATCCTCTGACCCATATTAGTTGTCTATATATGGATGTACCTAGCCAAGTTATAATGCTAGATATGTATCTAGACAAATCTAAGTCAACTAATATGGGTCGGAAGGAGTACCTTGATTACTTTGTACAAGAAATTTCTATTCGAGTTTGTACAGAACATGGCAGCTATGTCCTAGAAAGCAATCTTAATCTCTATTACCGCAAGTGCAATCATATTCAGTAGTCTGCCCATTTCAAAGATTTTATTTTGGTCATTGGCACGGTCATCAAGAATTACCTTCGGTTGTTTTTTACTATAACGTACATGTATGTATACAAATATGAACTGCTTCCTAGGAGCTTGCAGACTAGCAGTATCAGCAGAGCTCGGCCATTAGCAGCGCTCAATCAATCAAGAATCGATTAGTAATTCCCAACCATAAACAATCCCCATCGAGAAATCGCTATTCACTAACATTCAATTTACAAAGAAGTATTACGTACCTGGTATCTTGCAGCCTAGAAGTAGCAGCAACTCTCCGGGCGGACGTCTTCCGATGTGGTGTTCCGTCGAACAGCGCCGTCGCCCCCGGCCGCGGCTAGGTACCGAGGCGAGTGGAGCGGCGAACAGATGCATCGGTGCAGCGATGGGATCCCGCCTTATATAAGGGACTGGGGGGGGCAAAGATCAGTCGATTTGGAAGCCGAAGATCACGCTCGCGTGAGAATTGAAGGGAGGAATAACTCGGCTGTCGGTACCATGATTTTTGGAGAGGAAAATTGGAAGGGGCTCGCTGATTTAGAGGGAGTCAACGCGACCACATAGTCTGCACCTCTACGGGAAGGAAGTCCACGGGATGGGGTGTCGGTTCTTCGGTCAGTTCGGGAAAAATAATACCGGCTGGGCAATCGATCAGGTTCCCCTTGTCCAGCAGAGGAGAAAAAGAGGAGCTGAGCGTAAGCGCTGCCGGTGGCAGCTGCCAAACCACGGGTGGGGCGGCCATGATTGGCGACCATGACAGGAACCACGATCCGGGTAATCCAATCCTCTCCCTAACTATTTCTGCAATAATTCAGGTCAATGCAGTATCATCACGAGGCGCTGTCATCCGTCCATGATCAAGGCCCAAGGCTCCCAAGTGGCTCTTGCTTCTCCCTCGCGTGGCTATGGATCGGCACTGGCAATGCTAAAAAATCTTCAGGTTCAGGCTACTACATCCATAGTGTACAACAACAGAAAGCTCACGCAGGAGCATTGAGATATGGAGCCAGCATAATCCAGAAACAAAGATCCTGCGACGCCGGCAGACTACCAACAACAGGGACATCGGCTCCACATGTCAGCAAGAACAAGCACACCAAAATGTGATGCGCTCGGTGTCGCTGGCGGGCGGCCGTCCATGGTCGCATGTCTTCCGCCGTTCGCGGTGGGTGCGCTGTCCGTGGTCGCTGTAGGGAGGTACGTCGGCGCTCCTGTCTTCCTTCGTCCGACCGCTGCCACCGCCGGCACTCCCGTCCAAGCTCCTCGGTTTCCCTCTGCTGCAGAAGGGGAATTGGAGCTGGCTCTTTTGGTTGAATCGATGGAACAGACCTGTTTCGATCGAGACAGGTACCGTATTTCACTATGTATTTGAGAGTTTAAAAAAGTTATATACCTATAAAAGGAGAAACAGGGCAAATTAGAAACCAATCAGTATAATGTGTGGCAAAATATAAAAGGCAAAGTAATGTGTGGCAAATTATAAAAAAACAAAGTAAAGTGTGGCAAATTATAAAATCTCCCCCGAGTGTATGCACCGATATCACCGATATAATTTCAGTTTTTCAAATCTGCTAACCGAGTTAGGTACCGACGGATTCGGTTTTGGTCATATCGGGTTCGGTCCAAGTCTTTTCGGGTCGGTCTTTCGGTTCTCGGGTTTTATGCCCAGTCCTAGTTATTATAAGATTTTGTCGTTTTTATGAGGTCTGTTAGTGATGCTATTAGGAACCCTAATTAGTGTCTCTAGTGCCTCACTGTTCTGTTCCGCTACACACTTCCCAAATCTAGCTCGTCTCTCCCACCGCAGGCCGCCGCGACCATACCAATGTCCTCGCCTTCGCTTACCCCCGCTCCCACTCCCACGCCACCGATCTCCGCTGCCCCTCTGCCACACCCGGAAGCCGACGCCACCTCGTCGCCCCCGAACGCCGATTCCCCTCCTCCGCCCTCGGAGGCGCCGCAGGCGTCTCTCCCGGACGACCTCCTGGAGGACATCTTCCTCCGCCTCCCCACCGCGGCCGACATCGCGCGCGCCTCCGCCGCCTGCGCCTCCTTCCGCGGCATCACGAAGGCGCTCCCCTTCCGCCGCCGCTTCCGCGCCCTCCACAAGCCCCCCGTCGTCGGCTTCATCCGCGAGGACTTCTACCCGGCCCAGCCTCCCCACGCATCCGCCCCGGCCGCCCGCGCCCTCGCGCAGGGCGCCGACTTCGCCTTCTCTTTCCTCCCCGACGCCGCCTGCTGGAGCCCCCGCGACGCCCGGGACGGCCGCGTCCTCTTCTCCGCCGTCCCCAGCTCCGAGGGCCGCGGCAACTTCGCGGACGCCACCTCCCCCACCTTCGTGGATCTCGTGGTCGCCGACCCCCTCTCCAGGCGGTACGTCCTGATCCCACCCGTCCCTGAAGACCTAGCAGCCTCCGTCGAGGAATGCGGCATGCTGGATTTCGAGCCCTTCCTCGGCCCGGCGAGCACCGATGACTTGCGGGAGGAGGAATCCCCGTTCAGAGTGATCGGCAAGGTGCTGTGTGCTACCAAGGTCGCTGTCATCAGCTTCTCTTCGCTCACGGGTGAATGGCGTAGCCACGGTTCGAGCGAGCTGTCCGATGACTTTGCGCTGGATGCGTTCTATGAACGGCAACGGCGCCACTACGTGCACGGCTGCTTCTGCTGGCTGTTGGAATGGATGGAGAAGTTGCTCATACTCGACGAAAATGGGATGGAATTCTCCATCATGGACCTCCCTCCTGACACCAACGAGAGACGGTTCACCATTCTGGAGGCAGGCCAAGGCAGAATCGGGTTGTTAAATATTGGCAGGAACACATTGGACTCATACTACAAGACTTTGGGAAACAAGGGCGATGGTACCCAAGAGTGGCAGCATGACTCGGTCGACCACCCCTTGCCTGACTATCACTGGCGCATCATAGGTTCAGATGAGGACTATGTGCTCCTAAGAGGTATTTCACTAGATTGGCCCTTGTTTGGAAGCTATTCGTCTGAGAGTCCGGATATAGAGTACTTTGCGCTGGAGCTCAAGGAATTGCGGTTCGACAGGATGTACGTGTCAAAGCACAAAATGTTGCATGCACACCTGTATAGAGGTTTCCCTCCACTGCTCTCGGCGCCGAGCATATGAAGTGGTAAACTTGCATCCTCCCTTTATTTTCAGCAGTTGGTAGGTTGTTTATGTTGTTGATGTGCTTTGCTATCCTTATTGTTCCAATAGCGCGCTTTCTCTCTGCGCACCAAAATTATCTTTTGTTCGCCATCCTCTTGATGTACGTCGTTTATTGTTAATAATATTCAGTATTGTATGCCCTTTATTTTCAGCAGTTGGGAGGTTGTTTATGTTGTTGATGTGCTTTGCTATCCTTATTGTTCCAATAGCGCACTTTCTCTCTGCGCACCAAAATTATCTTCTGTTCGCCATCCTCTTGATGTACGTCGTTTATTGTTAATAATATTCAGTATTGTATGCCGTAGATGGCTGAATACTGCTTCACTAGTGGTTTCAGGTTTGCAACAGCATTATCGCTTTATGTACCTCATCAATTCGTTTTAGTCAGTTTGGTATGGTAGGTGTAAACAAGTTGATATGACCGCTTCACTTATCCATGAGTAGTAAATGGAGAGAGTTTTATTGATTTGAAGACATTTCATCCACAAAAGTATGTTGTATTAGCTGTGGGCACGATTACTACGCTAAATGACCTGCATTTGTTCCAAGGGACTACTTGACTAGCTATAAACACTTCTCTTCTGTTTCGCTCCTACATGAGCATTTTTCTGGCTGCGCCACTTCTTGGAGAACACAACTCTAATACACCAGGAAATGGTAAATTGAAACATTTTGTTGCAAAGATAGATGTGGCAACTTGAAATCATTTCCTAGAATTTGAGATTCTGTGTCACGTCACAACTTACAAGTTTATGGTCATTGTCTTTCCAAAAGTCGCTATTATGTTATATGTGTGGTTTTGTGTTCATTAGAGATAGAGCACATTGTTCTCACGTTGGAATTGGGTGGTGTTGTGGTGTGTGTATTGTAGCTGGAGAAGAAGGTGAATAATGTAGCAGCCTGGCAGAGTTCCATGACGGCAGGAAGCATGGTTGGTGGAGAGCAGAGATCTGTTGGTAGCGGCAGGTATGCGGCAGACGTGGGAGGGCAGCTACTGCAAGGGGATGCCTGGCCTTATGCGTCAGTTTGGCGTTCCATGTGCCAGGTGGACTTTCTTGAGCCACCTCTTGACCCATAACTAGTCTACGTCGATTTTTGTTATTCTTGTTCGCTGGCTTAGTCATTTTATATCTTGTATCCTTGAGCCTGTTTTAGGAAGTTGGCTTGGTAATCAAGTTTGTAAGTTACTCCCTCCGTTTCAAAATATAAGATGTTTTAGGTTTGTGAAGATGATGAATCTAGACACGTTTTAGTGTATAGGTTCAAACGAATCTAGACACTAAAAGTTGTCTAGATACATCTCATTCACAAACCTAAAACATCTTATATTTCCAAACGGAGGGAGTACATGTTAGATTAGAACTATAGTAGGTTTTTGCACCTGATAGATCCAATTGATATGTGACAACCTAGATTCTAATCCCATAGCTGGTACCATGTGAGATCAGCTCAGCTGATGAACTAACATTGACAGAGATTGTTATGTTCACCGGTGCTTTGAATATGCTACAGTAGAGCACATGGTGGCTCTGCTTTCTTGCTTTGGTTGGCATGAAGAGCTTCGGGATGCCCAAAAACCATTAGGGGACTTGCTCTTCTACCATTTGCAAGAGATATGAGGAAGGGCAGCTAAACTTCAGCTTGATTGCAAGGTACCAAACAATAGCGCGGAACAGATTGTGCTATGTTGATGCTATAGCAACATATTAGCTTCAGAATTGGATCCTAATGCTCAAACCTATTGTTCTAGCCTTGTCGCTGATGACGGACAATGCATATTGACGTGGAGACTTTCGTGAACTCTTTCCAAGCTGGTGTAGTGGAAGTTGTTTGTTCATGAAGCAGTGGTCCCAATTCCACCAAATCACGGAGATGACCTATTTGAAGGCAGCTTGATCATGGCCATCAGTAGGCTTGATGATTTCATGAATTTTGCCTGGCTTTGTGATGGAATTGGCTTCCAGTTTTGCCAGAGATTCATGGATTGGTGACTGTTTGCAGCATTTCCATAGCATGGTGAAGGAAGAAGAAAATATGCTGCATGTAGCATTTTCCCAAGCGTGTGAAACCTGGATGGCCTTGTATTTTTACGTGTTTATGCAATTCAACCATCCTCTCCAACTTTGTGATAATGTGATGCTACAGTTTGCAGCTTTCAGCTCGTAGGAAATGAAAGGTCTCAGTTTGCATCTAAGAACACTCGCATGATATACATTCTGTTTGGCTTTCAAATAGATTACAAGACATCGTGTAAGGTTTCAAGAAATTTAACCTCGGTTGTCTGACATCTTATAAATGAACAACCTGTGCATAATGATACAGTTTTGGGATAAAAAATTTAAAAGGAGGGAAATGTCCCAGGAACATATGTAGTCAGTTGTAACCTAAGCTGGTCTTAAAACCAATAATTTATACTCTCTCCGATTCATATTACTTGTCACTAAAGTGGATAAACGTATCTAGACATGTTTTAGTGTATATGAATTGAAGGGAGTACAAAATTCACAACTACTATTTGGATCATAGGAATGTTCTGGAAACGATGTTACAGATTTCACAAAAGAACAAAACAAAACTTTGTCCAGAACATGACCGGTACGTAGGTTGCATCTAAGAAAGTCTTAAGTGTCAGAAATATAACACGTTTTAGCTTTGTAAAATGAATGTATAAAAGCTAAAACGTCTTATATTTTTGAACGAAGGGAGTAGTTGATAACCCACGTGTTGTTGCAGGAATATACAAGTATATCCGTAGAGAAATATCAAAATAAAAATGATATTGGGTGCAATATGAGATAAAATCCAAAGAAATACTCCATACGTCAAAATAAGTGACTTGCCTAGATTCGCATGTATGTAGACATATTTTGGTATCTAGATACATGTGAATCTAGACAAACTCAAGTCACTTATTTCAGAACGAATGGAACAATACTATGCCAGGTATTTGTTTTGCATTTCACTGATTTTTCTCATATACGAACTGAGTGTTTGATGTAAAGATACATAAGTTCTACCAAATTACCATAAATATATTTGAGAACCATTTTTATTATTTTACTCAACATTATATGTAAACATATTTTAGTGAAGAGTGCCATTTAGTCACTTCAGATACGCACATTCGTTCAGAAATTTTACAAATGAGTCATCGACACGGATGCCCCTGCACCCTCGTTAAGGCGGTCAAAAAAGGCTCTTAGTTCCACTCTGGTTTCTTCCACATGAGAAGTTTATTTGATAGCAAGTCCAGATATAGTGGTATGAAAGGTATAGCAGGAACAGGGATTGTGTGTCTGTGTACACAAAAATTATTTATATATATATACCAAATGTGACAAACTAAGAATAACACTATGCAGAACATCTGCCTTTATGCAAACTAAAAAAAAAAGGGCCACACGATTTTTCAACTAGAAAAATGGTCGATTGTTAGCCCCAAATCCAACATCACTGTCTCTCCGGTGCTGTTATTTTGACCTACATTACAGTTTCAGTCCAGAGTGAATGGCAACTACACCGCCCACAAGATTTTCGTACTCAACCCTCTCGAATCCAGCTTCCTGGATCATCTGAGCAAACTTTTCCTGGAAAGTTACAGTAGTTTGATCAGCAGAAATGCGAAACATACATAATTATTTGGCTGATCAGTCTCATAATTCTAGCATATTTTATTATTCTATATCTTCCACTGTGAAGAGAACATGCAATATGCATACTTGCTTTAGAAGTTACTAGAGGGCATGTTTGATTCAAAAGATTTACAAAGGAATTTTGTAGGATTCTAACCTATAGGATTTTTTCCTATAGAGACCATTTGATTCAAAGGATTGAACCCTTCAAAATTCTATGGATTCCTTTCCTATAATACAATCCCATAGGATTTCTAACAAGAGGTTAGACCTCTTGGAAAATTTTCTATGTGTCTATGACAACTATGACATGTACTCAATCTATATACAAATTTCCTGTGTTTTTCCTATGATGCAATTAAACGACTTCTGCAGCTAATTCCCGCGTTTTTCGTTCCTGTAGGATTACACATGTCATGACATACCATTCATGTGGTTTTCCTATTCCTGTGCTTTTATAATCCTTTGAATCAAACATGCCCTTATAGTCTTTCTCCAAGCAAAGCTAGAAAAGAATGGCACAGGGGTCATCACTGCAATCCCTATTACAGTGGGGTCATCATCTATAAAATAACACTAGCTAATAGTAGTACTAATTAGTGAAGGATTTTGTATTTTTCATTGGGGTCAGCTGACCCCATAGGCCTCAAGGCAGCTCCGTACTCCAAGATATTCTAGATATTCGACACAAGGTAGAAAGCATTAAAGCGCCAAAATTCTTGGAAATGGATGTACATTCAAGTATTATATAGATAAGAATAAAATGCATCATACGTCCTACTTCTTTTACCAAAGTATCAAGTTAGTCCTAATTCTTCAAAATTGCATATTCGAGTCCTGTAAGTATTCCAATCGTTCGACGCAGGTCCTATGCATCCCTGATTAGCTTTGACTTGCTGGTGTGGCGGGTTGACCACTGCCACACTCCCTTGCACAAAACATCCCAAATAGTTAACTCTTATAATTCTGTGGCCCCTCTCCCTTCGTACACGAGATTCCAACTCAACATTACCTCGTCTGGATGGGCAAGGTACGGTAGCAAGCTGGAAATGCTAGATGGCAACGCCCCTGTTCGTCGCGCTGCGCTGTCCTCATCCACAAGCTCTCGCTTCAGAAAACATCTTGGAAGAGCATATACAAGTGGTAGGGGCGTGAGGAAGAGCGTGTCGCAGCACAGGAGGATAGGAGGGAGATGAATTAGGCGGAGTGGCAGCAATGCTATGGCACTTTCTTCTTGGCATTCCATTAAACACTCTACATGCACCGTGGGAGAGTGCTAGCTGCTGCCGGCGATACCATGGGAGAGTGCGTTGCTATGCGGTGTCCTTGTGCTGGACGGTAGTGTTTGACAAGGCGCATATAGGAACCAGATTCCTGAGTCTCGCTTGTAGGAGCAGAACACACCCTCCTCCTGGTCCTGCACGGGGAACTAGAAGTATCAAGTATGTTTGAGTCCCAGCGGCATCCACACTGTTGCACGTCAATGGTAGAGCGAGGTGCAGTCAGCAAAGGTGCAGATGTAATCCACGATCTTCACGTCCTCGTCGACTAGGGTGAATAGGTAGTCCTCCGTGTATTGGCTTGGCCATAGCGAGGAGCCCAACATAGACCCACCGCTCGTAGGCATCGGCATCGGCTTGCTTTTTGACCAAGAGCATGGGCAGGCCATCCACGCCGGCGGTGGCCAGCATCGACACGAGCGTGTCGAAGTTGTCGTTCATGTTCAGCAGCGGCTGAACATGTTTGTGCACTGGATTATGGATGTTGTTTTCCACAGGGCTGCTTGTGCCCGTGAAAGGGCGCGCTGCTTTGGTACAAACTGCACGATCTCCGTCATTAGAATCAGCTCTCCTCGTCATTCTCTTCGATGGCCGTGGGTGGCCGAGCATTGTGTGGAGTGAGGGCCACTGCAAGGTGGTGCTGAGTTTCCTTTTATTTTAGATGAGATGCTACAGAGTTGGTATAAAAGTTAGAAAGAGAAGGGGCACAAAATTTCCAGGTGTTCTCTACAAAATATTGCCTCCGTGGAGGTGATCAACCCGCCACGTGAGCATGTCAAAACTGATCTGGGCTGCATAGGACCTGTGGTAAATGACTAAATTACTTTTATGATCTAGATATGTTTTTGAAGAACTGGGACTAGCTTGACATCTTTGGAAAATAATTAGAACCTTCGATGTATTATATACTCTACAAGAATTTAGGCTGCTCAGTAACATGAAATGCTTACAAATGCCATTCTTTACCTGCTTTGGAAACCGGCGGATGCTCTCAACCAAGTATTGGTACGACTGCCTATCACCAGCAACTAGCTCTCCCACAGCCGGAATCACAGAAAATGAATAGACATCGTAACTGGAGGGAAAAAAGGATAGTCAACTTCCATAATTTCGGAGAATAATAACTGGAAACAGTAGACCACAGCATTCACATTACTTCCCACAAAGCACTAGCCGGATTTTTTTGGAAGCAGGAGACAACACTAAGATCAGTGAAGCGACAAACAGAAAATGCCCCATTTGTGTTGAATAAACAAAGAAGAAACATGAGATTTTTCAGGGCAACCTTCAGCGGTGTTTAACACATAGCCACATAGGTGCTAACAGATGATAACTTTGCTTCGATGCTTAGTGTGAATACTGAATTAACACGGCAGTCATTGATAATTAATTATAGCTCCGCCATCTGCTTGTTTATTTTTAACAGAATTCAGGACAGTTCTCATACAGATTTATCCTACCATGGCAACATACTTGACTAAAGAAAACTTACATGTCTTTAAAAATTGGAACATCCACGTGACTCAACTCCAAGCATAGGAATCGTCCTCCTTTCTTTAGAACTCTGAAACAAAAAAATCCATATGTGAAACTAGTTAGGTGTGAAGAATATAAATTAGTCAGATTTCAAAAGACAAAACAATTCCTACAGCAAGAAATCTCCTGGAAAACAGCATTTAATTCAATCTTGCAAATGAAGCATAAGTTTGAAAAATCAAAATCAAATATTGATGTTTGAACATATTTGCCGCATAGTCGAAACTTCATGAGATAAAAAAATGAGATTGATTCTTCTCAAGCAAGATAATGTTAGCTGGCTCTGGATTTTTAGGTGACCCACCTGTAAGCTTCTGATAGAGCTTTCTCAATGTGCGTCACATTTCTGATCCCGAATGCAATAGTATAGCCATCCATAGATCCATCGTCAAAACTCAGAGCTTCGGCATCTCCCTGTACCCAACTAAGGCAATGCTCTTCATTGTAACCTGAAACAAACATTACTGTTGGACAACAGAATACAACATCTGAAAGTAAAGTGTCATGATAAAACAAGTTCCATGAATCACGACCTTTTTCGGCAGCACGCTTCTTTCCAACGTCTAGCATATTTGGGTTAATGTCGCAAACATAAATGTGAGTGTCTTCTTCAAGATCAGTAAGGGTACCCTGCGTAGCTCTGTGGCTCACACTCTTGATTCTTTCAACAACACGAAATGCAACATCCCCTGAAGTTGACAGAGAAGAAATGGCAGGTACATTACTTCAAATTTCATAACGAGTGTTCAAGAGAACGGACAATGTATTGGTGAAGAGACTTCTTAGCAGCATAATCTTTGAAAAGAAAGTCATCAGTAGTAGCAACAGAATGACAAGGTGTACGCTGTACACTGAACCTTGAACAAGGTGTACAATAACCATCAGGCAATTTTTGGAACAAAGAAGAGGTCCTTCATCAATGCATCACTTCATAGATACATGTGTTACTCTATTTGCGATTTTGCAGAGGAAGTATGGGCACTGTTTCTTGCATTTTTCCACATGGAGGCAGCTGTTGTTAACCATCAACATTAGTACAGAAGACGGCAGAGAATAAAGGAGGAGCTAAAAAGACAAAGTTGTGCTACTCACTAAGTTAGAGGTCTATCATATGTCTTGAGTCACCAAAACAAGTCAGATGATTCCCTTATTTTTGTTTGTTGCCATTGGTGTTATGTTATACTAATTTACAAGTCAGATGATTCCCTTATTTTTGTTTGTTGCCATCAATGTTATGTTATACTAATTTATCTGATATGCATCATCTTATATTCTGAAGGAGGGTGTAGAAGAAGAGGCACTCCTCTTTATAATTTACCTGTCCCACCAGCCACATCAAGATGTTTCATCCCAGGAAAAGGATTCAACTTCGAAATGAGCCTGAAAAAACAAGAAGAATCGGCTAAGAACGGATCCCTCCTTGGAATGGATTGAGCAAAGAGAGGCAGCTGGAGATCTTGAACCTGTCCTTCCACAGCCTGTGCAGCCCACCGCTCATGAGGTCATTCATGACATCGTAGCTGGAGGCGACGCTGCTGAAGACGCTTCCCACCAGCTTGCTCTTCTCGTCTTCGCGCACCTGCTTGTATCCTGACGAGAAACAGAACAGCATCAATGTCTAGAATAAAGGTCAGAATAGAGAGGGGGAAGGACGAGGAGGGGCTACCGAAGCTGGTGGCGTGGGAGTGGAGGAAGGCCGTGGGGCTGGTAGAGGTGGGCGCGAGGAGCGCCGCCTGGAGGACGTGGTGGTGGCAGAGGCTGGAAGACGCCAGCCTTGCAGCGACCGCTCGAAGAACCATGGCCTTCCTTGAAGATACTAGCTGGCCGGTCCGAGCATCACATATGGAAAAAAGAATCATTATTTGACATATCCAATACCATTCACTCGATAAAGCCAGATCAAATGTACATAACTACCAATAAGAAAAGAATCGGCATCAGGTTCGGAAACACTACATATACTTAAAACAAGTACCTAAGAACTATGCAAATTAAATGGACATGACACTATTCAGTTTCTCAGTGGCATGCTAATAACGCACCTACGGTAGCACCTAAATCTAAGGGTGGCAATTTTACCCATGGACACGGGTACCCACAGGTACGGGTACCCGCATGGGAAGGGTATAAGCACACTTTTATACCCATGGGTAATACCCATACCCTACCCGTTAAGTCACAGGTACGGGCACGGGTCTAAACTTGTACCCATGGGTGTACTCATACCCTGCCCGTTTAAACTAACATGTAAAACTTAACTGTAGAGTTTTAACCTATGAGGTCACGAGCAACCTAGGGACGAGTATGAGATAGTGATTTCTAAACTTCGATAATTGTCATGTACTCGTCTACCTATTATTGAATAGAGATAGTTAATTTTTTGTCAAATATGATATTGATGAATGTAAAATTGTGGTTAACTTGGTACTATTGGATCTACCCGCCGGGTACTCAGCTGGTACGGACACCCGTCGGGTATGGCCATGGATAAAGTTTTATACCTGTTGGGTATGGGTATGGATACAATTTTCTACCCATTGACTACACGAGTATAGGTATGGTATTGCTCTACCCTGCCCATACCTTATCAATTGCGATCCTTACCTAAATCTTTGAGCTATAAAAATACTAAAATAGAACAAAGTTATTTCTTGGATCATGAAAACTAAATAATCAATACCCTAAAAATACAAAAGGCCCTCATTTTATCACAAGTATGGCTAATATTTACACCAATGACCCTGGTTGGTACTTACCACACCAAAACGAATCTTCTGACAAGAGGAGAGGAGTCGGCGGTTGCTGTCAAGGCCGATTGACAGAGCAGCAGCTGCCAGGTGGGAAGAGGGAGCAGAGTTGCGGCTGCGAACGAAGGTGGTGGTCGAAGGAGAAAGGAAGGGGGAGCTCGCGGATGGAGGTGAGGGCAGGTGGAGGCAGTGGAGGTACGAGGAGAAGGGAGGTGGGGGCAGGCGGCAGCGGCGTTGTAGTTCGGAGGAGAAGAGAGGTGAACGGTGCTCGCGGATGGAACTGGAGGCAGGCGGCGGTGGAGGTCGGCAGATATGGGAGGTGGCGGAAGGCAGTGAGTCGGAGATGGGAGCTGGGCGGCGGCCGCAGACGGATATGGTGACAAACGGCGGTGGAGGTCGGAGGAGATGCGAGGCTGGTGGCGGAGGAGGACGGCGGCGGCGGTGCCGTGGAGAAGACGAGAAAATGGGGAAATTTTCCAGCAGTCGTTGAAAAATGAAAACCACGTCCGTGCGCTAAAAACTCCTTTTTTGGTCACGAGATGCCCGCGTCACGCGCGGCGCGCTGACGGGGCACTCGTTAAATCACCACCGCGCGTTAAACCCAACCATCGTTACTTTAGCGCGCGGACTCTTGCTTCTCCTCTCCCATCGCTTCTCTGCCGACGCGTCGCGTCCGCGTCACCGCCTCCATGTCGCCGTGCCGGGAAGATCCGGGTACCACGGTGTACACGTCCGACCGATAACTACTACGTGAAGATCCGATTCGACGACAATCGTATCGGTTTCGGCACCTTCGAGACTGTACACAAGGTCGAGCGCTCCTATGACGTCGTGGCATGGCAGCCGGGGCACCCGCGCGCATCGATGAACTTTCAGGACGTCTGGACGCGCGAGCAGTCTGAGGCGCTCGCGCCGCCGTCTCACCTCCTAACGGAGGAGGAGCGCCGCCTGCTCGTCGCCGAGCGTGATGAGCGCCTGCAGCGGGACGAGTGTGAGCGTTTACCTGAAGACGTTGAAGTGCAGTGCAAGCATGACGCCGAGCAGGCCGCAAACAAGGTGGCGATGAGGGTGGCGAAGCACGAGAACCGCCTCAAACGTCGGGCGGACAAGGCGCGTCTTCATCGAGGCGCCGATGGCCGAGCCGACGACCATTGCCGATGACGATCCCCGTTAGGGGGACTATTAGTCGTCGACGTTGGGGTCCGACATGACACCGGCCTCATTCAATGATGACTTCAAATGAGACTAGGTTCTAGTAGTAGTTTCTAGTAATTTACAGTATTTTCTGCACCATTTCCTACTATTTTCTGCACTACGACATATGTATAGTTTTTTCCATGTTTTATTTTTCCTGTTTTATGTAATGTATTTTTACCTAATTTCTAGATCTATTTTCTGTCATGTTTATTGCAAAATTTTGTTTGCATGCACTCTAATTTAGCGCGCTTGTTGAAGGAGTTTGGACTGTAAATTTAGCGCGCATGTTTAACACATCTACCGGAGGATATTCACGCGCGACGCGCTATATCCGGATCACGCACGCTACACGCATTTTAGCGCGCCAAAATATACAGCGGCTCTTAGATCTTGAATAGAAGCTCTATAACAGTGCGCCGTCTTTTTGTTTGCATCATGTATCTTACCGCGCGGCAAAAACAACGCTCTACCGTAGGCTGCAAAATACAGCGCACGGGCAGAAACACAAAGTACACATCCATCTCCAAAATAAAATATTAAACACACACAAATAAAATCATCAATAAAATAGCTCTGTTATTATTACAACACAAATACCATAAAAATGAATAGTTCAAATAAATAAATACATGTCTAATGACAATTCAACAATATAAGAATGCAACAATACAACAAATACTCTGTCCGTCCAGAAATAACTAATTTAGTTTTGTCTAGATTTAAATGTATCTATACACTAAAATATATCTAGATACATTTGAATCTAGATAAAACCAAGTAAGTTATTTCAGAACAAAGGGAGTACAACAAATGGTAAAACAAATCTAGTTGTTCATTGTTGTCCATTCCACTTCCACCACTTCTTGAAGAGATCAAGTTGAAGTTGATCATGCATTTCATTTTATCGAATGGCATGATATGAGGAAATAAATTGGATATTCTCTCTTCTCTCCTACGCACTTGGACAAGAACTCCCATCAAGTCATAAAAGGAGTAGTCTAAATCTTGGTCGCGCTCATTATTGATGATCATGTTATGCATGATGACACACGCGGTTATGATATACCAAAGGATATTTTGATCTCAAAATCTAGCTGGTCCCCTAACAATAGCAAATTAGGCTTGCAAAATCCCAAATACTCTCTCCATATCTTTCCTAACCGCCGCTTATGCATTATGAAACTGAAGTTTTTTCTTACCTTTTAGATTTTTAAGCGGCTTCACAAGTGTTGCCACCTTGGGTAGATGTCGTCCGCAAGGTAGTAGACATAGTTGTAGATGTGGCCATTTTCTACAAACTCCACCGGTGGACCGTCACGCTTGGCAATCCTTATCACGAGTGTTGAGCATTGGAGGACATCAATGTCATTGCAAGAACCCAGCATTCCAAAAAACCAATGCCAAAACCAAGTCTCTTGATCGTCCATGGCTTCAAGGATGATGGTTGAATCCTTTTTATGGCCTTTGAATTGTCCATGCCAACCTGCAGAACAATTCTTCCAACTCCACTGCATGCAATCAATTGAGCCAAGCATACCTAAAAACCACCTAGGTTCATTCACTGTCAATAGCCTAGTTGTATCTGTAGCATTGGGGGCTCTCAGGTAGGTCTCGCCGAACACTTCCACAATGACTATTGCAAAGCGTTTGACACACTCGATTTCTTGACTCTCACTCATTGCCAAGTGATCATCAAATAGGTTCGCTGGAATGTCGTATGCCATCACACACAAGGCGGCTGTCACTTTTTGATAGGTGCTATGCCCAAGTTTGCCACAAGCATTCCTCCTTTGCTCGAAGAATCGATCTTTCTTCTTCACCTCCCTACAAATGTGGTCGAACAAGTTGATACTCATCCTAAATCAGCGTCGGAAGTAATTCTCGGGGAAAGTTGGATTTTCGGCAAAATAGCTACGAATCAACTTGTTGTGTGCCCCTCAATCTGCTCCCTCCACAATTTTGGCAACCGAAGATGGAACCACATGTAGGGTTCGCAGCATAGAAAACAAAAAAATTCCTACGATGGGAACAACTATGTACCAAAATCTATCTACTAGATACAACCAACAGGTGGATATACATCCATAGAATACATACCCTCGAAGACTGGATAGCGTTAACGATGTCGTACTCGTGGATGATGTAGTCGAACGCTTGCCGATCTCAAGATCGAGAAGAAGTCCATCCGATCCAGCATGTCCAGCACCATCCAGTCCAGCACCGCAAAGCAGTGGTGCATCCGTGATCGCACACACGTCCGGGTACCCCGATAACCTCCGCGCCCTCGCTCCAGCGAAGCAACAAATCCTTCCAGAAAAAGGCACCAGGAACATGTATCTCGCTGATCCGAGACCATGGGGAAATTCTAAAGGGGGGAGAGAGATCCTCCGCGAGGAGGTGTGAGTGAGAGAGAGGGAGAGGGTATCCTTTTATAGGAGGAGGGGGCACCCCAAGGGGTGTGGCCGGCAGCCATGTTGGCTGCCCCCACCCCTTCCTCCATTATGTGGGTGGAGCTCCCACTCAAAATTAGCCCCTTCATTTCTCCACTCAAAATCCCACTCAAAAAATCCCATTAAATTTTCACCAAATTTAATGCAATCTCTCTTTAAATAAAACTCCTTTTATTTATTCAGAATTTTGTCAATTACTTTAATGGACAAACATTCATATATAACCCCTTGCTAGTATTTCATTTCACGTGCAGAAACACTTTCAACAATTTCACCCGAAACAGTTTAGGTATCTAGTGAAATAAATCCCTACGCTTTCCCTTTTCTTTCTCTAGCATATTATTTGCTCCAAATGGTGCCAGTATCCCTTAAGTGTGTCACCCTACGGTTCACGAATAATGTAGACATGATCGAGACCCCTCTCCGATCAATAATCAGCAGCGAGACCTAGAGATCTGTACTGACTCCCACACATTCAACGATGACTTCTGTGATCGTGTGAACCTTATACGCATGTAACTCAATCCCTTTGTCTCGCGATATATTACATGTCCGAGATTGTTGGAATTATGCCGTAGAGGCAATAATAAAGATGTTATTATTATAATTCTTATTCATGATAATGTTTATATTCCATGCTAGAATTGTATTAAGCGGAAACTTTAATACTTGTGTGGTTTGTGAACAACACCGTGTCCCTAGTACGCCTCTATGGACTAGCTCATTGATTAATGATGGTTAAGGTTTCCTAACCATGGACATGAGTTGTCGATTAATAATGAGATCATATCATTGGGAGAATGATATGATGGACAGACCCAAACTAAGCGAAGCAATTAGATCGTGTCATCGTGTTCGTCTTTGCGAAGCTTTTCTTATGTCAAATATTGTATTCCTTAGACCATGAGATAATACAACTCCCTGGTATCGGAAGAAAGATTTGAGGTCATCAAACGTCATCCTATGAGAGGGTGATCATAAAGGTGTCTCTCAGGTGATCGGAAAGTATCTGTTGGGTTGTATGTATCGAGATGGGATTTGTCCCTCCCAAGTTGGAGAGATATACTTCGGGCCCACTCGGTAATCGATATCAACACCGCTTGCAAGCATGTGGTTAAGGAGTTAATCACAAAGTGATATCGGATTACGGAACGAGTAAAGTACTTGCTGTGAACGAGATTGAACTAGGTATGACGGTACCGACGATCGATTCTCGGGCAAGTAAAATATCGCGAGACGAAGGGAATATATATATGGGATTGATTGAATCCTGGCATCGTGGTTCATCCGATATGATCATCGATGAATGTGTGGGAGTCAATATGGGTTTCCAGACCCCGCTGTTGATTATTGATAAAAGATCATGTCTGCATATTCTCGAACCCGCAGGGTCACACACTTAACGTGTCTCGACGCTAGGATAGATTGGATGATTGGTTTATGAGTTTTTGTTCGGAGTCTCGGATGGGATCCGGGACATCACGAGAGGTTCCGGAGTGGTCCGGAGAATAAGATTCATATAAGGCAGTGCGGTTTTTGGAGTTCGGAATTGTTCCGGGTTAATCGGTATTGTACCGGAAGCTTCTAGAACCTTCCGGAAGGGGACCAACGTGGCCCCACCTTCCGGTAGGGGGAATGGGCCTATGAGGGAGTGCCCTGGCCGCATTGGGCCAGGGGCACAAGGCCCCATAGGGCCCAGCCGGCCAAGAGGGATTAAACCTTAATTTGGACCTTCTAGAAGGGGGGTTTCCTTGCCCCCCACTCCTCCTCCTTGTGGCCGCCGGTTTGGGCTTGGGGGAGGGGCTAGGGCAGCCGCCCACCCCTCTATATAAAGAGGGTTGGGGGCACACCACCCCCACACACCTTCCCCTCAAGCCAGTCGCCCTGCTGCCCTCCTCTCTCTCTCCCTCCCGACTGCGTGTAGGCGAAGCCCTGCTGCAGAAACTCTCCACCATATACACCACGCCATCGTGTTGTAGATCCAATCCGTCTCTCCACCATACTTGCTGGACCGAGGAAGGAGGAGACGTCGAGGTGCTGCACGTGTGCATCTCACGGAGGCACCGCCACTTGTGGTGCTAGATCGGATCGGATCGCGAGGAGGAGAAGCGAGTACGACTACATCACCCACGTTCCGACGAACGTTCCGCTGTGCGAATCTTCAAGGGTATGAAGATCTAATCCAATATCTCTCGTTGTTTGCATCTCCTAGATTAGATATTGGCTTCCCTCTGTTCGCATCCGTAGAAAATTTTGATTTACTATGCCGCGAAACCCTTCAGTGGTATCAGAGCTAGATCTATGCGTAGATGTGTTTCACGAGTAGAACGCAACATGGTTGTTGCGGGCGTTGATGTTTTCTGTTGCAAGCCTCTTGTTTGTGTTCTTATTATGACGCGGGATAGTGAGATTGAAGCGGTCTAGGCCAACCTTACGCGATGTCGTTCGCGAGACCGGCTCCGCACTTGACGTGTGGCTTGTTCCACACATGCGGCTGGTGGATGCCAGTTTCTCTCATTATAGTTGTCATGGGAAAAACACCGGAGTTTGGCAACCATAATATCACTGTTGTGGCTTTCCGTAGGTAAGAATCGTTCTTAGCATCTACTCCCATAAGCCACGTAAAACATGCAACAACAAAGTAGAGGCGTCTAACTTGTTTTTGCAGGGGAGTGTTTTCTGTGATATGGTATGGCCCAAGATGTGATGTGTATAATGTATGCGATGATCATGTTTTGTAATGTTTCACGACTTGCATGTCGATGATTACACAACCGGCAGGAGCCATATGGTTGTATTTATAATTGTGTATGACCTATGTGTCAACTTCTTATACGCCATGTAATAGTTTCACTTTATCGCTAAGTAGTTAGCAATAGTTGTAGTTGCCATTCGTGGTGGAGGCAATCATGGTGGAGTGATGGAGATCATGCCGGCACGCACAAGATGGAGATCATTGCGCGAAGATTGGCTATACCATGTCACATAAAGTTATATGCATGTGATGTTTATCCTTTTATGTATCTTATCATGATTAGATCGCGACGGTAGCATTATAAGATGATTCCTCACTTAAAGATCAAGATAAAACTGTGTTCTCCCCATGTATGCACCGTTGCGAAAGTTCGTCGTGTCCAAGCATCACGTGATGATCGGGTGCTATAGACTCTACACTCACATACAACGGGTGCAAGCCAGTTTTGCACGCGCGGAAATACTTGGGTCTAACTTGACGAGCCTAGCATGTACAGACATGGCCTCGGAACACATGAACCGAAAGGTTAAGCATGAGTCATATGAATGATATGATCGACACTTCATTGTCCACCATTGAAGCCACATCTCTTCTCGTGATGATCGGATTAGGTGTGGTGAATTTGGATCATGTTCACTAAACAACTTGAGGGATGTTGAATTTAGTGGGAGTTCATCTAGTAATTTGATTAAGTTGAACTAGTTATCATGAACATAGTCTAATTTGTACCTGCAAATACTGTAGATCAAATGGCTAAGTCCAACTTCAACTTCAACGTTTTTGCTGAGATAGAAAAGCTTAGAAACAATGGGTCTAACTTCACCAAATGGTTCCGCAATCTGAGAATCATTCTCGTTGGCGGACAAAAGGACTATGTCCTTGAGAAAGCGCTAGGTGACGCCCCTGCTGTAGATGCGCCGACTGATGAGAAAGCTGTTTATCAGTCGCGCAAGGATGATTATGATTTGATTAAGATTGCCATGTTGTATGCTATGGAATCAGACCTTCAAAATCGTTTTGAGGAGTTCGCCGGGCCCTTTGAGATTCTCGAGGAGCTGAAAACCATGTTTCAGACTCAGGCCCGTTCTGAGAGATATGAGATCTCTAAGAAATTCTTTAACTGCAAGATGGAGGAAGGGAGTTCCGTTAGTTAGCACGCCATTAAGATGACGGGGTACACTCAACGCCTTGAGCAACTGGACTGCAAGATTCCAGAGGAGCTCAAGATTGACAGAGTTCTGCAGTCACTCCCTCCTGGCTACAAAAGTTTTGTAGTTGCTCACAATCAGATTGGTTCCACTGATATGATCACTGAGATCTTCGCTAAGATGAAAGTAGCGGAGGTGGACATCAAAAAGAATAATCATGTGTTGATGGTCAACAAGCCCCCCACCTTCAAGAAAGGTAAGGGTGCAAAGAAGCCCTTCAAGAAAGGCGGCGGCAAGCGCGTTGCCCCTGCTGAGAAGAAGCTCAAGTCTGGTCCCAAGTCGGACACTGAGTGCTTCTATTGCAAGGACAAGGGTCACTGGAAGCGCAACTATCCGAAGTACTTAGCGGACAAGAAGGCTGGCACCATCAAAGGTATATTTGATATACATGTTATTGATGTTTTCCTTACTAGCCCTCGTTGTAGTGCCTGGGTATTTGATACTGGTTCAGTTTCTAATATTTGTAACTCGAAACAGGAGCTACGGAATAGACGGCGGCTTGCGAGGGATGAGGTGACGATGCGCGTTGGCAACGGATCAAGAGTTGATGTGATGGCCGTCGGCATGCTCTCCTTAGTTTTACCTTCGGGATTAGTTTTAAACCTTAATAAGTGTTATTATGTGCCTGCGTTGAGCATGAACATTATTTCTGGATCTTGTTTATTGCAAGACGGTTATTCATTTAAATCGGAGAATAATTGTTGTTCTATTTATATGAGTAACATCTTTTATGGTCATGCACCTATTGTGAATGGTTTATTTCTTCTAAATCTCGAAAAGGATGAAACACACATCCATAACATAGAGGCTAAGAGATGAAAAGTAGATAGTGATAATACTACTTATCTGTGGCACTGTCGTCTAGGTCATATTGGTGTAAAGCGCATGAAGAAACTCCATTCCGATGGACTTTTGGAGTCTCTTGATTTTGAATCATTTGACACGTGCGAACCATGCCTCATGGGCAAGATGATCAAAACCCCGTTCTCCGGTATGATGGAGCGAGCAACGGACTTGTTGGAAATCATACATACCGATGTGTGCAGACCAATGAGTGTTTCGATGCGCGGTGGATATCGCTATTTTCTCACTTTTACCGATGACTTAAGTAGATATGGGTATATCTATTTAATGAAACATAAATCTGAAATGTTTGAAAAGTTCAAAGAATTTCAGAATGAAGTGGAGAACCATCGTAACAGAAAGATTAAATTTCTGCGATCCGATCGTGGAGGTGAATATTTGAGTTATGATTTTCTCACGCATCTTAAAGCAAGTGGAATCGTTTCGCAACTCACGCCACCCGGAACACCACAGCGCAATGGTGTGTCTGAACGCCGGAACCGAACCCTATTAGATATGGTCCGATCGATGATGTCTCTTATTGATTTGCCGTTATCATTTTGGGGTTATGCATTAGAAACCGCTGCATTCACTTTAAATAGGGCACCATCTAAATCCGTTGAGACGACACCGTATGAACTGTGGTTTGGTTCTAAACCTAAGTTGTCATTTCTTAAAGTTTGGGGATGCGAAGCTTACGTCAAGAAGTTGATGCCGGACAAGCTCGAACCCAAAGCGGAGAATTGCGTCTTCATAGGATACCCTAAGGAAACTATTGGGTATACCTTCTATCACAGAACCGAAGGCAAAGTGTTTGTCGCAAAGAACGGTTCCTTTCTTGAGAAGGAGTTTCTCTCGAAAGAAGTGAGTGGGAGGAAAGTAGAGCTAGACGAGGTTATTGAACCTTCTCTTGAATTGGAGAGTAGCGCAGCACCTGAAATTGTTCCAGTGCCGCCTGCACCAACGATAGAGGAAGCTAATGACAAGGATCATGAAGCTTCGGACGATGCTGCTACTGAACGTCGCAGGTCGACAAGGTCGCGTGCCCCTCCTGAGTGGTACGGCAACCCTGTCTTGACTGTCTTGCTGGTAGAAGACAGTGAACCTACGAACTATGAGGAAGCGATGATGAGCCCAGACTCTGAGAAATGGCTAGAAGCCATGAAATCCGAATTGGGATCCATGAGCGAAAACCAAGTATGGACTTTGGTGGACCCTCCTAGCGACCGAAAGGCCGTTGAGTGCAAATGGATCTTCAAGAAGAAAACAGACGCGGATGGTAATGTTACCGTCTATAAAGCACGGCTTGTTGCGAAAGGTTTTCGACAAGTTCAAGGTGTTGACTACGATGAGACTTTCTCTCCCGTAGCGATGTGTAAGTCCATTCGGATTTTATTAGCAATTTTTGCGTTTCATGATTATGAAATATGGCAGATGGATGTCAAGACTGCGTTCCTCAATGGCAACATTGATGAAGAGTTGTATATGATGCAACCCGAAGGTTTTGTCGATCCTAAGGATGCTGATAAAGTATGCAAACTTCAGCGTTCCATTTATGGACTGAAGCAAGCATCTCGGAGTTGGAACCTTCGTTTTGATCAAGTGATCAAGAGCTTTGGATTTGTTCCAAATTGGTACGAAGCTTGTATCTACAAGAAAGTGAGTGGGAGCTCGGTGACATTTCTGGTACTATATGTGGATGACATATTTATTATTGGGAATGACATCAACATGCTTAACGATGTGAAGAGTTATTTGAACAAGTGTTTTTCAATGAAAGACCTAGGTGAAGCTGCTTATATATTGGGCATCAAGATCTATAGAGATAGACAAAGACGCCTGATAGCTTTAAGCCAGAGTACATACCTAGACAAAGTTCTGAAAAGGTTCAGAATGGATAAGGCAAAGAAAGGTTCAGTGCCTATGTTGTCAGGTAAGATATTGAGCAAGGCTCAGTGTCCAGCTACGGTAAATGATAGGGAAGCTATGAGCAAAGTGCCTTATGCCTCGGCCATAGGTTCTATCATGTATGCCATGCTGTGTACTAGACCGGATGTGTCCAATGCTCTTAGTTTGACGAGCAGATATCAAAGTGATCCAGGAGTGGAACACTGGACAGCCGTGAAGAACATCCTAAAGTACCTAAATAGGACTAAAGAAATGTTCTTAGTCTATGGGGGTGATGAACAACTCGTCGTAAAAGGTTACGTCGACGCTATTTTCGACACCGACAAGGATGATTCTAAATCTCAGACAGGATACATGTATATTTTGAATGGAGGAGCTGTGAGCTGGAGAAGCTGCAAGCAAAGCGTGATCGCGGGATCTACAGTAGAAGCGGAATACATGGCTACTGCAGAAGCGTCAAGTGAAGGAGTTTGGATCAGGAACTTCATCACTGAGCTTGGCGTGGTTCCAAGTGCATTGGACCCACTGGAGATATTGTGTGACAACACTGGCGCCATAGCACTCGCTAAGGAACCAAGATATCATCCAAAGACCAAGCATATCAACCGCAAGTTTCATATAATCCGAGATTATATAGCAGATGGAGATCTGAAGATTAGCAAAGTACATACAGATCTGAATGTCGCAGATCCATTGACTAAACCTCTTCCACGTGTAAAACATGATCAGCACCTCAGTGCCATGGGTGTGAGATTGTTGCCAAATGTAAACTAGATTATTGACTCTAGTGCAAGTGGGAGACTGTTGGAATAATGCCCTAGAGGCAATAATAAAGATGTTATTATTATAATTCTTGTTCATGATAATGTTTATATTCCATGCTAGAATTGTATTAAGCGGAAACTTTAATACTTGTGTGGTTTGTGAACAACACCGTGTCCCTAGTACGCCTCTATGAACTAGCTCATTGATTAATGATGGTTAAGGTTTCCTAACCTTGGACATGAGTTGTCGATTAATAATGAGATCATATCATTGGGAGAATGATATGATGGACAGACCCAAACTAAGCGAAGCAATTAGATCGTGTCATCGTGTTCGTCTTTGCGAAGCTTTTCTTATGTCAAATATTGTATTCCTTAGACCATGAGATAATACAACTCCCTGGTATCGGAAGAAAGCTTTGAGGTCATCAAACTTCATCCTATGAGAGGGTGATCATAAAGGTGTCTCTCAGGTGATCGGAAAGTATCTATTGGGTTGTATGTATCGAGATGGGATTTGTCCCTCCCAAGTTGGAGAGATATACTTCGGGCCCACTCGGTAATCGATATCAACACCGCTTGCAAGCATGTGGTTAAGGAGTTAATCACAAAGTGATATCGGATTACAGAACGAGTAAAGTACTTGCTGTGAACGAGATTGAACTAGGTATGACGGTACCGACGATCGAATCTCGGGCAAGTAAAATATCGCGAGACGAAGGGAATATATATATGGGATTGATTGAATCCTGGCATCGTGGTTCATCCGATATGATCATCGATGAATGTGTGGGAGTCAATATGGGTTTCCAGACCCCGTTGTTGATTATTGATAGAAGATCATGTCTACATATTCTCGAACCCGCAGGGTCACACACTTAACGTGTCTCGACGCTAGGATAGATTGGATGATTGGTTTATGAGTTTTTGTTCGGAGTCTCGGATGGGATCCGGGACATCACGAGAGGTTCCGGAGTGGTCCGGAGAATAAGATTCATATAAGGCAGTGCGGTTTTTGGAGTTCGGACCTTCCGGAAGGGGACCAACGTGGCCCCACCTTCCGGGAGGGGGCATGGGCCTATGAGGGAGTGCCCTGGCCGCATTGGGCCAGGGGCACAAGGCCCCATAGGGCCCAGCCGGCCAAGAGGGATTAAACCCTAATTTGGACCTTCTAGAAGGGGGGGTTTCCTTGCCCCCCACTCCTCCTCCTTGTGGCCGCCGGTTTGGGCTTGGGGGAGGGGCTAGGGCAGCCGCCCACCCCTCTATATAAAGAGGGTTGGGGGCGCACCACCCCCACACACCTTCCCCTCAAGCCAGTCGCCCTGCTGCCCTCCTCTCTCTCTCCCTCCCGACTGCGTGTAGGCGAAGCCCTGCTGCAGAAACTCTCCACCATATACACCACGCCGTCGTGTTGTAGATCCAATCCGTCTCTCCACCATACTTGCTGGACCGAGGAAGGAGGAGACGTCGAGGTGCTACACGTGTGCATCTCACGGAGGCACCGCCACTTGTGGTGCTAGATCGGATCGGATCGCGAGGAGGAGAAGTGAGTACGACTACATCACCCACGTTCCGACGAACGTTCCGCTGTGCGAATCTTCAAGGTTATGAAGATCTAATCCAATCTCTCTCATTGTTTGCATCTCCTAGATTAGATCTTGGCTTCCCTCTGTTCGCATCCGTAGAAAATTTTGATTTACTATGCCGCGAAACCCTTCAGAGATTCGATCATCGGTATCCCCATACCTAGTTTGATCTCGTTACCGACATGTACTCTTTTCTTGTTCCCGTGATATAACATTCTAGTGATCAAATCACTTGCTTGCAAGCTAACTAATGTAATATCACCGAGAGGGCCCAGAGTATATATCTCCGTCATCGGGATGGACAAATTCCACTCTTGATCCATGAGCCTCAACATAACACCTTTGTAGCACCGAACTCATCTTTATAATCACCTTGTTACGGTGTGATGTTTGATGTTATCAAGATACTCTTCCGGTGTTAGTGATTGACATGATCTCATGGTCTAAGGACTAAGATTACTTCGTATGATGTTATAGCAATATAAACACAATGACCTTGATCGTAATGCTATACTTCGGATGAATGTTCATCACATCATTCCAACAATGTTGTGACCTCGTTATTAACAACATCCAATGTCCATGATCAGGAAACCTTTGATCATCTTGTTAATAAACGAGCTAGTTTATAATAGAGGCATAACTAGGAACTTTCTTTTTGTTTATTAAACACACATGTATTAATGTTTCCATATTAATATAATTATAGCATGCAAAATAAACATTTTATCATAAATAAGGAATACGATAATAACCACTTTATTATTGCCTCTCGGGCATATTCCCTTCAGTCTCCCACTTGCACTAGAGACAATAATCTAGTTTGAAAACTTTGCGTATTAAACACCCATGGCTTTCTAGTGTTCCATATACGCAATTGCAAGTGGTTAACATAATCTCTGGATCTGACGCTTTCAGGTCCGTGTGTATTTGCATGTCTTTGCGTCTCCACGCATCACTCATTTCTCTAATGAGATGGCATTGTATAAATTTGGTCTTTTGGTGAGACCTTTAGTTCCTTGAGGTTAAAACATGTCGATACTATTGTCGTACAATATATCTTTAGTGTTAGCCCATTGTGAACAACACCTTAGTTTGGTAACAAACTACTTGACACAAATGCCCTCCTTTGCTGCTAATATAGCAGTCATATACTTAGCCTTTTGTTGTAGTTTCCATCACAATGTCCTAACTTTGGAATTCATCCAAATCCGTCATGGAAACTTCTTTCCATTTCATTGTGCCACCCATAGTTTAAATTGAGGTAAACTTAATTTTGTATCTTGTGACAAAACTAGTATCAATGTAACGCTTTACAATGAACTATTTGTAATTGTTTGTCACCTCTACACAAATATATTCTTAGTTCTTCCAAAAGATCATAAGAATATCCTTACTATCGTCCAATGATCATCTTGTGATTCATTCTGGTATATGCTCATAACACTTAGAGCATAGGACATATCTGGATGTGTACATATCATGGTATGATTGATCAAAACATTATTGTGATTTCACTCATCAAGTGTCAAAGCACTTGAATCTTGTTTCACTTATCAAGTGTCGATACACTTGAATCTTGATTCAATTCTTTTCCATGCGACAAGATCCTTTTCTCGTCGTTTCTATATTGAACTCCTTCAATATCTCATATATGTATGTTTGGCACAACTATATTAGCGTCATAGTCTATCCATATAGATATTCATGTTAAATATTTGGGTTTTGCCTAAGTCTTTCATCAAAATGAAATTCTCAACCTTTGTCAATAAAAGATACATCATTTCCAATCAACAAGATGTCCTCCATATAATGTACTAGAAATATGTCTCAGCGCTCCCACTTAATTTCTTGCAAATGCAAGCATCTTCATCGTCTCCTGATGAAATTAAACTTCTTTAACAGTTTTATCATGGTGAAGATTCCAACTCCGCGATGCTTACTTCAACCATTGAAGTTTTCATGCCCTTTTTATCATCCTTTGAATTAACAAAACCCTTTAGATCGTGTCATGCACACGTCCTAGGTAACCATTCTATTAGAAGAACTTTGTTTTTTTTATTCAGCTATCATATACCAAATTATATGTAGTTGTTGCTACAATAATCCATCCAGAATAAATATCGCTATGAAAGATCAAATCTTGTCATAGTCAACTCCTTGAGCATTGTCGTAAAAAACTTTACGACATGTCGACTATTTCATAGATGTGAAACATCCATGTCTGTTTCTTTATAGATCCAAATATGATCGATAGGTTTTTACACCTTTCCGGAGGGTCTTCCAAGTTCAAAACTTGATTTCTCGTGTATGGAACTATCATGGATTTTATGGCTTCAATCCATTTCACGGAGTCAGGGCCCATCATCGCTTCTTTGCATGTAGTCGGTTCATCATTGTCAAATAACAATGATTTACTCTCAAATTACAACATTTGATTGTTTATCCGACCTACTTGGTTCAATAGGAACTTAGACCTCCGTGACCGCAATCTTTGAGGCACATGAGCCATGAGCATTGTGGCTGCCTCCAGAACATTTTTCGGCGCTGCGCAACTCAGCACATATAGCTAAGGTTCGTTAACCTTATCAAAGTTCTATTGTCCTCCCACTTAACTTTTGCGAAAAAATCCTTTTTCAAGAAACTTCACATTTCAAGCGACAAATCCTTTTGTCCTCGGTGTTATGGAGGAATACCCAATGGTTATTCGAAATAACCTACAAAGACATGCTCATCCGAATTTGGTTGTAAACATCTTACTTATGCTTAGCATATCAAAATTTAAGAAATGACAACTTGGGTTTTACCCCAAACCATAACTTACATGGTGTCATTTCAACAGATCAAGATGGAGCTTTTTTCAGTGTAAAAGCGGTAGTCTCTAAAGCTTTTAATCTTTTAAAACATAATGGCAGTTTTATAAATAACACATTTGATCCAACCATGTCAAACAAGGTTTCATTACAAATCTCAAACACTCCTTATTCCTATGGTGTTTCGGGAGATGTAAATCTAGGTGTTTTGCTAAACTTGCAACTCAAATAAATCCCTTTATGATAAAATCATAAATCATTTATTTTCTTGTTACACTTGCAACTCAAATAAATCCGTTTATGATAAAATCATAAATCATTTATTTTCTTGTTATAATGATTTTCCACTTCATATTGAAAGTCTTTGAACGTTTTCAAATATTTCATACTTCTTTCTCATTAAGTGAATATTCACTCAAATTTCCGGAGAAAGCATATGAAGTTGAAATCCATCGCTCATGACTACACATAATGGACTACATACATCGATATGTATAAATTCCAATATTTTAGTTGATCGTTCTTCTTTGGCCTTTGAACGAAGTTTCAATTATCCCGAGGAAAGTCTCACAAGCGTCATTTGATCAAATCAAAGACTCCAAATATCCATAAAAATGGAGTTTATTCATGTTTTATTTCCAATATAATTTAAACGGCGATGTCACTTCGTAAGTGATCTTCCAATCATTTGTCTTGTGACATTTTAGCATTAGTTTTATGGATGTGATTTCTCCAACTAGATTTGTAAATCATCCATCTTATATGGAATACGGTAATTATTTGAACAATGTTTTTTCTCATAATACCTGATTTAAATAACTATTATTAAAACAAATCTTAAAGCCAAGCTTTGATGTCAACGAGAAATACAAACAATGGTTTTCGTTGAACATCATCACATATTATCTTGCTAGTTACTTAGGCCATTGTGGTTCATGAATTGCGTCGTTCTGTATGAAATTTCATACCAACCAATTTGGTATCCAATAACCAAGAACCACATTGTTTAACAAGCAAATAATACAACCATAACATGTATATCATCTATATACCTAAACTGGATATTTTTAGTCTTTTCTTTTCTGCCAAATATATTTTATAGATTTTCTTTCAGCATTTCCTTTTCTTTTAAAAGAATCTATCAACATCAAAAGTGGCGCCATATACATGACACATAGTCCAAAGCATGTATATTCAAATGCTAATACCTTTGGACTTGCACTTTGAAGTAGATCACCATCATGAAATGATCGGCATTCTTTCAAAATCCATTCTTTAGTAATATTTTAGTGTAGTAAACACTTTACATACATCTTCTATTCATCCTTATTATGACGACTTTCATGATCAAGCTAATGTAGCTTATAAAGGCGAATCGTGAGTATAACATTACTTTCTAAAACCCTTTTGGATGATTAGGATGTCTAGCATCTCCAACCTTTGCAAATTATCATTCAATATGAGAAAATATATTATACTCTATCATATTGCAACCAAAACATTGTTTCAGATATCGTTATATCTGCCACACATGATGGTTTCTGAAACAATTCGTTCAGCTCCTAGATAAACTTGATATTAAAACAATCAAGAATCATGGAAGCAAACATGATACTTAAGATACTAACACTGGAATTGTTACTCTCGATTTAATACTAATTATTAAATTTTACGGAGTAAACAGAGTTTGCTGAAAGTTTGCAATAGGACGTTAAACTATAGATTGACACTCAACACTATACGATACCAGTTCGTAAAGTAAATATCCAGAATTCTATAGTTCTATTATCTCAATTACAACTAAGCATAAGGTGGTGAACGAATGCCAATGACTACAACAAATTATGCAAATTCACTTTGATTTAATTTATGATAAATTGAGTTCTACTAATCCAAATTAGAAATGAACTCCCACTCAAAAATGACATCTCTCATGTCTTTTTGGTGATTACATGAACCAAATCCACTACACCAAGTCTGATCATCACGTGAGTCGGTGTAGCTTCAAAGGCGAGCATCTATATGGTCATCATATCAAACATATGACTCATGCTTAACCTTTTGGTCTGTGTTCCGAGACCATGTCTGTACATGCTAGGCTCGCCAAGTAAGAACCTTAGTATTCGCATGTGTAAAACCGTCTTACACCCGAGATATTCTTATGGATTCAAGTACACCCGATCATCACGTGATGTCTTGAAGCTACGAAACATAATCGATGCATACTTAAGGAAGAACACATTTTATGTTGATATCTAAATGTGGGGTAATCTTATTATGCTAATAAAACGCCAAACAAGCAATATAAGATGCAACAAACATCACAAGTGGAATGATATGGTTCTTGCACTTGATCTCCATCATGTGCATCATGGTATGATCCTCATGATTCCTTTATGTGTAAGGCCAAGGTCTATGGAACTTACACGTTATGTGTGTTGTAAGAGTATCGACTTATACTATTACTTACAACATCACCATATCATGACACTAGCCCAGCACCAATCTAAACTAGACGCTTCTAATTTATCCATTGCAAGTTTTACGTGGCTTAGGACTTTCGAAGATAGAACCGTTCTTATCTACAAACATGAACCACAACAAGGATAAACAAATTATTGAAAACTCGTTGCAAATTAGATATTGACTATAATAGGAGAGACAGACAGCCGCTAGCCACTTATGCAAAACCAGTTGCATGTCAAGCGTGGAACAGGTCTCATGTGTGAGGACATGTAAAGTTTGTCCGGGCCGCTTCATCCCACTATGCCACCAATATCCAAAGTACAACTAAGAAGCAATAAAATGATCATCATCGCCCACATATACATATGTGTACTATCCGTGCAAAGAATCTACGCATAGATCCTGCTCTGATACCACTGTAGGGTTCGCAGCATAGAAAACAAAAAATTTCCTACGATGGAAACAACTATGTACCAAGATATATCTACTAGATACAAGCAACGGGTGGATATACATTCATAGAATACATACCCTCAAAGACCGAATAGCGTTAACGAGGTTGTGCTCGTGGATGATATATTCGAACGCTTGCCGATCTCAAGATCGAGAAGAAGTCCATCCGTTCCAGCAGGTCCAGCACCATCCAGTACAGCACCGCAAAGCAGTGGTGCATCCGTGATCGCACACATATCCAGGTACCCCGACAACCTCCGCGCGCTCGCTCCAGCGTCACAGCAGAAGCAACAAATCCTTCCAGAAAAAGCCACCGGGAACATGTATCTCGCTCATCCGAGACCATGGGGAAATTCTAAAGGGGGGGGAGAGAGATCCTTCGCGAGGAGGTGTGAGTGAGAGAGAGGGAGAGGGGCTCCTTTTATAGGATGAGGGGGGCACCCCAAGGGGTGTGGACGGCGGCCATGGTGGCTGCCCCCACCCCTTCCTCTATTATGTGGGTGGAGCTCCACTCAAAATTAGCCCCTTCATTTCTCCACTCAAAATCCCACTCAAAAATCCCATTAAATTTCCACCAAATTTAATGCAATCTCTCTTTAAATAAAACTCCTTTTATTTATTCAGAATTTTGTCAATTAATTTAATGGACAAACATTCACATATAACCCCTTGCTAGTATTTCATTTCACATGCATAAACACTTTCAGCAATTTCACCCGAAACAGTTTCTGTATCTAGTGAAATAAATTCCTGCGCTTTCCTTTTTCTTTCCCTGGCATATTATTTTCTCCAAATGGTGTCGGTATCCCTTAAGTGTGTCACCCTACGGTTCGCGAATAATGTAGACATGATCGAGAACCCTCTCCGATCAATAATCAGCAGCGGGACCTAGAGATCCGTACTGACTCCCACACATTCAACGATGACTTCTGTGATCGTGTGAACCTTATACGCATGTAACTCAATCCCTTTGTCTCGCGATATATTGCATATCCGAGATTCGATCATCTGTATCCCCATACCTAGTTTTATCTCGTTATCGACATGTACTCTTTTCTCGTTCCTGTGATATAACATTCTAGTGATTAAATCACTTGCTTGCAAGCTAACTAATGTGATATCACCGAGAGGGCCCAGAGTATATCTCTCCATCATCGGGATGGACAAATTCCACTCTTGATCCATGAGCCTCAACATAACACCTTCGTAGCATTGAACTCATCTTTATAATCACCTTGTTACGGTGTGACGCTTGATGTTATCAAGATACTCTTCCGATGTTAGTGATTGACATGATCTCATGGTCTAAGAACTAAGATTACTTCGTATGATGTTATAGCAATATAAACACATTGACCTTGATCGTAATGCTATACTTCGGATGAATGTTCATCACATCATTCCAACAATGTTGTGACCTCGTTATTAACAACATCCAATGTCCATGATCAGGAAACCTTTGATCATCTTGTTAATCAACGAGCTAGTTTATAAGAGAGGCATAACTAGGAACTTTCTTTTTGTTTATTAACACACATGTATTAACGTTTCCGTATTAATACAATTATAGCATGCAAAATAAACATTTATCATAAATAAGGAATATGATAATAACCACTTTATTATTGCCTCTCGGACATATTCCCTTCACCACCATGCTTCGGCCCCTTCGCGCGCATAGCCAAAATCATCAACATATTTTCCTCTTCTTCTAAATACATCTCATCGGACAAATCATACGAGGACCTCTTCTACAATGAAAAATCCTAATTTTAATTGGCCTCCAAATCACCTATATACAATGGAAAAATTGATTTGGGCGCCAAATACCTGCGCGTGGCTCATGTCGCTAATACGCCCAATTTGCATCACCTTTCTATATCATAAATTACCTCTATTCATTGATATTTGTCTTATTATGAGGTATTACTTATGGCTTTTCATCTATTTATGCATGTTGGATGATTCCTGGAGTATGGACTGCCGGAGTCTGGATTCTGATGGAAAAGAAGGCGTTTCGGTGCAATTTCGCGAAGATTAGAAAAATACCAGAAAAATATGGAAACATATTATTTTACCAGTAGACGAAGGAAGTTAGAACGAGGGACGGAGATGGGCCTCAGGGGTCCCACCCCCTAGGCGCGGGCCCACCTGACCCCGCGCCTAGGGCAGGTGTGGCCCACCTGCCCGGCCTCCGACTCTGCCCCTTCGCCTATATATTCCCTTTGGAACCCTAATCCTCAGGGAGCGACCACAGATAGATTTCTGCCGCTTCTGAGGGCGAAAACACCGAGAGAGAAAGATCTCTCCAGCAGACATATTTCTGCCGCGGGAATTCCTTCCCGGAGAGGGGAGACTGTCGCCATCAACACCATCATCAAGCTAGGCTTCATCGAGATCATCATCATCATCCACACCATCATCTCCACCAGCACCATCACCACCACTCCGTCCCGCTGTAACAATTGTGTTGGATATTGCTTTAGTTCGTTAGGGGAAACTTTCCCGGTGTTGATTACTATTGTAGTTGATGCTTGTGAGTGGAACCATTGGATTATTGTTTATGTTCAGATTGTTATCCATTATCATATCATGTTTGATCTTGATCCATATGATGTCTTGTGAGTAGTTCGTTTAGTTCTTGAGGACATGGGAGATTTCATGTTGTTATTAGTGAATCTGTGATGAGTTATTATTCAATGGTTTAGTATTTAAGTTGTGGTGCTATTCTTCTAGTGGTGTCATGTGAACGTCGACTATATGATACTTTACCATTTATGGGCCTAGGGGAATGCATTGTGTATTTGGCTACTAATCGTGGGGTTTCCGGAGTGACAGAAACCTGAACCCCCGTTAGGACACCTTTGCACAAGGGAGCGTAGGATGTCAGAGTTTAAGGTTATGGTTAGATTTATATCTTAATTACTTTCCTGTAGTTACGGATGTTTGTAGGGGATTTAATCATAAGTATGTATTAGTCCTAGGAAGGGCGGTATGTTAGCACAGGTTCACCCACACAACACTTACAAACACCAGAGAAGAATACTCAGCTATTTGAAACCAAAGCACTTGACAGAATTCCCATGTGTCCTCGAGAACGTTTGGTCCTTATAAGTATTTCCACCGGCTTGTCCTTTGCTAAGAAAGGATTGGGCCACTTGCTCCGTTTGTTTGTTATTTCTGTTACTTGCTCTTTATTTTGTTGCCTTGTCATAAAACCACTAAAAATCCATTTGCTAAGTCTTCATAGGGATTTCCTGCTCCATACCACTGCTCAGCACCTTCTGCTCCTTGTTCGGATCGACACTCCTATTTATCGAAAGTACTACGATACACCCCTATACTTGTGGGTCATCAGTCGCATGGTCATGGGTGGAACGGTGGAGGTGCTATTGGAGTCACGAAGTCCACGGCAGGCGGTGTTTACGGGGGAGTGACCTCCAGCAAAGTATGAGACATCGGCGCGGTTGTTCGCCTGTCGATTTAGCAGCGCTGGCGCCCCCCCCCCCCCAAATAAAAAAACTGGTGGAGTACCGTCGCCCGTTGATCTACCGCGACGAGCAAGGGTGGCGCGGAAGCGGCACGGAATCAAGGCGGCGGTAGCGCTGGAGTGGGAGGTGGAAATGGAGAAGACGCGTGCCGAGAGTTTTTAGGCGACAGTTGGCGTTCGCATAGTCGTTGTGGCTTTTTCTGCACGCTGGAGCGAAAGCGGCAAACATGGTGTGCGAGATTGTGCAAAACGCCGCGTTCCTAAAAAATTTACAGCGCACGCGGTTTTGCTAGAGTGGGGAGCTCTTATGTCCTCCTTAAATTTTTTCTCCTGTGGACAGCGGAATAGACATGGAAAAAAACATGGTGCGAAATTCCAGTCTTGCTACGTTGAAAATGTCGGCGCTAACTTGCATTTCATGGGCATAGATATTTTCCTGTGAGCTAGCCATCCGTTCTGACAGAAGACAGGATGGCATGCCAGAGCTTTGAGGACTAGGGAACTAGGCCTTAGACCTGCTCTGCCGCGTGAAGACCGCATAGGAGAGCCTCTCCACGTTGTACTCATGCAAGCCATGCCCTGCCGTGTGGCATTGGTAGACCGATGCATGTACTTATGCCCCCCGTGGTGTCCCGTTGCTCTTATAAAAGGAGGGTCAGGTTGAACGAGAGAGGTGGAGAGATTTCTTAGCTAGATTCTTCCAGGGGAACCTTTGTAATTGTAATTACCCGCCAGATAGTCGATAGTTGAAGGACGTAGGGATCCGCACATCACGGACGTGAACATGGGTAAAAACCCGATGTCTCTCTTTGTATGTGTGTTCATCTAGCTCGTTAGACGTTGCGCCCCTAGCCGAACTGACAAAGGGGATCCCCACCCCCAGTGTCAAAAATCAAGACACGACAGGCGGCCCTCTGTTGAAACCCACAGCTCAAATATGGAGTTTTACAACGCCAGCTATGTTTCGACCTCCTACTTAGCTCGGTCACGATAGGCACGCAAGTTCACATCGCTGGGGTATCTTCTCGACGCAAGGACGAGACTCGTGTGGATGATACGTCGGAAACGTATCTATAATTTTTGATGTTTCATGCTTGTTTAGTATCTACTTTGCTTTGCTTTGTCTACACTTTGAGGTATTTTTATATGTTTTTTGGTACTAACCTATTAATAAGATGCCATAGTGTCAGTTGCCTGTTTTCTTCTATTTTTGTTCCAGAAAGACAGAAAATCAATATTCTCGGAATTGGACGGGACAAAAGCCAAAGTCAATATTTTACCGTGGGGAACACGAAGACGGAATACGATACGGAGGAGAGTCACCAGGGGCCACACCCCCTGGCCGCGCGGGTGGGCCCACCCTGTCCCTGGGAGGGGGGTTCAGCCACCCTAGCGCCCCCCTGCCTTGCCTCTTCGCCTATAAAGACCCCCTGATGCCTAAACCCTAAACACCTCATCAATATCCCACGAAGCCGTGTGTAGCCGCCGCCACCATCGTCCCTAGATCGGGGGGATCTGAAGCTCTTACCGGCACCCTATTGGAGGGGAGATCATCCCGGAGGCCTTCTTCTTCATCATGCCAGCCTCCGGTATGAAGCGTGAGTAGTTCCACCTTGGACTACGAGTCCATGTAGTAGCTATATGGTTGTATCTCCTCCTTTGTGCTTTCATGTCTAGATCTTGTGAGTGATAAGATTGATGTTATCATGGCTATGCTTGTTAATGGGAAAGCTCCTTTAGATTGAAATAATGTTCCCTTAGCCTCTTTCGTTGCTCAATAAGAGCAATTTGATGTGAACTTCATTAGAAACAACAATGCCTATAGGAATAATTTTGGTAGTAACAACAATTATAGACCTTATCCTCCTAATAATGGCAATACCAATGGAAACTCCTACAAAAATGCTAGAAGTGCCCCCTCTGAACTTGAAATCATGCTCAAAGACTTTATTAGTAAACAAACCACTTTCAACAAGACTATGGAGGAAAAGATTTTGAATGTAGAGAAAAATATTTCCTCTTTGTCTGAAGCACGGTCCTCTTTGATTAATAAAATGGCTGCTAAACCTGAAACCATGGAAAGTACCTTTGCTGCTACTCATGCCATACAAGTTACTATTGATGAAAATGTTAGACTGTTAGCGCAACTTCATGTTAAGTGGGAAAGGGAAGCTGAAATTGCTAGAAACAATAGTGTGTGCACCATCACCACCATCAATATGGATGCCACTAAACCACAAGAAGTCCCTATTCCTCCTCCTACAATGCCTACGACCAATGAATCTACTACTAGTGATGCTAAGTTTGATTTTGATCTTGATAGTTGCAATATTTCTGAAGTGATTATGTTCTTGCAAAAGCTTGCTAGAAATCCTGATGCTAGTGATATGCATGTTGCTTTCACCAAACACATTACTGATGCTCTTGTTAAAAGTAAGGAAGAGAAGTTAAAACACAAAGCTTCTATTCCTAGGAAAGTAGAATATAGTTGGGAACCCATTATTAATATGCAAGTGAATGACTTTGATCTCAAAGCTTCATGTGATCTTGGTTCTAGTGTCTCTATTATGCTTAGGAAGATTTATGAAATGCTTGATTTGCCACCTTTGGAAGATTGTTATTTGGATGTCCCACATAATGATAATGCTAAGAAGAAACTCATGGGGAGTATTAATGATGTTCTCATTATGGTTAACAATGATTATGTCCCCGTTGATTTCTATGTTTTGGATGTTGAATACAATGCTTCCTGTCCTATTACTTTGGGAAGGCCTTTTTTTAGAACCATTGGTGCCATCATTGATATGAAAGAAGGCACCATTAAATATCAATTTCCATTCAAGAAAGGTACCGAACACTTCCCTATGAGGAGAGAGAAGTTGCTTTTTGATCCTCCTTTGAAAGCAAGGTTTGATGTTAATGCTTCTTTATTTGAAAATATTTGATTTCTTGCTTCTTGTGCCTAACTTAAAGACGTTAAAGAAAAGTACTTGTTGGGAGATAACCCAAGAGTTTTCCTGAGTCTTGGAAGTTATTACTTCATTAATGACCTGTCCTTATCCTTTTTGTTTGTTTTTTGTGCCAAGAATGACCTCTAATGAGAGGAAAGTAAGACTTAGGGAGTTGCTGTTCCGAAATAGATTTCTATGCTCCACCATAAAAATTCGTGAGGAGTCTATGTAAGTAGGATTGAGCTGAAAATTTACGAATAAATCCCCCCGTACGTTAGCTAACTTTAGTTAGTTCAACACTTTTTGATTTGACAACCGAAAGTCTTCGAAAAAATCGGTTTCTACCTGCTGGTATGTTTTGACAGATTTCTGCCATTATTTGCATTTGCTTCTTATTGATTCCTTTTTGGTTTTTTTTGGGAAATTGAGATTTTTGAAGGAATTATTATAGTATCTTGTGTTTTAGTGAAAGTTTTGCTGTTCTAAAGCTAAACTCAAGGATCTATTATCTTTTGAATACACTAATGTTGCTAATGAAGATGTGTGAAATTTTGTATAAAGGAAAAAATTCAGGTGTAGAGAGAGAATAATGTAATGAGATGAAGAATGGACAAAAGCTCAATCTTGGGGATGCCACCCCGGTGTCACCCCAAGAAATATCCAAGTGACGAGGTTTGATCTCATCAATGCCCATTGTTATGGACTTGGGTTTTGGAGAAGATGGGGATGCTGGAGATCGTGGAACGGTTAGCAAACAAGCAACACGGGGACACGAGGTTTACCCAGGTTCAGGCCCCCGGAGGGAAAACCCTACTCCTGCTTGTCTGCTCTTGATTACGACAGAACCGAAGGTTACAGGGGTGCGCGGATTAGATCTGGCGTGGAGGTGTGTACGCGGAAGTATGAGTCGAGAGCTTTAGGTCGTGCCCTCCTGGCCTTTATATAGACTTAGGCAGGTCCCGGGCATAGTCCTAGTCGGTTACAGGTTCTAGGGTTTTACCCCTTTGAATTTCCTATCTACTCTAGTCTTGCTCTCCAAGGATCCGAAGGCACCATGGGCCTGGGCCACCCGAAAGTCTTCATGGGCCAACGTACTTTTGCCGTGGGCCTTCCTTGGGCTGGACTAGGTATGCTGAGGTCACGCACCCGTAGGGTACAACCATGTCGGTAGCCCCCGAGTGATCAGTCGAACCGTAGATTCGGCTGAGGACTCTTCCATCCTTCGGGTGCAACTATGTATTAATAGTATATGTGTGTAGGGATTGTTGATGCGTGTGCCTGACTCACCTGACGGATTAGGGTCAGTTAACTGTCTTAGGACGAAACAACACGATCTTCTTCAGGGTCGAGTCCCTCAACTCGGACCTGGAACATATGCTGGTGTAATTCGACTCAGGCCGCGGAGGACTTACATGAGTGGAATTCCAGTGATTTTAATTGATGTACCCAACGCGTCCGTCGGGATTTTTCATCGCACCTGTTAGCACGGGTTTTTACTAGCAGAGCGCAGTCGTGTGCGTTGACAGGCCATCAGATGATATCTGTAGGTCTTATCTTTGTGTCACGGACACAGCATACGAATGTTTGTCACCGCGGAGGTGTTTCGGGTGGCCAAGGAGATTGTTGCTCACTCAGCGTTTTGTTGGGGCAGAGTTGCCGAAAAGTTTTTGCATGCTGATCCGAAAGATCCAGTCGAATATTTCATAGGGTGCGCGACCAGCGCTCTTTATGGGAGTAGCCCCCGAGTGTCTGTTCGAGTCGTAGACTCGAGCGGAGACTTTAGTTCAAACATTGTTCAGTTGTTAAGTCCGTAGGACACAGAAATTTTCGGATGCTTAAATCCATCCTCCCTATGGGAGTAGCCCCCGAGTCCGTAGTGGAGTCGTAGACTCGACGTAGGACTCGAAGAAACGGTTCGTTTTTATTCATCTTCCGGGTGCGCGGCCAGCGCTCCTAATAGGAGTAGCCCCCGAGTATGTAGTCGAATCGTAGATTCGAGTGAGTACTCTTAACTTTGTAGCCGAAGAAATTGTAGTTGTTGCTAGTATAGCTTTTGATGACATCAGTGCTGACGATCAATGACCTCAAGCGTCTGCTGCACCAGAGATGATTTGACTGGACGAACGTGGGTCCCACTTGCTGACCTTGAATTGACCGGTCACGCGCGGCGTGGAGATAATTACGACGTCTCCTCGATTTCCGCGCGTAGTGGACGGCGTGGTAACGATGGTTCGTTGTGATGCTGACACGTGTATGGCCAGATCTGCCGTTGGCGTTAGGTCTTCCTGATGGACGGTTGCCGTGCATCGTCTTCGCCGTTATAATCATTGGGGAAAGCTGCAGTTTGTTTTCACCGCATCAGTTCTTGTTTTCACTGCCTCCTTGTGCTCTACCGATTCTTGCTACGCGCTGGGATTTCCTTCCACATTTCCATCTTCCCTTCTGCGCTTTCACCGCCGGCGCCGCCGTAGCGCGATGGGGAAACCGAAGAAATCATCATCTGCAGTTGGTACCAGCGCCGCCGGAGGAAAGAAAGGCGCCACCGCTACCCGTGTCACCGACGGTGGTTGGCGGCGATCAGAGACGCGGGAGAGTGATCTCCGCAAGCTTCACGAGCGGGGTTTGATCCCGCAAGATAGGGAGGCCGTCAGACTCCCCGGTAACGAGGTAATCCCCCGTCCCCCCGCTGGGTATCGGGTTATGTTTCTCGCCTTCGTTATGCGTGGGTTTTCCTTCCCAGTCCACGACTTCCTTCGTGGGCTGCTCTTTCTCTATGGCATCCAGCTGCATCATCTTTCGCCCAATTCTCTTCCTCACATTGCTTGTTTCATCACTTTTTGCGAGTGCTGGCTCGGCATCGAGCCGCATTTTGGCCTCTTCCGGAAACTCTATTCCGTGAAGAGGCAATCCGGTTCGGATGGTGTGTATCCCATTGGTGGTTGCATCATCTCCCTCAAAGCCAATATTCTCTTCTTTTCTTTATCTATGTCCGAATCTGTCCAGTACTGGAGGAGGCGGTGGTTTTACATTCGCGACTCTACAGTTGCTGGGCAGCATTTTGGTCTTGCTCCTTTCGACCCCTCCCAGATAATCGAGCCGAAAAGATCCTGGAAAAACCAGATCTTGGATGGCGAGACAGAGGAGATAGAGGCCCTTTATCGTCGGGTGGAGGATCTCCAGTTGATTCCGGAGAAGGAAGTGAACGGCGTAGATATTATCCGCACGTTTCTCGAGCATCGGGTGCAGCCTCTCCAAGCGAGGGCGCACCCGATGTTTCTTTTTTCTGGCCGCCATGATCCGACGAGGGTTTCGGCTGAGAAAATCTCCGAGGGAGATCTTGACAGGGCCCTTCGCTTGCTGCTGAAGTTCAAGGCCGGAGAAAAAATCCCGGGGAAGTCGCTGACTCCTCCGTTTTCTTCGACACTGGCCGTTCCGCAGGTGTAGATTCGTGCGCGTAGCGCTTTTTGTCGACTGCATATTTATTTTCCTTGGTTTGCTAACAAAGTACCTTCTTTTTGCAGAGCTCCAAGGTGCCGGGCATGGTGCCGCCATTGCCTGAGTTATTTCTGAATACTCCGGATAATGACGTGGTGGATTCCGTGTCCGAACTGCCGTCGGCGCGATCTCCGGCGGAAGATGCCAACGAGTCGAGCGAGGACCACACACGCAAACGATCGCGAAGCTCCAGCGAGTCTTAGGATGCCTCGACTCCTCCGACTCCTAGGAACCCTTTGTGCCTTGAACGTCATAGTGACGGGCATGGAGGCTCTTCTTCCCCTTTTCCTGCCATTCCTGTGCGGGCTGTAGCGCCGCACCCGCCAGCAAAGCAGAAGAAGGAAGAAAAGAAGGAAGAGAAGAAAGAGGAGAAGAAGGGGGAGAAGAGAGCCCGAAGGACTCCTCCTGTCTTCGACCTGAGTTCCCTGGACTCGTAAGTTTTTCTTTTGTACTGCTGTCCTGTTCCTGTTGACTTTTGTGCTTGTGCTAAATATTTCGTGTGCAGGCACTCCTCCCATGACTCCTCCAGCGATGGCGCTCGGGAGATGATGGGAGAGTCGAAGGTTGCGTCTCCTCCTCCTCAGATGGTGGTCACTTCTGAGGGTGCTGCGCCGGTCCCTTCTCCGCAGGGTGATCAGGTGGTTGCGCCTCAGAAGGCTGCCAGCGGGCCTTCGGGGTCGTCGTCGGAGCATGTAAGTATTCTGTTTCCTGCTACTGGGGGAGCCCCCGAGCGTCTGAAAAATATTTTTTTGTCTTATTCTTTCTTCGAGTCTTCGGGGTCGTCGTCGGACGTTTTCGTGTGCAAATTTTGCTTTTTGTTCCTTCGTGCTGGGCGCAGCCCCCGAGTCCTTGTCCTTACTGGTAGTTCTTCTTCCTGCAGCCTTTTGTGCAGGATGCCAAGCGACTGGTGCGGGAGCACCTGGTGCTGGAGGCCAACCTCTAACAGCTTCAAGGTACCTGTACGCTTTGGTACCTCTTTCTTTTTGCACTGTTGTCTTGCTTTCTGACGCTTGTATGTTTTGAGTGCAGAGGAGCATAACACTTCCCTCCGTGAGATTGATGCTCTCAAAAAGAGCCTTGGTCAATCGGAGAAGAAGGTCGAGGCCGCCGTTGGTGTGAAGGAACGCCTCGAGCTAGAGCTGACCAAGGCAGCCGAAGATAAGGAGCGTCTGCAGCAGGAGGCCGCGGACCGTGAGGAGAAGCTAGCCACCGTTGCGGCTGCGCGCGAGAGAGAGGTGGCAGGCAAGCTCATGGCTGCTGCCAAGGCTGTTTCGGGTGAGTGTTGTATTTGTGCTTCTTTCTTCTTGTTTTCTTGTCTTCTTCTGTGTTGCTTTTCGTCATGTCCCTTTTTTTGTCTCAGATGCCGCAGGCATCGAGTTTGACCGAGGCGCTTTGGAGCACGGGAGTGCTCTAGATGATGCTACTGCAGCGGTCAAAGATCGTTGCAGCACCATCGTCAGCTCCCTTGCCAAGGCGAAGGAGGTCCTTGGCCGCTTCTACAAGGAGCTTGTCCCTAAGGGCGTGGCCCTTGATGATGTGGATGCTCTGGCGGAGGCTTTGTCAGCCGAAGCGCCTACGGCGTACAAGCGCAAGCAGAAGGGCATCGGCGCGTCCGTCGGGCTGGCGATGGCTTTGGCGGCTGGAGCGGAGCTGGACCTGCCCCAGATCACCTCCCGGATGCCAACGACCGCAAACGGATCCGAGGTAGCCTTTGCTGCCTACTCTGCTCGCTGCAAGCGATATGGGCCGAAGCTCATTGATTTGCTGTCTGAGTATGCGCTGCGGCAGCAAGGGGAGGCCAAGGCTAGGCAATCCGGCTCCGAGGCGACTCAGGGTGCCGCGTCTTAGGCGTTGTAGATGTAGGATAGTTTGTAGTCTGCTTTTGCTGTAAATATTTTGAAGAACACAGTCCTTGTGCCACGTAGTGGCCTTATATGCTTAATGAATTCTTCTGAGTTGTGCTCTATCATTATCTGAATGTTTGTGTCCTTTTCTTTTTCTGCTGCTCTAGGTTCCTTCGGGTGCTGACCCTGTTGACACCTCGCCTGCAGTGCAGCTGCGGCCATCTCTGGATGATCCTTTGCAACTCGCTTTTCTTCGGGACCGTGTTCGTAGTCTTGAGAGGGAGTTGCTTGGGTTGCGTGGTCACGCCGATGTTTGGAAGTCCAAGGCGGATCGTGGTGCAGCCAGAGAGGAGTACTTGATGGCAGAACTGCTTCGGTTATCTGAGCAGCTTCAATGTAAGTTGTTCTTTGTTTCGAGCTGTAGCTCAGTTCTTCGGATGAGCCTGCTGACCTTGCGCTTTATTTTGTACAATTGTCGCAGGTGCTAACCTTGCTCCGAGGGAAGAGAAAGAGCGTGTCGCCGTTTGGGTCAATTGCTTGACTCAGCAGGACATGGAGGCCGGTGGCTTCTTCTGGATGGATCGTGACCGTGCCATGGCTCTGGCGACGGTGCAGGATCGTGTGCACCAGGTTTCGCGGGTGCTTCGCCAAGTGCAGACGTCGCTTGCCTCGGTGTTGCACGTCATGTTTCCTTTGGATGCCGTACCGACGAGCCTTGCGGGTCTTCTGTCGAAGTTTCGGAGCGTGAGCAATGTCAAGGAGTTGGTGCGGCAACAGCTCGTCGCAGGAGTGAAGGCTGCTTTGTCTCTCGTGAGGCTGCACCGACCTGATGTAGATTTGACTGTTGTGGCAGCTGGGCCACCTTCTCGGCCGGATGGTGATGAGTGGGACATGCGTCCACATTACGCAGCTATAAGGCAGTATGCCGAACAGGTCGTAGATTTGTTTGAGCAGCGTGCTCAGGTTATTCTTCAGAATAGGTAGTACCTGTAAAAGAGATAGATGTAAAATTTGTATATTTCGACTGGGCGTGTTGTGCCCTTTGTTGTAAAGATTTGTTTGTTGTAAGCACGCAGTGCTTTGTTTGGGTACGTGTACTTTTCGTTTGCCTGACGTTGTCAGCTACTCAGGTGTACACGCGTAATCCTCGGTTGATGAAATTGTGAGGTGGGGGGAGCCCCCGAGTGCGTTTGTAGTATAAAGTAAAGTTGCAAATAATGAACGGAAGTTTGGGGCGAGACACTTAGCTTTATTTATATCGTAATGGAGGAAGTACATTGTTTGGCTGAATAGCCTTGGCTGAAAAGCCTTATTGAAAGTAAAGGGGTAGGTAGCTAGGGGTAGAATCGTCACAAGTGCGCGATGTTCCATGGGTTGGAGTATGCGACTCCAGACTCCACGTGCTTGAGGCAGTAGGCGCCACCTGGGATGACTTCGGTGATGACGTAGGGTCCTTCCCATGGTGACTCGAATTTCTTCAGTCGCTCTTGCTTGAGTCACAAGACGAGGTCTCCTTCGACGAAGGACCTTGGGCGCAGCCGGCGGCTGTGGTAGTTGTGGAGACTCTGCTGGTACACCGCTGATCGAGCTGCTGCTATGTCTCTTGCTTCGTCGAGTGTGTCATCGGCGTCTTCGAGTGCATCCGTGGATTCGGCTTCGCTGTAAGCGACGACCCGGGGGGCCTGGTGGCGTACTTCGGCTGGTAGGACGGCCTCAGCTCCGTGCACCATGAAGAACGGTGTGTAGCCTGTGGAGCTGTTTGGTGTAGTCCGTAAGCTCCACAGGACGGATGATAGCTCTTTCGTCCAGGCTCCGGCTTTCCGTTCGAGTGGACTCATGAGGCGCTTCTTGATGCCAGCGCCGATTAGGCCGTTGGCCTTTCCCACTTGCCCGTTCGTTTGCGGGTGTGCCACTGAGGCGTACGTGATGTTGATCCCAAGGTCTTCGCAGAAGTACTGGAACTCCTTGGAGATAAAGTTCGATCCATTGTCGGTGATGATGCTGTGCGGTACGCCGAACCTGTAGACAATGGATTCGAAGAACTTGACGGCAGTTTTGCCTTTCTGGTTGGTAACCGGCATGGCCTCGATCCACTTGGTGAATTTGTCGACTGCGACCGGGAGGTAAATGTGTCCCCCTTTCGAGGACTTTGGCAGTTTGTCGATCATGTCGAGGCCCCATTGAGCAAAAGGCCAGGCTATAGGTATGGGTCTGAGCTCGGACCCGGGTGCGTGCGGTTTGTCGGTGAACCGTTGGCACCCGTTGCATCTTCGGACTATGTCCTTTGCGTCGCTCATGGCCGTTGGCCAGTAGAATCCGGCCCGTAGAGCTTTGGCGACTAGGGAGCGGCTGCCTGCGTGATGGCCGCAGATGCCCTCGTGGATGTCTTGGAGGATGGATTTTCCGTCACCGATGGTGACACACCTTTGTAGTACACCCGTAATACTGCGCTTGTACAACTCTCCATTGATGATGGTGAAGGCTTTTGACCGACGAGATATGCGCCGGGCATCTGTCGAGCTGTCAGGCAGTTCTCCGTTTATCAAGAACTGGAGGTATGGTCGCGTCCAAGTTTCTTTGACTGCCATGACCTGCATTAGGTTTACCATGGCGACCTCTGTGTCCAGTTTCTCGGGTCCTTCATGTCCTTCGGGCAGTGTGGCCCCCGAGTGTTCTGCTTCTTCGGGTGATCCTTTGGGGAATTTTCGCTTGATCGATGGCACATAGATCTGTTCGAGGAACACACCTGGTGGCACCTTCGCGCAGGTGGAGCCGATGTTGGCAAGTCTGTCGGCTTCCTCGTTGCTTTATCTTCCGACGTGCCGAAGCTCGCAGCCGTCGAATTATCCTTCGAGTGCGTTGTAGAGCGCGCGGTACGTGATCATGTTTTCGGCGTGTGCGTCGCACTCGTTCATCGTCTGCTGGACGACAAGGTTGGAGTCACCGTAGATGACCAGGCGCGTTGCGCCGCATATCTTTGCCATTCTCATGCCGTGGATGAGGGCTTCATATTCGGCCTCATTGTTGGAGGCTCGAAATTTCATCCGGAGGACGTACTTCATCTGGTCGCCCTGCGGGGAGGTCAGTATGACCCCGCCTCCTGCTCCAGCTTCGCGCTTGGAGCCGTCGAAGTGCATGGTCCATGACTGCGACATGTCTGGGGTGTCTGGCAGCTGCAGCTCCATCCAATGTACGAGGAAGTCCGGGAGGACTTGAGACTTGATTGCGAGTCGCTTCTCGTAGATGATGTCCAGGGGTGACAGCTCGATGCCCCATAGGGCCACGCATCCTGTGGCTTCTGGGTTATTCAGGATGCTGTTCAGGGGTGCCTCGTTGACGACCATCACCTGGTGCTCCTCTGCTTTGTTGGTGTCATTACCTCGCTGAGGTAGTAGATTGGGCGCTGGACCCCGTGGGTCTTGCCTTCTTCGGTCGTTCGACCACTAGTACGGTGCTGACCACCTGGTGTGTGGCTGCTATGTACAGCAGCAGAGGCTCGCGCTCCTTTGGTGTGACCAAGACGGGCGAGGTGGAGAGGAGCCGCTTGAGGCTTTCGAATGCATCGTTGTCTTCTGGCGTCCACTCGAATTTATCTGCCTTGCGTAGCAGCTGGTAGAATGGCAAGGCCTTCTCGCCCATGCGGCTGATGAATCTGCTCAATGCCGTTATTCGTCCTGCGAGCTGCTGGACACCCTTGATGTTTTTCGGCTTCTCCATCGCAGTGATGGCTCTTATTTTCTTCGGGTTCGCCTCGATCCCTCGCTGAGAGATGAAGTACCCAAGCAGCTGACCCGATGGGACGCCAAAGGCGCACTTTTTGGGGTTGAGCTTGATCCTGTAGTGATCAAGGTTGTCGAACGTCTCGCGGAGATTGTCGATAAGTGTCCTTGCCTCCCTGGTTTTTATGACTATGTCGTCAACATAGACTTGAACATTGCGACCGATCTGGTCCTTGAGGCAGGCCTACATGCATCGCTGGTACGTGGCATCTGCGTTCTTTAGCCCGAAAGGCATTGTGTTGTAGCAGAATACTCCGAACGGTGTGATAAACGCCGTTTTCTCCTGATCTTCAACCTTGAGTCGAATATGGTTGTAGCCTGAGTAGGCGTCGAGGAAGGAGAGTTTCTCACAACCCGCAGTCGAATCGATGATCTGGTCGATCCGAGGAAGGGGAAAGTGGTCCTTTGGGCAGTGCTTGTTTAGCCACGTGAAATCCACGCACATCCGCAGGATGTCCGTGTCCTTCTTTGGGACCATGACTGTGTTTGCAAGCCACTCGCTTTCTTTGATTTCCCTGATGAAGTCTACAGCGAGTAGTCTGTTGATTTCCTTGCCGATAGCTTTGGCTTGTGGCTCGGACAGTCTTCGGATGGACTGTTTGACGGGCTTGGTGTCTGGAAAGACGTTGAGTGCGTGCTCGGCGAATTCCCTGGGAACTCCTGGCATGTCCGCAGGGCACCAGGCGAAGATTTCCCAGCGCTCACGGAGGAATTCGACGAGCGCGCCTTCCTATGCGGGGCTGAGGTCGTTGGCGATCAGCGCCGTCTTGGAGGCATCCGTCGGGTGGATCTGCACCTTCTTTGTGTTGACCGTGGAGTCGAAAGACATGTCAGGTGCGTTTTGTCGTGCGACTGGGGGTGCCCCATTGTCCATCACCTCGCGGAGCCTAAGGAGCTCCTCCTGCATTCCAAATGATTGGGAGATTCTGTTGAATCTCTGTCGCATTGGTCCGATCGGGTGAAGCTCCCGTGGACTGTGATGACGCCCTTCGGTCCTGGCATCTTGAGTAGCAGGTATGCATAATGTGGGACAGCCAGGAACCTTGCGAATGCTACACGCCCGAGGATGGCGTGGTACTGTGATGACCAGTCCACCACTTCAAATTCGAGCCGTTCCAGTCGGAAGTTGTCCGGCTTGCCGAAGATGATGTCGAGCCATATCTTGCCCAAGAGGAATATGCCCTTCCCTGGAACGATGCCGTGGAACGTTGTGTCTGATTGTTCTAGGCTGCACTGCGGGATCCGCATTGCTGCTAGAGTGCTTGAGAACATCAGGTTAATGCCGCTGCCGCCGTCCATGAAGACGCGACTCATCTCGAAACCTCCGATATGCGCCTCCAGCACCAGGGCAGCATGACCTAGGCGAGGGATCTGGCAAGGGTGATCCGAACGAGTGAACGGGATGCAGGACTCCGATCCGCTGAGGTACTCAGGGATGGCGGGTGGAGTTGCCACCGCCAGGTTGATCTGTCGGGTGATTTTCTTCTGCACCCTATTCGTAGGGCGCCCCTTCTGGATCATCAGTGCTCCTTTCGGCGGGGGATACCCGTTTCCAGCGTTGTTCTGTGCTGGTGCGACCGGTTGGTTCAGGCCTCCTACAGGTGGTGGTGGAGGAGCTCCATGCACTATCTCACCTGGTGCGGGTGTGTTTCCGAACGCAGGGATTGGAGCTTGCTGCCTCATCTGCACCATGCTTTCGCTGAGTTTCTGGAACTCGCGGCAGTCCTTGAGCATGTGGCTCGCTTTCTTTTTGCCATCCTGCTTGTCAATGTAGAAGTGGATGGTGCATGGACCCGAAAGCTTTTCGTATGTTGAGGGTCCGTTATCGCGGTCGCGGCGTTGCCACGACTGTGCTGGGCGCCCTCCATCGCGGAAGTTTCCTCCGCGGTATCCTCCGCTGTTGCGGTTGGCGTTGTTGCGGCGATCAGCGTAGCCAGCCGCGACCATGTCGGGTCTGTCGCGATCGTCGTAGACGCGCGATCTCCGCTTGATACGGCATTCCCGTCTTCGGCCGTAGTCTTCCTCTTCATCCGATTATGCTTGGTGAATGGAATCTTCGCCGTCGGCCCACCTGTTGGCGATGTCCATGAGGTGGTCGAGTGTTTTGGGCTTGACGCGCCCAAGTTCCTCCTTGAAGTCTTGGCGCTTGACACCATCCCTGAAGGCGTCGATGGCCCTCTCTTCGGAGATGTGTGCTGCGGAGTTCTTGATGTTGGACCAGCGTAGTATGTATGAGCGAATGGATTCGCCCGTTCGTTGATTGCAAGCGCGCAATTCTTCGATTGAGGCGGGCCTCTTGCTGGTGCCCTTGAAATTTCGGATGAAGCTGTAAGCTAGCTCCTCCCAGCTTCGGATGGATCCTGATGATAGGCTGCTGAGCCAGATCCGTGCCGCGCCTGTCAGCTGCAGCTGAAGGAATTGCATGGCGGTTTCTTTGTTACCGCCGTGCAGCTTGACGAATGACAGATGGTCATTGAGCCATGCTTTTGGATCTTGCGTGCCGTCGAACTTCGGAGTATCCGAAGGAAGCTTGAAATTGCGTGGCATCCGCGTTCGCCGAACGGATCTGCTGAAGCATCGGGCTCCACAGAGTTCTCCTTCGTCTTCGTCCATCTCGGATTCAGACGAGCATGCGCGCTTGGCTCGTGCTTTGTCGATTTTGCGTTGTGTGAGCGTGTCTCTGGCGTCGTAGTCGCGTTTATGGTGACGTGAGCTCTTATTCCTTCGAGAAAGGTCGTGTTCCTCTTCCTCTTCGGATGAAGGGGTGGGGCTCCGGTCGTGCCTGGCCGGAGCCTTCTTCTTCGGCTCCGCAGGAGCGTCTTGGTGGAGCGCAACTCCGACAAGTCCGAGTCCGGTAAGTGCGGACTTATGCATGGCCCTTTTCGGGTCTCCCTCCGGAGGTGGGTGGGCCGCGAGATACGCAGTGGCTGCCATGATCGCAGCTTGTGGCGTCTTCGGGATGACGTTGTCGTCGGCGTCCATCTCCATGAACGATGTGTGGAGAGTTCGGGTCACCTCACGGCGCTCCTTGGGATACATGTTCTCCACCCGAGAGCGGTGTTTGTTTCCTTGGTTTCCGTTCGTGCTAGAGCCAGGAGCCATGGCGGAGAGCGCAGCTCATCGCGCGCTGGACTCAGAGGCTGCTTGCTTGCGTTTGTCAAGTGTTTCTTGCATCTTGACTTGCTTCTTGTGCTCCTCGATGAGGAGGAAGTGGTATGCCATCAGTAGTTCACGTGAGGCGTCTGCAGGCAGGACTATGTCGCCTGCTACGACGCGACGTGCCTGGGTCCATCCTTCTTTGCTAAGTCGGATGACGTGGCCGTTGTTTTCCTCGTCGGGTGGGGGGACTGGCTTCTTCTGTTCCCGCCGTTTCTGTCTTGCGGGTTAGGGTTCGAGTTGGGCGGTGGGTTGGGCGGTTGCTGCTGCACGTCGCTCTGGATGACTACGGCGCATTGGTAGCACTCGTAGATTGGTCCACTGCTGCCGCAGCTTTCGGATCCGGAACCGTAGGTCCCTTCATCCGAAGGTGGGTCGCACAGATCGGAGTTGCAGCAGCTGCTGTCGTATAACTCATCTGTTGATGACGATGTGCGTAGCACAGGATGTGGAGCCCATGAGGCGGGCCTGATTGATGGTAGGGGCACCCGCTCAGGGAGGCGGATGGTACCAGTCTGTCCTACCTGGAAGCAGAAGCTCCCGAACAGGATCTCGAGTCCGTCGCCTACGGGCTCGAAATCTTTCATGGTGGCCGGCGAGTGGGCGGTGAAGTCGAAAGCGCCGAAGAGGAGGTGACTCTCCGTCGCTGCAGAGTTGTAGATCGATCGGGTTGGGACCGTCACGACCGCACAATCAGCAGCCCAAGTTCCCACAAACGGCGCCAATTGACGAGGTTTGATCTCATCAATGCCCATTGTTATGGACTTGGGTTTTGGAGAAGATGGGGATGCTGGAGATCGTGGAACGGTTAGCAAACAAGCAACACGGGGATACGAGGTTTACCCAGGTTCAGGCCCCCGGAGGGAAAACCCTACTCCTGCTTGTCTGCTCTTGATTACGACGGAATGCTCTTGATTACGACGGAACCGAAGGTTACAGGGGTGCGCAGATTAGATCTGGCGTGGAGGTGTGTATGCGGAAGTATGAGTCGAGAGCTCTAGGTCGTGCCCTCCTGGCCTTTATATAGACTTAGGCAGGTCCCGGGCATAGTCCTAGTCGGTTACAGGTTCTAGGGTTTTACCCCTTTGAATTTCCTATCTACTCTAGTCTTGCTCTCCAAGGATCCGAAGGCAGCATGGGCCTAGGCCACCCGAAAGTCTTCATGGGCCAACGTACTTTTGCCGTGGGCCTTCCTTGGGCTGGACTAGGTATGCTGAGGTCACGCACCCGTAGGGTACAACCATGTCACCAAGAGGTAAAAGCGTCAAAGCTTGGGGATGCCCAAGGCATCCCCTTCTTCATCAATAAAAAGCTCAGGTCTTTCTAGACACTTCGTTTTTATTGTTTCATGCACTATTGTGTTGTTCTTGGAGCGTCTTAGTTTTCATTTGCTTTGCTTAGTTTGCTTGGATAAAGTAGTTTGGACCCCCGTTCTCGCTGTGTTGTTTTAAGTTGATTGATGTTGGAAAGGAGTAGAAAGTTCTTGCTTGAATAGTGCAAGATGAGCTTCCTTGGACTGTGACTTAGACTTTAGCATTTCATGCTAGGTGTTGTTTTGACCTTATGCTTGGTGATTATTGTTGTAGCATGACTTGTTACAAACAATTGGGATTGCTTAGTGTGTCTTGAAAGAATCATGCGTTGTTTTAGCATACAAAAGCATAGTACTGTGGTTTTATCCTTTGATGATTTGTTTGGGTTGACTTGGCAAATGCTCACACCATGTTATGACTATGATCAAGTAACCATAGATTCTATGATCATTTAGTCCTTGACTTGTAGTACCACTCTATTCTTTGATTATTAATGTTTTGTCGCTATGCATGATTATGGCCATTAGTGCTCTCTTAGTTGGTTGCTCCCAGTCTTTTGCTAGCCTCCACTTGTATGAGTAAGATCTACTCATGCTTCCAACTCCCAAGAAACCAAGTTGTTCCAAAGTGTCCACAATAAATTCCTATGCATGGTGTGTTACACCATTCCAAGTATATTCTTGTTTTCATCTATCTTCCAATTAAAAAGTATTTTGTTATGTGAAAACTTAGTGATTAAAGCTCTCACAAACTTGATGGCACACTTTATATTTCTTGCCCATAATAAACTTGAACCATTGTGTCATCTATGTTGTATATGCTTGCATTTATACGTTGGAATTAGCAGAACTGTGCTGTCACGTGGAACACTTTCAACACTGCACTTGTACTTTGTACACAGTTGATATCATGCTCTTTTGTTTATGGATGTCGTCGATGTGAAATAAAAGGGGAGCTTGTAAGTACATGGAGTTATGTATTTTGTGTTAGATAAACGTTTGGGCCGCTAGCCTAAGCCATGCCTAATCATGGTGGAAACTTGCAGCATCACCATAATGAGCAATATGTGAAGCATCCTAAATAAAAACCTATGCAAATAACAAATAAAAAGATCGCTGAGATGCTCATTGTCTGTTTGCCTTGTCATTTTGGTTATGGGATTGTAAAGGTCCCAACCTGATAAGGTAGAGATTCCTGTGTTTACAATGCTAGTCCCTGGATCAATAGCTAGCATCCACAGTTTAAGATGTAATATCAAGAAACAAAGGTCATAGTACAACTTTATAACCAGGAATAAAATAATTCATTACATCTTACATAGCTCATTTGGCTAACTCATTACAATGCAGCAGAAATAACTATAACATGGAGTCCTTCATCTTCAAAGTGCCACAGGCAATCATGTTGGTTGTAGACTTGTAATCCTAATCAACACACTTCACTAACATCAAACAAACCTGCAACATAATAAGTTACAACCACAAGGGTCAATACATTTGAATTGTATTGGCAAGTGATACAATGGTAGAATAGTGGCATCTATCATCTATATGCATTTGGCTAAGTGGATCTTAGGCTTGCTTTTCTCAAAATAGATTTTCCTTATCATTTGAAAACACTAAGTTTTTGTGTGTCAAAATCACCCAAGGCATCTACCAAGAGAAATTGGTGATCCTTTAACCCTTGTTCAACCACAAGTTTTTAACTTAGAAATTGGGATGATGAGATCCTTGATAGCTTCCATGTCTTGATGCTCAAATTGTCCATTGCCGGGGACACGGCTAAGTACTTAGATTTTACTCTCTTGAGAGGTGGTGCACTTTCCCCACAAGACTCGACATGCATCGAGACAAGATCTTTCAGAAGACTTCCCTTAGACCAAAATGGAAGCGCTCCAAACCTATCATCCCCTATGTAACATCCCCAAAATCATGTTTCAAACTCATGCATATCATCCATGCATCCATGATCATATAGAGTTCATTTCAAGCAAATCAACTCAAAAACAGGAGCATATGAGCTCATTATTTTATGTGATCTGCATTTAAAAAAAATACAAGTCTCCAATGTGTGAAAGGTGTTCAGTGAACCAAACCTTGTGTCTTATTGCTTTCAGAGTGTATTGCTAGATTTCCAAGATTTAAACCAAAGTTTCAAAACAAATATGATTTGAAAACCAATTTAAAAACTTATTCAAACTAGTGCTATGTCACTGCTTATTTTATTTTATTTCAAGTGACCAGGCCAATTCAAAGTGACCACTTGGTTTTATGCCCAGAAATGTGATTGTTGCACACTGCAAAAAATCCTGAAAAGATTTGAATTCAAATAGATTTTGAAATCATTTGAATTTGATTCCTGAAATTGAAAACAGAAAAAGAAAAGGAGAAAAGAATTAGAAAAGGGCCTGCGCCACCTATCTAGCCCAACGACGGATTCAGCCCACTAAGCCCACCCGGGGTCCCCCTCTCTCTCTCTCACTCGCAGACGAACCCACCAAGTCACTGACCACCCGACCCTACCCCCTCTCTATTTCACTCGCTGACGAGTGGACCCTGCGACCACGTCGTCGTCGTCGTCAATCACGCGCGGCCGCGACGCTCGCTCCGCCGTTACCTCGCCACAGTCACTGCGGGCTTAATTGCCATTGATACCGCGCGCGATCCTCGCCCCCGCTCTGGCTATAAGACCACCTCCCCCTCACGGCCATTTCCCCCAACAAAGCCAGACAGAAACGCCCCCAGGCTGCCCGCAATCGCTCTTGCACCACCGCAGACAGAGCCACTCCGGCGACCAATCCCGGTGAGCTCCGTGCGCCCCTCCCTCTCTGCTTCACATGAGCTGCTTTGCAACGTCCTTGCGCTTCTTCTGACACCACTGGTTCATCCTATACCGCCCCAGGTCGTCGACTTCATCAAGCGTAGTAAGTCCCCGACGACGTCTCCAACTCCGGCGACTAAATTCGGTGAGCCCCTTGTTCCCCTTCGTCTTTGATTCACACGAACGTTTTCGCTGTGGCCTCGCGCATCTCCTGATGCCTTTTATTCATGCTAGGGTGACCAGGAGCGTCGCCAACGTCGTCGTCCACCCGAGCCCGACGCTATCAACAACTCCGACGAGCCCGTGCAGCCGTGTCCGTGCGCTCCTTGCCAAGCCGTCGCCAGGTTGAGCATCAGTGCATCGCTACGAGCCCGGTAAGCACCTACGACGACCCTAGAACCCCCTATAGCCGCCGCGCCGCCGTAGACAGAGCCACCGCCGCCAGTTGCCACCGCCAGCGCCGCCCATCTGTGGTCGCTTGGTTGATGACCGTTGGATCTAGATCCTGCGCGTGTAATTAGATCACTTAACGAAACGGTAAGATTAGGGCAACGCGTTTAAGTTAGATCTGACGGCTCACAGATGTGATCCTGAGCGAACCGGTACGCGCCAATCAGAACGTGACGCGTGGCCAGGAATTAGATTTAAAATCAGGATTTGAATATATTAGTTGTTTGAAATTGTTTTAGCCATAACTTTTGATTCCCACGTTCAAATTTGACAAATTTTATATCAATGGAATTGGGAGAACAAGCCCTTTCCAAATATGTAATGTGTTTAATGTTTTGTTTCTGTTAAAATGGTTTTATTTACAGAAACATGTGTAGGCCTATTTTGTGTATATAAATTATTTGAGAAATGTTTTAAGGTTTAAATAAATGTTGTTTAGCAAGTTTTGAACTTGTTTATGAACCAGTACTGTACACTTGTCTTTTTGAGTTTAGAAAATCATCACATATCATGTTGCATGCATCCATATATTTTTGCTTGTATCTATTTGTATGTGATTTGTTGCAATGATTCTATGTGTAGATTTTGGTGCCAATAGTGATTGTGATTGTGAGGAGTGTAGCTACTCTCCAAACTACCAAGGCAAGTGGTGCTTCATGATATTTTTATCCCTATGTTTTCTACTAAGAATTATAAATATTTTGTTAGTCTTGCATGTTATATTTTACTTATGCTATGCTTGGGAAATCCTAGTAGTTGTAGAATTGCTAGAAATTTCTAAGTTAAGATGCTTATCTATGCCATGCTTAGCCTAGCTAGTAGTAACCAAGGGTGGTGAAATATACATGCTATGATAAAAATATTTCTAAGTCTTTGGACTTGTGTTTTGCCTAATAAAACAACTAAGTGAATGAAACACCTGGGTGGAATGGAAGGAATGGTTTATGTTGAGTGGTTACACAAGGCCCATTTCTATGGTTTACCTTGTGTATCTCACTTGTGGAAAGCCACCCAGGAACAAAGAGATTTTAGAGGCCAAGTGTTAAGAAGCTTCTAGTGCAGCCACTTGGCAATATGGGCTCTGCCTGGATCACATAGGTTGCTAGAACTTAGCCATTTGTACAGTTGGTGGTAGTGGGATGATAGGTTGGAACGCGTCCATTTGGTCTAAGGGAAGGCTTCTGAAAGGTCCTGTCTTGGTGAAAATCAAGTCTGGTGGGGAAAGTGCACAACCTCTGCAGATGGAAGAATCTAAGTACTTAGCCATGTCCCTGGTATTGGACAACTTGAGCATCAAGACATGGAAGCTATCAAGAATCTCCTCATCCCAATTTCTAAGTAAAACTTGTGGGTGAACAAGGGTGAAGGACCCCAATGTCTATTGGTGGTTCCTTGGGAAAAGTTTTGACAAATAAAAACTTAGTGATTTCAACTAATAGGTAAAACCTATTTTGAGCAAAGCAAGCCTAAGCTACACTTAGCAAAATTGCATGTAGTATGTAGTCCACCAAAATTATACTAAGGTATCACTTGGCAATACTATTCCAATGTATTGACCCACTGTGGCTGTAACTTGTGATGTTGTAGGTTACTCTGATGAGGATTAGGAGTCATGAGTCTACACTCAACATGTTTGCATGTGGCACATGAAGATGAAGACTTGTTATCTATTTACTTATTTAAACTCTTGTACTAGGCCTGTGGCCATGGAGTTGTAAAGACTATGTTTGTCTTTGGAATGACTGTAATAATGACCTTTGTTGTGTACTTCATCTTAAACTGTGGATGCTAGCATTGATCCAGGGACTAGCATTGCAATCACAGGGATCCTTTTCCTTTATAAAGGAGGGATCTTACAGACAGATGGTATCAGAGCACTGTGTTGCCTGTAGGATTATGACCCTAGGATTGGAAACCACTAAGGAAAAATTTTCAACAACTTCCACACTTGTCTATTCTTCTCGTAAACTTTTCTAATCTTCTTTCTCATCTCTATTTGTAGATGAACTCCATCAACGAAGCCGTGAAGAAGGGACCACTCATGACAATGACTTTGGAATGTGAGACAGAGTTCCCCAAGGCTCTCAAGGACCTCATGGTTGCAATGGGAATACATGGTGCAGCTGTGTACAAAGGTTTTCCTGTGATGGATGAAGGAGTTGAGTACTGGTGGGTGCAACTTCACTTGTATAAAAACAAGGAAGACAACCACAAGGACTCAGGATTCTGCATGGTCACCAACACAATGATGCACACTACATTCTTTGATTCAGCAAGGGATGCAGCTTGGAGGGCCATCAAAGAACTTGGTGATAGAATCAAGTGCAGAATGCTTAACACTCAGAATGATCTTAAGGAAGAGAAGAAACATGCCCAAGAGTTAGAGGCTACCAACCAAAGCCTAGGGGCTCCGGTCGAGTGGGGTCTGAGGGGAAAGAAGGAGGGGACATGAGCGATTAAGAGGGCGTCGTTGTAGCAAGTAATGGCCACGGCATTTAGGCGAATAGAATTGGCGAAATCAAAGACAGAAACGGCCGGGGATTTGGAGAAGAACGGGTCCGCGGGTGAAGACGACGACTAACAGGTGGGGTTGCATTGTCAGCGAGGGAGAGAGTTATGCAGTGGGGTCCGGGAATCAGTGACTGCACGCGTTTAGTTGCTGGTGAGAAAACGTTTTGGGGAGGGAAGGAAGATGGGATGCGAGTTGGGCCTGTTGGGCTAGCTGGGCTGGACTGGTTCGTTTTCTATTTTTTTCTTCCCGTTTCTTTTTCTTTTTCTGTTTCTTTTATTCTGTTTTTATTTTATTTAAATGATTCAAACACTTATTTGAATTCAAACTTTTCTCAACTTTCAGTAAGTTTTATACTGGTTTATTATTGTATTTTAAAGACCATTTTAGAATAATTCTTTTATTCAATTATGGTTTATTATTTATATGTAATAGGCACTTGCCTTTATTCAAATAAGATTTTAATTATATTTTCAAACTCTTATTTGAATTTCTATTTTTTGTCAAACATTTTTATTTAGGTTTTTATTTATTCCATAGTGCAAATAATTCACTTGAATTATTATTTAAAATATTTTAATATGATTTATCAATCATTTAAATTGGGCAATTGTCTTTATTCCAATAAAATCAAATATGGTTTTAATTCCATATAAATTTTATTCTAATAATTCTTTTAAGTTAATTCGATAACCTTTAATCCACTTGGTAAATTCCCATTTACTATCTTCCCATGATTTAATTAATTATTTTGATTATGGATTTGTCTCCATTTAAATATATTTAGAATATGGTTTAATCCCATATAATTTTATTTGAATATTCTTTATCCCTTTATTTTTTTGGATTATCTTAATTACATTTGCTTATGGATTTAATTCAAGTTTTAAATTGACTTCTAAATAATTTTATTGGGATTTATTATTTTGCTTATTTAAATAAAATTGAATATTGTTCAATCCGTATGATTTTATTTTAATAATCTTTTACCCTTATTTATTATTCAATAGTCCTTCATTTTATTTGTTTATAGATTTGGCCAAGATTTAATTTGGCTTTTAGATATTCCTTATTTATTTATTTATTTATTTATTTCTCTGCCTTATAAAATCCATATCTTTTTATTTAAAGATCCAATCTTTATGATTCCAATTTGTATAATTTTATTTACTATTTGTTTATCCTTTTAAATCTTTTTAGGATTATTTGCTCACAATTTGGTATGTATTTTAGATAGGAGCTTTATTAGCTTTGGAAATATTTCCTTTTGCCATATTAAACTCATAAGTTTTTATCTATGGCTCCAAATTGAATGAAACCAATTTATATGGTTTTATAATATTTTTTAGTTATCATTCTTGATAATTTATAAATGTTTGTTGTCAAATTTTTTTATATGGAACAAATCCATAGTCTTAGAGTGATCTTGGAGATAATTCCTTTCATTAGGGTTTTAGGGTTTTGGTTTAACGTTTCCAAGTGTTTAATTTTCAAGGTACATTCATTTGATGAATGCATTTTATTTGATTGGAATTTGTTGGGCTCCTTTCTATTCAAAGTTTGTTCAAGATGGGTTTTGATGTTTCCATTTGGAGTCAAAAAGTTTCATTTCACCCTAAATTTCAACAATTATTTATTTTGTTTATTTATTTTTCACATTTCAAAATTTGGAAAATTTTGGGATGTGACAGGGATAGCTCCTGTACCATATGCAAGGGGTACCCCGTTGGCGGTTCTCTATGATACACATGTACTTACTATGATAAGAACTTACAGGTGACTAAAGCTGAGTAGCATGAGGTGCGGCCCTCGTATTCAAGGGACATGAAATCGCCAACTTATACTTTGTCAAGCATATACTCCATAGTTTGTTCAATTTAACCTTAATCACTTCAAGATGATTATGATATGGGCAATGAGGGCTTAAAGCTAAGAAGTACCATAATTCTTGGAAGCTCTTTTTGAAACTTGAAATCCCTGCTTCCCTTTATTAAGGGACTTTCTTCCACTATTATATTGAGTCTCCACCTTCAACCTTTAGGCACCAGTTAAGAGAGCATAGTTGCCATTCTTAGTTCTATGTGCATTGTCCCAAAACTTATTGATTGGTGCATATTGTTGATATTACTTGTTTTTGTGCTATTTGTATCTAGTCACTCTTATGAACTTTGAAGGTGTCCTATGCATCTATTTGCTACTCTATGAGGGACCAGCTGAATGCCACTATGCTATGTTTTCTGTATGTGAAACAAACAAATGTTTTTCAATGCATGTTATTCATGATCTTTGTTTGTAGCCTTTCATGTTGCATGTATAGTTACTTTGTCTTACTGTTAAAACTCCATCTTTCATGCATGTTTAGAGTTCTTTGATCCTAGCTTCAATGATTGCAAATTGTTTGATCTTGGTTTTGATGGTGCATGGCACCTCAAAAAATATTCTTTTTATCACTTACCTACTCGAGGACGAGCAGGAGTTAAGCTTGGGGATGCATGATACGTCGGAAACGTATCTATAATTTTTGATGTTCCATGCTTGTTTAGTATCTACTTTGCTTCGCTTTGTCTACACTTTGAGGTGTTTTTATATGTTTTCTGGTACTAACCTATTAACAAGATGCCATAGTGCCAGTTTCATGTTTTCTTCTATTTTTAGTTCCAGAAAGGCAGAAAATCAATATTCTCGGAATTGGACGGGACAGAAGCCAAAGTCAATATTTTACCATGGGGAACATGAAGCCGAAATACGAGACAGAGGAGAGTCACCAGGGGGCCACACCCCTGGCCGCACGGGTGTTCCCATCCCGCGCCTAGGAGGGCTGCAGCCACCCTGGCGGCCTCCCTGCCTTGCGTCTTCTCCTATAAAGACCCCCTGATGCCTAAACCCTAAACACCCAATCAATATCCCACGAAACCGTCTGTAGACGCCGCCGCCACCATCGTCCCTAGATCGAGGGATCTGAAGCTCTTCCCGGCACCCTGCCGGAGGGGAGATCATCCTGGAGGCCTTCTTCTTCATCATGCCAGCCTCCAGTATGAAGCGTGAGTAGTTCCACCTTGGACTACGGGTCCATGTAGTAGCTAGATGGTTGTTTGTATCTCCTCCTTTGTGCTTTCCTGTCTAGATCTTATGAGCTCCGTTCATGATCAACATATCATCTATTTGTAATCATGCATGTTGTGTTTGTGGGGATCTGATGGATGTTGAAATTACTATGTCAGATTTATTAATGGTTTTGTCTTATTGATTCTATCATATCTATGTTGTTTGTGATCTTGCATGCTCTCCGTTGTTAGTGGCTATCTTGGCCAAGTAGTTGCTAGTGACTCCAAGAGGGGGTATTTATGCTCGATAGTGGGTTCATGCCTCTATTTAATCAAGGGAAGTGACAAAAATCTCTAAGGTTGTATATGTGTTGTTACTACTAGGGAGAAAATAATTGTCTCTTGTTCATGGAACAAGTGGATTATTTACCTTACAAACTTTGCTTAAAGCAGTTGTCTGTTGCTTACAACTTAATACTGGAGGGGGTTCGGATGATAACCCAAAGGTGGACTTCTAGTCGTAGATGCAGTTGGATGGCGGTCTATGTATCTTGTTGTATTGCCCAGTCGAATCTCATAGGATCTTGATGTCTAGTATTGGATTGTTATGCCTTGCTCAGTCTTGTCAATTGCCCTGCTGTAATTTGTTTACCCAGCATGTCACGTTTGTTTATCTAAGGAGAAGACCTCTAGTGAACTATGGACCCCGGTCCAATCTTTACCATTGATACATCTTCCACTGTTACTGTTTTCTGCAAACCACTATCACCTTCCACACCATATAGTTAATCCTTTGTTACAGCAACCGGTGAGATTGACAACCTCACTGTTCGTTGGGGCAAAGTCTTGAGTTTGTGTTGTGCAGGTCTCCAAGTTGCTTGTAACACCTTTGAGACGTTTCCTTCCTCCTACTGGTTCAATAACATCAGTTTCTTACTAAGGGAAGACTTGTTGTTGTGCTGCATCACACCTTGCTCATGGGGTTTCCCGACGAAGCGCTCTCAGGCGCCATCAGTGGACTGATACGTTGGAAACGTATCTATAATTTTTGATGCGCCATGTTTGTTTTGTATCTAATTTGCTTTACTTGTCCATACTTTGAGGTGCTTTTTACATGTTTTCTGGTACTAACCTATTAACAAGTTGTAACAGTGCCAGATGCCTGTTTTCTGTTGTTTTTGGTTTCAGAAAAGTTAGTAAAGAAATATTCTCGGAATTGGACGGTACAAAGGACAAAGTCAATTACTTCTCGTGGGGAACAAGAAGTCTAGAGGAGAGCTGGAGGGGCCGGCCAGGGGGGCCAGACCCACCCCAGGCACGGGTGGGCCCAACCCCGCGCTTGGCTAGGGTTTGGTGGCCCTGGCCGCCTCCTCGGTCTTCCCCTTCTCCTATAAGAAGCCCCCGATGCAAAACCCTGATTACCCGATCAGAAATCCATGAAACCGTCTATAGCCGCCGCCGCCATCATCGTCTCTAGATCGGGGGGATCTAAAGTTCTTCCCGGCACCCTACCGGAGGGGAGATCATCCTGGAGGCCTTCTCTTCGGTATATTACATGAGTAGTTCCACCTTGGACTATGGGTCCATGTAGTAGCTAGATGGTTGTATCTCCTCCTTTGTGCTTTCATGTATAGATCATGTGAGCTCTGTTCATGATCAAGATCTAATCTATTTGTAATCATGCATATTGTGTTTGTGGGGATCTGATGGATATTGAGATTATTATGTTGGTTTGATTAATGGTTTTGTCTTTATGATTCTATCATGTTTGTGTTGCTTGTGATCTTGCATGCTCTCCGTTGTTAGTAGCTATCTTGGCCAAGTAGTTGCTAGTGACTCCAAGAGGGGGTATTTATGATCCCTCTTGGAGTCACTAGCAACTACTTGGCCAAGATAACCACTAGCAACAAAAAGCATAGATCTATTAAAGCACGATGAGTATTTATGTAACCTCTAGCCTAAGTGCCACCACGGTATGTATGCTGTCACTTACACACACATGGGGACAGCTAGAGATCTATTAAAGCACTTGAATAGCAGAGTAGATCTACTTGATTACAAAGCTCATGACCACAACAAGATCATGCATAGAGAGAGATGAACACATAGCTACCGGTAGAGCCCTTAGTCTCGAGGAAGAACTACTCCCTCCTTATCATGGGAATCAGCAACAGCGATGGAGATGGTGGTGGAGATCGATGGAGATGGTTCTGGGGGCACTTCCCCGTCCCGGCAGGGTGCCGGAGCAGACACTTTCTGTCCCCCGAATCTCCCCTTCGGTGGCGGCGATGCTGCGGAACTTTTCGTGGCTTTTTGGTCGATTCTTTAGGGTTTTTGGGTCGGAGGCTTCTTATAGGAGAAGGAGGCAAGGTCAGTGGAGTCCTAGGGGGCCCACACCCCATGTGGGAGCGGCCAGGGTGGGCTCGCACCCACCTAGGGTGTGGCCACCCTGGTGTCCTCCTCCATCTCGTCTTTGTTTTTTCGTATCGTTCAGGGAAAAATATGAACTTTGGCTTTTGTCCCGTCCAATTCCGAGAATATTCATTTTTTAGCTTTCTGAAACCAAAAACAGCAGAAAACAAGAAACTGGCACTGTGGCATCTTGTTAATAGGTTAGTTCCAGAAAGTGTATAAAATACATCAAAGTGTAGACAAAACAAAGCAAAGTAGATACTAAACAAGCATGAAACATCAAAAATTATAGATACGTTTATGACGTAGCAAGCATCCCCAAGCTTAACTCATGCTCGTCCTCGAGTAGGTAAGTGATAAAAAGAATAATTTTTGAGGTGACATGCACCATCAAAATCAAGATCAAACCATCTACAAGCATTGAAAGCTGGGATCAAAGAACTCTAAACATGAGCATGAAAGATGAAGTTCTAACAATAAGACATAGCAAAGGATACAAACAAAGATTCATGAATAACAATGCATTGAAAGACGTTTGTTTGTTTCACATATAGAAAACATAGCATAGCGGCATTTAGCTTGTCCCTCATGGAGTAGAAAATAGATGCATAGGACACCTTCAAAGTTCATAAGAGTGACTAGATACAAATAGTTGAAGAACAAGCAATATCAACAATATGAATCAATCAATAAGTTTTGAGACAATGCACATAGAACTAAGAATGGCAACTATGCTCTCTTAACTGGTGCCTAAGGATAGAAGGTGAAGACTCAATATAATAGTGGAATAAAGGACCTTCATAAAGGGAAGCAGGGATTTCAAGTTTCAAAAAGAGCTTCCAAAAATTATGGTACTTGTTAGCTTTCAGCTCTCATTGCCCCTATCATAAGAATCTTTAAGTGATTAAGGTTAAAGTGAACAAAATATGGAGTCTATGCTCGACAAAGTATAAGTTGGCAATCTCATGTCCCTTGAGTATGAGGGCCGCTCCTCATGCTACTCAACTTTAGTCACCGGTAAGTTCTTGTCATAGTAAGTACATGTGTATCATAGAGAACCGCCAACAGGGTACCCCTTGCACATGATACATGAGCTATCCCATAATCAAAATGACAAGGCAAGCAGACAATGAGCATCTCAGCAATCTTCTTATTTACCATGGGAAAATGGTGCTTTTTTATCTCTTTTCTCTTTTCAATATGTCTCTTTTTTTATAAGAAGAAATCTTTATAGATTGATCACTATGGTGATGCTGCAAGTTTCCACCATGATTAGGCATGGCTTAGGATAGCGGCCTAGGCGTTTCTCTAACACACATACATAACTCAATGGACTTACAATCTCCCCTTTTATTTCACACCGGCGACATCCATAGACAAAAGAGCATGATATCAACTGTGTACAAAGTACAAGTGCAATGTTGAAAGCGTTCCCCGTGACAACATGGTTCTGCTAATTCCAACGTATAAGTGCAAGCATATACAACATACATGACACAATGGTTCAAGTTTATTAGGGGCAAGAAAAATAAAGTGTGCCATCAAGTTTGTGAGAGATTTAATCACTAATTTCCACACAACAAGTTTAATTTGGAAGATAGATGAAAACAAGAATATACTTGGAATGGTGTAACACACCATGCATATGAATTTATAGTGGACACTTTGAAATAACTTGGTTTCTTGGGAGTTGGATGCATGAGTAGAGTTTACTCAATACAAGTGGAGGATAGCAAAAGACTGGGGGCGACCAACTAAGAGAGCAATAATGGCCATTATCATGTAGAGCGACAAAACATTACTAATCAAAGCATAAAGTGGTACTACAAGTCAAGGACTAAATGATCATAGAGGCTATGGTGACTTGTTCATAGTCATAACATGGTGTGAGCATGTTCCAAGTCAACCCATACAAAGCATCAAAGGAGAATACCACAATAATATGCTTTTGTATGCTAAAATAACGCATGATTCTTTCAAGGCACACTAATCAATCCTAATTGTTTGGAACAAGTCATGCTACGGCAATAATCACTAAGCATAAGGTCAAAACAACATCTAACATGACATGCTAAAGTCTAAGTCACAGTCAAAGCAAGCTCCTCTTGTACTATTCAAGCAAGAACTTTCTACTCTTTTCCAACACCAATCAACTTATTTGAAACCACTCACAAAGATAATAATCCATAAATATTAGTGATCTTGTCTCACAAATACAAAAATAAGAACTAAAAAGTTCTAAGCAAAAAGCATAAGAAAACTAAGGCTAAACGGAGTGCTAGCAAAAGTGAACACTCACAGAAGAATAAGAGTGAAAACTAGAGTGTTCTAGGCAATGAAAACGGGGTGTGTCTCTGTCCAAAAGAAGTGTGTTGTGATCCAACCAACTTATTGCAGCAAACAAGCAAAATAAAACTAAAAACAAAAACAAAGACGCTCCAAGAACAACACAACTGTGCATGAAACAATAAAAAAGAAGTGTCTAGAAAGACCTGAGATTTTTATTGTTGAAGAAGGGGATGCCTTGGGCATCCCCAAGCTTTGACGCTTGTATCTCTTGAATATTTCTTGGGGTGACACGAGGTGGCATCCCCAAGATTGAGATTTCGTCCATTCTTCATCTCATTACATCATTCTTTCTCTACACCTGAAATTTTTCCTTCATACAAAACTTCACACAATCTGCATTAACAACATTAGTGTATTCAAAAGATAATAGACCCTTGGGTTTAGCTTTAGAATAACAAAAATTTCACTAAAAACACAAGCTACTGTAGCAATTCCCTCAAAAATCTCAATTTCCCAAAAATAACCAAAAAAAGGAATCAATAAGAAGCAAATGCAAATAATGGCAGAAATCTGTCAAAATAGACCAGCAGGTAGAAAACGATTTTTTCGAAGACCTTCTGTTGCTCAAATCAAAAGGTGTTGAACTAACTAAAATTAACTAACATACTGGGGGATTTATTCACAAATTATCAGCTCAATATGACTTACAGATATTCCTCACGAATTTTTACGGTGGATCACAAAAATCTGTTTCGGAACAGCAACTCCCCAAATCTTACTTCCCTCTCATTAGAGGTTATTCTTGGCACAAAAAAGCAAACAAAAAGGATAATGAGATGTCATGTCACATCCCAAAATTTTCAAATTTCGGAATGTAAAAAAAAATAGAAGCTTGTTTGTTTGTCTCCATTGAAAAAAAAACACAAGAATTAGAACTTTTTGACATTTAATTTAAAACTAGTTTACTAAATACAAAGTATGTGATATCGTCATAAAGATTTTGGTAATTAAATATCTGGATATAAAACTATTTTGAATTGATATTTTACCTTCTTATAAAATTATTTGAGAAAATATAAATTTTATAGTATTTTTAAGTTATCCAAGACTCAAGCAAAATATGTTGCATAAGATATATTCCAAAATGGATATTTTTTATTAAAATAAAATTTCATTGCTATGCTATATTTTTATTCACAATGAATTTACTATTTTACAGATTTCCATTTCAAACAAAAGTTATTTCAAGGACTCAAATTTCTATTTATGAGAAACTTTACTTAAATAGCCATATAGGTAAAACATGCAAATACATTTTGTTTTAAACAAGAGATATGACTCTTATTGTACTAAAAAGTTATCTTAATTTTTACAAAGTTTTAGAAATTATTTTTACTCTATTTGGGGTTTTGAATAAGTTACATAATAAAAAAAAAGGAAAAGAAGAAGAATAAAAAAATGAGCTGACCAAATCTAGCCCAAAGCCCCCATCTCTCAATATTTTTATTTTCTTTTCTATCCTTTATTTTCCTCCTGGACCGAACTGCCTGGCCCAATTAGGCGAACAGACCCGGTCGATCATCTTCCTCCTCGAGCTAACTTACAGGAAGAACAGATTAAACGTCCATGCGTGTATCTCATTCCCTCCCTCTCTCATCAATTCCAATGGATGTTTCTACACCCACCATCAATAAAAAATTTGTTGCATATTCAATGGAGTAACCGTTCAGAAAATTAGTGCTTCACTTTATTGTCTTAATTTCACAAACCAAACGGGCGCACCGAATGCTAAACGTTGGCTTATGACTCCCGATCTCCGTCTTTAGCCTGTAACAAGAAGAACCTAAGAAAGCACCGGTTTACACTCATTCTCCTCCCTCACTTTCATTACCAAAGTTTCTCCTGAGAAGGCTTGCATACACTGTACTGACCATGCCATTGTTATCCACAAATTCTAGTTCATCGCTAAATTCCATCGCAATCGGTAAACATATCGTCCATTCCTCACGCCATCATATCTTACTCGTCAATAGCTACCTTCAGGACATGGTGTTTCATCATTTCGTCGTCGTTGGCCGCAATGTCATCGGAGTTGATCTCGACGGTACGTCATATAAGGTAGCCCATACCTCGATTCCTTTCAACAGTAGGCTCTACTAAACGTTGCCTATCTCCTCGACATGATTTTGCATCATCTTGGAGACGTTGTCCACGCCGCCTGATGCCGACGCTCTCGTCGCTCCATCCGCTCGCCGCTGCTGCTAGGAGCTCCGTCAAAGACCTCCAAGCACACCATCATCTCGGCATTGAAATATACGCATCTTACTCAAGCCATGGAGATTGTCGGAGCAAACCTGCATCAACGCCGAGCCGGCCGTCGCCGTCGTCCCGAGCGTCGTTCTCACTCAAACCCATGGTATGTGTTGGACACCTCGTCGTTCAGTCTTTAGTGTATGTCCACTATTAGATCAGTTGTAATCGGAACAGCTTATAGTACCTGCCACGTATTTCTTTTCCACGCGCGACAGAACAATTGATCGATCGATCAAATTGTTGCAGCTTGTACTAGCTCACGTCCAAACTTTGAAAATTCACAAGTAAAAATTCATAGCTCCGATTTAGATGATTCTTGTTGCGTTGGATTTGTAGTTAAATTTCCTATCACGTGATACTAGTTTTTCCAATTATCAAATTTTCGAAATCTGAAATTAAATTTTAAATTTAAACCATATACTAGTCATATCTCGCGATCTATAAATCTGTTTAAGTTGATTCCTTTTGCAAACAGAAGATGTTAAAATATATATAGCAACACCACTACCCAAAATATTTCAACCTATTTGCTAATTTTATATCATTGGAATCAGGAAAAATAAAACTTTGCAACCATATCCTTAGTTTAGTATTTTGCTTCTAGAAAATTGGGTATTTTTGCAGAAACATTTCTAGGCCTATTTTGAGTATAAAAGTTATTCTAAAAATGAATTTTGGGTAAAATCTTTTACAAATGATTTGATTTGAACCTACTGACCATAGGAAACAAATTGTGGTTTCAAAAATGTATTTGGTGAAGCAAAAGAATAAATCTTTGATTTAAACCATTTCTAGTCAAATAAAAATATGGGTTAATCATTAAAAATGGTTTTGGAAGAAAACCTTTGAGAAATGTTTTGGAAATAAACTCCCTGACCCTAAACACAAGGTTATATGGTTTGAAAACATATTTTGTGAAACCAATAGAATTTTTGCCTTATTAAAAGCATTTCTATACCACATAAAATAATGACTTGAACAAAAAAATGGTTTATGAAGTAAAATTTTATACAAATGATTTTGCCACTCTATAAAATGACCATTTGGTGTTTTCAAATGTTTATAAACCATTAGAAACCACTTTTACAAATAAAACAATCCTTAGCATGCTTGCATGCATTGTTTTGTTACTATGATTCTATGTGTTGAATTGCTTGAATGGTAGATTGAAATATTGTTTGCTTGATTGAATTGTAGTGATTTGAAGTGAGTGAACATTGCAAAGAACAAGGAAGTGAACTTATACTCTCTACCAAAAAGGCAAGTGATGCTTCATACCTTTGTCCCATTATTTTCACTATGCATTAGTGATATTTCTAAGTAGGACTTGCATGGAATTTTGCTAATTGTAAACTATGCCATGGGAAATCCTAGTAGATGAAACCTTAGTAGAATTTCCTAAGTTAAGATTCCTACTACTATCATGCTTAGCTTAGCTAGTAGAAAACAAGGGTGGAATATATATTCATGCTATGGAAAATTTCTAAGTCTGAGGACTTGAGTTTTGTTTAAAAAAACAACTAAGTGAATGAATCACCTGGGTGGAATGGAAGGAATGGTTTGTGTTGAGTGGTTACACAAGGCCAGGGGACTGGTGAACCTTGTGTATCTCACTTGTGGATGGCCACCCAGGAACAAAGAGATTTGAGATGTCAAATGTTGAGTAGCTTCAAGTGCAGCCACTTGGCAATATGGGCTCTGCCTGGATCACATAGGTTGCTAGAACTTAGCCATTTGGACAGTTGGTAGTAGTGGGAATGATAGGTTGGAGCGCGTCCATTTGGTCTAAGGGAAGGCTTCTGAAAGATCTTGTCTTGGGAAACCAAGTCTTGTGGGGAAAGTGCACCACCTCTGCAGAGTGTAAAATCTAAGTACTTAGCCATGTCCCTGGTAAAGGACAATTTGAGCATCAAGACATGGAAGCTATCAAGAATCTCATCATCCCAATTTCTAAGTTAAAAACTTGTGGTTAAACAAGGGTTTAAGGTTCACCAATTTCTATTGGTGGTTCCTTGGGTGATTTTGTCAAGCAAAAACTTAGTGTTTTCAAATGATAAGGAAAATATATTTTGAGAAAAGCAAGCCTAAGCTCCACTTAGCCAAATGCATATAGATGATAGACTCCACTACTTTACCATAGTATCACTTGCCAATACAATTCAAATGTATTGACCCTTGTGGCTGTAACTTGTTATGTTGCAGGTTTGTTTGATATTAGTGAAGTTTAATGATTAGGATTACAAGTCTACAACCAACATGTCTGCCTGTGGCACTTTGAAGATGAAGGACCCCATGCTTTATAGATATTCTGCTGCAATGTAATGTAATAGCCAAATGAGCTATGTAAGATGTAATAAATTACTTTATTCCTGGTTATAAAGTTGTATTATGACCTATGTTTCTTGATATTACATCTTAACTGTGGATGCTAGCTATTGATCCAGGGACTAGCATTGCAATCACAGGGATCTCTACCTTATTAAAGGTTGGGAACCTTACATGTCATTACTGAAGTAATAACTTCCAAGACTCAAGAAAACTCTTGGGTTATCTCCCAACAAGTACTTTTCTTTAATGCCTTTAAGTTCGACATGATAGTTTGAGAAGATGCTCACATAAGAAATATGAATTGAAGTAAAAGAGAGCATCAGGAAGCAAATTCAAAATACATTTATGTCTAACCCACTTCCTATGCATAGGAATCTTTTAAAGAAAGAAGTCATGAAAGCACAAAGCAACAAGCATAGGAAAGCAAAACAAATGCAACTTCAAAATTTTCAACATAAAGAGGGGAAACTTAATATTTTTGAGATGCATAAGACCATGTTTCCCTCTCTCATAATAACTTTCAGTAGAAACATGAATAAAATCAACAATATAACTATCACATAAAACATTCTTATCATGAGCTACATGCATATAATAATTATTACTCTCCACATAAGCATAGTCATCCTTATTAATTGTAGTGGGAGAAAATTCAACAAAATAGCTATCATTATTATTCTCATCACCATAATCATCAAATATAGGAGGTATATTGTAATCACAATTAATTTTCTCCTAAATGGTAGGTGGACTGAAAATATCATAATCATCATTGTAATCATCATAAATTGGAGGTTTGGTATCATCATAAGCAATAGAATAGCTATCTTTCAAAGCTGGGGAACTAAAAATATCATTTTCATAAAAACTAGCTTCCCCAAGCTTAGATGTTTCCATAGCATTAGAAATAATGGTGTCCAAAGAATTCATACTAATAACATAGCTATTAGCATGCAAATAAAGTTCCATAGGTTTTTTAATTTTCTCTTCAAACACTTCATGTCCTAACTCAAGATAAATGCTATAGAGCTCTGTATTTTTTTTGTTATTTTCCATTAAGCCTAACTAGTGAAAACAAGAAACAAAAAGACAAAATTGCAGAATCTAAAGGAAATAACTTCGAGCACTCACACCGGAGGATGTGAGTACCTTTTACCTTACCTCCCTGGCAACGACGCCATAAAATAGCTTGATGTCTACGCACTTCTATTATTGTAGACAGTTGTTGGGCCTCCAAGTGCAGATGTTTGTAGAACAGCAGCAAGTTTCCCTTAAGTGGATTACCCAAGGTTTATCGAACTCAGGGAGGAAGTGGTCAAAGGTATCCCTCTCAAGCAACCCTGCAATCAAGATAAGAAGTCTCTTATGTCCCCAACATACCCAATACACTTGTTAGGTGCATAGGTGCACTAGTTCGGCGAAGATATAGTGAAATACAAGTGGTAACGGTGTCAGAAAAGAGCTTCTGACTTGTTGTTGACGTGGGAGAGACTAAAAGCAAACTGAAATAAAGATAGCAGCAAGCAAACATGCAACAGATCTAGATGCAAACGGTGTTTCAATGTTTATAAACAAGGCCTAGGGATCATACTTTCACTAGTGAACACTCTCTCATATAAATATCCTCTCTTCATGATACTACTCTTAACTACTCTCCCGTTGGACACTCTAATCCACGGTAGGCCTACAAAAGCACACCTCAAAGTCCGCCTTCCCCATCTAGATAACCCCACACTGTCACCTTGAGCGCTAGATGGTTCCAACAAACACCACGATTTCATAGAGACATCTAACTCAAAATATAACTCATGAATATATATATGTAATCTAGCTTAAGTGCCACACACTGCGCGCACACTGTCACTGTCACACACGTGGGGAAAAGCATAGATCTATTAAAGCACGATGAGTATTTATGTAACCTCTAGCCTAAGTGCCACCACGGTATGCACGCTGTCACTTACACACACATGGGGAGAGCTAGAGATCTATTAAAGCAATTGAGTAGCAGAGTACATCTACTTGATTACAAAGCTCATGACCACAACAAGATCATGCATAGAGAGAGAGATGAACACATAGCTACCGGTAGAGCCCTTATCCTCGAGGAAGAACTACTTCCTCCTCATCATGGGAATCAACAACAGCGATAGAGATGGTGGTGGAGATCTATGGAGATGGCTCCGGGGGCACTTCCCTGTCCCGGCAGGGTGCCGGAACAGAGACTTTTTGTCCCCCGAATCTCCCCTTCGGTGGAGGCGGCGCTGCGGAACTTTTCGTGGCTTTTTGGTCGATTCTTTAGGGTTTTTGGGCCGGAGGCTTCTTATAGGCGAAGGGGGCAAGGTCGATGGAGTCCCAGGGGGCCCACACCCCCTGTGGGCGCGGCTAGGGTGGGCCTGTGCCCACCTAGGTTGTGGCCACCTTGGTGTCCTCCGTCTTGTCTTCGATTTTCCGTATCGTTCAGGGGAAAATATGAACTTTGGCTTTTGTCCCGTCCAATTCCGAGAATATTCATTTTTTAGCTTTCTAAAACCAAAAACAGTAGAAAATAGGCAACTGGCACTGTGGGATCTTGTTAATAGGTTAGTTCCAGAAAGTGTATAAAAATACCTCAAAGTGTAGACAAAACAAAGCAAAGTAGATACTAAACAAGCATGGAACATCAAAAATTATATATACGTTTCCGACGTATCAGACGTTCACATGACACAACTAGAAGAATAGCACCACAACTTAAATATCAACCATTGAATATTACTCAACACAATTCCACTACTAACAACATGACTTCTCCCATGTCCTCAAGAACTAAACGAACTACTCACAAGACATCATATGGATCAAGATCAGAGATAATATAGTGATGAATAACAATCTGAACATAAACAATAATTCAATGGTTCCGCTCACAAGCATAAACTACAAAAGTAATTAACACCGGGAAAGTTTCCCCTAAGAACTATGCAAGATTCAACCCAATAGTTACAGCGGGATGGAGTGGTGATGATGGTGCTGGTGGAGATGATGGTGAGGATGATGATGATGATCCCGATGAAGTCTAGCTTGATGACTGTGTTGATGGCGACGATCTTCCCTCTCTGGGAAGGAATTCCCCCGGCAGAAATCTGCCTACCGGAGAGATCTTTCTCTCCCTGTAGTTTGCGCCCCATAGAGGCGGCGGAATCTTTCTGTGGTCGCCCCCCTCATATTAGGGTTTCGAGGAGAATACATAGGCGAAACGATGAAGCAGGAGGTGGGCCAGGGTGGCCACACCCCTGGTGGTGCGGCCCAGGGTGGCCCGTGCAGGGGGGTGTGGGCCCCCTGTGGCCCATCTCTGCCTCCCCTTCTGGCTTCCTCCGTCTTCTGGAAAAATAGGGTTTTTCGTGTATTTTCTGGATTTTTCTGATATTCGCGAATATTGCATCTAAACACCGCTTTTTCTATCAAAATCCTGACTCCGGCAGTTCATCCTCCAAAAGTCATCCAACATGCAAAAATAGATGAAATAACATAGGTATCACCTCTTAATAAGAAATATATCAATGAATAACAGTAAATTATGATATAGAATAGTGATGCAAAATGGACGTATCAACTCCCCCAAGCTTAGACCTCACTTGTCCCCAAGAGAAAACTGATCTCAGTAAGCATGCCCACAGGTTTATGGAGTGAAGTGTCGATAAAAAGAATACGGACAAGAAGCATCATAATCACCAATACACAACTCATAATAGAAAGCAACTCACCATTATATAACTTAACTTGCAACGAGTATGGGAGTCACAATAAAGATGCAAAAAGACAAATCATAATTGGTAATGGCAAACTTTGTTCTTGGTCAGAGAACAGTTGACAAATCGTACTTAGTTTTCAAATAAAGCTTTGTAACGAAGTTTATAATAGGAGTCCTTTTGCTCAAACATAAAATGCTTTTCACAATGATAGCTTTCAAAGTAATATTCATTTAGATAAGACTTTTGTGCAAACAAAGAAGATAAGAAACATGATTGAATAAATCATCATATGAATGATTGAAACACAACAACTCAAATGCTTGCTGGAGAAAGAAAGGAATAGGTTTGCTGACTCAACATAGAAGTAAAAGAAAGACCCTTCGCAGAAGGAAGCAGAGATTTCAAGTTTCATAAAGAGCTTACAAAAGATTATGGTACTTACTAGCTTTGAGATCTCATTGCCCCTATCATAAGTATCTTGAGGTGATTAAGGTTAAAGTGAACAAATATGGAGTATATGATTGACAAAGTATAAATTGGCAATCTCATGTCCCTTGAGTACGAGGGTCGTTCCTCATGCTACTCAACTTTAGTTACCGGTAAGTTCTTGTCATTGTAAGTATATGTGTATCATAGAGAACCGCCAACGGGGTACCCCTTGCCCCATGATACAGGAGGTATCCCATATCAAAATGACAAGGCAACAGACAGTGAGGATCTCAGCAATCTTTTTATTTGCTATTTGCATAGGTTTTTATTGAGGATGCTTCACAGATTGCTCACTATGGTTATGCAGCAAGTTTCCACCATGATTAGGCATGTCTTAGGCTAGCGGCCCAGGTGTTTCTCTAACACATATACATAACTCCATGGACTTACAAGCTCCCCTTTTATTTCACACCGCCGACATTCGCAAACAAAAGATCATGATATCAACGGGGTAGATATTTACAGGTGTTGAAAGCGTTCCCCGTGATAGCACGGTTCTGCTAATTCCCAACTTATAATTGCAAGCATATACAACTTAGATGACACAATGGTTCAAGTTTATTAAGGGCAGAAAAATAAGGTGTGCCATCAAGTTCGTGAGAGATTTACTAACTAGTTTTCACATAACAAAAGACTTTTTAGTTTGAAAGATAGATGAAACTCAAGAATTTACTTGGAATAGAAATAATGCTAATAGGTAGATATGGTGGACAAAAATGGCATAGGTTTAAGTTTAAAGGATTGGATGCACGAGAAGCATTCCCTCTCAGTACAGGTTTTTGGCTTGCAAGGTTGGGTAGCAAGCAAGAGAGTTGAAGGAAACAAGCAAACATACAAGTGATAAAAACAAACATGCAATTTTCCTTTAAAACACAAAAGATCTTAAATAAATAATACTAAGCTTATGAGCCAATCAAGGAAAAAGTAAAATAATATAAAATACATGTAAGTGCTTTTCTCTTTTCCTTTCAAACCTCAAAAAGTGTTGCTACTGACCAGAGCTCGGTTTGAGAAAACCAATTTATATTTACTTGATGCTCCCAAAGTGATACCAGTACTAATCAAAAATATCAATCATATAATAGAGATTGCAAACTAAAATAAGATGTGCAAAAAGTAAAAGATGGAACTTCTCATTAATATTCCATAAAGGCACTCACACCAAGGGATACATAGATAACCAACTAGATGAGGGATACTTCCACAATTCAAACCATCCTATATGATAACTTCTCTATTCAAGATATGACTCTACTAAAAAGGTAAAAAGATGAAAGATAATGATGTGATACCGCGGCAATCCCCCAAGCTTGGAACAAACCAAGGGGATGCCAAACCCTGATGTAACACCCCCGGTCACTCCGGACTGACGGCTGTCACTTCTGGCAGCTTAATAGGATCTCTAGACTAACCCCACAGACTAACACTAGTCTTTTCTGCGCACTTTGTCCTCACTCGTGCGCGCCCGGTTACCCACTTCCCAGTCGGTCACCCATCCTAGAATTGCTCTAGGCCAAGCACGCTTAACCTTAGAGTTCTTTTCGAATGAGCTTCCGGAAAAGAAGTTGCAACTTGTTGGTATGGGTTTCCTATCAATCCTATTGAGCCATACGCCAGGGTCTCACATACACCCACCCTTAGAAGATCGACGTCCTCGTCGATCAACCACAAGCCAGGAATGTCCCCTCTTGGCACACGTCTGTGCGTCTAGTGCCGGCACATGTGCCATGCTGTGTCCACTCTGGGCCACACGCGCCATGCGCCACATGTCTGCCACTGACCCGCACACGCTCGTTTAACCGCGAGGGTCAGCTTTGATACCAATTTGTAACACCCCCGGTCACTCCGGACCGATGGTTGTCACTTCTGGCAGCTTAATAGGATCTCTAGACTAACCCCACAGACTAACACTAGTCTTTTCTGCGCACTTTGTCCTCACTCGTGCGCACCCGGTTACCCACTTCCCGGTCGGTCACCCATCCTAGAATTGCTCTAGGCCAAGCACGCTTAACCTTAGAGTTCTTTTCAAATGAGCTTCCGGAAAAGAAGTTGCAACTTGTTGGTATTGGTTTCCTATCAATCCTATTGAGCCATGCGCCAGGGTCTCACACCGCCCCTCCGCCTCTAGTTCAAACCACTGTGACCAGCATGACCTTGCGCATCCGCTAATGCCCTCCGTTTGCTTTCTCATGACCCAGAGCGACGTCCTCGTTCTCACCCGCGAGCACCTGAGCCGCCGCTCGACTCCGACGTGCGATTCAGGTAAGATGAGACAGCCCCTTGCCTCCCCTTTGGTACTGTCTTGATCGCCAGGACCTTGCGCATCTCCTGAACCATCTGGCTTGTGCTAGGTCGACGCAGAGCCTCGGCAGCGTCTTCGACAGCAAGCAACTGACGCCGCCCGCAACTTCGACGAGCTCCAGCGACCATCTCCGTGCGCCCCTTGCCAAGCCGTCGCCAGGTTGAGCATCAGTGCATCGCCACGATCCTGGTAAGCATCTCCGACGACCCCAGAGCCACCTGTAGCGCCGCGCCGCCGTAGGCAGAGCTCGCCGCCGCCAGTAGCCACCGCCAGCGCCGCCCAGCTATGGTCGTTTGATCTAGGACCGTTGGATCTAGATCCAACGCGTGAAATTAGATCACTTAACGAAGCGGTATAGTTAGATCTGGGCCGTGCAGATTAAGTAGATCTAACGTCTCACAGACGCGATCCGGAGAGAACCGGTACGCGTCAATCAGATTAAGACGCGTGGCAGCTGTTTAGATTTAAAAACAGGATTTGAATCTATTAGATGTTTGAATTTGTTTTAGCTATAACTTTTGATCCCCACGTTAGAATTTGACAAATTTTATATCAATAGAATCAGGAGAGCAAGCCCTTTCTAAATATGCAATGTGTTTAATGTTTTGCTTCTGTTAAAATGGTTTTATTTACAGAAACATGTGTAGGGCTAATTTGGGTATATGAATTGTTTGAAAAATGTTTTAAGGTTTAAATAAATGTTGTTTGGCAAGTCTTTAACTTGTTTATGAACCAGTACTGTACACTGGCTTTGTTGATTTTTTAAAAAGCATCACATATCATATTGCATGCATTCATATATTTTTGTTTGTATATGTTTTGTATGTGATTTGTGGCTATGATTCTTTGTGTAGATTTTGGTGCTAGTGATTGTGATTGTGAGGAGTGTAACTACTCTCCAAACTACAAAGGCAAGTGGTGCTTCATGATATTTTTATCCCTATGTTTTCTACTAAGCATTAGAAATATTTTGCTAGTCTTGCATGCTATGTTTTGCTAATATGCCATGTTGGGAAATCCTAGTAGTTGTAGAATTGCTAGAAATTTCTAAGTTAAGATGCTTATCTATGCCATGCTTAGCCTAGCTAGTAGAAACCAAGAGTTGGTGAAATATACATGCTATGATGAAAATATTTCTAAGTCTTTGGACTTGTGTTTTGCCTAATAAAACAACTAAGTAAATGAAACACCTGGGTGGAATGGAAGGAATGGGTTATGTTGAGTGGTTACACAAGGCCCATTTCTATGGTTTACCTTGTGTTTCTCACTTGTGGAAAGCCACCCAGGAACAAAGAGATTTTAGAGGCCAAGTGTTAAGAAGCTTCTAGTGCAGCCACTTGGCAATATGGGCTCTGCCTGGATCACATAGGTTGCTAGAACTTAGCCATTTGGATAGTTGGTGGTAGTGGGAATGATAGGTTGGAGCGCGTCCATTTGGTCTAAGGGAAGGCTTCTGAAAGGTCCTGTCTTGGTGAAAATCAAGTCTGGTGGGGAAAGTGCACAACCTCCGCAGATGGAAAATCTAAGTACTTAGCCATGTCCCTGGAAAAGGACAACTTGAGCATCAAGACATGGAAGCTATCAAGAATCTCCTCATCCCAATTTCTAAGTAAAACTTGTGGGTGAACAAGGGTGAAGGACCTCAATGTCTATTGGTGGTTCCTTGGGAAAAGTTTTGACAAAGAAAAACTTAGTGATTTCAACTAATAGGCAAAACCTATTTTGAGCAAAGCAAGCCAAGCTACACTTAGCCAAATTGCATATAGTATCTAGTCCACCTAAATTATACTAAGGTATCACTTGCCAATACTATTCCAATGTATTGACCCACTGTGGCTGTAACTTGTGATGTTGTAGGTTACTCTGATGAGGATTAGGAGTCATGAGTCTACACTCAACATGTTTGCCTGTGGCACATGAAGATGAAGACTTTTATTTATTACTTATTCAAACTCTTGTACTAGGCTTGTGGCCTTGGAGTTGTAAAGACTATGTTTGTCTCTGGAATGACTGTAATAATGACCTTTGTTTCTGTGTACTTCATCTTAAACTGTGGATGCTAGCATTGATCCAGGGACTAGCATTGCAATCACAGGGATCCTTTTCCTTTATAAAGGAGGGATCTTACAGATGGTATCAGAGCATTGTGTTGCCTGTAGGATTATGACCCTAGGATTGGAAACCACTAAGGAAAATTTTTCAACAACTTCCACACTTGTCTATTCTTCTCGTAAACTTTTCTAATCTTCTTTCTCATCTCTATTTGTAGATGAACTCCATCAACGAAGCCGTGAAGAAGGGACCACTCATGACAATCAGCCCGGTTACCATCAGCACCGTTGAGGAATTCCAGGGAACTCGCTTTGGTCCTCGTATTGTTGAGCTCACTACTTTGCTCAATCTCCCTCTTCCTACCATCATGGTGCTTCCCCTCACCAAGTTTGAGAGGAAAGACCTTTGGGGTTTCAAGGTCAATCAGCCCGGACGCCAGACTGAGCCTACCACAGAGGCTATCATCTTCAAGCTCATGCACGATGACAAGGAGAGAGGCCTTGAGGTAGTCATGCAGGATCTGATAGGACGTCTGCTAGGGAGACACTCTCGACAGGTTAGAGGTACTCACTTTCACGTCTTCGGTAGACGTGATGAGGATGGAGAGTCCATCGACTTTGAGGACACTTCGAGGGAGACAGCGGAGCCGATTCACCTATACCTCCAGGACTTAGAGGCTCTCATTAGGCACGTGGACTCTGATAGGACCAACGTCATGCTCAACAATGACGAACTCCAGGTGCAGCTTCGCGAGAAGGACAAGCTCTTCGCGGAGCAAGATGAGATAGTCAAGGAGATGGAGGCAAAGTTCGAGAGCCAGGACAGAAAGTTCAAGAGTTAGGAGAAGCGAGTCCAGGATAGGAACAAGAGGATTCGGGACATGACTGAAGAACTGCAGGCCAAGGACTTCAAGCTCGAGCATCAGCAGACGGTGATTGAGAGGCTTCATTCTCAGAAGAGGGCTCTCAAAGCCAAAATAGAGACCTTGACCGCCAACGTCGAGGAATACAAGACCGCAATGGAGAATGCAGGTCTTACCTTTGTTGAGGAGGAGGTTGATGCCGAGGAGTAGATTTGACTACTCATTTATCATTTATTTATCATACTTTATTTGTGTCACAATGACCATCCAACATGTGGATGGCTTGTTATTTGTGTGTTTACTTTGCGAACTTGTCATTTTTATTGTTGAACTATTATTGCTATGATGCATGTTTTGTGATTGTTTATGTGATGTATTGTGCATGAAAGCATCTATGGGTATCTCATTCTTATCTCTATTGAACAAACCACAGATGCCTCCCCGTCGTGCCAATCCCAACCCCAACAACAACAACATCACTCCAGAAATGCAGCAAATGATGACAGCTCAGACTCAGCTGATGCAAATGATGACGATGTTCATCCAGAACCAAAACAACAACAACAACAACAATAACAACAATAACAACAACAAGAACGACAACAACGACAACAACAACCCACCGGGTTTTGACATGCTTACCAGGTTCTTGAGATTGAGGCCAGCAAAGTTCTCAGGAACAACTGATCCCATGGTGGCCAATGATTGGCTACGCTCTGTTAACAAGGACTTGGTAACTGTGGGCTGTACTGATGCAGAAAAGGTCAGATTTGCAGCACATTTGTTGGAAGGACCAACCGCCACTTGGTGGGATAACTTCCAGATCACCACTCCCATAGAAGATGTGACATGGGCTATCTTTGAGGATGGCTTTCGTACTGCTCATATCTCATCTGGAGTGATGAGTCTGAAGAAGAAAGAGTTTCATAACCTGAAGCAGCGCCACCGCAGCGTGGCTGAATATATTGAGGAGTTCAACAATCTGGCGTGTTATGCACCGGATGAAGTTGACACTGATGCTAAGAGGAAGGAAAAGTTCCTCGAAGGGTTGAATGATGAGCTGAACTTGCAGTTGGCTGTGGCATATGTTCCCACATACCAGTCTCTTTGTGATAAGGCTGCTATTTTGGAGAACAAAATGAAGCAAGTTGAGAGCAGGAAGAGAAAGCACTCGGACAAGCACAGCTCGGGATCGTCTCACAAACATTCCCATTACAATGACAGTGGAAGATCAGGATCCCACAAGCATGGGAAATTCAACAAGCACCACAACCACAACCGTCATGACAACAAGCATCACCGTAGTCATGACAATGACAAGTACAAGAACCACAATGGTGGATATAAGAGCCACCACAGTGGTAATGGAAGTGGCAGTGGAAGCCAGCCTGTCAAAAAGGACATTAGTCAGGTTGAATGCTTCAAGTGCAAGAAGATGGGGCATTATGCAAATGAATGCCCAGAAAAGAAAGTTGAAGGACCCAACAAGCCCAACCCTTTTCAAAAGGGACAAGTGAACCACATCAATGTGGAGGAAATTTATGAGGAGCCTGATGCTGTTGCTGGTAAGTTCATACTCAATTCTATTCCAGCATTTGTTCTTTTTGATACTAGAGCATCGCATTCATTCATATCAAAAGCATTTGTTGATAGAAATGGGTTTCCAACTGAAAAAATTGGGTGTCCAATAAAAGTTAGTTCTCCAGGTGGAGATATGATAGTAAGTCTTGGATGCCGGGATCTAGTAATAGAGTTTGGGAAGCATAAGTTTCCAGTGAGTCTGATAATCCCAGATTCCCAAGGACTGGACGTAATATTGGGAATGGATTGGATGGCTAAGTATGAAGGAGTACTAGATTGTGCTAATCGTACTGTTGCACTCACAACCCCGGAAAGAAAACGAATTAAATTCAAGTCTAACTTTGAATCATAAGGGAGTAAGCTAAATTCTCTTAAGGGGGTTAGCATAGACAGTGTGCCAATTATGAGTGAATATCTGGATGTGTTTCCGAAAGAATTACCGGGAATGCCACCAGATAGAGATGTGGAGTTCCTTATTGATTTGCTACCAGGATCTGGACCAATAGCAAAGAGACCGTACAAGATGTCAGTGGATGAACTGAAAGAACTCAAGAAACAACTTGGAGAACAGTTGCAGAAAGGATTTATTCAACCAAGTTCTTCCTCTTGGGGAGCCCTAGTTTTGTTTGTGGAGAAGAAAGATAGAAGTCAAAGGTTATGCATAGATTACCGTTCACTCAATGAGGTGACTATCAAGAACAAATACCCTTTGCCAAGAATCAATGACTTGTTTGATCAGCTAGAAGGAGCTTGTGTGTTCTCAAAGATTGATCTCCGGTCAGGATATTTCCAACTCAAGATAAGAGAGCAAGACATACCTAAGACAGCTTTCACCACAAGGTATGCATTGCATGAGTATACCGTGATGACATTTGGTTTAACCAATGCTCCAGCATACTTCATGAATATGATGAACAAAGTGTTCATGGAATTTCTTGATAAGTTTGTTGTCGTTTTCATCGATGACATTTTAGTCTACTCCAAGAGCAAAGAAGAACATGAAGGACATTTGCGTTTGATACTTGAGAAGCTTAGAGAGCATAAACTTTATGCCAAATTCAGCAAGTGTGAATTCTGGTTGAATGAAGTTGGATTTCTTGGACACGTTGTGTCAGGAGATGGTGTAACAGTTGATCCTGCTAAAGTTTCAGCTGTAACTGAATGGGAATCTCCCAAGTCAGTGAAAGAAGTTTGTAGTTTCCTTGGCTTAGCAGGTTACTACAGAAGGTTCATTGAGAATTTATCCAAGGTAGCTAAGCCTATGACAGAATTGCTAAAGAAAGACAAGAAGTTTGCTTGGTCTGAAGGTTGTGAACTCAGCTTTCAGGAATTGAAGAAGAGACTTGTGACAGCACCAGTCTTATGTCTACTAGATTTGGAGAAGGATTTCCAAGTATATTGTGATGCATCTCATCATGGTTTGGGTGCAGTACTTATGCAAGACGGGAAAGTTGTGGCTTATGACTCGAGACAACTCAAAACTCATGAAGTGAACTATCCTACTCATGATTTGGAGTTAGCCTCTGTTGTCCATGCACTCAAAACATGGAGACACTATCTTTTGGGAAAACGTTGTGAAGTGTTCACAGATCACAAGAGTTTGAAGTATATCTTCACCCAGAAAGAAATTAACATGAGACAAAGAAGATGGCTAGAACTCATCAAAGACTATGACTTAAGTTTGCAATACCATCCCGGTAAAGCAAATGTTGTAGCGGATGCTCTAAGCCGTAAGGTTTTTGTGAATGGCCTTACTAAAGGAGAATTGCCAGATGATTTGTGTGCCTAATTTAGAGACCTCAGATTGGAGATTGTGCCCGAAGGACATCTCATGTCTTTGGATGTTCAACCCACTCTGTTGGACAAGATCAAAGAAGCCCAGAAGACCGATAAGGAAATTGAAGAGATTAAGGAAAAGATTGGCAAAGGAAAAGACAAAGGATTCCATGAAGATGAACATGGTACTTTATGGCATGGGAAACGTATCTGTGTTCCACAAGATCCGGAGCTTCGGAAACTGATTTTGCAAGAAGCACACAACTCACCGTATTCCATTCATCCGGGTAACACCAAAATGTACATGGATATGAAGGAAAGATTTTGGTGGAATAATCTCAAGAAGGACATCGCCAAACATATTGCTTTGTGTGATGTGTGTAGTAGAGTGAAAGAGGAACATCAGGAACCAGCAGGTTTGCTTCAACCACTACCTATTCCTGATTGGAAGTGGGACAAGATTGGTATGGATTTCATTACCGGATTACCAAGGACCCGGTCAGGATATGATTCTATTTGGGTAGTAGTGGATCGCCTAACTAAAGTGGCTCATTTCATACCCGTGAAGACAACCTATACAAGTGCTAAGTTGGCCAAAATCTATATGAGTAGAATTGTATGTCTACATGGAGTGCCCAAGAGTATTGTGTCTGATAGGGGAACTCAATTCACTTCCCATTTTTGGAGACATCTACATGAGTCATTGGGAACAAGGTTGGAATTCAGCACTGCTTTTCATCCTCAAACTGATAGACAGACAGAAAGGACTAATCAGATTCTTGAAGACATGTTGAGGGCATGTGCCCTAGACTATGGAGCCAGTTGGGATGAAAGTCTGCCTTACGCAGAATTTTCTTATAACAACAGCTATCAAGCCAGCATTGAGATGGCACCATTTGAGTTTCTCTACGGGAGAAAGTGTACCACCCCATTATTGTGGAATGGTGTGGGAGAAAGAAGTTTGTTCGGAACAGAACTTATCAAAGAATCCGAAGAGAAGGTCAAGTTGGTTAAGGACAGATTGAAGATAGCACAGTCCCGACAGAAAAGCTACGCAGATCCTAAGCGTAGAGAAGTCACCTACGAAGTTGGTGATAGAGCTTATATAAGAGTGTCACCACTTCGTGGAGTGAAGAGGTTCGGAGTCAAAGGAAAGTTGGACCCAAGATATGTTGGACCATTCAAGATTCTGAGCCGAAAAGGAGAAGTTGCTTATGAAATTGAATTGCCAGAGTCTTTGTCAGCTGTCCATAATGTGTTTTATGTGAGTCAGCTTAAGAAATGTCATCCAGAAATGGAAGAAACTTCTTTAAAGGATACTATACCTTTGGAGGAAGTACAATTGGAAAGTGATCTCACTTATGAGGAGAAGCCTATCAAGATTCTTGAGACTGCAGAAAGAGTCACACGGACTAAGACTATCAAGTTTTGCAAAGTTTAGTGGAACCATCATTCCGAAGAGGAAGCAACGTGGGAAAGAGAAGACGATCTTCGGAAAGACCACCCTCACCTATTTGCTAGCCAATCCGAATCTCGAGGGCGAGATTCACCTTAAGGGGGTTAGATTTGTAACATCCCTAAAATCATGTTTTAAACTCATGCATATCATCCATGCATCCATGATCATATGAGTTTCATTTCAAACAAATCATTTCAAAACAGAAGCATATATGCTCATTATTTCATGTAAGTTGCTCTAGCCTTAGTTCTATCTTCCAATGAGAAGAGTACTTGTTTTGGTTCAGTAAGATTTGAAATTCAAACTTAGGCACCATCAAAAGTTTGAACAAAGTTTCAAAACAAAATAAGTAAAACCAATATTATACCTATTGTATATATCACTTAAAGGCTTGGTTTTATTTTTATTTTCATTTGATCAAAGTGTTTTGAATAAACGGTAGTGTTTGACATACATTTGAGTGCAAGGTTTGCAGCATAAAAACCTAGAGAAGATTTGAATTCAAACTCGTTTGATTTGGATTTGAAAATCATTTCAGAAAATCAAAACAGAAAAAGAAAAGGAGAAAAGAAATAGAAAAAAGGCCAGCGCCACCTATCTGGCCCAACTAACGAATCCAGCCCACTAAGCCCACCCGGGTTCCCCCTCTCTCTTGCTCACTCGCGGATGAACCCCGCAGGTCACTGACTACGCGACCCCACCTCCTCTCTGTTTAACTCGCTGACGAGTGGACCCTGCGACCACATCGTCTTCGTCGTCAATCACGCACGGCCGCGACGCTCGCTCCGCCGTTACCTCGCCGCAATCAGTACGCGCTTAATTGCCCTTGATACCGTGCGCGATCCTCGCCCCCGCTTTGGCTATAAGACCCCCTCTGCACCGCGGCCATTTCCCCCAACAAAGCCAGACATATACGCCCCTAGGCTGCCCGCAATTGCTCTCGCGCCGCCGCAGACAGACACACTCCAGCGACGAATCTCGGTGAGTACAGACCGCCCCTCCGCCTCTAGTTCAAACCACTGTGACCAGCATGACCTTGCGCATCCGCTAATGCCCTCCGTTTGCTTTCTCATGACCCAGAGCGACGTCCTCGTTCTCACCCGCGAGCACCTGAGCCGCCGCTCGACTCCGACGTGCGATTCAGGTAAGATGAGACCGCCCCTTGCCTCCCCTTTGGTACTGTCTTGATCGCCAGGACCTTGCGCATCTCCTGAACCATCTGGCTTGTGCTAGGTCGACGCAGAGCCTCGGCAGCGTCTTCGACAGCAAGCAACTGACGCCGCCCGCAACTTCGACGAGCTCCAACGACCATCTCCTTGCGCCCCTTGCCAAGTCGTCGCCAGGTTGAGCATCAGTGCATCGCCACGATCCTGGTAAGCATCTCCGACGACCCCAGAGCCACCTGTAGCACCGCGCCGCCGTAGGCAGAGCTCGCCGCCGCCAGTAGCCACCGCCAGCACCGCCCAGCTATGGTCGTTTGATCTAGGACCGTTGGATCTGGATCCAGCGCGTGAAATTAGATCACTTAACGAAGCGGTATAGGTAGATCTGGGCCGTGCAGATTAAGTAGATCTAACGGCTCACAGACGCGATCCGGAGAGAACTGGTACGCGCCAATCAGATTAAGACGCATGGCAGCTGTTTAGATTTAAAAACAGGATTTGAATCTATTAGATGTTTGAATTTGTTTTAGCTATAACTTTTGATCCCCACGTTAGAATTTGACAAATTTTATATCAATGGAATCAGGAGAGCAAGCCCTTTCTAAATATGCAATGTGTTTAATGTTTTGCTTCTGTTAAAATGGTTTTATTTACAGAAACATGTGTAGGGCTAATTTGGGTATATGAATTGTTTGAAAAATGTTTTAAGGTTTAAATAAATGTTGTTTGGCAAGTCTTTAACTTGTTTATGAACCAGTACTGTACACTGGCTTTGTTGAGTTTTCAAAAAATCATCACATATCATATTGCATGCATTCATATATTTTTGTTTGTATATGTTTTGTATGTGATTTGTGGCTATGATTCTTTGTGTAGATTTTGGTGCTTGTGATTGTGATTGTGAGGAGTGTAACTACTCTCCAAACTACAAAGGAAAGTGGTGCTTCATGATATTTTTATCCCTATGTTTTCTACTAAGCATTAGAAATATTTTGCTAGTCTTGCATGCTATGTTTTGCTAATATGCCATGTTGGGAAATCCTAGTAGTTGTAGAATTGCTAGAAATTTCTAAGTTAAGATGCTTATCTATGCCATGCTTAGCCTAGCTAGTAGAAACCAAGAGTTGGTGAAATATACATGCTATGATGAAAATATTTCTAAGTCTTTGGACTTGTGTTTTGCCTAATAAAACAACTAAGTAAATGAAACACCTGGGTGGAATGGAAGGAATGGGTTATGTTGAGTGGTTACACAAGGCCCATTTCTATGGTTTACCTTGTGTTTCTCACTTGTGGAAAGCCACCCAGGAACAAAGAGATTTTAGAGGCCAAGTGTTAAGAAGCTTCTAGTGCAGCCACTTGGCAATATGGGCTCTGCCTGGATCACATAGGTTGCTAGAACTTAGCCATTTGGACAGTTGGTGGTAGTGGGAATGATAGGTTGGAGCGCGTCCATTTGGTCTAAGGGAAGGCTTCTGAAAGGTCCTGTCTTGGTGAAAATCAAGTCTGGTGGGGAAAGTGCACAACCTCCGCAGATGGAAAATCTAAGTACTTAGCCATGTCCCTGGAAAAGGACAACTTGAGCATCAAGACATGGAAGCTATCAAGAATCTCCTCATCCCAATTTCTAAGTAAAACTTGTGGGTGAACAAGGGTGAAGGACCTCAATGTCTATTGGTGGTTCCTTGGGAAAAGTTTTAACAAAGAAAAACTTAGTGATTTCAACTAATAGGCAAAACCTATTTTGAGCAAAGCAAGCCAAGCTACACTTAGCCAAATTGCATATAGTATCTAGTCCACCTAAATTATACTAAGGTATCACTTGCCAATACTATTCCAATGTATTGACCCACTGTGGCTGTAACTTGTGATGTTGTAGGTTACTCTGATGAGGATTAGGAGTCATGAGTCTACACTCAACATGTTTGCCTGTGGCACATGAAGATGAAGACTTTTATTTATTACTTATTCAAACTCTTGTACTAGGCCTGTGGCCTTGGAGTTGTAAAGACTATGTTTGTCTCTGGAATGACTGTAATAATGACCTTTGTTTCTGTGTACTTCATCTTAAACTTTGGATGCTAGCATTGATCCAGGGACTAGCATTGCAATCACAGGGATCCTTTTCCTTTATAAAGGAGGGATCTTACACCTGATGACGAATTACTCTTTAGGTGGTGGTGGTGTTCCCTTGTCATCGTCAGACCTCCAAGGTAAAGGCTCCCCATCCACAAAGGATGTCTTAGTTTCCACAATCCCGAAACTAGCACCAAAGTTTATGTGTTTAAACCTAGCCTCATACTCATAGTTTTGATTTTGCATGTCGTAGAGCTGTGCTTGTAATTGGTTGGTGGTCTAATGGAGTGACAAGATATCATCTCAAAGCTTGGTAGTCTCCTTCTTGTGCTCGGTGACGAGTTCTGAACTTATCTTATGGATAACGTCCACTTCCTGTTTCGCCATCTTCTTGTACCTAAAACCTACTTGCTCCAAAGCTTCCATCCTATCATGCAGACTGACTTATCCTTTAGGGCCATGAACCTCCTTTATTTGTACCTTCCCGTCCTTGAGTAACAACTCCTTGGGATGAATCTTTAACTCATACATGTACGGGTTGATGATGTCCATGGAGGAATACTCCTTGGGTGATCCAGAGGAAGACATTGTGGCTCCAAAACTAAGAATCTGCCTGACAGAAACATATAGAAACAAAAACACGAAGAGAACATGATATACGAACCTCGGGGGGTCCGGGTGATTATATATTACCAAGTTTTACAACATAAGGAAGGTACTGGGCAAAAACGGGATGGAGGCGGGCTCCGGGGTGGTCACACCCCTGGTGGCGCGGCCAGGCAGGGCCCTCGCCACTGGGTGGTGTGGCCCACCTGGGCTCCGTTTCCTTCCCTTTTTCGTCTTGTTACCTTCCGTATGGAATAAAAACTACAAAAAATATAAAGAGAATTTTTTTGCGAACCTTCTATTTTTAGCACTTTTACCTATTCAAAAACGGACCCTGTAGGTTCTTGAGTTTGGTCTTTAATATATTTTTCTAGAGTCACCATTTGAATAATGTCAACATCTTCATTATAAGAATATCCAGAAATATAATGTTTGAGCCTTTGACCATTCACCACTTGTGTAGTGTTGTCTCTCAAAGAAGAAGTTTTAATAGCACCTGAATGATACACCTCCTCAATAACAAAAGGTCCTTCCCATTTTGAGAGTAGTTTTCCTACAAAAAATCTGAGACGAGACCTATATAATAGAACTTTTTCACCAACATGGAACTCCCTTTTGAGAATTCTCCTATCATTCCATCATTTTACTTTTTCTTTAAAGAGTCTAGCATTTTCATAAGCTTCACTTCTCCACTTATCTGAGGAACTTAAGTCAAGCAATCTTTTCTCACTAGCAAGTTTAAAATCTCTATTCAGTTCTTTCACTGCCCAATAAGCTTTGTGTTCTAATTCTAAAGGCAAGTGACAAGCTTTACCATAAACCATTTTGTAAGGATACATTCCCATAGGATTTTTATAAGCATTTCTATATGCCCATAATGTATCATTCAACTTTTTAGCCCATTTTTTCTAGATCTATTAACAGTCTCTTACAAGATGGATTTAATTTCTCTATTTGAAAGGTCTACTTGCCCACTGGTTTGAGGGTGATAGGCTGAAGCAATTCTATGATTAACATCATACTTAGCAAGGGTCTTCCTAAAACCACCATGAATAAAATGAGAACCTCCATCAGTCATGAGATATCTAGGCACACCAAACCTAGGAAAAATAGCATCTTTAAGCATTTTTAAAGAGGTCTTACAATCAACACTATTTGTAGGTATGGCTTTCACCCACTTTGTAACATAATCAACAACAAGAAGAATATGAGTATACCCTTTTGAAGGAGGAAAAGGACCCATAAAGTCGAATCCCCAATAATCAAATGGTTCAATAACAAGAGAATAATTCATAGGCATTCCATTGTGTCTGGAAATGTTACCAACTCTTTGACATTCATCACATGATAAAATAAACTTTCTTGCATATTTAAAAAGAGTAGGCTAATAAAAACCTGATTGTAAAACCTTTTGTGCGGTTCTATCTCCAGAATGATGTCCTCCATAAGCACTATCATGACATTTTCTCAATATCTCTTGTTGTTCATATTCTGGAACACATCTTCGCATAATACCATCCACTTCTTATTTATATAAATGTGGGTCATCCCAAAAATAGTGCCTCAGATCATAAAGAATTTCCTTCTTTGCTGGGTTGTAAAGGTTGGATGCAAATACTTGGAAACAATAAAGTTAGCATAATCAGCATACCAAGGACTCTCTCGCGGGCTTACCTTTATTGCAGCCAACTGTTCATTTGGGAAACTATCATTAACAGGCATAGGATCAAAAGAAATGTTTTCCAAACGAGATAAATTATCAGCAACAGGATTTTCAGCACCTTTTCTATCTACAATATGTAGATAAAACTCTTGTAAAAGCAACGCCCATCTAATAAGCCTAGGCTTAGCATCTTTCTTTGTCATATGGTACTTAATAGCAGCATGGTTAGTATGAATGGTAACTTTTGAATCAACAATATAAGTTCTAAACTTATCACAAGCAAAGATTACAGCTAAAAACTCCTTTTTAGTAGTAGCATAATTCTTTTGAGCAACATCAAGATTCTTACTAGCATAATGGATAACATTCAGTTTTTATATATTCGTTGCCCAAGAACAACACCTATAGCAAAATCACTAGCATCACACATAATTTCAAAGGGTAAATTCCAATCAGGCGGTTGGACAATAGGAGAAGTAGTTAAAGCTTTCTTTAAAGTTTCAAAAGCTTCCTTACAATCATCATCAAACACAAAAGGTACATCTTTTTGGAGAAGATTAGTACGGGATTTTGAAATTTTAGAGAAATCTTTAATAAACCTTCTATGGAAACCACCATGACCAAGGATACTACGAATACCGTTCACATCCCTAGGACAAGGAATTTTCTCAATTGCTTCAACTTTGGCTCTGTCAACTTCAATGCCTCTTTCAAAAAATTTGTGTCCAAGAACAATCCCTTCATTAACCATGAAGTGGCATTTCTCCCAATTAAGAACAAGATTAGTTTCTTCACATCTCTACAAAACTTTATCAAGGTTGTGCAAACAATTATCAAAAGAAGTTCCATAGACGGAGAAATCGTCCATGAATACTTCCACAATTTCTTCACAAAAACCATGAAATATACCAGACATACATCTCTGAAAAGTAGCAGAAGCTTTACATAAACGAAAAGGCATACGCCTATAAGCATAAGTTCCATAGGGACACGTAAAAGTGGTTTTCTCTTGGTCTTGTCACAGCAATTTGAGAAAACCCAGAATAACCATCAAGAAAAAAAGTGAGTCTTCTTGGACAACCTTTCTAGCATTTGATCAATAAAAGGTAGAGGATAATGATCTTTCTTAGTGACTTTATTCACCTTTCTAAAATCAATGCACATCCTATAACCAAATACAACTCTTTGAGGTATAAGCTAATTATTTTCATTAGGCACAAAAGTTATTCCTCCTTTCTTAGGGACACAATGAACAACACTAACCCAAATACTATCAGGTATAGGAAAAATTATACCAGCATCAAGAAGTTTTAATACCTCATTTCTTACCACTTCCTTCATCTTAGGATTTAAACGACGTTGATGTTCAACAACTGGCTTTGCATCAGGTTCTATATTAATATCATGCTGACATATAGTACGAGAAATCCCTTTTAAATCATCAAGAGTATACTCCATAGCTCCTCTGTGTTTCTTCAATACTTCCAATAATCTTTCCTCTTCCTTTCCTAAAAGTTTAGAACTAATAATAACAGGATATATTTTCTTACCGTCTAGATAAGCATATTTAAGATCATCAGGTAGAGGTTTTAAATCAAAGACAGGATCCCCTTTAGGTGGTAGTGTGGTACCCAAATCTTCTACAGGTAGGTTATGCTTAAGCATCTCAGGTTGACGAAGGAAAATCTCAACAATCTCATTTCTTTCTTCCATGAAGACCTCACTTTAGTGATCTTCCATATATTGCTGCAAAGCATTATTAGGAGCAAGTGAAATAGAATAAAGTTGTTCAACTCTAAAATCCTCATTACACAATTCATTTTTATAAGGAGTTTAAGCAAATTTGGAAAAATTAAACTCATAAGATTCTCCATCAAATTTAGTTAAAACTTTCTCCTTCTTACAATGTATAATAGCTCCACGAGTGTTTAAGAAAGGTCCACCAAAAATTATAGGACAAGTTTACTAGCTTTCTTACCAAGCACTAGAAAATCAGTAGGATATTTAGTCTTACCATAAAGAACTTCCACATCTCTTACAATACCAATTGGATAGACTGTCTCTCTATTAGTAAGGTCAATAACCACATCAATGTCCTCAAGTTCACAAGGACCAATTTTATGCATAATTTCTCTGTAAATCTCATAAGGAATAACACTAGAACATGCACCAATATCACAGAAACCATAATAGCAATGATCACCAATTCTAACAGAAAGCACAGGGACACTAGCTTTCCTAGCTTTACTAGGATTAGAGACAATATTAGAAGCATCTTCACAAAAGATAATGTGCCCATCTTCTACATTTTTAGTGACAAGGTCTTTCACAATGGCTACTATAGGTTCAATATTTATTTGTTCATCAGGTTCAACAGTTTTATTTGTACTTTTGCTAACCACATTAGCTATAATAGAATGTTCCTTTACCTTAGCAGGAAAAGGTATTTTCTCAATATAAGGTTCATGCAAAATATGATCAACAGTACAAACTTTAGTTTTTCTAGCAGGAACATGATTACCAATATCTTTGTAAGGTGCATGGTACTTGTTCCCCTCCTTTTTGGGAATTTCAATATAAGAGGCAAAAGCCTTAAAACAATTTGCAAGAACTTGAGAATCAGGACCATACCCAGTACTAATATCATGAAAGTCATCAGTTCCCATAAAAGATTTAATGCATTCATAATCATAATTTATACCCGACTTTCTTCCTTTGTCATTCTCCCATGCTTCAGTATTTTCTTGAATATGATCTAGAAGATCCCATCTAGCTTCTTCCTTCATACGTGTGATTGATCCAGCACAAGAAGCATCTAATAAATCTTTATCATGAAGAGAAAGCCTTGCATAAAAGTTATTGATAATAATATTATTAGGGAGTTCATGAATAGGATATTTGAGCATTAATAACTTCAATCTACCCCAAACTTGGGATGTACTCTCTCTATCAAGAGGCCAAAAGTTATATATTTGATTCCGGTCTTTATGAATCTCACTAGGAGGATAGAATTTATAATAAAATAGAGGTACAATTTCCTCCCACTCCATAGCTTGTCTATTTTTCAGCAGCTTATACCATTCTTCAGCTCTTCCTTTCAATGATATAGAGAGTAACTTTTTCTTAACTTGTTATGTTGTGATACCTGAACACTTAAACAACCCGCATAATTCATGGATAAGAAGCAAGTGATCACCAGGATGGACAGTTCCATATCCAAAATAATAATTATCCATAACACAGTCAACAATTCTTTTAGGTATCTTAAAAGGATCTATCTCAGCAGGTGGTGGTTCATCTACTACCCTAGCGGTGGTAGTAGATTTCCCAAATAGGAAACCAATGGGTTATCCATATTGGAAACAAAGTAGCAAACAGAAATAAAAGTAATACTCACAGTTGAAATTTCCTTTACCAGTTCCACTCTTCAATAGCGCTTCACTCCCCGGCAACGGCACCAGAAAATAGTCTTGATGACCCACAAGTATAGCGGGTGTATCATAGTACTTTTGATAAATAGGAGTATCGATCCCAACGAGGAGCAGAAGGTGTTGACTAGTGGTTTGGATCAGGAATTCTCTGTAAATAGTTAGCAAACGGATTTTTAGGTTTTTTTATAATGCAAAGAAATAAAGTGCAAGTAAATAAAGACAACAAATAATTGCAGCAAGTGACCCAATCTTTTCTTAGCAAAGGACAAGCCAGTTGTATTACTTATGAGGACCAAACGTTCTCGAGGACACATGGGAATACTGTCAAGTGCTTTCGCTTCATATAGTTGATTAATATTCTTTGGTTGGATAAGTGTTGTGTGGGTGAACCTATGCTAATGTACCGACCTTACTTGGATTAATACATACTTGTGATTATATCCCTTGCAAGCATCCGCAACTACAAGAAAGTAATTAAGATAAAAACCTAACCACAACATTAAACTCTGAGATCCTACACTCCCTTGTGCAAAGGTTTCCTAATGGGGGTTCAGGTTTCTGTCACTCCGGCAACCCCGCAATTAGTAGCCAAATACACAATGCATTCCCCTAGTCCCATAAATGGTGAAGTATCATGTAGTCTATGTTCACATGACACCACTATAAGAATAACACCACAACTTAAATATCAACCATTGAATATTACTCAACACAATTCCATTACTAACAACATGACTTCTCCCATGTCCTCAAGAACTAAACGAACTACTCACGATACATCATATGGATCAAGATCAGAGATGATATAATGATGAATAACAATCTAAACATAAATAATAATTCAATGGTTGCACTCACAAGCATCAACTATAAAAGTAATTAACACCGGGAAAGTTTCCCCTAAGAACTATGCAAGATTCAACCCAATTATTACAGCGGGATGGAGTGGTGATGATGGTGCCGGGTGGAGATGATGGTGAGGATGATGATGATGATCCCGATGAAGTCTAGCTTGATGACGGTGTTGATGGCGACGATCTCCCCTCTCTGGGAAGGAATTTCCCTGGCAGAAATCTGCCTGCCGGAGAGCTCTTTCTCTCTATGTAGTTTCCGCCCCGCAGAGGCGGCGGAATCTTTTGCGTGGTCGCCCCCCTCATATTAGAGTTTCAAGGAGACGATATAGGCGAAAGGGCAAAGCAGGAGGTGGGCCAGGGTGCTCACACCCCCTGGTGGTGCGGCCCAGGGTGGCCCGTGCAGGGGGGTGTGGGCCCCCTGTGGCCCATCTCTGCCTTCCCTTTTAGCTTCCCCCGTCTTTTGGAAAAATAGGATTTTCCGTGTATTTTATGGATTTTTCTTATCTTCGTGAATATTGCATATAAACACCGCTTTTTCTATCAGAATCCTGACTCCAGCAGTTCATCCTCCAAAAGTCATCCAACATACAAAAATAGATGACATAACATAAGTATCACCTCTTAATAAGAAATAGAGCAATGAATAACAGTAAATTATTGTTGGAGATATGCCCTAGAGGTAATAATAAAAGTGGTTATTATTATATCTTTGTGTTTATGATAAATGTTTACATTCATGCTATAACAGTATTAACCAGAAACATTAATACTTGTGTGATTTGTAAACTAAATTAGAGTCACTAGTAAAGCCTCTTTGTAATACTAGCTTGTTGGTTAATAGATGATCGTGGTTTCCCAATCATGAACATTGAGATGTTGTTAACAACAAGATCATATCATTAGGAGAATGGTATGATGGACATACTCCTATAGATAAGCATAGCATAAAGATCAAGTCATTTCAATAGTTCATTTGCTATAAGATTTCTGATACATAGTAACCTAATTCCTTCGACCATGAGATCATGCTAATCACCATCACCGGAAGGATGCTTTGATGACATCAAACACCACACCGTAACTGGGTGTCTATAAAGGTGGAAATTGAGTGTTCGGAAAGTATGTGTTTAGGCACATGGATCAAGAGTGGGATTTGTCCATCCATATGACGGATAGATATACTCTGGGCCCTCTCGGTGGAATGTCATCCAATTGGCTTGCAAGCATGTGACTGGAGCACAAGGGATCACATATCACGGGAACAAGAAAAGAGTACTTATCAGTAACGAGGTTGAACTAGGTATGTAGAGATACCGACGATCAAAATCTCGGATAAGTAAACTATCGTGAGACAAAGGGAAATTGGTATCGTATATAAGTGGTTCATTCGATCACAAAGTAATCTTAGAAATATGTGGGGGCCATATGAATTTCTAGATTCCTCTATTGGTTATTGATCGGAGAAATGTCTCGGTCATGTCCGCATAATTCACGAACCGTAGGGAGACACACTTAAGGATTCAATGTTGTATAGTAGATATGGAATGTTAGTAGGGATACCGAATGTTGTTCGTAGTCTCGGATGGGATCCGGGATATCACGAGGAGATCCAGAATGGTCCAGAGAATAAGAATCATATAAGGAAAGTCCGATTTCGGAGTTCGGGAATGTTTTTGATGTTTTCATCGGAGAGGTTCTAGGAGGGTCTAGAAGGTTCACCGGACCGGAAGGGGAATGGACCATGAATGTGTCATGGGTAAATGGAATGATTGGATCATATCCTAGGTCACTTGGTTTGGGCATTTGCAAGAGAGAATTAAAGCTCTAAATTGAAAGTCAAACGGGAGGTTTGAAAAGTCAAATTGGAACAATGGTTTTCTAGTGGAAGAAGGAAAGAGTCCTTCTCTCAATCCAACTTGGGTTTGGGTTTGGATTCAAAACCACCCCTCCCAAGGCTGCCCCCCTCTCATAAATAGAGGGGGAGGACTGCCCCAAATAGATAAGCCCTAAGCCCTCCCCACACCCGTGCGCCGCACCGCCGCCCTAGCCACCGCCGACACCACCTCCTCCTCCCGGTCTTCTAAACCCTAGATCACCGGGAAACCCTAGATCCACCATCATGCTTGTGACACCACACCATCGTGTTGCCGGAATCGCGAGGGGAGAACTACAACCTCCGCTTCCTGCTGGAACAAGGGAGAGGAAGGTCTTCATCGAGTACCGAACGTGTGACCGACTGCGGAAGCGCTGCCGGAACGCAGCGCCAGAAGGATCGTCTACGCGATCTTGAGATCGGCAAGTGTACGACTACATCACCCACGAGAATCTGCTCTCGTTAACCGCTTTGGAATCTTCGAGGGTGAGTGCTTCTATCGACTCGTTGCTACAATTTAGTAGATAGATCTTGGCTTGTTTGTGTGCATGTGGTAGAATTTTTTGTTTTCCATGCTACGAACCCCTACAGTGGTATCAGAGCCAAGTTTATATGTAGATCTATTACACGAGTAGAACATAATGGTCATTATGGGCGGTGGTGCTTTTATTATCAATTGCTTTTTGTGTACTTTGCATCTTGCGGTATGATGGGCTGAAGCGGCCCGGGCTAACCTTACATGACATCGTTCATGAGACTTGATCCATGCTCAACATGCAACTTGTATTGCATAAGTGGCTTTGCAGGTGTATGTCTCTCCCATCATAGTATAGATTCAATTTACAACGAGCACTTGATAGTTCAAATATCAACGTTGTGGTTCTTGTTCGTAAGTTAGAACGACAGTTATTGAAAGCCCCAAACCACGTAAAATATGCAAAGAAAATTAGAGGCGTCTAACTTTGTTTTGCAGGGGTGTGTTGTGATGTGATATGGCCATGATTGTGATTATATATGATGTAGGCAATGTTCCTTATTGTAAGTCGGCAACCGGCAGGAGCCATATGGTTATATTTTAATTCCGTTAGGACCTGCATGTCTATTCAAAGTAGTTGTAATATTTTATGCTGGTGGACGACAACCATGAAGCGGCGCCATTGACCTTGACGCCATACCAGTGATGATGGAGATCATGTTCGTGCTTGAAGATGGAGATCGGAAGCACAAGAAGAAAGTCCATATCATATCACATATTATGAATTGCATGTGATGTTAATCCTTTTATGCATCTTGTATTGCTTAGTTCGCGACGGTATCATTATAAGATGATCCCTCAAGCACAAAAATTTCAAGTTATAAAGTGTTCATCCTTAGTAAGCACTGTTGCTAAAGCTCGTTGTTTCGAAGCACCACGTGATGATCGGGTGTGTTAGATTCTGCGAGTGTATACAACGTGAGCAAGCCATATTTGCTCATGCGGAAGCTAAGGTTTGATCTTGATGAGCCTAGCATGTACATACATGGTCTCGGAACACGGATCCCGAAAGGTAAAGCATGAGTCATATAGTAGATATGATGAACATGTTTTTTATTCGCCATTGAACCTACATCAACTCTCGTGATGATCGGTTTTGATGTGGTGGATTTGGTTTGTGTTATCACTAAAGCAATGTGAGGGATATTGTTTTGAGTGGGAGTTCACCTAGATTAATTTAACTATTAATTAGAACTCAATTTGTCATAAACTTAGTCTAAACTAATGCAAATATGTTGTAGATCAATGGTGGCCCCTACCATCAATTTTAATGCGTTCCTAGAGAAAGAAAAGTTGAAAAACAATGGAAGCAACTTCGCGGATTGGTTCTGCAATTTGAGGATTGTCCTCAATGCTGGTAATTTGACCTATGTGCTGGATGCACTGCTGGGTGACCCGCCTGCAGCTGATGCTACCGATGAGGTAAGGAATGTTTTCCTCGCTCAGAAGAATCAGTACTCCACAGTTCAGTGTGCAATCTTGTATGGTTTGGAATCGGAGCTTCAAAAAAGGTTTGAGAACCATGACCTACATGATATTGTCCGTGAACTCAAAATGATATTTGAGGCTCACGCGGCAGTTGAGAGTTATGAGGCTTCTGAAAAGTTCTTTAACTGCAAGATGGAAGAGGGCAGCTCCGTCAGTGAGCACGTGCTTAAGATGTCTGGGCACGCAAGAAAACTTCAAAGTTTAGTATAGTGATTCCTAATGCTTTGGGGATTCACCATGTCCTCCAATCACTACCACCAAGTTACAAGAACTTTGTGATGAACTACAATATGCAAAACATGGACAAGTCGTTGCCCGAACTCTTCTCCATGTTAAAGTCTACGGAAGTGGATATCAAGAAAGAGCACCAAGGGTTGATGGTCAATAAGACCACCAAATTCAAGAAGCAAGGCAAGTCTAATAAAAAGGGAAACTTCAAGAAGGGCGGTAAGAAAGTTACCGCGCCGGCGAAGAAGACCAAGGCAGGGCCTAAGCCTGATACTGAGTGTTTTTACTGCAAGGGAGAAGGTCACTGGAAGCGGAATTGCCCTAAGTACTTGGCGGATTTGAAGAACGGCAACATCAAGAAGAAAGGTATATCCGATATACATATTATTGATGTGTATCTCACTAGTACTCGTAGTAGTGCCTGGGTATTTGATACTAGTTCGGTTGCTCATATTTCTAACTGGAAACGGGTGCTGTGAACAGACGGAAGCTAGCGAAGAACGAGGTGACGATGCACGTTGGAAATGGATCAAAGGTTGATGTGATAGCGGTCGGCACGCTACCTCTTCATCTACCATCGGGATTAGTTTTATACTTAAAGAATTATTATTTGGTGCCTGCGTTGAGCATGAACATTATATCCGGATCATGTTTATTGTGAGACGGTTACTTGTTTAAGTCCGAGAATAATGGTTGTTCGATTTATATGAGTAATATGTTTTATGCACATGCACCTTTGATAGATGGTCTATTTTTATTGAATCTCGATTGTGGAAATACACATATTAATAACATTGAAGCTAAACATTTGAAATTGAGTGATAACTCGACCTATATGTGACACTGTCGTCTTGGTCATATTGGAGTGAAGCGTATGAAGAAACTCCATTCCGATGGAATTCTTGAATCACTTGATTTCGAATCACTTGAAAGATGCGAAGCATGTCTGATGGGTAAAATGACTAAGACTCCATTTTCTGGTATGACGAAGCGAGCTACGGACTTATTGGAAATCATACATACCGATGTGTGTGGCCCAATGAGCGTAGCATCGCACGGTGGTTATCGTTATGTTCTTACCTTCACAGATGATTTAAGTAGATATGGATATATCTATTTCATGAAACATAAGTCCGAAACTTTCGAGAAGTTTAAGGAATTTCAAAGTGAGGTAGAGAATCATCGTAACAAGAAGATTAAATTTTTACGATCTGATCGTGGAGGTGAATATCTAAGTTACGAGTTTGGCGAGCATTTGAAGAAATGAGGAATACTTTCACAATTGACACCGCCGGGAACAACACAACGTAATGGTGTGTCCGAACGTCGTAATCGAACTCTCTTAGATATGGTTCGTTCTATGATGTCACTTACAGATTTACCGCTATCGTTTTGGGGTTATGCATTAGAAACAGCCGCATTCACTTTAAATAGGGCACCATATAAATCCGTTGAAACGACACCGTATGAATTATGGTTTGGGAAGAAACCTAAATTGTCGTTCCTTAAAGTTTGGGGTTGCGAAGCTTATGTAAAGAAGTTACAGCCCGACAAGCTTGAACCCAAATCGGAAAAATGCGTCTTCATAGGATACCCGAAGGAAACTATTGGGTATACATTCTATCATAGATTCGAGGGCAAAATCTTCGTTGCCAAGAATGGATCCTTTCTATAAAAGGAGTTTCTCTCGAAAGAAGTGACTGGAAGGAAAGTAGAACTCGACGAGGCTGTTGAACCTTCTCTCGAACTTGCAAGTAGTGCAGCATCGGAAGTAGTTCCTGTGGCGCCTACACCGATAAGAGAGGAAGCTAATGATGTTGATCATGAAACTTCGGTTGAAGTTACTACGGGACCTCGCAGGTCAACGAGTACCCGTACCACTCCTGATTGGTATGATCTCGTTATGAGTGTCATGTTGGTGGACAACACCGATGACCCTGCGACATATGAGGAAGCGATGATGAGCCCAGATTCCAATAAATGGCAAGAAGCCATGAAATCCGAGATTGGATCCATGTACGAAAACCAAGTATGGAATTTGGTGGACTTACCGGATGGCCGGAAGGCTGTCGAGAACAAATGGATTTTCAAGAAGAAAACAGATGCTGATGGTAATGTTACTGTGTATAAAGCTCGACTTGTCGCAAAAGGGTTTTGACATATTCAAGGAGTTGACTACGATGAGACTTTCTCACCAGTAGCAAAGCTAAAGTCTGTGAGGATTATGTTAGCAATCGCTGCATATTATGATTATGAGATATGGCAGATGGATGTCAAAACAGCGTTCCTCAATGGAGACATTGATGAAGAGTTGTATATGATGCAACCCAAAGGTTTTTTCGATCCTAAAGATGCTAACAAGGTATGCAAACTTCAATGGTCCATATATGGATTGAAGCAAGCATCCCGAAGTTGGAATCAACGTTTTGATAAGGTAATCAAAAGCTTTGGTTTTATACAAACTTATGGAGAAGCTTGTATTTACAAGAAAGTGAGTGGGAGCTCTATAGCATTCTTAATACTATATGTAGATGACATATTGTTGATTGGTAATGATGTAGACATTCTTGATAGTGTCAAGGATTATTTGAATAATAGTTTTTCAATGAAAGATCTTGGCGAAGCAGCTTACATATTAGGCATAAAGATTTATAGAGATAGATGAAGACGCCTAATATCATTGTCACAGAGTACATATTTGGACAAAGTTCTAAAGAGGTTTGGAATGGAAGATAGCAAGAAAGGGTTCTTGCCCATGTTGCCCAATACGACCTTGAGTAAAACTCAAAGTCCTGCAACGGCAGAAGATAGAGAAAGGATGAGTAAGACTCCCTATGCCTCAGCCATAGGATCTCTTATGTATGCCATGCTATGTACTAGACCCGACATTGCATATGTTGTTAGTTTGACTAGAAGATATCAAAGTGATCCAGGAGTGGATCATTGGACAGCAGTCAAAAACATCCTTAAGTACTTAAGAAGAACTAATGATATGGTTCTTTCTTATGGAGGTGATGAACAACTCGTTGTTAATGGCTACACCGATGCTAGTTGGAACACCGATCCGGATGATTCTAAATCTTAATCTGGATACGTATTTACTTTGAATGGCGCAGTAGTTAGCTGGAGGAGTGCAAAGCAAAGCGTTGTGGCGAGATCTTCAACTGAATCGGAATACATAGCTGCTTCGGAGGCTTCACAAGAGGCGATATGGATGAAGGAGTTCATTATAGAGCTCGGTGTGGTTCCAAGTGCGTTGGACCCAATGTCTATCTACTATGATAACATGGGCGCCATAGCCAATGCGCAAGAACCAAGTTCACACAAGAAGCTGAAGCACATCAAGCTACGTTTTCACGCTATTTGAGAGCATGTCCAAGATGGTGACATAAATATTTTCAAAGTACACACAGATCTGAATGTGGCGGATCCGTTGACTAAACCTCTCCCGAGGGCAAAACATGACCAACACCAAACCGCCATGGGTGTTCGGTATATTACCATGTAATCTAGATTAGTTGACTCTAGTGCAAGTGGACTGTTGGAGATATGCCCTAGAGGCAATAATAAAATTAGTTATTATTATATATTTGTGTTTATGATAAATGTTTACATTCATGCTATAACAGTATTAACCAGAAACATTAATATTTGTGTGATTTGTAAACTAAATTAGAGTCCCTAGTAAAGCCTCTTTGTAATACTAGCTTGTTGGTTAATAGATGATCGTGGTTTCCCGATCATGAACATTGAGATGTTGTTAACAACAAGTTCATATCATTAGTAGAATGGTATGATGGACATACTCCTATAGATAAGCGTAGCACAAAGATCAAGTCATTTCAATAGTTCATTTGCTATAAGCTTTCTGATACATAGTAACATAATTCCTTCGACCATGATATCATACTAATCACCATCACCGGAAGGATGCTTTGATGACATCAAACACCACACCGTAACTGGGTGGCTATAAAGGTGGCATTGAGTGTTCGGAAAGTATGTGTTGATGCATATAGATCAAGAGTGGGATTTGTCCATCCATATGACAGATAGATATACTCTGGGCCCTCTCGGTGGAATGTCATCCAATTGGATTGCAAGCATGTGACTGGCTCACAAGGGATCACATATCACGGGAACAAGAAAAGAGTACTTATCGGTAACGAGGTTGAACTAGGTATGCAGAGATACCGATGATCAAAACCTCGGATAAGTAAACTATCGTGAGACAAAGGGAAATTGGTATCGTATGTAAGTGGTCCATTCGATCGCAAAGTAATCGTAGAAATATGTGGGAGCCATATGAATTTCCATATTCCTCTTTGGTTATTGATTGGAGAAATGTCTCGGTCATGTCCGCATAATTCACGAACCGTAGGGAGACACACTTAAGGATTCGATGTTGTATAGTAGATATGGAATGTTAGTAGGGATACCGAATGTTGTTCGGAGTCTCGGATGGGATCCGGGATATTACGAGGAGATCCCGAATGGTCTGGAGAATAAGATTCATATAAGGAAAGTCCGATTCCGGAGTTTGGGAATGTTTTCGATGTTTTCATCGGAGAGGTTCTAGGAGGGTCTAGAAGGTTCACCGGACCGGAAGGGGAATGGACAATGAATGTGTCATGGGTAAGTGGAATGATTGGATCATATCCTAGGTCACTTGGTTTGGGCATTTGCAAGAGAGAATTAAAGCTCTAAATTGAAAGTCAAACGGGAGGTTTGAAAAGTCAAACTGGAACAATGGTTTCCTAGTGGAAGAAGGAAAGAGTCATTCTCTCAATCCAACTTGGGTTTGGGTTTGGATTCAAACCCACCCCTCCCAAAGCTGCCCCCCTCTCATAAATAGAGGGGGATGGCTGCCCAAAACAGACAAGCCCTAGCCCTCCCCACACCCGTGCACCGCGCCGCCGCCTAGCGCCGCCACCGCCTCGCGTCGTCGCCGCCCTAGCCGCCACCGACACTACCTCCGCCTCCCGGTATTCTAAACCCTAGATCACCGGGAAACCCTAGATCCACCATAACTCGCACCGGCTTAGGCGAAGCCCTGCAGGATCTTCCCTCTACTTCCGACACCACACCATCGTGCTGCCGGAATCGCGAGGGGAGAACTACAACCTCCGCTGCCTACTGGAACAAGGGATAGGAAGGTCTTCATCGAGTACCGAATGTGTGACCGATTGCGGAAGCACTGCCGGAACACAACGCCAAAAGGATCGTCTACGCGATCTTGAGATCGGCAAGTGTACGACTACATCACCCACGAGAATATGCTCTCATTAACCGCTTTGGAATCTTCGAGGGTGAGTGCTTCTATCGACTCGTTGCTACAATCTAGTAGATAGATCTTGGCTTGTTTGTGTGCATGCGGTAGAAATTTTGTTGTTTTCCATGCTACGAACCCCTACAATTATGATATAGAATAGTGATGCAAAATGGACGTATCAGGCTTTTATAGGCGAAGAGGCGAGGCAGGAGGGCGGCCATGGGCGCACACTCTGCCCAGGCGCGGCCTAGGGTGGGCCCGCGCCTGGGGGGTGCGACCGCCCTGTGGCGCCCCTCCGGCTGCCCTTCGGTCTTTGTGTTCATCTCGGTGAAATATTGACTTTGGATTTTGTCCCGTCCAATTCCGAGAATATTTCCTTACTAGATTTTCTGAAACCAAAAACAACAGAAAACAGGCAACTGGCACTGCGGCATCTTGTTAATAGGTTAGTCCGAGAAAATGAATAAAAATACCTCAAAGTGTAGACAAAGCATAGCAAAGTTGATACTAAACAAGCATGGAACATCAAAAATTATAGATACGTTTACGATGTATCAACGTTCCGCCTCCGCCGCGGCCAGAGGAATTTGCCCACCACCCCGTGGAGGACTACCTGCCGCCTCCGGCGATACTTTCGCATTTGCGAGCGCCGATGAAGGGAGGGCGTGTGCATTAACCACCATGATGTCTCCCTCCCCACCGGTTGGCACCTCAACCGGGACATGGTCCCGGTGCCGCCCATGCCCAAGAAGGGCAAAGGGATGGAGGAGGAGATCCACCGCCATATCAGCAACCTCCCGCCGACAAAGTGATGGGATATGGTCTACCAGAGGGAGGACTTCTAGAAATAGTTCCTCGATTGGGAGCACATGGCGCGACGCGCGAGCACCTTCCATGATGACTTGCAGCCGTGGAAGGTATACAACGTCCCCACCAACGACTCCGAAGACGAGGGCGCCTTCAACCACTCCGACGATGAGCTCGGCAGTGACGACGCTGACAAGGACGACGACATGATCGTTAAGCAGGAGGCGATGGACCCGGTCGCGACCGCCGCCACGAACCTGCCCTCGGAGTACTGAGAGATCCTGGCATGGGGCTACGACGAGTACGCCTTCACTGTGTCAGCCATTGCGGCCAGCGTGCGATACGAGGACGCCTTGTGGGGCGGCTACCAAGAGGTCGTCCAGCTCACCGGCCTGGTGGCACGGGCAAATGCCCAACTGCCTCCGCTACTGAGGTGGGCGCCGCGCATCGCTCTGGAGGTGGGGTGATGACCCACACTTATAGGGGGTGTATCGTAGTACTTTTGATAAATAGGAGTGTCGATCCCAACGAGGAGCAGAAGGTGCTGAACAGTGGTATGGAGCAGGAAATCCCTATGAATACTTAGCAAACGGATTTTTATTGGTTTTCTGACAAGGCAACAAAACAAGGAGCACGTAACAGAAGTAACGAACAAACGTAGCAAGTGGCCCAATCCTTTCTTGGCAAAGAACAAGACGGTGGAAATACTTATAAGGACCAAACGTTCTCGAGGACACATGGGAATTCTATCAAGTGCTTTCGCTTCAAATAGATGAGTACTCTTCTCTGGTGTTTGTAAGTGTTGTGTGGGTGAACCTGTGCTAACATACTGCCCTTCCTAGGACTAATACATACTTGTGATTAAACCCCTTGCAAACATCCATAACTACACGAAAGTAATTAAGATATAAATCTAACCACAGCCTTAAACTCTGAGATCCTACGCTCCCTTGTGCAAAGGTGTCCTAACGGGGGTTCAGGTTTCTGTCACTCCGGCAACCCCATGATTAGTAGACAAATACACAATGCATTCCCCTAGGCCCATAAATGGTGAAGTGTCATGTAGTCGATGTTCACATGACACCACTAGAAGAATAGCACCACAACTTAAATACTAAACCATTGAATAATAACTCATCACAGATTCACTACTAACAACATGACTTCTCCCATGTCCTCAAGAACTAAACGAACTACTCACAAGACATCATATGGATCAAGATCAAAGATGATATGATAATGGATAACAATCTGAACATAAACAATAATCCAATGGTTCCACTCACAAGCATCAACTACAATAGTAATCAACACCAGGAAAGTTTCCCTAATGAACTAAAGCAATATCCAACACAATTGTTACATTAGGATGGAGTGGTGATGATGGTGCTGGTGGAGATGATGGTGTGGATGATGATGATACCGATGAAGCCTAGCTTGATGACGGTGTTGATGGCGACAGCTTCCCCTCTCCGGGAAGGAATTCCCCCGACAGAAATCTGTCTGACGGAGAGATATTTCTCTCTCGGTGTTTTCCGCCCCCCAGAGGCGGCGGAAATCTATCGCTCGTTGCTCCCCTGGTATTAGGGTTCCGTAGGGAAGATATAGGTGAAGGGGAGGATTCGGAGGCTGGGCAGGTGGGCCACACCTTTCCTAGGCGCGGGGTCAGGTGGGCCCGCGCCTAGGGGGTGTGGGCCCCCTGAGGCCCATCTCCGTCCCTCCTTTTGGCTTCCTTCGTCTTCTGGTAAAATATTGTTTCCATATTTTTCTGGTATTTTTCTGATCTTCGCGAAATTGCACCGAAACGCCTTCTTTTCCATTAGAATCCAGACTCCGGCAGTCCATCCTCCAAGAATCATGCAATATGCATAAACAGATGAAAAGACATAAGTAATACCTCATAATAAGACACATATCAATGAATAGAGGTAAATTATGATATAGAATGGTGATGCAAATTGGGCGTATCAACTCCCCCAAGCTTAGACTTAGCTTGTCCTCAAGCGAATACTGAGCTCAGTAAACATGTCCACAGGTTTATGGAGTGAAGTGTCGATAAAAGAATACGAACAAGAAGCATCACACTTACCATTGCACAACTCATAGAAGAAAGCAACTCAGCATTATATAACTTAGCTTGCAACCAAGTACAGCAGTCACAATAGAGATGCATAAATATAAATCATAATTGGAATTGGCAAACTTGTTCTTGGTTAGAGAACACCTGGCAAACAGTTTCACAAAAGCTTTTTGTAGAAGTTTCAAAACAGGAGCACTCTTTGCTCAAAAAGGTTTTTCACAAGTGAAGGCTTTCAAAGTAATACTCAATAGATAAGAGTTTTGTGTAAATAAGGAAGATAAAGAACATGATTGAATAAATCACCATATGAATGCTTGAAACACAACAACTCAAAAGCTTGCTGGAGATAGAGAGGAAGTAGGTTTGCTGACTCAACTGGTAACTAGGAGAAAGGTCCCTTCTTAGAGGGTAGCAGGGATTACAAGTCATAAAGAGCTTTCAAAAGATTATGGTACTTACTAGCTTTGAGCCCTCATTGCCCCTATCATAAGCATCGTGATATGATTAAGGTTAAAGTGAACAAAGATGGAGTATATGCTTGACGAAATATAAGTTGGCCATCTCATGTCCCTTGAATATGAGGGCCACTTCTCATGCATACTCAACTTTGGGCCCAGGTAAGTTCTTGTCATTGTAAGTATTTGCATATCATTGAGAACCTCCAACAGGGTACCCCTTGCACATGGTACAGGAGCTTTCCCATAACCAAAATGACAAGGAAAGCACACAATGAGCATCTCAACAATATTTTTGTTTACTATGTGTATAGCTTTTTATTGAGGATGCTTCATAGGTGACTCACTATGGTGATGCTGCAAGTTTCCACCATGATTAAGCATGGCTTAGGCTAGCGGCCCAGGCGTTTCTCTAACACAGAATACAAACTCTATGGACTTATAAGTTCCCTATTTATTTCACACCATAGACAAAAGAGCACGATATCAACTGTGGATAGAGTACAAGTGCAATGTTGAAAACGTTCCCCGTGACAGCAAGGTTCTGCTAATTCCAATGTATAGATGCAAGCATATACAACTTTGATGTTCACAATGGTTCAACTTTATTAGGGGCAACTAAATAAAGTGTGCCATCAAGTTCGTGAGAGCTTTTATAACTAGTTTTCACATAAAAAAATAATTTTTAATTCGAAAGGTAGATGAAACTTGAGAATTTGCTTGGAATAGCAAAAGCTACTAGGTAGATTTGGTGGACACAAATGGCAAAAGTTTTGGGTTCAAAGGATTTTGGAAACATGAGAAGTATGCCTTCTCAAAACAGGTTTTTGGCTAGCAAGGCTGGATAGCAAGAAAGAGAGTTGAAAGAAACAAGCAAACATACAAGTAATAAATCCAAACATGCAATCTTCCTTGAAGACACAAAAGAATCTTAAATAAAGAATACTAAGCTTATGAGCCAACAAGAAAGAAAACAAATGATACCAAATACCTGTAAGCTTTTTCTTTCTTTCTTTTTCTCTTTCATAATAATGCTACTGACCAGAACTCGGTTTGCCAAAACCAATTTAGATCCACTTGATGATCCCAAAGTGGTGACAATACTGATCAACAAGATCCATCATATAATAGAGATTGCAAACTAAAAATAAGAAGTGAAAAAAGTAAAAGATGAGACTTCTCATTAATATTCCAATAAAGGCACTCACACCAAGGGATACATAGATAATCAACTAAAGGAGAGATACTTCCACATGCAAACCAAACTATAAGATAACCTCTCTACCACATATATGAATCCACTAAAATGGTAAAAGATAAAAGATAATAGTGGTGATACCGCGACACTCCCCCAAGCTTGGAACAAGCCAAGGGGATGCCAAACCTGATGACGAATTACTCATTCGGTGGTGGTGGTGTTCTCTTGATAAGATCCTCAATAAGTTTCTTCAACTCCTCGAACTCAAAAGTAAGAGTACGGATTAGCTCCGAGTTTTGCTCTATCCGGTTCATGATCATGTTAGTCCGAGAATCCCAGTTCTTATTATTCTTTACCCACTCTTCATACTTAGCATGATCCTTCTCTACATTGTTAGAACGAGGCATATCCCAAACCGAGGGCAAATTCCCTTTGGACACATGTTGATATTGATATTCATGTATAAGTGTATGGAAGGGTCTCTTGTTACGTGGAGGAGATGATCGTGGAGAGAGAGTATGACGTCGAGATTTCCCTCATGTAGACATCCGTGTTGTCCTCTTAATCTTGGTAGGTCGTGCCACCAAACCAATACTTGCGACGGTAGCGCGGGTTTCCGGTTGCTTGTCCTCCTCCATGTCACCTTCATACCCTACTGGAATATCCTCTTCCTTGGGGACTTGAGGTTCTTCTTCCTCGGGCTTCTTGCCTTTGTCGTTGGCGGAGGCCATGGTGCTCTAAACTTGAGAAGATTTCCTGACAGAAACAGATTGAAACAAAAACACGACGAGAACACGATGCATGAACCTCGGGGGATCCGGGGGGTTATATATTACGAAGTTTCAATGCATAAGGAAGGTTTTGACACGGAAACGAGGCGGAGACGGAGTCTGAGGGTGGAACACCCCCCTCAGGCGCGAGGATGGGCCCACGCCTGGGGTGGGTTTGTACACCCCGGGCTCCGTTTCCTCTTCTGTTTCGTCTCGTAACTTCCCTTATGTATTAAAAACATAAAAACTATAAAAATATTGGGGTTTCACGAACCTTCTGTTTTCACCACTTTTACCTATTCAAAGACGAACTCTACAGATTCCTTTTCTCTCTCTCCTGAGAATTTCCTTCTTACAGAACCCTTGCACAAACTCAAAGACAACATTAGTGTAAGCAAAAACAATAAACCTTTGGTACATACTTCAACTGAAAACCCATCAAAACAAAAGCTTATGTAAGAGGCAAATGCAAATGATAACAGAAATCTGTCAAAACAGACCAGCAGGTAAAGATTGATTTTTCCGAAGACCTTATGTTGCTCAAATCAAAAAGTGCAGAACTAATGAAAGTTGGATAATAACTTGGAGAACAAGCTCAAAAAAATGCAGCTCCATCCGAAGTACTGAGATTCCTCACGAATTTTCACAATGCAGCACAAAAATCTGTCCCAGGACAGCCACTTTTCACAATTCCTCTACTTCACAAAAGTAGTTGAACTTGACACAAAAACCAAAACAAAAAGGATAAGGAGCGGTTATTACAGAGGTAATAACTTCCAATACATGACAAAACTCTTGGGTTATCTCCCAACAAGTACTTTTCTTTAATGCCTTTAAGATAGGCTTGAAACTTCCAAATATGCTCACATAGGATATATATATATCTGAAGTGCAAGAGAGCACCAAGGAGCAAATAACCAACACACTTGAGTCCAACCCACTTCCTATGCATGGGGGTATCATGAGAAAACAAATTGTTGAAACAAAAGGCCACAAGCATAGGAAGACAAAACAAATGCAACTTTAAAGCTTTCAACAAAAACGGGGAAACTTAACGTCATTGAGATGCATAAAACCATGTTTCCCTCTCTCAAAATAAATTTCAGTAGCACTTTGAATAAAGTTGACAATATAACTGTCACTGGAAACAACTTTATCACCTGAATAAGCATACTTACAGTCACCAAAAAGAGGTCCAAGTTCATAGACTGGATCAATAGAAGCAAGTTGTTCCATCCTGATATCTTTATTAGGCAAGCTATTTTCACAAGGAGCTTTAGCAAATTTGGAAAAGTTAAACTCATAAGAATCTCCATCAAACTTAGTCAAAACCTTTTCCTTCTTACAATCAATAGTAGCTCCACAAGTGTTCAAGAAAGGTCTACCAAAAATGATAGGACAAGTTTTGCTAGCTGCTGAATTAAGCACTAGAAAATCAGCAGGATATTTAATCTTACCACAGAGAACCTCCACATCTCTTAAAATGCCAATGGGCCAAATGGTTTCCTTGTTAGCAAGGTGAATAACCACATCAATGTCCTCAAGCTCACAAGGACCAATCTCATGCATAATTTCCCTGTAAATCTCATAAGGAATAGCACTAGAACTAGCACCAATCTCACATAAACCATAGTAGCAATGATCACCAATATTAACAGAAAGCACAGGAACACTAGCTTTTCTAGCCTTACTTGGATAAGAGATAATATTAGAAGCGTCTTCACAGAAGACAATGTGCTCATCCTCTATATTTCCAGTGACAGTGTCTTTCACAATAGCTACCACAGGTTCATCACTCGAATGCTTACCAGGCTCCACAATTTTCATTGTACCTTTGTTATTTGCACTAATAATCATAGAATACTCATTTACCTTAGCTGGGAAAGGCATTTTCTCAACATGAGGTTCAGGTACAATATGATTAGTAGTACAAACTTGAGTACTTCTAACTGGAACATGATTAACAACATCTTTATAAGGAGCATGGTACTTATTCCACTTCTTCTTGGGAATTTCTATGTAAGAGGCAAAGGCCTTAAAATAATTGGAAATACTTTGAGAATCAAGACCAAACTCATTACTAATATCACGGAAGTTGTCAGTTCCCATAAAAGATTTAATGCATTCATAATCATAGTTTATACCTGACTTTCTTCCTTTGTCATTCTCCCAAGCTTCAGTGTTCTCTTGAATACGGTCTAGAAGATACCATTTAGCCTCTTCCTTCATACGTGTGAATGATCCAGCACAAAAAGCATCTAGTAAATCTTTATCATGGAGAGAAAGCCTAGAATAAAAGTTATTGAGAATAATATTGTTAGGGAGTTCATGAATAGGACATTTAAGCATTAGTAACTTCAATCTCCCCCAAGCTTGAGCTGTACTCTCTCCATCAAGAGGCCAAAAGTTATATATAACATTTCTATCCTGATGAATCTCACTGGGAGGATAAAATTTAGAGTAAAAGAGAGATGACATCTCCTCCCATTCCATGGATTGTCCATTCTTCAGCAGCTTATACCATTTTCCAGCTCTCCCTTTCAAGGATATGGAGAGTAACTTTTTCTTCACCTATTCAGTTGTGATACCTACACACTTAAACAATCCGCATAATTCATGGATAAAAAGCAAGTGATCATCGGGATGGACATTTCCATCCCCAAAATAATATATCCATAACACGATTAACAATACTTGTAGGTATCTTAAAAGGATCTATATCAACAGGTGGTGGTTCATCTACTACCCTAGAAGTGTTAGTAGTTTTCCCAAACAGAAAACTAAGTGGGTTATCCATATTGGAAACAAAGTAACAAGCAGTAACAAAAGAAATACTCACGGTAAAAGTTTCCCTTACCAGTTCCACTCTTCAATAGCGCTTCACTCCCCGGCAACGGCGCCGAAAAATAGTCTTGATGACCCACAAGTATAGGGGGTGTATCATAGTACTTTCGATAAATAGGAGTGTCGATCCCAACGAGGAGCAGAAGGTGCTGAACAGTGGTATGGAGCAGGAAATCCCTATGAATACTTAGCAAACGGATTTTTATTGGTTTTCTGACAAGGCAACAAAACAAGGAGCACGTAACAGAAGTAACGAACAAACGTAGCAAGTGGCCCAATCCTTTCTTGGCAAAGAACAAGACGGTGGAAATACTTATAAGGACCAAACGTTCTCGAGGACACATGGGAATTCTATCAAGTGCTTTCGCTTCAAATAGCTGAGTACTCTTCTCTGGTGTTTGTAAGTGTTGTGTGGGTGAACCTGTGCTAACATACTGCCCTTCCTAGGACTAATACATACGTGTGATTAAACCCCTTGCAAACATCCATAACTACACGAAAGTAATTAAGATATAAATCTAACCACAGCCTTAAACTCTGAGATCCTACGCTCCCTTGTGCAAAGGTGTCCTAGCGGGGGTTCAGGTTTCTATCACTCCGGCAACCCCATGATTAGTAGCCAAATACACAATGCATTCCCCTAGGCCCATAAATGGTGAAGTTTCATGTAGTCGACGTTCACATGACACCACTAGAAGAATAGCACCACAACTTAAATACTAAACCATTGAATAATAACTCATCACAAATTCACTACTAACAACATGACTTCTCCCATGTCCTCGAGAACTAAACGAACTACTCACAAGACATCATATGGATCAAGATCAAAGATGATATGATAATGGATAACAATCTAAACATAAACAATAATCCAATGGTTCCACTCACAAGCATCAACTACAATAGTAATCAACACTGGGAAAGTTTCCCTAACGAACTAAAGCAATATCAAACACAATTGTTACAGCGGGACGGAGTGGTGATGATGGTGCTGGTGGATATGATAGTGTGGATGATGATGATGATCCCGATGAAGCCTAGCTTGATGACGGTGTTGATGGCGACGGTCTCCCCTCTCCGGGAAGGAATTCCCTCGGCAGAAATCTGTCTGCCGGAGAGATTTTTCTCTCTTGGTGTTTTCCGTCCCCAGAGGCGACGGAAATCTATCTGTCGTCGCTCCCCTGGTATTAGGGTTCCGTAGGGAAGATATAGGCGAAGGGAGGAGTCGAAGGCCGGGCAGGTGGGCCACACCTGCCCTAGGCGCGGGGTCAGGTGGGACCGCGCCTAGGAGGGTATGGGCCCCCTGAGGCCCATCTCCGTCCCTCCTTCTGGCTTCCTTCGTCTTCTGGTAAAATAATATGTTTCCATATTTTTCTGCTATTTTTCTAATCTTCATGAAATTGTACCAAAACGCCTTCTTTTCCATCAGAACCCAGACTCCGGCAGTCCATCCTCCAAGAATCATCCAACATGCATAAATAGATGAAAGGCATAAGTAATACCTCATAATAAGACAAATATCAATGAATAGAGGTAAATTATGATATAGAATGGTGATACAAATTGGGCGTATCATGGGGATGGAGTTGGCGCACCTCCACCATCGCACGGGCCCGCCGACGACATGGCCTGGGAAGTGATCGACCCGCTCGCGTCCGCTCTGGCCCTGCCACTGCCGAACCTCTAGACGTCGCCGGAGTACATCGACCTCGACCCCTAGATGGACGCGGTGGCGCCGGCGCGCAAAGATCGGTAGCTAGGGTTGGGGCTAGGGCTAGTTTAATTTTGTTTTTAAATTATGAATGTAAATTACAGATGAATATGTACAATCTTTGCTAGTTTTAGCGTGAACTATCTATGTTTGAATTTAAAAAAAAAAGATATCGCGCTGTTTACCAAGTGCAGACAAATAGATCGCCCTAGCGGATGACCGGACAGGCCAACCCTGACCCAAAAATGACCGCGGTCCGACCCAAATGGTAGAAACAAACCATTTAGATTAGCCATTTGGATTTGACCGGTGGATATTCCCTTAGATCTTTAGGGCATCTCCACCGGTCGGACCCATCCAGTCGCTCCAAACAGTCCATTTCTATTCGTTTGGGTCAGGCTGCGGTCGATTTTGGGTCGGGGTCCGTCCCGTTCGGCCAGACGCGCCCAGCAGGATGACCCATCAGTCCTTCTTCCTCGCGCTGTCACCGCTTGACACCCTCGCGATGGGACGTTAATGGCGACATGACGTCGGCTATCACCGTCGTCGGCTTCTCGCGTGGCCGGCTTTTCCCGCCAGCGTTTCTGTCACATCCCAATTTTTTCCAAATTTTGAAATGTGAAAATAAATAAACAAAATAAACAATTATTGATTTTTAGGGTGAGAAGAAACTTTTGATTCTAATTGGAAACATCAAAACCTATTTTGATCAAATAAAATCCTAAAGGGATTTAAAAAGATAAACAAATATTAAATAAAGTTATAATAGTTGGAATCACTATTTTTGGATGTTTTAATAAAAAGATTTGGTTTTCAAAAGAAAAGGTAGAATTATAAATAAGGATTATTTTATAGAGCCAAATTGATCTTGGCCAAGCTTTTGAAATAAAATATTTCTATTTGATAAAAGGAGTAAAGGTTTATTTAAATAAAATAATGAGGTTTTATTAATATCCAATTTTATTAAAGTAAAGGCATTTCCATTTTAAATAAACACTATAACTTGTTATTTTGTTTTAAATAAGTTTTCCAAGTGTTTTATTTTCAAATAAAACCTACTGATTTGATTTTGGTATTATTTTAGATTTCAAATAGAGTTTTAAAATAAATAAAATCCTATTTGATTTAATGACTAAGATCTATTTTATTTAATTATTAAATAGATCCTAAAAAGAATAAAAGTATTATTTATTTTTGTTTTGGACCTTGGATTGTGTTGTTAAACAAGAACTAAAATCAATACAAAGTTTGGTGGTGGTTTGATTTGATTTGTTGTTTGAATTGTTTGTTTGAAAAATCAAAACAGAAAATCAAATAGAAAAAGAAAAAGCAATCTGTGTAAAAAAAATGAAACAAACCAACCCAACAGGCCCAACAGCCCAGCAACGCAGCCCACCAGCTCTCACCGCTGCTAATCGTTTTCCACTGAAAAATCAACCCGTAGAGACGCAGACAAGTGGCCCCATCCTTCCCTCTCTCTCCCTCACTGACAGACGGGCCCATGGCAGCACGTCGTCGTCTTCACCGCGTCAGCCGTTCCTCCCTGCCGTTGCTGCCGAGTTATTGCCGGTGTCAATACGCGTAATTGGCCGAGTAAAACCTCGTTGTAATCACGCACACATAAGCGCCCCTCCCCTCTCTATCTTTCCCCGAAAACACCGCCTCCTCTCTGCCACTAGGTTGCCGGAATTTTAGCTCAAACCTTCTTTGTCTCCGACGACTTCCCCGGTCAATTCCGGGGAACCACAGCCGCCCCTCACTTTTCTCTGCACGCGAGCCTTCTCCCCACCTCCTGGCGCATCTCCCCGTGCCACTCGTTCGCCCGCGCCTGCCCTAGAGCGTCGGCAAGGACAAGCTCAACTCGCCACCGCCGTCTGCCATTGCTCCGGCGACCTCCCCAGGTAATCTCCGTTTGCCCCAGCACCTCCTGATGATGCACCTATCTTCCCAAAATCAGTGCGCGTCTAACCATACTCCTATCTTGCCTTAGGGCGACCTGCAGCCCCACCTCCGACAGCAAACAGAGCCGCCCATCATCAGTAGCTACTCCGGCGAGCAATCGTCGCCGTTCCTGAGCGCCCCTCTCCAAGCCAGCGCCACCTCGAGCTTCACCTCGACCTCGCGAGCACGGTGAGCACCTCCGCTTCTTCCCTTGCTTCCTGTACCCACCGCAACACCACCGTCTGACCGCGCGCTGCCGTCTGCCACCGCCAGCGCCGCCAGATCTGAAGGGAATATGCCCGAGAGGCAATAATAAAGTGGTTATTATTGTATTCCTTATTTATGATAAATGTTTATTTTACATGCTATAATTGTATCAATACGGAAACGTTAATACATGTGTGTTTAATAAACAAACAGAAAGTTCCTAGTTATGCCTCTCTCATAAACTAGCTCGTTGATTAACAAGATGATCAAGGTTTCCTGATCATGGACATTGGATGTTGTTAATAACGGGATCACAACATTAGTGTAATGGTGTGATGAACATTCATCCGAAGTATAGCATTACGATCAAAGTCATTGAGTTTATATTGCTATAACAACTTACAAAGTGATCCTAATCCTTAGACCATGAGATCATGTCAATCACTAACACCGGAAGAGTTTCTTGATAACATCAAATGTCACACCGTAACAGGGTGATTATAAAGATGGGTTCAGAACTACTAAAGTGTTATGTTGAGGCCCATGGATCAAGAGTGGAATTTGTTCATCCCGATGACGGATAGATATGCTCTGGGCCCTCTCGGTGATATCACATTGATTAGCTTGCAAGCAAGTGATTTGATCACTAGAATGTTATATCACGGGAACAAGAAAAGAGTGCATGTCAGTAACGAGATCAAACTAGGTATGGAGATACCGATGATCAAATCTCGGACATGTAATATATCGCGAAACAAAAGGATTAAGATACTAGCGTAAATGGTTCCGACGATCACAAGAAAGTCATCGTTGAATGTGTGGGAGTCACTATGGGTCTCCAGATCCCGCTTCTGATTATTGATCCCAGAGGGGTCTCGATCATGTCCGCATTATTCGCGAACCTTAGGGTGACACACTTAAGAGACACCGACATCCAATTGGAGCAAAAGTTTCATGCCGAAAGAATGAACAAGCGTAGGAATTTATTTCACTAGATACCGAAACAGGTTTTCGGGTGAAATTGCATAAAGTGGTTATGCGTGTGAAATGAAATACTAGCAAGGGGTTATATGTGAATGTTTGTCATTAAAGTAATTGACAAAATTCTGAATAAATAAAAGGAGTTTTATTTAATGAGAGTTTGCATTAAATTTGGTGGAAATTTAATGGGAATTTGAGTGGGATTTTGAGTGGAGAAAATTGAAAGGCATTTGAGTGAGTGGAGTGTCCACCCACATGAATGTGGAAGAGGTGGGGGCAGCCCCATGGCTGGGCGCATGGCATCTTGGGTCCCCCCCTCTCCCTATAAAAGGAGCCCCCTCCCTCTCTCTCACTCACGCCTCCTCGTGAACGATCTCTCTCCCCCTCTAGAATTTATCCCCCATGGTCTCGGACTAGCGAGATACATGTTCCCGGTGGCTATTCGGCAAGAAAGAGTTGTGCTTCCGCTGCATCGCTGGAGCGAGGAGGCGGAGGTTGCTCGGTGCCTCAAACGTGTGTGCGAGCACCGATGCGCTGCTGTTTTGCGGCGCTAGGACTTCCTCTCGATCTTGAGATCGGCAATAGATCGTCTACATCAACCACGAGTTTGGACTCGTTAAGCTTTGTCGGTCTTCAAGGGTATGTTCTCTACGGATATACATCCGCCCGTTGTTTGTAGCTAGTAGATAGATCTTGGTACATAGTTCCCAACGTAGGAAATTTTTTGTTTTCTATGCTACGAACCCTACAAGATCTTGGTCGAGCTGCTGTGAGCCGTGCGATGCGAATCGTCTGGCTGTGATTAGATTTTAACTGAAGGGGTATGAGCGCATCTGAGCCGAGCGATTTAAGTTAGATCCAACGATCCAGAGAGGCCGATCCACACGAAGCGGTACCGGCCAATAGAATTGCGCCACGTGGACAAGGTTCTGTTTAAAACAGAAATTAGAATCTGATTGAAATGCAAACTTGTAAAATTCATAACTTTAATTCTACACGTCCAAATTTTGCAAATTTTATATCAATGGAATCAGTAGAACATGTACTTTGCAACCATACACTTTGTTTAATGTTTTGATTCTGGTAAATTGGTTGAATTTGTAGAAACTTGTGTAGGCTTATTTTGAATATAAAAATTGTTATAGATAAAATTTTAATGTGAAATCTTTGCAAAATGGTTTGTTGTGAACCTACTGACCCTAGGAACCAATTATGGATTTTAAAATGTAATTTGTGAAGTTAGAGAGTAAATATTTGAGTTAGCACATTTCTAGTCAAATAAAAATATTGTTTTTGTTTTAGAAATGATTTTTGAGTAAAACCTTTGGGAAATGTTTTGAATCAAACCTTCTGACCCTAAACACCAAGTTTTGATAATTAAAATTTACTTGGTGAACTCTTCAAAGAATATTTCTTTACTAAAGGCATTTTCAACCACATAAAATAATGATTTGATTTAAAAATGGTTTATAGATAAAACCTTTTGCAAATGGTTTTACCACTTTAGAAAATGACCACTTTGAACTTTATAATGTTTAGAGCTTAGTAGAAACCACCTTTGCAAATAAAACTACCTTTTGCATGCTTGCATGCATGACCTTGTTTCTATTATTTTATGTGTGATAAATTGGTTGGAATGCTAGTTGAATCTATGTTTGCTTGATTGAATTATAGTGGAATTAGAAGAGTGTAATATTTGCAAGATCAAGAAGTGAACCATCATTCTCTACTAAAAAGGCAAGTGACACTATCATCCATGTCCTACTATTTTCATTACACTTAGTGGATTTTTGAAACATGCATGATAAGGACTACTATTATTTTATGCTATGCTAAATCCTAATAGGATACCCTTATATATTCCTTAGTGGAAACATTGTAGTTGTAGTATGCTTAGCCCTGCTATATATTGGGATGGGATACATGTTATGATTATATGAAGATTTGAAAAGATATATGTTTTATATAATAAAACAAGTACTCAATGAACCACCTGGGTGGACAAGGATACTCAAGGTTGGAAAAGGTGGCAACAAAAGGAACCATGTTTATATGGCTATCTCTTTTTGTTGTGCACTAGAAGAAAACCACCCAGGGACTTAGAGATTGAACATGTTTCTCGTACAGTGGCTTCCGTGTACAGCCACATGCTAAATGGTCTCTGGCTTAGTCAACTACATAGTGGAAGACCCATGCATTGGCATCTTCAGGTTAACTAGGATTGTGAAAGGGAACTTGAAACCCTACATTGGTGCCTGGATGACAAGCTAGCATTGTGTATTGGGAGGACTTCTATGGAAATACTTTGTCACATTCTCAATCTGCCAGTACTCCATCTTGGTGAGTACTTATCCAGCGGCCACTGGTGGCATCAAGATGAGATTGTGTCATGTGGGTAAAGTGTACAACTTCTGCAGAAGATCAAATTCTAAGTACTTAGCCGTGTCCCCGGTTATGGACAACTCTGAGCAACTAAGGCCTGAAGCTATGGAAGATCTCGACATTCCAATTTCTCAAAGTAAAACTTGAAGGTGACAACAAGGGATTATAAGCACTTGGAGTTTTCCAAGGAGTTCAGAAAGATTTGACAAAGGATCAAAACTATTTCGAAAGGATAGGATAAAACTATATTGCTTTCTGCAAAAGAGCCTAAACCCTACTTAGCCAAATATGCATGTAATGATAGGATCCACTTACTTCTACATAATAGTGAAACTTGCCAATACAATTCAAATGTATTGACCCTTGTGGCTGCAACTTATTATGTTGCAGGTTTGTTTGATGTTAGTGAAGTTTATTGATTAGGATTACAAGTCTACAACCAACATGACTGCCTGTGGCACTTTGAAGATGAAGGACCCCATGCTATTGTTATATTCTGCTGCAATGTAATGTGATAGCAAAATGAGCTATGTAAGATGTAATGAATTATTTTAATCCTGGTTATAAAGTTGTATTATGACCTTTGTTTCTTGATATTACATCTTAACTGTGGATGCTAGCTATTAATCCAGGGACTAGCATTGTAAACACAGGGATCTCTACCTTATTAAAGGTTGGGAACCTTACAGATGGTATCAGAGCATTGTGTTGCCTGTAGGATTGAAACCCTAGGATTGGACAAAACCCCTTAGAAAAATAGGAGTTGTATTTGTTCCAAAACTTATTTACAAACAATCTTGTAACCTCTTTCCTCAACCATTTTGATTTTGATTCTACATCTCTTCCTTTTCAACTTGATGGACAAAGCCTACCCCATGGCCAAAGACTTCACCATGTGCAAAAGATTTCATCAACTCTAATGACTTCAACATCTTCAAGTGATTTCAACTTTAGTTTCACCAAGGATTTTACTAAGGACTACAAGTGAAAAACCAAGAGACATTAGATTGCCTACCAAAGACAGTGATATCAAATTAGTATATGGATCATATTGACCTATGAGGTATGACTATACTAGGTTGATTATTTCAAGAAAACTTGTTGTTTCCTTCAACTCATGAGTTAAGCTCATAAGTTGTTAAGTAAATAGTTGCTTGTTGATTGCTTGATTATTTGATTGAACTTGGTTGGTTTTGAGTTGTGTGTTAAAACTTCTTAAAAACCTATCCACCAATACTTATCCCTATCAAACCAACAGATGCCTCCTCGTCGTGCCAACCCCAACCAAAACAACAACAACATCACCCCTGAGATGCAGCAGATGTTGGCAGTTCAGACACAGTTGATGCAGGAGATGACCACATTTATACAACAACAACAACAACAACAACAACAACAACAACAACAACAACAACAACAACAACAACAACAACAACAACAATCAGAATAATACTCCAGCACTTGATATGCTCACCAAGTTTCTGAAACTTAGGCCTGCAAGATTCTCTGGAACAACTGATCCAATGGAAGCCAATGATTGGTTACGTTCAGTGAATAAGGACTTAGTGACTGTTGGCTGCACCGATGAAGAAAAAGTTAGGTTTGCAGCATTTCTGCTTGAAGGACCAACAGCAACATGGTGGGACAACTTTCAAATCATCACTCCCCTTGAAGATATGACTTGGGCTATTTTTGAGGATGGTTTTCGTACAACTCACATCTCACCTGGAGTGATGTACTTGAAGAAAAAGGAGTTTCACAATCTGAAACAGCGTCACCTCAGTGTGGTTGAGTATATTGAAGAATTCAACAATCTGGCATGATATGCACCAGAGGAAGTTGATACAGATGCTAAGAGAAAAGAAAATTTTCTTGAAGGACTTAATGATGAGTTGAACCTGCAGCTAGCTGTTGCCTATGTCCCAACTTATCAATCACTCTGTGACAAAGCCACCATTTTGGAAAACAAGATGAAACAAGTTGAGAATAGAAAGAGGAAGCATAAACTCAAGAATCACTCAGGATCATCAAAAAAGAAGCATTCATTCAAAAAGAGCAATGAAGATTCTAAACCACATCAGTATCACCACAACAACAATGGAGGTCATAATAATGGAAATGATTCTGACAATGGAGATGACCTTGGTCAGAACCAACATGGCAATTCCAGGAAGAAAGACATTAGCTAGTTGCAGTGCCATAATTGTAAGGAGCTTGGACACTATGCATCAGACTGTCCTGAGAAGAAAAAGAAAAAGGATGCTAGAAGAGCCAATGGAAATGACTCCAATGTGACCCAGAAAGGACATGTGAACCATATTGACATGGATGGAAGCTTTGAAGAGATAGAAGAAGTGGATGTTAGAAACTAGTTAACTCACAAGAGACAAATAAGGATTCCTTGTCTGGATATTAAGTGTTGAACCCATAGTCAAGTGAACCATCAATGTAACCCTGTGAGACTTCATTTTAAGGGTGGTAGTACCCTAGTTGATTTGAAGCCAACTTGTAACCCTAGCCTTCCCAAATCTTGGGACGAGATTTATTTTAAGGGTGGTAGCCTGTCACATCCCAAATTTTTCCAAAATTTGAAATGTGAAAATAAATAAACAAAATAAACAATTGTTGATTTTTAGGGTGAGAAGAAACTTTTGATTCCAATTGGAAACATCAAAACCTATTTTGATCAAATAAAATCCTAAAGGGATTTAAAAAGATAAACAAATATTAAATAAAGTTATAATAGTTGGAATCACTATTTTTGGATCTTTTAATAAAAAGATTTGGTTTTCAAAAGAAAAGGTAGAATTATAAATAAGGATTATTTTATAGAGCCAAATTGATCTTGGCCAAGATTTTGAAATAAAATATTTCTATTTGATAAAAAGAGTAAAGGTTTATTTAAATAAAATAATGAGGTTTTATTAATATCCAATTTTATTAAAGTAAAGGCATTTCCATTTTAAATAAACACTAAAACTTGTTATTTTGTTTTAAATAAGTTTTCCAAGTGTTTTATTTTCAAATAAAACCTACTGTTTTGATTTTGGTATTAATTTAGATTTCAAATAGAGTTTTAAAATAAATAAAATCCTATTTGAGTTAATGACTAAGATCTATTTTATTTAATTATTAAATAGGTCCTAAAAAGAATAAAAGTATTATTTATTTTGTTTTGGACCTTGGATTGTGTTGTTAAACAAGAACTAAAATCAATACAAAGTTTGGTGGTGGTTTGATTTGATTTGTTGTTTGAATTGTTTGTTTGAAAAATCAAAACAGAAAATCAAATAGAAAAAGAAAAGCAATCTGTGTAAAAAAATGAAATAAACCAACCCAACAGGACCAACAACCCAGCAACGCAGCCCACCAGCTCTCACCACTGCGAATCGTTTTCCACTGAAAAATCAACCCGCAGAGACGCAGACAAGTGGCCCCATCCTTCCCTCTCTCTCCCTCACTGACAGACGGGCCCATGCCAGCACGTCGTCATCTTCACCGCGCCAGCCGTTCCTTCCTGCCGTTGCTGCCGAGTTATTGCCGGCGTCAATACGCGTAATTGGCCGAGTAAAACCTCGCTGTAATCACGCACACATAAGCGCCCCTCCCCGCTCTATCTTTCCTCGCAAACACCGCCTCCTCTCTGCCACTAGGCTGCCGGAATTTTAGCTCAAACCTTCTCTGTCTCCGACGACTTCCCCGGTCAATTCCGGCGAACCACAGCCGCCCCTCACTTTTCTCTGCACGCGAGCCTGCTCCCCACCTCCTGGCGCATCTCCCCGTGCCACTCGTTCGCCCGCGCCTGCCCCAGAGCGTTGGCAAGGACAAGCTCAACTCGCCACCGTCGTCTGCCATTGCTCCAGCGACCTCCCCAGGTAACCTCCGTTCGCCCCAGCACCTCCTGATGATGCACCTATCTTCCCCAGATCAGTGCGCGTCTAACCATACCCCTATCTTGCCTTAGGGCAACCTGCAGCCTCACCTCCGACAGCAAACAGAGCCGCCCGTCGTCAGTAGCTACTCCGGCGAGCAATCGTCGCCGTTCCTGAGCGCCCCTCTCCAAGCCAGCGCCACCTCGAGCTTCACCTCGACCTCGCAAGCACAGTGAGCACCTCCGCTTCTTCCCTTGCTTCCTGTAACTGCCGCAACACCACCGTCTGACCGCGCGCCGCCGTCTGCCACCGCCAGCGCCGCCAGATCTTGGTCGAGCTGCTGTGAGCCGTGTGATGCGAATCGTCTGGCTATGATTAGATTTTAACTGAAGGGGTATGAGCGCATCTGAGCCGAGCGATTTAAGTTAGATCCAACGATCCAGAGAGGCCGATCCGCACGAAGCGGTACCGGCCAATAGAATTGCGCCACGTGGACAAGGTTCTGTTTAAAACAGAAATTAGAATCTGATTGAAATGCAAACTTGTAAAATTCACAACTTTAATTCTACACGTCCAAATTTTGCAAATTTTATATCAATGGAATCAGTAGAACATGTACTTTGCAACCATGCACTTTGTTTAATGTTTTGCTTCTGGTAAATTGGTTGAATTTGCAGAAACTTGTGTAGGCTTATTTTGAATATAAAAATTGTTCTAGATAAAAATTTAATGTGAAATCTTTGCAAAATGGTTTGTTGTGAACCTACTGACCCTAGGAACCAACTTATGGATTTAAAAATGTAATTTGTGAAGTTAGAGAGTAAATATTTGAGTTAGCACATTTCTAGTCAAATAAAAATATTGTTTTTGTTTTAGAAATGATTTTTGAGTAAAACCTTTGGGAAATGTTTTGAATCAAACCTTCTGACCCTAAACACCAAGTTTTGATAATTAAAATTTACTTGGTGAACTCTTCAAAGAATATTGCTTTACTAAAGGCATTTTCAACCACATAAAATAATGATTTGATTTAAAAATGGTTTATAGATAAAACCTTTTGCAAATGGTTTTACCACTTTAGAAAATGACCACTTTGAACTTTATAATGTTTAGAGCTTAGTAGAAACCACCTTTGCAAATAAAACTACCTTTTGCATGCTTGCATGCATGACCTTGTTTCTATTATTTTATGTGTGATAAATTGGTTGGAATGCTAGTTGAATCTATGTTTGCTTGATTGAATTATAGTGGAATTAGAAGACTGTGATATTTGCAAGATCAAGAAGTGAACCATCATTCTCTACTAAAAAGGAAAGTGACACTATCATCCATGTCCTACTATTTTCATTACACTTAGTGGATTTTTGAAACATGCATGATAAGGACTACTATTATTTTATGCTATGCTAAATCCTAATAGGATACCCTTATATATTCCTTAGTGGAAACATTGTAGTTGTAGTATGCTTAGCCCTGCTATATATTGGGATGGGATACATGTTATGATTATATGAAGATTTGAAAAGATATATGTTTTATATAATAAAACAAGTACTCAATGAACCACCTGGGTGGACAAGGATACTCAAGGTTGGAAAAGGTGGCAACAAAAGGAACCATGTTTATATGGCTATCTCTTTTTGTTGTGCACTAGAAGAAAACCACCCAGGGACTTAGAGATTGAACATGTTTCTCGTACAGTGGCTTCCGTGTACAGCCACATGCTAAATGGTCTCTGGCTTAGTCAACTACATAGTGGAAGACCCATGCATTGGCATCTTCAGGTTAACTAGGATTGTGAAAGGGAACTTGAAACCCTACATTGGTGCCTGGATGACAAGCTAGCATTGTGTATTGGGAGGACTTCTATGGAAATACTTTGTCACATTCTCAATCTGCCAGTACTCCATCTTGGTGAGTACTTATCCAGCGGCCACTGGTGGCATCAAGATGAGATTGTGTCATGTGGGTAAAGTGTACAACTTCTGCAGAAGATCAAATTCTAAGTACTTAGCCGTGTCCCCGGTTATGGACAACTCTGAGCAACTAAGGCCTGAAGCTATGGAAGATCTCGACATTCCAATTTCTCAAAGTAAAACTTGAAGGTGACAACAAGGGATTAGAAGCACTTGGAGTTTTCCAAGGAGTTCAGAAAGATTTGACAAAAGATCAAAACTATTTTGAAAAGATAGGATAAACTATATTGCTTTCTGCAAAAGAGCCTAAACCCTACTTAGCCAAATATGCATGTAATGATAGGATCCACTTACTTCTACATAATAGTGAAACTTTCCAATACAATTCAAATGTATTGACCCTTGTGGCTGCAACTTATTATGTTGCAGGTTTGTTTGATGTTAGTGAAGTTTATTGATTAGGATTACAAGTCTACAACCAACATGACTGCCTGTGGCACTTTGAAGATGAAGGACCCCATGCTATTGTTATATTCTGCTGCAATGTAATGTGATAGACAAATGAGCTATGTAAGATGTAATGAATTATTTTAATCCTCGTTATAAAGTTGTATTATGACATTTGTTTCTTGATATTACATCTTAACTGTGGATGCTAGCTATTGATCCAGGGACTAGCATTGTAAACATAGGGATCTCTACCTTATTAAAGGTTGGGAACCTTACAGTTTCCCGTGCGCGACTCGCTTCGCGCGGCCAGAAAACTTCCCGGGCCTCCCAGGCCGTTTCCCGCCTTCGACACGGTCTATAAAATATGGCGCCGGTGCAATGGAGACAACAAGGCCAAAGCAAGAGCAAACCAGCAGCCAAAAAAGCGCCAGCCACCAGCAGCCATGCCTCACCGCAAGATCGCCAACTGGACCAAGATTCGAGAGATGTGTCGCACCTGCTTCCCGGAGGTGGAGGTCGACGAGGTCCACCTCGAGGCCACGTTGCTGGCCAGGCGCATGTGTTGTCCTTTGAGAAGGAAGACCATGTGGCCGAGGCGTCGCTAGAGCGGGTGGTGGAGTCGGCCTCCATGGTGGCCGCCCAATGGGCGGTGCACGACATACACCACACCGCCGCCAAGGAGGCGGTGGCCTTGGAGGCTGCATCAATGAATTTCTGTGAGATCCGCCATGAGGCGGCCATGACCACGCTGGAGGAGGTGGCCAAGGTGGCCACCAAGGTCATCGTTCGCGAGCTTCGCCACGTCGCCAAAGCGTAATGACGCGAAAGAGGCGCATCGCGAGCACGTCACCGACTCGGCGGCAGACGAGCGCGTGGCTATTGCCGCTGAGGTGGCCGCCGCGTGGGCTCTCATCGACAATGATGAGACATGGGTGGCGGAGGACGAGGAGGAGGGGGAGGAGGCGATCGATGTCCTTGTGCAGATCGTGCAAGCGCTATGCTTCGGCCCCAATGGTGCTCCGGCTCTGGCTCCTTCTTTGGCGGAGTTGCTCGCGGCTGAGGAAGAACTCCAGCGCTATGCGTTTGCCATTGCTGCGGCGAGGGAGCTCGACGACCAGGAGGCGAGGGACCACTAGGCCGCCGAGATATACAAGATCCTGGCGAACCGGGCGGCGGAGGACTGCATGAAGGCGGCGGGCAAGGCGGTGGCTCGCGGCCTGGCGCGCGATCGTCGCCACAAACGCATCCAGCAATTAGCCATATGTTCCACTAGGGCGGCGATCGACGGTATCGGCGGAAGCGACAACGGTGGCCGTGGCAATGGCGGCGAGTAGCCGCCGCGACGTCCTCCTCCAGCAGCAGCAACCGTAGCCGTAGCAGTAGCAGCATCAGTAGCATCCCCTATTTTGTTCAAACAACCTTTTTGTAACTAGCAGAGCTTAATCTAATGAATAGCTATCATTAACTACTAATGTTTCACTTACATATGGGCCCCGAGTGGCCGACAAGCAGGACACGCCCTCGGTTCGTGCGTGTCCGGGCCAACGTAACTATTGTCTAGATTTGATGCACGAATGGGTCGAGCCGAACGCGTTTGTCCAGATGAGTCGGGCCGTTGGGGCATGTGCATGGTGATTGCTTCTCGAGCCCGTTCAAGTTAGTTTTGATGTGTGGTGGAGACACACAAGCATCTGCTTGCCTTTACGAATCGGTGTCTAGTACATGGGGAAATATTGTATCAGTGCCGACTACAGATGAGATTCTTCGGATAAGGCCCAGCGTCCTCATTGGGAATGCACTTTGCTGGTTGTTATATGGAGGCGGCGTTCTTGCATTTGATATCGAAAGACAGAGTCTTGATGTGTTCGAGAAGCCAGCTGATGCCCATGCTACTGATGACTATTCCTTTCAGCTCTTGAGGACAAATGATAGTTGTCTTGGCTTTGCAGTTATGTCGGAACTGGGCATCCAATTGTGGAAGAGGAGCTCCAACTCTGATGGTGTTATCGGATGGGTGCTGCAACCAGAAGTCATTCAACTAGAGGGATTCTTTCCACAAAGCATGCATAGTGACTACAAAGAGGCGGATATGGTTGGGTATGACGAGGAGTCAAATGCGATTGTTCTGGCTACTTATATTGGCGACTTCATGCTTCAACTTGAGTCGATGGGGTTCATAAGAATATCTAAGAGAAATTGCTGGAGTAGCAAGGTGCATTATCCTTACAGAAATTTCTATACTACAGGTAATACCTCTTTACCTCATGTGTAGTCAAATGCATTCCAATTACTATTGTTTTGTGTTGATTAAGGATCGAGTTGATATAACTTAAGAGTTGTTCGTCTTTGTATGAGTATGGTGATCTTATGACAATTTGGCAATGTAATTCGGTATATTATTGCTGGGCTGAAGTAAACCTGGAAAAGAAATATAACTATAGCTATTGCTGTTTGGCCATTTCTATACTACATTATGTGCTCACATTCATTTTCATGAGAAGTTCTCTAACAATTATAAACCAGCAACAACCACACTTTACGAGAACATATTGAAACCATCTGTTATGTTTTTTATATTCAATATTTTTCCTTGAAAGATATGCTTATCTTAATTCCAGTCATCAACTCATGACATCATATATTTTATTACTGCAAAACAGTACTAGTTCTTTAAATTTGATGAGTACTAAGTAATGCTCATTTTGCACCAAGATTTTTTTTATCTTTCATATTTTTTGTTTAGCCATTGGACAAAACTAGTACAAATTCTCTCATGAATATTTCTGGATTACTAAATCTGTAGTCTTAACATGTCTTGGTAAAGGATTTTTATCATTCCCTCGCACCTGACAATGGATGTGACTTCCATCTCCTGTACTTGTGACAAAAGCTTACCCTTCCTTCTCATTGGTCTAACTTCTTGTGTTTTCATTGGTTTATTGTGCTTCTTTTGCTTGTAGGCAGGGGAGTTGGGTGCAAATGGGTGGATCAGAAACTACGAGCATCTGAGATCTATTAATTTTCTATGTTGGTGAACAGGTGAGGTAAATTTATCGTTTGCTATGTGCATGTCCTTGTCTTGGTTACTCAACTTGTAAGATGATGCATGATTTATTTTGTTTAGGCCTGTAGTGCTTGAATTTAATTAGTTTCTCAACTATCGAGTTAGATACCAGACTTTTCGGCTTTGCACTCATACACACATGAGACGCTAAGGAAATTTCAAATGACTTTGGCAAATGGACAATTTTACTGTCATGCGACATAACTTTTTCAACTGCAATGTTAGTGGCATTGGCACTTAACACATAGGGTCTCTGTGATATCCCTGTTCGCAGTTGATCTTTGCCTACTTGTTCATGAGAGAGTGCTACTTGGTGATATCTCCGAGTAGATTTTATCGTGCTAAATATCTCCATCCTGACCCTTGTTCTGTTTTGTGTGAAACAGAGACTCCATGTGAAGAACCAAGGGGTATCAGAAATGCCTTGGATCAAATAAGAAGACTGAATTCCTTTCCTATAAGCTTGGGGGGGGGGGGGGATGATATCTTTTGTGTTTGTAGTCAACCAAAAGTTTATTTGTGTACTGGAGTAGGATGTTGTGTGTAAGTAGATTAGGTGTTCCTATGCTACTCTTGCCTTTTGTGAGAGCTCTAGTACTTTTATGTTTGAGAAGATCTGATACCTGTGTTGCAGCCCAATGTCTCACCGAGGAGCTACCGTCCCCAACCCTAGCCTCCCTGCTGGACCTCCCTCCCCCACTCCTCCACCTCCTGGGCTGTCCGCACGTGGGCGACTCTGGAGGTGCCGGACCTAACCTTCAAAGTTCCCTCCAGTGGTCCTCTCCGGTTGCTGCCGCCGTGGCGCTGGTGGTGGTGGCCACGCCTCATCTTCAAAGGTGGCGGGCGGGCCCCCTTCGTGTGCCTTGTCGGCCTTTCGTCACGCGGGAAGGTTAGGACCGAGGCGGCGGCGCTCGCCGGTGTGGGGGGGGCTCGCTGACTCGTGGCTGGGAGGCGAGGAGGCGCGGGAAGGTTAGGACCGGGGCGGCGGCACTCGCCGGTGTGGGTGGGGAGGGGGGGCTCGCTGACTCGTGGCTGGGAGGCGAGGAGGCAAGTAGATTGGACTCGGCTGTAGGTATGTTGTGACGGGCATGGCCATGGCGGAGGCTAGGCCACCCCTAGGCGACGGCGTTGCTATTCGAGATCTTGCGGGACCGGGCTCGATCTACTTGTTTTGACCGTCGGAAGCCGGCCGGTGGTTTAGAGACCGCTGCATCGGCATCAATAAACGAGATGGTCCTAGTATTTTTTTCGTGCGAAGACAAAAATCTGCTTGATGTTTTCTCTTGTTGTTTTGGCCTAGAGAGGTGAGTGTCGGAAGGCTTCGCCGACGAACTTTCATGTGCGTATCATGTCTAGAGAAGGTATTCGATCATGCGCACTGGCATTTTGGTTTTAAAGGGAGCGTTACGAAGCTCTACTATCTGTTGTCATCATGTGTCATATCTTAGACTATTCATGGTGAAGTTAGATATAGAGAATGTTATGAAAGCAGGAATATGAGGCTAGCGATGTGATTTAATTCTTTATGGCGATGAGGAACTGGCTGCGTGATTGGGGTAACTCTTTATAGCGATGAGGAACTGACTGCGTGATTGGGCACATAGGAAGAGTTCACAGTCCGACCTTGTAAGTGAAAATTCAAGGTCTTATCTTTCATTTACAAGGTCTTATCTTAATTGGTTGTGTATGGCTTTTGAAAGCATTGTTTTGTGAGAGAGGATTTTTTCTAAGGTGAAAACCTATGATCTTTGATCAGATGATGATGCTTGTTCATGATTTACTTTTTAAAGACGTCGCTATTGGAGTGATTCGACTATCCATGGTGTTATGTCGTTGCTACGAGAAATCGTTCTCTGTAGCGGAATTTTTTTCTTCTTCGGCGGAATTTTTTTCTTCTTCTTTTTCCTTGGTCATCCATAAGACCGTGTTGTTATAGATACTTGTTATAGATACTGAGTGTAATTGTTATCTTCTTGATATTAATATACAGCTTTTTATAAAAGAAAGAAAGAAAAAAAGTCCAACGTCTCACTCCCTGCCACGTTATCAAGTTCCTTGTCTATTGCGAATTAGGTTTGAGTCAGCAATGTGCAGCTGTAGCAAACTAATGAGTTTTTTTACTTCAGAACACAGCCTAATTTTTAGTATCAACTCCATTTCTTCCTTCTTGTTAAATATCGTTTGCTTAATTGTGATCTCTGGGATTGTACCGCCTTTGCATTGAGATCTATGGTTATCATATGATGTGTTTGGGGAAAAAGATGTTTTTCTGTCTTCCCATTCTGGGGACCGAATTTGGGTCTGAAATAACTTCATAAGGACCTTCTGATTTGTGAATGTTTTGAGCTGCTGCTGTGGAAATTAAATTTGCATACCCAAAAAAGTGGGAATGATTTCAACCAGGAAAAAGAGGAAACATCAACATAGTTATGGTGTGTATTCATGTTTGTGATCCCTGTCACACTTAAGCAAGAATCTTCTGAAAAATAGTTCTACACGAAACATGTTTTTTATGAAGTTTTGCAAGAGATGTTTGTGATCAGTCTTGCGAGCATCCACAGCAGAGCAACTTTTCAAACATGGCCTTCCTTGAGTTTCTAAACACATGTTTTAGGGTTTTCGTGGGGTCTATGTGAGCCCTCACATCTTCACATAACTAGATTTAGGCCTTGTTTACTTCTAATGTATTCTAATCCCCTAGGGGTTTGGGGATGGGAGGGGATTTGGTGAATCCCTCCATTTCACCCAATCCCTATATTTCCCATCATTTCCTCACATTTTCCCTCACTTCCAATCCTTGGCATGTTTACTTTGAATTCTGGGGATTAGAGGGAATGGGAGAGAATTGAGATCGGGTGATAAAAATAATAACTTTACACCTATAACATGTTAATTGACAAGTCACTCAAGTAAAAATCGAATCTTTTCAAGGAGCGTTAACATCTCTTCATAGACTTCATGAATACTAGTTTAAATATGTGCTCTCGACAGACCAGAGCTCAAACAATTGCCTAATTATTTTCACAATAATATTTTGCATGCCCATTCCAAATATATTTGATGCTATCATTTTCTTGTCCAGCTCCGCCAGATGATTTCATCGACACCCTATTATATCACCAAACAAATAAATGGTTCAGCACTAGCAAAATAAACAGGAAACATCATCTCTGCTAGCAGGTTACATAATAAAAACAGAGGAGAAAGTATATGTGAATAGAAATTGCTAGCAGGTTGCATACTAAAAGTCAATACGGGAGAACAGTATACACTTTACCTCAAGGTAAACATTTATAGCATATCTCAAATAAATAGTTTGCGGTAACAAAATTTAGATTATAGAAGAAAAGGAAGATGCATCTGGTTCTCTGGAATTTAGATATCACGGTCTCAATACACGATTTAGCACACGATTTTCTGGACATGCAAACATGAAGCATTGAGCAGATATAGTTTTTTTCCATGTTATCTACATGGATACAGACTAGCACATGATCTACTAATCAACTCACTTGACATCATGGTCTGTTTCCGGAATGGACTACTAACTAATAACTCATGCATTAGAATTGAAGGTTTACCTCAAGGTAATTTATTGCAGCACAAGGCGAGAAAGAATTGAAGGTTTACCTCAAGATAACTCTTGTAGTTCACCCTGTAACCACATGATAGCCGACTCCTCATCTTGAGCAGCCTAAGTAAGGAATGTCTCTCGGTTTTCAGCAATTTTGAACACTTTTGAAGCCTTCACTCTCTCCACACGTGAGAGCTCTTTCATATTTTGTATAGCATAAATACACTTGGAGATAGTGAAAACATTTGACTCCGCCTTTTCTTCCTCGGCCTGCTTCTCTTTCATCTTCACATATCTATCAATCACTGCTACCATCGCATCGCTCTTGTTAGGCTTCTTTAACTCATTTGTTGGCTTTTTCTTAGGTACAATAGCAGGACCCCTCCATTTGTTGGCCTTTTCTTGGGTACAATAGAAGGACCCCCTTTATTTGTTAACTCATCCTTTTCAGCAACATCCACTGGATTCAGCAAAGATACACTTATCAGCATTTGTCAAATCATGTATATTATATTACTCTTGACTAAATATGATGTGTTGTGCGAGATAATTTTACCATCAATGATTGAATTGACCTCAGCTCCTAGGCGAGCAGGACCCCCTCCATCTACAATCTGTAGATCATCATCATCACCATTTATATCCGCACTTTGTACTTCATTTTATTCATCAATTTGTGATGGCTCAGAGATAGAGGTGAAGTTGTACGCACCCTCTGCAATTTGATCTGAAAAAACAATGTAGTTATGTAAACAAGTAATACTATTATGTATCTGACTTAGTGCTAACAATGAACATAAGTCGAGTTACCATCATATAGATCTCCAAGTCTATCAAATAGAGGGAAGTCATATTTCTTGAATTTCCTGATTTTTGGAAAGGAATGCAACCAAACATGAGAGGAAAAATGAGTGCCAACTTGGTATATAAAATTTTGGCCAAGTATAAGAATGGGGAAAACTTACAATTAGTAAGTTATCCCAGAGTGCATCATCAGCTTGTATTCTGCAACTTACAATTAGTAAGTTATCCTAGATCAGTTTTGATCTTTGAATATTTTCGTCATTAGATTCCATGTGTCCCCTCTCCATCCATTTTGAGATCTATGGTAGTCATTGTTGTGCTCGTGGAGTATGTCAACTAGAGATTTCTGAAGTCCCATATTCCATTGAGCTCTTGGTTTTTGAAGTCCCATATTGGTAATAGTAAATCCATTGATCTAGAAAATATGATTTCATAACAGGTAGAAGTAGTAAATATGAATTCATACCGAAGTTTGGTGTGCTCACAGGGTCCCAAGAAGGAGGTAGTTCATCCACTCCTACTAGCGTCCAAGGGGTAGGTATCTATCAAAAACAACGCTGAACAGATTAGACACAAGTATGACATGAACATGATATGATGTAGATATCTATCATATATAAATTGACAGGTCTTTTGTAAATTAGTACCAGAACAGGATATGATGTAGATATTAAATATATATGACAAACACACATCAATTGTCGTCGAACACAACACCATCTTGGTACAATGAGTATGGGGCAGCAGCAAGCATACTAATATACAACACCATCTTGGTACAGTGAACACACATCAATTGGAGCCATACAAGCATGCAGTCGCCAAATATCTAATTAGCGTTCAACAACAATCAAATTCTAATTCTATATTGGGCAATATTGGTACAGTGAGTATTAGTCAAATTAGACAAGCAATTGGTACTGACCAACCTAACATTATGGAACAAGAAAATGACATGATATAGACTACTTAGAACCTAAACCATGTAGCCATCTAATGAATGCGACAAACTACAAAATTAATTACAATTAGATGAAGAAGGCATGATAAACATGTAATCGGTAACCAACATGACACTCTAGCTATCTCTCTTGTCAAAGAATACCATAACAGTGTACAACGAGCCTAAAATTGATCAGAAGCCAGTCTAGTATTCTTTTACACGCCAACACAAGAAACAATAGATATTGTGCTATATAAACAATCGTGGATAGGAAGTTAGAAGTAAGAATAACATGCAGTTGGAAGTAGGAAGATTGAATAAACATGGGTCCAGCAGCGCTGATGCCCTCGGCCATGAGCTCGTGTTGCATATCACTAGTTGAGCCACTACACTATGTAGTGCTACTAAGACCCTATTCTTCAGACAGTATACACTGTCAACTTCTGACATATTTGGGCACATATGGTATGCATGGTGCTATATATATTTAACAAACATCTTCCAAAAAAACATAATCTCTCTACTTTTGTTCTTGCCAACACAAAGTACAAGTTTCCAAATTGCTTTTCTACTTAAGAAAAAATGGTAAATCATGCCTATCTTAGTATGGTCAGCGGTGAGTGGTGGACATCATGGACAAGCAAACACTAGCATGGACCTCCATTTACAGTATGGTACTAACCAGTTCAAGCTCCAATAAAAAAGAACACTACATCGATGCTACTAATATCTATTCTATGTGCCTTCCTACTGATTTGAATCTACCGGTTCCTTGGTTTGAAGCTGCCGACGAATCAGCTAGCGGGCGGACAGCAAAATCTTGGTCTCATGCTCCAATAGCTTGGCCATGGAGGCCATGCCAGTGTCCCTCAAATCCGTCTCCATTGTGCCCTTTCTCTCTGATTTCTCTCTCCTTTTTATCCCCAACATCCAAAGAACCAGACAGGAGGGCGAGAGCTGGCCGCCGGCAGCGGCCGAGAAACCCTAGGGAGGGGAGAGGGAAAGAGGCGGGTGAGGGATTCACCAGAGAGAAGGAGGTGTCCGTCAGCAGCATCTCTAGTTCAGTGTCCCCGCCGTCGCCTCTGGTCTGCACCCGCGCCTTCGCCTCCGGTCTGCGCTGCCGCCTCGCTCCTCCGCTCGGTTCCTTCCTCGACAATACACGAGGGTCGACTCACGTGCGATAATACACGAGCTGACAGAGATTTCATGGGGGATTTATGGGGATGGACCGGGACAAAACTCGTGAATACATAAGAAGTAAACGGTTTTGCCAGGAAAATTCAGGAATAGCAAGTGGGTCGGGAAAATACCCGTAGAACCCAGGAAATGCGAGATAAGTAAACGAGGACTTAGGGGTGCACCTTGGCGCATGATCCCATTAAATTTGAACCAATTTAGTGATTATAGGTGGGCAAAAAATAATAATATGTTTTTTAATTTTTACCAAATGGATTTTAAATAAGATTATAACTAGTGGTGATATGAATTTTTTTTAGAAGATGTGTTGATAGTAAGGAGTTTATGGAGCCCAAGAGCAGAATTTGTGCGATCGATGACCTAGACTCTAAATGGATAAGATGAAAGTTACGGTTTTGTTTATTTAAATGAAGTTAAACTTCATAAGAACTAAAATAATTACCATATATAAATTCATAATATAAAAGGCAATATGGGGAAATTGATATATTACTGTGAGTAACAATATACATAAATCTTCATCTTGTCTCAGCAAAACCCTTCAAATAAATTATATTTATGAGCTTTCACTTCCACCATGGTTTTATTTGAACACTAAGTTGTTTAATTTTTACTGGGAAGCCTTTAAAGTTCTTTATATTATAACATGTGTGCATATCAGTGTCACGTGCAACATATATCGATCAAACAGTCCAATAAGCTAGTCGCCACTATGCCAAATTGTGTGGTCGAGAAAACAAATCTCTGATCTTATCGACTTCACATTGCCAGGATAAAGTTATCTCGTTGCGCAGGCACCAATCGATGCAGCGGAGGTCGATGCGCCAACGCATCGCCAGTAATTACTGCCAATCGCCAGTAATTACTGCCAAGAAGACGTGTTTGTCGCCCACGCCATCGGTTCCATTTTTAGTTTTTTTTATGAATATTGTAGGTAATCAAAGATAATCAAATAAAACCATTAAGACAAAAAAATCATTTATTCCTGAAATACTCTAAAAAAGGATGTAAGATCAACTAGAAACAGTGGGAAGATGTAAGAAAATCAATTAGAAACAGAGAGAGGAACTCTCACATAGGAGCAGATGAAACAAACACAATTAGTTATTTAGAAAAAAAGGGAGGGAGAATACCACGCAAAAGAAAGCTTGTAGCAAAACAAATGAAACAAAATTGCTATCAGATGAAAAGCCCTTTTTATTTTTTTCTACATATTCATGCTATCGAGGCACTCTTTTTAAGAATCAGAACACTCATTTGCAATTGGGACCAATTTCTATCTCCTGCATTTGAAAATCTTGCTGGCAAGGTGATGGAAATACAGTTCTCGAGCCACTTGTTTTTCCTGAAGAACTTAGTGATTTAACAGACTGTTGAAATCATACATCGGAAACCAGAAACAGATTTTGGTGTAACCCAGAACGAGAGAAATTTCAATGGAAGATCCGAATTGGACTAGCATTTTACAATTTAAGTATCTGAAAGGTACAGTGGGAGGTGTGTAAGATGGGCCTGAGTATAAACCCATTTGGACAAAAACAAAGGCATCACAACACCATCTTTTTTTCAGGTAGATCACCGTTTTGACATGTCTCGTCCATTGAACTTGGAATGGCCAAAGCAATTTAACCAAGAAGGTGAAGATCTTCGTGAATCCTGGTCTCGCATTCCTGGAATCAAACAAAAAAAAGCACGAGATATTATCCACGAAAAGTTTCAGATGCTGAAATATAAGTATAGCAACACATTTGGAACATCAAGCAAGAGATACTTAACAGACACTTTTCATATAAGATTGCAGAAGTGCTAACGGATCATATAGCAACTGAATAGGTTAGGCTGTTCATGGTAAATCTAACTTAGTTACTCAGAAGTACGCAAACATCCACCACATTAGTTCTCTACAAACCAGAAGGTAGAAAAGTCTTACTTGTACAAGGCATAGGATTAACTTTTGTAATTTGAAAGTAGCACTCTTCTTTTACTTTCCAACAAATCTGGATTCATTTACTATCCTTGTCACAAACATTACTAGTAATATTAATTTAGATGGTTTCACTATATTCTCTATTAGTGCAGTTCCTGCCAGTTTCCACATGTTAGAAAACTCATGCTTTAGCATTTAGCAGTTAGCATTTCACAAAATAATAGTAATATTCTTGTTATAACTTTAATATAGCTCGGTAATAAACTAAGAGCATAAGATCACCAGACCGACAAAGAAACAAACAACTAAATTTACACTTATATATCTAGTCAATCCTTAATCACACTAACAATATTAGAGCAATCAGAAACCTTTTGTGAGACAAAGGCAATTGAAATGAACATAAATAAATAAAAACTAAATTGGGTGTTTGTTGCTTGTGAAATAAGTATAGCGGTATTACCTGCAGTATAGAAGCTTGTGTAGGGATAAAAGGTGTTATAACATATCTCTTTTAACAATATGTCTGATATGCATTGAGTCAAGTTGGAGCATGAAGTTGCCAATAGTCGTAGACAGAACAATAACATTTGATTCCTCATCATACCCCACTATCAGTACCACATTGTGGTTAGCCTGCATTGTGCATGGAAAGAGGTCCAACTAAATGGTTTTCTGCAGAAGAAACCATTTGAAAACACCATCATAGTTAGATTTCCTTTCCCACAATTTGATGGTCAGTCCCAACAGAACGGCAAGGCCAAGTCCACCATGATCTGTACGTAAGAGCTGAGCAGATCGGTGATCAGGAATATGAGCATCTGCTGGTTTCTCGATCACAGCAATGGTGTTCCTTTCAAAATCAAAAGCAAACGACGTCACTTTTACGAAGCAGCCAGTAAATTTCATTTCCCGACAAGGACCCTAGACCCTGCTTTTCGCTTTTGGCTTATAAGCCACAAAAGCATCTAAATAGATGTTTTTTATTTTGTTTTGGCTTATACCATCATACTACTATGTTCAGTTTTAAAAGCTAAAAGCCAAAGTCAAAAGCATCTATTTCGGTGTTTTTGTGGCTTATAAGCCAAACTCCAAAAGCTAACTAAACACCCCCTAGTCTCCCCATACACCAGACGTTAATTTGTAGAGGCAAGCGGATGCTTGCATCTCTTGGACACCCCAGATGAAGACTAATTTGAACGGGCTCGAGAAGCAATCGCCGTGCACATGCCATCTTCAGCGTCAGCGTATATCACAACGACATGCCAAAAGCATAAAAACCCGTTGTCGTCGTGGAGTCCCGAGTAACTAAGTTGGCTATGATCTTGCGCCGCGGCAAGTTGGCTAGGACAGGCAGGCCATGGCGGCAGCCCATGAAGTGCCAACGCTTATAGTTGTACGAGCTTCGCTTCTGAGGCAGGGTGAAGCGCGTGGCAGGGATGCGGTCAGGCGGGTCCAACAAGGGAGTCAAGATGGGAGGTCGACTGTGTTTGTTCCCAAAAAAGCCGAGGAGCGGAGGTTTCTTGTGGTGTTTGCAGAGAAGCGGCTGAGGAATCGATGGTCAGAGAGGATGCGGCGCCAACTTTTGCAGACCAGGGAAGCGCGGGGGAGCGAGGATGGGATCGGGGGGAGGCGGAGGAAGATCTCACGCAGGAGGTCCTCGTCATCCAGCGGCGTCGCCGGTGCCGACGAGGAAGGACAGCGATTCATCTGAACTAGGGATGGACTGTGAGATGTGCTAGTCGAGTAAATGCCACATGCTACTTGTGCCTCGGCCAAACTGCCTCATCTTAAACAGATTAACAGCGTCATCTTTATTTCATCTGCACATTGATAAAAATGCAACCCATTTTAGAGTTTCTTTTCTCTTTTGAGAACACACAAAACTAAGTAGCCAAAACTGGTGGAAATAAAGTCTGAGATGGAGAGAGAGAGACTCACCGAAGCCAGGATATCCACAACATCATCTATAGACCTCCTCCCCTTCTCAGCAGCAGTACGAGATAAGACAAAGCACTGTCTCTCTGCTCCTCCTTAGAACCGATCGCCTCTCTCCACTGTATCAGCAACAAGTAAATCGATCTAGGATTCAGGTACGTGGAAAAATCATGCTAGGGTTTCCCGCACAAAAATAGAAAAAAAGTAAAAGGAAATTAGTAGGAGATCGAGAAGGAGAGGGATGATAATGGGAGGCCAGACCTCGAATGGTCAGTGGGCTGAGGGTCGCCGGTGGCTGCTCTCCTCCTTTCTATCGCTCGGCTCCGGCCGCCGCTGTGTTGGGATTGGGAGAGTGGAGATTGGACTGAAACTAGAAGGGCACGTGTAGCTTGCCCATCTTACTAAAGAGATCAAAAGCCCAGGCAATTGGCCATGAAGCAGAGTTACCAGTTTACAAAAACTGCTCAAAAGCAAAAGTTTATACACTGAAAAAACGTGCAACCATCAATCCTTCTCATCTCACATTATAATTCCTAGATTTTAGACGTACACAAGCCTCTTTGGACCTGCACAAAGATTTGAGGTTTCAGAAGCTGCGGTGATATATAGTTTATAGCGGATTGGTCATTGGCCAGAAAGGTGATCGAAACTGAAGTGCAGTATTCCAACCAACGATCAAACCTTCTATATACCGCAATGTGAAAAACGGGCGAATGATGCCTCCTCTAGTCATGGAGAGGAACTACCTTCGTTTCAAAGTTTATGCTTATATTTTTAAAAAAAAGTTAAGCTATGGAAAGTTTGATCGAACTTTTAAAAAAAAATAAAGAACTATGATCTTATATAAATATCATGTGAAACTATGTTTCATGATGTATCAAACTGTATAAGTTTCATGTTATAAATATTAATATATTTTTCTAAAAACGTGGTCAAACTTAGTTTGACTTTTGAAAAAAATATAAGCCTTAAGCTTTGGAACGAGGGAGTAGTTTTTTTTGGGACTTAGAGCATCTCTAGCAGACACCGAAAAAACTTCGGACCCAGAAAATTCCGGCGGTTTTTTGGGCCGGGGCGCAAGCCCGAACAGACATCGTAAACAGGTCCTGACCCGGGAAATTTTTTCGGGCCCCTGGGAATCGACCCCCTCAATCCATAAATCCTCGGTTCCGAGCTGGATTCCTAGGTCTTGATCCATTTCTCCGTCACCGTCCCCTCGATGCCTCCGCCGCGCACCACCGCTCAAATCACCGAGCACCGGTGAGCAATTTGTCGCCGGCGGTAGCAGATCCATCCGATTCATGTTGCGATAGACCGTCGGGGAGCTTCGACGCCGCGTTTCCGTCGCCTGACACCGAGGAGGAGCGCCGCCAATGCATGCGCTTGGACGGGACGTGCAAGCGCGCCACCCTCCACTACAAGAGGTGGGGCTCGCCGGTGCCGGCCGCGCTCCTCCGTCGCGAGACGGAGTTCGACGCCCGCATCCGCGCCCGCCGAGGGAAGGGGAGATCCTCGCGCGCGCGGAAGACTCCGCCGCTGTAACATCCCAGGATTAGCACCTCGAAATAGACAGGACACATGTTTGTGCATTGCATTCATACATAAGAAAATCCGGGGGATTTTCGCGCAAAACTAAAGAAGCTATAGAGGGATCGAGATCTCTCTTGCTCTGATGAAAACATCAGGGCAGGTGCGATAGGTTTCGACATGACCTTTATAGAATTCCTTGTTCAGGGAAAAAGTTGCTCAAACATGCATTTGAATTTCAATTCACAAATGGAAATTAGAAACATTTAATAACTTAAATTGAAATGATTTCAAAAATGATATAAAAAGGTTTCTTTATTAATATATATATATGTACATCTAATATTACATTGATCTTTTACAATAAATGAATAAAAGTAAAGTATCAGGAATCATATAAGCAGAAAAAGGAATTACATTGCTGAGTTAAATAAGAGAACTCTTTATTACCACAAAATAAATATGATATTGTATTTATAAAAGAATTGTAAAATAAAAAGGAATTAAGTAAACTTTATTGAATAAATTACAATAATATAATGTTTTTACAATATTCAAACAGAAAATAAATTACAATATTTAATACAAAGAAAATCCTAAACTATTGTTCCTAAGCCCACTTCTTCATCTGGTATCTTTTATCCTAATTGGTTCTTGCAAAAACAAACAACTAAAAGTAAAACACAAGGGTTAGTGTTAGTATTGGTGCTCTCAGAATTACAGTGTGATGCACTGTTTGTCTCATCATTAAGCTTAAATCAGAAGGGGAAAAATTCACCAAATAAATAATATCTGTTCTTATCAAATGTGAGCCTCATATTAGTGCATCACAGGCTGGTACAGGGGCAAGTTTCACCAAAGCCAGATGAAGTGGTAAAAAGGTGAATTGACAACAAATATCAAGTTTTCACTTGATCTGATCCACATATGACACCAACAGGCACACAACACAGTCACTGCATGCAAGCAAACCTTGCTGTCAACACAGGAACTCACAGGGAAGGGGGTTATCTTCCCCGCCGTAGCAGAGAGAGTGCTCCCTCTCTAAAGCTTATAACATCACTACCAAACCAACTGAGAACATCACACGAATCTGAGAGTTTCAGCAACCACAACCACAAACTAGGCCACTATCCATTCATATAAAAAAACCACCAGCTCAACTACCAAAATGGTCATTTGAGGAGGGAGAAGTTTAGGTGTTAATCAAGGACAAACCAGGAGGTGTTCAAGGAGGTGACAAGGAGGAGGAGAGTCACCTAATCAAACAGGATCTCAGCAAGGGCATCATCAAGACAAGAACACATCTACAACACCAACATCATCCAGTTGGTGAGTCACAAACAGATCATACCATCTATCTGTTTTTATTTAGTCTCTGAGCATGATTTGTTGGTTAAGTTGAATCCTCAGAAATACACCCAAGTGGGGTGTATACTCATCACTGGATATTGTAAAAGCCACAAGAAATATCTTTTCCTATCTACAGTTTAGGAAATAGTCAGTGCATCTTTGGCCAATCTGGTATTTACCAGTTTGCATCTAGAGGAAAGTAAATCCCTGGATGGGTGCTACTGGACACATCCCAGTTATGGGTAGCACCTTAGTAGCAACCCAGCATCAGAGTTGTTCCTCTATGATAAAACCACAAGTACAATTTCCAACAAATTAGATAAGCAAATCATTTTCCCAAGCACTGTAGGAATCATACTTAGAGATTATCCATCATTTAAGAAAGAAAGCAGCAAGTAAAAACATTACTTTCTACCTAGCATAGTCTCAGACCAGCATCATAGACCAATGGATCTAGTTCAAACTAGATCTATACTCACCACACTGCTGGTACAGGGCATATCCCATCTGGGTAGCACCTCTGTATCAACAGGTTCATCCATATCTACTAAGAATCAGAGAATCATTTTCCTAAAAGAATTCGGGAATCATAGTAGACATTTGATTCAGAAAAGACAGTGAATATAACACTGTCTATTACTAAGCCACACATGACAGAGATCATTAAGTAAATCATCTTCCTATAATAAAATAGGAATCAATCAATATCTGAATCATTTTCCTAGTAATTCACCTATGAATCATCTCAATCAATAGCTAATTAATCCAGCAACAGATCATAATACTAAGAACACCACTGTGCACACTCCATATGGAGGCACCACAATAGGAAGATTCTAATATCAGAAGCCATTGAAATCACTAGCTAAGATCAACATCAAATACCCATGTTAAAATAATAAGTTACATCCATAGGGTATTATTTCAAATCATTTTCCTACCAAATTTTCATAGGAATCATTTTCTGTTTGAAAACACATCATTTATAAATCACATGATTTAGTAAATCAAGTCAATGGATCAAGGATTAGCCAACAGATATGTACACAGTAGTACTAGTGATTAGGGTTTTATCACTAAATCCTTCAATTACAGCAGTGAACAAGTAGTTCAGGAAAGAACTTTGTATCAAATCAACTTAAGCAAACACCTGTAGATCATCCCATGCCAAGAATAAGTAAAACTTCCTCCAACTGAAACTTATTGCAGCACATAGCCATCGATTCTCTACTGTATTAACAAGTAAGCCCATACTACTGGTTTTGAACAATATTCAACGTGTGATACTAAGTAGAGAGAGATAAACAGAGGGAGAAGCAGATGTGAGACAGAGGGAGTGTGCCTAGCGCCCGAGAAGCATTCACCACGGCGTGGTAGGGCAGTGCCTGCACGGCCAGAGTGATACTAACCCGAGGAAGTCTTCAACCCCCATCAACACCACCATGGCCACCGTAGTTTAGACGCCCGGGTTGCACCTACTACCGTCCCATCGACATCGGAATAGAAGAGAATGACCCCAGCTACACCACCATCATATCTTCACCAACCTCAATCCACCACCAGGACAACATCAATCTATCACTGGAGCTCGGCGGAACCAAGATACCGAAACCTTAGACGCACAGAAGATGGAAGGGGCGAGCTCGAGGGGGCTTTAAGAAATCCAATTGGAGAGCCAGGTCGGCCTGAGGGAGGAGAAGCCTCGACGACCATCAGCGGCGACCACAATGGCCTACCTCGCCGGAATCGGGCGGGAGACGACGTTGGCGTCGCCAGCAACCAAGAGGGGAAAGAAACGAGAATGAGAGATGTGAGAGAGAGTGGTGGGATGGCTGGGCCGGGGTGGGTTTGACCCTGATCCAGTTGGGCCAAGTTGGGTCCAAATGGGCCCATTGGTAAGCCTGGCCTAATTTCAAAGGAAAAAATAATAAAATAAGATATTTGTCAAATCACTAAATGACCAAACTACCCCTTAACATAATTTATACCCTAGAAAAATCCCAAAAATACATATGATATGTCAAAATGACCACAAAAATAATATCTACCTAATAAGAATATAATTTTAATTGTTTAAAATAAATATAAAGAAAATAATTATTAACACCATTAAATCTTAAATGAAATGTTATAAAATAAAACAAAAACTCTAAAAATAAATAAAAAATCATTTTTGTGTATCAAAATAACTCTACTATTTCATAAAAATACTAATTTAGAGTTTTACAAATAAAACATAAAGCAAATATTTAAAGACACTTAATACTTTGATGAATTTTATAAAAATAAAGATAATACTTAAAAATAAATAAAATTCATTTTTAAGGTCTTGAATAAATATGTTACACTAGAAAAATATTAAATATATTATTAGAAAAGTCTTTAATATTTTAAATAATAATTCCTTATCTAATACCTATTTTGTGAATTCTTTAAAAATAGTTGTTAAGTAAGAAATAATCACAATTCTTATAAAACCTTGAGCAATTAGTGTCTTTGTACTAAATTCCAAACCCATAACTTAAATTCATAATCACATTTAAGTATAACTCTTAACTTTAAAATATTCTTTTAAAAATCTTATTAAGAATCCTTTTAAATAAACATTGGGTATCACCCATTTATATAATATGGTGAATAATCATTATAGTTTAACCATTATTAACATAACTTCAAATTCTAACAAATTACTAAGATCATCTAATTATGCTTCCATTAAATAAATACATATTCTTTTCATAATAACAAAACAAATTTAATCTAATCATTCACTTAAATAGAAAGTGAATAATTCCACACCTTAGTTATACCTATCATAAATCTAAAACTTGGGAATAATTAAAACATATTACATCTTAATTTTACTTACCCTTTTAAAGTTAACTTTAGTCTCAAAGCTTATAAACATCATGTCTAATACACTACTTATGTTTTTATAGTTAACTTTGGTCTATTTCAATTAAGACATAATGCATCTCAAGTCCAAACTAATCAATCAAATACCAGAAGGCATTGATCACATTCTATTAACAATTAAGATTGCTTAAACATTATAAAGGAAATCTTTTCTTCAAATGCTATTCTTTTTGCCACTTCAAATAACAATCCTATAATAAGTTCTTCAACTCTTAACAACTCAATCCCAAGGACTTTTATCATAGTCACCACATGACAATTAACCATAATCACATCATTTTATACTTTACTTACATATTTTGGATTGTTAACACTTAGGTTCCTTATAAAGGTCATTAATTATAAAGTAAAATTTGAAGATAAACCAACTCTGAAAAGAATCACTTGAATTCACTTCACTCAAAGTATTGGGGATTCAATTTGGGAGTTTTACAAAATTCATATCATTACTTATGCATAAAAGCATCTTGCTTCTTTAAACACTAGTCCTTACCGGACCAATGATGCTAATTTCAGATATTGGATCTTTTATATTGTCTCGAAGACCGTGAGTGCATAATCTTGCAATCATAAAAGGCAAGTTCACCCTTGCTCATGTCCTTTGATTATTTTTTGTAAAGTATTTTGCAAATCCAGTGTTGTCATCACCTGCATTTGAAAAAGGTCAGAAAACACTATTTTCATAATCATATGATTATAGGTTAATTACCATGAGGTAATAAACTACTATGAAGGTTCCGGTGGTAAAGGAACATATTATCTAGGACTTAACAACCAATGTCGCCAGTGATTCTTGCCCCGTATATCACGCGTTAACCATGAGATTTGGAATGGGACAGAGAAGTCAGTTGTATCTTCTTCCTCTCGCATGTAGCCGGATGTGTAGGTCATGGCTGTTATCACTCGTAGCGTGCATATTAATTGGTAATTCGTAGAGGATATGCATCATATGGGTGGGAACCCTCAACGTCCCACGATAGTTCTGGCATCTAACGGTCTGTACAAACCATTGCCGTAATTCAATATGTGGGCATGATGTACACCAAGGAGGCATGCGAGGTCGCGAAGGGGGCAGTGATTGGCTTGGATCTTAGACTGAGCCCCATACCAAGGAAGTATGGACAAGGTCATGACTTGGTTGTGCAACAAGGCTAAGGTCTCTTATGGGTAAAGTAACGCACCTCTGCAGAGTGTAAGAACTGTAACTTGTTACTCCCTGTTCCGGGAAGGAGCTGCGAACGCGGTGGAAAAGGAACTCCATGAAAATTCTGGTAAACCCGTGAAGGCTGATGGACATAGCTTTTCAGAATAAAATCAACCTTTGAAGAAATATTTACAAAAACCTGCATTGCGTACGACCTATGGTCTATGGCTGTAGATATAGTGCATCAAACACTCCTTTTCTAGTGAACTTGCTGAGTACGCTCGTACTCAAAGTATCTTCTTAACCCTTGCTAGGTTCTGAAGCTAGTATAGACGATGTCTACATCAAGTTATGCTCCAGGAATCATCACCAGAATCTAAAGTTCTTCAATGAAGTCAAGAAAGTCAATATATACATCAACTCAAGTGAAGACGAAGTACTGATTAGATAGGAACATAATCTCTAGCCATAGAACCTATTTCTATAGCGTATTGCAATAGCAGCAATGCCAGACCATTAGTTAAAATACTAGTATTAATAGTATGATAGTTTTTAAGTTGTTTATTTCTGATTCTTCTTTGTGAGAAGATTCTTTCTCTCTCTTTAACCTAGAGTGTTCTCTGGATCTTGTGTAAAGAGTTGAGTTGTAACCTATAGTCATGTCTTGGACCTGCTGTGTTTCTGTTATACCACTCTGAGGGATGTAATACTAGTGAACGGTGTTTTATTGGTGCTATGTCAACGACTATAGTGTACTACATCATGCAGTGGTATGCTGGGTCACCGCAGCCCCGCCAGTGAATAATGAGGAGGAGCTCCTAGAGATGCCTCCTTCGACCGTCGGGTCGAGGTCATCCAGCACCGGAGCATCGCCGAGAGGGAGGCGGAGGCCCGTCGAGCTAAGCGCGATGAGCTCATCGACGACATCCTCCTCGAGCAGGGGCTCACCGTCGACCGCGATTCCCATCGGAAGGAGGTGGAGGTCATTGACCTCGTCTTCGATAGCAGCTCCGGGCTGTCGAACTTCGACTTCTCCGACGAGGAGTGAAGCCCGCCGCTGGAGGCGTCGCCGCCGCTCCCTAGGCTCCGGTGAGCCCGATTTTGTGTACATGCTAGGGTTTAGCGGCGGGGACGGCAGATCCCTTGTAGTATTTAGGTTGAATTCGCATTTTGTACATATGGTCGCGTCAATACTATGTATGAACTATGCTCGCGTTTTGAAATCTTCCGTGAATGTTTAAAAATCTCGTGTTTACGGTTTGAATTTATGGTTTCTGTTCTAGTCATCGTGTTCTTCGAGCAAAAACTAACTCGAACGTGATCTTTCGCGTTTCTTCTGTGTCCGCTAGAGATGCTCTTAAAAATATATATTTTAATTTTTTTTAATACAGAGGATCACTGGAACTTAGAAGTACTGAAGAACTTTTGGATCATTTGTGGGGAAATGGACAGGCCGCACGGAATATGGTCCTAGTGGGCTGGATTGGTGAGCCCAAGTAAGCTTGCTGCTGCTGCCACTGCCACTGCCACTGCCTTCGTCTTCCCCTTCCCAAATCGGAGAGACGCCGGAGTCCGCCTCCTCCTCCACCGCGGCGCCACGGAGTAGGGGACCAGCTCCTCCCCCTGTCACGCTCGTCGCCGCCGTTGCCGTTGCCGTTCTCGTTCCTCCTTCCTCGCGACATTGTGCCCCTTTCGCTTCTGTCTCCACCCCGCGTCCAAATCTCCCGGCATTGGTTTTCGAGGTACGAGGCTGCTCTCATCCAGCGATTAGTTACTGAAATCCCACCGCGACCTTCCTGATAGCGTGTACCCCGCAGTCTGCTGGGAGGAGATTTGGCGGAATCCCACCTCGATGGGTTCCTCGCCCTCCAAAGCTGGCGGCGAAGATGCCCTGGTCATGTGCAAGGAGCGGCTGCGCCGCATCAGGCGGGCCATCGACTCCAGGGACGCGCTGTCGGCGGCGCACCTCTCCTACACCCAGTCCCTCCGCAGCGTGGGGACCGCGCTGCGGCGGCACGCCGAGTCCTCCAGTGTCTCCACGCCCGAGTCGTCGATCTCCATTTCGGAGGCGGGCAGGTCGCCGTCGCACTCCTCCATGGCATCCCCGTCGCCGTCTCGCGCAGCGGCGGAGAACGCCGGCTCCCCGATGCACCATCGAGGCGGCCATCTGGCTTCCCCATTGGCAAGGGTTCACTGCATGAAAGCTGCGGGAACTGCTCCTCTCACATTCACGGTCGATCCGTCCGCTGCTGAATTTGTGGGGCAGGGATCCCCCGTCTCCCCATTTGTGCCTCCGCCACCACCGTTGCCCTCTGCTGAATTATCTACCTCATGGGATTTCTTTGATGCCGGCGGCAGCGCCACGTCGAACAACATGGATGGGCTGACCCTGGACTTTAATAGGTTGAAGGGCCTGAGAGAGTCATGGGAAGCTGAGCTGCCGCCAGTGAGCGAAGAACCAGCAACCAGGTCTGTTAGAATTCATTCGGATTCAGAGATTGCTGATGATAATGCGGCTCCGAAGCAGGAAGCTAAAGTAACACAAAGAGGGATCAATAAAACAAGTGAGTTGGCGCAAGCTTCTAATGAGGGAGCTTCTTCTGAGCAAGCTGGGGCAAAGGTGGAGGAAGGCGATACGAAGAAAGAATCACGCACAGACACAGAAGATCCTTCCGAGTTCATCACTCATCGAGCGAAAGACTTTGTGTCAAGCATGAAGGAAATCGAAATGCGCTTTATACGTGCAGCCGAAGCCGGGAATGAGGTTTCAAGGATGCTTGAGACAAAGAAGATCAGACTTGATATATGTGCTAAAGTACCAGGTGATAATCATACATGATCTTGTCTTTTGTGCATCTCTTGGTTATACCAAAATTTGGCTTGGCAATGTGCGGGCTAACCCAAAACAAATGGCTGCCTTTTGGTGGGCTATCAAAACAAGCGTGCCCCAAAAGACAATATGCTTTCTTCACCTTTTTACCTGTTATTTAGTATTGTTTGATGGATCTTTGTTTCCTTCTATTCCTTAAATCCTAGGTTCTCCCGGCAAACCTACTGCCCGATTTGTATCAGCACTTCGAGTCTGCTGCAATCGTCAAATTCTTCTCAACCAGGGTAAGCATGATGCATATGTAACTGTAAATTTCCTGTTGTTGCTACAGTAATATCTGCCTAAAGAAATCTGTTTGTTATGTTTCTGTAGAAACTGCACAGCATGTTTCAAATGTTGTTACATGGAAACGTTCAGTCTCATCCCTATCATCGTCATCTAAGAGTCCACTTACAACGTCGATGATTCAAGATGATGTGGATGATAGTAATAATGATTTTGTTGAGGAATTTGCCATGGTGTCTGGAAGCCATTCTTCTACATTGGATAGGTTACATGCATGGGAGAGAAAACTGTATGATGAAATCAAGGTACACTTACAGTATTTAAGGAAGCTCTTCTAGTATGATTTGCCAATCTCAACTCTCAGCTAGCTATCATGAATTCATCATTTCTCTACAGAAATGGCTGGTGTTTTGTAGATAGCAAGTGAAAACTTGTGCGGTTTAATCTTGCAGTTCTCAGGTCTAGGTTTAGGTGGCAACTGCTGTCTCTTGAAAGAAGGGTTGATAAAATGTAGTAGTATACATTGTACTTCATTTGTACTAATCATAAAAAATGATTTGCTTAATAGTTGAAGAGTACTTTGTAGATTATGTGTTGTATGCTAGCTATCAAGTAATGGAATAAAGGCTGAGAGTTGTGAAATGGATGAAAGCTGCCAGTTAAATATGTCTGTTATTGGCATAATAAATCACTGAAACCACGTCAATTTGTTTATTTTATGTAGGCAAGTGAAAATGTCAGAAAGACTTACGACGAGAAATGTAACCTTCTCCGGCAGCAATTTGCACGAGGTCTAAATGCAGAACTGATTGATAAGACCCGGGCTGTTGTGAAGGATCTGCATTCCAGGGTGTCTGTTGCAATCCAGGCTGTTGATGTAATCTCAAAAAGAATTGAGAAAATAAGGGATGGAGAACTGCAGCCTCAACTTGTCGAGCTCATTCAAGGGTATTACCTAATTAATACCTCCTTTTAGAGATTTAGTATGTACTCCCCCCATCTCACAAATGCATGTCATTTTTGACATGGCTTCAACCAAACTTTTAAAAATGACTGAATATCATTTTTAATTACTAAGATTGGAAATTTCAATATCATATGTTTAGATTTGTCTCCAGAAGTGTGTTTCTATAATATTACAATTTGTTTGGTTTTATAAGTATATTTTATAGAAATTAGCGGTCAAAGTTGAATCTTGTAGACCGTGTCAATCATGTTTTTTAAGGCGTTAAGGCGTCATAAGGCGATGCAGGGGCGCTCTGACGCCTAGGCGCCTAAGGCGCCCATTTTTTCAAGGCGGAGGAGGGGCGCCTGGACGCCTAAGCGTCGCCTAGGCGACGCCTTTAAAACCATGGTGTCAATGTCCAAAATGACATCTACTCCCTCCGTCCGTAAATAAGTGTACTTCTAGCTTTTGCCTAAGTCAAACTTTATTAAATTTGACCAACTTTATAGATAAATATAGCAATATATATTAAATCTAATTTATGTATTATGAAACTAAATTTGAAAACTTATCCAATAGTACCAATTTAGTGTCATAAATACTGCTACGTTTTTCTATAAAGTTAGTCAAACTTTACTAACTTTGTCTTAGGACAAGGCTAGAAGTACACTTATTTGCGGACGGAGGGAGTATTTGTGATATGGCGGGAGTAGCAACGTTTTTTATTTATTTACATAGATGTGGTCTTACATTGTATTTAGCAGATTTGTTGATTGGAGTTTCTTTATTGCTGTTTAATATTACCTTTTTAGCATTAGTTAGGCAAATGTCCGTCAATGCTATTCCATAATTATTTTGGGCAGTACAATACTGAAAATCAGGAGAACGTCATAATTGCTTTGAGGCAATTGCATCACTTACTACTCCCTCTGTCCCAAAATAGATGTCTCAAATTTGTTAAAATTTAAATGAATCTAGACACTATTTAGTATATAGATTCATCCAAAATTTTAAAAACCTAAGACATCTATTTTGGGACGGAGGGAGTACTAGTTATTGTCTGAAGAACCTATGTTTTGCTAGGCAATCTGATGTCTGACATTTTAACTTTAACCTGGCTAATCGAAATGTGTTATAGGAATGTTGATTTGCGATACTTTGATTAACATTTCTTATTCGTGTTAAGATTGAACACTGAAATTTCTCCTTTTGCAGATTAATTAGGATGTGGAAAGCAATGCTGGAATGCCACCACAAACAATTCATTACAATCTCACTGGCGTACCATGTCAAAAGTTCAAGCTCGGTGCAGCAAGGAGAGCATCACCGCCAGGCGGCAATGCATCTGTGCAACGAGATGGATTGCTTTTCGACCACCTTCAAGATGTGGGTCACTGCTCAGAAGTCATACGTGGAGGCCCTGAACGCATGGCTCCAGAAGTGCATCCTGCAGCCACCGCAGGACCGACGCCGGCGGAAGCGGAGGGTCTCATTTCCTCCCCGCCAGGCGGTGTCCCCTCCGATATTCGTCCTCTGCAGTGGCTGGCTTGTCATGATGGAGTCACTCCCCGCCGATGAGCTATGCAAGTCCATTAAAGATGTAACGCAGCTCTTGCGCGACTCGTTCGAGCATCAGACTGATCAAACCAAAACGAGAAGCGAGCCGCATTCCAGGAGCGAGTCTCAGGAATGCGTGATGCTGGTGGAGAACAACGAGCAAGAAGCAAGTGGAGGGGTAGCGACGGCGGAAGGGTTGCAGTCAAAGCTGACTACGGTCCTCGATCGACTGACGAAGTTTTCCGAGGCTTCACTGAAGCGCCACGAGGAGCTCAAGGTGAGCTATGAGCTGGCTCATGATGCGTACAAGACAGTCAGGCCGCCAAATGCTCATCCTGTTCAGCAGCCGGATATTAAATCTGCTGTGTAGTTTCCACCCTCTAGTCTCATTTAGTTGAAGAACTGAGAGTGTTTGGTTGACAGTTGATCGCTGATTAGATTGTAATGCTATGTTTAGCAAGTATTAATGCTGTCAATTATGCTCTTGTGCTGGCCTAATTTTAGCGTATGAAAGCCTTGTCATACATTGAACAGATCAGGTAATCTATATGTATGCATCTGGTCTGTCATCAGCAATACTACCTGATCAGGTAATCTATATGTATGCATCTGGTCTGTCATCTTTTTAACCCTGGCAAACAGTAGAGTATGTGTTTTAGTCACGATGATGCCTGTGATCCTTTTAACATGCTCTACTGTTTGCCTTCATCGTCACCAGGTTTGTACTGTGCCAAGTTATTATCACGAGTGAACATAATAATATATACTCCCTCTGTTTCAAAATATAAGATGTTTTAGGTTTGTGAAGAAAAATAAATCTAGACTTGTTTTAATATGTAGATTCACTCAACTTTGGGATGAATCTATATACTAAAAGAAGTCTAGATTCATCTTTTTCACAAACCAAAAACATCTTATATTTTGAAACGGAGGGAGTAGTAGTTAATACTATGAAACAATTATTATCTGCCATTACAAGTCTAGATTTGGTTTGTCCTGGTCATGTATTTGCTGATCCCCCGCCACTAAGAGCCTTTTCCGGGATGGTAGTACTAAACACCCCTGAATCCAGCATGTCTGGCTGTATGCTGACTAGGAACTACATTGCATTTCCTGCACATCACAGATACACTTTTGCATATGTTCTTGGCATTCTCCCCTTCCAATGCTATTAGTGTATTGACCACTTTCTTGGATGGAACGAATCATCTTACAGACAGCGACAACTGTTCTTACAGTGCAATAACAGCTCAAGCTGTGATGTTCATATGATCAGGTATGCAGCCTAGGGTGCTTGAAACGAAATGTGCAAACCCATCATTTGGTGCAATCGTTATAAAATTTCGATCTCAAAGTTGTACTACTGATGTAGAGTTCTCTAAATCCATCATTTGGTGCAACGGGCTTTCATAGCTTGGCTACCACATTAGTTTCTTTACACCAATCGGCTGTCACTGCGCTGTTAGGCAGCAACCATTGCAAGTGGCGTTCTTTGGCATAAAGGTAAACCTTTCACATGATTATACTCCCTCCGACCCATATTAGTTGACTTGGATTTATTAAAATTTGGATAAACCTACGTACTAAATAGTGTCTAGATTCAACCAAATCTAGACAAATTTGAGTCAAGTAATATGGGTCGGGGGGAGTACTAAAATCTATGGAGCATATATATATTTATGCTTGCTTGTTGTTTCTCTGTGTTACATAATCTGCTATAATTCAAGTCGTCTGCTTAATCTAATAATCATAACCTTCCGATTTCATGTTCTATTTGATTCCTTGAAACTTGTTCACACAGTTGTAGCTTCAAACTGAGGAACTATGGGTTGTATTTAAATCTCAGAATGCTATGTAAGAGCCCTTCCAAAATCCACCATGTCATGTTGTGCTGATTCTTTTTACCCTAATTAATTAATTAATAATAATAACTTATCCCATATATAACTTATTATTATTCACAAAGCGGCAAAGTGTTTCATATGTGGACTATAGACGGCACGGGAAAAAAAACTCTCTAAACTTTTCAAATCGATACGATTATGGGATCTCCAATTTGTTCACTCCACTTTTGGTTAGTCTTATGTACATTTTGATTTCCACATTAAATATGTACATTTTGGTGGATCGAAATTAGTGTAAGAAAATGCAAAAAAAAGAGTCGGCATATGTGCGGGGCCATAAGAGACGGGCGAACCTGGGCAGAGCCAAGTGGCCAGCAGAGGTACTTGAGCTACGGCTGGGAGCGTTCTAAACCCCGCAGCACCAATTGCCCTCCAAAGCCATAGATGCTAAATCTTCTTCACACTAATTTTGATCCACCAGACCGGAAGCCGCGGATGCTAAAATTATGACAGAATCTTTTGATCCATCAACTGCCTGGGCTCGAGCCCGCCTCAGCCCAGACCACACAACATGCCGACCTTGGCCCTCCGAGGCTGGAGTCACAGGCGCGCACCACCGCGCCCGGCCGAGGGTAAGGATCAGAGGGACGTATATACGCTGGGTTTCGCACGTCTCGGCTACCGGTGTGGTACTATTATAATCTTTTATCTAACAGCAATATCTCCGTTCCACTGTTTTGCAACAAAGCAAAAATGTATCAATTGTGATGAAGCCCGCACGAAGCATTTCGAGGGCCCATCGAATCGCCGCCGAGCCCGTCGAGCGCTCGCGTTCCTCTTTCTTTCTCGAGCGAGTCCAGGGTAGTAAAACTTGTGAAGCAGCAGCACAAACTACAAAATGCACCATACGTTTTTTTTGAGAGAGAAACCACGTACATATTTCATTAATTGAAAATCAAGTCACGCAACACACGTGAAAACTAAAAGACAAACCGGGATGAAGTGATTATCATGAAAATATTACAGGATAAAACCGTAAGAGATTGAAAATTATAAATTGATCCCTAAGGTTTCCCGCAACCATCGAAATCAGCGGCCGCCCAACTCTGACGCCACCAAAACACACACGGAAAGAAACGCCGAGCTTGCTCCATTGCAGGATCAAAGAAAGCACCATCGTGAACAGGGATTTCTGAGTCGATGAACAGGGCCCGCTGCACGCAGCGAGGACATGTTGATATAGCACGTCGACCAAGGGCCGTCCTCATGCTATCTTGGACCAAGATCTCACGCCTCCCATCGACGAAGTCAGGGAAGAACGACGAACCCACCACCTCCGGACCAACATCCCCGCTCCTGAGAAACCACCTTTCTCCGTCCACCAATATCGTGGAGGATAACGGCGAACGCCAGCGACACACCAAAAAACAGATCTTGCCAGATCTGAAGAACGACGAGAAAACCAAGCTGTCAATCTAAAGGACAGAATATCACACGTTGCCATCACCTCCGAGGCGCCACCGTGAAGGTTGCCGCCGGTGTGGGGTAGAGTTGAGACATATGTATTCTTCCGGACGCCTCTCCCACCACGCCAATGACGTACCCAGGGCCGGCTCTGACCCATGACCACCATGTGCAACAGCCTAGGGCCCATGCTAGAAAGGTGCCCATGATCGTTGAATCTCCTGCTGTTTTGTGCTGTGTTGATTAAAAAGTTAGGTCCAAAGGCCCATACATACGTACTTCTAACTGCCTCACCGACTGGAGATAGCCTAAAGCGATTGATCGATCTCCTCTAATAATCTGCTTGAATAATTATTTTTAATCGGCCCCATGGACGCAAAGGGAGTTGTGCTATCAAGTAATGGAAAGAGCGGGCGTATTATGCGTGAGAACACACAAACACGCCCAACCCTTTGGCCCTCCGAGGCTGGAGTCATAGGCGTGCGCCTGCACCGCCCGGCCGATGATCCCGAAAGGAGGCACGTATATATATGTTGGTTCGTGCGCTGCCCAGCTACCGGTATGGGACTATTCATTTGGTTCTGTAACGCTTCGACAATTATAATAGTGTTCCGAGTCGCTGCTGATCCGCTCTACCGTTTTCGCAAAAAGCTGACACCCGCGCGAGGCCTGCCGTGTAGCGTGCCAGGCCGTTCACCCCGGTCGAGAACGAGTGTCTTCTTTTTCTCAACGTCATCTTCTCCTACTCTGACGACCACCCACCAAGAATGCCGGCGTCTTCCCTAACCGCTCATTGGCTCTAGAAACGGTTATTGCTTGTGTCGAGTGGATCCTAGCTCATCCAATTAACAACCCGAAGCTCCAGAACAAGCTGCGCCGCGAGGTTGATAGAAACCTCCACGGCATGCCGTCTTCATAAAGTATATGACACATTTTTTTTCTTATCGCGGCTGAGGTAATTCTCACACTCAAACCCTAACGCCATGGCCAAGACGATGTTTTAGCCTAGCAGCCAGAGCGCCGCCAGGCATATTTTCGATCAGTTCGGCTTTACATCTTGGCCTTCAGCGAGTTGCCAGAACAGTGTGAGTTTGGTTACCCTAGTTCGAGGCCAGGAGGCGTGGACTCACGTTGGAAGAAAATCTGGTGTGCGTCGATGCCTCCTAAGGCGAAAGTCTTTGCTTGGAGAGCGGCTTCTATTTGCTTTAGCCATAGATGAAAATAAAAATTGCGCATGCAGATGAAAGTTAGAGATCACCGTCAAACCTGCAATTTGGAGAAAGAGGATGTGGCGCATGAGTGCGGCATTTTGGAAGACGAGCTCCATGGAGAGTGCTTACATAATATACATGTTTCCCAGCAAAGAGAGGGACAGGACCCCATACATCAGAAAACACCTATTTCAGAGGAACAGTAGACCTACTAGTAGACATGGGATATGGCAATTGGTGACTCTTAGCCGGCTGACAAGAATCACAAACATATAGAGTAGTCTCTAGGGTGTAAGCTATTTTATTCTTTCTAAGAATTTGTTGAACCACGAATGAAGATGGATGTCCTAAGCGATGATGCCATGTAGAGGAATACGACATTATTGTGACGAAAACATGCTTGAAGGACTCATTGGAGATTGGCATCAAGGGATAAAGACCTCCATAGCAAAGGCCTCTAAATAGAATTCGACGTGTTGCTTGGTCCTTAATCAAAAAGAAGAAAAGATGGAACTTAATAAAGACATGATTATCAAGTGTAAATCTATGGACAGATAAGAGATTTTTGGATGCACTAGGAACATGCAATATAGAATTGAGTTTATAGGAATTATGAAGGGTGCAAAAAACTGAATGACCAATATGACTAATATGCATACATGTGCCTTCAGCAGTACGAACACGATCTTATCCATTGTATGTGTCATGAGTAGAAAGCTTGTTTAGCTCCCCAGTGATGTGGTCAGTGGCATGTGTGTCATAGTACCAATTGGTGTCAACTCCAGCATAATTGTCACCTTTGTTTCCATGATCTCCATTTTCACCATGATCATCTCCAGAGCGCCACCAACATTCCTTTACAGGGTGCCCATGTATGTTGCAAATTTGGCAAGTGGTGTCAACATAGTGAGTGGACTGTCGGTCACGCCGACGTCCTGAAGGGTTTCGCGGCATAGTAAATCAAAATTTTCTACGGATGCGAACAGAGGGAAGCCAAGATCTAATCTAGGTGATGCAAACAACGAGAGAGATTGGATTAGATCTTCATACCCTTGAAGATTCGCACAGCGGAACGTTCGTCGGAACGTGGATGATGTAGTCGTACTCGCTTCTCCTCCTCGCGATCCGATCCGATCTAGCACCACAAGTGGCGATGCCTCCGTGAGATGCACACGTGCAGCACCTCGACGTCTCCTCCTTCCTTGGTCCAGCAAGTATGGTGGAGAGTTTCTGCAGCAGGGCTTCGCCTACACGCAGTCGGGAGGGAGAGAGAGAGGAGGGCAGCAGGGCGGCTAGGGTTGAGGAGGAGGTGTGGGGGGGTGGTGCGCCCCAACCCTCTATATATAGAGGGGTGGGCGCCTGCCCTAACCCCTCCCCCAAGTCCTAGGCCGGCGGCCAAGGAGGGAGGAGTGGGGGGCAAGGAAACCACCCCCCCCTTCTAGAAGCTCCAATTAGGGTTTATCCCTTGTTTGGCCGGCTGGGCCCTATGGGGCCTTGTGCCCCTGGCCCAAAGCGGCCAGGGCACTCCCTCATAGGCCCATGACCCCTCCCGGAAGGTGGGGCCACGTTGGTCCCCTTCCGGAAGGTTCTAGAAGCTTCCGGTACAATACCGATTAACCCGGAACAATTCCGAACTCCAAAAACTGCACTGCCTTATATGAATCTTATTCTCCGGACCACTTCGGAACCTCTCGTGATGTCCCGGATCCCATCCGAGACTCTGAACAAAAACTCATAAACCAATTATCCAATCTATCCTAGCGTCGAGACACGTTAAGTGTGTGACCCTTCGGGTTCGAGAATATGCAGACATGATCTTCTATCAATAATCAACAGCGGGGTCTGGAAACCCATATTGACTCCCACACATTCATCGATGATCATATCGGATGAACCACGATGCCAGGATTCAATCAATCCCATATATATATTCCCTTTGTCTCGCGATATTTTACTTGCCCGAGATTTGATCGTCGGTACCGTCATACCTAGTTCAATCTCGTTCACAGCAAGTACTTTACTCGTTCCGTAATCCGATATCACTTTGTGATTAACTCCTTAACCACATGCTTGCAAGCGGTGTTGATATCGATTACCGAGTGGGCCCGAAGTATATCTCTCCGACTTGGGAGGGACAAATCCCATCTCGATACATACAACCCAACAGATACTTTCTGATCACCTGAGAGACACCTTTATGATCACCCTCTCATAGGATGACGTTTGATGACCTCAAAGCTTTCTTCCGATACCAGGGAGTTGTATTATCTCATGGTCTAAGGAATACAATATTTAACATAAGAAAAGCTTCGCAAAGATGAAAACGATGACACGATCTAATTGCTTTGCTTAGTTTGGGTCTGTCCATCATATCATTCTCCCAATGATATGATCTCATTATTAATCGACAACTCATGTCCATGGTTAGGAAACCTTAACCATCATTAATCAATGAGCTAGTCCATAGAGGCGTACTAGGGACACGGTGTTGTTCACAAACCACACAAGTATTAAAGTTTCCGCTTAATAAAATTCTAGCATGGAATATAAACATTATCATGAACAAGAATTATAATAATAACATCTTTATTATTGCCTCTAGGGCATAATTCCAACACGTCCACCATCATCACGTCGGTCTCCATCATCACGGCGACAGGGACGATCATCATCACAAGGACAGCGGCCTTGATAGCCACCACCTCCATCACGGCCACGATAACCATGGTCCTCCTAGCGGTCACGGTCACGGTAGTCCTGTTGCTGCCGCCTGCCACGATCATCGTAACGACCGCGGTTGTCATCATCACGACGGCGCCAGCGATCCTGGCCACCCCGGTCATCCTGCCAGCGCTCCTGACCACACGAGGGAGCACCACCTCCACGGAGAGCAAGGTGAGCCAACGAGGGAAACATTATGTCATCAGACTTGTGCATGCGATCAAAGGCCTAAACTTGATTAAACAGGTCTCCAAGCGTGGTTCCGAGATTAGCAAAAACAACAATGATGAGGGAATTGTAGGGGCTCCCAATCCCATTCATAAGAACCAAACAATCTCATCATCATCTAAAGGCTTCCCTACAGCAGCAAGTTCTTGAGAAATTGTTTTCATCTAGGTGAAGTACTTTTCAGCAGACATATTGTTCTTCTTGGTCTCAACCAGGGCAGATTGGAGATCCTTGATCCTGGACTTCGACGAGGCAGAGACATGAGCGTTGATGGTGGCCCAGGATTCAACGGACGTCTAATACGTTGGAAACGTATCTATAATTTTTGATGCTCCATGCTTGTTTTGTATCTACTTTGCTTTACTTGTCTGCACTTTGATGTGCTTTTTACATGTTTTCTAGTACTAACCTATTAACAAGTTGCAACAGTGCCAGATGCATGTTTTCTGCTGTTTTTGGTTTCAAAAAAGTTATTAAAGAAATATTCTCGGAATTGGACGGGACGAACGCCAAAGTCAATTACTTTCCGTGGGGAACAAGAAGTCCAGACGAGAGACGGAGGGGCTGGCCAGGGGGGGCCAGACCCACCCTAGGCGTGGGGTCAGGTGGACCCGCGCCTGGGTAGGGTTTGGCGACCCTGGTCGCCTCCCGGACTCGCCCCTTCGCCTATAAGAATCCCCCGATACAGAAACTCTCGGGACCTGGTCAGAAATTGACGAAACCGTCTATAGCCGCCACCACCATCGTCCCTAGATCGGGGGGATCTGAAGTTCTTCCTGGCACCCTACTAGAGGGGAGATCATCCCGGAGGCCTTCTCTTCGGTATGATTCGTGAGTAATTCCACCTTAGACTATGGTTACATGTAGTAGCTAGATGGTTGTATCTCCTCCTTTGTGCGTTCATGTATAGATCTTGTGAGCTCCGTTCATGATCAAGATCTAATCTATTTGTAATCATGCATGTTGTGTTTGCAGGGATCCGATGGATATTGAGATTATTATGTTGGTTTGATTAATGGTTTTATCTTTATGATTCTATCATGTCTTTGTTGTTTGTGATCTTGCTTGCTCTCCGTTGCTAGTGGTTATCTTGGCCAAGTAGTTGCTAGTGACTCCAAGAGGGAGTATTTATGCTCGATAGTGGGTTCATGACTCTAGTTTGCAAGGGAAGTGACAGAAATCTCTTCGGTTGTAGATGTGATGTTGCTACTAGGGAGAAAACAACGGTCTCTTGTTCACGGAACATGTGGACTGTTTACCTTACACACTTTTCTTAAAGCAGTTGTCTGTTGCTTACAACTTAATACTGGAGGGGGTTCGGATGATAACCTGAAGGTGGACTTCTAGTCATAGATGCAGTTGGATTACGGTCTATGTATAATGTTGTATTGCCCAATCAACCTCATAGGATCTTTCTAGCTAGTAATTGCATTGTTATGCCTTGCTTAGTTCCTATCAATTGTTTCGCTGTAATTTGTTTACCCTTCATGCCATGTTGTTTATCTAAGGAGAGCACCTCTAGTGAACTATGGACCCTGGTCCAATATTTACCATTGATACATCTTCCACTGTTACTTGTTTACTTGCTGCAAACCATTACCTTTCACACCATACGTTTAATCCTTTGTTACAGCAAACCGGTGAGGTTGACAACCTCACTGATTCGTTGGGGCAAAGTCTTGAGTTTGTGTTGTGCAGGTCTCTGCGTTGCTTGCAACACCTGTGTGATGTTTCCTTCCTCCTACTGTTTCCATAACCTCGGTCTCAACTGAGGAAAGACTTGCTGTTGTACTCTTCACACCTTGCTCTTGGGGTTCCCAACAAGACTCCACATCAGCCACCAAGTTTTCTGGCGCCATCAAGGAGTCATCAACAAGTTTTCTAGCGCCGTTGCCGGGGAGGCTAAGGACGTCTTCACTAGGGGAGTCCTTCACTTCCTTTCTCTTTACTTTGTTTTTAGTTTGCTTTGTTTCTTTTGCTTGGTTTTGTTTGCCTCTTTTCAGAAAACCCAAAAAAAAATAGTCTAGTTTTGGTTTGCTTGCTTTATTCAAAAACACAAAAAAATTAGTTCCTACCTTAGTTACTACCATGTCTGGTTTTGATCCAATCTCTATGACACCTATGGAAAAGATCTTTACTTTTAAACAAAAAATGAGGAGAGTTTCAAAGAAGCCTGGTCTAGAATCTCTGCTTTACAAAGGGAAACTGAGCCTAAGATGAGTCTTAGCTTGGTTATTGATAGTTTCTACCGCGGTATTGCTCTTCGTTATAGATATGCTTTGGATGCTGTGGCTGAATTTTTTTTTTGCTTTGTACTGAGGATGAAGCTTATGATGCTATAAGAAAATTAATCATGATCTATGATACACCTGGCAAGTCTGATTCCTCTTTCACAAGTATTTTTGCTAGGTTGAACCATCTTGAGACCAGTATTGCTGCCATGAATAGTTATTATCACACTCTTAGGGCTTACTATGATTATGTTCCCATAAATTCCCACAATCAAATTTTCAATAAACACTACACTCTTTGATGCTCGCTGTGATATCATGTCTGAATTTTGTCTCATGCACAAAGATATTTTTTATTCCTTGAGTCTTTGGGGGCTTATTGAAGGCGGAGAAGAAATCTCTCTTACCAACAATGACACTATATTACCCATTGGAATAGCTGAAGGTGTGTTTACAAAAATCTCAGGGAAAATGGTGTCTACTGATTATCTTGTTACTGAATGTGTAGGCAAAGGACAAATCACACTTGGAAGATCTCTACTGAAACACCTTGGGACAGTAATAGACGTGGGAGAAGTCATCATGCACTTTACTCCCCCGGTAAGCAATCATATCTTCCCTAAAAATAAAAAGAAAGGTAAGAAAAGCATGAACAAGAGGGGCAATCCTTCATTTGAAAATACTTGATTCTTCTTGCTTCTTGTGCCTAACTTAAAGGCGTTAAAGAAAAGTACTTGTTGGGAGATAATCCAAGAGTTTCCTTGAGTCTTGGAAGTTATTACTACTTTAATGACCTCTTATTATCCTTTTTGTTTGCTTTTTGTGCCAAGAATGACCTCTAATGAGAGGAAACTAAGATTTGGGGAGTTGCTGTCCCGAAACAGATTTCTGTCCTCCACCAAAAACATTCGTGAGGAGGCTCTGTAACTCGGATTGAGCTCAAAATTTATGAATAAATCCTCCAGTATGTTGGATAACTTTCGTTAGTTCAACACTTTTTGATTAGAGCAATAGAAGATATTCGAAAAAATTCGTTTCTACCTGCTGGTTTGTTTTGACAGATTTCTGCAATTATTTGCATTTGCTTCTTATTGATTTTTTTTTTAGCTCTCTTCAGGTAAATTGAGTTTCTTTGAAGGAGTTATTTCAGTAGCTTGTGTTTTTAATAAAAAGCCTTGTTGTTCCAAAGCTTTGCCGGCGGTCTAATATCTTTTGAATAAGCTAATGTTGCTAATGAAAATTGTGTGAAGTTTTGTATGAAGGAAAAAATTTAGGTGTAGAGAAAGAATGATGCAATGAGATGAAGAATGGACAAAAGCTCAAGCTTGGGGATGCCACCATGGTGTCACCCCAAGAAATATCCAAGAGGTACAAGCGTCAAAGCTTGGGGATGCTCAAGACATCCCCTTCATCAATAAAAAGCTCAGGTTTGTATAGACACTTAACTTTTATTATTTCATACACAATTGTGTTGTTCATGGAGCGTCTTAGTTTTCGTTTGCTTTGCTTAGTTTGTTTAGTTTGCTTTAGTAGTTTGGACCCCCGTTCTCGCTGTGTTGTTTTGCAAATAAGTTTGCTTGGTGTTTGGAAAGGAGTAGTAAGTTCTTTCTTGAAGTGCAAGAGGAGCTTGCATTGACTGTGACTAAGACTTTAGCATGACATGCTAGGTGTTGTTTTTGCATTATGCTCAGTGATTATTTATGTAGCATGTCTTGTTCCAAACAATTGGGATTGCTTAGTGTGCCTTGAAGAAATCATGCGTTGTTTTAGCATGCAAAAGCATAGTATTGTGATATTCTCCTTTGATGTTTTGCTTGGGTTGACTTGGCACATGATCACACCATGTTATGACTATGAAAAGTCACCATTAGCCTCTATGATCATTTATTCCTTGACTTATAGTACCACTCTTTGCTTTGATTAGTTTGCTTTGTGGCATTGCATAATTATGGCCATTATTGCTCTCTTAGTTGGTTGCTCCCAGTCTTTCGCTAGCCTCCACTTGTATGAGTAATTTCTACTCATCCTTCCAACTCCCAAGAAACCAAGTTATTCCAAAGTGTCCACTATAAACTCCTATGCATGGTGTGTTACACCATTCCAAGTATATTGTTGTTTTCATCTATCTTCCAATTAAAAACTATTTTGTTATGTGAAAACTTAGTGATTAAAGCCCTCACGAACTTGATGGCACATTTTATTCTTTGCACCTAAATAAACTTGAACCATTTAGGAAACTTTGTTGTATATGCTTGTACTTATAAGTTGGGATTAGCAGAACCGTGCTGTCACGGGGAACGTTTTCAACATTGCACTTGTACTTTTTGTACTCTGTTGATATCATGCTCTTTTGTCTATGGATGTTACCGGTGTGAAATGAAGTGGGAACTTGTAAGTCCATGGAGTTTGTATTCTGTGTTATACAAACGCCTGGACCGCTAGCCTAAGCCATGCCTAATCATGGTGGAAACTTGCAGCATCACCATAGTGACATCTATGAAGCATTCTTCTTATAAAAAAAGAGACACATTGAGAAAAGAGGAAAGAGAGAAAAAAGCACCATATTACCATGGTACATAAGAAGAATTGCTGAGATGATGATTGTCTTCTTGCCTTGTCATTTTGATTTTGGAAAAGCTCATGTACCATGTGCAAGGGGTACTCCGTTGGTGGTTCTCAATGATATGCAAATACTTACAGTGACAAGAACTTACCTGGACCCAAAGTTGAGTATGCATGAGGTGTGGCCCTCGTATTCAATGGACTTGAGATTGCCAACTTATACTTTGTCAAGCATATACTCCAGCTTTGCCACTTTAACCTTAACCACTTCAAGATGCTTATGATGGGGGCAATGAGGGATGAAAGCTAATAAGTACCATAATTTTTGGAAGCTCTTTTTGAAACTTGTAATCCCTGCTTCCTTTACAAAAAAGGCCTTTCTTCCACCATTATTTGAGTCTCCACCTTCTACCTTTAGGCACCATTAAGAGAGCATAGTTGTCATTCTGTGTGCAATGTTCCAAAGCTTATTAATTGATGCATATTGTGTTATTACTTGTTCATGTGCTATTTGTTTTTAGTCATCCTTGTGAACTTTGCAGGTGTCCTATGTATTATATTGCTACTTTATGAGGGACAAACTGATTGTCGCTATGCTATGTTTTCTGCATGTGAAACAAACAAACGTTTTTCAATGCATATTATTCATGATCTTTGTTTGTAGCTTGCAATGTTGCATGCATAATTACTATGTCCTACTGTTAGAACTCCATCTTTTATGCACATGTTTAGAGTTCTTTGATTCCATCTTTCAATGTTTGCAAATGGTTGGATCTTTATTGTGAGGGTGCATGTTCACCTCAAAAATTATTCTTTTATCACTTACCTACTCTAGGATGAGCAGGAGTTAAGCTTGGGGATGCTGATACGTTGGAAACGTATCTATAATTTTTGATGCTCCATGCTTGTTTTGTATCTACTTTGTTTTACTTGTCTACACTTTGAGGTGCTTTTTACATGTTTTTTGGTACTAACCTATTAACAAGTTGCAATAGTGCCAGATGCCTGTTTTCTGCTATTTTTGGTTTTAGAAAAGTTAGTAAAGAAATATTCTCGAAATTGGACGGGACGAACGCCAAAGTCAATTACTTTTTGTGGGGAACAAGAAGTACAGAGGAGAGCCGGAGGGGCTGGCCAGGGGGGCCAGACCCACCCCAGGCACGGGTCAGGTGGACCCACGCCTGGGTAGGGTTTGGCGACCCTGGTCGCCTCCTGGACTCGCCCCTTTGCCTATAAGAATCCCCCGATACAGAAACTCTCGGGACCCGATCAGAAATCCACGAAACCGTCTGTAGCCGCCGCCACCATCGTCCCTAGATCGGGGGGATCTAAAGTTCTTCCCGGCACCCTGCCGGAGGGGAGATCATCTCGGAGGCCTTCTCTCCGGTATGATTCGTGAGTAGTTCCACCTTGGACTACGGGTCCATGTAGTATCTAGATGGTTGTATCTCCTCCTTTGTGCTTTTATGTATAGATCTTATGAGCTCCGTTCATGATCAAGATATAATCTATTTGTAATCATGCATGTTGTGTTTGCGGGGATCCGATGGATATTGAGATTATTATGTTGGTTTGATTAATGGTTTTATATTTATGATTCTATCATGTCTGTGTTGTTTGTGATCTTGCATGCTCTCCGTTTCTAGTGGTTATCTTGGCCAAATAGTTGCTAGTGACTCCAAGAGGGAGTACTTATGCTCAATAGTGGGTTCATGCCTCTAGTTTCCAAGGGAAGTGACAAAAATCTCTTCGGTTGTAGATGTGATGTTGCTACTAGGGAGAAAACAATGGTCTCTTGTTCATGGAACATGTGGACTGTTTACCTTACACACTTTGCTTAAAGCAGTTGTCTGTTGCTTGCAACTTAATACTGGAGGGGGTTCGGATGATAACCTGAAGGTAGACTTATAGTCATAGATGCAGTTGGATTATGGTCTATGTATAATGTTGTATTGCCCAATCAACCCCATAGGATCTTTCTAGCTAGTAATTGCATTATTATGCCTTGCTTAGTTCCTGTCAATTGCCCCGCTGTAATTTGTTTACCCTTCATGCCATGTTGTTTATCTAAGGAGAGCACCTCTAGTGAACTATGGACCCTGGTCCAATCTTTACCATTGATACATCTTCCACTGTTACTTGTTTACTTGCTGCAAATCATTACCTTTCACACCATACGTTTAATCCTTTGTTACATCAAACCGGTGAGGTTGACAACCTCACTGATTCGTTGGGGCAAAGTCTTGAGTTTGTGTTGTGCAGGTCTCTGCGTTGCTTGCAACACCTGTGTGACGTTTCCTTCCTCCTACTGGTTCGATAACCTCGGTCTCAACTGAGGGAAGACTTGCTGTTATACTCTTCACACCTTGCTCTTGGGGTTCCCAACAAGACTCCACATCAGCCACCAAGTTTTCTGGCGCCATCAAGGAGTCATCAACGTCTCAAGCCCGATGACATGGGGAAGTATATCAGGGGACAACGCTTTCAGAGGCCACCGAAGGACCTACTGATCACGAGCCATCTAGGATGTGTACTCTCGGTTTGTCATGGTGACTTTCTTTTTGTTGAGATCTTCAGTTTCCAGCAGCTTCTCAAGAGTTTCGTCCTCCCCTTCAACCAGCTCAAGAACATAGGTGCCTTAGAGAGCAGGAACCACGAGCGCCTTCCACACCAGCGCATTCTCTCGCGTAAGGAGTTGCGTAGGAGGGGCACCGAGGGCAGCAGCAAGAGCATCTACAGAGGATGACGAGGCCATGACGAGAGATCGTGAGGTGGCGGCATAGATCGGTGCCGCGATGGTAGAACTTTGTCGATGTAGGGTTTTGATGCGGCGACGGCACAGAACAGTGCGATAGTGGAGGTTTTGGATTTGGTTTGTAGGGTTTTGTGTTTTTAGGATTTGGAGGCGGCTAGATCAACGGTGCCGGCGGCAGGGTTTTGGGTCGTAGGCTTGATTGTTGTTTGTGTATGTGACGACGACAGAGGGGCTGCGGCGGCGACGGGTTTTTTCGATAGCTAGTGTAGGGGTTCGTAGCATGGAAAACAAAATTTTCTATCGCATACAAACAAACAAGCCAAGATCTATCTACTAGATTGTAGCAACGAGTCGATGGAATAACTTACCCTCGAAGATTCCAAAGCGGTTAACGAGAGCAGATTCTCGTGGGTGATGTAGTCGTACTCTTTCCGATCTCAAGATCGCGTAGACGATCCTTCCGGCGCCACGTTCCGGCAGCGCTCCCGCAGTCGGTCACACGTTCGGTACTCGACGAAGACCTTCCTCTCCCTTGTTCCAGCAGGCAGCGGAGGTTGTAGCACTCTCCTCGCGATTCCGGCAGCACAACGGCGTGGTACCGGAAGTAGAGGGGAGATCTCGCAGGGCTTCACCTTAATCCGGAGCGAGTATGGTGGAGTATGAGAGAGCTATTAGTGGTCTAGGGTTTAGACACACCAATTAGAAGGCTCTAAACCGAAGGCTAGTGCAATTAGAAGCTCTAAACCAAAACGGCTCTAAACCGGAGATTAGAGGATAGGAACTTGTGTGTCTAGAGGAGGAGGCCCTGCCCATCCTCTTATAGGTGGGAGGTGCGGCCAAGGGGAGGGGAGTCCCTCCCCAAGTCGGCCTTGGGTGGCGCGCCGGCTTGGAGAGGAGACTCCTCCCCCAAGTCGGTTTCAACCACCTCTTGCTTGTTTTCCACAGTTTCTTGTTTTAGCCGTTTGACTTTCAAACTGGCCATTTGACTTTTCTGTTTTAGGATTCAATTTAATCCTTTATTTGGAACAACAAGAACACTTAGTACATGATGCAATCATTCCAATATGTAATGACACATTCATGTACCCCTCCCCTTTCCCGGAGTGCCGGACATTCCAGAACCTTCTAGAACATTCCCGATGAAAACACCGGAATCATTCCCGAACTCCGAAACGGGACTTTCCTTATATGAATCTTATTCTCCGGACCATTCCGGATCACCTCGTGATATCCCGGATCCCATCCGAGACTCCGAACAACATTCGGTCTCTTTCTCATAATACCATAACTACTCAAACAACGTCGAATCCTTAAGTGTGTCTCCCTGCGGTTCGTGAATTATGCGGACATGATCGAGACACTTCTCCGATCAATAACCAATAGAGGAATCTGGAAATTCATATGGCTCCCACATATTTCTACGATTACTTTGCGATCGAATGAACCACTTACATATGATACCAATTTCCCTTTGTCTCACGATAGTTTACTTATCCGAGGTTATGATCGTTGGTATCTCTGCATACCTAGTTCAACCTCGTTACTGATAAGTACTCTTTTCTCGTTCCCGTGATATGTGATCCCTTGTGAGCCAGTCACATGCTTGCAAGCTAATTGGATGACATTCCACCGAGAGGGCCCAGAGTATATCTATCCGTCATATGGATGGACAAATCCCACTCTTTATCCATGTGTTTCAACCAATACTTTCCGAACACTCAATGCCACCTTTATAGCCACCCAGTTACGGTGTGGTGTTTGATGTCATCAAAGCATCCATCCGGTAAAGGTGATATGCATGATCTCATGGTCGAAGGAATTAGGTTACTATGTATCAGAAAGCATATAGCAATTGAACTATTTAAATGACTTGATCTTTATGCTACGCTTATCTATAGGAGTATGTCCATCACATCATTCTCCTAATGATATGATCCTGTTGTTAATAACATCTCTATGTTCATGATCAGGAAACCATGATCATATATTAACCAACAAGCTAGTTTAACAAGAGGCTTTACTAGGGACTCTTATTTTATGTTTACAAATCACACAAGTATTAATGTTTCCTGTTAATACAATTATAGCATGGTATGTAAACATTTATCATAAGTGTGAAGATATGATAATAACCACTTTATTATTGCCTCTTGGGCATATCTCCAACAGTCTCCCACTTGCACTAGAGTCAATAATCTAGTTTCAAACCTTTGTGTATTCAACACCTATGGCTTTCCGGTGTTGTATGTACACGATTGCTAGTGGTCAACTGATCTCCGGATCTGACACTTCCAGGTCCGTGTGTAATTGCATGTCTTTGCGTCTCTACGCATCACTCATTCACTAATGAGATGGCTTTGTATAAAATTGGTCTTTCGGTGTGACCTTTAGCTCTTTGGGGTTAAAACATGTTGATAATATTGTCGCACAATATATCTTCATAGTATTATCCCACTGTGAACTACACCTAGTTTGATAACAAACTACTTGACACAAATGCCCTCTTTTGCTGCTAAAATAGCAGTCATATACTTTAGCCTTTTGTTGTAGTATCTGTCACAATGTCTTAACTTTGGAACTCATCCAAATCCATTATGGAACTCAATTTCCATTATATTGTGCCACCCTTAGTTTAGATTGAGATAAACTTAATTTGTACTTTGTGACAAAGCTAGTATCAATGTAGTACTTTTACAATGAACTAACCATCTATTTGTCACTTCTACAAATATTATACTCTTAGTTCTTCCAAAAGATCATAAGAATATCCTTACTATTGTCCAATGATCATCTTACGAATCATTCTGGTATATGCTCACAATATTTAGAGCATAGGACATATCTGGATTTGTACATATCACAGTATGATTGATATAAATACTCTTTGTGATTTCATACATCAAGTATCAATCTATACTTGATTATTTGTTTCACTTTACCAAATGTCAATACACTTGAATATATCATCAACATTGAACTCATTCAATCCTTTCTGTGCGACAAGAACCTCTCTTGTAGTTTCTATATTGAACTCATTCAATATCTTGTCTATGTACTTCTGGCACAACCATATTAGCGTCTATTGATGCCAAATATTTGGGTTTTGCCTAAGTCTTTCATCGGGATGAAATTCTTAATATGTGTTAATAAAAGATATATTATTTCCAATCAACAATATGTCTTCCACATAATGTATTAGAAACATGTCTTAGCGCTCCCACTTAATTTCTTGCAAATGCAAGCATCTTCATCGTCTCTAATGAACTTTTAAACTCCTTTAACAGTTTCATCACAGTGAAGATTCCAACTCCGCGATGCTCACTTTAACCATTGAAGTTTGCATATGCTTTTAGCATCCTTTTAAATAACAAAACCCTATGGACCGTGTTATGCACACGTCCTAGGTAACCCTTCTATTAGAAGAATTTGTTTTGTTTATCCAACTATCATATAACAAAATTATATGTAGTGGTTGCTACATTAATCCGTCTAGACTAAATGTCGCTATGAAAGATCAAATCTTGTCATAGTCAACCTTTGAACATTGTTGTGAACTCTTTCCCAACATGTCGACTACTTCATAGATGTGAAACATCCATGTGTATTTCTTTATAGATCCAAATACGACTGTAAGGTCTTGTACCTTCTCAGAGGGTCTTTCAAGTTCAAATCTTGATCTCTCGTATATGGAACTATCACGGATTTTATGGCTTCAAGCCATTTTACGGAGTCAGGGCCCATCATCGCTTCTTTGCATGTAGTACGTTCATTATTCTCAAATAATGATTCAACCCTCAAATCTTGGTATTTGATTGTTTACTCGACCTACTTGGTTCAATAGAAACTTTGACATTCGTAATCACAACCTTTGAGGCACGTGAGCCATGAGCATTGTTGCTGCCTCCGGAACACTTTTCGGTGCTGCGCAACTCTGCACATATAGCTAAGGTTCTTTTAACCTTATCAAAGTTCTATTGTCCTCCCACTTAACTTTTCACGAAAAATTCCTTCTCAAAGAAACTTGACGTTTTAAGTGACAAAACACTTTTGTCTCCGATGTTATGGAGGAGTACTTAACAGTTATTCGAAATAACATACAAAGACAGGTTCATCCGACTTTGGTTGCAAACATCTTTCTTATGCATAGCATACCAATGTTTAAGAAAGGACAACTTGGGTTTAATCCCAAACCATAACTTTATATGGTGTCATTTCAACGGATTATGATGGAGCTCTTTTCAGTGGAAAAACGGTAATCTCTAAAGCTTTTAATCTTTAAAATATAATGGCAGTTTTATGAATTATACCTTTGATCTAACCATGTTAAACAAGGTTTAATTACATATCTCGAATGTTCCATACTCTTATGGTGTTTCGGAAATGCAAATCCATGGAACAATTCCTTAAATCTTAGGTATTATGCTAAACTTGTAACTTAAATATCTTCCTTTATGATCTTATCATACACTATTCATATTCTTGTTACAATGATTTTGCACTTCATCTTGAAAATCTTTGAACTTTTCAAATATTTCACACTTCATCCTTATTAAGTAAATATTCATATATTCACTCAAATTTTCGGAGAAAGCACATGAAGTTGAAATCCATCGCTCTTGACTACACATAATGGATTTCGTACAACAATATGTACAAGTTCCAATAAGCTAGTCATTCGTTCCCTTTTGGCCTATGAACGAAGTTTTAATTATCTCTAGGAAAGTTTCACAAGCGTCATGTGATCAAAAATCAAAAGACTCCAAAATTCCATCCACATGGAGTTTCTTCATGTTTTCTTTCCAATATAATTTAAACGGCGATGTCACTTCCTAAGTGATCTTTCAATCAATTTGTCTTTCGACATTTTTAGCACTAGTTTTATGGATGTGATTTTTCCAACGAGATTTGTGAATCATCCATCTTTTATGGATTACGGAAATTATTTGAACAACCCTTTTGTTCTCATAATACCTGATAAAACAAATCTTGAAGGCAAGCTTTGATGTTTAACAAGCAACACAATAACCCTTTATTTGTTCTCGATGAACATCATCACATATTCTTTTGCTAGTTACTTAGGCCATTGTAGTTCATGAATTGTGTTGTTTCGTATGACGATTCACACCAACAAATTCAGTATCAAATACTTGAGAACCACATTGTTTAATAAGCAAAGAATATAGCCATAACATGTATATCATCTATATACTTAAGCTGAACAATTCTAGTCTTTTCCTTTCTGCCATATACTTATGAGATTTTCTTTCAATATTTCCTTTTCTGTTTGAAAGAATCTATCAACATCAATAGTGGAGTCATACACATAGTCCAAAACATGTATAGTTAAATACCAATGTCTTTGGACTTGCACTTTGAAGTAGATCACCATCATCAAATGTTTGGTGTTCTTTCAAATTCCTTTCTTTAGTAATCTCTTGGTGTAGTAAATATTTTACCTACATCAAATATTCACCCTTATCATGGAATTATCCATGATCAAGCTACTTTTAGCTTATAAAGATGAATCGTGAGTATAATGTTGCTATCCAAAACCTTTTGGTGGATTAGGACAACAAGTGTCTCCAACCTTTTGCAAATTCTCATCAAAATATGAGAACATGAACTTTGCTATATTATACTCTATCATGTTGTAACCAAAACTTCGTTTCAGATATCACAATATCTTCCACACATCATGGTTTCTGAAACAACTCTTTCAGATCCTAGATAACCTTGATATTAAGAGAATCCTTTGAATATCAAGAATCATGGAGCCAAACATGATACTTATATACTAACACTTGGAATTGTTACTCTTGATTTAATACTAATTATTAAACTTCATGGAGTAACCGGAACTTACTGAAAGTTTGCAATAGGACTTTTAAACTTTAGATTAACACTTCAAAACAATACGATACTAGTTCGTAAAGTAACTAACCAGAATTCTATAGTTCTATCATCTCAATTATAACTAAGCGCAAGGTGGTAAACGGATGCCAATGACTATAACAACTATGCAAATTCACTTTGATTTAGTTTATGATAAATTGAGTTCTAATTAATAATTAAATTAATCTAGGTGAACTCCCACTCAAAACAATATCCCTCACATTGTTTTAGTGATCACACGAACCAAATCCACCACATCAAAACCGATCATCACGAGAGTTGATATAGCTTCAATGGCGAACAATCAACATGTTCATCATATCTACTATATGACTCATGCTCTACCTTTCGGTAATCCGTGTTCCTGAGGCCATGTCTGTACATGCTAGGTTCGTCAAGATCAAACCTTAGCTTCTGCATGAGCAAATCTGGCTTGCTCACGTTGTATACACTTGCGGAATCTAACACACCCGATCATCACGTGGTGCTTCGAAACAACAAGCTTTAGCAACGGTGCTAACTAAGGGTGAACACTTTATGACTTGAAATTCATGTGCATGAGGGATCATCTTATAATGCTACCGTCGTCTACTAAGCAATACAAGATGCATAAAGGATTAACATCACATGCAATTCATAAATGTGATATGATATGGCCTTTCTTCTTTGTGCTTCCGATCTCCATCTTCTAGCACGAACATGATCTCCATCATCACCGGCATTGCATCAAGGTCAATGACGCCTCTCCATGGTTGTCGTCCACCGGCTTCAACTATTACAACTACTTTGAATAGACACGCGGGTCTTAACAGAAATTAAAGACAACCATATGGCTCCTGCCGGTTGCCAACTTACAATAAGGAACATTGCATACATCATATATAATCACAATCATGGCCATATCACATCACTGCACACCCCTGCAAAACAAAGTTAGACGCCTCTACTTTCTTTGCATATTTTACGTGGTTTGGGGCTTTCAATAAGTGTCGTTCTAACTTACGAACAAGAACCACAACATTGATACTAGTATTGTTAATCACCCGTTGTAAATTGGATCTTAACTATGCTAGGAGAAACAGGCACCCGCAAAGCCACTTATGCAATACAAGTTGCATGTCAAGCGTGGAGCAAGTCTCATGAACGATGTCATGTAAGGTTAGCCCGGGCCGCTTCATCCCAACATACCGCAAGATGCAAAGTACACAAGAAGCAATCAACAATAAAAGCATCAACGCCCACAATGACCATTGTGTTCTACTCGTGCAACAGATCTACATATAGACACGGCTCTGATACCACTGTAGGGGTTCGTAGCATGGAAAACAAAATTTTCTATCGCATACAAACAAACAAGCCAAGATCTATCTACTAGATTGTAGCAACGAGTCGATGGAATAACTTACCCTCGAAGATTCCAAAGCGGTTAACGAGAGCAGATTCTCGTGGGTGATGTAGTCGTACTCTTTCCGATCTCAAGATCGCGTAGACGATCCTTCCGGCGCCACGTTCCGGCAGCGCTCCCGCAGTCGGTCACACGTTCGGTACTCGACGAAGACCTTCCTCTCCCTTGTTCCAGCAGGCAGCGGAGGTTGTAGCACTCTCCTCGCGATTCCGGCAGCACAACGGCGTGGTACCGGAAGTAGAGTGGAGATCTCGCAGGGCTTCGCCTTAAGCCGGAGCGAGTATGGTGGAGTATGAGAGAGCTATTAGTGGTCTAGGGTTTAGACACACCAATTAGAAGGCTCTAAACCGAAGGCTAGTGCAATTAGAAGCTCTAAACCAAAACGGCTCTAAACCGGAGATTAGAGGATAGGAACTTGTGTGTCTAGAGGAGGAGGCCCTGCCCCTCCTCTTATAGGTGGGAGGTGCGGCCAAGGGGAGGGGAGTCCCTCCCCAAGTCGGCCTTGGGTGGCGCGCCGGCTTGGAGAGGAGACTCCTCCCCCAAGTCGGTTTCAACCACCTCTTGCTTGTTTCCCACAGTTTCTTGTTTTAGCCGTTTGACTTTCAAACTGGCCATTTGACTTTTCTGTTTTAGGATTCAATTTAATCCTTTATTTGGAACAGCAAGAACACTTAGTACATGATGCAATCATTCCAATATGTAATGACACATTCATGTACCCCTCCCCTTTCCCGGAGTGCCGGACATTCCGGAACCTTCTAGAACATTCCCGATGAAAACACCGGAATCATTCCCGAACTCCGAAACGGGACTTTCCTTATATGAATCTTATTCTCCGGACCATTCCGGATCACCTCGTGATATCCCGGATCCCATCCGAGACTCCGAACAACATTCGGTCTCTTTCTCATAATACCATAACTACTCAAACAACGTCGAATCCTTAAGTGTGTCTCCCTGCGGTTCGTGAATTATGCGGACATGATCGAGACACTTCTCCGATCAATAACCAATAGAGGAATCTGGAAATTCATATGGCTCCCACATATTTCTACGATTACTTTGCGATCGAATGAACCACTTACATATGATACCAATTTCCCTTTGTCTCACGATAGTTTACTTATCCGAGGTTATGATCGTTGGTATCTCTGCATACCTAGTTCAACCTCGTTACTGATAAGTACTCTTTTCTCGTTCCCGTGATATGTGATCCCTTGTGAGCCAGTCACATGCTTGCAAGCTAATTGGATGACATTCCACCGAGAGGGCCCAGAGTATATCTATCCGTCATATGGATGGACAAATCCCACTCTTTATCCATGTGTTTCAACCAATACTTTCCGAACACTCAATGCCACCTTTATAGCCACCCAGTTACGGTGTGGTGTTTGATGTCATCAAAGCATCCATCCGGTAAAGGTGATATGCATGATCTCATGGTCGAAGGAATTAGGTTACTATGTATCAGAAAGCATATAGCAATTGAACTATTTAAATGACTTGATCTATATGCTACGCTTATCTATAGGAGTATGTCCATCACATCATTCTCCTAATGATATGATCATGTTGTTAATAACATCTCTATGTTCATGATCAGGAAACCATGATCATATATTAACCAACAAGCTAGTTTAACAAGAGGCTTTACTAGGGACTCTTATTTTATGTTTACAAATCACACAAGTATTAATGTTTCCTGTTAATACAATTATAGCATGGTATGTAAACATTTATCATAAGTGTGAAGATATGATAATAACCACTTTATTATTGCCTCTTGGGCATATCTCCAACAGCTAGGTCATGGAAGAGGGAGCTCTAATGCCATATCAAAGTTTGTGGGAACCATACTTAGACCTCGTAAGGGTTCCGTGTTTATATAGCCACAAAGGGCACAAGTGTACAACATATAAGAGTCTGTATCCAATACACAAGAGGTATGGTATACATGTACAAAAGGATATAATTACATTGTCTAACAAATCACTCTCTCCCTCATGTGTAAATTCAATCTTGTCCTTGCACGGACAAATATTTGATGTTGTATTGGTGTAGTGGCAAGAAAAACCATAGACATTGACTACTACTATTACCTCAATCTTGGGCTAAGTTTGATGCTTAGTTTAGAAAATTAGTGGTGAAATTGAGATTTATTTTCAATTTTGATGCACATGAAGATTTGATAGGATTTATTTTCAAGTTTGATTTATACTTGCAAAACTTGTACCTATACTAGTGCAAATTTCCATATTCTGTAGTTTGTACTGTCAACATCTCTTGATGTCTAGTTCCAGATGATTCTCTAGACCATTGTTTTCCAGAAGTTGTCCAAAAGTCTGTACTGGGATGTTGTAGGTTTAGAGGCGCATCTACTTTTCCAATAGTTGTATTGGAGTTTGTTTCTTAGATACTCTCTAGTTTCCAAAAGTCTAGTCTGTTTTGATGCTACTCTTTCATTTTTGCTTGCTCTTAGATATTCTCCTGGCACAAATATTATTACATGCATGTTTAGTAGGGTTATCAATGTTCTATGGTCTAAGAGCTAGCTTCATCAAACTTGATTTTGACTGAAGTAACTTTGTTGGACAAAGGAAGCTGTGAAGTTGAGGTTTCCGTGGTTGGCTGAGAAATCAAATCTGACCCGTTTTTAGTTAGCAGTTGAAGTGCAGCTCGACATCCTCTATTTTTTTCACTTTGACGCTTATAGCAGATCAACCTAATGGCACTAAGCTATGAAACAAGTTAGCCCTATTGTTAAGAACAATACTATAAATTGGAACATAAATTGTTTTATTGATTGGTCATTTCAGTTTCTATCTTGTAGAATGATAGACTAGAGTATTCAACTCTATTGACCATACTATTAGTCGTTCATACATGTAATAATATTTTTTATCTTACTTTTATCTTAAATTGTGTGTGTGTGGGGGGGGAGCCACAGGAGTTCTACGATGCCCGTGTTGAGCAGCAAACTACCAGCGAGATCCGTGTAGAGCAGCGGGACAATAGTGAAGTCCCTATCTGTGAAACAGTAGGGGCAAAAAGGCCACTATGTCATGCTAGTGAAAACTCAAGAGCAAGAAATGTTGCAAAAACTAATACAAAAGTAAGTTTACGGTATGTTCTTGTTATACTATATAACTAATTTATGAAAGTTTGATTATGCTAGTATTGACCATGATATGCTAATAATGTAGTCATTTTGTTCTAAATGCAGGTTGTAGTGACACAATTGTACAACTCCAAAACTACGGAAAGAAAGGTGTCTCCTATTGTTTCTAGGTCTCATGTATTGAATATGTTGCAAGAAAAAAAGCACACTCATACGCAAGGTCTCCTAATTTGCATGCAAGGTCCCATCCGGGACATTAAAATCCCCTTCTTTGCATGATCCCTCACCTGCTCCTGCACATGGTATTCTAACTACTTTGCATGATCCATCGGCTGCTACTACTAATGTTAACTACTAACGTCCATCACATTCTCTCCAATACGACCACTAATAATACTACTTGGATGACAATATTTGAAAATTTTCATACTTGTAGGCTCCAAACGCAGACCACTGAAGTTAACCTTCATCGTTTGGAACGATGCGGAGCCGATATACATTGATGGATTTTTAAGGCAAGAAAGTTGCAAGTACTGCAGCATTGTGCTCCTAGACTCTAAGGTCTCAGGTACCAGTAAACTTGCTAGAAACATGAAGGTATTTGAGATCAAATGTTCAATGGATGGGGTGAGGAACAAGAACCAAGTTATACATTTAGTTCTTCAGCTGAGGAATTGAAAATGGTTGAAGACATCTGTCAGCTCCTTAAGGTATTCTGCCATGCCACCAAAATTTGATTTCAGGTTCAAATTACCCAACATCAAATCTACACTTTCTCGAAATCTAGAGTATAAAACTAATCCTATGAACAAGAAGAGAGCGAGAATGGTACGATTATAAGCATGGTGAATGAAATGAAGAAGAAATTTCACAAGTACTTTACGGAGTCATATTTGGCAAACTGCATACCTGTGATACTCGATCCAAGGTTCAAAATGGAGCATGATGAATTTCTATTGAAGAAATATGTTGGAGCTGATGTGCATAAGCATATCCAACAAGTGAAGGTTGCTATCAAAACCCTGTTTATAGAATATGCAGCTGAAATTGAAGATAACGTTGATTTCTTGTCACAAGAACTAAATGGCGAGGAAGTTGTGTCTCAGACTTCCCTTTCAGATCAGGACGAACATATAAAGATTAAGAAAGCTGGAAGCCGAATGAGCTGCAGTGGTACCTAGATGAGGACTTCCATCCTCGTATAACAGACTTTGATATCCTAAATTGGTGGCGTGTGAACTCTGCAAGGTTCCCAACACTTGAAAAAATTGCCCGTGATGTGCTAGCTGTTTCCGCTTCAACGGTCGCCTTCGATTCTGCGTTTAGCACATGTGGAAGAGTTATTATCGATCATAGAAGTAGCCTAGAACCTAAAATGGTTGAAGCATTGATATTCTTTGGAGATTGATTTAGCCAAGAAGTAAGTAATTATTTCAGCTTGTAGTTGTAGCATAAAAATGTATCATGTGGCATATATTAATTTGGAGTTGTTGCATGTTCTTCTGAAGCAAGAACATCATATATGGTTTCATAATCTAGATGATTGGATCTTGCCACACTACCTTCCGCATTCAGGTAATGGGAGATGTAATCTGGTAATTGCTATCCTTGTGTTTGTCATGTCTATGCAAGAAATAAAGCACGAACTTGGAAAACAATGAAACAATAATTTGCTTGATGTTCTCTGTTTAGACTGTCACTTCCTATGTTAAGTGTCACCTTCTGAATCTATTATGTTCCCAACTTCCTCTTTGCATACCGACGAGTGACGCGCCCATCCCAGCAAGTAGCTGCAACAGTAGCAAGGGGAAAGAAATCAGGTCTCTGATGGGTGGTTGTTGTTCTGTTTGTAATCTATCTCTCGTTGTCCCTTAGTGGCTATCAAAGAAGATTAGGTGCCCCTTTGTTGTTGCTCTATTTGTAATCGGTTCTATGTTCAGTTAGCTGCTTATTGAATCTCTATTTGTAGTTGTCGAAGAAGATTTGATGTCTCTTTGTTGTTGTTCTGTTTATAGAGTAGATTCTATGTTTAGTTTGTTGTTTACTTGATCTTTATTTGTAACTGTCAAAGTAGATTTGGTGTCTCTTTGTTGTTGTTCTGTTTGTAATCAATTCTATGTTCAGTTCATTGTTAACTGAATCTCTATTTATAGCTATTAAAGAATATTTGATGCAAGTAGTAGTGGATTTAAGTAGATTATATGTACGGAATTGTGATAGTAGTGGATTTAAGAGCATCTCTAGCAGATACTGCATCCAGACCCGTTCCGCAAAATAACCGTCAGTTTGCGGCACGACGTGAAAAAAGTAGCTCTTTTAGATACCATAAACCGTACGGCATCGGAAAAAATTTGCGGTTCACCGTCAAAAGCCGCTTCCGTACTACATATTTTTCATATGAAGAGCTCCCAATGCGGTTTACCGCAAATAAAAAAACCATTGACGGAAAGAAATGTTCGCTATAGTGCCTCCGTACTTATCGCTGCCGCCACCGTCGGAGGTCAATTTCAACCATCCGGCTGTCGCCGCCACGGTCGCCGGAGCTGCAGCAAGCCAAGCACGCGCCTACGTGCAGCAAGCTAGCATGCGCAGCTAGCCAAGCACGCACGCCCGCGTAGCAAGCCAGGCACACGCCTGAGCGCAGCAAGCAGACAAGCAGGGACGGGCGAATCTAGACGATGGCGGCGCGATTCCGACCGGCGACGAGGGGCGTCTTCTTGGAGCAGCGGCGGACACACGGCATGTCTGATCCAGATCCGTGTGTCTACAAAGAAAACGATGGAATATTCATGGATATATTCTGTTTTGTGGTATGCATTTGCGGCATCTGTTCCGTGTCGATGTTTTTCGGACAAAAAAGTGTTTTGCAGTATACCGTACCTGTATTTTGCAGTACCACGAGATGCGGTATCTGATAGAGATGCTCTAAGTGGGTAAAATGGCTGCTAAAGATGCTTTAAGTGGATAAAATGGGCACCACTTAATCTTAAGACATTAATCGAGTAGAAATCAGTGTCCTGTATAAATTAGTAGACAGAGGTGGTCATATAGTGGACACCATGGACGGTACCACTTACAGGCATAGATGTTGGTGACTTTCGATGAAAAAGTATTTGAACGAATACAAGCATTAGCCTCACGCATAAATTTGAGTTGATATTCGCGGGAATGATGCAGCCTGCAGGTCGCGGGAATGATATGATGTTGGCCGTCCCACAGAATTATTTTCCGTGGCAAAGCAACAATCCGCTCGCCGAATATAGCTATTTTATGTACCGCACTCCGGAGCTAACCTGCAGGTCAGTAGTGTATGTTTGCTGGGCTCTCTCCCAATCTCAAGAAAAGAAATTGCAACCCGCCATAGGCGTGCAAAGCTGTTTTCGATTGTAAATACTTTTCGTCCCTTTTGTTTAGGGTTTCAACTACCGCACATCTTACAAGATAAGCCTACGTACGATGACACTACTGTTGCCACCTAACACACCATACCTAGCTAGCTAGTTAGCATGCATGTGTGTGCAAAGCTGCTTTTGATTTTACTACTACTCCCTCCATTCACAATTACTACTACTACATCGTATCCTATATATTCTAGGTTTAGTCAAAGTCAAACTTTATAAAATTTTAAGACCATATAATTAAAAATAAATATCAACATAATCTAAAACCTGTTATATTAGAATTGTCATGAACTATACATTCGTATTATATTTATTTGGAATTATGGATGTTTGTATTTTTTTTCTTATATTTTTTATCAAAGTTTGACTTTAAATATACTCAGAGAATGCGAGGTAATCGAGAACGGGAGGAGTACAATGCTTTGTGGGCTTGTTTTACACATCGATCTTACACGACGAGATGACTAGTATAATAGTTAGACGTGCGCGTATACATCTACTCTCTCCGTTTCAAAATATAAGATGTTTTAGGTTTATGAAGAAAATAAATTTAGACTTTTTTAGCATGTAGGTTCACTCAACTTTAGAATGAATCTATATACTAAAAGAAATCTAGATTCATCTTTTTCACAAACCTAAAACATCTTATATTTTGAAATCGGAGGGAGTACTATATATATAACCTAAACCAGGTTCAAGTCTGTGTATAAGGATGCAATTGCAAACAATGGACTTCCTTGAGCTCTCCACCGTTCTCTTCTGTCTTGGCTTTCTACTTCAACTCCTCCGTCTTACCCTCATCTTCGGCCGGCGCAGCAATGGCCCGATGACCCTCCAGCAGCCCACCCTCGAGATCACTGACCCTGCCATCGCCCACCGCGCACTCATCGAGAATGCGGACGCCTTCTCCAACCGCCCTTCGACGCCCTTCCCCGTGGCCTTGGTCACAGGGCGTCGCCGCCAGCGGAGCGACAACTTGAGTACCGTGCCGTACGGACTGCGCTGGCGCACTCTCCGTCGCAACCTCACCGCCGAGATGCTTCACCCCTCGCGCATGGGATTCCTCGCCCAGATGCAGAAGGCGGCCATCAACGCCCTTATCCCTGACTTGTGCCGCCTGTGTGCCGGGGGCGGCGCAGGCGAGCTGGTCATCCGCGGCCACCTCTACACGGCCGTGTTCGCGCTCACGGCGCGCATGTGTTTTGGAGACGACGTCGACCAGCGCGGGATGCGAGCCTCGCAGCTCGTCATGGAGGATTTCGTGCGCGGCGTCGGGGAAGCCCAGGCCTATGCTGGCTCCAAGCTCGCCATGCTGCTTCACTGGAGGCGGCGTCGCCGGTTCCTCGGCTCCCGCGGCCGGATGGCGGAGGCCTTCTTCCCCCTCATCGCTGCACGGAGGCAGCAATCTAATAAACCACATTGCGACGAGGGAATCGTCGTCCATTCCTACGTCGACTCGCTCCTTGATCTCCGCGTCCCCGACGGTGACGCCGACGCAAAGGACGACGACGTCGATGTCCGGCGCGCGCTCACGGACGACGAGGTGGTGAGCCTGGTGTCGGAGTTCCTCGGTGCCAGCACGGAGACGGTCGTTGCCTGCGTCGAGTGGACGCTAGCCCACCTGGTTAACGAACCAGACGTCCAGACCAAGCTGCGCCGCGAGGTCGACAACGAAGGCGAGAGCATGGCCTCTGACAAGAACCTCCGTGACATGCCGTATTTGCGCGCCGTCGTGCTCGAGAGCCTCCGCATGCACCCACCGGTGCCATTCCTCATGCGCGACCTCCGCGACGAAGCCGCTGCCGGCGTTCTGGAAACGGCCCTGCCGATGGCCGCTGGCCTGCGTGTGCACTTCATGACAGGGGATATCGGAAGGAGCGCAAAGGTGTGGACGGATCCCGACGAGTTCCGTCCGGACCGGTTTCTTGCCGGAGGCGAGGCGGAGGACGTGGGTCCGTTGCCGGGACCCAAGGAGATTAGGATGCTGCCATTTGGCGCCGGGAGGAGGTTCTGCCCCGGCATGGGCTTGGCGATGCTGCACATCAAGTCCATTCTGGCTGCGCTCCTGCGGGAGTTCGAGTGGGCGCCGCCTGCGGAGGTCCCCGGCAGCAAAGTAGACCTGACGGAGCTGGACATGATGTTCAAGGTGATGAAGCACCCACTTCGGGCAAGGGTCAAGCTACGCACATAGGTGCATACAGTAGTATAATCGTAATATATATACTCAATTGCTATGTAATGATCGTAATATACTCAGTTGCTATGTAATAATCGTAATATACTCAGTTGTATGAAATATATTATGGCGTGCACATTATAATAGTTCATTGGTTGTGGTTTCCTAGTAGGATAGAGCCTCATTTCAGGATTAACCAATCCTCAATCGACACCTTCCAAACAGTGGCGGCACTAGCAATTTTCTACAGGGTATTCATTTCACGAAAAGTTGTCATTGTTTTATCAAAATTTATCACTGTTTTGCCTAAAATTTCTTTGTTTTGTCAACTTATGGGTATTCATATGAATACACCTAGCACCACCACTGCTTCCAAACATACGACGAGGTCAGGCCATCTGGACGACTGAACCTATTAAAAACATTGAAATGCCATCTTTCTTTCATATACTTCCCCTAATAAGCATTGTTGCGACTATGTCACTAACGGCACCACCTAATCAAAATATGGTGTTGTTGTTTAGCATCGTGAATTTCTTAGTTTTCCCACTCACACTTGAATTCTAAAACATCCTAGAATTCAAAGATACTATGTTTCAATTTTCTAGATGTAGAAATACTCGATTTTTGCAAGAAGAGAAAAATTGTAAAACTGAAGGGTACTCTTTCAATTCGTAGAATAAAAAATACTCAATTTTGTTAGAACAAAAAATAATTTTATATTTAGACCTGGGGCACCTCCCCAGGGTCCAAGGCCTACGACTGGGCCACCAACAGCAACACCATATGCACTGGAGGCCACCCCTGCCGAGTGCCAGCGAGAGCCTGACGAAGGGAGTCCATCCAAGTAGGGCCACGGCGATGGCCAAGAGGTCCCCACTTGGCAGCCTGCCTCTGCCTCCAAGCCACCACGAGAGGAGATACATGTCGCCCTCGGTGGAGTTGGGGTGGCACCTGAAGAGTAAAGGCATGTTTGGTTTGTGGCCGGTAGTTACCTTACCAATATTTTGGCGTTGACTGATAGCAATATGATTGATACCAATAGCATGCATGCGTATTTCAAGGACAACCAAAACATTCATATTGGTGATACCAAAATTGAAGCCAATCTATTTTGGCACCTGAAGGGACTCCATCCAAGTAGCGCCACGACAATGGCCATGAGGTCCCCACTCGGTAGCCTGCCTCCCGCAAGCCACCACGGGGGGGGGGGGGGGGGGGATACCTGCCGCCCTCGGCGGAGTTGGGGTGGCACTTGAAGGGTGGGGCCCTATTTGGATTGTGGTCAGCAGTTATCTTACCGATATTTTAGCATTGACTGATAGCATATTCCAGCGTTTGGACTGAAGCCAATCTATCAGGTCCACACCAAAATTTTGTGTCACTCCTTCATATTATCCGCACACGGCCCGGTAAAACAGGGCGGGCGAATCCTTAGTCAAAATATTAGCACGCCAATTTGGCGTGGCGGACATGGGCAGAAACTAAACAACCCAAGAGAAAAAAAAAAGCAATGCGCGCGAAAAAGAGTTGACACTTTTATTGGATTAAAGATGAGCGAACCCCAAATGCAACAGCTGAGACCAAGGTTTGAATTACAGCTGGGAGTTTAAACCCCAATCAGCCTAGCCCTCGTCCAGCCGATCTCATACAGATCGAGCCCTATTTATTTGGCTAATCTATAGATCGAGGCCACGGGCTCAAGCCCACCATCAATCAATCAAAGCAAGAGCCAACCCAGCCCTCCGAAGCTGGAGTAACAGGCTCGCACTACCGCGCCAGGCCGATGTACATGCCGCGTTGTACCCATATATCTTGGCGCGCACGGCGCTAAACTAGCGGTATGGTATTATCTCTTTTTGTTAATCTGAATCGGTATTTTCCAGCATAATCTGAGTTGGTGCAGCAATGTATCCCCCCTCAATCTGAGGCCCAGCACGCGGCCCGTCTGCGAGTCCAGTCGTCGTCAACGTACATCCCCTGTATACATAATTACACAGATACAGCAATGGCAGATGTAGCCAATAGTTCGGACACTACTGAGGACGCCTTCTTCATGCTCAGGCGGGTGTCAATTGATATGCACGTCTGAGAAGAAAAAAATCGACTACTGCAATACGATCTATGCCCCTTAATTTCATTGTGGCAAGCATTTTTTTAGGGATATGTCTTGGGAGACGTATCTTTTTTTTAGAAGAAGGACCATAAATTTTACAACACACCATAGCACAAACGTCACTCCACATCGCCTCAGGATGACACACACCCTAACCAACTGCTCGCGGTATATCTACCTATCGATCTATCCAAGATAGTCGAAAGAGCCTGCGGCTCTCCACAAGTTTGCCTCATCAAGCCACTCAAAATGCCCACATTTTGGTGGATCCTGAAATCGCAGAGACGAACCCTAAATCCTAAATTCGATGCAAAACCAGAAATTTTGAAATGAAAACAAGAAATTGGCGCCGGGATAACTCAGATCTCACCTTCCCTGGCTCTGGCTTGCTCTCACAATACAGAAATTCCCAGCCAAGGTTTCCATTCTTATCGGTCGATGTGACCCGCCGCTTCAGGGGAGCGGTATGGGGGCAATCAAGGCACCTAATCATCGACACCGCACCATACCGAGGCCATGAGCGACGGGAGGATGTACTGGAGCTCGACATCTATCGTCGCTGTTGCCGCGCTGCGTCGCTAGAGAAGAGGAAGAAGCAAAGGGGGGAGGAGATGACACCGTCGCGGGATGGCTCGGGCACGAGGACGGATCTGGCTGCTCTATTCTACCACGGCATGAGCTGGATAAGTTGTGGGTCCCATGCCCTGGGGTGGACATGGTGTGGGTCCCATGCTCCAAGGTGGACATGAGTTGGGTCCCGTGCTATCAAGACACCCTTTGGGTACCACCACACTGAGGTGGATAAGCTGTGGGTCTCGCTCCGCTCAGGTAATTCCAATTATCAAGTTGTATCGTGAGGTTAACGAGAAGTGCCGCACACGAGCTATTTGGCCCAATAAAAACGTCGCATGCGAGCTATTGTTTCCAACGACGTCGCATTCTGTCCAATTTATTGTAAACATGTCGTACAAGAGCTATTCAATACTCCGTGATGTATGTACAGGTTACTAAGCTGAAGCAAATTTTAGTAGCAAAAAAGATAGGTGTATGTAGGGGTTACTAAACAAAAAAATTAGTAACTAAGAAAGCAAGTGATCTACTCGGTAGAAGCATAATTTTGATATGTTCAAAACAAATGTTACAAACATTTTAAGATCGAAGCAAATCTTGTTTCTATCAAAAGAAAATTTTGATTCCGCCGGAAGCAAATTCCTAGCTGTGTCCTTGCTAGTGGCTACTCCCTCCGTTTTAAAATATAAAATGTTTTAGATTTGTAAAAAAAATGAATCTAGACTTGTTTTAAGTATATAGGTTCACTCAACTTTATGATGAATCTATACACTAAAAAAAGTCTAGATTCATTTTCTTTACAAACCTAAAACATCTTATATTTTAAAACAGAGGGAGTAGTAATGTGTTGCTCCTGATTCTTATGCTAGCAAGACACGCAGAAGAAGACAGAGCCACCTGGTAAAACCCGGGTCAAACCACCTGATGCATGGATGGGTGAAACTCAACGTTGAGGATTCCACAAGTCTGAAGATGGCAGAGCTGGGGAGCCAGTATGATTCTACCTACTAGGCAGATCATATTCTCTGCATGCCTTTCTTTGCAATAGTGCGATGATGCCCTGGAAGCGTAATTGAGTTCGTGCTTAGAGGGCTTGTAATTATCCCTCAACAATGCCAATTGCCAACATCATTGAATCTGATCGCTCACGGGTTGTGTCCATCGCTATGGATGGAGCACAAGATATAGATAACCTTATATTCATATTGTTTCTGAAATTAAGTTGCTAGCTAGAAGCAATGTGTGCAAGTTTGTAAAATTAGGTCGAGGACAAGTAAGGCTTAGCCACTGTCTCGCCACTTGGACTAGGGCAAAGACTGTATCTCTTGGTGGAGCATTCAATCTTAGGTACACTTGTCACAACCATAGAATTTTTTTATGCAAACCAAGAGACAAGGAGAGTTGGCTTTTGGTCAGACGGACAACATGTTAAAATATTTTCATGACAAAAATGCTAAAAACCCATCAATTCAATATGCTTTGCAGCTACATTGTGAGGAGCACATAGCAAACATTTTCTGGGCGATGCTAAAATGATGCTAAACTATGCACACTTTGGCGACATTGTCACATTTGACACCGCTCTTGGAACAAACAAGGAATACATGCCATTTGGTTTTTTTCTTGGACTGAATCAGTTTAGAGAGACTACCGTTTTTGATGTTGCACCGCTGTTTGACAAAATATTTGCCTCATTTAAATGGTTGTTTAACGTTTTCCTAGCTGCTCATAATGGAAGGCAACCTAGGACTATTTTTATTGATTGAGATGCTGCAACGAGATAAGCCGTAGATGTTGTGTTCACGGAATCATACCATGGACTATGTACCTTCCATATAATGCAAAATACTGTCAAACATCCATCTCCAATCAAGGATGAAGAGGAAGATGAGGGCGAACAAAAAGATGGTGGTGAAGTGAAAGATGAAGACCCTGCGCGACCAGGGGCGAAACCCCAATTCCCCCCGCCCCCGTCTCAATCCCCCTACCCTCCCGGCCGATGCCGGCTTGCGCCGCCAGGCAAAGTCCGTGCGGTGGCGGGATTTCATCTTCCCGGCGCAAGAAGCTCCGTGAGTGGCAGGTCCCTTCTTGGCGACGGTGTTGAATGGCGGCGGTCGACATGGCCTGGTGTGGCGGCGGCCGACAAGTTGCGCCAGGGGTGTCTGCTCGCATCTGGAGGCGGCGGTAGGAGGCGGCGCTCATGGATGTTGTGGCCTTTGGTGGCGGCGGCAGTTTCGGGCCTGCTCCTGCAAGAGATCTCGCTCGGCGACTTGGACCCCGTGCGATGGTGACTCCCCAAACTGGAAGAGGTGCAGGACAGGTCAACTAGCGCTCGTGACGGCATCAGGCGGAGCTGGTCATCAACGATGGGGCTCCTGCCCTTGGCCCAGATCTAGGCCCATATGGGCCTGATTAGGGCTAGGTGGGCCCTGCTGTTAACATGGTTTCAGGAGCTTCCTCAAGTGTGGGAGACCATCCCTTGGCCACCAAGGAGTGGTTGAGGTGCTGGATCCGGGCAAGTCCGGCCTAGATCCGGTGACCACCAGGGTTTGGTTCCGTGTTGTCTGAGACCTAGCTGGTTGGCTCGACCTTCCACACTAGTTCGTGTAGTCTTGTGGTGGTGAGGTGCCATGTCGCGAGCGCGAGATCTTGAACGCCGGGGCGACGGCCTCGGAAGGTGGACTGCGCGGGCGTCTCGATGCTGGACGGCGTTGCAGTGGTGATGCATGAGGGTGGCAAGCGGTGGGCATCAGGAGCTTCTAGTGGTGTCAGCACCTAAATCACGTTTGGAAGCTCGGCTCGAGGATTGGTGGTGTCTGAGATACCGAATGAGGAGAGAGTTTTTCCAGGCGAAAGCCTAGTGCTTCAGCGCCGACAACGATGACACCTATGGGTGTCGTGACCCTCTTAGGGGCATTTTTGTGGCTACTCTCACTCTATTAGAGCTCCGGGTGAAAATCCTAGACCCTTGTGGTCTCGGCGGCGGTGGCGCTCGTGGCGCCGTTACCTTCTTGGAGGCGCAGTCGTGGAGCTTCAGTCTTTTTTGTCTCGTCGTCTTCGATGGCAAGCTAGATGCTTTTTAGGCTTCGTAGTAGTTTATCTTTGATCTGCTTATAAGAGGAACTCCTCGTCACTTTGTATCGGTTTTTTGAGAGAAAGCCAACATGGCTATACTTTATTACTTTGGCATAATAGATACATCATCTGATAGAATAGGAACTAAGAAATCAGGGGGATCCTTATGCCAAACAGTTGACATAGATCCCTCTAAATGTCTAGCTAAGCTATCTGCCGCTACATTGGCTTCCCTAGGGCAATGCATAAAAATGACCGAAACGAAACTATGACAAAGAGACAAGCATTCCTCATAAATTGCTGCTGCAGGTCCATATGATCTACCACCATTTTGCATCACCTCGATCACATCTTGGCAGTCCGAATTGACTTCCAGCCTATTGCATGCAATCTGGCCCGCCAGGATCAAACCATCTCGAAGCGCTCAAGCCTCCGCCGTGGATGCATCAGAGACATAAGGTATGCCACAACTACTGGCAGCCAAGAAAAAACCTTTTTCGTCGGGATTGCACCTATACTTCCTGTACCTGAATCGAGGTTAAACCCCGCATCCACATTAAGCTTAACGAATCCTTCCCTTGGCCGCATCCATCCATGCCTGACAATACCTTGGTGCTGCTTCTTTGTCCGTGAAAAATTCGTTGCTAGGACTGCGATAGACTGCGCTTGCCTCCGTTCCCACCATACGTACCAGATACATGTAGCGAGCAGGTCATTCCGAGCAATTTCACCATGTTTTGGAGCTATCGCTGATCTGTCTCGCAGCAATGAGATCAGGACCGAAGACCCCTCGGAATCGTTTGAGCACACATGTGATATAAAGTCCTCCATTCCAAGGAACGCCCATATCTCTTTCACTCTTGGGCACAAAAATAGGGCATGCCGAATACTCTCACAATCCGATCTGCATAATGGACATTGGGAGCTATGTTGCATGTGTCTATTTGCGAGAACACCATTACACGGAATTGCACCAAGCAATGCACGCCAACAATGTATCTTGATCTTTGCTGGCACATTCAAGGACCAAATCGTCCCCCACACTGGAGACGCCGATGATGACCCAAAACTGGTCGTACGCCTTAATTTACTGCCGTGCTGATGCTCCCACTCTACATGGTAGGAAGACCGAACTGAAAACACTCCAGTTTTCGTATAATGCCAAGATACAAAGTCATTCATCATACCCGCTGCTAAGGGGATATTCAGAATTCTCTGAACATCAATAGGCCAAAGCATCTCACGTAATAGCTCTTCATCCCAACCTCCCGATTCTTGGTTAATAAAATCTGAGAGCTTTGAAAACACAATGTTCCCTCTCCTTATCATAACTTTCCTGTTTGGACTACTTGGGATCCACGGATCATCCCAAATATTGATTTGAGAGCCATCCCCAACTCTCCAAATATGTCCTCTCTTAAAAGTTTGAATTCCAGCCCAAATACTCTGCCATGTATAAGAGCTCCCCTTTTTGAGCTGACAATTCAAAATATCACCATCCGGAAAATACTTAGCCCGCAGGACAGAAGCACATATAGAGTCCGGATCAGAAATTAATCTCCAGCATTGTTTGGCTAGCATGGCCAAATTAAAACAGTGTAAATCCCTAAACCCCATACCACCTTCCTTCTTGGACACACACATCTTCCACCACGCAAACCAGTGCATGTGCTTCTTCTAATCATCATCTCCCCACCAGAACTGGGATATTAAGGTGATTATCCCTTTAATGATCTGTTTGGGTAGCTTGAAGACTGACATCGCATATGCAGGAATAGCTTGAATGACGGCTTTAATGAGTGCCTCCTTTCCTCCAAAGGACATATTCTTCTCCTTCCATCCACTTAAAATTTTCATCACTCTCTCAATTAGGTGCATAAAGCAATCAGATTTATCAACACCCATAAGGGAGGGAAGCCCAAGGTATTTGTCCGTTAGAGATTCAGTCATGATATTCAATATAGAACATACCTCATCTCTTGTGTCAACACCAGTACATGGGCTAAAGAAAATTGATGATTTGTTGTCACTCACCAATTGGCCAGATGCTGCACAATAATCATCAAGGGCCCGACGCAAACATGTGGCATTGTTTGTATCGGCTCGCATCAATATGAGGGAATCATCGGCGAAGAGAAGATGAGAAACCGCCGGTGCACTTCTACATACTTTCACTCCCAATAGATTCCCTGCGGCCTCCTCAAACCTCAACAAACTTGTTAGTCCTTCAGTACATAACAAGAATAGGTAGGGGGATAAAGGATCCCCCTGCCTCAGCCCCCTAGTCGGGCAGAAATATTCAGATAAACCATTATTAAGACGCACTTGATAACGAACAGAAGTCACACAAGCCATAATCAGCTCCACCCACTCTGGAACGAGACCAAGTCTCAGCAAGATCCTTTTCAGAAAACACCACTCCACCCTATCATACGACTTATGCATATCAAGTTTGATCGCACAAGTTCCAAACTTCCCCGTCTTTTTGTTTTTGATCGCATGATAGGACTCATAAGCAACAAGCACATTATCAGTGATTAAACGCCCTGGTACAAATGCACTTTGGGTCGGCGATATAATCTCTGGCAGTAATGTTTTGAGTCTATGAGCAATCAGCTTGGAGATCACCTTATAGACCACGTTACAAAGGCTAATGGGGCGGAACTGGGTAATATATTCAGGATTCTCCACCTTCGGAATTAATACAATTGTCGTGTCATTCCATCCATGCGGTATAGTCCAAGAATTAACTGCAATAAGGACCTCATCTGTCAGGTCCTCTCCAATAATGTGCCAAAACCTCTTGTAGAAAATTGCGTGAAGGCCATCAGGGCCTGGCGCCTTGAGATCCCCAATGTTAAACATGGCCTTGCTCCTCAATCAGGACCTCTGCATTGTTCTTTAGTTGCTTAATGAAGTTCCTTTTGCGTCTTCCCGACGCAAATCGATGGAAAAATTTCTTTGCCACAGCCTCATCTGATAGAGGAACGGACAAAATTTCATTCAATTCTTTCTGTAGTTCTCGCAATCTCCTCCTCGGCCCCTTTAGCACTTCTTTATAAAGCTAGAAGCAGCCTATTTCGAAGAAGAGAAAGACGAAGACAAACGCGGCCCGGCCGGTGGACCTGGATTTCTTTATAAAGCTGAAGTAACATGCTCGCACCACCTGGCCCGGCCGGTGGACCTGGCGAGCGGTACGATATATATGTTGGCACGCACGCGGCTACGCTAGCGGTATGGTACTTGTTATTAAACGGAGCTACTACTGTATCTCTCTCCGCCTGCATATATGTCCGGTTGGCCCTTGATCTTTTTTCATTTAGATGGATTTCGATTCATCCCATTGACCAGACGGCCCAGCTAATTAAATCGCAATATACCCCATAAAATGGATGAAGGCAGGTAGGTCCACAGATATGTCCATGCATTGATAGAAAGACCATTGCCCACCCTCTTGATAATGCCTTGCTTTAGAAGTTCCAAGCCGTGTAATGTACCGTGCCATGTACTATGAGATATCCTTGGCTTAGCTTCTGCTTGTAGAATGTCTCCATCCGGAAAAAATTTGGCTTTTAGGACACGAGTACACAAAGACGTGAGGTTATCCAGCAGTCTCCACGCCTTCTTGACCAACATAAGAATATTGAACATGTGCAGCCAAGTCCCCCTTCCTTTTTTGACATTGTCGGTTTTCCCCTTGTAGCCAATGCATTTTGTTTTTGTTTTCTAGTTTTTTTTTTAAACGATAAAGGGTCAAAAACGACTCCAGTAGCTGCATTAGGCCTTGTTTACTTCTCCGGTTTTTTCTGGGTTCGGAGAGTTTTATCCCGGCTCACTCGCTAATCCCGATAAATACCACCGTGGCTGTTTACTTCTAGCGTTTTCGCGAGGTTAATCCCGGGAAATACCAGCCCAAACCGAAGGAAGCGCGTGTATTCTCACACGCGAGTCCAGCCTCGCGTATTGGCGAGGAAGGAAGCGAGCGGAGAGGGACGAGGCGACAGCACGGACCGCAGGCGGCGCGAACGTCGACCTAGAGACTCTACCGAGGGCACCTCCTCCGGCTTCTCTCCGGTCAGTCCCCCCCTCACCCCACGCATCTTCCCCTCTGCTCCCATCCTAGGGTTTCGTGGCCGCCGCCGGTGTCTACCTCCCTCCCTCCGATCCGGTTCTTGGACGTTGGGAGAGAAGAGAGAGATACCAGAGATGGGTTTGCTGACCATGTTGGACGTTTTAACTGTACGACGTATGAGAAGTCTGAGATTGATTTGTCTCGTTGAGCGTTGGGACGATCAGAAATGACTAATGAATTGTTCGTTTATGGGTGCCAACGCATCATGGAGGATTCGGTGAACCTAGACCATTAGATTTTTCTTCAGCTTATAGACTCCAAATATATATTCTTGTGGACTCCAAACATATTTTAGTTCTGATTCATCCTTGTCTTGGCTCGATCCATCGACAGTTCAGTTCAGGGGAATATTCTAAACAAAGGAATCTTCTATGTATCACGGGCATGTTGTCCAATTAATTCCTGATGGTTTTGCTTTACACAACCGAGTACATATTGATATCACAAGTTCTCATAATTTCTGTCTCTAATTGAATTTGATAGCACTTGGCTTCCTTGGTGTTCGTCTCGTCTAGGACTATGGTACACACGCATCAGCCTTGGAGAAACATCTTGTTTAGAAGAAACAGAAAGTAGTATTAGTTCGTTGTTGCCCACTGAAACTAGTCTTTCTGAATAAGAATACGAGTCTGAATCTTGATGCTTAACTTACAATAGTACAACAGGCGTGTACAGTTTATAAGCATTGTTATCTTATTGTGGTATAAAAGTTTTGAGTGTGGTTTTACCCACTGTCAATTTTGTGACTATGTGATTGCTTGTTTTCATATGGTTCCAAGATTCTGCAATTCAATTGTTCAATTCAAACGTGTTCCCTTCTGTTTTACTGATTTGTGTTCAACGTATTCGCACTTCTTATTTTCGGAGCTAAATCGGAGAGAAACTGTTCCAAGCAGCTACACTGATAAAGTTCGGTCCAAACATGGGGTGTTATAAGCCTAATTTGTTTGAACGTATTTGCCCAAATTTAGAATTCTCCAAAACTTTGTATTATTTAGATAGTGTGGTAGCACCACCAGTTTGGTCCAAACCTGGGGTGTTACAAGTCTCTCAAATAGTTCCTTTCTTTCTTTTCAGCAGTCATGCATGCATTCTGATCATGAGCCATCATATGCATGTTCTTGCTACCAAAAGGGCTGCTCTTGCCTCGATTTCAAGGCAATGAAGTGTTTGAGTGTTCCGATCAAGATTTTGAAGTTACAAATATACTCATGACCGGGTTGTAATAATGGTTTATAAATCCATAACTTGTTGTCTTACTTGTTGGGTATATTTAAACTTCACGGTAGATGTTTAAGTTCCGTACAAATTTATTTAGTGCAAAGGTTTGATAGATATTCATATATGTTACAAAGTATACTGAAAGTTTTCCTCTATGTTAAATAGAGATCTTGAATACATGAACTTGTCCGGCCCTCTACCAGCTACAGTATATGTGAGAATTTCTAACCCATGCATCTATCTCTTTGCTTCGTATAATTCCATTTTCGGAACCTTGTCAATTCATTCTGCACTAGTACTGACTCTTTTTGGCATCTGAGCAGGGAATTCGGGGAAACAATATTCATGGGACTATTCCAGGAGAGTTTGGTGATCTGAAGAATCTAATTAGAGCCTGGACCTGCACAGCAGCAGCATCTCAGGGCGTATACCCGCAACGACGGCAGGAGGCTTGATCACAACCATTTGACCCGGTCGAAAATGCCACTTGCTGTAGAAAGGTATCTGCATCCACTTGCTGTTAGATGGTGACAGTCCTCAAATTTGTTGTACTCCCTTCCCGACCTCCAGTACTCCTATGTTAATATTTGCTGCACTATTTTGAACATTCCCATGCCTGACCTACCTTTTATATTTGTTGCACTATTTGATGACGAATTCTATACACATTTCTAAAATCTTGTGTATCATATACATAATGAATCCGTTGTAATGTTCTGTTCTGAGTCCTTTTGCTCATAACTTTTCCTGTTAGATGTTCTGTATCTGTATTGTGGTTAATAGCATCTGTGTTTGTCTTTTTGAAACTGAAACTGCAGGAACTTGGGCGGACTGCGCTCGCGCTAGACTTGGCTAGAACGGCAGCAGGGCGCTGGGGCTAGTAGCGATGAGGACGTCTACAAGAGGGGCTGAGCGGAGGCGCTTGCGCTAGGCTTGGACTACGAGGAGCTTCGGTGCTCCGACGATGTGGCGAGGAGGCCGGAGCGGGAACATGGCGAGGAGGCCCGACCGTCCGAGCGGGAACGGGAACATGAACGGGAACAGGGCAGGGAGGCCGAGGGGGAGCAGGGTGACCTTGCTCCTCCGTGCAGGTAGAAGCCCTCCGTCCGTGTGGCTTTGCTCTGTCCGTCTGCGAGCAGCGCGGCGAGTTCCGTCCGGGCAGAGCAGGGCGATCCGCACGAGAAGCCTCTGACGGCGAGCAGGATAGGTGGGGCACCACGCGACGAGCGTGGCGGTTGTGGACAGACGGGGAGCGGCGGACGGCTGGGAGCTCGGAGGAAGGAAACGGGAAGATCTCAACTTGATACATCAAATTTAGGCCACATATGAAACGTTTTTAATGTATTTTGGACTTTTTTGCAAATTTGAAATTGAACTACCCTCTCGACATCTTTTCTGGGACGGAGGGAGTAGGTGTAAAGTTCCTCCTTTTATCACCTGATGATGATCTGATGATGTTAATTCTCTCACGTGCCCTCTTATCCCCAAAATTTAAAGTAAACAAGTGAGAGATTGGGAAGTGAGGGGAAATGTTGGGAAATGATAGGAAATGTGGGGATCGGGTGAAAGAAGGAATTCACCAAATCCCCTCTTATCCCCAAACTTCCAGGGGGTGAAAATACCCTAGAAGTAAACAAGGCCTTAAGGAACACGTGGCGGGTACAAATTTACAGCAAAACCCTTTTCCAACACTCGCTCAAAGAACCTAAAATTCGAAGATAAGGGCTTGCAAAATGTAAAGAGAACACCCTAGGGCACAAAGATAAATAGCAATCATGTCCACTGGTATATCCGCCACCAACCACCGGTGACCTCAAAGCGCCGGCCGTCGAACCTCCCGCTGATGCAGACGAAGGAGCAGCAGAGCCCAACACCAAGATCCAGAGAACAACAACGAATGCTACCATCGCTATCCTCTCCAGCGGGACTCTCCGCCGTAGGCCAACACCTCCTCGTTAGGGACGAACCACTTGGAAAGGGGAGGCGGTCGCTCCTGCGACAGGAGCCAGAATCCTCCACGAAGGAGGGAGAAACAGGGCCGCCATACCAGAAAAAGAGCACGGTGGGGAAGCACTTCGCCACCGTGGAATCCGCTCAAAGAAGCTGCAACAGTAGCCGCCAACGCCGCCAGCACGTCAAAACTCTGAAACCAAAGCTCCCCTCGTCTCCACGGCAGGTAAGAGCAGGAAGCAGAGTTCCAAAGAGCCACCGACGATGACCACCAATACACCGGCGATTATTGAGAAGGGAGCTCGCCATCGTCTTCTTCCACCATGGAAGCCAGAGAAGCAACGACGCCCAGGTCTTGCTACGCCACAACAACACACTAGGAAGGAACTACCGAGGGCCTCTAGTTCTTGGCATCGCCCTGTCCTTTGGACCCTCGCCTCCACGGCCGGCCAGGGCAAGAAGCAACAAGAGCGCGATACCAAAGAAAAGGGAGGCACCTCTGGCCTTATTGCGGAGATCTTCGAACCATGGAATGCCGCCGCCCACTCTGACCTTCAGAGCATCGACGTCGGTAGACCACGTCGAGCAGCTCAAGATCTGGTCGAAGAAACCTCGAGCCATACTCCAAACCTCGGCAAACAGCCGAAAACAACTACACCTACCTAATCTACATGCGTCGGAGCCTCTCCTCCGCCTTCCTCGACCGGCAACGCCGGAGAGTTCGGCCTTGGATTGGCCCGACGCCCGCGGGAAGAAGTTTCTGGAGAACTATAGCAGGGAGCAGGGGAGGGGAGAAAGGGATGTACCACTTTTTCGTTTTCTAGTTGAGCACACCAGTACCGACATATCATAGCAAATATTTGGTCACTGTGTCGGTTCAACTAGTTGACCCTCAAATTCCCACCCTTGGTCATATATTACATCATCACACTCATCCTCAACGATCATGTTAGGCAATGATCACACAAGAAGTCGAGAATTGTGAAGAACAAACTCCTTGACATCCGGAAGCAACGACGAAATATGTGCTACGAATATAGTGGTTCTGTAGGATGGAAATAGACCTTGTACATCCGCCCATAGCCACCATCTCGATCACGCTTCAAGTTGGCCTTATGCCCCTTCAGCGAGCCCGCCAGATGGGATGCATGCTCTCGGCGTGGTCGTCAATAGGGGTGACCGTGACCATCAGCATATCTGTATCACCGTCGGAGTCGTCCGACGATGTGTCCACCACATGTTTGAAGATGGACTAGATGGAGTTCGAGCTATTTGCTATTTGCTTCAGTCGTGCAATTGGCTGAACCGGTCTTTGGTAGTGCGGTGCGACCACGAGCCGAAGCTGGGTATGATTGTGAAATCAGGAAGCACGCACATCACTTGTATTCTAAAATCTAAATCAGAGTTTGATATAAGTAATCAACAGTAGGAAAAACTCACAGGCAATAGAATCGTACGAAACTCGGCGAAACGAAAAGTTCCGCTCCAATCACCGTAAGACAACTCATTAAAATAAACCCAGCTTACTAACATAACTAGCATAGAACACATCAAAAGACATAGTACAAGAATCTAATGAAACTGAGGAGAACGAACATAGCATCCTGATCTTGATCTTGCTGTCAATTTCTTGGGATATGCTAGAGAAAACCTGTGAAGAGAAAAGGGTACTAAAATTATATATAAAAAATTGAAACGGAACTAGAAGGAACTGGACAATTTTTTGATACAGAAACAGGGCGGCGTAAGAATTTCGAAAATTCAAACCTGGCAGGGATCAAACCCCGGTTGCTAAGGATGAGGATGATTCAGCTGGAGAAACATATCACGGTCCCAGCCAGGATCCGGATGGTCCACGAAGCCACCCATGCAGCAACACCACCATTTAGGGTTTGCGCCGCCAGCCGTGTGCGTGCGAGCGAAGGGTGCCGTTGTCGGCTTAGCTGATTATATTTATGGAACACATTTAAACAATGGTCCCAGCCAGGGGATCCGGATGGTCCACCAAGCCACCCATGCAGCAACACCACCATCTAGGGTTTGCGCCGCCAGCCGTGTGCGTGCGAGCGAAGGGTGCGGTTGTCGGCTTAGCTGATTATATTTATGGAACACATTTAAACAATGGTTTTGCTAGAAATCATGCGCCTGATTTTTAGTTACGTATCAGTCGCCTCTTTCACCATTAGATATACTTTGCGATTCGTGCAGCGTCTGATTTTTAGTTAAGTATCAGTCGCCTCTTTCACTATTAGAGCGGTACGATATATATGCTGGCACGCACGCGGCTAAGCTAGCGGTATGGTACTATTAAACGCGAGCCTGCATATATGTCCGGTTGGTCCTATTTTTGATGGAGTTCGATTCATGCCGTTAACCGGATGGCCCAGCTAAATCGCTGGATACCATATACATGGATGAAGGTAGGTGCATGGCCCTACCAAACGGCTTGGGGTTCCATGCGGCAGAATGGACAAAAATAACCCAAATTCAAAAGGATTTTACAAATGATCCATCTGAAAAACAATTTTACTGGACTAACCCTTTTTGTAGCGCCTAACAGCTAGGCGCTACACTGTAGAGTGTAGCGCCTTTCAGCTAGGCGCTACACATTAGCCTGTCGGAAAGGCGCTAGCAGAAAGGCGCTACACCCTGAGACATAGCCTGTCGGGCGCAGCCCCCCTCCCCACCCCTCCCCATTCACTCCCAGCAAGCTAGAACAGACAGGGACGCCGGCGGTTCCCCTCCAACCCTCTCTCTCAAATCCACTCCTCAAATCCATCAGATCTGATAGATTTCACCGTGGATTTGCTTCCCCATCCCTCCCTCAAGGTATTCCCCTCCTTTTCCCTCTCTTTCATCCAATCAATCTTGCACATTATCCTCAAACCCTAGGTTTAGTTGGATTCATAATATGGCATGTTTGTGCATGTTTTTGGTTACTTGTAGTTATATATTAGTTGTATTTTATGGTGAATGGAAGTGTGTTGTTGATTTGCATTGTATATGATGGTTGTATATGGATTTGTATGGATGTTTGAATAATATGCTACCATATATGGATTCTACATACCACACACATTTTATTGATGTTTGGAATATATATGTAGGATGGTGTGGCTACTTGAGGATTACTATGATCATCAACACCGGGCATACTTGATGGCGGAGAAGCATATGGTAATAAAACCATGGTTGAACTTCTTTGCTTTTATTTTTCTATTGATTCAATTGTGTTGGAAAAAGCATAATGTTCGATCTTGTATGTATGCAGAGGCTTCGTCCCCTCAAGATTCGGTCTCATGGCGCGTCTTCGAATGACATGCCGTACGACGAGCGGTACACCAAGTACATCAAGCGGCTAGGCCTCCTCCCTTTCATCACGCTTGTGAGCCGGTCGACGCCGAACCTCAACGCGGATGCTATCACCGCACTTGTCGACCGGTGGAGGCCGGAGACGCACACTTTCCACCTCCGGACCGGCGAGATCACTCCTACTCTTCAGGATGTTTCCATGATCTTTGGACTTCCTATCGCGGGGGAGCCTCTCTATATGAGCACAGATTCCGATGGGTGGCGCAATGCGATGGAGCTACTTATTGGCATGGCTCCTGAAGAACTTGAAGATAAGAGCAAAGATAGAGTCCCAGCAGGCGCGGCATATGCGTGGATCGTGGAGAACTTTAGGCAATGCCCGAACCCCGCCGAGGTTGAGGTGATCGAGACACATGCTCGTGTGTACGTGTGGTATGTCCTTTCTAGGACTCTGTTTGCTGACAGCGGAGGTAGGACCGCTCAGTGGATGTGGCTCAAGGCACTAGCAAACTGGGATAGCAATATCAGCTGGGGTTCGGCGGCTCTTGCCTACTTGTACCGACAGGTAATCACCTGTGCACTCTACATTCATTTGTATATGTCGAGTCCACACATATGCTATACTGACCTCGTTTTTGTTCACTTGCAGTTGGACGATACCTGTCGTAGGGCAGGCGAAAATGCCGGAATAGGTGGTGCTATGGTTCTTCTCTCGATATGGAGCTGGGAACGCTTACCAGTTGGTCGTCCCAAAGAGGTGGGCCACCATCCTTGGCCAGCGTATAATAGAAACCCTCTACGCCAGCCGACTTGGGCTTACAAGTGGGACGTGGTATCGGAGATGACAAGCGATGTTGATGCCATGTACCTCAAGTACACGAACGAGTTTGATGCGATTACGCCCGAGCAGGTAGATGTTTATCTATACATCACTATCCATAATATTTACTTCACGAGTCAAAATCGATACCAAACATGTTCATGTGATATGTTGCAGGTGGAGTGGGAGCCTTATGGTTGTGGGGACGAGTTTGGTATTGCTCCCGGGTTTGATATTAACCCGAAGTGCTTGGAGGAACAATCTCTCTGGCTCATGTGCTGCCCATTGATTTGCAATTGGGCGGTTGAGTTTCATATGCCACAACGGGTGATGAGGCAGTTCCGGTTGTTTCAGTGCAACCCTCCCGTGTGGAAGGACACCGACAAGGAGCTTCATCGGTTAGTTAGCATGAGAACTTGTGCTCGATTGCTTTGGATGGTACTAACATGGTTCTTTGTTGTTGTTCAGGTTGGACAGAAAGAGGCAGAGGAAGATCAAGAATTGGGATCACCATCATAGGAGGCACGTCATGGATTTCCTCATTTGTGTGGAGGATGCTCGACGAACGGAATGGAATAGTGGAAGAGCACATTGCCCAGTTGCATTTAACAACTACATCCATTGGTTTCTTGGTAGTACCCGTGTCTCCATTTGCCCGCCGTCCTACGAGGAAGAAATATTGGAGGAGCCAGTCCAGTTCGATGAACTTGCCTACACTCAGTACAACCGGCAGGTCAGGAAGGGGACCGACATCCCGCTTTCTTCCTCACTCAACTTTGCGGTAAAGTTATCGTTGCCTTCGCATTACTTTCCTTGCACTCTCATCTCTTTATTGCCTAACATGTTCTTGTTCTTGACTCTGTAGAGAACGGAGGTAAAGAAATATGCCGACGATGCCGAGGCGATTCTTTTTGCTGCCCCTAAGGGGAAAAAGGGAGAAGGCATGATACGAGACTTCCTTAAGGTATGGATGCGAGACTTCCTCAAGATAGGCATGTTCTTGTTTTGACTTATGTTGTTATTTGTTACAGGGCTCGGCCCAAAAGATGCGTCGCTTATCTAACGTGCTAGGCAAATAAAAGACGAGGGATAGCAGTTCATGACATACTCAAATAGAAGCATCTCAAAACATGGTGTTCATGCCCTTAAGGGGCTTTACATACTAATAGTTAGACATCACACTAAGTTCACACACATCATCCATCGTTCATACGCAAGCTCCCGGTTACATAATCTAAAGCATAGGTCCTTTGCCCTTCCTCTTCTTCTCTTCCTCTTCCTCCATGGAACGCCGCGCCGCTTGACGAAGCCTTTCCCTCTCCGCAGCACGAGCCTCCTTAGCTTGGCGCTCCTCTTCCTCCTCTTTCCTGCGGATCTCGTCATTACGTTCCTTGCGCTTCCTCGCCATGTCCTCGTCACGCAGCCGTTCTTGGTAGCGACTTCTTCTTATGGCAAAATCGATCTCTTGGATAGCCTTGTTGGATTGAGGTTGCTCAAGGTCTATCCAAGTGTAGTACCTGCATACCGGAGGGGGAGACTACAAGAAAATAGTGCATGTTAGAGGATATGCTATGGAATAGTTTGGTACACATGAAGAACTAAAAAGCTTTGAGCATACCCGTGGCTTGTCGTATGGGTTGCGGCTACGCTCGGGAGAGCGGTTGTAGTTGGCACACATGAAGAACTTATTTCCCCAACTATCGGATAAGTAGTCTTGGGATTCCTTAACAGTGCAATCGGTTCCACACCAACAAATAGGAACCTCCTTCCCATGGGCCTCGTTAGTACGAAACGCCTTTCGTGGCCTTTCCTCTTGGTCGGCGCAAGGTGGCCTAGCATTGGCCCTCATCTTCCTCTCTTCCTCTTCCTTCTCCTTTTGCCTCTTCCTCTCTTCCTCTTCCTTCTCCTTTTGCCTCTTCCTCTCTTCCTCTTCCTTCTCCCTTTTCTTCTTCCTCTCTTCCTCTTCCTTTTTCTTATTTCTCTCGTCCTCTTCGTCCTTCTTCTTCGCCAAGTCTCGAGCAAGTTGAACTACCTCTCCAAATGCCTTCCTCTTCTTCTCTTCTTCTTCCTCCTTCCTCTTCTTATCTTCTTCTTTCTCCTTCCTCTTCCTCTCTTCCACCACCTTCATAGCATTCGCCCAGATAGCCGAGTAGTTCACACCGTCCCCATCATTGCCCTTGTTGGGTTGAGTCGCCATACCTATTATAAGAACAAAAGCTACAAGTTAGTAAAGGATGCAATGAATGTGAACAATAATTGATTCAATGAAATAAGCATAGTAGGTAGTAACATAAGGGTGCAAGTATGAATATTCCATCTGTACCTATTAACATAAGGATTTGGTCCTGCCAAGTAACCTAACATACTAGACGGGTTAAAACCGCCACGCCCTCTTCCTCTTCTAAGCCCAAGTGATCGACCTCTTTGTTGTCTAGGGGCTTGTTGTCTAGGAGCTTGTTGGCTAGTTCTTGGTTGGCTTGGAGCTTGTTGGCTAGTTCTTGGTTGGCTTGGGACTTGTTGGCTAGTTCTTGGTTGGCTTGGGACTTGTTGGCTAGTTCTTGGTTGGCTTGGTACTTGTTGGCTAGTTCTTGGTTGGCTTGGTACTTGTTGTCTACCACTTGGTTGGCTAGTGCTTGCTTCATTTCCTTTTGCTCTTTTCCTTTGAGAACACTTTCTTGCATTGTGCCCTTCACCATTGCATGTTCCACACCGGGCTCTCTCACGAGGCTCTTGGAATTGGTCATTGTCCGTTTCTCGAGCACCACCACGGCCCCATCCATCCATGTCGCTCCTAAAGCGTTTTGTCTCGCGTCTTCCACGTTTAATCACTTTCCATTTCGGATCGGGCCATAGTTGAATCCCATGGTACTCCGGCCATTTTGATTGGTCCAAATATGGATGAAATCTAGGAGCCCATGTCTTCTTAGTAGTCTCAATGGAGAACTCAGCCTCTCTCACCGTGAGAGGATTATTGTAATCCAAATGTCGCCGGCGAGACGCGACGAGCAAGTGCGAGCAGGCAAGATGAAGCAATGATGGCCTTCCGCATGTGCACTCACAAGTCTTGAGTGAGACCTTGAAAGCTCGGCCTCCGTGTTGGACACCATCAGCCGTTGTACCTCCAGGCTGCATAACTTAGTAAATTAGCTCGTCATTGTCATACTCCGTGACAACTTGGGCATCCGCTTTCTTTGTCTGAAATTGCATCCAATCATCAACCTTAGGTGGGTACTTGTATTTGTGCTTGTTCTTGTAGTCCCCCGCAATCTGCTGGTCCGTTTCCTCTGAGTATTTAAGAAAATACCCATTCATCATGTCGAATGTATAACGGACTATTGCCGTGACGGGCAATGCACGGACACCTTTGAGAAACTTGTTGAAGGCCTCTGCCATGTTGCTTGTCATTTGGCCGTACCTCCGGCCACCGTCATCGAATGCTCGTGCCCACTTTGTTCTTTCTCCAATGCTCCTATCGAGAAACTCTCGACCACCCGCATCGAGCTCTTTGTTGAAGAGCAATTTGTTGTACAAGTTTGAGAAACGACGTTCCGTGAAAGCGAGGCAAAAATCTTGTAGATCATCGACCAAATCCTTGCTCTTGCATGTCCTATAGAAGTTTGAACAAAAGTGTCTCATGCACCAACGATGGTGCAACGGAACATGCCCGGGAATATGTTGGTCCACCGCTTTAAGAATTCCTTGATGACGGTCCGAGATGACACATATTTCCCTATGAGGGGTTAATATCTTGGTTCTTAAAAGATGGAAGAACCACTCCCAATTATCATTGTTTTCCACCTCTACCAAAGCAAAGGCCAAAGGAATCAACCGGTTGTTGGCATCATTGGCTATTGCAATCAAGATAGTGCCCTTAAATTGACCGGTCAAAAAGGTGCCATCAACGGAGATGACCGGCCTACAATGTTCAAATGCCTGAACACATTGCTCGAAAGCCCAAAATGCACGGCCAAAAACTCGAACGGTTCTTCCGTTTACAATCCTTGTCTTGTTCCCCAAAGGTTCAACCACATGAACCATGCCCGGGTTAGCATCGGCCATCGCTCCCAACAACCTTGGGATTCGGTTATAAGATTCCTCCCAATCACCGTACAACATCTTGAATGCGGCTTGCTTAGCCTTCCATGCCTTCCCGTACTTCACCTCATAGTTAAAGAGGGCTTTCACAAACTCCATGACCTGCTTGATGCTCATTATTGGAAACGACGCGATGTCATTGGAAAGCCTATAAGCAAGGAACTCGGAGGTGAGTTGTCGGTGCTCATGCTTTGCATCCTTGCCATCCACCATCGGGCCTCGGCACATGTGAGTTGATACGCAACTAGATATGTGCCAATCGGGACCTCCCTTGAATGGTCTAGCACGCACAATCCAAGGACATCCTTCCGCCTCGCACTTCACCGTGTAACGCTTCTTGATATCCGAGTGCACGACCGTGTAAGGACGATGATGCTTCACCGAGAAGTCCTTTATCCATTGCTTAAATTCCAACAAGGTCTTAAACCTTGATCCTTTGCAAAAGCCATTATTCACTTCATTGCCATCCCGGTAATAACTTGTCCTTGGTCCAAGCACTATGCCTTTGCCACCATCAACCGTGGCTTTATCCGTGAGACTAAGATCACGAAACAAAGGCACCCGATGGTCCCGCCCCAATACGGTATGGTGGATTTCGGCCTCTCTAGCCGTGAACCCCTCCTCGTCAACTTCTTCTTCGGGACCATCATCATCCGAGTCCGAAGCATAGCCTCGAGAATACGGGAGTTCACGGTCCATGTCATGTTGAGTGATATATTTCTCCAAATCACCAACAAAGTTGTCATGGAGTTCAACATCATCATCATCTTCACCCTCATAATCATCATTGTCCTCTTCCAACACTTCGTCTTGGTGTCTTGAAATCGGGCTCAATGTTTGGCTCAAAGGAGGTTCAATCCATAGCTCTTGCTCCACGGGTGGAGGACTCCTACTATCCAATGGGGAAGCACGACGGTTCAAGTCCAAAGGCAATGAACTATCAACCTTCTTGGTGGCAAATAGCTCAAGAGCCTTGTCTAGTGATTCGGCCACCACCTCCTTGTATGTAAGCCAACGAGCCTCGGAGAAGATACGCATGGTCTTCCAACGGATATGCACTCCAAAACCCACATTATGTCTTCCTTCCAACTCAACAACATCACATGGGTCCATCCATTTCAATTCAATCCTCACTTGCTCCAAGACCTCGGCATAGGTGGGACTACGCTCAAACACAATATCTAGCTCATCCGGGTCCGGTTCTATGTTGCCTTTCAAAAAGGCATCCTTGTCCACATGATGAACATGAACAATTCTTGCCATCCCTAACACATAGGAGAATATGTTCATTAACTAACCATGACAAGATAAACAAAACTATACTAGACACATTACCAAACCATAAAGCTAACAAGAACACCCTCTCTTACATAAGCAAACCCTAACCCTAACCCTAACCCTAGCCATAACATTCCAATATACCAAACAATGTCATTTCAACAACCCTAAACCTAACTAAATGCTTCATACACATCTTTATAACCAACATTGGCCAATGAATCTAACAAATTTCCAAACATTTCTCTCCAAATCAAATTTCTAGAGTTTCAAGCCAAGTCCAACCAAAATGAAAGATTTCAAAAGGTCAAAACGGAGGGGAATGAGGGAGGGTACCTCTAGCAGCTGGGGAGAGGCACAAATCCACCAAATAAAGCTTCCAATGTGAGAGATTTGAGGGGGGGAGAAGGGGGCGCCTCCTTGATGTTCTTCTTGCTTGGGCCGAGCTGGGAGTGAATGGGGAGGGGTGGGGAGGGGGGCTGCGCCCGACAGGCTATGTCTCAGGGTGTAGCGCCTTTCTACTAGGCGCTACACATTAAAGTGTAGCGCCTACCCTGGGCATAGCGCCTGGGCGTTAGTCGCCCCAGGCATAGCGCCTGGGCGTCACACGGCGGGGTGGGGCCAGGGAGGGGCCAGGCGGTGCCACGCTGGCAGGGGGCATAGCGCCTAGCTGAAAGGCGCTACACTCTACAGTGTAGAGTGTAGCGCCTAGCTGTTAGGCGCTACAAAAAGGGTTAGTCCAGTGAAATTGTTTTCCAAATGGGTCATTTTGTGAAATCCTTTCGAATTTGGGTTATTTTTGTCCATTCTGCCGTTCCATGCCCATTTTAGTGCATCTTCATCAGGTCGACCTAATTCGTTCGAGCGAACGTGGCAGGACATGCATGGTGCTTCAGTGGTCCGATCCATCCAGACGAACGCGTCCGGTTTGATCTATTCGTACACGAAATTTAGACAATGGTTACGTTGGCTCGGATGCGCTCGGACGGAGAACGTGTCCTGTCTGCACGTAGCACTGCCCCTCCCCCCCCCCCCCCCCCCCCCCCCGCGTCAGTCACCGCTTACCGTGGCATTGATTCAGACGCGGACAACGACACAAATTCAGACGCAACCGTGACAGCGATCTAGAGGCGCTGGTGGAAAGCTGACCGACGGCAGCCTGCACCATCAATGGCGACAAGACGACACGCTGACTGACTAGACGCCGCCTGCGTTCTCGTGTCGGCATTGATGGAGAAAAAGCGGGAACCTGCGTGTGTTCGTGTGCAAATGGGCTATTTAACACTGCTCTTTCGGTGCTGCACTCCTCACCTCTCGCCATCGCAACCCTAGCAGCCGCCGCCACCACTAACGATGAAGACGCCGTCGTGGCTGGAGAAGGGGAGGAGCAAGAATGACAACAAGGCGTCCGACTCTAGCAGCCAGCGCTCCCGCTTGCCAGCCTTTCTCCGTGGCGCATCGCTGCCTCCTTCGCTGCGATCAGAGGAGTTCAGGGGCTGCCCCGTGGGAGACTACCCGCCATCGTGGGATTGCCGCGGCCGGCGGTACTTCCGTGTCGCAGAGTGCGAGTGCCAGTGGAGGGAGGGTCGGGGAATCAGCCACATGGATGTCTCCCTACCCACCGGCTGACACCTCAAACGGGACCGTGTCTAGGTGCCGCTCGTGCCCAAGGCGGGCAAAGGGCTGGAAGAGGAGATCCGCCGCCGGCTAAGCAACCTCCCGCAGTCCCAATAGTGGGAGAGGGGCTTCCAGAGCAAGGACTACTGCGTAAAGTTCCTCGAGTGGGAGCACAAGGCGCGGCGCGCGACCACCATCCGCCGCGACCTGCAGCTGTGGGAGGTCTACCCCATCCCCGACATCGACTCAGGCGACGAGGGTGCCATCAACCACTTTGACGCCGACCTCGACAACAAGGACGACGTCGTCGGCGAGGAGGATGACGACATCGTCATCAAGCAGGAGGCAGCAGACGACATCGCCGCGAACCTGCCCCCGGATTACCGCAAGGTCGTGGCGTGGTCCTACGACGAGGAGGGCCTTCACCGAGCAGGCCATTGCGATCAGCGCGACGAGAACGCCTTATGGCGTGGCTACGAAGAGGCCGTCCAGCTCACTGTCCTGGTGGCGCCAGCAAACGCCCAGCTGCCTGAACCATCGCCGTTGTCGGGATGGGGTCCACCGATCGCTTCGAAAGTGGAGATGGATCTGGCGCACCTCCAGCATGGTTGGACGCCGTGGCCTGGGCAGGTGATCAATCCACCCGCGCCCGCTCCGCCCCTGCCACCGCCCAACCTTTGTACGCCGCCAATGTATTTCGACCTCGACATGTAGATGGACGAGACGGCGTCGGCGCGCGAAGATCGGTAGCTAGGGTTAGGGCTAGTATAAATTTCGTTTTTATATTTTGAATGTACGTATGAAATATATGAACTTTGCCCGCTTTTATCGCAAACGAATTATGTTTGAATTTCGAAAAAAAGGCCTAGTACAGAGAAATGAGTCGCACCACTAGACGTTTGGCCGGACATACTGGACCACGATCCAAAAGCGAGCGTGAACCGATACAAATAAATAAATAAAAACTATTTAGATAGGCCGAATGGGTCGGCCCCTTGCGTAGAATTCTCCCTCGTCCTGGACATCGCCCGGGAACGACATTGTCAGTTTTTTTTTTTTTTCGAACATGTGCATATCCTTAAAGCCAAGTCCTCCTTCCTTTTTTTTACATTATCAGTTTTTTCCCGCAGCCAATTCATTTTGTTTTCGTTTTTTAGTTGAGCACAACGGCAGATATTTGGTCCTCATGTCGGTTCAACTAGCAATTTCCATCCTTGGTCATATATTACATCGTCACGCTCATTCTTAACGATTATATTAGGCATGAGCACACAAGCGGTCGTCACCTCCCACATAGTCTCATTACTTCATCTTCTAGCATGGTGCCAAAAAATAGTCTCGGTGAGATTGGAGCATGCCAAATACCCGCTTCACGCTCCTTCCTACAAGCCTTTTATTTCTTGTCAAACCCAGCATATTTCTCATCATCAGGATCACGAACCGTCTTTACAAGTTTTACCCAATAATTAGGATAGACGACATCAGCTAACATCTGAATAGCTATGGAACATTTTTGGTAATAAGTGAAGTCAAACTGACTAGTGCAATCGTTCTTGCATTTGAAGTAAGAATCAAAGCCCCTCATGCCATCGAGAATTATGAAGAACAAACTTGTTGACATCCAAAAGCAACGACGAAATATGTGTTGCGGATATAGTGGTTATGTAGGATGGAAATAGCCCTTGTACAGCCGTTCATAGCCACCATCTCGATCACGCTTCAAGTTGGCCTTATGCCCCTTCAGTGAGCCCGCCAGATGGGATGCATATGCTCTCGGTGTGGTCGTGGATGGGGGTGACCGTGACCATCAACATCTTTGTATCACCGTCGAAGTCAGAGTCGTCCAACGATGTGTCCACCACATGTTTGAAGATGAACTGGATGGAGTTCGAGCTAGTTGCTATCGGCTTTGGCCGTGCAATTGGCCGATCAGGTTTTTGGTGGTGCGGTGCGACCACGAGCCGAAGCCTAGTGCCAACAAAATGGCTTTGTCCATGGCGAGCGCCCGGAAGCAAACCAGAGCAGCACTATAACCTCGGCAACGGCGTGGCCCAAGGGACGACTTGACGGTGAGGATGGCCGACATCATCGTTGAAGAGTGGCGGCACACATGAGTAGATGGCGATTCAGGAGCAACTGGCCAATCCAAATTTGGGTTCGAAATAGATTATCGCGGACCGGTCCCGGAGACTAAGTACATTTGCGTCGCGTCGTTTCCTATCTATAAAATTGGTCGAATAGGTCGGCCCGGTCAATAGATCTGGGCGAGAGGTACAATTATATTAAAATTTTCGATAAAATAGCGGAGTAAAATAAACCCATCTTACTGATAGAACCGGCATATAACACATCAAAATACACAATACAGTAATCCAATGAAACTGCGCATTAACGAACATAGCTTCCTGATCTTGATGGTCTAAGAGAGAACCTGGGAAGAGGAAAGGACAGTAAAATTAGGAATTTAGCATAGCTCAACTCAAACGGCTAGCTCACCCTTTACCACCATGTTCCATCCTGTAGAAGAGGAGGATGATTCAGCCGAAGAAACTTATCACAGTCCCAGCCAGATCCGGATGGTCCACAAAGGCATATGTATGCAGTCTACCGGTAAACAATTTTCTGCAAGAACCCATCTGGCAACACCGCCAGATCCCTTCATCTCTCCTCCACCAACGACTCGCGGATGAATCAATCGGGCGGAGAATGAGAACGGTGTTGTCAGATGGGTGCTAGCACAAAAAGGGTTACCGTCCAAAACCTACTAACTAGTTGATGAACTGTCTTGGAGTAGGCTGTGGTTGTCGCTCGCTCTGAAACTCCATTGCCGGGATGAGCTGGTGTGGAGATGCAGGGAGGGAGGGAGGGTTGTGGGGGGTTATTTATGCATGGTCAAGCGGCGGAAGGGAGCGAACCACGGGTGCCCCGAGCGCATGCCGTTGGACTCGGTGCAGAGGAGGAAATGAATGGGCACCACCGCTCGCAGCTTGTTCCTTTCGAAAGGAACCAAATGCTCGCCGCTTGCCCGGATCTGAATATATGCATTGGATTCCAAATACTCTACTTGGTCAGCGAACCAAGGCGCCATTATCGAGCCAAAGCAAGGAGAATGCATAGGATTCCATCATGGGGCCAGTGACAGTGACAAAAAAGTCAGGAATTTGTACTATCAAGCGGTGAGAACTTTCTCGTGAATCTCGAGGGGCTCACGGATGTTTTGTTCTGTACCTCATTATTTCTCTGTACACACCACGATGTAGGCCAACTCCCAAGGACAACCTAAATTTTCAAAACGGAGATAGTTCAAACAACAAGGGCTGTGCGAGGGAGCTGCAGATGGAGGGACATTTCAAAATACTGCTACAAGGTTTTGGTCAGGCTTTTGAAATCGAGGGCCATGGATGATTCTGGAATTATGTCTCAAGCTGAGTTAATAGCATAAAACCACCACTTTAAGAGCAAAATTTATTGATTGATACCATTTTACGGAAAGGATAAAAAAAACCACCATAAAATTCGTTAGTTATCTCAAAAAACACCAATTCGGCGCTAAACCCGAATTGACACCGCTTCTGACCGGTCGGGTTCACTGACAAAGCTGACATGGCACCCACAGACGGCTCCCGACATAGATGTAACGGCCGTTAACGGCGCATGGGCCCCAGTAGCATAAAACTACCATTTTTGTGCTTAAATTTCGAAAAAACACCACTTTTAAATAAAAATTCAAATAAAAAAACTTTTAATAATGCAAACTTAGGAAATTCATAACTTTAATTATATAATTCCAAATAATATAAGTAATATGTCTAAATTTATTAGAAAAAATCAAGGAATCCATTTCTAATATCCATCATGCATGATTCACATCTGTTCCTCTCGGATATTACAAGAAAAAATGAAAAAACAAGCGTGTGTGCTGATCCTTGTGCGGGTGTTTATAGAGACCTTAGCTCGCTGCCAGTTAACGCTCATGCGTACGTGACAACACCTATCGCCGACGTGCCTGCCACTATATAATATTAATCTTCTCACACACATACATGTACTGTATTTAGCATTTTAGCACTTTTTTTAAACGGAATGTACTACCAAACACAGAGAGATGGATATTTTCATATTAACTTATTGACAAAGGTCTTTATTCAAAGGCACGGCAGTTATATGATAAATCACCCTCACATTTTAAAAAGTAAGTCAGCAATCATCATTCAACAAGATCACACATACACGTGCATATTAAGACCTTGAAATTCATACTAAAGAAACGATGTTTATAGCACATCATCCTCATATCATCGCATTCTCTCGCTCTCTCTCTCTCTCCTATCGAACGGCCCTTTCAGCCAAATAAGAACATCTCGTCTTGCTATTTACACATGAATCAAGATAAAGCATCTCATAATACTTCTATCACAGCCACCAAATTTTGATACTTGTACGCCATAATAAATAGTGTATACAAACCAAATAATGGTCATGTCAGGAGCCGTCTGTCGGGTGCCACGTTAGCTCTAATGGTGGGCCCGACCGGTCAGAAGCGGTGTCAATTTGGGTTTAGCGTCGAATTGGTGTTTTTTGAGACAATTAACGAATTTTGTGGTGGTTTTTTGTATCATTTTCGTAAAGTGGTATCAATCAGTAAATTTTGCTTTCAAAGTAGTGGTTTTATGCTATTAACTCGTCTAAAGCACCATATGAGCTTGAAGCGTTTTTACAGTACCCTGGTACTCTCCTAGAACGTGAGGGAGTACCAAACTAATCTAGCCGTCCGTCTTCTAGGGGTAATTTAGACATTTGGCTAATTTCTTTTTTACCGTAGATTAGATCAACCGCATCATGCAGTTACAAAAAAAATCGACTCTAGGAGAATCGATCTCAACGACCGAGTACATCGGCGGCCATTCGCTGATCGACGACCTTGTTTCTGGCTAGATTAGGATGATTGAACGGCCCATATCCATTCCAGGATACTGTAAAAGTGCTCATGAGCTTGCTGCTTGGAACAATACAATCCTCCCGTAGGAGGGGCCCCCGACACCATCTCTGCTTTTTATTTATAAGAGATTCGTGCTATGCGTTTTATAAAATAACTCTCTCACCTTATCTCTTAGGTCTGTTGCAGTTTTTTTATCCAACCCCTAACATTTTTGGATATTCTAAATTTTTTGTCGCTTGTTTGTCTCCTCACAATCGACAGTCTTCTACACGTTTCTGTTTCTTTTTCACTTTATTTTTTCTCGTAAAATTTCAGAAATATTCAATAATTTTTTATGTACATTTTTAGTTCTAAAAATGAAACATGCATAATTTATTTTTTCAACACTCTCTTTTGATAAAATTTTTTTCTACTTTTTACTTAATAATATTTAGACACTCTTACTTTGTTTCATCCTAGATTCAGAAGTTTCATACAAGATTCACACGTTTTACAAACTTGTTTCTGCCAAGAGATATTCATATATTTTTTTCACAGAATACATGCTCTTTTTCACCTTATTTTTTCTCGCAAAATTTCAGGAATAATCAACAATTTTCTATGTACATTTTTTATTCTAAAAATGAAACGTGCCAATATGCAGGTTGAATATTCTTGGATTATTTCTATGAAAGTATGGATATTTGCCAAATATTTGAAACCTTCCAACACATATTCATTCAAGATTCATAGACAATAATATTCATATAGGATACATACTAGGATATTTTAGGAATAATATTCTTGGATATATTCAGGAATAATATTCATTCAAGATTCATAGGAATAATATTCTAGGATATTTCAGGAATAATATTCATTCAAGATTCATAGGAATACATATTCATATAGGATATTTCAGGAATAATATTCTTGGATTATTTTTACGAAAGTATGGCGTTTCATTTAAAAAAAATTATCATACTATTTATTTAACAATATATATTCTAACAGTACATTTTGTAATAAATGCAATTTGTATCACATGTTCCATGCATGCTTTATACACGATTCATAAGTTTTCATACAAGATTCACAATTGAATATATTCACAAGTAGAAACCAACGTACCGGTCTTTATACAGAGAGAATGCATGCTTCATACACTATTTATACACGGACCGGCTCAACGTAAAATCCATAGAATGAAAATTAACCCATAAGATTTTCTTCATACACGGTCTTTATATAGAGAGAATACATGCTTCATACATGATCACGAGCTTGCTTTTCTATAGCTCAAAACATATTTGTTGATTCGCACAAAAAATCTGTTTCATACATGGTTCAAAAAAAACATGTAAGAAATTTCACTGGAACTTAAAACAACCATAGAAGATATAAATCTTGACACATACAAGATTCATATTAGATCCAACAATGTTTTATTACAGATTTTTAGCATTTTTTTTCAAGTGAATCAAGATTCACACAAGAACCATACATGTAAAAAATCATACTTCCATCGTCCAGATTCGTGCCACACAAAAACTTGATAATACATACAAGATTCGCAGTGGTGTCATACAAGATTCACAGTGGTAAAAAATAATAGAGAAACTCAGATCCGTGTCCAAAAGCATGAAGTAAAAAAGAAAGATCCATCACAGATCCATCAAAGATTCATACAAAATCGCATGAACTAGAACTGGATCCAAACAAAAAATACAAAAGCATGAAGAAAAAAAGAAAGGAAAAGGAGCAAAAATATAAGAATAAATAAAGGAAAAGGAGAGGCCTCCAACCTGTTGGAGATATGCCGTAGAGGTAATAATAAATGTAGTTGTTATTATATCTTTGTGTTTATGATAAATGTTTACATTCATGCTATAATAGTATTAACAAGGAAACATTAATATTTGTGTGATTTGTAAACCTAATTTGAAGTCCCTAGTAAAGCCTCTATATAGTACTAGCTTGTTGGTTAATAGATGATTGTGGTTTCCCTATCATGAACATTGAGATGTTATTAACAACAAGATCATATCGTTAGGAGAATGATATGATGGACATACTTCTATAGATAAGCGTAGCATAAAGATCAAGTCATTTCAATAGTTCAATTGCTATATGCTTTCTGATACATAGTAACCTAATTCCTTCGACCATGAGATCATGCATATCACCTTTGCCGGATGGATGCTTTGATGAGATCAAACACCACACCGTAACTGGGTGGCTATAAAGGTGGCATTGAGTGTTCGGAAAGTATTGGTTGAAACACATGGATCAAGAGTGGGATTTGTCCATCCATATGACGGATAGATATACTCTGGGCCCTCTCGGTGAAATTTCATCCAATTAGCTTGCAAGCATGTGACCGGCTCACAAGGGATCACATATCACGGGAACGAGAAAAGAGTACTTATCGGTAACGAGGTTGAACTAGGTATGCAGAGATACCGACGATCATAACCTCGGATAAGTAAACTATCGTGAGACAAAGGGAAATTGGTATCGTATGTAAGTGGTTCATTCGATCGCAAAGTAATCGTAGAAATATGTGGGAGCCATATGAATTTCCAGATTCCTCTATTGGTTATTGTTCGGAGAAGCGTCTCGATCATGTCTGCATAATTCACGAACCGTAGGGAGACACACTTAAGGATTCGACGTTGTTTGAGTAGTTATGGTATGATGAGAAAGAGACCGAATGTTGTTCGGAGTCTCGGATGGGATCCGGGATATCACGAGGAGATCCGGAATGGTCCGAAGAATAAGATTCATATAAGGAAAGTCCCGTTTCGGAGTTGGGGAATGGTTCCGGTGTTTTCATCGGGAATGTTCTAGAAGGTTCCGGAATGTCCGGCACTCCGGAGGGGAAAGGGTACATGAATGTGTCATTGCAAGTTGGAATGATTGCATCATGTACTAAGTGTCATCGCTGTTCCAAATAAAGGATTAATTCAAATCCTAGTTTGAAAAGTCAAATAGCTAAATTGAAAAGTCAAACGGCTAAATTTGGAAAGTGGAAAAGAGGAGGAAGGGGGAAACCGAGTTGGGGAGGAGTTCCCTCCTCCAACCGGCGGCGCCCCCTCCAAGCCGAGTTGGGGAGGGACTCCTCTCCCTCCCCCTTGGCCGGCCGGCCCCTCCACCTATATAAGGAGGGGCAGGGCTCCCTCCTAGGACACAGAAGTACCTCTCCTCCAAACCCTAGCTTGGCGCCACCACCATAGCCGCCGCCGCCCCTAGGGTTTTTTCCCTAGCCGCCGACTTGGGGTGCCCCAAACCCTAGCCGCCGGCTCTAGCCCCTCCTCCTTGGTGTGTCTAAAACCTAGATCGCCGAGGAGCTCTCTCATACTCCACCATACTCGCTCCGGCTTAAGGCGAAGCCCTGCGAGATCTTCCCTCTACTTTCGGTACCACGCCGTTGTGCTGCCGAAATCGCGAGGAGAGTGCTACAACCTTTGCTGCCTGCTGGAACAAGGGAGAGGAAGGTCTTCATCGAGTACCGAACGTGTGACCGCCTCCGGGAGCGCTGCCGGAACGCAGCGCCGGAAGGATCGTCTACGCGATCTTGAGATCGGGAAGAGTACGACTACATCACCCACGAGAATCCGCTCTCGTTAAACACTTTGGAATCTTCGAGGGTAAGTTATTCCATCGACTCGTTGCTACAATCTAGTAGATAGATCTTGGCTTGTTTGTTTGTATGCGATAGAATTTTTTTGTTTTCCATGCTACGAAACCCTACAGTGGTATCAGAGCCGTGTCTATATGTAGATCTGTTGCACGAGTAGAACACAATGGTCATTGTGGGCGTTGATGCTTTTATTGTCGATTGCTTCTTGTGTACTTTGCATCTTGCGGTATGTTGGGATGAAGCGGCCCGGGCTAACCTTACATGACATCGTTCATGAGACTTTCTCCACACTTGACATGCAACTTGTATTGCATAAGTGGCTTTGCGGGTGCCTGTTTATCCTAGCATAGTTAAGATCCAATTTACAACGGGTGATTAACAATACTAGTATCAATGTTGTGGTTCTTGTTCGTAAGTTAGAACGACACTTATTGAAAGCCCCAAACCACGTAAAACATGCAAAGAAAGTAGAGGCGTCTAACTTTGTTTTGCAGGGGTGTGCTGTGATGTGATATGGTCATGATTGTGATTATATTTGATGTATGCAATGTTCCTTATTGTAAGTTGGAAACCGGCAGGAGCCATATGGTTGTCTTTAATTTATGTTAAGACCCGCGTGTCTATTCAAAGTAGTTGTAATAGTTGAAGCTGGTGGACGACAACCATGGAGAAGCGTCATTGACCTTGATGCAATACCGGTGATGATGGAGATCATGTTCGTGCTTGAAGATGGAGATCGGAAGCACAAAGAAGAAAGGCCATACCATATCACATATTATGAATTGCATGTGATGTTAATCCTTTATGCATCTTGTATTGCTTAGTAGACGACGGTAGCATTATAAGATGATCCCTCATGCACATGAATTTCAAGTCATAAAGTGTTCACCCTTAGTTAGCACCGTTGCTAAAGCTTGTTGTTTCGAAGGACCACGTGATGATCGGGTGTGTTAGATTCCGTAAGTGTATACAACGTGAGCAAGCCAGATTTGCTCATGCGGAAACTAAGGTTTGATCTTGACGAGCCTAGCATGTACAGACATGGTCTCGGAACACGGATCACCGAAAGGTAAAGCATGAATCATATAGTAGATATGATGAACATGTCGATTGTTCGCCATTGAAACTATATCAACTCTCGTGATGATCGGTGTTGATGTGGTGGATTTGGTTCGTGTGATCACTAAAACAATGTGAGGGATATTGTTTTGAGTGGGAGTTCACCTAGATTAATATTAATATTAATTTGAACTCAATTTGTCATAAACTTAGTCTAAACTATTGCAAATATGTTGTAGATCAATGGCAGCCCCTACCATCAATTTTAATGCGTTCCTAGAGAAAGAAAAGTTGAAAAACAATGGAAGCAACTTCGCGGATTGGTTCCGCAATTTGAGGATTGTCCTCACAGCTGGTAATTTGACCTATGTGCTGGATGCACCGCTGGGTGACCCACCTGCAGCTGATGCTCCCGATGAAGTAAAGAACGTTTACCTCACTCGGAAGACTCAGTACTCCACAGTTCAGTGTGCTATCTTGTATGGTTTAGAATCGGAGCTTCAGAAAAGGTTTGAGAATTCAGACCCATATGATATTGTCGAGGATCTCAAATTGATCTTTGAGACTCATGCGGCAATTGAAAGCTATGAGGCTTCTGAAAAGTTCTTTAACTGCAAGATGGAAGAGGGCAGCTCCGTCAGTGAGCATGTGCTTAAGATGTCTGGGCACGCAAACAAACTTCAAAGCTTGGGTATAGTGATTCCTAATACTTTGGGGATTTACCGTGTCCTCCAATCACTACCACCAAGTTTCAAGAACTTTGTGATGAACTACAAAATGCAGAACATGAACAAGACGTTGCCAGAACTCTTTGCCATGTTGAAGTCTGCAGAAGTGGAGATCAAGAAAGAGCACCAAGTGTTGTTGGTCAATAAGACCACCAAATTCAAGAAAGGCAAGTCTAAGCAGAAGGGACACTTCAAGAAGGGTGGTAAGAAAGTTACCACGCCGACGAAGAAGACCAAGGCTGGACCTAAGCCTGATACTGAGTGCTTTTACTGCAAGGGAGAAGGTCACCGGAAGCGGAATTGCCCAAAGTACTTGGCGGATTTGAAGAACGGCAACATCAAGAAGAAAGGTATATCTGATATACATGTTATTGATGTGTATCTCACTAGTACTCGTAGTAGTGCCTGGGTATTTGATACTGGTTCGGTTTCTCATATTTGTAACTCGAAACAGGTGCTGCAGAATAAACGGAAGCTAGCGAAGAACGAGGTGACGATGCGCGTGGGAAACGGATCAAAGGTTGATGTGATCGCGGTCGGCACGCTACCCCTTCATCTACCATCGGGATTAGTTTTATACTTAAATAATTGTTATTTGGTGCCTGCGTTGAGCATGAACATTATATCGGGATCTTGTTTATTGCGAGACGGTTACTTGTTTAAGTCCGAGAATAATGGTTGTTCGATTTATATGAGTAATATGTTTTATGCACATGCACCTTTGATAGATGGTCTATTCTTATTGAATCTCGATAGTGGAAATACACATATTAATAACATTGAGGCTAAACGGTTGAAATCAAGCGATAACTCGACCTATATGTGGCACTGTCGTCTTGGTCACATTGGAGTGAAGCGTATGAAGAAACTCCATTCCGATGGACTTCTTGAATCACTTGATTTCGAATCACTTGATAGATGCGAAGCATGTCTGATGGGTAAAATGACTAAGACTTCATTTTCTGGTAAGATGGAGCGAGCTACGGACTTATTGGAAATCATACATACCGATGTGTGTGGTCCAATGAGTGTAGCATCGCGCGGTGGTTATCGTTATGTTCTTACCTTCACGGATGACTTGAGTAGATATGGGTATATCTATTTCATGAAACATAAGTCCGAAACTTTCGAGAAGTTTAAGGAATTTCAAAGTGAGGTAGAGAATCAACGTAACAAGAAGATTAAATTTCTACGTTCTGATCGTGGAGGTGAATATCTAAGTTACGAGTTTGGCGAGCATTTGAAGAAATGCGGAATACTTTCGCAGTTGACACCGCCGGGAACACCACAGCGTAATGGTGTGTCTGAACGTCGTAATCAAACTCTCTTAGATATGGTTCGTTCTATGATGTCACTTACAGATTTACCGCTATCTTTTTGGGGTTATGCATTAGAAACAGCCGCATTCACTTTAAATAGGGCACCGTCTCAATCCGTTGAAACGACACCGTATGAATTATGGTTTGGGAAGAAACCTAAATTGTCGTTCCTTAAAGTTTGGGGTTGCGAAGCCTATGTAAAGAAGTTACAGCCGGACAAGCTTGAACCCAAAGCGGAAAAATGCGTCTTCATAGGATACCCAAAGGAAACTATTGGGTATACCTTCTATCATAGATCCGAAGGCAAAATCTTCGTTGCCAAGAATGGATCCTTTCTAGAGAAGGAATTTCTCTCGAAAGAAGTGACTGGAAGGAAAGTAGAACTCGACGAGGTTGTTGAACCTTCTCTCGAAATTGCGAGTAGCGCAGCACCGGAAGAAGTTCCTGTGGTGCCTGCACCAATTAGAGAGGAAGCTAATGATGATGATCATGAAACTTCGGTTGAAGTTGCTATAGAGCCTCGCAGGTCAACGAGAACTCGTACCACTCCAGATTGGTATGATTCCGTTATGAGTGTCATGTTGGTAGACAACACCGATGACCCTGAGACATATGAGGAAGCGATGATGAGCCCAGATTCCAATAAATGGCAAGAAGCCATGAAATCCGAGATTGGATCCATGTACGAAAACCAAGTATGGACTTTGGTGGACTTACCAGATGGCCGAAAGGCTGTCGAGAACAAATGGATTTTCAAGAAGAAAACAGATGCTGATGGTAATGTTACTGTCTATAAAGCTCGACTTGTCGCAAAAGGGTTTCGACAAATTCAAGGAGTTGACTACGATGAGACTTTCTCACCAGTAGCGAAGCTAAAGTCTGTGAGGATTATGTTAGCAATCGCTGCATATTATGATTATGAGATATGGCAGATGGATGTCAAAACAACATTCCTCAATGGAGACATTGATGAAGAGTTGTATATGATGCAACCCAAAGGTTTTGTCGATCCTAAAGATGCTAACAAGGTATGCAAACTTCAACGGTCCATCTATGGATTGAAGCAAGCATCCCGAAGTTGGAATCAACGTTTTGATAAGGTGATCAAAAGTTTTGGTTTTATACAAACTTATGGAGAAGCTTGTATTTACAAGAAAGTGAGTGGGAGCTCTGTAGCATTCTTAATACTATATGTAGATGACATATTGTTGATTGGGAATGATGTAGACCTTCTTAATAGTGTCAAGGAATATTTGAATAATAGTTTTTCAATGAAGGATCTTGGCGAAGCAGCTTACATATTAGGCATAAAGATTTATAGAGATAGATCAAAACGCCAAATATCATTGTCACAAAGTACATATTTGGACAAAGTTCTAAAGAGGTTTGGAATGGAAGATAGCAAGAAAGGGTTCTTGCCCATGTTGCCCAATACGACCTTGAGTAAAACTCAAAGTCCGACATCGGCAGAAGATAGAGAAAGGATGAGTAAGACTCCCTATGCCTCAGCCATAAGATCTCTAATGTATGCCATGCTATGTACTAGACCCGACATTGCATATGCTGTTAGTTTAACTAGCAGATATCAAAGTGATCCAGGAGTGGATCATTGGACAGCGGTCATAAACATCCTTAAGTACTTGAGAAGAACTAAGGATATGGTTCTTTCTTATGGAGGTGATGAACAGCTCGTTGTTAATGGTTACACCGATGCTAGTTGGAACACCGATCCGGATGATTCTAAATCACAATTTGGATACGTATTTATTTTGAATGGTGCAGCAGTTAGCTGGAGGAGTGCAAAGCAAAGCGTTGTGGCGAGATCTTCAACTGAATCGGAATACATGGCTGCTTCGGAGGCTTCACAAGAAGCGATATGGATGAAAGAGTTCATTACAGAGCTGGGTGTGGTTCCTAGTGCGCTGGACCCAATGTCTATCTACTGTGATAACATGGGCGCCATAGCCAATGCGCAAGAACCAAGGTCACACAAGAAGCTGAAGCATATCAAGCTACGTTTTCACGCTATTCAAGAACATATCCAAGATGGGGATATAAAGATTTGCAAAGTACACATAGATCTGAATGTGGCGGATCCGTTGACTAAACCTCTCCCGAGGGCAAAACATGACCAGCACCAAACTGCCATGGGTGTTCGGTATATTACCATGTAATCTAGATTAGATGACTCTAGTGCAAGTGGGAGACTGTTGGAGATATGCCCTAGAGGCAATAATAAATGTAGTTATTATTATATCTTTGTGTTTATGATAAATGTTTACATTCATGCTATAATAGTATTAACAAGGAAACATTAATACTTGTGTGATTTGTAAACCTAATTTGAAGTCCCTAGTAAAGCCTCTATATAGTACTAGCTTGTTGGTTAATAGATGATTGTGGTTTCCCTATCATGAACATTGAGATGTTATTAACAACAAGATCATATCGTTAGGAGAATGATATGATGGACATACTCCTATAGATAAGCGTAGCATAAAGATCAAGTCATTTCAATAGTTCAATTGCTATATGCTTTCTGATACATAGTAACCTAATTCCTTCGACCATGAGATCATGCATATCACCTTTGCCGGATGGATGCTTTGATGAGATCAAACACCACACCGTAACTGGGTGGCTATAAAGGTGGCATTGAGTGTTCGGAAAGTATTGGTTGAAACACATGGATCAAGAGTGGGATTTGTCCATCCATATGACGGATAGATATACTCTGGGCCCTCTCGGTGAAATGTCATCCAATTAGCTTGCAAGCATGTGACTGGCTCACAAGGGATCACATATCACGGGAACGAGAAAAGAGTACTTATCGGTAACGAGGTTGAACTAGGTATGCAGAGATACCGACGATCATAACCTCGGATAAGTAAACTATCGTGAGACAAAGGGAAATTGGTATCGTATGTAAGTGGTTCATTCGATCGCAAAGTAATCGTAGAAATATGTGGGAGCCATATGAATTTCCAGATTCCTCTATTGGTTATTGTTCGGAGAAGTGTCTCGATCATGTCTGCATAATTCACGAACCGTAGGGAGACACACTTAAGGATTCGACGTTGTTTGAGTAGTTATGGTATGATGAGAAAGAGACCGAATGTTGTTCGGAGTCTCGGATGGGATCCGGGATATCACGAGGAGATCCGGAATGGTCCGGAGAATAAGATTCATATAAGGAAAGTCCCGTTTCGGAGTTGGGGAATGGTTCCGGTGTTTTCATCGGGAATGTTCTAGAAGGTTCCGGAATGTCCGGCACTCCGGAGGGGAAAGGGTACATGAATGTGTCATTGCAAGTTGGAATGATTGCATCATGTACTAAGTGTCATCTCTGTTCCAAATAAAGGATTAATTCAAATCCTAGTTTGAAAAGTCAAATAGCTAAATTGAAAAGTCAAACGGCTAAATTTGGAAAGTGGAAAAGAGGAGGAAGGGGGAAACCGAGTTGGGGAGGAGTTCCCTCCTCCAACCGGCGGCGCCCCCTCCAAGCCGAGTTGGGGAGGGACTCCTCTCCCTCCCCCTTGGTCGGCCGGCCCCTCCACCTATATAAGGAGGGGCAGGGCTCCCTCCTAGGACACAGAAGTACCTCTCCTCCAAACCCTAGCTTGGCGCCACCACCATAGCCGCCGCCGCCCCTAGGGTTTTTTCCCTAGCCGCCGACTTGCGGTGCCCCAAACCCTATCCGCCGGCTCTAGCCCCTCCTCCTTGGTGTGTCTAAAACCTAGATCGCCGAGGAGCTCTCTCATACTCCACCATACTCGCTCCGGCTTAAGGCGAAGCCCTGCGAGATCTTCCCTCTACTTCCGGTACCACGCCGTTGTGCTGTCGGAATCGCGAGGAGAGTGCTACAACCTCCGCTGCCTGCTAGAACAAGGGAGAGGAAGGTCTTCGTCGAGTACCGAACGTGTGACCGACTACGGGAGCGCTGCCGGAACACAGCGCCGGAAGGATCGTCTACGCGATCTTGAGATCGGGAAGAGTACGACTACATCACCCACGAGAATCCGCTCTCGTTAAACACTTTGGAATCTTCGAGGGTAAGTTATTCCATCGACTCGTTGCTACAATCTAGTAGATAGATCTTGGCTTGTTTGTTTGTATGCGATAGAATTTTTTTGTTTTCCATGCTACGAAACCCTACACAACCCTCCAGATCTGGCTGGAGTCGGCAATCCTCATAGCCGGGGCAGGAGGTTGGGATGGGGAGAGACGGATGCGCGCTAGGCCCTCGTCCTCCAGGCTCGTTGCGGTCGTTGCGCGTGGAGGGGGCGGCCGCCTCGCATGGTCCTCGATGGGCAGCCTCCGCGCTTGTAGGCAGCGTTGCTGCTCCATGGCGCCTTCCCCATCTAGGGCATGTAGGAGGAGGTGGTGGTGGGCGGTGGGCGGCTATCGGGGAGGAGGAGGAGGCATGGCGACGCGATGGAGGGGAGCGTGTTCGGGGGTAGGTGGAGGATAAGAGCGACGGGTGGTCTACTTATGGATGGGAGCCCGGGAGTTTATCATATCCGCGTGGATTATGGTTTAAATCCAATATTTTTTGATGGTTAAAATGCAAAAGTACACGAGGATTTGACCGTACAGACTTTACACGAATCTCCAACAAATCTCTGGCTGCGATGGTGCCGGGGGCCCAACCTATAAGGGGTAAATCCTCACTCTTGCTGCTCATCAAGTTGGTGGAGCATTCAATCCCGGGTACACTTGCCATGACCATAGAAATCTTATACAATCCAAGAGGCATAGAGAGTTGGATTTTGGTCAGGCGGGAAGCATGTTAAAGTATTTTCATAATAAAAATGCTAAAAATCCATCAATTCAATATGCTTTGCAGCTAGATTGTGATGAAACATAGCAAATATTTTATGGACTGATGCTAAAATGATGCTAGACTACGCACACTTTAGCGACATTGCCACATTTGAAACTACTTTTAGAACAAACAAGGAATATAGGTCATCTGGTGTTTTCTTGGACTGAATCAGTTTAGAGAGGCTACCATTTTGGTACTGCACTGCTGTTTGACGAAATATTTGCCCCATAGAGACTAACATTTTTGGTACTGCACTACTGTTTGACAAAATATTTGCCCCATGGAGACTACCGTTTTTGGTACTGCACTGCTGTTTTGACGAAACATTGGCCCCATTTAATAGAGGGAAACCTAGGACTATTTTTACTGACCAAGAAGCTGCAATGAGAAAAGTCGTAGATGCTGTGTACAAGGAATCATACCATGGATTATGTACCTTTCATATAATGCAAAATGCTGTCAAACATCTATCTCCAATCAAGGATGAAGAGGAAGATGGGGACGAACAAAAGATGGCGGTGAAGAGAAAGATGAAGACAAATGTTTGCGATTTTTTTTTAAATTCAAACTTCCTAATTTTTTTTGAAATTATTCCAATAAATCAAATCTATCAAGTTAAGTGGTTTGGGAAAATTGCATTGAATTTCAACATATGGTTTGTGACTTAATAGCATTTTAATTTTTTTCTTAATTTTTGAACTCAAAATTCGAACTTTCTAGAAAAAATTGAAAAAATCTAGTAAACCAAAACTATTGGGCTATGTATTCTAGGAAAGTTTCATTGAACTTCAACAGACGGTTTGCGAATAAAAAAATCTAAAGTTTCTGCTCTGAAACAGTAGCAAAGTCTGATGCATTTTTGCTTGGGTGTTTCCTGCGTGTTGGATCAGTAATAGATGGTAGATATGGTGGCTAAGTCTCACCGTGACTTGTGACCATGAAAAAAATAGCACGCTATTTCGGCGCTATAGCGTATTTAGGAGGCGAACGCTACACTATACAAAACTCTTTATAGTGACACTAAATACTATAACGTCATAACACAATAGCAGCGCTAAAAAATCTATAAAAATAGCACCAGCTCATAAGCTCATTCAACCCATAGATGTAATTTCATGGATTTTTGTGGTGAATACCATGATATTGACCTTGTCATGTTGAATTTGGTGATCATTATGACCTGGACTTTGTCATTTTGCCGCACTAGTTAATGATTTTGATGTATTACCCTAAAAAAATTAGTTGCTAAAATCTCTAGTAATATATGCTATATCTGTCAATATTTAATTTTTTATTATAAACGCTATTTCTTTTAGCACGCTATTTTTTGTTTGCTTGTGACTACACGTCACTGAAGCTCAGTCCCACTACACACCCGCCCGTCCTCGATTTGTCGCGACCCCGCCGCCAGGCGCGCCCCTGCTCGCCGCCGCTGCCGCGCCCGTGCTCCCCGCCGATCCCCGCCACTCCTTCCCTCCCTGCGGCCAGCGCGGCCATCCCCATCTCGGCGCCTCTCCTCCCCTTCGTGCCGGCAGCGAGCCCCGCCCTCCTTCCCACCCCGCCACCACGATGCCCTCCTCCCGTGAGCCCCTCCCCCCTAACTCGTGAGCCCCCCTCCACAACCTCCTCGCCGGAGCTCCACGGCCGCCCCATCTCCACCACCTCCGCCCAGCACAATCAATTTCCCCTGCACTCCCTCCTCCTAGGTAAGTTTTTTTCTTGTTTGTGTAAACAGAATTGTTTCATTATTTGATTTGTTTAAATGTGTTCCATAAATATAATCAGCTGAGCCGACAGCCGCACCCTCGCTCGCACGCACACGGCCGGCGGCGCAAACCCTAGATGGTGCCGGAGGACGGCGCGCGAGCGGCTGCCGCTGCGGCGGAGGAAGCAGCAATGGATACGCCCGCCGCCGCGGAGGCACCCCCGGTGGACGCGTTCCGGCGACAGGTCGACGATCTCGCCTTCAAGACCGACGTGGTAACGCCTCCCCTCGCTAACCTCCGCAGTAATCCGCCCCTCCCTCCCTAGCGCAGAGGATGTGAATCTAACTGCCGAGCAAGCAAAATTGCCCAATAATTTGGGTGGTGCCGAATTAGGCGTCAGGTCCTGCGGTTTCCTGTTGCGTTTTCCTCCAAAGAATTAGGGCAAAGTGGTCTCAGATCGGGACTGGATGCTGATGCGGTTTGCGTGTTGCAGCTGGAGAAGAGGGTGAACGAGGTGGTACGGTTCTACGACGTCAAGAAGCATGGCAGCGGAGGGCGCAAGGCCGGCGGTAGCAGCAGGTATGCCATGAACGGTGCAAGGGACAGCCACTACAAAGGGGTGCCCGACCTTACGCGCCAGCTTGGTGGTATCATTCGTCAGGTGATCATTCAGTTGCGTTGGTTTATCTTTGCTGGCCTAGTTGTTCTACATGGATAAAACATGCAATCTACTTCTTCTAGGCTGCTGTTATTGCTAGACCATTTCCTACTTTTTTTTTGATTGATTCGACCAGTGTGTGTAGAAAACCTTTTTAGTTTTGTTTCCCATGACCTAGTACTCGGTACAAAGTTTATGGTGGGCCCTTTCAAAATCCGTATTGATCCTCTTCTCTATATTCATCTTCTTGCAGATCACTTCTCATGAATGGGCGGAGCCGTTTCTGCAGCCGGTAGATGTTGTAGGTCTTCAGCTTGATGACTATCACAAGGTAATACTGCCACTACATTTTGTCCTGGATGCTGGAGTTCTGTTCCTAATGAACTGTAGGGTAGCTTAGTATGAATGTAAATCAGTTTTGATGCTACTGTTATATTTTGTGTTACCTGATGTTGGCAAGCAATCGGGATCTTAAAATAAGAAAAATTGACTTACCTTACACGAGAGTAGCTGCAGGATGTATGCTTTTCTGTCTCCATTCTGCTTACGATTGACATGCTGTTGCACCTCATCAGAATATTTTCAATGTCAAAGGCAAAACATAATCATTTATTTTCTTTAAACTCCAAAAACAATACTGTAAGTCCTCCCTTAGCTTCGTATCGAAAACATGGCTTAGTAAATAGTGAGTTATCTGTTTACCTTCTTAGCTGTTAAGTGGCTGAATTTTTTGCCTTTAATCATCCCTAAGCTATAAAACGAAAGCATGTCATATTAGTGTTTGGCTGTTGATTGGTCTGGTCACTTATTATTTACCTTCTTTAGTGTACTTCAAATTGATGCAGACCTTGAGTTGGTAGCAAATATGTTTCTCTATATTTAGTATATATCAGTAAGATGGAGTGGCTTCATTGGTTTATGAAGGGCTCTTTTGATTCATGGGATTTTCGAAGAATTTGTGTAGGATTGAGATACAATGGAAATTTTCCTCGAGAAGCAGTTTTATTCATGGGATCATATCTCATAGGAAATAATCCCATAGGATTCTTGTAGTGTAAATTTCGTAGGAAATAATATTAGGTTAGACTTCATGGAACATTCCTTAACCAGAATCAAAGAGAATTCCACTTCCTATAGGATTCACGTAGACACGGCATCCCAATCTTATACTTTTCCTATCCTATGAATCGAAGGTGCCCTTACTTCTGGGTCATATCCTTACCAAATTTGTGGTTTCTGAAGCGCTTCTGGTGATTTATATCTTTGATTTCTACTCTTTACAGATTATAACCAACCCTATGGACTTCTCAACCATCCAAAACAAAATGGAAGGGAGGAATGGTACCAAGTATAACAGTGTCCGAGAAATATATTCTGATGTTAGATTAGTTTTTGACAATGCAATGAAGTACAACGATGAACATCACGATGTTCATATAATGGCCAAGTTATTACTTGAGAAATTTGAGGAGAAGTGGCTCCAGCTTCTCCCTAAAGTTGAGAACGAGGTGAATATTTGTAGTGACATGTTAGCATTTTTGTTTTAATATGGATATGTGTTACATGGCAATTGACAACAATAAGTTGGACCTTTCCTTTTAGGAAAGGAAAAAGGAGGAACCAAACGATGTTCCAACCACAAACATTTCACCGGAAGCTACTATTGCAAAATTAGCAAAAGATACTGATAATGAGGTTAGGACTCGCATGGACTTTTACTTTTTATTGGGTGGATGTTGATTGAAGTACCATATACGGACTTCGAATCCTGTTCAGAAAAAAATAATCCCACGTTATTTACCGATGTGTTGTGGTTATTGTTTAGTTTTTTTTTGTGTATTCATCTACCCAATGAAATTCTTTTTCTTTGTCAACTAAGAGGTGTGGCCAGCCTGAACATGCTTCTGTATCCTGGTCAAATATATGCCTTGTATATTCTGAAGTCTCACATAAAACTGCTTGAGACCCCTTCTGTATTTCCTTGTTTGGTTATTAAGTACCTTCTCTCTTTTTTCTTCCAGCTGAATGAGATTAATAAGCAGCTGGATGAGCTCCGAAAGATGGTGGTTCAGAGATGCAGGTTGGTCTTAAAGATGGTGCTTGCTATACCTTTGTAGGGTGACTGAGCCTAAACATATGATGATACGTTTGCTAAAATCTTGATATTGTAGGAAAATGACCACAGACGAGAAGAGAAAACTGGGTGCAGGTCTTTGCCACTTGTCTCCAGAAGATCTTAGCAAGGCACTAGAGTTGGTCGCACAAGACAATCCTGACTTCCAAACCACGTCAGAAGAAGTGGAGCTTGACATGGATGCTCAGGTAAAATTTCTCTGTTGTAACACCTAACACCGCTCCATTTGTCGCATAGTTTTGCATGCTGACCATGAATGCTTTCTGTGTGGATTGCAGAGCGAGACGACCCTCTGGAGGCTGAAGTTCTTTGTGAGGGAGGCATTGGAACGGCAGGCCAACGTAGCCGTGGCATCTGTCAAGGCTGATGAAACCGCGAAGAGGAAGCGCGATGACATCTACAACGCTCTAGCCAAAACTGCCTCGAAGCGAGTCAAGAAATAACCTTAGTAGCCGATGTGCCATTCTCATGGTTGAGGATGTTTCTGTAGAAATAGGCTCTTGTGGAACAATGTACACTCCTTGTGTGACGACATGTGTATATATAAAGATGCAAATGCACTTAAGCTGTACTTGTTGACTGATTGGTTACCCCTTGGTCATGCGTAGCAAGTTACGAATGTCTGCTGTTGAGAAATGCTGCCGCAGCTCTTAAAAAAGAATCACATGCATATTATTCCTTGAAAAATATAGCAAATTGCTGGTTGCTATTTTCATTACACTACAGAAAATAATAAAAAGGATATGCACTATACGCATGGCACTGAACAACATCATATATAGTTCACCCGAAATGAAATCCTAAACAAACAAGCACTTGCTTTTGCAACTCGATTCAAGGCAATGTGCATCGTCAAAGATAAAGCGCGCCTAACTCAATTATTAGTGCAAAGATTCTATGCGCAAATTTTGATTACATGTAGATATGCCCAAGCAATTGAACAAGTAAAGTCGATCTGCATAACACAGGAAGGAGACATTGATTTTCAATTTTCGACCTGAGAGGAGTATATTCATGGCTGAGTTGATTCTCAATTTCTCATAGTACATATAGAGCCTACAGGTAGTGCCGTAACACCGGCAAGATGACCAAACGAGAATCAGGACTCGTCCTGAGCAAGGACTGCATGCCCTCAACCAGGTCCTCGGGCTTGTACCCGGTCAGATCCTCGAAGAACTCTTGGCTGCCCGCCGGGTGGACTATGAGCATGGCGAGGAAGAGCGCCGTGGCAGCCACGGCGGACGGCATGAACCGCAGGCACCCGTAGTCGAGGAGCGACGTGTCGGCGAGCCGATGCGCCACCCTCCGAATCTCCATGTTCCTCTCCCCTCGGCTGTTCCTGGTGAAGTGGTCGACGAAGGTGTGCGCCGTGGGGCCACCGAGCACGTACCGGAGCGTCCCCAGCATCTCGCGCTCCACGTCCGTCACCTCCTTGCCGGTGGTGTTGAACCCGCAGTACCCGGCGATGCCGGCGGCGTTCAGCCTCAGGACGGCGCTCCGGTCCTCGTACTTGGCGGCGGTGAAGACGGCGGTGGCGCCCAGCAGTTGGAGCTCGTGGTCGTGGCACGACAGGGATCTCGCCGACAGGACGCGGTCGACGTAGGAGACGGCGCGGTGGAGCGTGCCGGGAGCGAGGCGGTGGTGCCGGGCGAGCTCATCCATCCAGACGACGAGGTCGGCGCGCGTCCGCTCGCACATCCGGCCTCCTTGCGCCGTCCTGAGGTAGTCGGGCGAGGGCCGCTGCCTGGCGTTCCGCTCCTTGTCCCGCAGGTTGAAGTCGATGTCGGTGTCGTAGTCGGGCAGGTACGGGCAGCGAGTCCGCGGGCGCTTGGCGGGGTTCTTTGGGGCGGCGGCGTCCGAGACCGGCTCCGGAGCAGTGCGCTTTCTGGACAGCTCGACGGCGGGCTGGATAACGTGGGCGGCGGTGCAGGAAGACGGCAGCATCGCGGACGTTGGCAATAAGGTGGCGGGATAGTCGACGGAGGCGGGAGCGCGTGGACGGCGAGGAGGAAGTGCGCCGATGGCCCGGAGGTAGGCGTCGTCGAACTCTGTGGCCTGGCCGGCGGTGGCGCGGCCCAAGAAGTCGCCGGGAAGCGTGGGAGCGGAAAGGAGCTCAGCGGTGAAGGGATCCATAATGTCCATTGCTTGCTGATCGATCTGTGGACTCGATCTAGGTCGGGGAAGGAAGCAAGGGCAGATCGTGGCGGTGGAGATATATATATCCCGCTCCCTCCTCCCCTGTTTATCAGCAGGAAATCCCGAGCGCGATCATCGGCTGCGCGCGAACTGGAAACCGCGTGGGTACGTGCGACTCCAAGTAGGACTCGGACTGGAAATCGTGCCTGCCAGGTGGTGGGATCGGTCGCCGCGTTCCTAGCCCCATATCTGACCGAACGACTCAATAGGTGAAAAGTGTTGGAACACCCCGTGCCGACTGGCCGGTCCCGGGGCTGTTCCACGCCGGAGGAGAAGATTAGTAGAAGGCACACACAGTATAAAGTAGATGAAACAAGGAACTTTATTGATGACTCTCTCGGTAACTCACGTACAAAGGTTGTTCCTCTATTTATAGGCTAAAGGGGGATACGATACCCATATGAGCCAACCCTAGCCTGGTAGAGGCCACACCGAGTGGGCCTCTACCGGCCCGGTTTCCCAACGCTCCCCCTGGGTATCTTATCTGTATAATCATGGCTTAAAACTCCGAAAAACCCAGTGGAAAAAATATGGAGAAATGCACACGGTATACTTCTTGCTATGTTGCACGAATTGCCTCATTAAAAACCTCATGTGAGAAACTTCATAAAAACTCACTAAGGGAAAAAGAGTACAATTCACTTAACTATAAAGTTAAGTACTCAATCATCGGGATCAAGATTTCAGCGATGAGTTTGTGAAGATTCTCCCCTTGAACCTTGCATCTCCCTAAGTCTCATCATGCCGATCCCTCGGACACATCTCTCGAAAGAAGACGCTGGCAATGATTTAGTGAACAAATCAACGAGATTTTCACACGACTTAGTATGCAAGACTTTCACTTCGTTCATCTTTTGCAACTCATGTGCATAGAAGAACTTGGGGTTTATATGCTTTGTGAGATTGCTCTTCACGTAACCCGTCTGGACTTGTGCAACACAAGCGACATTATCTTCATAGATAATTGTTGTGGTTTGTACGGTGTTCAGTCCACATGACATCTGGATGTGACTGACTACGCGTCGAAGCCATACACATTCTCGTGATGCTTCATATAATGCTATGATTTTCGAGTGGTTCGTCGAAGTCGACACAAGAGTTTGCTTAGACGATTTCCAGAAAATAGTTGTTCCACCACAAAGGAAAACATATCCAGTCTGCGACTTGGATGTATGCGGGTCCGAAAGGTACCCAGCATCTGCATAGCCTACAACAGATAGGTCTTGGTTCTTTTGGTAAAACAAGCCAAGGTCCTTTGTCCCTTGTATGTACCTAAAGATGTCTTTAACGCCTTTCCAGTGCCTCTTGGTAGGATCAGAACTGTACCTTGCAAGCAAATTGACGGCGAATGCAATATCCGGCCGTGTACAATTTGCGAGGTACATAAGTGCGCCAACTGCACTTAAGTAGGGGAATTCCGGTCCCAGATTTTCCTTCCCCTCTTCTTTAGGCCTGAACGGGTCCTTGTCTTGCTGCAAAGATCTTCCGACCATCGGGGTCTTAGAAGGATATGCCTTTTCAAACCCAAATCGTTCCAACACCTTCTGGGTGTAGGCCGACTGGTGAACTAGAATCCTAGCAGGGGAATGCTCAAGTTGCAGACCGAGGCAGAACTTGGTTTTGCCTAAGTCTTTCATCTCGAATTCCGACATCAGGTAGGAACTCGCTTCCTCAATATCGTCAGGTGTACCGATTATATTCAAATCGTCCACGTACACCGAGATAATACAGAAACCATCCTGGGATCTCCGTATAAAAACACATGGGCAATCTTCATTGCTCGCGTAGCCCTTCTCATGAAGGAAATCGCTTAAACGATTATACCACATCCTACCTGACTGTTTTAGTCCATACAATGACTTCTTAAGCTGAACACTGTATAAGCTCCTGTTTGCTCTATCCTGGTTCGGGACAGGGATACCTTCTGGTACTTTCATGTATATGTCCGAATCCAAGTTACCATATAGGTAAGCGGTGACAACATCCATTAGTTTTATTTTTAAGTCCATGTTTACTGCCATTGAGATCAAGTATCTAAAGGTGATTCCATCCATGACTGGGGAGTAAGTTTCCTCAAAGTCGACACCTGGTCGCTGAGTGAAACCTTGAGCAACGAGCCTTGCTTTGTACCTTACTACTTCATTATTCTCGTTTCTCTTTCGAACAAAAACCTACTTATGGCCAACGGGGCGAATGTGGGGAGGAGTTAGACAAACAGGTCCAAATACTTCTCTTTTGTTTAACGATAATAATTCAGCAGTAATTGCCTTCTGCCAATCTTTCCAATCCGACCTTTTCTTGCAATCAGCGAGCGTGTTAGGCTCAGGGTCAAGATCTATGATTGAAGCAATTTTCTTGGCAAAATTAACGTCGACATTTGCCATGGCTCAGTTGTATGACTCGCCCGAATTAACATAGTTAATGACCATTTCGTCATGGAGTGCATCAGGCACATCCTCTTGCTCCACCGGATTTCCCAATCCAGGAGCTAGGTCCTTTAGCTTTCCCGCTCCGATGTGTGCGCACACAACTTCGCTGGGTATTTCCGATATAGGAAAGTTCAAGTCCGGAATTTCGTGTACTGAAATATCCGTACTCGTGCCAGGTCTCAACTGGCTCCCCTCAACAGGGGTAGTCTGTAATAAATCTCTCTTATCCTTTTTCTTCGGGCGTCCCCGGGTACTTGGGATTTGAGAAACCGGAATCCGCGTCCTTTTAGGCCTTGGAGCAGGAGCGGGTATACCATCATTTTTCTTTGGTATTTCAACCCTTTCCGGTGCATTGCGTGCATGCACATGCGACTTTGTTACAGTCTTTAAATCACTAAAATGATCGGGCAGTTGATTCGCTAGGGAGTGCAAATCTAGTATCTTTTGGACTTCTCTATTAGTCTCAACAGTGCGCGGGTCATGAGCGTGGATCCCCGTGGCTTTCCACGTGATTTCTCGACTTTTGTCATCCAGGGGTTGATTACCTCCCCCCAAAGTCGGGAAAAGATCCTCGTCAAAAATGCAGTCAGCAAAACGGGCCGTGTGACAGTCATCTGTCAAGGGGTCCAAGAACCTGATTATGGACACAGTCTCATAACTAACGTATATCCCCGACTTACGGAGCGGTCCCATTGCTGATCGCTGGGGTGGTGGTATAGGTACATATACCTGGCATCCGAACCTACGTAGGTGGGAAATTTTCGGTGCCGACCCTTGCGCAAGTTGGATGGGAGAGTGGATGTTGTAGGCCGATGGTCGAAAGTTGATGAGATTAGCGGCGTGTAACACCGCGTGTCCCCAACATGTAGTTGGTAAATTACAACCCTGAAGGAGTGGTCTGGCAATGAATTTAATCCTTTTAATCAATGCCTCCGCGAGTCCATTTTGAGTTTGGACATGCGGTACGGAGTGCTCAAGTTTGATTCCAGTTGCCATGCAATAATCATCGAATGCCTTTGAAGTAAATTCTCCGGCATTGTCCATTCGAATAGACTTTAAACGATAATCAGGGAATTTATTCCTTATTTGTATGATCTTGGAGATCAACTTTGCAAAAGCATGGTTCCTTGTTGACAGCAGGCAAACATTGGACCATTTAGAGGAAGCATCGATGAGCACCATGAAGTACCGAAACGGCCCTGAGAGGGGCTGAATTGGACCACATATATCCCCTTGAATGCGTTCCAAGAACGCGGGGAGTTCATCCTTCACCTTTAGGGGGACGGTCTAATGATCAATTTCCCGGTAGCGCATGCGGAGCACACGAAATCATCGGGATTCGGGAAATTTTTCACATTAACATTATGACCGTTCGAGTTGTTAATTATATTTCTCATCATCCTAAGACCGGGATGGCCTAACCTATCATGCCAAAGGCAGAATTGTTCGGAGCTTCTAAAGACAATCTTAAGGGTAGTGTAAATATGTGGTGCTACTATCTTAGTGTAGTACAGCCCAGTAGCTAATGAAGAGAGTCTTTCGACAACATGTTTACCATTTTCATCGCGCTTGGTAATGAGTAGGAACTCCTTTCCATTCTCATCATCATCGGTTTCGACATGGAAACCATTTGCGCGGATGTCTCTAAAACTCAAGAGAGTACGAGTCGACTCCGGATACAATAATGCCTCTTCAATGATCAGAGTTGTTCCATTTGGGAGTATGATAGTTGCTCTTCCGGAGCCAACTACATTCGGACCGCAGCCGGCGATCGTCATTATGTTACCAGGATTTTTGGTAATGCACTCAAAATACTTTGTTTCTCTCAAGATGGTATTGGTGGTGCCGCTATCAGCAAGGCACGTTTCCTCCATTTGAGCGCCACACGCGTTCTAAAATATAGTGCCTAATTAATATAATGGAGCGAGGAAGATGCTACATTAAGTAAGTAAAACACATAAACATTTCAGAACATCACATAATCAAATAATGGAATAAATGAATAAATATCATCCAATCGCCGGAAACAAATAAATGTTATGCTCTCATAGAGCTTACAACCATATCGAATAATTGTATCTGATTATTGCGGAAAAAGGAATCATCACAACCAAAAGGAGCTCAGGTGGATTCTGCGAGGAAATCACCAAGCTCAGCCAGTATCTCAAGGTCGGTGGGCGGCTCTGTGTTGGCCATCATCATGGACAAGGGGCCTGGCTGAGGTGGCGGGGGCACAACGTGCTCAACCTCCATGGGCACAGCGGCGTCCGTGGGGACCGCCGAGGGTGCTGCCACTTGTGCTACGTCCTGCGCCACTATGTGCGTGACGTTCTGCACAGGCGCCGCTCCGGACGCCAGTGGTGCCTCAACCTGGACAAGATGCGCCTCGCGCGTCTTCTTGTTGGCCTTGAACGCGTCCACGACGTGTTTAGGGGCCAAACACTGCCTAGAGAAGTGAGTCTTGGAGCCACAACGGAAGCAGTCATGGGGCCTTGCCTCCCCCTTGCCCGCCTTGCGTTGCTTGGCCAGGTTGGAGGAGTTGGGTCCCTTCTTGCCTCTCTTCTTGTGGATGGGCTTGCGTACCTTGTAGGCACCAGCATTGGCCTCATGACTTGGGCCCCCTGCGAAGGGTTGCGCGGAGAAGTTCTTTTTCAGAATATTATCCTGCGCCTCGGCCACCTGGAGAGCATCAATAAGCGTTGCATATTCCGTGAATCCTTCCTGGCGAAAGTTTCGCGAGGACTGGATGTTGTCCGGATGGAATGTGGAGAGGGTTTTGTCTATCTTCTGCTGATCGGTGGTACTGGTCCCACACAGCTGAAGAATAGTACAAATCCGGTGCAACCTGGAGTTGTACTCTCCCACCGTCTTGAAGTCCGCAAACCTCAGACGTATCCAATCTGCCTCCGCCTGTGGCTGAATGGTGTACTTCAGCCTAGAGAACCGCTTGTTGAGGGCGGTCCAAAGGGCAGAAGCACTCCGTTCTGCCATGTACTCATTCTTGAGAGTCTCACACATGTGATGGCGGAGGAAGTGCAGGGCTTTGGCGTTATCCGCCGGGATGGTTTTGCTGGGGGCCGTCGGGGTCCCCTCAATCAACGTATCCTTGATGCATCGGCCCTCAAGGACGATCTCAACGTCCGAGGCCCAAGTCAGGTAGTTAAGCCCATCCTGGGTCAACTCGGGAACTCGCGGCTGACGATTCCGGTCATCTGCAATTTATTCAAAGTGTGTAAGATTACAACAGGTAATCGGTTGCATAAATGCGATAATCGATACAATAATTCAAATATGACGGCGTTCCAAAATTCAATTTAAAAACGGTGCAAGCTATCTATAAGGTACAAAGTATTAAAAACATGTGGTAATTAATAACTATAGTAAAACATAATTCAAAAACTTTTGTAAAATGGATCGGAAGATAGAGCCAAAAAACGGTCCAACCGTCCGTGATCGCGTGCTACCAAACGGCCCAGCTACCCTTGTCTCTGCGCGGCCGGTCAGCACCAGACTGTCCCTGCCCGTGAAGCGGGGGAACGGAGCTAGCAGAGCTAGCTCCCGACTAGGGCGGCGGTGTCGGCAGCGGGCCGAACCAGCGACGCGATTACCGTGTGGGCGTAGCCGGCGAAGGTCGCAGACGCGGTCAAAGATAAAAAAACGGTCCAAAGAAGATGGACTACGCGTACGGGCCAACCGCCTGGCCCACCCTCAAGTGGAGCTGCTGCTTGCACGCGGCGGCCAGCGCGCGACGCGGCACGACGGCGGACGCGGCCAGGCGTGGCACGGCGGCGGGCGGCCAGGCGCGGTGCGGCGGCGGACACGGCCAGGCATGGCGAAGAGCGGCCAGCAGCGGCCGGCGGCGCGCGGCGGTGCGCGGCCAGGCGCGGTGCGGCACGCGCGTCGGCCGTGGCCAGCGGGGCCAGGCGCGGTGCGGCAGCGGACGCCGCCAGGCGCGGTGCGGCGGCGGATGCGGCCAGGCATGCCGGCGAGCGGCCAGCAGCGGCCTGGCGGCGCGCGGCGGTGCGCGGCCGGCGCGGTGCGGCACGCGCGTCGGCCGTGGCCAGCGGGGCCAGGCGCGGTGCGACAGCGGGCGGCCAGGCGTGGTACGGCGGCCAGGCGTGGCATGGCGGCGAGCTGCCAGCAGCGGCCCGACGGCGCGCGGCCAGCGCGGTGCTGCACGCGTGTCGGCCGTGGCCTGCGGGGCCAGGCGCGGTGCGGCAGCGGACGCGGCCAGGCGCGGCATGGCGGCGAGCGGTCAGCACGGCCATGGCGGCGCGCCAGCGCAGCGAGCTCGGCGGGCGGCGCGGCGGGCGGTACGGCGGCGGTTAGCTAGGCTCGCACGCGGGGCCGGGGCGAGCTGCAGCGACGCGGCGGCGCGCGGCCAGCGGGGCCACGACGGCGCGCCGGCGCAGCGAGCTTGGCGGGCGGCGCATCGGGCGGTGCGGCGGCGGTTAGCTAGGCTCGCGCGCGGGGCCGGGGCGAGCTGCAGCGACGCGGCGGCGCGCGGCCAGCGGGGCCACGCCGGCGCCAGCGAGCTTGGCGGGCGGCGCATCCATCTGCCAACCGGGCGTCGGGGGCGCGCGGCCATCAGGGCTCGCGGCGGCCGTTGCTCGCCATGTACGTGTGCCAGGTGCTGCTAGCCCTTGTTCATCGCGATGGAGAAAAAAAATGACGGTAAAATAATCGCGATCGAAAACAAATCTGCTATTCGCAGCGGTACAGATCAGCGGGATCTAAAAAAAATAGATCGACACAGCAGGTGCACTGGTACAGTCAACAAGTTTCTGATCCGGGAGTGACTAAATCGACATTGGTCGGCGACAGCAAGTCAGCTCGACTTCCGGAAAGAAAAATCCGTACCCCAGATGGGATCTGATCTAAGATCTGAACGCAAATCTTGAAAGGAAATTGCGAGGCGAATCCATTTTTGCGATCAGATTTGTGTTACCTTCAACGGAAGCCTGCGTGATGCAGGCTCGGCGGTGGCTTGACGGAGGCTCGAGGCTCAACGGAGAGACTCGTGCTGATAACGTGTTGGAACACCCCCTGCCGACTGGCCGGTCCCGGGGCTGTTCCACGCCGGAGGAGAAGACTAGGAGAAGACACACACAGTACAAAGTAGATAAAACAAGGAACTTTATTGATGACTCTCTCGGTAACTCAATACCCACATGGGCCAACCCTAGCCTGGTAGAGCCACACCGAGTGGGCCTCTACCGGCCCGATTTCCCAACAAAAAGATAGATATGCCCAAACATAAACTCGACTTGCATAACACTGCAGCAAAGGAACTGCATGCGGAATTTACATCACAAACAATTCTAATTCACACCAGAATCTCAGGCACGCATTTGTATATTTTCACTGGTGAAACAACAACCAAGCTTCACCGTATGTTCAGCAAGTCCTGAACAAGGTAAACATCTAGATTAAACACAGACAAGCCTCTAAATGAACAGATGGATGCTATCTATAAAGACCGTATGTAACCTCTCTGTAACCCAAGTGAACAATGAACCGCTGCAACCTAAACACAGAGAAGCCCTGAATAAGGGACATCCCCTTGCAGCATTTTCCAGCAAAATCACGAAACTCTGTCGTGTCCGTCCTTGGACTGGAGAGTAGCCGCTGACAAGAACTTGGACCAGAACAAGCTAAATGTCGTTTAGGATGGGCCATCCTTTCTTAGCAATCTCGTCGATCTTGGAGCTTATCCTCTTGTGGGTCTTTGGGGGGCAGAGATCTGCGGCATAGGCATTCAGCTTCGCAGCTACCGTTGACGACATGAGCTCCTCCTCTGGCAGGTTCCCAGCCAATTGCAGCAGGAAAGGCTTGCGCTTCAGCTCAAATTTCTAGCACCGAGATTGAATTTTGTGTAAGCGTGCAACATATATAACAGGATTTAGTTACCTAAGAACGTCAATTTGTTATGTGACATAGCTACCTGATGTTCTGGTTCAGCTGGATAAAATGCCCCCACTGGTTGGATCTGTGTGGTAATAACATTGTTGCGGTCCTTGCCTTGTTCTCTTTCTTTGCTAAGACCAGCCAGTCTGGCCTCGAGGGTTCCATTTGTGAAGATGATGGATCTGCGACCACACAAATGAGATAATGACCATGAAGCTTGTAAGAAGACTATTTGTTTTAAAAAGGCTAACATCATATTGTGCTCTACTGCTATGCACATCGAGGTTCTTATTTGAGCTAGTAGGACAAATGGATTACACCGAGGCCTGTCATTGTAATCCAGATCAATTCTATTAAGGCATTGAACCTTAAAGGGAAAACTGATGGCTTTGTTGCAAACATATCATATATGCTAAATAAAGCAAATTGAACTCATCCACCATGAAAAAGTACTGTTTGCAATCAATCACAGCCTTAACGGAGCCGATTTACTGACGGAATTCAGTTACCTGTACTGGTTGCCAACATCTGGTCCTTGTCCAAAGACCTCCCGCGGATCATGACTTGCCCAAAATACATCCAAAAGCTGCTTGTACTGAATCAGCCGGGGATTATATTCAACCTACATGGTTCAAGGGCAAGCAGAAGTCAACGCCAGACATCGTGTAGCTCGGAAATTACACAGGTTGTTGAAATCAGTTGGGAATTTATAGATTTTATTATGGTGCGCACAAATGAAGTCAACGTGCAAACATGCTCGATTACTTCAAGCACACACGCAGCACAATAAGAAATCAGGCGTGTTATAGGTCCTACAGCATTCGTTCCCCTTTAGGTCCTACGATATTCATCCGGCTACTTACATTCCCGACAAACATGGCTCGTTGCGTCAATGACTTAGCACAACTGGGCAAGGGAGAGATGAGGTATCTCGTGCTTACCTTGACGCACTCGGCGTGGTCGGCGAGGTTGCGGTACTCGGGGTTGGCCTTGGAGCCACCCGCGTAGCCGACTGAGGTGCGGATCACGCCGGGGAGGCACCCGAACGCGGCCTCCGACCGCCAGAAGCTTCCCAGCGCGAACACCGCGGTGGCTGTAGCGCCCCCGTCGCCCCTCGGCAGCGCGCTGCCGCCGGCGCGGCCGGGCAGGCGCGCGCCCGAGGCTGCGGTGGCGAGGAGGACGAGCGCCCCCAGGAAGGATACGGCGGCAGCGGAGGACGCGCGGGCCATCGCGTCGCGCCGCCTCGGTTTGGGAGGGGGAGTTGCCGCGGAGATCGGGATCGGAGGAGCGCGCGAGACCTACCGTCGGTGGCCGGTGGGTGAGGTGAGTTGGTCCGGGACCTATTCGAAGCCGGCGGCCAATGGACTACAGAGAAGCCTTTGTCCAACTTGGCTGTTAGGCCCGCCCAGACGGGCCAAACCATGAGCTTCTAAACAGGATTTTGGGCCTCATGACATTTTAAAGAGAGAAGCCTTTGGGCTCAGAACGAGAAAAAAATATTTTTATTTCCTGTGCGAAAAAAAGGTCTGCATCAATGCCATTAAATCACATATATGTCCATTAGCACTATTTCAATAAATTTACAATGCAGTAGCTAAAAAATAATTACAATGTACTACTCCCTCTGTTTCAAAATATAAGATGTTTTAGGTTTGCAAAAAATAATATTTAGACTTGTTTTAATGTCTAGATTCACTCTAAACCTTAATAAACCTACATACTAAAAGTAGTCTATATACATTTGCTTCACAAATCTAAAACATCTTATATTTTGAAATGGAGGAAGTATAATGCATCACCATTCACCACAGTGCGCAGATATTGCTGAGAAACGCTTTGCGGCAATTTCCAGGAGTTTCTGGTAGCATACGCTATCCATTCTTCCCATTCCGGCACAAGGAGAAACACCTTCTGAGCACAGCTCCAGTCCACAGGAAGTTCCTTGCTTCATGGCCGAGAGTAACTGTTCGCTGAAGACGGTTCCGGTGCCGATTTCAGTTTTCGCCCCGGAGTTCAGAAGTACTACTGCCTAAGTGATTCCAAAGTTCCTGCTTGCTACTGTCACAGAAACTTCCCACAATCCAAGACGCATATTTACTCGCAAAATTCTTTGGCCCCTACAGAAAATTGAGTCCATGGATCAGATTAATTTAGAAGGGTAACACATAATTTCTTGGAGGACATTGGTGGCAACTGATGTCCTACCTGAAGCAGGGCAACACTGTTTGCTCATTACACGGTTCAACAATTTTTAAGTTTTTCTGCTACTTCTATCCTTTTAAGTTGCTTTTACTTTTAAACTGAACTCAAACAACGAAAAATCTCATCCATGTTCTAACTTGATTAACCACTGAGTTACAAAGCATGCAAAAGCACGAGGTCCAGATACATTTGATTGTTTCCCCATGTATAGAAACTATTGATATTCTACTACTATTGCCTCAACTTTAAAAATAGCAAGGCAAGGACCATATGAAAAATTGCTCATACTCATCAAGCAAATAACCAAAATGAACTAATAAATACAGAGGAGTAGACTTCAAACTGATGATGAACATACCCTGGGACAGCAAGCACCTCAGACATGGCAAAGCCGGGACCGGTGCACCAGAGAAATAAGATTCAAGGATCAGAGATAAAGATCAAGACTTACGCACGGTTCTTGACTACCACCCAGCCTTGAAAAAGACGTTGACATTTATACAGCACTCTCAACAGAGAAGAGCCCAGGTGCTTTCTAGTTCTAGTAATAATGCTCCAGAGATGAGGGCCATCTCAGCCTCGAGGTACTATGCCCTAGCATTGAGCTCACAGGTACCACTAACATCTCAGGCTAGTTGCCAGATCGAGTGTTGCAAGATACTTCCTTTGACAAATCCTCGAACTCTAGTTGAATATTATTTCAAATTATACTTGAGGAACCAGAAGCTCCTCATCTCTAAGCTGCATAATATGGTCCCTGCGAGCCATCGTCATCATGTGATGAATATCTTGCACCATACTATTGATCAAGTCAGACTCACTATGGGACTTATCACGTGCTACAAATACATGGACCTTGTTTGCCAGCTCAATCCAACTACATCCTGGCTGTTTCTTTAGTCCTCTATCATTCATCTCAGACCGAATCTTTGCTGCTTCTTTCCACTTACCAGCAGAAGCATAAATGTTAGACAACAGAGTGTAAGTCCCAGCGTTATCAGGTTCTGCTTCTAAGAGATGTCTAGCTGCCAAATCACCGATACTTCCGTTTCCATGTGCATTACACCCACCTAGAAGGGCATTCCGGACAGTACTGGATTTAGGTTTAAGCTCAAGACCGTGAATTAATCTTTTGGCGTCATTAAGTCGTCCGACTCGGCTACAAAGATCAATCAAGCAAGTGTAGTGTTCATCCCGAACTGCAATGGACCTATCCTTTGCCACACATTCAAAGATCTTAAGCCCTTCGTCGACCAAACCAGAGTGGCTGCATGCTGAGAGTAATCCCACATATGTGACATCATTAGGCTTATATCCATTTTCTTGCATCTTGTCATACAAAGTTATGGCTTCTGCACCAAGCCTATGATGTGCATATGCTGTAATGATCCCATTCCAAGAGACTGCGTCCTTCTCCCTTGAGAGATCAAATACCTTTCTCGCCGACCTAATTTCTCCACATTTGGCATATAAATTCATGAGGGTGGACTCAATAAAAGCATCAAACTGAAATGATGTTTTGCAGATCATCTGATGCACCTGCTGCCCTTCACTGAGTCCGGCGAGATTGCTGCATGCATCAACAGCACCCAGAAACGTCACCTGATTTGGTCTGATCCCATCAACAAGCATACCATTAAATAACTGTAGGGAAACTTTGCTCTCGTTACCTTGCAAGCAACCATTCATCATTGTAGTCCAAGTGACTACATTCCTTTTAGGCATCTCATCAAAGAGTTCTTTTGCCCTCTTCAAATCCTTATTCTGGATAAAACCAGTGATCATGATGTTCCAAGAAGCAACGTCCCTCACGGGCATCTTCACGAACAGATCAAGAGCTTCATCGATCCTGCCGTTTCGTGCGTATCCAGAGATCATGGCATTCCACGACACAACATTCCTCTCTGGCATGGCATCAAACAGCGCTCGGGCGTCATCGACGCTTCCACTCCGTGCAATGCCGGCAACCATTGTCGTCCATGACATCACGTTCCTCTCTGGCATTCTCTCAAACAGCTTCTGCGCCTTATCCATGGTCCCTGACCGTACCAGCGCAGCGAGAAGGATGTTCCAGGAACCGGCGTCCCTCACCGGCATGCTGTTGAACAGCGCGAACGCGTCCCCCATGCGACCGGAGGAGGAGGTGTACGCCTCCAGCATCGTGTTCCACGAGACGATGTTCCGCTCGGGCATCCGCTCGAAAAGCGCCCTGGCCTCGTCGACGCGGCGGGCCCGTGCGTAGCCGGAGAGGAGCGCCGTCCAGGTGACCACGTTCCGGCGCGCGTCGGGGCGGTCGAACAGCGCCCTGGCGTCGTGGAGCATCCCGTGACGCGCGTACGCCGCGATCAGCGCCGTCCAGGACACCACGTCCTGGTGCGGCGTCTGGTCGAACAGGCTGCGGGCGTCGGAGACGCGCCCGGCGGCGGCCATCTCCACTATTCGGCGGTTCGGGTCCTCGACACGATTCAACGCCTCGGCAGCGGGGGCAGAGGGGCGGGCGGCGCTCTGGTAAGAGGAAGTGGCACCGCGGAGCCGCCATGAGTGGATGCGGCGCAGCGCGGCTGCCATAAGCAGCAGCGACCCGGCAGTTTCCCCTGCTTAAACAGTCACATTTTTTCAGAAGCAATGTGTTTTGACTGCTCCCTTCCTTTAAAAAAAAATACCATATTCATAAGTTTCAAAAAAAAATCTGAAAATAAATCATGGGTTGTATCCTACACGCATGCAAAATTTCCACCCAAAATTCTTTTATATTATGGGCTAAAAAGACAAAATCTAATAAAATTTAGAGATTTGAAACCGTGCATAGTTTTGTCCTTTTTATGTAACTCATAATACGAAGTATTTAAAATTGATATTTTACATGTTTGTAGAATATATCATTGGCTACATCCTAATATTTTCCCAAACAAGTTTGAATCTCAAAAAGATGATTTTCGATTAAAGAACAGAACACTAGTGTCCATATACACCGAATCTCCACTCGTTTTTTTTGAGGGAAAATCTCCACTCGTTTTTGCCTACTGTTACCCCTACTATACCTCCTCATAATAAGCCGGAAATCCAATTCGGGCCATGAGTGTAGATGAATCAATTGTTTAAAAACATGTTTTGAAATATCAAAATATTTAGAAAAAATATTCGCATATATATCCACATTTTATGTCCGTACATATTTTTTTTGGAAAAGGGAACAATTTTGTGTTCCTTGTAAAAAGACAAATTTGGATGCTCCAAAATGATTATACTTCGATTTCCTTCATCTATTTACACTAGTCACTAAAATATTTCCTTTTCTCGAAAACTTGTATGCAAACATAAAACATCCGGATATACTACGTTCTTTCAGAATTTTTTGACATTTGTAAATGGTTTTTATATATTTTTTAGAATCACACGTTCTGCTAACAAACATCAAACCCGATCGGCTGACCTCCCAGCTCCAATTGAACAATCTTCATGGAATATTATTAGATACAGATCAGATAAAGCGCGGCCGAGCAGCCACTAGACGCAATCCCGCACGTCACACTGTACCACCGAGCACGCAACCCCGCACGCCACTAGGCTCCTCCCGACACCTCCTCCTCCCGCACCCGCGCGGCGGCGCCGCGCCGCGCCGGGCGGCCTCCCTCCCGCCGAGCCCTCTCTCCCGTGGTCTCTCCTCCCCGCCGCCGCCGCCGTCCGGATCGTCGCCAGGCAAAGACCTGGGGGCGTGGCGGCGGCGTCCCTGATCGCGATCTAGCGGGAAGGCGACGACGTCCGTCCCGGCTGGTTTGGCGGTGGTGTTGCGGCGAGCGACGGCTGGTGATCCTCGGCCCAGATGGCGGCAGGCGGCGGCGGGGATCTGGGCCTAGCCATGATGTCTCGTATGTTGGCATCGACGCCGGCGCCCAGGCGACCCGGTCCTTGTCCGTGACACTAGGGCGCTTGGGGCATCTGTCCCCGGCATGGTGGTGGTGGCCTCCTTCTCCGTCGGAATGGTTGGCCGGGTGGTCTTGTTGTCTTGCGGCGGATCCTGCTAGTTTCTGGCAGGTGGCGTGGGGCGGTTCGGTTTCAATAAAGGAGGTGGTCCTGGATCCCTCTCAAACCAAGATGATGATCTGTCGGATATTGGTCCCCATTGATCTGGTTTCTTTGTCGTGTTCCGGAAGGCTCCATCGGCGAACTCCATAAGTGCTATCATGTTGTGAGTTTGGTGGAAGGATTGAATTCGGTCGTACGCATCCATGTTTTATCCTGACCGTTTGATTTCAGAGGGTGTGCTCCGAAGCTTTGTTGGCTGTTATTATCATGGGGCATGTTCTCGTTCCATGGTGTTGACGAAGAAAGTCATGGAGACCGAGATCTGAGGACAGACAATGGTGGTTCGAGTCTGGGTGGTGATGAGGAATTGGCTAGATGACTTGTGAATTGGAGTAGTGGCATGCAAGTGGGGGCGACTGCACAGAAAAGGTTCATGGTGCTACCTCTCAGGGTGAAAACCCAGGGTCTGACCTTAATTGGTTGTGTCTGGCAATGGTCTTATTGAAGGTATTGTTTTGAGAGCGCGGGCTTTGTGGATCTTTAATCGGGCAATGACGGTGTTTGTATATTGTTTCCTTCTTGGAGGCGTCGTTTTTGGAGAAGTTGGACTTTTGGTGTTGTCTTGGTGGTGATAGTACTGTTGTTTCAATGAATGAGTCACTGTAGCGGGACTTTTCTTTTTTGTAATTCTTCTTTCTTTTTCTGGCTGTGTGCATTCGTGTAGCCACTAGGGCAATGTGTTGTTGTAGAGGCTGTAATTGGTATCATCTGATATTAATATATGCTCTTTCAAAAAAAAAAAATATAATAGTTCTATTTGCACGCAGGAGTCAAAACATCACCATCATGGGCCTTTTTTATCTGCTTCTTCTTTCTTGTCTTTATTTTTTATTTATTTTCCTCTTGTTTAGCATGTTGGCCATGGTAAGGTCATGGAATTTTCTTCAGTTGACTTGACCACAAAGATTCTTAGCAAGCTTTGGATGGGGTTTTCTAATCCAAACAATATTCATTCCACGGGAGGAGCCTGCGTGAGTCACCAGAGTCATCTCTGTGGCCGTAGGTCAATTATTTTTGATCTTTAATAATCTTCATCTTGCTTGGGAGAGGCTCGAGAATGTTGGGTAATCTTGTGGAAACCCCAGTGCTTATACTCACGAACTTGAAGAGAAGTCAAAGTAGCCACTGTTCATAAACACAACACCTGCATTATTTACATGTCAATTTAACTTCGCCAGCTTAATTGACGGCAATTTCATTCAGCAGTCTATTCAGGAAAATGCACAATACTTCAGACCACAGCCAGAGGTAAACAAATAGCACCCAGTCTACCTTATCCAATTACATGAAGAAAAAAAACAGAATGTTTTACTAGTAATCTTCAGGACCCGTGTTCTCAAGTAGCCAAACAGAATTAACATGAACATCTAACCAAATTATCAGCATCATCTTTTTATGCTTACATCATTAGAGTCCAAATTCAGATGGGAATCATATGGTTTGTGATGCAAATCCTCCTTGAATGAAGCACACTGATTAATTTAATTTGATTACGGTAACATCTAGACTGAACAAGACAAAACACAAACGTGGAAGAATCACCATCAGTGCCACATAAATCCATCAACAGCGAGCTACCACATGGATGGGAGCAGCTTATACATCGTCCAAAATCCATATATTTCTCTCGAGAGAAGCAAAACAAGGAAGGTAGATAATCAGAGCGCAAAGGAACTTCTAGTAGAGGTTACAGCAAAAAGGCACAGCTTTTGTGATCTCGTCTCTCTCCTTTTGTCCAGATTACAGCAAGTGGAAAACATTATCCATGATCTGTAATTTTCGTGCCATCCCATAAACTTAGATTGACGAAACTGATTTGAACTTGTAGTCTGGAACGAAACTGCTACGACCCGCTAACTGAAAACTGACAGAAAAACGACTCAAGTCCTATCTGACGAAACTGAATAAACTGAACCTGAAGACAGCTAACTGAGAACAGGGTTCATAGCTAACCGTCAATCTAAGTTTATTTGATTATAATAAAACCTAGAGGAGATACAAACTTAATTACATAAATCTATCAACCACTAGAATTAGAGGAGACAACAATCTCAGCAGCTTATATCACCCAAAATCTATGAAGTTATATCAAGCTAACAAATAAGTAAAAATTATAGTCAAGGAAATACTTATTTGACACTTTGCTTTTCCCTTTTGACTGGTGAAGATCACTTCCCAAGGTTTCTGGATTTATACTCACTGTCAAGGTATGCAAGCTGCACATAGAATAAATGCATAAAACCTGAAACCTCCAATCCTGCAAGTAGATAATTGAACACTTCACAGAACCTGAACACATCCGAATGTAAATAGACAAACAAGCAAGCAGCAGCCATGATGAGCCACAACTGGAGAAAACATTTGATCATTCATAAACGGATAGGACGATCATCACTTCATTGATGAAAATCATCAACCAGAAACTAAATATAATGTTTTGACCAGCAACGAATGTTTGGAAAAACCATGATAACTATCTCCAATAACCACTAACAGCAGCCCATTTCTATTTCCAAGATGAACTCAAATTCGAGAGACCAGCAGCAAAGGAAGCTCTATGTGTCCTCTGCAACCTCGCCTACAGGGAACCCAACCGACGAAGCTCTCGCGACGACCTCAGTCTGCGCCGGGCTGAAGAAGTTGGCGGGCAGCACGAACAGCGGGTCGTCGCTGCCATCGTGCTTGCGCAGGTACGCCTGGCCCAGGGAGAAGCCCAACGCTCGTGCCACAGGCACCGCCACCGCGTTGCCGACTTGCATGTACCTGCCAGCAAAAACAATTCAGCACAAGCACATGTTCAGTTTCAGTTTCAGCAAGAGCACATCTTCATTTGAGCTTCAGAAAGTTATTAGAAACAGTTGGTGGACATACCGCTGCTTGATGGGTCCGTACATACGGTAGTAGTCCGGAAACCCCTGCAGCCTTGCATTCTCACGAACAGTCAGGACCCGGGGCTGGTTTGGGTGCAGTATAGCCTGACGGAAGCAACACGAAACAAAATTCAGAAACTGAACAGAAATCTGGTCAGAACAGGTGGCAGCTTGCGACGAAGCTAACCTGGTTATGTGGCTCTGCTCTGGTCACTACTGTCGGAACTGTCTCGTCCATCCACAGTCGCCCAAATGGCCTACGAAACCATCATAACGTGTATTTTGAAGAACAAGAACAACAACAGCCCAGTATGATTACAGAAGAAAAGCAGTGGATATAAGGCACTCACTTGACAGATCTGCCCTTCACAAACTTCATCGCATAATCAGGAACCTAGACAAACAGACATGTACACTCTTCAGCAATTGACACTAGATGAGAAAACCATCTAAAAGCCATTTACCAGTACGTACTAATGGTTTGCCGGACTCAAGGTAAACTCGTGGAATCTCAGGGTCAAATTCAGCGACGTTGCTTGGCCCTACTATTACACCTTCCAGGTCACGGAAGTTGGCTCCCTAACAGAGAGAATTCAAATTTTTCACGAAGAGAAAAGAGTGGTCACACAAAAAACGATGGAAAAATTCAGCCACCTACCTTCTCAAATGGTATTCGTTTGACGCGCTCAAAGTCATCTCTGTTCAACTTTAGAGGACGATGATCCAACACTTTTCCATCAGCGGTACCAGTTCCCTCACCGAACGAGTAGTCAAGCATTTCTACAACGTTGGAACAGCATTAGAAAAATTACTTTGAAGGCATAAAACTGAATTGAAATGTGAAATGAACAAGCAAAGGACTTTTCACAAACAAAAAGACGAGCATGTATTATTCTTATCAAAGGATTTACTCCCTCCGTCCCAAAATAAGTGACTTAGATTAGTATTGTATCTATATTCTAAAACGCGTCTAGATTCATGCGAATTTAGACAAATCCACGTCACTACTTATTTTAGGCGGGAGGGAGTATATAATTACCTTTACGACTAAGACGGATATAGCGCTGAAATTCCGTCTTTGGATTTGCAAGGTACTCAATTATGTCATCAGTTTGATCGTTACTAACCTGCATAACAGATGTAAGACTAAATGTAGAAAATATGACATATAGAAGTCAAGTAAATACATGCCTCCGGCAAATCTGAGATTGCATCGTCAAGAACCAACGCCTGTTTCAAGATTGGCGTTTGAGTTTCATCATATGCAACAATGTTTTGCTGTAACAAAAAGCAAGTTGGTCAACATATTTACACTTCTAAGTGGACTACATGATGATCTTAATTTCAATACCATTTTACTTACAGAAAATGCAGTTGGCGCCCCACCTCGCACAACCACATGATGCGTGGGTAGAGGATAGTTCGGGAGCACCTGCATACCCAAATTCACCATGTCAATCACCTCAGAAATAAATTATTATTAGCAAATTTTGGTGTTGACAAGGGATATAAACAAACCATTGTAGAGAGGGCACCCCATAGGAAGACACGCATGCGGAATTGCGGAAGCCCGTAACAGCCAGCTACCATAATGCCCAGCCGAGACTGGTAGTTCATAGCCACCAAGCGACTCAGTGCATACCTACCTAGATATCCTTTAGCAAATTTTAGGATATCAACAACGTTTTCCATCAAAACGTATTTTGGCCGCAAATAAGAAACGATCTCCATAAAAATGGTAATTTGCATGTTTTTATCATCTTTTAGTGGATCATCGCGGTTTCTATACCGATTAAACCCACTTATCCCTTGACAAGGAGGGCCTCCACATAAGACATCTACATCACCCTTTCAAATGTAACAGAACAAGTAAGCATCATCAGTCAATCTGATGTCGAGGTTTAAAATGAAGGAGAAAGACTAGTGAGCACTCACAGGCAAAGGTAAGATTTTTCGCATGTAGCCTTCCTGAACGAAGTCCATTATTTTTAATGGGCAATCACTAAACAAAACACAGAAATCTATGAACTACATATAGATATTTTCATAATGTAAATAAAAATTATCATGGGATATGTCTATGCCAAAGTAGATACCTAAGGTTCTCGATAGGCTCCCAGGTATCCTCTTCACGACCACATCCCTTCCATTGGACCTACTCAAAGAAAATATTACAACAGTCTGAAGAGCTAAAGTACCAGCACTAGAAATGGACCAAATGGACATTGGAGTACCTTGAAATAAACGCAACTTTTCCTATCAGCGCCACCATGTTATATGTTGATCCAAATTCTACAAAGTATAGGCCAACTTCTGACGAGTGGAGCGAGGCCCGTCGCCGGGAGGCTTGGGCCGAGTGTAACGAGTCTGAAGTTGGCCCACACCGTGCCCAACGGGGACGCCTGTGGGGGGTGCGGGGGGCGACAGCCCCCCGCGGTACGGTACGGATCGTCGAAGACCTAGGTTTCCACCGATATATAAACCCCTTGTAAGCCGCCGGTTGGAAGAGTTGTATCTGTGAAATCCCCGGCGTTTGTAAACACTCCTCGATATAGTGAAGTTTCGCTGGCTGGCGCCCGTGGTTTTTTCCTCTCTTTGTTGGAGAGGTTTTCCACGTTAAATCTGTGTCTCCTTGCTGTGTTTTTCGTTTTCGTTCTTCGTTATCTTCTTGTCGCGATTGTAACAAGTGGTATCAGAGCCCCAGGTTCTAATCTAGGGTTTGCGACATGTCGTCATTGAAGTTCGATCTACCACAGCTGGACTACACCACAAGATTCTCCTTGTGGCAGGTGAAGATGCGGGCGATTCTCGCCCAAACTTCTGATCTGGATGAAGCGCTGGATGGATTCGGTGAAAAGGATGCTAAGACCTGGTCCGCTGAAGAGAAGCGGAAGGACCGTAAGGCTTTGTCTTTGATTCAACTTCATCTGTCCAATAATATTTTGCAGGAAGTACTGGAGATGAAATCTGCTGCTGCCCTATGGGGAAAGCTGGAAACGATCTGCATGTCAAAGGATCTAACCAGTAAGATGCATGTGAAGATGAAGTTGTTCTCGCATAGATTGCAGGAAGGTGGATCGGTAATGAATCACTTATCTCTTTTTAGAGAGATTATTTCTGATTTGCAATCTATGGAAGTAAAATATGATGATGAGGATCTAGCCCTATTACTCTTATGCTCGCTGCCTAGTTCTTATACACACTTTCGTGATACAATGTTGTTGAGCCGTGAGAAGATAACCCTTGATGAAGTGCAAGATGCCCTCAAACAGAGGGAAAAGATGAAATCTATGGTGCAGGCAGATGGGGCGTCCTCCAAGGCTGAAGCTCTGCAGGTTCGTGGCAGGACCGAGCAGAGATTTAACAACCATGGCAACCGAGATAAGAGCAAAGACGGCAGAGGTCGTTCGAAGTCCAAGGGAAAGGACAAGTTCTGCAGGTATTGTAAGAAATCTAATCATGTTATTGATGATTGCTGGAAGCTGCAGAATAAGGAGAAAAGGAACGGTACTTACCAACCGAAAGATAAAGATCAAGGCAATGGTAAGGCTGCTGTTGTTTCTGATAGTTCTGATGGTGAATGCTTAGCTGTTTTTGCTGCTTGTGCTTCTCGTGATGATGAATGGATACTTGATACTGCATGTTCGTTTCATATTTGCTGTAACAAAGATTGGTTCAGTTCATATGAGTCTGTGCAGACTGGAGATTTTGTGCGTGTGGGGAATGACAACCCATGCCATATCGTTGGTGTTGGATCTGTTAAGATTAGGACACATGATGGCGTGACACGCACGTTGAGTGAGGTGAAGCACATACCAAGCATGGCCAGAAATTTGATCTCCCTGAGTACCATGGACGTTGATGGATACAAGTATGCCGGTGGGCATCGAGTTCTGAAGGTATCAAAAGGTTCTCTTATTCACATGATAGGTGATATGAATTCTGCTAAATTATATGTTCTTAGAGGTAGCACTTTGCCTGGTATTGCTGCTGCTGTTACTTCTAATGATTCTGATGATTGTGGTAAAACACATCTATGGCATATGCGTCTTGGGCATATGAGCGAACAAGGCATGGCAGAGTTGGTCAAGAGAGAGCTGATTGATGATTGCAACTTGAGTAAGTATGAGTTCTGTGAGCACTGCATCTTTGGTAAGCATAAAAGAGTTAAATTCAATGCTTCCGTTCATACCACCAAAGGCATATTAGATTATGTGCATGCTGATGTATGGGGTCCGTCCCGTAAGACTTCTATTGGTGGTGCTAATTATATGCTTACTATTATTGATGATTACTCAAGAAAGGTGTGGCCTTATTTTCTGAAGCATAAATCTGATGTTTTTGATGCTTTTAAGAAGTGGAAAGTTATGGTTGAAAAACAGACTGAGAAGAAGGTAAAGGTACTACGTACTGACAATGGTATGGAATTCTGTTCTAATGAGTTTGAGGAGTTTTGCAGTAACGATGGCATGATCAGGCATCACACCATCCCATATACTCCTCAGCAGAATGGCGTGGCAGAACGCATGAACAGAACCATCATCTCGAGGGCTCGTTGTATGTTGTCTAATGCAGGTATGCATAGGCGTTTCTGGGCTGAAGCAGCCAACACAGCGTGTTACCTCATCAACAGGTCACCTTCTATTCCACTTGAGAAGAAAACTCCTATTGAGGTATGGTCAGGTTCACCTGCTGATTATTCACAGTTGAGAGTTTTTGGTTGCACTGCTTATGCTCATGTTGATAATGGAAAGTTAGAGCCTAGAGCTGTCAAGTGCATATTCCTTGGTTATGGTTCAGGAGTTAAGGCATATAAACTATGGAACCCTGAAACAAAAAGGATTTTGTTGAGTAGGAACGTTGTTTTCAATGAATCCGTTATGTATCATGACAGCTTGCCATCAGATCCCTCTCCTGTTGCTATTGGAGAGGAGGGAGTTCGTGTGCAGGTGGAGCACCTGCAGAAAACTGTTGATAATAATGTTGTTGTTGATGATACTCATGAGGAAAATATTGATGATGATGTTGTTCAACACTCACCTACTGTTTTGCAGCAGCCACAGGAATCTATTGCTGCTGATAGACCGAGACGTAACATAGTTCCACCTCGTCGTTTAATTGAAGAGTGTAATCTTGTACATTATGCTTTGAGTTGTGCTGAACAGGTGGAGAACGATTCTGAACCTGCTACATATAATGAAGCCATTGCATCTGTTGACCGCGAGAAGTGGGTTTCTGCTATGCAAGAAGAGATGCAATCGCTTGAGAAAAATGGCACATGGGATGTTGTGCGCTTGCCTAAACAAAAGAAGGCGGTCCGCTGCAAGTGGATCTTCAAGAAAAAGGAAGGTCTATCTCCCAAAGAGCCTTCAAGGTACAAGGCAAGGTTAGTAGCAAAAGGGTTCAGCCAGATTCCAGGTATTGATTACAATGATGTGTTCTCTCCAGTTGTGAAGCATAGTTCCATTCGTACTTTCTTTAGTATTGTGGCTATGCGTGATCTTGAGCTTGAGCAGTTAGATGTCAAGACTGCTTTTCTGCATGGAGAGCTTGATGAGGAAATATACATGGACCAACCAGAAGGGTTCATAGTGCCTGGTAAAGAGGATTTTGTGTGCAAATTAAAGAAGTCTCTTTATGGCTTAAAGCAATCTCCAAGACAGTGGTATAAAAGGTTTGATTCATTTATGATCTCACATGGTTTTGAGAGGTCTAAATATGATAGTTGTGTTTATATCAAGTTTGTTGATGGGTCACCTATATACTTGCTGCTATATGTTGATGATATGTTAATTGCTGCCAAGGGCATGAAAGAAATCACTACTTTGAAGGCACACCTAAGTAGTGAGTTTGAGATGAAGGATCTTGGTGCTGCTAAGAAGATCTTAGGTATGGAGATTACCCGAGATAGAAAATCTGGTTTGTTATTTCTTAGTCAGCAAAGTTACATTAAGAAAGTTCTTCATCGTTTTAATATGGATGGTGCCAACTCAGTTAGTACTCCTATTGCTCCTCACTTTAAATTGTCAGTTTCTCAATGTCCTACTACTGATGAAGAGTTTGAGTACATGTCAAAGGTGCCATATTCTAGTGCTGTTGGTTCTTTGATGTATGCCATGGTTTGTTCTCGTCCTGATTTATCATATGCTATGAGTTTGATAAGTAGATACATGGCTAATCCTGGTAAAGAACATTGGAAGGCTGTTCAGTGGGTTTTCAGGTACCTTCTTGGCACTTCCAATGCTTGTTTGAAGTTTGGCAGGACCGGTGAGGGACTCGTTGGCTATGTGGATTCAGATTTTGCTGCCGATTTGGATAAGAGAAGATCCCTCACAGGTTATGTGTTTAATGTTGGAGGTTGTGCTGTTAGCTGGAAGGCTACATTGCAGGCTGTTGTTGCACAATCTACTACTGAAGCTGAATACATGGCTATTGCTGAAGCTTGCAAAGAATCTGTTTGGTTGAAAGGTTTGTTTGCTGAGCTTTGTGGAGATGATTCTTGCATTACTTTGTTTTGTGACAGTCAAAGTGCCATATACCTTACAAAAGATCAGATGTTTCATGAGAGAACTAAGCACATTGATGTCAAGTACCATTTTGTTAGAGACATTGTTGCTCAAGGTAAATTAAAGGTATGCAAGATCAGCACTCATGATAATCCTGCTGATATGATGACTAAACCTGTTCCTGTTGCTAAGTTTGAGCTTTGCTCGAACTTAGTTGGTTTAACTGATTAGCCCAAGTGGCTATTGGCGCCGAAAGTATTTGCTTTGTTTGTTCAGGGAGATGGTTGCTGTTGATGCTACAAGGAGGAATTTGTCTCAAGGTGGAGTTTGTTATATGTTGATCCAAATTCTACAAAGTATAGGCCAACTTCTGACGAGTGGAGCGAGGCCCGTCGCCGGGAGGCTTGGGCCGAGTGTAACGAGTCTGAAGTTGGCCCACACCGTGCCCAACGGGGACGCCTGTGGGGGGTGCGGGGGGCGACAGCCCCCCGCGGTACGGTACGGATCGTCGAAGACCTAGGTTTCCACCGATATATAAACCCCTTGTAAGCCGCCGGTTGGAAGAGTTGTATCTGTGAAATCCCCGGCGTTTGTAAACACTCCTCGATATAGTGAAGTTTCGCTGGCTGGCGCCCGTGGTTTTTTCCTCTCTTTGTTGGAGAGGTTTTCCACGTTAAATCTGTGTCTCCTTGCTGTGTTTTTCGTTTTCGTTCTTCGTTATCTTCTTGTCGCGATTGTAACACACCATAGCAGATTTCAGTGAGCTTGTCTACGACAAACTCATCCTTTTCGAGTTTACCGTCTTTGTCCTCATCCTCCACGGGAGGAGCTGCGTCAGCATCATTACCGTGGACATATTTGTCACATAGAAGAGCCCATCCCTTGAGCAGACAGAGAAAATCATCCGCTTTCTCATTCCGAACCTATATTCAGAAATCACAAGAAAATTTCGCTAAGCTAAAACAGGAGGATTAGTACCACTGAAAGAGAACTACAGATTCATGACTCAACCTTGGTTTCTGGATGGTTAGATTTCAAGCTTTGACATGCGTGGCTGTTAAAGTCAACTGCCCATTTCTGATATAGAAAAGGAAAAGAGGGTGATCAACAAGTTATTCTTCAAAAAACATATAAGGCAGAATAATACCGTCTCAAGTTTCAGGCCAGCTAGTGCTGCGCCCAAGCATAATCCTGTGGACATGCCACCGCACCCAGAATAAAGATCAAGCAACGCGGCTGTTGGCATAGAGGCGTTAGCCTCCGAATCAGCGTCAGATGAAATCCCCGAACTTCCGTTAATATCTACAAGCAAAAAATTAGTTATATTCCTGAACTAGAAAGTATATTCAACAGATCATTCAAAATTACCTACACACCGAGAGATCATGTGTTACATGCACTTATGCCCTAAGCAATAAGAAAAGATTATAGACAAATGTTCCTGTGCCCTCGCTACCCCTAAGCCAATTCTATCTCTCTCTACCAAAAATATCCTTGACTGTTTGAATAAACACAAGTTACATGTACAGAAAAATAATGTCATCCTAATTTCTACTGAACCAATCAGCAGAATTATTGTTTTGAACGGAAAGGAGTGGATATAAAATAATCTTATTTGATTTTAACTTAAATCAGGTTATGATAATCATGGACAGATGGGAATATTATTTCACATATATTCTCTAAGATCTTCAAATATCATGAGTTAATTCAAACAACCAACTAAAAGAATTACATGAAGATTTAGCAATTGTATTGGAAATATTCAAAGCATTAAATAGGTCAACAATTAATTTGCACAACTGAACAAAGTTATGAGGTCACAATAGAAATTACCATCTGTGATGTTTGCAAACGTCGAGTAAGCCGTAGTGTAAGACATGTCATAGTAGAGGTCGGTATCAGCCGCTAGTGAGGCTTTTACCTTAGGATCAAGCTGAAATGACAGGAAAAATATTTAGAAACATTACATAAATAAGATAATCACACAATTCTGAACAAGACTACTGACCTTGGGATCAATTTGTACAATCTTGACCTTTGACACAATGCAGTCGAGGGGGTTATCATTCCTCTCGTCGGAGAGGAAGACCCGCTTGGGATGATGAGTATGATCATCAACTAATTTTGCGGTGGAGATCACCGTGTCCTCTGGTCGGTAGAACCAGCGGCACGCAAAGTATTGGCCATGGTCGGTTCCCTTGAAAAGTTCAGTAATTCTGCCAATGAAATGCGGCTCTTTTTCCCCAGCCTGAATGACAAAATGGAATCAAGTAAATTCTATGAATGTGTGGCACTGGACCGCTGGTTGCCATGTTATGCAAAAATATAACAGAATTCACAAGGAGGGGTGTCAAATGGATGCAGTTCGGTAGCTGAAACGCCGTAAGCAACACAAACAGTGGTAGGTATTCATTTTATACAGAGAACTGGAGTACGTACGTTTTATGCGCGACTGACAATCAAAGGATTATCTATTTCTCATCAGCGTGCATATTTGCTATGACATGAGTTGTTGAAACAGAGAATTAGCATGGCAATCAGAGAATCACCAGTTTCACAGCAAAAGTATAATCAGAATGAGACGGTGTAGAGAAAGGCATTACCGAGACAACCTAATCAATAATAAAAGGAGCAGGTACTTTCAAGCAGCGACCATAATAATTGCAAACACACGGGGTCAGGAGGCAGAACATTAGCATAACCAGATATGTGGCACGACTAACACAACGATAGTTTCATAATTTTACAGCAGCAAGCATGTTCATAACCAGAGGTGTGGATAGTGTGAAACAGAGCATTCCCATTACAAACAAACAAAATCTAACAGATAGCGAGGGCACGGCAGGGGGTTCCACATGAATGCAAGTAGGGTACGAGAAATGCCATTAAGTAATGCAAACATGTAGAAATTTATTTTATACAGAGAAGCAGCTAATCATCTATCTATGCTTATGGCACAATTGAAGTCAGAGGAGCAAGGATTTCAAAGCAGCAAGCATAACTGCAGTTGCGTGAGGTGTAGAGAGAGTTTTTTTATTCAATATGTGAAGCAAACAGTGGTGGAGAGTGATTTTTTAGAAATTAGTAGCACATCCATTCTTATGGTACAATTAAATTCCGAGGAGAAAATATTTTTACAACAGCTAGCATAGTTGCAATCACATTAACCATAGTATGCAAACAGGAGCGGAAACTCATATTGTACAGAGAAGTTTAATGGAGAATTAATGAGATGGGCGATTCATCCGTTTCACAACAGCAAGATATGCAAGAATCTAACAGCCTCAACCATATTCATATTCAGAATGGAATTAAGGTGTCAGATGGTGGATGCAGTTTGTGAAAAGAACTACCATTAATCAACGCAAGCAGAGTGTGGTAATTTCGCTTTGCACAGAGAACTAGAGCATCGAGATGATCCATCGATGATCAGAAGTAGATCGTGGAGACAGAGAATATTACCATTACATACACATCATCCCCCAGGCTGTAGACGTCATCTTCCACCTTGGCTGCACGGTAGTGGCAGCTCGCCTTCACCACCTCCTCCTCCCCATCCTCGGCATTTCTGCCCAAACACAGTTGCAGAAGAAACAAACATTCATCACAAAACTTATACAAACACAATTAATGGCGGAGTCAGATCAGATTTACCTCCTGGCAGGGACGCGATGGTAGCGCTTGGGCCATGTTGCGCGCGCCTCGTCGGCGGGGACGGGGTCCCCGACGAACTCCGGGTCGCCCTCCTCCCTGGTGGTGATGGCCTTGGCGGCGGCCACTCGCCTGGTCCTCGCATCAGCCGGATGGTCACCGTCGTCGGCCGCGATCTCCTGGGCTTCCGCGTCCGCCAGCGCGTCCTGGTCAGGCTCCGCGGCGCACTCGTCGTCGGGCTCCTCCTCCTCGGACGGCTGCTTCTTCCTCCTTGGGGCCCTGGCGGTTCTCTTCGCCACATTCGGCTTGGACTTGATCCCGGAGGCTGACGGCCCCTTGCGGCGCGGGCGCTTGGTCACGACGGCCAGCGGCTCGTCGACGAACCTCTTCGGAGGATTGCGCTTGCGGGACGACGAGGCCCGCGGCGCAGGCGCGTCCGCTAACGGTGAGGTCGGGGCCATGGCGAGGGTTGTGGGGATGGATTGATCGGTGCTCGGTGGTGGGGAAGGGGAGGGGCGTGGTGGGGGGTTTAAGTAGGGGCTGGGAGAGGTGGCGAAGCGGAAAGTGGCGGGCGAGACGGGCGGAGGACGAGGCCGGATATCACGCGCGCAGAAGATATGGGTGGTGGCCGTGGGGGAGAGAGCGCGCAGACAAAGTTTTTGAACTTTCGGGTCGGTGGCCTGTTTTTCCACGATATTCGATTTCTCTCAAAATTGATTCCATTGATTGGCTGGTTGGTTGTTTCCATACGATCTTGCGTGGTGTTTTCACATTTTCGGAAAATCATCTTTTTTTCTTCTTCTTTACCGTTGGGAGACAAACCTCATAATACCGCGATTGTTTCCTTCCATTTTTCATAGTAGTATAATTGATTGGCTGATTGATTGTGTCTCTACAATCTTGCGTGGTCTTTTCACATTCTCGGAGATCTCCTTTTTCTTCTTCTTTACCATTGGGAGACAAACACCATAATACCCTGATTGTTTCCTTCCATTTTTCATAGTAATTGATTCGCTGATTGATTCTTTACAATCCTCTCGAAACAACAGGATTTTGTCCCGTTATACTAATATAATCAGCGGGTACAACGATACAATTGATCAAGCCCAAACGAAAAGAGAGAGAAACAAAAGAGAAGACAATGCCAACAACGGCAGATCAACTAAACGAAGATGGCTCACAACCGATGCGCCCTCTGAAGATGACCCACCACGCTCCCAGAACTTCAAAACGTCGTGTATCAAGCAACACCTTCAAAACGGAAAGCGATGATGACGACGTTGTTGCCCGGACCCGGCCTAGGGTTTCCCCCGTACATGGAGTTGAGTGGGAAACGGGTACATCCAACGCCCTTCAAGAAGAAATGCCGGCACCCCGGACGTCGCCCCATCAATGTCGGACGTCCTACAGGGATTTTTCCCGACCCCTAGAAAATCACTACCCCGAACGCTCTGTAGTCTTCCTCCCATCAACGTCGCCCACCAACATGGTCTTGACGCCACCTTCGTCGTCTCACTGTGAACTGTTGAGAGGCCTAGAGGATGAAAAACAAAAATAATAGGTTCCGGGGTCGTCGGTGTTGCAGCCGCACGGGAGGGAACTACCTCCACTACTATCGCACGAGCCGACCGGACACAGTGGCAGGAGCACACCAAGAGACCATTGGAACCGGAGGACGGCAACAACATAGCCACCTAGAGGGCGTCCTCCAGCGCCATCAGCGGGTGCCTATCGGACACAGAAGCAGGGACACACCAGGCCGAGCAGCCTGTCCAAACCTAGATGAAGCCCGTAAAGTCGTCACCGCCATGCTGCAGCACATAGGCCCGGTTGGGCCCAGAGCAGACCCTTAAAGCATCCGTCGCCATGATGCACCACACCAATCGATGTCGCCTCCATCCCCCTCTCTAGGAAGAATGGCTGCCTTGCAAGCCGGCCGGCCCACCCGGGACGGTCGCCATCGGCAACCAGCGATGCCTGGGGACGATGCCCCACCGCCACCAGTTACCTCCAAACGAAACCGCCTTCCATCGAATAACACTATAACATCCCAGGATTAAAGACTAGAAAATAGAGAAGACACGGGTTTGTACATTGCATTCATGCATAAGCAAATCCAGAAAAAAATTGCAAAAACTAAAGTTGTGTAGAGGGATCGAGATTTCTCTTGTTCTAATAAAAATAGGGCAAGTGTGGTAGATTTTGACATGACCTTGTTCATTCTTATTGTTTGGAGGAAAGAATTCAAATAAGTGTTTGAATTATGAATTTGAAATTTGAATTAAGTAGAAGCCAATATTAGATTAGACTATTAGTTAATGTATAGTTTAAGTAATTAAGATTTTAATTCCAAGTATTATTGGATTTCAGAAATTTCGTTATAAAATGTTATTTAAACAGAGGTTATTATGAGTGGAATTTGGTTCTTGAGTAACATTATATAATATTACAATAATATCAATAATAATTAAATAAAAAGTGATGGTGCCCAGCACTGTCGTGGGACGCTTCGTTGGAAACCCCAAGAGCAAGGTGTGATGAGCACAGCAGCAGGTTTCCCTCAGTAAGAAACCGAGGTTATCGAACTAGTAGGAGGAAGGAAACATCTCAAAGGTGTTGCAAGCAACGTGGAAACCTGCATAACACAAACTTAATACTTTGCCTCAACGAATCAGTGAGGTTGTCAAGCTCACCGGTTTGCTGTAACAAAGGATTAAACGTATGGTGTGGAATATGATGGTTTGCAGCAAGTAAATAGGTAACAGTGGAATATGTATCAATGGTAAAGATTGGGCCGGGGTTCATAGTTCACTAGAGGTGCTCTCCTTAGATAAACAAACATGACATGAAGGGTAAACAAATTACAGTAGGGTAATTGATAGGAACTGAGCAAGGCATAACAATGCAATACTAGACAAAAAGATCCTATGAGATTCGATTGGGCAATACAACAATATACATAGACCGCCATCCAACTGCATCTATGACTAGAAGTCCACCTTCAGATTATCATCCGAACCCCCTCCAGTATTAAGTTGCAAGCAACATACAACTGCTTTAAGCAAAGTGTGTAAGGTAAACAATCCACTTGTTCCATGAATAAGAGACCGTTGTTTTCTCCCTAGTGGCAACAACACATCTACAACCGAAGAGATTTTTGTCACTTCCCTTGGAAACTAGAGACATGAACCCACTATCGAGCATAAATACCTCCTCTTGGAGTCACTAGCAACTACTTGGCCAAGATAGCTACTAACAACGAAGAGCATGCAAGACCACAAACAACACATACATGATAGAATCAATTAGACAACCATTAATCAATCTGACATAGTAATCTCAATATCCATCGGATTCCCGCAAACACAACATGCATGATTACAAATAGATTAGATCTTGATCATGAACGGAGCTCACAAGATCTATACATGAAAGCACAAGGAGGAGATACAATCATCTAGCTACTACATGGACTAGTAGTCCAAGGTGGAACTACTCATGCTTCGTACCGGAGAAGAAGGCCTCCCGGATGATCTCCCCTCCGGCAGGGTGCTGGGAAGAACTTCAGATCCCCCCGATCTAGGGACGATGGTGGCGGCGGCTATAGAAGGTTTCGTGGAGTTTTTTATCGGGTGCCTAGGGTTTCTGCATCGGGGGCTTCTTATAGGCGAAGGGGCGAGCCAGGAGGGCCACCAGGGGGGCACACCCTACCCAGGCGCGGGGTGGGCCCACCCTCGCCTAGGGGGGTCTGGACGCCTTGTGGCGCCCCTCCGTCTCGTCTTCTGGCTTCGTGTTGCCCACGGTAAAATATTGACTTTGGCTTTTATCCCGTCCAATTCCAAAAATATTGATTTTTTGTCTTTCTGGAACCAAAAACAGAAGAAAACAAACAACTAGTACTGTGACAACTTGTTAATAGGTTAGTTCCAGAAAATATATTAAAACACCTCAAAGTGTAGACAAAACAAAGCAAAGTAGATACTAAACAAGCATGGAACATCAAAAATTATAGATACGTTTCTGACTTATCAAGCATCCCCAAGCTTAACTCCTGCTCGTCCTCGAGTAGGTAAGTGATAAAAGAATAATTTTTTAGGTGTCATGCACTGTCAAAACCAAGATCAAGCCATTTGCAAGCATTGGAAGCTGGGATCAAAGAACTCTAAACATGTGCATGAAAGATGGAGTTCTAACAGTAGGACAAAGTAACTATGCATGCAACATGAAAGTCTACAAACAAAGATCATGAATAACATGCATTGAAAAATGTTTGTTTGTTTCACATACAGAAAACATGGCATAGTGGCATTCAGCTTGTCCCTCAAAGAGTAGCAAATATATGCATAAGACACCTTCAAAGTTCATAAGAGTGACTAGATACAAAAAGCACAAGAACAAGTAATATCATAATATGCATCAATCAATAAGTTTTTGGACACTACACACGGAATGGAAACTATGCTCTCTTAATGGTGCCTAAAGGTATAAGGTGGAGACTCTGGAAGAAAGGCCCTTCATAAAGGGAAGCAGGGATTTCAAGTTTCAAAAAAAAGCTTCCAAAATTATGGTACTTGCTAGCTTTCAGCCCTCATTGCCCCTATCATAAGCATCTTGAAGTGATTAAGGTTAAAGTGAACAAACTGTGGAGTATATGCTTGACAAAGTATAAGTTGACAATCTCAAGTCCCTTAAATACGAGGGCCACACCTCATGCTACTCAACTTCAGTCACCTATAAGTTCTTGTCATAGTAAGTACATGCGTATCATAGAGAACCGCCAACGGGGTAACCCTTGCACATGGTACAGGAGCTATCCCATAACCAAAATGACAAGGCAAGCAGACAATGATCATCTCAGCGATCTTTTTATTTACTATGTGCATAGCTTTTTATTGAGGATGCTTCACAAAATGCTCATTATGGTGATGCTGCTAGTTTCCACCATGATTAGGCATGGCTTAGGCTAGCGGCCCAGGAGTTTCTCTAACACAAGATACATAACTCCATGGACTTACAAGCTCCCTCTTTATTTCACACCGATGACATCCATAGACAAAAGAGCATGATATCAACTGTGTACAAAGTACAAGTGCAATGTGTAGGGTTCGCAGCATAGAAAACAAAAATTTTCCTACGATGTGAACTATATACCAAGATCTATCTACTAGATACAAAAAACGGGCGGATGTATATCCATAGAGAACATACCCTTGAAGACCGACAAAGCTTAACGAGTTCAACTCGTGGTTGATGTAGACGATCTCTTACCGATCTCAAGATCGAGAGGAAGTCCTAGCGCCGCAAATCAGCAGCGCATCCGTGCTCGCACACACGTTCGAGGCACCGAGCAACCTCCGCCTCCTCGCTCCAGCGATGCAGCGGAAGCACAACTCTTTCTTGCCGAATAGCCACCGGGAACATGTATCTCGCTAGTCCGAGATCATGGGGGATAAATTCTAGAGGGGGAGAGAGATCCTTCACGAGGAGGTGTGAGAGACAAGTGAGGAGGGGGGCTCCTTTTATAGGAGGAGGGGGGAACCCCAAGGGGGTGGCCGGCGCATGGGGCTGCCCCCTTGCCCTCCCCTCTTCATGTGGGTGGACACTCCACTCACAAATCTCCTTTAAATTCCCTCCACTCAAAAGTCCACTCAAATTCCCATTAAATTTCCACCAAATTTAATGCAAACTCTCATTAAATAAAACTCTTTTATTTTATTCAGAATTTTGTCAATTACTTTAATGACAAACATTCACAAATAACCCCTTGCTAGAATTCTATTTCACATGCATAACCACTTTATGCAATTTCACCCGAAAACCTGTTTCGGTATCTAGTGAAATAAATTCCTGCGCTTGTTCATTCTTTCGGCATGAAACATTTGCTCCAATTGGATGTCGGTGTCTCTTAAGTGTGTCACCCTACGGTTCGTGAATAATGCGGACATGATCAAGACCCCTCTCGGATCAATAATCAGAAGCGGGATCTGGAGACCCATACTGACTCCCACACATTCAACGATGACTTTCTTGTGATCGTCGGAACCTTTTACGCTAGTATATCTTAATCCCTTTGTTTCACGATATATTACATGTCCGAGATTCGATCATCGGTATCTCCATACCTAGTTTGATCTCGTTACCGACATGCACTCTTTTCTCGTTCCTGTGATATAACATTCTAGTGATCAAATCACTTGCTTGCAAGCTAATCAATGTGATATCACCGAGAGGGCCCGGAGTATATCTATCCGTCATCGGGATGAACAAATTCCACTCTCGATCCATGAGCCTCAACATAACACTTTATTAGTTCTGAATCCATCCTTATAATCACCCTGTTACGGTGTGACGTTTGATGTTATCAAGAAACTCTTCCGGTGTTAGTGATTGACATGATTTCATGGTCTAAGGATTAGGATCACTTCGTAAGTTGTTATAGCAATATAAACTCAATGACTTTAATCGTAATGCTATACTTCGGATGAATGTTCATCACACCATTACACTAATGTTGTGATCCCGTTATTAACAACATCCAATGTCCATGATCAGGAAACCTTGATCATCTTGTTAATCAACGAGCTAGTTTATGAGAGAGGCATAACTAGGAACTTTCTGTTTGTTTATTAAACACACATGTATTATCGTTTCCGTATTAATACAATTATAGCATGCAAAATAAACATCTATCATATACTTGGAATACACATAATAAACACTTTATTATTGCCTCTCAGGGCATATTCCCTTCAGTCTCCCACTTGCACTAGAGACAATAATCTAGTTACATAGTGATAAATCTAACACCCATTGAGTTCTGGTGTTGATCATGTTTTGCTCTAGGGAGAGTTTTAGTCAACGGATCTGTTACATTGAGATCCGTATGTACTTTACAAATCTTTATATCTCCATCCTTGACATGCTCGCGGATGGAGTGAAACCGGTGCTTAATATGTTTGGAATGCTTGTGAGACCTTGGCTCTTTGGCATTGGCAATGGCACCATTGTTGTCACAATAGATCACCATTGGGTCCAACGCGTTTGCCACCACTCCTAGTTCGGATATGAACTCCTTCATCCAAACTGCTTCCTGAGCCGCTTCTGAAGCAGCAACATATTCGGCCTCCGTTGTTGATCCCGCTACCACAGGTTGTTTGGAGCTCCTCCAACTAACCGCTCCGCCATTCATGAGAAATACGTATCCGGATTGAGACTTAGAGTCATCCGGATCGGTGTCAAAGCTAGCGTCGACATAACACTTAGCGACGAGCTCTTCTTCACCTCCGTATACAAGAAACATATCCTTAGTTCTTCGTAAGTACTTAAGGATATTCTTGACCGCTATCCAGTGTTCCGAACCTGGATCCGATTGGTACCTACTAGTCAAACTAATAGCATGTGCCACATCCGGTCTTGTACATAACATGGCGTACATTATAGAGCCTATGGCTGAAGCATAGGGGACTTTGTCCATTATCTCTCTTTCTTCCGCCGAAGCCGGACTTTGAGTCTTACTCAATGTCTTGCCTTGCAACATAGGTAAGAACCCCTTCTTACTTCCGTCCATTTTAAATTTCTTTAAAATCTTATCAAGGTATGTACTTTGCGATAGCCCTATTAGGCGCCTAGATCTATCTCTATAGATCTTTATGCCTAATATGTATGACGCTTCACCTAGGTCCTTCATTGAAAATTTGCTGTTTAGATAACTTTTAACACTGTTTAAAAGATCTATATCATTTCCGATCAATAATATGTCATCCACATATAATATCAGAAATGCCACATTGCTCCCACTCACTTTCTTGTAAATACAAGCTTCTCCATAAGTTTGGACAAATCCAAACTCTTTGATCACCTCATCAAAGCGGATATCCAACTTCGTGATGCTTGCTTCAATCCATAGATGGATCGCTGAAGCTTGCACACCTTGTTAGCATTCTTAGGATCGACAAAACCCTTTGGTTGTATCATATACAACTCTTCTTCAATATTCCCATTGAGAAACGCGGTTTTGACATCCATATGCCATATCTCATAATCGAAATATGCAGCAATTGCTAACATAATCCTAACTGACTTTAGCATCGCTACGGGAGAGAAAGTCTCATCGTAGTCAACTCCTTGAATTTGTCGAAACCCCTTTGCGACAAGTCGAGCTTTATAGACGGTCACATTACCATCAGCATCAGTTTTCCTTTTGAAAATCCATTTGTTCTCCACGGCCTTTCGGTCGTGAGGTAGTTCCACCAAGTTCCAAACTTGATTTTCATACATGGATTCCATCTCGGATTTCATGGCTTCTAACCATTTGTTGGAATCCGGGATCATCATCGCTTCTTCATACGTCACAGGGTCATCATTTTCATCAACCATGAAATTCATGATAGGATTTCCGTACAGCTCGGGAGCTGCACGCGTCCTGTTTGACCTGCTAGGTTCGGTAGTACTCTCTTTCGGAGTTTCATGATCATTATCATTAGTTCTCTCTTCAACAGGTGGAGCCAACTCCGGAACAACTTCCGGCGCTGTGCTACTCACCATACTTTGAAGAGAAGGTTCCACAACCTCTTCGAGTTCTACCTTCCGACTACTCACACCTTTCGCGAGAAACTCTTTCTCTAGAAAGGATCCATTCTTGGCAACAAAAACCTTGCCCTCGGATCTGTGATAGAAGGAATACCCAATAGTTTCTTTAGGGTATCCTATGAAGACGCTTTTTTCCGCTTTGGGTTCGAGTTTATCCGGTTGAAGTTTCTTCACATAAACATCGCATCCCCAAACTTTAAGAAATGACAGCTTAGGTTTGTTTCCAAACCACAATTCACACGGTGTCTTTTCAACAGATTTAGATGGTGCCCGATTTAAAGTGAATGCAGCAGTTTCTAGTGCATAACCCCAAAATGACAACGGCAAGTCCGTCAGAGACATCATAGATCGAACCATATCTAATAAAGTACGATTACGACGTTCCGACACACCATTTCGCTGTGGTGTTCCGGCAGGTGTGAGTTATGAAACAATTCCACACTCTTTCATGTGAGTGCTAAACTCGTAACTTAGATACTCACCTCCACGGTCGGACCGTAGAAATTTGATCTTTCTATTACGATGATTTTCTACTTCATTCTGAAATTCCTTGAACTTTTCAAAGGTTTCAGACTTGTGTTTCATCAAGTAGATATAACCGTATCTACTCAAATCATCCGTGAAAGTAACAAAATAAAGATATCCACCTCGCGCCGACACACTCATTGGACCACATACATCAGAATGTATGATTTCCAATAAATCTGTCGCCCGTTCCATTGAACCGGAAAACGGCGTTCTAGTAATCTTGCCCATAAGTCATGGCTCACATGTATCAAATGATTCATAATCAAGTGATTCCAAAATTCCATCCGAATGGAGCTTCTTCATGCGTTTAACGCCAATATGACCTAGACGGCAGTGCCACATATATGCAGATATATCATCATTAAGTTTAATCCTTTTAGCATCAACATTATGAATATGTGTAACATTATCATCGAGATCTAATAGAAATAAACCATTCATCATCGGTGCATGACCATAAAAGATTTCATTCATATAAATGGAACAACCATTGTTCTCGGATTTAAATGAATAACCACTTCGCATCAAACACGATCCAGATACAATGTTCATGCTCAGTGCAGGCACCAGATAACATTTATTTAAGTTTATAACTAATACCGACGGAAAGTGGAGAGGCAGCGTTCCGACGGCGATCACATCAACACTTGATCCATTGCCGACACGCATCTTGACCTCACCCCTTGCTAGCGGTCGCTTGTTCCGCAGCCCTTGATTAGAGTTACAAATATTAGCAACTGAACCGGTATCAAATACCCAGGTGCTACTGCGAGCACTAGTCAAGTACACATCAATAACATGTATATCATATATACCTTTGTTTGCCTTGCCGGCCTTCTTGTCTGCCAGATACTTGGGGCAGTTGCGCTTCCAGTGGCCAGTCCCTTTACAATAGTAGCACTCGGAATCAGACTTAGGTCCAACTCGGGGTTTCTTTTCAGGCGCGGCAACCGGCTTGCCGCCCTTACTTCCCTTCTGTTTTCCCTTCTTGTCTTTCTTGAAACCAGTGTTCCTATTGATCATCAACACTTGATGTTCCTTTTTGATCTCCACTTCTGCAGTTTTAAGCATTGACAGAAGCTCGGGGAGAGACTTCTTCATGCCTTGCATATTATAGTTCATCACGAAGCTCTTATAGCTAGGTGGCAGAGACTGCAGAACACGATGGATGCCTAAGTCAATGGGAATCGATATTCCCAAGGACACAAGCTTATCGGCGTAACCCGACATCTTGAGTACATGCTCACTAACGGAGCTGTGCTCTTCCATCATGCAGCTAAAGAACTTCTCTGAAGCGTTGTAGCTCTCTACAGCAGCATGTGTGTTGAAAATCATTTTCAACTCACCCATTGTATCAAATGCATTGCCGTTTTCGAAACGCTTTCGAAGTTCCGGCTCTAGCCCATACAATATGCCGCAATGAACTAAGTTGTGGTCCTCCTGACGAGTCTGATAGACATTCTTCTCCTCGTCAGGGGCATCATCAAAAGGTGGGGGGCCTAACGGCGCTTCTAGCACATATTGCTTTTGTGCAGCAGAGAGGAGAATCCTCAAATTCATGGCCCATTCGGTAAAGTTGCTACCGTTCGTTGCTAGTTTCTCTTTCTCCATGAACACATTGAAATTAAAAGCAGGTGGTGCCAGCTACAACAGAATTTGTAAAGTTTAGACTAAGTGTATGATAGATTGAGTTCAACTAATCTTTATTACGAATGAACTCCCACTCAAAAACGACATCCCTCGTGCCTTTTTGGTGATTACATGAACCAAATCCACTACACCAAGTCCGATCATCACGTGAGTTGGTATAGCTTCAAAGGCGAGCATCAAATGGGCATCATATCAACTATATGACTCATGCTTAACCTTTCGGTCCGTGTTCCGAGGCCATGTCTGTACATGCTAGGCTCGCCAAGTTAGAACCTTAGTATTCGCGTGTGTAACTGTTTTACACCCGAAATATGGTCGTGGATCCAAGAACACCCGATCATCACGTGATGTCTTGGAGCGACGAAAACATAATCGGTGCATACTAAAGGAAGAACACATTCTTATCTTGATATTTAAATGAGGGATCATCTTATTATGCTAACAAAGCGCTAAACAAGCAATATAAGATGCAATCAAAACATCATATGTTTATTAGTGAAATGATATGGTTCCCGCAGATGATCTCTATCATGTGCATCGTGGTATGATCACTATCATACCTATATGTGTAAATCCAAGGTCTATGGATTTTACACGCTATGTGTGTTGTAAGAGTATCATCTCATACTTCTACTTACAACACTACCATATCATAACACTAGCCCAGCAACAATCTAAACTAGACGCCTCTAATTTATCCATTGCAAGTTTTACGTGGCTTAGGGATTTCGAGATAGAACCGTTCTTACCTACGAACATGAACCACAACGAGGATAATCAAATTGTTGACAACTCGCTTGCAAAATAGGTATTGACTATAGTAGGAGAGACAGACACCCGCTAGCCACTTATGCAAACTAGTTGCATGTCAAGCGTGGAACAGGTCTCATGTGCGAGGACATGTAAAGTTTGTCCGGGCCGCTTCATCCCACTATGCCACCAATATCCAAAATTACAACAAAGGAGCAACAACATGATCATCATCGCCCACATACTCATATGTGTACTACCCGTGTAAAGTATCTACGCATAGATCCGGCTCTGATACCACTGTAGGGTTCGCAGCATAGAAAACAAAAATTTTCCTACGATGTGAACTATATACCAAGATCTATCTACTAGATACAAACAACGGGCGGATGTATATCCGTAGAGAACATACCCTTGAAGACCGACAAAGCTTAACGAGTTCAACTCGTGGTTGATGTAGACGATCTCTTGCCGATCTCAAGATCGAGAGGAAGTCCTAGCGCCGCAAATCAGCAGCGCATCCGTGCTCGCACACACGTTCGAGGCACCAAGCAACCTCCGCCTCCTCGCTCCAGCGATGCAGCGGAAGCACAACTCTTTCTTGCCGAATAGCCACCGGGAACATGTATCTCGCTAGTCCGAGACCATGGGGGATAAATTCTAGAGGGGGAGAGAGATCCTTCACGAGGAGGTGTGAGAGACAAGTGAGGAGGGGGCTCCTTTTATAGGAGGAGGGGGGGAACCCCAAGGGGGTGGCCGGCGCATGGGGCTGCCCCCTTGCCCTCCCCTCTTCATGTGGGTGGACACTCCACTCACAAATCTCCTTTAAATTCCCTCCACTCAAAAGTCCACTCAAATTCCCATTAAATTTCCACCAAATTTAATGCAAACTCTCATTAAATAAAACTCTTTTATTTTATTCAGAATTTTGTCAATTACTTTAATGACAAACATTCACAAATAACCCCTTGCTAGAATTCTATTTCACATGCATAACCACTTTATGCAATTTCACCCGAAAACCTGTTTCGGTATCTAGTGAAATAAATTCCTACACTTGTTCATTCTTTCGGCATGAAACATTTGCTCCAATTGGATGTCGGTGTCTCTTAAGTGTGTCACCCTACGGTTCGTGAATAATGCGGACATGATCGAGACCCCTCTCGGATCAATAATCAGAAGCGGGATCTGGAGACCCATACTGACTCCCACACATTCAACGATGACTTTCTTGTGATCGTCGGAACCTTTTACGCTAGTATATCTTAATCCCTTTGTTTCACGATATATTACATGTCCGAGATTCGATCATCGGTATATCCATACCTAGTTTGATCTCGTTACCGACATGCACTCTTTTCTCGTTCCTGTGATATAACATTCTAGTGATCAAATCACTTGCTTGCAAGCTAATCAATGTGATATCACCGAGAGGGCCCAGAGTATATCTATCCGTCATCGGGATGAACAAATTCCACTCTCGATCCATGAGCCTCAACATAACACTTTATTAGTTCTGAATCCATCTTTATAATCACCCTGTTACGGTGTGACGTTTGATGTTATCAAGAAACTCTTCCGGTGTTAGTGATTGACATGATCTCATGGTCTAAGGATTAGGATCACTTCGTAAGTTGTTATAGCAATATAAACTCAATGACTTTGATCGTAATGCTATACTTCGAATGAATGTTCATCACACCATTACACTAATGTTGTGATCCCGTTATTAACAACATCCAATGTCCATGATCAGGAAACCTTGATCATCTTGTTAATCAACGAGCTAGTTTATGAGAGAGGCATAACTAGGAACTTTCTGTTTGTTTATTAAACACACATGTATTATCGTTTCCGTATTAATACAATTATAGCATGCAAAATAAACATCTATCATATACTTGGAATACACATAATAAACACTTTATTATTGCCTCTCAGGGCATATTCCCTTCACAATGTTGAAATTGTTCCCCGTGACAACATGGTTCTGCTAATTCCAACGTATAAGTACAAGAATATACAACATAGATGACACAATGGTTCAAGTTTATTAGGGGCAAAGAATATAAAGTGTGCCATCAAGTTTGTGAGGGCTTTAATCACTAAGTTTTCACATAACAAAATACTTTTAATTGGAAGATATCTGAAAACAATAATATATTTGGAATGGTGTAACACACCATGCATGAGAGTTTATAGTGGACACTTCGGAATAACTTGGTTTCTTGGGAGTTAGAAGCATGAGTAGAGCTTACTCATACAAGTGGAGGCTAGCAAAAGACTGGGAGCAACCAACTAAGAGAGCAATAATGGCCATAATCATGTAGAGCAACAAAACATTACTAATCAAAGCAAAGAGTGGTACTACAAGTCAAGGCCTAAATGATCATAGAGGCTATGGTGACTTGTTCATAGTCATAACATGGTGTGAGCATGTGCCAAGTCAACCCAAACAAAGCATCAAAGGAGAATACCACAATACTATGATTTTGCATGCTAAAACAACGCATAATTTTTTCAAGGCACACTAAGCAATCCCAATTGTTTGGAACAAGACACGCGACGACAATAATCACTAAGCATAAGGTTAAAACAACACCTAGCATGTAATGCTAAAGTCTAAGTCACAGTCAATGCAAGCTCCTCTTGCACTTATCAAGCAAGAACTTTCTACTCCTTTCCAACACCAAGCAACTTATTTGAAACAACACAGCGAGAACGAGGGTCCAAACTACTTTATTCAAGCGAACTAAACAAACTAAGCAAAGCAAACAAAAACTAAGATGCTCCAAGTGTTGGAGATATGCCCTAGAGGAAATAATAAAAGTAGTTATTATTATATCTTTGTGTTTATGATAAATGTTTACATTCATGCTATAATAGTATTAACCAAAAACATTAATACTTGTGTGATTTGTAAACTAAATTAGAGTCCCTGGTAAAGCCTCTTTATAATACTAGCTTGTTGGTTAATAGATGATCGTGGTTTATCGATCATGAACATTGAGATGTTATTAACAACAAGATCATATCATTAGGAGAATGGTATGATGGACATACTCCTATAGATAAGCGTAGCATAAAGATCAAGTCATTTCAATAGTTCGTTTGCTATAAGCTTTCTGATACATAGTAACCTAATTCCTTCGACCATGAGATCATGCTAATCACCATCACCAGAAGGATGCTTTGATGACATCAAACACCACATCGTAACTGGGTGGCTATAAAGGTGGCATTGAGTGTTCAGAAAGTATGGGTTGAGGCACATGGATCAAGAGTGGGATTTGTCCATCCATATGACGGATAGATATACTCTAGGCCCTCTGGGTGGAATGTCATCCAATTAGCTTGCAAGCATGTGACTGGCTCACAAGGTATCACATGTCATGGGAACGAGAAAAGAGTACTTATCGGTAACGAGGTTGAACTAGGTATGCAGAGATACCGACGATCAAACCTCGGATAAGTAAACTATCGCGAGACATATGGGAAATTGGTATTGTATGTAAGTGGTTCATTTGATCGAAAAGTAATCGTAGAAATATGTGGGAGCCATATGAATTTCCAGATTCCTCTATTGGTTATTGATCGGAGAAGTGTCTCGGCCATGTCTGCATAATTCACGAACCGTAGGGAGACACACTTAAGGATTTGATGTTGTTTAGTAGATATGGAATGTAAGTAGGGCAACCGAATGTTGTTCGGAGTCTCGGATGGGATCCTGGATATCACGAGGAGATCCGTAATGGTCAGGAGAATAAGATTCATAAGGAAAGTCCGATTCCGGAGTTCGGGAATGATTCTGATGTTTTCATCGGAGAGGTTCTAGAAGGATCTAGAAGGTTCACCGGACCGGAAGGGGAATGGTCCATGAATGTGTCATGGTTAAGTGGAATGATTGGATCATGTCCTAGGTCACTTTGGTTGGGCATTTGCGAGAGAGAAATAAAGCTCTAAATTGAAAGTCAAAAGGGAGGTTTGAAAAGTCAAACTAGAACAATAGTTTCCTAGTGGAAGAAGGAAAGATGAGGGTGCAGGTGGGAGTGGGCTTCCCGCGGAGCCCACTACCCAAGACCACATAAAAGGCTACGCGGGACACCCGCGGGTAAACAAGAAAAATTAATGGGTTTTCGTGGGAAGCCCACGATCGAGCGCGAACATTAAAAAACTACTTTATCCAAATTAATATTTTTACATTTGTCTAGATTCGAATATATCTAGACATATTTAGTGCTAGATACATCCGAATCTAGCCAAATATGAGGACATTAATTTGGATAGGAAGGAGTAGGAATTTCTCAATCAAGCAAATATTATGTCTAGTAGAAAGAATGGCGAGTAACTTAAAAAGTGGAAAAAATAATTAATACATTGAAGTGCTAAATGTTGATCGTATTATATACTAAAATATTTTTATAAACATTATACAAGCAATAATTATAGTAACATATTTGCGGGTATATGTGGGTATACGCGGGATAGTGGACACCCGCATAAGTTTCGTGGGCTCCCGTGGGACACCCACTTAAATTGTGTGGGACTGTGCGGGCGTATGCGGGCTTCCCGCGGGCAGTCCCACCTGCACCCTTAAGGAAAGAGTCCTTCCTTCTATCCAACTTGGGTTTGGGTATGGATTCAAACTCCCCTCTCCCAAGCTGCCCTCCCTCTCATAAATAGATGGGGAGGGCTGCCCCAAAGCACACAACACCAGCCCTCCCCACCCGTGCGCCGCCGCCAGCCGTCGCCCTAGACGCCGACACCTCCTCCTCCTCTCCGGCCTTATAAACCAAGATCGCTGGAAACCCTAGATCCACCATCACTCGCACCGGCTTAGGCGAAGTCCTGTGGGATCTTCCCTCTACTTCCGACACCATGCCGTCGTGCTACCGGAATCGCGAGGGGAGAACTACAACCTCCACTGCCTGCTGGAACAAGGGAGAGGAAGGTTTTTATCGAGTACCGAACGTGTGACCGACTGGGGAAGCGCTGCCGGAACGCAGCGTCGGAAGGATCGTCTACGCGATCTTGAGATCGGCAAGTGTACGAATACATCATCCACGAGAATCTGCTCTCATTAACCGCTTTGGAATCTTCGAGGGTGAGTACTCTAATCGACTCGTTGCTATAATCTAGTAGATAGATCTTGGCTTGTTTGTGTGCATGCGATAGAATTTTTTTTGTTTTCCATGCTACGAACCCCTACAGTGGTATCAGAGCCGTGTCTATATGTAGATCTGTTGCACGAGTAGAACACAATGGTCATTGTGGGCATTGATGCTTTTGTTGTTGATTGCTTCTTGTGTACTTTGCATCTTGCGGGATGGTGGGATGAAGCGTCCCGGGCTAACCTTACATGACATCGTTGATGAGACTTGCTCCACGCTTGACATGCAACTTGTATTGCATAAGTGGCTTTGCGGGTGCCTTTTTCTCCCAACATAGTGAAGATTCAATTTACAACGGGTAATTGACAATACTAGTGAAAGTACAAAGGAAGTCGCCTAGAGGGGGGTGAATAGGCTTTTAAAATTATTATGGTTTAGGCTCAAGTAAATGCGGAATAAAACTAACGTTTAATTTATTGAGTACAAAACCTAGCCACTAAGTTCACCTAAGTGCACCAACAACCTATGCTAAGCAATACAAGCAACAAGGTGATAGCAAGATATAAGTACTTCAAGCACGATGGCTATCACAGTGTAAAGTGCATAAGTAAAGGATTCGGTTAAGAGATAACCGATGGACGCGGAGACGAAGATTTGTCCAAAGAAGCTACGTCTCCGTTGGAGAGGTGCGATGGCGCAATGCTCTCCGAACGCCACAAATGGCTCACCTCGAGGTGTGGTGGCTCGATGCTCACCCAACGCCACACAAGGCCTCACCCCGGATGCAGAAGCACGCAACTCACCGACGCCACAAAAGGCTCACCCTATTCTCCCAAGTGCACACCACAAAAGGCGGGCACTTTCTCCACTTTGGGACGCTTGAGGGCGGTCACCGAACCCGTACAAGATTGGGGCTAACTCCACAACTCAATGGGAGGCTCCCAACAACAAAGCCACAACAGGATACAATGCCATAAAAGGCCAACAACGCCACAAAAGGCTACAAGACCACAAAAAGGTCAACTAGACCACAAAAGGTCAACAAAGCAACCACACAACCGTCTAGGGTTCCAAGGAACCCAAGAGAAACAAGCTCACAAGCTTGAACTTGCCAAATCTCCGAGGAGAACTCAAACCTATGCACCAAATGCAAGGGCAAGTCCCTATCTCCCAAATTCCAACAAAGCTACAAAAGCTGTTGGGGGAATAAGGGAGGAAGAACACAAGAGGAGAATACAAAACTCTCCAAGATCTAGATCCCAATGATTCCTTCACAAAGAAGGGATTTGGCTTTGGGGGATTGTAGATCTAGATCTCCTCTCTCAAATCCCTCAAAAAGATGCAAGAGTCATAGGAAGGGAAAGGGAGAAGGAAAGCTTCTTCAAGGGCAACAATGGAGGAGAGAGAGAAAGCCAAGAACCAAGAAGAAAAGCTAGTGCCCACGAAGGGGAAGAGGAGCCCCTTTTAAAGGGCTCCCAGATTTGCCCGTTATGGGCATTTGCGACTCCTAGCCGGAACTTCCGGTGGGAGGCCGGAAGTTCTGGTGGCACATAGCCAACGGTCAAAAACTGCTGAGCGAGAAACTGAAAAAATGAGTGCTGGTCGGAACTTCCGCCGGTTCACCGGAACTTATGGTGGGAGCAAAACTTCTAGTGGAAGTTCCGACTGAAGTTCCGTCAAATAGCACATCCAAAACAGAAGGTTAATGAACGTGAGCAGAAGAAGACCCAGAACTTCCACCGAAACTTTCGGCGGCAAAGATGCCCTAGCGGAACTTTCGGTGGGAAGCCGGAACTTCCGGTCAGGGAAATTCCAGAAACCAGAAAACCAGAAACGCAATAACTTTTGCATCCGAACTCCAAACGGGATGAAACCAATTTTGTTGGAAAGATAATGACGAATAGAATCTATACTATGATGGGAGAGACAGACACCCGCAAAGCCACTTATGCAATACAAGTTGCATGTCAAGCGTGGAGCAAGTCTCATGAACGATGTCATGTAAGGTTAGCCTGGGCCGCTTCATCCCATCATACCGCAAGATGCAAAGTACACAAAAAGAAATTGATAATAAAAGCACCACCACCCACAATGATCATATTGTTCTACTCGTGTAACAGATCTACATATAGACACGGCTCTGATACCACTGTAGGGGTTCGTAGCATGGAAAACAAAAAATTTCTACCGCATGCACACAAACAAGCCAAAGTCTATCTACTAGATTGTAGCAACGAGTCGATAGAAGCACTCACCCTCGAAGATTCCAAAGGGGTTAACGAGAGCAGATTCTCGTGGGTGATGTAGTCGTACACTTGCCGATCTCAAGATCGCGTAGACGATCCTTCCGGTGCTGCGTTCCGGCAGCGCTTCCGCAGTCGGTCACACGTTCGGTACTCGATGAATACCTTCCTCTCCCTTGTTCCAGCAGGAAGCAGAGGTTATAGTTCGCCCTTTGTGATTCCGGCAGCATGACGGTGTGGTGTCGGAAGTAGAGGGAAGATCCCGCAGGGCTTCGCCTAAGCCAGTTCGAGTTATGGTGGATCTAGGGTTTCTCGATAATCTAGGGTTTAGAAGACCGGGAGGAGGAGCACGTGTCGGCGGTGGCTAAGGCACTAGCGACGAGGCGGCGGCGTGCGGCGGCTTGGCGACGGCGGCGCACGAGTGTGGGAGGGCTAGGGCTTGTGTGTTTGGGGCAGCCCTCCCCCTCTATTTATGAGAGGGGGCATCCTTGAGAGAAGGGAGTTTGAATCCACTTTGAAACCCAAGTTGGAAGGACTCTTTCCTTCTTCCACTATGAAACCATTGTTCCAGTTTGACTTTTCAAACCTCTCGTTTGACTTTCAATTAAGAGCTTTAATTATCTCTCACAAATGTCCACACCAAGTGACCTAGGATATGATCCAACCATTCCACTTACCCATGACATATTCATGGACCATTCCCCTTCCGGTCTGGTGAACCTTCTAGAATCTCTCCGATGAAAACATTGAAATCATTCCCGAACTCCGGAATCGGACTTTCCTTATATGAATCTTATTATCCGGACCATTCCGGATCTCCTCGTGATATCCCGAATCCCATCCGAGACTCCGAACAACATTCGGTCTCCCTACTTACATTCCATATCTACTAAACAACATCGAATCCTTAAGTGTGTCTCCCTACGGTTCGTGAATTATGCGGACATGACCGAGACACTTCTCCGATCAATAACACATAGAGGAATCTAGAAATACATATGGCTCCCACATATTTCAACTATTACTTTGTGATCGAATGAACCACTTACATACGATACCAATTTCCCTTTGTCTCGCGATAGTTTACTTATCCGAGGTTTTGATCATCGGTATCTCTGCATACCTAGTTCAGCCTCGTTACCGATAAGTACTCTTTTCTCGTTCTCGTGATATGTGATCCCTTGTGAGCCAGTCACATGCTTGCAAGCTAATTGGATGACATTCCACCGAGAGGGCCTAGAGTATATCTATCCGTCATATGGATGGACAAATCCCACTCTTGATCCATGTGCCTCAACCCATACTTTCCGAACACTCAATGCCACCTTTATATCCACCCAGTTACGGTGTGGTGTTTGATGTCATCAAAGCATCCTTCCGGTGATGGTGATTAGCATGATCTCATGGTCGAAGGAATTAGGTTACTATGTATCAGAAAGCTTATAGCAAACGAACTATTGAAATGACTTGATCTTTATGCTACGCTTATCTATAGGAGTATGTCCATCATACCATTCTCCTAATGATATGACTTTGTCGTTAACAACATCTCAATATTCATGATCGAGAAACCACGATCATCGATTAAACAACAAGCTAGTATTATAAAGAGGCTTTACCAGGGACTCTAATTTAGTTTACAATTGACACAAGTATTAATGTTTCCAGTTAATACTATTATAACATGAATGTAAACATTTATCATAAGCACAAAGATATAATAATAACTACTTTTATTATTGCCTCTAGGGCATATCTCCAACAGCCGCATCATAGCTGCTAGTTATTATCACCAGTTCTTTCCTATCTCAAATCACCACCAAGCCATCAAAAATACATCTGAAATAATCCTAGAGTTGGTTTCCAAGTAACACAATCAAGATACCATAAGCATAATGGTCACCTAAATCCGGAAGGACAAGCTAGGAGAAGAATTCCAAGCCAGGAGGAGAAGGTCAAGCCAGGGAGAAGGACAGTAACTCAAGGAAGGGCAGGACACCATTACCAGGAGGAACATATCACCACAAGAAGAAATGATCTAGCTCAACAACAACTCCAAGCTCAACAAATAAACCAACATCAGCAACCAACTATAATAACAAGTTATTAAACCAAGACCATGCCTAATTATCTGTTCTTATCATTTTATCTTAGAAAATGGTTGGGGTAAGAGAAATCCTCAAATTTGTACTCAAGTGGAGTACTAGATCATCACATGATAATTTGTCCATATAGGAACATCAACTATTCTTATTCAAGCATTATCTGGGCCTTAGTCCGTGCATCTCTGGCCTAGCCAACTAATCTTAGCAGCATCATAACAGCAAATCATGCATCTGGCAACTGTTGTGCACACTCCAGTAAAAGGAGGCACCACAACGGCAGCCTAGAACAGCAGATGCCACTAGAGCCAACACTTATATGAGACAAAGATTTTAAAAGGATAAATCAACTCAAGATAATCTATCATCTTCCTAGAAATAAAACCAGGAATAAATCATTTATATACTCACTAGTACAAACTTGTTACTTAGAGAAGCCGTGTATAGGTGGTCAACCCTTAAACTAGAAAGAACCGCCTGCATTCAGCAACCTCAGGTGGTTGTTATTTTCTGACCGTCTCTAACTGCGGGTTCAGATGATTAGAAATTAGCACCGTCTCTAGTCTCTAGTACTGTTTTCTCCTCAGCCGCTCGTTAAAACTAAATGCCTCTAAACGAAACATGAGACGAAGAAAACTATTAACCGTCTCTTTAGAAATTTTAGTCGGCTGTCCATAAAAAGCAACCATCTCTAGGCATTTCCTGAGGCTCGCCATTATACTGCCTGCATCTAAAACTTGTAATTATGGTGGTTATTATTTTCGACTGCCTCAAACATATATATGACTAGAGACAGTTTTGAAAGTACCGACTTGAAACGACTAGAGGGGGGGTGAATAGGCGTCTACCAATTTTAATTTGTTTCACACTTTTAGGCTCAACGAGAAAGAAAGTTATCTAGAGATGCAACTAAGTGAGCAACCTAAATGCAAGAAAGCGAACACAAACCACAAAAACAGTAAATAGCAAGGAATAAAGGAAGGGAACGAAGTAACCGGCGAGGGGACACAGAGATGTAATTCCCGTAGTTCACTCCCAAAGAGCTACGTCTACGTTGGAGAGGTGTCGGGGCCACACAAGGTCACCCGAGCGCCACAAAGGCCTCACCTTCTTCTCCGGTGAGCTCCCCCACAAAGGAGGCCTCACAAACCACTAACCGGTGACCTTGAAGGCGCCAACCGAAACCTTTACACCAAGGTTGAGGGGTAGGCTCCACAACTCAATTGGAGGCCCTCAACGACACCTCGAAGCTTTACAACACATGCCTCAGCTCCGGGGATGCCCTACACCGTCTAGGGTTCCAAGAAACCCAAGAGTAACAAGATCCACAAAGGATGGGTGTGGGAAATCAAATCTTCTTTGGTGGAAGTGTAGATCTAGGTCTCCTCCCTCACCTCTCAAAAGATCAAGTCGTTTGAGTGGCTAGAGAGAGAGATCTAGTGAGGTGAAGCTCAGGTATTAATGGAGGAGAGAGAAAAATTCAAGAGCAGGTGGAAGGAAGAAGAGGGGTGCCTTAAATAGGCCCCCCCCTCGCACTGAACCGTTACAGCCCCCGCGACCTCACCGGAAGTTCTGGTGAGAGGCCGGAAGTTCCGCCTGAGCCTGGCTCCAACGGTCATCAGACCGTTGACGCCCGCTCCAGAAGTGCAACCGGAAGTTCCGGTCAAAACAGACCGGAAGTTCCGGTTAACTTCCGAGCAAGTTCCGATCAAGTTCCGGCAAATAGCATGTTTCAAAACAGAAACTTTCTGAGCCTTCACCGGAACTTGGGGCGGAACAGGGGCGGAACTTTTGGGTCGCGAAGCGAGCCAGACCGGAAGTTCCGGCCTTAAGGCGGAAGTTCCGCTCAAGCACATTTGCCAGGGAAAAGTTCCGAGCAGGTTCCGGTCAAGTTCCGGCCAAGTTCCGGCAAATAGCACCCTTCAACACAGAAGGTTACTGAACTGCCACCGGAACTTGGGCGGAACTAGCGTCGGAACAAACTGCAGAACAGCTCGCAGAAAAAGGTTTGAGCGGAACTTCCGGTCTATGACCGGAAGTTCCGGTGAGACTCAAAAGGCCCCAACAGAACAGGAAAAACTCTCTTTCTCACAGAATAATGGGATGGCTGTGGTGGTGCATATAGGTTTGTGCAAAAACAAGTGATTTCCCACAGCCCTCCAACATGGACCCCCTCTTAATAGTACGGTGACCTAAAACAACAACCAGAAAGAAACTAGGAGAAGACTAAAAAGGGCCACCGTCTTCAACAGATCACAAGAGAGCATCCATCACAATACAATGAGACAACAACTACGTTTCCCCTGAAACTCAAGAGCACAGTTAAAAACAAGGTTGGGATTGTCATTTAGCACCAAAAAAACATCATGAGAAGATATAGTCCTTTCAATCTCCCCCTTTTTGGTGTTAGATGACAATCCCACAGATTTGCATAGAAACAAAGCAATCTTTGCAATGGACGGGACAGACTCCCCCTGTATGTGTGCAAGGTAGAGAGAAGACCCCTAAGGATTGAACTAGCACACATACACGGAGGCTCCCCCTAACAATTGTAAAGATAGCACAAGAACAAAAGGGATAGGGATCATACCAGAACCAACTAAACAGTGGTGGAGACAACCGAAGTAATAATAGTAACAAGATCAATGAGGCTCCACCACCAAAACAACAGCCCAGGGGATGACAAAAGGATACCACAAAGATATTACATAGAGATATCACATAGTCTCAAACATAACATACCACATGGTCCACAAACACACATAAGTTCACGGACATAAAACCATAAGCACACCAATAAACTAGAGAGTTCGCGAGTAAGAAAAGATCAAAGTCAAGAACAGGCTCGCGACTCAACCCATGCAAATCCCGTAGACAACCTAATAGACATCTTTCTCCCCCTTTGGCATCGAGACACCAAAAAGGAAGAAAAGATCAAACTACTCGTCCCAGCCTTGAGAAGGGGAAGGAGGAGAAGACTCATGCGGACCAGTGAATTCCTCCTCAGACTCAACTTCAGACCAGTTGCAGTTGGTGCGAACCCAATCCTCCTTGGGAGCAGTGACAGAGCTAGAGACCGGTGAGCAAGGAATATTGAGGGCTGTCATGATGGCCTTCTGGCGCTGAACATTGTGACGCTGATCAACATAAGCCTGATACTCGCGGTCCTGCTGAAAGCAGAAAGTCTTCTTTACTTTCCCAAGCAGCTTCTTTGCCCAAGATGGCTGCCTTTGAAGAGAAGGACCACCAGCACTAGAGCCACCCGGAGCAGAGGAGGGACCATTAGCATCATCTCGAGTCTTCTTGAGAGCAGCTTCCTTTTCTTCCTGAGTACGAGGCTTCTGGTGCTTACTCACACGGAGCCTTATCTCTTCATGAATGGTGATGTTGTCTTGAGGAAAGTGAGTGCCAGTCTTCTCGAACCACTTGTGATTGATGAGGGTTTGAATGTAGGGAGCATAGATGCAGGAGCGCTTTTCGATGAGAGCCCCCCACAACTCTGAGTGAATGAAGTGCATAACATCCAGTGACCTGGCAGTGTCTCGGCGAAGATGGGTCTGATGCATGAGGTCAACCTGATATCCATGAAACTGATCAAAGTTGCCAGCTTTTGGAGAGATGGTGTTCAAGTACACCCTGCGCATAATGTCATAAGCTGGCAGCAGATGATTCACAAACCCAACACTTCCCCATCCTTCAATGTAGAGAGGCTCCAGAACCTCTGGATCAGCAGCAGTAGGACCATGAACACGCCATCCATTCGCCCCGCGTCCAGGCTGAATGGGGTAGCCTAGAAGCTCAGCAAACTCAGCCCAAGTAGCGGTAAGGTACACATCCCTGGTCATCCACTTCATCTCACCTTCAGTTGAGGAATGCATGTGAAGAAACAGAGTGGAGTAGAACTGAGCAATAGCAGTCACATCAAAGTTCTGACGGTGCTCCATGAGGGGAATCAGTCCAAACTTCTTGCAGATATCAAGAGCCTCCCCAAAGTAGACTTGCTTCTCTTCCATGTGAGGCACATTGATGTACTTCTGAGGAGCAACCACGAACTTCTTCTTTGATGCATAGATTTCTTCATAAATCTGTTCCTGTCGGCAGGTGTGAAAGTGAGGGTCCAAGCATAGACGATCACGAGGCACGAGGTAGGGATCTGTAGCCCTGAATGCAGCATAAGCCTTCTGAGACCACTTGGAAATCTTGGCTTTGGTCATATCTGGCCCTGCAGCAGTGGCCTTCTGAGAAAGAGCAGGCCTCTTCCCTGCAGCAGCAGCAGCACGGCGAGCAGCAGCAGCCTTCTGACGAGAAGTCTGTGAGGTCGGACGCACAACTTCAGCATCTTCCTCGTCAATCTCAGGAGGAATGTCAGCGGATGGCCTCCGTGCACGCTTGCCTTGGCGAGTCTCTCCTTCCCCTGAGAAGAAAGAATAAGAGTAGGGAGGGAAGTTGGGGATAAGTGCACAAGTTCGGAAGAGGAAACAAAAGAGTTAGATTGGAAAAATACAAGCAGGAAAAGAAAATGCAGTGTAGCCGGAACTTCCGCTGAAACGTCGGAACTTCCGGTCTAGACCGGAAGTTCCGGTCGGGGCTCACCGGAACTTCCGGTGAGACCACGAACTGACAGTTTCAACAGGAGTTCCCTAGATGTAGATCTAAAGACCACCAATGCACATATTTTTCCAAGGATGTATTGGACCAATCTACTCTAGAATGATACCCTAGGCCTACCAAGATCTCCCAACAAGTTCTAGCCAAAGAACTAGCCTAGACAAGGTGTGCCCTAACTCAAGCCATGGTGAGAGCAAGATCTCCATTAATGGAGGGAGTTAAGGGCAAATACCGGAGTCCATGGCGGGAGATCGAGGTGGGGAAGGATCCCACGGAGCAGATCTGGAGAGGAGCGGTTGGAGAAGAGGGGGCCGGAGCGCCCTCTTGGAGACGTCCTGGCCGGCGGCGCTCCTGATAGAAGATGGGTCTTGGGGGAAAAAAGGAAGAAGATCCCGTTTTTCCCCCAGGGCCCACCTTATATAGGACAGGGAGCACCACCGGAAGTTCCGGTCATGGACCGGAAGTTCCGGTGGACCGGAACTTCCGGGTCAGACTGACCGGAAGTTCCGCTGACACCGGTAGGAACAACTCAGGATAGGATAACAAGGAAGAACTTGTGCAGGGAATAGAGAGGGCTTGAGGTAAGGAAAGGCTTAGGATAGATAGCTCAAACTGTGAAGAACCAAAAACACTAAAACAAGAAAACACAAATAAACACGAAATAAAAGCAAACCAAAAATAAAAATAAGTCGGTGGCCGAAGCCACCTTATATAAGAGTAAATGGCTTGACACCGCGAAGATATATCTTGGGTTCATTACCAACACTCATCATGAAGCTCAAATGGTCTCCTTTAGAGACAATAGAGTATGAAAACTTTAATGTGTGCATAATAGGGATAGTGTTTGTTCATAAGAGGAACTACACTCCCCCTAAATCCATGCCTACCTCCAAACAAGATACACATTGAGACACGGGTAGGTGTGCAAGGGCTCAAGCAACATTGCTCGAATCAATGATATTTAGCTCATGCCTTAACTCTCGGAACCTTGCTTCATCAAGAGGCTTCGTGAAAAGATCCGCAAGATTTGCCTTGGTGGGAACATACTCCAAGGAAATGTCTCCTCTAGCAACATGGTCCCGAATGAAATGATGACGAATCTCAATGTGCTTGGTCCGGTTGTGTTGCACGGGATTGTGAGCAATAGCAATTGCACTCTCATTGTCGCAAAGAAGAGGCACCTTGTCAAAAGATAGTCCAAGATCCTTCAAGGTTTGCTTCATCCATAGCAATTGAGCACAACAGCTTGCGGCAGAGATATACTCAGCTTCGGCAGTAGACATAGACACACAGTTTTGCTTCTTCGAGGACCAACACACCAAAGATCTTCCGAGAAACTGACAAGCTCCGGAGGTTGACTTTCTTCCTACTTTGTCACCAGCCCAGTCCGAGTCCGTGTAGCCAATCAGATCAAAGCTGGCTCCCTTGGGGTACCACAACCCAAAGTTTGGGGTATGAACTAAATATCGAAAGATCCTCTTGACAGCCACCATGTGACTTTCCTTTGGTGCGGCTTGAAATCTTGCACACATACCCACACTCAACATAATATCCGGCCGAGATGCACAAAGATAGAGCAAAGAACCAATCATCAAACGAAAGAGTTTTTGATCCACCTCCTTACCCTTGGGATCGAGATCAAGATTAACCTTAGTTGGCATGGGAGTCTTGGCACCTTTAACTTGATCAAACTTGAACTTCTTGAGCATGTCTTGGATGTACTTGGCTTGATTGATGAAAGTCCCTTTCCTCAATTGTTTGACTTCAAATCCAAGGAAAAACTTCAACTCCCCCATCATGGACATCTCGAAGCGGTCGGTCATGAGCTTGGCAAAATCCTCATTAAAAGTTTTGTTAATAGACCCAAAGATAATGTCATCAACATAGATTTGGCATACGAACAAGTGGCCTCCAACTTTCTTAGTAAAAAGAGTGGGATCAATGAGACCCACTTCGAAGCCACGGTCTAACAAGAGCTCCCTAAGGCAATCATACCACGCACGTGGAGCTTGTTTGAGACCATAGAGTGCCTTATTGAGCTTGTAGACATGGTTCGGAAGAAGTGGATCCTCAAAGCCCGGAGGTTGCTTGACGTATACCAACTCTTTCAAAGGACCATTAAGAAAAGCACTCTTAACATCCATTTGATACAATTTAAAGTTATGATGGGTAGCAAAGGCAAGGAGCATGCGAATGGATTCAAGGCGAGCAACGGGGGCATAAGTCTCACCGTAGTCGATGCCCTCAACTTGTGAGTATCCTTGGGCAACTAACCTTGCCTTGTTGCGCACGACAATTCCATTCGCATCGCACTTGTTCTTGAAGACCCACTTGGTTCCAATGATGTTTTGACAATCTTTGGGCCGCTCAACCAATGTCCAAACATTGTTCCTCTTGAAGTTGTGAAGTTCCTCGTTCATAGCATCAAGCCAATCGTCATCTTCAAGAGCTTCGAAGACTTTCTGTGGTTCCACAAGGGAGATAAACGCATGGTGAGAGCAAAAGGAAGCTAGTTGCCTCCTAGTAGTGGAACCTTTATTGAAATCTCCATAGACATTATCAAGGATATGGCCATCTCGAACAAGCTTGGCGAGACGATAGGCTTGACGACGGGCTTGTGCTTCAATTCGAGATTCTTGAGCGACCACTTGGTCATTACCACAAATTGAGCCGTCCCCTTGACTATAAGCATGAACACGAGGGTCATCTTCATCAATTTCCACTTCGGGGGAGTCATCACTTGGAGAGGATACTTGAGGATCATTGACTTGATCTTGATCTCGACGAGCTTGACCTTGGGGAACGTGGTATTGAGGAGGAGCCCCATCTTGGGGAGGTTGATGAGGTTGGTGAAGAGCTTGTCCGTGAGAGGTGCCTTGAGGAGGAGCCCCATCGTGGGAGGTTGATGTTGTTGATGAAGAGCTTGTTCTTTAGAGCTTGAAGAGTCATGAGCATGGGAAGCTTCGGAAGAGCTTGAGGGAGCTTGTGCCAAGAAAGTAGGTCCTTGAGGTGCAAGATGATCTTGTGAGAGTGAGGGCTCCACTTGAGTAGAGCTTGGTCCTTCTCCTTCGTCCATAAGGGGATCTTCAATGGGGAGGTGGAAACCCACACCCATTCTTCCTATGGCCTTGGGAGGAATTTCATCACTTGGATCACAAACACCATCTTGCCTAACAAGAGACTCATGATTTTCATCAAACTTCACGTTGCTCGTCTCTTCAACTCTTCCATTGGCTTTGTTGTAGACTCTATAAGCATGGGACTGATTTGAGTAACCAACGAAAATTCCTTCTTGAGCCTTGGATTCAAACTTTGACAACCGAACTCCTTTCTTGAGTATGTAGCACTTGCACCCAAACACCCGAAAGTAGCTAACATTAGGCTTTTTCCCGGTGAGAAGTTCATAGGGGGTCTTGTTCTTATTCTTGCGGAGATAAAGCCTGTTGGTTGCATGGCAAGCGGTGGAGATGGCCTCGGCCCAAAAGTTGTATGGAGACTTGAACTCAGCTAGCATAGACCGAGCCGCATCCATCAAAGTGCGATTCTTCCTTTCAGCAACACCGTTTTGTTGAGGGGTGTAGGGAGTGGAGTATTGATGCTTGATTCCTTCATCACTGAGAAACTCATCCAAAGTATAGTTTTTGAACTCGGTGCCATTGTCACTTCGAATTGAGAGAATAGTTGCATTGTGCTTCCGTTGAACCTCATTAGCAAAGTCAATGACGGTTTGTTGAGTCTCACTCTTGTACTTGAAAAAGAACACCCAAGTGTATCTTGAGAAATCATCCACAATAACCAAGCAATACTTCTTGCCTCCAAGGCTATCATGAGAGGGAGGACCAAAGAGATCCATATGCAAGAGCTCCAAACATCTCTCGGTAGTGATTTGATTGAGCGCTTTGTGAGGAGTTTCATGCATCTTCCCTTCAATACAAGCCCTGCAAACACGATCTTTGGCAAAGGAAACATCGTTAATCCCAAGGATGTGGCCCTCGGAGTGAAGTCTTTGCAAAGTTCTCATGTTAACATGGGCTAGGCGGCGATGCCACAACCAGCCCTTGTCGGCTTTAGCATAGAGACATAGAGCATGAGGAGTAGTGGTCCCTGAAAAGTCCACCACGTACAAGTCATGTTCTACATACCCTACAAAAGCCACTTTGAGAGACTTGCTCCACATGAGGACCACGGAATGAGAATTGAAGAAAGAAGAAAGACCCATAAGAGCAAGAGCACGAACTGAGAGTAAGTTGTAACCAAGAGTTTTGACAAGCATGACGTCAACCAAGGATACATCCGGGGTTACCACCACTTTGCCAAAACCCAAAACCTGAGAGCTTGTTTTGTCACCGTAGGAGACCATGGTGTTGGCAATATTGGGTCTCAGCTCGGTCATGATAGACTTGCTTCCGGTCATATGACTCGTGGCACCACTATCAAGCACCCATTTTGATCCGCCGGAAGCATAGTCCTACAAGAAAATCAAGCCTTGGTTTTAGGTACCCATTTTGCAATGGGTCCCCTTTTGTTAGTGACAAGAACCTTTGGCACCCAAATGGCCCAATGATAATCATGCGTGTAAGATGTCCCCACATATCTAGCATAAACATGACCATCATAAGATTTGCAAAGAATATAAGAGGGATTGTTCTTTCCAGCAAAGTTGTCACTTTGCAAGAGGGTTAGGCCATTTGGAAATCCTTGGGCCATGTCCTTGTTCTTTTTCTTCCTCTTGTTCTTCTTCTTCTTCTTAGTCTTGGCAAGTTGATCCTTCAAAACCTTGACCTCCTCTATGAGATGCTCATGCTTGCAACAAGGGTTAGGAGAACTAGACAAGTCTATAATTTGCACAGCGGAAGACTTAGAAAGATCACAAGTTAATTGAGTTTGAAGCTGTTCATGAGCCTCAAAAAGACTCGAGAATTTACTCTCCAAGGCTTTGTGTTCCTCTTTGAGTTTCTCAAGATCCTCTTGAGTCTTATCATGACCACCCACAAACTCAGCATTTTCTTTCTTGAGAACCTTAATCAAAGCAAGAGCATGGTCACGTTCTTTAATTGTAGAGGTCAAAGTGTTGTTATGATCATCTACAAGCTTAGACACATTTTCTTCAAGATTAATTCTCATATTTTGTTCATCCTCAAGACTTTGAGTGAGAGAGGCAATTTCATCAGCGGCATCTCTTTCATTTTTACTTAGTAAGTCAAGAAGTTCTTCCTTTTCATCTAAGGCATCTCTAGCATTTTCAAGTTGTGCAAGTAAGGACTCAAAGCAGTTTTTAGTTTCTTCATCTAAGGTAGCAACAAATTCACACATGTCAATCATCTCTTTCTTCACCTCTAGACCAACAAGATCAAGAGAGGAAGGCTCACTAGAGATGGGTTGAGGAGTGGGTTTCGATGATACCTCGGTGGCCTTGGCCATGAAGCACTTTTGGTTGGAGTAGATGACATTTTCATTTGGCGAGTCGAAGAGGGATAGACGTGGAGTTGAGGTAGTGGCAATAGCAGCAACCCCCACAATCTCTCCACCATGACCTTCATCATCATCATCTTCATCCGTGCCCGAAAGATATTCTTCATGGACCACAATTGCTCGTTCCTTGTTGGTGGCGTTCTTGACGGTGTAGTTCTTGTTTATGGGATGAGAAGATCTTGACTTGAATTTGCGAATGAGACGACCACCATTGTCTTCACGGTTCTCAAAGGGACACTTGGCCACAAAGTGACTCTTGTCGTTGCAATTGTAGCATGATCTTGCTTTGGGAGACTTGTTGGGTGAGTTGAATCTTGAGTTGTCCCTTGATCTTGACTTGAATCCGGACTTGTTCCAAAAGGCCCTTGAAGCGAGATCAAGATGTTCGTCGAAGGCACATTTGAGATCTTCTTGAGACCACTCACTTGATGTATCATCATCATCAACTTCAATAGCCTTGGCCTTCAAAGCAAGGTTCACTTTTGTTGATCCAATGGCTCTAGCTCGAGCGGACTCCGCATTCTTCTTGGCAATGGTCATGGCAATTACTTCACTCAAGACTTCTTGAGAAGTCATTAAGTGAAAGTTGGTTCTTCCCTTGATAGAGTTGAGCTTTTGTTCTTCAAATGGGAGAAGAGCTTGAATGAACTTTCTCTTCATAAACTTGTCATCAACATAGAGAGCCCCAAGGTCCCTCATAGTGGAACAAAGGACCTTAAGGCGCCTATACATGTCTTCAGGGGTCTCATCATCTTGCATTGCGAAACCATCGCACTCGTTGTTGATCTCGTCAAACTTGGAGCTTTGGATGCTAGCATTCCCAACGAAGAGCTCGGTGAGTTGATCCCAAGCTTCCTTGGCAGTGTCAAATTGGCGAATGTGAGCAAAATCCTTTGGGGTCAAGGCCTTTTGAATCATTCCCAAAGCTGTAGCATTGAGTTGCTTGTCCACCACTTCACCTCGTGTCAACTTCTTTGGGTCAAATGGAGAAAATCCATCCTCCACAATCCTCATTAACTCAATGGATGAGCTGGAAATATGTGAGCGCATTAGATATTGCCAATTGGCGAAATTAGACGTATCTAGCATGGGTGGTGCTCCTTGAGGTATAATGTGTGGCATGGGAATGGGTGGATCCGGAGTATACTTCGGCGGTGGGGGCACCGCCGAGTAGTCCTTTCCTCCATTATCCCCTTTGGAAGTTGGGTTCTCGGGCTCCTCAATGTTCTCACTTGGAACTTTGGTAGAGGTTTGAGCAACAAAACCAAGTCCCAAATGAGTGGTGGCAGCCGCGGGAGTTATCCCTGGGGCGGACACCGTAACGGTGGGAGGAACCTCGTTGGACTGGGGTGTGTCAACAGCAATCATGGGGTTTGGCTTGAGGGACTCCAAAAGAGTCATCATTTCCTCGAACTTGGACATCATGGATGACTCCAATTGCTTGAGGTCATCCATAGTGGCCAAGTTCTTGGCTTTTTCAGTTTCACTACCCCCTTCGTCGGCCATAGTCTCTTAGGCGGTAAAGCCCGAAATAAGAGCCTGCGCTCTGATACCAATTGAAAGTACCGACTTGAAACGACTAGAGGGAGGGTGAATAGGCGTCTACCAATTTTAATTTGTTTCACACTTTTAGGCTCAACGAGAAAGAAAGTTATCTAGAGATGCAACTAAGTGAGCAACCTAAATGCAAGAAAGCGAACACAAACCACAAAAACAGTAAATAGCAAGGAATAAAGGAAGGGAACGAAGTAACCGGCGAGGGGACACAGAGATGTAATTCCCGTAGTTCACTCCCAAAGAGCTACGTCTACGTTGGAGAGGTGTCGGGGCCACACAAGGTCACCCGAGCGCCACAAAGGCCTCACCTTCTTCTCCGGTGAGCTCCCCCACAAAGGAGGCCTCACAAACCACTAACCGGTGACCTTGAAGGCGCCAACCGAAACCTTTACACCAAGGTTGAGGGGTAGGCTCCACAACTCAATTGGAGGCCCTCAACGACACCTCGAAGCTTTACAACACATGCCTCAGCTCCGGGGATGCCCTACACCGTCTAGGGTTCCAAGAAACCCAAGAGTAACAAGATCCACAAAGGATGGGTGTGGGAAATCAAATCTTCTTTGGTGGAAGTGTAGATCTAGGTCTCCTCCCTCACCTCTCAAAAGATCAAGTCGTTTGAGTGGCTAGAGAGAGAGATCTAGTGAGGTGAAGCTCAGGTATTAATGGAGGAGAGAGAAAAATTCAAGAGCAGGTGGAAGGAAGAAGAGGGGTGCCTTAAATAGGCCCCCCCTCGCACTGAACCGTTACAGCCCCCGCGACCTCACCGGAAGTTCCGGTGAGAGGCCGGAAGTTCCGCCTGAGCCTGGCTCCAACGGTCATCAGACCGTTGACGCCCGCTCCAGAAGTGCAACCGGAAGTTCCGGTCAAAACAGACCGGAAGTTCCGGTTAACTTCCGAGCAAGTTCCGGCAAATAGCATGTTTCAAAACAGAAACTTTCTGAGCCTTCACCGGAACTTGGGGCGGAACAGGGGCGGAACTTTTGGGTCGCGAAGCGAGCCAGACCGGAAGTTCCGGCCTTAAGGCGGAAGTTCCGCTCAAGCACTTTTGCCAGGGAAAAGTTCCGAGCAGGTTCCGGTCAAGTTCCGGCCAAGTTCCGGCAAATAGCACCCTTCAACACAGAAGGTTACTGAACTGCCACCGGAACTTGGGCGGAACTAGCGTCGGAACAAACTGCAGAACAGCTCGCAGAAAAAGGTTTGAGCGGAACTTCCGGTCTATGAACGGAAGTTCCGGTGAGACTCAAAAGGCCCCAACAGAACAGGAAGAACTCTCTTTCTCACAGAATAATGGGATGGCTGTGGTGGTGCATATAGGTTTGTGCAAAAACAAGTGATTTCCCACAGCCCTCCAACATGGACCCCCTCTTAATAGTACGGTGACCTAAAACAACAACCAGAAAGAAACTAGGAGAAGACTAAAAAGGGCCACCGTCTTCAACAGATCACAAGAGAGCATCCATCACAATACAATGAGACAACAACTACGTTTCCCCTGAAACTCAAGAGCACAGTTAAAAACAAGGTTGGGATTGTCATTTAGCACCAAAAAAAACATCATGAGAAGATATAGTCCTTTCAAGTTTCAATTATGAACCGTTTAAGGTCTCCTTTGCTATTGATTATATATACAGATCTAGGCTTTGTTGGTGAGATGCCTTGGAGATTCACTGACCATTTTAATCTTGTGCTGGTGAGTTTATATGGATCAAGGCTTCGTGCTGGGTGAGTTTGCTAGTGCTATTTTGAAGGTGTGTTTAGTCTTGTCACATTTATTTTTATATAATCTATTTTTCTTGTAAACAAAATATAACATGCAATCAATTCACACATACAAATTAGTAACACATACAATAATTCTCAGAGTGACAACTACTTCGTGCATTTATAAAACCCGGACATAAATATTTATAACCGTGACTAGGATAACAATGACACCAACAACATATTCTAGACACCTTTCCTTCCAAATAGCATACTTTTTTATCTTATTCATCTTCAACCTAGTTGTTTGCCTACTTTCTTCCTTCTTAATATTGTGTGCATCGATGATATCGGCCAACACCAACTCTATTTGCCCTTTCTCTTTCACATCCCTTTCCATTTTTTAGTTGACGGTTTTCATTGCTTGCTCCATCATTCGGATTGTCTCGTGAGTTAGCCTTAGCTTCTCTTCCCTCTTCCTTAATTCTTCATTGGTCTTTCTTAATTTTTCATTTGTCTTCCTCTTCTACTCCTTTGTAAAGTATAAGTATTTTAGGACAATGATTTTTGCATTTAGACAATGTTGAAACTAGGCACATTCATCACGAATATTGTAGTCATGGACTGATTCCTAGAAAATTTTAAAAACAAATTGAATTGGGAAAATCTCGGCAGATGCATCCAAAATTTCAAAACAAATAGAATTAGAGAGACGAAAGCTATAAGCTTAGTACCTCATCTGACGAGGAGTAGTTCCTGAGGATGACGAGGAGTAGTTCCTGAGGCTGACGAGGATCTCATTGTCGTCCATTTTCCTAAACATGGCAACACGTACGCAAGCGGCGAAGAAGATTTGAGGCACGACGATGATTTGACGTCTGCAGCACCTCGTACGTGGCAACGAAATCCAGATGATGGGGTGCTCAATCTAAACCGCGGCCGATGGACGACGATAGATGGGGGCAGCCGGCGGCGGTGGTTCGGCAGGGAGAAGAGTGAGGGCGCATGGCAGAAAGGGGACTTTAGAAGAGTAAGGAGGAAAGCGAGGAATAAAGGTCTGGCCGGGTCATAAATAGGAGAATTCGGACCCTCCTGATAATAACCGAACGTCTGTAAAAATGCCTTTTTGGATTACTTCAATTTTCATCTATTTGTTTTTAAATAAATGTAGTATTAAATGCATGTGAATTCATATTTTATTACTTGCACATATTAATTTGTTTTATTTTGCAGATGGACCATGAGTGGATGTACCTCGGGAATCATGCGATCGATGTGTACCTTGCCGGTGTCAATGAGTTTTTGAACATAGCAAAAATGAATGCAGTTTATACAGAGAACCTATGGATACTTTGCATGTGTTGTTACTGTAAAAACAACCATAGTTTTACAAGGATTTCACAAATTCTGACACATTTGATCAAAAGGGGATTCATGGAGGGGCATGATTGTTGGATCCACCACTGAGAAGTACGACAAAGTACTTATGAGGAGGGTGATGTTAATAAGGGGGTGATGCTTATGAGGAGGGAGACATGGATGATGTTGAGATTCCAACCATATTTTCATCAACTGATGATGAGGTTCGTCGAAGAAAATGCATGGACAATACATCGTTGCAAATAGATCATGGAAGATATTGAAGAAGACAATGTGAGTCAGATGTGATGAGAGTTAAAAGAAAACTGTGAGGATCAGAAAACATACGATAAATATGCTTGCATGATCGAAGACTCGGAGAAACCAATATATTATGGGTGTAAGCCGCACTACACAAAGTTAGTTGTTGTGCTAGAACTGATGCGGGTGAAGCAAATGTACGGATGATCAGATAAGAGTGGAACCAATTTGTTAACATTCTGACAAGACTTTCTTCCCGAGGAAACCACATGCCAGATGGTTTTTACAAAGATAAGAGAATTCTGTGTCCGTTGGGAATGGAGGTTCAAAGAATACATGCATGTAAAAATGATTGTATGTTGTACAACGGTGATGCCTTGATACATTGTAAATGTATCTATAATTTTTTATGCTCCATGCTTGTTTTATATCATTAGTCTTATGTTTTGTCTACACTTTGAGGTATTTTTATACACTTTCTGGAACTAACTTATTGACAAGATGCCACAGTGCCAGTTGCCTCTTTTCTGCTGTTTTTGGTTTCAGAAAAGCTAAAAAATGAATATTCTCGGAATTGGACGGGACAAAATCCAATCTTCATATTTTTCCCGGAGCGATACGGAAAATCGAAGCAGAGACGGAGTAGGGCACCAGGGTGGCCACACCCTAGGATGGTGTGGGCCTACCCTAGGCGCGCCACCAGGGGGTGTGGTCCCCTTGGGCCTCCATCGACCTTGCCTCCTTCGCCTATAAGAAGCCCCCGACTCAGAAACCCTATATTATCTGGGAGAAAGCCATGAAAACCTCCGCAGCGCCGCCTCCACCGAAGGGGAGATTCAGGGGATAGAAGTCTCTGTCCCGACACCCTGTCGGGACGTGGAAGTGCCCCCGAAGCCATCTCCTTCGATCTCCACCACCATCTCCATCACCGTTGCTGATTCCCATGATGAGGAGGGAGTATTTATTTCTCGAGGCTAAGGGCTCTATCGGTAGCTATGTGTTCATCTCTCTCTTTATGCGTGATCTTGTTGTGATCATGAGCTTTGTAATCAAGTAGATCTACTTTGCTACTCAAGTGCTTGTTGACGGCGCCCAGTACTTTCATGGGACACTTCATTGGAAACCCCAAGAGCAAGGTGTGATGAGAACAACAACAAGTTTTCCCTCAGTAAGAAACCGAGGTTATCGAACCAGTAGGAGGAAGGAAACGTCTCAAAGGTGTTACAAGCAACGTGGAAACCTGCACAACACAAACTCAAGACTTTACCCCAACGAATCAGTGAGGTTGTCAAGCTCACCGGTTTGTTGTAACAAAGGAATAAACGTATGGTGTGAAAGGTAATGGTTTGTAGCAAGTAAACAAGTAATAGTGGAGGATGTATCAATGGTAAAGATTGGACCGGGGTCCATAGTTCACTAGAGGTGCTCTCCTTAGATAAACAACATGGCATGAAGGGTAAACAAATTACAGCAGGACAATTGACAGGAACTGAGCAAGGCATAATAATACAATACCGGACAAGAAGATCCTATTAGATTCGATTGGGCAATACAACAATATACATAGACCGCCATCCAACTGCATCTATGACTAGAAGTCCACCTTCAGGTTATCATCCGAACCCCCTCCAGTATTAAGTTGCAAGCAATAGACAACTGCTTTAAGCAAAGTGTGTAAGGTAAACAATCCACTTGTTCCATGAACAAGACACCGTTGTTTTCTCCCTAGTGGCAACATCACATCTACAACCGAAGAGATTTCAGTCACTTCCCTTGGAAACTAGAGGCATGAACCCACTATCGAGCATAAATACCCCCTCTTGGAGTCACTAGCAACTACTTGGCCAAGATAGCTACTAACAACGGAGAGCATGCAAGATCACAAACAACACAGACATGATAGAATCATAAAGATAAAACCATTCATCAATCTGACATAGTAATCTCAATATCCATCGGATCCCCGCAAACAGAACATGCATGATTAAAAATAGATTAGATCTTGATCATGAACCGAGCTCACAAGATCTATACATGAAAGCACAAGGAGGAGATACAACCATCTAGCTACTACATGGACCCATAGTCCAAGGTGGAACTACTCACGCATCATACCGGAGAAGAAGGCCTCCGGGATGATATCCCTTCCGGCAGGGTGCCGGGAGGAACTTCAGATCCCCCGATCTAGGGACGACGGTGGCGGCGGCTACAGAAGGTTTAGTGGAGTATTGATCGGGTTCCTAGGGTTTATGCATCAGAGGCTTCTTATAGGCGAAGAGGCGAGGCTGGGAGGCGGCCAGGGGCCCCACAACCTACCTAGGCGCGGGGTGGGCCTACCCGCGCCTAGAGGGGTCTTGCCGCCCTGGTTCGTTTCTCCGTCTCTCCTCTGGACTTCATGTCCCCCACGGTAAAATATTGACTTTGGCTTTTGTCCCATACAATTCCGAGAATATTGATTTTCTGCCTTTCTGGGACCAAAAACAGAAGAAAACAGGCAACTGGCACTGTGACAACTTTTTAATAGGTTAGTTCCAAACAAAGCATCAAAGGAGAATATACTATGCTTTTGCATGCTAAAACAACACATAATTTTTTCAAGGCACACTAAGCAATCCCAATTGTTTGTAACAAGACATGCTACAACAGTAATCACTAAGTATAAGTTCAAAACAACACCTAGCATGTCATGCTAAAGTCTAAGTCACAGTCAATGCAAGCTCCTCTTGCACTTTCAAGCCGGAACTTCCTACTCCTTTCCAACACCAAGCAACTTATTTGCAACAACACAGAGAGAACGGGGGTCCAAACTACTTTATTCAAGCAAACTAAACAAACCAAATGAAAACTAAGACGCTCCAAGAACAACACACAGTATAAGAAACAATAAAAACGAAGTGTCTAGACAGACCTGAGCTTTTTATTGATGAAGAAGGGGATGGCCTTTGACGTTTGTACCTCTTAGATATTTCTTTGGGTGACACTGGGGTGGCATACCCAAGCTTGAGATTTTGTCCATTCTTCATCTCATTACATCATTCTCTCTCTACACCTAAATTTTTTCCTTCATACAAAACTTCACACAATCTTCATTAGCAACATTAGTGTATTCAAAAGATAATAGACCCTTAGGTAAAGCTTTGGAACAGCAAGACTTTTCAATAAAAATACAAGATATTGTAGCAACTCCTTCAAAAAGCTCAATTTACCTAAAGAGAACTCAAAAAGGAATCAATAAGAAGCAAATGCAAATAATGGCAGAAATCTGTCAAAATAGACCAGCAGGTAGAAACCGATTTTTTTAAAAAACTTATGTTGATCAAATCAAAAAGTGTTGAACTAACGAAAGTTATATAACATACTGAGGGATTTATTCATAAATTTTCAGCTCAATACGAGTTACATAGACTCCTCACGATTTTTTTGGGTGGAGGACAGAAATCTGTTTCGGGACAGCAACTCCCCAAATCTTACTTCCCTCTCATTAGAGGTCATTCTTGGCACAAAAGCAAACAAAAAGGATAAGGAGAGATCATTACAGAAGTAATAACTTCCAAGACTCAAAGAAACTCTTGGATTATCTCCCAATAAGTACTTTTCTTTAACGCCTTTAAGTTAGGCACGGAAAGTTTAAGAAGATGCTCACATAAGAAATATGAATTGAAGTAAAAGAGAGAATCAAGAAGCAAATTCAAAACACATTTAAGTCTAACCTTCTTCCTATGCATAGGAATCTTGTACACAAATAAATCCCCAAAGAACAAAGTGACATGCATAGGAAGATAAAACAAGAGTAACTTCAAAACTTTCAGCACGTAGAGAGGTGTTTTGGTACCATGAAAACTTCTACAACCATACTTTCCTCTCTCATAATAATTTTCAGTAGCCTCATGAATAAACTCAACAATATAGCTATCACATAAATCATTTTTTTCATTATCTACAAACACATAATTTCTATCAAGCTCAAAAATAGTGGATTAAAACCTTCACGGGTTTTAACCAAAGTAGATATTTCAAAAGGATCCACAGGAACATAACATTCATCCTCCTTTGCTAAGCATGGGGGTCAATCAAATAATGTAAGGGATAAAGAGTTACTCTCATTAGAAGGTAGGCATGGGTAGATAATCCATTCTTCCTCCTTTTGTTCATCACTCTCCTCCTCTTTTTCATCTAATGAGCTTCCAGTTTCAACAATTTCTTCTTCCATAGGCTCCTGCAAGGCATTAGTCTCTTCCATTTGTGGAAATCATATATTAAAATATTCAAGAATATAGCTATTTTCTTCCTTGTAATTATCAAAGCAAAATTTAAGTATCTCATAAACCTCAGATTCATAAGGTGTATCATCAGTATTTTCAAGCAAACTGGCAAGTTCAAATGCACCCTTGAAGGCAATAAATTCTCCAATTTGTTCCACATCATCAAAGTCATAATTTCCTTTAATATAAGAGGATATGGTAACATTATCATTATACTCACATTGAAAAGGGAGGTGTTTATACCTCCTATAGCAACAAGATTTATCAAAGCAATAATAACATTATAAGTAGAGCACACGTCTCTAGGAATAGTATTCAACTTATTAATTTGTTTCCGTAAGTGTTTCCCTTTTTGTGACAAATGGTGTTCCTTATAATAATACTTTTGTTCTTCCGTGAACCCACCTTGCCAATAAGAACTAGTTTTAAAAAAACCAGCCATTGATAGAAAGCATGACCAAGCAAGGCAACAACAAACCAGCAACTAGAGCAGGAACTAATTTTTTTTGTGTTTTTAAATAAAGAAAACAAACCAAACTAAACTATTTTTTTTTGAAGTTTTGGAAAAGAGGCAAACAAAACCAAGCAAAAGAAACTAAGCAAACTAAAAAAAAGTAAAGAGAAAGTAAGTGGAGGACTCCCCTTGTGAAGACGTCCTTAGCCTCCCTAGAAACGGCGTCAAAAAGCTTGGTGCTTGACGGGGAGGAAGAGGTTGAAGCTGTCCTGTAGATCCCCGGCAACGGCGCTAGAAAATCTTGTTGACGGCGCCCAGTACTGTCGTGGGACACTTTGTTGGAAACACCAAGAGCAAGGTGTGATGAGCACAACAGCAAGTTTTCCCTCAGTAAGAAACCGAAGTTATCGAACCAGTAGGAGGAAGGAAACGTCTCAAAGGTGTTGCAAGCAACGTGGAAACCTGCACAACACAAACTCAAGACTTTGGCCCAACGAATCAGTGAGGTTGTCAAGCTCACCGGTCTGCTGTAACAAAGTATTAAACGTATGGTGTGGAAGGCAATGGTTTGCAGCGAGTAAACAAGTAACAGTGGAGGATGTATCAATGGTAAAGATTGGACCGGGGTCCATAGTTCACTAGAGGTGCTCTCCTTAGATAAACACCATGGCATGAAGGGTAAACAAATTACAGTAGGGCAATTGACAGGAACTGAGCAAGGCATACCAATGCAATACGAGACAAAAAGATCCTATGAGATTCGATTGGGAAATACAACAATGTACATAGACCGCCATCCAACTGCATATATGACTAGAAGTCCACCTTCAGGTTATCATCCGAACCCCCTCCAGTATTAAGTTGCAAGCAACAGACAACTGCTTTAAGTAAAGTGTGTAAGGTAAACAATCCACTTGTTCCATGAACAAGAGACCGTTGTTTTATCCCTAGTGGCAACAACACATCTACAACCGAAGAGATTTATATCACTTCCCTTGGAAACTAGAGGCATGAACCCACTATCGAGCATAAATACCCCCTCTTGGAGTCACTAGCAACTACTTGGCCAAGGTAGCTACTAACAACGGAGAGCATGCAAGATCACAAACAACACAGACATGATAGAATCATAAAGACAAAACCATTAATCAATCTGACATAGTAATCTCAATATCCATCGGATCCCCGCAAACACAACATGCATGATTACAAATATATTAGATCTTGATCATGAACGGATCTCACAAGATATATACATGAAAGCACAAGGAGGAGATACAACCATCTAGCTACTACATGGACCCATAGTCCAAGGTGGAACTACTCACGCATCATACCGGAGAAGAAGGCCTCCGGGTTGATCTCCCCTCTGGCAGGGTGCCGGGAAGAACTTTAGATCCCCTCGATCTAGGGACAACGGTGGCGGCGGCTACAGAAGGTTTCATGGAGTTTTGATCGGGTTCCTAGGGTTTCTGCATCTAGGGCTTCTTATAGGCGAAGAGGCGAGGCTGGGAGGCGGACAGGGGGCCCACACCCTACCCAGGCGCGGGGTGGGACCACCCGCGCCTAGGAGGGTCTAGCCGCCCTGCTTCGCTTCTCCGTCTCTCCTCTGGACTTCGTGTCCCCCACGGTAAAATATTGACTTTGGCTTTTGTCCCGTCCAATTCCAAGAATATTGATTTTCTGCCTTTCTGAAGCAAAAACGGAATAAAACAGGCAACTGACACTATGGCAACTTGTTAGTAGGTTAGTTCCAGAAAAGATATAAAAACACCTCAAAGTGTAGACAAAGCAAAGCAAAGTAGATACTAAACAAGCATGGAGCATAAAAAATTGTAGATATGTTTCTGATTGTATCAGTGCTTTAATAGATCTCTGCTCTCCCCATGTATATGAAAGTGACAGCGTGCATACCGTGGTGGCACTTAGGCTAGAGTTTACATAAATACTGAAGCGCTTCAATAGATCTCTGCTCTTCCCACGTGTGTGAAAGTGACAGCATGCACGCCGTGGTGGCACCTAGGCTAGAGTTTATAAATCTTATCATGAGTATATTTTGAGTTGGTTGTCTCTATGAAATTGTGGTGTTTGTTGGACCATCTAGTGCTCAAGGTGGCAGTATGGGGTTATCTAGATGGGGAAGGCAGACTTTGAGGTGTGCTTTTGTATCCCTACCATGGATTAGAGTGTCCAACTGGAGAGTAGTTAAGCGTAGTATCATAAAGAGAAGATATTTATATGAGAGTGTTCACTAGTGAAAGTATGATCCCTGGGCATTGTATTTAAGCATTGAAACACCGTTTACAACTAGATCCGTTGCATGTTCGCTTGCTTCCAGTCTCTTCCACCCTATCAAGATCTTTTCTGGCACCGTTACCACTTATAATCATCCATACCACTTGTATTTCACTATCTCTTCGTCGAACTAGTGCACCTATACACCTGACAAGTGTATTGGGTGTGTTGGGAACACAAGAGACTTCTTGTATCTTGATTGCAAGGTTGCTTGAGAGGGATAACTTTGACCACTTCCTCCTCGAGTTTGATAAACCTTGGGTAATCCACTTAAGGGAAACTTGCTGCTGTTCTACGAACCTATGCACTTGGAGGCCCAACAACTGTCTACAAGAATATAAGTGCGTAGACATCATGCCTACATCAATTTGCGTAAATGTCTGGTGTGCAAATTTCCAATGTTTAAGGTTCCGAAGGTTGAGGCAACTAATATGGCAAATGACATCAAAAGTGAGGATGGAATGGGCATTGATCAGCCAAGCAAGAAGCATAAAAAACTAGGTAGGAAGGACATCCTGGTAAAAGTGTGTTGGTTCATGCCTATTATTCCTTGTTTTACACACTTATATGCAAATCCAGATACGGCAAAAATGATGTGTTGGCATGCAGAGGAGCGCATTCAGGATGACATGCTCAGACACCCTGACAACTCTCCATAGTGGAGGAACGTCAATATGTTGAAGCCTTTGATATAGATGGTGATCGTTTTGGAGATGATCCAAGAAATGTGAGGTTTGCACTGAGCACTGATGGAATGAACCTATTCGGCAACTATAGTATCACCCACAACACCTGACCCATGAATCTCAGCATTTACAACCTTCCTCCATGGTTATGCATGAAGTGAAAATATATCATGCTCGCAATACTAATCTAGGGCCCCAAGCAACCCTGTGGCGACATTGATGTGTACCTTGCACCTTTGGTGGAAGATTTGGAACTTCTTTGGATTGAAGGAGTAAAAATATATGATGCACATGTGAAGCAAAACTTTATCATGAGATGCATGTTATTCATAATCATCAATGATATCTGGCCTATGGGAACTCCTCATGCTAGGCTATAAAGGGACCTATGCATGTGTCCAGTTCCTAGAAAAGATGACAAGTTTTTGTTTACATGATTGTAAGAAAACGGTGTACATGCGGACTTTAAGGTTTTTTTTTCCAAAGGGTCATAAATATCAGATCATGAAGAAAAAGTTTGATAACATTAATAAGAGAGATTTGGCCCCTCCAATTTTAAAAGGCAGTCAGATCTATGATCAACTTAAACACTTGAAAGTAGTGCATGGAAAATGACGATTCAAACGCAAGGGCAAAGGCAAAGGCAAAGACAAAGAAAAATAATTAGTTATAGATTACTAGCCTCGCAAAATAAAACCGTTCTAGAAGAGGAGATCGATACTATGGGACTTACCTTACTTGGAGTATCTTGACATTCGGCATTCCATCGATGTGATGCATGTTAATAATAATGTAGGGGTTCGTAGCATGGAAAACAAAAAATTTCTACCGCATGCACTCAAACAAGCCAAGATCTATCTACTAGATTGTAGCAACGAGTCGATAGAAGCACTCACCCTCGAAGATTCCAAAGCGGTTAACGAGAGCAGATTCTCGTGGGTGATGTAGTCGTACACTTGCCGATCTCAAGATCGCGTAGATGATCCTTCCGGCGCTGCGTTCCGGCAGCGCTTCCGTAGTCGGTCACACGTTCGGTACTCGATGAAGACCTTCCTCTCCCTTGTTCCAGCAGGCAGCGGAGGTTGTAGCACTCTCCTCGTGATTCCGGCAGCACGACGGCATGGTGTCGGAAGTAGAGGGAAGATCTCGCAGGGCTTCGCCTAAGCTGGAGCGAGTATGGTGGAGTAAGAGAGGGCCTTGGCGATCTACGGATTAGAGGCACCAAGGGGAGGTGGTGTGGACGGCGGCTAGGGCTTGGAGAAGCCCAAGTCGGTGACTTGGAGGAGGCCCTGGCGGCGGCAGCAGCACTTGGAGGTGGTGGCGCCTAGGAGCTAGGGTTTGGGTGTGAGGGGTAGGGGTGCGCCCTACCCCTCCTTATATAGGTGGAGAGAGGCGGTTTGGGAGGAGGGAGTCCTCCTCCAACTCCTCCTCCTTGGCCGGCGGGTGTAGGGAGTGGGATTCCTACCCTAGGTAGGTTTCCTACTCTCCCTCCACCAAACAATGTTCGGATTTGACTTTTCAAATTGGCGTTTGACTTTCAAACTTGAATTTGACTTCTCTCTTCATATTGCCCAGCCAAGTGACCTAGTACATGATGGAACCATTCCACATTGTCATGACACATAAATGTACCCTTCCCCTTCCGGAGTGCAGGACCTTCCAGACCCTTCTAGAACATTCCAGGTGAAAACACCGAAATCATTTCTGAACTCCGAAACAGGACTTTCCTTATATGAATCTTATTCTCCGGACCATTCCGGATCTCCTCGTTATATCCCAGATCCCATCCGAGACTCCGAACAAAATTTGGTCTCTTACTCATCATTCCATAACTACACAACAACATCGAATCCTTAAGTGTGTATCCCTACGGTTCGTGAATTATGCGGACATGACCGAGACACTTCTCCAATCAATAACCAATAGAGGAATCTGGAAATTCATATGGCTCCCACATATTTCTATGATTACTTTGCGATCGAATGAACCATTTACATACGATACCAATTTCCCTTTGTCTCACGATAGTTTACTTATCCGAGGTTTTGATCGTCGGTATCTCTGCCTACCTAGTTCAACCTCGTTACTGATAAGTACTCTTTTCTCGTTCCCGTGATATGTGATCCCTTGTGAGACAGTCACATGCTTGCAAGCTAATTGGATGACATTCCACCGAGAGGGCCCAAAGTATATCTATCCGTCAGATGGACAAATCCCACTCTTGATCCATGTGCCTCAACCCATACTTTCCGAACACTCAATGCCACCTTTATAGCCACCCAGTTACGGTGTGGTGTTTGATGTCATCAAAGCATCCTTCCGGCGATGGTGATTAGCATGATCTCATGGTCAAAGGAATTAGGTTACTATGTATCAGAAAGCTTATAGCAAACAAACTATTGAAATGACTTGATCTTAATGCTACGCTTATCTATAGGAGTATGTCCATCATACCATTATCCTAATGATATTATCTTGTTATTAACGACATCTCAATGTTCATGATCGAGAAACCACGATCATCTATTAATCAACAAGCTAGTATTATAAAGAGGCTTTACCAGGGACTCTAATTTAGTTTACAAATCACAGAAGTATTAATGTTTCCGGTTAATACTATTATAGCATGAATGTAAACATTTATCATAAACACAAAGATATAATAATAACTGCTTTTATTATTGCCTCTAGGGCATATCTCCAACAAATAATGTGTTAGAAAACATAATAGGGACATTGATCAACATGAAGGATAAAACAAAAGATGGTGCAAACGTAAGACTTGAAGCTGCAAAACTTAGAGGGGGAAAACCCACCTAAGGTTGATGCTCAATGAAAGCCATCCCCTACGAGTTATGTCTGCAACAAAGAAGAGGGGAAAAGTGTGTGTTATTCTCTATATGGCATGCGCTTTCCAATGGGCTACACCGCTAACATGCAAAAATGATTGTTTCAAAGACAGAAAACAGAGTAACGAGCTTGAAGTCTCACGATTTCCATGTTCTAATGACACATATGCTCCCTGTCGCGATAAGGAATGTCTTGACACCACATGTTCGAGAATCTCTAACGCGTTTGTGTGAATTTTTCAACACAGTTTCTCGGAAGGTGATTGATCATAGTAAGTTGGATGAGCTACAAACGAATATGGTGGAAACTCTGTGCAATTTGGAGACGATATTCCCTCCGTCATTCTTTGATATCATGGTATATCTCACTGTCCACCTAGTGCATGAGATAAAGTGTACCCGTTTGAACACTTCATGGGAATTATTAAGAACTATGTCCCCGACATTTTTAGAGACGGTTTTTATATACGACCATCTGAGGTATAGTTTTAGAAGCGCTTAGAATAACAACCGTCCGAGGATAATGGCCGTTTGAGGGTGTATGCGCTGACGACGTCACATTGGGATGGCGGTGTCCGCTTCTCCGCCGCCAGGAAAGCTGTGATCTTTCCAGTTCAGAAGTATAGCTCATACTCTATAATAGTGTCAGTTCATAAGTTAATAAAAGCTAATAATTAAACTGATCTCTAGGATTGATATAAGAAGTTCAAAAGTACTCTAGAACGAGCACAAAATCATCCCAACGTATATACAACAAAGTTTGATGAATGAAGATGCAATACCTAGAACGACAGATCACCGTCAACTTTATCGTCACTAACTTCATCGTCCAGCTTGTCAACAGGAGGTCGTGCCGATATTGCATCTTCTGCATCATCACTAGGCGCAAATACAACATATTCATTAGACAGATCACTCCCCTTCTCCTCGGACCCGGCTGGAGCCAGCATATCAATTTTGTTGTTGCTTATTAATGCTTTCAGCATCATGTTGTTCTCTTTCTGTTTAGCACGATCCCTATGACGCTTGTCCTGATCTTCCATGTAGATGGCATGCCACGTTCTTAGCCCTTTAATGAGTCGCTTTTTCATCGTCTTATTCTCGTAGGTAGATGATCCAGGAATATCCAGATACTCCACATCTCTAGGGGTCTTGTTTCGCTATGATTTCTTGGTCACACCTTTGATATGATTGTCAAGGGGGTCTGTGAATACAATGATTCTTGTAGGAAATGCCAGTGTTGAACTTTCCTTGGTGACATACTGAATGAATTCCTGAATGTATGGAGCATACACTGGTGACCTCCGATGATCAACCATGTTCCTCCTTATCTCTTGATACAAGAGATCTATAACATCAATCTTTCTTTCCTTCCTTTGTAGGATAAACCAGATGAGGTTTTATGCATATCCACGTATGCTAGAGGAGTCTCCCAACTTTGGGAACAAGATCCACCGAAAAAGCTTGTGCAATGTGTTGATGGGCAAGAGGCCACCAATATGTCCATGCACAATAGCATTACTCTTAGGATGGGAAGCTAGATGATAGCAGTCATTCGGTTCCTTAGGCTTCTTTGTGAAATCATCATAAAGATGGATGAAATTGGTAACATGTGGACCAACCATATTGATTTCAAGAGCTGAGACAAATTCACTAATTGGGGCACGGTATTCTTTGTCATCGTATATCCACCAAAAATGCCTAGAATTATCCTTCTTAAGAAAGAGGGTAGAATAGAATTGCATCACCACTTGTTTGTTGTAGTGACTCCTAAACTCCACGATCTTCAATAAGCCTAGGCGATCACATGTTTTAAATATGTTGACAAATTTTTCCTTGTTTTCCTTGATGTGCTCAAAGTCGATTGCCCTTTGAGGAGCAATCTTAGTTTGAAGGAGGAGAATCATGTTAAAGATCTTTTGTTGAGTTAATATGCGGAAATATTTGACGAGAAATTTATCTCTCTTAGCCTCATAGTGATTTTTATCCCAACGAAGAGCTTTGTAGTGACGCTTCAGCAATTTCATCAACCTTCTACTTTTTTAGGCAATGCATGCTACTTTGAAAGCTGCGATTATGACCTTCTTTGGGGCGGGGTTTGATGAGCTGCCTGCCATATCAGTTTCATATCTCTTAGTATAAGTTTTTTAGGATTTGTCCTCCTCTTCACCTCAGACGGCGGGTGGCTAGTCGGGGTAGCTACAGGCGAGCCAAATCGGAAGTTTCATGATAGTTGCTCTCGCGCGAGTCGTCCACACTTTACAGCGTGCACTACCCGAAGCGGTAGATATACCGCTTTGGATAGTGCAAATCGGTGCGGGCTGCAAATTTTCACGCGAACTATTTTACATCCTCTGCTGGAGGACCATTTTTTTTGTCTCCGGCGCTGCATATCGGCGGTTTTTTAGTGCATCGCAAATATGCAGCGACTCGTGGAGATGCTTTAAAGAGATCAAGCAGGTGAAATATATCATGTGAACATCAGGGGATTAAATGGCTTTCTCTCGCGGTCTTTTGCCATTATCGTTGTCCTCTCCGTCAGGGTGCCATGTATACATGGACGACGAATCCGGCCATCCTAGCTTGGCGACATAGGGAGGATTCAAGCTGAGTGAAGGCCGGAGGACAGTGCGGAGGAGGCGTAGGTCCATCACCGAGGCACCACCAACGTCTCCATAGCCCTCGTTTGGTCCAGAACGGAGCGCTCGAGCTCACAAGCGGCAACCGGACTGTTGGGATAATCCTTCAATTTTCGGGGGCGACAACCTAGGTTGCTTCGCAGGGACCTACACGCAGCCAGCGACATGCGTGACAGAGAGGCAACTGTGCCTATGCCCCACACGCTTGCCCACACGTCAGGGCCATGGGCCTACAAACAGATGGAGACAACCTCTACGTGCATAGCAGATGGCATATGTGTCCTTGCATATCTCCAGTGTGAAGTCTAAAGATGATAGTAGAAAACTGAGATGCATATGTTAAGAGAGATAAAATAACATTCTCCTATTTTTAATGGATCATACCTTATCTAAGAGAAGATGGTCTTCCCTTTATTCATTCCCTCTTCCTCAACTAAAAAATAAATCCGATGTGGCAACTCGTCACCCCATTGCCCTTGTTCTTCGTACAAATTTCCCACCGGGCTCTTAATTACATTTTCAGCATTGAATCAATCATGGCATCAATGTCGTCCTTTCTGTTAAAATGACACCCTTCCCATCGAATGGAAAGTAATACTCCCTTATTCCCATTTTAGGACGCCTATTAGTTTTGGTCAAAGTCAAACCTTATAAAGTTTGATCAACTATATAGATAAATAGATCAACATCAACAACATGAAATGCATATAATAAGAAAATATATTTCATAATGATTCTAATAGCATTGAGGTGATATTGTAGAGATTGATATTTTATTCAATAAACTTGGTCAAAGGTTATGAAGTTTGACTTTGATCAAAACTAATAGGCATTCTAATTTGAAAAGGAGGGAGTACGTATATAGGGATGAGCGAGATACGATGCTACGGTGCGCATCTAGACGCATTGTTTCTTGTTTGTCATAGAGACAGCAACAAGATACTCCATTCGTGCTCCGGGACTTTCAAATGGTATGACCTCTAAGAGGTCAGCATCGCATCATTCCACTCAACTTGCCTATGTATATATCAATTAAGTTTTTGTGATAGATGCTTGTAGATACACTAGATCCGGCCATGAAAGTATATCTATCTTCTCCATATCTATTTGAGTTATTTTCTTATGTTGGATGATTTCACATGGCCGGATGGAGATTAATTTCACTCTACATGCCACATGACATGTGCATTTTATTACTGGATGTGACGGTACTTTTGTTAACAACTATTCTCGCTGTTTTAAACTATAAGATGTTATTATAACCTAGTATACGAGTATATTGATTGTAATAACATCTTATATTACAAGATCGGAGGGAGTGCAATACAAGAAAGCATAATTAACCGATGCTTGTGTGATGGATTTCTTGACTAGGTCGACGGTTGGAGCCAGGTATACAAGGGCCTCACTTTGGTGACCATTCGAGGCGCAAGTCATGAGGTTTCACTGCACCGCCCGCGACAAGCGCTCATCATGTTACAACACATCCTGCAGGGCAAGCCCATGCCAGGCCAAACCACACATGTAACTTTGGCTTAAAAAATGTATGGATGTAAAGTCAAACTATAGTCTTAACGACTGTTCGATGGCACAATGCACTTAGTGAACAACGTGGCTAGGTAGATTGTTTTGTGCACTACAATTTCTGACAAAAAATGTTGATGTTTATCGACTAGGTTCTCATAAATTCAAATTATGTGGCGACTTCCAACTCTTTTGTATTTTTTTCTAAAAGTGATACCATGGGTGAGAATCATTTATCCAAAAAACTAGATGAGATTGTGATGAGCATGTATATTGGCATATGTTGCATATCATCCATGAATAATTTGCATGTACTTGTTTTTCAGCAACCAAAGAATGGATTTTTTACAAAGTTAATAAAGCTATGGTGTAAATCCAATGGCTACCCTCTTTTTGCAAAAAAGAGAGTACTTTCTAGGAACTATGCATGGTAACAATATACCTGATCATTATTATTACAATCTAATGCTACAGACATGGGAAAAATAGTTTTTATGAAAACTATGAATTGGCAACAATATTCTAGCAACCATCAACTCAACTTGTTGATGTTCTTGAGCTCATGTCGTCCTTTCCTTCCTACTTTCTCCCGTATGTCCAATATCCGATAAGAACATATGTTGTCTTATAGCCCATACTTTCTCCCTTATTTGGTTGCCTACCTAGGGTCTTGTGAAGCTTGATCATCAAGTTTTCATATTTAATATTGCTTCTTGTCGTTAGCATGCTCCCCGCAACTGCTTTAGAAGGTAATTGTTAGTGTTCTTGGTTCTTATGTCCCTTTTATGCACTTTAGCTATTGTTGTCCTTTAGACACCTCTCTAGATGCCTCTTCCTTTGCATGTATATGCCAACTGCTTGTTGGCCTCCTATACTTGGCTACAGGCTACCAAGCTCAACGGAGTCCTCCCCTGAGGATGAGCTTGGCCAACTTTGATATTATCCCTTCCGTGCCTTTTATTTTCGACAACCAAGTGGTAATTGAATTAACGTGATGCTACATTGTGGGCTTTAACATTATGGCAATGTATAAAGTTTTGATTGTGTGTTTTAAATACTCAAATAAGCATAAAAGATTATTTATCCAAAATAGATCAACGTGAGCTTAATATAAAGTTGTCTTGGATTAGATTGACCTCTGATGTCAATCTAGATCCACACTTAGTATAAATCTATGGGCTTAATGAAATCTAAACCTAAATTTTTGTTTGATTGTTGATAAAAATGGATCACATAATATTTCCTTTGTTGCATCTAGGGATCAGAATCAATCATCCAATGGTTGCCCTTGTCCCTTGTTGACTGTTGCATCATGATCCAAATGATCCATTTGTCCCAAAGTGATACAAATATCCCTAAGGGTGTGTTTGGTTGAGCTGTAGATTCTTGAAAATCAGTTGTGGGGAATCTGTTGTGGGAAAGCTGATGTGAGCTGACAACTGTGAGAAAGCTGAAAGCTATTTGGTTGTGACAACTGTCAACTATAGATTTGTTAGGAATTGTCTGTAATGCCTCTGAGATTATTTATAAGCTAATTGACCGAAGAAAAATAACTTGTATACTCACGGACATGCAAATGACCATTTATGAATGAAATTTTGCAGTTTGTAACATTATATATATAGCTTAGGAAGTGATGCCATGATACTCCAGAAGTCATGCGGATTACACAGAAAATACATATGGTTCACGACATATAGCATTCATGGTAACCTTGTTCTATCTTGTGCCGGAGGCCTATCTTTGGGACAATGGGCGTGGCGGAAGATGGGGAGCGGTACGAAGGTTTTTCTGGGAGAAAGCTCAGTGCTTCGGCACCATCGAGAGCGATGTTTGCGGGTACAGTTATCTTCTTGGGGGCGCCGATGCGGCTACCTTCCTCGCGACAGGGCTCCGGGTGAAAATCCTTGACCATTGGTCTCGTCAGTGGCGGCGTGGTGCGTTGTTACCCTCTTGGGGGCGTCGTCGTGGAGCCCCGATTCATCCCGGTCTTGGCTCTTTGTCTTTGGTGGCAATTTTAGGTCTTCTATGTTTTTATTGTTTATTTTGATCTACTTTGTAAAAGGAAAGCATCAGTCAGATAACATAATGTTCGTCATTTGCATAACTCTCCTTTTATCAATTTTCTATCACAAATAAAATTGAAACGCAAGTTTCCGCGCCATTGCCATGGGCAATCTCAAACATGATTTACATGGCTAATATCCATGCGCAAGTTGTCACCCGTACTTCAATCACAAGAAAGTCGATTTGTTCAGCTAATATCCAACAATATCATAAAATAATATGCTGGAAAATATAATATTTCAAACCATGGTCTAGAGGGGGAAATATTGCTATATATATCACAAAACATACACAAGAATCATTGCGGTATACCATACACAATAATCATTGCTATATATCACTAACAAATTGCAAGATATAAGGAACAACAAAAATCAGGAAAGTAAAGAAAAACCCGTACAAGAGTAGGACATGGAGTGAGGAGAAAGGAGATAGAAGATGGGAGAGCAGGGGAGAGGCAGGCCGCGTAGGTCACTCTCCATTAAAACCGGTTGGGGGCTTCTTTCCTTGAGGCGCGGCGCGACGGACTGACAGATGGGGGCGGCGGCGGGTCAGAGGTACTCGCATGTGGCGTCGGGTCGAGCATGAGCAGGTCGAGGATGCGAAGGGAGGAAGGGGCAATCGATTTCCGAACGTTGCGCCGCCGTAGGCCACCAGAATAAGCTAGCTAGGCGGAACTTTAGCCGGGTTCTCCTCTTCTAGTGAAGCTCAAGTTGGGGAAAGGAGACTGAACAGGGAAAGCCACTCGGGTTGTAGGAGGCACAACAGAAATCTAACCGTGCAGATTCACTTAGGGATGGCATTGCGGGTAATTTTTAGCCTTTTCTCTCGACGCACCGCACTTGAATCCGGGGTCAAAGCAACTTTCAGTTTGCACTACGAAAATCCGCTGCGTTACGAGAATCCATGCGAGCCTAGTTCCCCTTTGGTTTAGATTTTAGCTGTCAAGTAGTGAATCTGTGGGTAGAATCTCAACCAAACACACCCTAAGTTGGCTAAGTGAAAGAAATGTCTCTCTAATCTCCATTTGGGGATCAATATTAGTTCTTGATTCCGTATAGCTAGGTCCAACATCAATAATGCTTCATCTTACGATGAAGTCTATATTTCAACAATAAAAGTTGGTTTTCCTGTGTCTTTTGTTTCCATTGCCTTTTTGTAGGAAAAAGAAGAACAAAATTGATTAATTATTGTGTTTGGATGTTGGTATTGGGACTTGGTATTGGACATTCACATAGCCATGATCACCAAATATCAGGTTTAGGATTGTTTGGTTGGTCTAGTTGCTGGTGCGAGTATTCATACTTGATATCTAGTGGCAGGTCCACACACAAAAAAATCCGAGGCCAATTTAGAGGCAAACAGCTAGACATCTCGAGATATTCGCTAGGTGCCTACCTCTTTCTCCCATCCCGATTGACAGAACGTGTCCCATCACCGCTACTCACCATAACCTACCTCTGCACATGGTCCACATTACACTCTCTCAAAAATGGAAATAATGCCCACTAACATAGCAATGCCAGATGTAATAATATACTTGAAAGTGTATCTCTATCTTGACATATACACCTAAACAATCTACCACTTATAATGAAAGAAAAGACGAAGAGTTGTTGGCTGCGAACTATGAACACCGTTATAATGAAAGTATTCATACTTATAATGAAAGTATTCATACTTGATGAAGGGTTCAAGGTTGTTAATGGTAATTTGATTGTGACTAAGCACAAGTCTGAATGAAGAATGAAACATAGCACTCAGGAGCACACCGACAACCACATCGAAAAGATTACTCACAAGTCACAAGGTCCGAGGCCAATTTAGAGGCAAACAGCTAGACATCTCGAGATATTCGCTAGGTGCCTACCTCTTTCTCCCATCCCGCTTGACAGAACGTGTCCCATCACCGCTACTCACCATAACCAACCTCTGCACATGGTCCACATTACACTCTCTCAAAAATGGAAATAATGCCCGCTAACATAGTAATGCCAGATGTAATAATCTACTTGAAAGTGTATCTCTATCTTGACACACACACCTAAACAATCTACCACTTATAATGAAAGAAAAGACGAAGAGTTGTTGGCTGCGAACTATGAACACCGTTATAATGAAAGTATTCATACTTGATGAAACTATTCATACTTATAATGAAAGTATTCATACTTGATGAAAGGTTCAAGGTTGTTAATGGTCTATTAAAAAAAGGTTGTTAATGGTAATTTGATTGTGACTAAGCACAAGTCTGAATGAAGAATGAAACATAGCACTCAGGAGCACACCGACAACCACATCGAAAAGATTACTCACACAAGTCACAAGGGAAACTATCAAATCAGCGAATCACAGAGTGGCAACTCAAATTATCATCATCTCATCTGTCCTCCTTCTCCCGAAAGCTTCCGATCCTGACCATCCGATGCCGTAGCGGACGGCCAGGATCGTCGAAGCTGTACCTAACCCAGCCCGGCTGGAGGTTTTGTACAGCGACCTCGCAAGTTATCCGGAAGAGTCTCCGCGTCGGAACAGCAACCAAAAACCTCCCCAAAGGGTGAAAAGGCCGCGGCGGAACCGAGGCGGAGAGTGACAAGGCTGTGGACCCACGCGCCAGCGACAGTGAGAGAGAGGCCGCGCCGCCGCCAACCACCGCCGTCATCCATGGCGGCCGCCGCCGCCACCGACGACGACCCGATGGCGCTCGTGCGGGGGCAGTACGACGCCGACGAGCTCGCCATCGCCGGGGAGTTCCTCACCACGTGGCTCCCCTTCCTATCCGCGGGGCTCTGCCCCTCCTGCGTCGCCTCCCTCCGCGGCCGCGTCGACTCCCTCCTCCCTCGAGGTAAGCCGCCGCTGGGGAAGAAGAATTCTTGGGCCATGGACGGCCTTATCTAGGGTTTCTTGGTGCCCGCGTCTTGCATTCCCCCTCACCCAACTTTCTTGCAGCGGACGAATCACCGCCGCAGCAGCAGCAGCCGCAGCCGGAGCCGCGGGTCGATCGGATTGAGCCCTCGGGGTGGGACTTGGATCCGGCGACCCCGCAGCATCTGCCGTTCGAGGCCAGCGGGTGGGACTCGGATCCGCCTCCGCCGCCGCCGCCGCCGCCTCAGCACCAGCAGCAGCCGGCCGAGCATCCGCGGATGTCGTGGGCAGACATGGCGCAGGAGGACGAGCTCGCCGCTGCGGCGGAGGAGGACGCGGCTGCCATGGCCGCGGACGATGGGGAAGAGGTCGGCGAGGCGGGGAGGCCAAGGGCAAAGCCGTCGAGGGAGCAGCGGGAGCTGCATCGGTTCCGGAACGTGGTGCGAAAGGATGATTTCATATGCTTCGAGAGGGTCAGGGGCCGGCTTGTTAACATCCTGGCAGGCCTAGAGCTCCACGCCGGCGTGTTCAGCGCAGCTGAGCAGCGGCGCATCGTCGAATGCGTCTACGCCCTGCAGGAGAGGGGCAAGCGTGGGGAGCTTGGAGGTGAGGCCTACGCTCAAATTACATACTGGTTTTAGTCATGCTGTGTTTTGAGTTTCATATACTACTAGACTGTATGTCTACTGGTTAGAATCCAGAAAAATGTTTGCTTCTAGGGGTTGAGTAAAGGTGAGTATTTGGAGCTGGTGTGTGCTTCAGTGACATGACTGCTACTAAGGCTGTATCACCCAGAGTATGGAATTTGCTCTATGGAGGTGTGTGCTTTGTTTTAAGTTGAGTGTGGACTATGTGACTAGTTTAGATTCTAGGTCAACTTAGGAAGGCCTATATGGATACAGTAGTTATGTCGTGTAGAAGTCTTTCCTTCATGTCAAGGAAGCTAGTCCAGAGAATGATTAGAACATTTGTGTTTGGGAGTTATGACCTTCAGATTTACGTTTATGTTATACTGTATGTGTGATCTTAACCTGAAGTTGGAAACTTTTGTGTTAGTTGCTAGACCAACCTATGAAAACTAGCAGATTCAGCTTTGGTGATTGTAAGCAATCAAAGCTGAGGTATATGAATTGTTATTTGGTAATTTTTATATGTGCCTTCGTTGTAGGAACCAGTCATACCAAAACTTGCATATTATCATACAATATCAGCTCTAGAGAACTGGAAGTATCTCCCAGAGTTCTGTTTATTATGGAGAAACCCAGTGATATTAATTTGCAAAACAGTTCCACGTACTTCCAATACAGTGATGTCTCCATTCACATAAATTTTAGCGTGTTAGATTCTGTATTGTTGTAGTATTATCCATTATGTTTTTTTGCTTCATTGTTTCTATGCTCATGTGTGACTAATGATACTTTAACTTAAAAGCATGAATAACGAAGTAACAATGGTATGCAGAACCAGAATGGGTTGTCTTCACTACTTTCCTTTCTCACAAAAAACACATTTTTGGGGTTGTTCTACCACTGATTATTGTGGCCTTAAAATCTACTTCCCTTTTATGTTAAAAACAAGTTGTACTATTTTAGAATTGACTGTTCCCCTAGTTACTTCGTTGTAATTCACACTCTAGTATGACCTGTTCTTTGAAGCACTTATGCCCTTTCTATGTCATCTACGGTCATGACCTGTACTAGAATCTCCCATAGCTTAGTGCACTAGTACACCTCAAGGTGCTAGTGCGCCTAATTTGCCTCTGCTTCTATACCAAAGTTGATACCTTTGTAACTCACCTGCACATGCCTTGGAAGGCATTAACCTTATAACACATAGCATGCAACCAGGACTGACAGGAATGTAGTGAATGCAACTTTTCCTGATTTACCTTAAATTTGTTCCATTTTCTTACTATAAAAGAGTCATCGTTAAAGGGGTAAGTTCCCTCCCTTAACTGTATGTTGTTAGGTAGAAGTGACCCGCAGAGGCTGTGCCTGGGTGGGCGAGCTCATAGGTGTGTGTTCTAGTCACAACTGAGTGCTGCTCGGTTCTCAAAACCATTTTATCACTAGTGGAAGTGATATCTTATTTGAGGTTAGCCAGTTTCATCAGTGCAGTTTCCACTTGATTTAAAGAAAGCAACTTCTAAGAAAAATATTCGGTGCCTGAATGTTAAGTGATTTTTGAAAACATGTTTGCATATTTATCTAATGCAATGCTAGTAATATTTGTTTCTTCATTTATATTTCAGTTGTTAGTATTACATGTTCTCAAACTATTAACTGCATTTCCTCCTTTAGCTTTTGTACTTCGTATCGCTAAACCTGAGCACAAATATTTTTCCCCTTTGCCAGATCGGACATATACAGAACCTGAGAAATGGATGCGTGGTAAAGGGCGAGTAACAATCCAATTTGGATGCTGTTATAACTATGCTACGGTAGTTACCTTATTCTTAGTTCCATCTTGTTGTAGCTACATTTCAGCATTAGGGAAGCCTATCTGTAAATCTATCTCAAGTTGAAATTTCTAATGGCAGGACAAGAATGGAAATCCACCAGGCATCATTCGAACTTTTGTTTCTGATCCGATCCCTGAACTATTTAAGGTCATGATCAAGAGATTGGTTAGGTGGCGTATTTTGCCTCCGGATTGTGTGCCGGACAGTTGCATTGTCAACATGTATGAGCCTGGAGATTGCATCCCACCACATATAGACAGCCACGATTTTGTTCGGCCATTCTGTACTGTTTCATTCCTCAGCGAATGCAACATACTTTTTGGGTCTAGTCTGAAAATCGCTGGTCCTGGAGAATTTACGGGCTCATTTGCAATTCCTCTACCTGTTGGGTATGTTGGTTATCTTCTCCCGATTTCCTTTATGCTTATGGATATTATGTGCTATTCACCCTTTTTGTACTATGTAGTAGTTGCACTTGGTTATCTAGCGTATCATAGTTTTGCATTGAGTCAATTTCAAAATGTTGACATCATATGGATTCAAAGACTTTCCCATTTTCTTACTGCAAATGATATTTCTTGCTGCATGAAATCTTGTCATAGTTGCACACTTGCACTTGACTAATCTATGCATGGATAGGTTCAAATTGATTATATTTGTTGACGTTTTTGAAGGTCTACTATCATATGAATACCAAGATTAAGCAATGACCCATTTGATACTTGCAAATGATATTGCTTTGTGCATGGCACATTGATGATCTATTTTCAGTTATCCGTTATTTTGTCTTTGTTTCCTCACCTGATTGCCCTGAATCTTACATAATTTGTGCAGTGGTCTCTCTAGTTTTATGCTGCAATTCTTCCGTTCCTTTGCTGAACACTAAATGTGAACATTCACAGGTCTGTGCTTATCATAAATGGCAATGGCGCTGATGTTGCAAAGCATTGTGTTCCGGCAGTACCATCCAAAAGGTTATAATTGTATATGTTGTGCTAATTTTCTGAACTTGATTTTTTCACCTCCGTGACATTGGAACTCTGATGCGCAGGATATCCATTACCTTCAGAAAAATGGATCCAGCAAAGCGTCCATTCAGTTTCAAGGATGATCCAGAACTTCTGAACCTTACTCCTCTCGAAGCAGCTCCACAAGAAACTAGCAGAGCAGCTCCAGAAGGAACTAGCAGATCCTCAGATGATGGCAAGGGGAAGCAGCTTGACGTACCAAATGGGACTCCTGGCAGCAGAACATCCAGAAGCAGGAAATCTAAAGGAAGATCATCTGCTGGAAAACCAAGTTGGGGTGGGATTCTTGGAGACCAACCTCCACAGCAGCATCCACAGAGTCCTATGACTAGCGCGAGTTCTGACAGAGAAAGGGACCCCATTGGGAGGTCGAGGGAGCCAAGGTATCCGCCGAGTTCTGAGAGAGAGAGGGACTCCATTGGGAGGTCAAGAGAGAGAGGATATTCTCCGGGTTCAGAGAGGGAAAGGGACTCCATCGGGAGGTCGAGAGAACCAAGATACCCGCGTGACGTGCCCGGCATGCAGTCTCATGGCGAGGATCTGAGAGATCGGCTGAATAAGCTGCCTCACGAGAGGACGTATGGCAGCGGCGTGTACTTCATCAACAACGGCGCAGAGTCCCAGGAAAGGAAGCAGCGGATGGAGCACAGACAACTGCGGATGATCAACCGCACCATCAACGATGACATTGACTCCCTCTCCATCGGGAGCCACGAGTCCCCCGACCAGCCTCGCATGAGCGTACGGACCATGCACAACAAACCGAGGACCAGAATAAACATGGATGGGTAGGCTGTACCTTGCGTGTGACCACGTCTGTACTGAAAACTGGATGCCGGAAAGGCTGGTTGATTGATACATGGAAACTGGAAAGGAACCTGAGAGCTGTGTGTACATTTCATGAACTGAATTCATTGATAGATAGCCAGGACCCTATTGTGTAGATAAGAGTTTTTTTTGCTGGAATGCTGTAATTTGTGTGGATGCTGCATTTGGCGAGACCGATGACTGAATAATTTTGATTGGGTGGAGGCTAGGACATACTGCATGATGTACTAGTACTGTAGCATTTTGCATGGAAAAACTGTGATTATCATTGCACTGCGTTTGGTTGGTGTTAATCCAACAGGGCAGGGAAGAACATATGATGTATTAGTAACATCTTGCATGGCGCATGGGAAGTGTTGTGACATTGAGAGGGAGGAGATGCTGTTTCTGCATGATGCATTCTTGGCACCGAATGTTGTGACTGAAATAGCTTGGATTCGGTTGAGGAGTGTGGAACATTTTGGTGTAGTAGTAGTAACAGTTTGCTTGTGTTTAGCATTCTATGTTTTTGGTTATTGTTTATCCAACTGGGCTTGGAAGTTATGTCATGGATTGTAGGCATAGTATGGCATTTGAGAGGAGATGCTGTTTCTGCATCATGCATTTGCTGCCCCAGTTGATGGTGCTTGGAAATTGCAAAAAAATAAAAATTACATTTGCAAATGGCTCAATTGTGCTTGGAAATTGCATTTGCAAAAATGGCAAAAGGACAGAACCAATGAATCTTGTCAAGTGGAGATGCGGGGTATCGATCCCCGTGCCTCTCGCATGCTAAGCGAGCGCTCTACCATCTGAGCTACATCCCCGTTGTTGGCATTTTTTCCTGAGGTAAGTTACTTATTAACGAAATACGTAACCCATTGAACACGAAACCGACGCGCACCCGGCCGCATCCTCAAATGGAAACCTCCTGTTGATTCGCTGGATCGTGTCCGAGATCGGCAAGCACAGCACAGGGGGACCTTGCACGACGCGGCTGCTCTTCCAATCCGACTTCGACTCGCCGCATTGCTTCGACTCCTGTTCGTTTCCGACCCGGCCGGCGCCCCTCCTCGTCGATCGCCCGTCTATAATAGCACCACAGCCCCGCTTCATGACTCCAACACAAGAAACGCGCACGATCCAGACTCCAGCCGACACCACGGTTCCCTTCGATCAGCCATGATCTTCTCAGGAGACGGCGGCATGATCCTCCTCCGGCCACCTCCGCCGCCGCAGCACCACCACCACTACCTAGACCCAGGAATGCAGATCCTCCACATGCCCGTACCCATGACCATGCCAGTCCACATGCCGCCGCCGCCGCCTGACCAGTTCGCCTTCGCTGCCGCCGCCACCCATCGCCACCGCTACCAGCACGCTCCGCAGATGCCGGCGAAGCTCGAGGTGCGGGACGTCTGGTACTGGAACCTCGCGGAGGAGATGGACGCCATCAGCGCCCTCCTGCCCACGCACCCCGTGGTGTGCATCGACACGGAGTTTCCCGGCACCGTGCACGACCCGCCCACGCCGCGCTACCTGCGCGGCCCGCACGAGACCTACTCCCTGGTGCGCCGCAACGCCGACGACCTCAAGAAGCTGCTGCAGCTCGGGATCACCCTCGTCGGGGCCGAGGGCCGCCCGTACCCCGTCGTGTGGCAGTTCAACTTCCGGGGCTTCGACGAGGCCCTGGACCCGCACGCGCCGGCCTCCATCGCCATGCTCAAGGCCCACGGCATGGACTTCCGCAAGCTCCGGGACAAAGGCATCGACCCGCGCGACTTCGCCGTCGAGTTCGCGCGCTCCGGCCTCCGGAAGTCCTCTCTGCTGGGGCTCACATGGGTGGCCTTCTCCGGCTCCTACGACTTCGCATACCTGGCCAAGGTGCTCCGCCGCGGCAAGCGGCTGCCGGACAAGCTGGACGACTTCAGGAACCTGCTGGGGAGGCTCTTCGGCCCGTGGGTGCTCGACGTCAAGCACATTGCCAAGACCGACTTCGGCGTGCGCGGCGGGCTGGACCAGGTGGCGGCCGCGTTCGGCGTGGACCGCGCCGCCGGACGCGCGCACAGCGCCGGCTCCGACAGCCTGCTCACCGCCGACGTCCTGCGGGCCATGCTGGCGTGCTACTCACCCTACGACGTCGACGTGCGCGTGACGCACGGTGGAGCCATCGATGGCCTCGCTGTGTGAATAATCTAGAAAACACTGGTTTATTAGTAGCAAGCATTCCTACTCTGATGAAAGACTGTTATTTCATACGTAGCTGTTTCTTTTACTACCAAATGAACCCTGAAATACGTTTGAGTACTATTCAAGTGGTTGAGTTATCTTTGTTTTAGCATTATTATTCTACTCTGAAACACTTACTGCTATTTCACCTCTGTTTTTCCAGACCAAATGAACTCTGAAGCAGCACTAATACATTGAGCGCTAGTATTGTAGTAGAACAACACGAATCCTCTCTCTGAATCTGTTGTGTTGCTTCCAATGTATCTAAAATGCTCTGCTTGGATCGGCCCAGGGATAGGAAATGAGTCGCTGTCCTACGCGCCAGACCGGTGCGTCCAGTGGCCAGATCCAAATAGATGGCCAACTTCTCAAAGAATTTTTTCATTTCAAAGATTTCTACATAGAGGATTTGATAGGATTCATAGATCCACATATAGAATTTGAAAGCTTATACTATATATAAGAATCTGGACGGTATATAACGATCTAATTTCGTCATGGATGACGAGCAAATCGTCATAGATGGTCATCTGCGACGAATTCTGCGACGAAAAAAAAGTCGTGAACCTCCGTCATAATTGGATCCGTGACGTTTGACGTTTCCACGTTTTCGTCGAGGCCAACGGTACCGGTCTGGCTCAAGCCCAATCAGCCGTGACTTCTTTTTGTCATAGAAGATGCCACGTGGCAGTACCATGTGGCAGACAACTCTCGTGTAAAGCTAAAATATTAGCAATATCCTCATCCTCAGATATATCCCATTCTTTATCAGAGGATTCATAATAAGATGAACTCATCTACGATCAAATAAATTATGTTGAAATCTAAAACATGGCAACGACCCAATAAAATTTAGTGGAAATTACTAGTGATGCATACCTTTGATTTTTTTTGTTAAACACCTTTTGTGCAAGGGGCTGGACACATCGGGGGCATGTCGTTACCGTGGGGGCAGGGGGCTGCTGGTGCTCGTTGAGGAATTGGGGAGGCGACATAGTTAAATATTTCTCGAAATAGGCTTTCGCCCCGCTTTATAAATAAAGCAACCGTCCGCAACAAACATCACAGTACAGATCCACACACACAACACATGCTGGGGCCACAGCACAAGACAGCCCAACTAGGACAGAATCCAACGAAAAACAAGAACTGTTGGAGATATGCCCTAGAGGCAATAATAAATGTAGTTATTATTATATCTTTGTGTTTATGATAAATGTTTACATTCATGCTATAATAGTATTAACAAGGAAACATTAATACTTGTGTGATTTGTAAACTTAATTTGAAGTCCCTAGTATAGCCTCTATACTTCACTAGCTTGTTGGTTGATTAATGATTGTGGTTTCCCTATCATAAACATTGAGATGTTATCAACAACAAGATCATATCGTTAGGAGAATGATATGGTGGACATACTCCTATAGATAAGCGTAGCATAAAGATCAAGTCATTTCAATAGTTCAATTGCTATATGCTTTCTGATACATAGTAACCTAATTCCTTCGACCATGAGATCATGCATATCACCTTTACCGGATGGATGCTTTGATGACATCAAACACCACACCGTAACTGGGTGGCTATAAAGGTGGCATTGAGTGTTCAGAAAGTATTGGTTGAAACACATGGATCAAGAGTGGGATTTGTCCATCCATATGACGGATAGATATACTCTGGGCCCTCTCGGTGGAATGTCATCCAATTAGCTTGCAAGCATGTGACTGGCTCACAAGGGATCACATATCACGGGAACGAGAAAAGAGTACTTATCGGTAACGAAGTTGAACTAGGTATGCAGAGATACCGACGATCATAACTTCGGATAAGTAAACCATCGTGAGACAAAGGGAAATTGGTATCGTATGTAAGTGGTTCATTCGATCGCAAAGTAATCGTAGAAATATGTGGGAGCCATATGAATTTCCAGATTCCTCTATTTGTTATTGTTCGGAGAAGTGTCTCGATCATGTCCGCATAATTCACGAACCGTAGGGAGACACACTTAAGGATTCGACGTTGTTTGAGTAGTTATGGTATTATGAGAAAGAGACCGAATGTTGTTCGGAGTCTCGGATGGGATCCGGGATATCACGAGGTGATCCGGAATGGTCCGGAGAATAAGATTCATATAAGGAAAGTCCTGTTTCGGAGTTCGGGAATAATTCCGATGATTTCATCGGGAATGTTCTAGAAGGTTCCAGAATGTCCGGCACTCCGGGGGGGAGGGGTACATGAATGTGTCATTACATATTGGAATGATTGCATCATATACTAAGTGTTCTTGCTGTTCCAAATAAAGGATTAAATTGAATCCTAAAACAGAAAAGTCAAATGGCCAGTTTGAAAGTCAAACGGCTAAAATAGGAAACTGTGGGAAACAAGCAAGAGGAGGCAAAACCGACTTGGGGGAGGAGTCCCTCCTCTCCAAGCCGGCGCGCCACCCAAGGCCGACTTGGGGAGGGACTCCCCTCCCCTTGGCCGCACCTCCCACCTATAAGAGGAGGGGCAGGGCCTCCTCCTCTAGACACACAAGTTCCTATCCTCTAATCTCCGGTTTAGAGCCGTTTTGGTTTAGAGCTTCTAATTGCCCTAGCCTTCGGTTTAGAGCCTTCTAATTGGTGTGTCTAATCCCTAGACCACTAATAGCTTTCTCATACTCCACCATACTCGCTCCGGCTTAAGGCGAAGCCCTGCGGGATCTCCCCTCTACTTCCGGTACCACGCCGTTGTGCTGCCGGAATCGCGAGGAGAGTGCTACAACCTCCGCTGCCTGCTGGAACAAGGGAGAGGAAGGTCTTCGTCGAGTACCGAACGTGTGACCGACTGCGGGAGCGCTGCCGGAACGCAGCGCCGGAAGGATCGTCTACGCGATCTTGAGATCGGGAAGAGTACGACTACATCACCCACGAGAATCCGCTCTCGTTAAACACTTTGGAATCTTCGAGGGTAAGTTATTCCATCGACTCGTTGCTACAATCTAGTAGATAGATCTTGGCTTGTTTGTTTGTATGCGATAGAAATTTTTTGTTTTCCATGCTACGAAACCCTACAGTGGTATCAGAGCCGTGTCTATATGTAGATCTGTTGCACGAGTAGAACACAATGGTCATTGTGGGCGTTGATGCTTTTATTGTCGACTGCTTCTTGTGTACTTTGCATCTTGCGGTATGTTGGGATGAAGCGGCCCGGGCTAACCTTACATGACATCGTTCATGAGACTTGCTCCACGCTTGACATGCAACTTGTATTGCATAAGTGGCTTTGCGGGTGCCTGTTTCTCCTAGCATAGTTAAGATCCAATTTACAATGGGTGATCAACAATACTAGTATCAATGTTGTGGTTCTTGTTCGTAAGTTAGAACGACACTTATTGAAAGCCCCAAATCACGTAAAATATGCAAAGAAAGTAGAGGCGTCTAACTTTGTTTTGCAGGGGTGTGCAGTGATGTGATATGGCCATGATTGTGATTATATTTGATGTATGCAATGTTCCTTATTGTAAGTTGGCAACTGGCAGGAGCCATATGGTTGTCTTTATTTATGTTAAGACCCGCGTGTCTATTCAAAGTAGTTGTAATAGTTGAAGCCGGTGGACGACAACCATGGAGAAGCGTCATTGACCTTGATGCAATGCCGGTGATGATGGAGATCATGTTCGTGCTTGAAGATGGAGATCGGAAGCACAAAGAAGAAAGGCCATATCATATCACATATTATGAATTGCATGTGATGTTAATCCTTTATGCATCTTGTATTGCTTAGTAGACGACGGTAGCATTATAAGATGATCCCTCATGCACATGAATTTCAAGTCATAAAGTGTTCACCCTTAGTTAGCACCGTTGCTAAAGCTTGTTGTTTCGAAGCACCACGTGATGATCGGGTGTGTTAGATTCTGCAAGTGTATACAACGCGAGCAAGCCAGATTTGCTCATGCGGAAACTAAGGTTTGATCTTGACGAGCCTAGCATGTACATACATGGTCTCGGAACATGGATCACTGAAAGGTAAAGCATGAATCATATAGTAGATATGATGAACATGATGATTGTTCGCCATTGAAACTATATCAACTCTCGTGATGATCGGTGTTGATATGGTGGATTTGGTTCGTGTGATCACTAAAACAATGTGAGTGTGGCATCCCGCAAAACCACTACTAGAAAATCGCGTTGTTTTTGTGCAATGCATCATCATGATCGCATGCTCATGTCATCATGCCGCATTGCATTTGAGCGTCGTCATCATCTTGCATTTGCTTGCATAAAACTATTTGCGGAAAAACCTGTTTGTGTTTTCTAAACGCCCCGTCTTTATTCAAACGCAAAACCCGGGTCACCGGATTATTTTGTTTTGTTTGCTATCGGTTTGCAAAAAGCCCGGTTTGAAATAAATAAAATAGTTAATTATTTTAGCGGGGCAGTCGAACGGGCCGATTCGACCCGAATGACCACCCCAGAATAAAATCGGCCCAGCTGGCAGCAGTCTACTTCCCTAGATAAATATCTACCCAGTCCCCCCTAAATCTTTTCTTACCCTGTCCTAGTCTACCCACCCCACCTCCACCTCACCCCCTCCTATCGCGAGACGCCACGTCACCCTGCCCTTCCCCCTAACCTATCCCAGGCCGCCACCTAATCCTACCCCTCTCCCCACCTGCCCTCCCTGGTCAAACCCCCTGGCCCGCGCCCTGGCCCACTCCCTGGCCCCGCAGACCCCGCCCTCTCCTTCCCTCTCTCCCACCCCGACACTCCCCCGTGGCCCCACCTCCCCCTGGACCCGGTCCGCTCCCCTCCCTCTCTCTTCCTCCCCAACCTCTCTCCCCCACGCTCCCGCAACCACCTGCCCACCCCGCGCCGCGCACCTCGCCGGCCACCCGCCTCCGCCGCTCGCCCTAGGCCCCACCTCGCCGGCCGCCTCGCCACCTCTGCTCCCCGTCCCCGCATCCGGCCTCCCCCACCAACGCCTCCCTCACCCGAGCCCACCCCGCACCCTCCGCTCGCCTCCACCGCCGGCCGTCGCGCCCTCCTTCCCTCCGCAGTTCACCGGCCCGAGCCCCTCCTTCCTCCGGCCGCCGGGCTCCCCTCCGACCCGCCGGCAACCTCCGAGCCGTCCTCCTCCTTCGCCGCCTCCCGCGAGCTCCGCGACACACCCTCCTCCTCTCCTCCTCCCTCTCCCTCCTCGCCGTTCGCCCCCGCCGCCGGCGCGAGCGCGCCGCCCTCCGCCCTGGCCCGACGCCCCTCCTCGTCGGCACCCCTCCTCCTCGCCGCCGGCCCGAGCCCGCGCCGTGGTTCTCTTCCCCGCCTCCTCTGCGTCCGTCCACCGCCCCGCCAGAACCCCTGCCGCCAGACCCTCCCTCTCCGGCCACGACCCCGCGCCTCCTCGTCACCGACCCGGGCCCGCTCCCTCCTCCACGCCGTCGTCCGCGGCCGCATCTTCTTCCCCCACCTGCGGCGCCGCCGCCGGCGTCCCCTCTGTGCCCGCGTCGCCCTCTGCGCGCCTGGCCGCCACCTCTGCTCGCCACCGCAGGATCGGCGCCCTCCCTCGTCGGACCGTCGCCAAGGGGCCGTGCCCGTCTCGTCGACGACCCTGGGTCCCCTGGCCAGGACCTCTGTCGCCTCGTGGCTCTGACCGCCAGCACCCGCCTCACGCACGCCATCGCCTTTCTTCGGTCACGCGGTGCCTCGCAGGTGTTTGTGTTTTGGTCTGGAAGAGTTGACACCAGATCAGTGAAGCTAGTAGGCCGTCAATGTGTTCCGTTGTCGGCTTGTCTCTGACGGCAAGTTACAGGAACCACCAGATGCCACTTGAAGTAACCCTTGACAATTCAAGGTCTTCTACACGGAACTCGCGGAACCGACGTCGTCCATGTTTATCACCGACGAATAAGTTGGGACAATCTGGGCTACCTCCTCGGAGCGGACAAGAACAAGGAGTTGACCAAGCTCATCGGTGCCGCGCCAAGATCTTCGAAAAACCCCGGTACCAAACAAGTTCACCATCGACCTCGAGCTCTCCTACACGGATACCAAGCGACAAGAACTCCATGTACCCGAAGACCTACTTCATGAACACCAAGACCCCGTACCCAAGGCTCTCGTCTCGGAGAGCCAAGTTCTTCTTTCCGGACCCCCCGAAGACCGAACCCTGGCGTGCCAAGTTCGTCGACCCGAAGGCCACGGATACGCCAAGTACTTCCTCGAGAACGCCAAGTACTTCACCCCGAATGCCAAGACCGACTCGATGGCGCGGACCCGACAAGATCTTCGCCACGACAAGATCGACACCGACCAGAACGAATCCGATGCGCCCCCGACGCCGAATCAAGTCCTCCTTCACGGAACGCCAAGATCTACCTCAGTTGTCCGAGAACGATCCCGTCGAACCCTGAACCCTGAGACCCGACCCCGAACCCCGGAACCCCAAGTTCGTCGAACCCTAATGTGTGAACCTTTTCCCGAACCCTATTTTATAATATAATACAAATTGTTGCATATTAAATTGTCATACTCGCATGCATATTTGTGTGGTTTAGGGGCCTTATGCCGATTCACCTTATAATTAAATATGGGGCCCATATGCGGGCACATCTAGTCTTATATTGGCCTCATTTAAATTTGTGCATCGAACCGTCGTCATATCTTGCCTTGTTAAAACAACATTTAAATTGCGGGGTATCTAAATAACTTGAACCGTTCAATTAATTGTCGGGACCTCAGTTCCGCTTAATATGATCTAATTGCATCGCATCTTTGCCATGCCATACATCATACATGCATCATGCCCGATCTTCTGTCATAGTATTAAATAGTGCATCCGGTGTTTATTCTAGTGTTTTGCTTCTTCGCGGATAAGGCCGTTGAGTTGATGTGAGATTCGCCCCGATCTTCGGATGAACCTTCGGCAATGTTTTTCAGGCGAGCATCTCCCCCTTTCTACCTATCTTACTTTATAGTATTTATTCCCTCCTGTTGATCTATTGCTATCTGTGTTGCGATGCTCTAGTTCTCGTACCCGTGTTATCCCTTGCAACCTTATATGGCCTTGGACACATCCTATTACCTGTTGTTTGGTAGATAGCTGGACTTGCGCGTCGTAGTCGCTTGCTCAAGTGCTGTTGCGTGTCGTCAAGTACCACAGTTGTTGGAGGATTGCCGCCCGTTCAATGCTGGAGATGATCATGGCTTTATTTTTATTTGTTCACTTTAATTACTGGTTAACAACTAAAATTGAAGTAGGTAAGCAGAGGCACAGGTGGGCAATAGATGTTATTTGGTTGTTAACCGTCCACTTGTGTCCCGTAGGACCCCGAGTGCTTGATACCTGTTCCTTGATTTATCGCGCTATCCACATACGGGGAATTATGGGCCCCCCTTAGCCAGAGCTTGATTCAGTCTTATTTCTTGGGGCCACAAACTAGTTTGAGGTTTTATTTACGATCCTGTACCTATGCCATGCTTTACTGCTTTATTTACGATTGTGCGAGGAGCACACTGTACTGTTTAGGATCGTGACCCGTTTTCGCGGTATCGACACCCCGAGTTTTCGGGTTCCCAGTCGTTTACAGCCGGCCCCACAAACCTCGGGTCCATCTCGGAGCTAGCTTACTTCGTTGCGGGTGTACTCCAAGGGGTGGCCCCCTGAAATATTTCTGAATCCTGTGATTGCTTTGTCGTGAAAGCCTCGTTGGGTTTTGATTTGGTTTTTCCGAGGTTGATCGTGTGTGTGTTGCTATTGGTGCACCCCGGCCGGGTAAAACTTTCTGAAAGCCGTGTCCGCGGTTATGGACGACTTGGAGCACAGTATCTCGAACATAGACAACTATAACTGCAGTAGTGCTATAAATTTGACTTTATAATGACTAGTATTCAGCTTCAACTACAACGGAATGGCTAAATAAAACTGCCACCAATTGCTTGTTTGGGTGTCGCTTGCGACCATTGTACCTGACTAGTAAGTATTGCAACTATAACGGAATGGCTAAATAAAAGTACCAACAACTGCTGGGTTTTGGGTTATCTCATGCTAATTGTATCTGACTAGTAAGTGTCGCAACTACAACGGAATGGTTAACTAAAACGGCCCAGTGCTTATTTTATCAGGATGATTATCTATACTTGACTAGTAATTGCTGCAACGATAACTGAATAAATAAAACTGCCTATGGTGTGAGTTCCTCGGTTGACTTCCTTGTTTGGTCTCGAGGGGGAAACACCAGGATGGGTTTGTTTGATGGTAGCATCAGGTTGGTTCCGAATAGGTCTTTCTTATCCCTCTCTGATAGCCGCCAGTTGTATCGAGTCTCTATAGGTTGTTCAGTGCATGCTTCCGCTGCCGCTCAGTCCACCATACCTATGTAGGCGAGGACCGCCGAATTCTAGTCTCGCCGTGTACTGGCCTCAGTACTGACGCTCCTCTTTTTCCTTTTCCCTTTGTCGGCACCCCTTTTGTTTAAGCAGGTTTTGAGATCGACGTCGTTAGCGGGGTTACCCTTCCGGCTTGGCCTGGGCAGGGTTATGGACGCCATTGGTTATTCTTCAGGGCTCTTAGCCCCATTTGCATCTTGTCCGTAGTCGGACGCTCTATCATTTTCAAGGTGATTTGGATCTTGTATATTATATCTGTATTCTTGACTCTTTGAGTCGCTGTTGTATATATCTGTTCTGTGGGTCCCATCGAGGACTGTTGTGTAATGTTATTACTTCGTTTTCCACCCGCACGAAAGTGCCTGGTGGGCACCTTTGAATCGTTTATATGCGGGTTTGGCGGGTTTCGCTAAAACTTGCATAGGTCCGATTCTGAGGGTGTTACAGAGTGGTATCAGAGCTCAGCAGTTACGATACCCCACAAGTCCAGCCTGTAGGATAACCTAGCTAACGGCCGAAGTAGGGTGTCAAAACTATTTTGCAAAATCGGTTGGATAGTTCTGATTAGGTCTGATTTTACTCCTTACCCTTTGCTATTCTCCTCTTATCTCGACGTGTTTTGAATCTGCTCTCTTACCTTTTCTTCGAGTCCAGGAATTCTCGTGGTAGGGCTTTCCGTCGTACCTTCAGGGTTTCGCTTCCTCCTTTGGTAACGGTGTGGCTACATCTGGTCTTCATGCTATCCGAGGAATCCTTCGTCTGATGGACTACTCTTTGTTCCTTCTCGTGCCTTCCGGTGTTTTCCGACGCGACGACATCATCTACGCCAGATCCGATGCAGAGTCTGCAACACTTCTTTGTTTCCGAACCTCGTTTGTCGAGATCTTCAGTCTAATTCCGAGAGTTGATTGCATAATCCGCCTATTCGTGTGCAGAGTAATGGTTTGGGTGCGCCGATGGACTGATCACCATCCGACTACTCTGATCGTTCGCTCTTGTACACCGAATCAGTGGATCCAGCAGTTTTACTCCGTCCACGGAAGCTAGAGGTGGCTTTATTTGTTGATACCTCTGCCTTCGACCTTTTGTTCCGGAGTGTTTCCCTCGAAGATCACGGACAACGACCTCTTGTTAGTGGTGTCGCGAGGATCTACACGAAGCGAGAAGACGCAGATCGCCGACCTTCCTTCCGGTACCATGAGGCGGATCTCGAGGGCGAGATCCATTGTTAGTGGTGTCGAATTGTGGCATCCCGCAAAACCACTACTAGAAAATCGCGTTGTTTTTGTGCATTGCATCATCATGATCGCATGCTCATGTCATCATGCCGCATTGCATTTGAGCGTCGTCATCATCTTGCATTTGCTTGCATAAAACTATTTGCGGAAAAACCTGTTTGTGTTTTCTAAACGCCCCGTCTTTATTCAAATGCAAAACCCGGGTCACCGGATTATTTTGTTTTGTTTGCTATCGGTTTGCAAAAAGCCCGGTTTGAAATAAATAAAATAGTTAATTATTTTAGCGGGGCAGTCGAAAGGGCCGATTCGACCCGAAGGACCACCCCAGAATAAAATCGGCCCAGCTGGCAGCAGTCTACGTCCCCAGATAAATATCTACCCAGTCCCCCCTAAATATTTTCTTACCCTGTCCTAGTCTACCCACCCCACCTCCACCTCACCCCCTCCTATCGCGAGACGCCACGTCACCCTGCCCTTCCCCCTAACCTATCCCAGGCCGCCACCTAATCCTACCCCTCTCCCCACCTGCCCTCCCTGGTCAAACCCCCTGGCCCGCGCCCTGGCCCACTCCCTGGCCCCGCAGACCCCGCCCTCTCCTTCCCTCTCTCCCACCCCGACACTCCCCCGTGGCCCCACCTCCCCCTAGACCCGGTCCGCTCCCCTCCCTCTCTCTTCCTCCCCAACCTCTCTCCCCCACGCTCCCGCAACCACCTGCCCACCCCGCGCCGCGCACCTCGCCGGCCACCCGCCTCCGCCGCTCGCCCCAGGCCCTACCTCGCCGGCCGCCTCGCCACCTTTGCTCCCCGTCCCCGCATCCGGCCTCCCCCACCGACGCCTCCCTCACCCGAGCCCACCCCGCACCCTCCGCTCGCCTCCACCGCCGGCCGCCGCGCCCTCCTTCCCTCCGCAGATCACCGGCCCGAGCCCCTCCTTCCTCCGGCCGCCGGGCTCCCCTCCGACCCGCCGGCATCCTCCGAGCCATCCTCCTCCTTCGCCGCCTCCCGCGAGCTCCGCGGCACACCCTCCTCCTCTCCTCCTCCCTCTCCCTCCTCGCCGTCCGCCCCCGCCGTCGGCGCGAGCGCACCGCCCTCCGCCCTGGCCCGCCGCCCCTCCTCGTCGGCGCCCCTCCTCCTCGCCGCCGGCCCGAGCCCGCGCCGTGGCTCTCTTCCCCGCCTCCTCTGCGTCCGTCCACCGCCCCGCCAGAACCCCCGCCGCCAGACCCTCCCTCTCCGGCCACGACCCCGCGCCTCCTCGTCACCGACCTGGGCCCGCTCCCTCCTCCGCGCCGTCGTCCGCGGCCGCATATTCTTCCCCCACCTGCGGCGCCGCCGCCGGCGTCCCCTCTGCGCCCGCGTCGCCCTCTGCGCGCCTGGCCGCCACCTCTGCTCGCCACCGCAGGATCGGCGCCCTCCCTCGTCGGCCCGTCGCCAAGGGGCCGTCCCCGTCTCGTCGACGACCCTGGGTCCCCTGGCCAGGACCTCTGTCGCCTCGTGGCTCTGACCGCCAGCACCCGCCTCACGCACGCCATCGCCTTTCTTCGGTCACGCGGTGCCTCGCAGGTGTTTGTGTTTTGGTCTGGAAGAGTTGACACCAGATCAGTGAAGCTAGTAGGCCGTCAACGTGTTCCGTTGTCGGCTTGTCTCTGACGGCAAGTTACAGGAACCACCAGATGCCACTCGAAGTAACCCTTGACAATTCAAGGTCTTCTACACGGAACTCGCGGAACCGACGTCGTCCATGTTTATCACTGACGAATAAGTTGGGACAATCTGGGCTACCTCCTCGGAGCGGACAAGAACAAGGAGTTGACCAAGCTCATCGGTGCCGCGCCAAGATCTTCGAAAAACCCCGGTACCAAACAAGTTCACCATCGACCTCGAGCTCTCCAACACGGATACCAAGCGACAAGAACTCCATGTACCCGAAGACCTACTTCATGAACACCAAGACCCCGTACCCAAGGCTCTCGTCTCGGAGAGCCAAGTTCTTCTTTCCGGACCCCCCGAAGACCGAACCCTGGCGTGCCAAGTTCGTCGACCCGAAGGCCACGGATACGCCAAGTACTTCCTCGAGAACGCCAAGTACTTCACCCCGAATGCCAAGACCGACTCGATGGCGCGGACCCGACAAGATCTTCGCCACGACAAGATCGACACCGACCAGAACGAATCCGATGCGCCCCCGACGCCGAATCAAGTCCTCCTTCACGGAACGCCAAGATCTACCTCAGTTGTCCGAGAACGATCCCGTCGAACCCTGAACCCTGAGACCCGACCCCGAACCCCGGAACCCCAAGTTCATCGAACCCTAATGTGTGAACCTTTTCCCGAACCCTATTTTATAATATAATACAAATTGTTGCATATTAAATTGTCATACTCGCATGCATATTTGTGTGGTTTAGGGGCCTTATGCCGATTAACCTTATAATTAAATATGGGGCCCATATGCGGGCAAATCTAGTCTTATATTGGCCTCATTTAAATTTGTGCATCGAACCGTCATCATATCTTGCCTTGTTAAAACAACATTTAAATTGAGGGGTATCTAAATAACTTGAACCGTTCAATTAATTGTCGGGACCTCAGTTTCGCTTAATATGATCTAATTCATCGCATCTTTGCCATGCCATACATCATACATGCATCATGCCCGATCTTCTGTCATAGTATTAAGTAGTGCATCCGGTGTTTATTCTAGTGTTTTGCTTCTTCGCGGATAAGGCCGTTGAGTTGATGTGAGCTTTGCCCCGATCTTCGGATGAACCTTCGGCAATGTTTTTCAGGCGAGCATCTCCCCCCTTTCTACCTATCTTACTTTATAGTATTTATTCCCTCCTGTTGATCTATTGCTATCTGTGTTGCGATGCTCTAGTTCTCGTACCCGTGTTATCCCTTGCAACCTTATATGGCCTTGGACACATCCTATTACCTGTTGTTTGGTAGATAGCTGGACTTGCGCGTCGTAGTCGCTTGCTCAAGTGCTGTTGCGTGTCGTCAAGTACCACAGTTGTTGGAGGATTGCCGCCCGTTCAATGCTGGAGATGATCATGGATTTATTTTTATTTGTTCACTTTAATTACTGGTTAACAACTAAAATTGAAGTAGGTAAGCAGAGGCACAGGTGGGCAATAGATGTTATTTGGTTGATAACCGTCCACTTGTGTCCCATAGGACCCCGAGTGCTTGATACCTGTTCCTTAATTTATCGCGCTATCCACATACGGGGAATTATGGGCCCCCCTTAGCCAGAGCTTGATTCAGTCTTATTTCTTGGGGCCACAAACTAGTTTGAGGTTTTATTTACGATCCTGTACCTATGCCATGCTTTACTGCTTTATTTACGATTATGCGAGGAGCACACTGTACTGTTTAGGATCGTGACCCGTTTTCGCGGTATCGACACCCCGAGTTTTCGGGTTCCCAGTCGTTTACAGCCGGCCCCACAAACCTCGGGTCCGTCTCGGAGCTAGCTTACTTCGTTGCGGGTGTACTCCAAGGGGTGGCCCCCTGAAATATTTCTGAATCCTGTGATTGCTTTGTCGTGAAAGCCTCGTTGGGTTTTGATTTGGTTTTTCCGAGGTTGATCGTGTGTGTGTTGCTATTGGTGCACCCCGGCCGGGTAAAACTTTCTGAAAGCCGTGTCCGCGGTTATGACGACTTGGAGCACAGTATCTCGAACATAGACAACTATAACTACAGTAGTGCTATAAATTTGACTTTATAATGACTAGTATTCAGCTTCAACTACAACGGAATGGCTAAATAAAACTGCCACCAATTGCTTGTTTGGGTGTCGCTTGCGACCATTGTACCTGACTAGTAAGTATTGCAACTATAACGGAATGGCTAAATAAAAGTACCAACAACTGCTGGGTTTTGGGTTATCTCATGCTAATTGTATCTGACTAGTAAGTGTCGCAACTACAACGGAATGGTTAACTAAAACGGCCCACTGCTTATTTTATCAGGATGATTATCTATACTTGACTAGTAATTGCTGCAACGATAACTGAATAAATAAAACTGCCTACGGTGTGAGTTCCTTGGTTGACTTCCTTGTTTGGTCTCGATGGGGAAACACCAGGATGGGTTTGTTTGATGGTAGCATCAGGTTGGTTCCGAATAGGTCTTTCTTATCCCTCTCTGATAGCCGCCAGTTGTATCGAGTCTCTATAGGTTGTTCAGTGCATGTTGCCGCTGCCGCTCAGTCCACCATACCTATGTAGGCGAGGACCGCCGAATTCTAGTCTCTCCGTGTACTGGCCTCAGTACTGACGCTCCTCTTTTTCCTTTGCCCTTTGTCGGCACCCCTTTTGTTTAAGCAGGTTTTAAGATCGACGTCGTTAGCGGGGTTACCCTTCCGGCTTGGCCTGGGCAGGGTTATGGACGCCATTGGTTATTCTTCAGGGCTCTTAGCCCCATTTGCATCTTGTCCGTAGTCGGACGCTCTATCATTTTCAAGGTGATTTGGATCTTGTATATTATATCTGTATTCTTGACTCTTTGAGTCGCTGTTGTATATATCTGTTCTGTGGGTCCCATCGAGGACTGTTGTGTAATGTTATTACTTCGTTTTCCACCCGCACGAAAGTGCCTGGTGGGCACCTTTGAATCGTTTCTATGCGGGTTTGGCGGGTTTCGCTAAAACTTGCATAGGTCCGATTCTGAGGGTGTTACAGAGTGGTATCAGAGCTCAGCAGTTACGATACCCCACAAGTCCAGCCTGTAGGATAACCTAGCTAACGGCCGAAGTAGGGTGTCAAAACTATTTTGCAAAATCGGTTGGATAGTTCTGATTAGGTCTAATTTTACTCCTTACCCTTTGCTATTCTCCTCTTATCTCGACGTGTTTTGAATCTGCTCTCTTATCTTTTCTTCGAGTCCAGGAATTCTCGTGGTAGGGCTTGCCGGCGAAGAAGACCAAGGCTGGACCTAAGCCTGATACTGAGTGCTTTTACTGCAAGGGAGAAGGTCACTGGAAGCGGAATTGCCCAAAGTACTTGGCGGATTTGAAGAACGGCAACATCAAGAAGAAAGGTATATCTGATATACATGTTATTGATGTGTATCTCACTAGTACTCGTAGTAGTGCCTGGGTATTTGATACTGGTTCAGTTGCTCATATTTGTAACTCGAAACAGGTGCTGCAGAATAAACGGAAGCTAGCGAAGAACGAGGTGACGATGCGCGTGGAAAACGGATCAAAGGTTGATGTGATCGCGGTCGGCACGCTACCCCTTCATCTACCATCGGGATTAGTTTTATACTTAAATAATTGTTATTTAGTGCCTGTGTTGAGCATGAACATTATATCGGGATCTTGTTTATTGCGAGACGGTTACTTATTTAAATCCGAGAATAATGGTTGTTCGATTTATATGAGTAATATGTTTTATGCACATGCACCTATGATAGATGGTCTATTCTTATTGAATCTCGATAGTGGAAATACACATATCAACAACATTGAGGCTAAACGTTTGAAATCAAGCGATATTTCGACCTATATGTGGCACTGTCGTCTTGGTCACATTGGAGTGAAGCGTATGAAGAAACTCCATTCCGATGGACTTCTTGAATCACTTGATTTTGAATCACTTGAAAGATGCGAAGCATGTCTGATGGGAAAAATGACTAAGACTCCATTTTCTGGTATGATGGAGCGAGCTACGGACCTATTGGAAATCATACATACCGATGTGTGTGGTCAAATGAGTGTAGCATCGCGCGGTGGTTATCGTTATGTTCTTACCTTCACGGATGACTTGAGTAGATATGGGTATATCTATTTCATGAAACATAAGTCCGAAACTTTCGAGAAGTTTAAGGAGTTTCAAAGTGAGGTAGAGAATCAACGTAACAAGAAGATTAAATTTCTACGTTCTGATCGTGGAGGTGAATATCTAAGTTACGAGTTTGGCGAGCATTTGAAGAAATGCGGAATACTTTCACAATTGACACCGCCGGGAACACCACAGCGTAATGGTGTGTCCGAACGTCGTAATCGAACTCTCTTAGATATGGTTCGTTCTATGATGTCACTTACAGATTTACCGCTATCATTTTGGGGTTATGCATTAGAAACAGCCGCATTCACTTTAAATAGGGCACCATCTAAATCCGTTGAAACGACACCGTATGAATTATGGTTTGGGAAGAAACCTAGATTGTCGTTCCTTAAAGTTTGGGGATGCGAAGCCTATGTAAAGAAGTTACAGCCTGACAAGCTTGAACCCAAAGCGGAAAAATGCGTCTTCATAGGATACCCGAAGGAAACTATTGGGTATACCTTCTATCATAGATCCGAAGGCAAAATCTTCGTTGCCAAGAATGGATCCTTTCTAGAGAAGGAATTTCTCTCGAAAGAAGTGACTGGAAGGAAAGTAGAACTCGACGAGGTTGTCGAACCTTCTCTCGAAATTGCGAGTAGCGCAGCACCGGAAGAAATTCCTGTGGTGCCTACACCAATTAGAGAGGGAGCTAATGATGGTGATCATGAAACTTCGGTTGAAGTTGCTACAGAGCCTCGGAGGTCAACGAGAACTCGTACCACTCCAGATTGGTATGATCCCGTTATGAGTGTCATGTTGGTGGACAACACCGATGACCCCGAGACATATGAGGAAGCGATGATGAGCCCAGATTCCAATAAATGGCAAGAAGCCATGAAATCCGAGATTGGATCCATGTACGAAAACCAAGTATGGACTTTGGTGGACTTACCGAACGGCCGAAAGGCTGTCGAGAACAAATGGATTTTCAAGAAGAAAACAGATGCTGATGGTAATGTTACTGTCTATAAAGCTCGACTTGTCGCAAAAGGGTTTCGACAAATTCAAGGAGTTGACTACGATGAGACTTTCTCACCAGTAGCGAAGCTAAAGTCTGTAAGGATTATGTTAGCAATCGCTGCATATTATGATTATGAGATATGGCAGATGGATGTCAAAACAGCATTCCTCAATGGAGACATTGATGAAGAGTTGCATATGATGCAACCCAAAGGTTTTGTCGATCCTAAAGATGCTAACAAGGTATGCAAACTTCAACGGTCCATCTATGGATTGAAGCAAGCATCCCGAAGTTGGAATCAACGTTTTGATAAGGTGATCAAAAGTTTTGGTTTTATACAAACTTATGGAGAAGCTTGTATTTACAAGAAAGTGAGTGGGAGCTCTGTAGCATTCTTAATACTATATGTGGATGACATATTGTTGATTGGGAATGATGTAGACCTTCTTAATAGTGTCAAGGAATATTTGAATAATAGTTTTTCAATGAAGGATCTTGGCGAAGCAGCTTACATATTAGGCATAAAGATTTATAGAGATAGATCGAAACGCCAAATATCATTGTCACAGAGTACATATTTGGACAAAGTTCTAAAGAGGTTTGGAATGGAAGATATCAAAGTGATCCAGGAGTGGATCATTGGACAGCAGTCAAAAACATCCTTAAGTACTTGAGAAGAACTAAGGATATGGTTCTTTCTTATGGAGGTGATGAACAGCTCGTTGTTAACAGTTACACCGATGCTAGTTGGAACACCGATCCGGATGATTCTAAATCACAATCTGGATACGTATTTATTTTGAATGGTGCAGCAGTTAGCTGGAGGAGTGCAAAGCAAAGCGTTGTGGCGAGATCTTCAACTGAATCGGAATACATGGCTGCTTCGGAGGCTTCACAAGAAGCGATATGGATGAAAGAGTTCATTACAGAGCTGGGTGTGGTTCCTAGTGGGCTGGACCCAATGTCTATCTACTGTGATAACATGGGCGCCATAGCCAATGCGCAAGAACCAAGGTCACACAAGAAGCTGAAGCATATCAAGCTACGTTTTCACGCTATTCGAGAAAATATCCAGGATGGGGATATAAAGATTTGCAAAGTACACACAGATCTGAATGTGGCGGATCCGTTGACTAAACCTCTCCCGAGGGCAAAACATGACCAACACCAAACTGCCATGGGTGTTCGGTATATTACCATGTAATCTAGATTAGATGACTCTAGTGCAAGTGGGAGACTGTTGGAGATATGCCCTAGAGGCAATAATAAATGTAGTTATTATTATATCTTTGTGTTTATGATAAATGTTTACATTCATGCTATAATAGTATTAACAAGGAAACATTAATACTTGTGTGATTTGTAAACTTAATTTGAAGTCCCTAGTATAGCCTCTATACTTCACTAGCTTGTTGGTTGATTAATGATTGTGGTTTCCCTATCATGAACATTGAGATGTTATCAACAACAAGATCATATCGTTAGGAGAATGATATGGTGGACATACTCCTATAGATAAGCGTAGCATAAAGATCAAGTCATTTCAATAGTTCAATTGCTATATGCTTTCTGATACATAGTAACCTAATTACTTCGACCATGAGATCATGCATATCACCTTTACCGGATGGATGCTTTGATGACATCAAACACCACACCGTAACTGGGTGGCTATAAAGGTGGCATTGAGTGTTCGGAAAGTATTGGTTGAAACACATGGATCAAGAGTGGGATTTGTCCATCCATATGACGGATAGATATACTCTGGGCCCTCTCGGTGGAATGTCATCCAATTAGCTTGCAAGCATGTGACTGGCTCACAAGGGATCACATATCACGGGAACGAGAAAAGAGTACTTATCGGTAACGAAGTTGAACTAGGTATGCAGAGATACCGACGATCATAACTTCGGATAAGTAAACTATCGTGAGACAAAGGGAAATTGGTATCGTATGTAAGTGGTTCATTCGATCGCAAAGTAATCGTAGAAATATGTGGGAGCCATATGAATTTCCAGATTCCTCTATTGGTTATTGTTCGGAGAAGTGTCTCGATCATGTCCGCATAATTCACGAACCGTAGGGAGACACACTTAAGGATTCGACGTTGTTTGAGTAGTTATGGTATTATGAGAAAGAGACCGAATGTTGTTCGGAGTCTCGGATGGGATCCGGGATATCACGAGGTGATCCGGAATGGTCCGGAGAATAAGATTCATATAAGGAAAGTCCTGTTTCGGAGTTCGGGAATAATTCCGATGATTTCATTGGGAATGTTCTAGAAGGTTCCGGAATGTCCGGCACTCCGGGGGGGAGGGGTACATGAATGTGTCATTACATATTGGAATGATTGCATCATATACTAAGTGTTCTTGCTGTTCCAAATAAAGGATTAAATTGAATCCTAAAACAGAAAAGTCAAATGGCCAGTTTGAAAGTCAAACGGCTAAAACAGGAAACTGTGGGAAACAAGCAAGAGGAGGCAAAACCGACTTGGGGGAGGAGTCCCTCCTCTCCAAGCCGGCGCGCCACCCAAGGCCGACTTGGGGAGGGACTCCCCTCCCCTTGGCCGCACCTCCCACCTATAAGAGGAGGGGCAGGGCCTCCTCCTCTAGACACACAAGTTCCTATCCTCTAATCTCCGGTTTAGAGCCGTTTTGGTTTAGAGCTTCTAATTGCCCTAGCCTTCGGTTTAGAGCCTTCTAATTGGTGTGTCTAATCCCTAGACCACTAATAGCTTTCTCATACTCCACCATACTCGCTTCGGCTTAAGGCGAAGCCCTGCGGGATCTCCCCTCTACTTCCGGTACCATGCCGTTGTGCTGCCGGAATCGCGAGGAGAGTGCTACAACCTCCGCTGCCTGCTGGAACAAGGGAGAGGAAGGTCTTCGTCGAGTACCGAACGTGTGACCGACTGCGGGAGCGCTGCCGGAACGCAGCGCCGGAAGGATCGTCTACGCGATCTTGAGATCGGGAAGAGTACGACTACATCACCCACGAGAATCCGCTCTCGTTAAACACTTTGGAATCTTCGAGGGTAAGTTATTCCATCGACTCGTTGCTACAATCTAGTAGATAGATCTTGGCTTGTTTGTTTGTATGCGATAGAAATTTTTTGTTTTCCATGCTACGAAACCCTACAAGAACCCACGTCTCGCCGAGAGCGTGAACGCCGAAGACACTATGACGAGCTATGGGGGAGCCGCTGAGCCGCCTCCAAGAGCCGGCGGAGAGTCGCGTCCAACCTCACCCTGTCCCGCTGTCTACACAACGGGTACCAAAGCTGCAGAGAAGCCAGAAAGTGGAAAACCGAGTCAGACGCACGCCGAGGGAGAATATTCTCAATAACCATCTTATTCCGAATATTCCAGAGGGACCATGACATGGCCGCGAACACAAGCCAGAAAAGGCGACGATCCTTCCCAGCTTGGTTAGCTCGGGTTTCTAGGAATTCCCCAAGGTCATGGGCCAGCCAGTCTGGGCCCAACGCCTCTCGGACGAAATTCCACAGAAACCGGGCCGCGGGACAGCTGAACAATATGTGGGTGCCCGTTTCAGGGACCCCACATAGTGGACATAGCCCATCCCCCGACCCATGTCGCTTGGTCACCTCCACTCCCGAAGGGAGCCTATCGCGTAAAAGTTGCCACACAAAGATTTTGGTCTTCAGCGGGAGAGGGGCTTTCCAGAGGTGCTTGGTCCAGGAAATAGGCGCCTGGCCAAAGAGGGCCCGATAGGCCGAGCCAACCGAGAAGGATCCAGACGGAGTGAGGGTCCACAGGACACTATCGGGCTCGCTGGCCAAGGAGGCCGGGAGCTCCGCCCTGAGTTCCCTCCATGCTTCCGTTTCCTCCGGGCCGAAGGTACGGCGGAACGAGATGTTCCATGTACCTCCAAGTGCCGCGGAGGAGATACGGAGCGCTGGGTCGGAACAGATGGCGAATAAGCCCGGAAAGACCTCCTGCAGCGGGCGCTCCCTGAGCCAGGGATCCAGCCAGAACAGGGTCCCCTCCCCATTCCCAATGGAAAAGGCGAGGCCATGCCTGATCTCATCCTTGACCTCCTGAATGGAGTGCCAGAATTGGGACCCCTCGCGACGTTCACATGCCAGAAGGGGCCGGCCCCGCAGGTACTTGGCCTTGATGAGTTTGAGCCATAGGCCACCGTCATCCCGCAGGATGCGCCAAACCCATCTGAGCATGAGGGCCTTGTTGAACTGACGAGAGGCAAGGATACCAATGCCCCCAACATCCTTGGGGGCGCAACTGTCTGCCCATTTGACCATGTGGTATTTCTGGCGACCCAAGGAGTCTTGCCAGAAGAACCTCGACAGCTCCTTGTCGAAGGTCCCATGCACCCCCTCGGGGAGGAGGTACATGCCCATCATGTACATAGGTAGGCTAGACAGACACGAGTCGATCAGGACGGTCTTGCTACCTTTAGAGGTAAATCTCCCACGCCAAGGTTCGGACCTCGAGCGCACCCTCTCCGCGAGCGGTTCCAGGTCCCTGATAAGGATCCTGGTGTCGCGGATCGGCATCCCCAGGTAGGTGATGGGGAAGGAGGCTAGCCGACAGTTGAAATTGTCAGCTATCCTCTGTTGCTCGTCCAAGGAGAAACCCAGTGCAATGATCTCTCTTTTGTCGAAGTTGATACGGAGGCCAGACATCTCCTGAAAGCATAGGAGGAGGAACTTGAGGTTTGCAATGTCCAGGGTCGAGCCTTCAATCATGATCATCGTGTCATCAGCGTATTGAAGCTGGTGATGCCTCCCCCAGGGATAAGGTGGCCTACCACCCAGAGATGTGGCCGGCCGCCTTCGCTTTCTCAAGCATTTCCGCGAGGGCATCGACCGCGGCGTTGAAGAGGATGGGGGACAGGGGGTCCCCCTGGCGGACACCACAGGAGGGGCGGAAGTAAGGTCCGATCTCGCCATTGATGTTAATCGCATTGCTCCCGGTCATGACGAACTGCATTATCCAGGTGATCAGGCGGTCGTCAAATCCTCGCCTAATGAGGATCTGACGTAGGAACCGCCAGTCCAGACGATCATAGGCCTTCTGGAAGTCCAGCTTCAAGAAGATGCCCTTCAATCGTCGGGACTTGATCTCGTGGATGACCTCATGGAGGGCGAGGATCCCATCATGTATAAATCTCCCCTTTAGAAAGGCGAATTGATACTGGTGGGTGAGGCGCTCCATGACCGGGGCGAGACGAGAGGCGCACACTTTCGCGAGGATCCGTTGGATGACATTGAGAACCGTGATGGGTCTGAATTGGCGAACGTCCGAGGCCCCCAGCACTTTGGGGATTAGAGTGATCACACCCAAATTCAGACGCCCCATCACGAGAGTGCCGGTGTAGAATTCCTGAAACATGGGCATGATGACCGGTTGGAGTTCCCTCCAGAAAGTCTGGAAGAAGGAGACCGGGAGGCCATCGGGGCCAGGGGCGGAGTTGGTCCTCATGGCCTTCACCGCCCGCTCAACTTCCTCTGGTAGGAATGGGAGGGTGAGCTCCACATTCTCGTCAGCTGTGACTCTGGCCCCACTAGGCCAAAAGTCCTCAGCCAACGCGACCCCCGTAAGGGCCCCTGCCAAGAAAAGCTCCTTATAAAAGGAGTAAATATGGGCGGATAGCGCCCCCGGCTCCTCCAGAAGAAGCTCCCCATCCCAGAGGCAGGGGATCGAGCATTTCCTACGGCGACCATTAGCCACCGCGTGGAAGTACGCGGTGTTTGCATCTCCTTGGAGAAGCCAGTTCTGGCGGCTACGCTGTCGCCAGAACAACTCCTCCCCCTTGTAAATCTCGACGAGCAAAGTCTCTAAGGCATATCGGTGGGACCACTCATCCGCTGAGAGGCCCGCCGAGTCTGCCGCCAGGTCCAGCGAACGGATCTCCTCCAGTAACGAAGCCTTCTGGAGACGCGTTGCTGCACCCAGGTTGGCCTCCCAGCCCTTCATGAATTGGCGGGCCAACATAGCGCAATGGTTCCAGACGTCCACCGCATTAAAGCGGCGGGGCAGGGTAGCCGCCGCCGCCAACCACTTGGCCTTTACCGCGTCCACAAACCCTGGCTGTTGAAGCCAGAAGTTCTCGAAGTGGAAGCGGTTCAGTCGTGGTGGTGAACTCCCCCCTGTCGAGAGCAGTAGTGGAACATGGTCTGAGCCCACCCTGGTGATGGCGCGGAGAGAGCAGAGAGGGAAGGCGACTTCCCAGTCCACGGAGACCAACACGCGGTCTAGGATGCTCCTGACAGGGTCAACCCTGTTGTTCGTCCACGTGAAGCGGGCTCCCACCCTCGTGATCTCTCTAAGAGCGAGATCAGCGATGCAATCGTTGAACATCCGCATGCGCGGGACATCCACGTTGTGGGAGCTCTTATCCGCGTGGGACCGAATCAGGTTGAAGTCACCCGCCACAACCACCGGTGTGGAGCACCGTTCAACCTTAGCCTTTAGTTCCTCAAGGAAGGCTGGGGAGCGGCTATGGTCCGTGGGGCCATAGACGATGATGACCTCCCACCGGAGGTTGGAGCGTCTATGGGTGAGCGCCATGCTCACAAAGAATTCCCCGCGATCCATATCCTCCACCTCGAAGGTATCCTCCTTGGCGCCAAGGAGGATGCCTCCAGAGTGACCCACAGCCGGAAGCCAGTTCCAAGCGAACTTGTGTCGCGACAAGCCCTGGAGCTCCGAGATCTGGAAGTCATGTTTGATGGTCTCCTGGAATCCTACGATGTCAACATTCTCCTGGCGCATGTAGTCTTTAATCTGGCGTCTCCGACCGTCATTCCCAAACCCCCGGATGTTCCAGATGAGTGAGACGATGGCAGGCCAACTCATTGGACCACCTACTCGGGTTTGGTCCCCTTCTGGGGGACAAATCGAGTCTTCCGGGACGACGATGGCAGAGAACTCTGTCTAGGCGGCCTCCCTAGAGATCCCCCAGCTAAGGGGGTCTCCTGGGCGACGACAGAAGGGCGCTGCTGAGGAGAACCCACCATCTCGGATCCGGGATCAGATGTCCCAGTTCCAGACGGTGGCGAGGTTTCCCCTGCTGGCGTGCCGCACGTGCACGCGCAGCGCCGAGGGACCCCTCGTAAATCTCCCTAGCTCTAATCACCTCAATCTGCTCGAGCTTCAGCCCACGCTCCCCGCGGAAGACCACGCCACTGTCCGCGGCCACTTGTGCGAGATGCTCGAGAGGGAAGTCATCTAAGACCGAGAACCTGGAATCTGATGGAGAGGATAAGGGGGCAGAGGGGCAGGAGGGAGGTGCTTTCTTGGGGGTACCTGAGTCAAGGTTGCGTGCCGCAGTCCTTTGGGACGCCAGCTGGGACACCGTAGGCACCACCCCCGGGCTCTCCGCTCTGACCCGTGCTAGACGTGTACTCTGGCGCGAGGGTGGAGGCACCGGGCGGGGAGGGCGAGGCTGACGAGTCTTGGGGCCAGCCGCGGGGGTGGTGGGGAAGACCGCCGCTGGCTCCTCCGGGTGCGATGCCGGGGTCGCGGGGATCAGGGACGGGGATCCCCGAGGCGAGGCTGGAGTAGAGCCTGGGGACAGCGAGTAGCAGAGGACTCCTGGGGAGCGGGGGGACGAGGGGGCGGTGACCACCATCCCCACGCTCCCGGAATCCCTGTCGAACTCCACCTGTGGCTCCTCTGGTGCCTCGTCGGGGGTCCCGGCGGAGAGCGGGCTTAGGGCCATGTGGCCGGTGAACCCCTCAGCTTGCCCGAAGTTGGAGCCGTACTGAGCGATCTGGAGGTCGAGAGGGCCCTGTGGGAGGGGCAGCAGGGGCAGCTTGTGGGAGGCCGACGTAGTCGCAGTGGTCGAGCCCGCGGCCAGGGGGGCCGGGGGAGAGGGAACCGGAGTCTGAGACTCCCCTCCCAGATCGTCGTCGTTAGAGTCCTCTCCCGATGAGCTCCCCCCTCCTGTAGAGTGGTCGTCGGAGGGGGGGACCGTGGGAGGGGGGGAGTCCATCAACGGCCTGGTCCTCGTCCAGCTCCACTGTCAGGATCCTCCCCTCCGTGCCAAAGTAGAAGGGTGGGAGAGGTCCTGGGAGCAGAGCCGGGTCCGGGCAGAGCACCTGCATGCGGATCGGTCCCGCCCCCAAGCGTGAAGACTCGTCCACCACAACCAGCTTACCCACGTCCTGAGAGACAAGCTCGAGGATGGGCAACGTCCGCACACGCGCCTCCTCCGGAAAGCCGAGGATCCGCACCCACACCGCCGAGAGCGTCGAGGTCGTCGCGGGGTGGGCTGTCGAGGGCTCAATGGAAATCTGCACCTTGCTGGACGGAAGGGTCAGGGCGGTACTGCAGGCATTGAGGGAGAGGATCTCAGCCGACGGGAAGGACACCGCGAACTGGGTCGGGGAGATCTCCCGGGCACTCCAGGTGTGGCCCGGCATCATCTGCCGAAGCTCCTCCTGAATGAACTCCGCAGAGATCACCACCGAGGCTGGGAGCTCCTGTCCCTCCACCACGGTGACCAGCGCCAAGTTCTTGGGCACCGACATCGCCACCCCCCGATGTCGATGTAGTAGAACCCCCCGGCAATGGAGTGTGCAAGATACTCCAACTGCTGGGAGGCCCGGCGAGGGGGGGCGACACCGAGATGCGCGATGCTGGGGCCGAGAGCCGACGCCGACTTCTTCTTCTTCTTCTTCTTCTTCTTCTTTTTCTTCTTCGCCGGTTCCGGGGGGCCCGGAGGTGAGCCACGCCTGGGGGAACGAGGGCGGGGAACCTCCCGGTCCCGGCGCCACTCCGGAACAGTCCTGCCCGCCTCCACAGGGGCCCCCTCCCTCTGAAGCAAATCCTGCCGGAGCCGCTGCTCCGCGCGGTGTCCCTCCGGGGACGGATGCCTGAGCGAAACGGACCACTCCGCCCGTCCCTGAGCCCCCCGCCCGCGCTGGTCCCCATGGGGGGGGCAACCGGCCAGGTCTCTGTGAGCGGACAGGGGAGAGGGGGTGCCTCGGGGAGCGTTGCGGGGGAGGAGAGCGGCGGCCCGACGCCCTATAGGGCTGCGCCCGGGGCGGCCGCGGCGGCGAGGCGCACCGGGGCGGCGAGGCGTGGCGAGCCGGCGACCTGCGGCGCGGAGGCGGCGGGCTCCGACGGGAGGGCGGCGGGCTGCGCGGGCGCTTGCGCGTCAAGGCATCCGCGTACGTCATGGCGTTGGCGGCGGGGGGAAGCGAATCGGCGGCCGGCGGCGGGACGGAGGGAGGAAGATGGGTCTAGAGGGGCGGCGTCGGGGAGGGAGTAGACACACGGGGTGCCACAATGGCGCGGTGGGTCCACACCGAAACCCTAATGGGACCAAATCCCGCATCGGCCCCACCCCAGCCCGTCCGGTCCCTGCAGGCGGGCCACGCGGCCCGCAACCTGACGTCCTGCCCGCGCCAGGCCGGGATTGGGGTTGGGCCGGCCACGGGCCCAATTCCCACCCACGGCCCAGCCACAGGGGAGCCGACCAGGGACGCCCCGACCCCGGTACCGGGCGCCGCCAGGGAGGAGGTCGCCGGCGCCGGCGCCGACGAGGGATGGATCTCCAGGGAGGACCCCAGTGATCCCTCCGTCGCCGCGCGAGCGTCAGCAACCCCCTGCCTCCGAGGTGGCCCCTGTGGCGGCGAGGACCTGCGACTGCGGGGAGGAGTCGAGCGAGGAGCCGGTGGCGGGGGAGGGGTCCGGCGCGGCCGCGCCGTCGGTCTGGGGGAGCGGATATGTCGTGCCGCCGCCAGGTACTCCGCCAGCGTGGGAGATGCTGGGGGCGAGCACCTGCGGGTCGCCTCCGCCGCCTCCGCCTCCTCCTCCTCGTCGGCGACGTCCGCCCAGCGACGGCCACGGAGGTCTGCAGCGGTCTCCGTCATGGCGCGTGACGGCGAAGGAGCCATTGCTCCCTCGGTCGAGGTCGGGGAACCTGCAAAGGCAGTGGCTTTCGCCGGGGGGGGGGGGGGGGAGGAGAAAGGACCTGACGGCGACGGCGCGCAGCAGAGCCCGAGGAGGTGGGCCCCTTACCAGCCGGCGGCGCGGCGCGCCGGCGAGCGCGGGGAGGGCGTCACCATCGTCCGTCGGCCACCTTTATCTCCGAGAGGTCGCCTCATTTCGTAGGTTTTTACCCATATTACATACTACTTTTGAATTTAAGTTTGAAACTTGGTAGGCATATATAGTTAAGTATTTCACTCAAGATACCTCTGCTTCGATCCCACTCCCTACTCCTTACCCCCCCATGTGGACGCACTCCCCACTCCCAATTGTCCCAGATCTCCACAAGCAGAACTAAACATAGATCTCAGTACTCCCTAGTGACTCCTATATCTCCATGGTTAAAATCAACCAGATATTGCAACACTCCACTATCCTCCTATATTAGCCAAACTACACACTTCTCCAATCATTGGTCCATCCACATGTTATAGGTTTGTTCGTGAACCTTTCTATACATCGTGTTTTGACTTGTTCCCTAGATTTTTGATTCTTTCTCTATTGTCTTTGAATATGTTCTTTATCTTGAATCACTCCATCTCTCTTCTAAATCCACATCGTTAGCATACCTATGGCTCTTCGACACCACCTAGATCTGAGGTGATGGCGTCAACCAATGTCACTTGAGGATCATCCACCCAGTTGTGATGCAAATGTCTACTGAATAAATAGATTCTCAATATGTAGGATTTTTTCCTTTTCCTTTTAACGCGCATTGGCCATTTGTTGTTAATGCAATTATTAAGAGTCTATATTTGAGAGAGATTGCTCTCTAAGAAAGACAATTTACTTGGGATAATCTTTTTTTTCCGAAATGGGGGTAAAACTCCCCGGCCTCTGCATCAATTGATGCACACAGCCATTTATTAAGCCAACGTGAAAAGTTACAAGTCACCAATTCAAGATACAACTAGAGTTGCTGCATAGATCAACCAGCGAAAAACAGTATTTAAAAAAGGACTAAGCATCATGAAGACGACTAGAACTCCTGAGCGACCGTCAATAGCTGTCCGCATCCGGAAGACATGGCATATCGGTGTTCCGGCGGTAATAGGCATGCCCACAACTATACCCAATGCGCCATCATGTGAATAACCTGCAAGAAGTTGAAAGATCTCTTTTTGTTAAAAAATATATCATTTCTACATCTCCATATGGACCAACACAAAGCCGATACACCAGTGCGAATCATAGCTTTCGTCTTATTATCCATACGTCCCAACCATGTACCAAACATATGGTCCACACTAGTTGGAGATAACAGATCAAAAGTAACAGCAATAGTATGCCATATAAGCCATGCAAAAGGGCAAGAGATAAACAGGTGGTCAATGGTCTCCGAGGAACCACAAAAACAACATTTTGTGCACCCAACCCACTTACGCTTCACCAAATTATCCTTAGTAAGTAAAACCTTTTTATGCAGGAACCACATAAATATTTTAATCTTTAATGGTATCTTTAATTTTCAAAGTTATTTTCTAAGAAAAGGCGTATGACCATTCATAAGATCTTCATACATAGATTTAACTGTAAAAGAACTGAGGCATTTAATCCCCATACAAATTTATCCGACTCCTTTGATAACTGCACCATCATTAACCATTGACATAAATATAACCATTGTATCCATTTATTACCAGTTAGTGATCTTCGGAATGCAATATTCAGCGGTACGTTAGCTAGAACATCCGCAACCAAAGCATTCTTGTGTTGCACAATGTTATATAAAGATGGATATTGTTGTGCAAAAGATAACTCCCCCAACCATTTATCTTTCCAAAATCTTGTAGTTAATCCATCCCCAACTTTAAAATGACCTCTACTAAAGAATCCATCTTTAGCCCCCATGAGCCCCTTCCAGAAAGGTGAATCAGTGGGTCTTACTTTAACCTCGGATAAAGTTTTGTGCTTGAGGTATTTGTTTTGTAGCAGCTCCTGCCACAATCCATCCTCATTAAGAAGTTTGAAAAGACATTTACTCAACAAACATCTATTTTTTAACTCAAGAACTTCAAGGCCAAGACCACCTTGATCTTTTGGTCTACAAATGATATTCCACCTAGTTAGCCTATATTTTGCTTTGTTCTCATCACTTTACCAAAAGAAACGAGAATGATAATAATCTAGTTTCCTAAGAACTTTGTCACCATAAGTTGGATCGTATCCTTAATAATGTTGAATATCCTTTGGTAATGATGAGGGCTCTAACCAGTGTTTGTTCCGATCATATACCATTATTAATTTATTCTGGTACCGATACACATCTCGGAAATAAGTTGCATTTTTATTTGAATTATCTTGGTTGAGACAAGAAAATTTTTATGAGATGGAAAAAGCTGAATGGGAAGCAATGAGTTGTGGTGGGACACCTTTAAGGAGGTGTCAAAATAAAATAAGACACAATAAACGCTTTCTAAAAGAATGGGCGAAAAAATTAAGTGAAAAATATAAGAAGGAGAAACAAAGACTATTGAGCATTATTGGTGGTTTGGACCTCAAGGCCAAAACAACACCCTTGAACTCATCTGAGCGGGATGCGTTAAGGGAGGCAAAAAAAGATAACTATATTAAAAAGAGACGAAGATTCAAAATAGGCTCAAAGAACGAAAGTTAAGAATATCAAGAAGGAGGTAACAACACTAAATATTTTCATTTGATTGCAAATGGAAAACGTACAAAAAATAAAATATTCCAACTCAAACAAAATGAAGGATCCATTGTAAGATAAGATAATTTAAAAGTATACATTACCGAGTACTACAAGAATTTATTTGGTGATCCAACACCTTCGAATTTCTCTTTGATAGAGGATTTTAATCATGACATACCGCAATTAACACCTGAAGAGAATATCATACTTACTAATGCCTTCACTGAAAAGGTAGTACATGATGCCATTTTCTAGAAGGAGTTAAATAAGGCTCCTGGGCCATATGGGTTTTCAGCAGAGTTTTATCAGAAAATTTAGGAAGTTGTTAAGGGAGATTTCATGACAATGTTTTTCAATTGCACAACATGAATTTGTAGTTGTTCAAACTGAATTTTGGTGTCATTAACCTCCTTCCCCAAAAGGAAAATGCAGTTCAAATTTAGCATTATAGAATCATATGCCTTCTCAATTTGAGTTTCAAGATTTTTACTAAGATGGCCACAGATTGTAGCACGGGAATTGCTGAAAAGGTCATTTGACCTACCCATACGGCCTTCATGCCTGGGCGGCATATCCTATAAGGGGGTTAATGTTGCATGAAAGTATCCATGAGCTTAACAGGAAGAAAATGGATGGTATTCTTTTCAAATTAGATTTCAAGAAGGCATAAGATAAAGTTAAATGGTCCTTCTTGAAACAAGCTTTGTGAATGAAGGGATTCACACCCAAATGGTATAGATTCATTGAGCAATTTATTCAACGAGGAAGTATGGGTATAAATGTGAATGATGGCATTTATCATTATTTTCAAACTAGAAAAAGGTTGCGGAAAGGTGATCCTCTATTATTATGAATATCTTGGCAATTTTTATTGCTAGAGAAAAAGAGGATGACCAGGTTGGTGGACCAATTGATCAGCTGTTTGAGGGAGGTGTCTCAATTTTTCAATATGCGTATGAGACAATTTTATTTATGGAACATGAGTTAGAAAAGGCTATTAATATGAAGTTAATACTATCCATTTTCGAGTAACTTTTTGGTCTTAAAATAAATTTCCACAAACGTGAGATCTTCTGCTTCGAAAAAGCCAAAGAAGAGGGGGGATAATGCAAACAACTATTGGGTTGTGAATCTGGCTCCCTACACTTCATATATTGGGTGTACCTATTCATTATAGAAATCTTAAGATCTCTGAGTGGTACCCAGTGGATAGCCGGTTTGAAGGAAAACTTGGTTGCTGGGCGGGTAAGATGTTCTCGCATGGAGATCATCTGGTACTCATTAACTCGGTCCTAACTAGCCTATCGAAGTTTATGTTATCTTTTCTAGAAATACCTAAAGGGGTATGGAAATGTCTTGACTTTTATAGATCCCCTTTTTCTGGCAAAGTGAAGACAACAAACATAAATATCGGTTAACTAAATGAAACATTATTTGTAGACCAAAATATCAAGAGGTTTTAGGTATTGAGGTTCTTGATGTTATGAACACATGTTTACTCAGCAAATGGCTGTTTAAGTTGCTTAACGAGGAGGGTGTGTGGAAAAAGTTGTTACACACCATATACCTATCAAAATGCCATTAGCTCAAGTTCAAAGTAAACCAAGTAATTTACCATTTTGGAAAGGTCTCATGGGAGTTAAAGATGAGTTCTTTATTAGAGGTATTTTTAAAAATAGTGATGGTAAGACGGTAAGATTATGGGAAGATACTTGGCTAGGATCATCACCACTAGCAAATCAATACCCATCTTTATATAACATTATGCAAACAAAGCATGATACGGTGCAAATGTATTATCATTGGTACCTTTAAACATTGGTTTCAGGAGACTCCTGACTATAAGTGGAACTCGCGGATACACTTATGCCAATGCCCGATGGGGTTTGGTTTGTATACTGAGCCCGACAAATTTGTTTGGACATTAACAACTTTAAGGGATTTTTCAGTTAAATCGATGTACACGGATGTAATGAATGGACACACACGGTTTCTTAGAAAATATCTTTAAAAATTAAAACTCCCACTAAAATAAAAGTTTTCATGTGGTTCCTAAATAAAAAAGTGTTACTCACAAGATACAATCTGGCTAAAATAAATTGGAATGTGAGTACGAAGCGTTGTTTCTACGACTCAAAGAAGACCATAGACCATATTTTTATCTCTTGTACTTTTGCTAGATTAGTATGGAGAATTGTGTTTTGTATGTTTAATATTCCACCACCAACCACTATTACCAATATGTTTGGAAATTGGCTGAATGGTATCAACAAAAAAAAGATAGAATACACATAGGTGATTCAGCTTTAGGTTGGATGATTTGGGAATTGTAGAAACAATATTGGTTTTAACGGTAAATATTCTATTAACTGTCTGCAGGTAATCCATATGGACGTCCACTGAATTTAGCTATGCCGTTTTTGCTCCCGGAGAATCAGTGGGAATGCATGGTTACTGGATACAATCGTTTGCGAGTGATTGCATAGGATAATTTCTACCGGGCTACTTATCGGCCTATTAGTAAAATTCAAGATGTCTAGATCAATAAGCGTTCTTGTCTTTTTTGATGGTTGACTTTTGTTTTGATCTCTCTGATCAGTGAGTTATAAGAATTTTAAATTTTGCTACTTATTAATAAAAGGCTGTGAACATCCACCCACGATATAGGTCCAGTTCTTTTGGGGGCTTCTCCGAGAAGCCGCCCTCCCTCCAGATTTCTGAAAAAGCCGGTCTAAAAAATTTGCGAGGCTTCTAAAATAGTTAAGACTAAACAAATTTAAAAGCCTTGCAAAGTTTTTAAACTGGCTTCCTAGAAAGCTGGGAGTAGGACAGCTTCTGGGAGAAGCCGCCAAAAGAACTGAGCCATAGAGCCTAGAGCTGCGCTCCCCGTTTCAAAAAAAAAAAGTGTGTTCTTGAAAAGATCGTTTTATAAACAGCTATTCATACTTATCTGGTAGCAGTTTGATGGAAAATTTGCATTTCTCTGACATGATACAAAACATCTTTTACACAATATATTGAAGAGGTAACAATAAAGGATCCCACCAAGAATCAAAACACTCAGAAATTAACCCTTACAAACTGAATCAAAGAAGAATAAGAAGGCACAGTGCACTTTTGCATACTTATCGGCGTATATGCTACGATGCCACACCGCAAGCCCAAGATATCTGCACACCAAGAAACATCAAAAGGCATAAAGGGAAAGTAGCAGCACAACTTCCTGTTGGCGGTTTGGCGTATTATAATTAGACGTAGCACTCGTAGAGCTTGATGTCCATCTTGAGGCGGAAGTAGACGGTCCCCTCGTAGGCGTCGAGCTGGAGCGTGCAGATGCCTCGCGTCATGAAGAAGTCGCCGGTGCCGCCGACGACGGAGAGGTCCCTTGTCTTCTCGTCCATGAGGTCGGCGCCGAGGAGGTTGATGGTGCCCTTGTGCGCCGTGGAGTTGAACACGAGGGAGAAGCCGAACCAGGAGTTGTACGACTCCTGCTTGTCGTAGAGGTAGAACCCCTGCGCGCGCGCCACGGGCTCCTCCCCCGCCGCCGGGAGAGCCTTCCCCGCCGTCACGGGGTCGTCGAACGTCACCAGCATGCCGAAGTAGGTGCCGTTCTTCCAGTGGGTGGTGCTAAGCGCCGTGGGCTTGGTGGCCGCAGCCGACGTCGCGTTCGCCGTGTTGTTGACGCCGTTGTAGAGGATGTCGTGGTAGTAGAGCGTCATCTTCTTGCACGGCTCGTCCTCGTCGTCGGAGACGATCCTCCTGCGGCCGTGCGCGGCGCCCGCCAAGCCGATCAGGAGCACCGTGAGCACGATGGCCATGGTGGTCAGCTTGGAAGACGCTGCGAGGCCTTGCATTGTGTCGATCGTGTGTGCAAGTAACTCGATCTTGCTGATGAATGCTGACTGCACAATGAGCAGCTGCTAGCTAGCTCGTGTTGTTGTGGAGCTGAGATGGAGCTCGTGTTGCTGTTGTGGTGTTGAGATCAGGTCGAGTTGCGCATGCTATATATAGAGAGAGGTACATGCAGGCATGCTTGGGACAGTGGGGGCATGTACAAAACTGGAATACTATTGTAATTGCAAGCTGAGATTCTGAGCTTCTCTTGTACTCCAAGCGACCCACGTTTGTTTATGGTTCATGCTTCGTTGCTACGGGCACTCCTGCATAAAAAGCCATACTACTTTTGGGCAGGCAACTCTGTTTTCCTTCCTCGCATTGGAGCAGAGAATACAGTGCATGGTTGGTATGATATATAGTGTATGGTTGGTATGACAGATCATATACCCCCATCTGTACTAAAGCTGGTAATATGATAATGGTGCTCCATCTTTTTTCCTAATATCTGATAAAGGGTAATATATTAATATCAAGAAGATATTAAGTACACTCGCCTCTGCAACAACTCAATATCAGGAGCAAGTCGAGATAACGATGATGCACACAGCCAAATATTAAAAAGAATGAAAAATGTGACGCAACAACCACGACATCTACCACCACCCTAGACAATACATGGGTTGCAAAAAAAGGTTCTCCAAAAGCAATGCATTCATGGAGGAAAACCGGCACCTTGGTCGTCGCCGGATTCAGACGTAAAATGCCAGATCCCGGATTTTCTCCCTAGGGAGCAAGTATGAGAAAACTCCATGCAATGTCCTCATCAAGATAACGATGCCTAAACATCACCGTTGCGAGGTTTAACCAACAAAGGTCAGACCAAGGGTTTTTACACTGTAACTCAAAAACCGCACTCAGAGAGCATCACTAAGTCTCATCCACTATGTGATCCCACCTCAACTTGCCAAGCCACCATCATCCTTTGTTGCCTTAACAATGTCAAATTCAAACTAGACATCCATAAGCCTTGCAGATACGTCTCTGCACGATTAAGCACAAGACTCGTACATTTAGATTTGAGGGACACATCTTAGTGTCGTCCTAGAACATTGTAATCTGGATGTTCGACCACCCAACCAGTTCTCCAGGTGCACGCATATGTCATAGACCCACGAGACACCATCAATGACATACGTCAACCAAACAAACTCACATGCGCTAAACCTACACAATCCTGATATGAACATAGCCGAACTACTGATAATTGTGCCCGCATGAGCGTGTTGACAGGAAATGATGACCACCATCAACAAATCTAAAGGGGACATCCATCCTATGGAATCCACCATGTAACCGTTGTTCCACGGACACTCACAAAATCATCATAGAGGTTACTTTCCTTTACACCAGGAGCTGCTAGGGCTGAATTCCCCGATGTGTGGTTCTCCCTGCATGACACTTCTACATGTCGGGAAGCCGAGTACTTTTTAGCTATTGTAACCCGCAATCCTACAGAGTCCTCAAGGAAGGCTCTTCCGGTGGTAGGGGAAGATCCTGTGTTGTGTGTGTGCAGGGGCTCTACCTCTGCGACAAGTAGGACTCATAGAATTCTCCATCTTGTTCAGCTCCATGGAGCACAAGGAAATATAAACCTCCTTAGCGCTGACCTCATCGAACGACCTCTCTGTCGCCGGTGACGCTGACGGCTTCTTCATGAAGCGAGACATCGCCACTCTCCCATTCATTAGTGGAATCTTTAGTTTCCACAAGTATTCTTATAGGTATCTTGTATTCCCATTCATTAGGTTCAAATACATAGTTTTTTGGTAGTACTTATGTGGTGGTAAGCTTCCACCCAAATATGTTTGGATTGTCAGATAGCTGCACCGTCGTCAGCCATTGATATAAATGTAACCGTTCATTCTATTTGTTGTCTGTTAACGTCCTTCTGAAAGCAATATATATATATATGTGTTTGACTTATAACAGTTGTAGCCAAAACATTTTTTACACTGAGCAATGTTATATAATGATAGATATTGCTGCACAAGTGAAGCATCTCCTAGCTGGATGTCCTCCCATAACGCTAGCGCCATCCCCTATTTCAAATACCCTCTATTAAAAGAATATGTATTTTACTTTCATAAGACCTTTTCAAAATAGGGTGTCATCTTTGCCTCACCTTCCTCACCTTGCGACAACATTTTGTCCTCCAGGTACTTGTTATGTAGCATCTCTTGCCACATACCTTTCTCATTAAGCAGTTTAAACAACCTTTCGCTGAGCAAATACTTATTTTTAATTCTAGTACCTTGATTTCTAGCCCTCCCTAATCTTTTGAACGACAGATAATATTCCATTTTGTCAACCGATACTTCTTCTTCGTATCATTACTTTGCTAGAAGAATTTGGACCGAAAAAAGCCTAACGCTTTCTAACCCCTTAGGGTATTTCAAGAAAAGAGAGCATAAATATTGACATGCTAGTCAAGACAACATTTATAAGTACTAAATGGTCCATGTGAGAACAATTTGCTTTGCCAACATCCTAGTTTCAACAAAACGACTCTCAACTGGATTTATTCAGCATTGAGCAACTTTCTATAATGAATTGGTATTCCAACATACCCAAAAAGCAAAGAACACATCCCAAAATCTATTTGTACTCTTGTTTCATGTCTTTTTATTTTTGAAAACATAAAATCTTGTCCTTACGAAAGTTAATTTTTAGACCAGATAATTTCTCAAAGATACAAAGTATTAAAATTCATATTTATAGCCTTTTATAAATCATGTTCTAGAACCCGGATTGTATCGTTCGCATATTGTAAGATAGAAACCATGCCTCTACCAAATGAGGCATGGGGCCTGCAAGTGGACCATCCTCTTTAGGGGGTAATTTATCTAGTAATATGCATGTTCATGTAATGACAAATACTACCTCCATTCAGGTTTATAAGGCAAATACGTAGTTTTAAAAAATAGTTTGACCATAAATTTGTTCAACAATATATGAATCATATGTCACAAAAATTATACCATTGGAAGCGTATTCTGAATATGAATCTAATGATATATTTTTTGTTAAATATAGTTTATATTTTATTGGTCAAATTTATGGTCAAACTATTTTCTCGAAATATGTATTTGCCTTATAAACCGGAATGGAGGTAGTAAGCAAATTAGTGACATGGCATGCTAATTAATGAAGAAGGAGAGAGGTATTAACTTAGCTAGTTAGCATAACATCACAGATACCAAAACCATATAAATATACAACCTAATTAATTAGATCTTGCATGACAGTACATATACTCCCCCGTCCCAAAGCTCAAGCCTTATATATATTTTTAAAGTCAAGCTACAAATATATGTTTCATGATGTATTGAAGGGTATGTATCTTATATTATAAATATTAATATATTTTTCTATAAACTTTGTCAAATTTTGCATAGTTTGACTTTGCAGAAAAAATATAACCTTAAGCCTTGGGATGGAGATAGTATGTTATTACCCACTATAAAGTTAGTACTTTCTCCGACCCATATTAGTTGATTCAACTTTTTTTAGATTCGGATGTATCTAACACTAAAACATGTTTAGATATATCCGAATCTAGACAAATCCAAGTCAACTAATATGGGTCGGAGGAAGTATCAACTAGTAACATGTGCAAGTCACCAGTATAAATAACTTATTTATCAATATGACCAACCTAAAAGGGAAAAGTGAAGTCGTGCACAATCTCCACTTTTCTGAAAAAGACATATATAAGGGTACTTTCTAACCTAAGATAAATGAAACTAACTCATAGTATCATACTCTCTCTCCGTCCAGAAATAACTAAAATCTAGTCAATTATTTCTGAACGGGGAGAGTATATCACTAGCTTTTTTTTTTACCTGAAGGAAAGGATGGACATGTCTGATCTGCCGTACCAGCCATGCGCTGTACAGTATTTCTAAACGTCGCTTCTGAACGAACAACTAATTAATTAAATACATCACGTATTCTATGCTCCAATTCTACCAACAGAAAACGGGTTGACTGTCCAATAGGAATTATATATGGGTTTGTCATGTCGGTGTACCCACGGCAACCGAATCAAACAAGTTTCGTGGAGTACAAGAGAAGTTCACAATCTCAGCTGATCTGATACTACTTTCAACCAAGCCGTGGTTATTAAAGGAAAGGGGCATTTTCTGTCACATCTATATCCCAAGTTCTATTTCTATAGTTCATTTGCTAAATTCTAGTTTAACCACAGCTATATCCGTCAAAGTCCTATTTCTAGTTCATTTGCTAAACTCCAGTTCAAAATTTTGCTCAAAATTTGAACTAGAAAGTAGCAAATGAAGTAGAAATAGAATTTTGTCGGGATCTTACTTGACACCCTAGATAATATCCTTCATGTTTTGAAGGCACATACTATATAATCGATGTTCACAGATTAATGAAGAACATCACACCCAACTTTATACTAAATCAGCAACACTTTTTATGAATCGGAGGGAGTATATTTTATACAAATAATACCATACTCATCCTTTATTTCACTTTATGGTGGTGCATGGTTTCTCTATCTTCCCAAGTTTTTTCTGTCTACATAAGTGATGTAAAAGTACTCCTGTCATCTAAAAGACACACATGTGGGAAATTCATGTAATCCAAATGAACCTTACTAGTAGTAGTCGATGTTGTTACAAAACAAATATAGAAAGGGCATTTACAAATGTTAGTGCTAATATATCTTGACAAAGTCTTTGCATAGTTGATAACTTGTGCAGTCTCCATTATTATAGTACTGCTATTCATCAACTGAAGCTAGCATCTGTACCGCATTTTCCATGGTAGGTCTCCTGCCTCTGTCTTCCTGCAAGCACGAAACAGCCAGCTTCATCATCGTTCTTGCTTGCAAGTTGTTGAAATGGCCATTCAATCTTGTGTCAATGAAGTCAGTGATCAAATATTGTTCGATGGTGTCCGACTCAAGCTTCTCCATGAGCATGTTGACCATCCTCTTGAGGACCATTTCTACCTCTTCATCCCCATTCTTATCCAAGTCTGAAACACGAGATCCCTTTAGTAATTCTAGAAGCACCACCCCAAAGCTATAGACATCAACCTTTGATGTTACTGGGAGATTAGACACCCATTCAGGCGCTAAATAACCTCTTGTTCCTCGGATCCGCGACACACTCGTGTTGGATCCACCTCTGTTAAGGAGCTTTGCGAGGCCAAAGTCAGCGATCTTCGGCTCTAAGTTCTCATCAAGCAATATGTTTTCGGGCTTCATGTCGCAGTGGATAACCCACTCGGAGCACTCATGATGAAGATAAGCCAATCCTTTTGCCACCCCTAGAGCAATGTTAAACCTCTGCTTCCATTCAAGTAAGACGTGCGAGCTCCCACCACCAAACAGCATTTTGTCCAATGACCCATTCTTCACAAATTCTGAAACCAGCATCCTATGTGGATCATCAGAACAGAATCCCCAAACCCTCACTAGATGCATATGGTAGATTCTGCCAATCACATCCAATTCATGCTGGAACTCTTCTTCGCCTTTGTATACATTTGCCAACTTTTTCACAACCACGTCCCTTTTATCTTTCAAGACACCTTTGTACACAATGCCTGATGCTCCCCTTCCAAGTTCATCCTGAAACCTTCTTGTAGCTGTCACTAACTCCATGTAGCTATATCTGCGAAAATGGTTGGTTATCATTTCATAGCCAACCTCAGCTGGCCATACTCCTCTTAATTGCCTACCCTCCTTCCTCAAAATAAACCATCCAAATACAATGAATATCATCTCTGCTAGAAAGACCGCTGATAAGAATCCGTATAAGTACAAATGCTTAGATTCATTATGGCCAGTTTGAAGCTCATCATCCAGGAAATGTGCTACGAAATAATTGTTTGTTGCACTACAGTTGGGGCTATATTTAGGACCAAGAGGCTGCGAGTGGGGAATTGAGGAGATTGACACATGTATGCCCTCTGGAATCTTGATGTACATGGTACCTGTACTACCAAGGTTAGCCAGGGTTACGCCACCGACAAGAGCAGACTTTGGATAGCAATCACCGAGTCCTTGCCAGTATGCAAATCCCATGCAGTTGCAATCATCTAAGCATAAGTTCTTGCAAGTGTGAAGTGAAACAAAATGATAAGCACCTAGATCGTACCCAAAGAAATCAGTGTTTGGTAGCCGAAGAAATCTCACTTTTTGCTCATTATCACAGGTGATGTTGATCTTTGGGTTGCTGCATCCTTTTGTCCAATCACTTGGATCCACAACCTCGTATCCAGGGACACATACACAAGAAGGCACGGGTGTATACACACATATTCCATTGGGACCGCAGAGGCCACGAACTTTGCAGAGCTGAGGGAACGCCATCCATGTGACCGACCACGTCCTCTCTACCTTATCCAAACTATACAGCCGGAGATTGCCATCAAAATCCAGTGTTAGCCTCCTCTGGATCCCAGTGCCCCAATCAGCAGCCGTGAAGGTTGCATTATCACTCGCAAGGAAATGGCCCAAGGTATCAAGAACCCCACTGGTGGTGCTATTGAACGGTACTCTAAGCTTGTCCCAGATAGTGTGGCTTGGGTTTGGCCAATAGATAAATGGGAGGTCCTTCTCATCATCAAACAAAGAGAGAAGGTACTGATCATCGAAATGGAGGTTGTAGTGGCCAGGGATAAGCAACCTGTTAGTAGATACTAACTTCATGGTCGCGTTGATGCTCTGGCCGGGTAGCAAAGTATGAGTGGGAGAAGCAAAGCTTTCCCACATAATAAAATCGCCTGTTGTGCCCTTTACAACGAGGTTCCCAGAGTTCAAGAGACGGGCATGCCGAGGAGTTGAAGAAGAGATCACACTACTGCTGGTCCACACGATGTGGGAGTTGTAATCTTTCAAAACCATGGTCCCATCGGTATTGAACACAAATTTGGAGCCCCATGTGTATACAGGGTGGAGAGGATTCGCGCTCCAGACCACAGTTTTTTCAGAGGAGTTGGAAAACCAAATAGAGAATACCGAGGAATTAGGCGAAACCTGGTAGAAGCCGCAGGTGAAAGTGGCATCCGGAGAGTAGAGCACGTCGGAGCTGCGCTCCACGGAGAGGGAGGAGCCTGGCGAGAGGAAATCAAGAGCTGAGATACACAACAGACAGTTGATGGAAGTGAGGAGAAACAACAGAGCGAATGAGCCTGCTGTATGATCCATGGTTGCTAGTTTTGATCTTCGACACTGATTCGTGGCGCGCCTTGTTATACTAGTAGGATTCAGAGAGCAATACAGTCTACTGGGAGCCAAAAAGTTGGCGACCACGTTTTAAAAAATGAAGTCAGCAGACCGCGTATGGTGGTGTTCACACTTCGCAGCAAACCGCGTGCTCTATTATCATTATTGATTCTGTTCGGCCTTATCCTTCGTCCCGGTTCGTCTATTCTCCTGCATTTTTCTCCACATCACTGTCTAGCTGCTCAGCTTTAGCTAGGCTGCCAAGTCTGACCAAATACAGACTAAACAAAGACACGGGCAGGCACATGAGTTAGAGCATATCTAATGAACCCTGCAAATTTGCGAAACTGAAAACTCCAAGTACAGACTACGAAAACGAATTTAGCAGGTCGAATTTAAAGGCACACTGGTAAACACGAAGTGAACATTCGAATGTTGCACTTGCGGCAAAATTCATCGAAGAACAGCGAGGTTCGATCGAGTTTTCTTGCGCGATTCGAATATTTACAAACGGAAGCAGCCATACAAAAGTTGCGGGTCAATTAAAATTAAACTATGGAGTATGGAGGGCGCCGCCGCAATCTAGACCAAAATTGAGCTCCTCGACGGCGGGAGATGCAGCTTGAGGCAACGACCTCAAACCTCTGCGAGGTCGATCATGTCCGCCTTCTCGAGCTTGACGACGGGCGTCACCTACCTCGCCAGGCGCGCCTCCTCTCGCTCCCTCGCCAGCCGTAGCCACTACAGGAAAGAATTGAGGCGCCAACGGCCAAATGCCAGGACCGTCGGCGGAGCTACCTCCCTCGGCCAGTCGACCAGCCCGGTCATCGGCGTAGATTACTGTGCCGAGGGTAGCCCTCGTCGTAGCGTGGCCGTCGGTGTAGTAGAGAGGACTGTGTCGACGGACCCTTGGCGTAGGTACAACCCTTGGCGTAGCCCCAGTTTAGAAACGACGACGAAAACGACGTTAGGTAGCCAGGCTGTACCGACGGCCAGCTCTTTGGAAAAAATTGTTTGGTCTATGCCGACGGCTAGGCCTCCAGATTTGTTTCCTTTTACCTCATTAATTTTTGATAAATCATAACTAAATCATTAAATTCAAAAAGATACAAAAATATATCAAAATTTGCAGAAAAATCAGATCTATCTATCTACACTCAAATATTACACATTTGTAAACAAAAATTAAGTGAAACATAAAACATTATATATAATTTAAAACGAGCATTAGAAATTCAAAAATGATCCAAACAATGCGAAACCTTCGCGTGGTGTCATATTATGTGACATAGTTAGAAGACAAATATCAAACTTAGTATATTTATTATATCTCAAAAAAAACTTCAAAAAATGACCTATCTCCTTTGAGGTTTCTTAGCTTTCGGGTTGAATGACCAATGTTATGGGTAGAATAAAGGCATAATTTGTGATAATATATCAATATTGTGCATATATGTGCATCATGGGACGGCGAACAATGTTTCAGGAGGAAGTTTTCCTTTTCGTCGCACCAAAAAGCCATTTTCCATTTTCCGAGTGCAAAAAACAGATGGTTTTATGAAGCAACCACCAAATGACTAATTCAAAATGGTACCATCACATTTTTCAAAAATACTAGACCACCTTACATGGATACTGTCATAACAGGGGGATCTCAAACCTTTCTGTCTATCCCTGGTGAAAAAGACAAATTCCTGCCAAATCAGTAGGAAGTGGGTCAGATATGAACTACATGTACATGATCGGATGCTCATGATTTTTTACAAAAATCATTTTTAGGTTCACAATATATTGTTTCATCAGAGATCCATTTCAAGTTTAGCGAGTCTCAGCCCCGAGCTAAGAATCTTCTTGCCCACCTTCGACAAACTTTAACGATAGTTTAAAATAGGCATTAGAAATTCAAAAACAATCCAAAAAAAATGCGAAACCTTCGTGTGGTGTTATATTATGTGACATAGTTAAAAGGAAAAATATCAAACTTGGTATATTGATTATGTCTCAAAAAAACCTTCACAAAATGACCTATCTCGTTCGAGATTTCTTGGCTTTCGGATCAAATGACCAATGTTATGGCTAGAATGAAGGCATAGTTTGTGATAATGTGTCCATATTGTGCATACATGTGCATCATGGGATGCCGAACAATGTTTTAAGGGGAAAAAATTTTGTCGCACCAAAAAGCCGTTTTTCATTTTCAAAGTGCAAAAAACGGACGGTTTTGTGAAGCAACCACCAAATGGCTAATTCAAAATGCTACCATTACATTTTTCAAAAATACTAGACCACCTTACATGGATAATGTCATAACAGGGGATCTCAAATCTTTCTGTCTATTCCTGCCATATCGGAACGAAGTGAGTCAGATATGAACTACATGTACATGATCGAATGCTCATGATTTTTTATAAAAATCATTTTTAGGTTTAAAATATGTTGTTTCATTAGAGATTCACATCAAGTTTAGCGAGTCTCAACCCGAGCTAAGAATCTTCATGCCCGCCCTTTGACAAAGTTTAACGATGGTTTAAAACGGGCATTAGAAATTCAAAAACAATCCAAACAATGTGAAACCTTCGTGTGGTGTCATATTATGTGACATAGTTAAAAGGAAAAATATCAAACTTGGTATATTGATTATGTCTTTAAAAAATCTTCACAAAATGACCTATCTCGTTCGAGATTTCTTGGCTTTCGGGTCAAATGACCAATGCTATGGCTATAATGAAGGCATAGTTTATGATAATATGTTCATATTGTGCATACATGTGCATCATGGGATGTCGAACGATATTTCAAGAGGAAGTTTTTCTTTTTGTCGCACCAAAGAGCCATTTTCTATTTTTCGAGTGCAAAAAACGGACGATTTTGTGAAGCAACCACCAAATGGCTAATTCAAAATGCTACAATCATATTTTTCAAAAATACTAGACCACCTTACATGGATAATGTCATAATAGGAGATCTCAAACCTTTCCGTCTATCCCTGATGAAAAATACAAATTACTGCCAAATCGGTAGGAAGTGGATCAGATATGAACTACATGTACATAATCAGATGCTCATGAGTTTTTATAAAAATCATTTTTAGGTTCACAATATGTTGTTTCATTAGAGATCCACTTCAAGTTTAGCGAGTCTCAGCCCCTAGCTAAAAATCTTTATGCCTGCCCTTCGACAAAGTTAAACGATAGTTTAAAACGGGCATTAGAAGTTTAAAAACGATCAAAAAAATGCGAAACCTTCATGTGGTGTCATATTATGTGACATAATTAGAAGGAAAAATATCAAACTTGGTATATTGATTATGTCTAGAAAAAACCTTCACAAAATGACCTATCTCGTTCGAGGTTTCTTGACTTTCGGGTCAAATGACCAATGCTATGGCTAGAATAAAGGCATAGTTTATGATAATGAGTCCATATTGTGTATAAGTGTGCATCGTGAGATGGCGAACAATGTTTCAGGAGGAAGTTTTTCTTTTCTTCGCACTAAAAAGTCGTTTTCCATTTTCCGAGGGTGAAAAACAGACGGTTTTGTGAAGCAACCACCAAATGGCTAATTCAAAATGCTACCATCACATTTTTCAAAAATATTAGACCAATTTACATGGATAATGTCATACCAGGGGGATCTCAAACCTTTCCGTCTATCCCTGGTGAAAAAGTCAAATTCCTGCCGAATCGGTAAAAAGTGGGTCAGATATGAACTTCAGGTACATGATCGGATGCACATGATTTTTTAAAAATATTATTGTTAGATTCACAATATGTTGTTTCATGAGAGATCCACTTCAAGTTTAGCGAGTCCCAACCCTGAGCTAAAAATCTTTATGCCCGCCCTTTGATAAAGTTTAACAATAGTTTAAAACGGTCATTAGATATTCAAAAACGATCCAAACAATGCGAAACCTTCGCGTGGTGTTATATTATATGACATAGTTAGAAGGATAAATATCAAACTTGGTATATTGATTATGCCTCAAAAAAATCTTCACAGAATGACCTATCTCATTCGAGTTTTCTTGGCTTTCGGGTCGAATGACCAATGTTATGGATAGAATGAAGGAATAATTTGTGATAATGTGTTCATATTGTGCATACATGTGCATCATGGGATGTCAAACAATGTTTCAGGAGAAAGTTTTCATTTTCGTTGCACCAAAAAGCCATTTTCCATTTCTGAGTGCAAAAAATTGACGGTTTTGTGAAGCAAACACCAAATGGCTAATTCAAAATGCTACCATTACATTTTAAAAAAATACTAGACCACCTTATATGGATAATGTCATAACAGGGGATCTCAAACCTTTCTGTCTATCTCTGATGAAAAAGACAAATTCCTGCCGAATTGGCAGGAAGTGAGTCAGATATGAACTACAGGTACATGATTAGATGCTCATAATTTTTTACAAAAATCAATTTTAGTTTCATAATATGCTGTATAATCAGAGATTCACTTCAATTTTAGCGAGTCTCAGCCCCGAGCTAAGAATCTTTATGCTTGCCATTTTAAACGGGCAAATGTAATTATGATAAGAATCACGGCATAGTTTTTGATAAGTTGATATTGATATAATATTTGGATTTCTCTCATTTTTCTAATTAATTTAGACATATTATTTTCCGAATTCTGATTTACATATTTAAAGATATTTATTGTTCCATATTAAATAAAAAAATTCCAAAAAGAAAATAATTATATTTTTATTTGAATTTAATAATATTTTTACTTATTCATTGTTTTTTACTTAAATAATTGCTTGTAATTTCAAAAAAATACAACCATGTGACACGATGATATAAGAGTTAATAGGATTAATATCATAATATTGACAACAATATATAAATTGCTTTGTGGAAAGAGATTCTGAAGGAACAAGAAAGTTAAGCATGATGGAGCTAGAGTAGTGTTAGGATGGGTGACCGACTGAGAAGCTTGACTAAGACTATAATTTAATCAATTATTAAGTATAAATAGTGCTAAAAATGATCAAAGCGAGAGATTAACGAGTCAAACAATTTAAAGATTAAAAAAATTATTTTAGGCTATGCCTGGCCGTCAGCGTAGCTCCATTCATGTGCCGACGGCCAGGCTAGGCCGTTTCGTAACGGCCGTCGCCGGACATCGTGGGGCACACTGTGATTGCCGTGCCGTGGGGATGTGCGTGTGCCAACGACCAAGGGGATGTGTCGTTCAGGGGCTACGCCGACGGTCACCGTCGGTATAGCCTGTGCCTACAGCAATTTGGCGCTGGGTGATCGACCAAAAAGTTTAACTAAGACTGTAATTTAATCTATTATTAAGTATAAGTAGTGTTAAAAATGATCAAAGTGAGAGATTAACGAGTCAAACAATTCAAAGATCTAAAAAATAATAAAAAATATTTTTTAAAAATATATTTTTTAATAGTAATTTTTTAAAAAAATAAAAATATATTTTAGTCTATGTCGAAGGCCTAACCATCTACGTAGCTCTATTCCTATGCCGACAGACTGATCGCCGGCGTAGCTTCAAGCTGGACTGTTTCATAACAGCCATCGCGGACATCATGGGGTCCACTGCGATTGCTATGCCGAAGGGCTGTGCTCGTGCCGACGGCCAAAGAATATGCCGTTCAGAAGCTACGCCGACAGCCACAGTCGCCACAGCCTATGCCGACGGGCAGCCGGCCGTCGGCGCCTCAAATATTCGTGCGGTGAGCTGCTCCCTCGCCAGCCGCATTTTTCTCCACATCAGTGTCTAGCTGGTCAGCTTTAGCTAGGCTGCCAAGTCTGACCAAATACAGACGAAACAAAGGCACGGGCAGGCACCTGAATTAGTATTGCAGCAATGCAGCTGCGGGTCGTGGCAAATGAATGCTTCGGAGCACAAGTGCCCGAGATTCATTGTTGAATGCTGATTTCATCTTCTTCTTTTTTCAGTATCGTCTATACAATTCAGCGGAGCTGATTTGAGTGATCAGTACAAGTAGCTATCCATGGCTACTTTTTCCTAGAGCGTTGGAATATTCAAGGCACGTTTGCGATTGTGTTGACTGATTTGAGATGCGATGCTGATTGCCTGATTTTCACTATAACAAACAGACGATACGCCCATGGCCAAAAGCCGCCGACACAGCCTAGATTGCCGTCAGTAGTCGGTGTAAAAAAACCAGACGGTTTTAGCCATTGGCATAGGCTAGATGGTTCCCATCTAGACGCCAAGGTTTTTTAATTTTTTTCAAATTTGTTTTTTTTAATATTTTTAATTGTTTGACTAGTTAAGTTATTTTAAACTATAAGTACGTCAATCTCCAGTTAAATTGTACTCGTGGTCAAAATTTCCGATAGATCACTCATACTCATACTACTTCAGCATTATCATGCTTAACTTCTCTGTTTCTTCCGGATAAACTCCTGATAAAGGAAATTCGACCTTGTTGATAATACTACCATATCAATCATATTAACCCTTGGATATAATACACGTATTTTTTAAAAAATTTCAAACAATTATTTAAGTAAACAAAAATTAATAAGTAATAATAATCCTGAATTCAAATAACAATAAAATGAATATTTTTTGTCGTTTTCTATTAATATGGCATAATTCATATCTTTAATCTGCAAAACGTAATTCGACAAATGATACGTCTAAATCGATCATAAAATTGAGAAGAATCCAAACATGACATCCCTATCATACTTTTAATCATGCATCATGTCTTTTTAATATTGTACTGCAAAGTTTTCTAAATAAATTTATCTAATAATGTTCAAATCTTTGAAAAATCCCTTTTGAATTTGAGGATTCTAAAAAATCCTTAGCTCGGGGCTGAGCGTTGCTAAACTTGCAATGGATCTCTGATGAAATAGCATATTGTGAAACTAAAAATGAATTTTCTAAAAAGTCATGAGCATCAGATTATGTATCTGTAGTTCAAATCTAGCCCACTTCCTACCGATTAGGTAGAAATTTGTCTTTTTATCAGAGGTGGACATAAAGGTTTAAGATATCCTGGTTGGTACATTGTCATGGAAGGTGGTCTAGTATTTTTGAAAAATGGGGTGATACCATTTTAAAACTTTTATTTGGTGGTTGCTTCACAAAACACTTTTTTTTGCACTCGAAAAATAGAAAATGGTCTTCTGGTGCGATTAAAAGAAAAACTTCCTCCCGTAACATTATTCGCCATCCTAAGATTCTTATGTGTGCATAATATGGGCACGTTATCATAAAATATATCACGATTCTAGCCGTAATATTGCTCGTTTGGCCTGAAAGTCATAAAAACTCGAACATGATAGCTCATTTGTGAGAAGTTTCTTTTAGATATTTGCAATATTCGAAGTTTGATAATTTTTCTTGAAACTATGTCACATAATATAACACCACGCGAAGGTTTTACATTGTTTAAATCATTTTTGAATTTCTTATGTTCGTTTCAAACTATGGTCGAAATAGCACTGCATTCTTATTCGTCTTTGGTGTAAGTTTGTAAGTGTTAGTTCTGAGTGTGTTTTTTGGTTCTTCAGGAGATCGGTCGTTTGTGTTATCTTTTCCATGGTTCGTGTTAAAATGTTTGTATATACTAAGTGTGTGAATAGCCTGCATTGAACAAAGATTTATCAACCCGGTCTACAAAAATGTCAACAAGACGGATTTGACAACAGAGCGTTGCGAAGGCAAATAAACACATGGGTCGCCGCTAGGGTTGCAACCCGCAACCAGCATAAACCCACGAAAACACAAATTTAGTTTAAACTAGACTAATTTTGTTCAAAATTTTAAAACTAGACTACGAAGCAGGACTGGATCGTGTGCCTCTTTGCAACCCTAGCCGCTTGGAAGCAGCGTCTGCCAAATTAAACATGTTTAGCTTTTCCTTAACCTTAAATTAGTACTTGATTGACAGCTAAAATCGATAGTCACCCACCTACCAAAGTCGGATATGTGAGGATTGGCTATTCAGAAGGTCGATGACCAAATTGATTTTAGATGTCAAGTTTATGTACCATGGGTATATTTTACTCGAAGAAAAGCGACTCGCCGGCCGAACCTCCGACTAGCAGTAGCAGGGTCTCCTATAAAACTGTCCCCACACGAGCAGTCGTCGATCGTTCCATCAGTCGCCTGCTAGGCAAGAAGATTTTGTATGTACAACAAAGGACAGAGATCCCTGATTTGATCATACTGTGTTGCTGCAATTGCTTCAACTGGTACTCTAAACAAACAATATTTGGCGCAATTTGATGATTTTTAGACCATCGATAATTTTGGCACCCCTTCAATCCACTGTTATTAACATGCTCATACTCCCTCCGTCCTAAAATAGATGTCTACGCATTTGTCAAAAGTTGAATGAATCTATATAATACTAAATAGTGTCTAGATTCATCTAAATTTTGACAAATCTGAGACATCTATTTTGGACGGAGTGAGTACATGTTTGACTTCTTCCCGTGTCGCTAGGCTCCTTATTCTTGTGAAACTTCACCTTTGTATCTTCCTTCTTTCGACGCCTGGCCATAATAAGAAATCTAAAACCTGTAACGGACTGATGCTCTGGCTGTATGAAATGCACCAAGAACTGTATATCGATTGGTTTCTGATGATGGAAATCGGTGGTGTTTTCCTTGTTCCAGAAGAAGCAAGGCACCGTGATCCCTGATCCATATGGATATGATTTTGCTGTAATTAGTAGTAGAATTGGATAAGGATAAGATGCAGTATAACTTCCTGCTTCATGGGGACTCATTATCCACCTACCAGAAGTTCATGTCCAATGTCGAACAAACTATTTTGTATTCATACGTATAGACCAGATAGTCAAATAGAAAAACAACCAAATATGCCATACTTTTCTTGTGACACATAAGTAACCCAAAGCATATATTTTTCCAAAAAAAAACTGTTAACAATCCTGCATCAAGCATGAGATCTATGTAATTTCGTCCAGTTTCTCATATGTAATCCAAAATAATCCATGGCACCTAAACAGCATTCAAAAGCAGATGTAGAAGAGTTGTACATTTTTGCAGTAATTTTCAGTTAGTATCTCTCAACAACCAATGGAATCAAACAAATAATCTGTAGCACTGGTTTCTTCCATAATCTAAAATATAACCAATAGTATACATGTGAAAAATGCAAGAATAAAATGGACTTTAGTTGCCTTTGTTAGTGCATGAAGCTTGAGAGTATTCACATATATAGACCAGATTGTCCAGTAGAAATACAAACAAACAATTTTTGCTTCAGTAAAAATATTAATAATGAAGATTCAAGCATGAGATGCCAATAATTTTAGCAGGAAATATGATGAATGATTCGTAGGAGTGTTGTCTCCTTACAGGTTTACTAAGCTAGATGGGAATTAATTGGACAGATCGGTTGAAAGGAGCTCCACAACAAACTAGTATCAAGGTTAAGACTCAGAGGGACCATTTCAGGAATAGGTAAGACTATCATTCAGTTAGCTGTTCTTCCTGAAATGAAATAACGCATCGTTTGACAGCATTTGTGCTATTTCGCAGCAGAGCAACAAATCCTATGGCATCTCTTTCCCATCCAAAGGTAGCAGGAAGCCCATTGCAAAAAAAAGAAATACAGATGTAGAAGAGTTATTCATTTTTGCAGAACCTTTCAGTTACTATTTATCAAGAACCAATGGAAGTCAATCCGTATTCCATAATTTTAAATAAAACATGGCACCTAACCACATTCTCATTCCTCCGTCAAGATCTGTCAGCTACAAATAATTGCAAGGTACATTCGTATCCCCAACCAAAGAGCTGGGATCAAATCATGCTTCCATTACACATTTTTTTTCCAAAAAAAACTGCTAATAATCAGACTTCAAGCATATGATGTAAATGGTTTGACCGATTATAGGAGTGTTTCTGGTGTACATGTTTTCCTAATCTAGATGGGAATTAACTGTACAGATCTACTGGAAGGAGCTCCACACCACGCTATCAATGATAGACTCAGAGGGACCATTTCATGATTATGTAGCTCAAACAGGGTCAAATAATTTCCTGTCATCCTGAAATGAAAGATCACACATCATTTGTTAACCTCTTTGCATTGCAATTCCCCAGCAGAGCAACAAAGTACTGCCTAGTCTGTATCACATCTAATGGCAGCACAAAAGCAGATGTAGCAGAGTTGCACTACATTTTTGCAGTAATTTTCAGTTAGCATCTCTCAACAACAACCAATGAAATCAAGCAAATAATCCATAGCACCTGGTTTCTTCCATAATCTAAAATAATCCGTGGCACCTAAATATCATTCACATTCCTGCTTACTCCCATCAAAATCTGTGAACTACAAATAACTGGAAGGTAGTACATTCGTACCTCCGATCAAGGAGATTCTATTGATCAAATCATCCTTCCAGACGATTTCAGCCCCTTGCCGGCTTCCGCAACACCGCGGAGAGGTAGATTGATGCAGTTGCGGCGCCGGCCTTCTCTCCGGCAAACCACTTGAGCTTCTTGTAACCAAACCTCTCAATGAGCTTCACAACCACCCGCCTCCTCTCCTCACTCTGGCACGGGTAGCTGTCAATCCAGAGCAGCCCACCGACACGCAGCACCCGGTCGACGTCGAACATGAAGAACTCCAGCGCCTCTGTTGTCCCCGCCTGCCCCATCGCGGGCGCGCCGGCTTCGTCCAAGGCCGTGGCGCCGACGTGCACCAGGTCGAACACCCCGTCGTAGAAGGGGAACCGGTGCGCCGGCGAGAGCAGCAGCGGGAAGAGGCCCCTCGCCGCCACGAACTCGTTCATCGGCTTCCCGGCGCCGTCGAGCACGGAGGTGACCACGGTCACCCCGCGCTCCCTCATCCGGGCGGCGAAGTTGGCGGCGCCGCCGGCGACGTCGAAGCCAATCCGGATCTTGGAGGACGTGCTGAGCCGCAGCACGTCGTCGACGGGGAACTCGTGGCCGTGCCGCGGGGGGCTGGCCCAGCGGCGGTGGTCGAGGCCCATGCCGGAGGACGGCAGCGGGGCGCGGGGCCCGCGGGAGCGGCACCGGCGGCGGGGGAGCGGCTCGCAGGCCTTGGAGACGAGGCGGCGCGGGAGGGTGGCGTTGCGCGGGCAGGCGGCGTGGGGCGCGTAGGACATGAAGGCCGAGAGGAGGTCGAGCGCGGAGGGGGACCGGAGGCAGGCGGCCGCGACGGAGGACTGCATGTGGGTGAGCCCCGACCGCGCGTCGCGGCCGAGCGGGAGCGCGTGCGGGGTGAGGAAGAGGAGCAGCTCCGGAGGCAGGCCGTCCGGGAGGCTTGCGGCGGTGGAGGCGCCGCCGATCTCGCGCGCGATGGCGGCCACGTGCGCGGAGAGGTTGGAGGAGGAGTAGGGGGTTGTATTAGTGGTGGTGGTGGTGGCGGCGGCGGGGGGGTCGTGGCGGGGGGAGGTCGCGAAGAAAGCGAAGAAGGCGAGGATGTTGGTGGAGAGGAGGGAGAGGAGCATGAGGAGGTTGAGAAGCGCCGGGGAGCAGAGGCAGGTGAGGACCCGGCCGTGCCGGCGGCGGGAGGCCGGCAATTTCAGGGACACCGACCCCATGGCGCGCGCCGAGCCGCGCGCAGCCTCTGCTCCGGTTCTACCCCGGGCGCGCGCGCGAGCAGAGGAAGACCGCGGCTTTTGCTCGCTCAGCTAGTGGACTAGAAACCTGGCGGCGAGGGATCTCGGCGCGCCGGTGCGGCTTTGGCTCTGCTTGCTTGGCTGCTCTGGAGTGGAGTGGCTAGTGTGAGTGAGTGAGCGAGTGAGCGAGACAGGTTATCGATGCGAGAGATGCTCGAGGTTGGCTATTTTTTTCTAAAACAATACGTTTTTTTTATTAAATTTTACGAATAATATTTAATTTTGATAAATTCTAAATCTAGAACGGCTTAGGCGTTTGAACTCTTGATAAGGACCTATGGAAAGTTTAACACCCGACAAGTACATTTTAGAAATTATTTATTATTCATGGAATTTAATAAAAAATCGTATTATTAAATAAAAAATAGCTCAAGGTTGCCTTCGAGTACCATAGATTAATCAGCTCTAGTGCGGTTTAAATCTTGAATCTGTTGATGTTAAAAAAGATCATAATTCCTGGAACATAGCGAATGTTGTATCTTTGAAACAAAACAAACTTTTCGCGCGCCTTTTGAGCCTCTTATACTGCTTTCATAATAGATTGGTAGAGTGTTTGCGAAAATAAAAAAAAAACATGGTGTAGAACAACAGAGGAATATGTTTAACTAATTTATTTGGTGTACCACGTTATTTTTAGTGCCTCTTTCTACTTTGAGCTCTTGCACGAACAGGTTTGTTATTTTTAGGTCGACCAAAAAATCATTAATTTGACAGGCGTCTTCATCGAACGTGGACTACGAATATCCAAGTGCGAATAAGTGAATTGCAAGATGACCACTCTAATAAACCTTGTCGTTTCGTACGCCAAAATTTCTCAGGCATCATCGAGACACTACAGGAATGGTAAGCTACGCCGACGGCCAAACGTCGGTGCCGTTGGCGTAGCCATCGTCCAGGCAAGCCCCGCAAAGCAGCCGTCGGCGTAAAATTGCCCTCGGCATATTCTATGCTACGCCGACGGCTGCCCTCGGCATAGCTATGTTTTATTTTATCTCATTAAACTTTGAAAAATCATAACTAAATCATTCTAATTCGAAAAAATACAAATAATATATCAAAATTTGCAGAAAAATAAGACATATCTATCTACACACAAATATTACACATTTATAAATAAAATTTAAGTAAAACATAAAACATTATATATAGTTTAAAATGGACATAAAAAATTCAAAAACGATCGAAACAATGCGAAACCTTCGCGTGGTGTTATATTATGTGACATAGTTAGAAGAAAAAATATCAAACTTGGTATATTGATTATGTCTCAAAGAAATCTTCACAAAATGACCTATCTCATTCGAGGTTTCTTGGCTTTCGGGTCAAATGACCAACGTTATGGCTAGAATCAAGGCATAGTTTGTGATAATGTGCCCATATTATGCATACACATGCATCATGGGATGGCGAACAATGTTGCAGGAGGAAGTTTTCCTTTTCGTCGCACCAAAAAGCCATTTCTATTTTCCGAGCATAAAAAACGGACGGTTTTGTGAAGCAACCACCAAATGGCTAATTCAAAATACTACCACCATATTTTACAAAAATATTATATCACCTTATATGGACAATGTCCAAACAGGGGATCCGAAACCTTTTCGTCCATCTTTGATGAAAAAGACAAATTTCTGCCGAATTGGTAGGAAGTGAGTCAGATATGAACTACAGGTACATGATCCGATGCTCATGTTTTTTTACAAAAATCTTTTTTAGGTTCATAATATGTTATTTTATCAAAGATCCAATGAAAGTTTAGCGAAGCTCGGCCCCGAGCTAAGAATCTTTATTTCCGTCGTTCGACAAAGTTTGACGATAGTTTAAAACGGGCATAAAAAATTTAAAAACGACCGAAACAATGCGAAACCTTCGCATGGTGTCATATTATGTGACATAGTTATAAGGAAAAATAGCAAACTTGATATATTGATTATGTCTCAAAAAAACCTTCACAAAATGACCTATCTCATTCGAGGTTTCTTGTCTTTCGGGTCAAATGACCAATGTTATGGCTAGAATCAAGGCATAGTTTGTGATAATGTGCCCATATTATGCATACACATGCATCATGAGATGGCGAACAATGTTGTAGGTAGAAGTTTTCCTTTTCGTCGCACCAAAAAGCCATTTTCTATTTTCCGAGTATAAAAAACGGACGGTTTTGTGAAGCAACCACCAAATGTCTAATTCAAAATACTACCACCACATTTTACAAAAATACTATACCACCTTATATGGACAATGTCCAAACAGGGGGATCCGAAACCTTTCCGTCCACCTTTGATGAAACAGACAAATTTCTGCCGAATCGGTAGGAAGTGAGTCAGATATGAACTACAGGTACATGATCCGATGCTCATGTTTTTTTACAAAAATCATTTTTAGGTTCACAATATGCTATTTTATCAAAGATCCAATGAAAGTTTAGCGAGACTCGGCCCCGATCTAAGAATCTTTATGTCCGTCGTTCGACAAAATTTGACGATAGTTTAAAACGGGCATAAAATTTTTTAAAACGATCGAAATAATGTGAAACCTTCGCGTGGTGTCATATTATGTGACATAGTTATAAGGAAAAATAGAAAACTTGATATATTGATTATGTCTCAAAAAAACCTTCACAAAATGACGTATCTCATTCGAGGTTTCTTGGCTTTCGGGTCAAATGACCAATGTTATGGCTAGAATCAAGGTATAGTTTGTGATAATATGCTCATATTATGCATACATATGCATCATGGGATGGCGAACAATGTTGTAGGAGGAAGTTTTCCTTTTCGTCGCACCAAAAAGCCATTTCTATTTTCGGAGCATAAAAAACGGACGGTTTTGTGAAGCAACCACCAAATGCTAATTCAAAATACTACCACCACATTTTACAAAAATACTATACCACCTTATATGGACAATGTCCAAACACGGGGATCCGAAACCTTTCCGTCCACCTTTGGTGAAAAAGACAAATTTCTGCCGAATCGATAGGAAGTGGGTCAGATATGAACTACAGGTACATGATCCGATGCTCATGTTTTTTTACTAAAATCATTTTTAGGTTCACAATATGCTATTTTATCAAAGATCCAATAAAAGTTTAGCGAGACTCAGCCCCGAGCTAAGAATCTTTATGTCCGTCGTTCGACAAAATTTGACGATAGTTTAAAACGGGCATAAAAAATTGAAAAACTAAGGGTTTGTGATTAGTTGATATGGATATAATATTTGGATTCCTCTCATTTTTTTGATCAATTTAGACATATTATTTGTTGAATTTCGATTTACAGATTTAAAGATATTAATTATTCTATATTAAATAAAAATACAAAAAAATAAAATTATTATATTTTTATTTGAATTCAATAATATTTTTACTTATTCATTAATATTTACTTAAATAATTGTTTGTAATTTCAAAAAATACAAACATGTGACATGATGATATAAGAGTTAATAGGATTGATATCATAGTATTGACACCAATGTATGAATTACTTTGCGGAAACAAATTCTGAAGGAACGAGGAAGTTAAGCGTGCTGAAACTGGAGTAGTATTAGGATGGGTGACCTGCTAGAAAGTTTGACTACGACTAGAATTTAATCAAATATTAAGTATAATTAGTGTTAAAAATGTTCAAAGTAGGAGATTGACAAGTGAAACAATTCAAAGAATATAAAAATTGAGAAAAATAAATAATAAAAATTATTTTTTTTCAAAAAAAAAAGGTTTTGCAACCGGCCGACAGGTTATGCCGACGGCCGCTACGCCGACGGCAAAGCCCTCGGCGTAGCATACGCCGACGGCATTTCGGTACGCCGACGACGGCTTGAGTGTGCTCCACCGAGGGAGATCTTTGCCGAGGAGGCTACGCCGAGGGCAGCCCTCGGCGTACCAGGATATTTTGGCCTACGCCGACGGCCTTTTTCCCTCGGCGTAGCGCGCGCGTCACGTAGTGAGATTGTCACACTACGATCATTTATATGCAATCGGATTTCTGTATCAAGCAAGTATGCAACAGATGAACATGCATCCTCGTTCAATTGGGTATTACAACTAGATTTCCAGCCGTAGAAAATATCAAAGTGTTAAGAGATCATTCGACGGAAAAAAAAAAGTGGTCGTGTGACAGAGAATCTGGGTATATCCGCTTTTCGAGAAAAAGTTGAGAAAAGATTTCTTCTGCACTATAGGCGTTCTAAATTATCGCTAGTGTATAATATACTAGAGTGTGTTTGGTTTGATTGTCATACCAAAAATAGAACCATGAGATTCTATGTAAAACTTAGCTTTGGAGACGGGACATACAAAACAAATGATGCCCACTCTAGATGCTAGAGCTTCAACTTTCAATTGGTATCATCATCATCTGATTCTTGACGTTGAGTCATTTTTATCCTCTCTTCTTATCCTCTTTTCTCCTCTCTACAGATACTCAGTGTGACAAAGAAGGAAGTGAACGATGCATAAAAAAATTGCGAATGAACTTGTATTACTCAAGAAACGAAATTACAATCTCTGTGGCATGCGCTCAACAAACCCTCGGGACCTGAGGCGAGCCACACTACCGTTCGAGCATTATTTCTAGCATAGTTTGCCAAGAAATGACTATTAGTATTCTGTCCTTTTTTTAATATGAGTAATACAAGTTTGACGAACCTTCAACAAAGTTTTAATCTCCTTGATAATTGTAGAGTAGACCGAAAGATCCACTTCCTTCTTCTTTTACCATATTGACAAGCTCCAAACAGTCATATTTAATAACAAAAGATAGATTGCACCAATGTAAGGACAAAGAGAGTCCTTCTCTCATTGCATGCAGCTCAGTGTCCAAGGCATCTCGACAGTGAAAAAGTCGGCGGTAAGACGAGAGAATGATATCCCCATTATGATCGCGAACCAACATACCAGTACCCGCCTCTCCTCCTGGAACGTATGGACCATCGACATTCAATTTATACCATCCTTCTACAGGTGGGCATTATTGGGGATTTATCCCGACTGCGTTATTACTAGGCTTTGCAAATTAACTGCGTTTTTCTGTTTGGATGTTAATATTTACAGGCTTGGTATTGCATTGCCAGTTCAATATCTAGCCCAAATGCTTTGTCGGAATGCCTTGTCCATCCCGACAATGATATCATGGACATTTAGGCTGGATCAGTACCAATGATAAAAATTTCTAGAAAACGGACGCCCATAGAATTTGTTGACCCAGCGGGCACACCTGTTCACACCTACACACACGTTTACATCTATTCACACTGGTACATCTTCGCAAGGATTCCGGATTCCCTACTAGTTGCATGCATGCATGCACTAAAAACCGAATATGCTGACATCATTAGCATTAAACGTAGAAATCCAAATATTTAAAATATTTTGTAGCTCGAACCTTTAGTTCGATTTAGGATTCATTTTCATTATTAGACTAGTCGCGACGAGATCTTCAAAACTAGATCACATGTGTTATGTTTCAATGAAAAAAATCGAAGCAAAAAAGTTACCCACCCCTAACACAGGAATTATCCATGTCATAATATATAAGTTATTCACCATGTAAAATATAATTACCCACCATGTAAATGTGTTGGGTAGAGTCGTTCTTGCATATGTGTTGAGCAAGTTTAATTAGAATACGATAGCCTAGCTATTAAGGTACCGAGCATCTAGACTACGGTTTTCACTACGACTTAAAGTATTGGAAGGGTGCGGCATAAAATTCATTTATTATATCGTTTACAAAAAAAATTAGATTTAATATCTTTAAAAAAATTATACTTAATATTTAACACGGTAGCCTTTCAAGGTTGACTCGTCTGTACGTTGCGAGAGCGGCGACACGTGGCGAAATTAAGCCGCTAGAATAACTTCTATATTTTATCTACAGGTAAATTTTCTATTGGTAGATAACTTACATGTTATTGCAATGGGTAATTTACATGCTAAAGGCTGGATAACTCTTGTGTTACTACTGGATAACTTTTGGGTAAAAAAGTTAAACTTACACTTGAGTTATCCATGACATATTATGTAAGTTATCCATCCTGTAACATGTAAGTTATCCACCATATAAATTTTATATTCGAGTAATGTTTTATAGTGATGGATATCTTACATGTTATATGGTGGGTAAATTATATGCTGAAGGTTGACGAGGTTTAATCTCGTCAATGCCCATTGTTATGAGCTTGGGTTTTGGAGAAGATGGGGATGCTGGAGATCGCGGAACGGTTAACAGACAAGCAACCAGGGGACATGAGATTTACCCAGGTTCAGGCCCCCGGAGGGAAAATCCTACTTCTGCTTGTCTGCTCTTGATTACGGCGGAATCGAAAAGTACAGGGGTGCGCAGATGCAATCTGGCGTGGAGATGTGTATGCGGTGGTCCTCGTCGTGCCCTCCTATACTTTATATAGAGATAGGCAGGTCCCAGGTACAGATCGAGTCGGTTACAGGTTTTAGGGTTTGCCCCTTTGAATATTCTATCTACTCTAATCTTGTTCTCCAAGGATCCGAAGGCGTCATGGGCCCTGGCCACCTGAAAGTCTTTATGGGCTGGCGCATGTTCTCGTGGGCCTTTATTGGGCTAGAGTAGGTATGCTAAGATCGTGTACCCGTAGGGTATAACCATGTCAGTAGCCCCCGAGTGTTCAGTCGAATCGTAGATTCGGCTGAGGACTCTTCAATCCTTCGGGTGCAGCTATCTCTGTTTGTCTAGAGAATAGTTTGAGTGTGTAGGGATTGTTGATGCGTGTGTCTGACTCTCCCGACAGATCAGGGTCAGTTAACTGTCTTAGGACAAAACAACACGATCTTCTTAAGATTTGAGTCCCTCGACTCGAACCCGAAACATATGCTGGAGTAATTCGACTTAGGCCGCGGAGGACTTACAGGAGTGGAATTCCAGTGAATTTTAAATGATGTACCCAACGCGTCCGTCGGGATTTTTTATCGCGCCTGCTGGCTCGAACTTTTACTAGCAGAACGCAGTCATGTGCGTTACTAGGCCATCAGATGGTATCTGTAGGTCTTATCTTTGCGCCGCAGACGCAGCATCCGAATGTTTATCACCGCGGAAGTGTTTCGGGTGGCCAAGGAGGACGTTGCTCACTTAGCGTTAATTGGGGCAGAGTTGCCGAAAAAGTTTTTGCATACTGATCCGCAGGATCACAGTCGAAGATTCATAGGGTGCGTGACCAGCGCTCCCTATGGGAGTAGCCCCCGAGTGTCTGTTCGAGTCGCAGACTCAAGCAGAGACTTTAATTTAGTCTTTGTTGACTTTTAGGTCTGTAGGACACAAATTTTTTGGATGCTTGAATCCATCCTCCCTATGGGAGTAGCCCCCGAGTCCGTAGTGGAGTCGTAGACTCGACGTAGAACTCGAAGAATAGTTCAATGGTGTAGTTTTTTTAATCGTTTTTCGGGTGCATGTCCAGCGCTCCTGATAGGAGTAGCCCCCGAGTAGTTAGTCGAATCATAGATTCGACTGAGTACTTTTAGCTGTGTAGCCGAAGAATTGTAACCGTTGCTAGTATAGCTTTTGATGACGTCATTGCTGACGATCTGTGACCTCAAGAGTCTGCGTCGCCAGAGATGACGGGACTGGACGAACATGGCTCCCACCTTCTGACTTTGAGTTGACTGGTCACGCGCAGCGTGGAAATAATTACGGCGCCGCCTCGATTTCCGTGCGTAGTGGACGGCGTGTGAGCAACGGTCGCTGCTGTGCCGACACGTGGACGGTTGGATTTGGATGTTGGCTTTAGGTCTTCCCGATGAACGGTCGTCGTGCATCGTCCTCGTCCTTATAATCATTGGGGAACAGTTAGTTTGATTTTCACTGCAGCTATTCTCGTTTCACTGCTCCCATCTTCTTTGAGCTTTCCTCGCTGCGCGCTGGAATTTCTTCGAACCTTTCCATCCTTGTTTTCGCGTTTGCGTCGTCATCATCGCCGCACTACGATGGAGAAGTCCAGGAAAACCTCCACCGCAATTGGTACTAGTGCTGCCGCCGGCGGCAAGAAGGGTTTCGTCGTTACTCGCATCACCGATGGTGGCTGGAGGCGATCGGAAACGTGCGAGGGTGACCTCCGCAAGCTCCGTGAGCGGGGTCTGATCCCGCAGGATAGGGAGGCCGTCAGAGTTCCCGGCGACGAGGTAATTCCCCGTCCTCCCGCCGGGTTTCGGGTCATGTTCATCGCTTTTGTCCTTCGGGGCCTTTCTTTCCCGATCCACGATTTTCTCCGTGGATTGCTTTTCCTTTATGGCATCCAGCTCCATCATCTTTCACCGAACTCTCTTCTTCATATCGCCTGCTTTATCACATTCTGCGAGTGTTGGCTCGGTGTCGAGCCGCACTTTGGCCTCTTCCGGAAGCTCTGTTCCGTGAAGAGGCAATCTGGCTCCGATGGCGTTTACCCCATCGGCGGCTGTATCATTTCCCTTAAATCCAAAGTTCTCTTCTTCTCCTTTTCTTTGTCTGAATCTGTCCAGTACTGGCGGAGGTGATGGTTTTACATCCGCGACTCCACAGTGGCTGGGCAGGACTTTGGCCTTGATCCTTTCGACCCTTCCCAGAAAATCCAGCCGAAGAGGTCCTGGAAGAACCACATCTTGGATGGTGAGGTGACGGAGATAGAGGAGTTCTATCGTCGGGTGAAGGATCTCCAGTTGATTCCAGATAAAGAGGTGAGCGGTGTGGATATCATCCGCACCTTCCTCAAACGTCGGGTGCAGCCTCTCCAGGCTAGGGCGCACCCAATGTTCCTCTATTCTGGTCGCCACAATCCGACTAGGGTTTTGGCTGAGGAGTTTTCCAGGGGGATATTGACAGGATTCTTCGGCCGCTGTTGAAGTTCAAGGCTGGAGAGGATCTCCCGGGGAAGTCGCTAACTCCTCCGTTCGCCGCCTCTCGTCTGGTTCCGCAGGTGTAGATCTGGGGCATGCGCGTAGCGCTTTTTTCGACTGTGTTTTTCTTGCACTTGCTTGTGTTCTGAAAGTTTGTTTCTTTTGCGCAGGAGTTCAAGGTACCGGGCATGTCGCCTCCACTACCCTAACTATTTCCGGATGCACCGGACAATGAGGTAGTGGATTCCATGTCTGAGCTTCCCTCGGCGCGATCACTAGCGGAAGAAACTTTTGAGTCTAGCGAGGAGCAGACTCGAAAGCGGACGCGGAGCTCTAGCGAAGCATTGGATGCTTCGACTCCGCTGACCCCTAGGAACCCGTCATGCCTTGAGCGTCACAGTGGGGGTCATTGTGGCTCTTCCTCTCCTATTCCGGCCATGCCCGTGCGGGCTGTGGCCCCGCAACCGCTGGCGAAGCGGAAGAAGGAAGAAAAGAAAAGCAGGAGGGCCCCTCCTGTTTTTGACTTGAGCGATTTCGACTCATAAGTATCTGCCATTGCTTTTGCTCTCTTTAGTCTTTTTGCTTGTACTTGTCTGATTTTTCCTTTTGTAGCCACTCTTCCGATGTCTCCTTCAACGATGGCGCTCGGGAGATGGTGGGGGAGTCGAAGGTTGCTCCTCCTCCTCCTCAGACGGTGGCCACCTCTAAGGGCGCTGCTCTGAACCCTTCTCCGCAGGAGGCTCGGGTGGTTTTTTCCCCGAGAAGACTACGGGCGAACCTTCAGAGTCGCCGTTTGACCACGTAAGTGTTGTCGTTCTTGCCGCGGGGGGAGCCCCCGAGCATTTTTTGGATGATCTGCTGATCTTTTTGTTTTGTGTCTCGAGGGGAGACCCGAGCATCTGTCGGATGATCTGCTGATCATGCCATTTTTGTACGTATCTCGGGGGGATCCCCCGAGCGTTTTTGTATGCGTGATTTGCTTTGCTCGTTTTCCTGGGCACATCCCCCGAGCCTTTGCCCTGGCAAGTTGCGTCTTCTCGCAGTATTTTGTTCAAGGTGCCAACCAGCTGGTGAAGCAACATCTAGCGTTGGAGGCCAGCCTTCGGCAGCTCCAAGGTTCGTGTGCTTTTTATCAATCTTCTCCTTATTTGGCTGCTTGCTTACTCACGAATTCCATGCTTTCTTTGTTGTAGAGGAGAACAACACTGCCCTCTGCGAGCTTGATTATGCTCTCAAAAATAGCCTCGAGCGAGCGGAGAAAAAAGCTGAAGATGCCGTTGGCGCTAAGGAGCGCCTTGAGCAGGAGTTTGCCAACGCGACTTCGGGCAAGGAGCGCTTGCAACAAGAGGCCACGGATCGCGAGGAGAAACTCGCCACCGCCGCGGCCTCGCGCGAGAAGGAGGTAGCCGGCAAGCTGATGGCTGCCGCGAAGGCTATTTCGGGTGAGTAGTTTCGTCTATTCCTTTTCGGCTTCCTTGCCTTTCTAGCTTCGTTTTGGTTTTCACCTTGCTTCTTACTTTGATCTAGATGCCGCGGGCATCGAGTTTGACCATGGTGCCCTGGAGCATGGAAGTGCTCTGGATGACGCCACTGCGGCGGTCGAAGACCGCTGCAGTACCGTGGTCGGCTCGCTTGCCAAGGCTAAGGTAGTTCTCGGGCGCTTCTACAAGGAGCTCGTCCCCAGGGGCGTAGCCCACGAGGATGTCGAATTGTTGGCGGACGCACTGTCAGCCGAGGCTCCTGCGGCGTACAAGCGCAAGCAGAAGGGTATCGACGCGTCCATGGGACTAGCGATGGCCATGGCGTCTGGAGCAGAGCTGGATCTTCATCAGGTCACCTCCCATATACCGAAAGATGCCGACGGATCCGAGGTAGCCTTTGCCCTCTACGCTGCCCGTTGTAAACGCTATGGGCCGAAGCTGATTGACCTATTGTCGGAGTACGCGGTGAGGCAGCAGGGGGAGGCCAAGAGCAGGCAGTCCGGCTCCGAGGCTACTCAGGATGCAGCTTCTTAGGCCTTGTAGTTGTATGATAGCTTTTGTTTCTTTTGGTATGATGTATCTATGAACACTCCTTGTGACATGCAGTGGATTTTGATGTATATAATGAATCTTCGAGTTGTTTGCTTATTCCTGCGTTTGTTCAAATCCTTGCCTTCTTTTCCTCTAGGGACCTTTGGGTGATGTTCCCTTTGATACTTCGCCTGCACCGCAGCTCCGACCATCCTTGGATGATGCGTCGCAGCTTGTGTTTCTTTGTGACCGCATCCATAGTCTTGAGAAAGAGTTGCTTGGCGTTCGAGGCCACGCGGATGTTTGGAAGTCGAAGGCGGAACGGGGCGCCGCAAGGGAGGAGTATCTAATGGGGGAGTTACGGAGTTTGGCCGAACAGCTTCAATGTGAGTTTCCTCGAGCTGCTGCTCATTTTTCGGATGCGCCTGTTGGCTTGTCGTCTTACGTTGCAGTTTGTTACAGGTGCTAATCTTGTTCCCAGGGAGGAAAAGAGCGTGTTGCTGTTCAGATCAATTGGCAGACCCAGCAGGACATGGAGGCCGGCGGTTTTTTCTGGATGGATCGAGATCATGCAATGGTCCTTGCAACTGTGCAGGATCGTGTTCACCAGGTGTCGCAGATGCTACGGCAAGCGAAGACTTCCTTGGCGTCGATTCCACATGTGATGTTTCCCCTGGATGAGGCACCATCAACTCTATGGGGCCTGCTAGCGAAGTTTTGGGATGTGCATCATGTCAGGGAGCTGGTGCGGCATCAGCTGGTTGCAAGGGTGAAGGCTGCGCTTTCCCAAGTGCGGTTGCAGCGCCCTGATGTAGATCTTGCTGCTGTGGCGGCTGGGCCGCCTCTTCGTCCGGATGGTGGTATGTGGGACATGCGTCCACATTATGCGGCTGTAAGGCAGTACGCCAAACAAATTTTAGATCTCTCTGAGCAGCGTGCGCAGGTGATTCTTTAGAATAGGTAGGACCTGTAAAAAGATAGATGTAAAATTTGTATGTATTCGACTGGGCGTGTTATGCCCTTTGCTGTAAAGGTTTATTGTTGTTAGCAGTGGTGATTTGTTTGTATGCGTGCCCTTTTCGTTAGCCTGACGTGGTCACGCGTTATCTTCAGTCGACGAAGTCGTGAGGTGAGGGGAGCCCCCGAGTGTGTTGTAACATGAACAAAATGCGAATAATAGACAATTTTTTGGGGCAAGACACTTAGCTTTATTCATATCGTAAGGAGGAGGTACATTGTTCGGCTGAGTAGCCTTGGCTGAATAGCCTTATTGAAAGTAAAAATGAGGGGGGGTAGCTAGGGGTAGAAGCGTCGCAGTTGTGCGACGTTCCATGGGTTGGAGTATGCTACTCCAGACTCCACGTGCTTGAGGCAATAGGCGCCACCTGGGATGACTTCAGTGATGATGTAGGGTCCTTCCCAGGGCGACTCGAGCTTATTCGGTCGCTCTTGCTTGAGTCGTAAGACTAGGTCTCCTTCGACGAAGGACCTTGGGCGCAGCCGACGGCTGTGGTAGTTGCGGAGGCTCTGTTGATAGACCGTTGATCGGGCTGCGACGATGTCACGTGCCTCGTCGAGGGTGTCAACGACGTCTTTAAGTGCGACCGTTGATTCGGCTTCGCTCTAGGCGACGACCCGTGGGGCCTTGTGGCGTACCTCTGCAGGCAGCACGGCTTCGACTCCGTGCACCATGAAGAAGGGTGTGTAGCCAATTGAGCTGTTTGGCGTTGTGCGCAAACTCTAGAAGACGGAGGGTATCTCTTGTGTCCAGACTCATGCGAGTCGCTGGAGTGGGCTCATTAGGCGCTTCTTGATGCAGCCACCGACGAGGCCGTTGGCCTTTTCGACCTGCCCGTTTGTTTGCGGGTGTGCCACGGAGGCGTATGTGATGTTAATTCCGAGGTCTTCGCAGAAGTCCTGGAATTCCTTGGAGATGAAGTTCGACCCATTATTGGTAATGATGCTGTACGGCACGCCGAACCTGTAAACAATGGGTTCGAAGAACTTGACGGCCGTTTTGCCCTTTTGGTTCGTAATGGGCATGGCTTCGATCCACTTGGTGAATTTGTCGACTGCGACCAGGAGGTAGACGTGGCCTCCTTTCGAGGACTTGGGCAGTTTGCCGATCATGTCGATGCCCCATTGGGCGAAGGGCCAGTCCAGGGGTATGAGCCTGAGCTCCGATCCTGGTGTGTGCGGTTTATCTGCGAACCTCTGGCACCCGTTGCATCTTCGGACGATGTCCTTGGCATCGTTCATGGACGTTTGCCAGTAGAACCCAGTCGTAGAGTTTTGGCGACGAGGGCGCGGCTGCCCGCGTGAATTCCGCAGATGCCCTCGTGGATGTCTTGGAGGATGGTTTTGCCATCACCGATGGTGACACACCTTTGGAGTACACACGAAATGCTGCGCTTGTACAACTCGCCATTGATGATGGTGAAGGCCTTGGACCGGCGAGATATGCGCTGGGCATCTATCGGGCTGTCAGGCAGCTCCCCGTCTATCAGATATCAGAGGTATGGTTGTGTCCATGTTTCTTCCACTGCCATGACCTGCATCAGGTTGACCACTGCGACCTTTGTGTCGAGTTTTTCTGGTCCTTCCTATCCTTCGGGTAGTGCAGCCCCTGAGTGCTCTGCTTCTTCGGGTGATCCATTTGGGAATTTCCCTTTAATGGATGACACGCAGATCTGTTCGAGGAACACACCTGGTGGCACCCGTGCATAGGTGGAGCCGATGTTGGCGAGTCTGTCGGCCTCTTCGTTGCTTTCTCTTCCAACGTGTCGAAGCTCGCAGCCGTCGAAGTCTCCTTCGAGTGCGTTGTAGAGTGCGCGATACGCAATCATGTTGGCGGCATGTGCGTGGCACTCGTTCATCTTCTGCTGGACGACAAGGTTCGAGTCTCCGTAGATGACCAGGCACGTCGCACCGCAGATCTTGGCCATCCTCATGTCATGGATGAGGGCCTCATAATCGGCCTCGTTGTTGGAGGCTCGAAATTTCATCCAGAGGACATACCTCATCTTGTCGCTCTGCGGGGAGGTCAGTATGACCCCGACTCCTACTCCGGCCTCGCGCTTGGAGCCGTCGAAGTGCATCTTCCATGACTGTGTCATGTCCGGTGTGTCTGGAAGCTGCAGTTCCATCCAGTGGAGGAGGAAATCCGGAAGGACCTGAGACTTGATCGCGTGGCGCTTCTTATAGACGATGTCTAGAGGTGACATCTCGATGCCTCACAGGGCCACACGTCCTATGGCCTCCGGGTTGTTCCGGATGCTGTTCAAGGGTGCTTCGTTGACGACCATCACCTGATGCTCCTGTAAGTAGTGGCTCAGCCGATGAGCCGTCATGAATACGCCGTAGGCGAGTTTGTGGTAGTGAGGGTACCTCTGCTTGGTCGGCATCAATACCTTGCTGAGGTAGTAGATTGGGCGTTGGACCCCGTGGGTCTTGCCATCTTCGGGTCTTTCAACCACAAGCACGATGCTTACCACCTGGTGTGTAGCTTCTATGTATAGCAGTAGAGGTTCGCGCTCTTTTGGCGTGACCAAGACAGGCGAGGTAGAGAGCAGCCGCTTTAGATCTTCGAATGCGTCGTCCGCTTCAGGCATCCATTCGAATTTGTCTGCTTTGCGTAGCAGCTGATAGAAGGGCAGGGCCTTTTCGCCCATGCGGCTGATGAACCTGCTCAACGCCGCGATTCGCCCGGCAAGCTGCTGGACGCCTTTGAGGTTCTTTGGCTTCTCCATGGCCATTATGGCCCGGATTTTCTTCGGGTTCGCTTCGATTCCTTGCTAGGAAATGAAGTAGCCTAACAGCTGACCAGATGGGACACCGAAGGCACACTTTTCTGGGTTTAGCTTGATCTTGTATTGATCAAGGTTGTCAAATGTCTCGCGGAGATCGTCGATGAGTGTCTTGGCCTCCCTTGTTTTGATTACTATGTCGTCGACATAGACTTGGATGTTGCGGCCGATCTGGTCCTTCAGGCATGCCTGCATGCACCGTTGGTACGTGGCGCTGCGTTCTTCAGCCCGAAGGGCATTGTGTTGTAGCAGAACACTCCGAACGGCATGATAAACGCCGTTTTCTCCTAATCTTCGACCTTCAGTCGAATCTGGTTGTAGCCTGAGTAGGCATCGAGGAAGGAGAGCTTCTCGCATCCTGCAGTCAAATCGATGATCTGATCGATCTGAGGGAGAGGGAAGTGATCTTTCGGGCAGTGCTTGTTCAGCGATGTGAAGTCCACGCACATCCGCAGGATGTCCGTGTCCTTTTTGGGGACCATCACGGTGTTGGCGAGCCACTCTCTCTCCTTGATCTTCCTGATGAAGTTTGCGTCGAGTAGTCTGTTGACTTCGACTCCGATTGCTTCGGCCCGTGGTTCGGACAGTCGTCGGATGGACTGTTTGACGGGCTTGGCGTCTGGAAAGACGTTGAGTGCATGCTCGGCGAATTCCCTGGGAACTCCTGGCATGTCCGCAGGACACCAGGCAAAGATTTCCCAGTGCTCACGGAGGAATTCGACAAGCGCGCTTTCCTATGCGGGGCTGAGGTCGTTGGCGATCAGCGCCGTCTTGGAGGTGTCCGTCGGGTGGACTTGCACCTTCTTTGTGTTGACGGTGGAGTCGAAGGACATGTCTGGTGCGTTCTGTCTTGCGACTAGGGGTGCCCCGTTGTCTGTCACCTCTCGGAGCCTTATGAGCTCCTCCTGCATGCCGAATGACTGGGAGATTCTGTTGAAGTCCCTCTCGCAGTGGTCTGATCGGGTGAAGCTCCCGTGGACCGTGATGACGCTCTTTGGTCCTGGCATCTTGAGTAGCAGGTACGTGTAGTGCGGTACTACCAGGAATCGTGCGAATGCCACACGCCCGAGGATGGCATGGTATTGTGATGGCCAGTCCACCACTTCGAACTCGAGTCGCTCGCATCGGAAGTTATCGGGCTTACCGAAGATGACGTCGAGCCATATCTTTCCCAGGGGGAATACGCCCTTCCCTGGGACTATGCCATGGAACGTTGTATCGGATTGTTCCAGGCTGCACGACGGGATCTGCATTGCTGCTAAGGTACTGGCGAACATTAGATTGATGCCGCTGCCACCGTCCATGAAGACGCGACTCATGTCGAACCCTCCGATATGTGCCTCAAGCACCAGGGCAGCATGACCTAGGCGAGGGACCTGGCAAGGGTGATCCGAATGGCTGAACATGATGTAGGACTCCGATCCGCTGAGGTACTCAGGGATGGCGGATGGAGCGGTTACAGCCAGATTGATCTGACGGGTGATCGTCTTTTGCACCCTGTTCGTTGGGCGCCCTTTTTGGATCATCAGTGATCCTTTCGGCACGGGGTACCCATGCCCACCGTTATTCTGCGCGGGTGCGATTGGGTGGTTCGAAGGTCCCGCAGGTGGTGGTGGAGGAGCTCCGTGTGCGATCTCACCTGGTGCGGGTGCGTTCCCGTACCCAGGCTCCGAGGCTTGTTCCCTCATCCGAGACATGCTCTCGCTGAGTTTCTGGAACTCGCGGCAGTCCTTGAGCGTGTGGCTTGCCTTCTTTTTACCATCATGCTTGTCGATGTAGAAGTGGATGGTGCATGGATCCGACAGTTTGTCGTATGCTGAGGGTCTGTCGTCGCGGCCGCGACGTTGCCATGACTGCATTGGGCGTCCTCCATCGCGGAAGTTGCTTCCGCGGTATCCGCCGCTGCTGCGGTTGCCGTTGCTCCGGCGGTTGGCGTAGCCAGCCGCGACCATGTCGGGTCCATCGCGATCGTCATAGACGCGTGATCTTCTCTTGCTACGGCATTCATGTCGCCGGCCGTAGTCATCTTCCTCCTTCGAGTGTGCTCGGTGGACGGAGTCCTCGCCATCTGCCCACCTGTTGGCGATGTCCATGAGGTGGTCGATTGTCTTGGGCTTGACGCGCCCAAGTTCTTCCTTGAAGTCTTGGCGCTTGACGCCATCCTTGAATGCGTCGATCGCTCTCTCCTCAGAGATGTGCGCCATGGAGTTCTTGGTGTTGGACCAGTATAATATTTACAAGTGAATGGATTCACCCATTCGTTGGAGCAGGCCCGCAGCTCCTCGATCGAGGCTGGCCTTTTGCTGGTGCCTTTGAAGTTTCGGTTATAACTATATGCCAGTTCCTCCCAGCTTCGGATGGATCCCGAGGATAGGCTGCTGAGCCAGATCCGGGTTGCGCCTGTCAGTTGCAGCTGAAGGCATTGCAGGGCGGTGTCCTTTTTTCCGCCGTGTAGTTTGACGGACGACAGGTGGTCCATGAGCCACGCCTTGGGATCTTGTGTGCCGTCGAACTTCGGAGTGTCCGAAGGAAGCTTGAAGTTCCACGACATCCGAGTCCGCCGAACGGATCTGCTGAAGCATCGTGCTCCGTAGAGTTCTCCTTTGTCGTCGTCCTCCTCGGATTCGGACGAGCATACGCGTTTGGCGCGCGCTTTGTCGATCTTGCGCTGGGTGAGCTCGCTTCGAGCGTCGTAATCGCGGCTGCGATGGCGCGAGCTCTTGTGCCTTTGAGGTAGGTCGTGCTCTTCATCGTCGGATGAAGGCGTGGGGCTGCGGTTGAACCTGGCCGCAACCTTCTTTCTTTGGCTACGCATGAGCTTCTCCGTGGAGCGCAACTCCAATGAGTCCGAGTCCAGTAAGCGCGGACTTGTGCATGGCCCTTTTCGGGTCCCCCACCGGAGGTGGATGGGATGCGAGGTATGTGGTGGCTGCCATGATCGCAGCTTGCGATGTCTTCGGGATGACGTTGCCGTCGGCATCCATCTCCATGAAGGATGTGTTGAGGGTCCGAGTCACCTCGTGACGTGCCTTGGGATCCATGTTCTCCGTGCAAGAACGGTGCTTATTGCCATGGTTGCCGTGCGAGCTGGAGCCGCCCATGGCGAAGAGCGCAGCTCGCCGCGCACTGGACTCCGAGGCTGCTTGCTTGCGTTTGTCAAGCACCTCTTCCATCTTCACCTGCTTCTTGTGCTCTTCGACTAGGAGCAGGTGGTACGCCATCAGTAGGTCTCGTGAGGCACCCACGGGTAGGATCTTGTTGCCTGCCACGGCTTCGCGTGCTTGGACCCATCCTTCATCACTGAGGTGGATGATCCGATTGGGATCGGTGTCATCCTCGTTGGGCGGGGGGGACTGGTTTCTCCTGTTCTCGCCGTTTCTACCCTGCGGGTTGGGTGGAGGGTTGTGCTCCTGATCTACGTCGCTCTGGATGACTGCGGCACATTGATAGCGCTCATAGATTGGATCGCTACTGCCGCAGCTTTCGGATCTAGAACCGTAGGTCCCTTCCTCCGATGGTGGATCGCACATATCTGATTTGCAGCTGCTGCTGTCATAGGACTCATCTGTTGATGGTGATGTGCATAGCACGGTGTGTGGAGCCCATGAAGCAGGCCTGATCAATGGCAGGGGCACCCGCTCTGGGAGACGGAGAGTGCCTGTCTGCCCCACCTGGAAGCAGAAGCTCCCGAATAGGATCTCGAGCCCGTCGCCAACGGGCTCGAACTCCTTCGGGGTGGCTGGCGAGTGGGCGGTGAAGTCAAAAGCGCCGAAGAGGAGATGACTCTCCGTCGCCGCGGAGTTGTAGATCGCTTTGGTTGGGACCGTCACGATCGCACAATCAGCGTCCCCAGTTCCCACAGATGGGGCCAATTGATGAGGTTTAATCTCGTCAATGCCCATTGTTATGAGCTTGGGTTTTGGAGAAGATGGGGATGCTGGAGATCGCGGAACGGTTAACAGACAAGCAACCAGGGGACACGAGATTTACCCAGGTTCAGGCCCCCGGAGGGAAAACCCTACTCCTGCTCGTCTGCTCTTGATTAGGGCGGAATCGAAAAGTACAGGGGTGCGCATATGCAATCTGGTGTGGATGTGTGTATGTGGTGGTATGCGAAGTGCCCTCCTCGTCATGCGCTCCTAGCCTTTATATAGAGATAGGCAGGTCCCAGGCACAGATCGAGTCGGTTACAGGTTTTAGGGTTTGCCCCTTTGAATATTCACTACTAGGAAAACACCTGTTCGTGGCGCACCTGTAAACATCATCTGTGGCGCACTAGGGGTGCGCCATGGGCCTCGCGCTACGGCTATCTCCTAGCCATGGCGCACTGCCTGGTGTGCTACGATTATATCGAGGTAGGCGTGGCGCACTATCAGGTGCGCCACGGGTAGGGGTACAGGGTGCGCCACAGATGTGTTTTTCAAAAAACAAAAAAAATGCAAAAAACACCCTCGTTTTGAATTGCAAAAGCAATCGGGTCCGTGCATCACCGTTGCCGTCGTGTCACCTCGCCGGAGCATGGCCGTGGCAGGGAGGTGCGGGAGGCCGTGGCCGCTCTAGTCCTCGCCGGCGTCGAGGTGGTAGGAAGGGTGTGGTTGGATAAAGGAAGGTAGGAAGAGAGGGAGGAAGAGAGGGAGGAAGGAAGAGATGGAGGAAGAGAGGGAGGAAGGAAGGTCGGACGCTGCCGTCACTACAAGGAGAGGAGGAGGCCGCCGTTGCGCCGCCACCGCGCCACCGTCACTGCAAGGAGAGGAGGAGGCCGTCGTCGCGCCGTCACTGCAAGGAGAGGAGAAGGGGAAGGAGGAGAAGGAAGAAGGAAGAAGGAGCAGGCGAAGGAAGAAGGAGAAGGGAGAAGGAAGAAGGAGAAGGGAAAGGAAAAGGGAGAGGGAAAAGGGGGAGGGAAAAGGGGGAAGGAAAAGGTAGGTGGGCGGGGTGAGGATTCAAATTTTGAATCCCGCCCAACTTACTCGTAGGAGGTTGGAAAAAGCGTTAGGCGTAGGCGAGGCATTTGGCCTTCGCCTAGTGCCTAGGCGGCGCTTAAGCGCCCTAGGCGTGGCCTAGGCGAGCATATAGTTTTTACCATCAAGGGTATATATGGGTTACTATATGTGATATACATTAATTTATAGCATGTAAATGAGTAAACAACCAACGACCGCCATTGGAATATGGCCGAGCTAGCTAAAAAGCGAAAAAATCATGATTTCTTGCTCGATAAGAAATTTATTAGTTACCCTGCCTAGAGTTCCGCTTATGCTCTAGTCGAGGCGTTTGTCTACCGCCTAGTGCCTAAGCATGCTTAAGCGTTGCCTAGGCGCCGCCTAATCCAACAATGCTCGTAGCGCACTAGGTGGTGGTGCGCTACGGCTAAGTTGCCCTCTTTTTTTTCTGCAGGAAAAAACGGTCTTTTGACCATAACTTTTTATTCTTTTCGAATTTTGAAAATCTAAAAAATCGCTAAACAACTAGAGGTCATTGCGAGCGGATGCGAAATCCCGTTCTCGTCATTTTGGTATATTATACGATTTTTTCGACATCGTATGCAAAAGTTACGGTCATTTTACCGTGGCATGACTTTTTTTCAGAAAAAGTGGAAAATCATGTTTGTTAATTTTCCTAGAAACTATACCACATTACCTACCTAAATATGAAAGGATTTTATTTTTTGAAGCGCTTATTATTATTTTTTATTTTTTGCAAAACCTAAAAAGGCGATCCATGGGGGGTGTGTGGAGTTGGTGCAGGCCACTTAGCCGTAGGGCACTAGGGCAGAGTGCCCTACGGCTAAGTTGACCCAGTTGCTGCAGCACACATGCCCGTAGCGCACTAGGTCAAGATGCGCTACGGCTAAGTGGCACATCCGTAGCGCACCTTGACCTAGTGCGCTACGGGTATGTGTGTTGTGGCCACATGTGCCCTGGACCACACATAGCCGTGGCGCACCACCAACATGTGCGTCACGCTTACGACAGTTAGCCGTAGGGCACCTGTGGGCAGTGCGCCATGCATATTTTACCCGTGGGGCACCACTAGCAAGTGCGCCACAAAAGTATGGATTACCTATAGTCGTTTTCCTAGTAGTGATTCTATCTACTCTAGTCTTGTTATTCAAGGATCCGAAGGCGTCATAGGCCCTGGCCATCCAAAAGTCTTCATGGGTTGGCGCATGTTCTCGTCGGCTTTCCTTGGGCTATGCTGAGATTGTGTACCCGTAGGTATAACCATGTCAAATGTCGTATAACTCAAATGTTACTGGCGGGTACCTTTAAATAAAAAAATTGTGTTATTTAGCCTGCACATGTGGGGCACTCGTGCAAGCTACTAAAACGCTCGCCGAGTTATGTAATTCTCAGAACAGTCACCGAATACTTTTTATGTATCCATGCAAAAAAACTTTACACGTCATGTTTTATACGGTGGATAACTTACATGCTATGGACTGACTAACTCACGTGTTACAAAGTGGATAACATATCAACATGGAATCTAGTTTCGACGATCTCGCCGTGACTAGCCCAATGATAAAAACGGCTTCTCAATCCAATAAACAATTTAACCCACATAACATTTTAAAGTTTTGAAGTTTAAATCTGATGATATCAGCAGTTTTGTTTTCTATTGCATGCATGCAATTGAAATTAAAACGAAGGAGTGTGGTTTGCTGGTATCGACTAATTAGTTTATTAATTAATTATAATTAGCAATTTGACCAGTTGTTGCACGTGCAGCTTCTCTTGTATGATGACTTTGGACCGCCCGCTCGATCTAATTTTTTAACGGATGCTCGTTATGTAGCAGAGTCCATGATAAATCGTGGCCCGAATATATCTGTATCCAAACCGGATGTGAGTGTCTTTCAAAGTGTGTCGAGAAGTGAGTTTTCCAAAAAAAAAAAAGTGAGACATGCACCGACCTACACCCACAAGGCTCAATGATGCACAATTGAAGATTTACTTAATAAAAAATGGCATGTTATTTGGAAGATGCTGTTATTTTTAGGGGAGCCTTATATTTATTTTGTTTTGAATAGATGGAGCTTTATATGTTTTTTTTTTGGATAAAGATGGATCTTTTACGTCACTATACGTGGAGATCACTCCCCCATCTGGGCTGGCCTGATCTGCCTCAACCCTTACGTTTCAGCCCAAAATGCTCTTAAGATCATCAGCTGCGGCCCACAACTTAACCAACCGACCAAAAGCCACCGCCCTCTACCGAAACGCTCAAAAAGCCCAAACCCATCAAACCGCGCCACCGCCGAACCCGAACCCTTCCGGCGCCGACCCACCATCAGCGCCATGGAGCCCGAGGCGATGGACCGCATCGCCGCCCGTCTCTCCGCCGTCGACGGCCTCTACTACCCCACCGCCTTCCTGCGCTCTTCCCCGACTTCCTCCCCGCCGTCCCCTGCGAGCCGGAAGTCCGCCCTCCTCGCGCTCCTCTCCCGCGACGCCTCGCTCTTCCTCGAACGCTACGGAGCCGCGCTGCGCCCCGAGGAGCTCACCTCCTTCGACGCGCTCCGGGACGACTACGAGGTGGGCTGGCACCTCGGACGCCTGCGCGCCGCCGCCTCCGGAGAAGCTCCCGCCCCCGCGCGCGTGCGCAACCGGCGCCGCGCGTACCTCCACCGCCTGGTGCGCGAGGGAGAGTACTTCTCCGAGGAGGCGATGCGGGAGCGGGAGCCCTACCTTCACCACGAGTACCTTGGGAGGTTCCAGGACCCGGTCGGGCGGGCCATGGCGCGGCCCGGGGAGAGGTGGTCCGAGACGCTCATGCGGCGGGCCGAGGAGGCCGTGATTGTGGAGAAGATTCGCGGGGAGCAGATTAGGAGAGGGGTTGATCCCGGAGAGTGGGTGGGTGGTCCTGTTGAGCGGCCGATGCAGGAGCAGGAAGAAGAGGAAGAGGAGGAGGAAGAGGAAGAGGAAGAGGAAGAGGAGGAGGAAAAGGACATCAACATGGAGGATATTAGACGAGCGACCGAGGTTTGTTTGCTGTCAATTAGCATTGCTGTTTACATGTTCTGACACTTGATTCTGCTTGATTTGTGTGTTACATTGCTTGTGCTTACATAAAATTGCGCTAGTTTGTTTTACATTGCCGGCATTTACATTGAATTGAGCTGATGTAGTTGTGCTTACATTAATTTGCGCAGATATACAACTCGTTATGACTTCTGATGACCTAATTCCTATGATCCGTGCCAACAAGGCAGTTCTTAAATGCTTACTCTTACATTTTAGCCTGCGTTGGCCTGTTGTGCAATATGTCAATATGAAAAATAGTTTTTCCTTGCAATCTACTGTGAAGTCTTTGGATGTAGAAAATAAGTCGTTTTGCAGGTATGAAAATATTGCATCAAACTGAGCTAAATTATAAGGCAGAAATTTCCCTTATTTGCAGAGATGCTTTACATTTCCCGTAGTGCAGAATTGTGGGTCTCCCACAATAGCCTGTTGGTAGGTTATGTCTGTGCTAAGATATGTTTACAATTTGGATGGAGGAGGGAGTATTATTCATTTTTTGCGTGTGAAATTCTTTCTTCAGATGGAAAATGTTCTACGCTCTAATTGGATATATCAGATCTCTTCTAGGAAACTAATTTGTTGTTTGTACGGAAATTGTTCTAAGTTCTAAATAGATATTTCTGACTTGTTCTAGGAAACTAGGATTATGCTTGATTTCTGTGTTACATTGCTTGTACTTGCATAGAGTTGTACAACTTTTTTTTACATTTCTAAAGCTTGCACTTACATAGAATTGCATAAGTTTGTGTTGTGACAATATATTGAAGCGATGTAGTTGCCCTTACATTGATTATGCAGATATGCATCTCGCTGTAACTATCATAGACCTATTCATATGATCCTACCTAAATAGGTGGTTCATGAATGCTTAATCTTACTTTTTAATCCGTGTTGGTGTGCTATGTGATTTGTCAATATGGAAAATAGTTCTGCCTTGCATTCTACGCTCTGTGAAGTCTTTGAATGCAGTAAACTAGTCGTTTTGCAGGTATGACAATATTGCATCAAACTGAGTTAAATAATTAGGCAGAAAATTCCATTTTCTTCCCGGAGATGCTTTACAGTTCCCTTAGTGTAGGATTGTGGGTCTCCCACAATACCTTATTGGTAGGTTATGTTTGTGCTAGGATACATTTACAGTTCAGGCGGAGGAAGGAGTATATGTTATTCATGTTTTTATACAAATTTTGTTCTTGTTTGGTACTGTGGAACTGCTACATTGTTCTAACTAGATATTATCAGACCTGTTCTAGCTAACTAGGATTACATGTTTTTCCTATAGAAGATATGCATACATGAATCTTGTATAACCTCCACGGTTGTAGGTGTGGTCAGACTTACATAAAAATCCGGTCATCTTTAACTCTGCAGTATTTTTCTTCTCTGCTATGTTTAAATACATGCGAATCTACACAAATCCGAGTCAATTAGTTTTCAATGGAGGGAGTATATCCATGTGGTTAATCTGAAAAAACAGGCGCCTCACATATTACTCTGTACATTTAAGTAGAACCTGATCATTGGAGAAGTTCTTGACTAGGACAGAGACATAATGTTCCAACTTTGTATGTGTGTTACTGTATGGTCTGGAGAAATGATAAATCTATTTCAGTTGGGCCAATATGCTAGACCTGGTCAATCTAAAGATTATCTTTCAGTTACTATCGTTTCTGGCTTGCACTTATGATATTTGCATTTTGTTATTTGACTGGAATGAAAATAGGGATAGCTTCTCTCCAAGTTTAGACTAGACCTATTTTCTATCTTCACTTTTGGAATGATTTTTTTCTTCCTATTTTAAAGTGTACCATAGCAGATTGGAAGATGTTCACTTTCTTTCTAACCTCTGATTCCAGGTAGTTGCACGGGAAGACACTGGTAGCACCCCCTGCAGTGACTTTCCAGGAGATGTGTCCGCCGAAGAGATGCAAGATCAGCTTGATCAGTTCACTTCTGTGATGCACGAGAAGTTCCTGTCAGGCGAAGACTCGGAGCATATGGACTATCCCCAGATCGACAACGACGAGATGCTGGACGACCACTGGTCCAGAGAAGCCAACTACGACGCGGAGGACAAGTATTTCGACGAAGATTAGGGCAGTTTCACAGTGGCGTGCTATTAAAGTTTTGTACTAGTACGTACCAGTTAAGTGGTATTGGTAATGTTTAGACCCTCTACTAGTGTTAGCATCGTGTAAATATACGTGCATCGTGTATGAGGCACACCTAGACATGGCAGCATGTGGCATGCTGGGCTATAGAGTATGTCAGGTAGTAGCGGGCTATACCTGTGTTAAATTCCACACAAGTGGTGGCATAATCTTCTTTGTCTTGCTCAGGATAAGCTACCTACTTCAAGATCATGGAGCTCAAAGACGCCCTGACCTAACTCGCCCTGCATATGAATCGTGTATGACACATCTACATGGCATGAGGCGTCATGACCTATATACAGCAGGCATCAGGCTAATCACTTGGCATATCTTCTGTACTCAAATTGCAGTGTGCGTCGAGGCGTTTCTTCTCTGAAATTACAGCGGCTACTAAATCAGACCAGAGGAGCTAATACCTGTTGATGGGGTGGTGCTTTTCGATCTTTCTCCGTTTCACACCAGGATGGTTATCTGTGTAGCTTTCAGTCTTTGCTTTTACTCACCTTCTTTCTTCAACATTTGGAAGGACTAAGTATGCGGTCTCTGTCTCGTTTTAGCATGTTGTATCCTAACATGGTGGTCAATGGCCATCCTTCGCGACACCCTGCAGCTCCCGTGTCCCCCTGCCCTTCAGAAACGAGGCCGACGCCTGGGATGCCTGCCTCAGGCAAAGAGTGTGAACTACTTTACTGCCCTCGTTTCTCCTATATCCAGAGTAGCTTTCGGTGGCTTCCCGAGTTTATTTTGTAAGTGCAACAACCGGTTACCCATAATACCCTCACAGCAGAACATTATAACACTCCTTATGCCACCGAACAGACAAGTCGGTCCATCTCTCTGCTCTGTCCGGACGCCTGCACATGTAGCCCCCAGTGTACGATACCGCTACCGATACATCCCTCCGTCGCAACAGCTGCTACGGCTCTGCGATACTAATCAGGTGGGGAACCTCCCCCGGTGACCATTCAAAAAAAAGATACAATTTTTTACAGAAAATAAATATAGATTATTCATGTCGTTTTCCCTTTTCACACAAGGAAACAGCTACACCTGAAGTAGTAGTACATTATTAAATTTCCCTAAACAAGTTACATTCTTAAATTAGTACTGCTAGTAAGTATCGCGGAAAGTGTCTTTTGCTCTCGAATAGCGCTCCCTTCATTTAAAACAAATTCAGAAGTTTTATTTGCAAGTTTCAAAAAAAAAATCTGAAAATAATTATGGAAGCAGTCAATGTTGACCCGAACTTCTTTGTATCATGGTATACACAAATGTGACCAAATCCGTCAAAATTTGAAGATTCGAAAATATGTGTACACGGACCCACGCTTGTCATTTTTGTGTAGTTCAGAATACAGAATAATATTCAGAATTGACATTTCACACGCCGGTGGGATACGTAATTATCCGAGTTTTTTTAATTTATTTTGGAACTCGTAATTTTTGTTTTGCTTTTTAAATAGTATCAGGGTTGCTGTAGCTAATAGAAAAAGATCTGCTCATATCGCGGAAGTATATCTTGCCATGTTAACTAAACATCTTGGTAGTACTGTATTAGAATTGAAGAAAATAACTAAAACCGTGTTGAACTGTTCTAAAAATGGCTCTCCACGGACTCTTAACGAGAAAGAAAGCTCTCCTTGAGGAAAACCAAGAGGAAATGAAGCTCAGTGCAGGGGTCAACTCCATTGGATTCAACGTTTACCATTTCATGACGCCGACTGATTACGCTAGCAGATTGGAAGATGTTCACTTTCTTCCTAACCCTTGATTCCGAAAGGTTAGGCTCCTTCGAAAGTGATTTTTTTTTGGCTTGGTTTGCCACACGAAATAGAATTTAGACGGCGGATTGTTTGACCAAGAGTGGTTGAGAAAACAGTGGTCTTTGTCTGCCTTTTGCAAGCAAACTCCGAACACAGTGGACCATCTTTTTGTCACGTATTGATTCATCAAACGTATTTGGGCTTACTTGAAGGAGTGGGTCGGTATTCCTGAAATGGATCAATCTCAATGGTTGGGGCTCTCCATAAGAAATTGGTGGGAAAAAAAAACGACGGATGACCCTATTTCAAACCACCAAGTCATGGCTGCACTTACTCTTTCTCACCTCATGGGAAATTTGGAACGAGCATGATGATAGAGTTTTCAACAAAAAGCTTGCGCCGCCCATCGTAGCCTACCGCTAGATTCATGGGGAAGGGGGTGTACCGCTACCCCCATAGCTGGTGCTCTCAGTGTTCACTTCTATGATGCACGAGAAGTTCCTGTCAGGCGAAGACTCGGAGCATATGGACTACCCTCAGATCGACAACGACGAGATGCTGGACGACCAGAGAAGCCAACTAGGACCGACGCGGGGGACAAGTACTTTGACGAAGATTAGAAGAGCTCAAAAAGAAGAAGAGCGATGCAACTCAAGTCCCATACGAGTGAAGAGGCATCGGTCATGTTTTCAGACCATGTAGCGTTAGAATTACTATGTAAATTATCCGTGCATCGTGTATGACAAATTAGACGCCCCGTGAGGTGTGACGGCTTGACGAGCTATGGGTAATTCCTCTCTGAAATCAGGCTGAAGCAGCTACCGTTCCACGGAGTTTCCTGTCTAGTATATTGAAGAGCTGGGTCCTGTTAGATCTTTCCCCGTTCCACACTAGGACTAGGCATGCTATCTGTAGCTTCCAGTCTGCTTGCTTTTGAATCTGGGGCATTGCTTCCACCCTTTCAAGATGTCATCCCTTTTTCCTGTTCCGGTTGAGTGCTGCTCCTTTCGTTCAACACGTTTGCAAAAATGACTCCAGACCAGTACTATACTAGTGTCTCTCTATCTGGTTTCAGCATGTCGCGTCATGACCTGGTGATGAAGCAGCATATACAGACAGTATGATCCTTCTGTCTTGACTCACTCCCCGTCTTCTTTTGAAAAAGTCGTCCCCTGCCTTCTCCTCTTACGTTTTCCTTCCACGTCCGCAAGCATTCCGTGCCAGCCAGCCACTCTATGGCCTATCCTTGGTGACGAACCGGGCGATGATCCGTCAACTGGACGAAGATACGAGTTTTGTATAGATAGAAAGAAATGGCATGCAGTAGTATGTTTGGTTTGCCCTCTGTTGCAAGCAAGAGGTGCACCTACAACTACGCAATAGTACTACTTCATTATTATTATTTTGTGAATAAAAATTTCGTATCTTCGGTATTACTACTATTTAACAGACTATGTTGAATAGTTCTAATTATGGCTCTCCGTGGACAGTCCTCTCTTATAGCAGCACAAATGAGAGAAAGCTCAGGGCAGTGGTCAACACACCATTGATTTCAATCGTTACCTTTTCCCGTGATTTTAACTAGGGTATGAGTTAATCATGTCAATTCGAGGCGATCCGGAGGAGAGAAAACCCATCTAGGGTTTTGCACACCTCTCTGGTGACATCGCCCGGTCCGCTCCGTCTTCGATGGTCCTAGGGCCTTGGAGGTGTGTCCGGACCACGGTCTCTGGCCAGTGGAAGGTTTTTTGCTCTTTGTCTAGTCCGTTTTTTATGTCTTCTTCAGGATGTTGAGACGACAACTATATCCTAAGTCATAATAAGGTCTCCTATTATATTCTCACTCTGGTGGTGTATCTATCATCGACGGAGGGCGCGTGGACTCGTTTGTCTGATGGATCTCTTGGGATTCTGTCTGTTTTCGTGCTCGTTGGTTTGTTTCCATGTCAGTCTCTTTCGATCTACGATTGTCATTGTTGGCAACGGTTATTTGTGGTTTTAGCACGGTGGCTTCTCGTCTGTATGCTACAAGCAGCCTACTAGGGTAAGATTTTTGCCAGGCTCCGGTGATGGAGGGTGAGGACGGTGGCGTCTTCGGCTCGCGTTAGTGTTTGTAGTCGGCGCTAGGTGGTCGAATGTATTTGTAATTTTTATTATTTTTATAGTCTTTTTTACTGCTGTTAATGATTGTTAATAGATCAGTGGAATTTTAAAAAAATACTGATATATTATTTTTTATGTTTATAAAAATAATATATTTTGCCTATTTTGCACTAACTTTTTTTAAATAATACATTTTTTTATTCAATTTCATAAATAATACACGAAATCCAAAAATTGCAAATCTAACGGACCGTCGGCCGTTGAAAAGACGAAGGTGGTGGTTCGTCTTTTGAAAAGACGAAGGTGATGGTTCATCCGTTCAAAAGACGAACGTGGTGACTGGGACAGGTTCATTTACACGTACGTTCGTCTTTTGAACGGACGAACCACCCCATTTATCTTTTTAAAAGACGAAAGCGGTGGTTCGTCCAGTCATCACGTTCGTCTTTTGAACGGACGAACCCCCCTTCGTCTTTTCAAAAGACGAACCATCACCTTCGTCTTTTCAACGGACGACGGTCCGTTAGATTTATAATTTTTGAATTTTGTGTATTATTTGTGAAATTGAATAAAAAATGTATTATTTAAATTTTTTTTTAGCTATTTTGCCTCTGCGCACGCCTCCTCCTGGGCCCTGGCGACGTCGCCTGTGCCGGCCGCCGACCAGAAGGCGCCAGCACCACCGCCCAATCCGTGACGGGCACGTCACCAACCACGACCAGTACCCCCATCCTAAGCAACGATCGACGAATCCTCCTCCCTCAGATTCGAATCAAACTCCCCGCCCCCCTCCCTTTCACCGGAACCAAACGCCTCCTCCGCCTATTTAAGCCGTCGCCTTCCACCCGCACCTTCCGCTGTTCCGTTCTGTCCCACGCTTTTCCCCTTTCCAGCCGCGCCGAATTCGTAGGAACCAGCCAAGCCAGCACGCACGCGCCTCCCGACCCCTCGTCCCTCCCGCCCCACGTGCGTGCCGGCCGGCCGACCGACCTCCGGGGCACAAGCAAGCAAGCGCCGGCGACCCGAGCCGGCAGCCCGGTAATCTTCGGCGGCGGACATGGCGCGCCACGGCACCCTGCTTCTGCTGGTGGGGTTGCTCCTCGCGGTCTCGGGGCCGGCGGCGGGGGAGGCGGAGCGTGCGTCCGAGGAGGCCGCCCAGCTGCTGATGCCGCGCCCGCTCGTCCTCGAGCTGCCGACGGAGGAGAGTTGCGTCGGCGAGGGCGGGGCGGAGGAGGAGACGGAGCTGCGGTGCGCGAGCTGGAGGATGGCGGGGGAGGCCAACAACCTCGCGCCGTGGACCGCGGTGCCCGACGAGTGCGCGCCCCACGTGCGCCGCTACCTCACGGGCCCCGCCTACCGCTCCGACCTCGAGCTCGTCGCAAGGGAGGCCTCCGCCTACGCCCGCGCCACAGCCGCTGAGCACGGCGACAGCGTCGCCATCGACGCCTGGGTGTTCGACGTCGACGAGACGCTCCTCTCCAACCTGCCCTACTACGCGCAGCACGGATACGGGTAAGCAGCCCACGCCCTCCATTCCTCGAAATTGCAGGGCAGGAAGTTCGATTCGCGAATTGGGGATTGCTGACAGACTCGATTTGAAAATGGCCTGCAGGCTCGAGCTGTTCGACCACCGGGAGTTCGACAAGTGGGTGGAGAGGGGGGAGGCGCCGGCGATCCCTTCCAGCCTGACGCTGTACAAGGAGGTCCGCGACCTGGGGTTCAAGACATTCCTGCTCACCGGCCGCAGCGTGGGCCACGAGGGCGTCACCGGGGACAATCTCAGGAGGGAAGGCTTCCATGAGTGGGACAAGCTCATACTCAGGTACAGCCTCACCGTCCTGCAACTTCCGCCACTGCACATTGCATTCTCCAAGGAAAATTTGGGTTGTGTTGTCATGCCGATTGTCCTAATAACCTGACTAGCCCATGCCCATTTCTATAGACTTGCTCTGCTCGTCAGTTTGGCATCTCGTTGAGCTAAGGCCAGCTCCAAATATTTAGGTGCTGTTCCTAATCAGTGGTCCTCCAGACACCAATTACAATGCCTAAATTGCCAAATCCTCCAGTTGTTCAGTACTGAAAACTCGATTGGTGCTTCAGATCTGGATGCAATGCCAGTCCTTGCATTCCAAAATCCAAATGTTATTATCGATTTTTCACAGCCTCACAAAAGTTCAGGGTGAAACATACTATTGTTGTACTGACGAATTTAAAACTATCAGCTATCTCGCTTTATCCTCCCAATTGGGTTAGTTTTAACACCGTGCACCCAATTTCTTTCGTGACCACGTTTTTGCCAAGTAATGTTCCTCTTTTTTTGCATTATACTAGCGGAATTCTGAAACATGCCTTTGCAATGTCCAGGGCACCAGCTGACAAGAAGAAAACAGCGACGGACTACAAATCTGAAAAGAGGAAGGAGATCGAGGCAGAGGGGTACAAGATCCTAGGCAACTCCGGGGACCAATGGAGTGATCTCTTGGGCTACTCCCTGAGTGCCCGTTCCTTCAAGCTCCCCAACCCAATGTATTATATCCCCTGATAGAACAGACATGCTGGGCCTGTGAGAAATGCAGTGTTTATTTGATGCATTTTTCGTGCTGGCCCGATTGAACTGTGTGCTCACTGTGCAAAACAAAATTGGAAATGATACTGAGATGGAATTTATACTGTACAGAAGTTTCGCTAACTTCATGTAGCTTACGTTGAACTTGCAAGTTCAATTGCTGATGAGATGAGAAGTGTAAGCATTCAACTTTCAAAACCGGTTACCTTCTTGGCCCTTAATTTATAGATTCAATTCACTAATTTTGGAGCTTCCTAGCTTGAGATATTGAATTTATAAGTTCGTATAATACAAAAAAACACTACTCATTAACCATGTATATATTCTTCTCGGATTTTGTAGGACATGATCATGCAATAAAAAATTATACCATTGGGTTATTCATAAGAAGTTACAAATTTAGGATTTGAATCACCCATAATTTGTATAATATGCCTATCATTCACAGTCTTAGTGTTCATGCTGCTCCACTGGTGGTTCCATCCGGAGAATAAAACGGTCTTTTGAAATTAGATTTCTTTTCCCCCTCCCGTCCATCTCCATCGGTCTCCTCGATTCATCACAGAATTCCCACTCACCGTCGGTTCTCCAAATAGCCCCGCCATCACGGAATCAGCAACCTCTTCAGCATGGTACTGACTCTCTGCACTTGTCGGAGTCTCTGATAGTTGACTCTCGCTGGACACTGACGGTGGTGTGGAATCTAGTCAGATGAGCTCAATCTCAATCCTCGCAACCTGAACGCACTTCACCGGTCACTGCAGTTTGGCAGGTGCCACCCAGGAATCCTCGGGATCCGATAGAGAGGAAGACCAATCACCAGCTCCGGGTAATTCCTCGCCATCTCCAACAAGGGCCTCAACTCTGCCACCATGAAGAAACTCACCAACATCTCCGGTTTTTTTTTGAACGGCACAACCGGGGACGAACTACCCACCTGCATTTTTCATTAAAGAGGGGCAGAAGAATGCCCAGACTTTTACAAAATGGGGGAGGAGCATCAGCTCAAGGGGAATTACAACGGTGTGGCGCACCACTGCTCTACACACTCAAAGCTAACATGCGAGGGGACCCGAGCCCGCCATAGCCGCATGTGCTCGACGACTTGCTCGAGGATCGCCCAAGAGGGAAGATGGACAACGTTGAAGACCATCCGATTCCTGGTTTTCCAAATCACCCAGAGGAGGCATGAGGTGACGGTGCTCTATAGCGGCATGCCTCAGGAGGGGTTGCTTGCCTGGAGCGAGACCCAGGCCGCCTCGTTAGAGGTGGGGAGAGCGCGTCGACGAGGTCCAACCACACGCCACCAGAATAGACGCAGGCGGGAGCAGGTGAAGAATAGGTGGGCGAGAGTCTCCGGCCAACATGGGCAGAAGGGGAAGACGTCTGTGTCCAGGCATCCAATGTGCTGCAGGAAGGCAGGCGTGCGGGTATTGCCATGACGAAGGACCCAGACGAACACCTTGATCTTGAGCGGCGCATACCCAACCCAATTTAGGTCGTGTAGGAGAGGGCCGCATCCAGAGCTCTTCAGCATCCTGTACGCGGCCCTGGCACTAAACCGGGTGGTATCGCCCCAAGCCAGAGACCGCTCATCCTCAGCGGTGGAGGAGCGCGCGAGGAGGTGGTCGAGAGCGTCGTGGAGCAGATGAAGCTCGATCCTAGCCCGGTCGGTCACCCTGTCATGTGTGCGAAGCACGAGAACTTGATCTACAAGTGCGTCAGAAACAGATCCGGCAGCGCGGACCATGTGGGAATATGCTGCAGGCAGGACGACCGAGAGCGCGCCTAAGGAGGTCCAATTGTCACCCAGAGGTCCACGGAATGCCCGTGACCCACACATATAGAGGTGGTTGCCCGATATAGGGGCAAGAGCAACGCGAGGACCTCCTAGGCGGGCGTCGAGGGGGCAGTGAGCGCACACATGTAGTTCGCGCGGACCCAGTCAACCCACGGGGTGCGCTGCCTAGAGAGGAAGACATGAAGCTTCTTGAGAAGGAGACACGTGTTGTGAAGAGCGAGGCCGACAATACCCAATCCACCCTCTGAGCGGAGCCGGCACACCACCTCCCACGACACCTGGCACGAGCCACCAGAGCAGGACGTCATGGCACTCCACAGCATGCCACGCTAGGGCGATCCATCTTGGCGATTGTCCCCTCATCACTGACATCGCATAAGCGGGGAGCGCCGATAGAACAGATGTCAAGAGTATCAGCCTAGCACCAAGCAAGGTGGGGCGGATCTGCCTAGGAGGGATGCAACGCTTGACCTTCCCAGCAAGGTAGTCTAGGGCGGAGGCAGGCATCTTGCGATCCGACATCGGGAGTCCAAGGTACATCTACGGGAACGAGGATATGGGGCACCCCAAGATGGTAGACAAATGCACGACGTCCGTAGCAGGCACGCCGATGGGCACGGAGGCGCTTTTATGGAAGTTGATGGCGAGACCCGTCGCGTCCGAGAATTCCCGAAGTATGTCCCGTAGGCGGCGAAGTTGGCCAGGATTAGCGCGCACTAAGATCAGCGTGTCGTCGGCGTACTACACCATGGGGCACGGGAGATCGTCCACAAGGGGATGGAGGAGACGATGTTCGTTCGCATTTTTCAGGATCATTTGGCACAGAAGGTCGGCAACTATCAGAAACAGGTTCGGCGAGAGGGGGTCCCCCTGGCGCAGCTCGTTCCTGTAGTTGATCCAACGCCCCAGAACCCCATTGAGCAGCACAAAAGCTTTTTTGGTTTCAAGGAGGATGCGGATCCATGCACATCACCGGTCACCAAATCCACGCGCCCGGAGAATTGCATCGAGGGCATATCAATTCACTGAATCAAAGGCCTTTCCAAAGTCTAGTTTCAGGGCAACCGCAGGAACCCCCCGGATACGGCAACACTGGATCAGGTCGGCTGCGTATAGGAACCCATCAGTGATACAACGCCCTCAGATGAACCCCGTCTACTCGTATGCCACCAGCTCCTCAATGAACCGTTGTAGACGCGAGTGATGACTCCTTGATGGCGCCAGAGAACTTGGTGCTTGATGTGGAGTCTTGTTGGGAACCCCAAGAGCAAGGTGTGAAGAGCACAACAGCAAGTCTTCCCTCAGTTGAGACCGAGGTTATCGAACCAGAAGGAGGAAGGAAACGTCACACGGGTGTTGCAAGCAACGCGGAGACCCGCACAACACAAACTCAAGACTTTTCCCCAACGAACCAATGAGATTGTCAAGCTCACCGGTTTGCTGTAATAAAAGATTAAACATATGGTGTGGAAGGTAATGGTTTGCAGCAAGTAAACAAATAACAGTAGAGGATGTATCAATGGTAAAGATTGAACCGGGGTCCATAGTTCACTAGAGGTGCTCTCCTTAGATAAACAACATGACATGAAGGGTAAACAAATTACATCGGAGCAATTGATAGGAACTGAGCAAGGCATAACAATATAATTACCAGCCAGAAAGATCCTATGAGGTTGATTGGTAAATACAACAATATACATAGATCGCCATCCAGCTGCATCTGTGACTAGAAGTCCACCTTCAGGTTATCATCTGAACCCCCTCTAGTATTAAGTTGCAAGCAACAGACAACTGCTTTAAGAAAAGTGTGTAAGGTAAACAGTCCACATGTTCCATAAACAAGAGACCGTTGTTTTCTCCCTAGCAGCAACAACACATCTACAACCGAAGAGATTTCTGTCACTTCCCTTGGAAAGTAGAAGAATGAACCCACTATCAAGCATAAATACCCCATCTTGGAGTCACTAGCAACTACTTGGCCAAGATAGCTACTAACAACGGAGAGCATGCAAGATCACAAACAACACAAACATGATAGAATCATAAAGACAAAACCATTAATCAAACCAACATAATAATCTCAATATCCATCGGATCCCCGCAAACACAACATGCATGATTACAAATAGATTATATCTTGATCATGAACGGAGCTCACAAGATCTATACATGAAAGCACAAAGGAGATACAACCATCTAGCTACTACATGGACCCATAGTCCAAGGTGGAATTACTCACGCATCATACCGGAGAGAAGGCCTCCAGGATGATCTCCCCTCCGGCAGGGTGACGGGAAGAACTTCAGATCCCCCGATCTAGGGACGATGGTGGCGGCGACTACAGACGGTTTCGTGGAGATTTGATCGGATACTCAGGGTTTCTGCATTGGGGGATTCTTATAGGCGGAGGGGCGAGACCGGGAGGCGGCCAGGGCCACCAAACCTAGCCAAGCACGGGCCCACCTACCCCTGCGCCTGGGGTGGGTCTGGCCCCCCTAGATGGCCCCTCCGGCTCTCCTCTGGACTTCTTGTTCCCCATGGAAAGTAATTGACTTTGACGTTTGTCCCGTCCAATTCCGAGAATATTTCTTTACTAACTTTTCTGAAACCAAAAAAGCAGAAAACAGACATCTGACACTCATGTAAAAAGCACCTCAAAGTGTAGACAAGCAAAGCAAAGTAGATACAAAACAAGCATGGAGCATAAAAAAATATAGATACGTTTCCAATGTATCAACGAGGTCGGGGTTTTTGTGAGCAGCTTCACCACACAGTTCTGGAAGGAGATGGGCCGAAACCCATTCGCGGTGACAACATCTTCAGATTTGGGGAGCAGGGCAATGTACGCGTGGTTCAGAACATCGAGCTCCACACGACAATGGTAGAATTCTTCAAGGAAGGCCATAAGATCAGGCGAGACCATGGACCAGAAGCAGCGGAAGAAGGCAGGGCCGAAGCCGTCAGGCCCTGGGCTAATGTCTAGCCTCATCGACCAGAGCGCCCGCCGAAGCTCCTCGAGTGTGAAGGGGTCCTCGAGCGTGGTGAGCCCAGGCACACAGTCGAGCAACAGGCTAGGCTCACGACACCAAGTAGGGGGAGAGGATTCTCCAAGCAGATTTGCGTAGAAATCACTCAGGATACGCTCCTTCCCAACATGGCACGACACAAGCACCTCGTTGGCATGGAGCACCTTGATCTGATTCCTACGCAGGCTCGCAGATTCCTTAGCATGGAAGAAGGCAGTGTTGTCATCTCCGATCTTGCACGGCTTGAAGGCGAAGTGTTGTTTCCAGTATTCATCTAGCTGCTTGTACATACGGGAAAACTGGCGCTTGACCGCGTCTCGGAGCAGCATCTCATGGGGGCGAGGGCGTAGAGCTCCTCCATGCGATCCAAGAGGCCGATCACAGCTCGACAATTTTACACGATGATCGGAGGCCAATTTTTAGCGCGGGCAGATTTTTTTGAAGAAGCACGGGCCCATTTTAGTGACCTAGACAAGCGGTGGCCCGGGGAGGGGAGGTGGTTCCGGGAGACAGCCCACACGGCGCAGATATTGGCCCGGTACTCCTCAGAAAGGGTCTACACACGTTCAAACCTGAAGACAGAGCTAATCGAGGCGCATGAGGATGCCTCAACAACCAGGGGCACGTGATCCGAGGTCGTTCGAATGAGCAAGCGGAGACATGAGTTAAAGAGCACTTGCTGCCAGCTCGGTCAAGGCGCACTAGAGTGGGCACCGCGTGTCCATTTGTCCAGGTGAAACGCCAATCGAGTAGCGGGAGTTTCTGGAGTAGAAGGTCGTCGAGCACCTCATTAAAAGCTCCCGCGGCGGAAGCATCAAAATTTCCATTATTCTTGGCCCCCTCGCATCAAGATAAGTTGAACTTCCGCACCAACATCTCCGTTGACCCCATCTACTTGCTGAAGTTCAGCACCGGTATCGACATCAGGATGCTTGAATCCATCATCAGCGCCCAAGCTCTTGCCACGTGGCCCTCCATGGCCTCCCTTCTCATCTATGTCAGCTTCTGAAATTTGAGACTTGTATACCTCTGAATCACGATCTCTCCACCCCTCCGGCGATATTCTGCACCCAATCTCAGCAGATATGTACCCGTACGCGGTGGAAGCAGAACATGTGGCCACTCTGACCGCCCAACTCCATCAGCGCCGCCACCCCTCCTCCAACTCCAGTCCCGCACACGACGGTGGAATGAGATACCATACCTCCTCCATCCTTCCTCGAAATAGGCTTTCTCCCTGCTATATTAATATATCCAACACCGAATACAGTCAACAAGACATGAACCGAAATAAAATGCTGGGGAAGCAGCAAACACACGCCCAAAGGGGAAAAGAAGAAACAAAACGGAGACATAGGCGGATCGACCAAACGAAGGAAACCCGAAACCGCTGCGCCCACCGGAGAATTTCCACCATGCTCCTATCGCCAGATCGCCAAGTGTCAAGCAGCACCTTCAAGAAGATGAGCGAGTACGCTGCTGCCCGAACCAGGCTGGCCCTAGAGTTTCCCCCGACACACAGAGGGAAGTGGGCAAAGGGTAGCCACGGCGCCCTCCAGGAAGGAAAGGCGCCACCCAAGGGTGGCACTGCGTCGGTGTCGAACGAGCCAACAAGTGTTTCCCCCAAAAAACCCTATCCACACCCCCATGCAACCCGTAAAACAAGAGCCACGCGGGAGGGAACTGCCTCCACCACCATCGGGCAATAGTCGACCGAACGCGGTAGCAGGACACAACAGTCCCAGTTGAGTCTGACCGGGTCTAGCTGGCCCGTGAAGCCCCCCGAGAGGGCACACCAGTCCCAAATGGGTCCAGCCAGGCCCAGATTTGGGCCCGTGAAGTCTGCTGTCCCGCTGCAACAAGGGCGGCCGCCATCGCCGCTGCACCCTACGCAAGCTATCCTGCCATCGTCCACAGTACAGGCTACACGCCAAGCAGGCCCGCTTGGCCCGACCCAGCTGAGAGCCGACGGGCCTAGATCTGGGTTGTATGGGCCCGGCCAGCGCCGCTCTACAGCCGCCCGTCGACCAGCAGTGCCCCGACGCACCACAAGAACGCCACCACGCCATCGCTTCCTAGCCTAGGCCGGACCACCGCCACCCATAACGCAGCGTCGCCGGAGAGAGAGAGCCCCGACCCTAGCTTCTCTGTGCGCGGGGAAAGGCCACGCGCCGCCGCCGGCTCTATCCAGGCAACGCCGACGGCGGCGATGGGAGGGGAAGGAGGGAGGAGGAGGCTGAGTCGGGGAGGTGGGTGGCGGCGTGCGAGAGAAGCGCGAGGGGCACGAGGGTTTTTTTTCAGGCTCTCGGCCGTGAGTTTCAGTCCCTCCTCCATCCTTCGCCAGCACAAGCAGAGATGCGGCCCCGACGATCCAAAGAACCATGATTGGATCGTTCAAATTTCTACAGCCCCTAGATTTATGAACCGAATGAGCACGCAGAACTCAAAACAGCACTGTTTTCTCTCCCCATCTCTATGCCACGACAGGCATCGTTCCCAAGAACAGCATGCACCCCTCTATAAGCGAGATTTTTTCCTCAATTGAAAGACAGTCTACAATACTGCGGCTTTCAACTTTGCTCTTGAATCACCAGTGGTTGGCACTGCAGATGCATTTATTCACCGTTTAGAGGATCTCCGTCTAAAGCCCCCCTAAAAAGCTATTGGGAGCGCCAGCGGACGAATTCACGCTTAGAACATCCTTTAAAAAAATTTTAACGCGGGCAAGGCCTGCTTTGTTATCCGGCGCCCCATGCCGAACCCAACCCACGGGATACTAGCAGAAGGAGTGGAGAAGATGGCGCGCGAAAGGCGCTGCTCGCCGATTAGCTTTTTGCAGGCGAGCAGCCGATGTGCTCCGTCCGCTACACCTTCCTCCTCGCCTGCCGCGCCTCGCCTGTGCATTCAATGGCCGTCTGATGTTAAAAGCCCGTCTTCCCCGCTCCTTTGATGTATTCCCTCATTTATGCCTCCTCCCCCAGTCTTCCCAACCACCACCCCTCGCCCATGGAGAGGTGCCCCGGAGATGGCGCCGCCATGAACGGTTTCGGGCGGTGCTCGATGCGTGCAGCCGAGGCTCGGGCACTATGGGAACCGAGCTACCCAGTGTCGCCGGACATGCGCTGCTCGAAACACTGGTTTCTCAGCGCCGGCGGCCTGCCCGTCCCGCTGGTCCCCGGTGGTCAGGCGCGCGCAGTGGAGATCTATCGCCACTACTGGGACGACCTCACAGCGGAGGAGCGAAAAAATCCAGCCTGGGATCCGGACAACGAAGAACCCTAGGACGAGTTCTTCGTGGACAAGCGGCAGACGCACCTAGAAGCCTACAACGGCGACGGCCCCCACCCGAGGACAAAACAATCTAAGGGCGGTTTCAGTGGTGGAGCGCCCCCAGGAAGGATGCTCGCCTTGGTCCTGGACTACATCGCCGGCGGCAACAACCGCCCCTGATGATGCCTCCACCGCAGGCGGAGCAGCAACCACGCTATTCGGGTCAGCGGTGGGCACCGCGCCGACAGGCCATCTGCTCCCCCTTGATGTTTTCCTCGTTGAGGTCTTTGTCGCCGTCTGCATGATTCCCCCTACTCCACGACGTCGCCGCGATTCTTCATGCTTCTTGCCCCGGTGAAAGACGAGTACGAGGAGAGCCCGCCGTCCCAACAGTCACGCAGGCGCTCAGGCGACATCGCCATCAGGGACCGCCATGTGCCTTCCCCTCCCTTTGGCCGCCTGCACCATGCCAGGCCCCAACGCCAGGTGAAGAAGGAGTGCCCGCCGCCGCCGGAGTACAAGGCGGCCGCTCGCGAACTGAAGATTGAGGAGGACTCGAAGGAGTTTCTGGACCAGCCCATCGTCAAGCGCGTCTCCTTCGAGGCCGTGGTGCTAGCGATAGACGCATTCACCGAGGCTTGGTCCATGGTCCATGATGGAGTACCAACGTGAGCAGGCCGAGCGCGCGCGCCGCCTCGTCCTGGGCGATGACGACGGGGCCGGCTACTCGGGCTAGAGCGGCGGAGGTGGCGATCTAGACCAGGGCTGCAACACACTAGTGGAAAAAGGGCCATCCGTTCGCGATCCCTCGGAGCATTAGTCCCGGTTGCGCCACCAACCGGGACTAATGCTGGCACGCGTCCCGGTTGGAGCGGGCATGGGGCCAGGGGGCATGCGTCCCGGTTGGTAAGGGGGAATACGTCCCGGTTGGAGCCACCAACCGGGACTAAAGGTTTGGCCACAGCCACGTGGCGTGGCACGCACCTTTAGTCCCGGTTGCTGGCTCCAACCGGGACTAAAGACCCCTTGCCCCCTATAAATGCAACGCCCCAGCCCCCTCTGCCTCCACTCTGTTTTTTCGAATGGTGTAAGGTGTGAGGGTGTGTGCTAGTTTTTTCTCATGCATGCATTGAAGGTGTTTGTTGAAATGTTTAAGTAAAAATCCCGTTGAATTTCTCATAGAACAAAAATATAGAAGGTGTCCGAGACGCACTTGAGCTTTCTCCTCTTTATTTCCCTCGATCGAGGTTAGCAATCTTATCTTTTCTAGGTCATTGATACAATTCATGTGTCGGTGTGAATTGGTTATTTCACTATTTATGATGTCCTGTTTTTTGATAAACTTACTTATATGATGCAGATGAACGGTCGGGAATGGATGTACGGTGACCGGCGGGTAGCCGGGTATATCAAAGGCGTGGATAAATTTATCGATGTGGCTACGACAAACAAAGAGAATGGATTTATACGTTGTCCATGTGTTCAATGTCGGAACAACAAGGAGTACTCTTCCTCGAAAATCATTCGCGGCCACCTGATTATGAAAGGTTTCATGCCCAACTATAATTGCTGGACCAAGCACGGGGAAAGAGGGGTTATGATGGAAGATGGTGAAGAAGAATATGATGATAACAACTATCATCATATGTTTCCTGAATGCAGTGATACTGCAATGGAAGACAATGGAGAGGAAAAAGGTGAAGAACGGGCATCAGATGAGCCGGCTGATGAACTTGGTAGGGTCATTTCTGATGCAAAGCGAGATTGTGAAACAGAAAATGAGAAGTTGAAGTTAGAGGGCATGTTAGAAGATCACAAGAAATTGTTGTACCCAAATTGTGAAGATGGCAGCACAAAGCTCGGTACCACACTGGAATTGTTGTGATGGAAGGCAGAGTGTGGTCTAACTGACTCCTCATTTGAAAAGATGCTGAAAATAATGAAGCCGAAGTTTCCAAAACATAACGAACTTCCCGAGAGTACCTACGAAGCAAAGAAGACTCTCTGTCCTCTGGGATTAGATGTGCAAAAGATACATGCATGCATTAATGACTGCATCCTCTACCGCGGTAAGGAGTATGAGAATTTAGATAAATGCCCGGTATGCAACGCGTTGCGGTATAAGATCAGACGAGATGACCCTGGTGATGTTGAGGGAGAGCCCCTCCGGAAGAGGGTTCCCGCTAAGGTTATTGGTATGCTCCTATAATACCAAGGTTGAAACGCATGTTCAGAAACAAAGAGCATGCCAGGTTGTTGCGATGGCACAAAGAAGACCGTAAGAAAGACGGGGAGTGGAGACACCCTGCTGATGGGTCATAGTGGAGAAAAATCGAGAGAGACTTCCCAGACTTTGCAGGTGACGCAAGGAACTTATGGTTTGGTCTAAGTACGGATGGCATGAATCCTTTCGGGGAGCAGAGTTGCAGTCACAGCACCTGGCCCGTGACTCTATGTATCTACAACCTGCCTCCTTGGTTGTGCATGAAGCGTAAGTTCATTATGATGCCAGTGCTCATCCAAGGCCCGAAGCAACCGGGCAACGACATTGATGTGTACCTTAGGCCATTAGTTGAAGAACTCTTACAGTTGTGGGGCAAACCAGGTGTACGTGCGTGGGATGAGAACAAACAGGAGCCATTTAATCTACGAGGGTTGTTATTCGTAACCATCAATGATTGGCCTGCTCTTAGTAACCTTTCAGGACAGACAAACAAAGGATATAAGGCATGCACCCACTGTTTAGATAAGACCGAAGGTACATATTTGCATAAATGCAAGAAGGTTGTGTACCTGGCGAATCGACGATTTCTTCCGACCAATCATCCCGTAAGAAAGAAAGGCAAGCATTTCAAAGGTGAGGCAGATCACCGGAAGAAGCCTGAACTCCCTGCTGGTGATGATGTATTTGGTATGGTCAAGGACATAGAAGTAATCTTTGGAAAGGGTCCCGACGGTCAATCAGTTCCGAACGACGTCGCTATAGAACACGCACCCATGTGGAAGAAGAAATCTATATTTTGGGAGCTACCATATTGGAAAGTCCTGCGTGTCCGCTCTTCAATCGACGTGATGCACGTGCCGAAGAATCTCTGCGTGAACCTGCTAGGATTCCTAGGCGTGTATGGCAAGACAAAAGATACACCTGAAGCACGGGAGGACCAACAAATTATGAAAGATCCAAAGAACATGCATACAGATAACAAGATGGATAAAGGGCGTCACTTAAGTCGTGCCAGCTATGCTCTTACCAAAGCAGAGAAGGAAATCTTTTTTGAAGTCCTTTACAGTATCAAGGTGCCGTCGGGCTTCTCATCTAATATAAAGGGGATAATAAATATGGCAGAGAAAAAGTTCCAAAACCTGAAGTCTCATGACTGTCACGTGATTATGACGCAGTTGCTTCCGATTGCATTGAGGGGGCTTCTACCGGAAAATGTTCGAGTACCCATTGTGAAGCTGTGTGCATTCCTCAATGCAATATCTCAGAAGGTAATCAATCCAGATATTCTGCCAAGGTTACAGAAGGATGTGGTACAATGTCTTGTTAGTTTTGAATTGGTGTTCCCACCATCCTTCTTCAATATTATGACGCATCTCCTGGTTCATCTAGTGGAAGAGATTGCCATTCTCGGTCCGGTATTTCTGCACAATATGTTCCCCTTTGAGAGGTTCATGGGAGTCTTAAAGAAATATGTTCATAACCGTGCTAGACCAGAAGGAAGCATCTCCAAGGGATATGGAACAGAGGAGGTCATTGAGTTTTGTGTTGACTTTATTCCTGACCTTAAGCCGATTGGTGTTTCTGACTCGCGGCATGAGGGAAGACTAAGTGGAAAAGGCACGCTGGGAAAGAAAGCAATGATATGTAGGGACGGGGATTCTTTCACTAAAGCACACTACACAGTTCTACATAATTCCACCTTGGCAGCTCCGTATATCGAGGAACACAAGAATATTGTACGCTCCAAAAACCCGGGGAAGCCTGAATCATGGATTACAGATGAACACATGAAGTCTTTCGGTGGTTGGATGCGGACACATCTCTTGAATGACACCACTGTTGGAGATCAGCTATACTTGTTGTCCGCGTCACCATCTTCTACTGTATTGAATTTCCAAGGGTACGAAATAAATGGGAATACATTCTACACGATCGCCCAAGATAAAAAGAGCACCAACCAAAATAGTGGTGTCCGCTTTGATGCAATAGACGAGAATGGACAAAAGGACACATATTATGGTTACATAGAGGAGATATGGGAACTAGACTATGGAGTCTCTTTTAAGGTCCCTTTGTTTCGCTGCAAATGGGTCAACCTGAATGGGGAAGGGGTAAAGATAGACCAGTTGTACGGAATGACAACAGTGGATCTCAACAATCTTGGTTATAGAGATGAACCATTCGTCCTAGCCAATGATGTGTCTCAGGTTTTCTATGTGAAGGACATGTCCTCCAGACCGAAAAAAAGAAAAAATATGCAAACGAATACATCATATGATGAGCCAAAGCGTCACATAGTTCTTTCAGGGAAAAGAAACATCGTGGGAATCGAGGACAAGACAGACATGTCAGAAGATTATAATAAGTTTGATGAAATTCCGCCCTTCACAGTGAAAACTGACCCAAGCATTCCGTTAAGTAAAGAAGATGCTCCATGGTTACGTCTGAAGCGGTCATAAGGAATGACATATGCCAAGAAGTTCATGCTCATATTATGTAACTCTAGTTCATGTCTTTCGCGGTTTGTGGCTTGACCGAAGGATATCTTTCGCGGTTTGTGGCCTTTAGTCCTAGTTTTGTAGTCTCAGTTTTTAATATTAATAAATGTCTTGAGTGTTAGTCCCGTTTTGTGGCTGGACCGGGAGTGCCTCTATGACCAGTTTCTTGGAGATGCCGGAGGACTGGGCTCCGTCGGCATCTCCCTGAAACTGGTCGTAGTGGTGTCCCTGCTCTCGAAAACCATCTTGCAGCTTGTAACTTCACTAACTAGATCAATACGCCTCGGAGCTAACTAATTTCACATATTAGGGAGTGCCTCTATGACCAGTTTCTCGGAGATGCCGGAGGACTGGGCTCCGTCGGCATCTCCCTGAAACTGGACGCAGTGGTGTCCCTGCTCTCGAAAACCATCTTGCAGCTTGTAACTTCACTAACTAGATCAATACGCCTCGGAGCTAACTAATTTCACATATTAGGGAGTGCCTCTATGACCAGTTTCTTGGAGATGCCGGAGGACTGGGCTCCGTTGGCATCTCCCTGAAACTGGTCGTAGTGGTGTCCCTGCTCTCGAAAACCATCTTGCAGCTTGTAATTTCACTAACTAGATCAATACGCCTCGGAGCTAACTAATTTCACATATTAGGGAGTGCCTCTATGACCAGTTTCTCGGAGATGCTGGAGGACTGGGCTCCGTCGGCATCTCCCTGAAACTGGCCGTAGTGGTGTCCCTGCTCTCTAAAACCATCTTGGAGATGCCTCAAACTGGCTGGAGGACTGGACTCACAAGGATGCATATTTATAGTACAAGCAACTCGGCATAATGTCGACACTCACCCCTATTATTAGTGCTGACTCATCTTTAGTCCCAGTTGGTGTCTCCAACCGGGACTAAAGGTTCATCTTTAGTCCCGGTTGGTGACACCATCCGGGACAAGGTACAAGCCGCACGACATAATGTCGACACTCACCCCTATTATTAGTGTTGTCTGGCCCACTCTGCCGCAATCCCTTCAGTCGCGGTTGGTTTCTCCAACCGAGACTAAATATGAACCCTCTCTTTATATAGACATTTCCCTCTATTTATTAGGTAACACTTAAGACATTTATTAATATTAAAAACCTGGACAAACCGGGACTAGCTAACACTCAGGCCTAAAGCCGCCCCTTTAGTCATAATCATGCCTAGTCCTATAGTACGCAGCTTCAGGGTCTTCATCGTCGTCGTCATCGTCATCGTCACCTGCCACTCCGGGGATCCTCAGCCCATCCATGTCATATACCAGGGGCCATTCCAGCCTCGGATTCACGGCGGGTGGGAGAGGGGTCTCCTGGAAGACGATGCCGCTACCGCCGGGACAGTGTGGGGCCTGTGGCGGGTGGACTCGTGGGCACCGTAGGCGAGGATGGTCTCCCCCGGCGATGTAGCGCATCACTTTGATGATAGTACGGTTCGCCCACCACAGACGACGGCCGACTTCGTTGTGGTTCACCGGTGGCGGGCCATCACCCTCGTACCTGGCGAGCTCCCTTTCCCGCCTATTAGCGAAGAAGGCATTCCAGGTGTCATAGTTGTCGGGATCCCACTAGGGATCCATCCGCTGCTCCGGCGTGAGCTCGTGGTAGAAGTAGTTTGTGATGGCCGCCTAGCGTGCGGAACCTTGAGGGACAGGAGGGACAGGAACCCCTCCAGCGCTCAGCATCCAGCCGGCGGGCGGCCGGTACCCCGATGGACAAGGGTAGTTGGAGGCGCACAGCGCCTCGGTCTCCTCGAGGGTCAGAATGGCCCAGTAGGCGTTGTCCATTGTTCTAAGAGAGGAAGGTGTGTATGTGTGGATAGCCATGACACGATCACCCTAAATATAGAGGGAAAGGGCGGGAAAACTTGGCGTGAAGCTTTGGGAAATGGCGGGAAATATCTTTAGTCCCGGTTAGTGACTACATCCGGGACTAAAAGCTCTAGTAGAAAGAAAGGGCGGGAAAACTTGGCGGGAAGAGGTGGGAAATGGCGGAAAATATTTTTAGTCCCGGTTTGTGACTACATCCGGGACTAAATGTGTGCCGAACAATGATCATGTTTCGAAAAAACCTTCACAAAATGACCTATCATGTTCGAGGTTTCATGGCTTTCGGTCCAAATGACCGATGTTATGTGCTGAATCACGGCATAGTTTGTGATGTTGTGCCCATATTATGCATGTGTGTGGACATTGGTATGGAGAACAATGTTGCAGGAGGAAGTTTTCCTTTTTGTCGCACGGAAAAGCCCTTTTCCATTTTCCGAGCGCAAAAAACGGGTCGTTTTGTGAAGTAACCACCAAAGTGCCGTTTCAGAATGCTACCGTCCTATTTTCCTAAAATACTAGACCACCTTACATGGACTATCTCCCAACCGGTACATCTCAAACCTTTTCGTCCATCCCGGGTAAAAAGGACAAATGTCTGCCGAATCGGCAGGAAGTGGGTCCGGTTTGTACTACAGGTACATGATCTATCGCCCGTGATTTTTTGAAAAAATCATTTTTAGACTCGCAATATGTGGTTTCTTCAGAGATCCAATGCAAGTTCTAACGATGCCCGTCCCCTATCTTCATGCACACCGGTTCGACCATAGTTAGAAATTCAGATAATTCAAAACGGGCATAATAAATTCAAAAAAAATCCGAACAATGAAAATCCTTCGCGTGGTGTCATATTATGTTACATAGTTGAAAGGAAAAATACCAGACTTGGTATATTGATCATGTTTCGAAAAAACCTTCACAAAATGACCTATCATGTTCGAGGTTTCATGGCTTTCGGTCCAAATGACCGATGTTATGTGCTGAATCACGGCATAGTTTGTGATGTTGTGCCCATATTATGCATGTGTGTGGACATTGGTATGGAGAACAATGTTGCAGGAGGAAGTTTTCCTTTTTGTCACACGGAAAAGCCCTTTTCCATTTTCCGAGCGCAAAAACGGGTCGTTTTGTGAAGTAACCACCAAAATGCCGTTTCAGAATGCTACCGTCCTATTTTCCTAAAATACTAGACCACCTTACATGGACTATCTCCCAACCGGTACATCTCAAACCTTTTCGTCCATCCCGGGTAAAAAGGACAAATGTCTGCTGAATCGGCAGGAAGTGGGTCCGGTTTGTACTACAGGTACATGATCTATCGCCCGTGATTTTTTGAAAAAATCATTTTTAGACTCGCAATATGTGGTTTCTTCAGAGATCCAATGCAAGTTCTAACGATGCCCGTCCCCTATCTTCATGCACATCGGTTCGACCATAGTTAGAAATTCAGATAATTCAAAACGGGCATAATAAATTCAAAAAAAATCCGAACAACGAAAATCCTTCGCGTGGTGTCATATTATGTTACATAGTTGAAAGGAAAAATACCAGACTTGGTATATTGATCATGTTTCGAAAAAACCTTCACAAAATGACCTATCATGTTCGAGGTTTCATGGCTTTCGGTCCAAATGACCGATGTTATGTGCTGAATCACGACATAGTTTGTGATGTTGTGCCCATATTATGCATGTGTGTGGACATTGGTATGGAGAACACTTTTTTGAATTATTTATTTAAATCCAAACACTTTTTATGTTTAAAGTTTTTCTAAATTCCAAATTAATATCAAAAATATATAAGTTAATTCATTTTTAATTGTAAATGGTTCATATTTTAAAAGGTTACATTAATTATTTTTTAGAAATAGAAAATGGTTTTGGATTATTTATTCAAATCCATACACTTCTTATGTTTAAAGTTTTTCTAAATTCCAAATTAATATTCAAAAATATAAGTTAATTCATTTTAAAAGGTTACATTAATTATTTTTTAGAAATAGAAAATGGTTTTGGATTATTTATTCAAATCCATACACTTCTTATGTTTAAAGTTTTTCTAAATTCCAAATTGATATTAAAAAAATATAAGTTAATTCATTTTTAATTGTAAATGGTTCATATTTTAAATGGTTACATTAATTGTTTTTTAAAACAGAAAATGGTTTTGAATTATTTATTCAAATCCAAACACTTTTTATGTTTAAAGTTTTTCTAAATTCCAAATTAATATTCAAAAATATAAGTTAATTAATTTTAAATGGTTTCATTAATTATTTTTTAAAAATAGAAATTGGTTTTGGATTATTTATTCAAATCCATACACTTCTTATGTTTAAAGTTTTTCTAAATTCCAAATTAATATTTAAAAAATATAAGTTATTTCATTATTAATTTTAAATGGTTCGTAGTTTAAATGGTTACATTAATTATTTTTCAAAACAGAAAATGGTTTCGAATTAGTTATTCAAATCCAAACACTTTTTATGTTTAAAGTTTTTCTAAATTCCAATGTAATTATCATTTAAAAAACATTACAAATTTAAACCCCAAAATAAAAAATAAGGCGGGAACAGAGAGAAAATAACTGAAAAAATTTGAAAACAGGGGAATACGTCCCGGTTGGAGCCACCAACCGGGACGAAAGAGCCCCCTGCGCGCGCGCCCCTTCAGCTGCTGAAAATTGGACTATAGGTCCCGGTTGGTGGCTCCAACCGGGACGTATGCACCTTTAGTCCCGGTTGGAGCCACGAACCGGGACTAAAGGCCCTTTAGCGCGTGCCTCCTCTTCTTCTTCCCTTCCCCACTCACTTCTCTGCCTCTGCCTCTGCCCGTGCCCTCGCCGCCGACGACGCCGCCAGGCTGCCCCCGCCACCGCCGCGCGCTCCCCGTAGCGGCTCCGTCGTCAATGCCTCCGCCTCCGGCCGCCACCCGCGTCTCTTCCCGCGCGCCGATGACCGCGCCGCCCACGCGTCTCCTTCCCCCGACGACCGCCGTCCGCCCGCGTCTCTGCTTCCCGCGGACGACCGCGCCCGTCCCCCACCGCCGCGCGTCAGGTACGGCGCCGCCCCTCCCTGCCTCTCTGTCCTCCCCCTCCCTCTGCTGCTGGTGGTGGGCATGGCGGCTTCGATCGGGTGGTGCATCGTCGCCGGCGCCGTTTCCTCCATCGCCGCGTCGTCCTTGTCCACGGCCACGGCCCCACCTGTCAGCGTCCTCTGTTTCCCCTTTGCTTGCGTGGCTGCTGAGGTGGCTCCGGGCCCCACCTGTCAGCCACTATGGCTAGTTGTTACTATGGTGCAAAAGGTTTAAACATTTGATTTAATAATTTCAGAATTTGAATAAAACTTGTAAATTCAATAACTTTTAATCTGTAATACAGAAAAATACAAATAATATACCAAAATGTTTAGAAAAATGAGAACTATCTATCTATGCTATAATCATGCATTGTTCAACAACTTAAATGACAAGTTTAATTAGAACACCCTAGTAACCCTAACAGGTGATTCCGGAGTTCCTTGAGTTAGGGTTTGCGCCCCTCGGAACCCCGATTAACTTGTCGAGCATGCTTTAGGGTTACATTCCAATGCACATTAACTTGTCGTATCATCATCATTGCTTGAGCATTGCATCGATTCCATGTGTTGATTGTTTCCCTTTCTTTCCGGTGATTTGGTTCTTCTCGGTAGAATACGATATCGAGATCGAGATCGAAGACCGAGATCAAGACCATAGATAGATCTAATTAAATGACAAGTTTAATTAGAACACCCTAGTAACCCTAACAGGTGATTCCGGAGTTCCTTGAGTTAGGGTTTGCGCCCCTCGGAACCCCGATTAACTTGTCGAGCATGCTTTAGGGTTACATTCGAATGCACATTAACTTGTCGTATCATCATCATTGCTTGAGCATTGCATCGATGCCATGTGTTGATTGTTTCCCTTTCTTTCCGGTGATTTGGTTCTTCTCGGTAGAATACGATATCGAGATCGAGATCGAGATCGAAGACCGAGATCAAGACCATAGATAGATCGAAGACCTTTTGTAGCCTTATACTCATGTTCCCCTCTCATAGCCTTAGGGTTTAGGGTTTCTCTTCATTTTTATTATTGTGTATGTATATATTAGGGTTTCACCTTCGATCCGGAAAATATTCGTTAGCCGCTTTGACTTATTCTTAACTTTCTCCTTTAGCCGCTTTGACTTATTCGTTTTTCCACCTATGCAGAAAATATGGACCCACACGTCAGAGACGAAGAAAAGGAAGAGTTGATCCAAGGTGTGATCCGTGGGGAAGATAATTTAGACGTATCAACGTTTCTGAACAACTCCGGTGAGGGTGATCCTCTTTTTACCGGAGTAGACAACTTGTTTGAGGTTGAAGGTGTTGCCTTCCGCGAGGGAGAAGGCGATGCCTTGTGTAATTGAGAAGACGACCGCTCTGGCGAGGTGCATGTAATATAAATCAATTCATTAATTAATCATCTGCTATCTATATAGAAATAGTAACGACGATCTTTCTTCTTTTAGCCCTCCGGATCGAAGGAATCTACTGAAAAGAGCAGACGAGGCCCAACCAAAAAGTTGCAAGACCATGAGAGGTTCAGGATCAAAGATGTCGCTGAAGACGGCAGACCGACAGCTCCCGAAGTTGTCGCAACCAAATTTGTGGCACAATGAGGAGTAATCGTTAGGGACTTAATCCCGATCACCATTAGAAATTGGAATAGGCCTGCTAATGCGGATGAAGAGGGAACATGTTTATTTGTCCCTAACCACGCCAAAGATTTACTGTGGAAGAGGCTCATGGTTAATTTCAAACTACCGAAGATAGAGCTAGATCCAAATGCGGAGGATCCAGTTGAGGACGCCTTACAACATGGGAGAGCCATGGAGGCTAAGGTCAGGGAGTGGGCTTTGAAGAAGATGGCCCAGTGTTTCACCAACTGGAAGAAAAGATTGCACCTTGACTATGTCGTGAAAAAGAAGACTCCCGATTTCAAGAATATTCAGTTTGAGAAGATAAAACCATTCTGGGATGAGTTTGTGGAATACAAGAAATCAGAAAAAGCTAAGAAAATGTCTGAAACGAATAAGCTGAATGCTGCTAAGAAGAAGTATCACCATACTATGGGGCAAGGTGGCTACAGGGTTGGCATTCCTAAGTGGGAGAAACTTGAGCAGGAACTGCGTGATAAAAAGATCACCCCAGAGACAGACGATTGGGTAGAACGTGCAAGGAATTGGTTTTACGGGCATGGGGGCACGTTGGACTCGGAAGGGAGGTGTATATATAACATACGACATAAAGAAGACCCCTTGCCAATCGAGAGGATGAGAAAAGCAGTAAAGGCTGTTAAAGATGGGGACTTCATTCCCGATAGAGAGAATGATGAGCTCACACTCGCCCTTGGAAATAAGGAACATGATGGACGAACACGAGGCACAATAGGATCCCAATCATGGAGGACTGGGTTTCCCGAAGAGAGGAAGAAATATCCTGATAGAAGCCGTCAGAGGAGTAAGGACAGGGCGGCAGTTGAAGCAGAAAGTTAGAAAGAGCGAATGCGTTTAATTGAAGAACGATTAAAGCAACAACAAGATGAAATTAACACACTTAAAGAGCAAAGTACTACCGGCCCATCTCAGCAGCACACTGCATTCGATGCTACCGGCCTATCGAATAATCGAAAAAGCAGTGTGGCTTCCACCGAGGTCTCGGGTGATGACAATGGCGATGCCGATGATGCACCGACGATGGCTCCTGTTGGCTACCCAGTGGATGATATCACAGAGATGACACACTGCGAGCTACATGTCAAAGTTGTGAACATATCAATGAAGGTGGCGGTCGGCTATGCCTTACCAATTGGACCCACACCAACTTACCATTGTTGTCCGGTTCCAGAGGGCTACGCTGTTGTCGGCGTGGATGAAATCATGCCCACCTTTGAGGTTTTGGATCTTCACCACCCTGCTGGTGAAGGGGATGTGACTGTGCTGGGTGACGCAAAAAACGTCACCATTCTATGGCCGAAGGATTGTATCGTGCTTCGAAATCACACGCCAAGGCCATCTTCGCCGCCGCCTCACCCGTCTCCAGCGAGGTCGTCGCCGCCGCGGCAGCCGTCTTCGTCGCCTCACCCGGCTCCGTCGCCTCACCAATCTCCGGTGCAGCCATCGCCGCGGGAGCCATCGCCGGCGCCTCAGGATAAAAAGCGTAAGCGTACCGCAACTGTGCGTCGTAAGCGATCGCCGAAACGTAAACAAGAGCCTCTTCCAAAAGTACCAACGGTTCCTCCCAAGAGAGCTTATGACTGTACTGAAGAGGAGACTGCGGCGATCGTTGATGCGGAAACGACAACGTTTTTCGCTAAGCTGAGGCGGCCGAAAGAGCCAGAGTTCCCCAGCACCAAAGAAGAAAAATCCAAAGTGTTGAAAATGCTAAAGAATCTTCATCAACCCGAGCCAAAGCTGTCATCAGACTATGACCGTTCTATTCTCAAGTCACATGCGGCACAAAAAGCCTCGAAGAGCAGTACTGATGCAAGCGGGAAATCTGTTGCCCAGCTCGGAGAACAAGCAAAACAGACTTGCGCCCCTCTCAAGGTGATTTCTCAAACCAATGTGGGGTCGAGCAAATATGGGGCCGAAGAGCAGTATGATCCAGAGGTAGTTGCACAATACGGAGAAGCTGCCGCTGCTCAAGGTATGAGTATTGCCCAGTACTTATCCCAGTTAGAGTTCTTCCTCTTGAGTGAAGTAGCATACAAATACCAGTACGGCAAACCTCTCGTCAAACCTGAGGAGTTAAACAATCTTCCAACAAAAATGCGAAGATTGCATAACTGGTACTTGCATGCCACAAAGGCCGGGGCTAACTGGATAGTGCTGAGGGTTACAAAAAGCATCATGGGAAAGAAAGGGATGACATGATATCCATTCAATTTGATGAACTATTTCAATTATTCAATCAAGACGCCTTAGACAAATCGATCATCAGTGCCTATTGTCTGTAAGTACTAATTCTGTAATTAATTTAGTCTCCAGCTATATTATTTTGTTTATTGCATGTATATAATCATACTGTAATATGCAGAATGAAGATTCTCGAATGCAGCAGAGGACAAATCTATGACATTGGCTTCATTGACCCATATTGGGTTCATGAAGCTAATCTCAAAATAAGCCCCCAGGATACGGAGGATAATATAGTTCACGCGTTAAGGTTTCAAGAAACCAAAAGGGAAATACTATTTCCTTACAACTTCGAGTGAGTGTTATTGTCTTGTATACACTTTCTATTTCGCTTACTCGATGTTAAGTATATAATTGATTAGTTATGCATTTGCAGCTTCCACTATATTCTGTTAATCATTCAACTTGACAAAGGGCGTGTACTAGTCATGGACTCGAAACATAAACCCCTTGAGACGTGGAAGGACATGCAGATACTTCTCTAGCGGTAATTATAATCATTACGACACTATATCGGCAACATTCGTGAATTTTATGATATCAAGTACTTAATAACTTCTTTTATTCGTTTTCTTCGCCGGGCAGCGCTTGGAAACGGTTCACCAACAAGGCTAGGGGTGTTTGAAAAGAGGAGCTTACATTTCAACCACTAGATGTAAGCACCACTAGCTATATCCGCGCATCTCTTTGATTCTAGTTTTGATACAGTATTATCATGCTTGATTATTATTTTGATTGAACTATGTTCTCGTAAAGTGCCTGACGCAGGGACCAGGTAACAATCTATGTGGATACTATGTTTGCGAGTTCATCCGGCAGACGTGCGATGAGAAGGGCAGAAATTTAGAGCAACTCCACGTACGTAAACAATTTCTATAGTTTTTAATTACAATCAAATTGTGTTTAGTTTCATTCATATAGGCTGACTCCTTTTTTAAATCAGATCGAACGTCTACGGGACGGTCTTCTGCCAAAGGATCGCGTACGAGCAATTCAGGAGAAATTGACAGGATTCTTGGATGCAGAAGTCCTAAACCCAAAAGGGAAATACTATTCGGCTGTGTATAAACAATAGGGATTGTAAAAATAGCAACTTTGAAGGAATTGGCCGGTAGCATCGAATAGCAACTTTTGTATGTAGTGCATGAACTCGATCCGTGTATTGAATGTAATATTGTCATGATGATCTTGTGTAATATAAGGTTCCTTCATTGATAAGTGCAAAACACTAAATAAACAATAAAACAACCTAAATGAATTCTCTGCCGCGGCACAAAAAGTGGCGAAAATGCTGCCACGACAACAAAATGTGCCAAAATGAATTCTCTGCCGCGACAGAGAAATGGGCCAAATCTCTGCCGCGGCAGCAGGTTATTAGTTCCGGTTCGTGTTACGAACCGGGACTAATACTCCACCCCCCCTCGCGCTCTGATGCCGCCACGTGTGCCCCATTTGTTCCGGTTGGTGGGGCAACCGGGACTAATGGTTAGAGCTTTAGTCCCGATTGCCCCGTCCCGGTTGGGCAACCGGGACTAATGGCCCTTACCAACCGGGACGCATGGGCCCTTTTCTACCAGTGAACATCATGCCGCCGACCAAGCAGGAGCCTAGCAACGACAATGACAACTATGCGGCGGTGATGTATCGTCGCCTTTGCCTGAGCGGGCCTGGCCGTGGCCACCACTAGTTTAGTATTTTTTGTTCTTTTAATTTTTGTTCAAACATGTTTGAACTGCTTGTAAATTGCAAGTAATTTCGTATATGCATGAATTTTCAAATGTTTGAATTTACACCGTTTACGAATCAAGGCAGTTGTCGCAAGTTTTCCTGTCCTGCGTATGTATCTACTTTGCTAGTACTTGTAAGTTCTCTTCTCTGTGCCGAGGATGGAAGTTCCCACCCAGTGAATGCGTATTGCTTGGGTATTCCTCCTTTTAATTTATGGGAGTGCCTAAATCTCAGACGACTGAGAACTTTTTATGTCTAAGTTGTTGATGTCGTTCTAATATTTTTGCAAAAATCTTAGTTGCAACTACTCCCTCAGTTTTAAAATATAAGATTTTTTTAGCTTTATGAATCAAATGTATCTAGACTTATTTTAGATATAGGTTCACTCATGTTTGGAGTGAATCTACACACTAAAAGAGTCTAGATACATTTTGTTTATAAATCTAAAACATCTTATATTTTAAAACGGAGGGAGTAGTTTGCAACTCATAATATTTGTATTAATTCTATGTTGCAACTTATTAAATTCTCAGTTACACCCTAGTTGCAACTTATATGTAACTTTCACTTTGCATGTACCATGAGGTAAATCGAAAGGTGAAAGAGACGACTGAGACCTAAGAAGTTCTTAAATGCCCTGAAAACTAGCAAAACCGTTAATTTATGTATGTATCAATGTATGTAGATACTGCCAGCGGAAGAGTTTTGGGCGATTGATGTCCTTACTTTGTCCAGGATCCTGAAGTCACGCGAAACCACAGAGATATATGGGACGCGTGCGGTTGGGAGCCAAAAATCCGCATCACTTTCCCTTCCCACACCGTCGTCGTCTCCTATTCCAGGCATCCTCTGCCCCCTGCGATCGGTCCACCTCGCCCACCGTCGGCCGTTTCGCCCTGCTTCCTCTGCCCCCCATCGACGCCTTCCCTCGCGTTCCGCTCTCCGTCGTCACAAAAGGTAGCAGACGTCCCCTGCGAACACTGTTCCTCTTGATAGATCGTCCCGATGTAATTGTGGTTTTCTTTCCTCTCCCATTCTTTGTTGCGATTCTTTCTACCGGTCCTTTGACATGGTCACCGAAGACGATCTTGGCTGTGGATTTTGTTGGTGTATAAATGTAGCTTGGATGATCTAGTTTTTTTTTCCATCAAAACACCCACTCCTAGTAACCGCAGGGATGGGCTATAAGAACATCCATGAGTTTGATTAAGAGACAACAAAGTAACTCGAGACAGAAACTGTTTGATCTACTCTAATCATGTGGATATGAAGAATATACATTTTGTTCTGATCAACAAAGTAGGATGCATGTGGAGTAATAACAAAAATAGATGCTCTAATGCCATGGCCTACTTGCCTCCTGCAAGAGTATCTCTGAAACCTATCAGCTAAAGGTAGATATAGTGCTGAGATATAGATATTTATTGTTCTGCCATTGCTAATTCTGTGATCCCAACAAGTATCAGATCGATTGTTAACCCTGAAGCTCATTTTCCCTTTTTCTCTCAATGCATTATCATCATGTTATTATATCCTTCATGTTCTCCAAATTTTACTTCTGACGGAAACTGATAAACCAACTTATTATCTGTATTGTAGCATGTCAGAAAAGAAAGCTGACAAAGACCATGATGACGGAGAAAACGAAGGATTCTTCGGCAAGGTTAAGGATTTCATCCAGGACATCGGTGAAAAGATCGAAGAAGCAGTTGGCTTTGGAACGCCTACCGCCGACGTTACTGCAATCCACATACCTCAGATCAGTCTTGAGAAGGTAGAGTTGGTTGCTGATGTCCTGATTGCGAACCCAAACCCTGTGCCCATCCCTCTCGTCGACATCGAATACCTGATTGAGAGCGAAGGGAGGAAGCTCGTCTCCGGGACAATCCCGGACGCAGGAACTATTCATGCCCATGGTTCAGAGACCGTCAACATCCCTGTGATGCTCATTTTCGAGGACATCAAGAGCACATACGGTGACATCAAGGCCGGGAGCATCATCCCTTACACGGTCAAAGTTGTTCTCCATGTGGACGTCCCAGTCATCGGCAGGATCTCGATACCTCTCGAGAAAACCGGTGAGATCCCGGTGCCTCACAGACCAGACGTTGATATCAGCAAAATCAAGTTTGAGAAGTTCTCCTTCGAGGAGGCGACCGCTACGCTACATCTGAACCTTGATAACAAGAATGACTTCGACTTGGGGCTGAATTCCATGGATTACGAGGTGTGGATCTGCGATGTGAGCATCGCATCGGCTGAGATGAAAGAGTCGGCGAACATCAAGAAGCAGGAGGTAACCACCATGAACTTGCCAATCAGTTTCAGGCCAAAGGATTTTGGGTCTGCTATGTGGGATATGGTAAGGGGAAAGGGCACTGGTTACACCATCAAGGGGAATATCGATGTGAACACTCCCTTTGGACACATGAAGATACCTATAAGCAGAGAGGGTGGAACTACTCGCCTAAAGAAGGACGATGACGATGATGATAACGATGAGGTATATTTGTTTTGGTATTTTTTTATCAAGATGTATTCGTCAATAATTTCCATATATATCTGTGCCGATCATATTTTGACTCTGCAAATACTTCCACATCCTTCTCTACCTTCCGAAACCTAGAGGAGCTCCATATCTACTACCAAGTAGTGTTTAGTTTTGCTTTAAGAAATGCTATGAATTATCATAACAGATTCATATAGTCAATGTGCAAAGTGAACAATCACCTCACTTGTATCTTAATCGTTGCCATTTTCTCCAGGACTAAATGCAAGGAGAATAGTATTTTCATGGAGCAGAGTCGACGCTATAGAGATTTAACAAGTCCGTGGCGCCCTTGGCCTCCTGAGCACCTAGTGTGCTAACCAAGTTCTTATTGGCACCTGCTGCTACCTAGTGAAGAAATTGTGATATATACATGTAACTTTGCTCTTGATCTTGCGCTTTTCTTTTGTTTGCGATTACAACTTCTGCTGACATCATTTGTGGGTGTCAAAATAGCTAATCAAGATGTTCAATTACGCAGGGTCATTCTTTATGTTGTTTTGTCTAGTATGGCTTGTGTCATGTTGATGGTGTTACATGCTTTTCCCACTGTAGGCTGGGTTTGCACAAAGAGGGAGCTAGTAGGCCTATCTTCAGCTGTGAGATCCAAACGAACTGAATCAGATCAAGTCAGGCACGTAATTGACCGGCTGAGATGGGGTTTATAACCTGGGACAGTTGTCATAGCTATGTTCGAGAACAGTTTAAAATGGTTTTTGAAACCTGGGACAGTTGTACACCGGGTTTTTGAAATTTAGCCACACATGATATTAAAATCACAGTGCTCACAGTTTGGGCAAGTGTATTATGGAGTACGGGGCTAGTGTTAGTTCTGTACATTTTTTTAAACAAGTTTACACATAAGTTAGCACTGGTGGACACGCGGCAGATTGTGATTTGCTGGTGAGAGGAAGAAGCAGCATTTCAGTTCGTCCAAACAAATTCTGCAGGTGGAGGAGGTCTTACAGAAAAATATATATATAAATTCCAATAGCTGCTAGTAACTTACAGATGAAGAAATAGTTTTTTAGATAAACAATGATTTTCTCCCCGGTTCCATTAAATAGAATGAAACCAACATAGTCTGAGTTGCTGAAAGTAAAGAAAAAAAAACAACAAGAACACTACCTAGTTCCAGCACTACACCACTAACCACCACATCGGCCTATCTGATTGTCGTTACAAAACCTGTGGCAGCTTACAAACAAATGCCAAAATCCTACTCAGGACTTACCACATAAAGCTACAAGAAGACTGAAAAGAGCCCCTTAACTAGGGGGAATTTATGGAAAGGGGTTTATGTGGGCCTCTCATTAGATTCTACTCATGATACTCAGGACTTCGCACATAAAGCTACAAAGTCTCTTCTCCCTGAATGTATATTTTGACCCAGGATCCTATCAAGCACAAATTGAGATCTTGTAGGTTTGGGATCCCTAAACCACCAAAATCTTTTTTCATATAGATAGAATGCTAGTTTGGTAGGTGGATTTTGTGGTTTTCTTCTTCATCATTCCAGAAAAAGTTGGCTAACTAGTATCAATCAAACTCAAAGCCCACAACCTTCTAATCACAACCATTCTTCGGCCCCTTTACTAAGTATTTTAGAGAAAACATCTACTGAAATATTAAAGAGCAAGGGAGGAATGAGATCTCCTCACCTAAGGCCTTTTCTAGTGAGGAAAAAGTTACTTTCAATGTCATTAATCTTGACACCAACTGACCCTCCCTAAATAATTTGTTTTAACTAACCTAATGAAAGTAGGACAAAAGCCTCGAATCTCCAAAATTTTATATAGGACATCTAGATTAACTATATCATAAGCCTTTTCATAGTCTATCTTAAAGACCAGGCCCTGTTCATTTTTCCTATAAACCTCATGAATAATTTCATGGGTAGTAACCACACTTTTTAAAATAAATCCACCTCTAATAAAGGTAGATTGTTGATAAGCAATCAACCTTCCAATTATTCTAGCCAATCTATTAGTAAGAACTTTAGTAAAAAATTAAAGGGACAATTTAGTAAACTAATGGGTCAAACCTTCTTCATAGACCTAACATCATCTTCCTTTGGGATTAAAGTGATCATAGCAAAATTTAGTCTAAATATTTCTAAATCATCTATGCTCCAAGCATTGAACATATTAAGTAGATCACACTTAACAATATCCAATTTTTTGATAAAACATGAAAGAGAACCCATCAGGTCCAGGTGCTCCATCAGAGTAGGAGCTAGAAACTGCTACTCTAACTTCCTCCTATGAAAAAGGACCTTCTAACATAGCATTTTCTTCACTACTAACCTTCTCTTCTTGAGAAAAGAAACCTTGTCTAAGGCTAATATTTGGTCTAGCCTGAGGCCCAAACAGAGTTTTGTAGTACTCAGTGGCTATTTTCAACATCTCCTTGGTTTCAGTGACAGGGCCCTCAGGTCCATCCAGAACATGTATCAACTTCTTCCTACGCCTTTGATTAGCAACAACTTGAAAGTAAGCAGTATTTCTATCTTCTTCTATAATATATTTATCTCCAGCCCTCTGTTTAACTTTAGTTTCTTCGTTTATCCACTAGCTACTCATTTCTCTAAGGATAAATCTCAAATCTATCTTTCTCATCAGGGGAAACTCTTGAGTTTTAGACTTTATATCTGGTGCATCATATTCTTCCATAAGGCTTTTCTTATTTTTTCTATTGGCAGCCTCAATTGGTTAAAGTTCCACCCTTTTGTTAGCCTCCTTCAAATCCTAATCTTAGCTTGCCAAATATCTACCACATTTGAGCTATCTACTTGTAGATACCAAGCCTTAAGAATAACTTCCCTAAGTGAGGTGTAGAGAGCCACCACTTCTCAAATTTGAAACCACTCTTCTTAGAGCATCTCTAACAGCTGCTGCATAATGCGGCAATAGTTTTGAGCGATGCAGCAGTAGCATTGCGATTTTGCGGTAGCAAAACCAACCTCCTTACTAGCTGCTGCATTTTGAAGCACATGGAAACAATGCCACCACCCCAATTTCAACATATTTACACAAATTTGCAATCAAATGACAAGTAAAATATGAAAAGTACAACAATAAATTCTTTATTACATGCCAACACAAATAGTTAAACAAATTGTGCATAAAAAGTAGCACACAAATCATCACACAACAACAACATGCAAATGAAGACCTCTCACCTTCGGTGTAGCGCGGTGGTGGCAGCCAGACGGTAGGGGAAGGCAGATCGACAATGCTGGCTAGTGAATCGATGGCGTGGCACGGCGAATCGACGTCTCGGCGATGACGAGTCAACGGCTAGGGCGCGGCGAATCGACGGTGCGGGGGACAATCGAGCCGCATAGGCTTTTTCCGCTTGGGAATTGAGAAGTTCATTGTGTTCATTAACTTAGACAAACACTTACACGGTAACACGCGGGCAGCAAACAACCAGAAACATCTAGGACCAGCTGGCCCAACGCAACAACACAAACCACCTCAAAAAGAAAATTACAATGAAGCCCATGAGATCTTCTGAGCTGAACCTTGCCGGGGAGATACCCGGTAATCCTTCCGATCCCAGCTCAACCGTAAACAATAGCGACAACGGAGAGAGATCAGTCGTGCTACCTGCCGACCACCACTTGCCCTGCGTTGAAGACGACGCTGCCCTGCAACTGGCTCCTATACATCTTCCACCGGCTTCCCGACGACGCTGGAGTAGACACCACCATGACTTGGACGAAGCCGAGGAAACAAAATCCCACAAGTTGCCATCCCCTCACTAGCAACTCCTGGGAACCCCAGATCCGCTGCCCCTGCATAGCGACAAAACATCAACTCCCACAGATCCCTCGCCGCCGCATCAACGACGCCGAGATGGTGCCAAGATTTGGCATTGTCTCAGCACAACAATTGTATGCACCGTGACTTACTAAGTATTAAAGGACAAGATTTTTAATTAGCCAGCTCAATTCAAAAACGAAACTTCAAAATGTTTTCTAGGTCAAATCGTTTGTCCGAATTAAGATCCGTTTTCACTGTTAGGCTAGTTGTGACGAGATCTTTAAAACTAGATCTCATGTTGGTATGTTTTGACAACTTTTTTTTTGATCAGAACTTATCCACCCGTAACACGCAAGTTATCCGGGTTTCAGCATGTAAGTTATCCACCCAATAACATGTAAGTTATCTATCACTATAAAATTACCCAAATCACATGCTCAGGATGGATAACCTTTTCTATTTACCACAAGTTATCCATTAGTAACACGAGAGTTATCCAGGCTTTAGCTTATAAGTTACCCACCAAATAACATATAAGTTATCCATCATTATAATTTTTTTTCCACAGATATAATATAAAAAGTTATTCTAACGGCTCGACCTCGTCGCTCGTCGCCGTTCTCACAGCATATGAAGTACTCAGCCTCGAAAGGATGTTAGGGTACCGATCTCGTATCGCTCGTCGATGCTACAATGATAAAGTCTTTGTATTCTAAGACCTAGGCTACCGTGTTCCCGTTAAACCATCTCATAGCTCATACTCCCTCCATCCCGGTTTAAAGGACACAATTTGTAAACCATGCAATCCCAAAATATTTAGACATAAAAGCATTTAATATCTATAATTACTCCCATATGAAAAGAACAAAATGGTTGCATGCACATGTGTGAACAAATGTGAACGCTTTGCTGACTCTTCTTCTTCTCATGCATGTTTTTCTCCACATTATTAAATGGACCAATTAGAGGACACCTAGGGCCCAGAGAATTCAAATTGTGTCCTTTAAACCGGGACGGAGGGAGTATTTAATTAATTAAACTACAATATATGGGGCAATGAGGTTTTATAAGGCAAAAAATACAAAAATTACATGTATAAGAAATGCAAGAACACATATGGAAAAATGCGAGAACGTCTCCATCCAACCCGTTTAAACCGTGGGTAACTTATATGTTTCACGGTGGATAACTTATATACTATAACATAGATAACTCACGTGTAAGGGATGAATAACTTTTTGGTCCAATTTTTTTATCAAAACATATCAATATGGAATCTAGTTTCGAAGATTTTGACGTGACTAGCCTAATAGTGAAAACGGATTCTAAATCGGACAAACAGTTTGATCTATAAAACATTTTAAAATTTCGAGTTGATGTTTAGCTGACTTTGATTGGATTTATTGTTTAGTACCACGGTAGAATGAGAGCGCAGTTCATCGAATTTTGCCAGCCCGCTGAGTTTTTGTATCCACAGACCGGTCAAAAGGTAGATTTAGCGAAAAATAAAGTGACTTGGAGTCGGAGAACGTTTTTGGGGAGGGGCAACGAACGGAGCGCCAATCTACAAAACCACACACTTCTCACCGGGCTAGCCGCCGCAGCGGGAGGAGGGAGGAGAAGGCCCTAGCCAAGAATTCCCCAATGGCTTCTGCCCGCACCGACGACGATCGCCGTCTCAAGCCTCATATCGAACTCGTCCCCGAGCTCACCCGCGCCGAGCAGCAGCGCGAACCCCGCCGCAACCGCCGACAACGTCGTCGAGCGCGACGGAAGGCCGGCTCTATTCCGCCCCCTTCCGGCGAATCTGGGTGAGATCCCGCCGCGCCTCCCCTTCCTCTTGTGCTTTCTGTTCCCTCGGCGCGGCTGTTGAATCAATGCTAAATAAGCAAGTCTTTTTAGGGCAGATAGAATGATTCTTTTTCTGTATGATGACAAGCGCGAATACAACCCCAGCTCATATATAGCTTTATTTCTTGGCTTGCGAATTAACTCAATTAGGTGACCCTAGAAGAAATTTTATGCAACAGCATGCCTGTGCCATGGGGGAAGTGACCAGCTTTCAACCAACTATACTTTGGAATTGGATTCAACATTCCTAATTTCCACCAAGCCATCCCATGACTGAGCTCCAACTCCCATCCAAGGCCAAGTTTATTGTTCTAAACGTTGAGGATGGGTACCACGCCTGGAGAATTCCGGGCATGCCACTCCAAAAGCATTCCACCCATAATATGGTCACCGGTAACATTAGTCTTAGGGTAGTCCTACTATATACGGATTGTGGAGTAAGTGTCAATATATCCGGGAAAGTACTCCCACTATTTCTGTGTAATTGTTGATACTAGGATTGCTAGTACCTGTAGGTGGTGGCTGGTTGCCCAGGGAAGGTGGGGAGGGGAATCAACATGGTATTACTGATTGATATCTCATATACAACTAAATTGGTGGATTAATGCTGAGAGAGCACCAAATCTTCTGCGTAGATGTAGTAGAATAATAATGCTTCAAGTTAGTACAAATCTCAGATCTCTGACCCTCTATCAACTTGGTTATAGCACCATCAACATTCAGACTTCAGGATAATATGGATTTGTAAAGATAAATTATCTTACTCATCGGGCTTGTTCCCCTCCAGGTCTGAGGAACATGTCGAAGGTGCTGCTCAGCCAGCATCAGCACAAACGGTGGAAGAACTAGCTGATTCATTCTCTGAGAAAATACTTGATGATACAGAACCACAAAAATCGATGCATGGTGGGATCGAGAAACGAGCAAATAACAGCACAATCTTCAGTCCCAAGCAAGTTGGGTTAGGCACATCATACAGCGAGATGTTGGCGGACGAGGAAGAATCCATGGTTCAATTCCGTTGTTTCTGGGAACACGTCTGGGGCAGCAAGTTCGGCTCCTTCGAAGACTACAGTAAATTACTTATCTGATCCATGCTCTTCTTTTCGTTTTACTCAAGTACGTTTCCTCCAGATTATGCCTATGCCTAGCTTGTTTTTTTGTCTCTAATTAACTAGACAGGGCTCTTTTTGGTCAGTTTTAAATTTCTAGCCTGAATTAAGAGACATGACAAGAGCTAATCAGTTGTATCTTTCACTTTGTTTGGTTGCAGCGTTTGTGACTCCCATACCTTATACATATGGAGCCATCCCATATCATGCTAGCCTCCGCAGTTGCTTGCAGATCTTCTCCATCAAAGTCATGGAGAACGAATTTTGGAGAATCAGGTGGCCGGTGGAGGTATATGGCTTTATAGCCGCTCGAGACACCGTGGATCACAATCACAACCTTCTGTTCAATCGCACAAGAGATGACCCCCAAATTCTCACTCTTCAGGTATTATTTCTTCTTCTTCCTAATTACCTTGCTGTTGGTACTGACATAACCTAATCTACTGTTGTCCTCTGCACCTGCGTATCTTTTCCGTACTAAGGTCATATAATTCATTCAGACTTGACCTGTACCTCTAGACACAGACCAAGCTGCCCGGTGGTGGTCACATTGTGTAATCTTGAAGAGAAACGGACTTTAGGATGGTCAATTACCATTTGGATGCTGTTCACTGATACGTTACCAACGATACTTGCAGGATCCATTCTTGCAGTTGACTGGCCCATGTCGCCCGATTGCATTGATCGACCCTGTTGACTTTGAAATACAACTAAAAGTGAAGGGCAAGACAGAGCCTGATGACGAAACATTCATGGCGCAATGTTTTGAATATGGACATGGTTTTGGGCAGCATGATCATCTTGCCTGTGGTCGTTGGGAGGGTAATTTTTGCACGCTAGAGATCACATCTGCTCTACTTGGTAGCACAGTTGCTGCAAACATCATCTCTGCTGACGTTATTGAAGGGTCATGGCCTGGTGATTGTGGAGGTCGTGTGGTTTCTCGTACTGCTGGCATAGATGAAGATTTCGTGCTTCTTGATTCTGGAGATGGACCAATGCATGTGGATCCAGATGGTCATATTACCCTCCAAAGGGACATTATTTCTGTGCGACGTGCGGGAACACTCAAGGTTTCTGTGGAAGCCTACTCAGAGGCAGGTCTCTGTGCAGAGGATTGTGTTGAATTCAGGCCCAAAGATTCCTTCACGAGTGTCGGTACATGCAACCTTGGCTTCTGCAGGGTGATGTTCATTGTTGGTTGGTCCCTCGCGGCAATAAAGTCTGATCTGAAGTATGACGGCAACTCATGTGTCCTAACTTATTAGGTATGTTTGGTGAAGTTTCCAAACTACTCTCTCTGTTTCAAAATATAAGATGTTTTAGCTTTGTGAAGTAAATGTATTTAGACTTCTTTTAATATGTAGGTTCACTCAAGTTTGGTATAAATCTACACGCTAAAACAAGTCTAGATATATTTTCTTTACAAACCTAAAACATCTAATATTTTAAAATGGAGGGAGCGCTATCTATGTTTGCGTATCAGGTGTAAGTTGATGCTGCTCTCTCTGTTTGCAGTTATGATTGTAGTCTTGAATCTTGATGAGACAGTGTCACCATCAACATTGTGTGCTTTCTTGTTTCTCCCGTGTGGAAATAGGCTGAGAGCCTGAGACCTTCTCTTTGATGCATAATGATTTATGAGATGTTCTCACTTTTATGTTCTCGAATGAAGGGCCGTGAATCCTAATTTCTTTTTTCTCCTGTCGTAAGCTTATTCCTTAACTAATTGCCCTCACCAGGAATTTTGTATGCAATATTTTTAATTCCATCATCAGAAATACTACTTCCTCCATCCGGAAACAAGTGACTTGTATTTATCTACATTCATATGTATCTATACACTAAAACATGTCTAAATACATGCGAATTTAGACAAATGCAAGTCACTTATTTCTGGATAGAGGGAGTAGAAAATGTTTTCTTGGAAAGAACTCTTGGTAAAATTACAGATGTGTATGCGTATGGGCATGCTCATTGTTTTGACTCCCCCTAGACATTTCGATGCAGATTATAAATCTGTACATACATTTACAAAACGTGAGCTCACAAGCTAGCTGCTCCATGGTCAGCCACATCCTTGGTTCAGGTTCGTTTTCATTTTCCTAAATTTTGTAAGGTGTATCGTGCGACAGTGTGATTATAATTCTACTGCGATGTGGAGAATCGAGGTTGATATTGTGTTGTTAGCTGAGTGCGATTCTATAAGGATGCTAGCACAGTCTATGATCTGAACACAATGCATTCAAAAGTGTCTGTACCCATACTTTTTCGCTGTCTGAATGGATACATGTAGATGTATACGAGTCAATTGTTTTCTGCAGGAAAATAGGAAGATAAGATTCGATTGGAGCAATTCATTGGCACAAGAGAAGAGAAGAGCAGAGCAGATGACATGTATTAACCTGAACGGACATTTAGGTGTTGTTTATATTTTTGAAATGAATTAAAATGAAAAGAGCAATGTACGAGATATATTAATTCTGGAAAATCGTTTGAATGAGTAAACTAAAGTTTATCCAATTTCCATGTCAGTACAATTGCATTTCTTTTCCAATCTATATATCCTCAATTTACCGACATGTTTATACTTATACCTAACACACTGTTACGGACTTACGATGCATTCATATAGTGAACTACAAATTCTTGGTTTCAAAGTTAATTTATGTATGTCTAAAGCACCTAAATACTCAGTTGATTTGCGGCTGGATAATTGAATAGGAATAAGGAAAGGGAGGTGGAGCTAAGAGAATAAAGGATGGAAGAATGAAGAAGTAAGCACATCTTTAGGATAAATTAGAAAGAACATCTTCTGAATATTTATTACATTGGTTGAGGTTTGTTGGTTTCTTGTGCTCTAAGTTAAATTGAGAATGTTTGGTTAAAGTGGAGCAAGAAGCAGATAGAATGATATGCATACTTGATAGATATATACGTGGGTGCAAACAAGGCTGTATATCTATATCATGATTAAACATGCTATCATCTTTGAGTTGGAGTACAACCATTCAACCAACATATAGTAAAGTGAAAACACAACATCAGTCATAAAATATATTCAAATACTGCATCAGCCTTTTGATTTGCAACTACTAGGAGATAGTGCATGTTTTGATTCACAGGAAGAATACAGAGGATAAAGGTAGCACGTACTCAAACGAACATGACTCACCCTAATGTAGTGCTATATATCCGATCCCACGACGAGGAGGGCGGTGGCCACGACTCCAATCATGCATGCGAGTCAAGCAGCCACTTTCTCGCCGACTGGGCCGTGGAGAGAAAAATCCTCGTGTTAGGCTACGCTGGAGTGGGCATGGTGACAACACGGCAGATCGACTAGAGTAGAGGCGGTCTCCGAAGGGGCGGGGCTCGCGGTGGCGGTGCTCTGAAGGGGAGGGGCGAACGGTAGCAGTGCTCCGGTGGCGTCCCCCCCCCCCCTACTACTCACCTAGGGGCCGACACGGGTGAGGGAAGCAACGGAGGTTGGACGCAGGGCTTCGAAGGTGAGGGATGCGCGGTGACGACGGCGACCAGGGTGGGTATAATCGCCATATCAGGAATGCATGCACATCAGTTGTATGCTAAAATCTGAATTAGAAGCCAATGGATTCTATGTCAAAACTTGATAAAAATAATCAACAGTTTTAATTAATAGCTAGAAAAAAATCACAGGCAACGAAACTGGACGAAAATTAACAGAACGAAAAGTTTCATCCCAATCACAGTAAAACAACTCATTTAAATGATAGGCCAGAACTTTTCCGCTGGATGATGCTAACTCCAAGAAAACAACATCTTTGTAGGGGTGAAACCCAAGAAATATGACATACTTTATTGAAGAAGCCTCCACGAGCATCTCCAATACTCACAACATTATTGTCGTCAGAGTCCTAGTCGTCCAAAAATTCTCGCACTAGCTTTGTCTCGCTTCCATCTACTACATCGTTATCATCATCTAAATTCCAAAAATTTCCAGTTCTCTCGAGATCGCGCAACCAGCGCGACCGACACGGTGCTTAAGATCATTAGATCAATATGCATGGTGCTTCAACTCCCAGTCTACCCGGTCACTTGATTCCATGAGAGTCCAAACATGAAGTTGATAGTTTTCACGTATCGTTGCAAAAGTACACCCCTTTTTCTGACTTTCCAATGTAAGGTTTTCCACGTTTGCATTCCTCTATATCCATTGGTGTTTTTATTACTCGGTACTTTCCATCTGCTAGAGATAACCTGCAAAAAATGTCAATTCATCCACATAAATTGTTAACACGAGATGTAGAGGCACTACAGGAAAAGCCCGCTATGCGAGGGCTGGGCACCTAAGCCGACAGCCAAGTATCGGAGCCCTCTGCGAGGTCCTCCCCAGCCACAGGAGGCCAGCCCTCAGTACAGGAATGTCGTCAGCGTAGGCTAGCTGGGCCGAGGGCGGCCCTCGGCATAGCTAACGCGCGTGGGGCAGCGTTAAGGCTACGCCGATGACATTGCTCTTGGTATAGGTTTCACAGCTGTGCCGACGACAATGCCCTCGGCATAGCTATTTTTTATTTTACCATATTAATCTTAGAAAATTATAACTAAAACATTCTAATTCACAAAAATACAATAATATATCGAAATTTGTAGAAAAATAAGATCTATCTATCTACACTCAAATATTACACATTTATGAATAAAAATTAAGTAAAACATAAAAACATTACATATAGTTTAAAACAGACATAAGAAATTTAAAAACGATCCAAACAATATAAAAACTTCATGTGGTGTCATATTATGTGATATTGCTGCAAGAAAAAATATCAAACTTGAAATATTGTAAATATTACAAAAAAGAACTTCTCAAAATGAACTATCATGTTCGAGGTTTCGTGGCTTTCAGGCCAAACGACCTATATTATGACTAGAATCACGATATAATTTGTGATAATATGTCCATATTATGTACAGACGTGCATCTTAGGATGGCTTACAATATTGCAGGAGGAACTTTTCCTTTTTACCTCACCAAAATTCCATTTTCTATTTTCCTAGTTTCAAAAAGGGTGTTTTGTGGAACAACCACCAAATGAAAGTTTTACATTGGTACTACCCTATTTTGTAAAAATACTTTCCCAACCGGGGTATCTTAAACCTTCTGCCCACCCCTCATTAAAAAGACAAATTTCTGCCGAACCGGTACGAAGTCGGTCAGATTTGAACTATAGGTACAAGATTTAATACTCATGATTTTTTTGGAAAAATTATTTTTAGGTTCACAATTTTCTATTTCATAAGAGACCTACTGCAAGTTTAGTGAGGCTCAACCCCGAGCTAAGAATCTTCATACCCGCCATTTTGACCATAGTTTAAAACGGACATAAGAAATTTAAATACGATCCAAACAAAGTAAAACATTCGCGTGGTGTCATATTTTGTGATATAGTTGCAAGAAAAAATATCAAACTTGGAATATTGCAAATATTACAAAAAAATTCTCAAAATGAGCTATCATGTTCGAGGTTTCATGGCTTTCAGGCCAAACGACCAAAATTTTGGCTAGAATCACGATTTAGTTTGTGATAATGTGCCCATATTGTGCATGCATGTGCATCTTGGGTTGACTTACAATGTTGCATAAGGAAGTTTTCCTTTTTATCGCACCAAAAAGACATTTTCTATTTTCTGAGTGCTAGAAATCATGACTTTTATGAAGCATATACCATGAATATGTTGCCAAATGGTACCACCCTATTTTTGTAAAATATTAGACCACATTTAAAGTACAAATAACCAATTGGTTGCACCATAAAATCTTACCATCCACCTCTCATAAAAAGACAAATATTTGTCAATTCAGCTGGAAATTGAAAACTTTGAACTAAAGGTGCTTCGTAGTTTGCTCATGATTTTTTTAAAGTTTTTAGGCTCATGAACTAAAGGGTATTTTTTTTAGACTCATGATTCACCATAAAAGTTTTTAGGCTCATGAACTAAAGGGCATTTAAAAAATCATTTTAAGGTTCATAGTTTGCTTTGTTATTTCATCAGAGTTCCGCTAAGATTTTCTGCCGATTCAACTTCTAGCAAGATGGGTCATGCCCGTTGTTTTGACCACATCTTGAAATCGGCATAACTAATTCATAAGAAAAAAATGGAAAACCTTCGCATTTTTCTATTTTAGATGACCTAGTATCCATATAAAATAACAAACATGCACTATTTCAAATATTTTTGAAAAGTGTTCTAAAAAACGGCTATCTAGTATGAAGATTCATGCCTTTCAAGCCAAATGATGAATGTTATGGCCACATCCATAGAATAGTTTCTTTAAATGAGCCAATATTTTTTTTGACGCAAAGGACAGTGGGGAAGGCCCCCACTGCATCATTTTTCATATATAATAAAAGGTGGTGGTAATTACAATGGGAGGAAAATATCTAGAAAAGAAAAAATATACAAATTAGAAAAGGTCAAGCCAGCTCTGCATACCCTCTTTAAGGCTTGGTTTAATTCTATGTCTAATGTCCTGAACCTCCTTGAAAGTGGTATAGCAGTTCTCCGAACTCCTCTGACAATTCTCAAATATGATATTATTCCTGTGTATCCATATGCTCCAGCAGCCAGTAATCATAGCAATCTTGAAGAAAGGGTTGGCAGATCTGTTGTTTGCATCAAGTATCATCTCAATAAATTCCATATCAGTATTCCATTCTTCCCCTAATCTCCACCAGAAATTTTGGCTAAAGTCGCAAGAGAAAAATAAATGAAGCATGGTCTCCTTTGTATTTTCCTCACATAGGACGCATGAGGAAGATTTCACATGGAAATTTTTTCTTTGCATCATGTCCTTGGTGTTAATTCTGTCCTGAATCATGAGCCAAAAGAAAAATTTATGCTTAGGCAAGCATGGAGATTGCCATATCCATTTGAAAGGGGAAGGTGCATCAGGAGCTTTAGTCAGAGCCATATAGACTTTTTTGGTTGAGTATTTCTCATTTTTCCAAGGGAAACACCATCTATCCCTTTGATTATTATTTGGCGAAATCTCCAAAATCTGAGATAGAACAGTGAGTAGATCATTAGCCGTTCCAGTTAGAGGGAGCTGAAACAGATTATATATGTCATCTACTCCGTGCTCCCTGGCTTTGTTCAGTGTAATAATTTTGTTCTTTGCAAAAGAATGGAGTTCAGGGAACATGTTAGCTAGAGGGGCATTATGACAGCAGTCTTTCCAGAAGAGAATAGTGTTTCCATTGCCTGCTTTGCATGAGATGATCTGGTTAAACTCATCCTGATACTTTAATCAACTCTTCCACCAAAATGACCCTCTTTTATTTTGATTTTTGGGAATAGCACCATTTTGATAATAGACCTTCCATAGTAACTGAACCCATGGGATATCATGACAGTTATAGAATTTGTAAAGGTTCTTGATTAATAGGGCCTTGTTTTGCTCTCTCAAGTTTAGAATACCAAGTCCTCAGCATTCTTGCTCTGGCAGCATTTTTCCCATTGCACTAAGCATCTGCCATGCTTCACAATGTCCTTTCCATGCCATAGAAATGTTCTACTTGATTTGTCCATGTGGTCAATGAGGGAGAAATGGATTCTAAGAGAGCACATGATGTAGTTTGGCATAGCATTAATGATAGATTTGATAACAACCACTCTTGAGCAATGAGAGAGGAGGTTGGATAAACCAGCTAGTCGCCTATCCATCTTGCTCACCAAAGGTGTCAGGTCCTCAATTCTGGGTTTAGTGGTGCCCATTGGTAGCCCAAGGTATGTAAAAGGCATTGACTCAGTTCTGCACCCAAATGAGCCAATATTTCGAAGACATGTGTATCTTGTTATGGCAAACATATGATATGTATGTTATATTTGGATTCCTCTCATTTTTCTAATCAATTTGGATTATTTTGGATTTTCAAAATTCAAAAAAGAAAAAAGTTATTTAAAAAATATTTTTATTAAAAAATTTATTTATCTCATATTTGGATTCCTTACATTTTTCTGATAATAATGGATATATTATTTGTCAAATTTTGATTTACAAATCTAAAGATATTAATTATGCCATATTATATGATAATAATGGCAAAAAATGAATAGAATATTGTTTTTATTAATTATTATTTTCATTGGAATTCAATATTATTATTATGTATTCATTGTTGTTTACTTAAATAATTGTTTGGAATTTCAAAAAAATAAAGACGCGTGACATAGTGGTATAAGAGTTAATAGGATTGATATGGTAGTATTGACAACAAGGTATAATTTATTTCACGATAGCTTATCTGAAGAGAATGAGAAGTTAAGCTGCTAGGAGTAGAGTAGTGTGCGGATCAGTGATCGACTGGGAAGTTTGACAAAAATTGCAATTTGACCTAAGATTAAGTGTACTTAGTGTTAAAAATGTCCCAAATAAGAGAGATTCAAACAATTCAAAAAAAAATTTAAAAAATATTTTTGTTTTTTTGTAAAATACAAACGGATGTCAGTCTATGCCGAGGGCAAAGCCATCGGCACAAGCTATGCCGGAGGTGGACGTCGGCGTAGCCTCTATGCTGACAGGCTTCTACGCCGAGGGGGCTATGCTGACATGCTGTTATTGGCACAGCCTATGCCGACGGTATTTTGGGGCTCTGCCGAGGGCAACTGGCCCGTGGCGTAGCGTAGTTTTCCTGTAGTGAGGGAGATCTAGTACAAGAATGGAGAAGGGATTTTGCAATTATGTGCTAGGTCGGGTGTATACCTTGCAACAAACGGACCACCAAAATGCAGGTAAAGCGATCCTCGCCAATACACACTGCAGGTACACTTGGGGATTCTCATCCAACATGTACTTGTCTGGAAGTCGAGTCGTGTAGTAGTATTAGACATTGTCTGTGGAACCTTGGCTTTAGAAACGACCTCTTGTGTCACTCACTAGGGGGAAATAGATCTTTTCCGTGCGGCAATAATACACGACAACATACTAAATTTATACGATAAAGGCTTTGCCACGTGGTCGCTCACGGCAAACATAGCACGACAAAAAAAGACACGACAAAGGGTTTTGGCCGTGTGCTTCTGAAATAACGCACGGCAAAGATCTTTGGTGTGTGCTTTTTTCCGGTATACGGCAAAGATCTTTGCCATGTGTCCTCGGCCACGAACATACGGCAAATCCATTTAAAAATCCACGCGAGGAAAATTCGTGCGCAAAAAGTTTAGAAGGCATGAAAAATTCGCGTGTAAAAAAAATAGAAATTTGGAAATTTGCCATGCGTCTAACGGCGATACACGGCAAAGGCCTGCCGTCTGGTCGGCACCGTCAGCTGGGCAAAGATGTGGGCCCTCCTTGCCTGTTTGCCTTGAGCTTTTCCTTTGCGGTGCACTTTTCTGCTGTTTTATCATGTGTCGTTCTGTGCCTTGTGTTTTTGTTTATCTTTTCATTGTGGTTTTTCGTTGCCGTGTGTCCCGTGTAGTTTTGTTGTGCGTCTTTTCTTTGCCATGCGTTGTTCAGAAGAACCCACGAAAAATGTAATTTTGCCGCACGCAGACGAACGGCAAAGGCCTGGCGCATGGCAACACCGTCTTTTTCCGTAGTGACCGACTTGTATTGGACGAGAACACATTTAACGTCCACCGTGATGGTAGGCATACATCCAGATCGTGTTGGAGCGAGAACACCTGAATGTGCAGTGAGATGGCAGGATGCTATTGTTGCTATGTGGTCTTTGATATGAGTCTCGAGCGTGTTTCTGGGAAGTCATTTGCTCTAGTACAACCCGTCCTCCTAAACTCATATAATAGTCAGGAAAACTCAAACATAAAAACAGCTAAGATATTCAATATCCCTTCGTGATTTATACTAAACGTGTATATGTAGTCTTGCATAAAACCCGTAGAGCCCAAATAAATTATATAAAAAAATTATACGTCTTTTTAGCGTACATATGTATACTAGTATGTACGTTTCCTAGCTCAACGCCGGCGATGGTCGTGGCTGGTGGGCTGGTGGCGGTGGTAGTTGTGCCCGACACACGGTGGCGGCGTGCAGCCTTGGCGGGGTGGCGAGGGAACGTTGACAAGCCGGATAGTCCAGCAACTTGTCCAGCGACTCGCGAATAGAGATCTTTGTAAAATATTCTTGTGCGGCGATGCCAGAAACTTGTCCGGCGGCGGTGTTCGGCGCGTACGAGATTGGGCGGGTCGGGGTCGGGGTCTTTTGCAGGAAAACTGCGGTATGCCTATATCCGTATGCTTATACTGGTTTGGATATGTACGTGGACAGATTTCTACGAGTTTAGAGAGATGGGTTGTATTGGAGCAAGCCTCTTTTGGGTATCTTTTGCTTTTGAACTATAGGGATTTTGCTACATATTCGTAATTTTGTTTGCTGCAACCATTGTGATAGTCGGTTTTGCTAGAACAGAACAAAAAATTTGCTAACAGGTCTCACGTGAGGCCAGCCCTTTTTCTACAGTTGCTAACTTTTTTGCTACACCTATTTTCTGGTTTTGCTACAATGGCGCAAACTTTTTGCTACAAAGTCTCAGCGAGGTATCCTGACAAAATTCTCCGACGATTCTCCAATGAAGTCGGTTTGCTTCATCAGCAAAAACGTTCTGCTACAAAGTCTCCAGCGAGGGGCAGTCTTTTTCCGAGACAAACTTTTTTTTGGCTACAATACACAAAGCCTAGCAAAAGAAGGACATTTTGTAACAAAATCAGGATGTTTTGTAGCAAATGCATAAATCCGAAAAAAGACACATGGTTGGGTTGTCTACCCGGGGGATGAAAATCACTGGTCCCCAGGGGACTCCCACCAGTGTCCTATTTTTGGTCTGAAATTGTTGGTTTGAGACTTTGAGTCGGAGAACATTTTGGGTCGCTTGGGGCGTATTTGGTAGGTCATCTGAGGTAGGGGCAAGCTCACTAGCAAAATAATTGGGCTGATTGCTTGCATGCACGGCCTCCGCATTTGGCTCGCACGGACCTCAAAGCACCCCCAAGCTAGGCCCTAAGGGAATTGTTGAATTGGAAGTTTTTTCAGGGCAAGCCTGGCAGAGCGTGAGGCGACGCCTCAGCTACATGCGTGTAGAAGGAGAGGCGGTTCCGCGTCGCTTCGCAAACACGTGCCATAAATGCCCTCACCACCCACCCCCTCCCTATCACTCTCTCCCTTCTCACTCTCATGTCAAATCATATCGGCGGTTCCACTGCAGTCGGCAGACCCGGACCTCGACCGCTTGCCCGGTGGTGACGTCATCATCAATGTCCCCGTGCACTACACCTTTGGCTTGGCAATGGCGGTAAAGCCCTTCTCTGACTCGTACTCAAGAATACCATTCTTAGATCCATATGTATGTATGTATCGCTTGGATGGGTAACAGATGTCATGTAGTGTAGATCCTACTACGTAAACCGTTGTACTACTAGAGTTGGAACAATCGATTTTTATGATTGTTTTCGGATTTGGGCCTTTGCATGATAGATTCATGCTATGTTCTTGTTTGTTGTTCATATTTTAGTAGGTACGATTGCCAGATTCGAGCTACGGTTTGTGGTTTGTTGGTTTTAGATCATGATATACTGTTCATGATTAGAGTTTTTTATAGACTGAAGCATACCACATGAAATAACTTTTGGAGATGTCTTTTAGTTCCTTGTAGATTCAAAAATACCACATGCAGTAAATTTTAACTTGTTTCCAGGGGTAATGATTTAAATGTGCACCAAAATAGTGCAAGGGAGACATCTGTGTATGTTCTCTGCTTTTTTAGGGACGTATTAGTGAACCAGGTGCAATGTCAATATCATAGGTTGTGTTCGGTCCTTGGTTCACTGACTCTGTCTCTAAAAAAATTGTGATGCCCCTAATTGATTTAACAATCATTGCTTATGGATTTGGGGGTAGAGGATGAGTGTTTTCCCTTTGGCCAATGATTAAAATTTTGTACTATGGATGACCATGGGATAATTGGCATTTACTTATATTTGGTTGTGCGATACAATTGTTAAATATTCAATTATCTCATGCCCATCATGTGGCATGCTATATTATGAGACCTGTTGACAATTTAGCTTCTCCATATTGTGCTTGCTTATGGCCGATGATTATACTCAGGACTTTGATGATTCTTGGGATGATGTGGCCAAACCTAGTACGGTGTACAACTACTAATGTATGCATGCTTCTTGTTTGCTCACAGCGTCCCCGAGAAAGATCCTTGTTTACTATGTGCGGCCTAAACTATGGAACCTTATCTTTGCATTGGGTGTGTTTTTTGCATGAGAATATGATGAAAATGCAGCATGATAAAGCTAGTCTTATTGGACTAGAAGGTGTGTACAACTATTTGGTTCTTCATTTTCTCTGGTTCTGGTAGCGTCAGTTCTATCAAATGTGTTGGCTTGTTATCCCTGATGCTCTTTATGTCATATTGATAACCATTGTTGCAATTTTTGTAGGATATGCAACTAGATGAGCCTGTGGAGGTCCAAGCTGATGGTGAGGGATCCAAGAAAAGGCAGAGAGGAAAGTCAACCAACATTGGCCATTTTGACGAGGAGTGTAGCCCTAACCACTTCATCAAGGTGCTCCTTGCATCTCGGTTTGGAATGCTACAAATCCTTGATGGATTTAGGGACTACCTAAGCTTTCTCCCCCACAAGATGATCCTAAAGACTTACCCTGGCTACAGCAAGGAACTCGTGGTTAAGGAGGTGGATGGAAAAACCGTCATCGATCAGGGTTGGGAAAAGCTTTTGCTATTGCTCACAACTTGCAAGTTGGCAACTTTCTCACCTTCAAGAAGATGAATTATAAGGAGTATCGCGTGGTCATCTTCAACCACACCTACTGTGAGGTGGTGATGAAGTGCTGATACATCCAAAACGTATCTACTTTCCCGAACACTTTTGCTATTGTTTCTCCTCTAAACTTGTGTGATTTGGATACAACTAACACGGACTGACGCTGTTTTCAGCAGAATTACCTTGGTGTCTAGTTTTTTGCAGAAAATCAACAATCAGAAAAAATCCCGGAAAATATGCAAAAAATCCTATTTCACCAGAAGATCCACGGAGCCAGAGTACGAGACGGAGTGGAGGCCTGGGAGGTCCACACCCCTACCAGGCGCGGGTGGGCCCAGCCCGCGCCTAGGGGGTGCGGCCACCCCAGGCACCCCCTCGGTCTCCCTCTTCACCTATAAGTTACCCCTTGACCTAAAAACCGAGGGGGGTTCGTCGTTTTTATAGAAAGAGTTCCGATGCGCCGCCACCACCAGAAGCCGCGATTCGGATCCAGAAACTCCCTTCTAGCAACCTGTCGGGACGGGGAATTTGGGAGGATCATCGCCATCATCATCACCAACGCCTCTCCATCAACCATCAATGTTTCCCTCATCCATGAGTGAGTAATCCCCCGCTGTAAGCTATGGGGATGGTAGGGGTTGGATGAGTTCTATCATGTAATTGAATAAGATTATTAGGGCATGGTGCCTAGTATCTCTATTAGTGCTATTTGACTTTGTTGCAACTTGTTGTGCTTAATGCTTGTCACTAGGGCCTGAGTGCCATGATCTCAGATCTGAACTTATTATTGAATCATTATGATAGTATTGTTTGTGATCTTATCTGCAAGATGTGTACACATATCACTGTCCAGATCCAAAGGCCCCGAAGTGATAGAAATTGGGACAACCGGAGGGGATGGCTGTGATGTGAGCATCACATGTGTTCACAGAGTGTTAATGCTTTTCTCTGGTGCTCTATTAAAAGGAGCACCTTAATTGCCAGTAGTTCCTTTGAGGCCCCGCTACAACGGGCTGGCAGGACAAAAGATGTTGTTCAAGTTCTCATTGCGAGCACGCATGACTATATATGGAGCACATGTCTATGATTGTTTAGTACTTGGACGCTTATTCTTATTTATCTGCAATTGCCCTATATCTTGAAGTTAAATGTTTAGACTTGTCCATGCAACGCCCGTCCATCATCGCTATGCCTACCGTACTCATATCCTACTGTTTGCTACTACCGTTACTATTGCTCCTGTTTTGCTGCTGATGTTGCTACTACAAACTGTTGCTACTGATAAACTTCTGTGAGCAAGAACTATTTCCAGGTGCAGCTGAATTGACAACTCATTTGTTAAGGCTTGCAAGTATTTTTTGGCTCCCCTTGTGTTGAATCAATAAATTGGTTAATACTACCCTCGAAGACTGTTGCGATCCCCTATACTTGTGGGTCATCAAGACTATTTTCTGGCGCCGTTGCCAGGGAGCATAGCTTTATTTGTAAGTTCACTTGGATCTACTATTGTTCACTGCTACTCCTTTCATCATGGGTAAGTCCCGTGATGGAAAGTTTCCTATTTTACCATCCACTACAAGAAGAGGTACTGTCCTAAACACCTATGTTGCTCTTGATTCACCGTCTGTTATAAGTAAACTTGTTACACCACCACCACATACTCATGTTACACACACTGCTACTACTGCTGAATCTGAAACTACTTTTGATACTCATGATGTTAATTCTACTGTGCTTGATGTGAGTGGTTCATTAGGTCCTTTCCTAGATGCTACTATGGATAATCTACGAAATACTGAAACTCCTAGTGAAGACACTATTACACCTGTTAGCTCACCTGAGTCTAGAGAGAGATACGATATCTATTATGGTTACATTGAGTTTACTAATGAATTTGTTGAAGAGTGCCGAAACACACATGATGCTAGTGCTATTAAGAGTCTCCTTGAGAGACGCACCATTTTTCCTAAACTGTCCTCTAATCCTAAGTTTGTCACCTCTCCCATGGATATTAAAGATAAAGATTATGATTTATCTCTTGATTTATCCTATTTGGACATTGTTGAGAAAGAACCTTTTTGTGGGACTAAAAATGAGAGTGTTGTGGCTCATATGAATGAGCTTTCCACTATGAGTGCTTTATTCTCTGATGATTTTAAGATGTGCAAGTACTTTGTTACTAAGATCTTCCCTTTTTCACTAAAAGGAGAAGCTAGGGCTTGGTTTAATAGATTGCCTCCTGGTTCCATTGATATCCCTGATTGCTTGATTGCTTCTTTCTTCCAGAAATATTTTCCTCCGAGTGCTAGACATGCTGCTTTGCAGAGACTTTTGATTTTAAACAGGGAGAAGAAGAGAAATTTTCTGAGTTGTGGACAAGGTTCTGTGCCTTTATTCATGCACATCCTGGATGTCCATTGCCTAAGAATGAGCTTCTTGATATTTATAATAATGGACTAACTAATGATTCTAGGACATACCTAGATAGCTTTGCTGATTGTGTTTTCAGGAAAGGGACTCCTCCAGATGCTGAAGAATTAATGACTAAAATAAGCAAGAATTATGATGATTGGACTTCAACTGAGCTGAATACACCTGAGCCTATTACTCCTGAACCAGTTATGCCTGAACCAGTTCCAATACCAACATTAAAGAAGAGGGGAGTGATATGTCCAAAACGTATCTACTTTCCCCAACACTTTTGCTATTGTTTCTCCTCTAAACTTGTGTGATTTAGATACAACTAAAACAGACTGACGCTGTTTTCAGCAGATTTACCTTGGTGTCTAGTTTTTGTGCAGAAATTCAACTATTAGGAAAAATCCTAGAAAATATGCCAAAAATCCTATTTCACCAGAAGATCCATGGAGCCAGAGTACGAGACGGAGTGGAGGCCTGGGGGGGGGGCACACCCCTACCAGGCGCGGGTTGGACCAGCCCGCGCCTAGGGGGTGCGGCCACCCCAGGCACCCCCTCGGTCTCCCTCTTCACCTATAAGTTACCCCTTGACCTAAAAAACCTAGGGGGGTTTGTTGTTTTTCCAGAAAGAGTTCCACTGCGCCGCCACCACCAGAAGCCACAATTCGTATCCAGAAACTCCCTTCTGGCACCCTACCGGGACGGGGAATTTGGGGAGGATCATCGCCATCATCATCACCAATGCCTCTCCATCAACCATCAATGTTTCTCTCATCCATGAGTGAGTAATCCCCCGCTGTAGGCTATGGGGATGGTAGGGATTGGATGAGTTCTATCATGTAATCGAATAAGATTGTTAGGGCATAGTGCCTAGTATCTCTTTTAGTGCTATTTGACTTTGTTGCAACTTGTTGTGCTTAATGCTTGTCACTAGGGCCCGAGTGCCATGATCTCAGATCTGAACTTATTATTGAATCATTATGATAGTATTGTTTGTGATTTTATCTGCAAGTTGTGTACACATATCATTGTCCGGATCCAAAGGCCCCGAAGTGACAGATGGGACAACCGGAGGGGATGGCTATGGTGTGAGGATCCATGTGTTCACGGAGTGTTAATGCTTTGCTCTGGTGCTCTATTAAAAGGAGCACCTTAATTGCCAGTAGTTCCCTAGAGGCCCCGCTGCCACGGGCTGGCAGGACAAAAGATGTTGTGCAAGTTCTCATTGCGACCACACATGAGTATGTATGGAGCACATGCCTATGATTGTTTAGTACTTGGATGCTTATTCTTATTTATCTGCAATACCCTAGATCTTAAAGTTACATGTTTAGACTCGTCCATGCAACGCCCGTCCATCCATCCCTATGCCTACCGCACTCATATCCTACTGTTTGCTACTACTGTTACTATTGCTCTTGTTTTACTGCTGCTGTTGCTACTACAAACTGTTGCTACTGATAAACTTCTGTGAGCAAGAACTATTTCTAGGTGCAGCTGAATTGACAACTCAATTGTTAAGGCTTGCAAGTATTCTTTGGCTCCCCTTGTGTCAAATCAATAAATTGGGCAATACTACCCTCAAAGACTGTTGCGATCCCCTATACTTGTGGGTCATCAAGACTATTTTCTGGCGCCGTTGCCAGGGAGCATAGCTTTATTTGTAAGTTTACTTGGATCTATTATTGTTCACTGCTACTCCTTTCATCATGGGGAAGTCTCGTGATGGAAAGTTTACTATTTTACCATCCACTACAAGAAGAGGTACAGTCCTAAACACCTCTGTTGCTCTTGATTCACCATATGTTATAACTAAGCTTGTCACACCAGCACCACATACTCATGCTACACACACTGCTACTACTGCTGAAGCTGAAACTGCTTTTGATTCTCATGATGTTACTTCTAATGTGCTTGATGCGAGTGGTTCATTAGGTCCTTTCCTAGATGCTACTATGGCTAGTCTAGGAAATACTGAAACTCCTAGTGAAGACACTGTTACACCTGTTAGATCACCTGAGTCTAGAGAGAGTTATGATAATAATGATGGTTACATTGAGTTCACTGATGAATTTGTTGAAGAGTGCCGAAACACACATGGTGATAGTGCTATTAAGAGTCCCTTTGCTAGACGTACCATTATTCCTAAACTGTCCTCTGATCCTAAGTTTGCCACATCTTCCATAGATATTAAAGATAAAGATGATGATTTCTCTCTTGATTTATCCTATTTGGATATTGTTGAGAAAGAACCTTTTTCTGGGACTGCAAATGGGAGTGTTGTGGCTCATATTAATGAGCTTTCTACTATGAGTGCTTTGTTCTCTGATGATTTTAAGATGCGCAAGTATTTTGTCACAAAGATCTTCCCTTTTTCACTAAAAAGAGAAGCTAGGGATTGGTTTAATAGATTACCTCCTGGTTCCATTGATAGTCCTAATTGTTTGATTGCTTCTTTCTTTCAGAAATATTTTCCTCCTAGTGCTAGACATGCTGCTTTGCAGAGACTTTTTGATTTTAAACAGGGAGAAGAAGAGAAATTGCCTGAGTCATGGACAAAGTTTTGTGCCTTGATTAACCTAAAAATGAGCTTCTTGATATTTATTATAATGGACTAACTGATGATTCTAGGACATACCTAGATAGCTTTGCTGATTGTGTTTTTAGGAAAAGAACTCCTATAGATGTTGAAGAATTAATGGCTAAGATAAGCAAGATTTATGATGATTGGACTTTAACTGAGTTAAATACACCTGAGCCTATTAATCCTGAACTAGTTGTGCCTGAAATAGTTCTAACACCAACACCAAAGAAGAGGGGAGTAATTGCATTAAATGATGAAGTGATGAAAGAATCTAAGAAATGTCTAAAGGAGAAAGGTATTAGAGCTGAAGATGTGAAGAATCTACCTTCTATAGAAGAATTATGTAAGCTAATTCCCCACTCATCTACTATTGAGGTACACTCTCTCCACTTTGATGAAGGTGATATTCCCTACGGTAAGCCTCAATGCTTAGAGAAACTTGACACTTTTATTGTTAAACAAGGTAATTTTAATAAACAAGTTCAGGATCATTTAATGGAAAACTCTAGAGCTATTAAAGAGTTGAAATATATTGTGGAAAGAACTTCTAATAATATTAAAATGCTTTGCAAACACTTTCAAATGGTTCAAACCGAAATTTATCAACTTGCTAAGGTATAAAAGGATATGCCAGTTAATGCTTCAGGAGATAAACATGCTTATGGAATTAGAACCAGGAGTGGTATAGCTACTTAAGATCCTTTTATATCTTGAAGGACTGATACGTCAGAAATGTATCTATAAATTTTGATGCTGCGTGCTTGTTTACTATCTACTTTGCTTTGCTTTGTCTACACTTTGAGGTTTTTTTATATCTTTTCTGGAACTAACCTATTAACAAGTTGCCACTGTGTCAGTTTCCTGTTTTCTTCTGTTTTTGGTTCCAGAAAAGCAGAAAATCAATATTCTCGGAATTGGACGGGATAAAAGCCAAAGTCAATATTTTACCGTGGGCGTCACGAAGTCCAGAGGGGAGACGAAGAGGCGGCACAGGGCCACCACACCCGCCCCTAGGGGCGAGTGGGCCCACCTCACGCCTGGGCAGGGTGTGGCCCTGGCCGCCTCCCAGCCTCGCCTCTTCGCCTATAAGAAGCCCCCGATGCAAAAACCCTAGACACCCGATCAAAACTCCACGAAACCTTCTGTAGCCGCCGCCACTGTCGTCCCTAGATCGGGGGGATTTGAAGTTCTTCCCGGCACCCTGCCGGAGGGGAGATCATCCCAGAGGCCTTCTTCTCCGGTATGATGCGTGAGTAGTTCCACCTTGGACTATGGGTTCATGTATAGATCTTGTGAGCTCCGTTCATGATCAAGATCTAATCTATTTGTAATCATGCATGTTGTGTTTGCGGGGATCCGATGGATATTGAGATTACTATGTTAGATTGATTAATGGTTTTGTCTATTTGATACTATCATGTCTGTGTTGTTTGTGATCTTGCATGCTCTCCGTTGTTAGTAGCTATCTTGGCCAAGTAGTTGCTAGTGACTCCAAGAGGGGGTATTTATGCTCGATAATGGGTTCATGCCTCTAGTTTCCAAGGGAAGTGACAGAAATCTCTTCGATTGTAGATGTGTTGTTGCTACTAGGGAGAAAACAACGGTCTCTTGTTCATGGAACAAGTGGATTGTTTACCTTACACACTTTGCTTAAAGTAGTTGTCTGTTGCTTGCAACTTAATACTGGAGGGGGTTCAGATGATAACCTGAAGGTGGACTTATAGTCATAGATGCAGTTGGATGGCAGTCTATGTATATTGTTGTATTACCCAATCGAATCTCATAGGATCTTTTTGTCTGGTATTGCATTGTTATGCCTTGCTCAGTTCCTGTCAATTGCCCTGCTGTAATTTGTTTACCCTTCATGCCATGTTGTTTATCTAAGAAGAGCACCTCTAGTGAACTATGGACCCCGGTCCAATCTTTACCATTGATACATCTTCCATTGTTACCTGTTACTTGCTGCAAACCATTACCTTCCACATCATACGTTTAATACTTTGTGACAGCAAACCGGTGAGCTTGACAACCTCACTGATTCGTTGGGGCAAAGTCTTGATTTTGTGTTGTGCAGGTCTCCGCGTTGCTTGCAACACCTGTGTGACGTTTCCTTCCTCCTACTGGTTCGATAACCTTGGTTTCTTACTAAGGGAAAACTTGCTGCTTTGCTGCTTCACACCTTGCTCTTGGGGTTCCCAACGAAGCGCTCCTACATCAAGTCAGCGCTGCATCAAGGACACCCTAAAAGAATTGAGCAGGATTCTCAAGAAGGTGAAAGTAGTGGTAGTCCTCGTAAGAGAAAGAAAAAGAAACATAAGGTAGTTGAGGAAGCACTTGAGCCTGTTGTAGATCTTAATAGTATATTTGTCTCTGATGCTGAAACTGAGAGTGGTAATGATAAAAATGATGCTCGTGATAAGGAGGAAGTTGAGGAAGAACCTGAGAAGCACACTAAGAACACTAGGTACACTAAGGAAGATTTTATTGCTAAGAAACATGGTAGTGAGAGAAAACCTTGGGTGCAGAAACCTATGCCTTTTCTAGGTAAGAAACACAAGTCAAAGGAGGAAGAACACTACAACAAGTTTTGTGAGTGTATGAAACCTTTATTTTGCAAATTCCTTTGACTGATGCTATTAAGTTGCCTCCTTATTCAAAGTATATGAAGGATATTGTCTCTAACAAAAAGAAGATTCCTAATGAGGAGATTTCTACTTTGCTTGCTAATTATTCCTTCAATGGTAAGGTTCCAAAGAAACTTGGTGATCCAGGTATACCAACTATTCCTTGCTATATTAAGAACAATTATGTTAGAACTGCTTTATGTGATTTAGGAGCTAGAGTTAGTGTTATGCCTTTTTCTCTCTTCAAGAGACTCCAGCTACAAAAGTTGATACCAACTGATATATCTTTGCAAATGGCTGATAAGTCAACTACTATTCCTATTGGTATATGTGAGGATGTTCCTGTTCGGGTGGCTCATAATTGCTTGGTTTTGACTAATTTTGTTGTGCTTGAAATGTCTGAAGATGATAATATGTCTATTATTCTTGGGAGACCTTTTCTTAATACTGCAGGTGCTGTCATTAATTGTCATCAAGGAAAAGTGACATTCAATATTAATGACAAAGAGCATACTGTCTATTTTCCCAAGAAGGTTGCTAAGAGCTATTGCCTGAATTCCATTGAAAATATTGAGAGCATCAAGGTTGGAGAAAATATATTATCCCATTCCACAAGAAAATTTTGAAACTATTATGATTGGGACCATTGCTATCAAGTTTGAGGTAACATAATCACCTTGTGGAATACAAAGTTTTGTTTCATATAAGATTGTTTTGGTAATAAGACTTGATCAACCTTGTTAACAAAAGGATTTTAATGAACAAAGCAATGTTTTCAGTGTGGTTATTCTTGCTCAGTTTTATTCTTCTCCTTCCTAGTCTTTGCTTTTTCTCTTGCTAGCTTTGGTTTTGCTAGTTGTTTGCTTATTAGAGTGTCTTAGAACTTCTGTAGTTTTGGTTTTGGTTTGCTTTTGCTTCTTCTAAAAAAGTCTTTTCTGCGAGAAAATCAATTTTCATACCCTAAAAATTATCCAAAAATAAAGTTTCCCGAAAAATCCTAGAAAATAAAATTTTCCTCAAAAAAAGGGGCAGAGGGACACCTGGAGTGACCCAGGGGGGCACCCCAGGCCAGCACACCCCTAGGCGGCACGTCCAACCCCCAGGTGGCGCCTGGCTAGGGTGTGGCCCACCTGGGTCCCTCCAAGATGCCTCCTCCCAGCCATCTTCTTTCTCTCTCCCGAAAAACACCGAAAAACTTTATCAAGCTCGAGTTCCTACTGTTCTTGCTCGTGATTTTCTATCTCCTTGCTCAACCCATCTTTGCAGCTGATTTTTGGAGGGATTGCTCCTTGGTATGTGCCTCCTCCGCTTGTCCAATTAGATTTGTGATTGGTAGATTGTATCTTGAGTATTTTGCTGCTATAGGTGATAGGTTGTATGAGCTTGTATGCTTGTTCTATGCTTAGAGATTTTATTTTGATGCATGCGTATCCCTCTAGCAAGTTCCTATAGTAGTTTCTCATCAATTATCAACTTGGAAATCACTTGGTTTGATGTTTGTCTAAAAATTTCAGAAAGGAATATGAGTGCTTACCCACTGAATCAATATGATTTTATGATACCTGAGCCAATTAAAGTTCATCGTGAGGAAGGAGTTTTCTCTTCCATATAACCATGCCACGAATTTATGAGAGCCGCGGGAATCCTACAGGATTTCCAAACTATGATTACCAATGCAGGATTGGAACACTTTGTTAAAGGTGAACCTTTTTAATATGTTAAGCTAACCATGGCTGTGGTGCAGGACTTCCGGTTTACTTGGTCTTCATATAATCCCATGGTCCATTATAAAATCTACAATATAGTTGTCGACCTGCCTTTTGCTGATTTCTGTGCAGCTATTAGAGTGCCCCATTGGGGATCTTGTGAGAAGATGAAGGAGAGATCTAAGTCACTTATGGATTTATATGCTGAAATTTGCCAAGGTTTCGACTTCTTGAAGGAAAGTGGTAAAATTCGGAACATTCAGTTCCCATCCATTAGATATTTTGCCTATTTCATTACCAAGTGTGTTCTTGCTAGAAAGTTTGCTAGAAAGTTATATTCTTTAGATCTAGCTTTTATCTCAGCGGCTTTGAATAGGGATAGAACTTATAACTTGGGTGCTTTGATAGCTTACCGTCTTACCACCAACCGCGAGAAGGGTGGAATTTGTGGAGGTCTTATCGCCTCTAGGTTTCTAGCTTTTCATGGTTTAGAGCCTCACCATTCAGATTATCGGTTCCCCATAGAGAGGCTTGATCTTGATTCCATGGTTCAGCATAGCTTTGTTTCTCTAGGGGATACTGTGAGAAGTTTACCGTATGAATTATCCTTTGTCAAGCGTGGTTGGAGATGGGGTAGGACTGAGAAAGTAGTTTATTTGCATGCACCTGCTTTGTTTAATTTTGATAACAGGCAAGGATGGTCGCTCACGGAGGAGGAGTTTGACACACACGTGGCAGAGCTATCCCAGCAAGAGAATGTTGGAGAGGATGCCGAAGGTGATTCGGTTCAGCCCTCCAACTTGGGAGAGTCTTCATACTAGCAACCCTCATTTGATTGGGGCGCGTCTTCTTCTTCATCGCAAGTGCTTGACTATGATCATTCCTATGATGACCCACCATCTTGGGGTTACTACCCGTGCTATTGAGCCCCACTTAGGCCAAAAGCCTAAGCTTGGGGGGAGGTATACCGACATCACACTCATCTATATATCATGTTTCGTCGATTCTTTGTATATCCATTGTTTCGCTTTCTTTTTGGTTTTTGTTTCTGCTTTCTTAAAACACAAAAATACCAAAAATATTTTTGTTGTTTCTCTTGGTTTGTTTCTTTGCTTTTTAGCTTTGTTTGCCTTAAAGAAAAATCCAAAAATATTTTGCTTTGTTTGTTTTTGCTTTGTTTTGCTTGCTTTAAAAATCGAAAACACCAAAAATATTTGTTGTTCTTCTTTGGTTTTGTGAGTTCTTTGCAGGATTCAGCCATCCTCAGTGGAGCTTGGTTTCATGTTTTTATTCAAGTCACACAAGTGAAGTGCAATAATGAAGATTAAGACAACTTGAGGTGTGGTAAGAGGCTGGTAACAAACTCTATTTTGTTTTCATTTTTGTACATATAGTCATCATTGTGAGAATGCTTAGTCTGTTCATGTAAGGTGTATGTTATTTATGGATTCTTTAGTAGTTCTTGTTTTCTTGTGATTAGCTCCAGCTCGCTAATAGTTTGTAGGATATTTTATATGAATATTTGCTTGCATTGTTCTATTCATAACTTGGTATGATACTGTGGTATCATCCTCTGAATGTTTCATGTGAATCGACTTGGCACATGCTCACGCGTGCATATGACTAAACAATAGTCAGTAAGCCTCGATGATTTATTTTGCCTCAGAGTTCTTGTATCACTTTCTTGCCATAATTAGTCCTGTTTTGTTGCAAGCATGATTATGACAATTATTGCTCTTTCGTTTGTCGCTCCCTATCTATTGCTAGCCTTCACTTGCACTGAGTATGAGCTCTACTTGTGCGTCCAACTCCCCAAAACAAATTTTGCCAACCGTGTCCACCATACCTACCTACTAGTATCATTTTCTATTAAGTGCATATTCATTATGCCTTGTTTTCTTCCAAATAAAATGTTTGTCTGTTTTGAGAAAGTTAGTTAGTAAGCTCTCACGAACTTGATGGCACACTTTATCCCCTGCACTTAATAAACCTGAACCATTGTGACTGTCCATGAAAGTTATATGCTTGCAAGTTATAGGCTGGGAGTTAGCAGAACCGTGCTATCATGGGGAACGCTTTCAACACTTATGGATACATATCCAGTTGATACCATGCTCTTTTGTTTGCAGATGTCGTCGGTGTGAAATAAAAGGGGAGTTTGTGAGTTCATGGAGTTATATATATATGTTAGAGAAACGCCTGGGCCGCTAGCCTAAGCCATGCCTAATCATGGTGGAAACTTGCAGCATTACCATAGTGAGCATTCTATGAAGCATCCTCAATAAAAATCTATGCACATAGTAAATAAAAAGATCGCTGAGATGCTCACTGTCTTCTTGCCTTGTCATTTTGATTATGGGATAGATCATGTATCATGTGCAAGGGGTACCCCGTTGGCGGTTCTCTATGATATGCATGTATTTACGATGACAAGAACTTACAGATGACTAAAGTTGAGTAGCACGAGGAACAACCCTCGTACTCAAGAGACTTGGGATTTTCAATTTATGGTCTGTCAAGCATATAACTCATATTGGACCTCACTTTCACCATTAACCACATGAAGATGCCTTTGATAGGGGCAATGAGAGATCAAAGCTAATGATTACCTTGCTTTCAGCATTTGGAAGCCTTTCAAACTTTTCAAAACCTTTTCACTTCCTTGTTGAGTCACCACTTACTCTATGATCACCCTCTTGAGAGCATAGTTGTCATTTTTGTATTGTCTCAAAACTTGGTTAATTATGTCATGACTTTGATGCTTGTATCTCTGATATCTTTACTTCTAGTCTTCACTTGAACTTCAGAGGTGTCTTGGCATTTATATTGTGCTCTACAAACAAAGGCAAGTGAGATACCACTCTATCATACCTTATTATGATCATTGCAATGTTGCTTATGTTTATGTTTATGCTACTTATTATTATTGAGTTGGTTTCTCTACATAGGTTGCAATGACTATTGAGTAGACTTAGTTGCATACTTCTTATTATGAATGGTTTAAGTATCTACTCCCGTGCTGAGAATATATACATCATATGAAGCAAATATGTTCATGAAAGTTCTTTTATCGCACTAAGTTCTCAACTGAATTGCTTGAGGACAAGCAATAAGCTAAGCTTGGGGGAGTTGATACGTCCAAAACGTATATACTTTCCCAAACACTTTTGCTATTGTTTCTCCTCTAAATCAACTATCAGGAAAAATCCCGGAAAATATGCCAAAAATCCTATTTCACCAGAAGATCCACGGAGCCAGAATATGAGACAGAGAGGAGCCCTGGGTGGCCCACACACCCCTGCCGTGCGGGTGGGCCCACCCCGCGTCTGGGAGGGGTGTGGCCAGCCTAGGCACCCCTCGGCCTCTCTCTTCGCCTATAAGTTGCCTTCTGACCTAAAAACTCAGGGGAGTTCGACGTTTTTCCAGAAAGAGTTCCACTGCACCGCCACCACCAGAAACCGCGATTCGGATCCAGAAACTCCGTTCTGGCTCCCTGCCCGGACGAGGAATTTGGTTAGTATCATCGCCATCGTCATCACCAACGCCTCTCCATCAACCATCAATGTTTCCCTCATCCATGAGTGAGTAATCCCCCGCTGTAGGCTATGGGGATGATAGGGATTGGATGAGTTCTATCATGTAATCGAATAAGATTGTTAGGGCATGGTGCCTAGTATCTCTACTAGTGCTATTTGACTTTGTTGCAACTTGTTGTGCTTAATGCTTGTCACTAGGGTCCGAGTGCCATGATCTCAGATCTGAACTTATTATTGAATCATTATGATAGTATTGTTTGTGATCTTATCTACAAGTTGTGTACATATATCACTGTCCGGATCCAAAGGCCCCGAAGTGACAGAAATTGGGACAACCGGAGGGGATGGCTGTGATATGAGGATCACATGTGTTCACGGAGTGTTAATGCTTTGCTCCGGTGCTCTATTAAAAGGAGCACCTTAATTGCTAGTAGTTACCTTGAGGCCCCCTTGCAATGGGCTGGCAGGACAAAAGATGTTTTGCAAGTTCTCATCACGAGCACGCATGACTATATATGGAGCACATGCCTATGATTGTTTAGTACTTGGATGCTTATTCTTGTTTATCTGCAATTTCCCTAGATCTTGAAGTTACATGTTTAGACCTGTCCATGCAACGCCCGTCCATCATCCCTATGCCTACCGCACTCATATTGTACTGTTTACTATTACTATTACTATTGCTCCTGTTTTGCTGCTACTGTTTGCTACTACAAACTATTGCTACTGATAAACTTCTATGAGCAAGAACTATTTCTAGGTGCAGCTGAATTGACAACTTAGTTGTTAAGACTTGCAAGTATTCTTTGGCTCCCCTTGTGTCGAATCAATAAATTGGGTAATACTACCCTCGAAAACTGTTGCGATCCCCTATACTTGTGGGTCATCAAGTGCACAGATCAAGGTTATACCACCAGGAGGATCCTCGAATAAATCGACTAGAGTCATCGTTTCTAGTTGCTGATGTGGTGAACTAATATAAGTTTGTGTGGTGTGGATGATGAGCTAATAAGATACTGTCTTAAGTACGCTAACTTAAAGTACCAATGATTATCGTAGTAGTATGAACTATGTTTCCTTTTTATTTGAGCTAGCTATTTTGGAGACAACCATTTTTTCTTACTCCATGGACCGCAACATTGGCAACCAAACAATCGTCACTCTTATTTCCCCGGAGAAAAAAAAAAGAAAAAACAAAGACCCTAAATATTAATAATGCTTCAAGTTAGTACAGATATCTGGCCTCTATCAACTTGGTTATGGCACAATTATTGTTCAGATCAATATGGATTTTAAAGATAAATTATCTTACTCATCGAGCTTGTTCAACATGTTAGAGATACACCTAAAAAAAGCTGATTCATTGAAACATATATTACATGTTGGATTATTAGGCATAATTTCCACAATTAATTTCATAATATAAATCATAACAGTAACAACTACAACCACGTGAACCTCTAACATATTAGATGTATTGATTAACATGAATAGTAGCAGAGTATATGCACTAACAGCCATAGTAAAACAATAGATCTGATGACAGTGTACGTACTGATCGGTTGTCGATATAGTTGCCGTTGGTGCAACACTCCACCTTATAAGGTGATGCAACTCTTTTTCAACTTCTAATGTGGGACTAAACTTTAGCTCTCACTGCTCTTGCCACACACGTGTGAACTGTCACCAACTTGGACCAAATCACATATGAGCTTTCACGTACATGGGCTTTGAGATTTAGGAAAAATCTAAAATCACACATGGGTCTAATGATTTAGCCCATTATTTCTAACATTACATAATATTCATATAATATCATAGCTTTTAATAGTTTTTTTCTAAAATTTTGATCAAATTTATCGTAGCTTGACTTTTCAAAAAAACAAAATAAGGCTTAATTTTTGGAATGGAGGAAGTACTATATATAATAATATGATTAGTGGAAAGAATAGTATCATATACTTCCAATGTCTTAGGTTTTTCAAATTTTTGATGAATCTATATACTAAATAGTGTCTAGATTTATCTAAATTTTAACATATTTTAAATATTTATTTTAGGATGGAGGAAATACAAAGTACCAATATATCATATACTCTCTATTTTTGGAGGCGCAACCGAACGGGCGCCGCCGCCAATCTACAGAACCAGTCTTCTCAGTAGACGCCCACCCACAAAGCCTAGCCGCCGCAGCGGGAGGAGGAGAAGGCCCTGGCCAAGAATTCCCCAATGGCTTCTGCCCGCACCGACGACGATCGCCGTCTCAAGCCTCATATCGAACTCGTCCCCGAGCTCGCCCGCGCCGAGCAGCAGCGCGATGCCCGCCGAAAGCGCCGACAACGTCGTCGAGCGCGACGCAAGGCCGGCTCTATTCCACCCCCTTCCGGCGAATCTGGGTGAGATTCCGCCGCGCCTCCCCCTTCCCCTTGTGCTTTCTGTTCCCTCGGCGCGGCTGTTGAATCAATGCTAAATAAGCAAGTCTTTTTAGGGCAGAAAGAATTATTCTTTTTCTGTATGACAAGCGCGAATACAACCCCAGCTCATAGCTTTATTTCTTGGCTTGCGAGTTAGCTCAATCTCGAGGCATGCTAGGTGAGCCTCGGAGAAATTTTATGCAACAGCATGCTTTTGCCGTGGGGAATGTTACTAGCTTTCAAACTACTACTTTGAAATTGGATTCAACATTCCTAATTTCAACCAAACCGCTCCATGAATGAGCCCCAGAATCTTCAACTTTTTCTATCCATTTATTATTGATAGTACTAGGATTTTAGTTTCCTACAGTGGGTGGCGGTTCGACCACGGGAGGTGGTTAGGGGAATCAACATGGTACTGATTATATCTCAAATAGAACTAAATTCGTGGATTAATGCCGGGAGAGCTAGCACTCAATGTTGTGCATATATTTTTTTAGAATAATAATGCTTCAAGTTAGTACAGATATCTGGCCTCTATCAACTTGGTTATGCACAATCATTGTTCAGATTGATACATGGATTGTTCATTAATTAGCTCAGTTTTTGTCTCTGTGATCCGCCTCCTCTGAGGCTTGTAACAAACTCTTCTATGCAATGAAAAGAAGCACAAAGTCTTTGCGTTTTCCCGGAAAAAAAAGATAAATTATCTTACTCATCGAGCTTGTTCCCGTCCAGGTTGGAGGAACATGTCGGAGATATTGCTAAAAAAGAAGCTGATTCATTCTCAGAGCAACTACCTGTGACGATTGGCGACAACGGAAATCACCCCTGGGTATTATTGTGGATGAGAAGGACCTGGTTTCATACCGGCGTGACTGGGAATCCTCTTGGGGCGGCAACTACGGCCTCTTCCAAGACTACAGTAATCTACTTCACCCATCTGGTTCCTGGTTTGCTTATCTTCTTCCTATTGCATGCCTCAACTTGATAAGTTCCCTTACTGACGCTACAAAAAATAGATCAGTTTCCCTGTAGCTAGCTTGTATCCTCTATGTCTGAACCAGAGTTTGACTTCTTGACTGATTTGAGACTTTGTTGCAGCTTGTGTGAGAGCCATGCTCTTCACAAGTAGACCCACCCCACCACATGCAGGCGTCAAACCTTGTTTGCAGATTTTCTCCATCAGAGTCACAGAGATCGATGATGGTATCGAGTGGCCACTTGAGGTCTATGGCTTGGTTGCCACCCGAGACTCTGTGGATCATAATCGCAACATTATCTTCAGACGCGAAAGAGATGCTTGCCAGTGTCTCACTGAACAGGTTTTTCTTCTTAATTCTCTTGCTCATGGAGGGGAGGAGAGGAAGTTACCACTAGATTGTTTTCAAGTGTACGGTGTCTCGTTATCTAATTTAACCTTGAACTACCAAAATGACTACTGTGCTGCCTGCATCCTCCTTCTATTGAAATGAGAATATATAGCTGTAGGAATGATTCATCCAACAATGGTTGTGCCAGTTTTACTTCTGCAAAGACATAGAGGTTGATGTTTATTTTCATTTAGTTTTTATATAAGATTATGCTCTTTAGCTGACTTTGCTGAGGTTAATGTTTATTTTCATTTAAGTGGGTTGGCTATATCCTGTGTCCTTGTTTCTGGGAATTATTAATGAGTACAGATTATGCTTGCAGGGTTCTTTGATGTTGACTGGCCCGTCTCGTGCAGTTGTGTTTACTGACCCTGTTGACATTGAAATTCAACTAAAAGTGAAGGGCAGAACAGAGCCTGAAGATAGAGATTTGATCTCCAAAGTGTTGGTATACGGACGTGACTTTGGAAGTGACAATTCTGGCGGTGCAGGTCACCTTGTGCGTACCACTTGCTCCAGCGAGTTCTGCTCACTGGAGCTCACCTCAGCACTAATCGCCGGAGCAGTCGAGGCCACCATCATCTCCGTTGAAGTTATCCAGGGACGATGGCCCAAAAACTTGGGAATCCGTGTTGTCTCCGGTACCGCTGGCACAGATGAGGATTTCATACTGCTTGATGCTCGAGACGGAAGGTTTCAGGTTGATCTAGCTGATGGTCTCATACGCCATTCCAGACACATTGTGTGTGTGGAACAAGATGGAGGACTGAAACTTTCTGTAGAGGCTTACAAGAGAAACGGAGATATCTATGAAGGATCCGCCGTTACAGTCTTGCCACCCAAGAGATTCTCTGCTAGTCTTGGTATATGCAAGCTTAACTTCTGCACTGTTCGGTTCACCGTCGCTTGGTCCTGCCTCGCGAATGTGGGTGATCTGAAGTCCCATGGTATTTGATGCAACCAACCATTGGTTGTGTCGTGTCGTGTCATCGTGTGGAACTACAACATACCATTTCTCTGCCCTGTCTAATGTTGTTTAGCTGTATCTAGTTAGCGTTTCGAGCAGTATGCTAAGTGATGTAGAACTAGAGTATTTACATAGTATCGCAGACATGTCATGATATATCTATGTCTAGATCAACATTTAAGTTATGTTTGGTGAAGTGCCCAGGACACTATTTGTATCTCTGTATCTTGGTGATGTTCTCTACGGTAGCATAATACTGGGTCCACATGTAATTTTCTTCTATCTGTGCATCGCTGGCTCGTGGAAACAAATTGCAAGCGATTTAATGTGTAAGGAATTCGTAGTACAAACAGCGGTACTCAAGCAGCCATATGGGCATGCTTTTTAGAAAAGTATTTGTTTCTGTGTACCTTCTATCTATTGAACCACTCTAGGCATTTCAACTGTCGAAACAAACCAACAGGTGGACAAACTGTCCTCTACGATGGCGAGTCTACTTTGATTAATCCCAAAATAGATTTAACTAGATGGGTGTGCGCGCTCCGCCGCGCCGTCTTCATCTGGTTGTTGCATGTATTATGCCGTGCGTTGTAGCAGTGTGTGGTTTTCTAGTTGACATGACGTACGCTATGTGCTCATGCAATGCGGTCGTTGGGTTAGGTGGGCCGGGTCGGTATGTGGAGGAAACACTAAGTGGCGCTTATTGTGAGTGAACTTGATGTTGAGAAGTGCAAGTTCGATATTGTCATTGAGATGGAGCGGGGTCCTTTGAAATGGATAACACCCTTGCACCACTTCCTCCTCCCAATCTCTCCCCCCGCGCTTGCTCCAACCTCCACACTCCTTCGTCTCTCCCGGAGGACCAAGTTGTGCCAGTCAGCCTTGTCTTTTCGGCGCTTGAGGTGGACAAGGTGGTTCTATGGGTGGTGCCTGGAGCGGAGCTTGAGGTGCGGTGCTGCTGGAGGTGGAGGAGCAGCGGCGGGCAACTCTGGGTGGGGCAGCACTGGTAGAGGAGAGGCTTGGGGCGGTGCTGGCCTAGAGGAGGCGTTGCACTTTTCAAAGGTATCACTCAATTCAAAAAAAATAGTGGAGAAGTATTAGTGTATTCGCTTCACTGTGTCGCCCCAATGCTAGTTTTGTCTAAGTCCGTAGTATAAGTTAGCTAGAAGTTTCGGTGTAAGTTTAGTTCAGCCGAAACTGCTAAAGAATAATCAATATGTAATGTAATGCAGTTGTGTTCCTGACTTTCTGCACCTTCGTCTGCCTATCAAGTTTCTTATTCTAAGGTTCTAACCTGTTTGCGGAATACAACTCGATACATGAATCTTTTGGTTCTGCACTCACCACTATCTAAATCTATAATCCTACATAGGCAAAACGAAATTTCCGCTTCATCGGTTTAGCTCTTGTTCGGCTGACTCTACCTGAGACAAGCTCATATATTATGGAGACGCTAGCTTGGCACCAGCTGGAGAACAAAAAAAGGCGATGTACTATATTGGCTCAATGGTTATCAGTCAATTGTCCCTCTCCATGACCATGTCCTGTAAGAACAGTGTTTTGCTCTCAACAAATTCAGGGCATGCTAGATAAACCTATTGCAGTAGAATTAAAAATAATTATGTTTTCTTGCCTTCTCAATGTCGGATTCAGATACATTCATGATGTCTTCAGCGGGTATAAGCTCTAATTTTTGTATACATGGGAACAAATCTCTGAATCAGTGGCATCAACTGACTGCTTTTATCATTTCCAAACAAAGCTAGTGATGCTTATTTATCATCCGATGGCGGTAACCTGGATATACCAATGAATGCAGCGGCCATATCAGGAGTATTCCCTATTCCATAACTCGACCTGCTATTTTGAACATGAAGAATGAAAAGGTCACCCAAGTAATGAAAAATTGCAGTTTAAAGTGGTGGTCCATATGAACCAAGATCCAGTGGTAGAACAGCTAGCAAATAAGACCTAAGTTAGATTAGAGTCTATTTTTCTTTATCAAAGGATACATTATTGTTCACACGCACGGGACGATGACTACAAAAGGGCAACACAATACTTCATAAACATAGCCACATAGCCTAAACGACACAGGCAATAATTGACCCACAAACACAGTATGTAAGGGGTGACCAGGCGACTTCACTCCTCAAAACAAACCTTCGCCCTTCCACAGCCCAAACGCAACGGTCGTCACATACAGCAAAGCAAAAACACCTACCATGCACACCACCACAGCCTGGTACCATCTCGTGCGACAACTACAGCTGCCACTTCTGAAATAATAACACAAATACAATCAGGAAGTGCCGACCTATTGAACCCTAGGGGAAAAACTACCAACCTATTGAACCCAAGGGGAAAAAACTGGCAGAAAACCAAAAACAGATGCTAATTCTTTATATCTTTTAGTCCACATCATCCATACTTGAGACATCGACATGCGCTAGGTTAACCAACTCCCTTGCAAGCTCCTACCGCCTTCTAGACACTTGGCTATTAGAATCAGCACCTTTGACCACCGAGAAGGTAAGTGCATCATTGTATCAAACAAAGATGTGTGAAAGCTTGCTCATCACTTTGTGAAGCGACTGAACAACAATACGTTCCCTTTCTCGAGCAAAATCTGCCATCAAAGTCGCCCCTCCAGCAATGCGATACAACTTTACTAATTGGCTATAGGCCACATTACAGAAACGGTAATTCACATCATCCACATTACATCCGGTTTTGAGCATAATCTCCTGGATCAGTTTTCACGAGGCTCTCCCATGCGTCTCTGACCTACGCAGTGCACCATACGTTTTCCTGAGCTTAAATCCAAACAGATTTTCCCTGGCTGGCAAATTGTATCTGATCCAAGCCACCATCCTTCTAGACCCTGGGCTATCGAGGCCCTCGGCATAGGCACATAGGCCAAGTTATGCTATCATATCACGTGTCACAGCCATCTGATACAAGCGTATCGCCTGCGAAAACAATAATACATAAGTACTCCCTCCATCTCAAAATAGATGTGGGAGGTCTGTCAAAATTTAGATGAATCTATATACTAAATAGTGTCTAGATTCATCCAAATTTTGATAAATTTGCGACATTTATTTTGAGACGGGAGTACTATCCTATTGAAAGAGAATAAAAGGTTCGAAGAAAGAACAATAGAACATGAAAGCAACAGATGTTCTGTCTACGATATACACATCAAAGAAGGGCAGGATGTTTTTGTGCAATATGTCTACCTGTACTCTTAAGATATATAGATATGGGATAGTCTATAGGATCCAAAGAAAAAAAAACATATATGAACACGAAGATAGAAGTAATAAGATAGCACAAGTAACCTATGAATATTTATTGACACCCAGAATAAACGAATGCAAGGTTAGCAATTCAGTTTCTAAGCAGCTAAATGCTCCTGCTGAACTGTTGAACCACACAGAATTTCAGAGCATCAACTTTATACATCCATCTTTTGTACTACTAATTTAGTCCTAGAGATTTTTTACTAACACATAGACCTAGCTTGGTCTTAAATTACAAATTAAATGCCGCATTAAAGGTTGATTATGCCAAAGCATCATAGTCTCTAATAAATAGTTTTACTAAATATCTATCAAAAGGAGGTTGACCTGATCCGAAACTAACCAATGAAACGGAGTTAATACTTTATCTTAAATTCCATGTCAAATATCCATCATACATACTGCGGACCAAATGTAAGAGACTATCTAGATCAGCTATACTATGTGTGATAAAAATATGGATAAAGAACAATCTTTAACAGGCCATCATGTACATCAGATAGCAGTACAAAATCTATATTTCTACAAAACCGGAAGACATAAAAGACATAAAATCATATGGCATTTTTCAAGAACAACAACCTGTTATAAATGTACTATTTCCATTCCTCCTTGTCAACACTAAATCGGAGAAACCTAACCCTAGATTTTGAAAACTTTATATGGTGCGTGTAAAAAATCCTACGCAATAGAATTCTGCCATCCAACATACCCTAAGAATTTTACACATGTTGTCTTCCCCCTTTCATCAGTCAAATGACTGACAGATTATATAAATGTGAGGTTTCATACATCAGCCATCAGATATAAATGCACATTTGGTCAGACAGATTATGTATAAATGTGAGGTTTCATACATCAGCCATCAAGCTGCTAACCAAACCATATTCGACAGGAAAATGGCAAACTAAGCAGATAACTCGAATATGAGCGACGACTGAGTGTTGTCTTTACTATGTAAACGAATCATCCCATATCTAAGGAAAGAGCAACACGGGCAAACATCCTGCGTCAAGAAGTAAGCATAAGGGAAAATGAACGCGCAATCAAAAGGTTTGATGCGAGCTCACCAGCCTGTCACCGAGATACATGTCATTAGCAGTAACCACAGATCTGGTCAGCACCGGACAGCGTGCATCACACGCACTGGCAAACGCTGCAGAAGGCATAGCCGGCTCAGGAACCAGCAACAGAAAGGAAGGAACCACCTTCAATATCCCGTGGCAGAAAAGAGCCATGGCAACAAACGGAACAAAAGATCGTTGTTGCTTAATCTCGCCCACTCCATTAAGGATATACATAATTTAGAAAAGAAACATCATAGCACCAACCAAATGACAGGCCCACAACATTCCACGAATCCAGACCTAAAACCAAAACTAAAACAATAGAGAAACAAAACCTCTCCAATCATAGTCTGAAAGCACAAGACTGCGCGAACATCAAACCTAGAACATAAATTATTGGAAGAGCAAACAAACCAAAACTTTCAGACAGCGACCGCCTAGAAAATCACAAAGAGCCCACCGCCGCACCATACCGAGACAGCCCCGCCGAGCAAAGATCCCTCCTAGCAAACGGAATAACCAGGAACAACCACACCGCCATCAGCCAACACATCCACCCCGGTCAAAGCAATAGAGATAACCGGAAGAACTACTCCCCACCCCTATGACAAAACGTAAGAAACACAGGTCGACCCAGCGTACAGGACATTGACATACACGGACCCGAGAGCACGGCCCACCCGTCAGGCACAGAAAAAAGAACAACCGCCCACCCATACTACCGTAGAGCCAACGTGTGTGCAAACCGAAACGCCAGGTCGACCCGAACGGCATAGAAACTAAGCGGGGGCCACACCAGACGCATACAGCCAGAAACACGTCTGGCAGAAGCTCTCGTATCACTCACACACCACCAGGCTTAAGATTTTAGAGAATGTATTCATAGCAGGGTTTGCATTAGACTCATGAAACTGGTCATATGTTATTATTTACTTCACATGATCCAGTCAAAGGTTTTTAGTGATCTCATATCTAACAAATCAATAAGGAAAAAAATTGCTGCCCAAGGGCCAAGTGAGAAAAGTATGTGCATACATGAAAACCATGTCAACAAAAGAACTCTAATTCTTTCTTATTCCTCTTTGGAGACAATAAGGATCTGATTATCCGCATCAAAAGACCAAAACAGGTTGGACATTCAATGAATATGAACCAGGAGTTATGTGATTCCGTATCCATTGTCTTCTCACTAAAAGCATAAAAATCAGCACCCATGTGAGGTAGATCAACATCATACTTACATTCTATAGCATGTTATCGCCTTGCCTTAGAAGTTTAAGAATTTTAAGTACAAGCTCTATATATCTAGCATAAGAATCTAAGCACTTGTTGTAAGCAATGTAGTAATAGAGTGTAATTCACACATGTAAACTGAATTCTCCACAAGTCTGTACTCTTTGTTCCAGCAGGAGGTTCATGAACAATCAAACTGAAGTCCAGAGGAATTTGATTTATCTCAAAAAGGACACCCATAAGCCATGGGGCCCAATAACACATAATGTGGCCGTCAACCAATATAGTTATCTTGTTACATGGAAGCAATAGAGACTGATGGCACATTCACACGGAGTAAGGAAATAAGACTAACAGTTGCATGCAAAGGAAAACAACTATAGTACCTTTTGTTATTACATGCACAATAATAACAGGTGGATTATTAGGACAAAGTCAATTGGCTCACTAATAACAGGTGGACTCAATAAACACAGTGTCATGTGAGTAGAGAAAGGGGATTCTATAAATCAGTAAGGAGATGGCTCGAGTATTATGCATCAAATGAAGCTTGCAAACAATATCATCAAAATATAAATGCTGATGATGTGCATTCTTCCATTATTTTTTATTAAGTTGATATGCAAATAGATGCAAGATCCATGTCGGTGGTGTGAAAATACGGACTACGAAGTAAGGAAGAAACAGTACATGATTCCGGCAGAATACTACATTTGTTCTTTACCTTTCTTCTTGTTTGAGAACTATTATCAATCTATGCTTAAATCATCAGCATTCTTGCCACAAAATCAAGGACAGGAAATGCTAGGCAATGTGGCAGTAACCTTCTTGGTAATAACTTCACTTGTCCAGCATGCTGTCAAACATGTTACCACCAATGAATAGAATAAACATCTTTTCCATGTAATAGTCAGTGTAATCGGATATTAAACCTTACCTCCCATCTTCATTTTTATAATGGAAAATTATGATCTCAAGTCTTGCTTCTGGTGATCGGCTATGAAATCAAGATATCAAAGATGAGAAGAGAAGGTACATGCTAAGAATGTAGAACACATTCAACGGGAATCCCAAAATTCAAACAGAACATAAACATGGCCAAACAACAATTGTAATTTAGATGAAAAGCAATTATTTATTAAATGTATCTTTGTTTCATAATATAAGACTTTTTAGCAAACTAAAACATCTTGCTAAAAAGGCTTATATTGTGGACCAGGGGGACTACAAAATAATGCCACGCCCCATATATAGACCAATACAACTGCTCATACCACGAACATGCTTGATAACAAAATCAAGTAGGCATAAATTGAGAGTAAATTTTTGGTATCAGTAAATCTCAAAATGGTGTCAAGTATGCTGCCCGATAAGAAATAGTACTTGAGGTCAACTACAGACACATATCCTTATATCAGATTCTTACATCCAAATTAGCAAAATATTTTGTTGCAAGGTGAGATAGTTTGTCCAATTACAACTGTATTGTTCATTGATATGTATCGGTCCCATAAGGATGCTCATATACACATAAGTAACCAAATAATTAGCCATATACGCATATACTCCAGTTTGTTCAAAAAGCAAGATAAGTCCTTCATACTGCAGACTTTTCCAATTTAGTATGCCTATGTTTTCACTATCTTCAACTTGTAGTTCAGTGCAGCTATCTAATACAATAATTTAAGCTCAAAGTTCAAAGTCAGTGTCTAGTTATCCAATGTGAACATATGGTAACCGTAAGAAAGCAAGGGTATTTGGGTGAGGGCACGAACTAAACTCAGGGGCATCTGCCCCTATTTTTTCAAATGCATTTTAACACGATTTTAGAAGTAAACAAACCCCAAAAACAACATTTCAAGCGTACATCTCTAGAATGTGCGCGGCACAAAAAAAGTTGCTAAGAAAATTTAATACATATACCCTCTAGGGGCATTTTTGTCCTTTTTATACAGGTGAAAATTGTCATTTTTCCAGGAAACTTTGTGATGTGCACACATTTTGCATAGAGGTACACGAGCAAATTTTTTCTAATATTTTTGACATTTATAAACGGGTTTTGCAAAACAGGGCAGCTGCCCCTACCTTTAGGAATGTATTTCCTAGGGACTTGGTCGTGAAGAAAACATGAAGAAAATAAACGTATATTTGGCGGTTAGAAGGGCAAAACAGGCAACTTGTAGTAGGATTAGTACTCTCTCCGTCCCGAAATAAGTGACTTGGATCTGTCTAGATTTGTATGTATCTAGACTTATTTTAGTGTGAGATACATTCGAATCTAGACAAATGCAAGTCACTTATTTAAAATAGAGTAGGATAAATCTAACCACTTTTTAGTGGGGACCAAATAATATTTTTAACATAATAATATATATTATAATTATAATATTTAAATACAGGATGTAATATGTACCGAGTACAGAATCAGCAATTTACTTATCCACATATTACTGATTAAGTATCACATGGCCTTTTTTCCTTTCATTTTAACAGTTAGCTGTGGTACCAAGTATCAATGTAACTCGCTTTGGCAATCTAATTTCATCTATTGTAGTATCAAACTCAGATTAACTGGTCTTAAGGATGCATCATATAGGAATAAAAAATAGGTGTTGTAACTAAACAACACATCTTGCTTATATAAACAACTCGAAGAGATATTGATGGAATGTAATCGTGTGATTCAGAAAATATGAGAAAAAGAAGTCTTGGAAATAGTAATTGATAAGAATTAGAGGAACTACGAACCTGGGGATAGGGCTCAGCTTAAGGAAGTCCTCACCGTCCTTGAACCTGACAGCCTACTACCGCACCTCATTCCCTCTCTTCTGCACCGCTTCCCTAGTGGCACCATCAGTAGCGGCCTCCCATCAGGCTTCTGGTACTGTACGTGTTTCCTTGGCTAATTTGGGTCTCCATTATTTCTGCAGGGAGGAAGATTTGGGATCATATCTTGGGGACGGCGTGAAACCGGAGCGCCTTGTCCGTCCTCCACGCGCGGCCTCGCCCCGAGGCACGACCTGAGCCACGGGAAAGCGAGAAGCGAGCTAGGGGACTCCCTGACTGAATCTGGCAGCGGAGGAGCCGAGCTCTGCAAGCCTCTAAACGGCGCCGGTTTTCTCCCACGCGCGATTCGCGAAGCTGTTCCATGAAGATGAGCGGAGGGGCATGGTGAGGTGGTGGTCGGAGAGTCACCGGGGTGGATGGCGTGCTAGCCGCCGTGCCCTCGTCCTCCGACGTGTGGCCGTTGTTGGTCGCGTCCCTCTCGTCTGCCGCCTCCCCTCCTCCTCCGCCTTGTGGCTCGCCTCCGGTGCCGGTGCCGGTGCATCCGCCATCGCGGGGAAGCCCGGGATCTAGGCGCCGTGCGCGGGCTAGGGTTTTTTTATCGCCGCTTTTCTGGTGGGAGGCACTGGCGCTGGTCGGTGTCGCTCCGCTGCTGGCTCTGACTGCCTCCTCCCTAGTCCCTCCCTCCTCCTCTGCGACTCGAGCGAATTAAAATACAACGTCGCACAGCAGGCCCACATGCAGTGGCAGGACGCTTGGCAAGGTGGCCTGAGAGGCCTCGCTTTTGCTTAGGATTAAGCTATAGAGTAATGTGTAAGGTCGTTTCGTAGTAGGAACATCGTACCTGTTGAGATGATATGCTCAATATGTATTTTAGTAATTAATGACATTTAAGTATATATATGAGCCTATGTTCTATATTGTGTCTTACAGTTAAGTGTCATCAAATAAAGAAGCATCAATATCGGTTGGTTCAAATAGAAAATACATTGTAATCAAGAAGCATAGGAAGTGAACCACGAAGGAACAATAATAAATTCGATGATCTCTCAAAAAAATCAATGAGCAAACAAAATATTTTTCAAGATACAATTCTAGAGAAGATCAAGTAAATGCCCGGCCAAGGTAAACCTCATGGTGTAATTCAAAGGTGGTCATGATTGGAATTATGAGAGACCCAGTAATGCTAAGCCTACTGATGACTCACGGACTTTGTACGCATGGCAAGGGGTCTATCAGACGTGGCCACTGGACAAAGAAAAAACAGGAGGGTGCTGCTAATCACTCATTCAGACTGACCACACCCACGACATGCCTCAACTTGATCAGTTCCCTTACTGATCCTACAAAAAGACCAGTTTCATGTAGCTAGCTTGCATCCTCTATATGTCTGAACCAGAGTTCTTCATTTAATGTTTGACTTCTTGACTGATTTGAGACTTTGTTGCAGCTTGTGTGAGAGCCATGCTCTTCCCAAGTAGACCCACCCCACCACATGCTGGTGTCAAAACTTGTTTGCAGATTTTCTCCATCAGAGTCACGTAGGAAGTGTTCTATCCCGTGCCTCTAGGACGAGGACTCCCTTCTGGAGGACCAGAGGGAGATCTCGTCCCATATTTATACGTTCTACCGGGGTCTGTTCTCGGCAGCGCCAAGGTCGGGCCTTGCGCTGAGTATGGACTTCTGGACTGAGGGTTCCAAGGTGATAACGAAGGAGAACCTGGAGCTTACACTCCCCTTTCTTCATACTGAGGTCGCCAAGGCCATCAAGTCTATGAAGACCAACTCGGCCCTAGGGCCGGACGGGCTGCCAGTGATTTTCTTTCAGACTTTCTGGGACCAACTGCAGCCGGTGGTTATGCCGATGTTTCAGGAGTTCTACTCTGGACTCTTGTCATGTCTAGGCTTAACTTTGGCGTGATTACCCTGATCCCCAAGCTAGTGGGGGCCACAGATATCCGCCAATTTAGACCGATCACGGTGATCAATATGATTCAGCCCATTTTTGCAAAGGTCTGCGCCATTACACTACTAGAAAAACGTCTGTTCATGGCGCACCTGAAAAGGCCTTCTGTGGCGCACTAGCAGTGCGCCACGGGCCTCACGCTACGGCTATCTCGTAGCCGTGGCGCACTGCATGGTGCGCCACGGTTGTGTCGAGATAGGCGTGGCGCACCTGGTAGTGCGCCACAGAAGGCCTTTTCAGGTGCGCCACGGATGTGTTTTTCAAAAAACAAAAAAAATGCAAAAAACACCCTCGTTTTGAATTGCAAAAGCAATCGGGTCCGTGCATCGCCGCCGCAGTCGTGTCACCTCGCCGGAGCATGGCCGTGGCAGGGAGGTGCGGGAGGGGTCATGGCCGCTCTAGTCCTCGCCGGCGTCGAGGTGGTGTGTGGTTGGAGAATGGATGGTAGGAAGAGAGGGAGGAAGGAAGAGATGGGGGAAGAGAGGGAGGAAGGAAGAGATGGAGGAAGAGAGGGAGGTAGGAAGAGATGGAGGAAGAGAGGTCGGTGAGGAGAAGGATGCCGCCGTCGCCCGTTGTCACTGCGAGGAGGAGGAGGCCACCGTTGCACCGCCGTCGCCCGTTGTCACTGCGAGGAGGAGGAGAAGGAGGCCAACGACGCGCCGTCACTGCAAGGAGAGGAGGAGGGGAAGGAGGAGAAGGAAGAAGGAAGAAGGGAGAAGGGAGAAGGGAGAAGGAAGAAGGAAGAAGGATAAGGGAAAGGGAGAGGAAGAGGGAAAAGGGGAAGGGAAAAGGGGAAAGGAAAAGGGAGGAGGCGGGGTGGGGATTCAAATTTGAATCCCGCCCAAGCTTATCCGTGGCGCACTAGGTGGTGGTGCGCTATGGGTAAGTCGCCCTCTATTTTTTTTCTATAGGAAAAAACGGTCTTTTGACCATAACTTTTTACTCTTTTCGAATTTTGAAAATCTAAAAAATCGCTAAACGACCAAAGGTGTTGCGAGCGGATGCGAAATCTCGTTCTCGTCATTTTGGTATATTATACGATTTTTTTCGACATCGTATGCAAAAGTTACAGCCATTTTACCGTGACATGACTTTTTTTTGCAGAAAAAGTCAAAACTCATGTTTGTTAATTTTTCTAGAAACTATACCACATTATCTTCCTAAATATGAAAGGATTTAATTTTTTGAAGTGTTTATCATTTTCTTTTATTTTTTGCAAAGCCTAAAAAGGCGATCCAAGGGGGGGGGGGGGCGGGGTGGAGTTGGTGCAGGATAGTTAGGCGTAGGGCACTAGGGCAAGGTGCCCTACTACTAAGTTTATACATCCGTGGCGCACATGGCATAGTGCGCCACAGAACTTGCCACAACCGTGGCGCACATGGCATAGTGCGCCACAGAACTTGCCACAACCGTAGCGCACCTACCCCATGTGCGCTACGGGTACGTGGCATGCGGCTGGCAGACCCCTGGCCCATACATATCTATGGCGCACATACCCCATGTGCGCCACAGTTGTTCTAGTTACTAGTATGGCACTACCCACAGGTGAGCCACGCCTATTTTACCCGTGGGGCACTTCAACCATGTGAGCCACGGATGTGCGGATTACCTATAGCCCTTTTCCTAGTAGTGTTAGGCTCGCCCCGGTCATGGAACGCCTGACTCACCCACTTCAATTTTATTTCCTGAAAGGTCACTTGATTCATGATGGAATACTCGCACTTCATGAAATCATTCATGAGGTAAAATTGCACCATCAGAAAGGAGTGTTCCTCAAGCTAGATTTTCAGAAGGCTTACGATAAGCTGGACTGGGGATTCCTTAAATAAGTCCTCGAGCGTCGAGGGCTTGATGACAGGGTGATATGCTGGATTATGCAGTTTGTCATGAGTGGTAGCACCGCTATCAATGTGAATGGGTAAGTGGGTCCATATTTTAGACCCTCCTGCGGAGTTAGACAAGGGGACCCGATCACTCCCCTTCTCTTCAACTCTGCGGTAGATGCCCTGGCAGAGATCCTAGACAAAGCCAATATCGCTGGCCACATCTCAGGTGTGGTAGGGCATCTGATCCCCGGAGGTGGTATCACCCACCTCCAGTATGAAGATGATACGATGATCATGGTGCAGGGCTCGGACCTTGATATCATTAATCTCAAGTTTCTTCTCCTGTTCTTTGAATCCATGTCGAGCCTCAAGATTAACTTTGACAAGTGCGAGGTGATGATCTTGGGATTCCCAAACGAGGATAGGCAACGCATTGCGGACCGCCTGAACTGTCGCCTCGCGGACTTCCCTATTACCTACCTGGGAATGCCCATGCGTGACTCTAGGGTGTTGATTAGGGACCTTGCCCCTATGGTCGCGAAGGTTCGGTCCAAAGCCGAACAATGGCGTGCGCGCCTCATGTCCAAGAGGAGCAAGACTATCCTTATCAACTCATGCCTTTCCAGCCTCACCATGTACCATATGGGACTATATCTGCTTCCTGAAGGAACCCACCTAGAATTTGCTAAAGAGCTATCTAGGATATTTTGGGTTGCCAGAGATGGGCACCAGAAGTACCATATGGTGAAATGGGCGGACATCTGTACTCCCAAAATTCTTGGGGGGTTAGGAGTCCTTGACTCGCGCCGCTTCAATATGGCCCTGCTGCTAAAGTAGGTTTGGCGTATCCTCCAAGATGATAGAGGGCTTTGGTTACAACTCATCAAGGCTAAGTACCTTCGGGGCCACCCTATGTTAGCGTGTGAACGCCGGGAGGGATCCCAATTATGGAGGGCCATCCAAGACATTAAGCCCTTCATCCGTCGGGGATCTCTCTTCGTGGTAGGAAATGGTCGGGACGTCCTGTTTTGTCTTGATCCCTGGTTACAGAGTGTCGCCCTCTGCCAGGAATTGCCGGCCCTGTCCGCCATCTGCACAGCTCCCATGATTCTAGTGGTTGAGGCAGCTTAAAAAAGGCCACTGGAATATCCCGTTTCGGAGGACCTTCAATGAGGCTGAGGCTGCTGACTTCTTAAGGCTGCTGGGCGCCTTGTCCTTATCCCTCTCAGAGGAGAGGGACAATATAACATGGGGCCAGTCTCACTCGGGAGCCTCCTCAGTTAGTTCGGCTTATAGGACCCATTTCCAGGGCCTGAGTTACCTTGGACGACGCACCTTGGGAAGTCCCCCTTCCCTTAAGCTTGTGTATCTTTTTGTGGCAACTCCTTCGGGATCGTCTCCCTTCGGGGGTAGAGGTGTCGAAACGTAATGGTCCGGGCAATGGGCTGTGTCCGCTATGTGGGACGCTGGAGACGTGCGCCCACATTATGTTCATATGCTCTGCTACTCAGTTTCTGCGAAACTTTGTCCGGAAAGCGCTGGGGCCTACATGGCAGGCCCAAGACCTCGACGAGTTCCTAGAGACGGAGGCGAACCGTTCCGGAAGAAGGTGCCACCTCTTCTGGTTGGTGTTTGCAGCCATTATCTGGGCGCTATGGAATATTTGAAATAAGATGGTGATAGAGCGGATCCTTCCTCGGCGTGCATCCGACTCTGTGTTTTCTTTGCTTTCCTATCTCCAGCAGTGGCACCCCCTGTCTAGAAAGAGGGACCGGGAGTGCGTGTACGACATCTTGCAGGCTCTCAGGGCATCGGCGCAACGTTTCCGGCTCCTGCTAGTGCATCCGCGGCATCCTAGAGCGAGCACCTCCCCAGCTCTCATTTTCTTTTTCCTTTTTGTTGCCTTGGGCTGGATGTGTTGTAGCCCAGCGGACTATCTTTTTATTTTCCTTTTTGACTTCTAGGCATCGGTGTCGGTGACTTGGTTGTACTCGGTAGTGTTGTTGATTTATTTATAAAGCGGGGCGTAAAGCCTGTTTCGAAAGGAGAGAGAGGTCTATGGCTTGGTTGCCACCCGAGACTCTATGGATCATAATCGCAACATTATCTTCAGACGCGAAAGAGATGCTTGCCAATGTCTCTCTGAACAGGTTTTTTTTAATTCTCTTGCTCAAGGAGGTGTGGAGATGAAGTTCCCACTATATTGTTTTCAAGTGTCTCCTTGTCTAATGTAATCTTGAACTACCAAATGACTGTTGTGCTGCCTGCATCCTCTTGCTATTTAAATGAGAATATATAGCTGTAGGAATGCTTTATCCAGCGGTGATTGTGCCAGTTTTACTTCTGCAAAGACAGTAATGTAAGTCTAGCTGTTAGTTAGACTACTAGTACTGTATTTAGAAACAGCAGAAGTACTCCCTCTGTTTTAAATATAAGATGTTTTAGATTTGTGAAAAAAGTGTATCTAGACATTTTTTAGTGTATAGATTCACTTCAAACACGAGTGAACCTACATACTAAAAGTAGTCTAGATATATTTGCTTCACAAAGCTAAAACATCTTATATTTTGAAACGGAGGAAGTAGTACTGAACAAACTTTTAACAACTCTGTTAACGTGTAGTAATACACAAATACCTAATCTAATCCCACCTAAACTCATAAGCTCCCGCGGGAGCCAAACACCAGTATGGCAGTATGGAAACATCACGTCCTGAGTCCTGATCATGATTCAATATAAGCTAACACAAATATATATATATATATAGAAACCCTATTCAGCATCCAGGGTACAGAAAAATTATTTTGCACCCAACATATCTTTACGCTGTTAGACTAAAAAATTATGTTGTGTATACGAATAATTATGTTCATATAATCACCACAACCAAAAAAATTGACACAAAAATAATTTTTTTAAGTCATTATAGTGTAAAAAACACCAAAATATATGTCTTTTACGTCGAATTTTTTTACGTCATGTAAACAAAAAAAATTATGTCATTTTAAAATTTTATTATGTTCTTTTCAACTTACGAAGTAATACAAAATTGACGTGACGTAAAAATAATATACGGTTCTAAAGATAGAGGGTGGGTGTAGAATAACTATTCTACACCTATTCTACACCCTGTGTGTCAAATAGCGCTACCCTATATATATATATATATCCTCTTCTTCCCCCGTTGATCCGGACGACACGACGACAGTGCTCGATCTCCTGCTTAAACTCTGGTGCGCTGATCTGCCCGACCAAGCGCCATGGACCAGACGGAAGCCCTGGCAGAGGACACGCTCGCCGACATCCTCGGCCGCCTCCCGCCGCGCGACCTCGCCGCGTCCCGCTGCGTCCGCAAGGCGTGGCGCGCCACCGTCGACGCCCATGGCCTGCTGCTCCCCCACGTCCTCCCGCGCTCGGTGCGTGGCCTCTTTCTCAACTACAGCAGCCATGTGCGGCCGCGCTTCTTCGCTGGCCCCTCATCGACGCGGCAGCTGCCGGCGACCATCCACGGTGACCTCAGCTTCTTGCCCAATTATGGCGGCGGGTCCAAACCAATCATGGACCACTGCAACGGCCTCCTGCTCTACCGTGACCTCAGGACCCTCCTTGTGGTCAACCCGGCCACGAGGCGATGGGAGGATCTTACTTGGGAGGACGCCAGTTGTTGCGACGCGTACCTAGCCTTCGATCCTGCCGTGTCACTGCACTATGAGGTGTTCTCGGTCCCGCACGTGCCTGACAAGGCGGTCCTGAACCCTTCTATGCCAGGCGATGAGGGCTATGAATCTGAAGATGGATCATCGCCGGAATATTCCGAGGAAGAAGATGACTTGACGACGACAGAGAGTAGCGGCGAGCAAGACAACGCCCACGATCTGAATCTGATGGAATGCCCACCATCCTTGTGGACCTTAAATGTGTTCTCATCTAGTACAAGACAGCGGGAGAAGAGGACATTTGTCCGCCAAGCCGTTGCCAAGCAGGGGACCGTGACCAATATGCTATTAGATCCGACAGAGCCAAAACCTTTATCGTGGGGAGGCCCAAGGTGCACGTGTAGTGCCTATTGGCGAGGATCACTTTACGTGCATTTTCGTGGTGTATTTGTTGTGAGGTATATATACACTGCATCAAAATCATCTTTTTATGTTCTCTTACACTAGTTCTCTCTACAACATGATGTATATATATTCTTCAAATTATATGGACATTTTTGCAGGCTATCTATATCGGACGGGAAGTATCAGATAATGAAAACACCAATAGATACCGAGGAATGCGAGCGAGTGCGAGATTACATCGGGAAGTCAGAAAATGGGGTCTACTTTGCAACAATGTGTGATAAATATCGGCTTCAGGTTTGGACTCTCATGGAATCAAGTGATAAGGTATACTGGGTGTCAAAGCACCGTATTGATCTTGAGCCATGTGCAACTAGAGGGTTTCACCCGTCGGACAAACTAGACAAAATACGCAAAACTTGGATTTTTGATGATTATAGCGATGTGCATGGAAACAACAAAAGGCTAACCAAAGAAAGTTTGAACTGGGACTCGGACGATGATAATGTTGTGAATATTGAAGATGTTCATGAAGGTTTCTGCATGTATGTCTGGTTTCTTGGGTTTCACCCCTACAAAGAGGTTGTTTTCTTGGGGTTAGCATCACTAAGTGGAGCAGTTGTGGCTTATCATTTGAATAGCTCAAAATTTCAGTATCTTGGCAGTCTACATATGTACAGAGAAGATCACTCATATTGCATAAGCGGATCATTTCCGTGCACCCCTTGCATGACGGGGCATCTATTGAAACAATTCCGAGAGTAATACATTCGGGCTGCAAATAGTCTAAAGAATGGCACCCTGGTCTTTGGTCCTCGTTTTTCAATGATTATTTGTAGGAAAATGACAGTTATTGGGTTAAATTATGTACTCTTTTGAGAAAAGATTAAGATTATAGGATTCAGCTCCGATCCACATCTCTATTGGACATTTGTTCTCATTTCTTGCATGCAAAATGGTTATACTATGTGCTTGGACATCATGTATATCTACCACAATTGCTTAGTGCATGAATTATATTCAGAACATGTGCATTTATTCTTCACCAGGTGCCCAACGCAATGCAGTGAAAATTGATAACTATAGCCCTGGTTTTACTTAGCAATGTACTCTCTCCGTTTTAAATAAGATGTTTTAGTTTTTTTTTTGAAACACATGTATCTAGACACGTGTTAGTGCGTAGGTTCGGAACAAAATGAGTGAACCTACATATTAAAATAGAGTAAATTCCAATTTTTACCCCCTAGTTTGATATTTTTGACATCAATTACCTCATTTAACATTTTTTCATCCATATTATCCCATTTAGCAAAAGTTTTATCAGTTTTTACCCCTTTAAAAAAACGAGAGTCATTTGCTAGGTGAGTCCGTTTGTTAGATACACATGCATGGCCAAATTGGTCTGCTCGCTGAGTTACGCTCAATTTTTACATACAGTCGTCAATTTTTTACACACTGAATGTACTAACTATTTTGATGCAGAAATCGATGGTAGTGGACTAGTCGAGGTGATGACTAGCGATCTCGGAACTAGAGACAGCGACCCGATCATTTCTTTTTTTTAAGTGTTGGAGCCGTGCGTTTAGCCAATGGCAACATGTATGATGTTGTCACAATTGAAATCTACTCCTACGTTTAGCTATCAAAATTAGCCACTTACAATGTAAACATATATTCCTCTTAAAATAGTTTTTGCAGGTAGAGCAGCGTATGCGATTGATCATATACCTAGACGGCAAGACCAAAGTACAATACTACTACTTGGTATGTAATCTAACTCAACCTATACCTAGACGGCAAGACCAAAGTACAATACTACTACTTGGTATGTAATCTAACTCAACCCTGATACACAATTACACGTATATTGACATGCAACATAATGGGTGTTGTGATTATTTCCATTCGGGGGTGGTTATAAACAGATTTTTTCTGTGTTCAGGGTTTCTATGGGTAAAGGGTAAATGAAAAAATGGAGAAAAATTTCTAACTGCACCCACATGACAAATCACGTGCAAAATATCTTAGGGAGGGTAAAAATTGGCAAAACTCTCGCTAAATGGGGTAATACGGATGAAAAAATCTTAAATAGGGTAATTCGTGTCAAAATTATCAAATTTGAGGGTAAAAATTGGAATTTACTCATTAAAAAATGTTTAGATACAAGTGTTTTAGAAACAAGCAAAAGTATTTTATATTTTAAAACTAGGGAGTATATCTGGAATATATATGCCACTAGGTCATTTTCACTTTTGACGCACAACTCTCATGATCTCTATCATCGTTCGAGGTTGCAGTGGTATATTTTTTCTCTATAAGCTGGATCGTTTTGCTTTGCATAATGGAAGAGCAAGCCAAGTGCCATTTTATCTAAATCATTAGCATCTAATGTGTATGGTTGATCTTTGTTTGAATCATCTATATGTTTTAATATATTCTCTTCGGTCCATATTAATGGTCTCAACTTTGTCTAAATAAGAATGGTTTGTATTAATGGTCGCGGCCGAAGAATTGCGTATGGTAAACAGAGCTATCTCTATAGACTCCGTCCGCGGTCAAATTCTAGGTAATGGAGTGTGGATGCTGGGACCAGCAGATGTCTTGAAGCATAACCCAGACCTCGATGTACTGTGAAAGCTGAACAGGAGTGTTGAGCCTAGCAATGGAACGGATTCAGTTGTTGTGTGTGATCTCTTTTGTGACAGGGCGACTTTTACAGGAGGCAATCTTTTATAGATTGTTCGCCCAAAGCCTGAAGGGACCGCATGGCACCAATTACCGTGCCAGAAGGAGGCTGTTTCCTCATTGCCGAGAGTAATCTTAGAGGAAGCTCGAAGAGCCATATCCGCGGTGTCGCAAAGAAAGCTTAGACCCAGCCAGCTGCATTATTGCGGGTCATTCCATTGCAGCCAAGGCCATCTCAGTCTAAGAGCCCGTCCAGAGCGCTCCAAGTCGAGCATACCAAGGCCACCCAAGCTCTTGGGCCACGGGTAAATTTTTTATACTAAGAGGTCCTAAATTCTAGTTATATAATTTGGTGCATTGTAAAATTTAATGCACAACACCCTCTATCAACTTGGTCATCGTCGAAAATGTAGATGCTCTATACCTCATCTTAACTCATATTTCTTGTTCCCCTTCAAGTGCCAGGAGCCCTTATCTGCACAAGGGCTGCAGGCACAAGTTGAATCATTTTCACTTGATGATGCTACAGAAATACAGAAACCAACGCTCCGGTGGGATCGAGGAAAAAGCACACAGCAGCGCAGTGTTTAGTCCCAAGCAGCAGGCTCGGTTACGCATATCGTAACGGCGAGATGTTGGCGGACGAGGAAGAGGAGATGGTTAAATACCGTCGTTTCTGGGAAGATGTTTGGGGCCATGAGGCCGGTTCCTTAGAAGACCACAGTAACCACCCTACTTTCCTGATCCATGCTCATCTTCTTACTCAATTTTTGTCTTAATGACAGTTGCTAGCTCTGCGCACATTGATTTTTGGTCTTCTACTGATAAGTAGTAATTAACCAGCAAAAAGAGAATCATTTTGGTTGATTTTAGAATTCTGTTCTCAATTAAGATAGTTTGTGACAACAGCTAATTTTAGTTGCTCCGACGCTCTATTCATACGGAGCCATCCCGCCACATGCTAGCCACATGTCTTTTCTAGGATACACCGGAGGTGTACCAGACATATAGAAGAGGCTGCCGACGGCAGTTACAACACCGCTAGGCGGCACACACTGCTACCAACAGAGGAGGGTGGTAGCTCCCTCCCACCCTAAGCCTACTCTCCTACTAACACCGAGGTCACCGGCTCCGGAAAGCCAAAAACATCACAACGAAAGAGCCTAGCTAGCCGCCATTGCCTGAAATCGTCCCGGATCCTGGTCTTGATAGCCTCCGCCCGTGGAAGCGCCCCGTTGAAGACGACGTCGTTCCGGTGCCTACACAAGCACCAGAAGACCAGGATGATCGCGGTCCAAAGGTCTCGCTTGTGGGCCTTCAGGCAAGGCCTCGACGTCCACCAGAGAAGGAGATCGGCATCGGCTGTGGGTAGCCAGTGGGTCTTACCCGACCGGTGCAACACCCAAGCCCAGACCTCCCTGGCCACCACACACACCCCAACAAGACGTGTTGGATGCTCTCCTGTGCTTGGTCGCACATCGGGCACCTGGGCGGCCGAGGTAGCCCCCGACGCTCCAACCGGTCGGCGGTCCAGCATCTATCTCTAGACGCCAACCAGGCAAAGAACTTACATCCCTGCGGGGCCCGGGAACGCCAGATCTAGGTGGCTGTCGGCGCTCGCGCCATGCTTGCGAAGAACGCCCTGTAGGCCGACTTGGCCGAATACTGCCCGTCGCTGGACCAACGCCAGGTCAGCACATCCTCGCGCTCGGGGACCAACTGGATCTCGGTCAGCGCATGCCACAGGAGGAAGAACTCCGGCACCGCCTCCGTACTGAGGTCAGGCCCACAGTCTCTAAGCCAGTCACCCTCCAGCCCCTCCTTGACCGACCGGGTGCGCCGCTTGCCCGAGGGAATCGCCGCCAGCAGGTTAGGGGCAATATCCTCAACCCTACGACCAACGATCCACCAATCGAGCCAGAATCTGGCTCTCATACCATTGCCCAGCGTGTAGCAGGTGGCGGCGTAAAACAGCTCCAAAGACTCGCGCGGCAGGCCCAGGTCAAACTCAACCCAAGGCTTGGAGGGGTCCACCCTCTACAGCCACGCCCAACGGCATCTCAGCGCAAGGCCAAGAAGGTGAAGGTTGGGTATGCCCAACCCACCAAACTCCTTCGGCGAACAGACTCTCTCCCACGCGACCAAGCAGTGGCCGCCCTTGACCTCCCTCCTGTCTTTCCACTGGAAAGCCCGGACAATCTTCTGAAAGGCCACGATCGTCTGCGGGGGGACATCGAGGGACATGAGGGCGTGGACCGGAATGGCGGACAACATGGTCTTCACAAGCGTGTTCCGGCCACCTCTGGTCAGCAGGCCCGCACACCACAGCTGAAGTCTGCTCGCCGCATTGTCCACCACAAACTGCGGCTGGGCCTCCGTCGGCCTGTGAAGGCTGAGGGGAAGCCCTAGGTACCGGCAGGGGAAGGTGCCGACCCCACACCCGAGAATCCCACGTGCGAGCTCCACCTGCTCCGGCGAGCACTGAATGGGGTGAATAGAGCATTTGGCCAGGTTAGTGCGCAGGCCGGAAGCCTCTCCGAAATCCCCCACGATCACCACACAAGTGCGCAAGTCAAGGGGGGTGGGGCGAACGAAGGTGACGACATCATCCGCATACAGGGAGGTGTAGTGGCACAAGCCGCTCGGCGCCACCTCCGACAGAAGCCCCATGGCCGAAGCTCTCTCAAATAGCCTATGGAGGACGTCCATCACCGCATCAAAGAGCAGGGGGATAGGGGGTCCCCTTGCATCAGTCCTCGCCTGTTGAAGATCAGGGCCCTAGGGGCACCGTTCACCAGGACCCTCGTCGATGCCGAACTCAGCATCCCATAGATCATGGAGATCCACCTAGCCCCGAATCCCATCTTGGTCAAGAACTCCAGCAGAAAAGCCCAATCCACAATGTCGAAAGCTTTCGTGATGTCCAGCTTCAACAAGACTGCCGCTATCTTGAGCCGATGGAGCTTGCGGGCCGTGCTCTAAACAAGCTGGAAATTATCATGGATGCATCTCCCTCGAATGAAGGCACTCTGGTGAATGCCCACCAGCTGAGGCATCCTCGGAGCCAACCGAACCGAGAGTACCTTAGCCATAAGCTTTGCCATGCTATGAATCAGGCTGATGGGGCGGAAGTCCTTGACTTCCACCGCCTCGGAGTGCTTAGGGAGCAGCGTGATCAGGGCCTTGTTGGTCGCGTGGAGCCCGCGCGAATCGCCCTCCCACAATGAGAGGAAGGCAACCATAACATCGGCCTTAATAATAGGCCAACAAGCCACGTAGAATCTGCCCGTGAAACCGTCGGGGCCAGGTGCCTTGTCAAGCTCCTGAGAGCGCACCACCCCCCAAATCTCCTCCTCCGAGAAAGGGAGGTCCAGCTCCGAGAGGTCGTGCCAGGCCAGCCCCAGGTAGTCCAGGTCCAGGGCCGCTCCCCTCTCCGGGCACGATCCCAAGAGAGGGTCATAGAAGGTATCAATCGCATCGGTCTTCGCTTGCTGATCGGCCACCAACACCCCCTCAACCTTGAGGTGGGCAATGAAGTTCTTCCTCCTCCAGTGGTTGGCCTGCAGGTGGAAGAACTTGGTGCAGGCATCCCCCTCGCTCAACCAAAGCAAACGGGACTTCTGCCTCGCGATAGTCCTCTCCAGCAAGGCCAGACCCAACAGCTTCTTCTTGAGGAGCCTACGAAAAGCGAGCTCGCCCGACGACAAGGCCCTAGCTTCCATCGCAACATCAAGGCGAAGGATCAACTCATTGGCCAATAGGATCTGCCTCTTGTTGTTGCCAATAAACCTGTCACTCCAGCTGGTCAAGGCCTTGGCCGTAGTCGCCAGCTTGGCCTCAAGCCGCTTGAACGGGTTAGCCACCGGCGCAACCAACACCCACGCCGCCTCCACGGTCTCCAAGAACCCGTCGTCCTTGGGCCAAAATGCCTCAAAGCGGAAGCGCTTCCCAATCTCCAACTGGGCGTCGAGGTTAAGAAGCAGGGGCAGTGATCTGAGATGGAGGACCTCAGCAGCGAAAGGAAGGAAGAGGGGTACCTCTCTTCCCAATCCATAGTCGTAAAGACCCTGTCCAGCTTCTCCATCGTGGAATGGGCCCTCTCATTAGACTACGTCTAGCGACGGCCGTTGAGATAGAGCTCCTTGAGCTCCAAGGCCGCCAGCGTCCGTCGGAACTTAGTCATGAGGCACCGGTTTAAGTTATCGTTGTTTTTGTCCGCGGCGTCCACAATCAAGTTAAAATCACCAGCCACCAGCCAAGGGCCTGGGTGCAAAGCCCTCACCTCCGCCAACTCCTGCAAGAAGAGCCGCTTGTGGGCCTCTCCTTGAGGTCCATAGACCCCCGTAAACCACCAGCTATTCGAGCCCGGTGACTCCACCCAAGCCGTGATCGTGTTGGACGAGAGATGTGGGTTTGAGAGAGTCACCACCGTTGATTTCCACGCAAGGAGAATCCCGCCCCTTGTGCCCTCGGCTGGGAGGAAAAAGAACTCGTCAAATTGCCGCCCAAGGCAGCGGTCAACAGTGGCCTGGGACACCACCTGCATCTTCGACTCCTGAAAGCACACCACACTCGCACCCGAGAGCAAAACCACCTGGTAAATAGCATCGCATCTGGCCGGTTGATTCAGGCCCCTCACATTCCACACCAAAAAGGAGAGGAAGTCCGACATGTTGAATTATTATTATAGACCGAGAAAATAAAGCATGCACTCCTAGACCACGACGGTCTCAACACCGTCCTCAGGGACCGGCAGCGCCTCCGGGGTCCAGCCAAAGAGGGCCAGACAGGACGAGAGACTCTCCTGCGTCATGGGATCGTCGAAAAACTTGATGTAGGCCTGAAGCGCCTCCTCCCCAATCACCTCACCCTCCCGAGCAATGCCCAGCTGCACCATCAGCGCCTTTTGCTACTGATTGACCGGCGCCCCAGGGGCGTAACGACCGGCGAAGCGCCTGCTGCGACGAAGGACGGAAGGAGGGGGAGCTTCTGGCGAGGTCTCCGTGGTGCCGGGCGAGGGAGAAGATCTTGCCGCCGCACCCGACACCGCTCCCGGAAGCTGGCCAGCCTCGTGTCGTCGTCCAGCGAGGAGAGGGGTGCCGATGCCAACGGCCTAGTCCTCGGCGAGGCATCAACATCTGGAGATGACCGCGGCAGTGCCCGTGGTGAGGTAGGCCCCGCAGCAGGGCGAGCCGGGGGAGGTGGCCCACCCGCGTTCTCCCCACCAGCCACCTGGCCGCCACGGGGCGTCACCTGGGCCGAGGAAGCACCCGACGAGAGCTCCACCGCAAAAACAGGCTCGCGATCACAACCCTCCATAGGCTCAAGGCCCAGCTTGTTGCCACCACTCCAGCCACAGGCAGAGGCCCAGGACCCTGACGAGCCAGCCATGAGGTGGCCCACCGGGGACCCGGTCCCGCCCAAAATTTGGAATGAAGGAGAGCTCCCTGGGCGGGAGTGCTCCCGCGCAGCACCACCACCCGCCCGCAAACCACAAGATTCTGGGGGGTTCCGGGTGGGCCCAAGCGGACATGGCGTGGTCAAAAAGTCAGCCAACCCCCGCCCTGGCCCTGCCATGACGTCATCAACGGCTTTAACGGCTTGGATGGACTCGGCCTCCACGCTGGCATCAGGCCCGCTCCCCGTGGGCCCAGGCTGACAGGGCCACGATCGCATCGTCGTTGTTTGACCCAGGGCGACCCGCCGCTCCCGGCCACCATCCCAGCGACGGCAAGGCTCCGGCTCGCCGCTGTCCATCCTCCCGCGCGAATAGGAGAACGAGGCATGGCGGCGCCGTCGCGCGGACAGGCCAGCCCCAAGATCGCCACCGCCGCCCGAGGAGGAGCGGTCCGTGGAAGCCGCCATATCCTCAACCCGCACCAGATGCACCACCGCTTTAATCTCCAGCAGGGCCACCTCCAACGGGATGAGGGCGTCCACCGGCAGCAGCAGATCGTCATCATCATCATCGTCGAACACCAGGGGCTCCGCCAGCCAGAGCTGCTTAGAGCGCGGGATCAGGGCAGGGTCGTCGGTCCAGGCCGTCACCCGGAAGCTCCCCAGGTCGGCACGGCTCGCCGTCTCCGTGCCCAGCCTCTCAACCCACGCCGATGGGCCCAGCACCGTCTTCGTCGTCTCTAGTATCCACGAGGTCGGTGGGATGCCCACCATCTCCAGGTGAACACGGAAGCGGAACGTGCGCCTGGTGGCTTGAAGCTGCCGGTTCCAGGGACTGAACCACAGCGAGAAATCTCTGCCGTCGAACGGCCCCGCGCCGGCCACCATGTCACGTCGCGCCCTCGAGTCGAACACCAGGAGCAGGTCCGCCGGCCAGAAGCGGTGCACCGACAGGTGCCCCTCCAGCTCAGGGAAACGCGCGACCAACGCTGCCCGAGCCGGCTCGCCGCCCACCGAACGCCTGGTGCCAGAGACGTAGGCCACCAAGCTCCACCTCAGCGCCCGCTCCGCGTCCTCCACCTCCCTGGTAGCCACATGTCTGGCTTGTGGAGAATCAGGTGCCCCGTGGAGGTTTACGACTTTATTGCTACTCGAGACACGGTGGATAACAACCGCAACCTTCTTTTCATCCGCGCGAGGGATGATCCCCAATTTCTCTATACCTCATCTTAACTCATATTGCTTGTTCCCCTTTCGGCCTCGTTTACTTATAGTGTTTCTCCCGGGTTCGGAGGGTATTTTCCCGGCTTCCTCGCTAATCCCTGAAAACACCGACGAAGCTGTTTACTTCTAGCGTTTTTCCGAGTTTAATCCCGGCCTATCCCAAGAAATACCGGCCCAAACTAAACAAAGAGCGGGTATTCTCACACACGAGTCCAGCCTCGCGTATTGGCGAGGAAGTGAGCGGACTGGAGACGTCGCGACGACGCGGACCGGAGATGGCACGGATGTCAACCTGGGGAAGCTACCGACGGGCACCTCCTCCGGCTTCTCTCTGGCGAGCCCCCCCTCCCCACCCCAGGCCTCTTCCCGTCTACTCCCGTCCTAGTGTTTCTAGGCCGGCGGCGGCGTCCACCTCCCTTCCTCCGATCTGGTTCTTTAGATCTTGGGGAGAGAAGAGAGAGACCATACACGACATGGTGGATATGGATTTGAGGAACATGGGCAGGTCAGCCTAGTATGTATCTGCTTTCCACCATGGTCCAGCCTAAGTTAGGGTTCTTGATTCCAGGACACCATGGTGGAGACGGATTCTGGCTTAACACAGAATGGAATCCTATTCTTTCACAACAATTATTGTCATTGTTTTTCTCTAATTCAAGGGAAGTACTATCATTTAGCCATGAATGATTGTCTGGTTGTACGCTATTGATATTGTCAGATCTTTTATACAAACATCGATCTGAATAATCTGTACTCTGAGAATAAAACAACCCAATGGTGTAGTTGTCGAGTACCCAGCGCAATGGACAGTCGATAATGCACCCACTTTGGTGGGTTTTCCTTTCTCTGCCATTGACCAAAGTGATGGGTTTGGGTCTAATTTGGTTTATTCAAACATGGACGGACAAAATTGATGTTGATTAGAATAGTTTGTGAAGCATTAGTTGTTGATGCAGGGAAAGATTAGATGGCATGCTATGGTCATACCTTATTTTCAATAGACATCCTATAGAGGTTATTTTGAACTAAAATCCTTGAAGATTTAGGAGAGGAACGATCCACTACTGAGTATCCTTCCTTTCATTAATTTATGGGTGGTCACCTTTTATTTCCACATATGTCTGAGTGGAGAATCCTGAAATAGCTTAGCTTTTGTCATTTAAGGTAAACATGATTTTCCTATTTCAGTCAGCATGCATCTTATTCAGAATCTGGGATATCTGTTTATGTTGATCCCTTTATATTGTAATTTCATCTTCCCTCCAAAATGTATATGTGTTCGTCCTAAAGAACAACAACATACTTACTTTACTTTGCAACACAAAATAAATGCAAGATAAAGTTTGACCCACCAATCGGTCGAATTTTTCATGTGTATTTTAGTGTTGATTCCTTTACTTGAATGCTTCTGTTGATTTCTTTAAACAGGTTAGACTGGACTAAATCGCACAATAGAATAGTCTTAGTGTGAAGTATGTACTCGGTTGTTAGTCACATAATAAATTGCTGCAGGTTTTGCTTGTGCTGAATCTGGTAGTAGTGATCTGTTGCTTGTGCGCTTGTGGTGGTAAATAGATGCAGATGGGTGATCTGTGATCTATTACATTACACATGACATTCCTTACTTAGGCTGCTCAAGATGAGGAGTCAGCTATCATGTGGTTACGGGGTGAACTGCAAGAGTTACCTTCAGGTAAACCTTTAATTCTTTCTCGCCTTGTGCTGCAATAAATTTCTTGCCTTATAGTCTATAGTATGTCTCTGATCTAGCTGGGCAAACTTTGTTGTGTGCTAGCTGGGCATTCTTAGTCCTCTTATCTCACTAATGCTTGTTTGTTAATACATGGGTTAGTGTCACCACCCTCTACAGGTTATCCTAGAACCCTGTGCAAGTATTGTATTTGTTCAAAAGATCACATATACTAATCTTTAATAAATTAAAATATAGATCATGCATAGAAACAAGTCAATGGCCTGGATCAGGTACTCTATACTTTACGCTCTGCTCTGGTTACTCTGCTTGGACTATTTTATTATCTGTCCTAGGTTTTTTTATATAACCCACTCACATCAGGAAAGAAATAATTGGGGGTGGCACATGCCATCATAGCTCTTCATCAGGTCCATCAGGTCTTGTTTTCTGCTTTATTTTCAAAGGGAAAGGTTTTCATGCATTGTCACAAAATGTCATAGTTGTACATGTTTTGTTGCTCGACATGCTAAACTATTTAAGAAAGCAGAATATGGCAGTTGTAGGATTATTTTCTTTGGTCACACACTTGCATGTTAATAAATGGGGGACTAGCAACTAACCGGGCATGCTTATCTGCATAGTTCTTTTCATAGATAAAGACAATACTTACTGGTCTGTTTTCATTCATGCTATGAACATGTATAAATTTGTCTAGCCATCACTGACAATGCGGGTCCTTATAATATCCAGACACCATCCTGTACCTGCATTGTCAAACTACACTTCAGGAAAATGGACTGATGGATATTGTACTCCATTTGATCCTTGATAGCTTATTATTTCTCATCGTGAGACCTAAGCAAGGGCATTGGGCAAACGAAAACAATTCTTTCGGCATGAAGCCCTTAACCCAACGGTTTTAGCTATATTTAGGTAAAGCGTATGGTATTATCAAAGCATCGCATTCTTTCAGACATTTGCTGGTGGCCTGTCAGCAGTGAACCATCGTCAGTTTACTGTCATGGGCTTTGTTGGTGCAGCTGTAGATAGATGGCTAGATTTGCTCCTCAAGCCTGATACTAGTACAGTCGTAGGTGGCTCGATTTGCTCCTTCCAGTGCAACGTTTGCTGATGTCCTTATTGTGGTATATATTTTATATTTTTTCCTGCTAGTCGCGAGAATATTTGTGTTTCTAGCTCTAGACTATTCCAAAACGTTTGATTTGTTCTTCAGGTTGGTACCCAGAGCCCTACATTAGCCCATGTTAGGTCTGACTTTGCTTCAAGCCTTCAGCACGTATCGAATCATACTCGCGTGTCGTTTCCTGAAAAGAAGCCCTCGTTTCTTTATCCAGATGATGCTTGTTCATATGCTTCTTCTTCTGTAGTATATACAGATGGTACATATTGGTAATGATGTGGTATAAATTTTATATTATATAAAATACATAGTGCTACTACAAACTGGTGTCAACAAGCATCCTGCTGTTTTTCTAGTAGTGTAGCTAGCTAGTTGTGTCGATTGTCCTATTCTGCTCTGCTGTATATGTGACTAACACTTTCTTTTTTTATGATATACCAGTGTGTCGATGAAAGCATTTAACGGAGCAAGACAAGGAAATGATCGCATCAACTATTTTTAGAATCGGCATAAAAAATTTATTCTCAGCCAAAATATTATTGTAGAAATAATGAGGCAATTGTTTGAGCTTGGCTATGTCAAGCTTATATTTAAACCTGTATTCATGAAGTCTATGTTGAGATGTTAGCGTCCAATGCAAAGATTTGATTTTTATCACCTGATATAGTGGATTGATGTTCTTTCATTGTGATGATCTGATGATGTTAATTTTTATCACCCGATATGGCGCCCAATGCAATTGTTCTTTCATTATATTTAAAAACATGTATTCATGAAGTCTATGTTGTAGGTGTAAAGTTCCTCTTTTTATCACCTGATGATGATCTGATGATGTTAATTCTCTCCTATCCCCTCTCATCCCAAAATTTAAAGTAAACAAGTGAGTGTTTGGGAAGTGGGGGAAAATATTGGGAAATGATAGGAAATGTGGGGATTGGTGAAAGGAGGGATTCACCAAATCCCCTCCTATCCCCAAACATCCAGGAGGTGGAAATACCATAGTAGTAAACAAGGCCTTCAGGTGCCAGGCGCCCTTATCTGCACAAGGCTGCAGGCACAAGTTGAATCATTTTCACTTGATGATGCTACAGAAATACAGAAAACAATGCTACTCGGTGGGATCGAGGAAAAAGCACACAGCAGCGCGGTCTTCAGTCCCAAGCAGCAGGCTCGGTTAAACAGATCGTATGGCGAGATGTTGGTGGACAAGGAAGAGGACATGGTTAAATACCGTCGCTTCTGGGAAGATGTTTGGGGCCATGATATCATACCGGCTGGTTCCTTCTAAGACCACGGTAAGAGCATCTCCAAGAGCATTTGTATATTGGATTGCTAAAAAACGGGTAAAGAGGAGAGAGAAGCTTTAGCAATCAAAACACAAACATGCTTTTCGAGCCTTCCTATAATAGCAATCGCCAAATTGTGGGACCCAACTGTCAATGGGTCTCTCTTTTTCTCTTTTTTTTCTCTCCTCTTCTTCCCCATTCTTTCTTCCTGATGCCAAACTGCACTGTTAAATCAAAGATGCGCATGGGGGTGGCTGGGAACGGCGGCGCGCGGGGGTGGCTGGGGATGGCGGCGCGCGGGGCCGAACCGCCGGCGCGCGTGAGGGCAAGGCGGCGACGTGGCGCGGCTCGCCGCCATGCTGCAAGGCGCGTGGAGGTGAGTGGTCATGGGCGGGAGGGCTGGGAGCACCGGGGTGCGGGTCGGAGCTCACCCGCACCATGCCTCGCCGACGCCAGCCTCTGTCCGCCCGGAATCGGCCACCGTGAGCTCGCGGCGGGGTGGCGCTCGATTCAGCCGCGGGGCCTTGCGATTCGACGGGGAAAGGAGGAGCGGGGCACGAGGAAGCTCAGGGAGCAGGGTGGGGCAGCGCCATGGGCAAACGGCGTCTTGGCGGTGGCCGGAGTCGCTGGCGGCAGGGGCGGGGACGGGGCGGAAACTTCCTGGGCAGCAGTTTGGTTGCTCCCGTGCATTGGACAAGGTAGTTTGGGAATTATAGCAAGTGACCACAGACTTTGTAAATATACAAAGTGGAGGTGCTAATATACTCAGCTTGCTAAAAAAATTGTGGGGACCACTTATACAAAGGCTGTTGGAGCAACATTTTTAGCCCAAATTGCTATATTTTCAGTTTTTAGCAATCGTAGCCAAATATAGAAAGGCTCTTGGAGATGCTCTAAGCACCCTACTCTGATCCATGCTCCTTTTCTTACTCACTTTTTGTCTTAATGACAGTTTGCTAGCTCTGCGCACCTTGATTTTTGGTCTTCTACTGATTAGTAGCAGTAATTAACCAGCAAAAACAGAATCATTTTGGTTGATGTCAGAATTCTATGTTCAGTTTAGAGTTTGTGACAATAGATAATTTCAATTATATCTTTCACTTTATTTGGCTACAGCGTTTGTGAGTCCAACGCTCTATTCATACGGAGCCATCCCGCCACATGCTAGCCACATGTCTTGCTTGCAGATCTTCTCCATCCGAGTCTTGGAGAACCAATTGTGGAGGATCAGGTGGCCCGTGGAGGTTTACGGCTTTATTGCTACTCGAGACACCGTGGATAACAATCGCAACCTTCTTTTCAGCCGCACAAGATATGACCCCCAGATGCTCACGCAACAGGTATTTCATTTTCCTTCTTATTAGTTCGCGTGCTGTCAGTACTAATTTCGATGTAGTCCACCTGATTTCTTACAAATGTCTGCGCTAATTGGTAGCACGGTTGCAGCCACTATCATCTCCGCGGATGTTATCCAGGGGTCATGGCCTGATGACACCGGAGGCCGTGTGGTTTCCCGCATTGCTCGCATAGACGAGGATTTCGTGCTTCTTGATTGTGGAGATGGACCAATGCATGTGGATCCAGATGGTCATATTACCCTTCAAATTAAAGGGGTGTTGTTTGTGTGCGACACGATGGAATTCTCACAATTTCTGTCGAAGCCTACTCCAAGTCAAGTGTCTGTGTGCAGCAGAGGGTCGTGTTGAAATCAGGCCCAAAAAATCTGGCACGAGTATTGCCAGTTGCAACCTTGGTTTCTGCAAGGTGCAGTTTATTGTTTGTTGGTCCCTCATGGCAACAAAGTTTGAGATTTCATATCATGGTAACTGAATAGCCAGTTCAATTGCATCTGTTTTGTGTGCCCACTGCCCAGTAGTATGTTGAAGGTGTCCAACTTTTTTTCTCCCCAAAAAGTTAGAATACCCTGGCTTCTGCATCAGTTGATGTCCAACTAACTGTGTACTAGTATCTTTAACAAGCCATGATTGGTGAAGTGGGAGAACTACAAATTTTATCAGTGTACCCATGGATGAATCATGTCATACTACTATTTTGGCGGTTGGGTTTGGATTTTATAGTTCCTAAGCAAAATGCGGCCAAATTGGCCTCTGCGCACGGCGGTGCCAGTGGTGGTGAACCGTCGAGTCGGACGACTGCGTCGACGCGGGTGAAGAGCTTCACTCCTCGTCGTCAACCTTGACTATCTCCGCCGCCAAGATCGCAGCCACCTGCGCGACCGCGGCGTCCTCCTCGTCGAAGCCGTGCACGTAATCTCCCGCAGAGAATGCGGTCTACCGCGCGGGGACGAGATCCTCCTCGTCGGAGCTGCCGTAGACGGATGGCCGCGATGGGCTACTCGAACCGCCTGACGATGAGCCCTCGCCACCGTTGCCGTACTTTGCGAGCTTCCCTAGGGCGTGATTACTCAGTTCGTCCATCGGCGGGCGCTGCGCTTGCGCGCACCCTCCAACCAGTTGAACTTCCGGCATTCCGCGTCCATGCGGAACACGGGGGGCCGCGGAGCCGAGTCCCCGCCGCCCAATCCCGCGTCGTGCCGTGCGGAGCCACCACGCGAGGCCATCGCGTGCGGAGTTGGGGCGAATGGGGCTGCTGCGAGCTGGATTGCTCGCCGGAGAGGAAACTGGCGGTAGGGCAAGGAGCGGAAGCGGCGAAGGGGAGTAGGGTTTGGAAACCAAACTCCCCTCCGCGGCCCGTTTTAATACGGGCCTGCCGCTGAGTTTCTCGAGCCCCCAAACTCGTTTTACGGGCCAGACCGCGAGTTCGGGCTGCGTTCTGGGCCAGTTTCGGCCTGAACCCGTATTGTCGTCAGACTTTTTCGGTTTCGGCCACTTTTTCGGTTACTGTTAGAGATGCTCTTAGATCATATCTACATGGAAAACCAAGAAAAGGCCCATGGTTCCATCGGTTTACCTACGTTTGACCCGCGACGAGAGTCTCCTCCAACATGTCCACCACACTTCTCTAAGTGTTATCACATGCAACAGTGGACGGTCATACTTGTCGTGGGAATGACCACGGCAGACGCTGCAATCGGAAGCGAGTAGTAGAACATGGGGCTAGGGTGGCCAGCCATCTGCGGTGCGAGATGAGGGCGGAGACACAACGGTTTACCCAGGTTCGGCCCCCGGGAGGGTAAAGACCTACTCCTGCAAGATTGTATTATGGTGAGAGTAGAAAGGGGCGAGCTCGACAACTAGGCGGCGAGTCGCTCGGGTGTATGATGGAATGTATCCCCTATGCGTCCCCTAGGGAGGTTTATATAGGCTCACCTCGCTAGGGTTTACAGATCACAACCGAATTAGTTAAGGATTCAGAGGTTCTATGACCTAGTCCGACTGGGCCTAGCTACGCTTCTGGGCCTCCAGCTTCCAGTCGCCTGAGTCCACGCCAAGTCTTGATCCAGTCGCCGTCCTGCAGGCCCACTCGCTGACGGCTTAGGCCAGTAGGAAACGTCCTGCTGGGTATACCCCGGTAGGCATATCCCCATCAGTAGTCCCCGAGGCCGTCGTTGATTTGTTGCAGGTGTTTGCTGGCAGTCGGAGTATGCGGGACCAATGCGGACGCCTAGTCGAATCGGCGGCGGACTCCTGAACAAAGGAAAGAACTAGTCATTTTAGTCGTAATAACGGCGACCAATCATATCGCAGCTCGGCGAACGGGTCGGCGAATAACTTGTCACTGTTATAGTAATCGGGCTGGCGAATCGTCGAGTCGCTGAGAGCGACGAGTCGAGTAGATGAAGTTGGACCGTCAATTGTGGTCAAACTAGTCGTTTGTTAACCCAACGATAATATTGGCATAATTACCGCGTAGTAACGGCTTCCGAAAATGGCAGGTAACAACCGCTATATAAGGAGAGTGAAGGGCGAACAGGAAAACGCTTCCTTCACTTCCTCCGATCTCGCACCTCTCTGTTTCCTCATTCCACGCAGCGATCAGAACGATATAGAGAGTTCCGACTTCCACGATCCTTCAGCCGATGGCCCCCTCCATCGAGCCATGGGGTAGATCCAAGTGCACGAAGGCACTGCTAGCATCTTTCGAGGATCCTCCGTGCCGGGAGATGGCGCATCCCCGCGGCCGGAGAAGTAATTCCGGATCCACGCGAGGGGGAGTTCGTCTGCTTCACCAGCCACCTGGAGCGGGGGCTTGGGTTCCCAACTTCCCTCTTCTTCTTGCGCCTACTACGGAATCCAACCATCGGATCTGGGCCCGCACAGCATCGAGCAACTCGCCATTTTTGTGGCGTTCTGCGAGTGCTATCTGGGCTGCATGCCCTACTTCCCCCTGTGGCAAGACCTATTCCACGGGAGAATCAGCCGCGAAGAGACAGGCGGCCCGATGCTAGCCGCGGGCGGCCTGACGTTCCAGCTGAAGTCGAAGGAATCGTTCTTTGATTTGATGCTGCCCGCCAAAGCGGCGAACGAGTGGAAGAAGTACTGGTTCTATGTCACCAAGTCGACTCCAGGCGACAGAGTGGCGCTTCCAAGGTACTCCGCCGACCGGCCCGAGCCGCGTCGGCTCCAGGTCATCAAACTCCCGCTGGATGAGCGGATGGTTGTTGAAGAAATGTTACAAACCATCCGCAGCCTGAAGAAGAAAGGCCTCCAGACCATCAATCTCTACAACTGCTGGCTCGGGTGGCGGCTCGTGCCCCTGGCCAGCCGTGAACTACATGTACGGGTATACGGGTAGGGACGACCCGACGAAATCCTGCCTCGTTGAGTGGAGACTCAACGATTATACACAGCCCCTGAAGAAGATTACCCAGGCAGTGTATCTTGATGCGAAGGCCGGGGTCGCCCCTTATACCGCGAGGCGCCAAGCTCCAACGGTAAGCTGTTATTCCGTTTGCACTCGCAGTCGCAGTTTATGCATTCGCGGTCGTGCTAACGTCTTTGTTGTTGTTGCAGCTATTTGAAGTGGTAGAAGGGTGGCTTCCACCCGCAGACGACGAGAACTCGAGATCGTCCGCCCAGGACGGGAGCGAGTCATCGCCCACCAAGGGCAACGCTGAGAGCGGCGAAGGCGACAACGATGATGATGAAGACGACGAGCCCGTGGAAGTTGCTGCCCAAACGGCTCACAAAACTCGCGGGCAGCACCAGGGTGAACTTGAGGCTAGCAAGAGCCTCAAACCCCACGACAATGACGACGACGAGCTCCCTAAGGAATCACCCCGCGAGGCCACGCCATCGAAGAAGAAGAAGACAGCTCCGCCAGAGAAGAAGACGAAGCCGGCGAAGCCGATATCTCTGCCTCGATCTGCGAGCAGATCCGACGCCACCAGCTAGGCTGAGGACGCAACGGCGCAGGCGGCCATGGCAGCTGGCGCCGCCGCCACAAGGGAAGAGGTGCTGCTGGCGCCATTGCCACCGCCATTCACCCCAATCACTAGCTTGGGGGCCGCTCCAACCGCAGGGGCCTCGCCACCAAGGGGGGCTCCCATAGCAATTGCCACGGAGGCTCCCGTCACGGCTTCATCTTCAAAGAAGTCGTCAGTGTCTTGGGCACACGATTTGTTCGAGACGGTCCTCACTCGGAAGTTGGGGCCCGAACTGGAGAAGCCGTCCAGCATCCGCACCAGCCTACAATTCCTTCCAGTCGCCAAGTGAGTGCTCATCTGTCCTTTACTCGTCTGCTTGCTTTGCGTTTCAATCAGACAGTTTTATTGATAGAACTATTTCACAGGACTGGTGTTAAAAATATATGCCATCCTTCTGTGGCCAAGGTTTTGCCAGTCGCCATCGAGGTGCCAGCAGATTCCTCGCGGAAGAGGAAGGGCGAAGAAGTCGTTGCTCCCGCTGAAGGCATCAAAAGGGCGAAAGGAGACGACGTCATCACGGTCTCTGATGATCCGGCGGTTGCTCCGAGCGAACCTCCAACTGCAGCGGAAGTGGCTTCGAGGGCCAAGGAGGGTGTTGGGTCGCAGCACGTGGTGCTTGCGGACTCACCCGATGTGGCCGATCCGACCCCGAGTGGCGCAGCGGCCGCTGCAGCGACCTTCCCCCGCTTCATGGCGAAGGCGGCCGCAGCGAGTGCCTCGGTGCCGGCAAGCCAGCTTCCTGGGGCCACCAAGACGGAAGTTGAACAGCGTCGCGGCCACACTCCAGTCGTGCTTGCGTTGGTGGATGCGCTGGAGCTTCATGGCATGCTAGGCGCTGCTATCCAGGTATGTACAATCCCCGAGGATCTGGCCACTGAATTTCAGTGGTCGGATTCTTAATGTTTTTTATGTTATCCTGTGGGCACTGAGGAATTTCATTGTCCGGTCCCCGAGTGCCTAGTCGCTGAATTTCAGCGGGTGGGCACTGAGGAATTTCATTGTCCGGTCCCCGAGTGCCTAGTCGCTGAGTTTCAGCGGGTGGGCACTTATGAACTATTTGTTGCTGACACTGTAGTCTGTGCGCAGGGCCTGCAGCGCGCGTCAGCCGAACGGCTTGCTGCAAAGTATCGCTTGGATAAGGAGCTCGTTACCGTCCAGGAGACGAACAAGGAGCTTCAAGCAGCTACGGCCGAGGTGAAGGAGGCCCGCCAAGGCCTTGTCCCGGTGGGTGACTTGACGGCGGCTCAATCCGCTCTAAGCGCGGCCGAACAACGAGTCGCCGACCTGGAGCGTGAGCTCAAGGAGGCGAAGGCGGAAGCGAGCTCAGCGGAGGGAGGAGCCAAGGCTGCCGTTACTTCTGCCGCTAAAGAGCAGAAAGTATCTGATGCGCTCGTTGCTGGGTTGCAGAATGACTTTTCTTCTCTTCAAAGTTTCATCACGGACCTCTGCCGACCACTAATTGGTAAACCCTCCTTCAGCCAACTTCCGACTGCAATAACTGTATTGTGATTTCGATGTTTTGCTTACTGCTTGCTTCTGTGCTGCAGGCCAGATCATTGATAACGCGGAAAAGGCGCAGTCGTATGACGCGCGGCAATGTGTGACCACCCTGGTCGACTCAGCCGTGTTGTCAGCGACTTGCCTTCGTGCATATCTTCAGGAGATATCGCCCACGGAGGTTATCCCCAGCGACCTTGTCGAGGTATGGCGCTACCTGGAGAAGGCTCCGTCAGTCGTGGAGTTCATGACGCGGTCGGCCTTCCGTCGTGGGGCAGCGACGGGCTCAGCCTTGGGCTCGCCCACTTTTCGGAGGACTTCGACCTCGACGATGTCACGAGTGGTTACCCTTCGTCGACAGGCTCGGTGGAGATTGCCGAGGTGCTGAAGCTGACGGACCGGGCCGTGGTATACTCCGATCGCGTTTGGGCAATGGTCGACCTCATACCCTATCAAGAGACGATTGTCGCTCCCAATGATCCTGAACCGAAGCATCAGGACTTCAAGGTCGAACAGCCGTTCCGTGCGGCGATGGCAGGCGAGCTGACGACGTACTCGTCAAACCCGTACGTGCCCTTCATCCGCAGCCGCAGGGACGGTGGCGCGTCTGCATCAAAACCTGCGGAGTAAAAGTGTTTTGTCGTTTGGCATTAGAATGGAATGACTATCTAACTTTCTTGTATGTGGAACAAATTGTGCTGCTATAAAGGAAGCTCGTGTTATTTTGTCATTCGTTTTGCGATTTTGGATGTTGATTGTGCGAGTCCCCGAGCGCGTCCGTCCTTTTTATGGGGTTTACCCGTTGTTATATGTTTTGTGAATTTTTTAGTGAGTTAAGGTCGACTCGCCATGGCTCGGAGAGCTAGTCGCATGGCGACTCCCAGGGGTGCTCTTAACTTGACCGTTTTCCCGGGCGCAAACGGGGTTGTGTTGCCGAGTCCCCGAGCGTGGTACTTGGCCGTTCTAGTCGCAGGCCCAGGGTAGGTGAGGACTAAGCGCGTCATTTGAGGCGTGTCACTCCTGCCTGATCCGGAGGATCAGTCGCGTGGCGAGTCCTGGGCACGCTCTCATACTTGGCGTTTTTCCCTAGTCGCTCGTATTTGACCTGGTGTCAGTCCCCGAGCGTGGTACTTGGCCGTTCGAGTCGCTGCGCCAAGAATGCGGAGGGCTTGGTCGCTGTGGGGAGCGAGTGCAGTTGTCTTGGCTCGAGGAGCCAGTCGAGCTAGGCGACTCCAATGGGGCTCCGCGTTAGCGTTTTTCGTGGACGTTACGAGGCCTGAGGTTTCCCAGTGCCCTCGTACCGCACTACTTGGCCGTGTCGGTCGCTTTGCCAAAGGTTGACTTCTACGAATAGCGTAACGCTGTTATTACGAGTGCGAGTGGCACAACGGAGAGTAGACACAATTTTGCGGTAACCGATCTTTTTTATTTCATAGCGGGTGGGGGTACATGTCTGGAGTTCTAAGAGTAGAACTTCCGTAAGAGGTTTACATTCCATGGCCGCTTGACGTCGAGTTTTCCATCCCCTCGGACGTCGGTGAGGTAGTAGGCGTCGTTGCCTAGGACTCGCCTGATGGCGAATGGTCCCTCCAAACGGGGTGAGAGATTGTGCATGCCTTTCTTGTCCTGGATTAGACGCAGCACCTGGTCGCCTTCCTGGAAAGTGCGAGTCCGCACTCGCCGGCTATGGTAGCGGCGGAGCCCTTGCTGGTAGATGGCGGTGCGGGAGCGAGCTAGGTCGCGTGCCTCGTCGAGCTGGTCGACTCCGTCTTGGCGTGCGAGCTCGTTTGTGGCCTCCGTGTAGTTGACCACCCTAGGTGAGTCGTGCTCGAGGTCGGTTGGCATGACTACCTCGGCACCGTAAACCATGAAGAAGGGGGTGAATCCTGTCGACCTGTTCACGGAGGTGCGGATGCCCCAGATGACAGAGGGTAGCTCCTCGACCCAGCACCCGACGGTGCGCTCGAGTGGGACTTATAGCCGTGGCTTCAGGCCATGGAGGATGCTCTGATTGGCGCGTTCCGCCTGGCCATTGGACTCTGGGTGTGCGACTGAGGCGACGTCGAGTCGGATGTGGTGTTCCTCGCAGAACTTGGCCATGGCTCTTTTGGCGAAGTTGGTGCCATTGTCCGTGATGATGCTGTTTGGGAATCCGTAGCGATAGATGAGCTCGCGTAGGAACTTGGTGGCGGTCTTCCCGTCGCACTTGCAGACTGGCTTGGCCTCCACCCATTTTGTGAATTTGTCAACTGCGACTAGGACGTGGGTGAAGCCAGAGGGGGCCTTCTTGAAGGGGCCTACCATGTCCATGCCCCATACGGCGAGAGGCCAGGTGATGGGGATTGTCTTGAGCGCCGAGCTCGGCACGTGAGTCTGGTTGGCGTATTTATAGCATCCGACGCACCGCTGGACAATGTCGACAGCGTCTGCGTGTGCAGTGAGCCAGTAGAAGCCGTGCCGCATAGCCTTTGCGACCAGAGAGCGGGCGCCGACGTGGTGGCCGCAGTCACCGGAATGGATGTCTTGGAGGATTTTGCGTCCTTCAGCGGGTTGAACGCAGTGTTGGAACACACCGGTCACGCTGCGCTTGTGGAGCTCGCCGTTGATGATGACGAAGGACTTGCAGCGGCGTGCTATCATCCGGGCCTCCATTTCATCCGCGGGTAGGGTGCCTCCCTCCAGGTAGGCGACGTACGGGGCGCGGTCCAGTCGCTTGGCTCGGCGATTAGTGCGACCAGGGCTGCTTCTGGTTGCAGCGGGATTCCGATGTCGAACTCCCTTGGGGGAAAGAGGGAAGGTTTGGTGATGGTTTCGAGGAAGATGCCGGCGGGTGGTGCGAGTCGGGTCGAGCCGATGCGTGAGAGTGCGTCGGCCTCCTCGTTTTTCCGCCCGTCGATCCACTCGACGGAGTAGCCTGCGAAGTGTCCCCCCAGCTGATCCACTTCTTGGCGGTATGCTGCCATGGTGGGGGAGACGACGTCGCAGGTGCCAACGACTTGCCCGGCGATGAGGTCGGAGTCTTCGTAGCACTGCAGGCGATTGACGTTCATCTCCTTAGCTGCTCGCATGCCGTGGAGTAACGCCTCGTACTCGGCCATGTTGTTGGTGCAGGGGTGAAGTCAAGGTAGAGGACGTAGCAGAGCTTGTCACCCTTCGGAGATGTCAGCGCGATCCCCGCCCGTGCGCCACCCGCATTCTTGGAGCCGTCGAAGTGTAGGCTCCAGTAATGGAGGTATGGCAGCTTCTCTGGTTGTTGGGTCTCCTCCCAATCGGCGAGGAAGTCTGTGAGAGCCTGCGATTTGATCGCCTTGCACGACTCGTACTTGATGTTGTGGATGTCGATCTCGACGGCCCACTTGGCGACTCGCCCGGTCGCCTCGCGGTTGCGGATGATGTCCTGCAACAGTGCTGAGGAGACGACCGTTATTGGGTGCTCCTGGAAGTAGTGCGGCAGTCGCCGCTGTGCTCTGAAGACTGCGTATACCAATTTCTGGTATTGCGGGTAGCACTGGCGCGACTCGGTGAGGACTTCGCTGATGTAGTATACGGATCGCTGCACCGGGCGCTCCTTTCCTTCCTCTGGCCGTTCGACGACCATGACGACGCTGACGACGCGTTCGGAAGCCGCGACATAGACCAGCATGGGTTCCTTGTCAACGAGGGCCGCGAGTAGCGGTGCTGCGAGTAGCACCTCCTTGAGGGCGTGGAGCGCGTCGTATGCCTCCTTGTCCTACTGGAAGGTGGGGTTCTTGCGCATTAGGCGGTAAAGGGGCATCGCCTTTTCGGCCTAACCGAGGGATGATGCGACTGAGAGCCGTGACTCGCCCGGCCAGCTTCTGGACGTCGCGCAGGCACTCGGGTCTGCCGAGTCAAGCGATCATATTGATCTTGGCGGGGTTCGACTCGATTCCGCGCTTGGAGACGACGTATCCCAGTAGCTGTCCGGTTGGCACACCGAAGGTGCACTTTCTTGGGTTTAGCTTTATCTTGTACTTTTGTAGGTTGGCGAATGTTTCCGCCAGGTCGGCGAGTAGATCGCCCTGGCGAGTGGATTTTACCACCACATCGTCGATGTAGACATGGATATTGCGGCCAATCTGGCTCGCAAGGCACTCCTGCATGCACCGCTGGTAGGTCGCTCCGGCGTTTTTGAGGCCAAGGTCATGGCAGTGTAGCAGAAGGCTCCGAATGGCATGATGAACGCCGGCTTCTCTTCGTCCTCGACGGCCATTTTGATCTGGTTGTACCCAGAGTAGGCATCGAGGAAGCATAGCGCCTCCGAGCCCGCGGTGGAATCGATGATTTGGTCGATTCGCGGGAGGACGAATTTCTCCTTCGGGCAGGCGCTATTTAAGTTTGTGTAATCGATACACATTCTCCAGGTCCCGTTTTTCTTCTCGACCAGGGCTGGGTTTGCCAGCCACTTGGAGTACTTGATTGGCCAGATGAAGCCTGCAGCGAGTAGACGCTGCACCTCCTCGGCGATGGCTCGGCGACGCTCTTCATTGAAGGGCCGCAGTGACTGCTTGACGGGTCACACTTTGGGGTCGGCGTTGAGTTTGTGCTCAACGAGTTCCCTCGGGACACCAGGCATGTCGGATGGCTTCCATGCGAAGATGTCCCTGTTCTCACGGAGGAACTCGATGAGTGCTCCTTCCTATGCTGGGCTCATGCCCGTCCCGATCGTCACTGTCTGGCTGGAGTCGCCTGGGAACAACTCGACGGTGCGGGTGTGCGTCGTTGCCTCGAAGGCGATGGAGTTGCCACCCTCCGAATTTCGCTTCTTGAGTATGGTGGGGTCGTCGTTGTTGACCCCGCTCGCATACTTGGCGAGCTCCCTGGCGTGGTTGGCCTCCACCGCGATGACGGCGTCAGCGAGTTCGGCCCCTTTGGCCTCGCATTCTGCGGCCATGTCGGGGTCGCCATGGATAGTGATGATGTCGCACGGCCCAGGTATCTTCATTGCACTGTACGCGTAGTGGGGTGCTGCCATGAATTTGGCGAACGCCTGGCGCCCAAGGACGCAGTGGTAGGGGCTATCAAAGGGCACCGGCTCGAAGACGATCCGCTCAGTGCGGAAGTTTGCTGGTGTGCCAAAGGTGACTGGCAGAGTTACCTTGCCGATCGAGTATGCCATCCGACCAGGGACGATGCCGTGGAAGGTGGTGTAGGTCGTCTCGATCATCGACTGCGGGAGCCGCAGTCGCCTGAACGTGTCTAGGTACAGGATGTTGATGGAGCTGCCGCCGTCGATCAGCGTTTTGGGGAGCCAGTAGTCTCCCACCTTGGGATTGACCACTAGGGCGACTCGGCCCGGATACTCGATTCGTGGCGAGTGGTCCTCGCGGCTCCAGGTGATTGGTTGCTCAGACCAGTTGAGGAACTGGGGGATGTCTATCTGGGGCACCACGTTGACGACGACAGCGCGGGCGATGACCTTCTTCTCGCGCTTCGTGTTGAATCCTGTGAAGGTGTGGAGCGAGCCGGCGACGCTGCCGAACTTTCTACCGTTTGGCGGGGTTGTTGTTAGGGTCTTCCCGCACGCGTCGTTCCTTCTCGATCTCCTTGAGAGAGTGGCAGTCGGCGGTCGTGTGCGTGGTGGGCTTTCCTTCCCTGCTATGAAACACACAGGGTTGGTTGAGAAGGGCCGTGGGATCTAACCTCGGCTTTGCCTTGTAGTTGCCACCGTCGCGGCGCTGTCCTCCGTCGCGGCGGAAGCTCTGGGCTCGCGCTGCGCGTATCCGGCGTTGGCGACAAAGTCGACTCGCCCGTCACCACGGCGCTTGCCGGTGAGGCGAGTGTTGCTGTAGCGTAACTCGTGTCGCCTCCCGTTGTCGTGGCCGCTCGTGCGGCGATGTCCTCCCGACTCGTCGTCGGTTTCTTGGTTTGGGTCCTCCTCCGCATACTTCTTTGCGATCTCTAGGAGGTCCGGTATATTGTCGAGTGTTCTGTACACTCGCTTGAGCTTGGCGACCAGGGGCTCGTAGCGGCACGAGGTCTTGAAGAAGTGGATAGCGGTGTCCGGGTGGATTTTGGTCGCGTTGTACCACAGATCTTGCCAACGTTGGACCCAACTGCGGGTCGACTCGCGGGGTCCCTGGACGCATCGCTCCAGTCCTCGATGGTGGTGGCGCGGGTGTATGAGCCCTCGAAGTGCCTGACGAAGGCGTCGCGCATTTCCTCTTAGGAGTCGATGCTATCCACGGGGAGGGTGTTAATCCACTTCCTGCACGTACCCTCCATCATTAGGGGGAGGTAGCGGGAGGCGAGTAGGTCGGTGTGGCCGGCAATCCGCATCGCCATGAGGTAGGTGTCCAGCCACATGGACGGATCGTATGAGGGGTCGTACTTCTCTATTTCCTTTGGCGCTTTAAAGTTCGCCGGGTATCTTTCGCCTCCGATCATCGGTCCGAAGCACTGGGGCCCGACTCGGCTCAGCGATCCCCTTGGTTCGCCGTCACGGCAGTTGGTGAGGGTGTGCCGCAGGTCTTCAGGCTGGCGTGCGCGCCAGCTCTGCTTGTTGATGATGTGGGTGCGGGCGTCGACGGGCTGCCCATTGGCGGCGACGAAGTTGTTCACCGGCCCTGTGAGTCGGCGCCCGCGTTTTATTGCTCAACTGCTTTGGCGAGTAGAGCCTTGGCGTACTGGATCTGCAGGGCGCCATCGCTGGTGACTTGGATGTTGTCGACCGCAGCTCGGCTCGCCACGACGTTGTCCATTGGGGTGGAAAACAGCGGGAGGCCATTCGCGTCTCGCTCTCGTGAGGAGACCAGGATCCTTGGTTGGTCCCTTGGGGGCGCGCGGTTGGGCGGTGGTTGTGCGCCGTTGGCCGTCACCCCTGGTAGGGGTCGAGCGCTTCCTCCTGGCGGCGTGTTCTCGCAGATCGCGCGCTCGGCCACGCGAGTCGGGTCATTCTCGTTGTCGAAGTTCAGGGCACGCCCCTAGATGGTAGGGTTCAGGCGCGACCTGATTCGAAGTTGGTTATAGCGCGACAGCTCCTGCGCTGTCACCTGCTCGAGGCGCAATTTTTCGCGCTCGGCTTGCTCCTTGCGGACTGCCTCCGCTAGCTTAAGGCGGAGTTCCTCGACCTCCGTTGCCGTCGCGTTTGGTGGGATCGGCGTGGAGAAGGGGTCTTCGGGCGGGTCGGCGCCGGTCGCCATGTAGGTCGCAGCGTGGCGACCAGTTCCGTCGTGGAGGTCGGCGGAGTTCTCCGACCCGGAGTCGAAGTCGAAGATCCCAAGGATGGAGGGGTCCTCGAAGTCTCCGACGTTGGAGACCTGGGTGATGGAGCCCGCGGGAGATGCGGCGACGATAGATCCGGCGAGTGACGCCGGGGTCGCCGAATCGGCGTCGTCGTTGAGGGCCGCGTCGTTCGAGGCCGCGGTGGTTTTGACCACGTTGCTATGGGCCGAGTCGTACTCAGAGGCGAGGCGGTGAATCGTGCGGACATGGCTCTCAGAGAGCCGGTTGCATGGTGGTGACTCGCGGATGCGAGCCGAGTCCTCCGAGGCGATGACGTCGGTAAGGCCGACGAAGAGGCTGATCGTGCCGACTGGCAGAATCACGATGTGCGTGACGGGTCGCGCCGCAGGGACGTAGCTGCTCGGCAAGATCTGGAGCATCTTGCCGATCGCGATCATGCGGCCGATGGCGATCGACTCGTTGATGGGAAGATTGGATCTCACCGCAGAACACCGGCCTAACCGGACAGGCCCCACGATGGGCGCCACTGTTGTGGGAATGACCATGGCAGACGTTGCAATCGGCAGCGAGTAGTAGAACATGGGGCAAGGGCGGCCAGCCATCTGCGTTGCGAGATGAGGGCGGAGACACAAGGGTTTACCTAGTTTCGCCCCCCCGGAGGGTAAAGACCTACTCCTGCTAGATTGTATTATGGTGAGAGTACAAAGGGGCGATCTCGACGACTAGGCGGCGATCCGATTGGGTGTATGATGGAACGTATCCCCTATGCGTCCCCTAGGGAGGTTTATATAGGCTCACCTCGCTAGGGTTTACAGATCACAACCGAATTAGTTAAGGATTCGGAGGTTCTATGCCCTGGTCCGACTGGGCCTAGCTACGCTTCTGGGCCTCCAGCTTCCAGTCGCCTGAGTCCACGCCAAGTCTTGATCCGGTCACCGTCCTGCAGGCCCACTCGCTGACGGCTTAGGCCAGTAGGAAACGTCCTGCTGGGTATTACCCCGGTAGGCATATCCCCATCAATACTTGGCAGCTAGATTTTCCATCTAGGAGAAATCCACCACCCTTTTGCATGTATGCTAGGGCCACATGCATGTTCTCATGGCATCCTGACGCTCGGGCGGTCCTTTTTTGACGAAATCCTAATCCTAGGGCCCCGCAGGTCTACCCCCATAGCATTCTCTGTATGAGGGTTGAACAATGTACTTTTGTGGTGGTTTAGGTTTTTTTAGGTCATATCTACATGTAAAACAAAGGATAGGTGCAAGGTTCCACCGGTTTACCTACGTTTGACCCGCGGCGGGAGTCTCCTCCTACATGTCTAGCACACTTCTCTAAGTGTTATCGCATGCAACAGTGGACGGTCACACTCAGGATCTAGGTTTTCCATCTAGGAGCAATCCAGCACCCTTGTGCCTGTATGCTAGGGCCACACACATGTTCTCGTGGCATTCCGGCCCTTGGCGGTCCTTTTTTGACGAAACCCTAATCTGAGGGGCCCGCAGGTCTACCTCCATAGCATTCTTGTACGAGGGTTGAAGAATGTACTTTTGTGGTCGTTTAGTTTTTTTAGGTCATTTCTACATGGAAAACCAAGAATAGGCCCAAGGTTACTCCGGTTTACCTAGGTTTGAACCGCGGTGGGAGTCTCCTCCTACATGTCCAGCACACTTCTCTAAGTGTTATCGCATGCAACAGTGGACGGTCACACTCGGGAGCTAGGTTTTCCATGTAGGATCAATCCACCACCCTTGTGCATGTATGCTAGGGCCACACGCATGTTCTCGTGGCATCTCGGCACTCGGGCGGTCCTTTTCTGACGAAACCCTAATCCGAGGGCCTCGTAGGTCTACCCCCGTAGCATTCTGCGTATGAGGGTTGAACACTGTACTTTTGTGGTGGTTTAGGTTTGTTTAGGTCATATCTACATGGAAAACCATGGATAGGCCCAAGGTACCATCGGTTTTCCTACGTTTGACCCACGGTGGGAGTCATCAACTACATGTCCAACACACTTCTCTAAGTGCTATTGCATGCAAAAGTGGACGGTCACACCTGGGAGCTAGGTTTTCTATCTAGGAGCCATCCACCACCCTTGTGCATGTAGCTAGGGCCACACGCATGTTCTTGTGGTATTCCATCCCTCAGACGTCCCTTTTCTGATGAAACCCTAATCCTAGGGCCCCGTGGGTCTACTGCCATAGCATTCTCCGTACGAGGGTTGAACAATGTACTTTTTTGGTGGTTTAGGCTTTTTAGGTCATATCTACATGGAAAACCAAGGATAGGCCCAAGGTTCCACCGGTTTACCTATGTTTGAGCCGCGGCGGGAGTCGCCTCCTACATATCGAGCACTTCTCTAAGTGTTATCACATGTATGAGGGTTAACCAATATACTTTTTTGGTAGTTTATGTTTGATTAGGTCATACCAATATACTTTTTTGGCCTTTACAAGCGTGCATGCGATAACCTTCACACGGTGTAGGGTTTCTCCAAATAGTGGGTTCGATCCCCGAGGGTCCCCAAAAGAGAGGGGTTTTTAGGGTTTCCATAAAAGAGAGGTTTTCGTTCCTCGTGGTCAATAAAAAATGAGATATATCTTTAATATTTTTTATAGTTGTGCATTATATGTGTATTTTGTTTTTACTATTTCACATTTATGCTTTAGCATCGGGTTCTGGAAGATTCGCGTCGTTATTCTATGTGGGTGGCAGGACACGCCAAGATTCGCATCGTTATTCTATGCGGGTGGCGGGACACGCGAAGATTCGCGTGGTTGTTTTACAATCACTAAGTTATTTATAAATTACATCTACATTAAAATTATAGTGGACGCATATTAAAAACCGCGGTCGGTATGGCGCTAACACAGAACTTGTCGCGGATCAAACCAGGGAGAGCTGGTTGTAAGGAGAACGGGGCAAGAGTAAGCCCACCTTAGAAAAAGAGGAGGTAAATGTGGGGCTGGAGAACGACAAGGAGAGGCTAGAGGTAGTCATGGTGACGGTCAATCTCCGTTAGGTGGCCGCGGCGATCGGTAATCTAGACCATGACGGCGGTAGTAGCAGGCGAAAGCGTAGGTTTAGGTATTGTTCTCTAATACCATATCATGATATGAGTATTGGTAGGTTAATCCTCATGTGGAAAGCACCGGCCGGTATCAGTATATTCGTATATGTTTACATGGGGTACAAACACAACACACATACAACTCAAACTATGTACAAACATATCGTTTATCATATATAGAAGCTAAGCCAAAGAGCATAAGTCTAAGTAAGATTAGGAATCTACTCTAATACTACTCGGACATGAGTCTGTGTTTAACTCCAAGAGGGGCTAGGGTGGAAGCGGAGGTGGGCAATCTGCGGCGGAGCAAGGCGTGCGTCCGTCGACTGGTCTCGGCTTCCACCGGAGAGTAATTGGAGCGGGGAAGGGAGGCTGCAATGCCGACCGTCGACCGCCGTGCTCGGTCTGCTCCGCCAGGGCGTTGTCCAGGGCATTGCGGGGATGGACAGCTGTTATGGCGCTGGGGAAGAACTTGTCGGGGATCAAACCAGGGAGTGCTGGTTGTAAGGAGACTGGGGCAAGGGTAAGCCCACCTCAGAAAAAGAGGAGCTCGGGCAAGGGGAGGCCCGTGGATGAGGCAAGAGGTTGGCCGATGGAGGGATGAAGATTGGTGGAGATATAATTGGGGAGAGAGGAGGAGATGGTTTGAGAGAGAGGTATCGTAGGGAAATAAATTGGAAAGGAAGTGGACACGCGGCCAAATAACACCGCACCGCTCCGACCACAAAGCTGACCCAACACGTGAACGTGATGAGAAGATAGTAAGTTAGACACGTGTCAACAAGACAAAAATCACGACCAGCCCAAAATTCTGATGAGAAAAAGAGAAGCGGCCATCTTTAGGATAGTTTCAACTAATATACCTGCATCATCGTATAGAATTTTATTTATCCTTTTGGGTGATTTTAATGTGGATACATATACTCCCTCGGTATATTTTAATGACCTCGATTTTATCTAGATTCGTACGTATCTAGCTAAGTATTTAGACTAGATCGTCTCTAGACAAAGTTGAGGTTATTAATATAGACTGAAGAAAGGACAAAAGATAGACACACTCACACTCTTACAATTATATCCGTCACAGCGATACAACGGGTGAACATTCCCTGTTGTCCGTTATCAAGAGGCTTCCATCATCGTCGTCCCCCCAGTGCACAGGTTGACGTTGGCTATTTGATCTTTGGTAATCCACTGGTAAATCTTGAATAGTTCTAGAGATGTCCCTTGAGACTTTTATTTCGACGTAGTCACAGTACCAGTCTGGTCCCTCCCCTGAGCCATCGATAGAGATGGTGATTTCGCATGGGTCCACACAATGCTTGTTTCTGAAGACCACGTGGTCTAGAGAGCCAATCTCTAACTTCGGGCCTATGGCATTGATGACTCCGTCCCAGTAGTCGCTCCCTCTATCATGGAGCTCGATGGTGAAAACAGAGTCTGTGCCGGCTCTATCAATGATCCCGGTTCGGATCTCAAGCGTGTAGTCGCAGCGGGGGCTTATAGCTCCTATGCGACGTCTTTACGTGGAATTGGAAGGAAAGCGACATCGTTGAAAAGAATAGCTCGCATGCGACGGTTGTGAGGCAGCTAATATCCCAGAGCCACACGGGCCTTAAAATGTTCGTAAGGACACATTTAACTTTGTTCCAAGATTAGGGTTAAGCCAAACCGGTTGGTTGGGACAGCCAGTCAAGCCAGTCAAACCAACCGATTCCGACCGAGAGCGCGCGTCACACTGACCGTAGCTTCCCCGACGGCGGCGGACCTCACCCATCGTTCTCAGCACCGGCGCCAGCGGCACGGCAATTAATTTAGGCGGCAGCGCTTTCGTTCGACGGCGAAGGTGGTGAGTGCCATTTGAAAGCTAATTCCTCTCCCATTCTTCTCAATTCGAGATCTGAGCGTGCCCATTGATGCTAGATTGTGGAGGCGAGGGTGTGCTGAACGAGGCGAGTGGGAACAATATGGAGCATGGAGAGGGGACTTCTAATCGGTATATCCCGTATCTCTTCACTTAATTTCTCTAAGGTTGAGCTCTTTGTTCACTTCCGCTAGCTCAGAGTGCCCGCCAAAAACAGGGGAGACGATGTTGCACGCCAAACCTTCGAATTTCGCATCAATTTCTTTCCCTCTAGGGCTGTTTTAGTTGATGGCAGCACGCAGATCATTGAGAGAGACACGGTTGTTAAATGGGAGTTGGAATTAGAACATGTTGATCCCCAATAGCTAATAAACATGGGAGAGGAGGCGGTGAGGAAAATGGTGGAAAAAATTGGGGATAATGTGGTTTGGGGGCCAGAGCAAGAAGTTTCTTTGTTATGATTTGATGATTACAAATGTGACTATGTTAGAGTTGAGACAGGTGAACATATAGTTGATGAAATCGATGAGCGAAACGGTTGGACAAGCAAAACTGTTCTGTTTTTAGCACAACTCATTGATATGGAACCTGATTCGAGGGTTGGATATGTGGCCTCGAAGCTGGCTGCCTCAGATGGTCGAGGATGATTGGGCTGCACAAAGGCAAGTAATGCCTATACTTACTGACTTGGAAGTGTTAACAATGGAGGATGATGATGCTAATGCATAAGGGGAGGCTGCAGATGGTAATGCACAAAGGATTGTAACTGTTGATTGGAATTCAGTTGAGATACATGACCGGACTGATTTGGTCATTCCACCAATAGATGACATTGAAATGGCAAAGCTTTTTGGCATTCCTATAGATGACAGAGACAAGGAGAAGAAGAGGGATGAAGCTGCAAATGATGGTGACAACCATTTAAGAGATGAAGAGGCAGATATAGATCTAGAGTTGTTGGAAAATGCTGCAGTTCATGTAGATGATGCACATGATGATGAGCTAGTAACAGTTTATGACAAAGAGGACCCCGTTATTGAAGTTGGGAGATTGTTTCCAAGCATGGATGAATTCAGGATGTGTTTCAGGACATATGCAATCAAACATGAGTTTGCTACCAAGACTATGTGGACTGATAAAAAGAATTTCTATGCAAAATGCATAGGTTATGATGGTGGTGCCAAGCCTTGCAAGTGGTATATATCTGCTAGACGCCAACCTGATGGAAGGACAATAAGAGTGAATCAAATTCCAAAACCTCATACTTGCATTACAAGTTCTCAAACAGTTACAAAGATGACATCACAATTATGGGTTGCAGAAAAGATCAAGCCCATTTTAGCCACAACACCAAACAGCACTGCAAAGAGACTGAAAATAGACTTGGAAAAGCAGTACCCCATTAAGCTGAATTATACTACAGTGTGGAAGGCAAAGCAAAGGGCAATGAAAGAGCTATATGGTGATTGGGCAAATACCTTTCGAATGCTTTATAACTTCAAAGCAGAAGTAGAGAAGAAGTCACCTAGCAGTGTTGTGGAGATAGATACTGAGGTAACAGCTGATGGGAAAGTCTTCTTCTCTAAATTCTTCATGGCTTTAAAGCCTTGCATCGATGGCTTCAAAGCAGGGTGCCGTCCATATTTGAGTATAGACTCATCTTTCTTGACTGGAAACTGGAATGGTCAACTAGCAGCATGCAATGCTTTAGATGGACACAATTGGATGTTTCCTGTAGCTATTGACATGTTTCAGTCCAAGACAGAGGCATCATGGACATGGTTCATGATGCAGTTGAAAAAATGTATAGGGCCAGTCTCTCCATTGGCAGTGCACACAGATGCATGTAAAGGTTTAGAAAATGCAGTGAAGATTGTTTTCCCTCATGCTGAGCAGAGGGAGTGCTTCGGCCATATGTGGATGAATTTGATCAAAAAATTCAGAGGAGATGATTTTGGACGCATGTGGCCAGCAACAAGATCTTACACCAGGCAGACACATTCATATCACCTTGAGAAGATTAAGGCGGCATGCTCTGAGGAGGATAGGGTCAAGTTTTGTACATGGTTGGAAACCTACCATTCTCTTTTATGGTACAGGTCTGGTTTTAACACTGCCATCAAATGTGATCATATCAACAATAATTTGGCAGAAAGTTTCAACAACAAAGTGAAGGAGTTAAAAGACTTGCCTGTCCATGACATGGTTGACCAGATCAGGATCATGATCATGAGGTTGTGGGAATTGAGAAGAAGGCTTGGTGATGTTCTTCAAGGAGATAAGCTTCCTGATGTTGTGCAGCAGGTGGTCAACAGGAGCAGAAATCTTGCACATTTGCGTGTTGAGAAATCCTCATTGTGGGGTGCTGAAGTCAGAGATACAAAGACTGACAGGAGGCATGTTGTTGACACTCAATTGCATGAATGCACATGCCTTGAGTGGCAACACACTGGGAAGCCTTGTGAGCATGACATACTTTTCTTGGCCTCCAAACACAAGCTAAATATGCACCCATATTTGCATGAGTATTATTCTGTAGAATAATTCAAGGCTGCATATGGAACACCAATTCCAGCACTTACAGATCAGTCTCAGTGGCCTGAAGTGGACATTCAGTTCTCCTTGTGTCCTCCTTTGATGAAAAGAAAGGCTGGCTGGCCCAAGCAGAGTAGATTCAAGGCTTGGTTTGAGAAAGGTGGGAGCAGCAAGAAGGGAAAGAAAGATGAAAAGAAAGATGCCAAGCCAAAAAGGGCCCAAAAAGGTAACAAGAATAGATGCAAGTTCTGTGAAGAACTTGGACACCGAGCTGGCTCTACCAAGTGCAGATACACTGCTGAAAAGCCAAAGTATGTTCATCCAAAATCTATCCCATTTCTTGTTGATGATTTTTCTCCCCCAGCTAACTTGCTTGTTTTCAGGAGGAAGCGTGGAGAAAAAGGCCCACCTCTTGTTGTTGACAAATGTTGGCCAGTGAAAAGGGCAAGAATCAATGGACAAAGAAAGAAGAGAACTAACCAGATCATGTTTGGTGCTGCTGAGGTGCAATCTAAACTTGTTTTGGAGGATGATGTGCAAACTGTTGAGGCTTTAGGGCACACCGTTTCTGATTTGGAAGCTCTGGTGCAAAATTAGGGGCAAAATAAGCCTGTTGTTGAGGCTCTAGTGCAAAATGAGCCTGTTGTTGAGGCTCTGGTGCAAAATGAGCCTGTTGTTGAGGCTCTGGTGCAAAATGAGCCTGTTGTTGAGGCTCTGGTGCAAAATGAGCCTGTTGTTGAGGCTCTGGTGCAAACTGACCATGTTGTTGAGGCTCTGGTGCAAAGTGACCATGTTGATGAGGCTCTGGATCATGATCATGAGGTTGTTGAGGAGGTGAAGGAGACTCTTGGACATGATGTGGGGAGGCCAGATGGTAATGGTAAGAAAAAGAAGAGCATAAACCTGTTGTGTGGTGTGAAACTTGTGAAGGAGAAGAAAATGAGGGGTAAGAAGAGACAAAATAAATAGACTTTGAATTTGGCACTTGTTGTTGTAAACATTTGTTATTGTAATAATTTGGCAGTTGTTGTTGTTGTAAACATTTGTTATTATAATAATTTGTCACTTGTTGATAATTTGGACAAAATTCAAATATGATGGTAAATTTGAATTTCAACAAATGTAGCTATGTCACTTTTCTATGTTTGTATGAGCTTCCAACGTTTTTCTCATATGTACAATACAACTCATCCTCACCCTAATCCCTTTTGTGAAGTACAACTCAGCCTCACCCAAAATGGGGTAGAAATGGGCTCCAAAGCTAGGGTAAACCACCCCATTTCTAAGCAAGTTTTTTTCGACCATTTCTAAAACCAAGTTTGATATTTTTCTTCAGAACTATGTCACATAACATGACACCATGCGAAGGTTTTGTATTTTTTTGATTTTTTTTGAATTAGTTATGCACATTTGAATGTCTGGTCAAACTTGAAGGGTTTTCATAAATATTCTTAGCTAGGGGTTGAGGCTCACAAAACTAGCATTGGATCTCTGATGAAATAGCATGTTGTGAACCTAAAAATGATTTTTACAAAAAATCATCAGCATGAAATCATGTACCTGTAGTTCATATCTTACACACTTCCAGCCGATTCGGCAGGATTTGTCTTTTTCACCAGGGATGGAATAAAAGGTTTGAGATACTCAAGTTGGGAAATTGTACATGCTAGGTGGTCTAGTATTTTTGAAAAATAGGATGTTACCATTTTGAAACTTCAATTTGGTGGTTGCTTCACAAAACCCCCCTATTTCGGCACTCAGAAATTAGAAAATGGATTTTCTGTGCGTCGAAAAGGAAAACTTTGTGCTACAACATTGTTAGTCATCCCATTATAGACATGCATACCCAAAATGGTCACATTATCACAAACTATGCCTTGATTCTAGCCATATCATTGGTCATTTGACGCGAAAGCCAGAAAACCTCGGAGGAGATATGTCATTTTGTGAAGGGTTTTTTGAAATATGATCAATAGACCAAGTTTGATATTTTTCCTCAAAACTATGTCACATAACATGACACCATGCGAATGTTTTGTATTTTTTTGATTTTTTTTGAATTAGTTATGCACATTTGAATGTCTGGTCAAACTTATGAAACCCCGTTGACTGCATCCTAAACCCAGCTAACCCTAAGGCCGAATGAGGAACATACATCTAACCCTTGCACGACACTGTGGCCGTCCGATCGCGTCTTCTAGAAGGATTCCGCGGGTGGCTCTGGACGATCCGTGTAAGGGCTTGTTCTGCAACCTGATTGGTTAGCGTTTCTTAGAAGGATTTCGCGGCTAGCTCTTGGCGATCCGTGGGATGGATGATTCTGGAATCTGATTGGCTTCATCGTTTTTCCATGAACAGATAAGGTACAGCGTGACACACTCCATTGACCGTTGGACCGAGCGTGGCATGCGAGGGCACTGGGCGGGGCGGGCTGCACCATGCATGCAGCTGCCCCTAGCGTCGCAGTCTAGCTATTTTGCGTGCAACAGCGCTGCAGCGTATTTACTCCCTCCGTCGCATTAAATAAGTGTACGTCTAACAACTTTCTTCAGTCAAACTTACTCCCCTCAGGTTCATTGTAATAAATGAGACTTTGCATGATACCACATCTATGTTATTTTGCACTATGGAGTAGTAACTTAGACTATTAACATATGCATGATACCACATCTAAGTTACTCCCACATACTCCCTCCGTCCGCAAATAAATTGAAGAGACCATTTGCTAAATGTTATTGGACTTGATTTCCGTGAAGCAAATTTTTCTACTTTAAAGTGCATTGGAAAGGTAGAAGTACACTTTTTATGGACAAATTTTGAAGCCAAACGTACACTTATTTTTGGATAGAGGGAGTATGCATGTCACTATGACCAGTGTAAGAAAAAATATCAAAATCTAAAATATGTAATAAATATAACGTATAGCGTGGCACACTCCATTGACCGTTGGACCGAGCGTGGCATGCGAGGACGCTGGGAGGGGAGGGCTGCACCATGCATGCATGCTATGCAGCTGCCTCTCGCATCGCAGTCTAGCTATTTTGCGTGCAACAGCGCTGCAGAGTATTTACTCCCTCTGTCGCATTAAATAAGTGTACGTCGAACAACTTTCTTCAGTCAAACTTACTCCCATCTGGTTCAAGCGCCATACAAAAAGTCAATATTTATAAATCTAAAATATCAACTTTCACTACGTATATAAGAAAAAAATCAAAATCTAAAATATTATAAACTTAGTTTCATACTCCCTCTATTTCCTCCAATTGACATCCCTCTGATTACTCTCACCGATTTTTCTTGCGTGTGTAAAAACGAATGAGTTTGTTTCATGCGGTGTGTAAAAACGAACGAGTACCTTGGTACTAGATTCCTGCATTTATTACCGAGTAAATCAAGGCCAAATTCTCTTTTATTTTTCACTGCCAATGAACAACTACCTTGCACATTTTTTGTCTCTCTTTCGCATTAATGCATGCATGCATGCAGGGGCGGGGGCGACGGTGCAGGTGTCATGTCGCATCCTAGCAATTTTTTCTCTCTCTTTCGCATTGATCACGCACGCGGCTACGTTCGTTGCCCACACGCAACGCAGCGCACGCGGCTGCGCCAACGCTGGATTCCAACGCCGCCCTTCACGCCCCGCCCTCAATAAATAGGCAAAACGCCTTTGCCTCCTCATCTCATCTTGCCCCTCATCTTCAACCTCGAGCCCGTCCCTTTGCCTTCTCCCAGCCCCCAAACACTCCGGCAACCATGGCGACCTCCCCCCTCCGCTTCCCTTCCGACACCGACGTAAGCGACGAGGACAACCACCCGGACCACAAGCAGCTCTGGGAGCAGGAGGCGCCCACTCGCCCCAAGCGTGGCAAGAAGAAGGGATGCAAAGCCCCGCCCTTCCCCTGGGCGGAGGGACCCTTCGTCCACAACCTCGTCCCCGGCAGCGGCAACCTCCCCGACGACGGCCCCTCGGAAGATTACTGGAAGGCGGCGGAGAAGAAGGAGGCAAAGGAGGAGGCGGCCTACGCCAGGTGGGAGGAGAAACAGGCCAAGCGCGCCTTGAAGAAAAGGCGCAGATGGGAGGATGAGGAACGACGGGAGGCCAATCGCTGGGCCTTCTAGGAGGAGCAGCGGCTGCGAGAGCAGCGGGAGAGGCTGGCGGACTGGAATACCGTGGCGGCTCGGAGGGCGGTGGCACCGGCACCGCCTCCACCGCCGATGGAGTAGGGTAGCTAGGGTTAGGGTTTAGGGTCTAGCCCAGAGTTTAGCCGGGGCGCCTATTCCCTTCTATATTATTGTACTTTTTTCTTTTTATTGTAATGTTATCCCAATGTTATGCGATCCGGCTATCTAATATAAGGAATATTGTCCCAATATTATCTATCCCCTTGTTTTATTGTAATCTGTGTTTTATTGTATTGTCATTTGTCAAAACACGCAAAATAACAAGTGTATAAAACAAAAGACACAAAAATAAGTTCTCATATAATACTATAATACTCGTGCAATATTTATAAAATGAGTGAAATTAGAAAAGCTCAAAAGGAAGAATAAGTTAACGTAATGATGGTTGATTATTTTCAAACAACACATGGTTCATTTTCAAACAAGACATTTACATATTTACATAAGTTAAAGGAGCGCCCAAGTTATATTAGTTAAATGGATGCCCTTGGACTTTATTTATATATTTACTTTCGCAAAAAAAATTGCAACCGCACGTCCCTATTTAGATTTTAACGTGAGTACTATTTTTTTTGCCCAATCAACATATAGTTAGTATTGGGCCTGGATACGTCCATTTTGGCCTGGCTAAGTTCTATTTGGGCCTGGCCTTTTTCAATCCTCGTCAATTGTTTTTTTTTACTTTTCAACCCCTCCCCCTCCCCTGCACACGGGCGCCCCCCTGCACACTGATAAAAGGAACACTGACAAAACTGACGAAACTGAAAGAACACTGATTTCGAAAACAGAGCAGCTCAAAATTAGCCCGAATTTGTGTTGCATTTTATTCAAGCCAAAGACATAGACCATTACATCCATTACAAAGCATCACTCGAACACTGACTGCGCTGTCTAATGACTAACGATCAGGAGATAAACTAATCCGAGAGAAATTACACACAAAAAAACCGGCCATCAGACTGTCCTGCTTCTTCAATTCGATGATTTGCCTTAGCTTCTTGTTCATCTTCTTCAGCTCGGCCTTCACTTCCGCATCCACCGTAGTACCAGCGGAACTGGGGTTGCCACATCCCAATTGCTCCACCACGGACGGGTTTTCGAGCTCCCGGGATGCTACCTCCACCCCAATTCGCTCGATGTACTCATCAAGCCACTCAAAATGCCCACATTTTGGCAGTTCCTGAAATCGCAGAGATGAACCCTAAATCCCAAATTCGATGAAATGCATGAAATTTCGAAAGAAAAGCGAAAAATTAGCGCTCGGAACACTCAGATCTCACCTTTCCCGGCTCGGGCTTGCTCTCACACTTCACAAATTCCCGGCCAATGTTGCCGTTCTTGTCGGTGGATGTGACAAGCCGCTTCAGGGGCGCGGTACAGGGGCAATCGGGGCACCTCCTCATCGGCACCGCACCATACCGAGGCCATGAGCGGTGGGAGGAAGCAGAGCTCGACATCCCTCGCCGGCGTTGCCACACTTGCTCGCCGGAGAAGAAAATGGAAGGGGATGAGATGCTGGAACGGTGGCGGGAGTGCTCGGGTGCGGGGACGGATCGGGGCCAACGGCTCTCTTCAACCACAGGGTGGGTCCCACGATATGAGGTGGACATCAGGTGAGTTCCGCCGTGACGTGGAGAGGCTGTGGGTCCTACTGTGCTCAGCTGATTCGAATTCGTTGATGGTCTCGTGGGGTTAAGTAGAAGGGTCGCACGGGAGCTATTTGCCACTTCAGAAGTGTCGCACGCGAGCTATTCTTTGCAACGATGTCGCTTTCCGTCCAATTCCACGTAAAGACGTCGCATGGGAGCTATAAGCCCGTCACAGCGGTGGTCGGCGACAAGGGTGTAGTTGCCGGGCACCTATTTAGATGCATACATATATACATGATAAGTCAAATGATCATTTCATGTAAAACTGCCACTACAAATAAAAGAAGCTGGTAGATTCGTACACTGAGAGCTTGTAGCGCCAGCTCCCTGCCATGTGCTTGCAGCGTAGCCGACGACGCTACTAACAGGAGGAGGAGAGCAATGGCGACCTTGCTCATGCCTAGCTGAGTAGACCCCATTGGATTGTTTAGTGTGCTCTCCAACATTGCATGCCGAGGTGCATTTATAAGGATTTGGAGATTGGAGACGGCCGGGCTAGTATATGTGGTGGTCGTGGTCTTGTGTTTCATCCTACTATACATCCGTACGTGGAGAAGAGGGTTGTGGATAAGAATCTATTTATTCAAACCGAGTGCGAGGACAAGTACTACCCTCTCACCAAAATAAGTGACTTGAGTTTATCTCGATTTACATATATTTATATAGTAAAATATGTCTTGATGAGTACAAATCTAGATAAAACTAAGTCACTTATTTTAGGACGGAGAAAGTACAAATTTGGCAAGTATTTGGTTTTTGCCACACTCTATATCTATATATGGTATGTTAGACTCAATCTTTTTTCCAACTTTTGCCAAAGTTTAGCTTTAAAAATTTTAATCACACTTTTATAAATAGGCACACTTTTATGGCTAGCTACATTATATCTTGGGAACCAATTGAGTCTGATATGTAAACTGCAGCGCAGTACACACCCACCGCACATCTGTCCTCCCTCGAGCGATTGATATGGCCATTTGACCACCACACACCCACGCAACGGATGACGCGTCAGCCACCAGTTCTTTTGAATCTTCCCATCCAGTCTTCCTTGATCTCTCACTATTCACGTCTGAACTCGAGAGATCTAACCGATGTGGCATTCGTCGAACAACGTGCGAGGAAAACTCTGGATCGGATATTACGGACTGTTTGGACCAAGCAAATGTTTGGCAACCACAATTTAGTTGGTACGAGTTGTTTGGTTTTTGCACCAGTTTGCCTTCCCACACTTTATGTCCATATTGTCCATTCATCATGACTCATTTTCTGTCAACTTTTGCCAAACCACTACAGGAATGGACGGAGGGCGTCTACGGCCGGGTGCTACGACGACGGCTAAACATTGGGGCCGTCGGCGTAGATCGCGTCTAGGCCAGCTCCCGCAGCGGTCGTCGGCGTATAAGAGCCGTCGGCATAGTACCCCTACGCCGACGGCTGCCCTCGGGGTAAGCGGTGGACGTGTGGCCCACGAAGGCCAGGCCGTGACGGCGTTCTAACAGTCTGTCCTCGACGGGAGCTGTCGTACGCCGACGGTGGCCCTCGGCGTAACACCTTTCTTTTTATTTTTTATTCCTACTTATTACCATGCATTTTATTTGTACATGCTTATTAGTACAAATTATCATGAAAGAATGCATTTATAATATTGTGGGGAAATTCGTAGTTGATCATATATATATGGCATTTGATGCTCTGATTGAGCATCATAAGTTATATAATCGGATTAGCAAACCTAAATTACATACTGCACATAACCGCGCTAACTAATTTGAAGAAAAATGCGGCCAAATTGGCCTCTGCGCGCGGCGGTGCCAGTGGTGGCGAACCGTCGAGTCGGACGACTGCGTCGACGCGGGTGAAGAGCTTCACTCCTCGTCGTCAACCTCGACTATCTCCGCCGCCAAGATCGCAGCCACCTGCGCGACCGCGGCGTCCTCCTCGTCGAAGCCGTGCACGTAATCTCCCGCGGAGAACGCGGGCTACCGCGCGGGGACGAGATCCTCCTCGTGGGAGCTGCCGTAGACGGATGGCCGCGATGGGCCACTCAAACCGCCTGATGATGAGCCCTCACCACCGTTGCCGTACTTTGTGAGCTTCCCTGGGGGCATGAGCCCTCAGTTCGTCCATCGGCGGGAGCTGCGCTTGCGCGCACCCTCCAACCAGTTGAACTTCCGGCTTTCCGCGCGTCCATGCGGAACACGGGGGGCCGCGGAGCCGAGTCCCCGCCGCCCAATCCTGCGTCGCTCCGTGCTGAGCCACCACGCGAGGCCATCGCTCGCGGAGTTGGGGCCAATGGGGCTGCTGCGAGCGGCTTTGCTCGCCGGAGAGGAAGCTGGCGGTGGGGCAAGGAGCGGAAGCGGCGAAGGGGAGTAGGGTTTTGAAACCGAACTCCCCGCCGCGACCCGTTTTAATACGGGCCGGCCACTGAGTTTCTCGAGCCCCCAAACTCGTTTTACGGGCCAGACCGTGAGTTCGGGCTCCGTTCTAGGCCAGTTTTGGCCTGAACCCATATTGTCGTCGGACTTTTTCGGTTTCGGCCACTTTTTCGGTTACTGTTAGAGATGCTCTTAGGTCATATCTACATGGAAAACCAAGAAAAGGCCCATGGTTCCATCGGTTTACCTACATTTGACCCGCGGCGGGAGTCTCCTCCTACATGTCCACCACACTTCTCTAATTGTTATCGCATGCAACAGTGGACGGTCATACTTGGCAGCTAGGCTTTCCATCTAGGAGCAATCCACCACCCTTTTGCATGTACGCTAGGGCCACACGCATGTTCTCATGGCATCCTGACGCTCGGGCGGTCCTTTTTTGACGAAACCCTAATCCTAGGGCCCCGCAGGTCTACCCCCATAGCATTCTCTGTATGAGGGTTGAACAATGTACTTTTGTGGTGGTTTAGGTTTTTTTAGGTCATATCTACATGGAAAACCAAGGATAGGCGCAAGGTTCCACCGGTTTACCTATGTTTGACCCGCGGCGGGAGTCTCCTCCTACATGTCTAGCACACTTCTCTAAGTGTTATCGCATGCAACAGTGGACGGTCACACTCAGGATCTAGGTTTTCCATCTAGGCGTAATCCATCACCCTTGTTCCTGTATGCTAGGGAGACACACATGTTCTCGTGGCATTCCGGCCCTTGGCGGTCCTTTTTCGACGAAACCCTAATCCGAGGGCCCCGCAGGTCTACCTCCGTAGCATTCTTCGTACGAGGGTTGAAGAATGTACTTTTGTGGTGGTTTAAGTTTGTTTAGGTCATATCTACATGGAAAACCAAGAATAGGCCCAAGGTTACTCCGGTTTACCTAGGTTTGACCCGTGGCGGGAGTCTCCTCCTACATGTCCAACACACTTCTCTAAGTGTTATCGCATGCAACAGTGGACGGTCACACCCGGGAGCTAGGTTTTCCATCTAGGATCAATCCACCACCCTTGTGCATGTATGCTAGGGCCACACGCATGTTCTCGTGGCATCCTGGCGCTTGGGTGGTTCTTTTCTGAAGAAACCCTAATCCGAGGGCTTCGTAGGTCTACCCCCGTAGCATTCTCCGTATGAGGGTTGAACAATGTACTTTTGTGGTGGTTTAGGTTTGTTTAGGTCATATCTACATGTAAAACCACGGATAGGCCCAAGGTACCACCGGTTTACCTACGTTTGACCCACGGTGCGAGTCTCCAACTCACTTCTCTAAGTGTTATTGCATGCAAAAGTGGACGGTCACACCCAGGAGCTAGGTTTTCTATCTAGGAGCAATCCACCACACTTGTGCATGTAGCTAGGGCCAACGCATGTTCTCGTGGTATTCCGGCCCTCAGGCCGCCCTTTCCGATGAAACACTAATCCTAGGGGCCCGTAGGTCTACCGCCATAGCATTCTCCGTACGAGGGTTGAACAATGTACTTTTTTGTGGTTTGGGTTTTTTTAGGTCATATCTACATGGAAAACCAAGGATAGGCCCAAGGTTCCACCGGTTTACCTATGTTTGACCCGTGGCGGGAGTCTCCTCCTACATGTCGAGCACTTCTCTAAGTGTTATCACATGTATGAGGGTTAACCAATATCCTTTTTTTGTAGTTTAGGTTTGATTTGGTCATACCAATATACTTTTTTGCCCTTTACAAGCGTGCATGCGATAACCTTCACACGGTGTAGGGTTTCTCTAAATAGTGGGTTCGATCCCCAAGGGTCCCCAAAAGAGAGGGGTTTCTAGGGTTTTCCCAAAAGAGAGGTTTTGGTTCCTCGTGGTCCATAAAAAATGAGATATATCTTTAATATTTTTTATAGTTGTGCATTATATGTGTATTTTGTTTTTACTATTTCACATTTATGCTTTAGCATCGGGTTCTGGAAGATTCGTGTCGTTATTCTATGTGGGTGGCAGGACACGCCAAGATTCGCGTCGTTATTCTATGCGGGTGGCGGGACACGTGAAGATTCACGTGGTTATTTTACAATCACTAAGTTATTTATAAATTACAGCTACATTAAAATTATAGTTGCCGCATATTAAAAACCGCGGTCGGTATGGCGCTAAGAAAGAACTTGTCGCGGATCAAACCAGGGAGTGCTGGTTGTAAGGGGAACGGGGCAAGAGTAAGCCCACCTTAGAAAAAGAGGAGGTAAATGTGGGGCTGGAGAACGACAAGGAGAGGCCAGAGGTAGTCATGGTGACGGTCAATCTCCGGTAGGTGGCCGCGGAGATCGGTAATCTAGACCGTGACGGCGGTAGTAGGCGAAAGCGTAGGTTTAGGTATTGTTCTCTAATACAATATCATGTTATGAGTATTGGTAGGTTAATCCTCATGTGGAAAGCACCGATGGGTATCAGTATATTCATATATGTTTACATGGGCTACAAACACAACACACATACAACTCAAACTATGTACAAACATATCGTTTATCATATATAGAAGCTAAGCCAAAGAGCATAAGTCTAAGTAAGATTAGGACTCTACTCTAATACTACTCGGACATGAGTCTGTGTTTAACTCCAAGAAGGGCTAGGGTGGAAGCGGAGGTGGGCAATCTGCGGCGGAGCAAGGCGTGCGTCCGTCGACTGGTCTCGGCTTCCACCGGAGAGTAATTGTAGCGGGGAAGGGAGGCTGCAATGCCGACCGTCGACCGCCGTGCTCGGTCTGCTCCGCCAGGGCGTTGTCCAGGGCATTGCGGGGATGGACGGCTGGTATGGCGCTGGGGAAGAACTTGTCGGGGATCAAACCAGGGAGTGCTGGTTGTAAGGAGACCGGGGCAAGGGTAAGCCCACCTCAGAAAAAGAGGAGCTCGGGCAAGGGGAGGCCCGTGGATGAGGCAAGAGGTTGGCCGGTGGAGGGATGGAGATTGGTGGAGATATAATTGGGGAGAGAGGAGGAGATGGTTTGAGAGAGAGGTATCGTAGGGAAATAAATTGGAAAGGAAGTGGACACGCGGCCAAATAACACCGCACCGCTCCGACCACACGCAAAGCTGACCCAGCACGTGAACGTGATGAGAAGATAGTAAGTTAGACACGCGTCAACAAGACAAAAATCACCGACCAGCCCAAAATTCTGATGAGAAAAAGAGAAGCGGCCATCTTTAGGATAGTTTCTACTAATATACGCCTGCATCATCGTACAGAATTTTATTTATCCTTTTGGGTGATTTTAATGTGGATACATATACTCACTCGGTATATTTTAATGACCTCGATTTTATCTAGATTCGTATGTATCTAGCTAAGTATTTAGACTAGATCGTCTCTAGACAAAGTTGAGGTTATTAATATGGACTGAAGAAAGGACAAAAGATAGACACACTCACACTCTTACAATTATATCCGTCACAGCCGATACAACGGGTGAACAGTCCCTGTTGTCCGTGATCAAGATGCTTCCATCATCGTCGTCCCCCCATTGCACAGGTTGACGTTGGCTATTTGATCTTTGGTAATCCACTGGTAAATCTTGAAAAGAACAGTTCTAGAGATGTCCCTTGAGACTCTTACTTCGACGTAGTCGCAGTACCAGTCTGGACCCTCCCCTGAGCCATCGATAGAGATGGTGATTTCGCACGGGTCCACACAATGCTTGTTTCTGAAGACCACGTGGTCTAGAGAGCCAATCTCTAACTTCGGGCCTATGGCATTGATGACTCCGTCCCAGTAGTCGCTCCCTCTATCATGGAGCTCGATGGTGACAACAGAGTCTGTGCCGGCTCTATCAATGGTCCCGGTTCGGATCTCAAGCTAGCGTGTAGTCGCAGCGGTGGTCGGCGGCAAGGGTGTAGTTGCCGGGCACCTATTTAGATGCATACATATATACATGATACGTCAAATGATCATTTCATGTAAAATTGCCACTACAAATAAAAGAAGCTGGTAGATTCGTACACTGAGAGCTTGCAACGCCAGCTCCCTGCCATGTGCTTGCAGCGTAGCCGACGACGCTACGAACAGGAGGAGGAGAGCAATGGCGACCTTGCTCATGCCTAGCTGAGTAGACCCCATTGGATTGGAGACGGCCGGGCTAGTATATGTGGTGGTCGTGGTCTTGTGTTTCATCCTACTATACATCCTTACGTGGAGAAGTGTACGGTGTAGACGGCGGGTTATGGATAAGAATCTATTTATTCACGTCTGAACTCGAGAGACCCCAGCGATGAGGCATTCCTGGAACCGAGTGCGAGGACGTACGTATATTACGGACAAGCAGTACTACCCTCTCACCAAAATAAGTGACTTGAGTTTATATCAATTTACATATATTTATATAGTAAAATATGTCTTGATCATGCGTACAAATCTAGATAAAACTAAGTCACTTATTTTGGGACGGAGAAAGTACAAATTTGGCATGTATTTGGTTTTTGCCACACTCTATATCTATATATGGTATGTTAGACTCAATCTTTTTTCCAACTTTTACCAAAGTTTAGCTTGAAAATTTTTAATCACACTTTTATAAATAGGCACACTTTTATGGCTAGCTACATTTCAGCTTGGGAACCAAACGAGTCTGATATGTAAACTGCAGCCCAGTACACACCCACCGCACATCTGTCCTCCCTCGAGCGATTGATGGCCATTTGACCACCACACACCCACGCTACGGATGACGCGTCAGCCACCAATTTTTTTGAATCTTCCCATCCAGTGTTCCTTGATCTCTCACTATTCACGTCTGAACTAGAGAGACCTAACCGATGTGGCATTCGTCGAACAACGTGCCAGGAAAACTCTGGATCGGATATTACGGACTGTTTGGACCAAGCAAATGTTTGGCAACCACATTTTAGTTGGTACGAGTTGTTTGGTTTTTGCACCACTTTGCCTTCCCACACTTTATGTCCATATTGTCCATTCATCGTGACTCATTTTCTGTCAACTTTTTGCCAAAGCACTACAGGAATGGACGGAGGGCGCCTACGGCCGGGTGCTACGACGACGGCTAAACATTGGGGCCGTCAGCGTAGATCGCGTCCAGGCCAGCTCCCGCAGCGGCCGTCGGCGTATAAGAGCCGTCGGCATAGTACCCCTACGCCGACGGCTGCCCTCGGGGTAAGCGGTGGACGTGTGGCCCACGAAGGCCAGGCCGTGACGGCGTTCTAACAGTCTCTCGTCGACGGGAGCTGTCGTACGCCGACGGTGGCCCTCGGCGTAGCACCTTTCTTTTTATTTTTTATTCCTACTTATTAACATGCATTTTATTTGTACATGCTTATTAGTACAAATTATCATGAAAGAATGCATTTATAATATCGTGGGGAAATTCGTAGTTTATCATATATATATATATATATATATATATATATATATATATATATATATATATATATATATATATATATATATATGGCATTTGATGCTGACCATCATAAGTTACATAATCGGATTAGCAAACCTAAATTACATACTACACATAACCGCGCTAACTAATTTGAAGAAAAATGCGGCCAAATTGGCCTCTGCGCGCGGCGGTGCCAGTGGTGGCGAACCGTCGAGTCGGACGACTGCGTCGACGCGGGTGAAGAGCTTCACTCCTCGTCGTCAAGCTCGACTATCTCCGCCGCCAAGATCGTAGCCACCTGCGCGACCGCGGAGTCCTCCTCGTCGAAGCCGTGCACGTAATCTCCTGCGGAGAATGCGGGCTACCGCGCGGGGACGAGACCCTCCTCGTCGGAGATGCCGTAGACGGATGGCCGCAATGGGCGACTCAAACCGCCTGACGATGAGCCCTCAAAACAGTTGCCATACTTTGCGAGCTTCCCTGGGGGCGTGAGCCCTCAGTTCGTCCATCGGCGGGCGCTGCGCTTGCGCGCACCCTCCAACCAGTTGAACTTCCGAAGTTCTATGTCCATGCAGAACACGGGGGGCCGCGGCACCGAGTCCCCGCCTCCCAATCCCGCGTCGTGCCGTGCTGATCCACCACGCGAGGCCATCGCGTCGCGGAGTCGGGGCGAATCGGGATGCTGCAAGCTGGATTGCTCGACGGAGAGGAAGCTGGCGATGGCGCAAGGAGCGGAAGCGGCGAAGGGGAGTAGGGTTTGGAAACCGAACTCCCCACCGCGGCCCGTTTTAATACGGGCCGGCCGCTGAGTTTCTCGAGCCCCCAAAGTCGTTTTACGGGCCAGACCGTGATTTCGGGCTCCGTTCTAGGCCAGTTTCGGCCTGAACCCGTATTGTCGTCGGACTTTTTCGTTTTCGGCCACTTTTTCGGTTACTGTTAGAGATGCTCTTAGGTCATATCTACATGGAAAACCAAGAAAAGGCCCATGGTTCCATCGTTTTACCTACGTTTGACCCACGGCGGGAGTCTCCTCATACATGTCCACCACACTTCTCTAATTGTTATCGCATGCAACAGTGGACGGTCATACTTGGCAGCTAGATTTCCATCTAGGAGCAATCCACCACCCTTTTGCATGTAAGCTAGGGCCACACGCATGTTCTCATGGCATCCTGACGCTCGGGCGGTCCTTTTTTCAGGAAACCCTAATCCTAGGGTCCCGCAGGTCTACCCCCATAGAATTCTCTGTATGAGGGTTGAACAATGTACTTTTGTGGTGGTTTAGGTTTTTTTAGGTCATATCTACATGGAAAACCAAGGATAGGCGCAAGGTTCCACCGGTTTACCTACGTTTGACCCGCGGCGGGAGTCTCCTCCTACATGTCTAGCACACTTCTCTAAGTGTTATCGCATGCAACAGTGGACGGTCAAACTCAGGATCTAGGTTTTCCATCTAGGAGCAATCCAGCACCCTTGTACCTGTATGCTAGGGCCACACACATGTTCTCGTGGCATTCCGGCCCTTGGCGGTCCTTTTTCGACGAAACCGTAATCGGAGGGGCCCGTAGGTCTACCTCTATAGCATTCTTCGTACGAGGGTTGAAAATGTACTTTTGTGGTGGTTTAGGTTTGTTTAGGTCATATCTACATGGAAAACCAAGAATAGGCCCAAGGTTACTCCGGTTTACCTAGGTTTGACCCGCGGCGGGGGTCTCCTCCTACATGTCCAACACACTTCTCTAAGTGTTATCGCATGCAACAGTGGACGGTCACACCCGGGAGCTAGGTTTTCCATCTAGGATCAATCCACCACCCTTGTGCATGTACGCTAGGGCCACACGCATGTTCTCGTGGCATCCCGGCGCTCGGTCGGTCCTTTTCTGAAGAAACCCTAATCCGAGGGCCTCGTAGGTCTACCCCCGTAGCATTCTCCGTATGAGGGTTGAACAATGTACTTTTGTGGTGGTTTAGGTTTGTTTAGGTCATATCTACATGTAAAACCACGGATAGGCCCAAGGTACCACCGGTTTACCTATGTTTGACCCACGGTGCGAGTCTCCAAATCACTTCTCTAAGTGTTATTGCATGCAAAAGTGGACGGTCACACCCAGGAGCTAGGTTTTCTATCTAGGAGCAATCCACCACACTTGTTCATGTAGCTAGGGCCAACGCATGTTCTCGTGGTATTCCGGCCCTCAGGCCGCCCTTTCCGATGAAACCCTAATCCTAGGGGCTCGTGGGTCTACCGCCATAGCATTCTCCGTACGAGGGTTGAACAATGTACTTTTTTTGTGGTTAGGGTTTTTTTAGGTCATATCTATATGGAAAACCAAGGATAGGCCCAAGGTTCCACCGGTTTACCTATGTTTGACCCGCGGCGGGAGTCTCCTCCTACATGTCGAGCACTTCTCTAAGTGTTATCACATGTATGAGGGTTAACCAATATCCTGTTTTGGTAGTTTAGGATTGATTTGGTCATACCAATATACTTTTTTGGCCTTTACAAGCGTGCATGCTATAACCTTCACACGGTGTAGGGTTTCTCTAAATAGTGGGTTCGATCCCCAAGGGTCCCCAAAAGAGAGGGGTTTCTAGGGTTTTCCCAAAAGAGAGGTTTTGGTTCCTCGTGGTCCATAAAAAATGAGATATATCTTTAATATTTTTTATAGTTGTGCATTATATGTGTATTTTATTTTTACTATTTCACATTTATGCTTTAGCATCGGGTTCTGGAAGATTCGCGTCGTTATTCTATGTGGGTGGCAGGACACGCCAAGATTCGCGTCGTTATTCTATGCGGGTGGCGGGACACGCGAAGATTCACGTGGTTATTTTACAATCACTAAGTTATTTATAAATTACAGCTACATTAAAATTATAGTTGCCGCATATTAAAAACCGCGGTCGGTATGGCGCTAAGAAAGAACTTGTCGCGGATCAAACCAGGGAGTGCTGGTTGTAAGGGGAACAGGGCAAGAGTAAGCCCACCTTAGAAAAAGAGGAGGTAAATGTGGGGCTGGAGAACGACAAGGAGAGGCCAGAGGTAGTCATGGTGACGGTCAATCTCCGGTAGGTGGCCGCGGAGATCGGTAATCTAGACCGTGACGGCGGTAGTAGGCGAAAGCGTAGGTTTAGGTATTGTTCTCTAATACAATATCATGTTATGAGTATTGGTAGGTTAATCCTCATGTGGAAAGCACCGACGGGTATCAGTATATTCATATATGTTTACATGGGGTACAAACACAACACACATACAACTCAAACTATGTACAAACATATCGTTTATCATATATAGAAGCTAAGCCAAAGAGCATAAGTCTAAGTAAGATTAGGACTCTACTCTAATACTACTCGGACATGAGTCTGTGTTTAACTCCAAGAAGGGCTAGGGTGGAAGCGGAGGTGGGCAATCTGCGGCGGAGCAAGGCGTGCGTCCGTCGACTGGTCTCGGCTTCCACCGGAGAGTAATTGTAGCGGGGAAGGGAGGCTGCAATGCCGACCGTCGACCGCCGTGCTCGGTCTGCTCCGCCAGGGCGTTGTCCAGGGCATTGCGGGGATGGACGGCTGGTATGGCGCTGGGGAAGAACTTGTCGGGGATCAAACCAGGGAGTGCTGGTTGTAAGGAGACCGGGGCAAGGGTAAGCCCACCTCAGAAAAAGAGGAGCTCGGGCAAGGGGAGGCCCGTGGATGAGGCAAGAGGTTGGCCGGTGGAGGGATGGAGATTGGTGGAGATATAATTGGGGAGAGAGGAGGAGATGGTTTGAGAGAGAGGTATCGTAGGGAAATAAATTGGAAAGGAAGTGGACACGCGGCCAAATAACACCGCACCGCGCCGACCACACGCAAAGCTGACCCAGCACGTGAACGTGATGAGAAGATAGTAAGTTAGACACGCGTCAACAAGACAAAAATCACCGACCAGCCCAAAATTCTGATGAGAAAAAGAGAAGCGGCCATCTTTAGGATAGTTTCTACTAATATACGCCTGCATCATCGTACAGAATTTTATTTATCCTTTTGGGTGATTTTAATGTGGATACATATACTCACTCGGTATATTTTAATGACCTCGATTTTATCTAGATTCGTATGTATCTAGCTAAGTATTTAGACTAGATCGTCTCTAGACAAAGTTGAGGTTATTAATATGGACTGAAGAAAGGACAAAAGATAGACACACTCACACTCTTACAATTATATCCGTCACAGCCGATACAACGGGTGAACAGTCCCTGTTGTCCGTGATCAAGATGCTTCCATCATCGTCGTCCCCCCATTGCACAGGTTGACGTTGGCTATTTGATCTTTGGTAATCCACTGGTAAATCTTGAAAAGAACAGTTCTAGAGATGTCCCTTGAGACTCTTACTTCGACGTAGTCGCAGTACCAGTCTGGACCCTCCCCTGAGCCATCGATAGAGATGGTGATTTCGCACGGGTCCACACAATGCTTGTTTCTGAAGACCACGTGGTCTAGAGAGCCAATCTCTAACTTCGGGCCTATGGCATTGATGACTCCGTCCCAGTAGTCGCTCCCTCTATCATGGAGCTCGATGGTGACAACAGAGTCTGTGCCGGCTCTATCAATGGTCCCGGTTCGGATCTCAAGCTAGCGTGTAGTCGCAGCGGTGGTCGGCGGCAAGGGTGTAGTTGCCGGGCACCTATTTAGATGCATACATATATACATGATACGTCAAATGATCATTTCATGTAAAATTGCCACTACAAATAAAAGAAGCTGGTAGATTCGTACACTGAGAGCTTGCAACGCCAGCTCCCTGCCATGTGCTTGCAGCGTAGCCGACGACGCTACGAACAGGAGGAGGAGAGCAATGGCGACCTTGCTCATGCCTAGCTGAGTAGACCCCATTGGATTGGAGACGGCCGGGCTAGTATATGTGGTGGTCGTGGTCTTGTGTTTCATCCTACTATACATCCTTACGTGGAGAAGTGTACGGTGTAGACGGCGGGTTATGGATAAGAATCTATTTATTCACGTCTGAACTTGAGAGACCCCAGCGATGAGGCATTCCTGGAACCGAGTGCGAGGACGTACGTATATTACGGACAAGCAGTACTACCCTCTCACCAAAATAAGTGACTTGAGTTTATATCAATTTACATATATTTATATAGTAAAATATGTCTTGATCATGCGTACAAATCTAGATAAAACTAAGTCACTTATTTTGGGACGGAGAAAGTACAAATTTGGCATGTATTTGGTTTTTGCCACACTCTATATCTATATATGGTATGTTAGACTCAATCTTTTTTCCAACTTTTACCAAAGTTTAGCTTGAAAATTTTTAATCACACTTTTATAAATAGGCACACTTTTATGGCTAGCTACATTTCAGCTTGGGAACCAAACGAGTCTGATATGTAAACTGCAGCCCAGTACACACCCACCGCACATCTGTCCTCCCTCGAGCGATTGATATGGCCATTTGACCACCACACACCCACGCTACGGATGACGCGTCAGCCACCAATTTTTTTGAATCTTCCCATCCAGTGTTCCTTGATCTCTCACTATTCACGTCTGAACTAGAGAGACCTAACCGATGTGGCATTCGTCGAACAACGTGCCAGGAAAACTCTGGATCGGATATTACGGACTGTTTGGACCAAGCAAATGTTTGGCAACCACATTTTAGTTGGTACGAGTTGTTTGGTTTTTGCACCACTTTGCCTTCCCACACTTTATGTCCATATTGTCCATTCATCGTGACTCATTTTCTGTCAACTTTTTGCCAAAGCACTACAGGAATGGACGGAGGGCGCCTACGGCCGGGTGCTACGACGACGGCTAAACATTGGGGCCGTCAGCGTAGATCGCGTCCAGGCCAGCTCCCGCAGCGGCCGTCGGCGTATAAGAGCCGTCGGCATAGTACCCCTACGCCGACGGCTGCCCTCGGGGTAAGCGGTGGACGTGTGGCCCACGAAGGCCAGGCCGTGACGGCGTTCTAACAGTCTCTCGTCGACGGGAGCTGTCGTACGCCGACGGTGGCCCTCGGCGTAGCACCTTTCTTTTTATTTTTTATTCCTACTTATTAACATGCATTTTATTTGTACATGCTTATTAGTACAAATTATCATGAAAGAATGCATTTATAATATCGTGGGGAAATTCGTAGTTTATCATATATATATATATATATATATATATATATATATATATATATATATATATATATATATATATATGGCATTTGATGCTGACCATCATAAGTTACATAATCGGATTAGCAAACCTAAATTACATACTACACATAACCGCGCTAACTAATTTGAAGAAAAATGCGGCCAAATTGGCCTCTGCGCGCGGCGGTGCCAGTGGTGGCGAACCGTCGAGTCGGACGACTGCGTCGACGCGGGTGAAGAGCTTCACTCCTCGTCGTCAAGCTCGACTATCTCCGCCGCCAAGATCGTAGCCACCTGCGCGACCGCGGAGTCCTCCTCGTCGAAGCCGTGCACGTAATCTCCTGCGGAGAATGCGGGCTACCGCGCGGGGACGAGACCCTCCTCGTCGGAGATGCCGTAGACGGATGGCCGCAATGGGCGACTCAAACCGCCTGACGATGAGCCCTCAAAACAGTTGCCATACTTTGCGAGCTTCCCTGGGGGCGTGAGCCCTCAGTTCGTCCATCGGCGGGCGCTGCGCTTGCGCGCACCCTCCAACCAGTTGAACTTCCGAAGTTCTATGTCCATGCAGAACACGGGGGGCCGCGGCACCGAGTCCCCGCCTCCCAATCCCGCGTCGTGCCGTGCTGATCCACCACGCGAGGCCATCGCGTCGCGGAGTCGGGGCGAATCGGGATGCTGCAAGCTGGATTGCTCGACGGAGAGGAAGCTGGCGATGGCGCAAGGAGCGGAAGCGGCGAAGGGGAGTAGGGTTTGGAAACCGAACTCCCCACCGCGGCCCGTTTTAATACGGGCCGGCCGCTGAGTTTCTCGAGCCCCCAAAGTCGTTTTACGGGCCAGACCGTGATTTCGGGCTCCGTTCTAGGCCAGTTTCGGCCTGAACCCGTATTGTCGTCGGACTTTTTCGTTTTCGGCCACTTTTTCGGTTACTGTTAGAGATGCTCTTAGGTCATATCTACATGGAAAACTAAGAAAAGGCCCATGGTTCCATCGTTTTACCTACGTTTGACCCGCGGCGGGAGTCTCCTCATACATGTCCACCACACTTCTCTAAGTGTTATCGCATGCAACAGTGGACGGTCATACTTGGCAGCTAGGTTTTCCATCTAGGAGCAATCCACCACCCTTTTGCATGTATGCTAGGGCCACACGCATGTTCTCATGGCATCCTGACGCTCGGGCGGTCCTTTTTTGACGAAACCCTAATCCTAGGGCCCCGCAGGTCTACCCCCATAGCATTCTCTGTATGAGGGTTGAACAATGTACTTTTGTGGTGGTTTAGGTTTTTTTAGGTCATATCTACATGGAAAACCAAGGATAGGCGCAAGGTTCCACCGGTTTACCTACGTTTGACCCGCGGCGGGAGTCTCCTCCTACATGTCTAGCACACTTCTCTAAGTGTTATCGCATGCAACAGTGGACGGTCACACTCAGGATCTAGGTTTTCCATCTAGGCGTAATCCATCACCCTTGTGCCTGTATGCTAGGGACACACACATGTTCTCGTGGCATTCCGGCCCTTGGCGGTCCTTTTTCGACGAAACCCTAATCCGAGGGCCCCGCAGGTCTTCCTCCGTAGCATTCTTCGTACGAGGGTTGAAGAATGTACTTTTGTGGTGGTTTAAGTTTGTTTAGGTCATATCGATATGGAAAACCAAGAATAGGCCCAAGGTTACTCCGGTTTACCTAGGTTTGACCCGTGGCGGGAGTCTCCTCCTACATGTCCAACACACTTCTCTAAGTGTTATCGCATGCAACAGTGGACGGTCACACCCGGGAGCTAGGTTTTCCATCTAGGATCAAATCCACCACCCTTGTGCATGTACGCTAGGGCCACACGCATGTTCTCGTAGCATCCCGGCGCTCGGTCGGTCCTTTTCTGAAGAAACCCTAATCCGAGGGCCTCGTAGGTCTACCCCCGTAGCATTCTCCGTATGAGGGTTGAACAATGTACTTTTGTGGTGGTTTAGGTTTGTTTAGGTCATATCTACATGTAAAACCACGGATAGGCCCGGTTTACCTACGTTTGACCCACGGTGCGAGTCTCCAACTCACTTCTCTAAGTGTTATTGCATGCAAAAGTGGACGGTCACACCCAGGAGCTAGGTTTTCTATCTAGGAGCAATCCACCACACTTGTGCATGTAGCTAGGGCCAACGCATGTTCTCGTGGTATTCCGGCCCTCAGGCCGCCCTTTCCGATGAAACCCTAATCCTAGGGGCCCGTAGGTCTACCGCCATAGCATTCTCCGTACGAGGGTTGAACAATGTACTTTTTTGTGGTTTGGGTTTTTTTAGGTCATATCTACATGGAAAACCAAGGATAGGCCCAAGGTTCCACCGGTTTACCTATGTTTGACCCGCGGCGGGAGTCTCCTCCTACATGTCGAGCACTTCTCTAAGTGTTATCACATGTATGAGGGTTAACCAATATCCTTTTTTTGTAGTTTAGGTTTGATTTGGTCATACCAATATACTTTTTTGGCCTTTACAAGCGTGCATGCTATAACCTTCACACGGTGTAGGGTTTCTCTAAATAGTGGGTTCGATCCCCAAGGGTCCCCAAAAGAGAGGGGTTTCTAGGGTTTTCCCAAAAGAGAGGTTTTGGTTCCTCGTGGTCCATAAAAAATGAGATATATCTTTAATATTTTTTATAGTTGTGCATTATATGTGTATTTTATTTTTACTATTTCACATTTATGCTTTAGCATCGGGTTCTGGAAGATTCGCGTCGTTATTCTATGTGGGTGGCAGGACACGCCAAGATTCGCGTCGTTATTCTATGCGGGTGGCGGGACACGCGAAGATTCACGTGGTTATTTTACAATCACTAAGTTATTTATAAATTACAGCTACATTAAAATTATAGTTGCCGCATATTAAAAACCGCGGTCGGTATGGCGCTAAGAAAGAACTTGTCGCGGATCAAACCAGGGAGTGCTGGTTGTAAGGGGAACAGGGCAAGAGTAAGCCCACCTTAGAAAAAGAGGAGGTAAATGTGGGGCTGGAGAACGACAAGGAGAGGCCAGAGGTAGTCATGGTGACGGTCAATCTCCGGTAGGTGGCCGCGGAGATCGGTAATCTAGACCGTGACGGCGGTAGTAGGCGAAAGCGTAGGTTTAGGTATTGTTCTCTAATACAATATCATGTTATGAGTATTGGTAGGTTAATCCTCATGTGGAAAGCACCGACGGGTATCAGTATATTCATATATGTTTACATGGGGTACAAACACAACACACATACAACTCAAACTATGTACAAACATATCGTTTATCATATATAGAAGCTAAGCCAAAGAGCATAAGTCTAAGTAAGATTAGGACTCTACTCTAATACTACTCGGACATGAGTCTGTGTTTAACTCCAAGAAGGGCTAGGGTGGAAGCGGAGGTGGGCAATCTGCGGCGGAGCAAGGCGTGCGTCCATCGACTGGTCTCGGCTTCCACCGGAGAGTAATTGTAGCGGGGAAGGGAGGCTGCAATGCCGACCGTCGACCGCCGTGCTCGGTCTGCTCCGCTAGGGCGTTGTCCAGGGCATTGCGGGGATGGACGGCTGGTATGGCGCAGGGGAGGAACTTGTCGGGGATCAAACCAGGGAGTGCTGGTTGTAAGGAGACCGGGGCAAGGGTAAGCCCACCTCAGAAAAAGAGGAGCTCGGGCAAGGGGAGGCCCGTGGATGAGGCAAGAGGTTGGCCGGTGGAGGGATGGAGATTGGTGGAGATATAATTGGGGAGAGAGGAGGAGATGGTTTGAGAGAGAGGTATCGTAGGGAAATAAATTGGAAAGGAAGTGGACACGCGGCCAAATAACACCGCACCGCTCCGACCACACGCAAAGCTGACCCAGCACGTGAACATGATCAGAAGATAGTAAGTTAGACACGCGTCAACAAGACAAAAATCACCGACCAGCCCAAAATTCTGATGAGAAAAAGAGAAGCGGCCATCTTTAGGATAGTTTCTACTAATATACGCCTGCATCATCGTACAGAATTTTATTTATCCTTTTGGGTGATTTTAATGTGGATACATATACTCACTCGGTATATTTTAATGACCTCGATTTTATCTAGATTCGTATGTATCTAGCTAAGTATTTAGACTAGATCGTCTCTAGACAAAGTTGAGGTTATTAATATGGACTGAAGAAAGGACAAAAGATAGACACACTCACACTCTTACAATTATATCCGTCACAGCCGATACAACGGGTGAACAGTCCCTGTTGTCCGTGATCAAGATGCTTCCATCATCGTCGTCCCCCCATTGCACAGGTTGACGTTGGCTATTTGATCTTTGGTAATCCACTGGTAAATCTTGAAAAGAACAGTTCTAGAGATGTCCCTTGAGACTCTTACTTCGACATAGTCGCAGTACCAGTCTGGACCCTCCCCTGAGCCATCGATAGAGATGGTGATTTCGCACGGGTCCACACAATGCTTGTTTCTGAAGACCACGTGGTCTAGAGAGCCAATCTCTAACTTCGGGCCTATGGCATTGATGACTCGGTCCCAGTAGTCGCTCCCTCTATCATGGAGCTCGATGGTGACAACAGTCTGTGCCGGCTCTATCAATGGTCCCGGTTCGGATCTCAAGCGTGTAGTCGCAGCGGTGGTCGGCGGCAAGGGTGTAGTTGCCGGGCACCTATTTAGATGCATACATATATACATGATACGTCAAATGATCATTTCATGTAAAATTGCCACTACAAATAAAAGAAGCTGGTAGATTCGTACACTGAGAGCTTGCAACGCCAGCTCCCTGCCATGTGCTTGCAGCGTAGCCGACGACGCTACGAACAGGAGGAGGAGAGCAATGGCGACCTTGCTCATGCCTAGCTGAGTAGACCCCATTGGATTGGAGACGGCCGGGCTAGTATATGTGGTGGTCGTGGTCTTGTGTTTCATCCTACTATACATCCTTACGTGGAGAAGTGTACGGTGTAGACGGCGGGTTATGGATAAGAATCTATTTATTCACGTCTGAACTTGAGAGACCCCAGCGATGAGGCATTCCTGGAACCGAGTGCGAGGACGTACGTATATTACGGACAAGCAGTACTACCCTCTCACCAAAATAAGTGACTTGAGTTTATATCAATTTACATATATTTATATAGTAAAATATGTCTTGATCATGCGTACAAATCTAGATAAAACTAAGTCACTTATTTTGGGACGGAGAAAGTACAAATTTGGCATGTATTTGGTTTTTGCCACACTCTATATCTATATATGGTATGTTAGACTCAATCTTTTTTCCAACTTTTACCAAAGTTTAGCTTGAAAATTTTTAATCACACTTTTATAAATAGGCACACTTTTATGGCTAGCTACATTTCAGCTTGGGAACCAAACGAGTCTGATATGTAAACTGCAGCCCAGTACACACCCACCGCACATCTGTCCTCCCTCGAGCGATTGATGGCCATTTGACCACCACACACCCACGCAACGGATGACGCGTCAGCCACCAATTTTTTTGAATCTTCCCATCCAGTGTTCCTTGATCTCTCACTATTCACGTCTGAACTAGAGAGACCTAACCGATGTGGCATTCGTCGAACAACGTGCCAGGAAAACTCTGGATCGGATATTACGGACTGTTTGGACCAAGCAAATGTTTGGCAACCACATTTTAGTTGGTACGAGTTGTTTGGTTTTTGCACCACTTTGCCTTCCCACACTTTATGTCCATATTGTCCATTCATCGTGACTCATTTTCTGTGAACTTTTTGCCAAAGCACTACAGGAATGGACGGAGGGCGCCTACGGCCGGGTGCTACGACGACGGCTAAACATTGGGGCCGTCGGCGTAGATCGCGTCCAGGCCAGCTCCCGCAGCGGCCGTCGGCGTATAAGAGCCGTCGGCATAGTACCCCTACGCCGACGGCTGCCCTCGGGGTAAGCGGTGGACGTGTGGCCCACGAAGGCCAGGCCGTGACGGCGTTCTAACAGTCTCTCGTCGACGGGAGCTGTCGTACGCCGACGGTGGCCCTCGGCGTAGCACCTTTCTTTTTATTTTTTATTCCTACTTATTAACATGCATTTTATTTGTACATGCTTATTAGTACAAATTATCATGAAAGAATGCATTTATAATATCGTGGGGAAATTCGTAGTTGATCATATATATATATATGGCATTTGATGCTGACCATCATAAGTTACATAATCGGATTAGCAAACCTAAATTACATACTACACATAACCGCGCTTACTAATTTGAAGAAAAATGCGGCCAAATTGGCCTCTGCGCGCGGCGGTGCCAGTGGTGGCGAACCGTCGAGTCGGACGACTGCGTCGACGCGGGTGAAGAGCTTCACTCCTCGTCGTCAAGCTCGACTATCTCCGCCGCCAAGATCGCAGCCACCTGCGCGACCGCGGCGTCCTCCTCGTCGAAGCCGTGCACGTAATCTCCTGCGAAGAACGCGGGCTACCGCGCGGGGACGAGACCCTCCTCGTCGGAGATGCCGTAGACGGATGGCCGCAATGGGCGACTCAAACCGCCTGACGATGAGCCCTCACAACTGTTGCCGTACTTTGCGAGCTTCCCTGGGGGCGTGAGCCCTCAGTTCGTCCATCGGCGGGCGCTGCGCTTGCGCGCACCCTCCAACCAGTTGAACTTCCGGCGTTCTATGTCCATGCAGAACACGGGGGGCCGCGGCACCGAGTCCCCGCCGCCCAATCCCGCGTCGTGCCGTGCTGATCCACCACGCGAGGCCATCGCGTCGCGGAGTTGGGGCGAATTGGGATGCTGCAAGCTGGATTGCTCGCCGGAGAGGAAGCTGGCGATGGCGCAAGGAGAGGAAGCGGCGAAGGGGAGTAGGGTTTGGAAACCGAACTCCCCACCGCGGACCGTTTTAATACGGGCCGGCCGCTGAGTTTCTCGAGCCCCCAAAGTCGTTTTACGGGCCAGACCGTGATTTCGGGCTCCGTTCTAGGCCAGTTTCGGCCTGAACCCGTATTGTCGTCGGACTTTTTCGTTTTCGGCCACTTTTTCGGTTACTGTTAGAGATGCTCTTAGGTCATATCTACATGGAAAACCAATAAAAGGCCCATGGTTCCATCGTTTTACCTACGTTTGACCCACGGCGGGAGTCTCCTCATACATGTCCACCACACTTCTCTAATTGTTATCGCATGCAACAGTGGACGGTCATACTTGGCAGCTAGATTTTCCATCTAGGAGCAATCCACCACCCTTTTGCATGTATGCTAGGGCCACACGCATGTTCTCATGGCATCCTGACGCTCGGGCGGTCCTTTTTTCAGGAAACCCTAATCCTAGGGTCCCGCAGGTCTACCCCCATAGCATTCTCTGTATGAGGGTTGAACAATGTACTTTTGTGGTGGTTTAGGTTTTTTTAGGTCATATCTACATGGAAAACCAAGGATAGGCGCAAGGTTCCACCGGTTTACCTACGTTTGACCCGCGGCGGGAGTCTCCTCCTACATGTCTAGCACACTTCTCTAAGTGTTATCGCATGCAACAGTGGACGGTCACACTCAGGATCTAGGTTTTCCATCTAGGAGCAATCCAGCACCCTTGTACCTGTATGCTAGGGCCACACACATGTTCTCGTGGCATTCCGGTCCTTGGCGGTCCTTTTTCGACGAAACCGTAATCTGAGGGGCCCGTAGGTCTACCTCTGTAGCATTCTTCGTACGAGGGTTGAAAATGTACTTTTGTGGTGGTTTAGGTTTGTTTAGGTCATATCTACATGGAAAACCAAGAATAGGACCAAGGTTACTCCGGTTTACCTAGGTTTGACCCGCGGTGGGGGTCTCCTCCTACATGTCCAACACACTTCTCTAAGTGTTATCGCATGCAACAGTGGACGGTCACACCCGGGAGCTAGGTTTTCCATCTAGGATCAATCCACCACCCTTGTGCATGTACGCTAGGGCCACACGCATGTTCTCGTGGCATCCCGGCGCTCGGTCGGTCCTTTTCTGAAGAAACCCTAATCCGAGGGTCTCGTAGGTCTACCCCCGTAGCATTCTCCGTATGAGGGTTGAACAATGTACTTTTGTGGTGTTTTAGGTTTGTTTAGGTCATATCTACATGTAAAACCACGGATAGGCCCAAGGTACCACCGGTTTACCTACGTTTGACCCACGGTGCGAGTCTCCAACTCACTTCTCTAAGTGTTATTGCATGCAAAAGTGGACGGTCACACCCAGGAGCTAGGTTTTCTATCTAGGAGCAATCCACCACACTTGTGCATGTAGCTAGGGCCAACGCATGTTCTCGTGGTATTCCGGCCCTCAGGCCGCCCTTTCCGATGAAACCCTAATCCTAGGGGCCCGTGGGTCTACCGCCATAGAATTCTCCGTACGAGGGTTGAACAATGTACTTTTTTTGTGGTTTGGGTTTTTTTAGGTCATATCTACATGGAAAACCAAGGATAGGCCCAAGGTTCCACCGGTTTACCTATGTTTGACCCGCGGCGGGAGTCTCCTCCTACATGTCGAGCACTTCTCTAAGTGTTATCACATGTATGAGGGTTAACCAATATCCTTTTTTGGTAGTTTAGGTTTGATTCGGTCATACCAATATACTTTTTTGGCCTTTACAAGCATGCATGCGATAACCTTCACACGGTGTAGGGTTTCTCTAAATAGTGGGTTCGATCCCCAAGGGTCCCCAAAAGAGAGGGTTTTCTAGGGTTTTCCCAAAAGAGAGGTTTTGGTTCCTCGTGGTCCATAAAAAATGAGATATATCTTTAATATTTTTTATAGTTGTGCATTATATGTGTATTTTGTTTTTACTATTTCACATTTATGCTTTAGCATCGGGTTCTGGAAGATTCGCGTCGTTATTCTATGTGGGTGGCAGGACACGCCAAGATTCGCGTCGTTATTCTATGCGGGTGGCGGGACACGTGAAGATTCACGTGGTTATTTTACAATCACTAAGTTATTTATAAATTACAGCTACATTAAAATTATAGTTGCCGCATATTAAAAACCGCGGTCGGTATGGCGCTAAGAAAGAACTTGTCGCGGATCAAACCAGGGGGTGCTGGTTGTAAGGGGAACGGGGCAAGAGTAAGCCCACCTTAGAAAAAGAGGAGGTAAATGTGGGGCTGGAGAACGACAAGGAGAGGCCAGAGGTAGTCATGGTGACGGTCAATCTCCGGTAGGTGGCCGCGGAGATCGGTAATCTAGACCGTGACGGCGGTAGTAGGCGAAAGCGTATGTTTAGGTATTGTTCTCTAATACAATATCATGTTATGAGTATTGGTAGGTTAATCCTCATGTGGAAAGCACCGACGGGTATCTGTATATTCATATATGTTTACATGGGGTACAAACACAACACACATACAACTCAAACTATGTACAAACATATCGTTTATCATATATAGAAGCTAAGCCAAAGAGCATAAGTCTAAGTAAGATTAGGACTCTACTCTAATACTACTCGGACATGAGTCTGTGTTTAACTCCAAGAAGGGCTAGGGTGGAAGCGGAGGTGGGCAATCTGCGGCGGAGCAAGGCGTGCGTCCGTCGACTGGTCTCGGCTTCCACCGGAGAGTAATTGTTGCGGGGAAGGGAGGCTGCAATGCCGACCGTCGACCGCCGTGCTCGGTCTGCTCCGCCAGGGCATTGTCCAGGGCATTGCGGGGATGGACGGCTGGTATGGCGCTGGGGAAGAACTTGTCGGGGATCAAACCAGGGAGTGCTGGTTGTAAGGAGACCGGGGCAAGGGTAAGCCCACCTCAGAAAAAGAGGAGCTCGGGCAAGGGGAGGCCCGTGGATGAGGCAAGAGGTTGGCCGGTGGAGGGATGGAGATTGGTGGAGATATAATTGGGGAGAGAGGAGGAGATGGTTTGAGAGAGAGGTATCGTAGGGAAATAAATTGGAAAGGAAGTGGACACGCGGCCAAATAACACCGCACCGCTCCGACCACACGCAAAGCTGACCCAGCACGTGAACGTGATGAGAAGATAGTAAGTTAGACACGCGTCAACAAGACAAAAATCACCGACCAGCCCAAAATTCTGATGAGAAAAAGAGAAGCGGCCATCTTTAGGATAGTTTCTACTAATATAGGCCTGCATCATTGTACAGAATTTTATTTATCCTTTTGGGTGATTTTAATGTGGATACATATACTCACTCTCACTCGGTATATTTTAATGACCTCGATTTTATCTAGATTCGTATGTATCTAGCTAAGTATTTAGACTAGATCGTCTCTAGACAAAGTTGAGGTTATTAATATGGACTGAAGAAAGGACAAAAGATAGACACACTCACACTCTTACAATTATATCCGTCACAGCCGATACAACGGGTGAACAGTCCCTGTTGTCTTGTCCGTGATCAAGATGCTTCCATCATCGTCGTCCCCCCATTGCACAGGTTGACGTTGGCTATTTGATCTTTGGTAATCCACTGGTAAATCTTGAAAAGAACAGTTCTAGAGATGTCCCTTGAGACTCTTACTTCGACGTAGTCGCAGTACCAGTCTGGACCCTCCCCTGAGCCATCGATAGAGATGGTGATTTCGCACGGGTCCACACAATGCTTGTTTCTGAAGACCACGTGGTCTAGAGAGCCAATCTCTAACTTCGGGCCTATGGCATTGATGACTCCGTCCCAGTAGTCGCTCCCTCTATCATGGAGCTCGATGGTGACAATAGAGTCTGTGTCGGCTCTATCAATGGTCCCGGTTCGGATCTCAAGCGTGTAGTCGCAGCGGTGGTCCGCGGCAAGGGTGTAGTTGCCGGGCACCTATTTAGATGCATACATATATACATGATAAGTCAAATGATCATTTCATGTAAAATTGCCACTACAAATAAAAGAAGCTGGTAGATTCGTACACTGAGAGCTTGCAACGCCAGCTCCCTGCCATGTGCTTGCAGCGTAGCCGACGACGCTACGAACAGGAGGAGGAGAGCAATGGCGACCTTGCTCATGCCTAGCTGAGTAGACCCCGTTGGATTGGAGACGGCCGGGCTAGTATATGTGGTGGTCGTGGTCTTGTGTTTCATCCTACTATCCATCCTTACGTGGAGAAGTGTACGGTGTAGACGGCGGGTTGTGGATAAGAATCTATTTATTCACGTCTGAACTCGAGAGACCCCAGCGATGAGGCATTCCTGGAACCGAGTGCGAGGACGTACGTATATTACGGACAAGTACTACCCTCTCACCAAAATAAGTGACTTGAGTTTATATCAATTTACATATATTTATATAGTAAAATATGTCTTGATCATGCGTACAAATCTAGATAAAACTAAGTCATTTATTTTGGGACGGAGAAAGTACAAATTTGGCATGTATTTGGTTTTGCCACACTCTATATCTATATATGGTATGTTAGACTCAATCTTTTTTCCAACTTTTACCAAAGTTTAGCTTGAAAAATTTTAATCACACTTTTATAAATAGGCACACTTTTATGGCTAGCTACATTTCAGCTTGGGAACCAAACGAGTCTGATATGTAAACTGCAGCCCAGTACACACCCACCGCACATCTGTCCTCCCTCGAGCGATTGATATGGCCATTTGACCACCACACACCCACGCAACGGATGACGCGTCAGCCACCAATTTTTTTGAATCTTCCCATCCAGTGTTCCTTGATCTCTCACTATTCACGTCTGAACTAGAGAGACCTAACCGATGTGGCATTCGTCGAACAACGTGCCAGGAAAACTCTGGATCGGATATTACGGACTGTTTGGACCAAGCAAATGTTTGGCAACCACATTTTAGTTCGTACGAGTTGTTTGGTTTTTGCACCACTTTGCCTTCCCACACTTTATGTCCATATTGTCCATTCATCGTGACTCATTTTCTGTCAACTTTTTGCCAAAGCACTACAGGAATGGACGGAGGGCGCCTACGGCCGGGTGCTACGACGACGGCTAAACATTGGGGCCGTCGGCGTAGATCGCGTCCAGGCCAGCTCCCGCAGCGGCCGTCGGCGTATAAGAGCCGTCGGCATAGTACCCCTACGCCGACGGCTGCCCTCGGGGTAAGCGGTGGACGTGTGGCCCACGAAGGCCAGGCCGTGACGGCGTTCTAACAGTCTCTCGTCGACGGGAGCTGTCGTACGCCGACGGTGGCCCTCGGCGTAGCACCTTTCTTTTTATTTTTTATTCCTACTTATTAACATGCATTTTATTTGTACATGCTTATTAGTACAAATTATCATGAAAGAATGCATTTATAATATCGTGGGGAAATTCGTAGTTGATCATATATATATATATGGCATTTGATGCTGACCATCATAAGTTACATAATCGGATTAGCAAACCTAAATTACATACTACACATAACCGCGCTAACTAATTTGAAGAAAAATGCGGCCAAATTGGCCTCTGCGCGCGGCGGTGCCAGTGGTGGCGAACCGTCGAGTCGGACGACTGCGTCGACGCGGGTGAAGAGCTTCACTCCTCGTCGTCAAGCTCGACTATCTCCGCCGCCAAGATCGCAGCCACCTGCGCGACCGCGGCGTCCTCCTCGTCGAAGCCGTGCACGTAATCTCCTGCGGAGAACGCGGGCTACCGCGCGGGGACAAGACCCTCCTCGTCGGAGATGCCGTAGACGGATGGCCGCAATGGGCGACTCAAACCGCCTGACGATGAGCCCTCACAACTGTTGACGTACTTTGCGAGCTTCCCTGGGGGCGTGAGCCCTCAGTTCGTCCATCGGCGGGCGCTGCGCTTGCGCGCACCCTCCAACCAGTTGAACTTCCGGCGTTCTATGTCCATGCAGAACACAGGGGGCCGCGGCACCGAGTCCCCTCCGCCCAATCCCGCGTCGTGCCGTGCTGATCCACCACGCGAGGCCATCGCGTCGCGGAGTTGGGGCGAATGGGGATGCTGCAAGCTGGATTGCTCGCCGGAGAGGAAGCTGGCGATGGCGCAAGGAGCGGAAGCGGCGAAGGGGAGTAGGGTTTGGAAACCGAACTCCCCACCGCGGCCCGTTTTAATACGGGCCGGCCGCTGAGTTTCTCGAGCCCCCAAAGTCGTTTTATGGGCCAGACCGTGATTTCGGGCTCCGTTCTAGGCCAGTTTCGGCCTGAACCCGTATTGTCGTCGGACTTTTTCGTTTTCGGCCACTTTTTCGGTTACTGTTAGAGATGCTCTTAGGTCATATCTACATGGAAAACCAAGAAAAGGCCCATGGTTCCATCGTTTTACCTACGTTTGACCCGCGGCGGGAGTCTCCTCATACATGTCCACCACACTTCTCTAAGTGTTATCGCATGCAACAGTGGACGGTCATACTTGGCAGCTAGGTTTTCCATCTAGGAGCAATCCACCACCCTTTTGCATGTATGCTAGGGCCACACGCATGTTCTCATGGCATCCTGACGCTCGGGCGGTCCTTTTTTCAGGAAACCCTAATCCTAGGGTCCCGCAGGTCTACCGCCATAGCATTCTCTGTATGAGGGTTGAACAATGTAGTTTTGTGGTGGTTTAGGTTTTTTTAGGTCATATCTACATGGAAAACCAAGGATAGGCGCAAGGTTCCACCGGTTTACCTACGTTTGACCCGCGGCGGGAGTCTCCTCCTACATGTCTAGCACACTTCTCTAAGTGTTATCGCATGCAACAGTGGACGGTCACACTCAGGATCTAGGTTTTCCATCTAGGAGCAATCCAGCACCCTTGTACCTGTATGCTAGGGCCACACACATGTTCTCGTGGCATTCCGGCCCTTGGCGGTCCTTTTTCGACAAAACCGTAATCTGAGGGGCCCGTAGGTCTACCTCTGTGGCATTCTTCGTACAAGGGTTGAAAATGTACTTTTGTGGTGGTTTAGGTTTGTTTAGGTCATATCTACATGGAAAACCAAGAATAGGCCCAAGGTTACTCCGGTTTACCTAGGTTTGACCCGCGGCGGGGGTCTCCTCCTACATGTCCAACACACTTCTCTAAGTGTTATCGCATGCAACAGTGGACGGTCACACCCGGGAGCTAGGTTTTCCATCTAGGATCAATCCACCACCCTTGTGCATGTACGCTAGGGCCACACGCATGTTCTCGTGGCATCCCGGCGCTCGGTCGGTCCTTTTCTGAAGAAACCCTAATCCGAGGGCCTCGTAGGTCTACCCCCGTAGCATTCTCCGTATGAGGGTTGAACAATGTACTTTTGTGGTGGTTTAGGTTTGTTTAGGTCATATCTACATGTAAAACCACGGATAGCCCAAGGTACCACCGGTTTACCTATGTTTGACCCACGGTGCGAGTCTCCAACTCACTTCTCTAAGTGTTATTGCATGCAAAAGTGGACGGTCACACCCAGGAGCTAGGTTTTCTATCTAGGAGCAATCCACCACACTTGTGCATGTAGCTAGGGCCAACGCATGTTCTCGTGGTATTCCGGCCCTCAGGCCGCCCTTTCCGATGAAACCCTAATCCTAGGGGCCCGTGGGTCTACCGCCATAGCATTCTCCGTACGAGGGTTGAACAATGTACTTTTTTGTGGTTTGGGTTTTTTTAGGTCATATCTACATGGAAAACCAAGGATAGGCCCAAGGTTCCACCGGTTTACCTATGTTTGACCCGCGGCGGGAGTCTCCTCCTACATGTCGAGCACTTCTCTAAGTGTTATCACATGTATGAGGGTTAACCAATATCCTTTTTTGGTAGTTTAGGTTTGATTTGGTCATACCAATATACTTTTTTGGCCTTTACAAGCGTGCATGCGATAACCTTCACACGGTGTAGGGTTTCTCTAAATAGTGGGTTCGATCCCCAAGGGTCCCCAAAAGAGAGGGGTTTCTAGGGTTTTCCCAAAAGAGAGGTTTTGGTTCCTCGTGGTCCATAAAAAATGAGATATATCTTTAATATTTTTTATATTGTGCATTATATGTGTATTTTGTTTTTACTATTTCACATTTATGCTTTAGCATCGGGTTCTGGAAGATTCGCGTCGTTATTCTATGTGGGTGGCAGGACACGCCAAGATTCGCGTCGTTATTCTATGCGGGTGGCGGGACACGCGAAGATTCACGTGGTTATTTTACAATCACTAAGTTATTTATAAATTACAGCTACATTAAAATTATAGTTGCCACATATTAAAAACCGCGGTCGGTATGGCGCTAAGAAAGAACTTGTCGCGGATCAAACCAGGGAGTGCTGGTTGTAAGGGGAACGGGGCAAGAGTAAGCCCACCTTAGAAAAAGAGGAGGTAAATGTGGGGCTGGAGAACGACAAGGAGAGGCCAGAGGTAGTCATGGTGACGGTCAATCTCCGGTAGGTGGCCGCGGAGATCGGCAATCTAGACCGTGACGGCGGTCGTAGGCGAAAGCGTAGGTTTAGGTATTGTTCTCTAATACAATATCATGTTATGAGTATTGGTAGGTTAATCCTCATGTGGAAAGCACCGACGGGTATCAGTATATTCATATATGTTTACATGGGGTACAAACACAACACACATACAACTCAAACTATGTACAAACATATCGTTTATCATATATAGAAGCTAAGCCAAAGAGCATAAGTCTAAGTAAGATTAGGACTCTACTCTAATACTACTCGGACATGAGTCTGTGTTTAACTCCAAGAAGGGCTAGGGTGGAAGCGGAGGTGGGCAATCTGCGGCGGAGCAAGGCGTGCGTCCGTCGACTGGTCTCGGCTTCCACCGGAGAGTAATTGGAGCGGGGAAGGGAGGCTGCAATGCCGACCGTCGACCGTCGTGCTCGGTCTGCTCCGCCAGGGCGTTGTCTAGGGCATTGCAGGGATGGACGGCTGGTATGGCGCTGGGGAAGAACTTGTCGGGGATCAAACCAGGGAGTGCTGGTTGTAAGGAGACCGGGGCAAGGGTAAGCCCACCTCAGAAAAAGAGGAGCTCGGGCAAGGGGAGGCCCGTGGATGAGGCAAGAGGTTGGCCGGTGGAGGGATGGAGATTGGTGGAGATATAATTGGGGAGAGAGGAGGAGATGGTTTGAGAGAGAGGTATCGTAGGGAAATAAATTGGAAAGGAAGTGGACACGCGGCCAAATAACACCGCACCGCTCCGACCACACGCAAAGCTGACCCAGCACGTGAACGTGATGAGAAGATAGTAAGTTAGACACGCGTCAACAAGACAAAAATCACCGACCAGCCCAAAATTCTGATGAGAAAAAGAGAAGCGGCCATCTTTAGGATAGTTTCTACTAATATACGCCTGTATCATCGTACAGAATTTTATTTATCCTTTTGGGTGATTTTAATGTGGATACATATACTCACTCGGTATATTTTAATGACCTCGATTTTATCTAGATTCGTATGTATCTAGCTAAGTATTTAGACTAGATCGTCTCTAGACAAAGTTGAGGTTATTAATATGGACTGAAGAAAGGACAAAACATAGACACACTCACACTCTTACAATTATATCCGTCACAGCCGATACAACGGGTGAACAGTCCCTGTTGTCCGTGATCAAGATGCTTCCATCATCGTCGTCCCCCCATTGCACAGGTTGACGTTGGCTATTTGATCTTTGGTAATCCACTGGTAAATCTTGAAAAGAACAGTTCTAGAGATGTCCCTTGAGACTCTTACTTCGACGTAGTCGCAGTACCAGTCTGGACCCTCCCCTGAGCCATCGATAGAGATGGTGATTTCGCACGGGTCCACACAATGCTTGTTTCTGAAGACCACGTGGTCTAGAGAGCCAATCTCTAACTTCGGGCCTATGGCATTGATGACTCCGTCCCAGTAGTCGCTCCCTCTATCATGGAGCTCGATGGTGACAATAGAGTCTGTGCCGGCTCTATCAATGGTCCCGGTTCGGATCTCAAGCGTGTAGTCGCAGCGGTGGTCCGCGGCAAGGGTGTAGTTGCCGGGCACCTATTTAGATGCATACATATATACATGATAAGTCAAATGATCATTTCATGTAAAATTGCCACTACAAATAAAAGAAGCTGGTAGATTCGTACACTGAGAGCTTGCAACGCCAGCTCCCTGCCATGTGCTTGCAGCGTAGCCGACGACGCTACGAACAGGAGGAGGAGAGCAATGGCGACCTTGCTCATGCCTAGCTGAGTAGACCCCGTTGGATTGGAGACGGCCGGGCTAGTATATGTGGTGGTCGTGGTCTTGTGTTTCATCCTACTATCCATCCTTACGTGGAGAAGTGTACGGTGTAGACGGCGGGTTGTGGATAAGAATCTATTTATTCACGTCTGAACTCGAGAGACCCCAGCGATGAGGCATTCCTGGAACCGAGTGCGAGGACGTACGTATATTACGGACAAGTACTACCCTCTCACCAAAATAAGTGACTTGAGTTTATATCAATTTACATATATTTATATAGTAAAATATGTCTTGATCATGCGTACAAATCTAGATAAAACTAAGTCACTTATTTTGGGACGGAGAAAGTACAAATTTGGCATGTATTTGGTTTTGCCACACTCTATATCTATATATGGTATGTTAGACTCAATCTTTTTTCCAACTTTTACCAAAGTTTAGCTTGAAAATTTTTAATCACACTTTTATAAATAGGCACACTTTTATGGCTAGCCACATTTCAGCTTGGGAACCAAACGAGTCTGATATGTAAACTGCAGCCCAGTACACACCCACCGCACATCTGTCCTCCCTCGAGCGATTGATATGGCCATTTGACCACCACACACCCACGCAACGGATGACGCGTCAGCCACCAATTTTTTTGAATCTTCCCATCCAGTGTTCCTTGATCTCTCACTATTCACGTCTGAACTAGAGAGACCTAACCGATGTGGCATTCGTCGAACAACGTGCCAGGAAAACTCTGGCACTACAGCACGCGACGGCTACGCCGACGGCTAAAAGCCCTCGGCGTAGCCAGCATCGCCGTCGGCATAAGCTACGGCGAGGGCTGCCGTCAGCGTAGCCCCCTCGGCGAAGGTCTCCCTCGGCGGAGCAAAAACGGCCGTCGGCGTAGCAGAAAACCGTCGGCGTAGATCTACGCCGACGGCCGAGGCGGGCCCGTCGGCGTAACGGCCGTCGGCGAACGGCGGCGCTGCCGTTAGACGGCCGCTAACGGCGCACCATATACGCCGACGGCCTTACCCTCGGCGTTTGGTGGCCACGTGGCACGCGCTGGGCCTCCCCAGGAGGGGGCTACACCGATGGCCTCGCCCTCGGCGTATGTGGACGCGTGTCCACCGCCTGAGCCTTCCAGGCTGGCGCTAGGCCGACGGCCTGCCCTCGGCGTAGGAGCAGGTGCTACGCCGACGGCAGTGCCCTCGGCGTAGCCCTGACCATATGGCACATGGCAGAGGGCTACGCCGAGGGCATTGCCGTCGGCGTATCACATACACAGTTTTTTTTTTTTTGATTTTTTCTCAGCAGCACTCACAGCAGCCATACATCATCCATGCATACATCCATACATCATCCATGCATACATCCATACAGCCATACATCATCCATACATCCATGCAATATATATTCCACACATTAGTCATACATCATCCATACAACTACACATGTATCAACATCAGTCATACAAGATCATCCATATATTAGTCATACAAGATCATCGACATCATCACACATCCCTACAACTCTGGAGGAGACGGGGTGTACCCGAGATCTCCCCTGGTGAAAAGTGGCGACCTCTGCCGAGGGTTGCGTCCAGTAGAAGCAGCAGAAGAGCCACCTGGCGAGGGAGTAGGAGAAGTGTGAAGCTCGGGAGAACCACCTGCAGAATGGCCAGGAGATGGACCATCGTCATGAAGCGGTGTGATCTGACGCCCATCCGGCGAGGCGTGGCCAAAGTGCCGGTTCCCAGAAGCTCCCGTTCCCTACATGTTGCCTACATGTTAGCAACTTGCGAGGCAAAGTAAAGCGATAACCAGTGGGTTCGCAAAGAACTTACCGGTGTCGATGCGTAGTAGGTCCTAGCGAAGCTTTCCTTCGATTGCCAAAATGGCATCGGACCTGGCACGGGAGGCACGGGCCCTAAATCTCTATTCTGGCCAGTTTGAATATTCACCATCATGGCCTGCAAGATAGTTTAGAAGTCAGGCCGTAGTACAACAAACGGGGGGAAGTGGGACTTGTATCTTTTGCAAAAAATAAAGGTTCGGACTTACATTTACGTATTGCATGTAGATCGCATTCGCCTCCTGATGCTGCCGAAAGGCCACCTGATATTCCTCATAAGCGGCATCGTAGGCCGCGTCTAACTCAGGCTACAATTTCAAATACAAGGAATCTCGTCAGCGGTTAGCCATGCAGGAACAAAAGTCATAAAGATGATGAAAACGAGAAAAACTTACATCCTCGGCGGAGCGACGAGGCTGGCCACGAGGCGGGATAGGGGGGCCGTCGGCGGGGTAGGTAGCCTTGAGACGGCTGAAGCTCGTGCTGAGGGTAGGCTTGACCTTCTTATTCAGAATCTTGAGGCGTCCATGCTGCAATCCGTGCCCCGACAGGACCAACGACTCCTCGTCGATCTCCGCGTGAATGGGGTCATCCACATGGGGGTGACGAGCCTTCACCATCGTGCTGTAGTTCCCCAAGTCGTTCTGGGCAGTGCCGAAGTACACGGGCAACGAGGGTTGAGGCTCCGAGTAATTGGGCTTCTTTCGCCGCATCATCTCATAGACGGCGACGTCATGAATCACCTCCCCGGGTTGTGCCTCGGCCACCTGTATCGCGAAAAGAAAATATTATGCATATGAAGTACAAACATAAGCAGAAATGCACGCAGGTCGTTCCATGTATATACGTACCACCTTCCCCTTGAAGCGGTCAAAGTTGCGGTTTCCCGCGCAGTGCGTTCCACCATCGCCTCGGTTATCCGCGTTCCGCCTCGACAAGGCTGCAAACTCCTCGTCTTCTCTGAGCCACCTCGTCCTAACCAGCTCCTCCCATGCGAGTCGATGCGGCTCGGCCCAATCGGGGATAACCTGAAAATGCAATACTCAACTCCAGAAAATGCAATGGCAACTTAGAAGCAATGTAGAATCTCATTGACATTTTACTCACCGACATGTACTCTTCTGGCGTCATCGAGTACTCAGGATTAGGGTTCCTACCGACAATGTCTTCCTTCCTGACCCTCGCGCCCCTGTCAGCCCAGAAGTGGCTAGCGGCCGTGACCTTCTGGTTGTACCACACCTGGGGGGTCAACTTCACACAAGCCCCAAGCAAAGTCCTCTGCGCCTTCTCCTGGTCCTCCTCGGCCACACGGTAAAAGCATTTCAATCATGCATAAGAGTCATGAGTTAGCACGGTGGGGTCATCAGGTATGAACATAACTCGAGAAATATGCTTTACCCAAAACTTGGTGATGACAGCATCAGCAGCTGTCGGAAAGCCCGGGACACGGGTAGTCTGGTAGTCCGCCCAAGTAGTAGCTAGCTTCCTGTCACCCTCGGGGGTAATGTGATAGCCCGGCCAGAACTTCCTAATCAGAGCTCCAACGAGGCTGTTAGGAAGGCGAGCCTTGGTCCCCGGAGGAAATGTCCAATTGCTGCACAAAAATAAACATTAGTACACAATAATTATTTATGACCAACATGAAATAAAATGTTTTAAATTGCCAAATTAGTAAACTTACTCAAGGCCATCTGGAATAATAAGGGCTTTCGCCTCCTGAGTCCTAGGCTCAAACTTCTCGTCAGGGACTCCCGATTCCCCACGATTCCGCAATTTCTTCGGCCCCACCAACTCGCGGCTAGTGTCCGCCTCCGTATCGGTCCCCGCCTCCCTCTCGGTCCTCGCCTCCCTCTCAGACTCTGCCTCCCTCTCGGACTCTGCCTCCCTCTCGGCCCTGAAAGGCTGCTCTGTCAGGAACAACTCAGGAGCCACGTCGCCAGAAGCAGAGGGTGGTGGGTCAAAGTCCACGCCTCCTCCCGTGGCACCTCGTCCTCGTCCTCCTCGACCTCGGCCTCGACCCCGTCCTCCGCCAGCAGGAGCAAGATCGGGGTAACGCGGATTGGGATTTGGCTGTCTCCCACTCCGTGTAGCACTTTTCTTGCGCTGCTTCAGCGCATTAAGCAAGGACGAACTGGTTGCCTTGCCGCTGCTCATATTGTTCAATCACCTGCATTAAGTAAGAGAAAACAGTTAAGCACAAAGACATAATAAAATGTATACACAAAGAATAAAGGCATAATGCAATTAAGAAAACAGTTAAGCACAAAGACAAAATAAAATGCATTAAAAAATAAATACTCACTATCATTTTCATTCTCATTCTCATTCACATTCTCATTCTCATTCTCACTATCACTATCTTTTGAGTAGAAATCTGGATTCTCATCGAAGGGTGTAGGCTCATCATCGTTGTCATTCTCGGTATGGAGCTTCTCGAACATACTTATGTCATGTAGATTCACCACTGACTCACCCCGAGTTTCTACATCATTCCCAAGATCCTCAAGATCAACCGGTTCTAAATCAAAGTGTCTGAAGTCCTCTTGCTCTTGATAAAAAATTCCCTCGTACGTTAAAGGGTTAATGTTGTTGTAATCGTCCTCGGAGGGAATCGGTAGGTTACCATGTGGCGATACCTGGAACACGACTTCCCAGCCCTGGAGTTCCGCTTTCTGGCATGGGTAGGGCAAATAATAAACTTGGTTGGCTTGGTGAGCAACAACAAAGACGTCGGCTCCGCTATAGGTGGTTGAAGGCCTAACTTCAACTAACCCAATGGAAGGGGTACTTCTCAGTCCACCCCTTGGGTCAAACCAGTGGCACTTGAACACAACAAGATTGAGTTCGACATTCGTACGATTGAAGGTCAGCTCGTATACATTCTCTAACCTTCCGTAGTAATCAAGGGAATCGGCTCCTTTGGTGAACACCCCAGTATTTAACGTTTTTGCATTCGGTCGCCCTTTCTGGTGCGTCTCTGTATGGAAGCGAAACCCATTCACCGTCAGGGAACATCACGACGTATTTGAGCCACCTAAATGACTCCTTCTTTTGGACATTATCAAGGCAGTAGTAGGCATGCGGCTTGAACCAATTCTTTCGACGGACAGTAGGAGGCTGCATGTGTAATCTCTTCCTATCACAAAGCTTCTCAACATCAACTCTAGCCTTGACATTATCCTTTGACTTCCCAGGAATGTTTAGGACTGTGTGAAAAAGGGACTCCCCGACATTCTTTTCGGTGTGCATCACATCGATGTTATGGGGAAGTTCGAGGTCCTTGTAATACACGAGATTCGTTAAGGCTGCCACGTGAGTCCAATTATGCGTTACACCATATCCCGCAAATTGATGGCCAGTTCCCGGCGCCGCGGGCACGAGAGCACGTATCTCGGCATCAACAACTGCACCCTCGAACTTTGGTACCTCTTTTACTTCATGCACAACTTTGCCCTTCTTGAAGTTCTTTCTATCTTCTCTGAACGAATGATTTCTTTTGAGGTATTGTCGATTCGTGTCAAACGCAACATATTTGCGACCCGACTTTAGCCAAAGGAACTCAAGTCGGTGCCTGCACACTGGGCATGGCCACTTACCAGCTGTACACCATCCGCACGTTAGGGCGTACCCGGGCATGTCATGCATAGTATATTGTAACCAAACTTTCATCAAAAAGTTTCTCTTTGATGCTCGGTCGTATGTCAACGTCCCGTGTATCCAAGAGTGATTCAAATCATCCACAATCGGCTGCATGTAGACACTCAAGTTCTTCCCCGGATACTCAGGTCCTGGAATTATCAGCGACAAAAACATGGTCTTCCGTTGCATTAATACTCCGGGAGGGAGATTGAGCGGAATAACATACACCGGCCAGCAGCTGTACGAGGCCGTCGACATACCATATGGGTTGAAGCCATCTGTTGCTATCGCAATTCTAACATTCCGAGCCTCTTCTGCCCACCGGGGGTATTTGTCATCGAAGTTCTTCCATGCCTTACCATCAGATGGATGTCCCATCTTCTTCCGTCCGTGCCCGTCCTCGTATCTTTTCCCCTTCTTGTGCCACGTCATCTGTTTGGCAGTCTCCTTGCTCAAGTAAAGCCGTTGGATTCTTTTTATGAATGGGAGATACCGAAGTATCTTCTTAGCGACCTTCGACTGCCTCACCTGACCATCCTTCCCCTTTATCTCTTCATATCTAGAGGCCTTACAAATGGAGCAGTACTTGTCACCCTCAAACTGTTTCCAAAACAAAAGGCAGCCTTTTGGACAACAATCTATCTTTTCATAATCCATGTTGAGCTCCTTCATGAGTTTCTTCGTTTCGTGAAAGGTTTTGGGCAGACAATGCCCTTCGGGCAACATGTTACCACATGTTCTTAGATTAGCTTCAAAGTGAGAACGGGTGGCGGAGTACTGGCACTTGTCGGCTAGACACTGAGAGATGGCATCGAGCTGAGAAATCTTTGCACCCTCGTACAGAGGCCTCTTAGCCGCGACCATCATATCAAGGAAGGCCTTCGCGGTTGGCTCCGGTTCCTCCGGTTCTAGCGGTTCCTCCGGTTCTGGTGATTCCTCCCGTGGAGGTGGCGAATTCGGCTGGTCGGCATCGATAAGATCATCTAGCATGTTTCTAATCCCATCGTGCTCATTGCCATTGAGCCGCTGACGCATCACCTCACCTCTGTCATGTTCGTACCGAGCAAAGTCGACTTGCGTGACATAGTTAGACATGTACCCATATTGCAGAAGGTGTTTGTACATGTCATCCTTTCCTTGATGATGACGCTTAGTGCAATGAGCGCAGGGACAAAGTGCCCGAACAATTGCCTTCGAACCACGCGCTAACTCATTCACTAACAAATGAGTGTTCCGTACCCAATCGTCTGTTTTATTAGTCGCACTAATACGGCCACTGTACATCCACCCATTATCAGCCATCCTCTTCTGCTTTGTTGGGAGACAAACAACAAATATAACATTTTATATCAAACAGGAGATTAAATGCTTCATATTTTTACGCATTCATCAACCTACATGTCCAATAGGAAAAGAGGGTCCTAACCAGCCGCCGGATCCGTAGATTGGGTAAGTTCTCCCTGGTTCTACCCCGATCCAAGCAGAATTTCGGCAGCACCTCCCCGCTGCTCTCCCGATACACGTCTCGACAAAAATCCAAGAGGATGTGCATCCGGAGAACAACGAGGAGGCGCCACCGAAATCCTGTCTCGAATAGAGGTAGAGCCAGGGAGAACCAAACCCATCTACGAATCCGCCGACTGCCCGATAAAAGCCATAAGCGTTACGGTCCAAAATATGCGAGACCACTAATGCATATTAAGTCGCGTAACGCTTACGGTCGGGATGACGCCTAGGTGACGCGACAGACTTGGTGATCTAGACACAAAAATAAAACCTAGGTACAAGAGAGGCGAACAGATTCTCACCCTCGGCGGTAGAGGAAGTAGTCGATCAACCGAGTGTCGAGGTCGGTGACGGAACTCGGAGACGGGATCGAGGTGTCACCTACACCATCTCCCGCAACGACAGTCAGTCCGCCAAGGATGGTCACTCCCGAAACACTACAAAGTCTGTACATTGACATAAAAAGAACACTTTTGTAAGCATGCAACGCACTCACGGCCCTAGTAATAGATGCAACTAATATAAACTACTAATAGATGCAACTAATAAATTCTAACAAGATTAACAACAAGATTTCATCTAACAAAATTAACTCTAACAACAATATTTGCTTCTACAGGGGAGTGGAGGAGGTACCTGCAGAGGGGGCCGAGCTTGGGGAGGAGGGGGCCGAGCTCGGGGAGGAGGGGGCCGAGCTCGGGAAGGAGGGGGCCGAGCTCGGGGAGGAGGGAGGGAGGCAGGGAGGCTCGGGGAGGAGGAAGGGAGGAGGGAGGGAGGAGGGAGGGAGGGTTGGGGAGGAGGAAGGGAGGAGGGAGGGAGGCAGGGAGGAGGCGGGGAGGCTCGGGGAGGAAGGAGGGAGGGAGGAAGGGAGGAGGCGGTTGGCGGCAGGAAGGAGGGAGGGAGGAGGGAGGGAGGGTCGGGGAGGAGGAAGGAAGGCAGGGAGGAGGCAGGGAGGCTCGGGGAGGGAGGAGGGAGGGAGGAGGGAGGAGGGAGGGAGGGAGGGAGGAGGCGGTTGGCGGCAGGGAGGAGGGAGGGAGGGTCGGGGAGGGAGGCGGCGGTTGGCGGCGGCTGGAGGCGGCGGCGGTTGGCGGCGCAGGGTCGGGGTCGGGGTCAGGGGCGCGGGGTAGGGGGAGGGTGTGTGAGTGAGTGGGTGGCCCGGGGTGGGCCGCGGGTTAGGGGAAGGGATGACGCTACGCCGACGGCCAGGTGTACGCCGAGGGCAGCCGTCGGCGTAGCAAGGTTTTTTTTTTTAGTTATAAATAAAAAAAAATATTTGGTGTCTACTGATATAACAAATGAAAATATATTATTTGATGTCTATTATTATAGAAGAAACATGCAAGTTTTCATCTGATTCCGATTCACCTAAACGGGGAGATTCCCCCCTAATACGGGTCCGGCGAAACCCTGATCTCTGTGCACACTCGGACCGTCTACCCCCTAGACGTTCCTCTGACAGGGGTAGCCCGGCGTAGCTCTCTCTTGTTTTGTGTTTGTTTAGGTCATAGGGTGATGTCAAACCATGTTGGCTCACAGGTTGGGGCACTATCCTACCCGGTTTCACCTCGACGGGGAGATTCCACCCTCATACGGGCCCGGAACCTTCGCCTCTAGGTTAGAGCGCATGCATGCGAGGGGGGACACATGCATGCACATATATATACCAACCTCTAACCACACCCACACACACATATGCTAGGGTCACATGCAAGTTTTCATCTCATTCCGATGTTCTCGTGGTCTTCCTCCGGCGAAACCCTGATCTCTGTGCACACTCGGACCGTCTACCCCCCTAGACGTTCCTCTGACAGGGGTAGCCCGGCGTAGCTCTCTCTTGTTTTGTGTTTGTTTAGGTCATAGGGTGATGTCAAACCATGCTGGCTCACAGGTTGGGGCACTATCCTACCCGGTTTCACCTCGACGGGGAGATTCCACCCTCATACGGGCCCGGAACCTTCGCCTCTAGGTTAGAGCGCATGCATGCGAGGGGGGACACATGCATGCACATATATATACCAACCTCTAACCACACCCACACACACATATGCTAGGGTCACATGCAAGTTTTCATCTCATTCCGATGTTCTCGTGGTCTTCCTCCGGCGAAACCCTGATCTCTGTGCACACTCGGACCGTCTACCCCCCCTAGACGTTCCTCTGACAGGGGTAGCCCGGCGTAGCTCTCTCTTGTTTTGTGTTTGTTTAGGTCATAGGGTGATGTCAAACCATGCTGGCTCACAGGTTGGGGCACTATCCTACCCGGTTTCACCTCGACGGGGAGATTCCACCCTCATACGGGCCCGGAACCTTCGCCTCTAGGTTAGAGCGCATGCATGCGAGGGGGGACACATGCATGCCATATATATACCAACCTCTAACCACACCCACACACACATATGCTAGGGGCACATGCAAGTTTTCATCTCATTCCGATGTTCTCGTGGTCTTCCTCCGGCGAAACCCTGATCTCTGTGCACACTCGGACCATCTACCCCCCTAGACGTTCCTCTGACAGGGGTAGCCCGGCGTAGCTCTCTCTTGTTTTGTGTTTCTTTAGGTCATAGGGTGATGTCAAACCATGCTTGCTCACAGGTTGGGGCACTATCCTACCCGGTTTCACCTCGACGGGGAGATTCCACCCTCATACGGGCCCGGAACCTTCGCCTCTAGGTTAGAGCGCATGCATGCGAGGGGGGACACATGCATGCACATATATATACCAACCTCTAACCACACCCACACACACATATGCTAGGGGCACATGCAAGTTTTCATCTCATTCCGATGTTCTCGTGGTCTTCCTCCGGCGAAACCCTGATCTCTGTGCACACTCGGACCGTCTACCCCCCTAGACGTTCCTCTGACAGGGGTAGCCCGGCGTAGCTCTCTCTTGTTTTGTCTTTGTTTAGGTCATAGGGTGATGTCAAACCATGCTGGCTCACAGGTTGGGGCACTATCCTACCCGGTTTCACCTCGACGGGGAGATTCCACCCTCATACGGGCCCGGAACCTTCGCCTCTAGGTTAGAGCGCATGCATGCGAGGGGGGACACATGCATGCACATATATATACCAACCTCTAACCACACCCACACACACATATGCTCGGGGCACATGCAAGTTTTCATCTCATTCCGATGTTCTCGTGGTCTTCCTCCGGCGAAACCCTGATCTCTGTGCACACTCGGACCGTCTACCCCCCTAGACGTTCCTCTGACAGGGGTAGCCCGGCGTAGCTCTCTCTTGTTTTGTGTTTGTTTAGGTCATAGGGTGATGTCAAACCATGCTTGCTCACAGGTTGGGGCACTATCCTACCCGGTTTCACCTCGACGGGGAGATTCCACCCTCATAAGGGCCCGGAACCTTCGCCTCTAGGTTAGAGCGCATGCATGCGAGGGGGGACACATGCATGCACATATATATACCAAACTCTAACCACACCCACACACACATATGCTAGGGTCACATGCAAGTTTTCATCTCATTCCGATGTTCTCGTGGTCTTCCTCCGGCGAAACCCTGATCTCTGTGCACACTCGGACCGTCTACCCCCCTAGACGTTCCTCTGAAAGGGGTAGCCCGGCGTAGCTCTCTCTTGTTTTGTGTTTGTTTAGGTCATAGGGTTATGTCAAACCATGCTGGCTCACAGGTTGGGGCACTATCCTACCCGGTTTCACCTCGACGGGGAGATTCCACCCTCATACGGGCCCGGAACCTTCGCCTCTAGGTTAGAGCGCATGCATGCGAGGGGGGACACATGCATGCACATATATATACCAACCTCTAACCACACCCACACACACATATGCTAGGGGCACATGCAAGTTTTCATCTCATTCCGATGTTCTCGTGGTCTTCCTCCGGCGAAACCCTGATCTCTGTGCACACTCGGACCGTCTACCCCCCTAGACGTTCCTCTGACAGGGGTAGCCCGGCGTAGCTCTCTCTTGTTTTGTGTTTGTTTAGGTCATAGGGTGATGTCAAAACATGCTTGCTCACAGGTTGGGGCACTATCCTACCTGGTTTCACCTCGACGGGGAGATTCCACCCTCATACGGTCCCGGAACCTTCGCCTCTAGGTTAGAGCGCATGCATGCGAGGGGGGACACATGCATGCACATATATATACCAACCTCTAACCACACCCACACACACATATGCTAGGGGCACATGCAAGTTTTCATCTCATTCCGATGTTCTCGTGGTCTTCCTCCGGCGAAACCCTGATCTCTGTGCACACTCGGACCGTCTACCCCCCTAGACGTTCCTCTGACAGGGGTAGCCCGGCGTAGCTCTCTCTTGTTTTGTTTTTTTTTAGGTCATAGGGTGATGTCAAACCATGCTGGCTCACAGGTTGGGGCACTATCCTACCCGGTTTCACCTCGACGGGGAGATTCCACCCTCATACGGGCCCGGAACCTTCGCCTCTAGGTTAGAGCGCATGCATGCGAGGGGGGACACATGCATGCACATATATATACCAACCTCTAACCACACCCACACACACATATGCTCGGGGCACATGCAAGTTTTCATCTCATTCCGATGTTCTCGTGGTCTTCCTCCGGCGAAACCCTGATCTCTGTGCACACTCGGACCGTCTACCCCCCTAGACGTTCCTCTGACAGGGGTAGCCCGGCGTAGCTCTCTCTTGTTTTGTGTTTGTTTAGGTCATAGGGTGATGTCAAACCATGCTTGCTCACAGGTTGGGGCACTATCCTACCCGGTTTCACCTCGACGGGGAGATTCCACCCTCATAAGGGCCCGGAACCTTCGCCTCTAGGTTAGAGCGCATGCATGCGAGGGGGGACACATGCATGCACATATATATACCAAACTCTAACCACACCCACACACACATATGCTAGGGTCACATGCAAGTTTTCATCTCATTCTGATGTTCTCGTGGTCTTCCTCCGGCGAAACCCTGATCTCTGTGCACACTCGGACCGTCTACCCCCCTAGACGTTCCTCTGACAGGGGTAGCCCGGCGTAGCTCTCTCTTGTTTTGTGTTTGTTTAGGTCATAGGGTTATGTCAAACCATGCTGGCTCACAGGTTGGGGCACTATCCTACCCGGTTTCACCTCGACGGGGAGATTCCACCCTCATACGGGCCCGGAACCTTCGCCTCTAGGTTAGAGCGCATGCATGCGAGGGGGGACACATGCATGCACATATATATACCAACCTCTAACCACACCCACACACACATATGCTAGGGGCACATGCAAGTTTTCATCTCATTCCGATGTTCTCGTGGTCTTCCTCCGGCGAAACCCTGATCTCTGTGCACACTCGGACCGTCTACCCCCCTAGACGTTCCTCTGACAGGGGTAGCCCGGCGTAGCTCTCTCTTGTTTTGTGTTTGTTTAGGTCATAGGGTGATGTCAAAACATGCTTGCTCACAGGTTGGGGCACTATCCTACCTGGTTTCACCTCGACGGGGAGATTCCACCCTCATACGGTCCCGGAACCTTCGCCTCTAGGTTAGAGCGCATGCATGCGAGGGGGGACACATGCATGCACATATATATACCAACCTCTAACCACACCCACACACACATATGCTAGGGGCACATGCAAGTTTTCATCTCATTCCGATGTTCTCGTGGTCTTCCTCCGGCGAAACCCTGATCTCTGTGCACACTCGGACCGTCTACCCCCCTAGACGTTCCTCTGACAGGGGTAGCCCGGCGTAGCTCTCTCTTGTTTTGTGTTTTTTTAGGTCATAGGGTGATGTCAAACCATGCTGGCTCACAGGTTGGGGCACTATCCTACCCGGTTTCACCTCGACGGGGAGATTCCACCCTCATACGGGCCCGGAACCTTCGCCTCTAGGTTAGAGCGCATGCATGCGAGGGGGGACACATGCATGCACATATATATACCAACCTCTAACCACACCCACACACACATATGCTCGGGGCACATGCAAGTTTTCATCTCATTCCGATGTTCTCGTGGTCTTCCTCCGGCGAAACCCTGATCTCTGTGCACACTCGGACCGTCTACCCCCCTAGACGTTCCTCTGACAGGGGTAGCCCGGCGTAGCTCTCTCTTGTTTTGTGTTTGTTTAGGTCATAGGGTGATGTCAAACCATGCTTGCTCACAGGTTGGGGCACTATCCTACCCGGTTTCACCTCGACGGGGAGATTCCACCCTCATAAGGGCCCGGAACCTTCGCCTCTAGGTTAGAGCGCATGCATGCGAGGGGGGACACATGCATGCACATATATATACCAAACTCTAACCACACCCACACACACATATGCTAGGGTCACATGCAAGTTTTCATCTCATTCCGATGTTCTCGTGGTCTTCCTCCGGCGAAACCCTGATCTCTGTGCACACTCGGACCGTCTACCCCCCTAGACGTTCCTCTGACAGGGGTAGCCCGGCGTAGCTCTCTCTTGTTTTGTGTTTGTTTAGGTCATAGGGTTATGTCAAACCATGCTGGCTCACAGGTTGGGGCACTATCCTACCCGGTTTCACCTCGACGGGGAGATTCCACCCTCATACGGGCCCGGAACCTTCGCCTCTAGGTTAGAGCGCATGCATGCGAGGGGGGACACATGCATGCACATATATATACCAACCTCTAACCACACCCACACACACATATGCTAGGGGCACATGCAAGTTTTCATCTCATTCCGATGTTCTCGTGGTCTTCCTCCGGCGAAACCCTGATCTCTGTGCACACTCGGACCGTCTACCCCCCTAGACGTTCCTCTGACAGGGGTAGCCCGGCGTAGCTCTCTCTTGTTTTGTGTTTGTTTAGGTCATAGGGTGATGTCAAAACATGCTTGCTCACAGGTTGGGGCACTATCCTACCTGGTTTCACCTCGACGGGGAGATTCCACCCTCATACGGTCCCGGAACCTTCGCCTCTAGGTTAGAGCGCATGCATGCGAGGGGGGACACATGCATGCACATATATATACCAACCTCTAACCACACCCACACACACATATGCTAGGGGCACATGCAAGTTTTCATCTCATTCCGATGTTCTCGTGGTCTTCCTCCGGCGAAACCCTGATCTCTGTGCACACTCGGACCGTCTACCCCCCTAGACGTTCCTCTGACAGGGGTAGCCCGGCGTAGCTCTCTCTTGTTTTGTGTTTGTTTAGGTCATAGGGTGATGTCAAACCATGCTGGCTCACAGGTTGGGGCACTATCCTACCCGGTTTCACCTCGACGGGGAGATTCCACCCTCATACGGGCCCGGAACCTTCGCCTCTAGGTTAGAGCGCATGCATGCGAGGGGGGACACATGCATGCACATATATATACCAACCTCTAACCACACCCACACACACATATGCTAGGGGCACATGCAAGTTTTCATCTCATTCCGATATTCTCGTGGTCTTCCTCCGGCGAAACCCTGATCTCTGTGCACACTCGGACCGTCTACCCCCCTAGACGTTCCTCTGACAGGGGTAGCCCGGCGTAGCTCTCTCTTGTTTTGTGTTTGTTTAGGTCATAGGGTGATGTCAAACCATGCTTGCTCACAGGTTGGGGCACTATCCTACCCGGTTTCACCTCGACGGGGAGATTCCACCCTCATACGGGCCCGGAACCTTCGCCTCTAGGTTAGAGCGCATGCATGCGAGGGGGGACACATGCATGCACATATATATACCAACCTCTAACCACACCCACACACACATATGCTAGGGGCACATGCAAGTTTTCATCTCATTCCGATGTTCTCGTGGTCTTCCTCCAGCGAAACCCTGATCTCTGTGCACACTCGGACCGTCTACCCCCCTAGACGTTCCTCTGACAGGGGTAGCCCGGCGTAGCTCTCTCTTGTTTTGTGTTTGTTTAGGTCATAGGGTGATGTCAAACCATGTTGGCTCACAGGTTGGGGCACTATCCTACCCGGTTTCACCTCGACGGGGAGATTCCACCCTCATACGGGCCCGGAACCTTCGCCTCTAGGTTAGAGCGCATGCATGCGAGGGGGGACACATGCATGCACATATATATACCAACCTCTAACCACACCCACACACACATATGCTAGGGGCACATGCAAGTTTTCATCTCATTCCGATGTTCTCGTGGTCTTCCTCCGGCGAAACCCTGATCTCTGTGCACACTCGGACCGTCTACCCCCCTAGACGTTCCTCTGACAGGGGTAGCCCGGCGTAGCTCTCTCTTGTTTTGTGTTTGTTTATGTCATAGGGTGATGTCAAACCATGCTGGCTCACAGGTTGGGGCACTATCCTACCCGGTTTCACCTCGACGGGGAGATTCCACCCTCATACGGGCCCGGAACCTTCGCCTCTAGGTTAGAGCGCATGCATGCGAGGGGGGACACATGCATGCACATATATATACCAACCTCTAACCACACCCACACACACATATGCTAGGGGCACATGCAAGTTTTCATCTCATTCCGATGTTCTCGTGGTCTTCCTCCGGCGAAACCCTGATCTCTGTGCACACTCGGACCGTCTACCCCCCTAGACGTTCCTCTGACAGGGGTAGCCCGGCGTAGCTCTCTCTTGTTTTGTGTTTCTTTAGGTCATAGGGTGATGTCAAACCATGCTTGCTCATAGGTTGGGGCACTATCCTACCCGGTTTCACCTCGACGGGGAGATTCCACCCTCATACGGGCCCGGAACCTTCGCCTCTAGGTTAGAGCGCATGCATGCGAGGGGGGACACATGCATGCACATATATATACCAACCTCTAACCACACCCACACACACATATGCTAGGGGCACATGCAAGTTTTCATCTCATTCCGATGTTCTCGTGGTCTTCCTCCGGCGAAACCCTGATCTCTGTGCACACTCGGACCGTCTACCCCCTAGACGTTCCTCTGACAGGGGTAGCCCGGCGTAGCTCTCTCTTGTTTTGTGTTTGTTTAGGTCATAGGGTGATGTCAAACCATGCTTGCTCACAGGTTGGGGCACTATCCTACCCGGTTTCACCTCGACGGGGAGATTCCACCCTCATACGGGCCCGGAACCTTCGCCTCTAGGTTAGAGCGCATGCATGCGAGGGGGGACACATGCATGCACATATATATACCAACCTCTAACCACACCCACACACACATATGCTAGGGGCACATGCAAGTTTTCATCTCATTCCGATGTTCTCGTGGTCTTCCTCCGGCGAAACCCTGATCTCTGTGCACACTCGGACCGTCTACCCCCCTAGACGTTCCTCTGACAGGGGTAGCCCGGCGTAGCTCTCTCTTGTTTTGTGTTTGTTTAGGTCATAGGGTGATGTCAAACCATGTTGGCTCACAGGTTGGGGCACTATCCTACCCGGTTTCACCTCGACGGGGAGATTCCACCCTCATACGGGCCCGGAACCTTCGCCTCTAGGTTAGAGCGCATGCATGCGAGGGGGGACACATGCATGCACATATATATACCAACCTCTAACCACACCCACACACACATATGCTAGGGGCACATGCAAGTTTTCATCTCATTCCGATGTTCTCGTGGTCTTCCTCCGGCGAAACCCTGATCTCTGTGCACACTCGGACCGTCTACCCCCCTAGACGTTCCTCTGACAGGGGTAGCCCGGCGTAGCTCTCTCTTGTTTTGTGTTTGTTTAGGTCATAGGGTGATGTCAAACCATGCTGGCTCACAGGTTGGGGCACTATCCTACCCGGTTTCACCTCGACGGGGAGATTCCACCCTCATACGGGCCCGGAACCTTCGCCTCTAGGTTAGAGCGCATGCATGCGAGGGGGGACACATGCATGCACATATATATACCAACCTCTAACCACACCCACACACACATATGCTAGGGGCACATGCAAGTTTTCATCTCATTCCGATGTTCTCGTGGTCTTCCTCCGGCGAAACCCTGATCTCTGTGCACACTCGGACCGTCTACCCCCTAGACGTTCCTCTGACAGGGGTAGCCCGGCGTAGCTCTCTCTTGTTTTGTGTTTGTTTAGGTCATAGGGTGATGTCAAACCATGCTTGCTCACAGGTTGGGGCACTATCCTACCCGGTTTCACCTCGACGGGGACATTCCACCCTCATACGGGCCCGGAACCTTCGCCTCTAGGTTAGAGCGCATGCATGCGAGGGGGGACACATGCATGCACATATATATACCAACCTCTAACCACACCCACACACACATATGCTAGGGGCACATGCAAGTTTTCATCTCATTCCGATGTTCTCGTGGTCTTCCTCCGGCGAAACCCTGATCTCTGTGCACACTCGGACCGTCTACCCCCCTAGACGTTCCTCTGACAGGGGTAGCCCGGCGTAGCTCTCTCTTGTTTTGTGTTTGTTTAGGTCATAGGGTGATGTCAAACCATGTTGGCTCACAGGTTGGGGTACTATCCTACCCGGTTTCACCTCGACGGGGAGATTCCACCCTCATACGGGCCCGGAACCTTCGCCTCTAGGTTAGAGCGCATGCATGCGAGGGGGGACACATGCATGCACATATATATACCAACCTCTAACCACACCCACACACACATATGCTAGGGGCACATGCAAGTGTTCATCTCATTCCGATGTTCTCGTGGTCTTCCTCCGGCGAAACCCTGATCTCTGTGCACACTCGGACCGTCTACCCCCCTAGACGTTCCTCTGACAGGGGTAGCCCGGCGTAGCTCTCTCTTGTTTTGTGTTTGTTTAGGTCATAGGGTGATGTCAAACCATGCTGGCTCACAGGTTGGGGCACTATCCTACCCGGTTTCACCTCGACGGGGAGATTCCACCCTCATACGGGCCCGGAACCTTCGCCTCTAGGTTAGAGCGCATGCATGCGAGGGGGACACATGCATGCACATATATATACCAACCTCTAACCACACCCACACACACATATGCTAGGGGCACATGCAAGTTTTCATCTCATTCCGATGTTCTCGTGGTCTTCCTCCGGCGAAACCCTGATCTCTGTGCACACTCGGACCGTCTACCCCCCTAGACGTTCCTCTGACAGGGGTAGCCCGGCGTAGCTCTCTCTTGTTTTGTGTTTGTTTAGGTCATAGGGTGATGTCAAACCATGCTTGCTCACAGGTTGGGGCACTATCCTACCCAGTTTCACCTCGACGGGGAGATTCCACCCTCATACGGGCCCGGAACCTTCGCCTCTAGGTTAGAGCGCATGCATGCGAGGGGGGACACATGCATGCACATATATATACCAACCTCTAACCACACCCACACACACATATGCTAGGGGCACATGCAAGTTTTCATCTCATTCCGATGTTCTCGTGGTCTTCCTCCGGCGAAACCCTGATCTCTGTGCACACTCGGACCGTCTACCCCCCTAGACGTTCCTCTGACAGGGGTAGCCCGGCGTAGCTCTCTCTTGTTTTGTGTTTGTTTAGGTCATAGGGTGATGTCAAACCATGCTGGCTCACAGGTTGGGGCACTATCCTACCCGGTTTCACCTCGACGGGGAGATTCCACCCTCATACGGGCCCGGAACCTTCGCCTCTAGGTTAGAGCGCATGCATGCGAGGGGGGACACATGCATGCACATATATATACCAACCTCTAACCACACCCACACACACATATGCTAGGGGCACATGCAAGTTTTCATCTCATTCCGATGTTCTCGTGGTCTTCCTCCGGCGAAACCCTGATCTCTGTGCACACTCGGACCGTCTACCCCCCTAGACGTTCCTCTGACAGGGGTAGCCCGGCGTAGCTCTCTCTTGTTTTGTGTTTGTTTAGGTCATAGGGTGATGTCAAACCATGCTTGCTCACAGGTTGGGGCACTATCCTACCCGGTTTCACCTCGACGGGGAGATTCCACCCTCATACGGGCCCGGAACCTTCGCCTCTAGGTTAGAGCGCATGCATGCGAGGGGGGACACATGCATGCACATATATATACCAACCTCTAACCACACCCACACACACATATGCTAGGGGCACATGCAAGTTTTCATCTCATTCCGATGTTCTCGTGGTCTTCCTCCGGCGAAACCCTGATCTCTGTGCACACTCGGACCGTCTACCCCCCTAGACGTTCCTCTGACAGGGGTAGCCCGGCGTAGCTCTCTCTTGTTTTGTGTTTGTTTAGGTCATAGGGTGATGTCAAACCATGCTTGCTCACAGGTTGGGGCACTATCCTACCCGGTTTCACCTCGACGGGGAGATTCCACCCTCATACGGGCCCGGAACCTTCGCCTCTAGGTTAGAGCGCATGCATGCGAGGGGGGACACATGCATGCACATATATATACCAACCTCTAACCACACCCACACACACATATGTTAGGGGCACATGCAAGTTTTCATCTCATTCCGATGTTCTCGTGGTCTTCCTCCGGCGAAACCCTGATCTCTGTGCACACTCGGACCGTCTACCCCCCTAGACGTTCCTCTGACAGGGGTAGCCCGGCGTAGCTCTCTCTTGTTTTGTGTTTGTTTAGGTCATAGGGTGATGTCAAACCATGCTGGCTCACAGGTTGGGGCACTATCCTACCCGGTTTCACCTCGACGGGGAGATTCCACCCTCATACGGGCCTGGAACCTTCGCCTCTAGGTTAGAGCGCATGCATGCGAGGGGGGACACATGCATGCACATATATATACCAACCTCTAACCACACCCACACACACATATGCTAGGGGCACATGCAAGTTTTCATCTCATTCCGATGTTCTCGTGGTCTTCCTCTGGCGAAACCCTGATCTCTGTGCACACTCGGACCGTCTACCCCCCTAGACGTTCCTCTGACAGGGGTAGCCCAGCGTAGCTCTCTCTTGTTTTGTGTTTGTTTAGGTCATAGGGTGATGTCTGTTGGCCCAGACCCGGCAGTACTTTCGCCGGGGCGTTTACACGTCGAGTACTTTCCGACGACACGCGCACGTAATTGATCCGGCGAGACGATTTCCGGCGTGACAAGCAAGCACGCATGTTGTAGCTAAGCAAACTGATCGATCAACTAGTAGCTAGCTCACGTACAATGCAAACACAGGGACTGATCGATTGCGTCTTGCTAGCTCGCTGGAACTCACATACGGAAACGATTGATCGCCACACGCACGTATTGCGTGTCTTTCTCTTCTTTATTTCTCAATCGCACAATTGATTACAGGGGTACTACAGATGTATATATAGTAGTTTTGTTGTATCTAGCCTAGTAGAATTAGGACTCCTAATTCTTACCTTAATCGGCTACACAAAACCTACTCGAATACGACTCCGTATACACGCATACAGTGATTATTGCTAACAATCACCCCCTAAGCACTGTGTGCACCTCTTTACATCCACCTGGGTCCCAAATGCGCCAACTGCTTCTTGTCGACGTTATCCTTGGCACTGCTTTCGCCATTCCAGGTAGCTTCCAGGTCACCGACTTTGCTTTTGTCGGCTTGTCTTCCGCTTGACGCCAACAGTCCTCCTTATCCGCGTCATCGGTCTTCACCGGTTCCTTGATGAATAGGCATTGCTTCTTGTGCTTCATCTTCACCAGATTACTGACTGTCCGAAGTCCCTTTTTCGGATAGTAGTCCAACACGCGTTTCATGCGTGCTCGCGTCGGTCGTAGTCGACTCGGCTCCAACACACTAGGAGGCGATACGACATACTCTTCTGTGTCCGACAACACACTTGTTTCTTCACTTGCTTCCGCGACCACTGCCAAAACCACACTAGCTTTTGGTGTTGCCAAACCTCCGGATTCTGGCGATTTTTTAAGCGTGTTACCTTGTAGTCGATTTGCTCCTATTACAAAACCTGGGATGCACCCCCCTGGTTTGCTTTCTGGACTTTCTGTCCCGCTTCCTGGGCTAATGATGCCACCTCCCGGCACCATGTCACATTGCCCTTGGATTTCTCGGCACTCTTTTGCCCCAAGCTCCTCACGTGGAGCTTCTCCTACTTGATCTTTTTCTGCTCCAATTTCTGGGATGGATGCCCCTGAACCTCCTGGTAGGACCTTTTCTTTTAGTCCGCCCCCTTCTGGCGTTTCTGGGCCACCAGCCCCTGGACCTTCCCATGGCCCGGTCTCCACACGTGGAGCACCTCCTTCTGGGTTGTTTAGCAGAGCACACGTGCCACGTCTGCCTACAGTTTCCGGTGGACGTCCTAGCGTGCTACTGCCTTCATCATGCAATGAGACATCTTCTCGATCCTGGACGTCGTGTCCTGCGATGTCGGTAGTCCGAGTACTCTCCGGCCGCGCTTCTGAACTTGAGGTGAAATCCTCGGTCTCAGAACTTGACATACTCACGCCGACTTCTTCTGACACCTTGGTCGCCGTACTTGGCGTCGCCACACTTGACGAACCAACCGGGGTCACTTCCGGTTCTACCAATGTCATCTCGTCGTCCAAGACAACCTCCTTCTGCCCCACGTGAGCACTAGTGTCGTCGACACCTGCGCATACCACCTTGATCGCTCCCCACACATCCTTCGCCGATTTCTTTCCGACGAGGTGCTGCAGCACGTCTGTCGTCACGACCGAGTAGAGCGCTGTCAACGCTTGGCAATCTTCTCGGTACTTCGCACCTCCCTTGACGTACTCATCTCCGCCGGGATCGATGGCCTCCCAAATCTCCTGAGCTTCCATGGCGCACTGCATCATAAGTGCCCATAGACCATAGTACTTGCGATCCAGACGCGGATACAAAGCCGTGCCCACCGTCTCGAACACCGGTTCCGATGTCGAGCTCTCGCCAAGCTTCACCATCGCCATGATCTCCTTGTACTTTCAGCAGATCACGAACGACGACCTTGGCTCTGATACCAATTGTTGGCCCAGACCCGACAGTACTTTCGTCGGGATGTTGCGACGAGACAACCAGCGACAAACGCGTAACTTGTCGAGTGCTTTCCGACAAGACACACACGTAGAAGCCGGCTTTCCGTAGACTTCCTGATCGATCAACCGACGACCGGTGCTTTTGGCCGGAGCTGAGAGATCACGTACGCCTAGCCCAAGATCTCCTTGATCAAACCAGCTAGCTACTCATCGTACGTGAAGACACAACATCTCAGGAATCAATTGGATAGCCAAAGGCTCGTATCGAGCCTTGTATTTGTCTATTTCTCAATCGCACAATTGATTACAGGGGTACTACACATGTATATATAGTAGTTTTGTTGTATCTAGCCTAGTAGAATTAGGACTCCTAATTCTTACCTTAATCGGCTACACAAAACCTACTCCAATACGACTCCGTATACACGCATACAGTGATTATTGCTAACAATGTCAAACCATGCTGGCTCACAGGTTGGGGCACTATCCTACCCGGTTTCACCTCGACGGGGAGATTCCACCCTCATACGGGCCCGGAACCTTCGCCTCTAGGTTAGAGCGCATGCATGCGAGGGGGGGACACATGCATGCACATATATATACCAACCTCTAACCACACCCACACACACATATGCTAGGGGCACATGCAAGTTTTCATCTCATTCCGATGTTCTCGTGGTCTTCCTCCGGCGAAACCCTGATCTCTGTGCACACTCGGACCGTCTACCCCCCTAGACGTTCCTCTGACAGGGGTAGCCCGGCGTAGCTCTCTCTTGTTTTGTGTTTGTTTAGGTCATAGGGTGATGTCAAACCATGCTGGCTCACAGGTTGGGGCACTATCCTACCCGGTTTCACCTCGACGGGGAGATTCCACCCTCATACGGGCCCGGAACCTTCGCCTCTAGGTTAGAGCGCATGCATGCGAGGGGGGACACATCCATGCACATATATATACCAACCTCTAACCACACCCACACACACATATGCTAGGGGCACATGCAAGTTTTCATCTCATTCCGATGTTCTCGTGGTCTTCCTCCGGCGAAACCCTGATCTCTGTGCACACTCGGACCGTCTACCCCCCTAGACGTTCCTCTGACAGGGGTAGCCCGGCGTAGCTCTCTCTTGTTTTGTGTTTGTTTAGGTCATAGGGTGATGTCAAACCATGCTTGCTCACAGGTTGGGGCACTATCCTACCCGGTTTCACCTCGACGGGGAGATTCCACCCTCATACGGGCCCGGAACCTTCGCCTCTAGGTTAGAGCGCATGCATGCGAGGGGGGACACATGCATGCACATATATATACCAACCTCTAACCACACCCACACACACATATGCTAGGGGCACATGCAAGTTTTCATCTCATTCCGATGTTCTCGTGGTCTTCCTCCGGCGAAACCCTGATCTCTGTGCACACTCGGACCGTCTACCCCCCTAGACGTTCCTCTGACAGGGGTAGCCCGGCGTAGCTCTCTCTTGTTTTGTGTTTGTTTAGGTCATAGGGTGATGTCAAACCATGCTGGCTCACAGGTTGGGGCACTATCCTACCCGATTTCACCTCGACGGGGAGATTCCACCCTCATACGGGCCCGGAACCTTCGCCTCTAGGTTAGAGCGCATGCATGCGAGGGGGAACACATGCATGCACATATATATACCAACCTCTAACCACACCCACACACACATATGCTAGGGGCACATGCAAGTTTTCATCTCATTCCGATGTTCTCGTGGTCTTCCTCCGGCGAAACCCTGATCTCTGTGCACACTCGGACCGTCTACCCCCCTAGACGTTCCTCTGACAGGGGTAGCCCGGCGTAGCTCTCTCTTGTTTTGTGTTTGTTTAGGTCATAGGGTGATGTCAAACCATGCTGGCTCACAGGTTGGGGCACTATCCTACCCGGTTTCACCTCGACGGGGAGATTCCACCCTCATACGGGCCCGGAACCTTCGCCTCTAGGTTAGAGCGCATGCATGCGAGGGGGGACACATGCATGCACATATATATACCAACCTCAAACCACACCCACACACACATATGCTAGGGGCACATGCAAGTTTTCATCTCATTCCGATGTTCTCGTGGTCTTCCTCCAGCGAAACCCTGATCTCTGTGCACACTCGGACCGTCTACCCCCCTAGACGTTCCTCTGACAGGGGTAGCCCGGCGTAGCTCTCTCTTGTTTTGTGTTTGTTTAGGTCATAGGGTGATGTCAAACCATGCTGGCTCACAGGTTGGGGCACTATCCTACCCGGTTTCACCTCGACGGGGAGATTCCACCCTCATACGGGCCCGGAACCTTTGCCTCTAGGTTAGAGCGCATGCATGCGAGGGGGGACACATGCATGCACATATATATACCAACCTCTAACCACACCCACACACACATATGCTAGGGGCACATGCAAGTTTTCATCTCATTCCGATGTTCTCGTGGTCTTCCTCCGGCGAAACCCTGATCTCTGTGCACACTCGGACCGTCTACCCCCCTAGACGTTCCTCTGACAGGGGTAGCCCGGCGTAGCTCTCTCTTGTTTTGTGTTTGTTTAGGTCATAGGGTGATGTCAAACCATGCTGGCTCACAGGTTGGGGCACTATCCTACCCGGTTTCACCTCGACGGGGAGATTCCACCCTCATACGGGCCCGGAACCTTCGCCTCTAGGTTAGAGCGCATGCATGCGAGGGGGGACACATGCATGCACATATATATACCAACCTCTAACCACACCCACACACACATATGCTAGGGGCACATGCAAGTTTTCATCTCATTCCGATGTTCTCGTGGTCTTCCTCCGGCGAAACCCTGATCTCTGTGCACACTCGGACCGTCTACCCCCCTAGACGTTCCTCTGACAGGGGTAGCCCGGCGTAGCTCTCTCTTGTTTTGTGTTTGTTTAGGTCATAGGGTGATGTCAAACCATACTGGCTCACAGGTTGGGGCACTATCCTACCCGGTTTCACCTCGACGGGGAGATTCCACCCTCATACGGGCCCGGAACCTTCGCCTCTAGGTTAGAGCGCATGCATGCGAGGGGGGACACATGCATGCACATATATATACCAACCTCTAACCACACCCACACACACATATGCTAGGGGCACATGCAAGTTTTCATCTCATTCCGATGTTCTCGTGGTCTTCCTCCGGCGAAACCCTGATTTCTGTGCACACTCGGACCGTCTACCCCCCTAGACGTTCCTCTGACAGGGGTAGCCCGGCGTAGCTCTCTCTTGTTTTGTGTTTGTTTAGGTCATAGGGTGATGTCAAACCATGCTTGCTCACAGGTTGGGGCACTATCCTACCCGGTTTCACCTCGACGGGGAGATTCCACCCTCATACGGGCCCGGAACCTTCGCCTCTAGGTTAGAGCGCATGCATGCGAGGGGGGACACATGCATGCACATATATATACCAACCTCTAACCACACCCACACACACATATGCTAGGGGCACATGCAAGTTTTCATCTCATTCCGATGTTCTCGTGGTCTTCCTCCGGCGAAACCCTGATCTCTATGCACACTCGGACCGTCTACCCCCCTAGACGTTCCTCTGACAGGGGTAGCCCGGCGTAGCTCTCTCTTGTTTTGTGTTTGTTTAGGTCATAGGGTGATGTCAAACCATGCTGGCTCACAGGTTGGGGCACTATCCTACCCGGTTTCACCTCGACGGGGAGATTCCACCCTCATACGGGCCCGGAACCTTCGCCTCTAGGTTAGAGCGCATGCATGCGAGGGGGGACACATGCATGCACATATATATACCAACCTCTAACCACACCCACACACACATATGCTAGGGGCACATGCAAGTTTTCATCTCATTCCGATGTTCTCGTGGTCTTCCTCCGGCGAAACCCTGATCTCTGTGCACACTCGGACCGTCTACCCCCCTAGACGTTCCTCTGACAGGGGTAGCCCGGCGTAGCTCTCTCTTGTTTTGTGTTTGTTTAGGTCATAGGGTGATGTCAAACCATGCTGGCTCACAGGTTGGGGCACTATCCTACCCGGTTTCACCTCGACGGGGAGATTCCACCCTCATATGGGCCCGGAACCTTCGCCTCTAGGTTAGAGCGCATGCATGCGAGGGGGGACACATGCATGCACATATATATACCAACCTCTAACCACACCCACACACACATATGCTAGGGGCACATGCAAGTTTTCATCTCATTCCGATGTTCTCGTGGTCTTCCTCCGGCGAAACCCTGATCTCTGTGCACACTCGGACCGTCTACCCCCCTAGACGTTCCTCTGACAGGGGTAGCCCGGCGTAGCTCTCTCTTGTTTTGTGTTTGTTTAGGTCATAGGGTGATGTCAAACCATGCTGGCTCACAGGTTGGGGCACTATCCTACCCGGTTTCACCTCGACGGGGAGATTCCACCCTCATACGGGCCCGGAACCTTCGCCTCTAGGTTAGAGCGCATGCATGCGAGGGGGGACACATGCATGCACATATATATACCAACCTCTAACCACACCCACACACACATATGCTAGGGGCACATGCAAGTTTTCATCTCATTCCGATGTTCTCGTGGTCTTCCTCCGGCGAAACCCTGATCTCTGTGCACACTCGGACCGTCTACCCCCCTAGACGTTCCTCTGACAGGGGTAGCCCGGCGTAGCTCTCTCTTGTTTTGTGTTTGTTTAGGTCATAGGGTGATGTCAAACCATGCTGGCTCACAGGTTGGGGCACTATCCTACCCGGTTTCACCTCGACGGGGAGATTCCACCCTCATACGGGCCCGGAACCTTCGCCTCTAGGTTAGAGCGCATGCATGCGAGGGGGGACACATGCATGCATATATATATACCAACCTCTAACCACACCCACACACACATATGCTAGGGGCACATGCAAGTTTTCATCTCATTCCGATGTTCTCGTGGTCTTCCTCCGGCGAAACCCTGATCTCTGTGCACACTCGGACCGTCTACCCCCCTAGACGTTCCTCTGACAGGGGTAGCCCGGCGTAGCTCTCTCTTGTTTTGTGTTTGTTTAGGTCATAGGGTGATGTCAAACCATGTTGGCTCACAGGTTGGGGCACTATCCTACCCGGTTTCACCTCGACAGGGAGATTCCACCCTCATACGGGCCCGGAACCTTCGCCTCTAGGTTAGAGCGCATGCATGCGAGGGGGGACACATGCATGCATATATATATACCAACCTCTAACCACACCCACACACACATATGCTAGGGGCACATGCAAGTTTTCATCTCATTCCGATGTTCTCGTGGTCTTCCTTCGGCGAAACCCTGATCTCTGTGCACACTCGGACCGTCTACCCCCCTAGACGTTCCTCTGACAGGGGTAGCCCGGCGTAGCTCTCTCTTGTTTTGTGTTTGTTTAGGTCATAGGGTGATGTCAAACCATGTTGGCTCACACGTTGGCTCACAAGTTGGGTCAAACCATGTCAAAAATTTGTGAAATATAAATTTCATGCACATGTGATAATAACACACAAAAATGCAAATTTCTCAACTTGTGAGAAGATTCGACATTTTATGTCGGCGTGAAGACTATTATTCGGAGGCTACGAATCCATCCAATTGATAAAATAAAACCTAAATAATTAATACTAATAAATAAATACAAATAATTTGGTAAGGAAAAAAAATTGCATAGGTACGCCGAGGGTCACCGTCGGCGTAGGCAGGACGTACGCCGAGGGTGACCGTCGGTGTAGCCTATGCCGACAGCGGCTCTCGGCGTAATGCTGACGCCGTTAGGGCATGTCCCGGCCTGGCCTGACTAGTGCCACGCGGCCACCCCGTACGCCGAGGGCTAAGTTTACGCCGACGGTCACCCTCGGCGTACGTGTCACTACGCCGACGGCTGCGGTACGCCGAGGGCTCGGAAGCTGGGCTGGCCTGGCCCGGTGCTACGCCGACGGCCCCGACCTTTGGCCGTCGGCGTAGCTCCCTGCCGTCGGCACACAACGCCATTCCTGTAGTGTGGATCGGATATTACGGACTGTTTGGACCAAGCAAATGTTTGGCAACCACATTTTAGTTGGTACGAGTTGTTTGGTTTTTGCACCACTTTGCCTTCCCACACTTTATGTCCATATTGTCCATTCATCGTGACTCATTTTCTGTCAACTTTTTGCCAAAGCACTACAGGAATGGACGGAGGGCGCCTACGTCCGGGTGCTACGACGACGGCTAAACATTGAGGCCGTCGGCGTAGATCGCGTCCAGGCCAGCTCCCGCAGCGGCCGTCGGCGTATAAGAGCCGTCGGCATAGTACCCCTACGCCGACGGCTGCCCTCGGGGTAAGCGGTGGACGTGTGGCCCACGAAGGCCAGGCCGTGACGGCGTTCTAACAGTCTCTCGTCGACGGGAGCTGTCGTACGCCGACGGTGGCCCTCGGCGTAGCACCTTTCTTTTTATTTTTTATTCCTACTTATTAACATGCATTTTATTTGTACATGCTTATTAGTACAAATTCTCATGAAAGAATGCATTTATAATATCGTGGGGAAATTCGTAGTTGATCATATATATATATATATATATATATATATATATATATATATATGGCATTTGATGCTGACCATCATAAGTTACATAATCGGATTAGCAAACCTAAATTACATACTACACATAACCGCGCTAACTAATTTGAAGAAAAATGCGGCCAAATTGGCCTCTGCGCGTGGCGGTGCCAGTGGTGGCGAACCGTCGAGTCGGACGACTGCGTCGACGTGGGTGAAGAGCTTCACTCCTCGTCGTCAACCTCGACTATCTCCGCCGCCAAGATCGCAGCCACCTGCGCGACCGCGGCGTCCTCCTCGTCGAAGCCGTGCACGTAATCTCCCGCGGAGAACGCGGGCTACCGCGCGGGGACGAGATCCTCCTCGTGGGAGCTGCCGTAGACGGATGGCCGCGATGGGCGACTCAAACCGCCTGATGATGAGCCCTCACCACCGTTGCCGTACTTTGTGAGCTTCCCTGGGGGCATGAGCCCTCAGTTCGTCCATCGGCGGGAGCTGCGCTTGCGCGCACCCTCCAACCAGTTGAACTTCCGGCATTCCGTGCGTCCATGCGGAACACGGGGGGCCGCGGAGCCGAGTCCCCGCCGCCCAATCCTGCGTCGCTCCGTGCTGAGCCACCACGCGAGGCCATCGCTCGCGGAGTTGGGGCCAATAGGGCTGCTGCGAGCGGGATTGCTCGCCGGAGAGGAAGCTGGCGGTGGGGCCAGGAGCGGAAGCGGAGAAGGGGAGTAGGGTTTGGAAACCAAACTCCCCTCCGTGGCCCGTTTTAATACGGGTCGTCCGCTGAGTTTCTCGAGCCCCCAAACTCGTTTTACGGCCAGACCGCGAGTTCGGGCTCCGTTCTGGGCCAGTTTCGGCCTGAACCCGTATTGTCGTCGGACTTTTTAGGTTTCGGCCACTTTTTCGGTTACTGTTAGAGATGCTCTTAGGTCATATCTACATGGAAAACCAAGAAAAGGCCCATGGTTCCATCGGTTTACCTACGTTTGACCCGCGGCGAGAGTCTCCTCCTACATGTCCACCACACTTCTCTAAGTGTTATCACATGCAACAGTGGACGGTCATACTTGTCGTGGGAATGACCACGGCAGATGCTGCAATCGGCAGCGAGTAGTAGAACATGGGGCAAGGGCGGACAACCATCTGTGGTGCAAGATGAGGGCGGAGACACAAGGGTTTACCCAGGTTCGGCCCCCCGAAGGGTAAAGACCTACTCCTGCTAGATTGTATTATGGTGAGAGTACAAAGGGGCGAGCTCGACAACTAGGCGGCGAGTCGCTTGGGTGTATGATGGAATGTATCCCCTATGCGTCCCCTAGGGAGGTTTATATAGGCTCACCTCGCTAGGGTTTACAGATCACAGCCGAATTAGTTAAGGATTCAGAGGTTCTATGACCTAGTCCGACTGGGCCTAGCTACGCTTCTGGGCCTCCAGCTTCCAGTCGCCTGAGTCCACGCCAAGTCTTGATCCAGTCGCCGTCCTGCAGGCCCACTCGTCGACGGCTTCGGCCAGTAGGAAACGTCCTGCTGGGTATACCTCGGTAGGCATATCCCCATCAGTAGTCCCCGAGGCCGTCGTTGATTTGTTGCAGGTGTTTGCTGGCAGTCGGAGTATGCGGGACCAATGCGGACGCCTAGTCGAATCGGCGGCGGATTCCTGAACAATGGAAAGAACTAGTCATTTTAGTCGTAATAACGACGACCAATCGTATCGCAGCTCGGCGAACGGGTCGGCGAATAACTTGTCACTGTTATAGTAATCGGGTCGGCGAATCGTCGAGTCGCTGAGAGCGACGAGTCAAGTAGATGAAGTTGGACCCTCAATTATGGTCAAACTAGCCGTTGGGTAACCCAACGGTAATATTGGCATAATTACCGCGTAGTAACGGTTCCCGAAATGGCGGGTAACAACCGCTATATAAGGAGAGTGAACAGCGAACTGGAAAACGCTTCCTTCACTTCCTTTGATCTCGCACCTCTCTGTTTCCTCATTCCGCGCAGCGACCAGAACGATCCAGAGAGTTCCGACTTCCACGATCCTTCAGCCGATGGCCCCCTCCACCGAGCCATGGGGTAGATCAAGTGCACGAAGGCCCTGCTAGCATCTTTCGAGGAGGCGGGGATCCTCCTCGCCAGGAGATGGCGCATCCCCGCGACCGTAGAAGTAATTCCGGATCCGCGCGAGGGGGAGTTCGTCTGCTTCACCAGCCACCTGGAGCGGGGGCTTGGGTTCCCAACTTGCCTCTTCTTACGGCGTTTCTGCGCCTACTACGGAATCCAACCATCGGATCTGGGCCCACACAGCATCGAGCAACTCGCCATTTTCTTGGTGTTCTGCGAGTGCTATCTGGGCTGCAGGCCCTACTTCCCCCTGTGGCAAGACCTATTCCACGGGAGAATCAGCTGCGAAGAGACAGGCGGCCCGATGCTAGTCGCGGGCGGCCTGACGTTCCAGCTGAAGTCGAAGGCATCGTTCTTTGATTTGATCCTGCCCGCCAAAGAGGCGAACGAGTGGACGAAGTGCTGGTTCTATGTCACCGAGTCGACTCCAGGCGACGGAGTGGCGCTTCCAAGGTACTCCGCCCACCGACCTGAGCCGCGTCGGCTCCTGGTCATCAAACTCCCGCTGGATTAGCGGATGGTTGTTGACGAAATGTTACAAACCATCCGCAGCCTGAAGAAGAAAGGCCTCCAGACCATCAATCTCTACAACTGCTGGCTCGGGCGGTGGCTCGTGCCCCTGGCCAGCCGTGACCACTACATGTACGAGTATACGGGTAAGGACGAACCGACGAAATCCTGCCTCGTTGAGTGGAGACTCAACGATTATACACAGGCCCTGAAGAAGATTACCTAGGCAGTGTATCTCGATGCGAAGGCCGGGGTCGCCCCTTATACCGCGAGGCGCCCAACTCCAACGGTAAGCTGTTATTCCGTTTGCACTCGCAGTCGCAGTTTATGCATTCGTGGTCGTGCTAACATCGTTTGTTCTTGTTGTAGTTGTTCACGTGGTAGAAGGGTGGCTTCCACCCGCAGACGACGAGAACTCGAGCTCGTCCGCCCAGGACGGGAGCGAGTCATCGCCCACCAAGGGCAACGCCGAGAGCAGCGAAGGCGACAACGACGATGATGAAGACGACGAGCCCGTGGAAGTTGCTACCCCCACGGCTCGCAAAACTCGCGGGCAGCACCAGCGTGAACTCGAGGCCAGCAAGAGCCTCGAACCCCACGACGATGACGACGACGATCTCCCTGAGCACACCTCACGCCGCGAGGCCACGCCATCGAAGAAGAAGAAGACATCTCCGCCAAAAAAGAAGACGAAGCCGGCAAAGCCGATATCTCTGCCTCGACCTTTGAGCAGCTCCGACGCCACCAGCTCGGCTGAGGACACAACGGCACACGCGGCCACGGCAGCTGGCGCCGCCGCCACAAGGGAAGAGGTGCCGCTGGCGTCATTGCCACCGCCATTCGCCCCAGTCACTAGCTTGGGGGCCGCTCCAACCGCAGGGGCCTCGCCACCAAGGGGGGCTCCCATAGCAATTGCCATGGAGGCTCCCGCCGCGGCTTCATCTTCAAAGAAGCCATCGGTTTCTTGGGCACACGATTTGTTCGAGACGGGCCTCACTCGGAAGTTGGGGCCCAAACTGGAGAAGTCGGCCAACATCCGCACCAGTCTACGATTCCTTCCAATCGCCAAGTGAGTGCTCTTCTGTCCTTTACTCGTCTGCTTGCTTTGCGTTTCAATTGGACAATTTTATTGATAGAACCATTTCACAGGACTGGTGTTAAAAAGATAGGACATCCTTCTGTGGCCAAGGTTTCTCCAGTCGCCATTGAGGTGCCAGCAGATTCCTCGCGGAAGAGGAAGGGCTACGAAGTCGTTTCTCCCGCCAAAGGCATCAAAAGGCGAAAGGAGACGATGTCGTCACGGTCTCTGATGATCCGGCGGTTGCTCCGAGCGAACCTCCAACCGTAGCGGAAGTGGCTTCGAGGGCCAAGGAGGGTGTTGGGTCGCAGCACGTGGTGCTTGCGGACTCACCCGATGTGGCTGAGCCGACCCCGAGTGGCGCAGCGGCCGCTGCAGCGATAATCCCCCGCTTCATGGCGAAGGCGGCCACAGCGAGTGCCTCGGTGCCGGCAAGCCAGCTTCCTGGGGCCGCCGAGACGGAACTTGAACAGCGTCGCGGCCACACTCCGGTCGTGCTTGCGTCGGTGGATGCGCTGGAGCTTCATGGCATGCTAGGCGCTGCTATCCAGGTATGTCCAGTCCCCGAGGATCTGGCCACTGAATTTTAGTGGTTGGATTCTTAATGTTTTTTATGTTATCCAGTCCCCGAGTGCCTAGTCGCAGAATTTCAGCGGGTGGGCACTGAGAGATTTCATTGTCCAGTCCCCGAGTGCCTAGTCGCTGAATTTCAGCGGGTGGGCACTGAGGAATTTCATTGTACAGTCCCCGAGTGCCTAGTCGCTGAATTTCAGCGGGTGGGCACTGAGGAATTTCATTGTCCAGTCCCCGAGTGCCTAGTCGCTGAGTTTCAGCGGGTGGGCACACTACAAGGAATCTGTCTATATATGACCCTCCATTTTCGTCACAAAATCGTCATAGTAGTCCGTTTATGACGATTCTATGACGATTTTGAGATCGTTGAAAGCTGGGTGTCACAAATGAACTATAACGACGATTTTTGTGAAATCGTCATAAACGTCTATGACGATTTCGCAACGTCATAACCTCTATGACGATCCAATATCGTCATGGAACATCTAGCCTAGACACGTCAGATCCTACATGGCAGATCCTACGTGGCACAGAATCAGCACGATCCATTTCAATCGTTTACATGGGCCAAGCCCAAAATTCAGTCCATTAATTTCTTCTTGGCAATTCCCATTTGCTGCTTGGGCCAAGCCCAATTTTATGGCCCTTTTATTTTCATGGGCAAGGCCTTTTTAGCTTTCAGTTATTTTTTATTTCAACCATTTTTGTAGTATTTCTCGCTGCTCCAGTCCACTATTTTTTTTGGGTCATGGCCTTTTTAGAGCCCAACTGACATTCATATCATTTCTAAAGTACAGGCATTAAATAATCGATAGTTCGATAAGCATGTCCCAGATCACATTCATTATATTACAATCAAACATAAACCATGAATACAAAACAGCTACAAAAGTAAAATGTAGATACAACTATACAATCATACATAATTAACAAAACCCAAGAATACAACTATTCCATAGTACAAAACAGCCACAAACATACAACTAGCCATAAACTCCTAGGAAGTTACAACTAGCATCAACTCTTTGCTGACTATGAAGCTTCTGCTTCTTTTACCTTCATCCTGGAGCTCCTGTAAAAGAAATGAAAGTGTGGTAATGGCTGTTAGTTGGAAAAGAAAGCAATATCTTGTAAAAGTAACATAGATCGGCTAGAAGAATAAACAGATGTAAACTATTGCCAGCTAGTAATAGAGAAGTACATTACAGTACTCTAAACATATATCTATGAAAGGATTGTAAAAATCATCGACGGATTATACAACAACCTGAAGCATAGCATTTCGAAGAAAAAACTGGAGCATAGCATAGCAAATATTAGATGAAATTGCTACAGGCTATTCATGATAGAAAGTAGAAACTATATGAACCACCTAAATTTACACAAATAGTTGAACAGGTTGGTACATGACAAGACAGAAATAGGATAAATAAGAACTACAGTGGCAGATTTAGATGCACAAATAAGAACTTCAATCATCACATTCAAGTAAATGCTAAACAAAAGCACAACAAGCTGTAGGTGTTGTTTGAAAAATAAAGACAGTCTGTACATACATTATAACCTATAGTGATGCATTCCCAACTATGTAAAGATATGGTACTCATCCAAAGCATCTGAAAAAGCAATAGAAGGAGAAGTTTTAGAAGCTTAGATTGATGAACAGGTTGGTAATCAACTCACCTCTAGAAGTTAAGCGGACGTGGCCAAAGCGTGAGCTCCGGTAGACTCCATCAGAGGCTGGCCAGCACGTCTCGAGCCCAGCGAATTCCTCCGCCCGCGACGTCACGCCGCAGCAGAACTAGGTCAACATGTGAGAACAACCAAGCAAAGTAGTTGTCAGTAAGCATCAAGGATGCTGCTGCTTCAGCATCAAATAGGAAATCAAGTAATGTACATAGTTATATCAGGATAGTACTATCAATGATCAGTTTATATATAGCCACACATGTCTATCTAGACATACGATCGAGCCAAAATTTCCAAAACGACTATATCAACTTCCACTACATGGGTAATATATTAATCAGTTTATATGTTTTCCAAAGCACAAGCAACAAATCAATGCTATCTATGATGTCAAAGACATAAACATAACTCTATCTTGCTCACCACAGAATGAACAGGAGTGACATAATGCCATTAACTCATGAATTTCTCTTATAAAAATCATATCCAATGACTACTATCTAAATGCATCAACAGCCATGCTATCTATGATGTCAAAGTCACACAATACATAGCCATGATCATCAGTTGTGAATAAAAGACTGCATGAGCAACTCAAATAGGTATTAGTAGCATCTCATTTGCATATACTGAATAGAACACACCAATAAGGGACTAAGGGCATATTACAAAAGGGCATATATACCAGATTATCATTTCCAGTGAATAACATCATAACAAAATGAAAATTTCAGATACAAGAGGAACATCAGGTCTAGCCATTTTCATTTCAGTAGTTTGACTACTTCATTCATGAGCTTTCCTGCAAGAACAACATTGAGTTAGCTCAAGTTTCTTTGAAATTGTATCTGAAGGTACATGATGTGTACACATGAAATCAACATAAGGAAAATAGCAAGGCAAGTTTATGGCTGTTCGGTTGACATGCATACTAAATACTGAAAATGAAATGAACAGGTTGTCAGTGCTATCTTTGACATGCAGGATATTGAAAATCATACTCCAAATATTGACAACCTGATTATGCATTGACAACCTGATTATGCAGGCAGGAGCAAGGTCAATAAGCAAACCTCATACAGAGAGGAAAATAATACTGCAGCTATTCATAATCTAAGACTGGAAAATTAAAATTCAAGTGGTTGGACTCAAATTCAGAGTACTAGGTAAAACATGGGCACATGCATACATAACAGGAACACAAATTTCAGAGTACCAGCTCAAAAATATGGAGCTCAAAATTCAGTTGATATGAATAAGTAAATTATTTTACTCATTTTGGTTATATGAGTAACAACTCCTTGCTACCGAGCATAGCTTGATCAACACTAGCATAGCTGAATGTTTACTTACTGCACCAGTACCAATTGGTTGTGCGTTTGTGTGTTTGAAGATACTTCCATTAGTACAAAACGGTAGCCATGCATCAATACAAGGTACTCTATTGTGCATGGCTACTTTCAATGAAGTAATTCATGTATGAATTCCATAGCACAACGAGTGAAATTGTTCATCACCACTGCTAGTTAACTACAGTTATGCATACAAGTTATGCAAACAAGAACAAGAATAACTAAACAACCAACACACGAAAACAGCAAAAGAAGAAACAAGTGATTTTATTCTCGCTGCAAGGTAATAAGCTGAAGAATCATACCAAACAACAAGAGAAGATACCTGCAGCCACCCCGCCATATCGCTCGGAAAAAGATAGCTGCAAACCCTACCAGACAAGGCTCTCGAAGTTCTCCAGCTCCAGGTAATCACTACACCTTGTCCTACCACCCATAAACAAACAACCAAGATCAGACAAGCAATAGCAAAATAGTTAATCAAACATCCAATTTGCTTCAAAAGTACAACTAGTAGCTCTACAGAATTGCACAACACATATAATAGTTGAAGGTGTTTTGGCATATCTTTTAGCTGATATTTTTTATGTACAGAATCAAAATGTTCATAGAAAGTAATGTATAGTAGAGCTAATCACACAGTAGCTCAAACATGATGGATACTAGGGAAAGTAATGTATAGTAGAGCTAATCTTGTCACATCTCTTCCATGCCAAGCATACACACACATGTATCACTTGTGCTTGTATCAAAAATCTTACAATGGTTAATAACTTGTGCTTGTACCAAATCAAGCAAAAACATTATAACAATAGTAATTATCATATAAGAGATGTTATAGGAATGGGAACATGTAGTAATGCTACCAGAATGTTCACTTGGACATTAAAAAGCAATTTCCATTTAAGACCAGCAAAGTGAATTACAAGCACGCACAAGCATAAGATAGACACCGTTCAAACACACACAGCACCAGGGGGCTCCTCGTTGGCTTGTACATCTAGTTTAATCTGTGATGCATTAGCCAGTGTTACAGAGCATTATTGCGTTCTTACTACTTTGATTTATTGTAGTTTTGTACTACTTAATCACTAATCAGCAACACTTAAATTAGCCAAAGTTACAGAGAATTTGCTGTAGAGCCCTTGGATTATGTTCAGAGTAAATAGCTTAGCTTTTACTTCAATTCATTGTGTTTCGTTTTGCTCCACTTTCTTATACATTGTTAACAACATATAAAAGGAAGCTCAGTAATGCAAGAATCGATCACTTTGACAAGCCGCTCATGCAGCAGAAAGAAATCTAGTAGTACCAGTATGCATACACGACGTGCTAACCTTGTTGAACTCGAGCGCGTCCGACTTGAACCGGACGCGATCGCCCTTGCCGCACTTGACATCGTCTGGCATGTGGCGGACCACGCCGACCCCTGGCACGGAGATCGGCGCTGTCTCGCCGGAGCTCCTGGCGACAACGCAGCCGCCGGAGTTCTTGCAGAACTTGAGCCTGAGGTCGCACATCATGTCGAACCCGAGGCACCGCACCATCATGAGGAGGTAGTTCTTGACGTACTCGACCTTGAGCAAGCGAAGGAGGCACTTGGAGAGCAGCCGCCACCGCCAGAGCTCCCATTGTCGGGGCCGTCGGCTGGATCCCCCTGCACAGGGCCACCATCGACGGCGTAGACGAGCAGAGGGACCCGGCCCACCTTGATGCCGTCATATTCCTCGTAGCCGCCTCATCTACTCTTGCCACTTCCTTTCGATCGTGTCCGGAACTGGGAGAGGTCACCGAGGCTATGCAGGGGGGCGGAGCTGAGCTCAGCGGGGCAGAGGGGAGGTAGACGGTGGATCGGCTAGAGGGGAGAGGGTGGTGGCCGTGTTGTGAATCGGGGAGTGGAGAGAATCGGCGGTGCAGAGATAGGGCAAGGAAAGGGGCGGCGCGAGGGGGGCGATCTAGGTTTTCTTGACATATGGTGAGGTTAGGGTTGGTGAGGCCGTGGGCATGGTGGGGTGGTGTGCTTCTTTGGGTGAGCTACCAACCATTGGATCGACTTTGAACGGTCCATATAACGCACATAAGGCTGATCCATGGGAGGCAATTTCCCGTGTTTTGATTGGTTGGTTCAGAAAACACCTCAATTTTTGCACTTGCAAAATAGAAAATGGCTCTTTTATCCAACGAAAATGAAAAGTTCCTCTGATAAAAAATACCAAACTTGGTATATTGCAAGTGTCTCAAAAAAACCTTCTCAGAAAGGACCTATCATGTTCGAGGTTTCATGGCTTTCGGGCCAAACAACCAATGTTATGGCCCGAATCACGGCATAGTTTGTGATAATGTGCCCATATTGTGCACTCATATGTATCATCGGATGGCAAACAATTTGCAGGAGAAAGTTTTCCTTTTTGTCGCACAAAAAAAACCATTTTCCATTTTCCAAGGGCAAAAAATGGGCCGTTTTGTGAAGCAACCACCAAATGAAAGTTTCAAAATTATACCATCCCATTTTTCAAAAACAATAGGCCACCTTACATGTACAAATGTCCCAAACGGGGTATCGCAAACCTTTCCTTCCACCCCCGGTGAAAAAGACAAATTCCTACCAAATCAGTAGGAAGTGGGTCCGATTTGAACTACAGGTACATGATCCGATGCCCATTATTTTTTTTTAAAAATGAGTTTTAGACTCACAATATCATGTTTCTTTAGAGATCCAATGCGAGTTTAGCGAGGCTCGGCCCTGAGCTAAGAATCTTTATGCCCGCCGTTTTGACCAAAGTTTGAAACGGGCATAATAAATTCAAAAACGGTCCGATCAATGCAAATCCTTCGCGTGGTGTCTTATTATGTGAAATGGTTGCAAGCAAAAATACCAAACTTGGTATATTGCAAGTGTCTCAAAAAAAACCTTCTCAGAAATGACCTATCATGTTCGAGGTTTCATGGCTTTCGGGCCAAACGACCAATGTTATGGCCCGAATCACGGCATAGTTTGTGATAATGTGCCCATATTGTGAACCCATATGTATCATGGGATGGCAAACAATGTTGCGCGAGAAAGTTTTCCTTTTCATCGCACAAAAAAACCATTTTCCATTTTCCGAGCGCAAAAAACGGGTCGTTTTTTGAAGCAACCACCAAATGACAGTTTTATAATGCTACCAACACATTTTTCAAAAATATTAGACCACCTTACATGGACAAATGTCCCAACCTGGGTATCTCAAACTTTTCCGTCCACCCCTGGCGAAAAAGACAAATTCCTGCCAAATCGATAGAAAGTGGGTTCGATTTGAACTACAGGTACATTATCCGATGCCCATGATTTTTCGAAAAAATCATTTTTAGACTCGTAATATGCTATTTCTTTAGAGATCCAATGCAATTTTAGCGAGGCTCAGCCCCGAGCTAGGAACCTTCATGCCCGCCGTTTTGACCATAGTTTGAAACGGGCATAAAAAATTCAAAAACAGTCCGATCAATGCAAATCCTTCGTATGGTGTCTTATTATGTGACATAGTTGCAAGGAAAAATACCAAACTTGGTATATTGCAAGTGTCTCAAAAAAACCTTCTCAGAAATGACCTATCATGTTCGAGCTTTTATGGCTTTCGGACCAAACGACGAGTGTTATGGCTAGAATCGCGGCATAGTTTGTGATAATGTTCCCATATTGTGCATCCATATGTATCGTGGGATGGTGAACAATGTTGCATGAGGAAGTTTTTCTTTTCGTCGCACATAAAATCCATTTTCCATTTTCCGAGGGCAAAAAACAGATCATTTTGTGAAGCAACCACCAAATGACAGTTTTAGAATGGTGCCACCACATTTTGTAAAAATATTAGACCACCTTACATGGACAAAGTCCCAACCGTGGTATCTCAAAACTTTCCGTTCACCCCTGGCAAAAAAGACAAATTCCTGCCGAATCGGTAGGAAGTGAGTCCGGTTTGAACTACAGGTACATGATACGATGCTCATGATTTTTGGCAAAGATCATTTTTAGACTCACAATATGCTATTTCTTCAGAGATCCAATGCAATTTGAGCTAAGCTCAGCCCCTAGCTAAAAACCTCTGTGCCCGTCGTTTTGACCATAGTTTGAAACGAGCATAAAAAATTCAAAAATGGTCTGATCAATGCAAATCCTTCGCGTGATGTCTTATTATATGACATAGTTGCAAGGAAAAATAGCAACCTTGGTATATTGCAAGTGTCTTAAAAAAACCTTCTCAGAAATGACCTATCATGTCCAAGGTTTCATGTCTTTTAGGCCGAAAGACCAATGTTATGGTTAGAATCACGGCATAATTTTTGATAATGTATCCGTACTATGCACACATATGTATCATGGGATGGCGAACAATGTTGGAGGAGGAAGTTTCCCTTTTTGACACACGGAAAATCCATTTTCCATTTTCCGAGCGCAAAAAAGGGGCGTTTTGTGAACCAACCACCAAATGACAGTTTTAGAATGGTACCACCACATTTTGTAAAAATATTAGACCACCTTACATGGACAATGTCCCAACTGGGGTATCTCAAACCTTTTCGTTCACTCCTGGCGAAAAAGACAAATTCCTGCCGAATCGGTAGGAAGTGGGTCCGGTTTAAACTACAGGTACATGATCCGATGCTCATGATTTTTGGCAAAAATCATTTTTAGACTCACAATATGATGTTTCATCATAGATCTGATGCAAGTTTAGCGACGCTCAGCCCCGAGCTAAGAATCTTAATGCCCGCCGCTTTGATCATAGTTTAAAACGGGCATAAAAAATTCAAAAATAGTCCGAAGTATGTGAAACCTTCGCGTGACGTCATGTTATGTGACATAGTTCCAAGGAAAATATCAAACTTGGTAAATTGATTGCGTGTCGAAAAAACCTTCTCATAAATGACCTATCATTTTTAGATTAACAATATGCTAGTTCATCATAGATCCATTAAACTTTTAGTAATACTCGACTCCTAAAAGAGAACGGTTAATTACGCCCACCAATTTAAATGGATTTTGTCGATTTTAGAAAAAATAGGTCACACACTAAGATGGCGTGAAATGATATATCCGCCAACATAAAAGTTATACATATTTTCGAGATGAACGAAATTTATTTTACAATCATATCAATCCAAGATCATATGAATATTTGACAATTAAATTACCTTTTTATACTCTTTCTAAATAAAAATAAACTCCCTCTATTTGTTTGGGCTCAAATGTTTATTTGACGTACATATTCTCTCAATACCAGCTCTATACGCTGTTGGCCCATCCGGTCCATTAAAGTTTAAAGAAAGAAAAAGAGGGAGGAAAAAAACAGGCCACGGGGTAGGCAGGTCCAAGCCCAACATGCGAGGTTATTCTATATAAAGGGTCGAGGGTTCGAACACCAGACCAGGCTCTTTTTTTGGAATATGCACCGTGTCATCTTGGTGGTTAGGTCATGCCAGGGAGAGAGTTTGTGGAAAATATTGGTTTCGAATTACTAATATGTTTAAAACAAACAGCGTAGCATTATAGCAACAATCAAGTCGTTACCTTCTGGTTAGCCCGAGCGTGAGATTGTGTGAGGTCGCGGGTTTGAACACGCGCCACGACCTCTTTTGTCTTTATTTTTCTGTGTGCCCACCTAGTAACAAGTATATTTTTAAAAGGAAACAACGTAGAATTCTAACAACAAGATGTTTTGGCCTGATGGTTAGTGCGGGTGTTTGATTGAGCGATGTCATTGGTTCTAATCCTATGGTAAATTATTTTTGTTATTTGTTCGCATCCGACTTGAAAGTCTGGCTGATACTTTTTGACACGTCGCATGCTAGCTAGATAGAATTTGACATATAGACATGACACGTATGCGAAAGTCTTTATGTGTATATCCAGTCAGCAATGTATTTTAAAATAAAAATATTATAGTCTGTCATGACGATTTTAGATCGTCGTAATCGTGTAAAGATAACATATTTGGATGGGTCTGCCATATTATGACGATTTCAACCAACAAAATTACGACGATTCTGAGCCTATCGTCATAATTTTGAAGGGGTTTGGCCCTCTTGGAGTGGCTAGCGACAATCTGGTGCAAATCGTCATAAAATTTATGACGATTTTTGCCATCGTCAAAATGGGAACGTCACAAGTTGACACATTTCTTGCAGTGGCACTTATGAACTATTTGTTGCTGACACTGTAGTCTGTGCGCAGGGCCTGCAGCGCGAGTCAGCCGAACGGCTTGCTGCAAAGTATCGCTTGGAGAAGGAGCTCGTTACCGTCCAGGAGACGAACAAGGAGCTTCAAGCAGCTACGGCCGAGGTGAAGGAGGCCCGCCAAGGCCTTGTCCCGGTGGGTGACTTGACGGCGGCTCAATCCGCTCTGAGCGTGGCCGAACAGCGAGTCACCAACATGGAGCGTGAGCTCAAGGAGGCGAAGGCGGAAGCGAGCTCAGCGGTGGGACGAGCCAAGGCTGCCGTTACTTCTGCCGCTGAAGAGCGGAAAGTATCTGATGTGCTCGTTGCTGGGTTGCAGAATGACTTTTCTTATCTTCAAAGTTTCATCACGGACCTCTGCCGACCGCTAATTGGTAAACCCTCCTTCAGCCAACTTCCGACTACAATAACTATATTGTGATGTCGATGTTTTGCTGACTGCTTGCTTCTGTGCTGCAGGCCGGATCCTTGATAACGCGGAATAGGCGCAGTCGTATGACGCGCGGCAATGTGTGACCACGCTGGTCGACTCAGCCGCGTTGTCAGCGACTTGCCTTCGTGCATATCTTCAGGAGATATCGCCCACGGAGGTGATCCCCAACGACCTTGTCGAGGTATGGCGCTACCTGGAGAAGGCTCCGTTAATCGTGGAGTTCATGACGCGGTCGGCCTTCCGTCGTGGGGCAGCGACGGCGCTCAGCCTTGGGCTCGCCTACTTTCCGGAGGACTTCGACCTCGACGATGTCACGAGTGGTTACCCTTCGTCGACAGGCTCGGTGGAGATTGCCGAGGTGCTGAAGCTGACGGACCGGGCTGCGGTATACTCCGATCGCGTTTGGTCAATGGGCGAACTCATCCCCTATCAAGAGACGGTTGTCGCTCCCAATGATCCTGAACCGAAGCATCGAAAGGCCGTTCCGTGCGGCGATGGCGGGCGAGCTGACGACGTACCCGTCAAACCCGTACGTGCCCTTCATCCGCAGCCGCAGGGACGGTAGCGCGTCTGCATCAAAACCTGCGGAGTAAAAGTGTTTTGCCTTTTGGCATTAGAATGGAATGACTATCTAACTTTCCTTGTATGTGGAACAAATTGTGCTGCTATAAAGGAAGCTCGTGTTATTTTGTCATTCGTTTTTCGATTTTGGATGTTGATTGTGCGAGTCCCCGAGCGCGTCCGTCCTTTTTATGGGGTTTACCTCGTTGTTATATGTTTTGTGAATTTTTTAGTGAGTTAAGGTCGACTCGCCATGGCTCGGAGAGCTAGTCGCATGGCGACTCCCAGGGGTGCTATTTACTTGACCGTTTTCCCGGGCGCGAACGGGGTCGGGTTGCCGAGTCCCCGAGCGTGGTACTTGGCCGTTCTAGTCGCAGGCCTAGGGTAGGTGAGGACTAACCGCGTCATTTTAAGCGCGTCACTCCTGCCTGATCTAGAGGATCAGTCGCGTGGCGAGTCCTGGGCGCGCTCTCATACTTGGCGTTTTTCCCTAGTCGCTCGTATTTGACCTGGTGCCAGTCCCCAAGCGTGGTACTTGGCCGTTCGAGTCGCTGCGCCAAGAATGCGGAGGGCTTGGTCGCTGTGGGGAGCGAGTGCAGTTGTCTTGGCTCGGGGATCCAGTCGAGCTAGGCGACTCCAATGGGGCTCCGGGTTAGCGATTTTCGTGGACGTTACGAGGCCTGAGTTTTCCCAGTGCCCTCGTACCGCACTACTTGGACGTGCCGGTCGCTTTTCCAAAGGTTGACGTCTGCGAATAGCGTAACGCTGTTATTACGAGTGCGAGTGGCACAAGACACGGAGAGTAGACACAATTTTGCGGTAACCGATCTGTTTTATTTCATAGCGGGTGGTGGTACATGTCTGGAGTTCTAAGAGTAGAACTTCCGTAAGAGGTTTACATTCCATGGCCGCTTGACGTCGAGTTTTCCGTCCCCTCGAACGTCGGTGAGGTAGTAGGCGTCGTTGCCCAGGACTCGCCCGATGGCGAATGGTCCCTCCCAAGGGGTTGAGAGCTTGTGCATGCCTTTTTTGTCCTAGATTAGACACAGCACCTGGTCGCCTTCCTGGAAAGTGCGAGTCCGCACTCGCCTGCTATGGTAGCGGCAGAGCCCTTGCTGGTAGATGGCGGTGCGGGAGCAAGCTAGGTCGGGTGCCTTGTCGAGCTGGTCGACTCCGTCTTGGCGTGCGAGCTCGTTTGTGGCCTCCGTGTAGTTGACCACCCTAGGTGAGTCGTCCTCGAGGTCGGTTGGCATGACTAGCTCGGCATCGTAAACCATGAAGAAGGGGTGAATTATGTCGACCTGTTAACGGAGGTATGGATGCCCCAGATGACGGAGGGTAGCTCCTCGACCCAGCACCCGGCGGTGCGCTCGAGTGGGACTTATAGCCGTGGCTTCAGGCCATGGAGGATGCTCTGATTGGCGCATTCCGCCTGGCCATTGGACTCTGGGTGTGCGACTGAGGCGAGGTCGAGTCGGATGTGGTGTTCCTCGCAGAACTCGGCCATGGCTCCTTTGGCGAAGTTGGTGTCGTTGTCCGTGATGATGCTGTTTGGGAATCTGTAGCAATAGATGAGCTCGCGTAGGAACTTGGTGGCGGTCTTCCCGTCGCACTTGCGGACTGGCTTTGCCTCCACCCATTTTGTGAATTTGTCAACTGCGACTAGGAGGTGGGTGAAGCCAGAGGGGGCCTTCTTGAAGGGGCCTACCATGTCCATGCCCCATACGGCGAACGACCAGGTGATGGGGATTGTATTGAGCGCCGAGCTCGGCACGTGAGTCTGGTTGGCGTATTTCTAGCATCCGACGCACCGCTGGACAATGTCAACAGCGTCTGCGTGTGCAGTGAGCCAGTAGAAGCCCTGTCGCATAGCCTTTGCGACCAGAGGGCAGGCGCCGGTGTGGTGGCCGCAGTCGCCGGAATGGATGTCTTGGAGGATTTTACGTCCTTCAGCGGGTTGAACGCAGCGTTGGAACACGCTGGTCACGCTGCGCTTGTGGAGCTCGCCGTTGATGATGACGAAGGACTTGCAGCGGCGTGCTATCATTCGGGCCTCCATTTCATCCGCGGGTAGGGTGCCTCCCTCCAGGTAGGCGACGTACGGCGCAGTCCAGTCGCTTGGCTCAGCGATTAGTGCAACCAGGGCTGCTTCTGGTTGCAGCGGGATTCCGATGTCGATCTCCCTTGGGGGAGAGAGGGAAGGCTTGGTGATGGTGTCGAGGAAGACGCCGGCGGGTGGTGCGAGTCAGGTCGAGCCGATGCGTTAGAGTGCGTCGGCCTCCTCGTTTTTCCGCCTGTCGATCCACTCGACGGAGTATCCTGCGAAGTGTCCCCCTGCTGATCCACAGCTTGGCGGTATGCTCCCATGGTGGGGGAGACTGCGTCGCAGGTGCCGGCAACTTGCCCGACGATGAGGTCGGAGTCTCCGTAGCAGCACAGGCGATTGACGTTCATCTCCTTAGCTGCTCGCATGCCGTGGAGTAACGCCTCGTACTCGGCCATGTTGTTGGTGCAGGGGGTGAAGTCGAGGTAGAGGACGCAGCGGAGCATGTCGCCCTTCGGAGATGTCAGCACGATCCCCGACCCTGCGCCACCCGCATTCTTGGAGCCGTCGAAGTGTAGGCTCCAGTAATGGAGGTATGGCAGCTTCTCTGGCTGTTGGGCCTCCTCCCAATCGGCGAGGAAGTCTGCGAGAGCCTGCGATTTGATCGCCTTGCGCGGCTCGTACTTGATGTTGTGGACGCCGATCTCGACGGCCCACTTGGCGACTCGCCCGGTCGCCTCGCGGTTGCGGATGATGTCGTGCAACAGTGCTGAGGAGACGACCGTTATTGGGTGCTCCTGGAAGTAGTACGACAGTCGCCGCTGTGCTCTGAAAACCGCGTATACCAATTTCTGGTATTGCGGGTAGCGCTAGCGCGACTCGGTGAGGACTTCACTGATGTAGTATACGGGTCGCTGCACCGGGCGCTCCTTTCCTTCCTCTGGCCGTTTGAAGACCATGACGGCGCTGACGACGCGTTCGGAAGCCGCGACATAGACCAGCATGGGTTCCTTGTCAACGGGGGCGGCGAGTAGCGGTGCTGCGAGTAGCACCTCCTTGAGGGCGTGGAGCGCGTCGTATGCCTCCTTGTCCCACTGGAAGGTGGGGTTCTTGCGCATTAGGTGGTAGAGGAGCATCGCCTTTTCGCCTAACCGGGGGATGAAGTGACTAAGAGTCGTGACTCGCCCGGCCAGCTTCAGGACGTCGCGCAGGCACTCGGGTCTGCCGAGTCAAGCGATCGTGTTGATCTTGGCGGGGTTCGACTCGATTCCGCGCTTGGAGATGACGTATCCCAGTAGCTGTCCGGTTGGCACACCGAAGGTGCACTTTCCTGGGTTTAGCTTTATCTTGTACTTTTATAGGTTGGCGAATGTTTCCGCCAGGTCGGCGAGTAGATCGCCCTGGCGAGTGGATTTTACCACCACATCGTCGATGTAGACGTGGATATTGCGGCCAATCTGGCTCGCAAGGCACTCCTGCATGCACCGCTGGTAGGTCGCTCCGACCTTTTTGAGGCTGAAGGTCATGGCAGTGTAGCAGAAGGCTCTGAATGGCGTGATGAACGTCGTCTTCTCTTCGTCCTCGACGGCCATTTTGATCTGGTTGTACCCAGAGTAGGCATCGAGGAAGCATAGCGCCTCCGAGCCCGCGGTGGAATCGATGATTTGGTCGATCCGCGGGAGGACGAATTGCTCCTTCGGGCAGGCGCTATTTAAGTTTGTGTAATCGATACACATTCTCCAGGTCCCGTTTTTCTTCTCGACCAGGGCTGGGTTTGCCAGCCACTTGGAGTACTTGATTGGCCGGATGAAGCCTGCAGCGAGTAGACGCTGCACCTCCTCGGCGATGGCTCAGCGGCGCTCTTCATTGAAGGGCCGCAGTGACTTCTTGACGGGTCGCATTTTGGGGTCGGCGTTGAGTTTGTGCTCAGCAAGTTCCCTCGGGACACCAGGCATGTCGGATGGCTTCCATGCGAAGATGTCCCTGTTCTCACGGAGGAACTCGATGAGTGCCCCTTCCTATGTTGGGCTCATGCCCGTCCCGATCGTCACCGTCTCGCTGGAGTCGCCTGGGACCAACTCGACGGTGCGGGTGTGCTCGTTGCCTCGAAGGCGATGGAATTGACACCCTCTGAATTGGGCTTCTTGAGTATGGTGGGGTCGTCACTGTTGACCCCGTTCGCATACTTGGCGAGCTCCTCGGCGTGGTTGGCCTCCGCCGCGATGTCGGCGTCAGCAAGTTCGGCCTGTTTGCCTCGCATTCTACGGCCATGTCGGGGTCGCCATGGATAGTGATGATGCCGCACGACCCAGGTATCTTCATCGCACTGTAGGCGTACTGGGGTGCTGCCATGAATTTAGCAAACGTCTGGCGCCCCAGGACGCAGTAGTAGGGGCTGTCGAAGGGCACCAGCTCGAAGACGGTCCGCTCGGTGCGGAAGTTTGCTGGTGTGCCGAAGGTGACTGGCACGGTCACCTTGCCTATCGGGTACGCCTTCCGACCAGGGACGATGCCGTGGAAGGTGGTGTAGGTCGTCTCGATCATCGACTGCGGGAGCCGCAGTCGCCTGAACGTGTCCAGGTACAGGATGTTGATGGAGCTTCCGCCGTCCATTAGCATTTTGGGGAGCCAGTAGTCTCCCACATTGGGCTTGACCCTAGGGCGACTCGGCCTGGATACTCGATTTGTGGCGAGTGGTCCTCGCGGCTCCAGGTGATTGGTTGCTCAGACCAGTTGAGGAACTGGGGGATTTCTATCTGGGACACCGCGTTAATGGCGACGGCGCGAGCGATGACCTTCTTTTCGCGCTTCGTGTTAAAGCCTGTGAAGGTGTGGAGCGAGCCGGCGACGCTGCCGAACTTTCTGCCGTTTGGCAGGTTGTTGTCGGGGTCTTCCCGCACGCGTTGTGCCTTCTCGATCTCCTTGAGAGAGTGGCAGTCGGCGGTCGTGTGCGTGGTGGGCTTTCCTTCCCTGCTATGAAACACAAAGGGTTGGTTGAGAAGGGCCGTGGGATCGAACCTCGGCTTTGCCTTGTAGTTGCCACCGTCGCGGCGCTGTCCTCCGTCGCGGCGGAAGCTCTTGGGCTCGCAATGCGCGTATCCAGCATTGGCGACGAAGTCGACTCACCCGTCACCGCGGCGCTTGCCGGTGAGGCGACTGTTGCTATAGCGTAACTCGTGTCGCCTCCCGTTTTCGTGGCCGCTCGTGCGGTGATGTCCTCCCAACTCGTCGTCAGTTTCTTGGTTTGGGTCCTCCTCCGCATACTTCTTTGCAATCTCTAGGAGGTCCAGTATGTTGTCGAGTGTTCTCTACACTCGCTTGAGGTTGGCGACCAGGGGATCGTAGCGGCACGAGGTCTTGAAGCAGTTGATAGCGGTGTCCGGGTGGATTTCGGCCACGTTGTACCACAGATCTTGTCACCGTTGGACCCAACTGCGGGTCGACTCGCGGGGTCCCTGGACGCATCGCTCTAGGTCCTCGATGGTGGTGGCGTGGGTGTATGAGCCCTCGAAGTGCCTGACGAAGGCGTCGCGCGTTTCCTCCCAGGAGTCGATGCTATCCACGGGGAGGGTGTTAATCCACTGCCTGCACGTACCCTCCATCATCAGGGGGAGGTAACGGGCGGCGAGTAGGTCAGTGTGGCCGGCAATCCCCATGGCCATGAGGTACGTGTCCAGCCACACGGACAGACCGTACGAGGGGTCGTACTTCTCTATTTCCTTCGGCGCTTTAAAGTTCGTCGGGTATCTTTCGCCTCGTATCATCGGTCTGAAGCACTGGGGCCCGACTCGGCTCAGCGATCCCCTTGGTTCGCCGTCGCGGCGGTTGGTGAGGGTGTGCCGCAGGTCTTCAGGCTGGCGTACGCGCCAGCTCTGGTTGTTGATGATGTGGGTGCGGGCGTCGACGGGCTGCCCGTTGGCGGCGACGAAGTTGTTCACCGGTCGTGGGTCGTTGGTGGAGAGTGCCGCGTTCGCGTGTCGGTGTTGGAGCTGCAGGGGCTCGGGTGGTGGGCAGTTGAGGGTATTCGTCGCCATGGGGAGGCCGCTCGAGGCCGCCCTGCTGCCTGATGAGTGCGAGTACATCGGACCCTATGAGTCGGCGCCCGCGTTTTGTTGCTCAACTGCTTTGGCGAGTAGATCCTTGGCGTACTGGATCTGTAGGGCGCCTTCGCCGGTGACTTGAATGTTGTCGATCGTAGCTCGGCTCGCGACGACGTTGTCCATTAGGGTGGAAAACAGTGGGAGGCCGTTCGCGTCTCGCTCTCGTGAGGAGACCACGATCCTTGGTTTGTCCCTTGGGGGCGCGCGGTTGGGCGGTGGTGGTGCGCCATTGGCCGTCGCCCCTTGTAGGGGTCGAGCGCTTCCTCCTGGAGGCTCGTTCTCGCAGATCGCGCGCTCGGCCACGCGAGTCGGGTCGTTCTCGTCGTCGAAGTTCAGGGCACGCCCCTAGATGGTAGGGTTCAGGCACGACCTGATTCGAAGTTGGTTATAGCGTGATAGCTCCTGCGTTGTCACCTGCTCGAGGCGAAATTTTTCGCGCTTGGCTTGCTCCTTGCGGACTGCCTCCGCCAGCTTCAGGCGGAGTTCCTCGACCTCCGTTGCCGTTGCGTTTGGTGGGATCGGCGTGGAGAAGGGGTCTTCGGCGGGTCGACACCGGTCGCCATGTAGGTCGCGGCGTGGTGACCTGTTCCGTCGTGGAGGTCGGCGGAGTTCTCCGACCCGGAGTCGAAGTCGAAGATCCCAAGGATGGAGGGGTCCTCGAAGTCTCCGACGTTGGAGACCTGGGTGATGGAGCCCGCGGGCGATGCGGCGACGATAGATCCGGCGAGTGACGCCGTGGTCGCCGAATCGGCGTCGTCGTTGAGGGCCGCGCCGTCCGCGGCCGCGGTGGTTTTGGCCACGTTGTTGTGCGCCGAGTCATACTCGGAGGCGAGGCGGTGAATCGTGCGGACATGGATCTGAGAGATCCGGTCGCGTGGCGGCGACTCGCGGATGCGAGCCGAGTCCTCCGAGGCGATGACGTCGGTGAGGCCGACGAAGAGGCTGATCGTGCCGACTGGCAGAATCACGCTGTGCGTGATGGGTCGCGCCGCAGGGACGTAGCTGCTCGGCAAGATCTGGAGCATCTAGCCGATCGCGATCATGCGGCCGGTGGCGATCGACTCGTTGATGGGCTGATTGGATCTCGCCGCAGAACACCGGCCTGACCGGACAGGCCCCACGATGGGCGCCACTGTTGTGGGAATGACCACGGCAGACGCTGCAATCGGAAGCGATTAGTAGAAGATGGGGCAAGGGCGGCCAGCCATCTGCGGTGCGAGATGAGGGCGGAGACACAAGGCTTTACCTAGGTTCGCACCCCCGGAGGGTAAAGACCTACTCCTGCTAGATTGTATTATGGTGAGAGTACAAAGGGGCGAGCTCGACGACTAGGCGGCGAGTCGCTTGGGTGTATGATGGAACGTATCCCCTATGCGTCCCCTAGGGAGGTTTATATAGGCTCACCTCGCTAGGGTTTACAGATCACAACCGAATTAGTTAAGGATTCGGAGGTTCTATGACCTAGTCCGACTGGGCCTAGCTACGCTTCTAGGCCTCCAGCTTCCAGTCGCCTGAGTCCACGCCAAGTCTTGATCCAGTCGCCGTCCTGCAGGCCCACTCGTTGACGGCTTAGGCCAGTAGGAAACGTCCTGCTGGGTATTACCCCGGTAGGCATATCCCTATCAATACTTGGCAGCTAGGTTTTCCATCTAGGAGCAATCCACCACCCTTTTGCATGTATGCTAGGGCCACACGCATGTTCTCATGGCATCCTGATGCTCGGGCGGTCCTTTTTTGACGAAACCCTAATCCTAGGGCCCCGCAAGTCTACCCCCATAGCATTCTCTGTATGAGGGTTCAACAATGTACTTTTGTGGTGGTTTAGGTTTTTTTAGGTCATATCTACATGTAAAACCAAGGATATGCGCAAGGTTCCACCGGTTTACCTACGTTTGACCCGCGGCGGGAGTCTCCTCCTACATGTCTAGCACACTTCTCTAAGTGTTATAGCATGCAACAGTGGACGGTCACACTCAGGATCTAGGTTTTCCATCTAGGAGCAATCCAGCACCCTTGTGCATGTATGCTAGATCCACACACATGTTCTTGTGGCATTCCGGCCCTTCGCGGTCCTTTTTCAACGAAACCCTAATCTGAGGGCCCCGCGGGTCTACCTCCGTAGCATTCTTCGTACGAGGGTTGAGGAATGTACTTTTGTGGTGGTTTAGGTTTGTTTAGGTCATATATACATGGAAAACCAAGAATAGGCCCAAGGTTACTCCGGTTTACCTAGGTTTGACCCGTGGCGGGAGTCTCATCCTACATATCCAACACACTTCTCTAAGTGTTATCGCATGCAATAGTGGACGGTCACACCCGGGAGCTAGGTTTTCCATCTAGGATCAATCCACCACCCTTGTGCATGTATTCTAGGGCCACACGCATGTTCTCGTGGCATCTCGGCGCTCGGGCGGTCCTTTTCTGACGAAACCCTAATCCGAGGGCCTCGTAGGTCTACCCCCTTAGCATTCTCCGTATGAGGGTTTCACAATGTACTTTTGTGGTGGTTTAGGTTTGTTTAGGTCATATATACATGTAAAACCGCGGATAGGCCCAAGGTACCACCGGTTTACCTACGTGTGACCCACGATGGGAGTCTCCAACTACATGTCCAACACACTTTTCTAAGTGTTATTGCATGCAAAATTGGACGGTCACACCCGGGAGCTGGGTTTTCTATCTAGGAGCAATCCACCACCCTTGTGCATGTAGCTAGGGCCAACGCATGTTCTCGTGGTATTCCGGCCCTTAGGCGGCCCTTTCCGATGAAACCCTAATCCTAGGGGGCCGTGGGTCTACCGACATAGCATTCTCCGTACGAGGGTTGAACAATGTACTTTTTTGGCGGTTTAGGTTTTTTTAGGTCATATCTACATGGAAAACCAAGGATAGGCCCAAGGTTCCACCGGTTTACCTACGTTTGACCCGCGGCGGGAGTCTCCTCCTACATGTCGAGCACTTCTCTAAGTGTTATCACATGTATGAGGGTTAACCAATATACTTTTTTGGTAATTTAGGTTTGATTTGGTCATACCAATATACTTTTTTTGGCCTTTACAAGCGTGCATGCGATAACCTTCACACGGTGTAGGGTTTCTCCAAATAGTGGGTTCTATCCCCGAGGGTCCCCAAAAGAGAGGGGTTTCTAGGGTTTCCCCAAAAGAGAGGTTTTGGTTCCTGATGGTCCATAAAAAATGAGATATATCTGTAATATTTTTTTATAGTCGTGCATTATATGTGTATTTTGTTTTTACTATTTCACATTTATGCTTTAGCATCGGGTTCTGGAAGATCCGCGTCGTTATTCTATGTGGGTGGCTGGACACGCCAAGATTCGCTCGTTATTCTATGCGGGTGGCGGGACACGCGAAGATTCACATGGTTATTTTACAATCACTAAGTTATTTATAAATTACATCTACATTAAAATTATAGTGAACGCATATTAAAAACCTCGGTCGGTATGGCGCTGACAAAGAACTTGTCGCGGATCAAACCAGGGAGTGCTGGTTGTAAGGAGAACGGGGCAAGAGTAAGCCCACCTTAGAAAAAGAGGAGGTAAATGTGGGTCTGGAGAACGACAAGGAGAGGCCACGGGTAGTCATGGTGACGGTCAATCTCTGGTAGGTGGCCCGCGGCGATCGGTAATCTAGACCGTGGCGGCGGTAGTAGGCGAAAGCGTAGGTTTAGGTATTGTTCTCTAATACCATATCATGATATGAGTATTGGTAGGTTAATCCTCATGTGGAAAGCACCGGCCGGTATCGGTATATTCATATATGTTTACATGGGGTACAAATACAACACACATACAACTCAAACTATGTACAAACATATCGTTTATCATATATAGAAGCTAAGCCAAAGAGCATAAGTCTAAGTAAGATTAGGACTCTACTCTAATACTACTCGGACATGAGTCTGTGTTTAACTCCAAGAGGGGCAAGGGTGGAAGCGGAGGTGCGCAATCTGCGGCGGAGCAAGGCGTGCGTCTGTCGACTGGTCTCGGTTTCCATCGGAGCGTAATTGGAGCGGGGAAGGGAGGCTGCAATGCCGACCGTTGACCGCCGTGCTCGGTCTTCTCCGCCAGGGCGTTGTCCAGGGCATTGCGGGGATGGACGGCTGGTATGGTGCTGGGGAAGAACTTGTCAGGGATCAAACCAGGGAGTGCTGGTTGTAAGGAGACCGGGGCAAGGGTAAGCCCAGCTCAGAAAAAGAGGAGCTCGGGCAAGGGGAGGCCCGTGGATGAGGCAAGAGGTTGGCTGGTGGAGGGATGGAGATTGGTGGAGATATAATTGGGGAGAGAGGAGGAGATGGTTTGAGAGAGAGGTATCGTAGGGAAATAAATTGGAAAGGAAGTGGACACGCAGCCAAATAACACTGCACCGCTCCGACCACACGCAAAGCTGACCCAGCACGTGAACATGATGAGAAGATAGTAAGTTAGACACGCGTCAACAAGACAAAAATCACCGACCAGCCCAAAATTCTGATGAGAAAAAGAGAAGCGGCCATCTTTAGAAAAGTAGAGTATTTGTTTCTGTGTGCCCTCTATCTATTGAACCACTGCAGGCATTTCAACTGTCGAAACAAGCCAACAGTTGGACAAACTGTCCACTACGATGGCGAGTCTACTTCGATTAATCCCAAAATAGATTTAATGTGTAAGGTCGTTTCGTATTAGGAACATCGTACCTGTTGAGATGATATGCTCAATGTGTATTTTAGTAATTAATGACATTTAAGTATATATGAGCCTATGTTCTATATTGTGTCTTACAGTTAAGTGTCATCAAATAAAGAAGCATCAACATCGGTTGGTTCAAATGAAAAGTACATTGTAATCAAGAAGCATAGGAAGTGAACCACGAAGGAACAATAATAAATTCAATGATCTCTCTCAAAAAAAATCAATGAGCAAACAAAATATTTTTCAAGATACAATTCTAGAGAAGATCAAGTAAATGGCCGGCCAAGGTAAACCTCATGGTGTAATTCAAAGGTGGTCATGATTGGAATTACTGATGACTCACGGACTTTGTACGCATGGCAAGGGGTCTATCTGACGTGGCCGCTGGACAAAGAAAAAACAGGGAGGGTGCTGCTAATCACTCATTCAGACTGACCACGCCGCAGAGCTGCTGCCTCCACGGCATGCCTCAACTTGATCAGTTCCCTTACTTATCCTACAAAAAATAGACCAGTTTCCCTGTAGCTAGCTTGTATCCTCTATGTCTGAACCAGAGTTCTTCATTTAATGTTTGACTTCTTGACTGATTTGAGACTTTGCTGCAGCTTGTGTGAGAGCCATGCTCTTCCCAAGTAGACCCACCCCACCACATGCTGGTGTCAAAACTTGTTTGCAGATTTTCTCCATCAGAGTCACGTAGGAAGTGTTATATCCCGTGCCTCTGGGACGAGGACTCCCTTCTGGAGGACCAGAGGGAGATCTCGTCCCATATTTATACGTTCTACCGGGATCTGTTCTTGGCAGCGCCAAGGTTGGGCCTTGCGCTGAGTATGGACTTCTGGACTAAGGGTGCCAAGGTGACAGCGAAGGAGAACCTGTAGCTTACACTCCCCTTTCTTCATACCGAGGTCGCCAAGGCCATCAAGTCTATGAAGACCAACTCGGCCCTAGGGCCGGACGGGCTGCCGGTGATTTCTTCCAGACTTTCTAGGACCAACTGCGGCTGGTGGTTATGCCGATGTTTCAGGAGTTCTACTCTGGGACTCTTGTCATGTTTAGGCTTAACTTTGGCGTGATTACCCTTATCCCCAAGCTAGTGGGGGCCACGGATATCCGCCAATTTAGACCGATCACGATGATCAATGTGCTTCAGCGCATTTTTGCAAAGGTCTGCGCCATTAGGCTCGCCCTGGTCATGGAACGCCTAACTCACCCACTTCAATTTGCTTTCATGAAAGGTCACTTGATTCATGATGGAATACTCGCACCTCATGAAATCATTCATGAGGTAAAAGTACGACATCAGAAAGGGGTATTCCTCAAGCTAGATTTTCAGAAGGCTTACGATAAGCTAGACTGGGCATTCCTTAGACAAGTCCTCGAGCGTCGAGGGCTTGATGACAGGATGATATGCTAGATTATGCAGTTTGTTATGAGTGGTAGCACCTCTATCAATGTGAATGGGGAAGTGGGTCCATATTTTAGACCCTCTTGTGGAGTTAGACAAGGGGAACCGATCACTCCCCTTCTCTTCAACTCTGCGGTAGATGCCCTGGCAGAGATCCTGGACAAAGCCAAGATCGATGGCCACATCTCAGGTGTGGTAGGGCATCTGATCCCCGGAGGTGGTATCACCCACCTCCAGTATGCAGATGATACAATGATCATGGTGTAGGGCTCAGACCTTGATATCATTAATCTGAAGTTCCTGCTCCTATGCTTTGAATCCATGTCGGGCCTCAAGATTAACTTCGACAAGAGCGATGTCATGATCTTGGGATTCCCAGACGAGGATAGGCAACACATTGCGGACCTCCTAAACTGCCTCCTCGCGGACTTCCCTATTACCTACCTGGGAATGCCCATGCGTGACTCCAGGGTGTTGATTAGGGACCTTGCCCCTATGGTTGCGAAGGTTTGGTCCAAATCCGAACTGTGGCGTGCGCGCCTCACGTCCAAGGGGAGAAAGACTATCCTTATCAACTCATGTCTGTCTAGCCTCATCATGTACCGGATGGGCCTATATCTGCCTCCTGAAGGAACCCATGCAGACTTTGCTAAAGAGCAGTCTAGGTTCTTTTGGGTTGCCAGAGATGGGCACCAGAAGTACCATATGGTGAAATGGGCGGACATGTGTACTCCCAAAATTCTTGGGGGGTTAGGAGTCCTTGACTCGCACCGCTTAAATATGGCCCTGCTGCTAAAGTAGGTTTGGCATATCCTCCAAGATGATAGAGGGCTTTGGTTACAACTCATCAAGGCTAAGTACCTTCGGGGCCACCCTATGTTAGCGTGTGAACGTCAGGAGGGATCCCAATTCTGGAGGGCCATCCAAGACATTAAGCCCTTCATCCGCCGGGGCTCTCTCTTCATGGTAGGAAATGGTCAGGACGTCCTGTTTGTCTTGACCCCTGGTTACAGGGTGTCGCCCTCTGCCAGGAATTGCCGGCCCTGTTCGCCATCTGCACAGCTCCCATGATTCTAGTGGTCGAGGTAGCTCAAAAAAGGCCACTAGAATATCCCGTTTCGGAGGACCTTCAATGAGGCTGAGGCTGCTGACTTCTTAAGGCTGTTGGGCGCCTTGTCCTTATCCCTCTCAAGGGAGAGGGACAATATAACATGGGGTCAGTATCACTCGGGGGCCTTCTCAGTTAGTTCGGCTTATAGGACCCACTTCCAGGGTCCCGAGTTACCTTGGACGACGCACCTTGGGAAGTCCCCCTTCCCTTAATCTTGTGTATCTTTTTGTGGCAACTCCTTTCGGGATCGTCTCCCTTCGGGGGTAGAGGTGTCGAAACGTAATGGTCCGGGCAATGGGCTGTGTCCGCTATGTGGAACGCTGGAGACGTGCGCCCACATTATGTTCACATGCTCTGCTACTCAGTTTCTGCGAAACTTTGTCCGGAAAGCGTTGGGGCCTACATGGCAGGCCCAAGACCTCGACGAGTTCCTAGAGACGGAGGCGAACCATTCCGGAAGAAGGCGCCACCTCTTCTGGTTGGTGTTTGCGGCCATTATCTGGGCGCTATGGAATATTCGAAATAAGATGGTGATAGAGAGGATCCTTACTCGGCGTGCATCTGACTCTGTGTTTTCTTTGCTTTTCTATCTCCAGCAGTGGTACCCCATGTCTAGAAAGAGGGACCGGGAGTGCGTGTATGGCATCTTGCAGGCTCTCAGGGCATCGGCGCAACGTTTCTCGGCTCCTGCTAGTGCATATGCGGCATCCTAGAGTGAGCACCTCCCCAGCTCTCATTTTCTTTTTCCTTTTTGTTGCCTTGGGCGGGATGTGTTGTAGCCCAGCGGACTATCTTTTTGTTTTCCTTTTTGACTTCTAGGCGTCGGTGTCGGTGACTTGGTTGTACTCGGTAGTGTTGTTGATTTATTTATAAAGCGGGGCATAAAGCCTGTTTCGAGAGGAGAGAGAGGTCTATGGCTTGGTTGCCACCCGAGACTCTATGGATCATAATCGCAACATTATCTTCAGACGCGAAAGAGATTCTTGGCAATGTCTCTCTGAACAGGTTTTTCTTAATTCTCTTGCTCATGGAGGTGAGGAGATGAAGTTCCCACTATATTGTCTTCAAGTGTCTCATTGTCTAATGTAATCTTGAACTACCAAATGACTGCTGTGCTGCCTGCATCCTCTTGCTATTTAAATGAGAATATATATATAGCTGTAGGAATGCTTTATCCAGCAGTGATTGTGCCAGCTTTACTTCTGCAAAGACTGTATTTAGAAACAGAGGAAGTAGTACTGAACAAACTCTTAACAACTCTGTTAACGTGTAATACACAAATACCTAATCTAATCCCACCTAAATTCATAAGCTCCCGCGGGAGCCAAACACCAGTATGGCAGTATGGAAACATCACGTCCTGAGTCCTGATCATGATATATATCCTCTTCTTCCCCCGTTGATCCGGACGACACGACGACAGTGCCTCGATCTCCTACATAAACTCTGGTGCGCTGATCTGCCCGCCCGACCAAGCGCCATGGACCAGACGGAAGCCCTGGCAGAGGACACGCTCGCCGACATCCTCGGCCGCCTCCCGCCGCGCGACCTCGCCGCGTCCCGCTGCGTCCGCAAGGCGTGGCGCGCCACCGTCGACGCCCATGGCCTGCTGCTCCCCCACGTCCTCCCGCGCTCGGTGCGTGGCCTCTTTCTCAACTACAGCAGCCATGTGCGGCCGCGCTTCTTCGCTGGCCCCTCATCGACGCGGCAGCTGCCGGCGACCATCCACGGTGACCTCAGCTTCTTGCCCAATTATGGCGGCGGGTCCAAACCAATCATGGACCACTGCAACGGCCTCCTGCTCTACCGTGACCTCAGGACCCTCCTCGTGGTCAACCCGGCCACGAGGCGATGGGAGGATCTTACCTGGGAGGATGCCGCCGGTTGCGACGCGTACCTAGCCTTCGATCCTGCCGTGTCACTGCACTATGAGGTGTTCTCGGTCCCGCACGTGCCTGAGAAGGCGGTCCTCAACCCGTCTATGCCAGGCGATGAGGGCTCTGAAGATGGATCATTCTCTGAGGAAGAAGATGACTTGTGGACGACGACGGAGAGTAGCGGCGAGCGAGACAACAACGCCCATGATCTGATGGAATGCCCACCATCCTTGTGGACCTTAAATGTGTTCTCATCTAGTACAAGACAGTGGGAGAAGAGGACATTTGTCCGCCAAGCCGTTGCCAAGGGGACCGTGACCCATATGCTATTAGATCCGACAGAGCCAAAACCTTTATCGTGGGGAGGCCCAAGGTGTACATGTAGTGCCTATTGGCGAGGATCACTTTACGTGCATTTTCGTGGTGTATTTGTTGTGAGGTCTGCATCTTTGCAAAATCATCCTTTTCTGTTCTCTTACACTAGTTCTCTCTACAACAAACATGTATATATATTCTTCAAATTATATATGCATGAATGAATTGACATTTTTTGCAGGCTATCTATCTCAGACGGAAAGTATCAGATAATGAAAACACCAATAGATATTGAGGAATGCGACCGAGTGCGAGATTACATCGGGAAGTCAGAAAATGGGGTCTACTTTGCAAAAATGTGTGATAAATATCGGCTTCAGGTTTGGACTCTCATGGAATCAAGTGATAAGGTATACTGGGTGTCAAAGCACCGTATTGATCTTGAGCCATGTGCAACTAGAGGGTTTCACCCGTCGGACAAACTAGACAAAATACGCAAAACTTGGATTTTTGATGATTATAGCGATGTGCATGGAAACAACAAAAGGCTAACCAAAGAAAGTTTGAACTGGGACTCCGACGATGATAATGTTGTGAATATTGAAGATGTCCATGAAGGTTTCTGCATGTATGTCTGGTTTCTTGGGTTTCACCCCTACAAAGAGGTTGTTTTCTTGGGGTTAGCATCACTAAGTGGAGCAGTTGTGGCTTATCATTTGAATAGCCCAAAATTTCAGTATCTTGGCAGTCTACACATGTACAGAGAAGATCACTCATATTGCATAAGCGGATCATTTCCGTGCACCCCTTGCATGACGGGGCATCTACTGAAACAATTCCGAGAGTAATACATTCGGGCTGCAAATAGTCTAAAGAATGGCACCCTGGTCTTTGGTCCTCGTTTTTCAACGATTATTTGTAGGAAAATGTCAGTTATTGGGTTAAATTATGTACTCTTTTGAGAAAAGATTAAGATTATAGGATTCAGCTCCACATCTCTATTGGACATTTGTTATCATTTCTTGCATGCAAAATGGCTATATGTGCTTGGACAGCATGTATATCTACCACAATTGCTTAGTGCATGAATTATATTCAGAACATGTACATTTATTCTTCACCAGTGCCCGACGCAATGCAGTGAAAATTGACAACTATAGCTCTGGTTTTACTTAGCAATATACACTCCCCGTTTTAAAATATAAGATGTTTTAGTTTTCTTAAAAAAAACATATGTATCTAGACACGTTAGTGTGTAGGTTTGAAACAAAATGAGTAAACATACACACTTATAAAGTGTTTAGATACATGTGTTTTAGAAAAAAACGAAACTATTTTGTATTTTGAAACGGAGGGAGTATATATGTAATATATATATGCCACTAGCTCTTTTTCACTTTTGACGCACAACTCTCATGATCTATATCATCGTTCGAGATCGCAGTAGTATATTTTTTCTTTATAAGCTGGATCGTTTTGCTTTGCATAATGGAAGAGCAAGGCGAGTGCCATTTTATCTGAATCATTAGCATCTAATGTGTCTGGTTGATCTTTGTTTTAATATACTCTCTCTAGTCTATATTAATGATCTCAACTTTGTCTAAATACGAATGGTCCATATTAATGGTCGCAGCTGAAGAATTGCGTGTGGTAAGCAGAGCTCTGTCCGTGGTCAAATTCCAAGTAATGGAGTCTGGATGCTGGGTCAGCATATGTCTTGAAGCATGACCCATACCTTGATCTACTGTGAAAGCTGAACAGTAGTGTTGAGCCTAGCAATGAATTGATCCAGTTATTGTGTCTGATCTCTTTTGCGACAGGGCGATTTTTATGGGAGACAATCTTGTATAGATTGGGTGTCCAAAGCCTAAGAGGACCGCACGGCACCAATTATCGTGCCAGAAAGAGGCTGTTTTCTAATTGCCGAGAGTAATCTTAGAGGAAGCTCGAAGAGCCATATTCGCGCCATCACAAAGGAAGCTTAGACCCAGCCCAACTGCATTATTGCGGGTCCCATTGCAGCCAAGGCCATCTCAGCCTCAGAGCCCGTCCAGAGCGGCCGCCCAAGCTCTTGGGTTGCGGGTAAAAAATTTATACTAAAATGCCCTAAATTCTAGTTTTATCATGGGTCCCTACTAGTGGAGAATGCCCCTCTTGTTCCAGTCCGTGAGGGCCTCTAGTCCCGGTTTTAAAACCAGAACTGGATATGCAGGACTATATGCCCGAGCATTCGTCCCGCCTATTTACCAGCTGGGACAAATGGTCCTCAACATGGCCACCGTGGCGCGCGCGGGGTGTATCCCCATTTTTTCCTGTTGCTGTTACAGGCGGCGACAAATGGTTCTCTGCCGTGGCAGTATTTTAGGCGTTTTCTCTGTCGCTGTAGAGAATTCATTTTGTATTCATTTTATTTATTTCTTTTTTTCATTTTCAAAATAGTTTCCTAATATTTCTATGTTACCACACCGTAAATCGCTCGTGCATATATAAGATAACTTGTCTTGCGACATTGAGCATACAAATATATACAATTTTGATAGTTACATGGAGATCACAATTACCGGGATTAGAGCCCGTCTATTCGATTACACGGCGGAAGCGCCTATTTATACTAAATTATCCGCTGTCGTCTATCAACTCTTTCGTAAAAAATCCTGCCATCTCCTCTGTAATTCCTAATAGGCGTTGCTTTGGTAGGAGCTTTTCCTTCATGGCCTCGAACTTTATAATAAAAGGAGATCAATATCAATTATAATAACAAAAAGTGACGGTATTAATATAAAATTGTGAATGTATGACTTACGTCGACGCTAAAATCTTTGTGCTCGGAGATAAACGAACGTAGAATCCACATAGATCCGTCCCCTGTGGCTGCCTCGCGCACTTTATGAGAATGGAATTCAATCAAAATAATAATCTAGCATCATAATTGTATTGAAACTAGAAGTAAAGAAATGCACGGACATATCACGTACTACTTACCGAAACCGTAGTAGTAAACGTCAACTTCTTACTGTGTCTAGCAATGGAATTGATCCAGTTATTGTGTCTGATCTCTTTTGCTCTTTTGCGACAGGACGATTTTTACGGGAGACAATCTTGTAAAGATTGGGTGCCCAAAGCCTAAGAGAACCACATGGCACCAATTATCGTGCCAGAAGAAGGGTGTTTTCTCATTGCCGGGAGTAATCTTAGAGGAAGCTCGAAGAGCCATATCCGCGGCATTAGAAAGGAAGCTTAGAGCATCTCCAGCAGGCGCGCTAAAATAGCGCGGCGCCAAAATTTGCCGCGTGTGCGCTGAAAACACCTCCAGCAGGCGCGGGAAAATAGCGCGCGCGCGCTAAAATTTGCCGCACGCGGGGCTCTGCGCTATCCTGTGCGCTATATATCACGCGCCGAATACAGCGCGCGCTATCCACGCCACGCGTGCTCTTTTTCTTCCTCCCGCGCACTCCTATCCTCTTCTCCCGCGCTCTCCGGCGCCACGCGCGCTCTCTGCCGCCATGCCGCCCCGCAGCCCCTCCCGCTCCGCCTCCGGCTTCCGCGGCGTGCGCGCGCGAAAACGGGACGTTCTACGCGGAGCTCCGCGCCGGCGGCTCGCGCTTCGTGCTCGGGACATACGAGCGCGCGGAGGAGGCCGCCCGCACGTACGACGCCTACGCGTGGCGCCTCGGCCGGCCCTGGCGCGATATGAATTTTCCGGAGACGGAGAGCTTCGAGGAGGCTCAGTTCCTCGCACCGGACCCGCCCCTCGTCATGGCGGAGGATCGACGCCGCAACCACGACCTTCAACGGCGCTTCGCCATCACCGAGGGGGACGAGCGCGCCATGGCGGAGTGGTGTCGGCGCTTCCTGCAGGACGTCGTCAACGAGCGCAACTTCTTCGCGCAGAGGAAGGCGGAGCGGAGGTCCGAGCGCGCAGACCGGCGCTGGCGCCGGCAGTTCATCAACGACCAGATCGAGATCGAGCAGACTATCCCGGACAATGATCCACGCTGGGAGGATTTGGATCTGTCGAAGGTGTCCGACGACACCGCGTCCGACGAGGAGTAGAGGAGTAGTTTTTTAATATTCGTCTAGTTTAATTTCTATTCGTCTAGTTTAATTTGTGTTCGTCTGAAATAATTTTAATGCATTTTCTAGATCTTTGTTTCTACGATTCGTATGACAAACTTGTTTGCGCGCTCTAAAATAGAGCCTCTGCTATGGGACGCGCAAAAATGACGCACGCGTTTAGCGCGTCTGAAAGTGGACGTCCTATTTTAGAGCGTCCGAACGCTGCAGCGCGCGCTGCAAACGCGCCCTCCGGCGCTCTAAAATAGAGCCTCTGCTGGAGATGCTCTTAGACCCGGCCCAACTGCATTATTGCGGGTCCTATTGCAGCCAAGGCCATCTCAGCCTAAGAGCCCGTCCAAAGCGCTTCAGGCCAAGCATACGAAGGACGCCCAAGATCTTGGGTTGCGGGACTCATATTACTTTACTTAAATTTATCTAAGTTTAAATAAATCTAAACATTAATATACAAATTTATCTAAATTTTAACAAATTTAAGTCAACTAATATAGATAGAAGAGAGTACTAAAAAACCCTAAATTTTAGTTTCATCACGGTCCCTAAAATCTCAGGACCGTCCATACTATTACAAAATAGTTCGGCAGCAACAAGCCGTAGCCACCTCATCGATGAGTGCTCATACATGCATGCCACATGGAACGATGGCACAAAGAAAAAGCCATACACGCCTTATATGTCCACAATTTAACATGAAACATTTTTTTCTCGCCCGATTTTCTCGTATTTCCTCTGTCTTAAAATAGATGTTAATACCTGCGCGTAGATGACACGCTCGTGGACGAACTCGTGGCTTCGACACCGATTAGTATTCATGCTCGTCTCCGATTAATTAGTCCGATAATGGTTAGGGATCGGACTGCGCGCCCGCCTCCCACAAAAACCGCAAGGGTCGCCTCCGCCGGTCATCCTACACGCCACTCCCCAACAAGCCGCCGCCGGCCGCCCTCTCCTACTGCGGCGGACGGCGTACGTCCTCCCGACTCCCGTGCAACCGCCGCCGTCCTCCTTTGCACTCGTCCTCCGCTGCGTTCCCAACCGTCCCGATCCCACCCAGCAGCAACATGCAGACAGTACGGCCACTCCCCTGATTGTTCCTTCTCTTTTTCTCAGTTTCCTTTGTGCGATCCAACCGGAAATGCAACTCCGGTCATTTGCGCTGAGATTGGTATGCAACTCCGGTCATTTGCGCTGAGATTGGTATCACTCACTCTCTCTTTTACAGTGTGTTTTTTATTAATGTCTATTTTATTATCTTGGTCTGACAGGTTGCATGCAAGAATCTTTCTATTCAGCTAGAACTATTTGCTTTTTAGTGTTTAATTTTAAAAGTCAATATGTTTCAAAATAAATGTTAGATTAAAAATCTGTTTGGACAGGTGTATTTATTTTGACAATATCTTTTAAACAAGCTCAAAATAGGTTATTTTTAACAAAATTCAAAGTGTGAATTGTAAAACACAATGAAATACAATAATAAATTTTAAAACCTAATGAAATCTAATGAAACAACATAAAAATACGCGTCTCCCAATTGCTGTCACTATTATTTTAATGCATGACTATTTGTTACATTTATATTCTAAACTCGAAATTCAGTATTGTTTTTCTTATTTTTCATTTAGATATTTAATTTTTTATCTCATTTAGTGGAGTTTGAAACACAATTAAACAGATTGTTTCAACAATAAAAGATCACCATGTTTCATATAGTTTATGAATGTTTTATCATGTTTTAAAAAAGTTGATTTTTAAATATTGTCAAAATGTATTTAATATTAGTCTTATTTTGAAGCTCTCTTCAATAGGAACTCAAATATGCAAATATTTTTTTTAATTGGAATTATGGTTCAAATTCTCCAAGTGTTTTAAACTATAGAACTAAAAGTAGTAGGAAATAATACTCTAACACATCTTTCCATAAAGCTGCAGGAGAGAGAGTGTAGGCCAGTGCATGCTATATCGCGTGCACGCCAGAATCGCCGTTTTAGCGATCCAACTCCTTGCGACGGGGGCAAGCAACGTGATACCGATTGGTATCTCAAATAGGAATATTACTAGAGTAATATAAATTGGTGCATTGCAAAATTTAATGCACACCCTTTATCAACATAATCATCGTCGAAAATGTAGGTATTCTATACCTCATCTTAACTCATATTGCTTGTTCCCCTATCAGGTGCCAGGAGCCCTTATCTGCAGAGCCTCTGCAGGCATAGGTTAAATCATTTTCAGTTGATGATGCTACAGAAATACAGAAACCAATGCTCCTCAGAGGGATCGAGTTAAAAGCACACAACAGCGCAGTGTTTCACTACGGGAATAACAAGATAGGCCGACGCCTTTTTATACGCCGACGGCAAAATGTCGGGGCCGTCGGCGTAGCTTGACGGGCCGTCGGCCCAGTTTTGCCGTTGGCATAGGGTAAATAGGCCGACGGCAGACGTTGACGTAAACGGAATCGTCGGCGTAGCATATTAGGTTAACGACAGAGCGACGGCGTCAAGTCTACGCCGACGGCTCGGCGTAGCCATTTTTTCTTTTTTGCCACATTAATCTTAGAAAAATCATAACTAAATCATTTAAATTCAAAAAAATACATATAATATATCAAAATTTGCAGAAAAATAAGATCTATCTATATAAACTCAAATATTATATATTTTTAAAAAATATATAAAAAATACAAATACTTTCGTATAACATATTTTTCATTTTTCGAGTGCAAAAAAGGGGTGTTTTGTGAAGCAACCACCAAATGAAAATTTCAAAATGATACTATCCCATTTTTCAAAAATAGTAGACCATCTTGAATGGACAATTTCCCAACCTGGATTTCTCAAACCTTTTCGTCCATCCCTCGTAAAAAGACAAAATCCTGCTGAATCGGTAGGAAATGAGTTAGATTTGAACTACAGATACATGATATGATGCCCATAATTTTTTGAAAAAATAATTTTTAGTTTCACAATATGCTATTTCATTAGAGATCTAATGCAAGTTTAGTGAGCCTCAGCTCCGAGCTAAGAATCTTCATGCCCCTCGATTTAGAAAGTTTGACGATAGTTTGAAACAGGCATAAAAATTGAAAATGATCGAAACAATGCAAAACCTTCGCGTGGTGTCATATTATGTGACATAGTTGCATGAAAAAAATACCAAAGTTGGTATATTGATTGTGTCTCAAAAAAACATTCACAAAATGACCTATCTCAATCGAGGTTTTCTGGATTTCAGGTCAAATGACCAATGTTATTTCTAGAATCACGGTATAATTTGCGATAAAGTGCCCATATTGTACACGTATGCATATCATGGGATAGAGAACAATATTGCAGGAGGAAGTTTTCTTTTTCGTCGCACCCAAAAGCCATTTTTCATTTTCCGAGTGCAAAAATAGGGTGTTTTGTGAAGCAACCACCAAATAAAAGTTTCAAAATGATAATACCAATTTTTTCAAAAATACTAGACCATATTTAATGAAAAATTTCCCAATCTGGGTATCTCAAACCTTTCCGTCCACCCAATCGTGAAAAAGACAAATTCCTGCCGAATCAGAAGGAAATGAGTTAGATTTGAACTATAGGTATAGGTACATGATATGATGCCCATGATTTTTTTTTCAAAAATCATTTTTAGATTCACAATATGCTATTTCATTAAATATCTAATGCAAGTTTAGTGAGGCTTAGCCCCGAGCTAAGGATCTTCATGCCCCTCGATTTAGAAAATTTGACGATAGTTTGAAACGGGCATCAAAAATTTAAAAACGATCGAAACAATGCAAAATATTCGCGTGGTGTCATATTATGTGAGATAGTTGCATGGAAAAATATACCAAACTTGGTATATTGATTGTGTCTCAAAAAAACCTTCACAAAATTACCTATCTCAATCGAGGTTTTCTAGATTTCAGGTCAAATGACCAATGTTATTGATAGAATCGCGGTACAGTTTATGATAATGTGCCCATATTGTGTACGCATGTGTATTACGGGATGGCGAATAATATTGCAGGAGGAAGTTTTCCTTTTTGTCGCACCAAAAGGCAATTTTTTATTTTCCAAGTGCAAAAAACGGGGTGTTTTGTGAAGCAACCACCAAATAAAAGTTTCAAAATGATAATACCACATTTTTCAAAAATATTAGACGATATTGAATGGACAATTTCCCAACCTGGGTATCTCAAACCTTTCTGTCCACCCTTCATAAAAAAAACAAATTCCTGCCGAATCGATAGGAAGTGAGTTAGATTTGAACTATAGGTACATGATATGATGCTCATAATTTTTTGTAAAAATCATTTTTAGATTCACAATATGATATTTTATCAGAGATTTAATGCAAGGTTTTCTTTTTGTCGCACCAAAAAGCTATTTTCTATTTTCCAATTGCCAAAAACGGGGTGTTTCATGAATCCTAACATAGTTTCGGTTGGTATAATATTAAAAAGTTATGATATATAATTAAATAGATGATAGGGATGTCATATTTAGATTCCTCTCATTTTTCTGATCGATTTAGATAAATTATTTGTCGAATTATGATTTACAGATTTGTAGATATGAATTATTCAATTTTAAATGAAAAAGGCAAAATAAATAAAATTTATTTTATTTTTATTTGAATTTAAGATTATTATTACTTATTCATTGTTGTTTACTCAAATAATTATATGAAATTAAAAAAAATACGTCTAATATTATAGTCTAATTGTCAATAGGATTGATATGATAATATTAACGACAAGTTCTAATTTTTTGTTGGAAGCTCATGTGTAAGGAACGGAGAAGTTAAGCGTGCTGGGGCTGGAGTAGTATTAAGATGGTGACCAATTGGAAAGTTTGACTAATTGTGTATTTAATTTGAGACTAAGTGTACTTAAAATAAAAAAATGTTCATATGAGATTAACAAGTTAAACAATTCAATTGAAAAAAATGAAAAAATCTAGGCCGACGGCTTTGCCGTTGGCGTAGTCGGCATAGCTATATACGCCGACGGATTTTCTACGCCGACGGGACATGGGGCTACGTATACGGGCCTGCATGCCGACGGCAGCCGTCGGGCCAGTCTACGCTGACGGGATTTAGGGACTACGCCGACGGGACCCGGTCGTCGATGTATTCGGCTTCTCCTGTAGTGTTTAGTCCTCGGTTACGCGGATCGTACGGCGAGATGTTGGCGGACGAGGAAGAGGACATGGTTAAATACCGTTGTTTCTGGGAGAGGAAATTACAAAAAACCACCACAATTGTGGTCACTATAACAGAAAACCACCAGAATTCAGATTCATGACAAAAAACCACCAGAATCAGGTCACAATTTCGGTTATAGTGGTGGTTTTTTGTCCCAATTGTGGTTGTTTTTTGTCACGAATCTGAATTGTGGTGGTTTTCTGTTATAGTGACCTCAATTATGGTGTTTTTTTTTAATTTACTCTTTCTGGGAAGATGTTTGGGGCCACGAGGCCGGTTCCTTCGAAGACCACAGTAAGCACCCTACTTCTCTGATCCGTGCTCCTCTTCTTACTCAGTTTTTGTCTTAATGTCAGCTGCGCACCTTGATTTTTTTGTGTTCTAGTACTGATTAACCAGCAAAAGGTGATTCATTTTGGTTGATGTTAGAATTCTTTCCTGAATTAAGAATTTGTGACAAAAATAGCTAATTTTAGTTGCATCTTCCACTTCATTTGGCTGCAGCGTTTGTGAGTCCCACGCTCTATACATACGGAGCCATCCCGCCACATGTCTTGCTTGCAGATCTTCTCCATCCAAGTCATGGAGAACCAACTGTGGAGGATCGATCAGGTGGCCCGTGGAGGTTTACGGCTTTATTGCTACTCGAGACACCGTGGATAATAACCGCAACCTTCTGTTCAGCCGCACAAGAGATGATCCCCAATTGCTCACGCAACAGGTATTTCATTTTCCTTCTTATTTAGTTCTCGTGCTGTCAGTACTAATTTCGATGTAGTCCACCTGATCTCTTACAAATGCATGATAGCACTAGTATTTTTTACTCCCTCCGTTTTAAAATATAAGATGTTTTAGGTTTGTGAAGAAAATGAATCTAGACTTTTTTTAGTGTGTAGATTCATCCCAAAGCTAAGTGAGTCTACATACTAAAACAAGTCTAGATACATTTCCTTCATAAAACTAAAACATCTTATATTTTGAAACAGAAAGAGTACTTACGAATCTGACTTCAATATCTTTTACACTAGTATCGACCCAGTCGACTGCTTCGGTATCTTTTACACTAGTATCGACCCAGTCGACCCCGGCTTCTGCATCAGTAGGTGTCCAACTAATTATGTACTAGTATCTTTTACAAGTCATGATTGGTGAAGTGGGAGAACTACAAATTTTATCTGTGTACCCTTGGATGAGTCGTATCATACTACTATTTTGGTTGTTGGATTTTATTCCGACAAAAGTATCACTAACTTCCTATAGCTCGTGGAAAATCTTCAGAATGCATTTTTGCGATCAGTTAAGCTAGTCGGTGTAATTTGAAAAGATTCACCTTAGATTATGTTATTATGCTTGACAAATGAATGTCCTGTTTTATTAAATATAAGCATGTACAGAGGGGCTTGAACAATCCAAACTGCAGCTGTTGGTGCTTCTTCCACAAAAATTTCTTCAGCATTGAACCAGATTGTATGAAGCTGTTAGATCTGAATTCTATTGAGAGCTTATGCAATAGTTCAGAGTCTTTAAATAGATGTATTTATCTTATAAGTACTCCCTCCGTTTCAAAATATAATATGTTTTAGATTTGTGAAGAAAATGTATCTAGACTTATTTTAGTGTGTAAATTCACTAAAATATGTATCTAGACATATCTAGACTTATCTAGACTTATTTTGTGAAGAGACACCGTGGATTACAATCACGACCTTCTATTCAGCCGCACAAGGGATGATCCCAAAATGCCAAAATGCTCACTCAATGGGTATTTTGTTTTTCTTCTTATTGGTTCGCATGCTGTCGGTACAATTTGGATGCAGTCTACTGATTTGTTACAAATGCATGACACTTGCAGGATCCATTCTTGCAGTTGACTGGCAAAGTTTCATGGCATATACACGCATTTTGACATCAAGTGATAAACATGGCACATATTTCACGACACAGCATGGCACATATTTCACGACACAATATCGCAAATATAACTAGCATTGCAAGAGAGTGCCACATAAAACTAGCAAAGTTTCATGTACAATATAAGTGACAATCCAAAGTCAAATACTACTACGAGTTGATACTTTTACATGTTACCAAGCTTTGATGCTAATTGATCGGAGCCAATAATCAAGTCATTCAGGAAAACAAAGATTTCCCACATGAGCATATCCACAATCATGCTTCCAAAGAAATATATAATTTAAGCATCGGATTGCCATCCTTGTGTGTCTCCATCCGTTGCAATTCAAATAAGAGAAAATTAAGTAAGAGTACCACTCCTATTGATTATGCAGGGACTATGTATTTTTTGAAATTACTAAAACTATGTGGCTTTACCTGCTGAACCTCGTGGGGATCTGGGTAGAGCGCCCCGTCGTGCTGTACCCCAGCAATGTATGTTGAAGTTCCATAAATCGAAGAAAGGATTGAGTTTGTTTCGAAAAACTGGAAGACAAGCCCAGTGTATTCTTCGTAGTTAAAAAGGCAAAACAGAATCTCATCTCTGGCCAGCTTGATCTACAGCTATCGTTGTTCCATAAAGGCCAGAGAGCACCTCACATCCATCAAGCCGAAAAGCAAGTCTGGCCAGCCCAAACCAGCAGCCGTACCAGCTCCCTCCAGGCCATCACCTCTCCCTTCCACCGACTGGATGCCATTTCTGCATCAGCTATACATATCCAGACAACCAGCCATACATCGATCATCTCCCTCCAGGATACCACCAGCTCCATCTCTTACCTCCAACAACTGGATGCAGCTTGCTAGCATCAGCTATACATATCTCAACAAGCATCAGCTATACATATCAGGGTCGGCCCCCCCCTAATGGACACCTCCAGCTCAACTTGTCCCCCTAATGTTGCTCCTGCCGCTACCACTGGTACAACGAGGCTCGACGGCTCGTCCATCCTTGACCTGGATGACAACAACCAACAAAGAATTCAAGTTGGTAACAACAGAAAAATAGCAAAACACTAGAAACAAGTCAATCTCTGTCTGAATGGAATAAGTGGAGTGTCCACTTTTTTCTAAAAAGAAGAAAAGAAACAATTTCGACAAGTTTTTCTTATCTCCATAAAGATATTCATTTATACTAGAGGGTCACATTGACGATGACATTAAAGCGTTCACAAGTACTTTGGATTGGTTCAACTACATCAACAAGTATTGGCAAGACACCAAACAACATTGGCACTTAAGTTGTTGAAGTTAGTCGGTCCGTAAGCCTGTAACATGGAACGTCCCAAGCAACATATTAGCCATGAGATGGAAATGCAAAAGCACACCATGGTTACTGCTTGTTTGCCCCATAAAGGAAAAAATCAAGGGGTTAATGGGGGAACATCCATAATAAGATAACATTTCTGCTGGGGCATTCATGTGACTGCAGTTACCCATTGCAAATAAAAACATATGCACTACTAGTACATCAGTTGGCACAAGAAGAATCAGAGGCATCAGCCATGGAAATTGACACTAGGGAAGTCACTAATTCTAGATTAGAACACATACGAATTAATCTTAGATACTACTCCCTCCATTCCAAAATATAAGACGTTTTAGCCTTTTTCTGAAATACATGTATCTAGACGCACACGCAGTACACGGAAAGAGAGAGAGGACAACCGGTAACCACTGGGAAGCACTCGGAACAAACCATAGTCAACACGCCACGTGGACCAAAATTGGAAGAAAAAACCCATAAAACCAGACACGGTCGGGAGAAGAAGACACCAGCGAAAAAAATCGGACGACCCAACACCTCGATCAAGGGGAGCACGTCAAATTGACGTGCCTTGATATAGTGTATAATAATGTTTGCGTCCATAGCAATCCAATATAAATCACCACGTCAGGAATGCTGCTCTCAATCACCAAACATATTGTTTGTGCTAGAATAACACAAGCTTGCCAGATTTCTTACTAAATCGATACTGCATAGAGAAACGATCCTACTATCTCTGGAAAATGTCTCACCTTTTGCATGATCCAAAGCAGGGAAGCACCAAACCATTGTAGACAGTCAGTTAGTCCTCCCACGCTCCAAGAAACTTGTCAACCAACTCCACTGTCTTCTTAGACTCTAGCAGCTGCATAGTCTCCTCTAGAGCCCATGCCTCTTCGATCATCGCATCCTGCAGCATCGCATCCCGCACCGCCTCCTGCAGCTTCTGTGAGGGTCGAACCCCGTCCGTGGCCATCTCCCGGAGGGCAACAAGCGCACTCTTGGTATCCTCGATCCTGCAGAACCCCATGACGGCAATATTGTAGGTAGCGTCGTCTGGTCGGCATGAGGAGTCGGGGCGGCAAAGCCAGCGGAGAACGGACGCAGCATCACGGGCACGGCGCATTGATAGGAGGTTGCCAAGGAGTGGGGTGGCGAGGGGCAAAGCCGACAGATGGACTGGGTGGTGGCGGAGAGCAGTGAGGAGCGCAAAGGCCGGGGTGAGGGTGGGCAGGGAGGCGAGGTGCTCGGCGATTGGGGAGAATGGAAGGCTTTCTGGGGAGCCGGGCAGTAGGAGTGCCGCGGAGAGGAGGCGGCCGGCAGCAGGGACATGGCCCTCGGAGATGAGTTGCGGGATGAGCATGGAGATGGTATCGAGCTCAGGCGGGGAGATGGGTTCGGGAGGGGCTTTGGAGGGTGCTTCCCTTGTGCAGAGCCTACGAAAGGGAAGGTGGAGGAAGGTTGTGCCGGCGTGCGGCGACACAAGACAGAGCTGTGAGCAAGGAAGAACCTTTCGGGCTTGTGGGGGTTGGGCCTGGAGAGAGCCCTTGGATAGTGGGAGACGGCTTCCCTTCTCATTCCTCGAGTGTTGCCAGACCAACGATTGATGCCTCCCATTGAGCAGGGGGGCAGATATATCCTCAGTGTTGAACTCGTGCCAACCAATTGTTCTGTCCTGTTTTATCACACATACATCAGCTCGTCCATCCATGCCATCCACCGGTTTCATCGCAACAGGCTCGATCCAGTCCTGTATGGCATTTGTGATGTGTGGCACAATCTTTAGATAAAATTCGGTTAATGATCAGAACTCAATGAAACATACATACACTAGTTACCGGGACAGAAACAACGAAGATAAGTGTGCATGAGGTGATCCTCACCTGCACGGTCTTTCCCAAGTATTCCCTTTTCCTCTCCTTGTCAATAATAGACTGTCATCAACACAAGAAAAAAGTAAAACAAGAAAAGTCAAAACAGCTTGTTATGCAGGGAACATGAAGTCAGCAACTGTATTTACCATGTCACATATTTGAGAACCTATTAGTCTTGTATATTCTTGTAGTTAAATCACACTATAATTTCCCTTGCATTCTTAATCTACTTGACACTCTAGTAGCATAACACAACAATAACATCCATTTCCTTCCTATGAAGTACAACTATATCAACGCCAGCATCATCAGAAATATCTCAAAGTTGTTGTGAGTGTGTGCATGCCAAAAAAATGATGCTGGAAATTTCTGTGTCAATTTTGCGATCTTGAAAGTGAAAGCTTGAAAGATAGGATTTTTTTCGTGTGGATTAGTTGAAAAACATAGAATAGATATTTCAGAAGTCAAGTCCTTTGAGAATGAGAGCAACTCACGTTCAGCCTTGTCGGAATAAGCGCAGCTAGCCCTTTTTCTATTGGTGGAAAAATGATATAACTTAAAATTAAAAAGGTGGAAATGATTAGCGTACCTGAAAGATCTTTCCGCTGTTATCTCGGGTGAGTTTAGTATCAAGAAACCTCTCACAATTCCCAAGATCTAAGTCGGCCTGCAAGATGTGCAAACAACACTTAACGACGTGAGCAAACATTTTCGCCCTTACAAATATGACTTGGCCCTGTGTCAGTACCTCACCACCATCATCATTTAACATAAACGCTTGACCTTGTTTGAACGGGGGCATAGTCCAAGCACTGGTGTTAAGGTAAGGATCTGCATATATTCAGATAACACAGAGAGAAGATGTCAACCTCATGAAGCCAAACCAAGTAACTGAACATTCGAGCAAGTGTTATTTCTACAAGGCAAAAGGTGCATTCAAGCCCGAAGTTTCACAATAGTACAGGAAGCCACAAGGCTACAAGCTTACAACAATGAATCAAGTCAAGGATTATAACGGATATTAGAGGATGTTCTGTACCCATGCATCGCATATCTTTATCCCATGTTATTGGACACACGCATAAATGCTTGCTAGTATTTTGGAAAACTGTTCCAATCATGGATATGCCACCATTATTCAGACCTCAAATCTTTACTCCTCAGAGCAGCAAAAGGTGCCCGAAATCGACACCCCATACCAGGTAGTAGCACTAGCACCCCAAAATGGTCCTACACTATAAAGCAGAAAGCAGGGGAAGGATTTCCTTCTGGAGAGTCTTACTTATAACCTCTCTTGCACTCCAAATTACTTAGAATGGTTCAGAATCAGACAACTATGAATCAGAAGTACATAACTTAGGGGTCGAGTAAGTATAAAATGGTTCAGAAGTACCCTTGTTCTGAAAATTTGCTCTCTTCTTCCACTATCATAACGAATCAATCTCCTCAAACGAAAAACGGTACAGTATACTACAGATAAAATCTGCATCTGACGCGCGCACAAGCCAAGTAGTCAGCAGCATATCCGTTTCTACACTACATCACACGGCCGGCGGCGAGCACGTACCGATCTTGTTGGACCTAATGCGGAGGCCGCACGCCTTGAGGACGACGCCAGTGCTGCTAGCTTTGACGCCCTTGCCGATCCCGCTCACAACGCCGAAGGTGGCCGGCAAGTACCTCATCTTGCCGGGAATCTCGAGTCAGCCCGCCACTGCCGCCGCCCGAATCCTGCTCCAACCCAAGCAGGGATGACGCGCGTGTTCTAGGGCTTGGCGGGTCTGGTGGCTCTGAGTGCGGCGCGGGCGGAGGACAAGGGAGAAAGGTTGCACGAGGGGCGCGCGGCGCCGCGGCGGTCGAGAGGGGAACTGTTTTTTCTACTCTTTCCTTCCTCCGTTGCAAAATATCCTCCCTTCGAAAAATATACTCCCTCTGTCCCATATTAATTAACTTGTATTTGTTAAAATTTAAATAAATCTAGACATTATTTTGTATATAGGTTCATTTAAAATTTGACAAATCAAAGTCAATTAATATGGGCCGGAGTAAGATGTTTGATCGGGTGAATCTAGAATGGAGAGGGTATTTTTTAGCTGAGTTTGGACTGTTGCTTGACTAGGAATATGATTTTTAGGCATCTCCTCATGGCCTGGGCCATCTCGTTTGGGTTTATCGAAGATAGAAAATAGGCAGTGTTCATCAGATGGAAACTTTCCATCCCTGGTCCCATCCGTGGGATCAGTCAGATCAACGGTCCAGATCTTTCTCCTGCGTTCATCTTGTTTTTGCTACAATTAGTACTGGTTTTGATATAAACTATTTATCTTTTACTACATGTAGCAAAAAAGTTTGTTCTAGAAAAAGAATAAAAAACACTATCTCACCGTCGCCGAAGACTTCGTAGAAAAAAAAAATGCTAATACTAGTAAAAAAGTTATGCTAATGTAGCAGAATCAACATCACACTCGTCGGAGACTCCGCCAGAAGATCTCGTCGAAAATTTGGTAGCAAAAACTTTGCGTAATTGTCGCAAAAACACAAAATGTGTGTAGCAAAAAAAACTTATATTATAGCAACCCGACTTGGCCGGACATCTCGCCGAAGATTTCGTAGCAAAACTCAAAGGCACGCTTGTAGCACCGTCGCCGACCGCACGTAGCAAAACCCAATGCGTGTAGCATCGCCGCTGTCCGCACGTAGCAACGCCGCCAAACCCATGTAGCAAGCCTCGACACCGTAGGTAGCAGCAACGTTGGATGTAGGTAGCAGCATCGGTGGACTTCGGTAGCAACACAAGTGCCTTCGTGTAGCTAGGGCGAAGCGGCAACACCCACCAGCACAAACCCCCACCAGGTCGGCGCTTCGGTGATGTGCAGGGAGGCGTGGCTCTTCGCACGACATGTAGGGAGGCGCTGCTCCAGCGAGGTACACAGAGGCGGCACTCCGACGAGGGCACGGATGCGCAGCTCCAGCGTGATAACCCACAAGTATAGGGGGCGTATCGTAGTACTTTTGATAAATAGGAGTGTCGATCCCAACGAGGAACAGAACATGTTGACTAGTGGTTTGGAGCAGGAAATCTCTATAAATACTTAGCAAACGGATTTTTAGGGGTTTTTGATAAAGCAAAGAAATAAAGTGCAATTAAATAAAGACAGCAAATAATTGCAGCAAGTGGCCCAATCCTTTCTTAGCAAAGAACAAGCCGGTTGTAATACTTATAAGGACCAAACGTTCTCGAGGATACATAGGAATATTGTCAAGTACTTTCGTTTTATATAGTTGATTAATCTTCTTTGGTTGGATAAGTGTTGTGTGGGTGAACATGTGCTAATGTACCGACCTTATTTGAACTAATACATAATTGTGATTAAACCCCTTGCAAGCATCTGTAACTACAAGAAAGAAATTAAGATAAAAACCCAATCACAGCCTTTAACTCTGAGATCCTACACTCCTTTGTGCAAAGGTTTCCTAACAGGGGTTTAGGTTTCTGTCACTCCGGCAACCCCACAATTAGTAGCCAAATACACAATGCATTCTCCTAAGCCCATAAATGGTGAAGTATCATGTAGTCGACGTTCACATGACACCACTAGAAAAATAGCACCACAACTTAAATATCAAGCCATTGAATAATACCTCAACACAATTCCACTACTAACAACATGACTTCTCCCATGTCCTCAAGAACTAAATGAACTACTCACGAGACATCATATGGATCAAGATCATAGATGATATAATGATGAATAACAATCTAAACATAAACAATAATTTAATGATTCCACTCACAAGCTTCAACTACAAAAGTAATCAACGCCGGGAAAGTTTCCCCTAAGAACTATGCAAGATTCAACACAATTATTACAGCGGGATGGAATGGTGATGATGGTGCTGGTGGAGATGGTGGTGTGGATGATGATGATGATGATGATCCCAATAAATTCTAGCTTGATGACGATGTTGATGGCGACGATTTCCCCTCTCCGGGAAGGAATTTCCTTGATAGAAATCTGTCTGCCGGAGAGCTCTTTCTCTCTCTGTGGTTTCCGCCCCGCAGAGGCGGCGGAATCTTTCTACGATCACTCCCCGTGTATTAGGGTTTCAAGGAGAAGATATAGGCGAAAATGCGGAGTAGGAGGTGGGCCAAGGTGGCAACACCCCTGGTGGCGCGGCCTAGGGTGGCCCGCGCATGGGGGGTGGCCCCCCTATGGCCCGTCTCAGCCTCCCCTTCTGGCATCCTTCGTCTTCTGGAAAAATATGATTTTCCATGTATTTTCTGGTATTTTCTGATCTTCGCAAAAATTGCATCCAAACACTGCTTTTTCCATCAGAATCCTGACTCCGACAGTTCATCCTCCAAGAATCATCCAACATGCAAAAATAGATGAAAACAACATAAGTATCACCTCTTAATATGAAATATATCAATGAATAGCAGTAAATTATGATATAGAATAGTGATGCAAAATGGACGTATCAACTCCCCCGAAGCTTAGACCTCGCTTGTCCCCAAGCGAGAACTGAGCTCAGTAAACATGCTCACAGGTTTATGGAATGAAGTGTCGATAAAAAGAATATGGACAAGAAGCATCACACTTACCAATACACAACTCATAATAGAAAGCAACTCACCATTATATAACTTAACTTGCAACTAGTATGGGAGTCATAATAATATGCATAAAGATAGATCATAATTGGTAATGGCAAACTTTGTTCTTGGTCAGAGAACAGTTGACAAACAGTTTTCAAGCAAAGATTTTGTAAAGAAGTTTATAACAGGAGTCCCTTTGCTCCAACATAAAAGGCTTTTCACAATGATGGCTTTCAAGGTTAATACTCATTTAGATAAGAACAATGTGCAAAACAAGGGAGATAAGGAACATGATTGAATAAATCATCATATGAATGATTGAAACACAATAACTCAAATGATTGCTGGAGATAGAAAGGAATAGGTTTACTGACTCAACTAAGAAGTAAAAAAGGCCCTTCGCAGAGGGAAGTAGGGATTTCAAGTTTCATAAAGAGCTTTCAAAAGATTATGGTACTTACTAGCTTTGAGCTCTCATTGCCCCTATCATAAGCATCTTGAGGTGATTAAGGTGAAAGTGAACAAAGATGGAGTATATGCTTGACAAAATATAAGTTGGCAATCTCATGTCCCTTGAGTACGAGGGCCGCTCCTCATGCTACTCAACTTTAGTTACCTGTAAGTTCTTGTCATTGTAAATACATGTGTATCATAGAGAACCGCCAACAGGGTACCCCTTGCCCCATGATACAGGAGCTATCCCATATAAAAATGACAAGGCAAGCAGACAATGAGCATCTCAGCAATCTTCTTATTTACCATGGGAAAATGGTGCTTTTTCTCTTCTTTCCTCTTTTCTAACTCTTTTTTTATATATAAGAAGAATGCTTCATAGATTGCTCACTATGGTGATGCTGCAAGTTTCCACCATGATTAAGCATGGCTTAGGCTAGCGGCACAGGCGTTTCTCTAACACATATACATAACTCCATGGACTTACAAACTCTCCTTTTATTTCACACCGACGACATCCATAAACAAAAGAGCATGATATCAACTGGGTAGATATTTACAGGTGTTGAAAGTGTTCCCCGTAACAGCATGGTTCTACTAATTCCCAACTTATAGGTGCAAGCATATACAACATAGATGACACGATGGTTCAAGTTTATTAAGGTAAAAAAAAATAAGGTGTGCCATCAAGTTTGTGAGAGCTTTACTAACCAGTTTTCACATAACAAAAGAATTTTTAATTTGAAAGGTAGATGAAGCTCGAGAATTTACTTGGAATAGCAATGATGCTAATAGGTAGATATGGTGGACACAAATGGCATGGGTTTAAGTTTAAAGGATTGGATGCAAGATAAGTATTCCCTCTCAGTACAGGTTTTTGGCTAGCAAGGTTGGGTAGCAAGCAAAAGAGTTAAAGGAAACAAGCAAACATACAAGTGATAAAGTCAAACATGCAATCTTCCTTGAAAACACAAAAGATCTTAAATAAAGAATACTAAGCTTATGAGCCAATCAAGAAAGAAAGAAAATGATATAAAATACCTGTAAGGGCTGTTCTATTTTCCTTTCAAACCTCAAAAAGTGTTGCTACTGACCAGAGCTCAGTTTGCCAAAACCAATTTAGATTTACTTGATGCTCCCAAAGTGATACCAATACTAATCAACAAGATCAATCATATAATAGAGATTGCAAACTAAAATAAGAAGTGCAGAAAGTAAAAGATGAAACTTCTTATTAATATTCCATAAAGGCACTCACAACAAGAGATACATAGATAACCAACTAAAGGAGAGAAACTTCCATAATGCAAACCAACTTCTCTATTCAAGATATGACTCTACTAAAAAGGTAAAAAGATGAAAGCTAATGATGTGATACCGCGACACTCCCTCAAGCTTGGAACAAACCAAGGGGATGCTAAAACCTAATGACGAATCACTCCTTCGGTGATGGTGGTGTTCCCTTGTCATCATCAGACTTCCAAGGTAAAGGCTCCCCATCCACAAAGGATGTATTGGTTTCAAATATCTTGAAACTAGCAACAGAACTTATGCGTTTGAACCTAGCCTCGTACTCACAGTTTTGATTTTCTATGTCATAGAGTTGTGCTTGTAATTGGTTGGTGGTCTGATGCAGTGAGAGAATTTCATCTCGAAGCTCGACAGTCTCCTTCTTGTGCTCGGCGATGAGTTTTGAACTTATCTTATGGATGGCGTCCACTTCGTGTTCCGCCATCTTCCTGTACCTAAAAACTTCCTGCTCCAATGCTTCCATCCTATCTTCCAGACTGCCTTATCCTTTAGGGCCTTAAAATTCTTTTATTTGTACGTTCCCATCCTTGAGTAACAACTCCTTGGGGTGAATCTTCAAGTCATACATGTACGGGTTGATGACGTTCGCGGAGGAATCCTCCATGGGTGATCCAGAGGAAGACACTGTGGATCCAAAACTGAGAATCTGCCTGACAGAAATAGATCGAAACAAAAACATGACGAGAACACGATATACGAACCTCGAGGGATCCTGGGGGGTTATATATTACGAAGTTTTACGACATAAGGAAGGTACTGTGCGAAAACGGGACGGAGGCGGACTCCGGGGTGGTCTCACCCTGGTGGCGCAGCCAGGCAGGGCCCGCGCCACTGGTGGCTGTGGCCCACCCGGGCTCCGTTTGCTCCCCTGTTTCGACTCATTACCTTCAGTATGGAAAAAACTGCAAAAATATAAAAAGAAAAGTTTTCCGCGAACCTTCTGTTTTCAGCACTTTTACCTATTCGAAGACGGACTCTGCAGATTCCTGAGTTTGGTCTCTAATAAATTCTTCTGAAGTCACCATTTGAATTATGTCAACATCTTCATTATAAGAGTCTCCAGAAATATAATGTTTGATCCTTTGACCATTCACTACTTGTGTAGTATTGTCTCTCAAAGATGAAATTTTAATAGCACATGAACGATACACCTCCTCAATAATAAAAGGTTCTTCCCATTTTGAGAGTAGTTTTCCTGCAAAAAATCTGAGACGAGACCTATACAATAGAACTTTATCACCAACATGGAACTCCCTTTTGAGAATTCTTCTATCATGCCATCTTTTTACTTTTTCTTTAAATAGTCTAGCATTTTCATAAGCTTCACTTCTCCACTCATCTAAGGTACTCAAGTCAAGCAATCTTTTCTCACCAGCAAGTTTAAAATCTCTCTGTTCTAATTCTAAAGGCAAGTGATAAGCTTTACCATAAACCATTTTGTAAGGAGACATTCCCATAGGATTTTTATAAGCAGTTCCATATGCCCATAAAGCGTCATTCAACTTTTTAGCCCAATTTTTCCTAGACCTATTAACAGTCTTTTGCAAGATGGATTTAATTTCTCTATTTGAAATTTCTACTTGCCCACTTGTTTGAGGGTGATAAGCTGAAGCAATTCTATGGTTATTGTCATACTTAGCAAGAGTCTTCCTAAATCCACCATGAATAAAATGAGAACCTCCATCAGTCATGAGATATCTAGGCACACCAAACCTAGGAAAAATAATATCTTTAAGCATTTTTAAAGAGGTCTTACCATCAGCACTATTTGTAGGTATGGCTTCCACCCACTTTGTAACATAATCAACAACAACAAGAATATGAGTATACCCTTTTGAAGGAGGAAAAGGACTCATAAAGTCGAGTCCCCAACAATCAAAGGGTTCAATAACAAGAGAATAATTCATAGGCATTTCATTGCGTCTAGAAATGTTACCAACTCTTTGACATTCATCACATGATAAAATAAACTTCGTTGCGTCCTTGAAGAGAGTAGGCCAATAAAAACCTGATTGTAAAACTTTTTGTGCGGTTCTATCTCCAGCATGATGTCCTCCATAAGCACTGCCATGAAATTTTCTCAATATCTCTTGTTGTTCATAATCTGGAACACATCTGCGCATAATACCATCTACTCCTTCTTTATATAGATGTGGGTCATCCCAAAAGTAATGCCTTAGATCATAAAAGAATTTCCTTCTTTACTGAGCTGTAAAGGTTGGAGGCAAGTACTTGGAAACAATAAAGTTAGCATAATCAGCATACGAAGGACTCTCGCTCGAGCTTACCGTTATTGCGGCCAACTGTTCATTTGGAAAACTATCATTAACAGGCATAGGATCAAAAGAAATGTTTTCCAAACGAGATAAATTATCAACAACAGGATTTTCCGCACCTTTCCTATCTACAATGTGTAGATCAAACTCTTGTAAAAGCTGTAGGGGTTCGTAGCATGGAAAACAAAAATTTTCTACCGCATACAAACAAACAAGCCAAGATCTATCTACTAGATTGTAGCAACGAGTCGATGGAATAACTCACCCTCGAAGATTCCAAAGTGTTTAACGAGAGCGGATTCTCGTGGGTGATGTAGTCGTACTCTTCCCGATCTCAAGATCGCGTAGACGATCCTTCCGGCGCTGCGTTCCGGCAGCGCTCCCGCAGTCGGTCACACGTTCGGTACTCGACGAAGAACTTCCTCTCCCTTGTTCCAGCAGGCAGCGGAGGTTGTAGCACTCTCCTCGCGATTCCGGCAGCACGACGGCGTGGTACCGGAAGTAGAGGGGAGATCTCGCAGGGCTTCGCCTTAAGCCGGAGCGAGTATCGTGGACTATGAGAGAGCCCTCAATGATCTAGGGTTTAGACACACCAAGGAGAGGGGCTAGGCCGGCGGCTAGGGCTTGGGGAAGCCCAAGTCGGCGGCTAGGGTTTGCCTAGGCGGCGGCGACAGCATGAGGTGGTGGCGTCGGCGGCTTGGGGCTAGGGTTTGGAGAGGTGGAGTTGTGTGCTTGGAGGGGCAGCCCTGCCCCTCCATATATAGGTGGAGGGCGGCGACCAAGGGGAGGGGAGTCCCTCCCCAACTCGGCTTCCAAGGCCGGCGGTGGAGGGAGAGGGACTTCCTCCCCAAGTACGTTTCCTACTCTCCCTCCACCAAGCAAAATAGCCGTTTGACTTTTCAAATTGGCGTTTGACTTTTCAAACTAGGATTTGATTTATCCCTTTATTTTGCTCAGTGATGACACCTAGTACATGATGCAACCATTCCAACTTGTTATTACACATTCATGTACCCTTCCCCTCTGGAGTGCCGGACATTCCAGAACCTTCTAGAACATTCCCGATGAAAACACCGGAACCATTCTCCAACCCCGAAACAGGACTTTCCTTATATGAATCGTATTCTCCGGACCATTCCGGATCTCCTCGTGATATCCTGGATCCCATCCGAGACTCCGAACAACATTCGGTCTCTTACTCATCATTCCATAACTACTCAACAACGTTGAATCCTTAAGTGTGTCTCCCTACGGTTCGTGAATTATGCGGACATGATCGAGACACTTCTCCGAACAATAACCAATAGAGGAATCTGGAAATTCATATGGCTCCCACATATTTCTACGATTACTTTGCGATCGAATGAACCACTTACATACGATACCAATTTCCCTTTGTCTCACGATAGTTTACTTATCCAAGGTTTTGATCGTCGGTATCTCTACATACCTAGTTCAACCTCGTTACTGATAAGTACTCTTTTCTCGTTCCCGTGATATGTGATCCCTTGTGAGCCAGTCACATGCTTGCAAGCTAATTGGATGACATTCCACCGAGAGGGCCTAGAGTATATCTATCCGTCATATGGATGGACAAATCCCACTCTTGATCCATGTGTCTCAACCAATACTTTCCGAACACTCAATGCCACCTTTATAGCCACCCAGTTACGGTGTGGTGTTTGATGTCATCAAAGCATCCTTCCGGTGATGGTGATAAGCATGATCTCATGGTCGAAGGAATTAGGTTACTATGTATCAGAAAGCATATAGCAATTGAACTATTAAAATGACTTGATCTTTATGCTACGCTTATCTATAGGAGTATGTCCATCATATCATTCTCCTAACGATATGATCTTGTTGTTAATAACATCTCAATGTTCATGATAGGGAAACCACAATCATTTATTAACCAACAAGCTAGTATTATAAAGAGGCTTTACTAGGGACTCTAATTTAGTTTACAAATCACACAGGTATTAATGTTTCCTTGTTAATATTGTTATAGCACGAATGTAAACATTTATCATAAACACAAAGATATAATAATAACTACATTTAATATTGCCTCTAGGGCATATCTCCAACAGTCTCCCACTTGCACTAGAGTCAACTAATCTAGATTACATGGTAATATACCGAACACCCATGGCAGTTTGGTGTTGGTCATGTTTTGCCCTCGGGAGAGGTTTAGTCAACGGATCCACCACATTCAGATCTATGTGTACTTTGCAAATATTTATGTCACCATCTTGGACATGTTCTCGAATAGCGTGGAAACGTAGCTTGATGTGCTTCAGCTTCTTGTGTGACCTTGGTTCTTGCACATTGGCTATGCCACCCATGTTATCACAGTAGATAGACATTGGGTCCAGCGCACTTGGAACCACACCGAGCTCTGTAATGAACTCTTTCATCCATATCGCTTCTTGTGAAGCCTCCGAAGCAGCCATGTATTCCGATTCAGTTGAAGATCTCGCCACAACGCTTTGCTTTGCACTCCTCCAGCTAACTGCTATACCATTCAAAGTAAGTACGTATCCAGATTGTGATTTAGAATCATCCGGATCGGTGTAACCATTAACAATGAGCTGTTCATCACCTCCATAAGAAAGAACCATATCCTTAGTTCTTCTCTCAAGTACTTAAGGACGTTTTTGACCGCTGTCCAATGATCCACTCCTGGATCACTTTGATATCTGCTAGTCAAACTAACAGCATATGCAATGTCGGGTCTAGTACATAGCATGGCATACATTAGAGATCCTATGGCTGAGGCATTGGGAGTTTTACTCATCCTTTCTCTATCTTCTGCCGTTGTTGGACTTTGAGTTTTACTCAAGGTCGTATTGGGCAACATGGGCAAGAACCCTTTCTTGCTATCTTCCATTCCAAACCTCTTTAGAACTTTGTCCAAATATGTACTTTGTGACAATGATATTAGACGTCTCGATCTATCTCTATAAATCTTTATGCCCAATATGTAAGCTGCTTCGCCAAGATCTTTCATTGAAAAACTATTATTCAAATATTCCTTGACACTATTAAGAAGGTCTACATCATTCCCAATCAACAATATGTCATCTACATATAGTATTAAGAATGCTACAGAGCTCCCACTCACTTTCTTGTAAATACAAGCTTCTCCATAAGTTTGTATAAAACCAAAACTTTTGATCACCTTATCAAAATGTTGATTCCAACTTCGGGATGCTTGCTTCAATCCATAAATAGACCGTTGAAGTTTGCATACCTTGTTAGCATCCTTAGGATCGACAAAACCTTTGGGTTGCATCATATACAACTCTTCATCAATGTCTCCATCGAGGAACGTTGTTTTGACATCCATCTGTCATATCTCATAATCATAATATGCAGCGATTGCTAATCCTCACAGACTTTAGCTTCGCTACTGGTGATAAAGTCTCATCGTAGTCAACTCCTTGAATTTGTCGAAACCCTTTTGCGACAAGTCGAGCTTTATAGACAGTAACATTACCATCAGCATCTGTTTTCTTCTTGAAAATCCATTTGTTCTCGACAGCCTTCCGACCATCCGGTAAGTCCACCAAAGTCCATACTTGGTTTTCGTACATGGATCCAATCTCGGATTTCATGGCTTCTTGCCATTTATTGGAATCTGGGCTCATCATCGCTTCCTCATATGTCGTAGGGTCATCTGTGTTGTCCACCAACATGACACTCATCATGGGATCATACCAATCAGGAGTGGTACGAGTTCTCTTTGACCTGCGAGGCTCTGTAGCAACTACAACCGAAGTTTCATGATCATCATCATTAGCTTCCTCTCTTATTGGTGCAGGCACCACAGGAACTTCTTCCGGTGCTGCGCTACTCGCAAGTTCGAGAGAAGGTTCGACAACCTTGTCGAGTTCTACTTTCCTTCCAGTCACTTCTTTCGAGAGAAATTCTTTCTCTAGAAAGGATCCATTCTTGGCAACGAAGATTTTGCCTTCGGATCTATGATAGAAGGTATACCCAATAGTTTCCTTTGGGTATCCTATGAAGACGCATTTTTCCACTTTGGGTTCAAGCTTGTCCGGCTGTAACTTCTTTACATAGGCTTCGCAACCCCAAACTTTAAGGAACGACAATTTAGGTTTCTTCCCAAACTATAATTCATATGGTGTTGTTTCAACGGATTTAGATGGTGCCCTATTTAAAGTGAATGCGGCTGTTTCTAATGCATAACCCCAAAATGATAGCGGTAAATCTGTAAGTGACATCATAGAACGAACCATATCTAAGAGAGTTCGATTACGACGTTCGGACACACCATTACGCTGTGGTGTTCCCGGCGGTGTCAATTGTGAAAGTATTCCGCATTTCTTCAAATGCTCACCAAACTCGTAACTTAGATATTCACCTCCACGATCAGAATGCAGAAATTTAATCTTCTTGTTACGTTGATTCTCAAGCTCACTTTGAAATTCCTTAAACTTCTCGAAAGTTTCGGACTTATGTTTCATGAAATAGATATACCCATATCTACTCAAGTCATCCGTGAAGGTAAGAACATAACGATAACCACCGCGCGATGCTACACTCATTGGTCCACACACATCGGTATGTATGATTTCCAATAAGTCCGTAGCTCGCTCCATCATACCAGAAAATGGAGTCTTAGTCATTTTTCCCATCAGACATGCTTCGCATCTTTCAAGTGATTCAAAATCAAGTGATTCAAGAAGTCCATCGGAATGGAGTTTCTTCATACGCTTCACTCCAATGTGACCAAGACGACAGTGCCACATATAGGTCGAGTTATCGCTCAATTTCAAACGTTTAGCCTCAATGTTATTAATATGTGTATTTCCACTATCGAGATTCAATAAGAATAGACCATCTATCAAAGGTGCATGTGCATAAAACATATTACTCATATAAATCGAACAACCATTATTCTCGGACTTAAACAAGTAACCGTCTCACAATAAACAAGATCCCGATATAATGTTCATGCTTAACGCAGGCACCAAATAACAATTATTTAAGTATAAAACTAATCCCGATGGTAGATGAAGAGGTAGCGTGCCGACCACGATCACATCAACCTTTGATCCATTTCCCACGCGCACCGTCACCTCGTTCTTTGCTAGCTTCCGTTTATTCTGCAGCACCTGTTTCGAGTTACAAATATGAGCAACCGAACCAGTATCAAATACCCAGGCACTACTACGAGTACTAGTGAGATACACATCAATAACATGTATATCAGATATACCTTTCTTCTTGATGTTTCCGTTCTTCAAATCCGCCAAGTACTTTGGGCAATTCCGCTTCCAGTGACCTTCTCCCTTGCAGTAAAAGCACTCAGTATCAGGCTTAGGTCCAGCCTTGGTCTTCTTCGTCGGTGCGGTAACTTTCTTACCACCCTTCTTGAAGTGTCCCTTTTGCTTAGACTTGCCTTTCTTGAATTTGGTGGTCTTATTGACCATCAACACTTGGTGCTCTTTCTTGATCTCCACTTCTGCAGATTTTAACATGGAGAAGAGTTCTGGCAACTGCTTGTTCATGCTTTGCATATTGTAGTTCATCACAAAGTTATTGTAACTTGGTGGTAGTGATTGGAGGACACGGTAAATCCCCAAAGCATTAGGAATCACTATACCAAGCTTTGAAATTTGTTTGCGTGCCCAGACATATTAAGCACATGCTCACTGACGGAGCTGCCCTCTTCCATCTTGCAGTTAAAGAACTTCTCAGAAGCCTCATAGCTCTCAACTGGCGCGTGAGTCTCTGTTGGAGATATGCCCTAGAGGCAATAATAAATGTAGTTATTATTATATCTTTGTGTTTATGATAAATGTTTACATTCATGCTATAATAGTATTAACAAGGAAACATTAATACTTGTGTGATTTGTAAACTTAATTTGAAGTCCCTAGTATAGCCTCTATACTTCACTAGCTTGTTGGTTGATAAATGATTGTGGTTTCCCTATCATGAACATTGAGATGTTATCAACAACAAGATCATATCATTAGGAGAATGATATGGTGGACATACTCCTATAGATAAGCGTAGCATAAAGATCAAGTCATTTCAATAGTTTAATTGCTATATGCTTTCTGATACATAGTAACCTAATTCCTTCGACCATGAGATCATGCATATCACCTTTACCGGATGGATGCTTTGATGACATCAAACACCACACCGTAACTGGGTGGCTATAAAGGTGGCATTGAGTGTTCGGAAAGTATTGGTTGAGACACATGGATCAAGAGTGGGATTTGTCCATCCATATGACGGATAGATATTCTCTGGGCCCTCTCGGTGAAATGTCATCCAATTAGCTTGCAAGCATGTGACTGGCTCACAAGGGATCACATATCACGGGAACGAGAAAAGAGTACTTATCAGTAACGAGGTTGAACTAGGTATGCAGAGATACCGACGATCATAACCTCGGATAAGTAACATATCGTGAGACAAAGGGAAATTGGTATCGTATGTAAGTGGTTCATTCGATCGCAAAGTAATCGTAGAAATATGTGGGAGCCATATGAATTTCCAGATTCCTCTATTGGTTATTGTTCGGAGAAGTGTCTCGATCATGTCCGCATAATTCACGAACCGTAGGGAGACACACTTAAGGATTCGACGTTGTTTGAGTAGTTATGGTATTATGAGAAAGAGACCGAATGTTGTTCGGAGTCTCGGATGGGATCCGGGATATCACGAGGTGTTCCGGAATGGTCCGAAGAATAAGATTCATATAAGGAAAGTCCCGTTTCGGAGTTCGGAAATGATTCCGGTGAATGTTCTAGAAGGTTCCGGAATGTCCGGCACTCCGGGAGGGGGGAGGGGTACATGAATGTGTCATTACATATTGGAATGATTGCATCATGTACTAAGTGTTCTTGCTGTTCCAAATAAAGGATTAAATTGAATCCTAAAACAGAAAAGTCAAATGTCCAGTTTGAAAGTCAAACGGCTAAAACAAGAAACTGTGGGAAACAAGCAAGAGGAGTTGGGAACCGACTTGGGGGAGGAGTCTCCTCCCCAAGCCGGCGCGCCAACCAAGGCCGACTTGGGGAGGGACTCCCCTCCCCTTGGCCGCACCCTCCACCCATAAAAGGAGGGGCAGGGCCTCCTCCTCTAGACACACAAGTTCCTATCCTCTAATCTCCGGTTTAGAGCCGTTTTGGTTTAGAGCTTCTAATTGCCCTAGCCTTCGGTTTAGAGCCTTCTAATTGGTGTGTCTAATCCCTAGACCACTAATAGCCCTCTCTCATACTCCACCATACTCGCTCCGGCTTAAGGCGAAGCCCTGCGGGATCTCCCCTCTACTTCCGGTACCACGCCGTTGTGCTGCCGGAATCGCGAGGAGAGTGCTACAACCTCCGCTGCCTGCTGGAACAAGGGAGAGGAAGGTCTTCGTTGAGTACCGAACGTGTGACCGACTGCGGGAGCGCTGCCGGAACGCAGTGCCGGAAGGATCGTCTACACGATCTTGAGATCGGGAAGAGTACGACTACATCACCCACGAGAATCCGCTCTCGTTAAACACTTTGGAATCTTCGAGGGTAAGTTATTCCATCGACTCGTTGCTACAATCTAGTAGATAGATCTTGGCTTGTTTGTTTGTATGCGATTGAAATTTTTTGTTTTCCATGCTACGAACCCCTACAGTCTCAAAAATCAATTAGATTTCACGGACAATATCATGTGGGTCTGAATTCTCAAACCTTTTCTGAAGCTCCGATTCTAAACCATACAAGATAGCACACTGAACTGTGGAGTACTGAGTCTTCCGAGCGAGGTAAACATTCTTTACTTCATCGGTAGCAGTAGCTGCAGGCGTGTCACCTAGCGGTGCATCCATCACATAGGTCAAATTACCAGCATTGAGGACAATCCTCAAATTGCGGAACCAATCCACGAAGTTGCTTCCATTGTTTTTCAACTTTTCTTTCTCTAGGAATGCATTAAAATTGATGGTAGGGGCCGCCATTGATCTACAACATATTTGCAATAGTTTAGACTAAGTTTATGACAAATTGAGTTCTAATTAATAGTTAAATTAATCTAGGTGAACTCCCACTCAAAACAATATCCCTCACATTGTTTTAGTGATCACACGAACCAAATCCACCACATCAAAACCGATCATCACGAGAGTTGATGTAGCTTAAATGGCGAACAATCGACATGTTCATCATATCTACTATATGATTCATGCTTTACCTTTCGGTGATCCGTGTTCCGAGACCATGTCTGTACATGCTAGGCTCGTCAAGATCAAACCTTAGCTTCTGCATGAGCAAATCTGGCTTGCTCATGTTGTATACACTTGCAGAATCTAACACACCCGATCATCACGTGGTGCTTCGAAACAACAAGCTTTAGCAATGGTGCTTACTAAGGATGAACACTATAGAACTTGAAATTCATGTGCATGAGGGATCATCTTATAATGCTACCGTCGTTAACTAAGCAATACAAGATGCATAAAGGATTAACATCACATGCAATTCATAATATGTGATATGATATGGCCTTTCTTCTTTGTGCTTCCGATCTCCATCTTCAAGCACGAACATGATCTCCATCATCACCGGCATTGCATCAAGGTCAATGACGCTGCTACATGGTTTTCGTCCACCAGCTTCAACTATTACAACTACTTTGAATAGACACGTGGGTCTTAAAAGAAATTAAAGACAACCATATGGCTCCTGCCGGTTGCCAACTTACAATAAGGAACATTGCATACATCAAATATAATCACAATCATGGCCATATCACATCACAGCACACCCCTACAAAACAAAGTTAGACTCCTCTAATTTCTTTGCATGTTTTACGTGGTTTGGGGATTTCAATAAGTGTCGATCTAACTTACGAACAAGAACCACAACGTTGATGTTTGAACTATCAAGTGCCTGTTGTAAATTGGATCTATACTATAATGGGAGATACAGACACCCGCAAAGCCACTTATGCAATACAAGTTGCATGTTGAGCGTGGAGCAAGTCTCATGAACGATGTCATGTAAGGTTAGCCTGGGCCGCTTCATCCCATCATACTGCAAGATGCAAAGTACACAAGAAGCAATTGATAATAAAAGCACCACCGCCCACAATGAACATTGTGTTCTACTCATGCAACAGATCTACATATAGACACGGCTCTGATACCACTGTAGGGGTTCGTAGCATGGAAAACAAAACTTTTCTACCGCATACAAACAAACAAGCCAAGATCTATCTACTAGATTGTAGCAACGAGTCGATGGAATAACACACCCTTGAAGATTCCAAAGTGTTTAACGAGAGCGGATTCTCGTGGGTGATGTAGTTGTACTCTTCCCGATCTCAAGATCTCGTAGACGATCCTTTCGGCGCTGCGTTCCGGCAGCGCTCCCGCAGTCGGTCACACGTTCGGTACTCGACGAAGACCTTCCTCTCCCTTGTTCCAGCAGGCTGTGGAGGTTGTAGCACTCTCCTCGCGATTCCGGCAGCACGACGACGTGGTACCGAAAGTAGAGGGGAGATCTCGCAGGGCTTCGCCTTAAGCCGGAGCGAGTATGGTGGACTATGAGAGAGCCATCGGTGATCTAGGGTTTAGACACACCAAGGAGAGGGGCTAGGACGGCGGCTAGGGCTTGGGGAAGCCCAAGTCGGCGGCTAGGGTTTGCCCTAGGCGGCGGCGACAGCAGGAGGTGGTGGCGCCGGCGGCTTGGGGCTAGGGTTTGGAGAGGTGGAGAGGTGGAGTTGTGTGCTTGGAGGGGCAGCCCTGCCCCTCCTTATATAGGTGGAGGGCGGCGGCCAAGGGGAGGGGAGTCCCTCCGCAACTCGGCTTCCAAGGCCGGCGGTGGAGGGAGAGGGACTTCCTCCCCAAGTAGGTTTCCTACTCTCCCTCCACCAAGCAAAATAGTCGTTTGACTTTTCAAATTGGCGTTTGACTTTTCAAACTAGGATTTGATTTATCCCTTTATTTTGCTCAGCGATGACACCTAGTACATGATGCAACCATTCCAACTTGTTGTTACACATTCATGTACCCTTCCCCTCTGGAGTGCCGGACATTCCAGAACCTTCTAGAACATTCCCGATGAAAACACCGGAACCATTCTCCAACCCCGAAACAGGACTTTCCTTATATGAATCTTATTCTCCGGACCATTCCGGATCTCCTCGTGATATCCCGGATCCCATCCGAGACTCCGAACAACATTCGGTCTCTTACTCATCATTCCATAACTACTCAACAACGTCGAATCCTTAAGTGTGTCTCCCTACGGTTCGTGAATTATGCGGACATGATCGAGACACTTCTCCGAACAATAACCAATAGAGGAATATAGAAATTCATATGGCTCCCACATATTTCTACGATTACTTTGCGATCGAATGAACCACTTACATACGATACCAATTTCCCTTTGTCTCACAATAGTTTACTTATCCAAGGTTTTGATCGTCGGTATCTCTGCATACCTAGTTCAACCTCGTTACTGATAAGTACTCTTTTCTCGTTCCCGTGATATGTGATCCCTTGTGAGCCAGTCACATGCTTGCAAGCTAATTGGATGACATTCCACCGAGAGAGCCCAGAGTATATCTATCCGTCATATGGATGGACAAATCCCACTCTTGATCCATGTGTCTCAACCAATACTTTCCGAACACTCAATGCCACCTTTATAGACTCCCAGTTACGGTGTGGTTTTTGATGTCATCAAAGCATCCTTCCGGTGATGGTGATAAGCATGATCTCATGGTCAAAGGAATTAGGTTACTATGTATCAGAAAACATATAGCAATTGAACTATTAAAATGGCTTGATCTTTATGCTACGCTTATCTATAGGAGTATGTCCATCATATCATTCTCCTAACGATATAATCTTGTTGTTAATAACATCTCAATGTTCATGATAGGGAAACCACAATCATTTATTAAGCAACAAGCTAGTATTATAAAGAGGCTTTACTAGGGACTCTAATTTAGTTTACAAATCACACAGGTATTAATGTTTCCTTGTTAATACTGTTATAGCACAAATGTAAACATTTATCATAAACACAAAGATATAATAATAACTACATTTATTATTGCCTCTAGGGCATATCTCCAACAAAAGCAACACCCATCTAATAAGCCTAAGCTTAGCATCTTTCTTTGTCATAAGGTACTTAATAGCAACATGATCAGTATGAATGGTAACTTTTGAAACAACAATATAGGGTCTAAACTTATCACATGCAAAGATTACAGCTAAGAACTCATTTTCAGTAGTAGCATAATTCTTTTGAGTAGCATCAAGAGTCTTACTAGCATAATGAATAACGTTCAACTTTTTATCTATTCGTTGCCCAAGAACAGCACCCACAGCAAAATCACTAGCATCACACATAATTTCAAAGGGTAAATTCCAATCAGGTGGTTGGACAATAGGGGAAGTAGTTAAAGCTTTCTTCAAAGTTTCAAAAGCTTCCTTATAATCATCATCAAAAACAAAAGGTACATCTTTTTGGAGAAGATTAGTAAGGGACTTTGAAATTTTGGAGACATCTTTAATAAACCTTCTATAGAAACCAGCATGACCAAGGATACTACGAGTACCTCTTACATCCCTAGGACAAGGCATTTTCTCAATTGCTTCAACTTTGGATTTGTCTACTTCAATACCTCTTTCAGAAATTTTGTGTCCAAGAACAATCCCTTCATTAACCATGAAGTGGCATTTCTCCCAATTAAGAACAAGATTAGTTTCTTCACATCTCTGCAAAACTTTATCAAGGGTGTGCAAACGATTATCAAAAGAAGTTCCATAGACGGAGAAATCGTCCATGAAACTTCCACAATTTCTTCACAAAAACCATGAAAGATAGCAGACATACATCTCTAAAAAGTAGCAGGAGCATTACATAAACCAAAAGCCATACGCCTATAAGCATAAGTTCCATAGGGACACGTGAAAGTGGTTTTCTCTTGGTCTTGTTCTCTCACAGCAATTTGAGAAAACCCAGAATAACCATCAAGAAAACAAAAGTGAGTCTTCTTAGACAACCTTTCTAGCATTTGATCAATAAAAGGCAGAGGATAATGATCTTTTTAGTGACTTTATTCACCTTTCTAAAATTAATGCACATCCTATAACCAACCACTACTCTTTGAGGTATAAGCTCATTATTTTCATTAGGCACAACAGTTATTCCTCCTTTCTTAGGGACACAATGGACAAGACTAACCCAATTACTATCAGCAATAGGAAAAATTATACCAGCATCAAGAAGTTTTAATACCTCATTTCTTACCACTTCTTTCATCTTAGGATTTAGACGATGTTGATGTTCAACAATTGGCTTTGCATGAGGTTCTATATTAATAGCATGCTGACATATAGTACGAGAAATCCCTTTTAAATCATCAAGAGTATACCCCATAGCTCCTCGGTGTTTCTTCAATACTTCCAATAATCTTTCTTCTTCCTTTCCTGAAAGTTTAGAACTAATAATAACAGGATATATTTTCTTACCATCTAGATAAGCATATTTAAGATCATCAGGTAGAGGTTTTAAATCGAAGACAAGATCCCCTTTAGGTAGAAGTGTGGTACCCAGATCTTCCACAGGTAGGTTATGCTTAAGCATCTCAGGTTGACGAAGGAAAATCTCGTCAATCTCATTTCTTTCTTTCATGAAGACCTCACTTTCACGATCTTCCATATATTGCTGCAAGGCATTGTTAGGAGCAAGAGAAATAGCAGAAAGTTGTTCAACCCTGAAATCGTCATTAGGCAATTCATTTTCATAAAGAGTTTTAGCAAATTTGTAAAAATTGAACTCATAAGATTCTCCATCAAATTTAGTTAAAACTTTCTACTTCTTGCAATCTATAATAGCTCTACAAGTGTTCAATAAAGTTCTACCAAAAATGATAGGACAAGTTTTACTAGCTTCTTTTCCAAGCACTAGAAAATCAGCAGGATATTTAATCTTACCACAAAGAACTTCAACATCTCTTACAATGCCAATTGGACAGACTGTCTCTCTATTAGCAAGGTGAATGACCACATCAATGTCCTCAAGTTCACAAGGACCAATTTCATGCATAATTTCCTTGTAAAGCTCATAAGGAATAGCGAACTAGCACCAATGTCACATAAACCATAATAGCAATGACCACCAATTCTAATAGAAAGCACAGGGACACCAACTTTTACTAGGATGAGAGACAATATTAGAAGCATCTTCACAAAATATAATGTGCCCATCTTCTACATTTTTAGTGACAAGATCTTTCACAATAGCTACTACAGGCTCAATATTTATTTGTTCATCTAGCTCAACAGCTCTCTTTGTACTTTTTCTAATCACATTACCTATAATAAATTGTTCCATTAACTTAGCAGGGAAATGTATTTTCTCAATATAAGGTTCGGGCAAAATAGGATCAACAGTACAAACTTCAGTGTTTCTAACAGGAACATGATTAACAATATCTTTATAAGGTGCATGGTACTTGTTCCACTCCTTTTTGGGAATTTCAATGTAAGAGGCAAAGGCCTTAAAGCAATTTGCAAGAAATTGAGAATGAAGACCATACTTAGTACTAATATCTTGAAAGTTGTCAGTTCCCATAAAAGATTTAATGCATTCACAGTCATAATTTATACCTGACTTTCTTCCTTTGTCATTTTCCCATGCTTCAGTGTTTTCTTGAATACGGTCTAGAAGATCCCATTTAGCTTCTTCCTTCATACGTGTGAATGATCCAACACAAGAAGCAACTAATAAATCTTTATCATGAAGAGAAAGCCTTGCATAAAAGTTATTGATAATAATATTATTAGGGAGTTCATTAATAGGACATTTAAGCATTAATAACTTCAATCTCCCCCAAGCTTGGGTTGTATTCTCTCCATCACGAGGCCAAAAGTTATATATTTGATTCCTATCCTTATAAATCTCACTAGGAGGATAGAATGTAGAATAAAAGAGAGGTACTATTTCCTCCCATTCCATAGCTTGTGCATTCTTCAGCAGCTTATACCATTCTTCAGCTCTTCCTCTCAATGATATAGAGAGTATCTTCTTCTTAACCTGTTCCATTGTGATACCTTCACACTTAAACAACCCGCATAATTCATGGATAAAAAGCAAGTGATCACCAGGATGGACAGTTCCATCTCCAAAATAATAATTATCCATAACACAATCAACAATTCTTGTAGGTATCTTAAAAGGATCTATCTCAACAGGTGGTGGTTCATCTACTACCCTAGCAGTGGTAGTAGCTTTCCCAAATAGGAAACCAAGTGGGTTATCCATATTGGAAACGAAGTAACAAACAGAAATTAAAACAATACTCAAAGTAGAAGTTTCCTTTACCAGTTCCACTCTTCAATAGCACTTCACTCCCCGGCAACGGCGCCAGAAAATAGTCTTGATGACCCACAAGTATAGGGGGTGTATCATAGTACTTTCGATAAATAGGAGTGTCGATCCCAACGAGGAGCAGAAGGTGTTGACTAGTGGTTTGGAGTAGTAAATCTCTGTAAATACTTAGCAAACAGATTTTTAGGGTTTTTTGATAAAGCAAAGAAATAAAGTGCAAGTAAATAAAGACAACAAATAATTGCAGCAAGTGGCCCAATCCTTTCTTAGCAAAGGACAAGACGGTTGTAATACTTATGAGGACCAAACGTTCTCGATGACACATGGGAATACTGTCAAGTGATTTCATTTCATATAGTTGATTAATCTTATTTGGTTGGATAAGTGTTGTGTGGGTGAACCTGTGCTAATGTACCAACCTTACTTGGACTAACACATACTTGTGATTAAACCCCTTGCAAGCATCCGCAACTACAATAAAGCAATTAAGATAAAAACCTAACCACGGCCTTAAAATCTGATATCCTACACTCCCTTGTGCAAAGTTTTCCTAATGGGGGTTCAGGTTTCTGTCACTTAGGCAACCCCACAATTAGTAGCCAAATATACAATACATTCCCCTAGGCCCATAAATGGTGAAGTATCATGTAGTCGATGTTCACATGACACCACTAGAAGAATAGCACCACAACTTAAATATCAAGCCATTGAATAATACCTCAACACAATTCCACTACTAACAACATGACTTCTCCCATGTCCTCAAGAACTAAACGAACTACTCATGAGACATCATATGGATCAAGATCATAGATGATATAATGATGAATAACAATCTAAACATAAACAATAATTTAATGATTCCACTCACAAGCTTCAACTACAAAAGTAATCAACGCCGGGAAAGTTTCCCCTAAGAACTATGCAAGATTCAACACAATTGTTACAGCAGGATGGAGTGGTGATGATGGTGCTGGTGGAGATGGTGGTGTGGATGATGATGATGATACCGATAAAGTCTAGCTTGATGACGGTGTTGATGGCGACGATCTACCCTCTCCGAGAAGGAATTTCCTCGGCAGAAATCTGTCTGTCGGAGAGCTCTTTCTCTCTGTGTGGTTTCCGCCCCGCAGAGGCGGCAAAATCTTTATGTGGTCGCTCCCCGTGTATTAGGGTTTCGAGGAGAAGATATAGGAGAAAGGGCGGAGCAGTAGGTGGGCCAGGGTGGCCACACCCCCTGGTGGCGCGGCCCAGGGTGGCCTGCGCATGGGGGGGTGTGGGCCCCCTATGGCCCATCTCAGCCTCCCCTTTTGGCATCCTTCATCTTCTGGAAAAACATGATTTTTCATGTATTTTCTGGTATTTGCTGATCTTCGCGAAAATTGCATCCAAACACCGTTTTTTCCATCGAATCCTGACTCCGGCAGTTCATCCTTCAAGAATCATTCAACATGCAAAAATAGATGAAAACAACATAAGTATCACCTCTTAATATGAAATGTATCAATGAATAGCAGTAAATTATGATATAGAATAGTGATACAAAATGGACGTATCACGGCGCAGCGAGCAGGGCGCGTGGCGGCGAGGCAACGCATGGGGCGGCGAGGCGAATGGAGCCGAAGCTCCGGCGAGAGCAGGGAGGCGCAACGACCAGGGGCACGCGACGCTGCGGCGCATGGGTGCGGCGACGAGGAACAGTGTGTGGGGGCGCGCGACCCGGGACAACGAGCTAGCGCAACCCGGGGGACCGTTTCCTTCGATCCCAGGGGAAAAGTATCCTTTGCCATAGAAAATAGAGTAAAATAGTTTATTCACGGTACTCCCTCCGATCCATATTACTTGTCGTTGAAATGGATGTATCTAGCACTAAAACATGTCTAGATACATCCATTTTAGTGACAAATAATATGGATCGGAGGGAGTAACTAAACTTGACACCACGCGGTATGGTATCTTTCGAATACGCAACGCAATGATACAACTTAGTATTCATTTAGGTTACTCGGTGATATAGAGTCTGTAGAGAGTCGTATTTGCTGACATGGCACTACATTGACCAGTCTCCTTTTTACAGGAAAAACCTTTAGATAAAAAGAATATTTACCAGCAGATACCAAGGCCCACCTGTCAGCCTCTTCCTCTAATCCAAGGAGGCAGGAGACGTCTTCATGTTAGGGATATTTTCAGGTCAGGGGTGCCCGAGAATGTGCGACAGGAAGGCTGGCAGCACGCATGTACAACTAGATAGTACCAACCATTATAACTTAGATGATCATATGAAATTTTGTGGAACGATTGTTGCCTTATGGATCGACCGATTGCGTGTTTATATGAGTAGAGAAAAGCCTTCTACATGGAAAGTACATAGTACGCATACAATGGGGTACTACCCATACTATATATGTAAAGAACTCTGACACGCTACAACTCTAACACTCCCCTTAATCTAAACCTTGGAAATGTTGAGATTACGTTTGAACTCATCAAGTTTCTTGGCGCACAAAGTCTTTGGTGAAACCATCAGCAATCTAATCCTTGCTGGAGATAAACCTGACATCGATGTTTGCTAGCAACCCTTTCTCGAACAAAGTAAAAATCAATCTCAATATGCTTGATACAAGCATGAAAAACAAAATTAGCAGACAGAAAAGTAGCACCAAGATTGCCACACCATAAACATGGCTTCTCTTGAGGTCGTACTCCTAGTTGTCGAACAAGAGCTGATGGGGATATGCCTACCGGGGTATACCCAGCAGGACGTTTTCGACTGGCCCAGGAACTGGCGAGTGGGCGTGCAAGACGGCGACTGGATTGAAGCCCAGCGAGGAACCGAGCGACTGGAAGCTGAAGGCCCAGGCGAGTAGATAGGCCCAGTCGAATTAGGTTAAACGAGTACCAAAGCTTTAACCGAATCGGTTGAGATATGTAAACCCTAGGGGAGGTGAGCCTATATAAACCTCCCTATAGGGTGAGTAGAGATACGTTCCATCATACACCCAAGCGACTCGCCGCCTAGCCGCCGAGCTCGCCCATTGTACCACCTCCATAATACAATCTAGCAGGAGTAGGTCTTTACCCTCCGGGGGGCCGAACCTGGGTAAAACCCTGTGTCTTTGCCCTCATCTCGCACTGCAGATGGCTGGCCGCCCTTGCCCCTCGTTCTACTACTCGCTGCCGATTGCAGCATCTGCCGTGACCATTCCCACGACAGTGGCGCCCACCGTGGGGCCTGGCCGGTCTGGCCGGTGTTCTGCGGCGAGATCCAATCTGCCCATCAACGAGACGGTCGCCACCGGTCGCATGATAGCGATCGGCGAGATGCTCCAAATCTTGCCGAGCAACTACGTCCCGGCGGCGCGGCCCGTCACGCACAACGTGATCCTGCCGATCGGCACGATCAGCCTATTCGTCGGCCTCACTGACGTCATCGTCTCGGAGGATTCGGCTCGCATCCGCGAGTCGCCGCCACGCGATCAGCTCTCCGAGAGCCAGATCCGCACGATCCATTGCCTCGCCTCCGAGTACAATTCGGCCCATAGCAACGTGGCCGAAAACTCAGCGGCTGCAGAAGACGCGGCCCTCAATGACGACGCCGACTCGGCGACCCCGGCGTCACTCGCCGGGTCCATCACCGCGGCTTCACCCGCGGGCTCCATCACCCAGGTCTCCAACGTGGGAGACTTCGAGGACCCCTCCATCCTCGGGATCTTCGAATTCGACTCCGGGTCGGAGAACTCCGCCGACCTCCGCGACGGAACCGGTCGCCACGCCGCGACCTACATGGCGACCGGCACCGATCCGCCGGAGGATCCATTCTCCACCCCAATCCCTCCTAACGCCACGACAACGGAGGTCGAGGAGCTCCGCCTGAAACTGGCGGAGGCGGTGCGCAAGGAGCAAGCCGAGCGCGAAATTTTTTGCCTCGAGCAGGTGACGGCGCAGGAACTATCGCGCTACCACCAGCAGCGGATCAGGTCGCGCCTGAACCCCACCGTTCAGGGGCGCGCCCTGAACTTCGACGACAAAAATGACCCGGCCCGCGTGGCCGAGCGCGTGATCTGCGAGAACGCGCCACCAGGAGGAAGTGCCCGGCCCCCGCTAGGATCAACGGCGATGGGCGCCCCACCTCCACCCAACCGCACACCTCCTAGGGACCAGCCGCGGATAGTAGTCTCTTCACGGGAGAGAGACGCAAACGGCCTCCCACTGTTCTCCACCCTGATGGACAACCTCGTGGCGGGCCGAGCAGCAGCCGACAACATCACGGCCACGGGCGACGGCGCCCTACAGATCAGTACGTCAGGGCTCTGCTCGCAAAGGCCGTCGAGCAGGAAAACGCGGGCGCCGACTCGCAGGGTCGAGTATACTCGCGTTCGTCGGGAAGCAGAGCGGCCTCCAGCGGCCGCCCAGCGGCGGCAAACACCCTCAACTGCCCGCCACCAGAGCCACTGCAGCTCCAACACCGACCCGCAAACGCGACACTCTCCACCAACGACCCCAGGCCAGCGACCAACTTCGTCGCCGCCAACGGGCAACCCATCGACGCCCGCACCCACATCATCAACAACCAAAGCTGGCGCGCACGCCAGCTTGACAACCTGCGACATACCCTAACCAATCGCCGCGACGGCGAGCCCATGGGGTCGCTCAGTCGACTCGGCCCCAAGTGCTTCGGACAAATGATCCGAGGCGAGAAATACCCGCCAAACTTCAAGGCACCGAAGGAGATAGGAAAGTACGACTCCTCGTACGACCCCGCAGTCTGGCTCGACACATACCTCATGGCGATGGGGATCGCAGGCCACACCGACCTGCTAGCCGCCCGTTACCTCCCCCTGATGATGGAGGGGACGTGGAGGCAGTGGATCAACACCCTCCCCCAGGACAGTATCGACTCCTGGGAGGAGATGCGCGACGCCTTCGTCGGGCACTTCGAGTGCTCCTACACCCGCGCCACCACCATCGAGGACCTGGAGCGATGCGTCCAGGGACCCCGCGAGTCGACCCGCAACTGGGTCCAACGGTGGCAAGAACTCTGGTACAACGCGGTCGGCATCCACCCGGACACCGCGATCCATTGCTTCAAGACCTTGTGCCGCTACGAGCCCCTGGTCGCCAAGCTCAAGCGACACTCTCGCACACTCGACAACATCCCCGACCTCCTCGAGATCGCCAAACGGTACGCGGAGGAAGACCCAAACCAGGAAACTGACGACGAGTCAGGAGGTCAACGCCGCATGAGCGGCAACGACAGCGGACGACGATCCGACCTGCGCTACAGCAACACTCGCCTCACCAGCAAGCGCCGCAGTGACGGGTGAGTCGACTTCGTCGCCAACGCCGGGCACGCGCAACGCGAGCCCAAGAGCTTCCGCCGCGACGGAGGACAACGCCGCGACGGCGGCAACTACAAGGCCAAGCCAAGGTTCGACCCCGCGGCTCTCCTTAACCAACCATGTGCGTTCCATTGCAGGGAAGGGAAGCCCGCAACGCACACCACCGCCGACTGCCACACCCTCAGGGAGATCGAGAAGGCACGGCGAGCACGGGAGGACCCCGACAACGACCCGCCAAACGGCGGAAAATTCGGCAAAGTGGCCGGCTCGCTCCATACCTTCACGGGCTTCAACACGAAGCGCGAGAAGAAGGTCATCGCCCGCGCCGTCGCCATCAACGCGGTGGCCCAAGTGGACGTTCCCCAGTTCCTCAACTGGTCGGAGCAGCCCATCACCTGGAGCCGACAAGACCACTCGCCACGCATCGAGTATCCAGGTCGAGTCGCCCTGGTGGTCAAGCCTAAGGTCGGCGACTACTGGCTCCCCAAGACATTGATGGACGGCGGCAGCTCCATCAACATCCTGTACCTGGACACCTTCAGGCGGCTGCGGCTCCCACAGTCGATGATCGAGACGACCCACACCACGTTCCACGGCATCTTCCCCGGTCGGAAGGCGTACCCGATCGGTAAGGTCACGCTTCCAGTCACCTTCGGCACACCAGCAAACTTCCGCACCGAGCGGATCGTCTTCGAGCTGGTGCCCTTCGACAACCCCTACCATTGCGTCCTGGGGCGCCAGGCATTCGCCAAGTTCATGGCAGCGCCCCACTACGCGTACAACGCGATGAAGCTCCCCGGGCCGTGCGGCGTCATCACCATCAACGGCGACCCCGACATGGCCGCCGAGTGCGAGGCCAAAGGAGCCAAGCTCGCTGACGCCGTCATCGCGGCGGAGACCAACCACGCTGATGAGCTCGCCAAGTACGCAAGCGGGGTCAACAACGACGACCCCACCATACTCAAGAAGCCCAACTCAGAGGGCGCAAACACCTCAACCTTTGAGGCCACGACGCACACCCGCACCGTCGAGCTGGTCCCAGGCGACTCCAGCCAGACGGTGACGATCGGGACGGGCATGAGCCCAGCATAGGAAGGCGCGCTCATCGAGTTCCTCTATGAGAACAGGGACATCTTCGCATGGAAGCCCTCTGACATGCCCGGTGTCCCTAGGGAGCTCGCTGAGCACAAGCTAAACGCCAACCCCAAAGTGCGACCTGTCAAGCAGTCGTTGCGGCCCTTCAATGAAGAGCGCCGCCGAGCAATCGCCGAGGAGGTGCAGCGTCTACTTGCTGCAGGCTTCATCCGGCCAATCAAATACTCCAAGTGGCTGGCAAACCCAGTCCTGGTCGAGAAGAAGAACGGGACCTGGAGGATGTGTACCGACTACACAAACCTGAACAGCGCCTGCCCAAAGGAGCAGTTCGTCCTCCCGCGGATCGACCAGATAATCGATTCAACCGCGGGCTCGGAGTCGCTATGTTTCCTCGACGCCTACTTTGGGTACAACCAGATCAAAATGGCTGTCGAAGACGAGGAGAAGACAGCGTTCATCACGCCATTCGGAGCCTTCTGCTACACCGCCATGACCTTCGGCCTCAAGAACGCCGGGGCGACCTACCAGCGGTGCATGCAAGAATGCCTCGCGAGCCAAATTGGCCGCAACATCCACGTCTACATCGACGACGTGGTCGTAAAGTCCGCTCGCCAGGGCGACCTACTCACCGACCTGGCGGAAACATTCGCCAACCTACGAAAATACAAGATAAAGCTCAACCCAGGCAAATGCACCTTCGGTGTACCTGCAGGACAACTACTAGGGTACGTCGTCTCCAAACGAGGGATCGAGTCGAACCCCACGAAGATCGACACGATCGCCCGGCTCGGCAAACCCGAGTGCCTGCGCGACGTCCAGAAACTGGCCGGGCGAGTAGCGGCTCTCAGTCGCTTCATCCCCCGCCTGGGCGAAAAGGCGATGCCCCTATACCGCCTGATGCGCAAGAACCCCACCTTCCAGTGGGACAAGGAGGCGGACGACGCGCTCCGCAATCTCAAAAAGGTGCTACTCGCCGCACCGCTACTCGCCGCCCCCGCCGACAAAGAACCCATGCTGGTTTACGTCGCGGCTTCCGAGCGCGTCGTCAGCGCCGTGATGGTCGTCGAGCGACCGGAGGAAGGAAAGGAGCGCCCAGTACAGCGGCCGGTGTACTACATCAGCGAGGTCCTCACCGAGTCGCGCCAGCAGTACCCACAGTACCAAAAGCTGGTATACCCGGTCTTCAGAGCTCAGCGGCGTCTGCCGCACTACTTCCAGGAGCACCCGATCACGGTCGTCTCCTCATCACCACTGCAAGATATAATCCGCAACCGCGAGGCGACCGGGCGGGTCGCCAAGTGGGCCGTCGAGATCGGCGTCCACAACATCAAATACGAGCCACGAAAAGCGATCAAGTCGCAGGCACTGTCAGACTTCATCGCCGACTGGGAAGAGGCCCAGCAGCCAGAGAAGCTGCCATACCTCCATTACTGGAGCCTGCACTTCGACGGCTCCAAGAACGCGAACGGCGCAGGAGCAGGAATCGTGCTAACTTCACCAAAGGGCGACAAGCTCCGCTACATCCTCTGCCTCGACTTCACACCCTGCACCAACAACATGGCCGAGTACGAGGCCCTACTCCATGGCATGCGAGCTGCCAAGGAGATGAATGTCAACCGCCTACGCTGCTACGGAGATTCCGACCTCGTCGCGGGGGAAGTCGCCGGCACCTGCGAAGCCGTCTCCCCCACCATGGCGGCGTACCGCCAAGCAGTGGACAAGTTGGGCGGACACTTCACCGGCTACTCCGTCGAGTGGATCGACAGGCGGAAGAACAAGGAGGCCGACGCACTCTCTTACATCGGGTCGGCTCGACTCGCACCACCCGCGGGCGTCTTCCTCGACACGATCACCAAGCCATCAGTCTCTCCCCCGAGGGAGATCGACATCGGAGTCCCGCTCCAACCAGAGGAAGCCCTGGTCGCACTCGTCAATGAGCCAGACGACTGGACCAAGCCCTACATCGCCTACCTGGAAGCCGGCACCTTGCCAGCAGACGAGACGGAAGCTCGGATGATCGCTCGTCGATGCAAATCTTACGCCATCATCGACGGCGAGCTCCACAAGCGCAGTGTCACCGGCGTGTTCCAACGCTGCGTCCAACCCGCAGAAGGATGCAAGATCCTCCACGACATCCACTCCGGCGACTGCGGCCACCACGCAGGCGCCCGCGCTCTCGTCGCCAAGGCTATGCGACATGGCTTCTATTGGCCCACCGCACATGCCGACGCTGTCGACATTGTCCAGCGGTGCGCCGGGTGCCAGAAGTACGCCAACCAGACGCACGTGCCGAGCTCAGCGCTCAAAACAATCCCCATCACCTGGCCATTCGCTGTGTGGGGCATGGATATGGTAGGCCCCTTCAAGAAGGCACCCTCCGGCTACACCCACCTGCTAGTCGCGGTCGACAAATTCACAAAGTGGGTGGAGGCCAAGCCAGTTCGGAAATGCGACGGGAAGACCGCCACCAAATTCCTACGCGAGCTCATATATCGCTACGGGTTCCCAAACAGCATCATCACGGACAATGGCACCAACTTCGCCAAAGGAGCCATGGCTGAATTCTGCGAAGAGCACCACATCCGGCTCGACCTCTCATCGGTCGCCCACCCGGAATCCAACGGCCAGGCAGAACGGGCCAACCAAAGCATCCTCCACGGTCGAAAGCCGCGACTCCAAGTACCACTCGAGCGCACCGCCGGGTGCTGGGTCGAGGAGCTGCCCTCTGTCATCCGGGGGATCCGCACCTCAGTCAACAGGTCGACAGGGTTCACCCCCTTCTTCATGGTCTACGGCGCCGAGGCAGTCATGCCCACCGACCTCGAGCACGACTCGCCGCGGGTCGTCCACTACACGGAGGCCGCAAACGAGCTCGCCCGCCAAGACGGGGTCGATCAACTCGACGAGGCACGTGACCTCGCTCGGTCACGCACCGCTATCTACCAGCAGGGACTCCCCCGCTACCACAGCCGGCGGGTGAAGACTCGCACCTTCCAAGAGGGCGACCTGGTGTTACGCCTCATCCAGGACAAGAAGGGCATGCATAAGCTCTCCCCTCCGTGGGAAGGGCCATTCGCCATCGGGCGAGTACTCGGCAACGACGCCTACTACCTCATCGAAGTCCGCGGGGACGGCGAACTCGACGTCAAGCGACCATGGAATGTAAACCTCCTACGGAAGTTCTACTCCTAGAACCCCACACATGTACTCTCCAGTCGCTATGAAATAAAAAGAAACGGTTACCGCAAATTGCGCCTACTCTCCATGTCTTGTGCCACTCGCACTCGTAATAACAGCGTTACTCTAACCGTAGAAGTCAACCTTTGGTACAGCGATCGGCACAACTAAGTAGTGCGGTGCAAGAGCACTAAGTCACCTCAGGTCTTGCACCGCCCATGAAAAACGCCTACCCGGAGCCCCATTGGAGTCGCCTAGCCCGACTGGTTCTACGAACCAAGACAACTGCCTTCGCTCCTTACAGCGACCATGGTCCTCCGCATCCTTGACATAGCGACTCGAACGGCTAAGTACCACGCTCGGGAACTGCAGACCAGTTCAACGCGAGCGGTCCGGGAAAAACGCCAAGTAGGAGAGCATGCCCAGGACTCGCCACGCGACTGACCCCACGGGCCAGGCAGGAGTGATGCGCTCAAACTAACGCGCCAAGTCCTCACTCACCCTCGAGTCGCGCCTGGAACAGCCAAGTACCACGCTCGGGGACTCGGCCACCCGACCTCGTTCGCGCAAGGGAAAACGGCAAAGTACAGAGCATTCAAGGGAGTCGCCTAGCGACTGGCTCTTCGAGTCTGGGCGAGTCGACCACAATAACAAAACATACAAAAACCAACAAACATATCACATACGAGGTAAACCCCACAAAAGGGCGGACGCGCTCGGGGACTCGTTCAAACATCAATCACAAACACATGACAAATACCAAAATACACACGATGTCTCATCTGATAGCACGTTGCATTGTCTCATATTACAAAATATGCCCGCATGGCATACCTGCTGCTAACGCTACAAGGCAAACTATCCTATTCTGCAGGCTTAGACGACGACTCGCCAACACCCCGGCGATTGCGGATGAACGGCGTGTACGGGTTCGACGGATACGTCGTCAGTTCACCCGCCATCGCCGCGCGGAAGGGCTGTTCGACCTTGAAATCACGATGCGGCGCCTCGGGGTCGTTCGGCACGACAACCGTTTCCTGGTACGGAAGGAGGTCGCCCATCGCCCATACACGCTCCGAGTACGCGGCGGCACGATCCTGCAACTTGAGGACCTCGGAAAGCTCCATCGCGCCAGTCGACGATGGGTAACCACTCGTCACATCGTCGATGTCGAAGTCCTCGGGGAAGTGGGCAAGTCCAAGACTAAGTGCCATCGCTGCTCCGCGCCGAAACGCCGACCGCGTCATGAACTCAACGACCGCGGGCGCCTTCTCCAAATACCTCCACACCTCAACGAGGTCGCTGGGAATTACTTCCGTGGGCGATATCTCTTGGAGATAGGCACGGATGCACGTCGCCGACAACGTTGCCGAGTCGACAAGCATGCTTACACATTGCCGCGCGTCGAACGAGCTCGCCTCTTCCGCGCTATCGATGATGCGACCTGCAAGTAGAAGACAATAATGAATATGACGGACACCACAAAAGGCACAACTACTGGAAGAGGCAGACGCACTTACCAATCAACGGGCAGGCGAGATCCGTGATGAAGCATTGAAGCGACGTATGGTCGTCCTGAAGCCCAGAAACAAGGGCATCCGACACTTTGCGATCCTCTTCGGCGGCTGCAATGGCGGCCTTGGCTCGCCCATCAGCCGAGCTCGCTTCTTCCCTCGCCTCCCGCAGCTCGCGCTCGAGGTCGGCGATCCTCTGTTCAGCCGCACTCAAAGCCGATTGTGCCGCCGCCAAGTCACCAGCGGGGACAAGCCCCTGGCGAGCTTCCTCTGCCTTAGCGGCAACAGCTTGAAGCCCTTTGTTCGCCTCCTGGACGATGGCCAGTTCCTTCTCCGCGCGCTGCTTCGCGGCCAATCGGTCAGCCGATTCAAGCTGTAGACCCTGCACATCACCAAAAAGGTTAATCAAAGCAAAATTCCTAAGTGCCCACCCGCTGAAATTCAGCGAATGCGCACTCGGGGACTGGCAACCAAAAAATTCCTAAGTGCCCACCTGCTGAAATTCAGCGAGTGCTCACTCTGGGACTGGCAATCAAGAAATTCCTAAGTGCCCACCCGCTGAGATTCAGCGAGTGCGCACTCGGGGACTGGTACTCAAAGAAATTCCTAAGTGCCCTCCCGCTGAAATTCAGCGCGTGCGCACTCGGGGACTGGATGCGAAAAATAAAGATAAGACATTAAAAGAATCAGTCCGTTGCAAAGCACCGACCTGATCCTCGGGGACTGGAGGTACCTGGATGGCTGCGCCAAGCATGCCGTGGAGTTGTATCGCGTCCACGGACGCGAGGAGAGCTGGCGTATGCCCACGATGTTGGTCGACTTCAGCATCGGCGGTCCCAGGAGCGTGGCTCGAGGGTGAAGTTCCACTCGCCGCGGCCGCCTTGGTGATGAAGCGCGGGAAGGTGGCGATAGAGGCACCCGCCCCAAAGGAGGTCGGTTCGGCCGTTCCAGGCAAGGGAGCGCCCTCCTTCGTAGACGCGGCTGCCTCCGTTACGGGTCCAGCTGGCGCGACCGCCGTGTCGTCAGAAATCGTGACGACATCGTCACCCTTGGCCTTCTTGCTGCCATCCGCAGAGACGACGACCTCGTCCGCCTTCCTCTTGCGGGAAGGATCCTCCTCGCTAACGACGGGTGGCACCTTAGCCACGGTTGGGTGGCCCATCCTCTTCACCCCGGTCCTGTTCAACAATTATGTAAGCAATAAAATTCGAGCTGCTATGGAAGACAAAGGAGGGAGACTGTACTCACCTGGCGACTGGAATGAAGCGCAGTCCCGTACGGAGGCCGGCTGGCTTCTCTAGTTCCGGGCCCAGTCGGCGGCTAAGCCCCATTTCCAGAACATCGCGTGCCCAAGACACGGACGGTTTCTTCGTTGTTGAGGCAGCAACCGGAGCCTCCGGAACGTCTTAAACAGGAGCTTCCTTGTGAGGCGAAGCCGCTGCGACCGAGGCGTCCCCCAGCCCAGAGACTGGGGCGAATGGCGGAGGCATCGACGCCAGGGGCACCTCGATGGTGGCCGTGTCCAACGCGGCTGTCGTTGGCGGCGCCTCGTGCTTGGCCGGGCTGGGGGCGTCAGAACTGCTCGCTGAATGTGGCGGCGAGGCCGGCCTCGTCGGTTTGGTCTTCGTCTTCCTCGGAGGCGCCTTCGCCTCCTTTTCCTTCTTCTTCTTTTTCGATGGAGTCGCCTGGCGGCGCGAGGTGGTTTCTGGAAGCTCGTCGTCGTCATCGTGACGCTCGAGGCTTTTACTTGCCTCAAGCTCTCGTTGACGCTGCCCACGGGTCTTGCGGAGCAGTGGGGCGACTTCCTCTTCGGATTCTTCGTCGCTGTCGCCCTCGTCGCTCCCGGCATTGCCCTTGGCGGGAGGCGACTCACCCACGTCCTGGCCGGACGAGCTCGAGTTCTCATCGTCCGAAGGTGGGAGCCATCCTTCCACCACTTGGAATAGATGCAATGAATACACGATGAAATTAGAATTACCGCGACTGCATAAACTGCGACTGCGAGCGAAGTGAAGCGATTACCGTTGGGGCTGGACGCTTTGCGGTATAGGGGGCGACCCCAGCCTGTGCGTCCAGGTACACCGCCTGGGTGATTTTCTTCAGTGCTGGGATGTAGTCCTCCAGCTTCCACTCGTCGAGGCAGGCCTTCGTCGAGTCTTCCCGGCCCGTGTACTGGTACATGTAGTGCTCGCGCCGAGCGAGCGGGACGAGCCGCCGCCCGAGCCAGCAGTTGTACAGGTTTATCGTCTGGAGGCCCTTCTTCTTCAGACCGCGGATGGTCTGGAGCATCTCATGGACGACCATCCGCTGGTCGTTGGGGAGCTTGCCGACTTGGAGACGGCGCGGCTCGGACCGATTGGCGGAGTACCGCGGGATCGCCGCCTCGCCCTCCGGGGTCGCCTCGGCTACCTAAAACCACGATTTCTTCCAGTCGCTCGCTGCCTTGGCGGGCAGCATCAGGTCGAAGAATGAAGCCTTCGACTTGAGCTGGAAGGTTAGGCCGCCCGCGGCTAGCATTGGGCCGCCCGCTTCCTCACGGCTGATCCGTCCGTGGAACAAATCTTGCCATAGGGGGAAGTAGGGCCGGCAGCCCAAGTAGCACTCGCAGAACGCCACAAAGATGGCGAGCTGCTCGATGCTGTGGGGACCCAGATCCGAAGGCTGGATCCCGTAGTAGGCGCAGAAGCGCCGGAAGAACAGGGACGTGGGGAACCCTAGCCCCCGTTCAAGATGGCTGGTGAAGCAGATGAACTCCCTCTCTCGCGGATTCGGGGTCGTCTCTCCGGCTGCGGGAATGCGCCAACAGCCGGATCGCAAGATCCCGGCCTCCTCGAAGGAATCCAGTTGCGCCCTCGTGCATTTAGATCTACCCCACGGCTCGGTGGAGAGGGCCATGGCAGAGAGATTTGCTGGGGGTCGGGGGATTTCAGGTCGGCTGGATCGCGATACGAAGGGAGGCGAAAGGTGCGCGCAGTCGGAGGAAATGGTGAGAAGGTGGTTCTCTGATCGCCTGTCATTCCTCTTATATAGCGGTTGTTGCCCGCCAAATCAGGGAGCCGTTACTACGCGGTGATTACGCCAAAAGTTACCGTTGGATTACCCCAATGGCTAGTTTGACCACGGTTAACGGTCCAACTTCAGCCACTCGACTCGCCGACCCTCTCACTATGATAGTGTTTTGCCGATTCGACACGCCAAAGCTGCGACCTGGATGATTGGTTTCTCCTTTATGCGGGAGCCCGCCGATGATTCGACTGGATGTCCACTCTGAAGTCGTATACTCCGACTGCCAGCAGCCACCTACGCCTAATCGATGGCGGCCTCGGGGACTACTGATGGGGATATGCCTACCGGGGTATACCCAGCAGGACGTTTCCGACTGGCCCAGGAACTGGCGAGTGGGCCTGCAAGACGGCGAATGGATTGAAGCCCAGCGAGGAACCGAGCGACTGGAAGCTGAAGGCCCAGGCGAGTAGATAGGCCCAGTCGGATTAGGTTAAACGAGTACCGAAGCTTTAACCGAATCGGTTGAGATATGTAAACCCTAGGGGAGGTGAGCCTATATAAACCTCCCTATAGGGTGAGTAGAGATACGTTCCATCATACACCCAAGCGACTCGCCGCCTAGCCGCTGAGCTCGCCCATTGTACCACCTCCATAATACAATCTAGCAGGAGTAGGTCTTTACCCTCCGGGGGGCCGAACCTGGGTAAAACCCTGTGTCTTTGCCCTCATCTCGCACCGCAGATGGCTGGCCGCCCTTGCCCCTCGTTCTACTACTCGCTGCCGATTGCAGCATCTGCCGTGACCATTCCCACGACAAGAGCCTCAACCCAAATTAACTCAGTTGTAGCATTTGCAAGGGATTTATACTCAGCCTTAGTGCTAGATCGTGACATAGTGGGTTATTTCCTGGCACTCCAAGAAATAAGATTGGGACCAAAGAAAATGGCAAAACCTCTAGTAAAACGCAACTAATCTAAGTCACCAGCCCAGTCTGGATCCGAGAATGCACTAAGCAATGTCGAGAATGAGTGCTGCAAAGTAAGACCAATTGTGCGTGTGCCATGAATGTACCTTAAGGTTCTCTTAACTGATCTCCATTGAACAATGGTTGGAGCATGAAGGAATTGACACACCTTATTTACTGAAAAAGAAAAATCTGGTCATGTCAGTGTCAAATATTGAATATCACGTACAACAATCCTGTAATTTGTATTGTCCTCGGGGCCAAGAAGAGTTCCATCATGTAATAATAAGGTAGGAGTATTGGACCGTGGCGTAGGACAAAATGTGCATGTAGCCAATACCAACTCGTGTAAGTATAACGGTGGCATTTTTTATTGATTCAAAAGCAAGCCATTTAATTGTTTGTGAACTTCAAGACCCAAGAATTAATGAAGTTCACCTAGATCCTTGAGAGCAAACTCATGAATTAAGTTTTGAAGTAGGGTTATAATAGTTGTAACTGTGGAACTTGTTACAATAATATCATCAACGCAAATAAGAAGAAGCACCTAGATAACTTCCTTGTCAAACATAAATAAAGAAGTATCTATCTTGGAAGGAAAAAAACCCAGAATGTGTAGTTTGGAGCTAAGGTGAGATTACCATGCTCTAGGATCTTGCTTCAATCCATAAACAACTTTGTCAAGTTTGTAAATATATTTAGACATAGCGGAAGACTCGAAACCAGATGGTTGCTTCATATATACTTCCTCTTCCAAAACACCATGTACGAATGCATTCTTGACATCTAGCCACTGCAAGTTCCAACCTCTAGAAACTGATATTAAAAGAATAAGTCTAATAGTTGCAGTCTTGACAACAGGACTGAAAGTATCCTCATAATCTATGTCATACCTTTGTTTGAAACCTTTTGCAACCAAATGAGACTTATATCTGTCAGTTGTACCATCAACATGTTTCTTGATACGATAAACCAATTTGTAGTCAATGATGTTTTTGTTTGATCTCGGTGGTACAAGGTGCCATGTTTTATTAGCAAGAACGGCATCATACTCATCTTGCATTACATTATTCCAGTTGGTGTCAATGATCCTCTTCATAAAGGGGTAAAATGTCTCGATATGTCCACTGGTAGTGTCTATATCTTCAGGGATGTTGTGTTTGATTAAAGATATTTCTATTTTCGTGCCCTTGGTTCATTAGTTGTACTCAATTTTCCCTAGTCGCTTAACTTTTCCTCACTTTTCCCCTCGCTATGTTACGAAACCCTCGTAGGCGCTCGGACGGAGGGATGCCATCAGGTCAAAGGCTTGACCGTTACATGCTGACTGGTGGGACCGCGTTGGGGCGGGTCGTGCATTGAGCGTTACGTTACGTTACGTGGCCTCGACCGTTACATGATGACGGGTGGGCCCGTGTTAAGACGGGTCCTGCATACATGGGGAAGGGTAGGGACGCGTTGGTATGGGTCTTGCATACGTGGTGAAGGGTGGGGCCGCATGGAGACACGTCGGACCGGCCATTCTCGCTCACCCAAAGCATTCGCTTCCCCCGAGCCTGGAACAGCTCCCACACCGCCCCTCCGCTGCCCCGCAGTCGTGCCCTCCTACCTTATGTCATCCTCGGCCCCAAAGCCGCCCCTCCCCCTAGCCGCGGAGCCCACTTACATTAAGGGTCAATGATCTTATATCTTGGATTATGCTTGGAAAAACCTAGAACTTGGTAATACCATAAACATCATGTCTTAAGATTCATTTCTATTTTTATAGTTACTTTTGTCTAATATACAATAAACAAGAAGTATAATAACTCAAGATCATTTGTACTTTATCAAAAACCATAGTTTAAATCCTAATAAACTTCCAGATTGATTAACTTAACATAAACAATATTTTTTTCAAATGTTATTCTTTTTTCCACTTCAAATAAACACACTATGTTATTTCTTTTAACTCTTAACAACTTAAAACACGGACTTTCATAATAGTTACATGATATCAGTTAATCTTAATCATATGTTGTTATTATACTTTATATTTAAATTTTGTATGTTAGTCTTAAGCTTCTTGTAAATACATTTTCTTGTGAAGGCTCTCGCCTAATCCAAGGCGTAGTATGAGCGGGCGGAGGCCGATGCGCTCAGATCACTGTAGAGCTTCTTTGGGAGACCCCAAGAGGAAGGTATGATGAGCACATCATCAAGTCTTTCCTCAGAAAGAAACCAAGGTTATCGAACCAGTAGGAGGAAGGAAACGATCCAAAGGTGTTGCTAGCAATTGGAAACCTGCACAACACGAACTCAATACTTTTCCCCAACAAACAGTGTGGTTGTCAATCTCACCGGTTTGCTGAAAACAAAGGATTAACTATATGGTGTGGAAGGTAATGATGGTTTGCAGAAAGTAAACATTAATAGTGGAAAATGTATCAATGGTAAAGATTGCACCGGGGTCCATATTTCACTAGAGGTGCTCTGCTTAAGATAAACAAACATGGCATGCTGGGTAAACAAATTACAGCGGGGCAATTGACAGGACATAGCAAGTCATAACAATGCAATACTAGACATTCATGATCCTATGAGATTTGATTGGGCAATACAACAAGATACATAGACCGCCATCCAACTGCATCTATGACTAGTAAGCCACCTTCAGGTTATCATTCGAACCCCCTCCAGTATTAAGTTGCAAGCAACAGATAACTGCTTTAAGCAAAGTGTGTAAGGTAAACAATCCACTTGTTCCATGAACAAGAGATCGTTGTTTTCTCCCTAGTAGCAACAACACATCTACAACCTTAGAGATTTATGTCACTTCCCCAGAATAAATAGAGGCATGAACCCACTATCGAGCATAAATACTCCCTCTTGGAGTCACTAGCATCTACTTGGCCAAGATAACTACTAGAAACGAAGAGCATGCAAGATCACAAACAACACAAACATGATAGAATCAATAAGATAGAACCATCGGATCCCCACAAACACAACATGCATAATTACAAATAAATGATCTTGATCATGAACGGAGCTCGCAAGATCTAAACATGGTAGCACAAAGGAGGAGAAACAACCATCTAGCTACTACATGGACATGTAGTCCAAGGTGGAACTACTCACGCTTCACACTGTAGGCTGGCATGATGATGAAGAAGGACTCCGGGATGATCTCCCCTCCGGCAGGGTTCCAGGAAGAGCTTCAGATCCTCCGATCTAGGGACGATGGTGGCGGCGGCTACAGACTGTTTCATGGAAGATTGATCGAGTACTTAGGGTTTTGGTATCGAGGGCTTCTTATAGGCGAAGAGGCGAGGCAGGGGGCACCCGGGGTGGCGTGAGACCCTGGCGCATGGCTCAATAGGATTGATAGGAAACCCATACAAACAAGTTGCAACTTCTTTTCCGGAAGGTCATTCGAAAAGAACTCTAAGGTTAAGCGTGCTTAGCCTAGAGCAATTCTAGGATGGGTGACCGACCGGGAAGTGGGTACTGGGTGCACACGAGTGAGGACAAAGTGCGTAGAACATATTAGTGTTGGTCTGTTGGGTTAGTCTAGAGATCCTATTGAGCTGCCAGAAGTGACAGCCGTCGGTCCGGAGTGACCGGGGGTGTTACAAGTGGTATCAGAGCCGACCCTTGCGGTTACACGGGTGTGTGCGGGTCAGTGGCGGACATGTGTAGCATAGCGCGTGTGGCCTGAAGTGGACATGACATGGCAATGTGTCGGCACTGGACGCACAGACGTGTACCAAGAGGGGACGTTCCTGGCTTGTGGTTGATCAACAAGGACATCGATCTTCTAAGGGTGGGTGTATGTGAGACCCTGGCGCATGGCTCAATAGGATTGATAGGAAACCCATACCAACAAGTTGCAACTTCTTGTTCGGAAGCTCATTCAAAAATAACTCTAAGGTTAAGCATGCTTGGCCTAGAGAAATTTTAGGATGGGTGACCGACCGGGAAGTGGGTACCGGGTGCGCACGAGTGAGGACAAAGTGCGTAGAAAAGACTAGTGTTGGTCTGTGGGGTTAGTCTAGATATCCTATTGAGCTGCCAGAAGTGACAGCCGTCGGTCCGAAGTGACCGGGGGTGTTACACCGCACCCCCCAGGCGCGGGCCAAGCCAGGCTGCGCGGCCAGGGAGTGTGGCCCCCTGGTGTCTCTTCTCCGTCTTGTCTTCTGGCTCCGTCTTCCCCACAGTAAAATATTGACTTTGGCTTTTGTCCCGTCCAATTCTGAGAATATTGATTTTCTGCCTTTTCTGGAACCAAAAACAGAAGAAAACAGACAACTGACACTATGGCATCTTGTTAATAGGTTAGTACCAGAAAACATATAAAAATACCTCAAAGTGTAGACAAAGCAAAGCAAAGTAGATACTAAACAAGCATGGAACATCAAAAATTATAGATACGTTTACGACGTATCAAGCATCCCCAAACTTAACTCCTTCTCATCCTCGAGTAGGTAAGTGATAAAAAGAATAATTTTTAAGGTGACATGCACCATCAAAATCAGGATCAAACCAATTGCAAGCAATGAAAGTTGGGATCAAAGAACTCTAAACATGAGCATGAAAAAAGAAGTTCTAACAATAAGACAAAGTAACTATGCATGCAACATGAAAGGTTACAAACAAAGATCATGAATAATAATGCATTGAAAGACGTTTGTTTGTTTCACATATAGAAAACATTGCATAGTGGCATTCAGCTTGTCCCTCATGGAGTAGCAAATAAATGCATAGGAAAACTTCAAAGTTCGTAAGGGTGACTAGATACAAATAGTTCATGGGCAAGTAATATCAACAATATGAATCAATCAATAAGTTTTGCGACAATGCACATAGAACTAAGAATAGCAATTATGCTCTATGATGGCGCCCAGCACTTGTCGTGGGACGCTTCGTTGGAAACCTCAAGAGCAAGGTATGAAGCAGCACAACAACAAGTTTCCCTCAATAAGAAACCGAGGTTATCGAACCAGTAGGAGGAAGAAAACGTCACACAGGTGTTACAAGCAACGCGGAGACCTGCACAACACAAACTCAAGACTTTGCCCCAACGAATCAGTGAGGTTGTCAAGCTCACCGGTTTGCTGTAACAAAGGATTAAACGTATGGTGTGGAAGGTAATGGTGGTTTGCAGCAAGTAAACAGTAACAATGGAAGATGTATCAATGGTAAAGATTGGACCGGGGTCCATAGTTCACTAGAGGTGCTCTCCTTAAATAAACAACATGGCATGAAGGGTAAACAAATTACAACAGGGAAATTGACAGGAACTGAGCAAGGCATAACAATGCAATTACTAGTCAGAAAGATCCTATGAGGTTGATTGGGCAATACAACAATATACATAGACCGCCATCCAACTGCATCTATGACTAGAAGTCCACCTTCAGGTTATCATCTGAACCCCCTCCAGTATTAAGTTGCAAGAAACAGACATCTGCTTTAAGCAAAGTGTGTAAGGTAAACAGTCCACATGTTCCATGAACAAGAGACCATTGTTTTCTCGATAGTAGCAACAACACATCTACAACCGAAGAGATTATTGTCACTTCCCTTGGAAACTAGAGGCATGAACCCACTATCGAGCATAAATACCCCCTCTTGGAGTTACTAGCAACTACTTGGCCAAGATAACCACTAGCAACGGAGAGCATGCAAGATCACAAACAACACAGACATGATAGAAATCATAAAGACAAAACCATTAATCAAACCAACATATAATCTCAATATCCATCAGATCCCCGCAAACACAGCATGCATGATTACAAACAGATTAGATCTTGATCATGAACGGAGCTCACAAGATCTATACATGAAAGCACAAAGGAGGATATACAACCATCTAGCTACTACATAGACCCATAGTCCAAGGTGGAACTACTCACGCATCATACCGGAGTGAAGGCCTCCAGGATGATCTCCCCTCCGGCAGGGTGCCGGGAAGAGCTTCAGACCCCCCCGATCTAGGGACGATGGTGGCGGCGGCTATAGACGGTTCCGTGGATTTCTGATCAGGTACTCAGGGTTTCTGCATCGGGGGCTTCTTATAGGCGAAGGGGGAGACTGAGGAGGCGTCCAGGGCGACCACACCCTAGCCAGGCGCGGGGTGGGGCCCACCTGCGCCTGGGGTGGGTCTGGCCCCTCGGGCTCTCCTCTGGACTTCTTGTTCCCATGGAAACTAATTGACTTTGTCCTTCGCCCCGTCCAATTCCGAGAATGTTTCTTTACTAACTTTTCTGAAACCAAAAACAGCAGAAAACAGGCATCTGGCACTGTTGCAACTTGTTAATAGGTTAGTACCAAAAACATGTAAAAAGCACCTCAAAGTGTGGACAAGTAAAGCAAAGTTTATACAAAATAAGCATGGAGCATCAAAAATTATAGATACGTTTCCAACGTATCAACATCCCCAAGCTTAACTCCTGCTCATCCTCGAGTAGGTAAGTGATAAACAGAATAATTTTTGAGGTGACATGCACCCTCACAATGAAGATCCAACCATTTGCAAGCATTGAAAGCTGGGATCAAAGAACTCTAAACATGTTCATGAAAGATGGAGTTATAACAATAGGACATAGTAACTATGCATGCAACATGACAAGCTACAAACAAAGATCATCAATAACATGCATTGAAAAACGTTTGTTTGTTTCACATGCAGAAAACATAGCATAGTGGCAATCAGCTTGTCCCTCATAGAGTAGCAAATAGATTCATAGGACACCTGCAAAGTTCACAAGGGTGACTAGAAACAAGTAGCACAAGAACAAGTAATAACACAATATGCATCAATTAATAAGGTTTGGAACACTGCACACAGAATGACAACTATGCTCTCTTAATGGTGCCTAAAGGTAGAAGGTGGAGACTCAATAGTGGTACAAGAAAGGACTTTTTTGTAAAGGAAGCAGGGATTACAAGTTTCAAAAAGAGCTTCCAAAAATTATGGTACTTGTTAGCTTTGAGCCCTCATTGCCCCATTCATAAGCATCTTGAAGTGGTTAAAGTTAAAGTGACAAAGCTGGAGTATATGCTTGACGAAGTATAAGTTGGCAATCTCATGCCCCTTGAATACGAGGGCCGCACCTCATGCATACTCAACTTTGGATCCAGGTAAGTTCTTGTCATTGTAAGTATTTGCATATCATTGAGAACCGCCAACGGGGTACCCCTTGCACATGGTACATGAGCTTTCCCATAACCAAAATGACAAGGCAAGCAGACAATGAGCATCTCAGCAATATTTTTATTTACCATTTGCATAGCTTTTTATTGAGGATTCTTCATAGATAGATCATTATGGTGATGCTGCAAGCAGTGGCGGAGCCAGGATTGAGCAGGCCCGGGGCCAAAAACTAAGGCAAAAAATTTACTAAAAATCTCATGTAATATAGCATAAAATGTTAGCATGATTGCAAAAGATGGAATATATAATTTCTCCTCCATTGTTGATGATCCAACAAAGTACATCCCAGACGACAAAATATTAGAAATAGTAGTAGTATGGGAATGCAAAATATAGTACCGTACCAAATTATCACGCATTTTATTTCTCAAAAAGTTTGATAATGTTTGGGGAGTTGCTAATTGGCCAGGTGTTGAAATTAGTACTCCCTTCGACCCATATTACTTGACTCAAGTTTGTCTAGATATAAATGTATCTAGCACTAAAATTTAACTAGATACATCTGTATCTAGATAAATCTAAATCAACTAATCTGGGTCTCTAGATAGTCCATAGATCGATTCGATTGAAGACAGTGAGGTTTGATAGTAATTACCTTGGCTCATAGGGGAGCCGCAAGGCGCAACAAGATTGATCAGTTATATTAGGCTTAGTTCAATTGACCGGGAGTACAGGAATGAGGAACTAGGACTATGAGAAGCAGAGCTATAGAGGAGCAGAACTTGAACGGCGGCGGCCCAATCCTGCGCCGGCCGACGGTCGCGCTTGCGCGGACGAGGGCAGGCAGGGTGGGACGGCAACTACAGAATAGCCGCGGCGGCGCGTGTTCGTGCAAACAAAGATTCCAGCCGCGGTCGAGTACGCTCTGCTCGCTTTTGTCTCATGGACTAAGGAAAATGGACCAGCATTGGGCTCTGCCCTAGGCCAAATCGAATATTGCTATATCTAGCAGGCCGGCAAAATCGCTGCGCCCCGGGCCATGGCCCCGGTTGCCCGGGGCGTAGCTCCGCCCTTGGCTGTAAGTTTCCACCATGATTAGGCATGGCTTAGGCTAGCGGCCCATGCGTTTCTCTAACACAGAATACAAACTCCATGGACTTATAAGTCCCCTCTTTATTTCACACCGGTGTCATCCATTGACAAAATAACATGATATCAACTGAGTACAACAAGGTACAAGTGCAATGTTGAAAATGTTCCCCGTGACAACACGGTTCTGCTAATTCCAACTTATAAGTGCAAGCATATACAACAAAGTTGTCACAATGGTTCAAGTTTATTAGGGGCAAAGAATAAAGTGTGCCATCAAGTTCGTGAGGGCTTTAATCACTAAGTTTTCACATAACAAAATAGTTTTTAATTGGAAGATAGTTGAAAACAAGAATATACTTAGAATGGTGTAACACACCATGCATAGGAGTTTATAGTGGACACTTTGAAATAACTTGGTTTCTTGGGAGTTGGAGGCATGATTAGAACTTACTCATACAAGTGGAGGCTAGCAAAAGACTAGGAGCAACCAACTAAGAGAGCAATAATGGCCAAAATCATGCAATGCAACAAAGCATACTAATCAAAGCAAAGAGTGGTACTACAAGTCAAGGACTAAATGATCATAGAGGCTAATGGTGACTTGTGAGAGTCATAACATGGTGTAAGCATGTGACAAGTCAACCCAAGCAAAGCATCAAAGGAGAATACCACAATACTATGCTTTTGCATGCTAAAACAACGCATAATTTCTTCAAGGCACACTAAGCAATCCCAATTGTTTGTAACAAGACATGATACAGCAATAATTACTAAGCATAATGCAAAAACAACACCTAGCATGTCATGCTAAAGTCTAAGTCACAGTCAATGCAAGCTCCTCTTGCACTTCAAGCAAGAACTTACTACTCCTTTCCAAACACCAAGCAAACTTATTTGCAAAACAACACAGCGAGAACAGGGGTCCAAACTACTAAAGCGAACTAAACAAACTAAGCAAATCAAACTAAAACTAAGATGCTCTAAGAAAAACACAACTGTGCATGAAACAATAAAAACAAAGTGTCTAGACAGACCTGAGCTTTTTATTGATGAAGAAGGGGATGCCTTGGGCATTCCCCAAGCTTTGACGCTTGTACCTATTGGATATTTATTGGGGTGACACCATGGTGGCATCCTCAAGCTTGAGCTTTTGTCCATTCTTCATCTCATTGCATCATTTTCTCTTTACACCTGAAATTTTTCCTTCATACAAAACTTCACACAATCTTCATTAGCAACATTAGTTTATTCAAAAGATATTAGACCACTGGCAAAGCTTTGGAACAGCAAGGCTTTTCACTAAAAACACAAGATACTGTAGTAACTCCTTCAAAAAACTCAATTTACCTGAAGAGAGCTCAAAAAGGAATCAATAAGAAGCAAATACAAATAATGGCAGAAATCTGTCAAAACAGACCAGCAGGTAGAAAACGATTTTTTCGAGCATCTTCTGTTGCTCAAATCAAAAAGTGTTGAACTAACGAAAGTTATCTAACATACTGGGGGATTTATTCGTAAATTTGGAGATCAATCCGAGTTACAGAGCCTCCTCACGAATTATCTAACATACTGGGGGATTTATTCTTCAATATTATCTTTCCCAATTATGGAGCCACTACCTATTGTAAGATCTTTCAGGGTGAACTTGGGGAACAACATGGTGAGCTAGAGCAAGGTGTCAACTAGAGTAGGAACTAATTTTTTTGTGTTTTTTTTGAATAAGGCAAGCAAACCAAACTAGACTATTTTTTTTGGTTTTTTTTGAAAAGAGGCAAACAAAACCAAGAAAAAGAAACAAAGCAAACTAAAAACAAAGTAAAGAGAAAGGAAGTGAAGGACTCCCCTAGTGAAGACGTTCTTAGCCTCCCCGGGAACGGCGCCAGAAAAGCTTGATGGCGCCCATCACTTGTCGTGGGACGCTTCGTTGGAAACCCCAAGGGCAAGGTATGAAGCAGCACAACAGCAAGTTTCCCTCAGTAAGAAACCGAGGTTATCGAACCAGTAGGAGGAAGGAAATGTCACAGAGGTGTTGCAAGCAACGCGGAGACCCGCACAACACAAACTCAAGACTTTGCCCCAACGAATCAGTGAGGTTGTCAAACTCACCGGTTTGGTGTAACAAAGGATTAAACGTATGGTGTAAGGTAATAGTGGTTTGCAGCAAGTAAATAGTAACAATGGAAGATGTATCAATGGTAAAGATTGGACCGGGGTCCATGGTTCACTAGAGGTGCTCTCCTTAAATAAACAACATGGCATGAAGGATAAAAAAATTACAGCAGGGCAATTGACAGGAACTGAGCAAGGCATAACAATGCAATTACTAGTCAGAAAGATCCTATGAGGTTGATTGGACAATACGACAATATACATAGACCGCCATCCAACTGCATCTATGACTAGAAGTCTACCTTCAGGTTATCATCCGAACCCCCTCTAGTATTAAGTTGCAAGCAACAGACATCTTCTTTAAGCAAAGTGTGTAAGGTAAACAGTCCACATGTTCCATGAACAAGAGACCATTGTTTTCTCGATAGTAGCAACAACGCATCTACAACCGAAGAGATTATTGTCACTTCCCTTGGAAACTAGAGGCATGAACCCACTATCGAGCATAAATACCCCTTTTTGGAGTCACTAGCAACTACTTGGCCAAGATAATCACTAGCAATGGAGAGCATGCAAGATCACAAACAACACAAACATGATAGAATCATAAAGACAAAACCATTAATCAAACCAACATAATAATCTCAATATCCATCGGATCCCCGCAAACACAACATGCATGATTACAAATAGATTAGATCTTGATCATGAACGGAGCTCACAAGGTCTATACATGAAATCACAAAGAGGAGATACAACCATCTAGCTACTACATGGACCCATAGTCCAAGGTGGAACTACTCACGCATCATACCGGAGAGAAGGCCTCCGGGGTGATCTCCCCTCCGGCAGGGTGTCGGGAAGAGCTTCAGATCCCCTCCGATCTAGGGACGATGGTGGCGGCGGCTACATACGGTTTCGTGGATTTCTGATCGGGTACTCAGGGTTTCTGCATCGAGGGCTTCTTATAGGCAAGGGGGAGACCGAGGAGGTGGCCAGGGCGACCAAACCCTAGCCAGGCACGGGGTGGGGCCACCCGTTCCTAGGGTGGGCCTGGCCCCTCTGGCCGGACCCTCGGGCTCTCCTCTGGACCTCTTTGTTCCCCACGGAAAGTAATTGACTTTGTCCTTTGTCCCGTCCAATTCCGAGAATATTTCTTTACTAACTTTTCTGAAACCAAAAAACAGCAGAAAACAGGCATCTGGCACTGTTGCAACTTGTTAGTACTAGAAAACATGTAAAAAACACCTCAAAGTGTGGACAAGTAAAGCAAAGTAGATAAAAAACAAGCATGGAGCATCAAAAATTATAGATACGTTTTCCAACGTATCACTCCGTTAACTGGTGCCTAAGGATAGAAGGTGGAGACTCAATATAATAGTGGAAGAAAGGCCCTTCATAAAAGGGAAGTAGGGATTTCAAGTCTCAAAAAGAGCTTCCAAAAGTTATGGTACTTGTTAGCTTTCAGCTCTCATTGCCCCTATCATAAGAATCTTGAAATGATTAAGGTTAAAGTGAACAAACTATAAAGTATATGCTTGACAAAGTATAAGTTGGCAATCTCATGTCCCTTGAGTACAAGGGCCGCTCCTCATGCTACTCAAACTTAGTCACCTGTATGTTCTTTTCATAGTAAGTACATGTGTATCATAGAGAACCGCCAACGGGGTATCCCTTGCACATGATACAGGAGCTATCCTATAATCAAAATGACAAGGAAAGCAGAGAATGAGCATCTCAGCAATCTTCTTATTTACCATAGGAAAATGGTGCCTTTTTATCTCTTTCCTCTTTTCAATATGTATCTCTTTTTTTATAAGAAGAAAGCTTCATAGATTGATCACTATGGTGATGCTGCAAGTTTCCACCATGATTAGGCATGGCTTAGGCTAGCGGCCATGCGTTTCTCTAACACATATACATAAATCCATGGACTTACAAGCTCCCCTTTCATTTCACACCGACGACATTCATAAACAAAAGAGCATGATATCAACTGGGTACAATGTACAAGTACAATGTTGAAAGCGTTCCCCATGACAGCATGGTTCTGCTAATCCCAACATATAAGTGCAAGCATATACAACATAGATGACACAATGGTTTAAGTTTATTTAGGGGCAGTAAAAATAAAGTATGCCATCAAGTTTGTGAGAGCTTTAGTCATTAAGTTTTCACATAACAAAATGACTTTTTAATTGGAAGATAGATAAAAAAGAATATGCTTGGAATGGTGTAACACACCATGCATAGGAATTTATAGTGGACACTTTGGAATAACTTGGTTTCTTGGGAGTTGGATGCATGAGTAGAGCTTACTCATACAAGTGGAGGCTAGCAAAAGACTAGGAGCGGCCAATTAAGAGAGCAATAATGGCCATAATCATGCAGAGCAAAAAAACATTACTAATCAAAGCATAAAGTGGTACTACAAGTCAAAAACTAAATGATCATAGAGGCTATGGTAACTGGTTCATAGTCATAACATGGTGTGAGCATGTGCCAAGTCAACCCAAACAAAGCATCAAAGGAGAATACCACAATACTATGCTTTTGTATGCTAAAACAACGCATGATTCCTTCAAGGCATATTAAGCAATCCTAATTGTTTGGAACAAGTCATGCTACATCAATAATCACTAAGCATAATGTCAAAACAACATCTAGCATTACATGCTAAAGTCTAAGCCACAGTCAAAGCAAGCTCCTCTTGTACTACTCAAGCAAGAAGTTTTTACTCTTTTCCAACACCTATTTGAAACAACACAGCGAGAACGCGGGTCCACACTACTTTATTCAATCAAACTAAGCAAACAAAAACTAAAAACGAAAACTAATACGCTCCAAGAACAACACAAGAGTGCATGAAACAATAAAAATGAAGTATCTAGAAAGACCTGAGATCTTATTGATGAAGAAGGGGATGCCTTGGGCATCCCCAAGCTTTGACGATTGTACCTCTTGAATATTTCTTGGGGTGAAACATGGTGGCATCCCCAAGCTTGAGCTTTTGTCCATTCTTCATCTCATTATATCATTCTTCCTCTACACCTGCAAATTTTCCTTCATACAAAACTTCAGACAACCTTCATTAGCAACATTAGTGTATTCAAAAGATAATAGACCTTTATGGTTTAGTTTAAAAACAGCAAAACTTCCAGTAAAGATAGAAGCTACTGTAGCAATTCCCTCAAAAAGCTCAATTTCCCAAAAGGAACCCAAAAAGAAATCAATAAGAAGCAAATGCAAATAATGGTAGAAATCTGTCAAAACAGACTAGCAGGTAGAAACCGATTTTTTCAAAGACCTTCTGTTGCTCAAATCAAAAGGTGTTGAACTAACGAAAGTTAGCTAACAACCTGGGGGATTTATTCAGAAAATTACTGCTCAATCCGACTTACAGAGATTTTAGACGAATTTTTTACAGTAGAGCACAAAAATCTGTTTCAGGACAGCAACTCCCCAAATCTTACTTCCCTCTTGTTAGAGGTTATTCTTGGCACAAAAAGCAAATAAAAGGATAAGGAGAGGTCACTACTGAAGTAATAACTTCCAAGACTCAAGAAAACTATTGGGTTATCTCCCAAGAAGTACTTTTCTTTAACACCTTTAAGTTAGGCACAAGAAGCAAGAATCAAGTATTTTAAAATGAAGAAGCATTAACATCAAACCTTTCTTTAAAAGGAGGAGCAAAAGTCAACTTCTCTCTCCTCATAGGGAAGTGTTCAATACCTTTATTAAATGGAAATTTATATTTAATGGTGCCTTCTTTCATATCAATGATGGCACCAACAGTTCTAAGAAAAGGTCTTCCCAAAGTAATAGGACAAGAAGCATTGTATTCAACATCCAAAATATAGAAATCAACAGGGACATAAGCATTGTTAACCATAATAAGAACATCATTAACACTCCCCATGAGTTTCTTTTTAGCATTATCATTAAGTGGGACATCCAAATAGCAATCTTCCAAAGGTGGCAAATCAAGCATTTCATAAATCTTTCTAGGCATAATAGAGAAACTAGAACCAAGGTCACATGAAGCTTTGAGATCAAAGTCATTCACTTGTATATTAATGATGGGTTCCGAACTATCTTCTACTTTCCTAGGAATAGAGGCTTTATGTTTCAACTTTTCTTCCTTAATTTTAATGAGAGCATCTGTAATGTGCTTGGTGAAATCCACATTCATATCACTAGCATCAGGACTTCTAGCAAGCTTTTGTAGGAACATAATCACTTCAGATATATTTCAACCATCAAGATCAAAATCAAACTTAGCATCACCGGTAGTAGATTCATTGGGTTTAGGCATTATGGTAGGAGAAATAGGGACTTCTTGTGGTTTGGTGGCATCCATATCGGTGGTGGTAATAGTGCGCACACTATTGTTTCTAGCAATTTCGGCTTCTCTTTCCCACTTAGCATGTAGTTGGGCTAACAGTCTAACATTTTCATCAATAGTAAGTTGTATGACATGAGTAGCAGGAAAGGTACTCTCCAAGGTTTTAGGTTTAGCAGCCATTTTATTAATCAAAGAGGACTGTGCTTCAGACAAAGATGAAATATTTTTCTCAGCACTCAAAATTTTGGACTATAAACTAGGAATTTCTCTATTCAAATTCTCAAGTTGATGACTAATATTTTTCAAGATAGCAGATTGTTCTTCCATAGTTTTAGTGAATATCTTGTTTTGCTCATATTGCATTTGCATAAAGTTTTTAGTGGATCTTTCAACTTCTAGAATCCTATCTTCACTAGGCATTCCAAATCTACCATGATAAGTATTGCCATTATTAGGAGGATAAGGCCAATAATTATTGTTACTACCAAAATTATTCCTATAGGCATTGTTGTTAAAATTGTTGTTTCTAATGAAGTTCACATCAACTTGCTCTTCTTGAGCAACCAAAGAGGCTAAGGGAACATTATTTGGATCAATGTGAGCTTTTCCATTAACAAGCATAGCCATGATAACATCAATTTTATCACTCAAAGAGGAGGTTTCTTCAACAGAATTTACCTTCTTACCATGTGGAGCTCTCTCAGTGTGCCATTCAGAATAGTTGACCATCATATTATCAAGGAGCTTTGTTGCAGCACCCAAGGTAATGGTCATAAAGGTACCTCCAGCAGCTGAATCTAACAGGTTTCTTGAAGAAAAGTTTAAACCTGCATAAAAAGTCTGTATAATCATCCAAGCAATAAGTCTATGAGTGGGACAATTATTAACCAAAGATTTCATTCTTTCCCAAGCTTGAGCAACATGTTCATTATCAAGTTGTTTAAATTTCATTATTTCACTTCTCATAGATATGATCTTAGCAGGAGGATAGTATTTTCCAATAAAAGCATCTTTGCACTTAATCCAAGAATCAATACTATTTCTAGGCAAGGATAGCAACCATTCTTTAGCTTTTCCACTCAAGGAGAAAGGAAACAACTTGAGCTTAATAATATCTCCATCTACATCCTTATATTTTTGCATCTCACAAAGTTCAACAAAGTTATTGAGGTGGGCAGCAGCATCATCAGAACTAGCACCAGAAAATTGCTCTTTCATCACAAGATTCAACAAAGCAGGCTTAATTTCATAAAAGATAGCATCAAGAGCAGGTGGAGCAATAGGTGTACTTAGGAAATCATTGTTGTTTGTTCTAGTGAAGTCACACAACTTGGTGTTCTCAGCAGAGTTCATTTTGGTAAAAGTGGAGCAAGAAAATAGTAGTAGCAACTAGAGCAGGAACTTTTTTTTTTTTTTGAAAAAAGAAAGCAAACCAAACTAAAGTAATTTTTTTGGAGTTTTTGATAAAAAGAGGCAAACAAAACCAAGCAAAAGAAACTAAGCAAAACAAAAACAAAGTAAAGAGAAAGGTCGTGAAGGACTCCCTTTGTGAAGCCGTCCTTAGCCTCCCCGACAAGGGCGCCAGAAAACAACTTGATGCGCTCAGATCACTGTAGAGCTTCGTTGGGAGACCCCAAGAGGAAGGTATGATGAGCATAGCAGCAAGTCTTCCCTCAGAAAGAAACCAAGGTTATCGAACCAGTAGTAGGAAGGAAACGACCCAAAGGTGTTGCTAGCAACTTGGAAACCTGCACAACACAAACTCAAGACTTTTCCCCAATGAACAGTGAGGTTGTCAATCTCACCGGTTTTCTAAAAACAAAGGATTAACTGTATGGTATGGAAGGTAATTGTGGTTTGCAGAAAGTAAATAGTAACAGTGGAAAATGTATCAAAGGTAAAGATTGGACCGGGGTCCATAGTTCACTAGAGGTGCTCTCCTTAAGATAAACAAATATGGCATGCTGGATAAACAAATTACAACGGGGCAATTGACAGGACAGATCAAGGCATAACAATGCAATACTAGACATTCATGATCCTATGAGATTTGATTGGGCAATACAACAAGATACATAGACCGCCATACAACTACATCTATGACTAGTAATCCATCTTGAGGTTATCATTCGAACCCCCTCCAGTATTAAGTTGCAAGCAATGGATAACTACTTTAAGCAAAGTGTCTAAGGTAAACAATCCACTTGTTCCATGAACAAGAGATTGTTGTTTTCTCCCTAGTAACAACAACACATCTACAACCTTAGAGATTTCTGTCACTTCCCCAGATTAAATAGAGACATGAACCCACTATCGAGCATAAATACTCCCTCTTGGAGTCACTAGCATCTACTTGGCCAAGATAGCTACTAGAAACGGAGAGCATGCAAGATCACAAACAACACAGACATGATAGAATCAATAAGATAGAACCATTAATCAATCTGACATAGTAATCTCAATATCCATCGGATCCCCGCAAACACAACATGCATGATTACAAATAGATGATCTTGATCATGAACGGAGCTCACAAGGTCTAAACATGGTAGCACAAAGGAGGATAAACAACCATCTAGCTACTACATGGACCCATAGTCCAAGGTGGAACTACTCACGCTTCATACCGGAGGCTGGCATGATGATGAAGAAGGCCTCCGGGATGATATCCCCTCTGGCAGGGTGCCAGGAAGAGCTTCAGATCCCCCTCGATCTAGGAATGATGGTGGCGGCGGCTACGGATTGTTTCGTGGAAGATTGATCGGGTACTTAGGGTTTTGATATCGGGGGCTTCTTATAGGCGAAGAGGCGAGGCAAGGGGCACCCAGGGTGGCCGCTCCCCCCCCTCCCCGGCACGGGCCAGGCCAGGCCGCGTGACCAGGGGTGTGGCCCCCTGGTGGCTCTTCTCCGTCTCGTCTTTTGTCTCCATGTTCCCCACGATAAAATATTGACTTTGACTTTTGTCCCGTCCAATTCCGAAAATTTTGATTTTCTGTCTTTTCTAGAACCAAAAACAAAAGAAAACAGGCAACTGGCACTGTGGCATCTTGCTAATAGGTTAGTATCAGAAAACATATAAAAATACCTCAAAGTATAGACACAGCAAAACAAAGTAGATACTAAACAAGCATGGAACATAAAAATTATAGATACGTTTACGACGTATCAAGGCCGCGCGCCAGCGAGCGCTCCTGCAAGAGTCGACGTACTATACGACAGCGACTCCGATGAAGCCGGGCCGAGCAGCAGGCCTACAAGAGTCGGCGACACAGGCAGGGAAGTAGCCGCCCCCCGCCTAGCGACGACGGCAACAGTGACTACGACACACAGTTCTACTGGAGCCTCGACGTGAACTAGGCCGATCCCGACGCCGACGAGCTGCACTTTAGTTTACTTATTTTATCCCGTTTTAGTTTAATTTTTACCTAAAAAGCCTAGGCAATGAACTAGTTTTACCTATATACTATATCACAAGATTAGTATGAATTGTACCCAAATTTACTTGTTTTTCGTCTAATTTGGATTTCGCGATTTTAAATGCGTCCGCGGGCGCGACCTAGGCTCGTGGCTGGAAAAAGTTTTAGACCCAGACCAAAATCTGGCCCAATCTAATAAATAAAAACGCTGGATTTTGGCCTGAAGGCCTCCAACGAATGGATGGACATGTTTTTAGTCCAACTTATTATCAAACACGCTTGTGGACGCGCCGGTGAAGAGCGAGTAAACAAGGAGCAGGTATGGATCGTGATGTGCCTACCGCTAGGCGTGACGTCGTAGGCAAACCAGCAACGTTAGACTGGTCATAGTGGAAGTATCATAGCTAGTATCATGCATGCCATGTTGGCAAAAATCTGACGTGGCACAACAATTAAAAAAAGAGATGGTTAGAGTATCATAGGTAGATACCGTATTATAGCACGTGAAATTAGAAAATTCTCATACAAATCTTGTACACAATTTTATATTAAGATTCTACAAATCATGGAATATAGTACTAGTATGATACTACCGTATGATATCATATACTATAAAGATAGTATGATATATACATGATACTAGCGTATGATATTACCGTATGACTTATATTACGTACCTAGCTACTCCGACGATTTGCTGTTTGCGCGACGTTTTCTCGATCGATCCTCCTGAAGATTTCAAGGACACTAAGTACGTATTGGTGCTAGCTGCACGCATGCGTCCAACATTCATCGCGGTGTTTGTGCAGGCGAGTCATCGATCAATGCCAATATATGATTTCATGTGTGCGCTAGCAAATCCGTTTAATAATTTATTTTATCCGACGATCAAAATCGTTGGTTTTGGTGCATGCGTGGGAGGGCTTGACTCTCCCTTTTTTTTTTCTATCTCGCTCGTTAGCGTGGGCGCACGAAGCTGGCCCAGCTTTTTTTTAGTACAAAAGTACATGCAATCCAAATTTATTACTCAGAAATATCATGAATATGTGATCTGCATGGATGATAGCCCTAAGCAGGTGTTACATCAAAAGCATATATAATGAAGAAAGTCATCTATGCGAAAGAGACACCTTCAACTCATCCAAAATGTGAGCGGCACCCTCAGATCGATCTCGATCACTTGCCTCCTATCATGCCAAAGAGACACCAGCTAGCTAGAAACTGTCTGTTTGCAATAAAACTTGGGACATGTTTAGCCTGCCCGCCGCCTCTATTATTCCTTCCGTGCAGGCTAGTAATAATTCACTAATGAAACGATCTGTGACTGCCGAATCGCTCCTTCGAAAAACCAATTCTACATATATGTGGGTGTTTCGGACTTATCCTGGACGTCCACATTTGGTTTGAGATCTGTGCGGGCGTTGTTGCCAATTGCAGAAAAGACCCTCAGGTACATCCATATCTTGTGAACCAGTCCTAATTTACACAGCGTAACCTGTACCGCATGCACACATTCAGCATTTGAAGTATATTTCAGTTATCCTGTTCGATCTGCACCCATACTATCTCACATCCAAAGTTCATGAAGAATTCAGACTGAAGAAACGAATTACAAGTAGTATATTTTATTATCCGCACCTCAGTTCGGGATAAAAAACACAGGAATCTTCGACGGGAGAAAAAATGTAACAGAATTTCTCTTCAAATTCGTTACTAGGGATCTGGATATTAGATGCCATTTTTTCTGGAAATAGATTAATCCCGGAAGTTCCCTTTTTTCATAGTTCAGACAGAATGAAAGGATTAAAATTTCTAGACAAAATCGAGCAATGATAAAAAATAAGGATCATATCGAATCTAGACTATGACCGACATAAGCAGGAGAGCAATAGAACTTCCACATGTACAAGAATCAGTTAGTAAGCCAAAATCTAGCATTATGACCTACAGGAACAAATCCCTTAGAAGTTAGAAACGCAAACGGAACGGATTTGGTATCCAGACCTCGGTTTTTCGGTTTCAAATCTGGGCGGCGAAGCGCAGGCCTATAGTCCCCTCTGGTCGGCATCCATGAAGACATGGCTGAGGACGTCCAGTGCGTCGACCGCCAGCGCTAGCGATGTAGGTAGCACCGAGGCCATGGACGCGGCGCACGGTGTGAAACAACCGCATTCGGCGAGATAGACGGCACCTAGTACGGCTCGTCGAGGAACGCGGTGGCCCACCTCTGTCCGTCGTCTGGACTGGGAGGGTGGATGGCGGTGGTGTGGCTGGATAAGGAGAGCGAGGGGAGAGGATAGGAAGATGGACATGTTCGCTTCAGTGTCTCTAGGGAATGGAAGATGGACTTGTATAGGATCAAAATGCAAAATGACAGAGCATCAATCTTGACACAGTGTGCACCGTCGGATAAGACGGGGACACCCACGACATGGTAGAATCGCTGCACTCATTGCCCCTCCTACAATTAGAGAACCGGATCCATCTCTGGTGATGACCCTCCGTGTCACATCCAGCGCGCCATCTGTACGTATTAACTGAGGAGGTGGGGGGCTCCATATATATATAGAGGGGGATAGGTTGTTTAGGAGGTAATTACAAGCTAGTACTCCCTCCGTTTAGAAATATAAGATGTTTTAGGTTTGTGAAGGAGATGTATCTAGACACCTTTTAGTGTATAGGTTCATTTGGTGTCTAGATACATCTTATTCACAAATCTAAAACATCTTATATTTCTAAACGGAGGGAGTAGACATCAATTCATCAACAAGCTGCAGCGATCGAGCTGGTTGAAATACTTCTCCATGAACAAACCTATTCCTGTTCTTCAGCCATATACACCAAAGCAGCAGTGAGGTCACCACACAGCCTTATCTTTACTAGTAGTATTTGATAAGCTGGGGCGTCTATATAGACCGGAAGAGATTATTGCCAACAATAATTCTTGCATGCAACCAACTCCCGATCGATCCATCCATCCACCGACCTTCCAGAGTTCCAGTGCTCCAAGATTCGGCGGCGCCGCCAGCGGGACCACTCCGGCCGGGCGTTGCGCGCGGCGGTGATCAGCCCTCGCCGCCGGTAGCAGAGGCGTGTGGGCGCGATGATTATAACGTGGCACGACCTGTACACGGTGATGTCCGCCGTGGTGCCGCTGTACGTGGCCATGATACTGGCCTACGGGTCCGTGCGCTGGTGGGCCGTCATCACCCGCGAGCAGTGCGCCGGCATCAACCGCTTCGTGGCCGTCTTCGCCGTGCCGCTCCTCTCCTTCAAGGTCATCTCTGCCAGCGACCTCTACGCCATGGACCTCCGCTTCGTCGCGGCCGACGCCCTCCAGAAGCTCCTCGTCCTCGCCGCGCTCGCCGTCTGGTCGTCCCGCCTCGCCCCCGCGCGCTGCCGCCACATCGCCGGGCTCGACTGGTCCATCACGCTCTTCTCCTTCTCGACTCTACCCAACACGCTCATCATGGGCATCCCGCTCCTCGTCGCCATGTACGGACCACATGCCGGCGACCTGCTGGTGCAGCTCGTCGTGCTCCAGTGCATCGTCTGGTACCCGATGCTGCTCTTCATGCTAGAGTTCCGCGCCGCGCGGCTGCTCATCAAGGGGAGGATTCCGGTGGGCGGCGTCGTCGCTGCTGCTGTGTGCCCCGTCGACCCAGACGACGGAAGACAGTCTGCTGAGGTGGCGCCCGACGTGCCATTCGGAGCGGCTGGCGGCGAGCGCGTCAAGTCCGAGGACAGCACCGTGCAGGAGGTGATGGAGGCCGGCACGACGACGGTGAAGGCCAAGGACGGCGGTAGCTCTACGCCGCCGGTCTGCGTGATGCTCCGGCTGATCCTGGCGATGGTGTGGCGCAGGCTTATCCGGAACCCCAACACGTATGCCAGCGTCCTCGGCCTCACTTGGTCACTCATCAAATTCCGGTAGTAACTCATTTCGATCCTCCGGTCATGTCACCGTCAATCAGCTGATCAGCTGTGACGATCGTACACGTGCTGAATTATATTATTACCTCATGTTCGCTGCAGATTTCACTTAACCATGCCGGCCATCGTGGCCAACTCCATCGCCATTCTCTCCAACACGGGGCTGGGGATGGCCATGTTCAGCCTGGGACTGTTCATGGCCATGCAGCCCAAGATCATCGCCTGCAGCAACACCGTCGCGGCTGCCACCATGGCCGTCCGCTTCCTCCTTGGCCCCGCGGTCATGACCCTGGCCTCCGTCGCTGTCGGCCTCCGTGGCACGCTGCTCCGCATCGCCATTGTCCAAGTATGTGCATGTGTGTCCGAGCGTGCCATTCTTTGCTCATCATTCCAAGACAACGACCACTAAGTATATACTGTAAGTTAGTACTACGTGACATATGCATGTTACTATGTAGGCCGCCGTGCCACAGGGGATCGTGCCGTTCGTGTTCGCCAAAGAGTACAATCTTCATGCCGCCATTGTTTGCACCGGGTAAGTCAATCAAGAATCATCTGAAACATCTTCACGGTTAGAAATGCTCCATTAATTCTTCATACAGTAGCTTCCATGACGAAAAAAGGCAGGTCAAATTAAAAAATGAAAGAGGAGATCATCGGATACGATGTGCTAAAATTTAAACACGATTTTGGAGAATTTTACGGACCAAAACTGGATCTCAACATTTAACCCAACTAGGAATCTCGCCAATAGAAATTTCCGCACCTTACCGAAACATCAACAAGACAATTCAGAATTTCTTTCAGTTTTCTTATCATATCTGATTTATTGAATATGACCTAATGTTAATTTTCTCTGATTTTTTTTTGAATCTATCTGGAAATTTCGAGGTTACAAATATTTGAGTACCCGCCGTAATTTTGGGAAGTTAACTCAAATTTGGACCCTCATCTAAAATTATCTTCCAAACAAAAGCTATCTGTAATTTGGAACCCTAATTGTTCATGAACTTAATTTTGTATTAAATTATTATTTACATATTTTTTCCCATTGCAGTGTCATATTTGGCATGCTAATAGGTCTTCCAATCAGCCTCATCTACTACATATCTTTTGGGCTGCTATGACCGTTAACATGCCATGATCAAACATTTGTACACATGTCAGACATCGAATTGATCCATGGGTTTTCAGATCAAGTGAGTCTATACTTGTAATGACGCATGGATCATGAAAAGAATGCAAGAGCAGGGGATTAAATTTTCTTTTGCAGAACTTGCAATGCTGATGAAACCTTGGTCTCTCAACACGAAATGATCAAGTTACCAGGTTGTTCAAGAAAGTTTAGTACTTACCATGAGTTACCATGTTGAATTTGTTGCTCTAAAACGTTCATGTAGTACTGGGTTTCGTATCTAGCCCTACCTTGACTTGCTTGGAAAAAAGCTTTGATGTTGTTGTTGTTGTAAACATTCAGATATTACAAATTTTAAGCTGAGAACAAAATTATCTTTGAAATAGGTCACAATAAGCTCATACCATTTCGAGTATCCCAACTATTTTAGTTCCAATTTGAACTACAATCATGATAAAAATTATGGAACGGGGAGTAGTGATTACACTTGACAACTAAAGCCAGTGCCCATATTCATATGATAACGAAAGAATGTATGAGCAATGTGACAATAGTCCTACAAGATCTGCGTCACCTTGGAAAATGTCCCAACTGACCAACAAATCCAAAATTGTTGCACATTAATCAAAATTTATACACATGCAAGTCTTTAAGGGATTCCAGCGCTCTGATGGTCTTTTCCGGCGATACCATAGACCGAGAACCCCAGATCTACCCCTTTGACCAGGGGCAGACCTAGATTAAAATTAACCCGGTGTCACTATATGAGTAACACATAATTTTCAACAAGATTTAGGGGTGTCACACACTATAAATTGATCAAACATATGAAGTTAATCAATTTGGACACGGTGTCCTATGACACCTGCTGGCCTAACAAGGGCATGTAGGGTTTCGTAGCATGGAAAACAAAAATTTTCTACCGCATACAAACAAACAAGCCAAGATCTATCTACTAGATTGTAGCAACGAGTCGATGGAATAACTCACCCTCGAAGATTCCAAAGTGTTTAACGAGAGCGGATTCTCGTGGGTGATGTAGTCGTACTCTTCCCGATCTCAAGATCGCGTAGACGATCCTTCTGGCACTGCGTTCCGGCAGCGCTCCCGCAGTCGGTCACACGTTCGGTACTCGACGAAGACCTTCCTCTCCCTTGTTCCAGCAGGCAGCGGAGGTTGTAGCACTCTCCTCGCGATTCCGGCAGCACAACGGCGTGGTACCGGAAGTAGAGGGGATATCTCGCAGGGCTTCGCCTTAAGCCGGAGCGAGTATGGTGGAGTATGAGAGAATCCCTCAACGATCTAGGGTTTAGACACGCCGAGGAAGAGGTGCTAGAGCCGGCGGCTAGGGCTTGGTGGTGCCCAAGTCGGCGGCAAGGAGATCCCTAGGCGGCGGCGGCTTGGAGGGCGGCAGCGGCTAGGGTTAGGGTTTTCGGGGCAAGGGACTTGTGTGTGTCTAGGAGGGAGCCCTGCCCCTCCTTATATAGGTGGAGGGGCCGGCCGGCCAAGGGGAGGGAGGGGAGTCCCTCCCCAACTCGGCTTGGGTGGTGCGCCGCTGGTTGGAGGAGGGAAACCCTCTATTTTGAACAGCGATGACACCGAGTACATGATGCAATCATATCAACTTGATATAACACATTCATGTACCCTTCCCCCCTGGAGTGTCGGACATTCCGGAACCTTCTAGAACATTCCCGATGAAAACACCGGAACCATTCTCCATCTCCGAAACAGGACTTTCCTTATATGAATCTTATTCTCCGGACCATTCCGGATCTCCTCGTGATATCCCGAATCCCATTCGAGACTCCGAACAACATTCGATCTCTTTCTCATCATTCCATAACTACTCAAACAACGTCGAATCCTTAAGTGTGTCTCCCTACGGTTCGTGAATTATGCGGACATGATCGAGACACTTCTCCGAACAATAACCAATAGAGGAATCTGGAAATTCATATGGATCCCACATATTTCTACGATTACTTTGCGATCGAATGAACCACTTACATACGATATCAATTTCCCTTTGTCTCACGATAGTTTACTTATCCGAGGTTATGATCGTCGGTATCTCTGCATACCTAGTTCAACCTCGTTACCGATAAGTACTCTTTTCTCGTTCCCGCGATATGTGATCCCTTGTGAGCCAGTCACATGCTTGCAAGCTAATTGGATGACATTTCACCGAGAGGGCCCAGAGTATATCTATCCGTCATATGGATGGACAAATCCCACTCTTGATCCATGTGTTTCAACCAATACTTTCCGAACACTCAATGCCACCTTTATAGCCACCCAGTTACGGTGTGGTGTTTGATGTCATCAAAGCATCCATCCGGTAAAGGTGATATGCATGATCTCATGGTCGAAGGAATTAGATTACTATGTATCAGAAAGCATATAGCAATTGAACTATTAAAATGACTTGATCTTTATGCTACGCTTATCTATAGGAGTATGTCCACCATATCATTCTCCTAACGATATGATCTTGTTGTTAATAACATCTCAATGTTCATGATAGGGAAACCACAATAATCTATTAACCAACAAGCTAGTATTATATAGAGGCTTTACTAGGGACTTCAAATTATGTTTACAAATCACACAAGTATTAATGTTTCCTTGTTAATACTATTATAGCATGAATGTAAACATTTATCATAAACACAAAGATATAATAATAACTACATTTATTATTGCCTCTAGGGAATATCTCCAATAGTCTCCCACTTGCACTAGAGTCATCTAATCTAGATTACATGGTAATATACCGAACACCCATGGCAGTTTGGTGCTGGTCATGTTTTGCCCTCGGGAGAGGTTTAGTCAACGGATCCGCCACATTCAGATCTGTGTGTACTTTGCAAATCTTTATATCCCCATCTTGGATATGTTCTCGAATAGCGTGAAAACGTAGCTTGATATGCTTCAGCTTCTTGTGTGACCTTGGTTCTTGCGCATTGGCTATGGCGCCCATGTTATCACAGTAGATAGACATTGGGTCCAGCGCACTAGGAACCACACCCAGCTCTGTAATGAACTCTTTTATCCATATTGCTTCTTGTGAAGCCTCCGAAACAGCCATGTATTCCGATTCAGTTGAAGATATCGCCACAACGCTTTGTTTTGCACTCCTCCAGCTAACTGCTGCACCATTCAAAATAAATACGTATCCAGATTGTGATTTAGAATCATCCGGATCGGTGTTCCAACTAGCATCGGTGTAACCATTAACAACGAGTTGTTCATCACCTCCATAAGAAAGAACCATATCCTTAGTTCTACTTAAGTACTTAAGGATGTTTTTGACCGCTGTCCAATGATCCACTCCTGGATCACTTTGATATCTGCTAGTTAAACTAACAGCATATGCAATGTCGGGTCTAGTACATAGCATGGCATACATTAGAGATCCTATGGCTGAGGCATAGGGAGTCTTACTCATCCTTTCTCTATCTTCTGCCGATGTCGGACTTTGAGTTTTACTCAAGGTCGTATTGGGCAACATGGGCAAGAACCCTTTCTTGCTATCTTCCATTCCAAACCTCTTTAGAACTTTGTCCAAATATGTACTTTGTGACAATGATATTTGGCGTTTCGATCTATCTCTATAAATCTTTATGCCTAATATGTAAGCTGCTTCGCCAAGATCCTTCATTGAAAAACTATTATTCAAATATTCCTTGACACTATTAAGAAGGTCTACATCATTCCCAATCAACAATATGTCATCTACATATAGTATTAAGAATGCTACAGAGCTCCCACTCACTTTCTTGTAAATACAAGCTTCTCCATAAGTTTGTATAAAACCAAAACTTTTGATCACCTTATCAAAACGTTGATTCCAACTTCGGGATGCTTGCTTCAATCCATAGATGGACCGTTGAAGTTTGCATACCTTGTTAGCATCTTTAGGATCGACAAAACCTTTGGGTTGCATCATATACAACTCTTCATCAATGTCTCCATTGAGGAATGCTGTTTTGACATCCATCTGCCATATCTCATAATCATAATATGCAGCGATTGCTAACATAATCCTCACAGACTTTAGCTTCGCTACTGGTGAGAAAGTCTCATCGTAGTCAACTCCTTGAATTTGTCGAAACCCTTTTGCGATAACTCGAGCTTTATAGACAGTAACATTACCATCAGCATCTGTTTTCTTCTTGAAAATCCATTTGTTCTCGACAGCCTTCCGGCCATCCGGTAAGTCCACCAAAGTCCATACTTGGTTTTCGTACATGGATCCAATCTCGGATTTCATGGCTTCTTGCCATTTATTGGAATCTGGGCTCATCATTGCTTCCTCATATGTCTCAGGGTCATCGGTGTTGTCCACCAACATGACACTCATAACGGGATCATACCAATCTGGAGTGGTACGAGTTCTCGTTAACCTGCGAGGCTCTATAGCAACTTCAACCGAAGTTTCATGATCATCATCATTAGCTTCCTCTCTTATTGGTGCAGGCACCACAGGAACTTCTTCTGGTGCTGCGCTACTCGCAATTTCGAGAGAAAGTTCGACAACCTCGTCAAGTTCTACTTTCCTTCCAGTCACTTCTTTCGAGAGAAATTCCTTCTTTAGAAAGGATCCATTCTTGGCAACGAAGATTTTGCCTTCGGATCTATGATAGAAGGTATACCCAATAGTTTCCTTCGGGTATCCTATGAAGACGCATTTTTCCGCTTTGGGTTCAAGCTTGTCCGGCTGTAACTTCTTTACATAGGCTTCGCATCCCCAAACTTTAAGGAACGACAATCTAGGTTTCTTCCCAAACCATAATTCATACAGTGTCGTTTCAACGGATTTAGACGGTGCCCTATTTAAAGTGAATGCGGCTGTTTCTAATGCATAACCCCAAAATGATATCGGTAAATCTGTAAGTGACATCATAGAACGAATCATATCTAAGAGAGTTCGATTACGACGTTCGGACACACCATTACGCTGTGGTGTTCCCGGCGGTGTCAACTGCGAAAGTATTCCGCATTTTTTCAAATGCTCGCCAAACTCGTAACTTAGATATTCACCTCCACGATCAGAACGTAGAAATTTAATCTTGTTGTTACGTTGATTCTCTACCTCACTTTGAAATTTCTTCAACTTCTCGAAAGTTTCTGACTTATGTTTCACGAAATAGATATACCCATATCTACTCAAGTCATCCGTGAAGGTAAGAACATAACGATAACCACCGCGCGATGCTACACTCATTGGACCACACACATCGGTATGTATGATTTCCAATAAGTCTGTAGCTCGCTCCATCATACCAGAAAATGGAGTCTTAGTCATTTTACCCATCAGACATGCTTCGCATCTTTCAAGTGATTCGAAATCAAGTGATTCAAGAAGTCCATCGGAATGGAGTTTCTTCATACGCTTCACTCCAATGTGACCAAGACGACAGTGCCACATATAGGTCGAGTTATCGCTCGATTTCAAACGTTTAGCCTCAATGTTATTAATATGTGTATTTCACTATCGAGATTCAACAAGAATAGACCATCTATCAAAGGTGCATGTGCATAAAACATATTACTCATATAAATCGAACAACCATTATTCTCGGACTTAAACAAGTAACCATCTCGCAATAAACAAGATCCCGATATAATGTTCATGCTTAACGCAGGCACCAAATAACAATTATTTAAGTATAAAACTAATCCCGATGGTAGATGAAGGGGCAGCGTGCCGACCGCGATCACATCAACCTTTGATCCGTTTCCCACGCGCATCGTCACCTCGTTCTTCGCTAGCTTCCGTTTATTCTGCAGCACCTGTTTCGAGTTACAAATATGAGCAACCGAACCAGTATCAAATACCCAGGCACTACTACGAGTACTAGTGAGATACACATCAATAACATGTATATCAGATATACCTTTCTTCTTGATGTTGTCGTTCTTCAAATCCGCCAAGTACTTTGGGCAATTCCGCTTCCAGTGACCTTCTCCCTTGCAGTAAAAGCACTCAGTATCAGGCTTAGGTCCAGCCTTGGTCTTCTTCGTCGGCGTGGTAACTTTCTTACCACCCTTCTTGAAGTGTCCCTTCTGCTTAGACTTGCCTTTCTTGAATTTGGTGGTCTTATTGACCAACAACACTTGGTGCTCTTTCTTGATCTCCACTTCTGCAGATTTCAACATGGCAAAGAGTTCTGGCAACGTCTTGTTCATGTTTTGCATGTTGTAGTTCATCACAAAGTTCTTGTAACTTGGTGGTAGTGATTGGAGGACACGGTAAATCCCCAAAGCATTAGGAATCACAATACCCAAGCTTTGAAGTTTGTTTGCGTGCCCAGACATCTTAAGCACATGCTCACTGACGGAGCTGCCCTCTTCCATCTTGCAGTTAAAGAACTTTTTAGAAGCCTCATAGCTTTCAATTGCCGCATGAGTCTCAAAGATCAATTTGAGATCCTCGACAATATCATATGGGTCTGAATTCTCAAACCTTTTCTAAAGCTCCGATTCTAAACCATACAAGATAGCACACTGAACTGTGGAGTACTGAGTCTTCCGAGTGAGGTAAACATTCTTTACTTCATCGGCAGCATCAGCTGCAGGTGGGTCACCCAGCGGTGCATCCAGCACATAGGTCAAATTACCAGCTGTGAGGACAATCCTCAAATTGCGGAACCAATCCGCGAAGTTGCTTCCATTGTTTTTCAACTTTTCTTTCTCTAGGAACACATTAAAATTGATGGTAGGGGTTGCCATTGATCTACAACAAATTTGCAATAGTTTAGACTAAGTTTATGACAAATTGAGTTCAATTTAATAATAAAATTAATCTAGGTGAACTCCCACTCAAAACAATATCCCTCACATTGTTTTAGTGATCACACGAACCAAATCCACTATATCAACACCGATCATCACGAGAGTTGATATAGTTTCAATGGCGAACAATCGACATGTTCATCATATCTACTATATGATTCATGCTTTACCTTTCGGTGATCCGTGTTCCGAGACCATGTCTGTACATGCTAGGCTCGTCAAGATCAAACCTTAGCTTCCGCATGAGCAAATCTGGCTTGCTCACGTTGTATACACTTGCGGAATCTAACAGACCCGATCATCACGTGGTGCTTCGAAACAACAAGCTTTAGCAACGGTGCTAACTAAGGGTGAACACTTTATGACTTGAAATTCATGTGCATGAGGGATCATCTTATAATGCTACCGTCGTCTACTAAGCAATACAAGATGCATAAAGGATTAACATCACATGCAATTCATAATATGTGATATGATATGGCCTTTCTTCTTTGTGCTTCCGATCTCCATCTTCTAGCACGAACATGATCTCCATCATCACCGGCATTGCATCAAGGTCAATGACGCTTCTCCATGGTTGTCGTCCACCGGCTTCAACTATTACAACTACTTTGAATAGACACGCGGGTCTTAACATAAATTAAAGACAACCATATGGCTCCTGCCGGTTGCCAACTTACAATAAGGAACATTGCATACATCAAATATAACCACAATCATGGCCATATCACATCACAGCACACCCCTGCAAAACAAAGTTAGACGCCTCTACTTTCTTTGCATGTTTTACGTGGTTTGGGGCTTTCAATAAGTGTCGTTCTAACTTACGAACATGAACCACAACATTGATACTAGTATTGTTAATCACCCGTTGTAAATTGGATCTTAACTATGCTAGGAGAAACAGGCACCCGCAAAGCCACTTATGCAATACAAGTTGCATGTCAAGCGTGGAGCAAGTCTCATGAACGATGTCATGTAAGGTTAGCCCGAGCCGCTTCATCCCAACATCCCTCAAGATGCAAAGTACACAAGAAGCAATCGACAATAAAAGCATCAACGCCTACAATGACCATTGTGTTCTACTCGTGCAACAGATGTACACATAGACACGGCTTTGATACCACTGTAGGGTTTCGTAGCATGGAAAACAAAAAATTTCTACCGCATACAAACAAACAAGCCAAGATCTATCTACTAGATTGTAGCAACGAGTCGATGGAATAACTCACCCTCGAAGATTCCAAAGTGTTTAACGAGAGCGGATTCTCGTGGGTGATGTAGTCGTACTCTTCCCGATCTCAAGATCGCGTAGACGATCCTTCCGGCGCTGCGTTCCGGCAGCGCTCCTGCAGTCGGTCACACGTTCGGTACTCGACGAAGACCTTCCTCTCCCTTGTTCCAGCATGCAGCGGAGGTTGTAGCACTCTCCTCGCGATTCCGGTAGCACAACGGCGTGGTACCGGAAGTAGAGGGGAGATCTCGCAGGGCTTCGCCTTAAGCCGGAGCAGGTATGGTGGAGTATGAGAGAATCCCTCGACGATCTAGGGTTTAGACACGCCGAGGAAGAGGTGCTAGAGCCGGCGGCTAGGGCTTGGTGGTGCCCAAGTCGGCGGCAAGGAGATCCCTAGGCGGCGGCGTCTTGGAGGGCGGCGGCGGCTAGGGTTAGGGTTTTCGGGGCAAGGGACTTGTGTGTGTCTAGGAGGGAGCCCTGCCCCTCCTTATATAGGTGGAGGGGCCGGCCGTCCAAGGGGAGGGAGGGGAGTCCCTCCCCAACTCGGCTTGGGTGGTGCGCCGCCGGTTGGAGGAGGGAAACCCTCTATTTTGAACAGCGATGAGACCGAGTACATGATGCAATCATATCAACTTGATATAACACATTCATGTACCCTTCCCCCCGGGGTGCCGGACATTCCGGAACCTTCTAGAACATTCCCGATGAAAACACCGGAACCATTCTCCATCTCCGAAACAGGACTTTCCTTATATGAATCTTATTCTCCGGACCATTCCGGATCTCCTCGTGATATCCCGAATCCCATTCGAGACCCCGAACAACATTCGGTCTCTTTCTCATCATTCCATAACTACTCAAACAACGTCGAATCCTTAAGTGTGTCTCCCTACGGTTCGTGAATTATGCGGACATGATCGAGACACTTCTCCGAACAATAACCAATAGAGGAATCTGGAAATTCATATGGCTCCCACATATTTCTACGATTACTTTGCGATCAAATGAATCACTTACATACGATATCAATTTCCGTTTGTCTCACGATAGTTTACTTATCCGAGGTTATGATCGTCGGTATCTCTGCATACCTAGTTCAACCTCGTTACCGATAAGTACTCTTTTCTCGTTCCCGCGATATGTGATCCCTTGTGAGCCAGTCACATGCTTGAAAGCTAATTGGATGACATTTCACCGAGAGGGCCCAGAGTATATCTATCCGTCATATGGATGGACAAATCCCACTCTTGATCCATGTGTTTCAACCAATACTTTCCGAACACTCAATGCCACCTTTATAGCCACCCAGTTACGGTGTGGTGTTTGATGTCATCAAAGCATCCATCCGATAAAGGTGATATGCATGATCTCATGGTCGAAGGAATTAGATTACTATGTATCAGAAAGCATATAGCAATTGAACTATTAAAATGACTTGATCTTTATGCTACGCTTATCTATAGGAGTATGTCCACCATATCATTCTCCTAACGATATGATCTTGTTGTTAATAACATCTCAATGTTCATGATAGGGAAACCACAATCATCTATTAACCAACAAGCTAGTATTATATAGAGGCTTTACTAGGGACTTCAAATTAAGTTTACAAATCACACAAGTATTAATGTTTCCTTGTTAATACTATTATAGCATGAATGTAAACATTTATCATAAACACAAAGATATAATAATAACTACATTTATTATTGCCTCTAGGGCATATCTCCAACAGGGCATGCCCCTGACTTTGACGACCAGCCACGAACGACAGTTAAACAATTGAATTTTATCTTTGCTTTGGTTTTTTAATCCATTGCTACACTGCAAACCAACGTTGAGCCCAAGGTTTCATCAGTTTCTCTCTGGTTGACCCATAGTGGGAGTTCCCTGCTATAGGTGCCAAGCCTTTCTAAGTGTTATCACATGCATGTGAACATGATCGCAATCGTAAACTAGATATTGTCTAAGCCTTCCACCACACTTGTAAACATATGCTAGGGCCACATGTAACTTTTTGAGGGATTCCGGTGCTCTAGTGGTCCTTTTCCAACGAAACCCTAGACCGGGGGCCCTACACTACCCTTTTGATCGGACTCCAATGACGGTTAACCAATGGCTTTTTATCTTTATTTTTGTTTGTTTAGTCCACTGCTACATGGAAGAACAAGGTTGAGCCCCAAGATTCCACCAGTTTCCCTCCGGATGACCCGTAGTGGGAGTTTCCTACTATAGGTGCCTTTCTAAGTGTTACCGCATGCATCTGAATAGGCTTGCACCTGGGAGCTAGATATTGCATATCTAAGACTTCCACCACAGTTGTAACACATATGATGGGACCACATGCATGTTTCTTAGGGATACTGGCGCTCCAGCGATCTTTTTTAGCGAAACCCTACACCGGTGGCCCTGCAGATCTATCCGCCCTTTTTTCTGCCAATTCTTTCCACCACTTCTTCCTGCCCCTTTTTCCCGCCACTTCTTCCTGCACTTTTTTCCATCATTACTTCGTGCTCTGACCCCCTCCATTTAAAATAACCACTTCCTCCCATCCACTCAGTACTCCCATTTCCACCTAAACAAATTGATCGTGTGTATGCTAAGTGTAGCAACAGGAGGTGTTCGCATGTCATCAAGTGGTTCTAATGCCAGCCTTCACACCACTAATGGGGAGATACAGAACCTTCTATATGGTTCTTCCTAGGAATTTTCTAGCTAGGATGGTATTATTTTATATGATCTAAATATATGATCATATAAGATTTTAAAATATAAAAAACATTTAAATTGTTTTAATTTATGTGATATATTACTAAATAAGCAAATGTAAACATAAGTAAATCATATAGAACAAAGCATAAACAGGAATTTAAATAAAAATAGCAAAGCCGAAGATAAAGCCATAGGCATAGGTATGTCAGAGCTATGCAGATGGCCTTACGTTGGTGTCGTAGGCTTAGCTCAGACGGCGTTGGTGGCCATCATACTGAGTGCTCGCCTGGGCCACGTGGCATCTAGATAAGCTGACGGGCAGTTTACACCGACAGTGGCCATCGGCACAGCCCTCTCTAAGCCGAGGCTCTGACATATGTCTGTCGGCATAGCTTCATGTCGTCGGCACATCAACTGATTTTTGTAGTGCATTGATTGCTAATAGGAAGTAGCACATACTTTTTTTTCAAGGATACGTCCTGGAAGACGTATCTGTCCTGGAAGACGTATCTTTTTCATAGAAGGGGGGCCAAGCGGTCAAAGTTTACAACACGCCGCGGCACAGACGTCCCAGACACAGACCACACCGCCTCGAGGGCAGCACATACCGTATCAGCATATATGCTACACCAACTGGCATGATATATATTTTCCACCAACCTTGCTAGCCTGCGCTAGCTAGCCTTCAAAATCAAACTTGTTGCTGTCCTCCAAACTTGTCTAGCTGCAGGTGGCTCTCGATCCTGTGGGTTGGCCACGATCGAGGACCAACCAGCATGGTGGTCAGGCCTCGTCGTTCTGTATGGATGATCCTGGACAATGGACATGGCCAGCACCTACGGCTACACGGTCCGATCCCATATATGACGTTGTGCGCGCCTTGTCCTTTGAAATCTGAGTAGTAGCACACCGCCAACAATCCACTCGTTCGCGGGAAATCAATTTAATTATTGGTCGTTGGTGGAGAACTAGCTACGTGGGAGCAAAGGATCTGCGGAGACGAAATGCGAGCGATATGTTTTAAGTGAGGGGTCCACCAAATCAAGGGCCTGTGATGTTGGATTTTCTTTCTTTTTGCCTGTGTTTTCGTATAAGATAAACAGATATATGATCTGCAGCTCATCGCAGATATTGTTCACAACGTGGGATCCCAATTGATTCCAGTATCATGGATCTTCTGTCAATAATTCTCAAACTATGAACAAGTGTGCACTCTTTTCTGTTGCTAAATAGGCACATGACTTGACCCGGTTTAGTCTCATGTATAAAGCAAAGACAAAACTCGCGTGTATTATCAAGAATTCGAGTGTCTCGTACCTCTGGGCTTCCATTCCCTACACTAGCTAGTTATAATTAACTCCCTCCAACCAAACAGCTGCTATAGATCTCATTGATATCTCTCATGGCGCCGGCTGCCAAGGTACCTCATCTGCCTCCTGCCAACAGTTACCAGCCGATGGATGTGCATGCCTCATTTTTTGTTTTCTTGATTCCTCAGGTTGTGACGACGGCGACGGGACAAGAACGGCATGGTGCTGGCCGAGGCGCCGTATGCAAGCCGTCGGCGAGGTGCCACCCGGCTCTGTCGTCCGAGGGGAAGGCGTCCTTAAGGGGTGTCGTGGGCTCGCTGCTCACGGCCGCCGGCAAGGACAAGGGCCTCGTCTCGCTGGGCGTTGGCGACGCCTCCGTGCATGCCTGCTTCCGCCGGGGTGGGGAGTTTGCCGCCGCGGCCGTCGCCGACGCCGCCAGGTCTGGGATGTTCGACTGCTACGCGCCGTCTAACGGGCTCCCCACCGCGCGCCGGTTAGTAGTGCTCTGTGAATGCCGAAGTTTAACAAACTGTTGTTCTCTCTGATGTGAAATCTCCAAATAGTAGCAACACGAGCACGTGGTGTTTCCATTTTACATCCGGAGACAACTTGGCTTTACCAGACATTATTACTCGCTCCATCCCATAATATATTGCGCATAATCTTACATGCAAGTTAAACTTTACAAAGTTTAACTAAAGAATATATAAAATAATATGAATATGTATAATACAAAATGCATATAATATAAAATATATTTTTTAAACCAATTCTAATACTATTAAATTAGCATTGTATACATTCATATTTATTAAATTACTTGATCAAACATTGTAAAGTTTGACTTCAGTAACCTTATATAAAATGGGACGACGGAAGGAGTACCACATTTTGACATTCTCTGTATAACAGCGCGGTCGCCGACCACTTGTCTACGGGAGCATACCACCACACACGGGAGTCGAACGTGTTCATGACTGTCGGCGGTCAGGGCGCGATCACAGCCATCACCACGGTACTCGGCGGGGCTCCAGGGGCGAACATCCTGCTGCCACGACCAGGATATCCATGCTATGAGGCAGCCTGTGATCTAGTCAGTGCAGAACCTCGGTTCTACGACCTCCTGCCCCAACACGGTTGGGAGGCCGACCTTGCAGGCATACGCCGCTTGGCCGATGGCGCCACGGCGGCCATCGTTGTCATAAACCCAAACAATCCGTGTGGCGTCGTCTACTCTGCGCAACATCTTCTCCAGGTGATCATGCAATTGCACAACCCACCAACACAACTAGTTGCATCCTTAGAACTGAATAATAAAAAATTTCATATAGTACGATAATGATATATATTCCCTTGATCTGTACGTAGATTGCTGAAACTGCAAGAGATTTGGGGATTCCGGTAATAGCAGATGAGGTATATGCCCATCTGGTATTTGGTGGAAGCAAGTTTGTCCCCATGGCCTCGTATGCACACATTGCACCAATCATCACAATTGGAGCCATATCGAAGAGATTCATGTTACTGGGGTGGCGTCTCGGTTGGTTGGCCTTCTGTGATCCTAATGGTAAACTCAAGCATGTAAGTGGCTATATATATACTCTTGTCATGTTTTGGCTACTATACATGGACTCATGTATATATGCAGATCCATATAATCTTGTTCTTCTAAAGGTCATAACTGCAGCTGAGGCGCTAATGAATGTGACTTCAGGACCAGCCTCGATAATTCAGGTTAGGGATGTACTACTAAATAATGCTCTACATATAGTACAAGTGAGTTAGCGCTTATTAGTATATGATGGTATTTTGACACAACAGGCTGCAGTTCCTAAGATTCTTTCGGAAGAACACAACAAGTTCCATCGGGGTGTTGTGAACTTGCTACAGTGTGCAGCAGATGCTCTCTACGGAAGACTGGACCAGATTGAAGCTCTCAAATGCTACTCAAGGCCCCATGGCTCGATGTTCATGATGGTTGGTACAAAGCTGCACTAGTTTTTTTTATTTCTAATGATTTGTTATCCTGCCTTTGTAATGATGATCACAAAACCATGCAGGTTGAAATCAAAACTTCAGTTTTATTCGGTGTTGCAGATGACATGGACTTTGCTCGTGAATTGATCAAAGAAGAATCTGTCTTGGTTTTACCCGGTATAATAATTAGATTTAACATCTTTTTATTTCAGTAACTATTCTGGTCTACGAGACCGTGCTTATACCTATACTAATAGTTCATAAAATGGCTGGATATTGTTTTCACTGTTTCTTAAGTATTTTAGATTTACAGATTCATTTTGCGTACTTTCTAATTTCCAGGTTCCGTCCTTGGGTTGAAGAACTGGGTTAGGATATTCTTTGGTGTACCTCTTGATCTAATATTAGAGGCCTGTGATAGGATTGAGTCATTCTGTCAAAGAAGGAAGGTCAAGGAAAACAATTGAAAAATGAAAATATACGGACATGGAGATACGTGCAGATGGGGATACATAATACAACACGTCTTTACTCTTAATTAATATCAGACTTATATAGTATATTGATGCTGAAGAAGGCCTAGGACATAATGAGGAATACATAGAGCTCTCTACCGATTCATGATGTGTATCGCCATGTCCGTTTACCCTTATGTGATCTCTAACAATGTATTCTACCAATTTCTTCCCTCTCAATCTCAATGTTTACCATTGTATGCATGTAATAAGTAATGATCATAAATACAAGTGTAAGATCTTTCATAGTACTATACTTGTGGTAGACAAACCAAACTTCATTATTATGTGATTCGTACAAATACGATACAATCCCATGAACACAACATAACATTACGCTACTGGACATGGATTTCATGAACGATACTATCCTAGGATGGAAATCCACGTATTATAGTAAATAAAACATCGACACGCTTCTGGTACAGGTCTTGTCGCATACATAAATTTGTTGCAGCAGTCAACAAATTTTCCGAACATATCACTGGATGGCGGCTCCAGTTGTACTATCCTGCAAAGGGAAACAATCCAGAGTAACATTCTGATTACTACATAGTAGTATACAAAAAAGCGGGATTGAGGTGCCAATGAAATATTGTAACGCAGATGAATAAAAACTAACAATTTTATCAATACGAATGAAGGCAAACTTCCATTTCGATGCTTGCGTTATGCTAGCATGATTTTCGATGCTTGTGTTATACTAGTATGATTTTCGATGCTTGTGTTATGCTAGTAGTATGATTTGGTGTACCCAAGACAAATATGTTGATATCTTCTTGCTACTAACAAACATTAACTGAATTTGATATAACTGCTAGAAGCAAAAAAAACAAAAAAGATATCTACTTACAGATGGTGGGCTGTAGAAGGCACGAATATTGAGTTCCTTAATGCTTTGAGCCGGAGGAGGGTTGCTGATTGCTTTGTACTTGATGACTCCACGCGCCATAGCAAACTCGCCCGTCCCGCCAATAATCGACAGTTGCCCTTCATCGCCATTGATTCCCATTACTTGGAACGACGATCCACTGAACCTGTTTTAGTCATACAAAGAAATCATGTACAGTACTAGATCACTTAAAATTGTATAAAACAAAATGTAATCTGTGCGCTCTGACTAAGCAAATCGCAATATCAATATCTGAAAAACATGGTGTCATACTACCTGCCGTCATGGAACACCATGGTGAAATAGTTGAACCAGCCGCCTGGGCCTCCTAGGTCGGCCTGTACTTGCATGCCTTTGGTACGGCCGACGACGGTGGCATCGGGTTGCGGCGCATCAAGAACAGCCCAGTCGTTGACAGCAGTTGTACCAAACCAGGATGTTTTGGGAGAGTCGAAAGTGACTATCTGGTTGGTTCCTGGCCCGTCGGCGATTTGGTGCAGGTACAGGCGCAGGTTTACCTCATGCTCACAAAGAAGAACGCACGCAGAGGATGGAGTAGGCATGGATAGGATGGCATGTGAGACCAAAAGCAGAGACAGAAGAAGCCTAGGACTTCCCATGACAAGAATCCTTGGGCTCCCAAATGAAGGTTCAGGGTCTAAAATTTTGTAATACTATGTCAAGATGTGGGGATGTATTTATAGCGCCATACAACAGCATATATGCTCTTAGATACAAATATTAAGTTTAAGTTTATGTTTTTTTTTTCTTCTGTTCTGTTCATTGGACTTTCAGACGATGAGATAACAAGCGCATACGTAGGCCGCTTGTTACTCTTTTGGTTTGTAGACATTTTGAACTAGTCGTCTACTTGCTTGTTTGCCAATTTAATACCTCTCCGATCCATAATAAGTGTTGCTGATTTATTACAAAGTTTAGTGATAATTATGCTATGTTGATTAGTACAAACCACTATTTGGATGCACCTTCTAGGCAATAGATAGTTGATTACGAATATACATATTTTTTTGTTAAACTCCCAACGAGTATATGCTCTAGCTTACACGATAAATCAAGGATATATCCATACATTAGGTAGCCACGCATTCTAGGTACACCAAGGTTTTAGTTTACCTCAAATTCAGAAGTCATAGCTTCAGAAAGAACTAAACTGAAAGGACTCGCGGAGAGGAATGAAAGATGTCAGAATTTGGTAGCCGGTGTTTCCTTGAACATATGTATAGAACATCTCTTACCGACTAATGTGTGGAACCATTCTCACACTGAAGTTCAAAATTTAACCCTTACCTACTAGTACTGAGTAAGTTACCCACGTCAAAAGTTGGTTATATATGGGGATTTAGTACAGCACAAACATCTATAGTTGTTTTGATGGGGGGTTTCGGTAGTGGCTATCTGTGATGCAAAGTCCATCTTCACCAAATTCCTGCCACACATCAGCTTTAGCTTCTTCAAGAAAATTACATTCGCTAGTATTTCACTACTGGAAGTCTCAAGCATCACCCATCCCATTCTGCATACGCCAATCAGAAACCAACCTTTGTTAGAGAGATAAGTTAGCATGTATATTATATCTTGCAAGAGAATAGCGTGCGATGTTTAGTAATCTGTTGTAGATAAGACCAATTACTCATTGATCTCCAAGTTCTTTTTTTGTTTTGCCGAACCTGGTTCGATAAAAACATTCACAGACCACCATTACCTACCTCATGACCATATATGCTTCTAGTGGCAGCACATACATATATATGTGGACGTCTACCAATCGAAAATTAGTCAGAGGGCTTCCATTTGTATGAGCCAGTCTACTCCAACGAAGCAATTCACATGCGCGAGCAAACCATGTCAAATACTAGTAGATTCTGACTTTTTCAGCCAAGCTTCGTGGCGACATACTAGTAGATTGATAGATGTCTAGCTGTTGTATGCGCTCCCTTATGAGGTTTTTAGCTTTGTTTAGATGGTTGGTGTTTGTATCAATCTTATTTGATCCGTGAGATGTAATTCTCTTTTTTCACAACTCTTGTATTACCTACTGGTTTTTCATAAAGATTGTGTGCATCCTTTGGATGCAGAGGCCAGGGTTCTCCCCATTTCCAAAAAAGAAAAATGTCAAATATATGCTATAGATACAGAAAATACATTGATGGACCATCAGAGCTTTCCAACAGACTAAGAAAGAATCATTTACTGACTTTTTCCAAGACTCCATTAGTCATAGTAAAATATCTATCATTGGAATTATCTCCTTGTCTGTTAAAGGATCCGCTAGAGGCGGGCTTATAGCTCCTATGCGACGTCTTTACGCGGAATTGGAAGAAACACGACATCGTTGAAAAGAATAGCTCGCATGCGACGGTTGTGAGGCAGCTAATATCCCAGGGCCACACGGGCCATAAAACGGTCGTAAGGACACATTTAACTTTGTTCCAAGATTAGGGTTAAGCCAAACCGGTCGGTTGGGACAGCCAGTCCAGCCAGTCAAACCAACCGCTTCCGACCGAGAGCGCGCGCTGACTGTAGCTTCCCCGACGGCGGCGGCGGATCTCACCCATCGTTCTCGGCGCCGGCGCCGGCGGCACGACAATTAATTTAGGCGGCGACGCTTTCGTTCGACGACGAAGATGGTGAGTTCCATTTGAAAGCTAATTCCTCTCCCATTCTTCTCAATTCGAGATTTGAGCGTGCCCATTAATGCTAGATTGTGGAGGCGAGGGTGTGCTGAACGGGGCGAGGGGGAACGATATGGAGCATGGAGAGGGGACTTCTAATCGGTATATCCTGTATCTCTGCACTTAATTTCTCTAAGGTTGAGCTCTTTGTTCGCTTCCGCTAGCCCACAGTACCCGCCAAAAACAGGGGAGACGATGTTGCGCGCTAAACCTTCGAATTTCGCATCAATTTCTTTCCCTCTAGGGCTGTTTTAGTTGATGGCAGCACGCAGCTCATTGAGAGAGACACAGTTGTTAAATGGGAGGTATAATTAGAACATGTTGATGCCCAAGAGCTAATAAACATGGGAGAGGAGGCGGTGAGGAAAATGGTGGAAAAAAATGGGGATAGTGTGGTTTGGGGGCCAGAGCAAGAAGTTTCTTTGTTACGATTTGATGATTACAAATGTGACTATGTTAGGGTTGAGATAGGGGAACATATAGTTGATGGAATCGATGAGCGAAACGGTTGGGCAAGCAAAACTGTTCTGTTTTTAGCAGAGCTCATTGATCTGAAACCTGATTCGAGGGTTGGATATGTGGCCTCGAAGCTGGCTACTCAGATGGTCGAGGATGATTGGGCTGCACAAAGGCAAGTAATGCCTATACTTACTGAGTTGGAAGTGTTAACAGTGGAGGATGATGCTAATGCACAAGGGGATGCTGCAGATGCTAATGCACAAAGGATTGTAACTGTTAACTGGAATTCAGTTGAGATACATGACCGGACTGATTTGGTCATTGCACCAATAGATGACATTGAAATGGCAAAGCTTTTTGGCATTCCTATAGATGACATAGACAAGGAGAAGAAGAGGGATGAAGCTGCAAATGATGGTGACAACCATTTAAGAGATGAAGAGGCAGATATAGATCTAGAGTTGTTGGAAAATGCTGCAGTTCATGTAGATGATGCACATGATGATGAGCTAGAAACAGTTTATGACAAAGAGGACCCAGTTATTGAAGTTGGGAGATTGTTTCCAAGCATGGATGAATTCAGGATGTGTTTCAGGACATATGCAGTCAAAAGTGAGTTTTCTACCAAGACTATGTGGACTGATAAAAATAAGTTCTATGCAAAATGCGTAGGTTATGATTGACGGGTTTCGCAGCATAGTAAATCAAAATTTTCTACGAATGCGAACGGAGAAAGCCAAGATCTAATCTAGGAGATGCAAACAACGAGGGGGGAGAGATGAGATCTTCATACCCTTGAAGATTCGCACAGCGGAACATTCGACGGAACATGGGTGATGTAGTCGTACTCGCTTCTCCTCCTCGCGATTCGATCCGATCTAACACCGCAAGTGGCGATGCCTCCGAGAGATGCACACGTGCGGCACCTCGACGTCTCCTCCTTCCTCGGTCAGCAAGTGGGGTGTTGATATGGATTGGATCTACAACGCGACGGCGCGGTGCAAGCGATGGAGAGTTTCTGCAGCAGGGCTTCGCCTACACGCAGTCGGGAGGGAGAGAGAGGAGGGCAGCAGGGCGGCTAGGGCTTGAGGAGGAGGTGTGGGAGGGGTGCGCCCCCAGCCCTCTTTATATAGAGGGGTGGGCGGCCAGCCCTTGCCCCTCCCCCAAGCCCTAGGGCCGGCGGCCAAGGAGGGAGGAGTGGGGGACAAGTTCCCCCCCCCTTCTAGAAGCTCCCCTAGGGTTTCCCTAGGGTTTGGCTGGCTGGGCACTATGGGGCCTTGTGCCCCTGGCCCAATGCGGCCAGGGCACTCCCTCATAGGCCCATGCCCCCTCCCGGCAGGTGGGGCCACGTTGGTCCCCCTCCAGAAGGTTCTAGAAGCTTCCGGTACAATACCGATTAACCCGAAACAATTCCGAACTCCAAAAACTGCATTGCCTTATATGAATCTTATTATCCGGACCATTTCGGAACCTCTCGTGATGTCCCGGATCCCATCCGAGACTCCGAACAAAAACTCATAAACCAATTATCCAATCTATCCTAGCGTCGAGACACGTTAAGTGTGTGACCCTTCGGGTTCGAGAATATGCAGACATGATCTTCTATCAATAATCAACATCGGGGTCTGGAAACCCATATTGACTCCCACACATTCATCGATGATCATATCGGATGAACCACGATGCCATGATTCAATCAATCCCATATATATATTCCCTTCGTCTCGCGATATTTTACTTGCCCGAGATTTGATCGTCGGTACCGTCATACCTAGTTCAATCTCGTTCACAGCAAGTACTTTACTCGTTCTGTAATCCGATATCACTTTGTGATTAACTCCTTAACCACGTGCTTGCAAGCGGTGTTGATATCGATTACCGAGTGGGCCCGAAGTATATCTCTCCGACTTGGGAGGGACAAATCCCATCTCGATACATACAACCCAACAGGTACTTTCCGATCACCTGAGAGACACCTTTATGATCACCCTCTCATAGGATGACGTTTGATGACCTCAAAGCTTTCTTCCGATACCAGGGAGTTGTATTATCTCATGGTCTAAGGAATACAATATTTGACATAAGAAAAGCTTCGCAGAGATGAACACGATGACACGATCTAATTGCTCCGCTTAGTTTGGGTCTGTCCATCGTATCATTCTCCCAATGATATGATCTCATTATTAATTGACAACTCATGTCTATGGTTAGGAAACCTTAACCATCATTAATCAATGAGCTAGTCCATAGAGGCATACTAGGGACACGATGTTGTTCACAAACCACACAAGTATTAAAGTTTCCGCTTAATACAATTGTAGCATGGAATATAAACTTTATCATTAACAAGAATTATAATAATAACATCTTTATTATTGCCTCTAGGGAATAATTCTAACAGTCTCCCACTTGCACTAGAGTCAATAATCTAGTTTACATCTGGCAACAATCTAACACCCATGGCACTAAGGTGCTGATCATGTTTTGCACGTGGAAGAGGTTTAGTCAATGGATCTGTGACATTCAGATCGGTATGTACTTTGCTAATCTTCAGATCTCCATCTGCTATATAATCTCGGATTATATGAAACTTGCGGTTGATATGCTTGGTCTTTGGATGATATCTTGGTTCCTTAGCGAGTGCTATGGCACCAGTGTTGTCACACAATATCTCCAGTGGGTCCAATGCACTTGGAACCACGCCAAGATCAGTGATGAAGTTCCTGATCCAAACTCCTTCACTTGACGCTTCTGCAGCAGCCATGTATTCCGCTTCTACTATAGATCCCGCGATCACGCTTTGCTTGCAGCTTCTCTAGCTCACGGCTCCTTCATTCAAAATATAAACGTATCCTGTCTGAGATTTAGAATCATCCTTGTTGGTGTCGAAACTAGCGTCGACGTAACCCTTTACGACGAGCTGTTCATCACCTCCATAGACTAAGAACATTTCTTTAGTCCTATTTAGGTACTTTAGGATGTTCTTCACGGTTGTCCAGTGTTCCACTCCTGGATCACTTTGGTACCTGCTCGTCAAACTAAGAGCATTGGACACATCCGGTCTAGTACACAGCATGGCATACATGATAGAACCTATGGCCGAGGCATAAGGCACTTTGCTCATCGCTTCTCTATCATTTACCATAGCTGGACACTGAGCCTTGCTCAATATCTTACCTGACAACATAGGCACCGAACCTTTCTTTGCCTTATCCATTCTGAACCTTTTCAGAACTTTGTCTAGGTATGTACTCTGGCTTAAAGCTATCAGGCGTCTTTGTCTATCTCTATAGATTTTGATGCCCAATATATAAGCAACTTCACCTAGGTCTTTCATTGAAAAACACTTGTTCAAATAACTCTTCACATCGTTAATAATGTTAATGTCATTTCCAATAATCAATATGTCATCCACATATAGTACCAGAAATGTCACTGAGCTTCCACTCACTTTCTTGTAGATACAAGCTTCGTAGCAATTTGGAACAAATACAAAGCTCTTGATCACTTGATCAAAACGAAGGTTCCAACTCCGAGATGCTTGCTTCAATCCATAAATGGAACGCTGAAGTTTGCACACTTTATCAACATCCTTAGGATCGACAAAACCTTCGGGTTGCATCATATAGAACTCGTCATCAATGTTGCCATTGAGGAAAGCAGTCTTGACATCCATCTGCCATATTTCATAATCATGAAACGCAGCAATTGCTAATAAAATCCGAATGGACTTAAACATCGCTACGGGAGAGAAATTCTCATCGTAGTCAACACCTTGAACTTGTCGAAAACCTTTCGCGACAAGTCGTGCTTTATAGACGGTAACATTACCATCCGCGTCCGTTTTCTTCTTGAAGATCCATTTGCACTCAACGGCCTTTCGGTCGCTAGGAGGGTCTACCAAAGTCCATACTTGGTTTTCGCTCATGGATCCCAATTCGGATTTCATGGCCTCTAGCCATTTCTCAGAGTCTGGGCTCATCATCGCTTCCTCATAGTTCGTAGGTTCACTGTCTTCTACCAATAAGACAGTCAAGACAGGGTTGTCGTACCACTCAGGAGGGGCACGTGACCTTGTCGACCTACGACGTTCAGTAGCAGCATCGTCCGAAGCTTCATGATCCTTGTCATTAGCTTCCTCTATTGTTAGTGCAGGCGGCACTGGAACAATTTCAGGTGCTGTGCTACTCTCCAACTCAAGAGAAGGTTCAACAACCTCGTCTAGCTCTACTTTCCTCCCACTCACTTCTTTCGAGAGAAACTCCTTCCCAAGAAAGGAACCGTTCTTTGCGACAAACACTTTGCCTTCGGTTCTGTGATAGAAGGTATACCCAATAGTTTCCTTAGGGTACCCTATGAAGACGCATTTCTCCGCTTTGGGTTCGAGCTTGTCCGGCATCAACTTCTTGACGTAAGCTTCGCATCCAAAAACTTTAAGAAACGACAACTTAGGTTTAGCACCAAACCACAGTTCATACGGTGTCGTCTCAACGGATTTAGATGGTGCCCTATTTAAAGTAAATGAAGCGGTTTCTAATGCATAACCCCAAAATGATAACGGCAAATCAGTAAGAGACATCATCGATCGTACCATATCTAATAGGGTTCGATTCCGGCGTTCAGACACACCATTGCGATGTGGTGTTCCGGGTGGCGTGAGTTGCGAAACGATTCCGCTTGCTTTAAGATGCGTGAGAAAATCATAACTCAAATATTCACCTCCACGATCGGATCGTAGAAACTTAATTTTTCTATTACGATGGTTCTCCACTTCATTCTGAAATTCCTTGAACTTTTCAAATGTTTCAGATTTATGTTTCATCAAATAGATATACCCATATCTACTTAAGTTATCGGTAAAAGTGAGAAAATAGCGATATCCACCGCGCGTCGAAACACTCATCGGTCCGCATACATCGGTATGTATGATTTCCAACAAGTCCGTTGCTCGCTCCATCATTCCGGAGAACGGGGTTTTGATCATCTTGCACATGAGGCATGGTTCGCATGTGTCAAATGATTCAAAATCAAGAGACTCCAAAAGTCCATCAGAATGGAGTTTCTTCATGCGTTTTACACCAATATGACCTAGACGACAGTGCCACAAATAAGTAGTATTATCACTATCTACCTTGCATCTCTTAGCCTCAATGTTATGGATGTGTGTTTCATCCCTTTCGAGATTCAGAAGAAATAAACCATTAACAGCAGGTGCATGACCATAAAAGATGTTACTCATATAAATAGAACAACCATTATTCTCAGATTTAAATGAATAACCGTCTTGCAATAAACACGATCCAGATATGATGTTCATGCTCAACGCAGGCACATAATAACACTTATTGAGGTTTAAAACTAATCCCGAAGGTAAAACTAAGGAGAGCATGCCGACGGCCATCACATCAACTCTTGATCCGTTGCCAACGCGCATCGTCACCTCATCCCTCGCAAGCCGCCGTCTATTCCGTAGCTCCTGTTTCGACTTACAAATATTAGCAACTGAACCAGTATCAAATACCCAGGCACTACAACGAGGGCTAGTGAGGAAAACATAAATAACATGTATATCAAATATACCTTTGATGGTGCCAGCCTTCTTGTCCGCTAAGTCCTTCGGACAGTTGCGCTTCCAGTGACCCTTGTCCTTGCAATAGAAGCACTCAGTGTCCGGCTTAGGTCCAGACTTGAGCTTCTTCTCAGCAGGGGCAACGCGCTTGCCGCCGCCTTTCTTGAAGGGCTTCTTTTCACCCTTACCTTTCTTAAAGGTGGGGGGCTTGTTGACCATCAACACATGATTATCCTTTTTGATGTCCACCTCCGCAGCCTTCAGCTTTGCGAAGAGCTCGGTGATCGTATCAGTGGAACCAATCTGATTATGAGTCACTACAAAACTTTTGTAGCTGGGATGGAGTGATTGCAGAACCCTGTCAATCTTGAGCTCCTCTGGAATCTTGCAGTCCAGTTGCTCAAGGCGTTGAGTGTAGCCCGACATCTTTATGGCATGCTCACTAACGGAACTCCCTTCCTCCATCTTGCAATTAAAGAATTTCTCAGAGATCTCATATCTCTCAGAACGGGCCTGAGTCTGGAACATAGTTTTCAGTTCCTCGAGGATCTCATAGGGCCCGGGGTAATCTTCCAAACGATTTTGAAGGTACGATTCCATAGCAAACAACATGGTGCTCTTAATCACACCATAATCATCTTTGCGCGACTGATAGACAGCTTTCTCATCAGCCGGCGCATCTACAGCAGGGGCGTCACCTAGCGCATCTTCAAGGACATAGTACTTTTGTCCGCAAGAGAGAATGATTCTCAGATTGCGGAACCAGTTGGTGAAGTTAGACCCATTGTTCTTAAGCTTTTCTTTCTCAGCAAAAACGTTGAAGTTGAAGTTGGACTTAGCCATTTGATCTACAATATTTGCAAGTACAAATTAGACTATGTTCATGATAACTAGTTCAACTTAATCAAATTACTAGATGAACTCCCACTAAATTCAACATCCCTCAAGTTGTTTAGTGAACATGATCCAAATTCACCACACCTAATCCGATCTTCACGAGAAGAGATGTGGTTTCAATGGTGGACAACGAAGTGTCGATCATATCATTCATATGACTCATGTTTAACCTTTCGGTTTATGTGTTCCGAGGCCATGTCTATACATGCCAGGCTCGTCAAGTCAAACCCAAGTATTTCCGCGTGTGCAAAACTGGCTTGCACCCGTTGTATGTGAACATAGAGTCTATAGCACCCGATCATCACGTGATGCTTGGACACGACGAACTTTCGCAACGGTGCATACATGGGGAGAACACAGTTTTATCTTGATCTTTAAGTGAGGAATCATCTTATAATGCTACCGTCGCGATCTAAGCATAATAAGATACATAAAAGGATAAACATCACATGCATATAACTTTGTGTGACATGGTATAGCCAATCTTCGCGTAATGATCTCCATCTTGTGCGTGCCGGCATGATCTCCATCACTCCACCATGATTGCCTCCACCACGAATAGCAACTACAACTATTGCTAACTACTTAGCGATAAAGTAAAGCTATTACATGGCGTATAATAAGTTGACACACAGGTCATACACAATTATAAAGACAACCATATGGCTCCTGCCGGTTGTGTACTCATCGACATGCAAGTCGTGAAACATTACAAAACATGATCATTGCATACAACATACACATCACATCTTGGGCCATACCATATTACAGAAAACACTCCCTGCAAAAACAAGTTAGACGCCTCTACTTTGTTGTTGCATGTTTTACGTGGCTTATGGGAGTAACAAGCTAAGAAAGATTCTTACCTACGGAAATTCACAACGGTGATATTATGGTTTCCAAACTCCGGTGTAAATCCCATGACAACTATAGTGAGAGAAACTGGCATCCACCAGCCGCATGTGTGGAACAAGCCACACGTCAAGTGCGGAGACGGTCTCGCGAACGAGGTCGCGTAAGGTTGGCCTGGACCACTTCGATCTCACTATCCCGCGTCATAAGAAGTACACAAACAAGAGGCTTGCAACAGAAAACATCAACGCCCGCAACAACCATGTTGCGTTCTACTCGTGAAACACATCTACGCATAGATCTAGCTCTGATACCACTGACGGGTTTCGCAGCATAGTAAATCAAATTTTTCTACGGATGCGAACAGGGAAAGCCAAGATCTAATCTAGGAGATGCAAAAACCGAGGGGGAATAGATGATATTTTCATACCCTTGAAGATTCGCACAGCAGAACGTTCGACGGAACGTGGGTGATGTAGTCGTACTCGCTACTCCTCCTCGCGATTCGATCCGATCTAACACCGCAAGTGGCAATGCCTCCGAGAGATGCACACGTGCGGCACCTCGACGTCTCCTCCTTCCTCGATCCAGCAAGTGGGGTGGAGATATGGATTGGATCTACAATGACGGCGCGGTGCAAGCGGTGGAGAGTTTCTGCAGTAGGGCTTCGCCTACATGCAGTCGGGAGGGAGAGAGAGAGGAGGGCAGCAGGGCGGCTAGGGCTTGAGGAGGAGGTGTGGGAGGGGTGCGCCCCCAACCCTCTTTATATAGAGGGGTGGGCGGCCAGCCCTTGCCCCTCCCCCAAGCCCTAGGGCCGGCGGCCAAGGAGGGAGGAGTGGGGGCAAGTTCCCCCCCCCCCCTTCTAGAAGCTCCCCTAGGGTTTCCCTAGGGTTTGGCCGGCTGGGCCATATGGGGCCTTGTGCCCCTGGCCCAATGCATCCAGGACACTCCCTCATAGGCTCATGCCCCCTCCCGGCAGGTGGGGCCACGTTGGTCCCCCTCCAGAAGGTTCTAGAAGCTTCCGGTACAATACCGATTAACCCGAAACAATTCCGAACTCCAAAAACTGCATTGCCTTATATGAATCTTATTATCCGGACCATTCCGGAACCTCTCGTGATGTCCCGGATCCCATCCGAGACTCCGAACAAAAACTCATAAACCAATTATCCAATCTATCCTAGCGTCGAGACACGTTAAGTGTGTGACCCTTCGGGTTCGAGAATATGCAGACATGATCTTCTATCAATAATCAACAGCAGGGTCTGGAAACCCATATTGACTCCCACACATTCATCGATGATCATATCGGATGAACCACGATGCCAGGATTCAATCAATCCCATATATATATTCCCTTCGTCTCGCGATATTTTACTTGCCCGAGATTTGATCGCCGGTACCGTCATACCTAGTTCAATCTCGTTCACAGCAAGTACTTTACTCGTTCTGTAATCCGATATCACTTTGTGATTAACTCCTTAACCACGTGCTTGCAAGTGGTGTTGATATCGATTACCGAGTGGGCCCGAAGTATATCTCTCCGACTTGGGAGGGACAAATCCCATCTCGATACATACAACCCAACAGGTACTTTCCGATCACCTGAGAGACACCTTTATGATCACCCTCTCATAGGATGACGTTTTATGACCTCAAAGCTTTCTTCCGATACCAGGGAGTTGTATTATCTCATGGTCTAAGGAATACAATATTTGACATAAGAAAAGCTTCGCAAAGATGAACACGATGACACGATCTAATTGCTCCGCTTAGTTTGGGTATGTCCATCATATCATTCTCCCAATGATATGATCTCATTATTAATTGACAACTCATGTCTATGGTTAGGAAACCTTAACCATCATTAATCAATGAGCTAGTCCATAGAGGCATACTAGGGACACGGTGTTGTTCACAAACCACACAAGTATTAAAGTTTCCGCTTAATACAATTCTAGCATGGAATATAAACTTTATCATGAACAAGAATTATAATAATAACATCTTTATTATTGCCTCTAGGGCATAATTCCAACAATGATGGTGGTGCTAAGCCTTGCAAGTGGTATATATCTTCTAGACGCGAACCTGATGGAAGGACAATAAGAGTGAATCAAATTCCAAAACCTCATACTTGCATTACAAGTTCTCAAACAGTTACAAAGATGACATCACAATTATGGGTTGTAGAAAAGATCAAGCCCATTTTAGCCACAACACCAAACAACACTGCAAAGAGACTGAAAATAGACTTGGAAAGGCAGTACCCCATTAAGCTGAATTATACTACAGTTTGGAAGGCAAAGCAAAGGGCAATGAAAGAGCTATATGGTGATTGGGTAAATACCTTTCGAATGCTTTATAACTTCAAAGCAGAAGTAGAGAAGAGGTCACCTGACAGTGTTGTGGAGATAGATACTGAGGTAACAGCTGATGGGAAAGTCTTCTTCTCTAAATTCTTTATGGCTTTAAAGCCTTGCATCGATGGCTTCAAAGCAGGGTGCCGTCCATATTTGAGTATAGACTCATATTTCTTGACTGGAAAGTGGAATGGTCAACTAGCAGCATGCAATGCTTTATATGGACACAATTGGATGTTCCCTGTAGCTATTGGCATGTTTCAGTCTGAGACAGAGGCATCATGGACATGGTTCATGATGCAGTTGAAAAGATGCATAGGGCCAGTCTCTCCATTGGCAGTGCACACAGATGCATGTAAAGGTTTAGAAAATGCAGTGAAGATTGTTTTCCCTCATGCTGAGCAGAGGGAGTGCTTCGGCCATATGTGGATGAATTTGATCAAAAAATTCAGAGGAGATGATTATGGACGTATGTGGACAGTAGCAAGATCTTACACCAGGCAGACACATTCATATCACCTTGAGAAGATTAAGGCGGCATGCTCTGAGGAGGATAGGGTCAAGTTTTGTACATGGTTGGAAACCTACCATTCTCTTTTATGGTATAGGTCTGGTTTTAACACTGCCATCAAATGTGATCATATCAACAATAATTTGGCAGAAAGGTTCAACAACAAAGTGAAGGAGTTAAAAGACTTGCCTGTCCATGACATGGTTGACCAGATCAGGATCATGATCATGAGGTTGTGGGAATTGAGAAGAAGGCTTGGTGATGTTCTTCAAGGAGATAAGCTTCCTGATGTTGTGCAGCAGGTGGTCAACAGGAGCAGAAATCTTGCACATTTGCGTGTTGAGAAATCCTCATTGTGGGGTGCTGAAGTCAGAGATACAAAGACTGGCAGGAGGCATGTTGTTGACACTCAATTGCATGAATGCACATGCCTTGAGAGGCAACACACTGGGAAGCCTTGTGAGCATGCCATACTTTTCTTGGCCTCCAAACACAAGCTAAATATGCACCCATATTTGCATGAGTATTATTCTGTAGCAAAATTCAAGGCTGCATATGGAACACCAATTCCAGCACTTACAGATCAGTCTCAGTGGACTGAAGTGGCCATTCGGTTCTCCTTGTGTCCTCCTTTGATGAAAAGAAAGGCTGGCAGGCCCAAGCAGAGTAGATTTAAGGCTTGGTTTGAGAAAGGTGGAAGCAGCAAGAAGGGAAAGAAAGATGAAAAGAAAGATGCCAAGCCAAAAAGGGCCCAAAAAGGTAACAAGAATAGATGCAAACTCTGTGAAGAACTTGGACACCGAGCTGGCTCTACCAAGTGCAGATACACTGCTGAAAAGCCAAAGTATGTTCATCCAAAATCTATCCCATTTCTTGTTGATGATTTTTCTCCCCAGCTAACTTGCTTGTTTTCAGGAGGAAGCGTGGAGAAAAAGGCCCACCTCTTGTTGTTGACGAATGCTGGCCAGTGAAAAGGGCAAGAATCAATGGCCAAAGAAAGAAGAGAACTAACCAGATCATGTTTGGTGCTGCTGAGGTGCAATCTGAACTTGTTTTGGAGGATGATGTGCAAACTGTTGAGGCTTTAGGGCACACCGTTTCTGATTTGGAAGCTCTGGTGCAAAATGAGGGGCAAAATGAGCCTGTTGTTGAGGATCTAGTGCAAAATGAGCCTGTTGTTGAGGCTCTGGTGCAAAATGAGCCTGTTGTTGAGGCTCTGGTGCAAAATGAGCCTGTTGTTGAGGCTCTGGTGCAAAATGAGCCTATTGTTGAGGCTCTGGTGCAAACTGACCATGTTGTTGAGGCTCTGGTGCAAAGTGACCATGTTGATGAGGCTCTGGTGCCAGATTGTGTTGTTGAGGAGGTGCAGGAGGTGAAGGAGACTCTTGGACGTGCTGTGGGTAGGCCAGATGGTAAGGGTAAGAAAAAGAAGAGCATAAACCTGTTGTGTGGTGTGAAACTTGTGAAGGAGAAGAAAACGAGGGGTAAGAAGAGATAAAAGAAATAGACTTTGAATTTGGCACTTGTTGTTGTAAACATTTGTTATTGTAATAATTTGGCAGTTGTTGTTGTTGTTGTTGTAAACATTTGTTATTATAATAATTTGTCACTTGTTGATAATTTGGACAAAATTCAAATATGATGGTAAATTTGAATTTCAACAAATGTAGCTATGTCACTTTTCTATGTTTGTATGAGCTTCCAACTTTTTCTCATATGTACAATACAACTCATCCTCACCCTGATCCCTTTTGTGAAGTACAACTCACCCTCACCCAAAATGTGGTAGAAATGAGCTCCAAAGCTAGGGTAAACCACCCCATTTCTAAGCAAGTTTTTTTCGACCATTTCTAAAACCAAGTTTGATATTTTTCCTCAGAACTATGTCACATAACATGACATCATGCGAAGGTTTTGTATTTTTTGATTTTTTTAATTAGTTATGCACATTTGAATGTCTGGTTAAACTTTTTGAAGAGTTTTCATAAATATTCTTAGCTAGGGGCTGAGGCTCACAAAACTAGCATTGATCTCTAATGAAATAGCATGTTGTGAACCTAAAAATGATTTTTACAAAAAATCATCAGCATGAAATCATGTACTTGTAGTTCATATCTTCCCCACTTCCAGCCGATTTGGCAGGATTTGTCTTTTTCACCAGGGATGGAATAAAAGGTTTGAGATACTCAAGTTGGGAAATTGTACATTCTAGGTGGTCTAGTATTTTTGAAAAATAGGATGTTACCATTTTGAAACTTCAATTTGGTGGTTGCTTCACAAATCCCCCCCTCTTTCGGCACTCAGAAAATAGAAAATGGATTTTCTGTTCATCGAAAAAGAAAACTTTGTGCTACAACATTGTTAGTCATCCCATTATACACATGCATGCCCAATATGGGCACATTATCACAAACTATGCCTTGATTCTAGCCATATCATTGGTCATTTGACCCGAATGCCAGAAAATCTCGGAGGAGATAGGTCATTTTGTGAAGGGTTTTTTGAAATATGATCAATAGACCAAGTTTGATATTTTTCCTCACAACTATGTCAGATAAAATGACACCATGCGAAGGTTTTGTATTTTTTTTGATTTTTTTTGAATTAGTTATGTATATTTGAATGTCTGGTCAAACTTGTGAAACCCCGTTGGCTGCATCCTAAACCCAGCTAACCCTAAGGCCGAATGAGGAACGTAGATCTAACCCTAGCGTGACACTGTGGCCGTCCGATCGCGTCTTCTAGAAGGATTCCGCGGGTGGCTCTAGGCGATCCGTGGAAGGGCTTGTTCTACAACCTGATTGGTTGGCGTCTCTTAGAAGGATTTCGCGGCTAGCTCTTGGCGATCCGTGGGATGGATGATTCTGGAATCTGATTGTCTTCATCGTTTTTCCATGAACAGATAAGGTAAAGCGTGGCATACTCCATTGACCGTTGGACTGAGCGTGACATGCGAGGGCGCTTGGCGGGGCGGGCTGCACCATGCATGCGGCTGCCCCTAGCGTCGCAGTCTAGCTATTTTGCGTGCAATAGCGCTGCAGCGTATTTACTTCCTCCGTCGCATTAAATAAGTGTATGTCTAACAACTTTCTTCAGTCAAACTTACTCCCCTCAGGTTCATGCGCCATAGAAAAAGTCAATATTTATAAACTTTGACTATGTATATAAGGCTAGTCATAGTGGGACTATGTATATAAACTTTGACTATATATATAAGGCTAGACATGTATTGTCAACTACCAATGTTACCATAAACATCACAAATTTCAAGACAGAATAAGTCTACATTGTAATAAATGAGGCTTTGCATGATACCACATCTATGTTATTTTGTACTATGGAGTAGTAACTTAGACTAGTAACATATGCATGTTACTACTCTAAATTACTCCCACATACTCCCTCCGTCCGCAAATAAATTGAAGAGACCATTTGCTAAATGTTATTGGACTTGATTTTCGTAAAGCAATTTTTTCTACTTTAAAGTGCGTTGTAAAGGTAGAAGTACACTTTTTGTGGCCAAATTTTGAAGTCAAACGTACACTTATTTGTGGACAGAGGGAGTATGCATGTCATTATGACCAGCCTAAAAAAAATATCAAAATCTAAAATATGTAATAAATATAACGTACAGCGTGGCACACTCCATTGACCGTTGGACCGAACGTGGCATGCGAGGGCGCTGGGCGGGGCGGGCTACACCATGCATGCATCCTATGCAGCCGTCTCTCGCGTCGCAGTCTAGCTATTTTGCGTGCAACAGCGCTACAGCGTATTTACTCCCTCCGTCGCATTAAATAAGTGTACGTCGAAAACTTTCTTCAGTCAAACTTACTCCCATCCGGTTCATGCGCCATACAAAAAGTCAATATTTATAAACCTAAAATATCAACTTTGACTATGTATATAAGAAAAAAATCAAAATCTAAAATATTATAAACTTAGTTTCATACTCACTTTATTCCCTCCAATTGACATCCCTCTGATTACTCCCACCGATTTTTCTTGCATGTGTAAAAACGAACGAGTTTGTTGCATGCGGTGTGTAAAAACGAACGAGTACCTTGGTACTAGATTCCTGCAATTATTACCGAGTAAATCAAGGTCAAATTCTATTTTCTCTTTTATTTTTCACTGTCAATGAACAACTACCTTGGACGTTTTTTTTCTCTTTCGCATTAATGCATGCATGCATGCAGGGGCGGGGGCGACGGTGCAGGGGTCACGTCGCATCCTAGCAATTTTTTTTTGCACTGACCGCATTGATCACGCACGCGGCTACGCCCGCTGCCCACACGTAGCGCAGCGCACGCGGCTGCGCCAACGCTGGATTATCACGCCGCCCTTCACGCCCCGCCCTTAATAAATAAGCAAAATGCCTTTGCCTCCTCATCTCATCTTTCCCCTCATCTTCAACCTCTCGAGCCCGTCCCTTTGCCTCCTCCTAGCCCCCAAAACACTCGACCATGTCCCCCCTCCGCTTCCCTTCCGAGAGAGAAGTTAGCGATGAGGACAACCACCCGGACCACAAGCAGGTCTGGGAGCAGGAGGCGCCCACGCGCCCCAAGCGTGGAAAAAAGAAGGGCGACGCAAAGCCCCGCCCTGCCCCTGGGCGGAGGGCCGCTTCGTCCACAACCCCGTCCCCGGCGACGGCAACCTCCCCGACGACGGCCCCTCCGAAACATACTGGAAGGCGGCGGAGAAGCAGGAGGCAAAGGAGGAGGCTGCTTACGCCAAGTGGGAGGAGAAGCAGGCCAAGCGCGCCTTGAAGAAAAGGCGCAGACGGGAGGAGGAGGAACGACGGGAGGCCAATCGCTGGGCCTTCCAGGAGGACCAGCGGCGGCGGGAGAGGCTGGCGGACTGGAATGCCGCGACGGCTCGGAGGGCGGCGACACCGGCACCGCCTCCACCGCCGATGGAGTAGGGTAGCTAGGGTTAGGGTTTAGGGGCTAGCCCAGGGTTTAGGCCCCTATATTATTGTACCTTTTTTTATTGTAATGTTATCCCAATGTTATCGATCGGGCTATCTAATATAAGGAATGTTATCCTAATATTATCTATCCCCTTATTTTATTGTATTGTCATTTATCAAAACACCCAAAACAACAAGTGCATAAAACAAAAGACACAAAAACAAGTTCTCATATAATACTCGTGCAATATTTATAAAATGAGTGAAATTAGAAAAGCTCAAAAGGAAGAATAAGTTAACATTATGATGGTTGATTATTTTCAAACAACACATGGTTTATTTTCAAACAAGACATTTACATATTTACATAAGTTAAAGGAGCGTCCAAGTTATGTTAGTTAAATGGATGCCCTTGGATTTTATTTATATATTTACTTTCGCAAAAAATAAAAAATTGCGACCTGAGCACGAGTATCTGCAGATCCACACGTCCTTATTTAGATTGTAACGTGAGTACCATTTTTTTTTGCCCAATCAACATATAGTTACTATTGGGCCTGGATACGACCATTTTGGCCTGGCTAAGTTCTATTTGGGCCTGGCCTTTTTTAATCCTCGCCAATTGTTTTTTTTAACTTTTCAACCCCTCCCCCTTCCCTGCACACGGGCACCCCCTGCACACTGATAAAACTGAAGGAACACTGACGAAACTGAAGGAACATTGATTTGGAAAACAAAGCAGCTCAAAATTAGCCCGAATTTGTGTTGCATTTTATTCAAGCCAAAGACATAGACCATTACATCTATTACAAAGCATCACTCGAACACTGACTGCGCTGTCTAATGACTAACGATCAGGAGATAAACTAATCCGAGAGAAATTACACAAAAATAAAAATAACCGGCCATCAGATTGTCCTGCTTCTTCAATTCGATGATTTGCCTTAGCTGCTTGTTCATCTTCTTCAGCTCGGCCTTCACTTCCGCATCCACCGTAGTACCAGCGGAAATGGGGTTGCCACATCCCAATTGCTCCACCACGGAAGGCTTTTCGAGCTCCCAGGATGCTACCTCCATCCCAATTCGCTCGATGTACTCATCAAGCCACTCAAAATGCCCACATTTTGGCAGTTCCTAAAATCGCAGAGATGAATCCTAAATCCCAAATTCGATGAAATGCATGAAATTTTTAAAGAAAAGCGAGAAATTGACGCTCGGAACACTCAGATCTCACCTTTCCCGGCTCGGGCTTACTCTCACACTTCACAAATTCCCGGCCTATGTTGTCGTTCTTGTCGGTGGATGTGACAAGCCGCTTCAGGGGCGCGGTACGGGGACAATCGGGGCACCTCCTCATCGGCACCGCACCATACCGAGGCCATGAGCGGTGGGAGGAAGCAGAGCTCGACATCCCTCGCCGGCGTTGCCGCACTTGCTCGCCGGAGAAGAAAACGGAAGGGGATGAGATGCTGGAACGGTGGCGGGAGTGCTCGGGTGCGGGGACGGATTGGGGCTAACGGCTCTCTTCAACCACAGGGTGGGTCCCACGATATGAGGTGGACATCAGGTGAGTTCCGCCGTGACGTGGAGAGGCTGTGGGTCCTACTGTGCTCAGCTGATTCGAATTCGTTGACGGTCTCGTGGGGTTAAGTAGAAGTGTCGCACGGGAGCTATATGCCGCTTCAGAAGTGTCGCATGCGAGCTATTCTTCGCAACGATGTCGCGTTCCTTCCAATTTCACGTAAAGACGTCGTATGGGAGCTATAAGCCTGCTAGAGGCCGAGCTGGTATGACTATTCGTGATCACAATGGTGGCATCATATTCTCTGCTTGTCGCCAGCTTCTCTCATGCAGAGACCTTTGGGAGCTGAATCAAGTGCGATCACGGAGCGTTCATCCTTACCCCTACAATGGTGCAATTCTCCGTTGATTATCGAAACTGATTGCCTGAAAGATAGCGAGGATCTTAATGAATGAAGGTGTTGATCGCTCAGTCTACACCTCGGTGATTGAAGAGATAAATATATGAGTTTGGTGAAAGTCCATCAAACTTATAATACTCATGTTAAAATGTGCATGTGTTTCCTCGAGAGTAGATGTTAAGCTTTGGGTACAACGCATTAGAGCTGACTTTTGGCTCTGAACACAATATATGTACTTTTGAGTAAATAGTGTGACATTAATGTGAGCGGCTTTGCTGTCTCAACTGCTCTCCAGGACCCAATCAAATATTAAGTTGGAAGTGTTATCCTCAGGAACGCTCTTTAGTTTTTTTTAGCAAAACCATTGTTCATACTTAGTTCAGTTTTATAGAATCTTGGGTCCATGACCATAATATCTTTTTTTTCAAAAACACGCAACCGGTGGTTGCTTGTCATTGCATTAAGAGAGAGAAGACTATCTACAAGATTTTCATATTGCAATGCAAATTATGAAATCCACACCCACTGAACCAACCACAAATCACTACCGTAATCGACGTATATGTACTTGTGAGTAAATAGCATGACATTAATATGACCGGTTTTCTTGTCTCGGTTGCTCCCGAGGGCGCAATCAAATAGTAAGTTGTAAGTGTTGTCCTCAGGTACACTCTTTAGTTTGTTTTTAGCAAACCCATTTTGATACTAACTTCAGTTTTATAGACTTTTGGGCTCATGACCACGATATCTTTTTTTTTTCAGAAACACGCAACCGGGGGTTGCTTGTCATTGCATTATTAAGAGAGAAGACTATTTTCAAGATTTTGATATTGCAACGCGAATTATGTAGAAACTAACCGCAGATCACTACCAGAATGGACAGAGTTATCGAGTTTGGGAAAATTTTCCTAGTGTGTTTTATCAGACACTGAGTAAAGCCACTCAACTAAACTAAATGACAGAGAAAACACTCGGTAAAGGCAAAATACCCGCCAAAGTTGGCTACCACTCCCACGACTGTTTGGACAGTACCCCCCTTCCGGCTTTATGCCACTTTTAGCTGCTACTCCCTCCGTCCCGGTTTAAAGGACACAATTTGCAATTCTCTGGGCCCTAGGTGTCATCTAATTGGTCCATTTAATAGTATAGAGTAGAACATACATAAGGAGAAAAAGAGTTAGAAAAGTGTTCACATTTGTCCACACATGTGCATGCAAGCATTTTATTGCTTTCACACAGGAGTAATTACAGAGATTAAATGCTTTTGTGTCTAAGTATTTTGGGATTGCATGGTTTGCAAATTGTGTCCTTTAAACCGGGACGGAGGGAGTACTCCTGAGCACCAGTCACCAATTGAATCAGCCTTCTAGGCCTTGTAATCATCCCACATTTGGAAGATAAATGAGCATTATTGGCACCACAATTTATACAGAATAACACGGTCTTACAATCCTTTACTATATGACCCGGATCTGAGCATCTATAACATTCTTTGGTAATTTCAGGAGTTCCACGACATCCACGTTCATGTCCATGCCTAGATTTCATCACTCGCTGACCCATAACTGAACACACTACGAGCTAACCCAAAACTCACAGTTTGAGTTGCAGGCACAACAAAACCCCTCGTAACTTTGCGACCGCGTGACATAACATCCGTTGATCAGTGAAACTATTCTGCCTAGTAGAAATTGTTCTTGCTGAGGAAACATATCTGGCGTTGGAGCCCTACTATCTTCCAAGAAAGGAGCACCCATACCATATTGCACCATGTTGGTGAAGCTGCTGCTGAGGCGCAAACTGGTTCTACCTCTGGATCTCAGACGTCGACCGCACCAACTCTCTCCATTGTCCAATCCCCACGCCGACCACCTCTTCTACTACATTGCATCACCTCCCCTGCATAGGTGGGACAGACACACAATGTTTGCATCTCCAGCTCAGATCAACACTAGCACCACATCCTAGCTGCAGCCAATTCCCCTATCCCTATTCGTCGCTACCACATGAGGAGCCACACCAGTGACAAACCACTGTCATAGCTCTAAAAAAACTCACCTCTTGGTGCCTCGCCTCCCTCTCTGCCATTCCTCCGAGAGACGGCGAAGTATCCATCGTATTTCTACGCAAGGGTAACAGAGGAAGAGGCCACCATTTCAAAGTAAAGGTAACAAAGGGCTAACAAATGAAGAGGCCACCGGTGCTAATGATGATGTGACGATATCTCTCTAAAGAGAGATAGTTTCTTATCATTTGTGATGTGATTTTATACTGTTGATTTGCTTACAAATATACGTATACCTCTTTATCAAAAGTGGCATTTGAGGAAGCCAATCTACTAATGTGCAAATAACACCAGATGAATAAGCATACGGCTCAGTTGTTAATTAGTACTGCTAACTTCCTGAGAAGCATGTCATTAAGTTGAATTGCATGGGGCACGGATCCAGGAACATGACTCAACGACTGATGATCAACAAGGAATGTACTATCAAGACGAGGAAAACATGTTGGTGTGGCATAATTCAGCAGAATCCCTCCAAAGTATTCAGCACAAATCTAGAACATGCCAGGTACAGTAGCAAGATGACAAATGAAGTCTACACGGTAAATTCACTGGACCATCGCATCAGGGTTCCCGGCAGCGAGAATATCAAGCAGAGAGTTCTGTGGCTCCAGCTCTTCATGCCACAGTGGCAGCTTGTTACCAGGGTAGAAGCTCCTCTTAACACCGTCGGCATTTATCTGCAATGATCATTAATCAGTATATGTCTAAGTAGGAACAAGTCTCTGGGAAACAGAGGACAACTTTAAAGCAGCAAGTTGTAGATGAAAACTAAAAAGTGCAAACATTTCAACTTGACACTCTGCTTGTCTACACTAGCTTATTACACACAGTTTTGCAAACCAATGACTTTTCAGCAAAAAGAATACTATGTAAAAAAGCTTGTCTACCCTTATTTCAGAAAATGAAACAGCTCTAGAAAATCAAGGGCCAACAGGAGCATAGATTTGCAATATTTCTCATGGAAGATGAAAATTTCGGTCTTAATTTTTGACTGGTCTCATTTTCCAAACCACCACTAGAGACTGTAAGATGTATTGGTTTTAAGGTTTGACTGATCTGGTTTCAAAGTTAGATGAGTCAGGTTTTGTTTTCGAGAATGAAGAGTCAGGTTTTATCATCTTTATAGTGGAGAATGAGTCCATTCAAATCAGCAAGTATAAGTAACTTTGATAATGTGTACTTCTGAACCAAAGGAACAAAGCAAGAAGTTTGCATGAGAAGAGGACATACAGTAACGGTGCGAACAACCCCCCCACTAGCACCATCACGTGCAATAGCAAGGGAAACCACCTTCACCACAAACTTCTGTTAAGATCAGGAAAAAACTATGTCAGGAGATGCATCACAAGGATATAAAGTCTTAAGTGACAAATGATGTTTCTGCTCTCCAATTCTGGACTATGTAATCAATATGACAAGCACTTTAATAATGTCAATGGTGAGCAAAACTGACAAAAGCCATGAAGAAGCTCTATTCTACTTCAAGGAAATAAGAGCACGATTTTATATCCAAATGCCCATAACCAAGGAAAAGCAACCAAACAAGGTAATATCAATATGAATAAAATGGGAATTGAAAAAGCTTTATACTTGAACCTCATACACTAAACAAACTCTGTCCTATTACTCCAATTTTATAATATCTAAAAATATATACTCCCTCAGTCTCAAATTAGTTGTCTCAGATTTGTCTAGATACATGCTAGACAAATCTGAGACAGCTAATTTGAGACGGAGGGAGTAATTTCGAAGGAGAAACTAACTGACATACCTCAGCTTCTTCCTGGGTCATCCCCTCTCTCCATTCATGATCCATCAATCCATACAGGTAACTGGAACCAGATCCTGAAAAAGTTAGAAAATAACATCGGAGTGTGAGAAACTGCAATCTTGTATAGCATACACTAAAGCTGTATTAAGAAAATTGTATGCTCAATATTTCTCTGCACAGCCACATTGCACTCAACAAGGGTAAGGAGTATGATTAACAGCCCAGTATAATGTGAGACAGCCCACAGGGAAGTGGGTTACTACCTAGAGTACAAGGTTTGTTGCAAGAAAGTAATACGACCTACTCAAGGATCTATGCTCAAGCACAGGCAAGGAATGATCCACTTACCTCCAATTGCAAATGGTTGCCGAAGGATTGTTCCACCAAGAGGGACTGAGTAGATTTGGCCTCCCTCATATTTATCCCATCCACCAACTATCATTCCAGCTTGCAACATGCTCTAGACAATGATAACAAGTACCAGAATGAGATGCCAAGTATTCAAGAGGGTGAACATACATGAAGCACCATCAATATTCTTGCATTCTTAAATGTCACCAAAGACGTACCTTGTTCTGATAGGCCAGCAACCTAACCAAGTTGGACGCAACTTTCACAGTGGCTGGCTGCCCAGACTGAATACTGTACATGAAAGACAAATTTTACATCAGCTATCTCGCAGATCAAATACTCAATTAACTGTACAATCATATTTGCATATGAGATCTAGGTTCTATTTTAACTCATTCATGCAGTCCTACTTTACAGTGTTTTGCATAGAGTACTTACGTGTGTTGGTGGAGAAAATAACGCACATAATCTGAAATAACTTGTGTATCAGCAGCCTACAAGGATAAATATATGTTATATGTCAGACAGATAGCTTCAGAACAGAAAATGGGATTTCTGACTACTAAGAAGGCAGAAAATCAACACTAAGCAATGTGGTGACATAAAATAGGGAGTTCTACTCTTCCAGAAGAGAAGCTATGGTAAGACATAAATATAACGACAAAACGATGGCATGCAAAAGCATAACACAAGATCTTGGTCTTACTAGCAAGTACTCCCTCCGTCCGAAAGTAGATGTCTTAGATTTGTTAAAATTTAGATGAACCTATATACTAAATAGTGTCTAGATTCATCTAAATTTTGACAAATCTTGGACATCTATTTTGAGACGGAGGGAGTATTTTGTTTCGTTTGTTATCATCAAGACCATAAATAAGACATGCCCTCCTGTTCAATTTAGGGAACAATAATGAAGAATGAAGGTGACACTGATTATGAAATCTACTAACTCAACAGTGCCTACTCAAATTTTAAAATCACAAAACCATGTTATTATGTTATAATCCGAAATAACTTTTGTATCAGTAGCCTTCAAGATAATGAAAAACATGTTATGTTAAAGACCACTGCTGAAAGACAGTGGGATTTCTGACAGGCAAGAAAGCAGAAAATCAACACTAATTATGTGGTCATATAACACGAGGAGTGCTCCACTCTTCCAGAAAACAAGCAACGATAAGACAACAACGGAATGCAACAGCATAACACACCATCTTATCTTGCTAGCTAGTATTTTGTTCTGTTTATTATAAACACCAGCAATTAAACATACAAAACTATTAGATTTAGGAAACAATAATGAAGAATAAAAGAAACATCAGCTATGAAATCGACTAACTCAAGGGTGCCTACTCAAATCTCACAGACACAATAACACACAGAGAGCAGCATGAGAAGTGTCCAATCTTCAACATAAATGATAAAGACTTACAGATCCGGAGCGGCAGACATAGACATTATCTGTCAGCTGACTAATCTTGTCCGAAGCACGGTTCGCCACATACATTCCTGCGAATTAAGACCAGGCATACAACAACAGATATTAAGCGAAGCAGATAAAATCCAGAGAGAAAAACAAACAAACCAATGCTGGTTTCATTTAATTCGAACATAAGCAGCAACACTTTGCAAGAGAAACTTAGGGAGGCATGTTATCCAAGGAACAGAAACAAAAAACATGCTAATTGTGCTAAGCTAATGGCAACAATACAAGGTTCCAGGTTCGCAGAAAAAGGCCAAGGCGCTGGGCACTCTCCAAATAAAAGGAAAAGCGTGTGTTATAATTCCTTTCACTGGCCCACGACGATGAAGACTATCTAGCAAGTCCTGGGTTTCTTTGCCTCTAATTCTATGGCAGGTCGGTCGATAAATCTCACATGCGCAAGAGCACTTCGAGCTGAGATTTGCTGAATTAAAACACGGCGGTACTACTAAACGAGCGACCGAGATCGTACACTTGACGCGGCGTCCCCAGTCCAAACCTAACAACGGCGAGGGGGAAACCGAGAGGCGGCAGGCGCGCGCACGGATCGGAGGCGTACCGGTGCTGGTCCTGGAGTCGGCGGCGAGGACGACGCCGCCGTCGTAGCAGACGCCGACGATGGTGGTGCCCATCCGGTGCTCCCCGGAGGTGGGCGCGTCGGAGGAGGAGCCCATGAGCGGGGAGGCTTCCATGGCGGCCGGGGACGTGGGAGATCGGCGAAGACAAACCCTAGCGACTTCCGCAGCGGGCGAGCGAGCGAGCGAGATGTGAAGCGCGACGAGGTGGGCAGTGTGTTGTGGGGTTTGATTTCGTTCGCAGGCCTCTGGCCTCCCACGCAAGAAAGAAGGGAACCGGGAGCGGAGAGGAGAAGGGTGTCTCGGTCGGACTCGACTCGAGCGCCCGTGTCACGGTGCGGCTGGACCCATCTTGACCCGGCTAGGCTAGTTCTTCTTCTTCTGCAAGATGGTCGTCTGAGCCTGGTGTTGGCTCAACTTTACTACGCCACAATATCTGGTGATGATAATCAATAAAGCTATTTTGATCGAAAAATATATATATTACAGGCACACAGACAGGAAAAGAAAAATAGGATTAAAGTGAAGAAAATAGCACAGAGAACAAAGAAGCTGTAACAAGAGGTTGAGCTGTAAAAATATATATTCGCAAAAAAAAAAGCTGTAACAAGAGGTTTGAGTGGACAAACAAATTTTCATAAAAATATATATAGCGCTCTAAAATTTCTGTGAATCTCTTGGAAGTTTGAAAGATTGAGATGTATTTCACTTGCAGTCTCGTAAAAAAAATTAGAACACGTACATAAGGAATAACGCTATCGCCACCCGGTTTTCTGTTTACGCCCGCTGTTGCTGTCTTCTATTGGTGTCAGCTCCATCAAGAACATAACACAAGACACCCGGCCGGATCTGTCGTTACATAAACATCATAATCACTTGTTAAGATCAAATACTGGAAAAGAACCAGTGCACTGACAGATCCTTCGCCAGGTGAAGATACAATTGCAAAAAAACTATTCTGATCATTCATGCAAGGGAGGTCTATTCAGGATCCACAGAAGCACTGTAGATACTTCCAGAGATCAAAGTGTCAGACTACCAACAACATCCAGCTACAGATAACAATAGACATTACAGAGACTATCGAGTGAGGCCTGCCACTATGTTCAACCACGTCCTTGCAAACATCGTATGTACAACGTTACAGACATTATTCCTCGTAATCTGGAAACATTGCTTTTGTGGGGTTTCTGGTTCAAATCGTCTTGGATACACATGAGTCTGCTCCCTGCTCCTTGAACCCGAAATCATCGAATATCCCCTGAAAGTGGAAGGGGGAACTAGTTAGCCCTTCCGAATGCGTTTAGAGCCTTCTAGGAGTGGATTGAGTAGAAGGTATAGTGCGAGATCATCCAATAATTATAGACAGAACGGTTGGTTACTGAAAGAATCAAAGGCTAACCTCGGCGTCATTAATTCCATATGCAACACAGTAGTGTTCCTGAAAACAGAAATGTAATGCATGGAAAATCAGAGCACAGGCATCTGTAGTAACGATATTTTGTATTGGGAAATGGGATTCCCTCAACTGACAAGCAGTAATTTTCAAGGAATTACCTGCATCATATGCCACTCTTCAAACTCATCAAACAATTCTAGCCGCTCAATCCTGCAACCATGCAGTTTCATGAGTTGTGGCAGAAAGAAAAACAAACAAGTGCAAAGTAACATAAACTGGAACTTGAATTCTTCATCAAAATCTTGTTTAAAACTCTATGGAGCAATTGAATAAATTATTCACTAGATCCTCTAGTGTGAGCTTTAAAGTAGTAGGCAAAAAAAAGTCCAGAAAAATAATTTAAGAGTGGGCTTTAGAGTGTTCTGCCTTGTTCTAGGGTGACATACTTCCAGTAAAAATGATTTATTCACTGGACCCTCTAGAGTGAGCTTTAGAGTATTCTGCCTTGTTCTTACATAAAGTATGTCACCCTTGTAAGAATTTAACTGTAATAATTTTTCACCCATGTTCTTACATAAAGTACCCCACTCAATTCAGTAGCCTGCTTTCTCCAGTTCAGGGCAATGACATCAACAAGCACCACTCCATAAATACATGATTATTAGTTGAGTTCCACATTCATCCATCGCTTATCAGTTGACAGGACTAAAATACATTAATCATCCTTCAACCTGGGAATCTTACAGTATTATTCCATATTTTTCAAGGACTGCCAGAAACATTACCTACGCCTTTCTGCACTATCAATGAAATCATTGTATATTTTCAGCATATCCCGCGCAACAGCTCTCTGCAAAATCAACCGTAAGATCCCCAGAGAGACTTCTTATATTAAAATTCCATGGTTAAACAAATGTATACCTTCCATCCATGGTCCAGAAATAGTTTTTCCTTGTGACCTAAGGTTGGTGTAGCATTTATACCAAGTAGCGGGCATCCTCTACTCTGTTCAGGGAAACACGAAGTGTTACGCTATGCATCAGTGCTAAAGATGAAGTAGCAGTTACCTCACTCATCAATTATATAATATACTTCGACAGCAGAGAAAATAACAGATCCTAAGCAACAACAAGAGCAGCATTGACATCATTCATGCATCGATGCTAAAGATGAAGTAGCAGTTACCTCACTAGTCATGTTATATTTCGACAACAGAGAAAATAGCAGATCCTAACTAACAACAAGAGCAGCATCTGGCATCATTCATGCAAGTGAAATGTATTCAATCAATTGAGATCCACAAATGAAACATACTTAACCAAATGACTTCTAATTTGCTCGCAAACTTCAACTTGGCCATGTAGTTTTAATTGTAGTCTTCCCATCCCCCAGAATTGCGCACATCCAATGCACTTTTAGTTTGCCTTCTTCCTCCTCAGGTATGAATATAGTAACTCCCTATGCTCTATCGTTTAGTTGCAATACAGCTAGCTACTTGTCAGCTGTTCGATGGGTTGAAAGACGATTTAATAATAATATTATGTTGATTGTGATGAATAAATAAAATAAATACAGTCCATGATAAGCAAAGGCCGCATTTATTAGGTATTGTCTATTTAGTTATAAAACATTAGTATGGAGATTAAAGATGGTATTCGAGCATGTATTTCCTAGATGGAAAAAATATCACGCAACAGTCATAAAACAATGCCCCGACAATTACAATCATTCCTCAATAAAAATGGTTCATGCTACCATAGTGAAACACAGGTATAATGGTACCTCAAGATTTCTAATCATTTGCTCCCCAAATGCATCATCTGGATGGATCTGCATCAACACAGAAAGTCAATAGTGCCAAAAGTTATCACATATAAAGAGTGGCAAAATAGTATATCCAGAGAGAATTATTTAACCTGCTCATATAAGAAAAAAATTGCAGTGGAGAACTTTTCAGATGCCCAACTAACAATCGCATCGGTTGAAGTTGGATCTAAGTAAATTAGCACACACTCGGCAATTATAAAGGTCGGCAAGCTGATGGCAACAGAAAGATTTTATCAAATGCTTGAAAAGCTGTCATTTAAGTCAAGAATGGAAATAATAGTGCAGAATAACTCCAAGCCAGTATAACTTTCCTTAGCAGATAAAATGGGATAAACATTCTCATCCAAACAGTGAGACAAGCTAATCCAAAAATAAAATAAAGATATGTTCATATGAAGAAAGGAAAACCCTGCTTTTCAGTTTCAGCGACATGCAAATTAATACAAATATAGATACAATTTAATTGCAATACATGTGACCATCATGCAGGCTAGAAATTTTGATTAAGCTACAGAACTTGCCCACTTTGTACATCATAAATAAGAAGAGGACATAAGAATAAGGTGCATAGAATATACCTAGGATCCATTCCAGCCATGCGAATAATTGTATCTAGTTTTGGTATTTCACGAATATCAGCAGAAAATAGCTTGTAGTGTGTACTCGTCACTTCGCCTTTTTCTGAAATATTTGTCCAGTATAAATTATTATGCAGGCACACAGGAAAAGTACCAAACTGGAAATTCTGTGACAAGGAATTGTCAGTTAGTCACTTCAACTTACAGTTATTGCTGGAATTTAGTAGTGTTATAAACTATCACTGATACATTTTCTGTTAAAATTCTAACAAAGAGAATTTTTCTTCTAGATGGAATGGAAGATGAAAATATAAAAGAAATTCTCTACTACAATAACTATAGAACATGCTTCCTGGAAAAATACCAACTTGCTGTAAGTTTATAACCAGCAATACCACCTAACTTGACGGTAAGATGACAACGAGCTAAGGGGGTACTGTCAGATTTGATGGTCACTACCGCTCAACAAACAATCCTTCATTGTCGGTTGTTCAAAGCAATATTTCTGCTAAAGGCACCAAGATAACACACTGACTAGCTATACGTAAAGCCACAAAAATAATAGTTCCATTTAGGGTCTGTGTGGTTACTGTCCATAGCTCCGTGCCTGAAAAAAGATTGTGCATGCCTGGACTATGGCTGATTGGTTGTTGGTCTGGCTTGGTAAAACATTAAATAATTTGCTAGCATCATTATGGGTCCAGAAGATCAACCAAGCTGGAATATAGCTGCTGGACGCCCAGGCGACCCATTTCGAGCACCTGGTCCAGGCTAAACAAGATGCCTGGGTACTATCCAGACTAAGAAAGATATAAGGAAAACAAGGTAAGGCTAGCATGTGCTTCTCCAGGGCAGCAACCAAACACTATCCAGGCACTTTCCATGGAGGCTCCATGCCACGCGCGATGCAGCGAGGACAGCATCCAAACACGCTCTTAGATTTTAGTACAATTAGGACTTCTCTTAGCTGAATAGGGGTAGGCAGGCAGTAGACAAAAATATTAAAGTAAATGAGAGAAGTACCAATCGAAATAGAAGCTTCGGGTCCTAACTTTTCCTTCATCTCGTTATAGTGGTTTATGATTGCAGCCTTTTTGCTGGTTACCTGACAAACATCAGAAGTTGCCATACATGTACAAAAATAAGAAGGCGGTGTTTGGAAGGATAATTAATGAGCATACTCAGCATAGTGAATCTTAACACAGAAATGCTAGTGCATGGAGTAGTAAGCTACACTTGAATATACAAAGGAAAACATTTACATACCTCCTGAAAGTCCAGCTCTACAAAAAGGTAGGGAGCAAGCCCTTCACCCTACAATAACAAATGAAAGAGAAACTGATGATGTTTCTTGATGAATGATACAGGGCGGGAGGATGTAAATAAACACAGGTGAGGAAAAGGGCAGTGACATCCATGAAGTATGGAGTTGGAAGACTAACTTGCAACTGGAAAAATGTGGTGTCAAAGCCAGCGCCAAGAGATAATATTTGTTTCCTCTTCTGACCATCGCTGCCATTCCCAGCAGTGAGGAACTGGAGCATAAGCTTCCTAAGGACAGACCAGCGGGCATAGTAACCTTTAACAAAATCATTTGAAGAGAAGTAAATTAGAATGTTCACATACTTTAAATTCGGAGAATCGGATTAAACAAAATACAGAGAACACTGCATACCACGATTGATTATGGGCGCCCTTTTTGTGGTTCTCCTAACAAAATGGTGCACGTAATCATCCTTCATGTATCCTTTATTAACACATGACCTAGATATGATGATGATCATGTCATGTAAGTAATAATCAGTTAAACCCTATATCTGCTCTGCATATCGAGACCCCTAGCCCGGAAGCACCTAAATGTGTTTAGATCATCTATTCTTTCAAAACCGATAATAATTTAACAAAAGCAAATGGACAGCTCACAGCTAAACATTTCTACCCTGCTGTACGAAAGGATGCAGGCAAAATGGAAATAAGCTAAGAGAAAATTCGTTTGAAAAACAGGATCGAGCACCTAACCTGCTTCTCTATCTAGACGAAACACAAGAGCATAGCGCACGAAGTTTTACCCTGGTAACCTCGATTTGCTGCAAGGGAAAGCATACTAACAGAGGAACTGAGCATCCGACGAACTAGCCGAGCTCGCTTCTACAAATCACAGCCTCTACTACACCAACGGAGAACACTAGTGCTAAGCATCGGTGCGACGCGCGGCGGATAGCAGCGGCCAATGAGACGCGGCGGGGGGTGTAAGAAGGGGTTAGCGGGAGGTGGGGGGAGGGGGTTGTTACAGCTTGCTCGCCGCGGCGTCGTCGTTGGTGGCCTGCACGGCGGCCGGGCTGCTCCTCGCGGCGGCGATGCCGCCGCCCGCCTCCGCCGGCTCCATTCGGACGGTGCGCGGTGGGGATCGATCGGGCGCCGGGAGGGAGGGAGGGGGGAGGGGAGGAACCGGTGCTTGCAGGAAGGAGGAGAGGCCGACAGGACGGACTGGAGTCGGAGGAAACGCGAGCGATGGTATCTGTGGGTTGGGCCGAGCTTTCTGCCCGTGTGCAGCCCAAACAGATCCACACACCACTCACGAGTTTTTGGCCCAGAAAGGCTTTGTCTTCTGCATCCGGGGGAGACTACCCTGTTGGGCTGCAGCAGCGGATTCTTTTTTCCCTCGAAAAAACAAACAAACTCGAGTCCGGAGACCTCGACCGCGCGCACCTGGCATGTCGGGCGATCTGGCGCCGCGGCCACGTGACGTGCTGTGACCGACCAATCATGCGGTCAGATCAGTCGCGCAGGGCGGCCGTGCGTGCGGCACAGTCACCGTCCGATTAAAGTAAGCTGAGCCCACATGAAGGAAGGAATGATTGGGTCCATGTGCCGCTGAACCGACCGGACCGTGTGCGCGCGCCTGGTCCATGCGTGTATCCTCGGCTGCCTGGCTGTCTCGTCTTTACTGCGTTGCTGGCTGCCGGAGCTAGATCTGGCGCCATGGATTTATTTCATGTCCATGGTTAGGTCTGGTCATAATAATAGATAATAGATGTAACTTCACTAGTAACTAAGAGTTTAACTCAGTATTTTTGCTTATGTGACAATAAGTTAATGAAGAAAGAGATAGATATAGTACTCAACTAGTTATGTTACTGTAACATCACACATATCAAAGCAAAGTGAGTCTACAACCTAATTAATGTGATATTGCATGTTACTACACTTAAGTTATTTTGCACCATGAAGGTCATAATTTAGACTAGTAACATATGCATGTTACTACTCCTTTCTTAACGGTTTGGAGAGCGTCTTGTAAAAACCATGTATACTCCTAGGCGCGTTAGACTTAATTATAGAATTAATGCCTCACTTTTTTCTTCCCACTTACTACTCCATGCAGCCAAGAAATTAATTCTTGCATGCAACTCCACCAATGCATGCGTCTAAACTACTCGTTTCCATTAAGTAATTACGTTTAATAAGGCGCCGAATAATTAATCGGCGCATGTTTTTTGGCACAAATCTGGCCCCAATCAGCATCCATCTAGGTTCCAACAATCTCTCTAAAACGCCCTCAAAACCGTGACGGAGGGAGTAGTCTAAGGTCTTTTCCAATGGGTGTTTCTTAGCACACGGTATCATAGACATATTGCTTATGTCACACTATAGTTAATGAAGAGAGAAGGTGAGGTTGTATCTTAGCTTAGCTACAGGCTTTGCACGGTATCATGGGCAAAATACATGGTTAGCCCAATCACATGCATGCATGTACCCAAAATCATTAAATGTAGATACAATTCTTAAGATACAATCTACTCCCTCCGTCACGGTTTGGAGGACGTCTTACAAAAGTCATGTGTTTCCAAAACTCTTCTTCTCCTAGGCGCGTTAGCTTAATTACAGAATTAATGCCTCCTTTTTCCTCGCCACTTCCTACTCCATGTAGCTAAGGAATTGATTTTTGCATGCAACTCCACCAATGCATGCGTCTAAACTCCTCATTTTCATTGAGTAATTACGTTTAATAGAGCGTCAAATAATTAATAGACGCATGTTTTTAGCACAAATCTGGCCCAATCAGCGTCCATCTAGATTCCAACAATCTCTCTAAAACGCCCTCCAAACCGTGACGAAGGGAGTATTGTACTAGTTGTTTCTTAAGATACACCACCACCTAGGATAACGAGGTAAGAGACACCCCATTGTGAAAGGCCTAAGTTACTACTTATGCACTATGACCAGCCTTAATGGTAGTATGGTGGCGCATGAATCGATCATTATTCATACAATTTGAAATTTACTTAACGTGTGTCGGACTCGTGTGAATTTTACTTGACGCAAAGTGAAAGTGAAAACGGGGAGGAGCAACTCCCACAATCTGTTTACAATCACGAGAAGAAAATCAAACCGTCTTTGCAGGAAATAATTTTCGTATAATCTGAATCACTTTCATTTGGCATGCAGCATCCCTATTTGAAAATGGGGTCGACCAGCTGCCTTGCAAAGAAGTGGTGCTCCCTCGAGCGGCCCAAGATGCCCTAGTACCCCGATAGAGCTAGGCATTACAGCCCCCACTAAGGAAAAAGGAAACCCTAGTCGATGTCTCGGTCAACTGGCCCCCGCCCCCTCTGCTTGTAGCTCTGGCGGTGGGAGCGCGTGTTGACCTCGAACTTGCGCTCCACGCCAAAGTTTTAGGTCCCTAAAGTTAAATTTTAGCCATGTGATAGACAATGTTATGGTGGTTATGGCGGAGCTACACGGAACAAGAATTAGGTTTGACTGTCTCCTTGTCCACCCCGTGGCGGCGATCTCGCTAGTGACTCTGTAGAGTGTTGGAAATCGGCTGGTCATGGCTGCCTCGAAGTGCTGGATCCCATTTTGTCTACGTGCATTGCAGGTTTGATGTACGGAGATTAAGATCGATTCAAGGGTTCAATGACAATGGCTTCGGCTTTGGGGTGATGGTCCTTAGGGTTTAATGGCAATGGATTCGGCTTTGGGATGACGGTCCTTAGGGTTGAATGGCAATGGAAGTACATGACTCTAGATGCGGAAGTGGTCGTTATTAGGTGATCGATGGACCTCGATGAAATTTTAGTTATGATTGGGATCATCAAAGCTCTATAATAGATCTGTTTGTTTCTCTAAAAAAAAGCTGCACTAGTACTGCGATAATGCATACGATACTACAAATTAGACGGTCAATCATCTCACTAGAGACCGTACGGTACTAACTTCCAAACACACTTGCAACTTGCACGGTGCAATGTAGTGTTGTGTGCTCTGCTATTACTTTGGAATATTTTGACGCAATCATCAGAATCCAATTAAAGGCCATGTGCGGCCACGAATGATTCAGCAGTTAGCCATCCAGGTAGCTAGGCCAGCTAATTAAGCTTCCAGAGATGGGATCGAGCGCCCCCCTGATGATCGAGTTAGTTACAAAGTAGTACCAATTAGGCAGCCGTTGTATGATCACACCATCATTCAAATAACATGCCCTTGTCGACCTAATAATACGAATCTATAGCTAGCTATAGCAAGTAAGATCTTGCTACGGCTCAATTATCTCATCAGCTACCTAGCTAGTTAATGGCCATCATGCAAGTATGTGTGTATGTGCTAGCTAGCCGTCGTCCAATTATTCTGAAAAGAATGATGATCGTGCATAATGATCAATTGTGACGTTTTGTTATATCTTGCAACTGTATATGTGTTTTTTTATTTTGTGCATGCTGTTTAACCGTCACAGCTCGATATTCTCTCAAGATGCTCTCTAACCGGCCAACGGCTAGCTAGCTAGCTGGACTGGAGAATCATCAGAATAAAATCGTACCATCTTGGAGTTAACCACCAATTAACTTGTCCTGATCCGAGTCACGCCCATGATCATCCCCTCTTGACGAGTCTCGTCAACAGGGAGTTAAACTAGATTAACATATCTCTATATCCACTGTCCACGGCCTGCTTTGCTGTATTTGCTATTTAGATTAAGCTAAATGCCACCTAATAAAGTTTTACAACAATGCCGGATCTAATGAGTAGCACGAGTTTGTGCCAAAGTTGTTTCACAAAACCGGCTACCCTACAAAATGTCGCAAAACATGATGTGCACCTTCTAGTGCCAACAAGAAGCTGATTGTTTTTTCGTTCCATTGGTCAATGGTGATTTTGCTACCTATTTGTTCGGTTCATAGCTTTGGCGAGCTACTTTGCAAACTTTTAGCGTCGATGTTGGGTCCTCGCATGCCGGAGCTCGATCTTGATGGTTAACCAATGTGCTCTCATTCGTGTAAGATGATCCTGGACAATTTCATGTTGGTCCAAAGTGTGACTCGATCCCGACACAAGAAAAAATCTCCAACGATATTCCTCAAGTGCGATATATTGTGAGGGATTTTCTCATGGGTGCATTGTAATCATTTTCTGGTGGATTAGGGTCATAAATTACAATTTTTTTCGCAGTTAATGTCTTATACGACTTAAAAGCAACAATCTGATTTCTCTTACTCTCAAATGAGTAGCGGGGGATATATTGAGATTTTTTTCAGTTGTGGACTATTTTGTGCTAAAGTTTCAAAAAAGAGCCTTTTTAAAATATAGTAAAAAATCACTGTGCATGTAGCATGTCGACTGGCTGAAGCCGCTGACCAGGCGGGCGATGGATCTGCAGGCCGGCGCACGTGGGTGCGACGCGGCCGTACGCACGGCCGCGCTGGCGTGCCTCGGGATCTCCGGCTCTGCCACATGCGTGCGCGTGCGTGACCCTCTTCGCTGGGGGCACCCCAATAACATTTCCAATTATTCAGCGGCCACCCCACCAGGGCAGGCAGGAGCAGCAATGATTAGTGGGAAATAGCATGTCCTGGGTTGTCCTGCCTTGAACACTCCTGTACCCCTGACCCCTCCCTGCCTGCCTGCCTGTTCCATATTCCTCTACCTGTTTCATAATTTCATTAGTTGGTTGCTAGATCTGGACTACTGTGCACAACAAGTCCAGTCCTTTATTTATGCTAGTTATGTCTTTAGAATATGTGTATATGTCCTACTTAGACATGTAGGTATCTGTCTTTAGGACAAAAAAAGATAATAATTAACAATAACCTTTTAGGGATCGTTTGGCTCTCATCATTTCATTTGGTAAAAATGAAATAAAATTCCCATATCATTTCATTTGTCTAAAATAAAATGACATGGGTACTGACTGAAAATGAGGTTAGACATGGGATGAGAATGATGCAATTGCCAATTGAATACGTTATCCAATCCTGTGGCAGCCAAACACACTGCAACCTAGAATCATAATTGAATTCCACAATTCTTACTCCAATACCCAGGGGCCAAACGAGCCCTTAGCAATAGCTAGCGGGGAAATTCTTTCCCCCTCTGTTCTAAAAGGATGTCACGGATTTGCAGATACATTAGAGTATAAGACTTGGTCTATTTTTCTATGTTATTAGACCCGTCCAAAGAAAACCGCTTGTAAATGCGGAACTCATGTCCTCCTATCCCTTTGATATCCATTGGTGCTTTAAGATCCGCATTTACACTTGACATTCTCTACACGGCTGACCATGTTTTGTAACATTTATTTATGCAGAGACAAGTACCAAATGGACATCATGCATGAAAGAAAGATTGCGTATACTATATTTCTGCATGGAATTATTATATAGATCCACTCTTTCCGTATAGCATTACTACCTCCGTTCCTATGAAATAAGACACATATTTCAAGAGAAACTTTCACCGAATGAATTGAGCAACAAGATCTAGATTATATAGTGCATAATTGATCACCTTGAAAAAAAATACTTTCTAATGATACCGATTTTATAACAAATTCTAATTATTATATGCATGGATTAGTTTTTGGTAAAAGACCAAAGTTACAATTTCATGTCTGTCTACTATAACACGCTCTACTACGACAAGATTTGTCAGGATCAGGTGACGGAGAGGTGAGGACGAAGGTGCGTATTTGGCTAGCGCTAGTGTTTGTAGTCGTCGCTAGGTGGTCCACCTATTTGTATTTTTTATAATCTTTATCCCTTCTTGTACTATTGTTGATAATTTTTAATCGATATAGGTGGAATTTTTGCAAAAAAAAAAGAGTGCACTTACATGATAGTAAGGAAAGTCAACAAATAGTTTATTTTATAGGTGAAGTATGTGTGCATTCGATTATCTGAATGGGATCATTGGTAGAGAAAATGATTCCCGAGAATCATTTGATACTACCTCATTACACATCTACACCAGTACTATGTGCATGTTAGTAGTAGTAGTAGTAGTACTACCCGTATTAGTATATCACTTGCACGTACATTCGCAACGACTACGTACCTTACGGTGGATCGAGCTAATCATCTGAATCGCCAGCAGCTAGCGCGCGACAGCATTGATCAGACCCCATGTGATGTGTGAGGTCGATCGCATGCACGCAATGATTCGACGGTTAGTCTTCTCCGTCGTCCACTGATCATAACGATCGATCGGTCGGGTCGGTCGATGATGAGCTCGCGAATTGTGAGCTGGTTATAAGATAGATCCGATCGACCCATGATCACGCGCACACGTACCACTCCTCCTGCCTTTAGTCGTTTGTGGGCATGATTTGCACCACATGCCACTGTCGGGGAAATTATATGCATGCAGGTGTGTGCCGAGTCATCTACCCATGCATGATCTGCTGGATCTATGGTGGTTGACTACTGGTTGCAGCTGATTTGGCCAGCTCGGGAGCCACGTCACCTGCTTGGGTGGCGTCTCCTTTTTTTTCTTGAAGACAAATGTCTCATGTTGCTATAATTGATGCACATGTACATGAACTTAATAAAATAACAACTCCTGCATTATTTTTTGGTTGCTTCCACTGCGCTATTAACGTGCTGAACTCTCTGGTATACGAGCACGCGAACGTATCACAGCCCGAAAATGCAACAGATTCTGCAAATAGCTACCAGCACTAGTGGAAACGAGACCTTTGGTTAAGGTCGGAAATGGGCTTTAACGCCGGTTCTCCTACGACCGGTGTTAAAGCGGGCTCCCGTACCAGCGTGGTCCAGCAAGCAAAAAGCAGCACCCCTTTAACACCGGTTCGAGCCACGAACCGGTGTTAAAGGTCCTGCACCAGTGGCTCACGCAGCCCCCTCCCTTTAACACCGGTTCGTGGCTTGAACCGGTGTTAAAGGGGGTGCGCCTATATAACAGACCGCATCCCACACCCCTCTTTCTCATTTTTTCACTCTCATTTTGGAGCTTAGCAAGAGGGTGAGAGGTGTGCTAGTTTGTATTTTTTTCCTATGCACAAGAGGTGTTCGGTGAAATGCCCGAGAGCTCGAATTAAGTTTTCTCGTTGCTCTTTCCTTCTTGGTCGAGGTTGACAACTTTATCCTTTCATGTGTCATTGGTGTACTGTATAAGTGGTCATCTTCCTATTAATTTTTGATATAGTACTATATAATGCAGATGAACCGGCAATGGATGTACGGTGACCGGCGCACTTCCGAGTATATTACGAGCCTCCAAAATTCCATCGTTGTGGCTAATGCAAACCGTGGTCACAATGGTTTTATGTGATGTTCGTGTGTTCACTGTCAGAACAAGAAAGACTACTCAAATACCAGAACTATTCACGCCCACCTGCTTCGATCCGGTTTCATGCCCAGCTATAATTGTTGGACCAAGCACGGAGAAAAAGGGGTTGTGATGGAAGACAACGAAGAAGAAAAGGATGATGACAACTATCATAATATGTATCCTGAATACGATGATACTGCAAGGGGGGGTAGATAATGAATATCAAGAGGCAGCGGATGGGCCCGCTGATGACGATCTTGGTCGGGCCATTACTGATGCAAAGGAAGAATGTGAAACTAAAAAGGAGAAGGAGAAGCTGGAGCAGATGTTAAAGGATCACAAAACATTGTTGTACCCAACTTGCGAAGATGGCCACAAAAAGCTAGGTACCACACTGGATTTGCTGCAGTGGAAGGCAGTGAACGGTATGACTGACAGCGCATTTTCAAAGTTATTGGTAAAAATGAAGAATCTGCTTCCAATAAATAATGAATTGCCCAACAGTACATACCAAACAAAGAAGGTTGTCTGCCCTCTAGGATTAGACGTGCAGAAGATACATGCCTGCATTAATGACTACATCCTCTACCGCGGTGAGAAGTACGAGAATTTGGATGCATGCCCGGTATGCACTGCACTACGGTATAAGATCAGACGAGACGACCCTGGCGATGTTGAGGGCGAGGCCCCTAGGAAGAAGATTCCTGCCAAGGTTATGTGTATGCTCCTATAATACCACGGTTAAAACGTCTCTTCAAAAATAAAGAGCATGCCAAGTTGTTGCGATGGCACATGGAAGACCGTAAGAAAGACGCGATGTTGAGACACCCGCTGATGGGTCACAGTGGAGAAAAGTCGAGCGAGAGTACCCAGACTTCGCACGTGACGCAAGGAACTTAAGGTTTGGTCTAAGTACAGATGGCATGAATCCTTTTGGAGAGCAGAGCTGCAGTCACAACACCTGGCCTGTGACTCTATGTATCTATAACCTTCCTCCTTGGTTGTGCATGAAGAGGAAGTTCATTATGATGCCAGTGCTCATCCAAGGCCCGAGGCAACCCGGCAACGACATTGATGTGTACCTAAGGCCATTAGTTGAAGAACTTTTACAGCTGTGGGCCAAACCAGGTGTACGTATGTGGGATGAGCACAAAGGGGAACCATTTGACCTACGAGCGTTGCTTTTCGTAACCATCAATAATTGGCCTGCTCTTAGTAACATTTCAGGGCAGACAAACAAGGGATTCAAAGCATGCACGCACTGTTTAGATGAGACTGAAAGTGTATATTTGGATAAATGTAAGAAGGTTGTGTACCTAGGGTATCATCAATTTCTTCCGAACCTGCATCCCGTAAGAAAGAAAGGCAAGCATTTCAAACGTCTGGTAGAACCTCGGAGGAAGCCTATCCTTCGTACCGGTGAGGAGGTATTTGGTATGGTCAAGGACCTAGAAGTAATCTTTGGAAAAGGTCCTGGCAGTCTATCTGTTCCGAATAACGATGCCGGACACGCGCCCATATGGAAGAAGCAATCTATTTTTTGGGACCTACCCTATTGGAAAGTGCTAGAGGTCCGCTCTTCAATCAACGTGATGCACATGACGAAGAATGTTTGCGTGAACCTGCTAGGATTCCTGGGAGTGTATGAGAAGACAAAAGATACACCGGAAGCACGGCAGGATCAACAACGTATGAAAGACCCTGAAGAGCCTATGCATCCTGATAACGAGAAGGGTAAAGGACGCCACTTAACTCCTTCCAGCTACGCTCTTACCAAAGAAGATAAGGAAATCTTTTTTGAATGCATGAGAAGTATCAAGGTCCCGTCTGGCTTCTCGTCGAATATAAACGGAATAATAAATATGGCAGAGAAAAAATTCCAAAACCTGAAGTCTCATGACTGCCACGTGATTATGACGCAATTGCTTCCGATTGCATTGAGGGGGCTTCTACCTGAAAATGTTTGAGTACCCATTGTGAAGCTATGTGTATTCCTCAATGCAATATATCAGAAGGTAATCGATCCAGAAAGCCTACCAGGGTTATAGACAAATGTGGCCAAATGTCTTGTCAGCTTTGAGTTGGTGTTCCCACCATCCTTCTTCAATATTATGACGCATCTCCTGGTTCAACTAGTAGAAGAGATTGCCATTCTCGGTCCTGTATTTCTACAAAATATGTTCCCCTTTGAGAGGTACATGGGAGTCTTAAAGAAATATGTTCATAACTGTTCTAGGCCAGAAGGAAGCATCTCCAAGGGCTATGTAACAGAGGAGGTCATTGAGTTCTGTGTTGATTTTATTCCTGACCTTAAGGCGATTGGTGTTCCAGAATCACGACATGAGGGGAGACTGCGTGGAAAAGGCACCCTAGGATGTAAAGCAATGATATGTAGGGACGGGCATTCTCTCAACCAAGCATACTACACGGTTTTACAAAGATCTATCTTGGTTGCCCCCGTATATCAATGAACTCAAGAATTTTATACGCCTCAAACACCCGGGGCAGTCTGATGAATGGATTATAAGTGAACACATGGCGAGTTTTGGCGGATGGCTGCAAAGACTTCTCACGAATAACACCACTGCTGGAGATCAGCTGTACTTGTTGGCCAGGAAACCAACTTTGACTGTATGTACTTTCCAAGGGTACAAGATAAATGGGAATACATTTTACACAATAGGACAAGATAAAAAGAGCACCAACCAAAACAGTGGTGTCCGCTTCAATGCAGTAGAAGACAATGGGCAAAAGATCACGTATTATGGGTTCATAGAGGAGATATGGGAACTTGACTATGGACCTAATTTTAAGGTCCTCTTGTTTCGGTGTAAATGGGTCAAGCTAACAGGAGGAGGGGTTAAGGTAGACAAGAAGTACGGAATGACAACAGTGGATCTCAACAATCTTATCAAGGTAGACAAGAACTTAGACGAACCATTCGTCTTAGCCAATGATGTGGCTCAGGTTTTCTATGTGAAGGACATGTCTACCAAACCGAAAAAAAGAAAAAAAAATAAGCAAACAGATACATCACACGATGAGCCAAAGCGTCACATAGTTCTTTCAGGGAAAAGAAACATCGTGGGAGTGGAGGACAAGACAGACATGTCAGAAGATTATAATAAGTTTGATGAAATTCTGCCCTTCAGAGTGAAGACTGACCCAACCATCAGTGGCAGAGCCAGCGCCCGGCGACCCCGGGCAGCTGCCCGGGCTCAGCTGGAGCATCTCTTTTAAGTGTTGGGATTTGCACATGAATTAGCAGCCATACTTAGCTAGGAAAATTTCGGCCGGCGGCGTTGCAAGTAGACCTTGCCCGGGCTCCGACAGTGAGCTGGCTCCGCCACTGCCAACCATCATGTTAAACGGTGCTGATACTCCATGTTTACGGCCGACGCGATCATAAGATTGACTATATGTATTAATTGAGCCATTTTTAGCACACATATGTATCTCAACATGGAAATCAATGTCATATTTCTTCTGTTAACACTATATGTATTAAATGAGCCATTTTTCTTCCCGCCATTTCTTCCCGCCATTTCTTCCCGCCATTTTTCTTCCCGCCATTTCTTCCCGCCAGTTCTTCCCGCCAGTTCTTCCCGCCAGTTATATTCCTGCCATTTCTCACTATATATATGTAGGGTTGGCCTCCATTGTCATTGCACATCTCTAGACTCATATCTGCAACCTCATCACTCTTTCCCATGGCTTCCATCGTACCACTAACCCCAGGAAGGCGGAGGCGCTTTGCGCCTCGAACTACCCCTGCCCTCCGGGCTACTGCGTCCCCGTCGGCTGGATGCTGAGCGCCGGAGGCGTGCCGGTTCCTCCTGTCCCTCTAGGTGTGGCGCGTCAGATGGCCATCACGAACCACTACTACTTCGAGCTCACGCCGCAGCAGCGGAGGAATCCCAACTGGCATCCCGACTATTTCCCGACTTGGGAAGCCTTCTTCGGGGATCGGCGTGAGAGGGCGCTCGCTAGGCACGAGGAGGATGGCCCACCTCCTCCGAACTTCAACGAGGCCGGTCGTCGGTTGTGGTGGTGCGGTCGGACTCTCCAGAGCGTCATGGCCTACGACATTGCCGCCGACTCTAACCCCCGTATGCGCTACCCTCAAGTCCAGCCCACGCGTACTCAGCCTTCAAGGTTCAACTACGACGACAACAACGATGGCCGTGGCGAGTACGACGACTATAGTGGCGAATATTACAGGTGTAGGCAGGAGCATGACTGAATCACTCCAACATTCCAAAACAAGTTCGGCCGATTGTGACTTAATCTGGCCATGTATCTTAATTTTCAATTCTTCTATGTATCTTAATTTTCAGTCTTGCTTTGTTAGTTGTGTTATGTACTTTAATTCCAGTTCTACCGTAATAAAATTTTCTTCCCGCCCTTTTCCTCCCCCGCATTCTGCCCGCCCTTTTCCATATGTTACTAGTTTGAATAGGTAGAATTTTATTTTTTAAAAACAAAAAATGTTTTAGGATTAATTATTCAAATACAAACAATTTTCATGTTGAAAGTTTTGTCAGATTCCAAAGTATACAAAAGATACTAAATTTAAATATCGAAATAATTCAAAAATGTTAATACAAAATAAAATATGATTTTATCTAATAAAATAGGGTTAGATTCCTTTTCATATGCTTAATATTTCTTAAGTTCAAAGATTTAGGGTTTGACTATTTTATTTTTGTCTTAATTGAATAATCAAAACTAATATTTAAGTGTTTTAATCATTTTAAAAATTTTCATCTATAGTAACTATAAAATGTTTTTATATGAATGGATAGATCTTATTTTTCTGAAAATTATGATATATTATTCATATTTTTCTGAGTTGCAATGAAAAGATATGAATTTTCTAAATTCTATCCTATTTTTTGAATTAAAAATACCTCCAACCCTTTAATGTACGAAATAAATGCCCCCTTTAACACTGGTCGAACCAGTGTTAAAGGGGGGGTGCATGCGCGAAACGAATTCCCCCCTTTAACACCGGTTCCAGCCACAAACCGGTGTTAAAGGGGGAGGGGTGCGCGCGTGAAACGAATCCCTCCTTTAACACCGATTCATGGCTGGAACCGGTGTTAAGGGGGGGGGGTATAAAAGCGCGCGTCCTCTTCCTCTTCCCCCCAGATCGAGTAGATCGAGGAGCATATGAGCTAGCAGAGGACGCCGCCAGGCTGCTCGACGCGCCGTTGTCGTTGCTGTCCGCCGCTGTGGCCGTCCGCCGTCGTCGTCGTCCGCCGCCGTCGCCGCCGTCCCACCGCCGTCCACGCCCGGTGCCGCGAAGCCCGGAGCCGCCGCGCCGCTCGGAGCCACCCCCACAGCGCCCGTGCCGCCGTCCACCACCGCGCCGTCCGCCACCGCCATCCACGCCACCGCGCCGTTTGCCGCCGGTGAGGATCGGAGCCAAATTTAATTTGGTTGAATATTTGATATATTGTTATATGTATGTTTATATATTGTTATTGTTGTATATATGTGTATATATGTGTATATATTGTTATTGTTGTATATTGTTGTATATATGTGTATATATTGTTGTATATATGTGTATATATTGTTGTTGTTGTATATTGTTGAATGTATATATATATTGTTATTGTTGTATATTGTTGAATATATGTATATTATTGTTGTATATATATATGAAAGCAGTGTATAGTATATATATTGTTGTGATTGAATATATGCCACCGTGTGCCCCCGCGCCGTCCGCCACACCGACGAACACCGCGACCATTGCCGTCGACCCTGACCCGCTGCCCTCGCTGAGCCTAGACACGCATCGTGTTGGTTCGAACGCACCCCCCACACATCCCCGCTCTCGCCCTAGCGCCGCGATCCGCTGCCCTAGCACACCTCTCATTGTTAATAGCATTATAACCATGCATTGTTAATCAACTTTCATGACAAGTTAATTAGAATAACTAAATGTACCCTCTCATATGAATCCGGGGTTTCTCTGAATTAGGGTTTGGACCCCGTTTAAAATGACCAAGCATGTATTAGGGTTACATTTTAATACTTTTAACATGTCATATCATCATCCTTATTCGAGCATTTCAATAGATGTATTACTGATATTTGTGTGATAATATTATTGTTTTAGAAACTATGGATCCACTCAGTAGAAACCTTGAAGATGAAGAAATAATGGAGAACATGATCCACGAGGACACCTCACAATATCTGAACTTGGAGGGACATGATGACAACTCAAGTAGTCATGGAGAAGATGATGACTCCGGTGAACGCACTTTAGTGATTACAAAGTCCGTCGAGGTATATGTATGGATTAAGCCTCTGCTGACTTGCACCGATTGATTTGTATATATATTTACATGTATTAATTAACGCTTCTTTCTTCTTTTATCCCTCCGGATCGACCAGCCAGTAACAATCTTCTTCTACGAAAAAGAGCAAGCGAGGCGTTGAAAGATCGTGCAAAGTTCATGATCGAAGCAGTCCGTGTTGATGGCAGGCCAATGGAGCCCAAGAAGGCCGCAGAAAAATTTATACGTCAAGCTGGAGTTCTTGTTAGGGACCAAATCCAATCATAATTGAATATTGGAATAAGCCAAATAAGGGCGACGGTACCTTTGTCGATGAAAGATCCAAAGAAACGCTTTGGACTTCGCTGTTGTAAATTTCATCCTACCGCTAGAGGAGGATGAAAATAAACCGGTTATAAAGGAAAAGGTCAAAGAGTGGACTCTAAAGAATATGGCTGACGCTTTCCACAACTGGAACACAAAATTAAACAAATTTGTCAAAGCTCGCGAGACTCCATATTTCGAAGACGCATATTATGCGAAGATAAGACCTCACTGGCCCGAATTTGTGGCATACAAGGAAGGTGCTATAGCTAAAAAGAGGTCAGAAACCAATACGCTAAATGCTCAGAAGAAGGAATATCACCATAGGATGGGGTCAGGTGGCTACATATCTCAAAGGCCTAAGTGGGAGGAAGCTGAGAAGGCCCTTCGCGCTAGAGGGATCACACCCCAGACACATGGGTGGGACCTACGTGCAAAGACTTGGTTCTACGGAATCGGGGCAAGGTTGGACCTAGAAACATAATTGTGTATCTTCCCAACAATTCTTGCCAAACCCGTCACTCAACTCATCACGGCATACGAGGAAATAGCCGCCAAGACCTTCCATCCCGACAGAGAGAATGACCAGCTGACACGCGCCATCGGTAAAAAAGAACACCTTGGACTTGCATGAGGCACAGGGGGCATGACGTGGAAGGATGGGTTTGCCGAATGGGGCGAATCTTACAGATGGCGCGACAGAAAAGAAAAAGAGCGTACAAACCGGATGACATAGATAGAACATGCACTTGTGGCGCTGCAGGCGCAAGTGAATGAACAAAAGAGCCAGCAAGCTACCGGCCCATATCAGCGGCACGAAGAGCCTTGATTGGAAGCTGTCGGCGGCCCAGACTCTGCGCGGAAAAGCAGCGTGGCTTCCACGGAGAACGTGCAGCCCATGCTTGAAATGGCGGGTCCTCGATACCCCATGGATGTGATCATGGAGAGCGAACACGCTGAGCTGCATGTGAGATTAATGGGCTTATACATTAAGGTGGTGGTCGGCTATGCCTTACCTCCTGTAGCTGGTGGAACGTACCACTGCCGACCGATTCCAGAGGATATGCTATTGTCGGGGTGGATGAGTTTGTGAAGGAATATGAGGAAGCACATCTTGACCATGCTATAGGTGAAGGGGAAACTCAACTCAAATTTGTAGTGAAAACAACCATTCTTTGGAAGAAGGAACACATCGTGCTTCCAAATTGGAGGCCACTGGCACCCCCGCCGTCTCCGCAGCGTCAGCAGTCTGAGCTGCCTCAGCCGTCTCCAAGTCATCATAATACTCCCCTGTCGTCTCCGACGCTTCATCCATCTCCTGAGCGCCAGCCATCTCCGGTGCACCAGCCATCTCCTGCGCGTCAGCCATCTCCGGCGCGCCAGCCATCTCCTGCGCGTCAGCCATCTCCGGCGCTTCAGCCATCTCCTGCGCGTCAGCGTAAGCGGAAGAGCACTGCCACGAAGAGCATCACTAGTACTGCCACGAAGAAATCCGCAGGAAACCGTACGCCAAAGAGTTCAAGAAAATACGTCCCGCAGCCTTCCGCCAAGCCATTGCCGGTATTACCGTGGAATCGTAGCAACAAGGAGACCAAGAGGATCTCGGAAGAAGAGGTCAAGAAATTCTTTGCACCTAGACGGGCCGAGCCAAAGGAGAAACTAGATCCGGCATGGTGGAGAAGTTTTACAATAATCTTTTGAAACCTGAAATCCCACTTGTGCCAGACTACGAGCGCCATATTATGAAGGGGGATGCAAGGCGGAGGGAGTCTTAAAGTATCAGTCGTGCGGCACCCCAGAAAACAGTTCCCATGTTCGGAGAGCAGGAAAACCAATCGTGTGCCCCGCTCCAAGTGTTCGACATAAGGATAGCTCCTCCTGTAAATGATTACTAGGCAGAGCTACAAAGAAAGGCCAGTGAGATGGGGATGACTTACATTGCATACTTGAACATCATGGGAGACAACTTGCCCAAAGGCGATGCCAACCCCATACAACCATGGAAGTATGGGAACAATCTCGTCAAGAAAGAGGAGCTCAAGAATCTACCAACAAAGATACGGAGATTGCATAAGTGGTACCTTGATTTCTGCAAGACGAGAAAGGAAGAATGGATCATGGTGCATATAAGAGATCAGATTTTCCTGTGCGGAGACAACGAGATCAGCTTCAACATTCAAGACTTGCATTTTCTATTCAATCAGAATGAACTCGACAAAGCTGCCATCAGCCTTTATTGTGTGTAAGTACTATTTCTGTAATTTCTATCTCATCTCATTCAATTCATTAATTGCATGTATATATATGCTCACCATATATGTATATACTATTATGCAGGAAAAAAGTTATGGAATGCATGAAAGGAGGCCCTTTTGACATTGGGTTCGTTGACCCAAATAGAGTTCATGAACAAGTGGTAAAACTCAAACCCGAGCAAACAGAAGATTTCTTGCTAACGTCTTTACTGAGACAACAAAGAAAAAGGGAAATACTATTGCCTTACAACTTATCGTGAGTGTTATCCTCTCTTGTACACATTCTGTTTCAGCTTACTTGATGTTAAGTGTAACTGATGATGAGTTATGCGTGCGTAGGTTCCACTTTATTCTGCTAGTCATTCAAGTTGACTCAGGAAAAGTCCTTGTCATGGACTCGTTACGACAAGACCAAGAGCTATGGGCAGACTTTAAAGAGATGCTCTAGAGGTAATTTCAATCATATTATCGCACTAGATCGACAACTTTCATGAAAACAAGTAATTAATTACTCATTTATCGATTTTCTTTGCCAGACAGGGTTTGGAAAAGGTTCACGGGCAGGGTCGTGGGTGAATGGTCAGAAGAACTAAAATTTGTAGACCAAAATGTAAGTAATACTAGCCAGCTAGGTCTGCGTATCTCTTTGATTCTGCTTCCAATTCCATTATATCATGCTTTATTGATTATTATTTGATTGAACTCTCTATTCTCGTAAAGTGCGCGCATCAGGACCCAACAATAACTTATGTGGATACTATGTTTGCGAGTTCATTCGCAACACGATATGTGCGACGGGCCAAGCCACACTAGAACAACTTAGAGTAAGTAAACAAAGTACACAACATTATTTTATTACCATCAGTTGTGTTGAGTTTTATTCTTATAAATATATTGACCCCATTCTTCATATATATTTTGAATGGAGGAGCTGTGAGCTGGAGAAGGATACATTTCGACACCGACAAGGATGATTCTAAATCTCAGACAGGACACCGACAAGGATGATTCTTCATATATACGCTTTGACACCGACAAGGATGATTCTTCATATATACGCTTCGACGCTAGTTTCGATACCGACAAGGATGATTCTAAATCTCAGACAGGATACGTTTATATTTTGAATGGAGGAGCTATGAGCTGGAGAAGCTGCAAGCAAAGCGTGATTGCGGGATCTATAGTAGAAGCGGAATACATGGCTGCTGCAGAAGCATCAAGTGAAGGAGTTTGGATCAGGAACTTCATCACTGAGCTTGGCGTGGTTCCAAGTGCCTTGGACCCACTGGAGATATTGTGTGACAACACTGGCGCCATAGCACTAGCTAAGGAACCAAGATATCATCCAAAGACCAAGCATATCAACCGCAAGTTTCATATAATCCGAGATTATATAACAGATGGAGATCTGAAGATTAGCAAAGTACATACGGATCTGAATGTCGCAGATCTGTTGACTAAACCTCTTCCACGAGCAAAACATGATCATCACCTTAGTGCCATGGGTGTTAGATTGTTGCCAGATGTAAACTAGATTATTGACTCTAGTGCAAGTGGGAGACTGTTGGAATTATGCCCTAGAGGCAATAATAAAGATGTTATTATTATAATTCTTGTTCATGATAAAGTTTATATTCCATGCTAGAATTGTATTAAGCGGAAACTTTAATACTTGTGTGGTTTGTGAACAACACCGTGTCCCTAGTATGCCTCTATGGACTAGCTCATTGATTAATGATGGTTAAGGTTTCCTAACCATAGACATGAGTTGTCGATTAATAATGAGATCATGTCGATTAATAATATGAGAGACACCAAACTAAGCGAAGCAATTAGATCGTGTCATCGTGTTCATCTTTGCGAAGCTTTTTCTATGTCAAATATTGTATTCCTTAGACCATGAGATAATGCAACTCCCTGGTATCGGAAGAAAGCTTTGAGGTCATCAAACGTCATCCTATGAGAGGGTGATCATAAAGGTGTCTCTCAGGTGATCGAAAAGTACCTGTTGGGTTGTATGTATCGAGATGGGATTTGTCCCTCCCAAGTCGGAGAGATATACTTCGGGCCCGCTCGGTAATCGATACCAACACCTCTTGCAAGCATGTGGTTAAGGAGTTAATCACAAAGTGATATCGGATTACAGAATGAGTAAAGTACTTGCTGTGAACGAGATTGAACTAGGTATGACGGTACCGACGATCAAATCTCGGGCAAGTAAAATATCGCGAGACGAAGGAAATATATATGGGATTGATTGAATCCTGGCATCGTGCTTCATCCGATATGATCATCGATGAATGTGTGGGAGTCAATATGGGTTTCCAGACCCCGCTGTTGATTATTGATAGAAGATCATGTCTGCATATTCTCGAACCCGAAGGGTCACACACTTAACGTGTCTCGACGCTAGGATAGATTGGATAATTGGTTTATGAGTTTTTGTTCGGAGTCTCGAATGAGATCCAGGACATCACGAGAGGTTCCGGAATGGTCCGGAGAATAAGATTCATATAAAGCAATGCAGTTTTTGGAGTTCGGAATTGTTTCGGGTCAATCGGTATTGTACCGAAAGCTTCTAGAACCTTCCGGAGTGGGACCAACGTGGCCCCACTTGTCGGGAGGGGGCATGGGCCTATGAGGGAGTGCCCTGGCCGCATTGGGCCAGGGGCACAAGGCCCCATAGGGCCCAGCCGGCCAAACCCTAGGGAAACCCTAGGGGAGCTTCTAGAAGGGGGGGGGGAACTTGCCCCCCACTCGTCCCTCCTTTGGCTGCCGGCCTAGGGCTTGGGGGAGGGGCAAGGGCCAGCCACCCACCCCTCTATATAAAGAGGGCTGGGGGCGCACCCTCCCCTACACCTCCTCCACAAGCCCTCGCCGCCCTACTGCCCTCCTCTCTCTCTCCCTCCCGACTGCGCGTAGGCGAAGCCTTGCCGCAGAAACTCTCCACCGCTTGCACCGCGCCGTCGCGTTGTAGATACAATCCATCTCTCCACCCTACTTGCTGGACCGAGTAAGGAGGAGACGTCGAGGTGCCGCACGTGTGCATCTCTCGGAGGCATCGCCACTTGCGGTGTTAGATCGGATCGGATCGCGAGGAGGAGAAGCGAGTACGACTACATCAACCATGTTCCGTCGAAGGTTCCGCTGTGCGAATCTTCAAGGGTATGAAGATCTCATCTATTCCCCCTCGTTGTTTGCATCTCCTAGATTATATATGGGCTTTCTCCGTTCGCATTCGTAGAATTTTTTTGATTTACTATGCTGCGAAACCCTTGAGTGGTATCAGAGCTAGATCTATGCGTAGATGTGTTTCACAAGTAGAACGCAACATGCTTGTTGCGAGCGTTGATGTTTTCTGTTGCAAGCCTCTTGTTTGTGTACTTCTTATGAAGCGGGATAGTGAGATAGAAGCAGTCCAGGCCAACTTTACGCGACCTCGTTCGCGAGACCGGCTCCGCACTTGACGTGTGGCTTGTTCCACACATGCGACTGGTGGATACCCGTTTATCTCACTATAGTTGTCATGGGATTTATACCGGAGTTTGGCAACCATAATATCACCGTTGTGGCTTTCCGTAGGTAAGAATCTTTCTTAGCTTGCTACTCCCATAAGCCACGTAAAACATGCAACAACAAAGTAGAGGCGTCTAACTTGTTTTTGCAGGGAGTGTTTCTGTGATATGGTATGGCCCAAGATGTGATGTGTATGTTGTATGCAATGATCATGTTTTGTAATGTTTCACGACTTGCATGTCGATGAGTACACAACCGGCAGGAGCCATATGGTTGTCTTTATAATTGTGTATGACATGTGTGTCAACTTCTTATACGCCATGTAGTAGCTTTGCTTTATCGCTAAGTAGTTAGCAATAGTTGTAGTTGATATTCGTGGTGGAGGCAATCATGGTGGAGTGATGGAAATCATGCCGGCACGCACAAGATGGAGATCATTGCGCGAAGGTTGGCTATACCATGTCACATAAAATTATATGCATGTGATATTTATCCTTTTATGTATCTTATTATGCTTAGATCGCGACGGTAGCATTATAAGATGATTCCTCACTTAAAGATCAATATAAAACTGTGTTCTCCCCATGTATGCACCATTGCGAAAGTTCGTCGTGTTCAAGCATCACGCGATGATCGGGTGCTATAAACTCTACGTTCACATACAACGGGTGCAAGCCAGTTTTGCAACGCGGAAATACTTGGGTTTGACTTGACGAGCCTAGCATGTACAGACATGGCCTCGGAACACATGAACCGAAAGGTTAAGCATGAGTCATATGAATGATATGATCGACACTTCGTTTTCCACCATTGAAACCACATCTCTTCTCGTGAAGATCGGATTAGGTGTGGTGAATTTGGATCATGTTCACTAAACAACTCGAGGGATGTTGAATTTAGTGGGAGTTCATCTAGTAATATGATTAAGTTGAACTAGTTATCATGAACATAGTCTAAGTTGTACTTGCAAATTTTGTAGATCAAATGGCTAAGTCCAACTTCAACTTCAACGTTTTTGCTGAGAAAGAAAAGCTTAGAAACAATGGGTCTAACTTCACCAACTGGTTTTGCAATCTGAGAATCATTCTCGCTGGCGGACAAAAGGACTATGTCCTTGAGAATGCGCTAGGTGACGCCCCTGCTGTAGATGCGCTGGCTGATGAGAAAGTTGTTTATCAGTCGCGCAAAGATGATTATGGTGTGATTAAGAGCACCATGTTGTTTGCTATGGAATCGGACCTTCAAAATCGTTTTGAAGATTACCCCGGGCCCTTTGAGATTCTTGAGGAACTGAAAACTATATTCCAGACTCAGGCCCGTTCTAAGAGATATGCGATCTCTAAGAAATTCTTTAACAGCAAGATGGAGGAAGGGAGTTCCGTTAGTGAGCACGCCATAAAGATGTCGGGCTACACTCAACGCCTTGAGCAACTGGACTGCAAGATTCCAGAGGAGCTCAGGATTGACAGGGTTCTGCAATCATTCCCTCCTAGGTACAAAAGTTTTGTAGTTACTCATAATCAGATTGGTTCCACTGATACGATCACCGAGCTCTTCGCTAAGCTGAAAGCTGCGGAGGTGGACATAAAAAAGGATAATCATGTGTTGATGGTCAACAAGCCCCCTAGCTTTAAGAAAGGTAAGGGTGCAAAGAAGCCCTTCAAGAAAGGCAGCGGCAAGCGCGTTGCCCCTGCTGAGAAGAAGCTCAAGTCTGGACCTAAGCTGGACACTGAGTGCTTCTATTGCAAGGACAAGGGTCACTAGAAGCGGAACTGTCCGAAGTACTTAGCGGACAAGAAGGCTGGCACCATCAAAGGTATATTTGATATACATGTTATTGATGTTTTCCTTACTAGCCCTCGTTGTAGTGCCTTGGTATTTGATACTGGTTTAGTTGCTAATATTTGTAACTCGAAACAGGAGCTACGGAATAGACGGCGGCTTGCGAGGGATAAGGTGACGATGCGCGTTGGCAACAGATCAAGAGTTGATGTGATGGCCGTCGGCACGCTCTCCTTAGTTTTACCTTCGAGATTAGTTTTAAACCTCAATAAATGTTATTATGTGCCTGCATTGAGCATGAACATCATATCTGGATCGTGTTTATTGCAAGGCGGTTATTCATTTAAATCTGAGAATAATGGTTGTTCTATTTATACGAGTAACATCTTTTATGGCCATGCACCTGCTGTGAATGGTTTATTTCTTCTGAATCTCGAAAGGGATGAAACACACATCCATAACATTGAGGCTAAGAGATGCAAGGTAGATAGTGATAATACTACTTATTTGTGGCACTGTCGTCTAGGTCATATTGGTGTAAAACGCATGAAGAAACTCCATTCTGATGGACTTTTGGAGTCTCTTGATTTTGAATCATTTGACACATGCGAACCATGCCTCATGGGCAAGATGATCAAAACCCCGTTCTCCGGAATGATGGAGCGAGCAACGGACTTGTTGGAAATCATACATACCGATGTATGCGGACCGATGAGTGTTTCGAAACGCGGTGGATATCGCTACTTTATCACTTTTACCGATGACTTAAGTAGATATGGGTAATCTATTTAATAAAACATAAATCTGAAACATTTGAAAAGTTTAAAGAATTTCAGAATTAAGTGGAAAACCATCATAACAGAAAGATTAAGTTTCTACGATCCGATCGTGGAGGTGAATATTTGAGTTATGATTTTCTCACGCATCTTAAAGCAAGCGAAATCGTTTCGCAACTCACGCCACCCGGAACACCACAGCGCAATGGTGTGTATGAACGCCGGAATCGAACTCTATTAGATATGGTCCGATCAATGATGTCTCTTACAGATTTGCCGTTATAATTTTGGGGTTATGCATTATAAACCGCTGCATTCACTTTAAATAGGGCACCATCTAAATCCATTGAGACGACACCGTATGAACTATGGTTTGGTGCTAAACCTAAGTTGTCATTTCTTAAAGTTTGGGGATGCGAAGCTTACGTCAAGAAGTTGATGCCGGACAAGCTCGAACCCAAAGCGGAGAAATGCGTCTTCATAGGATACCCTAAGGAAACGATTGGGTATACCTTCTATCACAGATCCGAAGGCAAAGTGTTTGTCGCAAAGAACGGATCCTTTCTTGAGAAGGAGTTTCTCTCGAAAGAAGTGAGTGGGAGGAAAGTAGAGCTAGACGAGGTTGTTGAACCTTCTCTTGAGTTGGAGAGTAGCGCAGCACCTGAAATTGTTCCAGTGCCGTCTGCACCGACAATAGAGGAAGCTAATGACAAGGATCATGAAGCTTCATACGATGCTACTACTGAACGTCGCAGGTCGACAAGGTCGCGTGCCCCTCCTGAGTGGTACGGCAACCCTGTCTTAACTGTCTTGTTAGTAGATGACAGTGAACCTGCGAACTATGAGGAAGCGATGATGAGCCCAGACTCTGAGAAATGGCTAGAGGCCATGAAATCCGAATTGGGATCCATGAGCGAAAACCAAGTATGGACTTTGGTGGACCCTCCTAGCGACCGAAAGGCCGTTGAGTGCAAATGGATATTCAAGACGAAAACGGACGCGGACGGTAATGTTACTGTCTACAAAGCACGGCTTGTCGCGAAAGGTTTTTGACAAGTTCAAGGTGTCGACTACGATGAGACTTTCTCTCCCGTAGCGATGTTTAAGTCCATTCAGATTTTATTAGCAATTGCTGCGTTTCATGATTATGAAATATGGCAGATGGATGTCAAGACTGCGTTCCTCAATGGCAACATTGATGAAGAGTTGTATATGATGCAACCCGAAGGTTTTGTCGATCATATGGATGCTGATAAGGTGTGCAAACTTCAGCGTTCCATTTATGGACTGAAGCAAGCATCTCGGAGTTGGAACCTTCGTTTTGATCAAGTGATCAAGAGCTTTGGATTTGTTCCAAATTGCTACAAAGCTTGTATCTACAAGAAAGTGAGTGGGAGCTCAGTGACATTTCTGGTACTATATGTGGATGAAATATTGATTATTGGAAATGACATTGACATGCTTAACGATGTGAAGAGTTATTTGAATAAATGTTTTTCAATGAAAGACCTAGGGGAAGCTGCTTATATATTGGGCATCAAAATCTATAGAGATAGACAAAGACGCCTGATAGCTTTAAGCCAAAGTACATACCTAGACAAAGTTCTGAAAAGGTTCAGGATGGATAAGGCAAAGAAAGGTTCAGTGCCTATGTTGTCAGGTAAGATATTGAGCAAGGCTCAGTGTCCAGCTACGGTAAATGATAGAGAAGCTATGAGCAAAGTGCCTTATGCCTCGGCCGTAGGTTCTATCATGTATGCCATGCTGTGTACTAGACCGGATGTGTCCAATGCTCTTAGTTTGACGAGCAGATACCAAAGTGATCCAGGAGTGGAACACTGGACAGTCGTGAAGAACATCCTAAACTACTTGAATAGGACTAAAGAAATGTTCTTAGTCTATGGAGGTGATGAACAACTCGTCGTAAAGGGTTACGTCGACGCTAGTTTCGACACCGACAAGGATGATTCTAAATCTCAGACAGGATACATTTATATTTTGAATGGAGGAGCTGTGAACTGGAGAAGCTGCAAGCAAAGCGTGATTGCGGGATCTATAGTAGAAGCGGAATATATGGCTGCTGCAGAAGCGTCAAGTGAAGGAGTTTGGATCAGGAACTTCATCACTGAGCTTGGCGTGGTTCCAAGTGCCTTGGACCCACTGGAGATATTGTGTGACAACACTGGCGCCATAGCACTAGCTAAGGAACCAAGATATCATCCAAAGACCAAGCATATCAACCGCAAGTTTCATATAATCCAAGATTATATAACAGATGGAGATCTGAATATTAGCAAAGTACACACGGATCTGAATGTCGCAGATCCGTTGACTAAACCTCTTCCACGAGCAAAACATGATCAGCACCTTAGTGCCATGGGTGTTAGATTGTTGCCATATGTAAACTAGATTATTGACTCTAGTGCAAGTGGGAGACTGTTGGAATTATGCCCTAGAGGCAATAATAAAGATGTTATTATTATAATTCTTGTTCATGATAAAAGTTTATATTCCATGCTAGAATTGTATTAAGCGGAAACTTTAATACTTGTGTGGTTTGTGAACAACACCGTGTCCCTAGTATGCCTCTATGGACTAGCTCATTGATTAATGATGGTTAAGGTTTCCTAACCATAGACATGAGTTGTCGATTAATAATGAGATCATGTCATTGGGAGAATGATATGATGGACAGACCCAAACTAAGCGAAGCAATTAGATCGTGTCATCGTGTTCATCTTTGCGAAGCTTTTCCTATGTCAAATATTGTATTCCTTAGACCATGAGATAATGCAACTCCCTGGTATCGGAAGAAAGCTTTGAGGTCATCAAACGTCATCCTATGAGAGGCAGATCATAAAGGTGTCTTTCAGGTGATCGGAAAGTACCTGTTGGGTTGTATGTATCGAGATGGGATTTGTCCCTCCCAAGTCGGAGAGATATACTTCGGGCCCACTCGGTAATCGATACCAACACCGCTTGCAAGCATGTGGTTAAGGAGTTAATCACAAAGTGATATCGGATTACGAAACGAGTAAAGTACTTGCTGTGAATGAGATTGAGCTAGGTATGATGGTACCGACGATCAAATCTCGGGCAAGTAAAATATCGCGAGACGAAGGGAATATATATATGGGATTGATTGAATCCTGGCATCGTGGTTCATCCGATATGAGCATAGATGAATGTGCGGGAGTCAATATGGTTTTCCAGACCCCACTGTTGATTATTGATAGAAGATCATGTCTGCATATTCTCGAACCCGAAGGGTCACACACTTAACGTGTCTCGACGCTAGGATAGATTGGATAATTGGTTTACGAGTTTTTGTTCAGAGTCTCGGATGAGATCCAGGACGTCACGAGAGGTTCCGAAATGGTCCGGAGAATAAGATTCATATAAAGCAATGCAGTTTTTGGAGTTCGGAATTGTTTTGGGTCAATCAGTATTGTACCGGAAGCTTCTAGAACCTTCCGGAGTGGGACCAACGTGGCCCCACTTGTCGGGAGGGGGCATGGGCCTATGAGGGAGTGCCCTGGCCGCATTGGGCCAGGGGCACAAGGCCCCATAGGGCCCAGCCGGCTAAACCCTAGGGAAACCCTAGGGGAGCTTCTAGAAGGGGGGGGGGAACTTGCCCCCCACTCCTCCCTCCTTTGGCTGCCGGCCTAGGGCTTGGGGGAGGGGCAAGGGCCAGCCGCCCACCCCTCTATATAAAGAGGGCTGGGGGCGCACCCTCCCCTACACCTCCTCCACAAGCCCTAGCCGCCCTGCTGCCCTCCTCTCTCTCCCTCCCTCCCGACTACGCGTAGGCGAAGCCCTGCCACAGAAACTCTCCACCGCTTGCACCGCGCCGTCGCGTTGTAGATACAATCCATCTCTCCACCCTACACGCTGGACCGAGGAAGGAGGAGACGTCGAGGTGCCGCATGTGTGCATCTCTCGGAGGCATCGCCACTTGCGGTGTTAGATCGGATCGGATCGCGAGGAGGAGAAGCAAGTATGACTACATCAACCACGTTCCGTCGAACGTTCCGCTGTGCGAATCTTCAAGGGTATGGAGATCTCATCTATCCCTCCTTGTTGTTTGCATCTCCTAGATTAGATCTTGGCTTTCTCCGTTCGCATCCGTAGAATTTTTTTGATTTACTATGCTGCGAAACCCTTCAGGGGGGGCTTTGCGTTGCGGCAGCCCCGCGTGCGCCACCCTTTAACAACGGTTCGTATAAGAACCGCTGTTAAAGGGGGGGCTCTAACACCGAACCCCCAACAGCGGTTCTGGAACCGCTGTTAGAGGGTCTTTTGTGCACTAGTGCAGATCTGTTGGATCATGTACCAACTTGTGGATCTTCAACTCTAGCCCACCATAGCTTGTTTTGCATATAGCCCCCAGAATCTCTTTACCCTCTCATTCTGCCATCCTCACCAACAACTCATGCTCCCACATCCTCTCTCTGTCTCTCCTACCCCCAGAAACATCTCGCTCTATCCCGTAAGAAAACACCAATTCCCCATTCCCTTCCCAACTAATTCCACTACACATTTGAAGAACTGAAGCGGCATGGATGGAAGACACTGCAATCCATAGCACATGCGATGAATCTGGTGGCCTCTATACTCTGTACCTCCGGATCTAGGCATCCACGATGTTCCTCGATATTGGATTTGTTAGCCATGAAACCATCCTCTCCGTCCAGATCCTTGTTGCATGATCTGTGCTGACCGGTTCTTGGAAGCAAACTCCATTTTTATGGGCTCATTTTGAATAAATCTTTGCCCGTTCATGTTCCCATCTGAATGTGAAAAGGCTAGATTTGTGAAGAAAAACTTCAAGTTCTTACAGGTCCGTTCATGATTAGATGGATTATACATAGAATTTATTCCAATGATGCGAATCTAAGTTTCATAAAATAATAAGACTTGGCGACAACCCAAAATTGCTTGTTCATGGCTGATTCCAGGTATGTTCCTCAAACTTACTCCAATGAATGTTGTTGTATGAAATCTGAAATAACTATACGTACATCGGGTTTTGTGACAAAGTACTTTAAGTGACTGAGGTGGGACGAAAGGCTTCCATCTGGCCATTGGAACATGATCCAACTAATAGAAACAGAAATTTGCAGAAGTTTGCCATTTGCATATGATATGTCCCCTTATAAGCACTGCAATAATTCACAACTTGCAATACAATGTCCAATTGAACATGACCTTGAGATATCCACCAAAGCTCAAAGTGCCAATCTCAGGGTTAAGGGCCCCAGCTAGCTTATCAGGCATCGAGAAGTCCGTGTTGTCTTTTGCTCGAATCATGACACGCTAAAAGAAGTAAGCGTTGTGTTTTGCTACTTAATTGGTAATTACCATGAATCAAGCTAATGCATTGTGAAGGATATGGTTTTCCCTATGCAACTCGTTTGTCCATAATATGATTCCTTAGCTTGAACTTTTCCAATCAATCCAAGTAAGACTTTGGCTCATTTTCCTAATATCGATCAAACCACGCGTATTTGATCACGCGCACACATACTACGTACTCATGCCTTTATTCGTTTGTTGCAGCGTGCATGATTTGCACCACATGCCACTGTGGGGAAATTATATGCATGTAGGTATGTGCTGAGTCATCCACCCATGAATATGCTTGATCTATGGTGGTTGACTGCTTGTAGCTGATTTGGCCATCTTGGGAGCCACGTCACCCGCTTGTGTGGCATCTCCTTTTTTTAACAAATGTCTCATGTTGTTAAAAATAAATTACTGTAATAAAATATCCGCGTAACTAAGAAAGTATGGTCTTGGCAAAAATTTGTCAAAAAGAAAAGGGCATGAAAAAATAGGGTCATTATTTTTAGTCTTTCATGTTTTTTTGTTTATCTTAATCTGCTTTGTAAAGGGTTTTCACATCACCTTCTATCGATTGACCGTTGTGACTTTATTTATAACCTATTTGGACAAATAGGACCACTATAGTTTTTAAAAAATGCAACTAACTATAAAGGTATGCTACTGTAAATCTTTTTATGAAACCAGATTATTACAATAATGTGTTCTGAGAGCTAGATGGAGCCCATGATGTGCATGTACATGAACATAATAAAATAACAACTCCTGCAATATTGTTTGGCTGCTTACATTGCCCTATTGACGCACTGAACGCACTGGTTTCCAAGCACCACAATAATTCACAACTTGCGGTACAATGTCCAATTTAACATAACCTTGAGATATCCACCAAAGCTAAAAGTGCCAATCTGAGGGTTAAGGACCCTAGCTATCTTATCACAATTTTTCTAGGATACGTCCTTAAAGATGCATTGAGAAGTTAGCATTGTATTTTGCTCGAATCATGACACGCTAAAAGAAGTAAGCGTTGTGTTTTGTTACTTAGTTGGTAATTACCATGAATAGAGCTAATGCATTGTGAAGGATATGGTTTTCCATATGCAACTCGTTTTGTCCACAATATGGTTCCTTAGCTTGAACTCTTCCAATCAATCCTAGTAAAATTTGGCTGATTTTTAGTTACATTTTCATATAACCGGTCAAACCACACGTATTTTCATCTATACCAATGGTAAGGTTAAAAGGATTATTTCGCACGCATCGCCGTGCAAAACAACATTTTTTTTGCTTGGGGGTGCAAAACAACAGGGTTGCATCCAACAAAGGGGCCACCTCTTCCATGGGTTAATTCGCTGATCTCTATATTTTTAGGTGGGATGGGGAGATAGAATATATAGAGGACTTCCTAGTTTTTTATTTCTAGAATCACACATGAGTAGTTCCAAGTTCCAACATGTAGGATAGCAAAGTGTAAAAATGTACATCTCAACGCTCCCTCTCCTACTTAAAGATGCACTCAGCCATGATCATCGTCATTAATAATGACCACCCATGGTATCTATAAGAAGACTAAGCTTCTAGTAACCCCATATAAGAAGGCTAACCACAACCTTGATCTCCTTCATTGCATGGTGACTCGTGACTTGGAGCAGTGGTATGCAAGCGGGGACGACAGTACAGGAGAAGCTCATGGTCCTATCTTTCAGGGTGAAAACTCAGGGTCTGGCCTTAATTGGTTATGCCTGACAATGTCCTTGTTGAAGGTATTGTTTTGAGAGCGTGGACTTTCTTCGGGGTGAAACCTAGATCTTTAATCGGGCGATGACGGTGTTTGTGCATTGTTTCTTTTTTGGAGACGTCATTTTTGGAGAAGATGGACTTCTAGGATTGTCTTGGTGGTGCTAGTACTGTTATTTCAATGATTAAGGAAATGTAGCGGGACTTTTATTTTTTTAATTTTTCTTTCTTATTTTTGGATATGTGCATCCGTATGGCTGCTAGGGCAACGCGTTGTTGCAGAAGCTGGGTGTAATTGGTATCTTTTGGTATTAATATATGCTCATTTCCACACAAAAAAAATTCATTAGTCAAATACTTGGCAAAAAAATCAAATCTTAAGAAAAATGTGTACAACCTTCTTTTCGAGAAAGGAGGTATATTCCTCGGTAGCAATTTCATTTGTTTTGGTCGCGGGAGAGGAAGCTAGTTTTAGTTTCTACGGTGGTGCACGACTAAGAGGAGATTCCGCGTTTTTGAACGACGAAAAGATGCATGATGGATGTCATTAATTACCATACATCGTATCTCCCTGCTAATTTGATTACCTTAGTCTCTGGAAGGAGCTGAGGCTAATCACAGCCCTGATCTCCTTGAGAAAGCAGTACTATGCACGGTAATGCTGAAATCATGCAACACCTTGCACACTGAACATGGTATAATATGTCCCACTTGCTTGTACTCCTACATTGTAGTACTGTCATCTGCGTATTTTACACGGATCGAACGATTTCTCTTGCAATGGAAGTACTAGCTACATCAAATATATTCTTGGACGAGTACCTTTAGTCTCTTGCTGGTACTAGCGAGCTAGCATGTACTAGTACATATTCCTATCTTATTAATCTAACCTCACCTGGGAACTTGGATTAGCCAGCAATTAACCTGTTGATTACTCCGGTAATGCATCCCCAGTGGCTTCTCAAGGGTCAAGGGCCGCCATGGAAACTCGCCATAGGATCTCCAAAGGAGATCCACCCCACGCGCACCAGCTCATCATTGTCGCCCGCGCGACTCCCTTCCATTCTCAGTGAGACTTGATCGATTCCTCTATTTAAGCCCGCGCACCTGCTCATCACCATCACCACCGCCCGGCGAGCTCTCTCTCTCCTTCTCGATCGATCTTCCTACACGTACATATGGCGCCTCAGAGCTTGGATCTTGGCCTGAGCCTTGGCTTGGGCCTCGTCTCCCAGTCACAGCCGAGCTTCTGGTACTCCGGCGGCAATGTGGCGCCGGACGTCCAAGAGGTGGGTCCTCCGCCCACGGCGGCGACAGCGGAGGAGTATGCCACCTGCTCGACCGGCAGCCCGGTGTCAAGCGGCAGCGGCAGCGGGATGAAGCGCGGCGCCGAGAGGTCGGCCGGCAGCGGCGACGAGGATCAGGACGACGACGGGGGCAACGCGCGCAAGAAGCTCCGCCTGTCCAAGGACCAGGCCGCCGTCCTCGAGGAGTGCTTCAAGACGCACCACACCCTCACTCCGGTACGTGCCTCGCTCGCTGAAACACGAACAATTGATCGATCACAGCGAGGATTCTTGCAGAGAATGGGGAAATGACATGGATTTCTCGTGTTTTTTTACAGAAGCAGAAGCTGGCGCTCGCCAACAGCCTCGGGCTGCGGCCGCGGCAGGTGGAGGTGTGGTTCCAGAACCGCCGGGCCAGGACCAAGCTGAAGCAGACGGAGGTGGACTGCGAGTACATGAAGCGCTGGTGCGAGCAGCTCGCCGACCAGAACCGCCGCCTCGAGAAGGAGCTGGCCGAGCTCAAGGCGCTCAAGGCGGCGCCTGCGCAGGCGCACGGCGGCGCGGCCGGGCCTCTGACAACGCTGACAATGTGCCTCTCCTGCAAGCGCGTCGCGTCGACGACCTCCGCGGCCAGTGCCATCGGCACCAACAATGCCGGGATCGCCATGGCACCTCCGGTGACGCTGCCCGGTCACCTGCAAGTCTTCTGTGGATTCGGAGAGACCAGAGCGGCGTACGGCGGCTCCTGCGGCCCTGCAAAGGCGGTCAAGGCAGCCAGATAGAACGAGCCTTCTGTGCTCAGCCACCATTACCATGACCAGCGCGGCAAAAACAAGCTCGGTCAATGATGGCATTGTCACAAACTCACAAATTAAAGCAAGTTTAGCAGATTTTTTTTTAAAAAAAATCTGTGCCTCGCAGAAAAACGCAAGTAGTTATGATAACTTAGGATCGTTGGATCGATGAGCTCATTGTATGAATGTCAAAAGTTTATGAAATAACATCAGAACTAATTCATTCGAACTTAATTGCTGTCTCTCATGTCTCCTGCCTAGACGTTAGTGACCTACATTGAAGAGTCTAAATCGAGAGCTGGTACACATGCACAACTTGGCTTGGTCGGTCTGATGTATCATCTACTCATTTTTTTAGCTGCCAGACAAGCTGCGACTTAAAGGTTACTTCTGATTAAGTTTGGTCATTTAGCAAACGTGCACAGGCTAGGTAGGTTATTCTACCATTTCACTTTACCTGCCTTACATGTCAATTTTTGAAGTCCAACTAATATGTTAATTAGGTCCATGGTGAAAGTGCAATGGACGTCTTCTAGTGGGAGGGGGGTTGGGGGTTAAATGAGCTTTTAAAATTATTACGGTTAGGACTCTAATAACTGCGGAATAAAAACTAATGTTTAATTTATTAAACACAAAACCTAACCACTAGGTTCACCTAAGTGCACCAACAACCTATGCTAAGCAATACAAGCAACAAGGTGGAAATGCTTCAAGCACGATGGCTGTCATAATGTAAAATGCATAAGTAAGAGATCGGTTGAAAGATAACGAATGGACGCGGAGACGAATTGATGGAGGGGTTAACCTCTTGGGTGCCCGATCTTCACGGATCTCGTGGTCAAATCGATGGGAAAGCGAGGGGAAAGGGAGAAGGTAGCGGAAGCGAACACACACCTCGCGAAGAACACGATGAACACACGCAAAACTCACACGATACAAGGCCGATTGCTCCCGAACGGCGGCCACCGGTCCGATAGAATCCTCGCAAGGAAAGATCGGTCAACGTGCTCCCTCAAATCCACATCGGAGAGGGAAGAACACCTTGAGGAGGGTCTTGACGACTTGGGGGCGAGAAACCGAGAACCCAAGGCCTTGTTCAACGATGGATGCGTGATGCAAAGTCCAATCGAGGTTGGTGACGATAGTCGGTCCCCTTGGTAAAGGGGATGAGGCAAAACTAGAGATTCCACAATGGGGGTTTTCTTTAGTCTATCATCTATGCCTAAGGGATACATGAGGGGTGGGGGCTCTATTTATAGGCCAACCACTAAACAAGGGTAGTTTGGGAATAAAACTAGGGTTTGGTAAGTAAAGGGGGATACATGGGCTGTGGCCCAACTAGTGCGCGCAGGCACTGCCAGGAGCGGTAGTACCGGACTTGGGACCGGTAGTACCGCTCTGGGACCGGTAGTACCGCTTGCGGTCCTGGAGCTTCAGCTGGAGCCGTCTGTTGGTGGCGGTAGTGCCGTGGCCCGGTAGTACCGGATCCGGGGCCGGTAGTACCGCCGGTGACAGAGAGCATTTGGCTTGCGTTGGTGTCGTCTGTTGCTGGAGGTAGCAGAGGGCGGTAGTACCGCCGGGCGGTAGTACCGGTCGCCAGGTCCGGTAGTACCGCTGGCGACAGAGAGCATTTGGCGATCTGACTTCTTCCGCCTCCTCTTCCAAGCCTCCGTCTTGTCGGGCTTGATGCTCCGGGCTTCCTCCCTTGCCTCCGTACTGGTCGGTGTGAACCTATCATGAATATGTGACGGAGTATGAAGTAGCATACCATTCAATGGGGTAGGAAGTGAGCTTTCATAGAGGAACGGATTCACCTTTGGAGTCCATGGCGACTTGGCGTAAGTTGGAGACCTTGATGTAGTAACGACCGTAGGTCGGGCTGCATCATCTCCCCCCCCCCCCTTCAAAAAGAGTCGTCCTCGACTCTACATGCTCATCACAAAGTAGAAGCGGTCGAGAGACCTTCTTGATCCTGGGGTTCACCATATAGTCGTCCTCGGAAAGATTGACTTGACAACACTTCAATGTTCCTTCACCTTCCTTGAAGCCTACAAAGCTCACAACAAAAGCAAAGCAACACTCAAAGTGTAGCCAATTCATGAAGATTATTGCATGAGTCCTCAAGTAGAAGGAAGTCACCTTAGCTTGTAGAGATAGCTCGATGGAGGGTAGCCATAGGTAACTCTCTTCGGTTTTTCTTGTCAACATATAGTCCATAGAGGTTGACGTGTATGCACTTGTACCTTCACACAACAAAGACCAAGCAACATATGTTTGTGTGTGATAGAGGAGCATGTCATTTGTGGCATGTCCATTCTTGTTCACAACACGATTAGCACAACTCAAGTATAGCAAAGGGGATGCATATGCATGGTCAATGTGCATGGAAATCGTTTGAACATCATCCAAATGTGGAAACTCAAAAACTCCATATAACATCTTATTGTGGCACTCAAAGCAATCGAATCGAAATTTTATCAACATCTTTGATGCAAAGCTTGGAGAATTTGGCAAAAACACAAAAGGAAGCATATCCAAAACAAAAGTATTATGTTTGCAAACAAACCAAATGAAAGAGCAAGTGGTCCTTATGTTTGTTGCAACAACAAGACGAGATTCTTGGAAGCTCTCATGACAATACATGCTCGTAATGGAATTGTGGTTGCACCCAAAACATCGGAAAGAGAAAATGTTCAATATTTTTGTTGCAACACACAAAACATCATTATCTAGATGCGAAGAAACATGAATGTCACAAGGGGAGATAATACCATTAACATGCTTGCAATCAAACCATAGGGAAGAGCAATTTGCCAACATGAAAGATGCAAAGCATGCAAAAGGTATCAGAGCTGGGTTCGATCTTGAACTCACTTGTGGGATGCTCTCTAGAGCTCTTTTTGTCAACTCGTGCTCAACCGAGGTTGACATTATAATGCGGGTACCTACACACATCATATGTAAAAGGAAGAACGTGTGTGCATGGTAGAGATACACATCATCCATCATGACGTATCTCTTTTTGTGCACATCACCATTAATGTCAATCAAGTACGACATAGATGCATGGTGAGTATGCAAGTGGGGAACATGCTTATCATGGCCATCATCAAAATCTCCAAAAATTGAGAAAGCTATGGGGGCCATCTCATTATAACGCATATAATCAATATTGTTGAAAGCAAAGCGAGTGAAATAGCAAGCATTCATCTTATTGCAAGCAACGGGAGAAATTGAATGACTAGCATGACGAGGCAAGTCCAAAGCAATTGGAGGATACACACAAGATGCATAGCATGGCATGTTTATGGCAATGATATCGCAATCAAACAATTCCACATGATCAATAGTATGCAAAGGCAAAGCATCACATGGGAATGTGGATGAAGCATATGTAATGTCACAAGTATCATCCATAGCATGCATATCCTCACAATTCATCATGTCCACTAGTGGGATCATGGCATCATCAACACCCTTATTGTTACCTTGTTCATACCTCTCATATGAAGTGGGTGTTGTGGAAGTAGTGGCCTCCTTGTGGACGACTTCATCTTCTTGATGTATCCATGGCGTAGCATCATCTTCGTGCACCATGTACATCTTCTCCATTCGAGGCATCATTGCTTCATGGCTTGGCGCGTCTTCATCCATGGAACCTAGCACAACACAAGAGAACACACTAGAGGTAGAGGGTAAGTTGTTAGAATTCGAAATGGTCTCACTTGACCTATCAACTACCACTCTCAACTCACTAGGAGTATCACTCATGCCCTCCAAGTGGAAGCACTCAATCTCACATAAGGTGGAGTCACTCATCTCACTCTTGTTCTCACTCAAGTGGGCTAAGTGGCTCTCATACTCACATGGGATTGGTACCACATCATCACTCAAGCATATGGGGGTAGGCTCAGTTTCCTCAACTCCATGCGCCTCCTTTGGTGAAGGGAAAATCCCATGCTCACCATTCTTGACCTTGTCGCCTTCAAGGTTGGATGCCATAAGATGGGCATCATCGCTCGCCTCCATGGCCGAAGGGAAAATCCCATGCTCGACCGTCTTGTGGCCATCTTGTAGTAGTGGTGGAGGTAGGCTCATGCTATCCAACTTGGCGAAGTAGAGGTCTTCATTTTCCTCGGTCATGAGGTCTTCAAATGCAAGCGTAGTCGTTGAAGCTTGATGGCGTGGACGAAGGCTTGCTCTTGGTGCCATTTTGGTGGTGGCACAAGAAGTTGAAGGTGCCTTGTGACGGTGTCGACGGAGGTCATTGGCGTGCCTTGCCGATGGTTGGTGAAGGTGGCGCACTTGGTCATCCACATGACGCTCGCGACGATGACCCTTGTCCTTGGCACTCTTCCTTGTAAGTTTTTCTAATGAGCGCAAAGCATCATTAGTCTTGGCGACCATCCTCATGTTTTTGTCGAAGTCGTTGTCCATGTCCTTCTTGAAGTTGTGGAGGTCGCTTTGGAACTTGTCCATTTGATGATGGACCTTGGCGCACTCGAGTTGGAGGTTCCGTCTTGGTCGGTGCGACGTGAGGAGCTTGGCGTTGTCGTTCTTGAAGTCGCCCATGCTTGGGGAGTCGTTGTTGTTGTAGCACTCCATGTCACCCAAGCATGTGGAGCCATTGTCGGTGTAGTGCTCCATCATGTTATCCATGCTTGTGGAGACACATGCATGGTGGCTCATCATGGATTCTTCATGGAAATCATTCTCGGTCCCGGAGTCCCTAGACATGCTTCACAAGACCAAGTGTTGTATATGGAAGTGGTAGAGGGTGTTAGGGATACAACGTCAAACCTTACTTTACCTTGGAAGATCGTATCGTGCAAGTGGCCACACTTGAGAGCAATAAACCAAGCAAAGTGAAGTTCACGTGGAACACCAAAACCAACTACGAACCAAAAAACACACACACACAAGGCCTATGGTGGATAGGTATGGAAAGTGGCATGTCAAGAACCAATCCGAAATCAAGATGTTGTAATGGCAAGTAAAGAACCACAATGATCACAAAGCAAAACAAGTTAATCCACAAGATAGGAAATATATACAAGGAAACACACACGGTGGGATAAATGGGACTTGTGCGACGGAGAAAGTGAGCTAAGAACCAAATGATTACCTAGCGAAGACTATAAGCTCGTGTCACACAAGTACAAGGAGAGACGCTAGTTCGATTGCATAAGATTGGTGGGCTACAAGATATGCACAATAAGTACCACCTATTTGATGTTCATCGAGCTTGCGCTTCCTATTCTACGAGGCACTTGTATATCTCTTTCTTTTTCTTTTCTTTTCCTTTTTCTATTTTTTTTTCTTTTTGTATCACTCTTTTTCTTTTTATTTCTTTTTCACTTGCCTCTTCCTTGTGCCAACAACTATACAAGATAACTATATGAGATAGCGCTCACAATGTTTGCTCGGAATTCTACAAGGTATCAAATGTGCATAGCCCAAGCAATCATAAGAGGAACTAGTCTCAATAGGTGTTTGTTGCTCACAAAGATAATGGGGTTCACAAAGGAATGCAAGTGGGGAGAAGTCGCGGAATGTTTATACCTTTCGTCGACGATCTTCACCCTTTCTTGTTGGATTCCGCCTTGCTCACGGAATTTGGATGGAGTAGATAGCATGAACAACGTGGATGATGATGTAGAGCTCCTTCTCCTCTTCGAAACGAGCTAAAGAACACCAAAATCCGAGTTCGAATGCAAAAGATATGCTCAAAACGGTGAGAGGCTGAAATCTGGAATCTGCTGTTTTCTTTCTGTCTCGGGCGGTAGTACCGGATTTTGGTACCGCTGGGCGGTAGTACCGTAGATTTGGAGCGGTAGTACCGCTCGGGACAGAGAAATCCAGATCTGACGCGATTTCGCGAGCTTGGGGCGAGTTGGGCGGAAAATCTTCAAGAAAAACACCAAATCGACGGGGGAAAACAAGGAATTAGGCCATGGGAACGCAAAGGAAGGTAGATCAACAAGTTTAGCAAGTAATCCACGGATCAAAACCTACCAAAACGCACTCAAATCACAGATCGATCCAAAACATGAATTGGGGCTGTTTTTGGTGAAATTTTCGAATTTATGGGGAAAAGACCAAATCGATGAGAAATCCGTGGCAACCAAAAGCTGTTGATACCAGATGATGGAGGGGTTAACCTCTTGGGTGCCCGATCTTCACGGATCTCGTGGTCAAATCGATGGGAAAGCGAGGGGAAAGGGAGAAGGTAGCGGAAGCGAACACACACCTCGCGAAGAACACGATGAACACACGCAAAACTCACACGATACAAGGCCAATTGCTCCCGAACGGCGGCCACCGGTCCGATAGAATCCTCGCAAGGAAAGATCGGTCAACGTGCTCCCTCAAATCCACATCGGAGAGGGAAGAACACCTTGAGGAGGGTCTTGACGACTTGGGGGCGAGAAACCGAGAACCCAAGGCCTTGTTCAACGATGGATGCGTGATGCAAAGTCCAATCGAGGTTGGTGACGATAGTCGGTCCCCTTGGTAAAGGGGATGAGGCAAAACTAGAGATTCCACAATGGGGGTTTTCTTTAGTCTATCATCTATGCCTAAGGGATACATGAGGGGTGGGGGCTCTATTTATAGGCCAACCACTAAACAAGGGTAGTTTGGGAATAAAACTAGGGTTTGGTAAGTAAAGGGGGATACATGGGCTGTGGCCCAACTAGTGCGCGCAGGCACTGCCAGGAGCGGTAGTACCGGACTTGGGACCGGTAGTACCGCTTGGTCCGGTAGTACCGCTCTGGGACCGGTAGTACCGCTTGCGGTCCTGGAGCTTCAGCTGGAGCCGTCTGTTGGTGGCGGTAGTGCCGTGGCCCGGTAGTACCGGATCCGGGGCCGGTAGTACCGCCGGTGACAGAGAGCATTTGGCTTGCGCTGGTGTCGTCTGTTGCTGGCGGTAGCAGAGGGCGGTAGTACCGCCGGGCGGTAGTACCGGTCGCCAGGTCCGGTAGTACCGCTGGCGACAGAGAGCATTTGGCGATCTGACTTCTTCCGCCTCCTCTTCCAAGCCTCCGTCTTGTCGGGCTTGATGCTCCGGGCTTCCTCCCTTGCCTCCGTACTGGTCGGTGTGAACCTATCATGAATATGTGACAGAGTATGAAGTAGCATACCATTCAATGGGGTAGGAAGTGAGCTTTCATAGAGGAACGGATTCACCTTTGGAGTCCATGGCGACTTGGCGTAAGTTGGAGACCTTGATGTAGTAACGACCGTAGGTCGGGCTGCATCACGAATATTTTTATCCTGAAGTTTACTTCCAAAGAAGCAAACTCACCGATGGCTCACCTCGAGGTGTGGTGGCTCGATGCTCACCCAACGCTACACAAGGCCTCATCCCAGATGCGAAGGCACGCAACTCACTGATGCCACAACAGGATCACCTATTCCCCCGAGTGTGCACCACAAAAGGCGGACACTCGCTCCACTGTGAGACACTTGAGGGCGGTCACAGAACCAGTACAAGGATGGGGCTATCTCCACAACTCAATTGGAGGCTCCGAACAACAAAGCCACAAAAGGCAACAAAACCACAAAAGACTACAAAACCACAAAAGGCAACAAGGCCACAAAAGGCCACAAGCTTGAGGCCACTCCACAATGGGGGTCCCAAGAAATCAACACACCAACCACACAACCTTCTAGGGTTCCAAGAACCCAATAGAAACAAGCCCACAAGCTTGAACTTGCCGAATCTCCATGGAGAACTCAAACCTATGCAAAAAAATGCAAGGGCAAGTCCTTCACTCTCAAATTCCAAAAAAAACTACAAAATCTATTGGGAGAATAAGGGAGAAAGAACACAAGAGGAGAACACAAAACTCTCCAAGATCTAGATCCCAATAATTCCTTCACTAAGAAGGGATTTGGTTTGGGGGAATTGTAGATCTAGATCTCCTCTATCAAATCCCTCAAAAAGATGCAACAAACATAAGGGGGGAAAGGGAGAGTTCAAGCTCTTCAAGGTCAACAATGGAGAAGAGAGAGAAAGCCAAGAACCAAGAAAAGATCTAGTGCCCATGATGGGGGAAGACGGGCCCCCTTTAAAGGGCTCCCAGATCTGACCGTTTGGGCACATTCGCGACCCTGGCCAGAATTTCCGGTTGGACCTAGACAATGGTCACAAAACTGCAACGCGGAAGAGATAAAAATGACCCGGGCCGGAACTACCGCCGGTGCATCGGAACTTCTGGTGGGGGCGGAACTACCGCCTAAACTTCTGACCAAGATTCCACCAAATAAAATAAACCAGATAGAGAGGTTACTGAGCCGAACTCAGGATGAGCGGAAGTAGCCCCAAAACTTCCACCGGTACTACCGGCGGCAAAATGCCCTAGCGGTACTACCGGTGGCGGGCCGGAACTTCCGCCCAGGAAAATTCTAGAAACCAAAACTACAATAACTTCCGCATCCGAACTCCAAATGAGATGAAACCAATTTTGTTAGAAATATAATGACGAGTAGAATCAAAATATTGGGTATCACCAAGGGAGAAAATGTCATGAATATATATATGTGATATATCTCCCATGGTGTGGAGCCAGAAAACTCGCAAGATCAAAAACCACAATAAGATGTGCAAGGGAAATCCTTATTTGATGAACTAGAGCTAGTTATGATGATAACCACAAGCTCTAGATCCTCTCATGGGCATGATCCAAATAACAACCAAGAAAGATTATGCTATGCATGCAAAGGTTTGAGCTCTCTCCAAAAGATGCGATCGAGTCACTCGCTTGAGAACTCCTCTTGATAGAACAACTATCTATCCTAAACCCGGTCTCCCAACACTACAAGAGACCGGTAAAATAGAAAACCTATCAAGATCGTACCTTTGCCTTGAGCATCCCACTTGATCTTGATGTCGACCGTCTTGTCCTCCTCAATATGGAACACCTTTCTTGACCGCTCTTGCTTGATCTGAAGACTTGCGAATTGCTCCCCCGTAACATGGGGAGATCTCTTCTTTGAACTTATCTTCCTCACTTCATGATCACGAGGATGGCAAGCTTCAAGCATGAGATCTTTAATAGATGGCACATCTTGAGCTTAACCTTCTTCATTCCTTCTTGAGGTTGATCCGTCTTGATGCAACTCTTTGCACTTGTCTTGGTCAACCTTCAATCTCCTTCTTTCTTCATGATTCCACTGGGCACAAAGCCCTTGAACATTTATTCGTCTCCTTCTTCATTTATTCATCTTTCAACCTTGAGACCAACATATGGCCCAAGCGATGCCAAAGGACAAACCTATAAGTGAAACTCAATTTACACATTAGTCCATAGAGGTTGTCATTAATTACCAAAACCACACATGGGGGAATACATGCCCTTTCACATGGTTTCCTTATTATGATTACTCATGTATATTTCATTTATTTTGTTTCACTAGGGCGTTTGAGCCTGGGATATTTGTTCTAGAATTGGATTTTAAAAGTGTGTATACATATAGATTTAAGTTTGGTTCCCGGGTATGGGGCCTCCTCTCCTTGCCTAGATCCTTTCGGTTTGGGAGTACCACAGTGCGAGGTGTTGTTATGTATACCTCTTGTAAGCCGCCGAATGGGTCACATATGTGAAATCTATGGGTTGTGTAAACACTCGATATATAGTAAAGTTTCGATGGCTGACCCAACTTTATCAACTTGCTAAGGTACAAAAGGATATGAACAAGGTAATTTTAATAAACAAGTTTAGAATCATTTATTGGAAAACTCTAGAGCTATCAATGAGTTGAAAGATATTGTGGAAAGAACTTCTAATGATATTAAAATGCTTTGTAAACACTTTCAAATGGTTCAAACCCAACTTTATCAACTTGCTAAGGTACAAAAGGATATGCTAGTTAATATCTCAGGAAATGAACATGCTTATGGAATTAGAACTAGGAGTGGTATAGCTACTAAAGATCCTTTATATCCTGAAGGATTCCCTAAAAGAATTGAGCAGGATTATCAACAAGTTGAAAGTAGTGGTAGTCCTCATAACATAAAGAAAAATAAACATAAGGTAGTTAAGGAACCACTTGAACCTGTTGTAGATCCTAATAGTATATCTGTCTCTGATGCTGAAAGTGAGAGTGGTAATGATAAAAATGATACTCCTGATAAGGAGGAAGCTGAGGAAGAACCTGAGAAGCACACTAAGAACACTAGGTACAATAAGGAAGATTTTATTGCTAATAAACATGGTAAAGAGAGAGAACCTTGGGTGCAGAAACCTATGTCTTTTCCAGGTAAGAAACACAAGTCAAAGGAGGAAGAACACTACAACCAGTTTTGCGAGTGGATGAAACCTTTATTTTTGCAAATTCCTTTGACTGATGCTATTAAGTTGCCTCCTTATTCAAAGTATATGAATGATATTGTCTCTAATAAAAGGAAGATTCCTAATGAGGATATTTCTACTTTGCTTGCTAATTATTCCTTCAATGGTAAGGTTCCAAAGAAACTTGGTGATCCAGGTATACCAACTATTCCTTGCTCTATTAAGAATAATTATGTTAGAACTGCTTTATGTGATTTGGGAACTGGAGTTAGTGGTATGCCTTTCTCTCTCTACAAGAGACTACAGCAAGAAAAGTTGATACTAACTGATATATCTTTGCAAATGGCTGATAAGTCAACTACTATTCCTGTTGGTATATGTGAGGATGTTCCTGTTCAAGTAGCTCATAATTGCTTGGTTTTGACTGATTTTGTTGTGCTTGAGATGCCTGAAGATGATAATATGTCTATTATTCTTGGGAGACCTCTTCTTAATACTGTAGGTGCTGTCATTAATTGTAATGAAGGAAAAGTAACATTCAATATTAATGACAAAGAGCATACTGTCTATTTTTCCAAGAAGGTTGCTAAGAGATATTGCCTGAATTCCATTGAAAATATTGAGAGCATCAAGGTTGGATAAATATATTGACCCATTTCACAAGAAAATTTGGAAACTATTATGATTGGGACCATTGCTATCAAGTATGAGGCAACATAACCACCTTGTGGAATGCAAAGTTTTGTTTCATATAAGATTTTTTGGTAACAAGACTTGATCAACCTTGTTAACAAAAGGATTTTAATGAACAAAATAATGTTTTCACCGTGGTTATACTTTCTTTCTTTTACTTTTCTCCTTCCTAGTGTTTGCCTTTTCTTTTGCTAGCTTTGGCTTTGCTAGTTATTTGATTGTTAGAGTGTCTTAGAACTTCTGTAGTTTGGTTTTTGGTTTGATTTTGCTTCTTCTAAAAAAACTGTTTCTGCGAGAAAATCAATTTTCATACCCTGAAAATGGGCCAAAAAATAAAGTTTCCCGAAAAATCCTAGAAAATTCAAAATAAATTTTTCCTCGAAAAAAGGGGCATAGGGACACCTGGAGTGACCCGGGGGCCACCCCAGGCCACCACACCCCTAGTGGGCACGGGCACACCATAGGTGGCGCCTAGGTGGGGTGTGGCCCACCTAGGCCCCTCCAAGGTGCCTCCTCCCAGCCATCTTCTTTCTCTCTCCCGAAAAACTCCAAAAAACTTGCTCAAGCTCGAGTTCCTGTTGTTCTTGCTCGCGATTTTCGATCTCCTTACTCAGCCCATCTTTGTTGCTAATTTTTGGAGGGATTGCTCCTTGGTATGTGCCTCCTCCGCTTGTCTAATTAGACTTGTGATTGGTAGATTGTATCTTGAGTATTTTGCTGCTATAGGTGACAGGTTGTGTGAGCTTGCATGCTTATTCTATGCTTAGAGATTCTATTTTGATGCATGTGTAGCCCTCTAGCAAGTTTCTATAGTAGTTTCTCAGCATTTATCAACTTGGAAATCACTTGGTTTGATGTAGGTCAAAAAAATTCAGAAAAGAAGATGAGTGCATTCCCACTAAATCAATATGACTTGGTGGTGCCTGATCCATTGAAAGTTCATCGTGAGGAAGGAGTCTTTCCTTCCATATATCCATGCCATGAATTTATGAGAACTGCGGGAATCTTCCAGGATTTCCAAAATATGATTACCAATGCAGGGTTGGAACACTTTGTTGAAGGTGAACCACTTCAATATGTTAAGATAACCATGGATGTTGTGCAGGACTTCCGGTTTACTTTGTCTTCAGCTAACCCCATGGTCCATTATAAAATATACAATATAGCTGTCGACCTGCCTTTTGCTAATTTCTGTACAGTAATTAGAGTACCTCAGTGGGGATCTCGTGAGAAGGTCAAGGAGAGGCCCAAGTCACTTATGGATTTATATGCTGAGATTTGCCAAGGTTTTGACTTCTCAAAGGAAAGTGGTAAAATTTGGAACATTCAGTTCCCAGCCATTAGATATTTTGCCTACTTCATTACCAAGTGTGTTCTTGCTAGAAAGTTATCTTCTTTTGATCTATATTTTATCGCAACTGCTTTGAATAGTAATGGATCTTATAACCTGGGTGCTTTGATAGCTTACCATCTGACCACCAACCGCGAGAAGGGTGGGATTTGTGGAGGTCTCATTGCTTCTAGGTTGCTAGCTTTCCATGGTTTAGAGCCTCACCATTCAGATTATCGGTTCCCTATAGAGAGGCTTGATCTTGAATCCATGATTCAACATGGTTTTGTTTCCTTGGGGGCTACTGTGAGAAGTTTACCATATGAACTATCTTTTGCCCAGCGAGGTTGGAGAGGGGGTAGGACTGAGAAAATAGTTTATTTGCCTGCACCTGCTTTGTTTAATTTTGATAACAGGCAAGGATGGTCGCTCACGGAGAGGAGTTTGACACATATGTGGAGCTCTCCCAGCAAGAGGAGAATGTTGGAGAGGATGCCGAAGATGATTCGGTTCAGCCCTCCAACTTGGGAGAGTCTTCATACAAGCAGCCCTCATTTGATTGGGGCGCGTCTTTGCAAGCGCCACACTATGATCATTCCTATGATGACCCACCAGCTTGGGGTTACTACCCACACTATTGAGCCCCACTTAGGCCAAAAGCCTAAGCTTGGGGGCAGGTATACCGACATTACACTCATCTATATATCATGTTCGTCGGTTCTTTGTATATCCATTGTTTCGCTTTCTTTTTGGTTTTTGTTTCTGCTTTCTCAAAACACAAAAATACCAAAAATATTTTCGTTGTTTCTCTTGGTTTGTTTCTTTGATTTTTAGCTTTGGTTTGCCTTAAAGAAAAATCCAAAAATATTTTTCTTTGTTTTTGCTTTGTTTGCGTGCTTTGAAAAATCGAAAACACCAAAAATATTTGTTGTTCTTCTTTGCTTATGTGAGTTCTTTGCAGGGTTCAGCCATCCTCAGTGGATTTTGGTTTCATGTTATTATTCAAGTCACACAAGTGAAGGGCAATAATGAAGATTAAGACAACTCGAGGTGTGGTAGGAGGCTGGTAACGAACTCTATTCGTTTTCATTTTTGTACATATACTCATCATGGTGAGCATGCTTAGTCTGTTCATGTAAGGAGTATGTTACTGATGGATGCTTAGTAGTTCTTGGTTGTCTGTGATTAGCTCCATCTTGCAAATAGTTTGTAGCATGTCATATGAATGTTTGCTTGCATTGTTTTATTCATATTTTGGTATGATATTGTGGTATCCTCCTCTGGAAGTTTCATGTAAATCGACTTGGCACATGCTCATGCATGCATATGACTAAACAATAGTCAGTAAGCCTCGATGATTTATTTTGCCTCAGAGTTCTTGTATCAATTTCATGCCATAATTAGTCTTGTTTTGTTGCAAGCATGATTATGACACTTATTGCTCTCTCGTTTGTCGCTCCCTCTCTATTGCTAGCCTTCACTTGCACTGAGTATGAGCTCTACTTGCGCTTCCAACTCCCCAAAACCAATATTGCCAACAGTGTCCACCATACCTACCTATTAGCATCATTTGCTATTTCAGTGCATATTCTATATGCCTTGTTTTCTTCAAAATAAAATGTTTGTCTGTTTTGAGAAAGTTAGTTAGTAAAGCTCTCACGAAATTGATGGCACACTTTATTCCTTGCACTTAATAATCCTGAACCATTGTGACCTGTCCATGAAAGTTATATGCTTGAAAATTATAGGCTGGGAGTTACCAAAACCGTGCTGTCACGGGGAAAGCTTTCAACACTTATGGATACATATCTAGTTGATACCTTGCTCTTTTGTTTGCGGATGTCGACGATGTGAAATAAAAGGGGAGCTTGTGAGTTCATGGAGTATATATATGTGTTATAGAAACGCCTGAGCCGCTAGCCTAAGCCATGCCTAATCATGGTGGAAACTTGCAGCACCACCATAATGAGCATTCTGTGAAGCGTCCTCAATAAAAAGCTATGCACAACGTAAATAAAAAGATCGCTGAGATGCTCATTGTCTGCTTTCCTTGTCATTTTGATCATGGGATAGCTCATGTATCATGTGCAAGGGGTACCCCGTTGGCGGTTCTCTATGATATGCATGTATGTACAATGACAAGAACTTGCAGGTAACCAAATTTGAGTAGGATGTGGAGCGCCCCTCGTACTCAAGGGACATGGGATTTCTAGTTTATGGTCTGTCAAGCATATAACTCATATTGGACCTCACTTTCACCTTAACCATACGAAGATGCCTATGATAGGGGCAATGAGAGCTCAAAGCTAATGAGTACATTCCTTTCAGCATTTGGAAGCCTTTCAAACTTTTCAAAACCTTTTTCACTTCCTTGTTGAGTCACCACTTATTCTATGAGCACCCTCTTGAGAGCACAGTTGTCATTCTTGTGTTTGTTCCAAAACTTGGTTAATTATGTCATGACTTTGATGCTTGTTTCTCTGACATTTTTACTTCTAGTCTTCACTTGAACTTCAGAGGTGCCTTGGCATTTATATTGTGCTCTACAGACAAAGGCAAGTGAGATACCACTCTATCATACCTTATTATGAGCATTGCAATGTTGCTTGTGTTTATGTTCCATGCTACTTATTATTATTGAGTTAGTTTCTCTTCATAGCTTGCAATGACTATTGAGTAGACTTGGTTGCATACTTATTATTATGAATGGTTTAAGTATATACTCATATGCTGAGAATATATACATCATATGAAGCAAATGTGTTCGTGAAAGTTCTTTTATCGCACTCAGTTTTCAACTGAATTGCTTGAGGACAAGAAATAAGCTAAGCTTGGGGGAGTTGATACATCCAAAACGTATCTACTTTGCCGAACACTTTTTCTATTATTTCTCCTCTAAACTTGTGTGATTTGGATACAACTAACACAGACTGACGCTGTTTTCAGCAGAATTACCTTGGTGTCTAGTTTTTGTGTAGAAATCAACTATCAGGAAAAATCCCGGAAAATATGCCAAAAATCCTATTTCACCAGAAGATCCATAGAGCCAGAGTACGAGAAGGAGTGGAGGCCTGGGGGCCCCACATCCCTGCCAGGTGGGGGTGGGCCCAGCCCGCGCCTAGGGGGTGCGGCCACCCCAGGCACCCCCTCGGGCTCCCTCTTCGCCTATAAGTTACCCCTTGACCTAAAAAACGAGGGGAGGGGGTTCGTCGTTTTTCCAGAAAGAGTTCCGCTGCCCTGCCACCACCAGAAACCAATATTCGGATCTAGAAACTCCGTTCTGGCACCCTGCCGGGACGGGGAATTTGGGGAGGATCATCTCCATCGTCATCACCAACGCCTCTCCATCAACCATCAATGCTTCCCTCATCCATGAGTGAGTAATCCCCCGCTGTAGGCTATGGGGGTGGTAGGGATTGGATGAGTTCTATCATGTAATCGAATAAGATTGTTAGGGCATAGTGCCTAGTATCTCTATTAGTGCTATTTGACTTTGTTGCAACTTGTTGTGCTTAATGCTTGTCACTAGGGCCCGAGTTCCACGATCTCCAATCTGAACTTATTACTGAATCATTATGATAGTATTGTTTGTAATCTTATCTACAAGTTGTGTACACATAACATTATCCAGATGCAAAGGCCCCGAAGTGACAGAAATTGGGAAAACCGGAGGGGATGGTTGTGGTGTGAGGATCACATGTGTTCACGGAGTGTTAATGCTTTGCTCCGGTGCTCTATTAAAAGGAGCACCTTAATTGCCAGTAGTTCCCTAGAGGCCTCACTGCCACGGGTTGGCAGGACAAAAGATGTTGTGCAAGTTCTCATTGCGAGCACGCATGACTATATATGGAGTACATGCCTATGATTGTTTAGTACTTGGATGCTTATTCTTATTTATCTGCAATGCCCTAGATCTTGAAGTTACATGTTTAGACTTGTCCATGCAATGCCCGTCCATCCATCCCTATGCCTACCGCACTCATATACTAATGTTGCTGCTACTGTTACTATTGCTCTTGTTTTGCTGCTGCTGTTGATTTGCTGTTGCTACTATCAAACTATTGCTACTAATAAACTTCTGTGAGCAAGTACTATTTCCAGGTTCAGCTGAATTGACAACTCGGTTGTTAAGGCTTGCAAGTATTCTTTGGATCCCCTTGTGTCGAATCAATAAATTGGGTAATACTACCCACGAAGACTGTTGCGATCCCCTATACTTGTGGGTCATCAGTAATTCTTGTGGATAACTTTAATGTTTCTGGATGGGTATTTTCTGCTCATGTGCTTGGGTAAATTTATGTAAATTTGTTAAGTATAGGTATTTTTATACCTGTTATGTGCATGTGGATAAATTTTAAGTTATTATGTGGATAACCTGCATGTTTTTGGGTGGATAACTTCAATTTTTTTTGTTTTTATCAGGATAAAATTGTAAATGTAAATGATATGTAGTGGTGTAAGGTTGTTGCTGATCAACTTCATGCAGAGCTGTCTAATGATTTTTATTCCTAGGCATGCCTATTCCATTTGCAGGTATTTGCATTTACTAATTTTTTATACTTTCATGTGTACTTCTGGTCATCATGCTTGCCGTTGTTTTAATCATATAATTGGTTATTTTTCTTTGTTCTATCAGCTGTTGTACGTTGATTCGCTTGATGTAAGTGGTATAGAGGACCTTGCATTGCCAGAAGCTGAATTTGCAGTAAATAGATGGTTGAGGTAAAATATTGATTAAGTGTTGTTGGCTGATCAGATTGATCGAAGTCATCGTATGGAAAGCTTGAGGTAATTTATGTTTTGTCACACGGATAACTATTTTTTTTGGTTGTGATAATATGTGTTTTAGTTTGTTTATAATTTTTTGTGTATATCTTATTCTGTTGTGGCTCATATGTTTTCTGTTTTGTGTCAATGTAGCTTAAATCTCATCTTGGTATTAACTACCGACTTTTTGGTGGTGCTGATGGGTTCTCAAAGTGGATTGACACAAGTGTTGATCCAAAATGTAGTAATGAGGTATTATTTATCAATTATTGCTTATGTGTCACCTTTTTATCTTATAACCATTTGTTGTGTTACTACTATTTTCTGCATTGTTTATGTGCAGCAAAAAGCACGAGTTGCTAATCTGATGGGGACTTTTGCTTCTGGCATGTTTGGTTTAATGACTTCACTTGTGCAAGGTTGGACATCGATGGAATATGATATGCAATCTGAAGTCGGACGCCAGTTTGATGTTTTCAGTGAAGGTTTTGTGAGGGGTGGATCCAGCGCTATTGCTCCTGAATCTTGTTCGCCCGCTCCTGCTCCGAGACCTGCCCGTGTGGGCGCTCGTAAGAAGAAGGTTGCACGTACAACTGTACCAGAATCAGGGACATCTTCTGGTGTTCCTCTTGCCAAAGATCCTGTAGGCGGTCCCGATAAAAGTACATCAGAAGATGTGCCCCTGCTGACATGCCTAATCGTGATAGCAGCGAAGAAGATGTTGATAGGTTTGTATGGGTTTCAAGGAAACGCACCGCAGGACGTCGTCAAGATTCTTTCTATGCGCCGGATTCTATCTCTTACTGCCCCTGGTTTTAATGATGATATTGGTGCTAACAACACAGTCCACAATTCACCTATAGCGAATCAGAGATCACATGTAGTTGTTCAGAACCCATCCTTGAGTGTTGCTGCTGTGGATGACCAAGGTTTGGATGCTAGCAGGAATTTTGATGAAATGCCAGCGTCGGATAGGATCACTGTTAGTCAGGAAAATGTTGTTATTACAATGGGTACTAGTTCTAAACTACCGGTTACTCAAGTATACAAAAAAGTCAGAAGGGAAAAAAATAAGATGTCGGACCTTAAGAAGACAGATAATGAAATCAAGGGTATGGTTATGGGTGAGCTTGGTCTCACGGTTGGCATGATGACCTCTTATCTTGTTGTTGATGGTTCTACGCCATCTAAGAAAACTAATTTGCATGTTTCACAGAAGGCATTCCCTAGAAGGTTCAACACTACCTTTTATCCCCTATTTCTACTTTGAAATGCTCAAGTTCTCCTTTTAATTGTTTGTGGATAAATTATCATTCCTGCTTATATTATTTGTTATATGTGGTGGATAACGCCATTTTAATCAAGTGGGTAATAGTAGTCAGTTGTGGTGGATAATATCTTTGTTTCTGTGTGGGTAACTTATGTTTTTTTGTGGATAACTTATCTTCAGTTTCATATTCATTTATTTTTTTGTAGTACCCTTTGTACATTACTCCTTCAATCAAATGGTAAGTTTTCCTTCTAGTTTTTTATGGGTAACTTCATCTTATTCCCGTTTTTATTTTTTTAGTTATATGTGATGGTTATCTATTGTGTATTTTTAGTTCAGTTTTATACTTCTGGATGTATAAGCTTTTTATGATTTTTGTTCCTTATATGGTTAAGTTATTCTTTGTTATATGTATAACTTCATTTTAACCATGTGGATAGTAGTAGTCATATGAGGTGGACAACTGCATTTTAATCAAGTGGGTAATAGTGGTCAGTTGTTTTGGATAATTTCTTTGTTTCTGTATGGGCAACTTATGTTTTTGTTGGTGGATAACTTATCTTAAGTTTCATATTCATTTCTTTTTTTGTAGTACCCTTTGTACATTACTTCTTATATCAAATGCTTATGTTTTCCTTCTAGTTTTTTGTGGGTAACTTCATCTTATTCCTGCTTCTATTTTTTTGTTATATGTGATGGGTATCTATTGTGTATTTTTAGTTCAGTTTTATACTTCTGGATGTATAAGCTTTTTATGATTTTTATTTCTTATATGGTTAAGTTATTCTTTGTTATATGGATAACTTGATTTTAACCATGTGGATAGTAGTAGTCAGATGAGGTGGATAACTCCATTTTAATCAAGTGGGTAATAGTAGTCAGTTGTGGTGGATAATTTCTTTATTTCTGTGTGGGTAACTTATGATTTTTTGGTGTATAAGTTTGATCTTCATCTGTATGTTTATTGTGTGTTGGTCTATTTTCCTTTTAGTTTTTTTTTACTTTTATCCATTTTTAATTTTTTGCTTCTGTTTTTTTTCAGGAAGTAGCCTCCTGTTAGAACTTCCCCACATATTGCAAAATTATGCAGTCGGGATGCCGATTCATTACCATCGTCACCATCTGCTCGATCCCAACTGTCAGTTGATTCCGATAAACATGCAAATATCAATGAAGCTGCTGCCAATAAATCACAAGTTTTACCAACTGTTGATGCACCTAAGGTTTCTCGTCTAGCTAGTGATTTGGTTGGACCAGAATCTGTCCCTACGATGAATGTTCCAGACGAGCCATCTTTCGGTGCAGCTGATGTCGTTGCAGCTTCTGTTTCTACTTCTCTTGTAGACGGTGGCAACATCGCGCAGCCTGTTAGCATCAGCGTGGCAACTACCTCGGTTCCTATAACCTCCATTCAAACTGATGCTGTTGTTACCTCCAATGTCAAGGCTCATGCTGATGTTGTGCCAGGTAAGTAGACTGATGCTGATGGCGATGCATATTTTCCTACATCTTGGCTTTTTGATAGCAGGTCTGCACTATTTACCCTTGCTTTTGCTTCGGACGCAGAGCCATCACAGGATGCATATGATGTTGTTGTAAGTACTGGAGCTCCTTCTCAAGCAGCTGAGAAATCTCATGATGTTTCTCCTAGGCCATCAATTCTTGTGTCTTTGTTATTTAAGGTCCCCAAAAGTATTAGTACACATCTAAAACATTCGAGTACTCGTTCTCATAGCCCATTGATACGTCCAATTTGCATCACCAGTCTATATCATAATTTGCCTCTATTCATTGATATATGTCTTATTATGAGGTATTACTTATGTCTTTTCCTCTGTTTTTGTATGTTGGATGATTCTTGGAGGATGGACTGCCGGAGTAAGGTTTCTGATAGAAAAAGAGGTGTTTTGATGCAATTTCACGAAGATAAAAAAAATACCAGAAAATATTGGAAAATTATATTTTCCCAAAAGCCAGAGAAAGCCAGAAGGGGAGGCGTAGCTGGGCCAGAGGAGGCCCACACCCCCTAGGCGCGGGCCCACCTTGCCCTGCGCCTAGGGAAGGTGTGGTCCACCTGGCCGGCTCCCAACTCTGCCCTCTCGCCTATATATTCTTCACGGAACCCTAATGCCAAGGGGGCGACCACAGAAAGATTTCTGCCACCTCTACGGGGCGGAAAACATCGAGAGGGAAAGAGCTCTCCGGCAGACAGATTTCTGCCGGGGAAATTCCTTCCCGGAGAGGGGAGACCATCGCCATCAACACCGTCATCAAGATAGACTTCATCGGGATCATCATCATCATCATCCACACCATCATCTCCACCAGCACAATCATCACCACTCCATCCCGCTGTAACAATCGTGTTGGATCTTGCATTAGTTCTTAGGGGAAACTTTCCCGGTGTTAATAACTAGTGTAGTTGATGCTTGTGAGTGGAACCATTGGATTATTGTTTATGTTCAGATTGTTATACATCACCATATCATCTTTGATATTGATCCATATGATGTCTTGTTAGTAGTTCGTTTAGTTCTTGAGGACATGGGAGAAGTCATGTTGTTAGTAGTGGATTTGTGTTGAGTTATTATTCAATGGTTTAGTATTTAAGTTGTGGTGCTATTATTCTAGTGGTGTCATGTGAACATCGACTACATGATACTTCACCATTTATGGGCCTAGGGGAATGAATTGTGTATTTGGATACTAATTGTGGGGTTGCCGGAGTGACAGAAACCCGAACCCCCGTTAGGACACTTTTGCACAAGGGAGTGTAGGATCTCAAAGTTTAAGGTTGTGGTTAGGTTTATATCTTAATTACTTTCCTGTAGTTGTGGATGCTTGCAGGGGGTTTAATCACAAGTATGTATTAGTCCAAGTAAGGTCGGTATATTAGCACAGGTTCACCCACACAACACTTACAACACCAAGAAGAGTACTTAGCTATTTGAAGCGAAAGCACTTGACAGAATTCCCATGTGTCCTCTAGAATGTTTGGTCCTTATAAGTATTTCCATCGGCTTGTCCTTTGCTAAGAAAGGATTAGGCCACTTGCTATAGTTGTTCGTTGTCTTTATTACTTGCACTTTGTTTTGTTGCTTTATCAGAAAACCCCTAAAAATTCGTTTGCTAAGTATTTACAGAGTTTTCCTGCTCCATACCACTAGTCAACACCTGCTGCTCCTCATTGGGATCGACACTCCTATTTATCGAAAGTACTATGATACACCCCCTATACTTGTTGGTCATCACCCATCTATCGCTGCTCCATATGTTAGTGCAGTAGCATCTGTTGGTACAAATGATAAGACTCAAAGATCAACCCCCGTTGCCACAAAGATTTTGAAAGCTAAATTTGTGGGCGCTGATGGCAAACTTAGTCTTCCCGCTGGCATCCCTCTTCCAGTTTATACCCAAGCCATTTTGTTAGATATTTCTGCTGGTGAGCCTTCTCCTTCAACTGCTTTGGCTAGTTTTCCTCCTTCATCAACTGATTCTGTTTCAGTTGTTGTTGCTAGTCTTCCTCCTGTTTCTATTAATGTGCCTGTTGTAGGTCCTGTTGCTACGCCTGCTGCTGGCGACTTGTTTCATCTGTTTGAACCAAATCTGGTAATTCCTTTGGCTTGGTCACCTTCTGCTACTACCAGTAAGCCTTAAAGCAACCTCATACATTTTCACAAGTAGTTTACAAATGCAGAACTATGCATGTTTTGGTTTTATTTTTTGTGTTGTAAGTAAGTTTCTGCATGCTTTTGTTTGTTGTAATTCCTTTTCTAATTTGCAATTATGCTTCACCTATTTTTTACGTTCATGTCTCTTCTTGTCGGTAACTTTAATGTGTATAGGATGGTAACTTTTATATGTATACCCTCGTAACTTTATAGTATACTGTTTGGTAACTTCAATGTGTATAAGGTGGTAACTTTTATATATATACCCTAGTAAGTTTATAGTATATAGGTTGGTAACTTTAATGTGTATAAACTGGTAACTTTTATATATATACCCTGCTAAGTATATAGGTTGGTAACTTCAATTATTATGGATAATATTTCTTATTAGTTCACTGTAACACCTGTGTACAACTTTGATAGTACATGATGTTATCTTGTAAATTTTAAAATGATGTGTAGACACGTTTTATGCAGATGTTAACATGTCCAACCTACCGAACAAGCTTTATGATGGTAACGAGGGAGGTGGTGGCTCTAAGTAGTTTACTGAGAACATGAAATATCAATATGAAGATCGTTGTTGGCTTGCTTAGGGGAGGCCTTTGTTGTTTAGCTCTAAGTAGTTTTTTTAATTGGTTATGCTTTTGTGTTAGTCTCATGGAACAATTTGTTATATAAGATTGATGACACTACTATGCCCCATATGATGTATATAAGCTACCATGTTTGTGCTTTGTTTTCGTGTTATTGTTTGATTACCTTATTTATGTATTTCTTTTATTTTTATTTTCTGCTTCTCTTATATGGTTTTAAAACATGTGGTAATTTTTCATGTGGGTCTTTATAATTTTTTCATTTGTATACTCCTTTTTTGTCCCTTTTTATTTTTGTAGTGGATAAGCAATCTTTTGGTTGTGACAAGGACAAATTTCATGCAAAGGATAAAAAGATGTTATTTCTCTTGATGATTTATTGGTTGATAAGCTTGGCGTTGAAGGGGCACGCACATGTGCAAAAGGAAAAGATATCCATGATTATTCAACGCCAGCTCATGTAGGTAGCATAGGTGCACCTATTCTAGTTGATGGCAGTGTTACACCAAGAACATGTATTCGCATTGTTAGACTTAAGCATCCATCAAGGGTTCATATTATTCCATTTTCTTTTGTTTCCACCACTAAAGATGAAGATTATTTCTACAACAAGGTTATTGTTTATCATATTAATGAGAAGAAGTCGAAGATTAGATGGTATGGTTTTCAGTAACCTCTGTCTTTGTATTTTTTTATGTGGGTAACTTTAATTCTGTCTGTGGGGTAATTTTTACTATCTATGTATGTGTAACATCCCAGCATTTAGAACTAAACGAAGGGTAGATTTAGGGTTTTGTGCATCTGCATGCATCTGAAAATCCGGGTAAAATTTTCGCCAAACTAAAAGACTAGAGGGATCAAAATTCTCACTCCGATGAAATAGGTTTAGTGTCATCAAAAGGGGAGTGGGATGAATTTTGACATGACCTCTATTGTTTTGTTGAGTTATGAGGGGAGAAATTTGATTTATAAATAATTATTCACAATAATACAAATACAAGTATTATAAATAAAAGTATATAGATTATTAAAAAACCAACATTACAATGTTCTTTTACAATAAAAGAATAAAGGAATATTACAATGAAACAAATAAGTTAATAAAGAAAATGGAAAATGAATTACAAAAATTAAACAAACAAAAGAATTCTTTATTAAAAGAATATATACATAAATTACATTATCCTTTTACAATAAAGGAATAATAAGAGATGGATACAATTATAATAAGATAAACTAATGCATTACAATATCTTTATATAATATCTTGTCAGAAAAGAAATACTTTAATCAAACATATATGTATTGCATGGTTATTACAAAAGAATAAGAAAATTACAGTAATTAAAATCTAAACTACAATTCCTATATCTAGTCTTGATATTCCTGGATAACCTTTTGATTCCTGCAAAACAAATAAATTGAAATAAAAACAAAAAGGGTTAGTGTTAGTACTTTTGCTTTCTGTCTAACAGTGAGGTGCACTGTTCATTACATCATTGAACATATCCAAAATAGGGGCAAGTTTCACCAAAATATTATTTGTTCTTATCAGTATACTTTGCCTCAGAACAACCTCATTGGCAGTGGACAAAAGGGGCAAGTTTCACCATAGAGAGTGGGAGTAAGAAAGTAGAATCAAGATATTTTAACTTGATCTCATCCACAATATCACAGCAAGCAAACACACAGCTCACACACACATGCATGCCTATGTGCTGTCAACACAGGGGGTGCTGTGAGAGAGAGATAAGTACACAACCGTAGCAGAGATAGATTGTTATGCTCAACTTTCTTCACCACGGCAAGGATAGCAAGTGCACCAACACGAATCACCCAGCTATGCCATCTCTACATTTCCAGAGTTCATAGTTTGGCACCAAAACTCCATAGTGCACTACCACCACATCACTAGCACCCTGGTTGCTCGAGGAAGCCATCCAAGGACACCAGGAGGAGGTCAGGAGCATAAGGAGTAGGCCAAAAGCACAAGAACCAAGCCAACAAAACAAGGAGAAGCAGATCAAGTAGCATCCAGGAACAAGATCCATCAGGAACCAGGAGTCACAACACAGATTCATCAACACCAGGTTGTTCTATTATCAATCATGCACAATCTTTGTTCCTACCAGTTTCCAAGCATGATTTAGTGTTAAATGGTCATCTCCTCAGATTTATACTCAAGTGGAGTATAAAATCATCATAGGAGTAAAGCACTGTTCCACATCAATATATATACTTATGTTATCAATAAGGCCTCAGCCTATGCATCATCGGCTAATCAAGAAATCAAGCACACCATTTATACTCATAAGCTTCCACCAAGAATTGTTTAAAACCTGTGACCATCATTTAGCTTTACAAAGATCTAGCGGCTTAAAATAGCCTAATCCACTTCAGCACACAAGCTAGTTAGATAAGTATAAATTTGTGCATCCTCCAAAGAAGTAACACAGAGTTTATCTTAATTCTAATTAGTGGTACATGAGTTACAAAGTTATGAATCACCACTATCTTGATCTAGTGTAAGTCATCAGTCTGGTGTAATCAAGTGTCCATGAATTAAATCACTACTTGAGTGTACAGGGAAAATTCTATGCTTTCAAACCTCTAGTTCATCCTATATGAACACATGGAGAGCAGTAATAGCAATCTCTAGAAGATCACTAACCATTGTTTTATTCATAAACTCTCCTGCAAATAATTAGAGAGTGATTTTTAAATCATTGTCCTAGAAAATAATCGAGGAATCATACCTTACCAGTTTTCTGTTATCAAGATTGACATAAACTCATTAAATCATTTCATCAAAGTGAAAGACCAATAAACCAAGATATGGAATACCCTCCACTGCAACCAATCTTAAGGCACTAGTCCATATTAAGGCAAACACAACAACAGTACACCATTTATTTGTCTGTAAGAAGTGGGCAACTCGTTAAAATCACTTTTCTAGTTAATCAACTAGAAATCATATACTTTCCAGCAGTTAAACTACCACAAAGGTTCTAAAGCATCGGGTTCAGCATCACTGAGCTCAGAGCATCACAATTTCATTATACAAATTTAGGAAAAGGGCTAGAGATAATTCAATCATCTTGATTGAAGCATCAAATCTAGAAAAACGTCCTTAATAGCATAACCCCAATCTCATAGCACTCGTTCAACATGGATCAATAGAAGTTATGAACACACTCACCACTGTTAACAACAAAATCACCAGCCCAAATCAGTACCACTAGAGCACTTCCTCATCCAAGTTGAATTTTTTAACTAGCAATAGATCAGCAACAAACCATTACAGCAGACCATGGATCAAAGCCATCAGCACGAAGGCTGGTCATAACAAACCTAAGCTCACCGTGGGTGCCATGCACCTATAGTGTAGGTGTGACGAAGCCTGAGTGAAGTGCAACAGCGAGGTTGCGGTGACGACATCACTGTCGTTCCATCGAAAGCAGCACTAGCAGCATCACCACCACACGTGCATCAACACCACATCATGGCCACATAGGTAGCAGGCCGTGAACGCCGGGGTTGCAGCCATGCTGTCGTCCCGCCGGCATCAACTCGAGGAAGGCATGGCGGAGCAGGAGCCCGAGAAGGGGTAGTAGTCCGGTAGAAGCCAGGAGAGCTGAACTTCATCGCCATCGACGCCGAGCCTGCCGACAAACCCTAGGATCCTTCGAGGGTCAGGAGGAGGCGTGGGGTACATCTCTAAGAAGAGGCGACCTGAAGGTGGCTTTGGAGGGCACCAGAGGCAGGCCGCCATGGCGGCAGAGCCGGGACAGTCGGCGTCATCCAGTATCATGAACGGCAATGGTGGATTGAAAGAGGATCGAAGGGGATCGATGCTGGGGTGTAGAGCATTGTGGCGGCGGGGAACTAACAGAAAAGTGCAAGCTGGAGGCTCGCCGGCATGTGGTGCGGTCGAAATCGACCGACAATCGGCCGGAGCGGCGCTGGCGCTGACGGCGGCGACGACACCGGGTCGCCAGAGAGGGAGGAGGAGAGGATATAGCTCGTGTGCAAGGGAAGAATGGGTCGAGTGGATCGGGTTAACCGACTCGCTCGGTTGGCTTCTGTGGTTTAGACCACCTAGGTGGATTGGGCTAGGTATTGGGCTAGAGGGGCCCAATAACTAGGCCCAATAAAAATTAAGCTAAATATTAAGTGACCAAAATATCCTATAAACATTTTAAGCTCTAGAAAAAAATGTAGAAAAATCCTAAAAATATATTTAATACATCAAAATGTTTATTAAAATAATATCCACCTAAGAAAAATATAGTCATATTCATTTAAGTTTAATAAAATGCAAATAAATTTTAAGGCCTTAAATATCTAAATGAAATTTAATAAATTTAGCAAAATTCTAAAAATAAAGAAAAATCACTTTTATGCATAAAAATAAATATGTTATCTCATAAAAATACTAACTTAAAAATGTCATAATAAAATTTAAAATAAATATTTAAAGACATTAAATAATTAAGAAATTTTATGAAAATAAAGATAATACCTAAAAATAAATAAAATTCATCAAAATACTAAATATATTATTATAAAAACATTTTAAAAGTTCTTAGATCATATAACTTGAATTATCTATGTTATTAAAATAAGATAATTGTTTTGTTAATTATTTAATATTATTTCCAAAGTAAGAAATAATCATATTCAAAACACAATCCTTTAACTAGTCTAAAACATAATTATAATTCAATATAAAATCTAGGTATAAAAAATTAGCTTAATAATATTCTTTTAAAATCTTTAACTAACTAAGTCAAAGATTTACAAAGTTATTTTTTGCAAATCATTAACAATTCATAAATAATCATATTTAACAAACTTGAAATTCACTAAATAAATTATAATATAATCCACCTATTTTTCTTTATAAAGAAAAATCTCATAGTATTATATATAAATATTACACATGCTAAATTTACATCTTTAAAACAAAGTTCCATAATTATAAGACTTCATTTTTTTATGCTTAGGAAAAAACCCTAATAATTGATAATGCTACAAATGCTAAGTCCAATTACATTTTTTTTATAGTTTACTTTGGTCTGAGATACCCTAAGCTAGATATATAATGACTCAATATCATTTAAACCTTATTACAAAACCCTAGCTTTAATCCTATTAACCTTCTGAGTTGAATAACTTAATATAAATAATATTTTCTTCAAATGTTATTCTTTTTGCCACTTCAAAAGAAACATTATACTATTTCTTTTCATCCATAACAACTTAAAACATGAACCTTGTAATAATTACATAATATCATTGAACCTTAGAGTGGTATTGTATTTGTACTTTACTTTTCATATTTATATGTTTATCGTAGAGTCCTAGCAACTATACCTTTTTATGAAGTAAACTTAAAATAAAGCAAATCTTAAGCAAATGATCTAAATATATCTCACTTGTAATAATTAAGGAATTTCTTAGGACTTTGCATTATGCATCTCATTACTTATGCATAACAGCATATTGCTTCTTTAAACATTGTCCTTACCGGGCAATGATGATATTTTTGTAGAACCCAAGGTCCAGGGTCAAGACGAGACATTGGACTACAATACTTCGCTATATCAAGGCAAGTTCACACTTGCTCATGTCCTTTGATTATTTTCTGTAAAGTATTTTTCAAATCCAGTGTTGTCATCACCTGCATTTCAAAAAGGTCGAAAATACTATTTTCATAATAAACTTGAAGTATCGGTTACTGATCCAGGGTGATCAGCTAATATATTAAATCTGCCAGTTGGAATACCACTTCACAAGAATATATCATCTAGGACTTAACAACCAATGTCGCCAGTAATTCTTGCGCCGTATATTACGCGTTAACCATGAGATTTGGAATGGGGCGGAGAAGTCAGCTAGATCAGCTCCCTTTCGCATGCATTGGACACTGTTCTGGGTGTTTGTAAGTTGCAGATCGTTGGTATAGCCGTTTTATACGGGGAAAGGTCCACCGTGGATCTGGACTTACAAAATACATATTTCTAGTGTTAATGGTTGTTGTGTGTATCCAACAAGGTATAGTCGTTTTATACGGGAAAGGGTCTACCTTGAGTTTGGGCATACAACAATTGCGGTGTATGCAGGGTCACGGAGAAGGATGGTGATTGCCTTGGATCATCTATTGGGACCCACACCATAGGAAGTGTGGATGGGAAAGATTCCCCCGGTTGTGCATCAAGGATTTGATCTCTCATGGGTAAAGTGACGCACCTCTGCAGAGTGTAATAACTGTAACTTGTTACTCCATGTTCCGGGAAGGAGCTGCGAACGCTGCAGGAAAAGAAAACCTGTGAAGGCTGGCGGACATAGATTTTCAGAATAAAAGCAACCTTTGAAGAAATGTTTACGAAAACCTGCATTGCCTACGACCTATGGTCTGTGGCAGTAGATGTAGTGCATCAAACACTCCTTTTTAGTGAACTTGTTGAGTATGCTCGTACTTAACATATCTTCTTAACCCTTGCTAGATTCTAAATAAATTAACAGCCAGGAAGAGGAAATACTATATCCAATTGAAGACCAAGAAGAATTTCGCTATGAAGAACCAGAAGTATCTGGAAGCGTCAAAGGGAACAATTACGAAAACATCTGAAGTGTAGATGTATCATATATAGTGATCCAGTCCAGTAGCATAGATCTATATCCTCTATCTATATTAAATCTCATATAAATCTTAAAGTTTAGTTTGCTTCTTTATCTTGTTCTCAGAGTTATTATAGTTTAGCCCTGAGTCATCGAGATACCTCTATGGACCTAGGAGAATCTCAAAGTCGTCATGTAATTTCTGGTTGTATTAATGATAATGTATGTTGTGGACCCTCTTTGTTTTTGTTGTACCACTCTGAGGATGTAATATTTGCGGAATGGTACTCCGTGAGTGGTATGTCCACGACTATAGTAAACTACAACATGTAGTGGTATGCTAGGTCACCGCAGTATGGTAACTTATAGAGTCATTGGTGGATAACTTTTTCTTTCTATTTCTGTATTTATTGTTTGTTCAGTGGGTTTTTATACTTTTTGTTCAGATCTCGAATTATGGTCATAGAGTCTATGTGGGTGACTACTGCTGAACTTGCTGAAAGTGTTATGCCAGATGGCCAGCTATCAAACACCATTTGTGACATTTTAGTTTCCGTATTGCAAGATACCTGCCCAGCTAATAAATTTATTTTCCATACCTTGTGACAAAGTATCTTATGGATGGAAATTTCAATAGTAGTCTTATGCGGAGGGCCTTTAGACGAGATGAGAAATATAAGCTCAGTCACAAAGATTTGGTATGTTGTTGCTTCCTTTTTTTTGGCATGTGGTAGATTTCCTGTGCTTTGGTGGGTAATTTTGGGTATTATGGGATGCTAAGTTTTATGTTATATGGTGGATAACTATTTCTAGTTTTCTATTAACTTTTAATGTTGTTTTACATTTTTGGATGTCATTCTCAGTTCTGCAGAAGCTTGGAACAATCAAGGATCCTATGGGCCATTGGTACATGGTTTCATTAAATATGCCTGCAAAAAGGTTTGAAATTCTTGATTCTCTTTGTGGTCCAGCAAATTAAGAAATAATTGAGCATGCTAGTAAGCTAGTTGAAGCTATAAAGACGACGTATCGGGTTAATTATTCTGATTCTCATAGATTAATTGATGACTATGAGTTGATGTACATTCCTATTCCAAAGCAAACCAGCGGGTTAGTGCTTTTGTGTTTTGTTTCTTTTTTCTATATGAGGTTTTCCTGTTGATATTTTTTACATTTTGTGTTTTTGTTTTCAGCACTGATTGTGCCTTTTTTATGCTCAAATTCCTTGAGTTGTGGAATAGAAGTGTCGTTCCTGCTATTTTCAAGATATGATTCCTGGTTTGAAGATAAATCTAACATCCTTGTGGTTGAATAATACCCATAATATTCAAAAGAACTGGAGGTCCCTTTTGGAAGATAATAAAATTTGTTGAGGTACCGCTGTTGTTATGTTTTTAGTTTCCTATGCACTACTATATTTTTACTACATATCCCATGGTAACTTATGTTCTATCCATGTGACAACTTCATACCCAAAAGGTGGATCAATACAAAGAATATTCACCATGTGTTTGTTGTGTTATCATGTATCTTCTGTTAAATTTGATGGATAACTTTAGTTCTATTTAGAGGATTTTTTTATTGTCAAGTGTGTTAACTTCCGAATTAGGTATTGTGTTTAGTCCATTGTCTATGAATGATAACTTATGCTATTTATGGTGGATAACTTTAGCAGATTCTTGGGGGTAACTTATGCTATTTATATTTGATAACTTTAGCATATTCTAGAGGGTAACTTATGCTATTTAGGGTCGATACCTTTAGCAGATTCTAGAGGGTAACTTGCTATTTGTGGTGGATAACTTTATCAGATTCTCATGGGTAACTTATGCTATTTTTGTGGCGAATAATTTTTTTATGTTTTTTCATGTGGTTAATTCATAACTATCATACAGATGACAACATAAACAAACAAGCGTAATACTCATGTTCATATTTATTTTGAAATCATATATTGAACTTAAAAAGTCAAGCTGCTCAAATACATAGTACTTGTACAAGGTAGGGATTTATAAATTCTTAATAAAACTGAAACTACTTAGTATTTCAGTGAGGTGTGTATCCAGCCAGCTTTAGTCTTTCCTTGTTCTTCTTTTTGGTGTGGTCTATTGAGTTGCAGAAGCTGCAATGTCTCACTTTCTACGTAGCAAGGTCGAGTGGGCTTTTGTTTGCTATCTCATGTGGTCGCCCTTTTGTGACTAATAGTGGTGAGTTTTCCATGGTTTTGTTTGTTGAAATGTGTGATCCAGATGTGATTGTAGCTGGAACCCCCCCGGTAGTTGCGCAGTTGGTTGTGCACATGTTGCTGGTTGCATGCGCGTGTTAGGAGCACTAGATAACGACATAGTAATTGTTTCTTCTTCAGCTTCATCTGCCTTATTTTGTTCTCTCTTTGTTATCGTGTTTAGTTCCTGTTTCATTACCTTCAAGTGCGTGTGAATTATCTTTTTCCCGTCCTTAGTCTTCAATCCCACCTGGCACATTTTTCGGAATTCATCCCTATATGATGCAAACAACATCATATTCCTTGCATCTTCTGTATCTGTTGCTTGTCTGGATGATGTGCGTCTTCCTTTCCTCTTAGAACAGTTTCTGCATCCCATGTCCATATTTTCAGTATGTAAGCATCTAGAATTTGATGGCATTTGAGTTCTGTCATTACTTTTATTACATGGCAGCACAACACACCATCACGCTCGAATTTGCAGCAATTGCACGAGTATGTATGTTCTTCCCAGTTTGCGAACACCTCATAGTCTCTGTATCCATAGTGTGCAACTGGACCTGTTATGCTGAGCTTGAAGCGGTATCCATTTTGGTGGTCACACCGATACATTAAGCTCTTCGGCAACTCTTTCTGAAACCAGTTGAAAATGTTTCTTGTGTATGCTTTCGCTATCTGTCTCTCCTTTGTGTTTCCACACCACCAATCTGGTTCTGTTAGAGCAGTATCTGCCTCTGCTTTTAGCTCGGCGTTCATAATTTTGTCTTGGATTTACATGTATTGTTGTAAAAACTCAAAAAGGGTATTACGTGGCTTGACATAACGCTTGAGGACAGCATTGAATCCTTCCCTTCTCGCTGTGGTTTGTAGGAAGGTATAGAAGTTGTGCATGAAATATGCTGGGACCCATACTTTCCTCTATTCCCACGGCCCAAATAGATCCATGTTGTCTTGAACCTCATGTTCTTGTATCATGGCCATCCAACTAGCCTCAAATTACTCCGGTGTCAAGCTGTTGTTGACACATGCATTGAATGCTTTAAGAAGCTCGGGATGTTGCACCATAAAACTTCCAATCTTCTCTATTGCGTTATTAATCACATGCCATCTACAGTTCCTTTGGATTATACCCGGGAAAACAGCTTTGATAGCTTCTTTCATGCCAGTGTCTTGACCAGTAATTATTCTTTGGTGCAATTTCTCCCATCGCTAGTTTGAACATTTGGAATAGCCACACAAAGTTGCTACTCAGCTCCTGCCTGACGAATCCACATCCTAACTGTATGGACTATCCATGATTGTTTATCCCTATGAATGGAGCGCATGGCATCTTGTATTTGTTTGTTAGATACGCTGTGTCGAATGATATGCAATCGGTGTATCCTGCTTTGTATGCGTGACACACTGCACCGTCTACCCAGAATAAGTTCTCGATTATGTCCTCCTTATCTAGCTTTATTTTTCAGAAGAAATCTTTATCTTCACCTCTCATTTTTTTCAAATATTGCCAATGTGTCCTGCATGTCATGGTTATTCGTGTCATGCTTAAAATTTGCTTTTCAGTTAGCCACATCCTTTTCTATGTATGGCACATCATTAAGCTTGCCATAGAACTTTGCCATAAGCTGCATCTGCCGGCTTGTGGGAATGTTGCATTCTTGTAGTAGCTTCAAGAATTCTTTTTCTTATGTTGGTATGTTTCGGTGTGAACGTAAGAATCTCGTTAGGGATGGCTTAATGATCATTGGGTTGTTATGATCATCGGAGTATCCATGAACATAGAACCATGGATCTATTCTCTTTAACAATATATGTGCTCCACGGCCAGTCCTTGTATGTGTGTTTTTCTTCCTTTTCTTCACTCCACCTGTTGAATTCTATGTGTCCTCTTTTGCTTCAAACATTTTTCCTGCTTTTGTGCATACAATTGCTACCTTGTTGTAATACCCATCTTGTCCTTTTCTTGACCAGTCTATCCTTATACAAAACCTTTGCTTTGCGCATATGCTCTGTAATGTTATTTTGCTGATTGAAAACTATCAAAACGCATCCGAGCAGTTGGTGGCCGCGGAGTAGAATGGGCATCATATTTATTGTCATTGAAAATGTCTTCATTTGAGGCATTAGTGTTTGTTGTTGGCTCCCCAATGCTTTATCCTATTGCTATTCTAGTTGGTTGCAAATCATCACCGCTCTCACTGTCCACCAGAATATGTGCACCACCTGCATTTGTCTTTATTTTGTATCATTCTATCAGTGAAATGCATGGGTAAATCAGTAAGGAAAGCATGGGTATTTTTACTGTCTATTCATGGATAACTCTACTATAAGTTAATGGATAACATGTCATTGTTTACTGGTGTGTAAATTTCCCATAGTTTTACATGTTTTGCATCAAAATGAGGTTCGTGTTTTTAGTGGCATGGGTACATTTTATTTTGTGGTAGTCAATTGGGTTTTTTTGGGAGGTAAGTTTGTGGTTTTGTCGCATGGTTTATTGAATGTAATAACCATGGATAACATTATGCATAATGCATGAGTAAAACATCTTATTTGTCATGGGTAACTCTAGTGGAAAACAATGGATAACACCATGTAGAATGCATGGGTAAGTCATCTGTTTTGTCATGGGTAACTCTAGTGGAAAATCATGGATAACATTATGCAGAATGCATGGATAAGTCATATGTTTTGTCATGGGTAACTCTAGTGGGAAACTATGGATAACATCATGCATAATGCATGGGTAAGTCACCTGTTTTGTCATGGGTAACTCTAGTGGAAAACAATGGCTAACATCATGCATAATGCGTGGGTAAGCCATCTATTTTTTCATGGATAACTCTAGTGGGAAGATAACATCAAAACGAGCTTCGTGTTTTTAGTGGTATGTGTACATTTTATTTTGTGGTAGCCAATTGGGTTTGTTGGTAGGTAAGTTTGTGGTATTGTCGCATGGGTTATTGAATGTAATAACCATGGATAGCATTTTTGCAGAATGCATGGGTAAGTCATATTTTTTGTCATGGGTAACTCCAGCTGAAAACCATGGATACCATTTCATATTTAAACAAGCAGGAACATTTTACGATGTACTCCCTCCATTTCAAAATATAAGATGTTTTAGATTTGTGAAGAAAATGAATCTAGACTTGTTTTAGTATGTAGATTCATCCTAAAGTTGAGTGAACCTACGTACTAAAATAAGTCTAAATTCATTTTCTTCACAAACCTAAAACATCTTATATTTTGAAATGGAGGGAGTACTATATCTGCATTTTGAGCTTCAACTTGTGCATCCATGTTGTCACCTCTGTCTTCTTGCACTTGGACATATGTGTGTGAGTTGTTGTCATCTCCTTCAGGTTCAAAGTTAAGGTCTATATCCATTTTCTCTTATCTTTTTCCTGTGAATCAAATATGTGCAAAATGTTAGTTTTTATCGATGTACATATCGTGGATAACATAATACATAGCATGCGGATATGTTTTATCTAGTGTGCAAAAGAGCAGTTTTGTCTTTTTTACTATGACCTTGGTAGTAATAATTATATGTTGTGGATAACTTAATATATAAATAGTGGATAACATATTAAGGATAGCACGGGTAACATAATATATAGCATGTGGATATGTTTTATCTGGTGTGCAGAAGAGCAGTTGTCTTTTTTTACTATGACCTTGGTAGTAATCATTATGTGCAGTTGGTAACTTAATATATAAATAATGGGTAACATATTAAGGATAGCATGGGTAAATGCTGTTATTTTTTTACTTGCAAGTGTTTTTTCATGTATAGGCAGAACAAAGTTTATTTATCTAGTTTTTCTGTTGAACATGCAGGTTTTTACCAATATAAACATGTTGGACATAGGCAGTGACAAAGATAGATATATTTGTGGACATAGGCAGTATCAATACAGTTTCATGGTTTAGGATTTATAAAGTTGTAGAATAGAAGGACATATAAAGTGATTTTGTGTATATTTTCATGATGTCTGCAGAAATTGAAAAATTACTTTCCTGTTTTTCATATAGATTCTTCAGATTGTATGTTGTTTTTCACCCTTTACCTTGTTCCCCATCTAGAAAAGGTGAGATGTGTGTTGGAAAAGTTAGCTTGATTTCCCTCTTTTTTTTCTTCTTTCCTTCTTTTTATTGTCAGCTGGAGGTAGAGGTTGAACTAGGCCATGGGAGATCCCGGCTAAAGGTGAGTCTGCTAGATCCGTTTCTCCCCTTTTTCCCTCTTCTTTTGTCTAGGAGGATAAGTTGGTCACTTTTTGTTGCAGGTTTACTGGTCGATGGGGGTGGATTCATGATGGAGGCGGACTGGTGGGCGGGGGAGGGGATGATACGGTCGATTTTGTCATTTTGTGGGGGACGCGGTCACAGGATTCGGTGGATGCAGGGACTGGGGGTAGCTGTCGGAACACCCGCTGGCATTCAATCTAGAACGGGCGCCCTTGGGTAGTCGCGTCCTTATTTTTATAGAGCTACATATGTATTCTTCCACGTCTATCTAATAAAAAAGGAGTTATGTGGAACGGCAAGTTCAAGCTACCTTTGAAAGAAAATTTCAAAATATTACCGTACGCGATGAATCAAAAGAAAAAGCTTCAAATAAGAACACAAATATGAGAGCATATAGTTGATGAAACTCGGTGCCGATTATTAGAATGGAATCCCATCACCAACGCATATCTTTTCGTGTAAAGATTATTTTGAAATCAAAACATCATGTGCTTATTACAAGTGGTTAAAAAGAAGGAGTTTAACAGAGAAGAGAGAAGGTTTATCACATGGCAGCGAGCTTATGACTCGCTACGGTCCCAAGAAATGGCCGATTCAATTGTTCCTCCTAGGCCTGCCCCGGAGTATTCGCGCGGACCACAATGTGGGTCGCCTGCCAGGCAACCAATTAGCTCAACTTCTTCTTCTCTGGCCTCAGACAGCCTACCAAAACTAGGCTAGACAAGACATACAAGTAGTGGTGGAGCCAGGATTTGAACTCAGCCGGGTCGAACAAATAAGCTCTAAATGTTTTTTTGGCAAAAAATCAAATGTAATCAACAAAAAAATGGTCCAAACAGATTCATTTGTCACATTTCACCGAGTAGAAGTACAAACTGACTAAAAAACAAGAATAAGATACAAAAGTGCTACATTTTGAGGAGATGTTATCATACCATTAAGTTGATTTCATGCTGGGAAGTCGAAAACCACGAGGAAGACGACCTCTACAGTTACTATAGGCATGAAAATGAAGCATAATCTTCTTGTCATCAATTTGTGCAAAAATTTCTTTCTCAACATAGCAAATCATCAAATCATTGAGCCAATCACCCCCTATCTTGTTTCGAAGATCCGATTTTATAATCTTCATGGCCGACAAAACCCTCTCAACTGATGTTGTTGCCTCATGCAATGTCAAATCTAGTGTAATAAGGCAGTAGACCAATGGAAATGTCAAATGATATCTTTTCTGAACCAACTTGAGAGCAAGATCACTCAAACTATCACAAGGTATGAATTCAGGAGTTCTGACATCAACATATATGTTCAGTTCATCAACCAATAGACAACAATCATGTGAAGAGAAATCAACAGAGTATATGGTTGCAAGCTCAACTAGCAAATCATTGTCAAAGCTGTTGAATGAGTCTCTAGGATCAAGGCATAAAGTGTACAATAATAGGCGTGTAGAAGTTTCAGAAAATCTATGATTCATCTTAACTATGTTTCTGTCAAGAACCTCATTAAAGATTTCTACCTTGTAATGATGCAAGCAAGTAACCATCTTGCGTGAGCTCCTTGAGTAACCCCTAGATGCAATGTTATCATCCATATTCGGTACCATAATGTTGCGTGCACCACAAGAGTTAGTAGCGGCAAGCAATAGGGGCTCCCATCCATCATTTCTCAATTTTTGCAATGCACTTTTCACTCAGACAATCATATTCATAGCACTCACTATGTTCTGATCCTTGGCTTGCAATGCATTTGACAAACCATTTGTTATACCAAGCAATTGAATCATCAAATGCAATATAATAACAAATTCAAAGGTTTCCATGTATATGATATAACCCGAAGCCACACCTTTCTCTTTGGCATCTGTCCCATCATGAGAAACACTGCATAGTGCTTTAACCACTAAATCCCACATTACTTGAATCCGAACTAAAGTTTTATGGTGTGACCCCCAACGAGTATCACCGGGTCTTGCTAAACTTGTCTCTTGATTTTGGCCTCTTCCCGACGAGATCTGCCCACTCTCTAGTTGTGCTACCAAACGGTCATGATGCAATTGCAACAATGCATCCTTTTTCCTACAAGAGGCACTCACCTACAAAATTTGTGCATGTAGAAATTATAATTGATACATCGACAAAGATTTGCAGGTAAAGATTTCCTACAAGAGGCACTCACCATACTGACAATCTTGTTTAAGTGAGCAAAGAACTGACCAACTAGAAGAACCCCTTTCACAACCGCCACAACCACCAACTGTAGTTGGTGGGAAAAACAATGCACATAAAAAGCATAAGGGTTATCGGCCAATACCAATGTTTTTAAACCATGTAGCTCCCCACGCATATTAGAGGCACCATCATATCCTTGAACTCTTAAGCTAGACATGGACAAATTATGTTTCACAAACATTGCATCTAGATATCTTTTCAAAGAAGCCGATGTAGTATCAAGAACATGCTCAACACCAAGCAATCTTTCCATGATCTCTCCTTTTTGGTTCACAAACCTACAAGCAATAACATATAAGAATTGTGAGAGTATGATAATTGAGTTGTGGTAGTATGAATAAGAACTATGAGGTATGACTAACCTCACCATCACATCCATTTGCTCTTTAACCGATACATCACGAGACTCATCAACAAGTAGAGAGAAACAACCATTTCTGAGCTCACTCATAACGAATTTTGTAATCTCTTCTGCACATGCTTGCACTATATCTTTTTGGATATCAGGAGATGTTAATTGACAATTGCCAGGAGCATTCTCATTGATCACATCAGCTACATCCTTGCATCTTGCACCATACCAATCCAACATCTCACGGAAATTGCCCTTGTTCAAGGAAGTGCTAGACTCATCATGCCCACGAAAAGCTAGACCTTGGTCAAGTAGAAATATGAAAACACCCACAACAGCCCTTAAACTAATCTCATATTCAATATGTGATTTTTCTTCATGACAAACAAGAGCATATGCAACACTTCGCTTTTTTATTTCTGAAATCTTCACAACTATTTCTTGCATTGTTGTGAAAGCTCATTGGTCCACCTACACGACCCTTGAAATTTTCCGATGCTTTCTTCCAATTTGTAAACCCCGACTTTGTGAAAACATCCGATCCAAAGTGGTTACCAGTACTTGAAGACTTGAAAAGAAAACAATGGAAACAAAATGCAGCATCCTTCTCCACACTATACTCTAACCAATCATACTTGCTATACCATGCATCTAGAAATGACCACCTATCCGGATTCGACAAATATGCCCATCGCATCTTATCTCTAATTTCAGGGGTACCATATGACTCAATTGGTCTCCGAATTTCGGGATCGGCAACCACATTTGCTAGATCAAAGATTTCTAGAACATTTGCCTACAACAATAAAAGGAAAACAAACTATGAGGAAAGATTTCACACTAGTAATTAATTACTAGACAAATTAGTATCAAAACTCAAGACAAATGGGGGAAATTCAACCTCTATGTGTGCCCTCTTGCGTGCTTTTTTTCCGCTGCCTCCTCTTCTTCAATCCAGACAGCCAGGTCAGCCTCGTCGCTGGAGTCCATAGAAGACGACTGTCGGGCCGAGCAGAGCAGAGGGAGCCGAGAGGATGGGCGGGCCGAGCAGAGCAGAGAGCTGAGGGCGGCGGTCGGGACCGGTCGGGGATGGGAGGCCGAGGGGCGAGCCGTGTTGGCGGGGCGTGCGGGAGAAGGCTTGGCTGGCAGCGCGTGCGGGAGAAGACAAGGGCGAGGCGTTCCGGAACGAGTGAGGGCAACGCGTGCGGGAGCAAATCGATAGGGTTTTTTTTCCCAAAAAATTGAGCCGGGTCGGCTGCCCAGGATCGACCCGGTGTTGGCTCCGCCGATGCGTATGAGTATTGGCGGAAGCCCTACCAGAAAAAAAAACACTTCAGAGAAAAATATTAACATTTTCTTATATAGATTCAGACAAGTATTACGGGAGATCAACTGAATTGCTCTACCAGTGACAGAAAATCTGTAAAGCAGTTCATCCCTAGATGCAGCGCGGTTCACCCGCGCGTGTGCACGATCGTTGTGGATCCGGGCATCCGGCCGGCCGCCATCGCACGTGCTGCCGCGGCAGCACGCCCATTAAGAAACACACGGCGCCTGCAGTGCAGGTCGATCGACCCTAGTGCACGTACGTGCACAGGAATGGCGAATGAGATGCCGGCCGGCAGGGACACGAGCGCGCACATGCACGCGGCGTCGACGACGTCGAAGGTGCGAGGAAAGCGATAGAGGGGGCGTGGCTCGATGACGCCTGGCCTAGCTAGAAATTTTAATCGAGAACAGACCAGTGATCTTACTTGTGATTAAGAAGTAGCACTCTTGGTCCTACTACTACTACTTGTTTTTCCCATTTCGCGCGCAAGTAGTGGAAGTATCCGGCGTCTGAACATGTTGCTCTCATCGCTTCCAATGTTCAGAAGTATGCTCATATAGCTATTGAAACGCTGCTTTTTTTCCCCGCTTTATCTTTTTTTTTTTCCTGAAACAAGTTTTGGACAGGGCTTCAGTAACCTGCTTGAAATAATCGGCCACTGAACTGAGCTGGCCGATCAATTGGTGTTTTTTTTTTTTTTTTGCGTGTTGCTTTTGCTCCGCCCATAATTCAGTCACAGTGACAATCATATTGTGAATACAAAATGCGACGACGACGACTGAAACCAGAGGGAAAATGAGTAGGCAGCATGACTAGAAAGGAAGAAAGAAAACAAATCCTTGCACGAGCAAGTGAGAGAGCCTCCTTTACGCGAGAAAGGAAGAAAGTGCGCGGGAAGCTAGCTTAGCTAGCCACGAGAGCTACAGCTAGGATCATCGACCGATCATGGCCTGCATTGGAGTACTATACATATAACACCATCTTGTCCGGTGGAATGTTTGACCGGCCGGAGATGGGCTCGTCGCAGTCGCTCTGAGTACGCGGCCGCTGACCGGGACGCACGTGCGGCCGACAAGAGCCCCGCTGGCGCCCGCCTCGGGATTCCGCGCCACGCTGCAGCCACATGCTAGTCTCTGCTCGCCAAATTCCCGCTGGCCCGGCCGCGTACTCTGCGCGTACGTGCGTGCCTTTCTTCCCCGTCGTCGTCGTCATCGTCGTCGTGTTGGCGCCCGGCGACCGAGGTGCGTACATGGGCGCGCGCCACCGGCATTACCATAATGCCAGTGGCCGGAGTACTCTAATCGCCCATTATTGCGTGCACGTCGACAGAATCAGATGTCGATCTAGGCTGTGGTGGTTAGTTTTCTGAACCGGCAGGGGACCCGGATTTCATGCGCCTAATTGCTAGTTAAACTATCAGGAGCTAGAGATCGCATGGTCTGTTTAGACTGCCGTGCCTACGGTGTTAGGTGTGGCCACTGGCAATTCTTTTTGGAGAGGATGCTTCTCAGTCCTCATCGAAACAGGTTTAGGTTCCAACTATATTAATATACCAACCACGATCGAGACCGTTGTTAAAACAGACAACATAATGTTTAAAATAAACATCAAAGAAAAAGAAGAAAAAACAAAGCCGTGTCTCGACGAAACCGAGGATGACCCGCAAACTCTGCGCCCTCCGAAGAATTTCCACCACGCTCCTAGTGCTCCGAAGTATCGTGTACCAAGAAGCACCTCCAAAAAGAAAAGCGACGACAACGACGCTCCTGCCCGAACTGGTCCTAAGTTTCCTTCGATTTGCTATGGGGTGTGGGGGAAGAGATACACCTGACGCCCTTCGGGAAAGACGGCGACACCCGCATGCGTCGTCACGTTCGTGTCTAGACGACAAGGATTTCTCTTGACCCCTAAAACAACCACACTCCCAGACGTTTCGAATTGCTCCATCAAACTCACCGCCCACTAGCATACGTTCCCATGGTTTTGCCGTCACCACTGTCATCTCACCGCGACCCACGATGTGAGGCTGGTACAATCAAGAAGAGGAAACCTTGGCGAGGGTCGGTGGTATAGTAACACGAAGGAGGGAACAACCTCCACCGCCCGATAGCGATAGACAACATGATGTAGCAGCATGGGAAAGCCAAGCCCTCGTTGGCCTGGCTGAGCCCAAACGGACTCGTGAAGCCCCGACGCCACACTGAATCAAGGGTGTCACCTTCTCCGTCGACCCTAGCGCTAGTTCCTACTCCATCCACCAGTGGATCTGCTACCACCGCAGATCCCCACCGCCAAGCAGCAGCGTCGTCGCCACCGTGCTCACCCGGATCTACAGGACCACCGCCGTTCTGAGGAGAAACCGACGTAGACTCTGACCATCAGCCAGTAGGCACAAGTACATCTAACACATTGGGCGGGCGAGGGAAATCGGTGACCAAGCCAAGACGTCTAGCAAAACGGACACGCCAACCTCCACGCCGCCCACAGGCCATGCTAGCCGGTGGTGGTAGCCAAACGCGAGCCCGCGTGACCTAGATCTAGCTTCGCTGCAACGTGGCAGGCCAAAGCCCACAAAGCCTAGAATGGACTCAGATCTAGGCCTGCCCCGCCTAGATCAAGCCTAGATCCCGCCGACGAAACCCTACTACCACGCCGGACCGAAAGAAACCACCGCTGCCCTCTGCCTGCACCCCACCACTGACACCACCACTATCCAAGCCACGTCGCGCCGCCGGTTGAGGGGGCCAAGGCCGTGTCGGATGCCACTGATCGTCGCCGCCCTCGACTAGTTTTCGTCGTTGCACGAAGCCCATCAACCCTAAGAAGCCCTCCATGCCCCCGCAGGGAGACGTCGCCGCGCCGAGACTCACCAAGGACACCACCGCTCCACCTAGCTGGGCGTCGCCGCGCCCTGCACACGCGCGCCACCGCTTGTCATCGAGCTCGCCCGAGCCGAGATCTGGCAAACCAGGGAGAGAAAAGGGGCCCAACCGCCACCGACGTCGAGCGACTTTGCCACTGGCGGATCTCGGCGGTGGCGAGGAGGGAGGGGGAGGGGCGCCCGTCCGATGACTCTAGGGTCCCCTCCCCGGTCGCTCTCGGGAGCGACATGGGAGGAAGGAGCGAGAGGCTTAGGAGACGACGACTTTGGTGCATGTGCCATGACGTACATTGCGCCCTAGAGGACCTTGCCCTCTGTAGCATCCAACACCAGGAAACACATCAACCCTATCCTTGCCGAATAGAGCACACCTCGGGAAGCCAATACGATGTCTTCAATAAGAGAGTGGCATTTTGGTGTTGTCGTCCCTTGGACCGGCAAACCAGACCTAGGGTTTCCCCTGACATCCGACGGAGGAGGATAAGGTCTGGGTCTTGGCCACGCCTCCAAGGAGGAAACGACACCCACAGGTGTCGCCGAGCAGGGTTTTCACCCGGCTGTGGACAATGAACCCCGTCCCCCTCCCCGCCCTGATGTAGCTCGAAGATGAGGGGTGACGATGCATGCACCGGCCTAAGCCACCACGATAGAGAGGATAGGAGGGTCACCAGTCTCGCTGCCGAAGAAGAAGGGCGTCGGTTGCCGCTAGCTTCGTTGTGAGCCATCCTAGGCCTGGAGGAGGAGGGCCCCAAGTTGGCCGACCACAACCACGGTTGTTGCACCCTCAAGGCACGCCAGAGACGGAGTACTAATTAGAATAACTGCATTGATTTGCTGGATACAAGATGCGGATTCCACTAGACCGTTACTACCGATTTCGTCGATGATGAACTGATAATAATCATTTGAAGCATACTAACATCCTACTATCATTGACGACAGACCATCTTATATACTATTCTGCCAAGCATGTGGCCTGCAAATTAATTAAGTACTAGAGCGAGGCATCATATCGATGCAAAGCAGCGAAGAAACCGTCACAGGCATGATGCTGCTGCTAGCTTATTAGCTGCAGCTTCCTCTCTGCACGTACGCAATAATTGAGATACTAATCTAGACGCAGTCGCAGAAGGGTATTCTGTCATGGACCGATCTGATCGAGCTCTGAGGGGGTATGGGTATGAGAGAAGAAATGATTAGCAGCGCGCATCGATCACATGCAGGTTGGGGAGGGGAATCGCCATGTGCACCTGGAATAATTCGGCAGTTACCGAGCGAGATCCAGCCAGCCTACGGAAAGGCAACCAGCAACTTGATCGGGCAGGCGCTGAGGGCTGAGGCACACGGCCGGTGTCTTTGACAGCACGGCCATGTCGGCCAAATCAGTATTGGGTGGGGTATTATTGGCAATGAACAAGTGGACCCGCTCAAGGAACGCCATGTAGTAGCAGAAGCGGCAGTTGTGTCATGCGGGGCACACCTCGTCCGGCCGGCGTCCTTCTGGCAAGGCGTATTTCGGTCCGGCATGTCGACTAGGAGCGCTCGAGATCGACAATGTCACTATGGCCATAAGAGTATCTCCAGCGGGGAGACCCATTTGACCACGGCCTGTCTCAACGATTCGTCCGAACAAACACCACACTCTAGTGGGGAGATCCAAACGACCGCTTGTCCTTAAATTTTTTTTTGCCTAGACAAACCCATTTCCACGTAAATATGCGTTGTTCTTGGGTCGAGCCGGACATGACTAGCTCTTTGGCCTGTCCTCCCTTGTCCGGCCTGCCCATGGACTGGCCCATCTGGCAGCCACCCACATGGGTCTCAACCGCTGGGCGCCCCCCCCCCCCCCCCCCCAACCCAAACAGATCGGACCAATTATCTATCCACGTGGAGACCCATTTGACCACAAAATGGATTTTTTGTATCTGCATCGGCTCGCTGGAGATGCCCTAACTATAGTGGGACGATATCGACGGATCTCATAACGAGTCACCTCATAATAGGGTGAGCATGTTCTTCCTAGCAAGCTAGTCTTTTGAGAGGAGATGACCCAAAGCCTGGTGTAAGTTTATGCTTATCTTCGATTGGACTCATTTGGAAGGCCGAGAGATGGGAGGGGTGGGTACGCCAGTGTTTCATCTCAATAGGTCTGTAGTTAGGGTTAGCCTAGTATTTCCTTGGGGTGTTGCTTCTAAGGAGGAGTCGGTACCGTGTCTGAATAATTTTCCTCCATCTCGGCATCACTCCAACCAGTTGCGTCGATGGGTAGGTGGACCGTTCATCTCGCCGACCTCTGGATCCAGCGAGATTCGTGTATATGGCCAACTGTCGTGTTGGCTGCTATAGTCGTGTTTGGTGTCCGGTAGGCGGCACATTGATTACAGTGAGCGGCGACGTTTTTCTTCTTCGACTGCATCGGATGAAATTGACGATGTCAGGATCTGGTGACCATGGGGAAGATCCTGGCTAGCATGTCAGAAAGTCTCTGTCTCGTCGCTTGCAAAAGACCGGTTCATCGGTTCGAAATGAATCGTTGTATGCAAATTAAGGTGATCTCCCACATCTCTGTATGGCGACGACCGTTCGTCTCCTTTTTTTGGCATTGTCATGGTGGTGGTGTAGGACGATGGTGGATGATATTCCGACGATATATAAGTTTTTCCAAGGGTGAAATTATAATTTTTCTAATTGCAGGGTACTTTGTGCATGCAGAGCTGCGTGACACGGCATGTTTGTCTCTTTCGGTGACCTTTGTGAACCGATTATCGTCTGATGAGATATATGGAGGATACTAAAAAAAAAGTTGAAACGACCGTGTTCATGTAGAAACGTCGTTAGTTACATCGACCCAGCTAGCTGGCGCGCGCGTGCGTCGAACAAGGATCCAAACATGCATCTCGAGAGTGGAATGATTCGATGGGCCGTCAGGTGCATGTACTAGTAGTTACTACTGGGTGTGAGATCCGGGCGGCGGATTTATGTGGTCGGTCAGGCCGGTGGCGCAACGACCCCGATCGTTCGCGCCTGCTCGATCGCTCTCGCAACGGAAGGCTAACCAACGCCTGAGCTGGCCTTCACGTTGCATGCTCCTCCTGGCCTAGCTAGCTAGCTATAGCATACTAGCTCCGTCCGATCGATTCATGGACATTACTAGTCTGGTTCACTTACGTTTCACGTTTAAACGCACCGTCCCTCCAATTATACCCCAACCAACTAAGAGCATCCGGACTCGTTGGGAGAACCCAGGCCAAAATTCGGAGTAAATTTTGGCAGGACAAAACTCGATTTCGGTCTAGAATGTTCCCACTCGCGTTCCCAGACCGAGTTTTCGCGTTCGGCTAAATTTCAAACGAGTTTGCCAAATTCAGGCGGATTTCATTAATGATGCGCTAATATAGGCGGATTACATCGAATTTAAAGTAGATAATAAACTAAAACATTTAAAAAGATGTACGCTGTCGCCTTCGCCGATGCCGTCGCCGCTTCTACATGTCGAAGTTGCCGTAGAAGGACGTGTAGCCCGGATCGGCCCGGCCATTGTCCTCACCGCCGTCGTCGGTGGCTATGGCGGGCGGGAGCTCCCCTAGCCGGCGTCGCCGCACCTCCGCGGCTGGTAGGATGGTCCGGCTTCGTCGTCGTCGAGGACGATGAGCGGCGCGCCCTGGTAGGCGAGAACGCGGCCAGACCAGGCCTAGCATTCGGCCTGCTGCTGCAGGCGGTGGACGCGCTGCCGCTCCGTCTCCTCCCAATCCATCCTGGACCATTCCAGGATGTCCGGCGACGACGGCCCCACTGGCGGTGGGGGTGCCGAGTCGCGGAGTGACTGCTCCATCGCCATCCTTATGGCGCTATCCTCCGCGGGCGGCGCCGACCAGTCCGCCGGCTCAGGCTTCGGGCGGCGAAGGCGAAGGCGGCCAGAGGGCGGCGACTATGCCGGCACGCGGGCCTCGTTGATCACGATGCCCCGCGAATGTGTCCGTGGCAGCGAGCGGACCGGCGAGACCGCCTCGCGCTTGACTAGGCGCAGCGCCGGCGAAGGACCCGTTGGCGTAAGGAGCGGCGTGGAGCCCGATGAGTGGGAGGGCGAGGCGGAGGAGGAGCTCAGGCTGGCCATCCTCCTCGGCAGCCAGTTCGCCGGAGGACGCCGCCCCGACCTGGCCGCCGGCGTGGATGTGCGCCGGAAGCCGAGACGCGGAGTATTCCCGGCGTGGATGTGCTACAGCACCACCGCGAGGGTCCGGCCTGGCGCGCTCCAAGCACTCCGGCGACCCGCCGCGTTGTTGCGCTTTGGCGGCTCGTCGGGCGGCCCCTCATAGCGGGCGAGCTCTTGGGCGTGGCGGTCGGCGAAGAAAGTCTCATAGTAGAGTAGGTTGTCGGGGCTCTCGGCGTCGGAGGGATCGTCCATGGCCGCGATGAAGGCCTGGATCTCGTCGGGCAGTTCGTCCGGCGTCGGTGCCGACGGGATAGGGATGCCACCGGCGCTAAGCTTCCATCCCGGAGGGTTCTGTGTGTCCGGCGATGCCATGTAGCCGGCTTCGTAGAGCATGCGCGCCTCCCAAGACTAGAGCGTGCCGCGGCCGAAGCCGTTCGCCGCCGGAAAAGCGCTCGACCATTGCTAAGTGGGGAAGGAGAGCTGTGTGTTCGCCGGAGTTGTGGGCAGGGGAGCTATGAGAGAGTGTGAGGAACTCCGGCTAGGGGTACAGCTTTTATAGGCCTAGATGGGCGGCGAGGGCGGGAAAAGGGGAACGGCGGGAAGTTAGTGTCCGTCGATCCGTCGCGGAAGCCGAGGCGGCGGCGTTGGCGCGGCAATTCTACGACGCTTGGCCGACGCGACGGGCAGTTATTGTCCGGCGGTCGCCGAGTGGTTCCGAGGATGACGACGACTCGGCTTCCGTCGCTGACTCGGCGGGTCGACACGCCGTTTTTTTTTCGTCGAATTCGCTGCGTCCGGCGTTCCTAGGGCGTTTCCAGGAACCTGGATACGGCCTGGGAAGCCCGGACCAAAGTTCGCCCAAAAAAAAGTTCCTAAAAACGCGACTGGATTGATTTTCGGCATGCGGACCTAAATTCGACGTCCGGATATATTCCTTCTGACACATCATGGAGGTGGGAACGAGCTCGGGCGATTTTGTGAGCAAACCAACCAACCAACCTTTTTCTTCGGGTTGATATGCATGACCAGGGCTTCAATCCTGACCGGTTTGTGAATGTGAATTGCTCCTGAATCGGGAAAAAAAAACCTGGGATCCGTGCATGAGCGAGCAGCAATGATGGAGGAAGGAAGGAAGGCAAGGCAACCACTCCAGACGATGATGGAGGAATGCGGTCCAAGGAAGGATGGATGGATGGATCCAATCATAAGCTGGATGGGCACTGCAAAAGCCAGCCGCACAAGTGGGGACGGGGCGTGGAGTGGAGCGAATGATTGGAGCGCACCACCACGATCCACGAGCAGGGCACATGGCCAGTCACCGCCACCCTCGTACATGTGGGCCTCCCATGGTCGCCCTCACCCGCACATCATTACCCGCACGTGAGGGACAGCTGCCCACATCGACTCAATGTCTTCTGCCCCTCCCTCCCTCTCTGCTCTTCGTGTCCTGCTATCCCCTCTGCATTGCATATAGTTGATCGGGAGGAGGAAGCTGCGGTACGAAGGGACCAAGTTCGTGCGTGTTCGCATTTGTTCGTGGGATGTTCATGGGACGTACGCCACGATCTATACGGATGGACGTGTCCGGTCCGACCTATTCGTACATTAAATCTGGGCAAATTGTGTTGGTCTGGACGTACGCTGACAGTGCGAGTGTCCTGCCCGCTCGTGTCACTAGCCCACACGTCAGCCACCGCTCACCTCGACACTGATTCAGACGCGGTCAGCCGCACCGATTTAGACATAACCGCGACACCGATTCAGACGCGGTCAGCGGTACCGATTCAGACGCAACCGCGGCAGTGATTCAGAGGCGCTGCGCCAAAAGGCTAACCGGCGGCAACCTGCACCATCAATGGCGACGAGACGACACGCTGACTGAGTGGGCGCCGCCTGCATTCCCGTGCCAGCATTGATAGCGAAGGAGCGGGAAGTTGCGCACATTCACGGGCGGCTGGACGATTTAACCCTGCGCACATCGATGCCACACCCCTCACTTTTCCCCATCACAACCCTAGCAGCAGCCGACGTCACCAAAGATGAAGACGCCGTCCCGGATAAAAAAGAGCAAGAACGACCACGAGCGTCTGGCTCTAGCAGCCAACACTCTCGGCTGCCGACGCAACCGGAGGAGTTCTGGAGCCAGCCCGTGGGAGACTACCCGCCACCACGGGACCGCCCTTTGGGTATGCTTTTTATCCGGTTTTCTCCAACTCAGGCCAGGTTTGTCCGTTTGGGGGCCTCCATTGGAGTTTCCCTAACACCCAATCGGATATACTCCCACCGTTTCAAAATATAATATGTTTAACCTTTTCTTAAAGAGACATGTATCTAAATGTATTTCAGTGTGTAGGTTCGAAAAAAATAAGTAACCTACATTTAAAATGATGTTGAGAAAAGGTATATTTTAGACAAGACTAAGGACATCGATACTAGGTTGACGCAAATGATCCTGCCGCCTCTGAACCGGTCCGACCACCGGACAGGAGGGACGTGCGCATGCTCCAGTGTTGCTACCCATACGGACCGACGCGTCCGGCGACACATTGATTTACCAAATTTGGACCACGGTTGCGTCAGTGCGGACAACGCTCGGATCCGCATGTCACCCGCTGGGTTCGGGGCCGGGTCCATCACCCCCATACCTTCCCTGTTTATTTAGGCGGGTCCATCAACCCCATACCCGCGGCGGCAGCGGGAGGGGCGGCGTGCAGCGAGCTTGCGGGAGGCGACGTGGAGCAGGCATGCATCGAGCTTGTCGGCGTCGACGCGGAGCAACGAACTCGCCGACGGCAGCGCGGGCGACGACGTGCAGCGAGCTCGGAGGCATGGCTGTAGGGTTTCGTAGCATGGAAAACAAAAATTTTCTACCGCATACGAACAAACAAGCCAAGATCTATCTACTAGATTGTAGCAACGAGTCGATGGAATAACTCACCCTCGAAGATTCCAAAGTGTTTAACGAGAGCGGATTCTCGTGGGTGATGTAGTCGTACTCTTCCCGATTCAAGATCGCGTAGACGATCCTTCCGGCGCTGCGTTCCGGCAGCGCTCCTGCAGTCGGTCACACGTACGGTACTCAACGAAGACCTTCCTTTCCCTTGTTCCAGCAGGCAGCGGAGGTTGTAGCACTCTCCTCGCGATTCCGGCAGCACAACGGCGTGGTACCGGAAGTAGAGGGGAGATCTCGCAGGGCTTCGCCTTAAGCCGGAGCGAGTATGGTGGAGTATGAGAGAGTCCCTCAACGATCTAGGGTTTAGACACGCCGAGGAGGGGGCTAGGCCGGCGGCTAGGGTTTGACCTAGGCGGCGGCGGCGAGTGCCCTAGGGCCGGCGCCGGCTTGGGGCTAGGGTTTAGACGTGGAGGTGTTGGGTGTCTAGGAGGGGAGCCCTGCCCCTCCTTTTATAGGTGGAGGGGACGGCCAAGGGGAGGGGAGTCCCTCCCCAATTCGGCTTGGATGTGGGCCGGCGGTGGAGGGGAGGAACTCCTCCCCAACTCGGTTTCCACCTCCCTCTCCACTTCCCAAAAATAGCCGTTTGACTTTCAAATTGCCGTTTGACTTTTTCAAACTAGGATTTGATTAAACCCTTTATTTTGTTCAGCGATGACACCTAGTACATGATGCAATCATACCAACTTGATATAACACATTCATGTACCCTTCCCCTCCGGAGTGCCGGACATTCCGGAACCTTCTAGAACATTTCCGATGAAAACACCAGAATCATTCTCCAACTCTGAAACAGGACTTTCCTTATATGAATCTTATTCTCCGGACCATTTCGGATCTCCTCGTGATATCCCGGATCCCATCCGAGACTCCGAACAACATTCGGTCTCTTTCTCATCATTCCATAACTACTCAAACAACGTCGAATCCTTAAGTGTGTCTCCCTACGGTTCGTGAATTATGCGGACATGATCGAGACACTTCTCCGAACAATAACCAATAGAGGAATCTGGAAATTCATATGGCTCCCACATATTTCTACAATTACTTTGCGATCGAATGAACCAGTTACATACGATACCAATTTCCCTTTGTCTCACGATAGTTTACTTATCCGAGGTTATGATCGTCGGTATCTTTGCATACCTAGTTCAACCTCGTTACCGATAAGTACTCTTTTCTCGTTCCCGTGATATGTGATCCCTTGTGAGCCAGTCACATGCTTGCAAGCTAATTGGATGATATTTCACCAAGAGGGCCCAGAGTATATCTATCCGTCATATGGATGGACAAATCCCATTCTTGATCCATGTGTCTCAACCAATACTTTCCGAACACTCAATGCCACCTTTATAGCCACCCAGTTACGGTGTGGTGTTTGATGTCATCAAAGCATCCATCCGGTAAAGGTGATATGCATGATCTCATGGTCGAAGGAATTAGGTTACTATGTATCAGAAAGCATATAGCAATTGAACTATTAAAATGACTTGATATTTATGCTACGCTTATCTATAGGAGTATGTCCATCATATCATTCTCCTAACGATATGATCTTGTTGTTAATAACATCTCAATGTTCATGATAGGGAAACCACAATCATTTATTAACCAACAAGCGAGTGATGTATAGAGGCTTTACTAGGGACTTTAATTTAAGTTTACAAATCACACAAGTATTAATGTTTCCTTGTTAATACTATTATAGCATGAATGTAAACATTTATCATAAACACAAAGATATAATAATAACTACATTTATTATTGCCTCTAGGGCATATCTCCAACAGTCTCCCACTTGCACTAGAGTCATCTAATCTAGATTACATGGTAATATACCGAACACCCATGGCAGTTTGGTGCTGGTCATGTTTTGCCCTCGGGAGAGGTTTAGTCAACGGATCCGCCACATTCAGATCTGTGTGTACTTTGCAAATCTTTATGTTCCCATCTTGGACATGTTCTCGAATAGCGTGAAAACGTAGCTTGATGTGCTTCAGCTTCTTGTGTGACCTTGGTTCTTGCGCATTGGCTATGGCACCCATGTTATCACAGTAGATAGACATTAGGTCCAGCGCACTAGGAACCACACCCAGCTCTGTAATGAACTCTTTCATCCATATCGCTTCTTGTGAAGCCTCCGAAGCAGCCATGTATTCCGATTCAGTCGAAGATCTCGCCACAACGCTTTGCTTTGCACTCCTCCAGCTAACTGCTGCACCATTCAAAATAAATACGTATCCAGATTGTGATTTAGAATCATCTGGATCGGTGTTTCAACTAGCATCGGTGTAACCATTAACAACGAGCTGTTCATCACCTCCATAAGAAAGAACCATATCCTTAGTTCTTCTCAAGTACTTAAGGATGTTTTTGACCGCTGTCCAATGATCCACTCCTGGATCACTTTGATATCTGCTAGTTAAACTAACAGCATATGCAATGTCAGGTCTAGTACATAGCATGGCATACATTAGAGATCCTATGGCTGAGGCATAGGGAGTCTTACTCATCCTTTCTCTATCTTCTGCCGATGTCGGACTTTGAGTTTTACTCAAGGTCGTATTGGGCAACATGGGAAAGAACCCTTTCTTGCTTTCTTCCATTCCAAACCTCTTTATAACTTTGTCCAAATATGTACTTTGTGACAATGATATTTGGCGTCTTGATCTATCTCTATAAATCTTTATGCCTAATATGTAAGCTGCTTCGCCAAGATCTTTCATTGAAAAACTATTATTCAAATATTCCTTGACACTATTAAGAAGGTCTACATCATTCCCAATCAATAATATGCCATCTACATATAGTATTAAGAATGCTACAAAGCTCCCACTCACTTTCTTGTAAATACAAGCTTCTCCATAAGTTTGTATAAAACCAAAACTTTTGATCACCTTATCAAAACGTTGATTCCAACTTCGGGATGCTTGCTTCAATCCATAGATGGACCGTTGAAGTTTTCATACCTTGTTAGCATCTTTAGGATCGACAAAACCTTTGGGTTGCATCATATACAACTCTTCATCAATGTCTCCATTGAGGAATGATGTTTTGACATCCATCTGCCATATCTCATAATCATAATATGCAGCGATTGCTAACATAATCCTCACAGACTTTAGCTTCGCTATTGGTGAGAAAGTCTCATCGTAGTCAACTCCTTGAATTTGTCGAAACCCCTTTGCGACAAGTCGAGCTTTATAGACAGTAACATTACCATCAGCATCTGTTTTCTTCTTGAAAATCCATTTGTTCTCGACAGCCTTCCGGCCATCCGGTAAGTCCACCAAAGTCCATACTTGGTTTTCGTACATGGATCCAATCTCGGATTTCATGGCTTCTTGCCATTTATTGGAATCTAGGCTCATCATCGCTTCCTCATATGTCTCAGGGTCATCGGTGTTGTCCACCAACATGACACTCATAACGGGATCATACCAATCTGGAGTGGTACGAGTTCTCGTTGACCTGCGAGGCTCTGTAGCAACTATAACCGAAGTTTCATGATCATCATTAGCTTCCTCTCTAATTGGTGCAGGCACCACAAGAACTTCTTCCGGTGCTGCGCTACTCGCAATTTTGAGAGAAGGTTCGACAACCTCGTCGAGTTCTACTTTCCTTCCAGTCATTTCTTTCGAGAGAAATTCCTTCTCTAGAAAGGATCCATTCTTAGCAACGAAGATTTTGCCTTCGGATCTATGATAGAAAGTATACCCAATAGTTTCCTTTGGGTATCCTATGAAGACGCATTTTTCCGCTTTGGGTTCAAGCTTGTCCGGCTATAACTTCTTTACATAGGCTTCGCAACCCCAAACTTTAAGGAACGACAATCTAGGTTTCTTTCCAAACCATAATTCATACGGTGTCGTTTCAACGGATTTAGATGGTGCCCTATTTAAAGTGAATGCGGCTGTTTCTAATGCATAACCCCAAAATGATAGCGGTAAATCTATAGGTGACATCATAGAACGAACCATATCTAAGAGAGTTCGATTACGACGTTCGGACACACCATTACGCTGTGGTGTTCCCGGCGGTGTCAATTGTGAAAGTATTCTGCATTTATTCAAATGCTCGCCAAACTCGTAACTTAGATATTCACCTCCACGATCAGAACGTAGAAATTTAATCTTCTTGTTACGTTGATTCTCTACCTCACTTTGAAATTCTTTAAACTTCTCAAAAGTTTCGGACTTATGTTTCATGAAATAGATATACCCATATCTACTCAAGTCATCCGTGAAGGTAAGAACATAACGATAACCACCGCGCGAAGTTACACTCATTAGACCACACACATCGGTATGTATGATTTCCAATAAGTCCGTAGCTCGCTCCATCATACCAGAAAATGGAGTCTTAGCCATTTTACCCATCAGACATGCTTCACATCTTTCAAGTGATTCGAAATCAAGTGATTCAAGAAGTCCATCGGAATGGAGTTTCTTCATACGCTTCACTCCAATGTGACCAAGACGACAGTGCCACATATAGGTCGAGTTATCGCTCGATTTCAAACGTTTAGCCTCAATGTTATTAATATGTGTATTTCCACTATCGAGATTCAACAAGAATAGACCATCTATCAAAGGTGCATGTGCATAAAACATATTACTCATATAAATCGAACAACCATTATTCTTGGACTTAAACAAGTAACCGTCTCGCAATAAACAAGATCCCGATATAATGTTCATACTTAACGCAGGCACCAAATAACAATTATTTAAGTATAAAACTAATCCCGATGGTAGATGAAGGGGTAGCGTGCCGACCGCGATCACATCAACCTTTGATCCGTTTCCCACGCGCATCGTCACCTCGTTCTTTGCTAGCTTCCGTTTATTCTGCAGCACCTGTTTTGAGTTACAAATATGAGAAACCGAACCAGTATCATATACCCAGGAACTACTACGAGTACTAGTGAGATACACATCAATAACATGTATATCACATATACCTTTCTTCTTGATGTTGCCGTTCTTCAAATACGCCAAGTACTTTGGGCAATTCCGCTTCTAGTGACCTTCTCCTTGCAGTAAAAGCACTCAGTATCAGGCTTAGGTCCAGCCTTGGTCTTCTTCGTTGGAGTGGTAACTTTCTTACCACCCTTCTTGAAGTGTCCCTTCTGCTTAGACTTGCCTTTCTTGAATTTGGTGGTCTTATTGACCAACAACACTTGGTGCTCTTTCTTGATCTCCACTTCTGCAGATTTCAACATGGCAAAGAGTTCTGGCAACGTCTTGTTCATGTTTTGCATGTTGTAGTTCATCACAAAGTTCTTGTAACTTGGTGGTAGTGATTGGAGGACGCGGTAAATCCCCAAAGCATTAGGAATCACTATACCCAAGCTTTGGTGTTTGTTTGCGTGCCCAGACATCTTAAGCACATGCTCACTGACGGAGCTGCCCTCTTCCATCTTGCAGTTAAAGAACTTTTCAGAAGCCTCATAGCTTTAAATTGCCGCATGAGTCTCAAAGATCAATTTGAGATCCTCGACAATATCATATGGGTCTGAATTCTCAAACCTTTTCTGAAGCTCCGATTCTAAACCATAAAAGATAGCACACTGAACTATGGAGTACTGAGTCCTCCGAGTGAGGTAAACATTCTTTACTTCATCGGCAGCATCAGCTGCAGGTGGGTCACCCAGCGGTGCATCCAGCACATAGGTCAAATTACCAGCTGTGAGGACAATCCTCAAATTGCGGAACCAATCCGCGAAGTTGCTTCCATTGTTTTTCAACTTTTCTTTCTCTAGGAACGCATTAAAATTGATGGTAGGGGCTGCCATTGATCTACAACATATTTGCAATAGTTTAGACTAAGTTTATGACAAATTGAGTTCAAATTAATAATAAAATTAATCTAGGTGAACTCCCACTCAAAACAATATCCCTCACATTGTTTTAGTGATCACACGAACCAAATCCACCACATCAACACCGATCATCACGAGAGTTGATATAGTTTCAATGGCGAACAATCGACATGTTCATCATATCTACTATATGATTCATGCTTTACCTTTCGGTGATCCGTGTTCCGAGACCATGTATGTACATGCTAGGCTCGTCAAGATCAAACCTTAGTTTCCGCATGAGCAAATCTGGCTTGCTCACGTTGTATACACTTGCGGAATCTAACACACCCGATCATCACATGGTGCTTCGAAACAACAAGCTTTAGCAATGGTGCTAACTAAGGGTGAACACTTTATGACTTGAAATTCATGTGCATGAGGGATCATCTTATAATGCTACCGTCGTCTACTAAGCAATACAAGATGCATAAAGGATTAACATCACATGCAATTCATAATATGTGATATGATATGGCCTTTTCTTCTTTGTGCTTCCGATCTCCATCTTCAAGCACGAACATGATCTCCATCATCACCGGCATTGCATCAAGGTCAATGACGCTTCTTCATGGTTGTCGTCCACCGGCTTCAACTATTACAACTACTTTGAATAGACACGCGGGTCTTAACATAAATTAAAGACAACCATATGGCTCCTGCCGGTTGCCAACTTACAATAAGGAACATTGCATACATCAAATATAATCACAATCATGGCCATATCACATCACTGCACACCCCTGCAAAACAAAGTTAGACGCCTCTACTTTCTTTGCATATTTTACGTGGTTTGGGGCTTTCAATAAGTGTCGTTCTAACTTACGAACATGAACCACAACATTGATACTAGTATTGTTAATCACCCGTTGTAAATTGGATCTTAACTATGCTAGGAGAAACAGGCACCCGCAAAGCCACTTATGCAATACAAGTTGCATGTCAAGCGTGGAGCAAGTCTCATGAACGATGTCATGTAAGGTTAGCCCGGGCCGCTTCATCCCAACATCCCGCAAGATGCAAAGTACACAAGAAGCAATCGACAATAAAAGCACCAACGCCCACAATGACCATTGTGTTCTACTCGTGCAACAGATCTACATATAGACACGGCTCTAATACCACTGTAGGGTTTCGTAGCATGGAAAATAAAAAATTTCTACCGCATACAAACAAACAAGCCAAGATCTATCTACTAGATTGTAGCAACGAGTCGATGTAATAACTCACCCTCGAAGATTCCAAAGTGTTTAACGAGAGCGGATTCTCGTGGGTGATGTCGTCGTACTCTTCCCGATCTCAAGATCGCGTAGACGATCCTTCCGGCGCTGCGTTCCGGCAGCGCTCCCGCAGTCGGTCACACGTACGGTACTCGACGAAGACCTTCCTTTCCCTTGTTCCAGCAGGCAGCGGAGGTTGTAGCACTCTCCTCGTGATTCCGGCAGCACAACGGCGTGGTACCGGAAGTATAGGGGAGATCTCGCAGGGCTTCGCCTTAAGCCGGAGCGAGTATGGTGGAGTATGAGAGAGTCCCTCAACGATCTAGGGTTTAGACACGCCGAGGAGGGGGCTAGGCCGGCGGCTAGGGTTTGACCTAGGCGGCGGCGATGAGTGCCCTAGGGCCGGCGGTGGCTATGGAGGGCGGCGGCGGCTTGGGGCTAGGGTTTAGAGGTGGAGGTGTTGGGTGTCTAGGAGGGGAGCCCTGCCCCTCCTTTTATAGGTGGAGGGGACGGACAAGGGGAGGGGAGTCCCTCCCCAATTCGGCTTGGAGGTGGGCCGGCGGTGGAGGGGAGGAACTCCTCCCCAACTCGGTTTCCACCTCGCTCTCCACTTTCCAAAAATAGCCGTTTGACTTTCAAATTGCCGTTTGACTTTTTCAAACTAGGATTTGATTAAACCCTTTATTTTGTTCAGCGATGACACCTAGTACATGATGCAATCATACCAACTTGATATAACACATTCATGTACCCTTCCCCTCTGGAGTGCCGGACATTCCGGAACCTTCTAGAACATTCCCGATGAAAACACCGGAATCATTCTCCAACTCCGAAACAGGACTTTCCTTATATGAATCTTATTCTCCGGACCATTCCGGATCTCCTCGTGATATCCCGGATCCCATCCGAGACTCTGAACAACATTCGGTCTCTTTCTCATCATTCCATAACTACTCAAACAACGTCGAATCCTTAAGTGTGTCTCCCTACGGTTCGTGAATTATGCGGACATGATCGAGACACTTCTCCGAACAATAACCAATAGAGGAATCTGGAAATTCATATGGCTCCCACATATTTCTACGATTACTTTGCGATCGAATGAACCAGTTACATACGATACCAATTTCCCTTTGTCTCACGATAGTTTACTTATCCGAGGTTATGATCGTCGGTATCTCTGCATACCTAGTTCAACCTCGTTACCGATAAGTACTCTTTTCTCGTTCCCGTGATATGTGATCCCTTGTGAGCCAGTCACATGCTTGCAAGCTAATTGGATGACATTTCACCCAGAGGGCCCAGAGTATATCTATCCGTCATATGGATGGACAAATCTCATTCTTGATCCATGTGTCTCAACCAATACTTTCCGAACACTCAATGCCACCTTTATGGCCACCCAGTTACGGTGTGGTGTTTGATGTCATCAAAGCATCCATCCGGTAAAGGTGATATGCATGATCTCATGGTCGAAGGAATTAGGTTACTATGTATCAGAAAGCATATAGCAATTGAACTATTAAAATGACTTGATCTTTATGCTACGCTTATCTATATGAGTATGTCCACCATATCATTCTCCTAACGATATGATCTTGTTGTTAATAACATCTCAATGTTCATGATAGGGAAACCACAATCATTTATTAACCAACAAGCTAGTGATGTATAGAGGCTTTACTAGGGACTTCAATTTAAGTTTACAAATCACACAAGTATTAATGTTTCCTTGTTAATACTATTATAGCATGAATGTAAACATTTATCATAAACACAAAGATATAATAATAACTACATTTATTATTGCCTCTAGGGCATATCTCCAACAGTGGCATGGCGAGCTCGCAGGAGGCGGCATGGCGCGGCGCGGCAAGCTCGGGTCAGGTGACACGGCATGAGGTGGGATTGGGAAGGTTGGGGTCGGCCCTAGGTTGGGGGCATGGCCACGTGGGAGTTGGGACTAGGGAAGAGTGGGCCAGTGGGGATGGGACATGGGAGTGGGACCGTGGGAGGGTGGGGCGGTGGGGGTGGTTTGTCTGGTGGTTGGGCCGTGGGGGCTATAATTTTGACTATTGGGCCAAATTCTATGTCATAGCGGGTCTGTAGGTCTACGGGTTCGGATTCGGCACCCCATACCTGCCCCGTTTAATTTGGCGGGTCCAATTTTTTACCAGACCCGCCCCATTTAAGACGGGTACCCGTTGGGTTATCGGATTTCGGGGACCCATTGCCATCCCTACGCTCGGACCACGTGTGTGTCCTGGTGTAGGTCGATGTGGCTCGTGTGTAAGTGGGACATTAATTGGATAATTCTTTTTCATTAGATTGATAGCAGGTTACATCCAGATATAATCCTAATTTAACTAAACCACAATGACTTCTCATGCTCGCCGCCCCTAGAACTAGCCACAGTTGTGTCCTGGGGACCAGTTGCGCCAACGCGACCACCTGACGGCTCTAACGACGTTCCCTAACGGCGGTGCGGGCGCGCTCTCTCATGTACTTGTCGGACCGCTCTTGCAACTCCCTCATCTCCCTCCTCTCATCGGCGGCCTGACTGGTGTACATCGCCTCCATCTCTGCTGCCCAATGGTTTCTGCTCTCCTGGGACACTCGATCTGTTGTCGTGACAGCGCGAGAACCGGCAAGACCGTGTGCGGTGTTGTAGGACTCGATGATGGCCTGCTGCTCGTCGCTCCTCCTCTCCCGCACAGCTTCAGCGGGCTCGTCATCCAAGTCGACCGGGAAGCCTTTATCATCCTCCTCCCCCTCTTCCTCCTTTGGGTCCATCGCCACCGCCATGGCCACGTCAGCCGATTGTGCAACACGCTGCTGCTCCGCTCGCCGGGTGTACCTCATCCAGGTTACTGCCGCAATGACGGCATCACACATTGCCTTCTCAGCGCCGCCATGGCCGTGGCGTTGCGCATCGTGGCCAGCGCCCGAGCGGCGGCTTCTCGGGCCACTGCCTCCACCCGTGCCTCGTCGGCGACTAGGCGCATATGACGTATCACGGCTTTGTGGGCATCGTGCACCTCCTGCGTTTTGTTGCGGCGAGGCATGTCTACTGTATGATGGTGCTTTGGTGGAGTGTACTGTATACTCCCTCCGTCCGTAAATAAGTGTACTTCTAGCCTTGTCCTAAGTCAAATTTTACTATGTTTAACTAACTTTTTAGGACAACGTACCAATATTTATGACACTAAATTGATACCATTAGATTTATTTTTAAATCTAATTTTATAATATGTCAATTTGATATAATATATGTTTTTATATTTCTCTATAAAGTTGGTCAAATTTAATTATGTTTGACTTAGGCAAAAGCTAGAAGTACACTTATTTGCGGACGGAGGGAGTAAGTATGTGCAAATCTGGTAACATCTAATTAGAGTTGTAACTTGGATTATGATTGAAAAAATGATGTTTCAGGATGTGTATGAATCCCTTGTGCTATCCCCTTTCTCGCGCTCATCGATGGAGACGGTGCCAGCTGAATCACCAAACCAATTATTGACACACCTGATACTCTCCCATACTTAATCAAATGATAAACATAATCCTCTCTAGTGCTCTTTCGGTTTAACAAAATCTCTCAGGCCTCAACTAACCACTCGATAATAAAACGGAACACAAGTTGCTATGGTGCTCATCTTTTCTTAATTAGCCACGCTCATGTGCCTTTAATAAACAAATTTTTTTATGATAAAACTAAACAATACTAGCATATGCAATGAAACCGGGTAGGGTCAGCAGTAGCTTGCTAGCCATAGCTAAGCTTGTCTGCCTAATAATTTGAGGACAAAAGAAAGCACCCACTTGGCCCGACAACAACATCTAGGGGACTTGAACGCCACCCTAGAGCTGCTATTATTCAAACACCCCATCTGCCCCTGATGCGGCTTTCAGTACAAGATTGGCCATGTCCTCTCTGTCATGCCAACATACATAAACATGGGACCTATCATTGCATCCATGCATTACCACTTCCATGATTCCCTCTGCTGAATGGAAATAAAGGACCGACTAAAACATCCAAAAAACAAATCAATATACCCAAACTAAAAGGAAAAGGGATGGTGGTCGACATTTGCATTTGGGAAAGTCGGCCGATCGGGATCAGGTGTCCTCATTCAAGCTAGAGGCAATGATGGTGTAAAAATATGTAGGCATTCAACTAAACTCTGTCGAAACAGTCTTTACGTCCAACTTTATAAATAAAGCAACACACATCATCGACACCCAGATGTCAAAAGAAAAGAGAAAAGTAGTTTGCTGGGACCACAACACACCACGCCCAAGGACACAAAGAGAAAAAGGAAAAGCGGTGCAGGGTGAGCTCCCACTATGAAGTCGCAGACGCAGTAGTAGGTGCCATGAAGCGTTGCGCCGACGTCCTGAGCGTCTGCAATATGCCGTCCACGCACGTCCGATCCCGCTGCCTAGACAGAGGGTACCACTGCTGAATGTAGAAAAGCAAAGAGAACACAGAGTCAGAAGCCCAGCGAGAAAAGATCCGCTCAATCACCATCTTATTCCGAATATTCCAAAGCGTCCAAGTAATGGCCGCGAACACCAACCAGAAGAGGTGGCGCCTTCTGCACGATCCGCCTCCGTCTCCAAGAACTTGGCGAGGTCCTGGACCTGCAAAGTAGGCCCACGTGCTTCTCGGATGAAGTTCCATAGAAACTGCGCGTCAGGGCATGTAAACATAATGTGGATGCATGTCTCCGGCGTCCCACATAGCGGAAACCGCCCATTGTCCGGACCATTACGTTTCAACACCTCCCATCCCCGAAGGCAGACGATCACGCAGTAGTTGCCATACGAAGATCCGCAAGCTCAAGGGAAGAGGTGTCTTCCAAAGGTGTGATGTCCAAGGTAACTCCGGACCCTGGAAGAGGGTATGATAAGCCAAACTAACAGAGATCGCTCCAGAGGAAGACCGGCCGGCCCCAAGTCACCTTATTCAACTAAACTTCCCAATGCTTTTTTCAAACTACAAACTTTATTGCACACAAAAAAATACAACGTGCAAAGAGCTAGTATTGTATATATTGGTTTGACCGCTCCAAAATGAGGAATTTTGGCTTGCAAGTTTTGGACCCAACATTAACGCATATTTTCCCTTTTAATTAATTAATGTCAAAAGGAGCTTTTTGGGTACGCTAAACAAAGGTAAGTGATTGTTTCTTTGATTAATCAGTACGACAAAGAAGAATAAATTTCTAGACGTGAACATATGGTTTCGTAAAAGCTACACGTGGAATTGCATTGGAATCCACAAGCCTATAGTACAAGTATATATATATAAGTGTGTTTAGTCTATTTGGATTAGCTTCATCTTTGTACAAGCTCAAGTTGAAGTATGACCGGCCAATCGGCCATGGTACTAGCTGCTGGAGGAGAGATTATATTATTCTGGTAGTACCAACAAATGTCCTATTTAATGACAAGATACTCTAATTCTTATTCTTATTTCATACTAGCTATATGTACATTTCACATAATCCATAGCTCAAATTTCAACTCAAAGAATTGCTTTTTCTTATCCAACACTCTGATTTAAAGTTAGTTGTATTCCACAAGATTTCTCCACAATATTTCCACTTAAAACATGCCAAGAGCTTTATCAAAATGAAAGTGCAAGAAAAGGTCATGTGTTCTTAACAAAAACAATCTCCCAGACTTTACTAGGGATGCAATCATATGGTGCGTCCGGCCAAAAGTGCAAAGGTCCCAGTAGTGAATGGAGGAACAAGAACAACCACTATAGACCGGGTGGCAGGCATGGCCCATCCAATAATTCCTCCAACATGGGGTGTGGTTGGTTATGGAGTAGTAATTGAGTTGGATCAGGAGATCAGATAGCACAAAGCTAGCATGGGAAAGACTGGAAATTAAAGTGAACATAATGCTACGTCAAAAGGCTGTGCTATTATTATTTTTTGTAAATGAGCAAGATCTTGCAACAAAAAATTGCGGGTAAGCAAATTTAGCACACCCATACGACTACAACAAAAAAAGAAAATGTATTTCCTCCCTTGCCTCCGGTATATATCTTGAATATAGGTGTACAAATTTAACAATTTAATAGAATCATGACAAATATGGTGATATTATTTTTCATTTGAACCACCTGAACAAATCAGTACGTGAATTATTGGCATGCACCAGTATGTATATCTCGGGTTTGGAGGAGTGAATTGGGAAAAAATATAAAAATACACAGTACTCCCTCTGTTTCAAATTACTCCGCCGGCACGCTTATGTAGGTGGGCTATTACTCCCTCGTTTTTCATTCAAAAAAATCCTGAGATTTTTGAAATAGTTAGTATGAAATGTGTACTACGTATACCAAAAATCCAGAATTTTTTTTGGATGAAAAATAAGAGAATACTAGTCCACCTAGGTAAGCGTGCGCGCAGAGTAATTTGAAACAGAGTAGTTTAAGTACTACGTCAGTGGACTGATTGGAGTTCCCCAATGATTGCGGGGAGGTTGTGGGTGGTGTCAGGGAAAGTGCCGGCAAAGCGAGGCGCACGGCCGGGCCGGTGGGCCAGCTCTTGTCTAAATATTTTCCACCCTCGCAATCTTCCGTCCACCCAAGTGGGGCCCGCTCCAGGGGGCTGAGTGCGCTGGAAATCATGGGCCTTTACTTTTTTTTTCTTTGCCCTGGTCATGCGGCTCGGTCGGTCGCAGTTTGGAGCCGATCCAGCCCGAGCCGGCTTGATGCACCCTTCTTCTTATTTTTGAACCTGTACTGCTCAGTAGGAGGAGTTGTACCGCAGTGGAGTACCGGAGTATAACAATTTCGTACCCTTTGCTTAAGATGTCGTGAACGGAGAAATAAGGGCGAGCTAACTGGAAAGAAGACAGGTGAGAAAGATTCATATTTTACTTAGTATTACATGGGGTAGCGGTGACCTTCCATTCTTTCAAGGACGTAGTATTGCACGAAGACGAAGACAGAGATCGAGTATTGCATGGAGGTGAAGGCGGAGATCGAGTTGTACTTGTGTTGCAGCGATCTACATCCCTCCCGTCGAGGGGTGGACTTGGAGGTTGACGATCATCGGGGTGGGTTGGACTTGGAGGTTGACGATCATCGGGATGGGGTGGACTTGAATTCCACGGAGTCGGTGGCCTTGGCGCCGAGCCTAGAAACTTGATATACTTCTTTTCCATATAATGATGTGGCTCTTGACATCTTCCAGTTTCTTATGACCTTCAAGTGTAGCGATGTCAATCTCTAGTTCTGAAAAATCCTCCACTAGGTCATCCACCAAGACACGAGTATATCCAGATGGAATTGGAAGTGAATGGTGAAGTGCTCTAGGTAGACAAGGTAAAGCAGTGCCGATCGCCATCCTGAAGGACATATTGTTCATTGCCTGATGTAGCTCACATTGTGTCATCTCTCTGACATCATCCACGGGTAGTGAGGCGCTCATGCATCATCCAACAGTGTTTGATCATTAGCCTATACCTCCATGTAAGCCACGTTGTTTCTTCGCTGGCTATGATCTAATACAGGATCATCAGCATGCGGCTGAGATGACTTTTGGCTAAGTTCTTCCACTACCAGCTTCTTCGTACCAACTAGTTCCTCTTCTATCTTCCTGATTCGGTCTGCCTCCCGGTCCTTCTTTCTCTTACGACTTTTGTAACCATCATCATACTCGGGAAACCCTTTCTTCCATGTAACACCGACGCCTTTGCCTCGTGTTCATCCACCATTTTTAGGATTCCCGAGGGCGCGTGTCAGCTCGTCGTTCTCTCTCTTGGGGCGGAAAAATCCTGCTTGAGCATCGGCCATTGCTTTAATAAGTGCATTAGAGGGTGTTAGAATTTTTCCTTCAAAATTGTTGCCCCTATTTCTAGGTTCAGCGTTCCCCCGTGCCCATACCACCAGTGCTTTGACCTCTCGGGCCATCCATCTATACCGAGAGTGATCCCTCTAGTCCTCATGTCGGCCTCCATAGTTTCCCACTTAGGCACGGCTCTCTTGTAGCCACCTGTCCCCAGTTTATGGTGGTATTTCTTTTTGACAGCATTTAGTGCATTATTTTCTAACTTTGCCTTGGCTATAGAAGATAGCTTGTACTTTACAAAATCGGGCCACAGTTTTCTCAACTTCTCTCGTTCTCCTTTAAAGTCTGGAGTTTTCTTTTTTGCGACATACTTCACGTATAAACCTTTCTTGTGGTTCCGGAACAGTTCGGCCATCTTTATTAGAGCCCACTCCTTGACTTTCGCTCTTCTTTCAAGCCCACCCGGCCTTCGGGTACAGTAGTACCATCTGCCTCGAATTCTTCATACTCGGGAGGTAGCATGAAATGTGCTATGAGCTTCTGCCAAAGGTCAGCTTTGACATCATCGGTGGCATAACTAGTGAATTTTTCACCTGCTTTCTTTGGCTTATTCCATTCTTGAATATGATCGGGAGGTTGTACCTAACAATCACTCTGCATTGATTTACAAACATCCTTGCGTGCTTTTCTGAAGCAATCAGTTCTCCATTATCATCTTTTACGTTGATGGTGAACCTTTGATTACCATCCAACTTTTTGTTCAAGCCTCGTTTTGTTCGAGTTGTTGATTGCCTCGATCCGGTGGGCTAAAAGAAGAAAGAGAATGTTTAATATATATATATATATACAGATCAATTAATGCATCTAGTCACAAGATGCTTAATCTATATATATACTGCGCCACGCCGCCGGTTGCATCTAGTCACAAGGTATATTTACCATCTATTTGCTCATATCTATATAAAAGGTGACTTTTTTGGTACATTGCTATAGTTAGTTGAATAAGCTACCAAATAAACTTTACTCTAACAAATATTACTACTAACAATAGGGCATTTGCTACTAACAAATATTACTAGCAAAAATAGGGCATTTGCTACTAATTAACAAGTACTACTAAAAATATTACTACTAACAAAAATTTTACTGACAAATATTACTAAAAAAATCTACTAACAAGATTTCTACACTAACAAAATTTCTATACTAACAAGATTTATACACTAACAAAATTTCTACTAATTAACATGATTTTTACACTAACAATCGGGACGAGGCTGATCGGGCTCGGTCAAGGGCGGCGTGGCGCGAGGACGAGGCGACGGGGTCAGCGGCAACGAGCGCTGGTGGTGCAAGGACGAGGCGCGGAGCGAGGACAAGCCGGCAAGGTCAGCGGCGGCGAGCGTGGGTGGTGCGTGGACGAGGCGCGCGGGGAGGTCGGCGAGCGGCAGCACCTCCCTAGCTTCTTTGCTCTCGCGCGCGTCGATTTGCCTCCTCTGTCCGGGGCAGGGTGCGGGGGCCGGAATTTATATGGTCCCTCCTCTAGTCCCGGACGGTGGTACAAGGCGGGACTAGAGGGTTATACCATGGGCCGGGACTAGAGGCCCCCCTTTAGTCCCGGGTGCAGACCCGACCCGGGACTAAAGGGTTTTTTCGGCCGCTGGTTTTTCATGCGTGACCCGGGACTAGATGAAATGATAAAGTTGCTAACCTTTTAAAACCTTGGATTTAGGGGTTGTCACAAAATCTTATAAAAAAATGGGCATGAACTTGGCTTGCTTGGATTAAAAATGGCCATGCTTAGAGGGAAAATGGCCATGGATTTGGACATAAAAAAAGCTGGATTATATAGAGAAATAAGCAATCTCGGTTGGTGTTATGAACCGAGACTAGTGATTCACCTCTAGTCCCAATTTTTAATACCAACCGGGATTACATGCTCTCGCCCGTGGACCTGACTGACGCGAGACCACTAGTCCCGAACCGTATTACGAACTGAGACTAGAGGTCCGACATGACCCGGGACCAGGTCATTCCCAGGCTCGTAGCCGTTGGAGCCGACACGAGCCAGGACTAGTGCCCGTAACAAACCAAAACTAGAGCCAGAATCGAGACCGAACCAAAGCCGTTTTCTACTAGTGCAACTCCGGCTGGAAATTAATTAAACAGTCATCTAAGATCCTAGCTGCGAGATCACCACCACGTTGGCCGATTGTTTGTCCCACATGATTCTTCTTTAATTCAGCCTCTCCCTCTCGGCGCACGTCTTAAGAAATCGGAAGCAGGTTTTCATATATAGCAGCTGTCGTCTCCACCGGTGCATACGTAGTACGTCTAGCTATCCAAATCGCAGGATTCGTGCACGTATATGTGCGTTAAAACCGGACACCTGGTCAATAATAATACTGTAATCGGTCTAGCTACTCCTAGTAATAATAATTAATTTTATCTCCTGGCCTAAGAACAACACCGATTGCGATTGGAAGCGCGCGCGCGAACAAAAGTGTTGTTTTGCCAGGGAACATCGACAACCGACCGACCGCGCCCCAGGAACCCCGATCGACGCGACTTCATTGGCGGATTGACCCTTTCCCGATCCCTCCAAAACGATCGACCCCCTTGGCACCACGCACGCACGTACGCCATGCGCGCGTGTACATGCAAAATCCTCTAAACATTGCTTCAGGTGTCGCGCTCAGCCCGATCGGTGTCGCTTGACAGACACTCTCTCCATGCATGCAAAATGATGATGCCCTGCGTGCGTGTCGCGCTCCTAGGAAGAATCGGCCTAGCTAAGTGTAGGAGCGAGAACCATTCGTTGTTGGGTCCTTGCCTTGGCCAGATCAATCGGTCTCGTAGTTTTGGCGCGCGATGGCGATGGATCGATATGTACGTACGTACAGGTATATGGGGTGAACTGGTCAGCAGTACTACGAAGAGCCAACGTACCTGTAGGGGATAACAAGGCGCCCGTGCTAGCTCCTGCGTGCCGTGGCCAGCTGCGGAATCAGTCCGAATCTGACTTAGATCGAACAGCTCCCAACCAAAACAGCGCACACACGCACCACATTCTTTTCACTAGGCCACACTCCATTGTCCCCTCCCCACACCCACGCCCACACCCACGCCCACACCCACGCGCGCGCGCGCGTATGGATATGCCGGATCCGCCTGCACAACTGAGTTCGACCTCATGGTCGTCGTCACTCTCCCTTATCGAGTTCAGTATTTTTGTACCTCACGTAAACATCTGTCAGGGGGAAGGAAAAATACGTTCGCTCGCTCCCCGCCCCCGCCCCCGGGCGACGGACAAACCCCCACGCCCTCCTCCCTCCCACTAGTACAGAACGGCCCATATGTCCCGGTTGGTAAAGGGCCTTTATTCCCGGTTCCCTAACCGGGACGGGGCAATCGGGACTAAAGCCCCAACCTTTAGTCCCGGTTACCCCACCAACCGGAACAAAAGAGCGTACACCTGGCCCCTGCTCCGTGCGAGGGTGGAGAAGCAACCGTCCCGGTTCGTAACACGAACCGAAACAAATAACCTTCTGCCGCGGCAGAGATTTGACACATTTCTCTGCCGCGGCAGAGAATTCATTTTGGCAACTTTTGTTGCCGCGACAGCATTTTGGCCACTTTTTGTGCCGCGGCAGAGAATTCATTATGTTGTTTTATTGTTTATTTAGTGTTTTGCACTCATCAATAATGAAAGAACCATTATATTACACAAGATTATCATGACAATATTACATTCGATACACGGATCGAGTTCATGCACTACATACAAAAGTTGGTCTTTGTACAATCCCTATTGTTTATACACAGCCGAATAGTATTTCACTTTTGGGTTTAGGACTTCTGTATCCAAGAATCCCGTCAATTTCTCCTGAATTGCTCGTACGCGATCCTTTGACAGAAGACCGTCCCGTAGACGTTCGATCTGATTTAAAAAAGGAGTCAGCCTATATGAATGAAACTAAACGCAATTTGATTGTAACTAAAAACTATAGAAATTGTTTACGTACGTGGAGTTGCTATAAATTTCTGCCCTTCTCATCGCACGTCTGCCGGATGAACTCGCAAACATAGTATCCACATAGATTGTTACCTGGTCCCTGCGTCAGACACTTTACGAGAACATAGTTCAATCAAAATAATAATCAAGCATGATAATAACTGTATCAAAACTAGAATCAAAGAGATGCGCGGATATAGCTAGTGGTGCTTATATCTAGTGCTTCAAATGTAAGCTCCGCTTTCCAAACACCCCTAGCCTTGTTGGTGAACCATTTCCAAGCGCTGCCCGACGAAGAAAACAAATAAAATAATTTATTAATTACATGATGTCATAAAATTCACGAACGTTGTCGATATAGTGTCGTAATGATTAGAATTACCGCTGGAGAAGCATCTGCATGTCCTTCCACTGCTCAAGGGGTTTATGTTTCGAGTCCATGACTAGTACACACCCTTTGTCAAGTTGAATGATTAACAGAATATAGTGGAAGCTGCGAATGCATAACTAATCAATTATATACTTAACATCGAGTAAGCGAAATAGAAAGTGTATACAAGACAATAACACTCACTCGAAGTTGTAAGGAAAAAGTATTTCCCTTCTGATTTCTTGAAACCTTAACGCGTGTACTATATTATCCTCCATATCCTGGGGGCTTGTTTTGAGATTAGCTTGATGAACCCAATATGGGTCAATAAAGCCAATGTCATAGATTTGTCCTCTGCTGCATTCGACACTACTAGGAAAATGGCTATAGGTAATCAGCACATACGTGGCTCACATGGTTGAAGTGCCCCACGGCTAAAACAGGCGTGGCTCACCTATGGGCAGTGCCCTACTAGTAACTAGAACAATCGTGGCGCACATGACCATAGTGCGCCACAGATATGTGTGGGCCAGGGCCCTATTGGCCGCACGCCAAACATCCGTAGCGCACATGTAGGGGGTGCGCTACGCCTAAGCGCATGCCCCTCTCTGTTGTGAAACGGCCAGACACATCCGTGGCGCACTATGGCATGTGCGCCACGGATGTATAAACTTAGTAGTAGGACACCTTGCCCTAGTGCCCTACGCCTAACTATCCTGCACCAACTCCACACCCCCCCTGGATCGCCTTTTTAGGCTTTGCAAAAAAGAAAAGAAAATGATAAACACTTCAAAAAATTAAATCCTTTCATATTTAGGTAGGTAATGTGGTATAGCTTCTAGTAAAATTAACAAACATGAGTTTCGACTTTATCTGCAAAAAAAAGTCATGCCATGATAAAAAGGTTGTAACTTTTGCATACGATATCGAAAAAAATCGTATAATATACCAAAATGACGAGAACGAGATTTCGCATCCGCTCGCAACGACTTTTAGTCGTTTAGCGATTTTTTAGATTTTCAAAATTCAAAAAGAGTAAAAAGTTACGGTCAAAAGACCGTTTTTTCCTGCAGAAAAAAAATAGAGGGCGACTTACCCGTAGCGCACCACCACCTAGTGCGCCATGGATAAGCTTGGGCAGGATTCAAATTTCGAATCCTCACCCCGCCCACCTACCCCTTTTCTTTTCCCTCCCCTTCTCTCCTTTTTCCTTTTCCTCCCTTCTCATTTCCTTCTTCTTCTCCTCCTTCTCCTTCTCATTTTCCTTCTCCTCCTTCTCTTTCTCCTTCTCATTTTCCTCCTGCTCCTCCTTCTCTTTCTCTTTCTCCTTCTCCTTCTCCTCCTCTTCCTCCTCCTTGCAGTGAAGATGGTGACGGCGGCCTCCTCCTTGCAGTTCCGACGATGAGACGGCGGGCTCCTTATTCTCCTCCTCTTCCTCCTCCTCCTTGTAGTTCCGACGACGACGAGGCCTCCTCTTCTTCTTCTCCTCCTCCTCTTCTTCTCCTCCTCTTCCTCCTCTTTTTCTTCTCCTCCTCTTCCTCCTCCTATTCTCCTCCTCCTCCTTCAGTTCCGACGACGACGACGAGGTGACGACGAGGAGGCGACGACGGCGACCTGCACCGACGCGCGACGGCACTGACGACGAGATCCAGATCTGCTGCTTTTTTTTGAATTTTGAAATTTATATCCGTGGCGCACAACACCTAGTGCGCCACGGTTATCGTTTCATAAGCGTGGCGCACCTGGACTACTTTCCGTGGCGCACTGGCATGTGCACCACGCCTATCTCGACACAACCGTGGTGCGCCAGGTAGTGCGCCACGGCTAGAAGATAGCCGTAGTGCGAGGCCCGTGGCGCACTGCTAGTGCGCCACGGATGGCCTTTTCAGGTGCGCCACGGACAGGCGTTTTCCTAGTAGTGCGAGGATCTTCATTCTGCATATTACAGTATGATTATATACATGCAATAAACAAGGTGAGATAGCTGGAGACTAAATTAATTACAGAATTAGTACTTACTGACAATAGGCACTGATGATCGATTTGTCCAAGGCGTCTTGATTGAATAATTGAAATAGTTCATCAAATTTAATGGATGTCATGTCATCTATTTCTTCCCCATAATGCTTTTTTGTAACCTTCAGCACTATCCAGTTAGCCCCGGCCTTTGTGGCATGCATGTACTAGTTATGCAATCTTCGCATTTTTGTTGGAAGATTATTTACCTACTCGGGTTTGACGAGAGGTTTGCCGTACTGGTATTTGTATGATACTTCACTCACGGGGAAGTACTCTAACTGGGATAATTACTGAGCAATACTCATACCTTGAGCAGCGGCAGCTTCTTCGTATTGTGCAACTACCTCTGGATCATACTGCTCTTCGGCCCCATATTTGCTCGACCCCACATTGGTATGGGAAATCACCTTGAGAGGGGCGCAAGACTGTTTTGCTTATTCTCCGAGCTGGGCAACAAATTTATCGCTTGCATCAGTACTGCTCTTCGAGGCTTGTTGTGCCTCATGTGACTTGAGAATAGAACGCTCATAGTCTGATGACAGCTTTGGCTCGGTTGATGAAGAGTCTTTAGCATTTTCAACACTCTGTCTTTTTCTTTGAAAGTACAAAGGAAGTCGCCTAGAGGGGGGTGAATAGGCTTTTAAAATTATTACGGTTTAGGCTCAAATAAATGCAGAATAAAACTAACGTTTAATTTATTGAGCACAAAACCTAGCCACTAATTTCACCTAGGTGCACCAACAACCTATGCTAAGCAATACAAGCAACAAGGTGATAGCAAGGTATAAATACTTCAAGCACGATGACTATCACAATGTAAAGTGCATAAGTAAAGGGTTCGGTTGAGAGATAACCGATGGACGCGGAGACGAAGATTTGTTTCCCGAAGTTCACTTCCAAAGAAGCTACGTCTCCGTTGGAGAGGTGCGATGGAGCAATGCTCTCCGAACGCCACAAATGGCTCACCTCGAGGTGTGGTGGCTCGATGCTCACCCAACGCCACACAAGGCCTCACCCCGGATGCGGAAGCACGCAACTCACTGACGCCACAAAATTCTCACCCTATTCTCCCAAGTGCGCACCACAAAAGGCGGGCACTTGCTCCACTATGGGACGCTTGAGGGCAGTCACCGAACCCGTACAAGATTGGGGCTAACTCCACAACTCAATTGGAGGCTCCCAACAACAAAGCCACAAAAGGCCAACAATGCCACAAAAGGCCAACAACGCCACAAAAGGCTACAAGACCAGAAAAGGTCAACAAGACCACAAAAGGTCAACAATCCAACCACACAACCGTCTAGGGTTCCAAGGAACCCAAGAGAAACAAGCTCACAAGCTTGAACTCGCCGAATCTCCAAGGAGAACTCAAACATATGCACCAAATGCAAGGGCAAGTCCTTCTCCCCCAAATTCCAACAAAGCTACAAAAGCTATTGGGGGAATAAGGGAGGAAGAACACAAGAGTAGAACTCAAACCTATGCACCAAATGCAAGGGCAAGTCCTTCTCTCCCAAATTCCAACAAAGCTACAAAAGCTATTGGGGGAATAAGGGAGGAAGAACACAAGAGGAGAACACAAAACTCTCCAAGATCTAGATCCCAATGATTCCTTCACAAAGAAGGGATTTGACTTGGGGGGATTGTAGATCTAGATCTCCTCTCTCAAATCCCTCAAAAAAGATGCAAGAATCATAGGAGGGGAAAGGGAGAGGGAAAGCTTCTTCAAGGTTGACAATGGAGGAGAGAGAGAAAGCCAAGAACCAAGAAGAAAAGTTGGTACCCACGAAGGGGAAGAGGAGCCCCTTTTAAAGGGCTCCAGATCTGCCCGTTATGGGCATTCGCGACACCTGACCAAAACTTCTGGTGGGAGGCCGGAAGTTCCGGTGACACCCAGCCAACGGACGAAAACTGCGGAGCGAGAAACTGAAAAAACGAATCATGGCCGGAACTTACGGCTCTGGGGCGGAAGTTCCGCCCAGCCTGGCTCCAACGGTCATCAGACCGTTGAAGCCCGCTCCAGAAGCGCAACCGGAAGTTCCGGTCAAAACAGACCGGAAGTTCCGGTGAACTTCCGATGCAAGTTTCGACAAAGTTCCGGCAAATAGAACGCTTCAAAACAGAAGGTTACTGAGCGTGAGCGGAAGAAGACCCGGAACTTCCACCGGAACTTTCGGCGGAAAAGATGCCCTAGCGGAACTTCCGGTGGGAAGCCGGAACTTCCGGTCAGGGAAATCCCAGAAACCAGAAAACCAGAAACGCAATAACTTGCGCATCCGAACTCCAAACGGGATGAAACCAATTTTGTTGGAAAGATAACGACGAATAGATATGCAAGTGAAATATTGGGTATCACCTTGGGAGAAAATATCATGAATATATATGTGATCTATCCCCCAAGGTGTGGAGCCGGAAAACTCGCAAGATCAAAAACTGCAATAAGATATGCAAGTGAAATCCTTAGATGATGAGCTAGAGCTTGTTATGATGGTGACCACAAGTTCTAGATCCTCTCATGGACAAGAACCAAATAACAACCAAGAAAGATGATGCTATGAATGCAAATGTTTGAGCTCTCTCCGAACGATGCAGACGAAACACCCGCTTGAGAGCCCCTCTTGATAGCATGGCTATCTATCCTAAACCCGGTCTCCCAACTAACAATACGAGACCGGCAAAAGAAAAGCCCTATCAAGAACATACCTTTTCCTTGAGCATCCCACTTGAACTTGATGTAGACCGTCTTGTTCTTCTATAGTGGTAACACCTTTCTTGGATGCTCTTGCTTGATGAAGATGAAGACTTGCAAATTGCTCCCCCATACTCCATGGGGAAACCTCTTATTTGAACTTGTCTTCATCATTCCATGAGCACGAGGATGGCAAGCTTCAAGCATGAGATCTTCTAGAGATGGCGCAACTTGAGCTCGCCCTTCTTCATCCCTACTTGAGGTTGATCCATCTTGAGCAACTCTTTGCACATGCCTTGATCGACCTTCAAGCTCCTTCTTTCTTCATGATTCCAATGGGCACAAAGCCCTTGGACATTTCTTCATCTTCCAACCTTGAGACCAACACATGGCCCAAGCGATGCCAATGGACAAACCTACAAGTGAAACTCAATTTACACATTAGTCCATAGAGATTGTCATTAATTACCAAAACCACACATGGGGGCATACATGCCCTTTCATTCTTCTTTGGTGCTAGGGAACTCTGGCTCTTTCGGACGCCTCAGCTTAGCGAAAAACGCTATCGTTTCCGCATCAACGATCATCGTAGTCTCCTCTTCAATACAGTCATAAGATATCTTGGGAGGAACCTTTGGTACTTTTGGAAGAGGCTCTTGTTTACGTTTTGGCGATCGCTTACCACGAGGCAGAGTAGCGGTACGCTTACGCTTTTTATCCTGAGGCGCCGGCGACGGCTCCCGCGGCGATGGCGGCGCCGAAGATTGGTGAGGCGATGGAGCTGGGTGAGGCGACAAAGACGGCTGTCGCGGCAGCGACGACCTCGTTGGAGACGGGTGAGGCGGCGGCGAAGATGGCCTTGGCGTGTGATTTCGAAGAACGATACATTCCTTTGGCCATAGAATGGTGACGTTTGTTGCGTCTCCCAGTTCAGTCACATCCCCTTCACCTGCAGGGTAGTCAACCTTCAAAACTTCAAAGGTGGGCATGATTTCATCCACCCCGACAACAGCGTAGCCCTGTGGAACCGGACGACAGTGGTAAGTTGGTGTGGGTCCAATTGGTAAGGCATAGCCGACCGCCACCTTCATTGATATGTTCACAACTTTGACATGTAGCTTGCAGTGTGTCATCTGTGTGATATCATCCACTGGGTAGCCAACAGGAGCCATCGTCGGTGCACCATCGTCATCGTCATTGTCATCACCCGGGACCTCGGTGGAAGCCACACTGCTTTTTTGATTATTTGATAGGCCGGTAGCATCGAATGCAGTGTGATGCTGAGATGAGTCGGTAGTACTTTGCTCTTTAAGTGCGTTAATTTCATCTTGTTGTTGCTTTATTCGTTCTTCAATTATACGCATTCGCTCTTTCTGAATATCTGCTTCAACTTCCGCCTTGTCCTTTCTCCTCTGACGGCTTCTATTAGGATATTTCTTCCTCTCTTCGGGAAACCCAGTCCTCCATGGTTTGGAGCCACTTGTGCCTCGTGTTCGTCCATCATGTTCCTTATTTCCAAGGGCGAGTGTGAGCTCATCATTCTCTCTATCGGGAATGAAGTTCACATCTTTAACAGCCTTTACTTCTTTTCTCATCTTCTCGATTGGCAAGGGGTCTTCTTTATGTCGTATGTTATATATACACATCCCTTCCGAGTCCAACGTGCCCCCATGCCCGTAAAACCAATTCCTTGCACCTCTACCCAATCGTCTGTCTCTGGGGTGATATTTTTAGCACGCAGTTCATTCTCAAGTTTCTCCCACTTAGGAATGCCAGCCCTGTAGCCAACTTGCCCTATAGTATGGTGATACTTCTTGTTAGCAGCATTCAGCTTATTCATTGCAGACATTTTCTTAGCTTTTTCTGATGTCTTGTATGTCACAAACTCAGCCCAGAATGGTTTTATCTTCTCAAACTGAATATTCTTGAAATCCGGAGTCTTCTCTTTCACGACATAGTCAAGGTGCAATCTTTTCTTCCAGTTGGTGAAACAATGGGCCAACTTCTTCAAAGCCCACTCCCTGAACTTAGCCTCCATGGCTCTCCCATGTTCTAAGGCGTCCTCAACTGGATCCTCTGCATTTGGATCCAGCTCTATCTTCGGTAGTTTGAAATTAAGCATGAGCCTCTTCCACAGTAAATATTTGGCCTTGTTAGGGACAAACAAACATGTTCCCTCTTCTTTCGCATCAGCAGGCCTATTCCAATTTTGAATGGTGATCGGGATTAAGTCCCTAACGATTACTCCGCATTGTTCCACAAATTTGGTTGCAACAACTTCGGGAGCCGTCGGTTTGCCGTCTTCAGCGTTATCTTCGATCCTGAACCTCTCTGGTCTTCCAACTTTTTGGTTGGGCCTTGTCCGCTCTTTTCAGTAGATTTGTTTGATCCGGAGGGCTAAAAGAAGAAAGATCGTTGTTACTATTTCTATATAGATAGCAGATGATTAATTAATGAATTAATTATATTACATGCACCTCGCCAGAGCGGTCGTCTTCTCCATTACACAAGGCATCGCCTTGTCCCTCGCGGAAGGCATCACCTTCAACCTCAAACAAGTCGTCTATTCCGGCAAAAAGATGATCACCCTCACCGGAGTTGTTCAGAAACGTTGATACATCTAAATTTTCTTCCCCGCGGATCACACCTTGGATCAACTCTTCATTTTCTTCGTCTCTGTCGTGTGGGTCCATATTTTCTGCATAGGTGGAAAAACGAATAAGTCAAAGCGGCTAAGGGAGAATGTTAGGTACGGTGTTGAGAGATATAAACCCTAATTCAGAGAAACCCTAATATATACATTCACAATAATAAAAATGAATTGGAATGTATTCTACCGGGAAGAACCAAACACCGGAAAGAAAGGGAAACAATCAACACATGGCATCGATGCAATGCTCAAGCAATTATGATGATATGACAAGTTAATTTGCATTGGAATGTAACCCTAAGACATGCTGGACGATTTAATCGGGGTTCCGAGGGGTGAAAACCCTAACTCGGGGAAACTCCGGAACATATGAGAGGGGTGCATTTGTTCTTCTAATTATACTTGTCATTTAAGTTGTTGAACAATGCATGATTATAGGTTGAACAATCGGGTTTCATTTTTCTGAACAACTTGATATATTATTTGTATTTTTCTAACTTATAAACAATAAGTTATTGATTTTATAATATTAAATCATTTTCTGGAATTCTTAAAACCAACTTATATACTTTTTACACCCAGGCTACAACTAGCTGGAGAGACATATAGTTGGGCCCTAGGCCAACTCATCCTCCACGTGGGCAGGGTGGGACCCAGGCCAGGTTGACTGGGGGTTGACCACGTGCCGACGCCGGGGTGACGTCACCGTGATGTCATTGACGCCGGTGAGCCTCATAACGACAAAGGGGATGGCGGTGGAGCGCGAGCTAGGCCGTGTGCGTGTGCGTGCTAGAGTGAGGAGGTTGAGGCGAGCCAAAGAGTAGCGGCGCCGCCTCGAAAAGGTCACCGGAGAGGGGAGCACGATGACGGTGAGCGGCGGTGGTGGCAGGTGGTCGACGGGGAGGCGGAACAAGAGCGAGAGGGGCGAGAGATAGGGTCCACGAGAACCAGCAGCTCACCACGACGACCGGCTAGGGTTTGGCCAGAGAGGGAGAGAACGCACGCGAGGGGGAGAAAGAGGGAGAGAATGCACGCCGATGCACGGCGGCGGACAGAGGTGACGGCGGGCAGCCTGACGGCGGGGCGGCCGACGGCGTCTCCATGTGCGCGCGCGTCGGGATCATATCAACTAAAATAACCATCAACTAAATATCATCACTAGTGCGCGCGCGCGTCGGGATCTACATCATCTAAATACACACCTAAATCATCTAACAACTATTCACCTAAAATCTAAATAATATATACATACATATAGAATAATATACACCTAAAATAATATATACATACACCTAATAAAATAATATATGCATACACACACCTAAAATCTAAATACATCTACACATGTCAAAAAAAATACACAGTATATACACATGTCAAAAAAATCTATATACACGTACGGTACTCTCGGGTGGTATACCGGCGCTGGACGCGGGCGGCGCGGTTGGAGAAGGACGAGAGGGAGAGGCGGAGGTCCAGCGCTGGACACGGGCGGCAGTGGCGGCCGGAGCGCTTGTGGCGAGGATGACGGAGATGGCCGAGGGCGCGCGGCCGAAGACGGAGACGGAGGGCGCGCGCCGCAGACGGGGGACGGAGGCGGTGGCGGCGCGGAGGCGGAGGCGGAGGTGGAGGCAGAGGCGGCGGCGCTGACGACAACGGCGGGCGCAGGCAGCCTGGCGGCGTCGTCGATGAAAGCAGAGAAGAAGCAGAGAAGTGAGATGCGGAAGAAGAAGAAGAGGCGCACAAGTTATAAAGGGGGAGTATACGTCCCGGTTGGTGGCTCCAACCGGGACTAAAGGGTCATACGTCCCGGTTGGAGCCACCAACCGGGACGTATACTCCACTTTTTTCAGCAGACCAAGGGTTGGCGCGCGCAGGGTCTTTAGTCCCGGTTGGTGGCTCCGACCGGGACATATGACCCTGTTTTCAAAAATTTTGAGCAATTTTCTCTCTATTCCCGCCTTATTTTTTATTTTGGGGTTTAAATTTGTAATTTTTTACATGATAATTACTTTGGAATTTAGAAAAACTTTAAACATAAAAAATGTTTCAATTTGAATAACTAATTCAAAACCATTTTCTGTTTTTAAATGTAACCATTTAAACTATGAACCATTTAAAATTAAAAATGAATTAACTTATATTTTTTGAATATTAATTTGGAATTTGGAAAAACTTTAAACATAAAAAGTGTTTGAATTTGAATAACTAATTCAAAACCATTTTCTATTTTAAAAAAATAATTAATGTAACCATTTAAACTATGAACCATTTAAAATTAAAAATGTATTAACTTATATTTTTTGAATATTAATTTGGAATTTAGAAAAACTTTAAACATAAAAAGTGTTTGAATTTGAATAACTAATTCAAAACCATTTTCTGTTTTTAAAAATAATTAATGTAACCATTTAAAATTAAAAATGAATTAACTTATATTTTTTTAATATTAATTTGGAATTTAGAAAAACTTTAAACATAAAAAGTGTTTGGATTTGAATAAATAATTCAAAACCATTTTATGTTTTTAAAAATAATTAATGTAACCATTTAAACTATGAACCATTTAAAATTAAAAATGAATTAACTTATATTTTTTGAATATTAATTTGGAATTTAGAAAAACTTTAAACATAAAAAGTGTTTGGATTTGAATAACTAATTCAAAACCATTTTCTATTTTTATAAAATAATTAATGTAACCATTTAAACTATGAACCATTTAAAATTAAAAATGAATTAACTTATTTTTTTGAATATTAATTTGGAATTTAGAAAAAAATTAAACATAAAAAGTGTTTGGATTTGAATAAATAATTCAAAACCATTTTATGTTTTTAATTTGGATTTGAATTAACTTATATTTTTTATATATTCATGGGCGGGAAAAAAAGGACGGGAAATAATGGACGAAAAGAAAATTTTATTAGGATAGAACTAGAATTAAAGTACATAACGCAACTAACACAAATTTACATAGAAGAACTGAAAATTAAGATACATGGCCAGATTAAGTCACAATCGGCCGAACTTGTTTTGCAATGTTGGAGTGATTCAGTCATGCTCCTGCCTACACCTGTAATACTCGCCACTGTAGTCGTCGTACTCGCCGCGGCCGTCGTCGATGTCGTCGTCGGGGTCGCCGTAGTTGAACCTTGAAGGCTGAGTACGAGTGGGTTGGACTTGAGGGTAGCGCAGGCGGGGGCTAGAGTCATCAGCCGTGTCGTAGGCCATGACGCTCTAGAGAGTCCGACCATGCCACCACAACCGACGGCCGGCCTCGTTGAAGTTCGGAGGAGGTGGGACGTCCTCCTCGTGCCTGGCGAGCGCCCTTTCACGCCGATCCACGAAGAAGGCTTCCCAAGTCGGGAAATAGTCGGGATGCCATCTGGGATTCCTCCGCTGCCCCGGCGTGAGCTCGAAGTAGTAGTGGTTCGTGATGGCCATCCGACGCGCCACACCGAGAGGGACAGGAGAAACCGGCACGCCTCCGGCGCTCAGCATCCAGCCGAGGGGGACACAGTAGCCCGGCGAGCAGGGGTAGTTCGAGGCGCAAAGCGCCTCCGCCTCCCTGGGAGTTAGTACTACGGTGGAAGTCATGGGAAAGAGTGATGAGGTTGCAGATATGAGTCTAGATATGTGCAATGAAAATGGAGGCCAACCCTACATATATATATAGTGAGAAATGGCAGGAAGATAACTGCAGGGAAGAACTAGCGGGCAGAACTGGCGGGAAAAACTGGCGGGAAGAAATGGCGGGAGAAATGCCGGGAAAAAATGGCGGGAAGAAAAATGGATCATTTAGAACTTGCATTGGATCTCTGAAGAAACCACATATTGCGAGTCTAAAAATGATTTTTTCAAAAAATCACGGGCGATAGATCATGTACCTGTAGTACAAACCGGACCCACTTCCTACCGATTCGGCAGACATTTGTCCTTTTTACCCGGCATGGACGAAAAGGTTTGAGATGTCCTGGTTGGGAGATAGTCCATGTAAGGTGGTCTAGTATTTTAGGAAAATGGGACGATAGCATTCTCAAACAGCATTTTGGTGGTTACTGTTGGAGATATGCCCAAGAGGCAATAATAAAGTGGTTATTATCATGTCTTCACACTTATGATAAATGTTTACATACCATGCTATAATTGTATTAACCGGAAACATTAATACTTGTGTGATTTGTAAACTAAAATTAGAGTCCCTAGTAAAGCCTCTTGTTAAACTAGCTTGTTGGTTAATATATGATCATGGTTTCCTAATCATGAACATAGAGATGTTATTGACAACAGGATCATATCATTAGGAGAATGATGTGATGGACATACTCCTATAGATAAGCGTAGCATAAAGATCAAGTCATTTCAATAGTTCAATTGCTATATGCTTTCTGATACATAGTAACCTAATTCCTTCGACCATGAGATCATGCATATCACCTTTACCGGATGGATGCTTTGATGACATCAAACACCACACCGTAACTGGGTGGCTATAAAGGTGGCATTGAGTATTCGGAAAGTATTGGTTGAAACACATGGATCAAGAGTGGGATTTGTCCATCCATATGACGGATAGATATACTCTGGGCCCTCTCGGTGAAATGTCATCCAATTAGCTTGCAAGCATGTGACTGGCTCACAAGGGATCACATATCACGGGAACGAGAAAAGAGTACTTATCAGTAACGAGGTTGAACTAGGTATGCAGAGATACCGACGATCATAACCTCGGATAAGTAAACTATCGTGAGACAAAGGGAAATTGGTATCGTATGTAAGTGGTTCATTCGATCGCAAAGTAATCGTAGAAATATGTGGGAGCCATATGAATTTCCAGATTCCTCTATTGGTTATTGTTCGGAGAAGTGTCTCGATCATGTCCGCATAATTCACGAACCGTAGGGAGACACACTTAAGGATTCGACGTTGTTTGAGTAGTTATGGTATTATGAGAAAGAGACCGAATGTTGTTCAGAGTCTCGGATGGGATCCGGGATATCACGAGGTTATCCGGAATGGTCCGGAGAATAAGATTCATATAAGGAAAGTCCCGTTTCGGAGTTCGGGAATGATTCCGGTGTTTTCATCGGGAATGTTCTAGAAGGTTCCGGATTGTCCGGCACTCCGGGGGGGGAGGGTACATGAATGTGTCATTGAATGATTGCATCATGTACTAAGTGTTCTTGCTGTTCCAAAACTTGAAAGTCAAACTGCCAGTTTGAAAGTCAAACGGCTAAAACAGGAAACTGTGGGAAACAGGAAACTGTGGGAAACAAGCAAGAGGAGTTTGAAACCAACTTGGAGGAGGAGTTCCTCTCCTCCAAGCCGGCGCCCAGCCCTAGGCCGAGTTGGGGAGGGACTCCCCTCCCTCCCTGGCGCGCCTAGCCCCTCCACCTATAAAAGGAGGGGCAGGGCCTCCTCCTTGAGACACACAAGTTTCTACCTCTAATCTCCGGTTTAGAGCCGTTTGGTTTAGAGCTTCTAATTGCTTTAGCCTGCGGTTTAGAGCCTTCTAATTGGTGTGTCTAATCTCTAGACCACTAATAGCCCTCTCTCATAATCCACCATACTCGCTCCGGCTTAAGGCGAAGCCCTGCGAGATCTCCCCTCTACTTCCGGTACCACGCCGTTGTGCTGCCGGAATCGCGAGGAGAGTGCTACAACCTCCGCTGCCTGCTGGAACAAGGGAGAGGAAGGTTTTCGTCGAGTACCGAACGTGTGACCGACTGCGGGAGCGCTGCCGGAACGTGGCGCCGGAAGGATCGTCTACGCGATCTTGAGATCGGAAAGAGTACGACTACATCACCCACGAGAATCTGCTCTCGTTAACCGCTTTGGAATCTTCGAGGGTGAGTTCCTCTATCGACTTGTTGCTACAATCTAGTAGATAGATCTTGGCTTGTTTGTTTGTATGCGATAGAAAATTTTTGTTTTCCATGCTACGAACCCCTACAGTGGTATCAGAGCCGTGTCTATATGTAGATCTGTTGCACGAGTAGAACACAATGGTCATTGTGGGCGTTGATGCTTTTATTGTTGATTGCTTCTTGTGTACTTTGTATCTTGCGGTATGTTGGGATGAAGCGGCCCGGGCTAACCTTACATGACAGCGTTCATGAGACTTGCTCCACGCTTGACATGCAACTTGTATTGCATAAGTGGCTTTGCGGGTGCCTGTTTCTCCTAGCATAGTTAAGATCCAATTTACAACGGGTGATTAACAATACTAGTATCAATGTTGTGGTTCTTGTTCGTAAGTTAGAACGACACTTATTGAAAGCCCCAAACCACGTAAAATATGCAAAGAAAGTAGAGGCGTCTAACTTTGTTTTGCAGGGGTGTGCAGTGATGTGATATGGCCATGATTGTGATTATATATGATGTATGCAATGTTCCTTATTGTAAGTCGGCAACCGGCAGGAGCCATATGGTTGTCTTTAATTTCTGTTAAGACCCGCGTGTCTATTCAAAGTAGTTGTAATAGTTGAAGCCGGTGGACGACAACCATGGAGAAGCATCATTGACCTTGATGCAATGTCGGTGATGATGGAGATCATGTTCGTGCTGGAAGATGGAGATCGGAAGCACAAAGAAGAAAGGCCATATCATATCACAAATTATGAATTGCATGTGATGTTAATCCTTTATGCATCTTGTATTGCTTAGTAGACGACGGTAGCATTATAAGATGATCCCTCATGCACATGAATTTCAAGTCATAAAGTGTTCACCCTTAGTTAGCACCGTTGCTAAAGCTTGTTGTTTCGAAGCACCACGTGATGATCGGGTGTGTTAGATTCTGCAAGTGTATACAACGTGAGCAAGCCAGATTTGCTCATGCGGAAACTAAGGTTTGATCTTGACGAGCCTAGCATGTACAGACATGGCCTCAGGAACACGGATTACCGAAAGGTAGAGCATGAGTCATATAGTAGATATGATGAACATGTTGATTGTTCGCCATTGAAGCTATATCAACTCTCGTGATGATCGGTTTTGATGTGGTGGATTTGGTTCGTGTGATCACTAAAACAATGTGAGGTATATTGTTTTGAGTGGGAGTTCACCTAGATTAATTTAATTATTAATTAGAACTCAATTTATCATAAACTAAATCAAAGTGAATTTGCATAGTTGTTGTAGTCATTGGCATCCGTTTACCACCTTGCGCTTAGTTATAATTGAGATGATAGAACTATAGAATTCTGGTTAGATACTTTACGAACTGGTATTGTATTGTTTGAAGTGTTAATCTAAAGTTTAAAAGTCCTATTGCAAACTTTCAGTAAGTTCCGGTTACTCCATAAAGTTTAATAATTAGTATTAAATCAAGAGTAACAATTCCAAGTGTTAGTATATAAGTATCATGTTTGTCTCCATGATTCTTGATATTCAAAGGATTCTCTTAATATCAAGGTTATCTAGGATTTGAAAGAGTTGTTTCAGAAACCATGATGTGTGGAAGATATTGTGATATCTGAAACGAAGTTTTGGTTGCAACATGATAGAGTATAATATGGCAAAGTTCATGTTCTCATATTTTGATGAGAATTTGCAAAGGGTTGTAGACACTTGTTGTCCTAATCCTCCAAAAGGTTTTGGATAGCAACATTATACTCATAATTCATCGTTATAAGCTAAAGTAGCTTGATCATGGACGATTCCATGATAAGGTGAATATTTGATGTAGGTAAAATGTTTACTACACCAAGAGATTACTAAAGAAAGGAATTTGAAAGAACACCAAACATTTGATAATGGTGATCTACTTCAAAGTGCAAGTCCAAAGACATTGGTATTTAACTATACATGCTTTGGACTATATGTCATATGTATGACTCCACTATTGATGTTGATAGATTCTTTCAAACAGAAAAGGAAATATTGAAAGAGAATCTCATAAATATATGGCAGAAAAGAAAAGACTAGAATTGTTCAGTATAAGTATATAGATGATATACATGTTATGGCTATATTCTTTGCTTATTAAACAATGTGGTTCTTAAGTATCTAATACTGAATTTGTTGGTATGAATCGTCATACGAAACAACATAATTCATGAACTACAATGGCCTAAGTAACTAGCAAAAGAATATGTGATGATGTTCATCGAGAACAAATAAAGGGTTATTGTGTTGCTCGTTAAGCATCAAAGCTTGCCTTCAAGATTTGTTTTTATCAGGTATTATGAGAACAAAAGGGTTGTTCAAATAATTTCCGTAATCCATAAAAGATGGATGATTCACAAATCTCGTTGGAGAAATCACATCCATAAAACTAGTGCTAAAAATGTCGAAAGACAAATTGATTGAAAGATCACTTAGGAAGTGACATCGCAGTTTAAATTATATTGGAAAGAAAACATGAAGAAAATCCATATGGATGGAATTTTGGAGTCTATTTGATTTTGATCAAATGACGCTTGTGAAACTTTCCTAGAGATAATTAAAACTTCGTTCATAGGCCAAAAGGGAACGATGGACTAGCTTATTGGAACTTGTACATATTGTTGTATGAAGTCCATTATAGTCAAGAGCGATGGATTTCAACTTCATGTGTTTTCTCCGAAAATTTGAGTGAATATATGAATATTTACTTAATAAGGATGAAGTATGAAACATTTGAAAAGTTCAAAGACTTCCAAGATGAAGTGCAAAATCATTGTAACAAGAATATAAATAGTTTATGATAAGATCATAAAGGAAGATATTTGAGTTACAAGTTTAGCATAATACCTAAGATTTAAGGAATCGTTCCGTGGATTTGCATTTTCCCGAAACACCATAAGAGTATGGAGCGTTTGAGATATGTAATTAAACCTTGTTTGACATGGTAAGATCGAAGGTGTAATTCATAAAACTGCCATTATATTTTAAAGATTAAAAGCTTTAGAGATTACCGTTTTTCCACTGAAAAGAGCTCCATCATAATCCGTTGAAATGACACCATATCAAGTTATGGTTTGGGATAAAACCCAAGTAGTCCTTTCTTAAAACATTGGTATGCTATGCATAAGAAAGATGTGTGCAACCAAAGTCAGATGAACCTGTCTTTGTATAACTATTAAGTATTCCTCCATATACACCGGAGACAAAAGTGTTTGTTGCTTAGAACGTCAAGTTTCTTTGAGAAGGAATTTTCGTGAAAAGTTAAGTGGGAGGACAATAGAACTTTGATAAGGTTAAAAGAACCTTAGCTATATGTGCAAAGTTGCGCAGCGCCGAAAAGTGTTCCGGAGTTAGCAAACAATGCTCATGGCTCGCGTACTTCAAAGGTTGTGGTCACGGAGATCTAAGTTCCTATTGAAATAAGTATGTCGGATGAACAATCAAATACCAAGATTTGAGAGTTAAATCATTATTTGGCAATAATGATCTGACTACATACAAAGAAGCGATGATGGGCCCTGACTCCGCCAAATGGCTTGAAGCCATGAAATCCGTGATAGTTTCATATGCGAGAGATCAAGCTTTGAACTTGAAAGACCCTCTGAAAAGGTACAAGACCTTACAGTCGTATTTGGATCTATAAAAGAAATAGACATGGATGTTTTACATCTATGAAATAGTCGACATGTTGGGAAAGAGTTCACAAAATGTTCAAAGGTTGACTATGACAAGATTTGATCTTTCATAGTGATATTTAGTCTAGACGGATTAATGTAGCAACCACTACATATAATTTGTTATATGGTAGTTGAATAAACAAAACAAGTTCTTCTAATAGAATCATTACCTAGGACATGTGCATAACACGGTCCATAGGGTTTTGTTAATTCAAAGGATGCTAAAAGCATATGCAAACTTCAATGGTTAAAGTGAGCATCGCGGAGTTGGAATCTTCACTATGATGAAACTGTTAAAGGAGTTTAAAAGTTCATTAGAGACAATGAAGATGCTTGCATTTGCAAGAAATTAAGTGGGAGCGCTAAGACATGTTTCTAATACATTATGTGGAAGACATATTGTTGATTGGAAATAATGTATCTTTTATTAACACATATTAAGAATTTCATCCTGATGAAAGACTTAGGCAAAACCCAAATATTTGGCATCAATAGACGCTAATATGGTTGTGCCAGAAGTACATAGACAAGATATTGAATGAGTTCAATATAGAAACTACAAGAGAGGTTCTTGTTGCACAGAAAGGATTGAATGAGTTCAATGTTGATGATATATTCAAGTGTATTGACATTTGGTAAAGTGAAACAAATAATCAAGTATAGATTGATACTTGATGTATGAAATCACAAAGAGTATTTATATCAATCATACTGTGATATGTACAAATCCAGATATGTCCTATGCTCTAAATGTTGTGAGCATATACCCGAATGATTCGTAAGATGATCATTGGACAATAGTAAGGATATTCTTATGATCTTTTGGAAGAACTAAGAGTATAATATTTGTAGAAGTGACAAATAGATGGTTAGTTCATTGTAAAAGTACTACATTGATACTAGTTTTGTCACAAAGTACAAATTAAGTTTATCTCAATCTAAACTAAGGGTGGCACAATATAATGGAAAGTGAGTTCCATAATGGATTTGGATGAGTTCCAAAGTTAAGACATTGTGACAGATACTACAACAAAAGGCTAAGTATATGACTGCTATTTTAGCAGCAAAAGAGGGCATTTTTGTCAAGTAGTTTGTTATCAAACTAGGTGTAGTTCACAGTGGGATAATACTATGAAGATATATTGTGCGACAATATTATCAACATGTTTTAACCCCAAAGAACTAAAGGTCACACCGAAAGACCAAATTTATACAAAGCCATCTCATTAGAGAATGAGTGATGCGTAGAGACGCAAAGACATGCAATTACACACGGACCTGGAAGTGTCAGATCCGGAGATCAGTTGACCACTAGCAATCGTGTACATACAACACCGGAAAGCCATAGGTGTTGAATACACAAAGGTTTGAAACTAGATTATTGACTCTAGTGCAAGTGGGAGACTGTTGGAGATATGCCCAAGAGGCAATAATAAAGTGGTTATTATCATGTCTTCACACTTATGATAAATGTTTACATACCATGCTATAATTGTATTAACCGGAAACATTAATACTTATGTGATTTGTAAACTAAAATTAGAGTCCCTAGTAAAGCCTCTTGTTAAACTAGCTTGTTGGTTAATATATGATCATGGTTTCCTGATCATGAACATAGAGATGTTATTGACAACAGGATCATATCATTAGGAGAATGATGTGATGGACATACTCCTATAGATAAGCGTAGCATAAAGATCAAGTCATTTCAATAGTTCAATTGCTATATGCTTTCTGATACATAGTAACCTAATTCCTTCGACCATGAGATCATGCATATCACCTTTACCGGATGGATGCTTTGATGACTGATTGAAACACATGGATCAAGAGTGGTTATAAAGGTGGCTATAAAGGTGGCATTGAGTATTCGGAAAGTATTGGTTGAAACACATGGATCAAGAGTGGGATTTGTCCATCCATATGACGGATAGATATACTCTGGGCCCTCTCGGTGAAATGTCATCCAATTAGCTTGCAAGCATGTGACTGGCTCACAAGGGATCACATATCACGGGAACGAGAAAAGAGTACTTATCAGTAACGAGGTTGAACTAGGTATGCAGAGATACCGACGATCATAACCTCGGATAAGTAAACTATCGTGAGATAAAGGGAAATTGGTATCGTATGTAAGTGGTTCATTCGATCGCAAAGTAATCGTAGAAATATGTGGGAGCCATATGAATTTCCAGATTCCTCTATTGGTTATTGTTCGGAGAAGTGTCTCGATCATGTCCGCATAATTCACGAACCGTAGGGAGACACACTTAAGGATTCGACGTTGTTTGAGTAGTTATGGTATTATGAGAAAGAGACCGAATGTTGTTCGGAGTCTCGGATGGGATCCGGGATATCACGAGGTTATCTGGAATGGTCCGGAGAATAAGATTCATATAAGGAAAGTCCCGTTTCGGAGTTCGGGAATGATTCCGGTGTTTTCATCGGGAATGTTCTAGAAGGTTCCGGATTGTCCGGCACTCCGGGGGGGAGGGTACATGAATGTGTCATTGAATGATTGCATCATGTACTAAGTGTTCTTGCTGTTCCAAAACTTGAAAGTCAAACTGCCAGTTTGAAAGTCAAACGGCTAAAACAGGAAACTGTGGAAAACAGGAAACTGTGGGAAACAGGAAACTGTGGGAAACAAGCAAGAGGAGTTTGAAACCAACTTGGAGGAGGAGTTCCTCTCCTCCAAGCCGGCGCCCAGCCCTAGGCCGAGTTGGGGAGGGACTCCCCTCCCTCCCTGGCGCGCCTAGCCCCTCCACCTATAAAAGGAGGGGCAGGGCCTCCTCCTTGAGACACACAAGTTTCTACCTCTAATCTCCGGTTTAGAGCCGTTTGGTTTAGAGCTTCTAATTGCTTTAGCCTGCGGTTTAGAGCCTTCTAATTGGTGTGTCTAATCTCTAGACCACTAATAGCCCTCTCTCATAATCCACCATACTCGCTCCGGCTTAAGGCGAAGCCCTGCGAGATCTCCCCTCTACTTCCGGTACCACGCCGTTGTGCTGCCGGAATCGCGAGGAGAGTGCTACAACCTCCGCTGCCTGCTGGAACAAGGGAGAGGAAGGTTTTCGTCGAGTACCGAACGTGTGACCGACTGCGGGAGCGCTGCCGGAACGTGGCGCCGGAAGGATCGTCTACGCGATCTTGAGATCGGAAAGAGTACGACTACATCACCCACGAGAATCTGCTCTCGTTAACCGCTTTGGAATCTTCGAGGGTGAGTTCCTCTATCGACTCGTTGCTACAATCTAGTAGATAGATCTTGGCTTGTTTGTTTGTATGCGATAGAAATTTTTTGTTTTCCATGCTACGAACCCCTACAGTTACTTCACAAAACGACCTGTTTTTTGCGCTCGAAAAATGGAAAAGGGCTTTTCCGTGCGACAAAAAGGAAAACTTCATCCTGCAACATTGTTCTACATACCAATGTCCACATTCATGCATAGTATGGGCACAACATCACAAAATATGCCGTGATTCAGCACATAACATCGGTCATTTGGACCGAAAGCCATGAAACATCGAACATGATAGGTCATTTTGTGAAGGTTTCTTCGAGACATGATCAATATACCAAGTCTGGTATTTTTCCTTTCAACTATGTCACATAATATGACACCACGTGAAGAATTTTCATTGTTCAGATTTTTTTTGAATTTATTATGTCCGTTTTCAATTTTCTAAATTTCTAACTATGGTCGAACCGGCGTGCATGAAGATAGGGGACGGGCATTGTTAGAACTTGCATTGGATCTCTGAAGAAACCACATATTGCGAGTCTAAAAATGATTTTTTCAAAAAATCACGGGCGATAGATACGGATGGCAATGTGTACCCGCTACCCGCTTACCCTGCGGGTTTTCACCCATTAGGGTAAGGGTATGGTAGAATTTTTTTACCCATGGGTAAGCAAATGGGAAAAGTTCTTTACCCGTTGGGTATTGCGGGTGCGGGTATGGTAAAGAAAAACCCGCACCCACATACCCACCTACCCGCCATATGTTTATACATGACATGTAGGGCATTATTATCATAACATTTATTTCCAAAATAAATCCCTAAAAATAAATACAAACCACCCTCGACTGCCCAGAAATTTCCAAAATCACATTAATTCCATTGCCCATCGCTTAATTTTTCGTTAATTTAGTATTCTTGTTTGAACTATGTACTTCCTATGCAACTTATGTTTGGTTGTAACTTGTTTTCTTCACATATATCATGTGTTTGGCTATGTATTTTCATTATTTAATTTATATTTGCTTGCTAAAACTGTAAATGAAGGAAGATATATGTATGTTGTGTTATTACAATGCCTTGTTAAGTTGTTTGGACAGACATGTGGGTATTACCCGCGGGTTTGTTTACCCTAGGCGGGTGAGGGTATGGAAAAAAATCTATACCCATGTGCGGGTGCAGGTGCGGGTTGCGGGAAAGATCTAAGATTGCGGGTGCGGGTTTGGTTAACCTCCACCCGCACCCAACAGCCGCGGGTGCCATCCGTAGCGATAGATCATGTACCTGTAGTACAAACCGGACTCACTTCCTACCGATTCGGCAGACATTTATCCTTTTTACCCGGGATGGACAAAAAGGTTTGAGATATCCCGGTTGGGAGATAGTCCATGTAAGGTGGTCTAGTATTTTAGAAAAATGGGACGGTAGCATTCTGAAACAGCATTTTGGCGGTTACTTCACAAAACGACCCGTTTTTTGCGTTCGGAAAATGGAAAAGGGATTTTCCGTGCGACAAAAAGGAAAACTTCCTCCTGCAACATTGTTCTCCATACCAATGTCCACATGCATACATAATATGGGCACAGCATCACAAACTATACCGTGATTCAGCACATAACATCGGTCATTTGGACCGAAAACCATGAAACCTCGAACATGATAGGTCATTTTGTGAAGGTTTTTTTTGAGACATGATCAATATACCAAGTCTTGTATTTTTACTTTCAACTATGTCACATAATATGACACCGCGCGAAGGATTTTCATTGTTCGGATTTTTTTGAATTTATTATGCCCGTTTTGAATTTTCTGAATTTCTAACTATGGTCGAACCGGCGTGCATGAAGATAGGGGACGAGCATCGTTAGAACTTGCATTGGATCTCTGAAGAAACCACATATTGCGAGTCTAAAAATGGTTTTTTTAAAAAATCACGGGCGATAGATCATGTACCTGTAGTACAAACCGGATCCACTTCCTACCGATTTAGCAGACATTTGTCCTTTTTACCCGGGATGGATGAAAATGTTTGAGATGTCCCGGTTGGGAGATAGTCCATGTAAGGTGGTCTAGTATTTTAGGAAAATGGGACGGTAGCATTCTGAAACAGCATTTTGGTGGTTACTTCACAAAACGACCCGTTTTTTGCGCTCGGAAAATGGAAAAGGGCTTTTCCGTGCGACAAAAAGGAAAACTTCCTCCTGCAACATTGTTCTCCATACCAATGTCCACATGAATGCATAATATGGGCACAGCATCACAAACTATGCCGTGATTCAGCACATAACATCGGTCATTTGGACCGAAAGCCATGAAACCTCGAACATGATAGGTCATTTTGTGAAGGTTTTTTCGAGACATGATCAATATACCAAGTCTGGTATTTTTCCTTTCAACTATGTCACATAATATGACACCACGCGAAGGATTTTCATTGTTCGGATTTTCAATATACTAAAGGTTCATCTTTAGTCCCGGTTGGAGGGATTTCGGCAGGCTGGGCCAGGCAACACTAATGATAGGGGTGAGTGTCGACATTATGTCGTGTGGCGTGTACCTTGTCCCGGATGGTGTCACCAACCGGGACTAAAGATGAACCTTTAGTCCCGGTTGGAGACACCAACCGGGACAAAACACGAGCCAGCACTAATAATAGGGGTGAGTGTCGACATTATTTCGTAAGTGTCGACACTATGCCGAGCTGCTTGTACTATAAATAGGCATCCTTGTGAGTCCAGTCCTCCAGCTAGATTGAGGCATCTCCAATATTGTTTTCGAGAGCAGGGACACCACTACGACCAGTTTCAGGGAGATGCCGCCGGATCCCAGTCCTCCGGCATCTGCAAGAAACTGGTCATAGAGGCACTCCCTAATATGTGAAATTAGTTAGCTCCCAGGTGTATTGATCTATTTAGAGAAGTTACAAGCTGCAAGATGGATTTTGAGAGCAGGGACACCACTACGACCAGTTTCAGGGAGATGCCGCCGGATCCCAGTCCTCCGGCATCTCCAAGAAACTGGTCATAGAGGCACTCCCTAATATGTGACCCCGCGCGTTTGGAGATCAGATCTTAATGGTAAGTACGAATCGGGACAACTTCTTCATAGTCCCGGTCCAGCCATAAAACGGGACTAACACTCAAGACATTTATTAATATTAAAAACTGGGACTAAAGGCCCCCCTATATATAGTCCCAGTCAAGCCACAAAAACCGCGAAAGATATCCTTCGGTGAAGCCACAAACCGCGAAAGACATGAACTAGAGTTACATAATATGAGCATGAACTTCTTGGCATATGTCCTTCCTTATGATCGCTTCAGACGTAACCATGGAGCATCTTCTTTACTTAACGGAATGCTTGGGTCAGTTTTCACTGTGAAGGGCGGAATTTCATCAAACTTATTATAATCTTATGACATGTCTGTCTTGTCCTCGATTCCCACGATGTTTCTTTTCCCTGAAAGAACTATGTGACACTTTGGCTCATCATATGATGTATTCGTTTTCATATTTTTTCTTTTTTTCGGTCTGGAGGACATGTCCTTCACATAGAAAACCTGAGACACATCATTGGCTAGGACGAATGGTTCATCTCTATAACCAAGATTGTTGAGATCCACTGTTGTCATTCCGTACAAGTGGTCTATCTTTACCCCTTCCCCATTCAGGTTGACCCATCTGCAGCGAAACAAAGGGACCTTAAAAGAGACTCCATAGTCTAGTTCCCATATCTCCTCTATGTAACCATAGTATGTGTCATTTTGTCCATTCTCGTCTATTGCATCAAAGCGGACACCACTATTTTGGTTGGTGCTCTTTTTATCTTGGGCGATCGTGTAGAATGTATCCCCATTTATTTCGTACCCTTGGAAATTCAATACAGTAGAAGATGGTGACGCGGCCAACAAGTATAGCTGATCTCCAACAGTGGTGTCATTCAAGAGATGTGTCCGCATCTAACCACCGAAAGACTTCATGTGTTCATCTGTAATCCATGATTCAGGCTTCCCCGGTTTTTGGAGCATACAATATTCTTGTGTTCCTCGATATACGGAGCTGCCAAGGTGGAATTATGTAGAACTGTGTAGTTTGCTTTAGTGAAATAATCCCGTCCCTACATATCAGTGCTTTCTTTCCCAGCGTGCCTTTTCCACTTAGTCTTCCCTCATGTCGCGAGTCAGAAACACCAATCGGCTTAAGGTTAGGAATAAAGTCAACACAAAAGTCAGTGACCTCCTCTGTTCCATATCCCTTGGAGATGCTTCCTTCTGGTCTAGCACGGTTATGAACATATTTCTTTAAGACTCCCATGAACCTCTCAAAGGGGAACATATTGTGCAGAAATACCGGACCGAGAATGGCAATCTCTTCCACTAGGTGAACCAGGAGATGCGTCATAATATTGAAGAAGGATGGTGGGAACACCAACTCAAAACTAACAAGACATTGTACCACATCCTTCTGTAAACTTGGCAGAATATCTGGATTGATTACCTTCTGAGATATTGCATTGAGGAATGCACACAGCTTCACAATGGGTACTCGAACATTTTCCGGTAGAAGCCCCCTCAGTGCAATCGGAAGCAACTGCGTCATAATCACGTGACAGTCATGAGACTTCAGGTTTTGGAACTTTTTCTCTGCCATATTTATTATCCCCTTTATATTAGATGAGAAGCCATACGGCACCTTGATACTGTAAAGGACTTCAAAAAAGATTTCCTTCTCTGCTTTGGTAAGAGCATAGCTGGCACGACTTAAGTGACGCCCTTTATCCGTATTATTCTGTGTATGCATGTTCTTTGGGTCTTTCATAATTTGTTGGTCCTCCCGTGCTTCTGGTGTATCTTTTGTCTTCCCATACATGCCTAGGAATCCTAGAAGGTTCACGCAAAGATTCTTCGTCACGTGCATCACGTCGATTGAAGAGCGGACACGCAGGACTTTCCAATATGGCAGCTCCCAAAATATAGATTTCTTCTTCCACATGGGTGCGTGTCCTGTAGCGACGTCGTTCGGAACTGATTGACCGCCGGGACCCTTTCCAAAGATTACTTCTATGTCCTTGACCATACCAAATACATCATCACTAGAAGGGAGTTCAGGCTTCTTCCGGTGATCTGCCTCACCTTTGAAATGCTTGCCTTTCTTTCTTACGAGATGATTGGTCGGAAGAAATCGTCGATTCGCCAGGTACACAACCTTCTTGCATTTATGCAAATATGTATCTTCAGTCTTATCTAAACGGTGTGTGCATGCCTTATATCCCTTGTTTGTCTGTCCTGAAAGGTTACTAAGAGCAGGCCAATCATTGATGGTTACGAATAGCAACCCTCGTAGATTAAATGACTCCTGTTTGTTCTCATCCCACGCACGTACACCTGGTTTGCACCACAACTATAAGAGTTCTTCAACTAATGGCCTAAGGTACACATCAATGTCGTTGCCCGGTTGCTTCGGGCCTTGGATGAGCACTGGCATCATAATGAACTTACGCTTCATGCACAACCAAGGAGGCAAGTTGTAGATACATAGAGTCACGGGCCAAGTGTTGTGACTGCAGCTCTGCTCCCCAAAAGGATTCATGCCATCCGTACTTAGACCAAACCATAAGTTCCTCGCGTCACCTGCAAAGTCTGGGAAGTCTCTCTCGATTTTTCTCCACTGTGACCCATCAGCAGGGTGTCTCAACTTCCCGTCTTTCTTACGGTCTTATTTGTGCCATCGCAACAACCTGACATGCTCTTTGTTTCTGAACATGCGTTTCAACCTTGGTATTATAGGAGCATACCACATAACCTTAGCAGGAACCCGCTTCTAGAGGGGCTTTCCCTCAACATCACTAGGGTCATCTCGTCTGATCTTATACCGCAATGCATTGCATACCGGGCATTTATCTAAATTCTCATACTCCTTACCGCGGTAGAGGATGCAGTCATTAATGCATGCATGTATCTTTTGCACATCTAATCCTAGATGACAGAGAGTCTTCTTTGCTTTGTAGGTACTCTCGGGAAGTTCGTTATGTTTTGGTAACTTCAGCTTCATTATTTTCAGCATATTTTCAAATGAGGAGTCAGTTAGACCACACTCTGCCTTCCATCGCAACAATTCCAGTGTGGTACCGAGCTTTGTGCTGCCATCTTCACAATTTGGGTACAACAATTTCTTGTGATCTTCTAACATGCCCTCTAACTTCAATTTCTCATTTTCTGTTTCACAGTCTTGCTTTGCATCAGAAATGACCCTACCAAGTTCATCAGCCGGCTCATCTGATGCCTGTTCTTCACCTCCTTCCTCTCCATTGTCTTCCATTGCAGTATCACTGTATTCAGGAAACATATGATGATAGTTGTTATCATCATCTTCTTCTTCACCATCTTCCATCATAACCCCTCTTTCCCCGTGCTTGGTCCAGCAATTATAGTTGTGCATGAAACCTTTCATAATTAGGTGGCCACGAATGATTTTCGAGGAAGAGTACTCCTTGTTGTTCCGACATTGAACACATGGAAAACGTATAAAACCATTCTCTTTGTTTGTCGTAGCCACATCGATAAATTTATCCACGCCTTTCATATACCCGGGTACACGCCCGTCACCGTACATCCATTCCCGACCGTTCATCTGCATCATATAAGTAAGTTTATCAAAAACAGGACATCATAAATAGTGAAATGACCAATTCACATCGACACATGCATTGTATCAATGACAGAGAAAAGATAAGATTGCTAAGCTCGATCGAGGAAAATAAAGAGGAGAAAGCTCAAGTGCGTCTCGGACACCTTCTATATTTTTGTTCTATGAGAAATTGAACGGGATCATTCACTCAAACATTTCATCAAACACCTTGAATGCATGCATAGTGAAAAAAACTAGCACACCCCTCACACCTTCCACCAAGAAAAAACACAGTGGAGGCAGAGGGCTGGGGCGTTGCATTTATAGAGGGCGGGAGCATACGTCCCGGTTTGTAACACAAACCGGGACTAAAGGTGTGTGCCACGCCACGTGGCTGACTCCCAACCTTTAGTCCCGGTTTGTGTTACAAACCGGGACATATGCCACCCTACCAACCGGGATGCATGCCTCCGGGCCCCATGCCCGCTCGAACCGGGACGCGTGCCAGCATTAGTCCCGGTTCGTGGCGGAACCGGGACTAATGCTGTTAGGAGGCACGAACGGATAGCCTTTTTTCTACTAGTGTCCGTCCCCGTCCTCCTCCCGCTTTCCTGCAGCCGCCGGCGTGGTCCACCGGATTTCTCCCGTGCGAGGCTGGCAGCGGTGGGCGGCCTCTTCCCGCGCGCGGTTTTGGATGGCGGGGCCTCCCCGGCGGAGCGAATCGGCTGATGGCGGCCCGGCTCGGTGGTGTGGCTTCTGCAACCGGGTTGTAGGCGGCAGGGCGGGGTAGCCGTTGTCTGCTGGGGTGCTGCAGGCGCCTGCGCGGCCGTCTGGTCGCCGGAGAGCGGCCGACGACGCCCTTCCTGTCCGGATCTGGGCCCAAAGGGTCCCCATCTAGGCTTGGGCGGGCCGCGTACGGCACATGGCGGGTCCTCCTGGTGGACGAGTTTGTAGGGAATGGTTGGGGGAGGCTTTGGCGGTGCTCCTGCTGTAGTGTGGTGGCGGGACTTCATGAGCCCCCTCGGGCTCGGCCGGGCCGGCGGGTCAGGTTTGTCCTGTTGCTACACCTGGTCGGCTACCGCCTCCCGGCGGTGGAGGTCGTTCCCTCCCGAGTGTCGCTATACCACTAACCCTCGCCAAGGTCTCTTGCTTCTCGGTTTTATCGGTCTCGTGACGTGGACCACGGGGAGATGGCGGAGGTGATTGCAAAACCGTGGTGGCGCACGCTTGTGGGTGGGATTATGGGTGGAGAGATTCGGAGTGCCCGGTGGCGTGGTTTTTTGGAGGTCGGGAGAAATCCATGTCGTCTCGGTACTGGCATGGTGACGCCTACGGGTGTCACCTCCCTTCCTAAAGGGCGTCGGGGGACCTCTTCCCACCCTCCATTGTGGACCGAGAGAAACCCTAGGATGTGTTCCGGGTATTACCCTAGAAACGATCCGAGCAACATCATCGTCATCAGCGTCGTCATCTTCGCTTCCCTTCTTCGAGGTGTTGCTTGGTGCACAGTGCTTCAGAGCGATAGCAGCATGGTGGAAACTCGTCAGAGGGCGCATCAGTGGAGGGTCACCTCCGTTTTCTTCGAACCGCCGTTTTAGGCATTGTTTTCTCTTTCTTTTCTTTTTGTTTCTTTTGGTCTCATATTGTGCTGCTTTGCCCCAGCGGTGGTATTCTTCTTGTATCGGTGGTTTTCTATATTAATATAGCAGGGCGAAAGCCTATTTTGAGAGAAACATCTATCAGAAATTATAAAAACTTACTCCTTCAGTTCCATAATACAAGTCTCTTTAGAAAGCCAAAATGGTCTGGTAAAAAGGCTTATATTGTAAAACGGAGGTAGTATTTTATATGAATCTCACCTAAAACAGCCCCGGTCCGAAACGGCCCTTCTATGTGTATTGCTTTCCTCGGGCGTTTTAATTTTTAGAAAATGCAGTCGCTTTGCCATTCGATTAGATATAGATAGGAAAATGTTTATGTGTGTAAAGGGAGCGGTCTGGAGGTTGAAAATGAAGGACATCTCAATGATATTATTGTAATTTTCGTTTTTGTTAAAGTGCTTTGTACTATTATTTTTTTATTGCCAAGATCCTTTTCGCAAAAAAGGATATACCCTGGGAGCTCAAAAGCTCCCCAAAAACCAGCGCACACACTCAAATCTAGGGGTCTCTCTTAGATCTTGGGTGTGCGTCGTAATACACACACTGCTTAATGTCCTCCTTTACTAAGGCGGCGACAGCATCCCACTACGTGTCTATTGCATTCTTTCCATGCTCCCAAACTGGATAGAGATGATTGCTGATAGGGTCATGGGTAATCCGGTACCTAGAGAAAGGCAAACATTAGTAAGGCACAAAGCCGGCTAAGGCTGCTAACTGCCCAAGGCGGAACCAACACTTGCCAGACACCGCCCAGGTTCCGTGATATTACATTACCGTGATCTAGTCACATGCTTGCAAGCTTTGTAGATGTAATCTTACGGAGTGGGCCCAGAGTATCTATCCATCACGAGGATGGACAAATCCCGATCTTAATGCAGACACCTCAACCTATTTCTTTAAGATACCTGAGAGACACCTTTATGATCACTCTGTTACGGTGTGACGGTTACTGCAGTTAAAGCTCCCTCTGGTGATAGTGATTAGATATGATCTAATGGTCAAATGATTGGGTTACTACATTTTTATAGTTATCGCAATGTCAAACTTTGTGACTATATCTCATTGTAATTCTTAAGTTAGGTGTGTGTATCCATCGCATCATTCACCCAATGACATGATCCCATTGTCAATTAACATAAATTTCCATGATCAGAAAACCTTGATTATCAGTTGACCAATGAGCTAGTTGAATAGAGGCTACTAGGGACTTGGTTTGTTTACATACCACATATATACTAGTGTTATCGCTTAATACAATTATTAGTATGGCATAAAACTTATTATGAACATTTTATATATGACAATAAAAACACCTTTATTATTTGCCTCTAGGGCATATCTCCAACATGCTGCATGTTAATTCACATTTATAGGCTCATAAGGCTGCACCTTAGTGTAACAAAAAGAGTAGGGAGGGACGAAATGATAGAAACCATGTCCTCAGACTTGGGAGTTGTATTATGGGGTTCTTGACCGGGGACCTTAGAACTTTAAGAAATGGTTGGATATTTATGTGTCAATGATTCCTTTGATTGCACATGAAAATGGCCTTAGGACCAATCATTAGGATCATACTTGCACGGGTATATGGATACACATATTTTAGGCTCTGTCCAACAAGAATAAAATTTGACAAGATGCATATCATTATATTTTAGAAATGTTTATGTCATAAAGTCTATGTACTCATGGGAACATTTGTCTCACATAAAATCACACACTTGAGCTTGTCTTCTTACTGCATAGAGGATTAGGCTTTCTTTATTGATTATTATCCTTGTGAGTTATTTCAAATAAGTTGATTGGTGTTGGAAAAGAGTAGGAAGTTTCATGCTTTAGTGGTACAAAAGGGAGCTTGTTTCGACTGTGTCTTAGATTTTATCATGTCATGCTAGATGTTGTTTTGACCTTATGCTTAGTGATTATTGCTATAGCATGACTTGTTCTAAGCAATTGAGATTGCTTAATGTGCCTTGAAAGAATCATGTGTTGTTTTAGCATACAAAAGCATAGTATTGTGGTATTCTCCTTTGATGTTTTGTTTGGGTTGACTTGGCACATGCTCACACCATGTTATGACTATGAACAAGTCACCATAGCCTCTATGATCATTTAGTCCTTGACTTGTAGTACCACTTTGTGCTTTGATTAGTAATGTTTTATCGCTCTGCATGATTATGGTCATTATTGCTCTCTTAGTTGGTTGCTCCTAGTCTTTTGCTAGCCTCCACTTGTATTGAGTAAGCTCTACTCATGCATCCAACTCCCAGGAAACCAAGTTATTCCAAAGTGTCCACTATAAATTCCTATGCATGGTGTGTTACACCATTCTAAGTATATTCTTGTTTTCATCTATCTTCCAGTTAAAAAGTCTCTTTGTTATGTGAAAACTTAGTGATTAAAGGTCTCACAAACTTTATGGCACACTTTATTTTTCTTTCCCCTAATAAACTTGAACCATTCTGTCATCTATGTTGTATATGCTTGCACTTATATGTTGGAAATTAGCAGAACCATGCTATTATGGGGAACATTTTCAACATTGCACCTGTACTTTGTTCACAGTTGATATCATGCTCTTTTGTCTATGGATGTCGCCGATGTGAAATAAAAGGGGAACTTGTAAGTCCATGAAGTTATGTATATGTGTTAGAGAAACGCCTGTGCCGCTAGCCTAAGCCATGCCTAATCAAGGTGGAAACTTGCAGCATCAGCATAATGACATCTATGAAGCTTTCTTCTTAAAAAAAAGAGAGACATATTGAAAAGCGGAAAGAGAGAAAAAAACACCATTTTCCCATGGTAAATAAGAAGATTGCTGAGATATTCATTGTCTGCTTGCCTTGTCATTTTGATTATGGGATAGCTCCTGTATCATGTGCAAGGGGTACCCCGTTGGTGGTTCTCTATGATACACATGTACTTACTATGACAAGAACTTACAGGTGACTAAAGTCGAGTAGCATGAGGTGCAACCCTCGTATTCAAGGGACATGAGATTGCCAACTTATATTTTGTCAAGCATATACTCTATAGTTTGTTCACTTTAACCTTAATCACTTCAAGATGCTTATGAAAGGGGCAATGAGAGCTGAAAGCTAACAAGTACCATAATTTTTGGAAGCTCTTTATGAAACTTGAAATCTCTGCTTCCCTTTATGAAGGGACTTTCTTCCACTTTTATATTGAGTCTCCACCTTCTATCCTTAGGCACCAGTTAAGAGAGCATAGTTGTGATTCTTAGTTCTATGTGCATTGTCCCAAAACTTATTGATTGATGCATATTGTTGATATTACTTGTTCTTGTGCTATTTGTCTCTAGTCACTCTTATGAACTTTGAAGGTGTCCTATGCATCTATTTGCTACACCATGAGGGACAAGCTGATTGCCACTATGCCATGTTTTCTGTATGTGAAACAAACAAACATCTTTCAATGCATTGTTATTCATGAATCTTTGTTTGTATCCTTTCATGTTGCTGCATAGTTGCTTTGTCTTATTGTTAGAACTTCATCTTTCATGCTCATGTTTAGAGTACTTTGATCCCAGCTTTCAATGCTTGCAAATGGTTTGATCTTGATTATGATGGTGCATGTCACCTCAAAAATTATTCTTTTTATCACTTACCTACTCGAGGACGAGCAGGAGTTAAGCTTGGGGATGCTTGATACGTCGTCAATGTATCTATAATTTTTGATGTTCCATCCTTGTTTAGTATCTACTTTGCTTTGCTTTGTCTACACTTTGAGGTGTTTTTATATGTTTTCCTGGACTAACCTATTAACAAGATGCCACAGTGCTAGTTGCATGTTTTCTTCTGTTTTTGGTTCCAGAAAGGCAGAAAATCAATATTCTCGGAATTGGACGGGACAAAAGCCAAAGTTCATATTTTTTCCTGAGCAATACGGAAAATCGAAGACGAGACGGAGGAGGACACCAGGGTGGCCACACCCTAGGTGGGCGCGGTCCCACCCTAGGTCATGCCCACAGGGGGTGTGGGCCCCCTGGACCTCCACCAACCTTGCCTCCTTCGCCTATAAGAAGCCTCCGACCCAAAAACCCTAGAGAATCAACCAGAAAGCCACGAAAAGTTCTGCAGTGCCGCCACCAATGAAGGGGAGATTTGGGGGACAGAAAGTCTCTGTTCCGGCACCCTGCCAGGACGGGGAAGTGCCCCCGGAGCCATCTCCTTCGATTTCCACCACCATCTCCATCGATCTCCATTGCCATCTTCATCACCGTTGCTGATTCCCATGATAAGGAGGGAGTAGTTCTCCCTCGAGGCTAAGGGCTCTACTGATAGCTATGTGTTCATCTCTCTCTATGCATGATCTTGTTGTGGTCATGAGATTTGTAATCAAGTAGATCTACTCTGCTACTCAAGTGCTTCAATAGATCTCTGCTCTCCCCATGTGTGTGAAAGTGACAGCATGCACGCCATGGTGTCACTTAGGCTAGAGTCTACATAAATACTCACTGTGCTTTAATAGATCTATGCTTTTTCCCACATGTGTGAAAGTGACAGCGTGCACGCCGTGTGTTACACTTAAGCTAGACTACATATATATTTGTTATGAGTTATATTTAGAGTTGGATGTCTTTATGAAATTGTGGTGTTTGTTGGAACCATCTAGCGCTCAAGGTGACAGTGTAGGGTTATATAGATTGGGGAAATCGGACTTTGAGGTGTGCTGTTATAGCCCTACCATGGATTAGAGTGTCCAAACGGAGAGTAGTTAATAGTAGTATCATGAATAGAATATATTTATATGAGAGAGTGTTCACTAGTGAAAGTATGATCCCTAGGACTTGTTTCTAAACATTGAAACGCTGTTTGCATCTAGATCTGTTGCATGTTTGCTTGCTTCCATCTTTTTGCCTTTAGTCTTTACCTTAACGCCAAGCTATTTTCTGGCACCGTTACCACTTGTATTTTACTATCTCTTCACGGAACTAGTGCACCTATACACCTGACAAGTGTATTAGGTGTGTTGTGGACACAAGAGACTTCTCGTATCTTGATTGCAGGGTTGCTTGAGAGGAATACCTTTGACCACTTCCTCCCCGAGTTCGATAAACCTTGGGTAATCCACTTAAGAGAAACTTGCTGCTGTTCTACAAACCTCTGCACTTGGAGGCCCAACAACTGTCTACAAGAATAGAAGTGCGTAGACATCATTCGCCAGCACCCTACACACCATGCAGATCCCCTGTCTCCGGCTTGGAAGCATCAGACACTACCGCTTGGGAAAATCTGGATGGATGTCATCTTCGGCAACCCCAATAACTTCAGACAAGAACGCCTCGAGTTCGAGGTGGTCGACTGGCCCTTGCAGTACCGTGCTATCATCGGCCGGGTGGCATTCACAAGATTCCTGACTATACTGCACTATGCGTACATCCTGCTAAAGATGCCAGGGACAAACGGCATCATCACCATCCAAGGAAGCTTCACCAAGTCCGACATCTACGAGAGGGAATTCAACAGAATCTCCTAGCCTTTCAACATGTAGGAGGAACTGTCAAGGCTGAAGGAGTCCACAACCACCAGCATCCCCCTGGTGACCAAGAAAAATGCACCGGAGCAATCATTCGACTCCACGGTCAACACCAAGGAGATCCAGGTCCACCCGAAGGACCCCACCAAGACGGTCCTGATCCCCAACAACTTAAGTTCCACATAGGAACTCGCGCTCGTCGAATTCCTCTGTGAGCGCTGGGAAACCTTTGTCTGTGTCCTGTGGGTATGCCAGGAGTTCCTAGAAAATTCACGAGCACTCACTCAACATGTATCCTGATGCACGCCCAGTCAAGCAGCCGATGCCTCGATTGTCAAAAGAAAGGGCCAAGGCGGTCGGTATGGAGGTCAACAGACTTCTCCATGCCGATTTCATTCGCGAGATCAAAGAAAGCACCTAGGTAGCTAACACCGTTCTAGTTCCCAAGAAGGAAACTAATATTACTGCGGATGTGCGTGGACTCCATGAGACGTTCGACAACTTTGAGCTCTACAAGATCAAGCTGAACCTGTAAAAATGCCCCTTCGGCGTCCCTTCCAGACAACTACTCGGGTACCTCATCTCCGCAAGGGGAATTAAAACAAACCCGAGGAAAATAAAAGCCATACTGGCCATGGAAAAGCCGAAGAACATCAAGGGCGACCAGCGGATCACGACTCTCAGTTGATTCATCAGTCGGACGGGAGAAAAGGCCCCCCTTTCTATCAACTTCTCCAAAAAAATGGAGCAGTTCGAGTGGACAACTGAAGTATGAGGCATTCAAAAACCTCAAGCGCCTGCTATCAACCTCGCCAGTCCTGGTAACCTCGCAAGTCTTGGTAACCACATGGTTAAATAACGTCTCCATCATTTTTGCACCATGACTTGTTGAATTGTACATAATAAGACTCACAAATGTGAAAAAGTAGCAATATGACACCCCCACCCCTCAAGAGAACTTGTGCACAAACCTAGAGGGGAAGCATGGTGGTCTAGAGTAGAAGCCATATAAGAATTTTGCCCATGATGGCAAGCATCATATTGAGATTCCTTTAACGTCTTAAGAGGTTTTAGCAACAACATTTATTCGTTTGAAGATGCCCTTCGCGGGAAAAAATATCACAAAAGTATTTCAAAGTCTTGGACTGGAACCGTGGCGGATTCTTTGAATTTGTGGAAATGGGTGGTTACAAAAAATCATCTACTCGTATCTTAGAGGAGTGAAACAAGAAATAACCATTCCCGGGCCGAATGGGCCATTTCTTGGAACAACCAGAAATTACTTTGCTTTCTTTGGAAGACCGGAGACCTATCTAGGGTAGTGTAGATACATGTAGGTCGTCCACGACAGAACAGAAAAGAGGGAGCTCAGTTCCGACAATAAGCTAACTTGCGATGCACTTATGCACACACCCTACGCCTAGAGAGGAAGCCGGTCTGATCAGCGTCCACAAGAGAGCGGATAGCATATTGGAATCTAGTCGTCAAGACTTGAGTAATAATAGCTTTCATGGTACAATTTTGGAGGTAGATCGGGCGAAACCGAGAAGGGTTGTTGGGTGAGTAAGTTAGGCTCGACTGATGCGCGCGAGATCGATGAAACCATCGAAGGGGCTGAAAAAACCGCGAAGGATAGATGGGGCAAAACCGTCAGGTCTCAGGTTAGAGAGCTTGTTCATTATCTCCACCATATTGTGCCATGACTTATTGAATTGTTGTACCTAATAATTAGGAACCTGAATTCTCCAAAGTAGCAATTTTGACACCCAAACCCGTCGTTAGAACTTTTGCACTAACATGGCTAGAGAAATTGTTCCTCTAGCTAGGTAGTGTGTGTGTGTGTGTGTGTGTGTGTGTGTGTGTGTGTGTGTGTGTGTGTGTGCGCGCGCGCGCGCGCATAATAAGTGCATTGCACGTTAGCTTGTTGCGCGCGGAACCGACGCCCCCCCCCTTTCATGTTCTACTACCGCAGACGACATACATGTCTCTCTCTGCCATCATAGCCAGGGTCACTGATCTTCCAGAGAAAGCAAAGTGATTTGGATTTCTTTTATGGCTTCTATAGACCATCAAGGTCCTCCTGTACTAGTAGCTATTTTTTGATCCGTAATTAAGGGGCAATGATCTGCTCTGACCAAGCAATGAAGCTAGCTAGCACAAGGAAGACAGCCGAGGTGCACCGAGTTCCAAGGAGCCACCGTGCGCACACGGGCGCTAGGCAAAGTAATTTAGCCAGAGCTGACTCACAAGTCACAGAGCCCCAAGGAGCAGGCTCGGCTCGGCTGGGTCTGTCTGTGGCTAGAGCCGGAGCCGGGAGTGCTAGCCGGACCTGGTCAAGGACGGCTCAGATCGGGCATGCACGCATGGCTGGCCGCTACGACGGGACGAGTGGCGCAAGGAAACTCATCAATGCACAATATTTTTTCAATCCGGGCAATGAATAATTGGCTGCCGCTGGTGGAAGATCCCACCCCCCGCGTCGGACAGCTCATCATTTGCTCCACCATCGCCCCCCGCCTCCCCGCCCCGCCCTATTTATAACCCCACTGCCCCCGCCGCCGCATGACCAGAACCAGAACCAGACCATCGCATCCCACAAGCACCACCTCCTCCACCATCACCGTACCATCATCCACTCCCAGATCGGATCGGAGACATGATGCCTCGCGGCGCCGGCGGTCTCGGCCTCGAGCTCGGCCTCGGCCTAGGCCTCGCCTCCCAGGGCAGCCTCACCTCCTCCACCACCACCGCCTCCTCCTCCCCGGCCTCGCACTGGAACGCCGCCCTCAGCTCCGTCGTGGGGGCCGCCGGGAGGGACGCGCACTACCACCACCAGCTGCAGCTGCCGCAGCACGAGCCCGCCGGGCGGACGTCCACGTCGCCCGAGAGCGGCGTCAGCGGCACCAAGAGGGGCCTCGACCGCACCGGCTCCGGCGTCTCCCGCGGCGGCCCAGCCGCCAGCGACGAGGACGACGACGGCGGGGACGGCGCCGGCGGACGCAAGAAGCTCAGGCTCTCCAAGGACCAGGCCGCCGTCCTCGAGGAGTGCTTCAAGACGCACTCCACGCTCAACCCCGTAAGTCTCTCCTCCATCGATCCATCCGCCCAGCGTTACGATTCGTCCATGCCGATCGCATTGAGCTGACCGAGATTTCTCATGTTCTCTCTGACAGAAGCAAAAGACGGCGCTGGCCAACCGGCTGGGCCTCCGGCCGCGGCAGGTGGAGGTATGGTTCCAGAACCGCCGGGCGCGGACCAAGCTCAAGCAGACGGAGGTGGACTGCGAGTACATGAAGCGCTGGTGCGAGCAGCTCGCCGAGCAGAACAAGCGCCTCGAGAAGGAGGTGGCCGAGCTCAGGGCGCTCAAGGCCGCGCCCTCCTCCACGGCCCACCAGGCCTCCTCCGCCGCCACGCTCACCATGTGCCCATCATGCCGCCGCGTCGCCACCGCCAACAACGCCTCGGGACCGGTCGCCACGCCGCCGCAGCAATGCCACCCCAAACCGAACGCCCAGGCCGGGAACGTCCTGCCCAGCCACTGCCAGTTCTTCCCGGCCAACGCCGGCGCCGGCAACGACCGGTCGGCCAGGCAGGGCACGTGGAACGGCGCCGCGCAGCCGCTCGTCACCAGAGAACTCTTCTGAGAGATCTTGACATTCATGGACAAGATCGGAGTGATTATTAATTACTACTGTAGGAGATTTCAGGTGGCGATATGGTCAATTAATCAATCCATTAATTAGCTGGCCGATCGCCCCAAGGAAAGGAAGGAGATTCGTTTTGGTTTGGGTAGCAATTAGTGTGCCCGATCTCCCCTTATTAGTGATACTATGATATGATTTGGTTAATTCGGTTTGGATTTCTTTTTATCTTTTCTTCCTGAATCGACCGACGACGACGACGACGAAACAAAAACACAAACAGATTATAACAAGCAAAGCGAGCAAATGGCTGTCTGCTTTTTCATGGACGGCGTGTACCCATCCACCCAAACCCACTGCCGGTTGGTGGATTAACAGGGCTTGATTGATTTGTACTACTAATTATGATTGATTGATGGACAAGAAAATAATGAAATCTTCACTTTCGCAATCCACTCTCTTTTGCGTCTTCTCCAACAAGAGTTTTTGGAGCCATGTCTTAATCTTGTACTCTAAATTTATTTGTGCGACAAAATGCATGGTTCAGGTTAACGCGTAGTCGAGCCCGATGTCATTCCTCTAACTCGATAGAAAATGGACCAAAATGACTAGAAAAGAATGACACTATTATTATTTTCCATCTTCAGATCTTCTCTTGCCGTGTTTGTTTGCTACTCACCTAACATCTTGCAAGTTGTTTAAGCGTAAGGACCCACATGCATGCCACATTTCATCATAATCATTATCACCATCATCATCATCATCATATTATAGTTTTCAGACAACCGTGCAGGTTTACGAGCCTGCACACATGCGCGCGCCAGAGGGAAACTTTAATCAAAAGCTAATTAGTTCGCAGACAAAGTGAGGGACTAAAGTCACGGCGAGATCATTAGGAGATCTGGTCGTCATTAGACTGCGATCCAGCTTGATTAGTGCGCGTTGGACCTTGGGCAAGACAGTTGTTTTCGACCGACAACTGCATCTCTACGCGATCCGCGGCGATCAAAGATTTATTTGGTTGATTCAGTGGTGAAAGCTGCCTTGCCTTGCCTTTGCTTCCAACTTTTCAGTTCTGCTCCATCGCAAGCCACAACAACTTCAACTTCTGAACTCAGAGAGAGCTGACCTAACCACCAAGTACGGCAAGATTTGACATATGGCTGCAAATTTAAAACTATCAGCAAATAACTTAACATCTCTTATTTTTTGCTAGACAAGCTATTTGCTTGTTCTTTTAGTTTGGTTGACAACTACACTATATATCCGCTTTGCCCTATCCAGACGAGAAAACTTGTGGTCCCAAAGAGATCCGTAACTAATGATCCAGGTACTTGTAGAAATCCTAGCTATTCGGTGATTTTTGGTGTTCCAGGTGGTGGGCACCTTAATTTAGGGCTCATTTGTTTCATGGAATTTCCATAGGAGGATTTACGTAGGATTGAGATCATATGGAAATTTTCATATAAAAGTTGTTCCATTACTGAGATCATATTTCATAAGAATTAATCCCATAGAAATCTGAAAGAAAGTAGCATTACGCTACACCTTGTAGAAATTCCTTCAATACAATCAATGATAATTTTTTCTTTCCATGGGATTCAAGTAGACATGACATCTCAGTCGTATATTTTTATTCCTACATTTTCCTATCATATGATACAAATAAGCCCTTTTGTTGTAAAAATAATCTAATGAGTCTTTAACATTGTGAAAATGCAATAAACACATTTCACGAGGAAGGAAAATGCAACTTTGTACTTCCTCAGTTTCGGTTTACAACTCCTACACGTAGTTCTATATCGTCAAATTGAGCAACTTAGTATGATGTATATATTACAAAAAATATATCACCGAAAACTTTAGACTTTGTACTTTACAATAATATAATTTTTATATTATATAGGTCAAATTGATAATCTAGATATACGTGTAAGACTTATAAACCGAAACAGAGGGAGTAGTACTAATGCTGCATAAAATAAGCGGTTGGATTCGAAACCACCGCGTGGGAGATGGGAAACCGTGCGGATCGACGCCGATACAGGCTGTCCAAAATGGTTCATCAACCACCAAGCCTAGAATCGGCGTGTAAGTATGATTAACTTTCACTTGGTCTGTACATTGCCTCCTTTTCTAGTTCACACAAGGTAGTTTTCACCCTGTACTAGAATCTAGATCCTTCACAACATCCCACCAAGTATGTGAAAAACCGGCGTTTGACTTGTTTGAAAAAAAACAATATGTGTTTTACGAGGCAAATAATTTAACCATCGATTTTTATTTCCAACACATGACCATCCCTGCTCCTCGTCCCAATACACGCTCGTAAGGGAATTTTTTTAAAAAAAAAACTACTCTTTTCGATCCATATTAATTAACTTAAATTTGTCTAAATTCGAATGTATTTAGACATATTTTAGTGCTAGATACAACCGAATCTAGCCAAATCCAATCAACTAATATGGTTCGGAGGGAGTACAATATTATTATGCAGACTCGAGCAAAGTGGAAACTTTTACCTACGCTGATTAGAAGTAAAATACTCCATCCTTTCCGTTTAAATTAAAATCCCAAAAATAGTTTATACTATATTTAGAAAAAAATAGAAAGTGGCAATCTAGATGTAGTGCAAACTTTACAATTTTTTTAGAAGTTGTGTATGCTGCATTTTTTTCGAGACTCATCTTTTTTTAGAACAATCGAGACTCTCATCTGTTACGAGTATATTCCAGCCTTTCGTTTTGTATAGGCAGGGCGGCCCACGGCCCATGGCCCGTCCGCCGTCCATCTTTCAGAGTTTATCTGTCTGTCGCTTGTTCCACCCAGGCAGACTCGACGGCTGTGACCGGCGCAGCGCCGCCGCCGCAAACTCCTGCGGCTGTCCCTCAATGGATCTGGTGGTGGTCGGCGACAGCGGCGAGCGTAGACGGCGCTGGGAGACCGATGAAGCGGCGATATCGAGGCGGCGTTAAGGCATCACGCATTTCCCTGCTTCCTCGTCCCAAGGTGACAGACAGGTAGCCCACGATTTCGTTTACTGCAATCGAATCGATCCATCCCGTGAGATTAGCTTCCAGAAGTTTTTATTGGGGCTGAATGGAGCCACTGCGTTGAAATGCTTATGCTTATGATTTTAGCACTACAAAAGCTTCTGTGGTTGGATGAATAATCTACCTTACATCACCCCTTTATTTTTAGGAAAATTTTACCATCTCTCTGCAGAAAGATAAACTCCATGCTGAAATGTACTGCACTTTGCAGTTCACCATTCATGAAGATAAAGTTGTCAGCGCTAAATCAACATATGCATCAAAACATGATTCAGCATTAAAGTATGCACACTAATTTGCCAGCTTTTGCTCTTTGAACATGAGTAGACCGTCTTCCTCTCATGCCACTTTTAACCCAAAGCTATGTGTGTGTGTCTGTCAGAATTTTGGTGTCAAAATAGAAAGAGCCCACAGGTCCGGTAAGCTATGGCCTATGGACTATCTATTGGAAGCTGGATTCATCAGGAAGATTTTTCTTATATACCGAAATGCTTCAAAACTTCATTAAGCTTCAGTGATAGATTTTTCAGTTGCAAGTGAGGTCGGGGAACCGAGATTTTTCAGTTATAAGAATTAATTCACATTTCAATACACCTGCACAGCACAAAATGTATATATCTCTAGACTAGTTAGACACAAGTTGTAGCTAAGAGCCATTTTCAATAATTTTTATTCACATTTTTATATAGCTGAGCAACACAAAATCTACATTTTCCAAGACTAGTTCTACACAAGGTGTACAAAAATATGAATTCTCGCTAGCAAGAAACAATAAACCCATCAATTAGCCACATTGTGTCTCGCTCAGACGCGGTACCGGGATCATCTGCTCCTAGACCTCCAGTCCATGATTGCTGACCGGAGAGAGTGGTTCGGTATCAGGCTCCTGCTCTGCAACCTCAGGTTCGTCATTGGCGACTTGCCCTTCATGCTCAGCCACATCTCGATCGCCTTCCGGTCGTACGTATATCCATCGGCGGCGACGCACGGATCCATCATCACCTCCTGAAGAATGGGGCAGAGGAAATGGCCCGGTGGAGCTGCCGCCGCTGATGCTGACCGGAGAAGAAGGGCGGTCTCGCTGGCGGCCTTGGCGGCGACGTCCTTGATACGCTCCAGCGCCGGGAGGACGTGCTCGCGCAGCCCCGGTCGATCCCTGCGCCGCATCTCGGCGCACCGGAGCGCCAGTGCGGCAAGCTCCCGCGTCTCTTCCAGCGGCCACTCGCCGGCGGCCGTGTCTAGCATCTCTGAGAAGGAGTCACCACTGTCTTCTTCTTCCAGCACGGTCTCCACAGCATGGGCGAGCCCCAGCGGCGACGTCCTCCCCGTGAGAAGCTGCAGAACCACCACGCCGAGCGCGTACACGTCGGACTTCGCCGACACGACGCCGGTACGCTGGTACTCCGGGTCAATGTAGCAGAACGTGCCCACCGGCGCAGTGTTCTTGACCATCGTGGACGTCGGGTGCTGGCCTCCTGCCGTGGTTCCGGCAAGCAACGCAGTCGAGAGGCCCACGTCACCGACCTTGCTGGCAAGGTTCCGGTCGAGCAGGATGTTGGCCGGCTTCAGGTCGCGGTGGATGATGGGGTCCGGCCTGGCGCTGTGGAGGAACGCGACTGCAGTGGCCACCTCCCAGGCGATCCGGATGCGGTCGTACCAGGGGAGTGGCGGCGTGTTGTTCCGGCGGTGGAGCATGTCGTCCAGGCTTCCATTCTCCATGTACTCGTACACCACGCAGCCATGCTCCGGGCAGGCGCCCAGTAGCAGCAGCAGGTTAGGGTGCCGGATCTTGCCCAGGACCTCAAGCTGCAGCAAAGAGTTCAGAAAACAGAACAGTTCAAACAGAAGTACAAATGCGTAGTTAAAAATCACCCCTTAACTTGGCCACTTGGGTGTGTCTTAAAATATCTAATTGAACATCACCCCTTGGTTTACTAAGCAGATAAAGTAGAAAACAAAATTTGTGTGTTGGTGTACTAAGTACCTCCTGCTGTAATAGCTGAGATCCACAACCTTCAGTGGAGTTGAGAACTTTCACTGCTGCAACCGTATGCTGAAACTTTGCCTTGTAGACTGTTCCATAAGTTCCCTTGCCGATCTCAAGATCACTTGAAAACGATGAAGTCGCCAGCTGTATCTGCTCCCATGAGTACCTATTATACTCAGTAAAACATCGTCCGATGATTTTCTGTCCTGTTTTGTTCTCGACAGCACCTTGCTGGTCACCATTAGTCTGTGTTACTTCCCTTTCAGAAGAGCTTCGGTTGGGTTGAGATTCTATATTGGTGACCTCATGTTCTTCTCTCTCCATTTGCCTTACCAATCTCCTCACCATTTCTTCTGTCAGGTCAATATCTCTATGCTTGATTTCGTCTTCCACATGCCGAATTCCAAAGCTGTCATGTAACTACAGCAAAGATTCAGAAAGAAACAGTTATGGCATTGTAGGTTACTACACACTTTCAGTTAGTGTTGGGAAATAAACCTTACTTTGTGTGGGAAGTCAACCGATTCATTCTGACCAACTTCATGAAGCTTCTGAAGATGTCGCAGCTTGACTTTAATATTCTCAATTTCAAGCTTCAGGTCATTCTGTTCGGCAACGAAAGTTAAAAGGCACAAACATGTTAGTTTTCAACTGGTGGGATGATGCATCAGCCGGTAGGTGAACTCTTCTGCTGTCTAAACATGCATTTTGTATGGAAGAGAGTGAAAATACTCTTTTTTAGAATCTCAAATTGCTACCTGATGAGATTGCTTCAGACTTGTTGCAATCTCTGAAACTGCTGCCTGCTGATCAGAGCTATCCGGGAAACTATCTCTTTGAAAGCTCTTGTAAATGGAATTCCCGCTGCTGCTTCTGCTGCTGCTGCCGCTGCTGAATTGCGCTTCAGATGTGATCGAGTGTGAATTTGTCACCAGGGTTGTTTCATCATGGTAAGAGATCTCGCTTCTAGCGCTGCCTGAAGGGCTAGCTCCCCTGTTAGACAACTTGTTTACATGTACGAGTGCCTGATCATGCTGAGATGACAGAGAAGTCTGGCGGAACGACACATTTCCAGTTCCATTCCTCTCAGCCCAATCTGCAGTAGAAAGAATTGTTAGTACGCCACACAAGTGCATATTTTTGGGACAGCTTCCAAAAAGTTTCGTAGTTATACTATATGAAGGTGCTCATCTAATTACAGGGTAATTGAAACTAGTATAGTACATTCTTTTTGCAAGGACAAATTGTTTGTATTCAGTTGATAATTCTAGAAAGTAACAAATTTCGGAAGACAAGTTTTATTTTATTTTATTTTCTGTGTTGAGTATTACCTGATGGTACTTGTGATGAAAGGCTTCTGGAGCTAGGAGAAGAAACAGTGGAAGTAGATATTGACTTGGGTGTTTCACAGGTATCAGTTGTAGCCGAGTGCACGAATGCAAGTTTGCCTTTAGAGATAATGTATGCTGTACAGAAGCTTGGAATGCATTCAGAGATTTTGGATGCAGTCTTGCTTACTTTGAGCTTCCTAGAAGTAGTTAAGAATGTTAACCACACGATTAGTGTCCAAGAAAATTTATTCTTCTCATAATTCAAGACAAATTTCTTTTGCAATATAAAAGTGTGTCTTAATGCACAATCCTAATTAAACCACAACACCATTAAAACATTGTAGTATTCCCTCCTTTCCAAATTAGCTGACTCAACTTTGTTAGATACACATCTATCTAGACATCATCTACATACATTTGTATCTAGATAAAGTTGAGTCAGTTAATTTGGAACAGAGGGAAATATTAGTGGAAACATTAGGCAATGGTAAAAGAACAGGTAGCCGGTGCAATCCCTGCCGTACTTGATGCCTTTTTCGGTGAAGAAATTGATCACCCTACGTTTACTGCAAGATTCCACATACACTTGCAATCAAGTAGTTGCAGTGCAACCTTCAGTGTTAGGCCGGTAGCTGCGGAATTAAATGAGAGAACAATGATCATCCTACCAAACGCTTAAGCTTTTCTCTGACTATTTCTTCATAGTACGCCAGCTATTATTCAAAAAGGATTTTTATGTAGCAGGTTAAATGATTTCCTCAATTTGAAAACTGAGACATCGGCAACCAGAATATACCTTCGGAATATGCTTCTTGAAGAAGAACCTAAGACCAACTTGCCGATATTAAATTTGCCGATTTCGTCGCCTATAGCTGAAGACACATCATCAGATTCAAGCAAGACGGCTTCAGCTTCCACCTGTTCATCAAAAGCATATCACTATCAGTATTGACCGCAAGTCGTGTGCTAAAATGAGATAATTATGCAAGCCGATTTTTAACCTTTCTCTGAGCACACATCTTCTTGAATGGAAGCAACATACTCCTCGCTTGCCATTCCAACTCTTCCCTGTATGCGGATGCTACGTCGTCTCGCACTTGTGAAACTGGGATGTAGTTGCCCACTGACATCATAAGATGAAGAATAAGCTGGTCAGTGTTCTGAATTTTCAGTAAAGAGCAGCAACAGGTGCACTCTTAATTCAATATTGCCCACACTTTAGTACAACGAAAAGGAGCTCTAGGGTTCATATTCATCAACCTAATAATGAAGTAGGCCGAAGGAAAAACTCAGTACTCTGCAGTTGGTGCTCGGGTGGTATAACCATAAAAATTATCCATGGATGGCGGTACTGCCCACTGGCAAGATCAATTATTGGAACTTCCTCCTAGTTCCTCCACCCCATGTTTTTATTCAAGTTATGTATGAGCAGATATCTCATACTAGATATTTCGTGTACATAAAACCATATTTTTTCTTAAACTGGTAGTACCTCATAAAAGGTTTACTGTCGACAAAAACTGGATATATTTTTTCGTTCAGACATCAAGAACTGCTAGTAATTCGGAGAGTTTAGAATCATTGAGAAAACATGCAGCAACGGAGAGGCAGCGATAGATAAAAGGAAAATACTGACTTGGAGTGGGCACCATGGTGATGGGCGGGCGGACATGCAGGATCCGGAAGAGGACCTGGCCTCCGGGCACGAACTTGTCGAGGGCCCACTTGAGCGCGTGCCTGCTGCTCCTGCTCCCGCTCACCGCGATCGCCACCGTGCTCACGCCGGGAGCCTCCATCTCCGGCATCGTCTCGCCGGAGTCGTCTTGCTCGATCTCCATCGATCGATCTCCGGACTCTGTATCTCTTCTTCCCCCCTCCTTAATCAATCACTGTTGGGCGCAACCCCAAGAACAATATTATTATCAGAACTACTATTCCGCTCCTCCTGAGAGACTCGCTGATCAATCGCGCGTACCTTTGACCAGCCATGGGAGGGTGGCGATGATCCGATGAGAGGGGGGTGGAGTGAGGACTGAGGACATGGCGGAGGGCAGAGGCGTCTGCAGTTAAGTTGGTTGCAACGAAATTATTGCAAGGGACAGAGGGCGAGTGTGTACACGAGAAAAAAAATGCACGTAATGCTATGCTCACCCGCAGATTCACCTGGGGAAACGAGATGGCAAATAATCATATGCGTAGCATTTGATATGTCATGAGATTATACACGAGATGTTAAGTAGTGTAGTAGTGTTTTTATTCCGTTGCATTATGCAACTTTATTAGAACATGTCGTGGTTTAATACTTCCTCTGTCTAAAAACAGTTGTCGAAATTTGTCTAAATTTGATTGTATCTAGATACTATTAAATATATACATACATCCAAATTTAAATAAATTAACGTTATCTATTTTAAGACGGAGGGAGTACAAAAAAAATCCAAGCAAAATGAATTACGTACATGTTCAAACATGTGAGTGTGTGTGGCATGCGTCCTCCTTTAGCCAAGGATAGTCTTTCAAAGGAAATCAAAAGTGCACTCGGAAGCCGGAAAGTACTTTTGGCTCCCAGTGCTCCTGCTTATTAAATAAAATTAAAAACAACACCTATAAGTTTTTAAAAAATTATGAAACAAAATCTTAAAAGTTGGTAATGATGTATCCCCAAAACATGCAAAATCTCGATTCAAAGTGTTTTGTATTTTGAGCTATAGAAAAACGATAAGGTGTGTATTTTTGTGATTCGAAATCACTATACTATATGTCTATAATTTTATCATTTTTGTGTAGCTCAAAATATATATTATTTCACACGTTTGTGGTGTAAATCACGGGCTACATCTTGATTTATTTTTAGATTTTTTTGAAACTCAAAATTATAATTTTTTATTTTATTAAAAAACGGGATCATTGGTGCCCATATGCACCGAATCTCCACCCACTCAGAAGCATCCAAAAATCAAGAGCACAAGCCATGTGTAAACATAACAACCTTGCTTCTTTCTAATTTAATGGCATAGCGCATGCACTTTTCCTCAACAAAAAGTTCTCCTTTTTGAGTATGGAAATTTGTATTTTTTTTCTCTCAGGGCATATTTATTTATAAACATATACAACCTCAGTAAGAACATGAACATCTTTGTGTGTATGGTTTGTGGATTTTCTGACACATTTAGATACTTTCTCCGACCTATATTAGTTGACTCAACTTTGTCTAGATTCATATGTATCTAGTTAAGTATTTAGTTTAGATTCATCCGTATTTAGACAAAGTTGAGTCAATTAATATGGAGATTGAGTAATAATATTATTAAGGAGAGAATGTTTTACAAATCTGACGCTTCATTTCGCCCCCTATATTTTCTTCCGTGGAAACAATGGCTGCCTATAGACGCGTAGTCGTTGGAATGTGTACGATTCCTCTGTGAGCACGGCGTTGCCGAAACCTGTCCCAATCAAATCAATCAGGAATAGAACAGCCAATTGCTGATGGTTCTCTTGTAGTCTTGTTTTTTTTGCATGGAAACTTCTGCTGGACTAGTTGACTTGACTAGGTGTAGCTGGTAGCCAAGTGGAGAAAACAACTCACTCACGTGATTATGCCAACGCATTAGCGAACTTGGACCGCTCCTCTCTTCGTCTACAGTGCAGAGAGGGGATTTTTGAGCGCATCCCGTTGACCCACCTTGCACGCCGGCGATTCTTGGATTCCTCCGCCTCCGGTGGCCGCTCCGGCGGCGGAAGGTTGGGAATCCATGGATCCCGGCCTGTACATAGTGTAGGGTCTGGTAGAACTCTGGCCGGCGGCGCCATGGAGGCGGAGGTGTTGCTGGATCGGATTTTGCTGTCGGTCTGCTTCCTCTTCGACGATGGCGCTCCCCGGAGCTCCGGTGTGAGCGGATCGACTTCCTCGAGCTCGACGTTCTTTGGATTCGTTGAGTTCGTCGCTCCCCTTCCGGTTCCAGCCAGGCAACGGTGCCGGTGTGCAGTTCCTGGAGGTGATGTTGCATCGGACCAAGATGGTGTTGTTCTGTGCGGTGTAGGGTGGAGGAGGTCAGCCGAGGAGCGTCGACCTCATCGCCATATGCAGAGTTCTCCTAGTCCAAGCTTGCAGAGGAGAAGTGGCAGGTTTCGCCGGCGCAACGTCCTGTTTGGCGGAGACGATGCCAGAGTTTAGCATGGACTTCTTTGTATTTTCTCTTGTTGTCTAGACTTTTATATAAGAATCTTGGTTTAATGCAATTTGACCCTTCCTCGCAAAAAAAACTCACTCACGTGATTGGCAGCAGCGAGTTGTAGAAGATTTGGAAATTTAAAAGGAAAAAGAAACTTGTACTCCCTCCGTTTTAAAATACAAGACGTTTTAGGTTTGTAAAAAAATATATCTATACTTATTATAGTGTGTAGATTCACTCTAAACATGAGTGAACCTATGTACTAAAACAAGTCTAGATACATTTGCTTTATAAAACTAAAACATTTTATATTTTGAAAGGAAACTGCTAGGCGTCCCCCGGACGATGGGAGCTCTCCCATCGTCCTGCTTCTCGTGCTGACATGTGTCCATTTGCTGCAAAACATCCCGCGTTTGCTGCATATGTCCCCGCTTTTGCTTCCGAAGTAAAAAAAACGGTTCGTTTTAGAAATAGAACGTCTCGCCGGAGACCTCACCGGAGACCTTGCCGGAGACCATGCAGCAAAAAAATTGTGCTAATGCAGCAAAACCGTCTTCGCCGAAGACATCGTTGGAAACAACTCGTTGATGACCCTCGCCAGAGACCATGCAACAAAAAAAGTTTCAGGCGAAGTCGGCTTTGCTGCATTAGCACAATTTTTTTGCTGCATGATCTCCGGCAAGGTCTCCGGCGAGACGTTCTATTTTTAAAACGAACCGTTTTTTTTGCTTCGAAAGCAAAAACAGGGACATATGTAGCAAAAGCGGGCAGTTTTGCAGCAAAAATAAAAATTGGAGCGATTTTGGGGGGAGGAGGACGATGGGAACCCCCATTGTGCGGGGATCCATATCATTTTCCATTTTGAAACGAAGGGAATAGAAGCTTGGTGGACCGTGATCCACCGAGCGCAGTGAACGTGCGGGTTATATCTCCGTGGCCAGATTATTCTGGGCCGGGCTGCCAGGTGCCAGTCTCGCAGGTATTCGATGTTACTCTTGTTGCCCGGATTGAGTGTTTAGCTGTAGGTTAGGGGCGTGATTGATAGATTCTTGAAGAGCCCAAGAGCAGCCGGTTTCGGTCCAGTTCTTCTGACGGTTTCTGCGAGAAGAAAGCTGGTTAAAAAAATTATAAGGCCTTTTTTTTTCTTGAAAAAAATATATATTAATATCATAAGGATATCAATTATACCTAGCCTCTGCAACAACGCATGTTCTAGCGGTCCTACGGATGCACACAACTCAGAAAAAAAGAAGAATTACAAAAAGGAAAAGTCCCGCTACAGAGAACTAATCATCAAAGCAACAACACTGACACCATCAGAACAACACCAGTAGTCCTTCATTTCAATAACAATACCTTCAAGAAGGAAACAGTGCCCAAGCGCCGTCGTTGACTGATCAAAGATCATAGATTTACATCCTGGAGAAAGTCCTTTCTCATAAAACAATGTCTTCAACAAGGTCATTGCCAGACACAACCAGTTAAGGCTAGACCTTAGATTTTTACCCTGCAAGATAATACTGAGAACTCCTCCTGTGTTGTCTTCCCGCACCAACAATCGCTGCAACGAGTCCCAGATCACGCAACCAGTTCTCTGTCGCCACAAGAACAAAAATCACCATCGCTACCCTCATATTTCACCTTTCCTGACATTCTCTGCATCTGACTTCACCATGGCTGTAAGAATGACACTTGTTGGAAACAAACAACAGAGCTTCGCAACGCTCCCGCTGAAACCTAACATCCAGAAAAACAAGGTGCGCACGACCGAATACCTTCCGATTCAGCAATCTCCAGGCATGATACGCCCATGGGAGTTCGCCAGCGGAGCCTTCCGGAACCCGCCTCTCTAGACCAAATCAACGAGGGCAGACATCAAGAAGATCTTCGTCTTCATGCGAAAGAAACCAAGGACCACCACCTTTATTAGATCCAACACAATGATCCCTACACCGCCGGATAGTTTCCGAAGAACGAATCAAGCAGGCAATTAGGGATAGAGAGCCGATCTAGGTCTTCCAACGGAATCCCATCGCCGGCACCTCCTCCACCAGATAGCCACCCACCCCACTCCGGTAGAGGCCGCTGCCTCTAGATCTGAGCTCCCACGAAGCCACCGCCGACCGGAGCCGCGGAGATGTCGATGGCGAGGGGGCCCCGTCCAACGCCGGTGTTCTCCTCCCTACTACCGCGCTAGGACCGAGAGGCCAGATCCCCGCCGCCCCCATCACCAGCGCCGCGCACTTAGGCCGGCTGTCCTCCGGGGGCGACGAGGAGGGAGAAGGATGGAGGGGGAGGAGGTGGCGGCGGGGTAGGGTTTGGCCCCCTCGGTCGCCAGTATGGGGCGACGCGAGGGGGAGATGCCATTATATGGCCCAATTATGAGGCTTCTAAAATAATTAAGACTTAAGACTAGACTAATTTGAAAGCCTCATAAATTTTTTGAACTGACTTTCCTAAAAAGCTGAGGGTAGGACAGTTTCTTGAAGAAGACACCAAAAGAACTGGGCCTTCATCATTTGCCCGACTAGATGAAATCTGGACCTCCAGTTTGATTGGCTACATTGCACATGGCTGGTCTCGAGCCTCTTCTTTCCTTGCCCATTTCACAGTATTTTTCTCAACATTTATGGTTGCCAGCATTTATAATCTCCTAAATATCTCTTCCTAAGAGCATCTCTAGCAGAGCATGCATTGTTTAGTCGCGCATATCGGTCCTCATCCTTTAACTCCCTATATTTGGGTATATAATGAGAAGCGGCACCTATCCAAACTCCTATACTTTAAATGAAACACTTTTTTTATTGCAAATCAAATCTTTCTAACCGAAATTCAATACTACAAACCGAAATAGTAAATGTAATAAATCAAATAATTTAATCTTCCACGCCGAAATAATAAATGTAACAAACAAAATTGTTCGGAACCAAATTAATCATGGATTGGGAGGGGGGTGGCATAATTGTTGTAGAGTATATCTGGACGTGGGCACCCCGATCCGACCTGAAAAAGCCTGATGGGCCGGGCGTTTTAGGCCTGCATGACGGGCTTGGGATCTAGATATGAGGCCCAACAGATGCACGGGCCGGGCTCGGGCTAATGAAATCGTGAAATTAAGGAAGGTCTGGCCCGATGGCCCGGTGGAAAATAGTGCGACCTTGGTTCGGGCCTGAGATTTTGGCCCGACAACTAGGCCGGGCCAGGCTCGGGCCTGGGTTTTTACCCATGGGCTTTTTTCTGGCCCGGCACAAGCCCAACCTAGAAATGCCAAGGTATGCTGTAGAGAGACGCTAGTGATGGTCAACAAGATCAACTTGTAGATGAAAATGTGTGTTCTCTCTGGCGATGGTTCGGTGTATCTCGAGGAAGTGTCGAATCCTCTTTGGATCATGCTCTGGATCTACATGATCTCCATTGAAGACACACCGAAAGTTTTCTGGCATCTCTCTCTCATCTTCAATGATCATGTTATGCAAAATAATTCAACACGTCATAATTTTCCATAGGACTTGCGGTTTCCAATACTCGGCAGGTCCATGAACAATGGCAAATCTCTTCTAAAGCACATCGAAAACTCTTTCTATATCTTTCCTTGTAGCCTCTTGAACAGTTTCAAAGTGATATTTCTTTGGGTTGTTGAAAAGCGTCCGCGAGATTGTCTTCACAAACATGACCTATTTTGGATAAATCCCGTCAGCAAGATAGTAATACATGTTGTACTCACGACATTCGATGACATAGTTGCAAGGAGGAGATTCACCTTGGATGAGCCTTGAGAACAATGGAGATCTCGATAGCACATTAAGATTATTATGAGAGCCAGGCAATCCGAAGAAAGAATGTCATATCCATAGATCATGTGATGCAATAGCCTCAAGAATGATCGTTGCATTATTGCAATGACCTTTGTATTGACCTTTCCATGCAGCAAGGCAATTCTTCCATGTCCAATCATGCAGTCAATGCATCCAAGCATCCCAGACCGAGGAATTGACAATGGTCACCGGCGCCGGCTATTTGGGCACACCTAGCTTCGTGGCAGTCAATCCACCACTGCCCTATGCTCCGACGGCTCTGTTTTCGAAGAAACCAAGGTCGCAACAACCTGAATCGAGCTCGAATTGACGACGGCCCTCCAGCCTGATTTCGGCGACGGAAGCGCGAACAAACGAGGGGGAGTGTGGAGGAGGCTTAGGGATGTCTGCAGTGGCTTATGGTGGCAGCCGGCGTGAGCGCCTGCGGGAAAGGGTGGCGCAGGTGGGAGGCCATGCACATAGTGGGGGAAGGTGGCTTTTGCGAGTCGATGTCACGGCCGTGCAAATATGCGAGCTGAGGAGGCCAATTACCAAAATTTTATACACGGCTAAAGCCAATGCGCATTCGGTTAGTTCCGGTTTAGCCGAGTAAAACAGAAATTTTACTCATCTAACCGATCTACTCCTTTCTCAAGCCACTACATGACCTTTCCGTAGCGGTGCTCTTATATAGCTGAAAACAGACAACCTGAACGTCATGTAGAACGACAAGGCGGAAGTACAATTCAAAGAATGTTCGGAAACATCTACCATGTGCAACAACTATACAAAATCAATCTTGGTGAACTCTAAACAAACGCATGAAACTTTTTTTCATGAAAATACTACCGCAAACCTAAGATGTAAAGGGGCCTCCTCCGGTGCTCCTCCGTCCCCAAAACTTAAAAGGGTAATTTAGTCTTGCTATTAAATAATCTCTAAAATCCTATTAATTCTATTAACCGTTCATATCCAAACTCAAACCCGTATTACGCACGTGCATACCCAGGTATTGATATACGGTGATCGATCTAAGTGTCCCCTTTCCTCGACATAAGTGCCTAATAGACGCAGGTGAGGATGAGAACATGGCCACCACGATACGCGGAGGCGGACGCAGAGGCAGTGACACTATTTCCTCTTCACTCACCCCTCCCTTCTGTTAGATATATATATTTGTATATTGTAGTTTCCCCATATGTTAGGGGGCTTCCTGCATATTTGCACCTATACCTGTATTATATATTGTGGAATTTGGCCTCCAGAGGAATACATGTTGCATATTCCTGACATGGTATCAGAGCAGATCTGATCTGATATGTGTCTAAAAAAAAGCGAGAGATGTGTCTTCTTCATCGGGTTATGTTGCGATTCCTCGCTGCCCGGTGATCTTTGATGGCGCGAATTATCCTGATTTCGCTGCCTTTATGCGCGTTCACATGCGCGGTCTCCGTCTTTGGGGTGTGCTCTCCGGCGAGGTCTCCCGTCCGCCGTGCCCCCCTGCTCCTGTGGCTCCTCTTCCGCCGACGCCGATTGTGCTCGGTGCTGATGCTTTTCAGGAGGCCAAGGATGCTGCTCAGAGTGCTGATGATAGTGCTGTTGCTGCTTATGACCTGAAGTTCAAGCAGTACTGTTCTAATCTCGAGGCCTATCGACACGCTCTGACTGCTTACACTCAGTGGGTTGATGAGGATGCTCATGCAGATCAGACGGGGTGGTGGCGTTGAAGATCAGCGCAGACCAGACGGGCGGGACGGGGCAGAACCAGATCCGGCCGGACGGGCGCAGCCACGAGAGAAGACAATGGCCTGTGGGCGGCGGACGGGGTCCTGCAGGCGGCGGACGTGGCGTGGCATGCGACAGGTAGACGACCCACAACAGACAGCGGCGAACGGCCGAAGAGATGGCCGGAAACAGCAGCACACCGGCGGCGGCGACGTCGGAAAAACGACGACGACAGGGACGGTGGCGGCTGTGACGATGTTGCAGCAGGAAAATAGTCTAACCTAGCTCTGATACCATGTTAGGAATATGCAACATCTATTCCTCTGGGGGCCAAAGGCCACAATATATAATACAGGTACAGGTGCAAATATGCAGGAAGCCCCCCTAACATATGGGGAAACTATAATATACAAATATATACATCTAACACCTTCCACCTTGCACCGAACTCGCCATCCTACGCTATCTCAATTATAAACCAGTGCCCACACAATGAGTTGATCGAATTCGTATCGATCGATGCCTCTGGCGACAACGACACCCGATACTTGGAGTAGGCGACTATTGCTCACCGTAGGCACTGCCGAGAGCACACCATCTTTCGTCGCCGACGAGGATGAAGTCACCAGGGCCGACCCGTTGTCATGCAGGGCCAGGTGCAAAATGACAGCAAGGGGCCCTCATTCACACACAAATGTTGAAAAACAATATACTTCAAGCTAAAAAATATATCATATCATATTTCATTAAGGAAGTAATGTTCAGAACATAGCATAGATCCATGATCTTTTAACTCTCAAAATGACATAACATACTAATATTTTGACTCTCAAAATGACATAGCATACTTACTTTGACTCTAATAACGGTTCTACAAAGATCGCTTTGCTGGTCTTCACAAGGGAGAACACGTCTTTTTTTCTGTAAAAGGAATAAGTTTGTCAAAATTGATGTTTAGAAGCTTTTGCATTATGGTATAAAGTTACATTGACTTACATTTGTTTCCAGTCCTCGCCAATTTCTGATCCACTTTGTCATTGTACTTGTCATACATGATTGATAAAGGCAAGGAAGTCACCATAGTTTCCTACTTTAGAGAGAACCAGAGAGCAGTGATAACCTATAAAGCACAAGAAAAGTATATTATGCAATCAATCAACTACAAACAAATAGTAAAGCATTATGTGAAGTTGTTGTGACATATACCTACACTAGAATTTATTCAGAACATGCCCCATTGCAGACAAACTATTCACCACTTCATATTCTTCACCAGAATAATAACTCAAATTTTGCAAAGCTTCCTGCATGAGACAGAGTCAAGCAAATTGAGCTTAGAACTTGCAATTTCTCCTAACACTTCTGAAAGCAAAGTCGTCTATAATAGCATTTGTATTTATCTCATCCAACTTATCTTTCTCAATACACAAAGTTGCCAAACCATTTAATCTTTCTTGAGACATTGATGATCTTAAATAGTTTTTTAGCAACTTCAACTTGAAAAATCTGCATTCAGCTGATGCTACATTCACTAGTATAGTAAACAAAATGCGATAAGCAATTAAAATATTTGGAAAACAATCTACATCCTTAACAAACTCAAATATTTCCATGGCATGCATAGACACATTAGATTCTGGTAAAGTCATTTGTAACAAATTTACCTCTCTCTAGAATCTAGTACCAAACTTCTATTTGATCGGGAAATGGTAGAAGCATTATAAATTAAAAGGCAGAAATTTGGGGAAGAATGGACGTGCGCTGTTGGCCTCCATTAATGGGGTGGCTACCTCCGAACCTCAGAAAGACAAGCGGTGGCGCCGTTTTAGAAATTCGGGGAAGGGGATGAGGAGACGAGAAGAAGAGGATGCCCGGGTCGCTCCCGTACCAGAACTGGAGAAGTCACACGCTCGGGGCGCTCCCCTGGCCTTCCGTACGTGATTATCTGGGTGGGGCACCTACACATGGACCTTTTATTTTTTAAGAATAAAAACTAGACATTTCAACTACTAGTATTAGAACTATTACCTAGGTCGGGGCCTCTGGCTTAGGAGGGCCTAGTGCGGGCGCACCGTTTGCCTAGCCTATGGGTCGACCCTAGGAGTCACCATGAACCGTGAGCGACAAGGACAGGCGTACCACGCCATATAGATTCCATACATATATGGGTATGTATGGGTTTATAATACTATATATACAAATTAATTATTCATTAATGGTGACCTAATAATTCATTAAAGAAAATATGAATAGGGAGGAACACTGAAACAGAAGTGGACGTAAAGAACAAAAATTATCAAGAGAGAGGAAGGTGGAAGAGAGAGAGAGAGAGAGGGGGGGGGGGGGGGGGGGGAGATGAACGTGAACCAAATTTTATGTAGGTTGTCATTGGTACACTAGTTCTTGTGCCCATTAGCGGACCCAAAGAAATTTTAAAGCCTAGACATACATGCTTAAGCTGTTGCTTATCCTTGCAAAACATCATTAATTAACAAAAGAATTAAGCTGCCGGCCGGCCGACAAGCCTGGGCAGCCGCCCGGGCAACAGGTGTGGTAGATCCGCCGCTGCTTGTGCTCGAAACTTGAACTTACAATGTCAAAGTCGTCTGGAACATCGACTTGAAACTACCGCTCAAAGTCATTTGGGAAACATCAAGCATGCACGACAATTTAACGAGATTAAACATGATGAACTCTAGGCAAAGCACGAAACTGCTGCGTGAATGGAATCATCTCATATGTAGACATTTTTCGTGTATAGAACATCGCGAACTGAAGCATTGGTATAGAGATTATTAGAGAAAAAGGTGTGAGATAATATAAGAAAGGAAAATGGAAATAATCTTATGCAAATGGTGCATGGTCACATAAGAAATATGCATTGTTAGAGTCAAAGGACCACTAGGCTGCGTAGTTAGCGGTCGCTCGAGGCTTGGTCGCTGAAAAATAATACTCCCTCTGTTTCATTTTAGATTGCTAAAAGGTCTTATATTATAGAACAAAGGTAGTATAACGGAGCATGCCAATGGGCATGGCAGAGAGGACTGCTTTAAAAAGCGTACCAATCAATTATCAAAATGTCGCGTCTAGCGAGCATGGTTGGCCTCTATGCATGCTACCAGAAGCTTTCTAGATTACTCCTCAGATTTACGTCTCTTCTATTGTACACAATCGGCCATCAACTAACATATATACATAATTATTACATGCATCTATGGCACTGACCTTGTACACAATACTCGGACATACGTCGCGTCATACCAACTTCTCTAAAAATGAACTAGACTTGGTAGTCATTGGCATCTAATAAGTTGACAAACGTCCAAAAACAAGAACCAAAGTTTTGGTTACATGCAAAACCCTGTTAAGGTATATTTTGGACACAAACTATGCATAGCTTTGACACTAAACTAGCTCAAGACTTGTAAAATATGGATATATCTGTCTGCTATTGGACAAAGACCTAACCCATAAAAATAATCTGATGCAAAGAAGTTAGTACATTTTGGGGATTATGTATAAATGCATGGTGTACTTCACTAAGATATAGCATATACTAGTGGTAATTATGTCCAGGCTTTATTTCTAGCTTGATGGCCAACTTTACACATATGTGCAGCTTCTAGGGAAGCTTTTGAGATTTGTGGATTAGCTTAGCTCCACTCTTTGAAACTTGAAGTGTGTCCTAGGTGCAGTCATGGTGGGTGTGCGTTCATTGTTGTGTGTGGTGTTAAGGAAAGCGAAAGCGAAGAAGCATTTGTTACCCATAATCAAGATATACTACTATATGTGTCATATGATAACATATTCAAATAAACTATCTCTACAACCCCTCTGAAGATATACCCACCTGCAAGCAACTGTAATAACTAGTAACAAGAAATAAAGACATTATCGGCATTATCAAGGGACCGACTATACCCATTGCAATAGTTAGATCGTCAAAACTTTAACCTTGATTGAGGTTGTTTCAGCTATTTGGTTAATTTACTTACATATGCTATTTTGTTTATGATATCAACTATAGGTTGCATAGAGCTTTCGTTGAGAGCTTTATATACTTGTTCGATCAATACCCAACACATGTCTTCATTTATTGTATGATGCATTTTCTAATTATAGATTGTTAGTCAGGTCTAGTCACTACATACAGGGCCATGCATTTCTCAGCAAGTTTAATGTCAATTTTGCAATTTAGTCTGAAGGAAAAATGTTATTAAAAAACACAATACATACGCGGACGCTCACAAATACATACATACACTCAATATTATTAATACAAAGTAATAGAATAATAAGTATACATATATAATAAGCACAATAGAAAATACAAAAGCAGACATTCTTGGCACACAACAAAACAGGATAGGCACGCGCACACATGCCGATTTTTGTAGATAAAGGTTACATGGACCTTAGGGAAACTAATCAAACACTGGAGCTCTAGTAAGATCCATGGAACTATTAAGTAGAAAAAGCACTTCCTTTATTGATTTATATCTCAAGAGAACACCATCTTAGGGGTAAACCTCGATGACGGATCGAGCTCCCAGTTTCTTCACAATTTTGTAGTCAGTGAACCCCGCTTGCATGAATAGCTCACGCCAGTGCTTTTCATCACGTTGACCCCCTCTTGTGTTCACCATCATGAGCATATCAAAAAGGAGTTGGGCCTCAAACATTATTGGTCCTAAGGAAGGTTCAACCACGATTTCTATGATAATTACCTTCCCTCCCTCCTCGCGCGAAGGAATGGCCTTCCTGCACTAGGCTAGGATTTTCACACAATCCTCATCGCTCCAAAAGTGAAGCACAAGCTACAACAATATTTAAAGTTCAAAATGTTAAAAGATGATCAAATAATTGTGACCTCTATGAGTTGTAAACTGAAATTTAAGAGTATTTATTGACTTGTCAGGCATACCTTGAGCATCACCGCTTGAGATGGGGGGACGGTGTGGAAGAGGTCACCGGCAACATAGTTGATGACATCATGAGGTGGGGCTTTTTCGATCACCTTCGGGAGGTCTAGCACGGTGCATTTAAGATGTGGGTAAGCCTTGACGAGGGCCCTCGCCGTCGTACCGTCACCGCCGCAGCAGTCGGTCAGAGACTCAACCCCCTTAAAGATGTCACTGCACTCCCGCAGTATGGTGCCGATCCCCAGATTGTCGTGGGCAGCCAGGCCTTTGTTCACAACATCGTCGAGCTCCTTGTCAAGGAGGGCCGTTTTCTCATCGAAGAGTGGCACGCCATACTTGTCCTCGAAGGGCGATGTCACCGGCGGCACGGTGTCCTTCTTGAACCAGTCGGCCAGCCCCAGGGCCGCCTCCGTGTAGTGCGGCGAGGTGACGCCGAGCACGAAGTACTTCTGGCTGTGGTGCTCGTCTGCAACGACACCATGCACCAGCACCCGGGACAGCGTGGTGAGGCGGAACAGCTCCTCGCCGGATTCCGAGTTGTTGTCGGATGCAAAGACGCCCGAGTTGACGAGCACGCGCATGAGGCGGCCGAGGAACGGCATCTTGACCGTCGGGAGGGAAAGCGCGGTCATCAGGTCGGGCAGCGAGGTCACCCCGCCGAGGTGGTGGATGGTCGTCGGGATCTCGAGCTCCACGGCGCACCGGAGCCCCATGGACGCGAGGTAGTAGAGGCTGTGGCGCCACAGGTCAGCCTGTGCCTGCAGCAGCTCAGCGTCCGTGGGAACCTCTATGGCCCGAGTAGACATTGCTGCCTATCTACTATCTTACACCCTCCCTCTCTGATGAATGTCCAGGTGATACGTCTTGCTTTGAGGCCGGATTCGTTGCTGTGATGGTGCATTGGTGCCTAAGTGTTATATATAGCTCGTAGCCTGCATTGTCGGTAGCTCGGCTCATTAGGGCATGTACAACTATACATGCCACCTAATATTGATATAATAAGAAAACATGATATACAATCAATCATTTTTTAGCGTCTCGAGCGACAGATATATGTGATGAGACATATCGTGCTAAAATAGAAGACATAGGTCTTTTTTTTTTGTCTTTATCTCCTCCAACTCAGCAATCATCATACATGCCATTGCTAAGATACTAAGATAAGATCGTTCTAAGTGAATCATGTCGCGGTTTAGCCGTGGAGCTAAAGGTGACTGCTCAATAGAGTCACACGCAACGCACCAGACATGTATTTCGGAGGTCGGCCCACTCTCTCATTCTAAGGCGTCAGGCTCACTTTCTTAATGCAGATTGTGCCGTCAAATGGATCCGTCATCTGATATTGTTGAATTTATTTGGTAGTTGGCAGTTGGCAGCTGGCAGTTGGCACTACTTATGGCCATGCCTGGAAGAGTTTGAGTTTTAGTTAGTAAATTTTTATGTCAAAAATAACGAAGATTTCAGATAACACGTCATCAGTGACACTAGCTATGTGGAATATTGATGTTGAATTAAGATCGCGGACCCCTAAACTTCTTGATGAGTGTCTTCATCATGCAATATTTGATCCGCGTCACACTCTATATCGCCCCTCCTGTATGGGTCGACGTGGGAAAATCCGCATCACACAAACCCACACCAAAGACATATATTCTGTCTTTTTTTTAAATAACTATATATTTTATTAGACAATCCGAAGATTACATATATAGTCAACATCTAAGACAAACATGTCTGTCAAGCAATTTTGCACAAAGAACTCTGCAAGTAAAATTAGATTTCGACCCTTGAAAAAACTCATGCCTCACCGAAACGTCGCTCATCGTCCTCTACCGCCACCATGGTAGCGCCGGAAAAAGAGGCGATCAACCGCCATACCAAGATCTGGGAGAGCACCATCGCATACAAGGATGCTTTTTGAGCCGATGAACCAAATCGTCGCAAGCGACGAGCCCGAGAATTTGTGGCACGTGGGCTATTACTAACTCGAACGTGGGCTGCGCCCCACGTCTTACCCGACCGGCGCTATATAAGCAGCTCAGGCTCTAACCCTAATTACGAACAACACATCCTTCTCTCCGCCTCCAAAGCCTTGCGCCACCACTACATCTTCTCCATCCCCTCTTCCGACGTGCACCGGACGACGGGACAGTAGGCCTATGTAAAACGATATGTGAGGGGAACTGGCTCGATACCCTTAGGGTTCGGCCTGAGTTATATTTATAGATGGAACATGTACAAGTACAAATACAATACCGTATAGGTACGGTATAAGTTAGAGAGTTATACTACATATCTAACACCTTCCCTCAATCTTCACTAGTAGAAAACAGGCCTTTCGTCCAAGCCATTAGTCCCGGCTGCGGCTTGGGCCGGGACTAATGGCCCGCGCCGGACGGCCCGAGCCACCCCAAACCTTAGGTCCTGGCCCGTTAGGGGCCATTAGTCCCGATGTGAGATACAAACCAGGACTAAAGGGTCTGGGGCCTGCCGCTCGCTGTAGGCACCCCCTTTATGCGGTGACCCAGCATACCACTACATGATGTAGTACACTATAGTCGTTGACATAACACCAATGAAACACCGTTCACTAGTATTACATCCCTTAGAGTGGTACAACAGAAACACAGCAGGTCCAAGACATGACTATAGGTTACAACTCAATTCTTTACACAAGATCCAGAGAACACTCTAGGTTAAAGAGAGAGAAAGAATCTTCTTACAAAGAAGAATTATAAATAATCAACTCAAATCTAATATACTAATGGACTAGTATCTAAACTATTGGGGCTTGCATTGCTGCTATTGCAATACTCTACAGAAGTAGGTTCTATGGCTAGAGATTCTGTTCTTACCTAATCAGCAACTTCGTCTTCACTTGAGTTGATGTATATGTTGACTTTCTTGACTTCATTGAAGAGCTTTAGCTTTTGATGATGATTCCTGGAGCATGTCTTGATATAGACATCGTCTGTACTGGCTTTAGAACCTAGCAAGGGTTAAGAAGATACTTTGAGTACGAGCGTACTCAGCAAGTTCATTAGAAAAGGAGTGTTTGATGCACTATATCTACAGCAAAAGACCATAGGTCATAGGCAATGCAGGTTTTCGTAAACATTTCTTCAAAGGTTGCTTTTATTATGAAAATCTATGTACGCCAGCCTTCACGGGTTTACCAGAACTTTCATGGAGTTCCTTTCCCGTAGCGTTCGTAGCTCCTTCCCGGATCAGGGAGTAACAAGTTACAGTTCTTACACCCTGCAGAGGTGCGTTACTTTACCCATGAGAGATCAAATCCTTGTTGCCAACCGGGCGATCTTTCCCGTCCACACTTCCTATGGTGTGGGGCCCAATAGATGATCAAAGCCAATCACTGCCCTCTCCGCGACCCCATATGTCTGCACGATCCTTCGGGGCTGGCTCACCTCCGTTAAGCCCCATTTCGGGGAGGCTAGAACCCTGATGAGTCCCGAAGACTCTATGAGCTGGTGATGCCTAGGTAAGTACCTTACCGGTCCGGCTAAACCCCTGGCAGCCACTCATTGATAATCTAGACATCAAAACGCGTGGCCTAAGGGTGCCCACCCATATGTTGGATCCACACAAGGAATCACAATGTCACGTTAAGATAGTCTTGCCTCCATACAAAGGGAAAAGGATACAACTGACTTCTCTGTCCCATTCCAAATCTCATGGTTAACATGTGATATACGACGCAAGAATCACTGGCGACATTGGTTATTAAGTCCTAGATAATATGTTCCTTTACCACTGGAACTTTCATAGTAGGTTACTACCTCATGGTAAATAACCTATAATCATATTATTATGAAAATAGTGTTTTCTAACCTTTTTCAAATGCAGGTGATGGCAACACTAGATTTGCAAAATACTTTATAAAAAATAATCAAAGGACATGAGCAAATGTGAACTTCCCTTTTATGATTGCAAGATTATGCACTCACGGTCTTCGAGACAACATAAGATCCAATATCTGAAATCTGCACCATTGGTCCGGTAAGGACTAATGTTTAAATAAGCAATATGCAGTTATGCATAAGTAATGCTATGAATTTTGTAGAACTCCCAAATAGAATCCCCAATACTTTGAGTGAAGTGAATTCAAGTGATTCTGTTAAGAGTTGGTTTATCTTCAAATTTTACTTTATAAGTAATGACCTTTATAAGGAACCTAAGTGTTAACAATCCAAAATATATAAGTAAAGTATAAAATGATGTGATTATGGTTAATTGTCATGTGGTGACTATGATAAAAGTCCTTGGGATTGAGTTGTTAAGAGTTGAAGAACTTATTATAAGATTGTTATTTGAAGTGGCAAAAAGAATAACATTTGAAGAAAAGATTTCCTTTATAATGTTTAAGCAATCTTCATTGTTAATAGAATGTGATCAATGCCTTCTGGTATTCGATTTATTAGTTTGGACTTGAGATGCATTATGTCTTAATTGAAATAGACCAAAGTTAACTATAAAAACATAAGTAGTGTATTAGACATGATGTTTATAAGCTTTTAGACTAAAGTTAACTTTAAAAGGGTAAGTAAACTTAAGATGTAATATGTTTTAATTATTCCCAAGTTTTAGATTTATGATAGGTATAACTAAGGTGTGGAATTATTCACTTTATATTTGAGTGAATGATTAGATTAAATTTGTTTTTCTATTATGAAAATAATATGTATTTATTTAATGGAAGCATAATTAGATTATCTTAGTAATTTGAAGTTATGTTAATAGTGATTACGATATAATGATTATTCACCATATTATATATATATGAGTGATACCCAATGTTGATTTAAAAGGGTTTTTAATAATATTTTTAAAAGAATATTTTAAAGTTAAAAGTTATACTTAAGTTTGATTATGAATTCAAGTTATGGGTTTGGAATTAGTACTAAGACACTAATTGCTCAAGGTTTTATAAGAATTGTGATTATTTATTACTTAATAATTGTTTTTAAAGAATTCACAAAATAGGTATAAGATAAGGATTTATTATTTAAAATATTAAAGACTTTTCTAATAATATATTTAATATTTTTCTAGTGTAATATATTTATTGAAGACCTTAAAATGATTTTTATTTAATTTTTAAGTATTATTTTTATGTTTATAAAATTTCATAAAGTATTAATTGCATTTAAATATTTACTTCAAATTTTATTTATAAAAGAGTGGAGTTAGTATTTTTATAATATAGTGGATTCATTTTTATACACAAAAATGATTTTTATTTATTTTTAGGATTTTCCTTATTTTATGAGATTTCATTTAGGATGTAATGGTGTTAATATTTATCTGCATTTTATTTATATTAACAAGTAATATTATAATTTTCTATGTATATATTATTCTTGTGGTAATTTTGATATATCTTATGTATTTTTGGGATTTTTCTATATTTTTCTAGGGTATAAATTATGTTTAGGGGTAGTTTGGTCATTTAGTGATTTGATAAATATCTTAATTTTTTATTTTTGCTTTGGAATTGGACCCGGCTCACCAGCGGGCCCATCTGGACCCAACTTGGCCCGACTGGGTCAGGGTCAAACCCCACCCCGGCCCAGCCATCCACCACTCCTTCACACACATTTTCGTTTCTCTCCCTCCTGGTTGCTGGCGACGCCGATGTCGTCGCTCGCCCGATTCCGGCGAGGCAGGACATTGTGGTCACCGCCGATGGTTGCCGGAGCTTCGCCTCCCTCTGGCCGACCTGGTCCTCCAATTGGATTTATCCTTAAGGCCCTCTCGAGCTCGCCCCTTCCATTTTTTGTGCGTCTAGGGTTTCGGTATCCTGGTTTGGCCGAGCTCCAGTGATGGCTTGATGTTGTCCTGGTGGTGGATTGAGGTTGGTGAGGATGGGGTGTGTTCTTGGGTTGGTGTAGCTTGGCACAGGCCGCATGTTTCAGCTCGGCGCAGGCTCAGGTGTCGCCTGTGCCGCTGTGCCGCGGCCGTTGGTACTACGACCATCCCGTCGGTCAGCTTCCTCTTCAAACTCCAGCGAGGACCATGGGTAAGTGGGGAATCTTCTTTCCTTTTTCTCACTTGATTCCTTTCTAGATTTCTTTCTGTGATGATGAAATCATCCTAAGTAGCACCGATGCTCTGTTTTAGGGTTTGTGTGTAAGGATCTGATCTCTTTTGAGTTCCTCTCTACTGATTAGCAGATGAAACAAACATATGAGTATGTGCAAGCTATCTTGATTTATTTACAGTCAAAATTTGAGATCATTACATAAGAGGGTTCCTAGCGATGACTAGGAAACCATTTGATTGTTGTGTCTGTATTCAGCAACCTAGTTTGCTTGTTCTCAAATTCTGTCCATAAGACAATAGGTGGGTACATGATTCTTGGTTGGCTTCTGTTGGTAGTCAGGTTATTGTGGTGCCTCCTTGATGGAAGGTGCACAGTGATGTGCTGCCTAGTCAGTTCAGTAAATTCATTCCTCTTTGAGTAATGAGAGATAGTTGATAATGGCTTTGCTATTGTATTTGTGTTGTTACTGTGCAGTATAATGTGATTAATGCTTGCCCTTGTGATGTGTTTTGCACTTTGAGATTCTTGAGCTATGTGTTGACTGTCAACACAGTAGTAATTAGCTTAGATATGATTCCTAGATAACTAGGCTAGGAAGATGATTTAAAACAAATGATCAGAATTCCTGTGGTGTGCTTTGCAGGTATATTTTACTTGTTTTACTTATACTGTCCACATGACAGAGTACAGTGGAAATGATTTCTAGCAATTAAAGCTAGAGAAATGATTTGGATTCTTTAATAAGTGAGATTGTGATTTATTTAAAATGGACTTGAATTTGTACTTAAGGCATTTTGAATCTGCTGGATACAGAGGTGCTACCCTCTGGGAATGTGCCCTGTAGCCAAGCAGCTGTGGTACATACTTGTCTAGTAATAAGCTAGAGAATGAACTGATGATGTTATATCATGCAAGGCATGATCTTGGACAGATATGAATTGGAATATGCAAAGTAGATTCTCTTTATCTACTTAATTGTTTGATACCTGACTGAATGATTCCTAGATCAAATTATCTAGGAAAATGATTTAAATCATGTTCTGATTGCTTGCAAGGATTCCTAGCTTGATTGGATAGGAAGATGATATGAAGAACTTAATAAACCTTGCTGAGAGCTAAAGTAGAAGCATCATGCTTCTCTATTTCTGTTGACAAGATTTTAGATGGCTTCTGCCCTTCTGGAAATCCTAGTGTGGTGCCTCCTTATGGAGAGTGCACACTAAAATTCCAGAGAGCATGATATGATATTTATGTTCTTGCCTTGGCTTATTAAGATTGTTTGCCTGATGGTTTAATGATGGGAACTAAGATGGATTAGTTCCTTGCCTGTGATGCAAAGACTGAGGCCTTGATAGAAATAAGAACGGATATTTATTTATTTTGGTGGCTTTCATTCTCTGTGATGAGCTTTGCATATCATCTCTATGCAAGCCAAAGACAAAAATCTCCATCCAATCCTCCTAGATAAAATATAGTGGAAGGGTAGATGGAGTTAGTTGATATGTATTATTTACCTTTTGTTCCCAAATCATTATGTAGGATATAAGAACAAATGCTGCATGATCTAGTGGTTATTTCTGATGATTTTTACCTGCTACTGTAGAGTCAACAAATGATTTGTGCTGGGATTTTGTCAACTCTTGATCAGCTAAATCTTCTTGCTCTTAGGCTTGAACTGCTCCACCTTGATATGTTCTGGATCCTTCCTTCTTCTTAGCTACTGGCCTACTCCTCCTCCTCTTGAGCTAGCTTATGATCCTGTGCTGATTTTCTTGGTGCTTCCTGTGCTAAATCTTGATCTAGAAAACCATGTGATATTGGTTGGTTATTTGCGTGGATAGATCAGTGATAACTCCTGGTTCTTGGCTATGTGGTGGAATAAACTTGTGATGAACTGAGAACGAGATAGGTGTGGTTGTGTGGGTGTAGATGTATTGGTGTTCTATAGTGGAAATGGACAGTTGGTAACTCTGCTACGGTTGTGCTCTCCCTTTTGAACTCCCTATGATGCTTCTGGTGTTGACAGCACAACACCATGCAGATGTGTGAGCTTCTTGGGTGCTTGACTCACCCCCAATGGATCAGATCAAGTAAAACTTTACATTTTCTGATTGTTTATCTTTTTACTATTTATAATTTGGTGAAATTTGCCCCTTGGCTTATGATGCTTAGTCTGAAGCTTTCTTTGATGATAAGAATTGATCCTCCACTTGGCTCCCTCTTTAGATTACTCAATGATGAGTTAAAGCATATCATTTGTATGCTAAATCTGAGAGTAAGACTAACACTAACATAACCTTTCTTTATTTTTCTTTTTGTTTCTTTTCTTGTTTGTCTTTGCAGGTGAAGAATAATAAGCAGAGAAGAAGTTACAAGGAATAACATAGGAAATATTTTAGGTTTTCTTTTTGTCAGCTATTGTAATTTCTTTTCTGTTTGATTTATTGTAGAAACATTGTATGGTTGTATATCATTCAATAAAATTACTTGTTTTATAATTTGTTTGTAAGGACAATGTAATATTGTATAATATTAATAAATATTAACTTTTCTTTCTATTTGTAATCTACATTCTTGTAATATTTATATCTTGTTTATAAATGTGAATTCAATTCTTATTTATTGTTGTAATTCATTTTATAGGTATTACAATTACAATTTACTTTTCCTTGTAAGAACAATGTAATATGTTCATGTGCAGAATAAAGAATTCTTGTAACATTATTGATGTATTAACTATTATTTCTTTTCCTTCATTTTTTATTGTTATATCCTTTTCTAGTATTGTTATGTATTAACATTCTTTTCTATTTGTTATTGTGATTCATTTATAATTCAATTTAAAATTTCTCTTGAATTCAAATATATGATTTGAATCTTCAAATTCGAATTGCTTCCACCCTAATGCAAAGGATTCAACCAAGGTCATGTCAAAATCCAGAGCACTAGCCCTAACCTTTCCATCATAACAATAGAGATATCGATCCCTCTATAGCTTCTTTACTTTTGCGCGATTTTTTTTGGATTTTCTATGCATGAATGCAATGCACACACCTGGTTTCAGCTTATTTCTAAGCTCTAATGCTGGGATGTTACACTTTAGTCCCGGTTTGTATCTCAAACTGGGACTAGTGGTCTGGCCCTATATATATGGCACAACCCCCTCCCCCTCTGAACTGTTTTTTTCCTGGTGGGAGAGGTGGTTTTGTGCTATTTTTTTGTCGTTCATATACACTAGAGGTGTTCGGTGAAATGACCATTAGAGCGATGCGACTTTAGGTCACACAAGGCAGACATGATATGAGGTGCCCGAGCCACACTTAAGTTTTCTCATCTTTGTTTCCAAGTGTAATAAAAGGTTAGCAAGTAGTTTCTCGTTTAGACCGCGCAGTACTAATTTTAGCATCGTGATTGCGTTTGATATATATTTGTATGATATAGACGAGCCATCCATGGATGTACGGTGACCGATGCTCTGCCGCTTTTAGAGAAGGCGTGCGTTCTTTTCGACTTGCGGCCGAGGAGAACAAGCGGCAGGATGGTTTTATGTGTTGTCCATGTGTTGACTGTAGGAATGAAAAGACTCACACTTCCGCAAGAGTCATTCAGAGCCACCTGCTTCGGTCTAGTTTTATGTTCGGCTATAATGTTTGGACCAAACACGGAGAAAGAGGGGTTGCGATGGAAGACGGCGATGAAGAAGAGAACGATGATGATAACTACCGATCTATGTTCCCTGAATACGCTGATACCGCAATGGAAGACAATGAAGAAGAAGGAGGTGAAGAACAGGAACCAGACCGGCCCGTTGATGATCTTGGTTGGGTCATTTCTGATGCAAAGCGAGACTGCAACATAAAAAAGGAGAGGTTGCAGTTCATGCAGATGTTACAGGACCACAAAAAATTGTTGTACCCAACTTGTGAAGATGGCCATAAGAAGCTGGGTAGCACACTGGAATTGCTGAAGTGGAATGCAGAGACCGGTGTGACTGACTCGGGATTGAGAAGTTGCTGGTACTCATGAAGAAGTTGCTTCCAAGAAATAACGAATTGCCCGCCAATACGTACGAAGAAAGAAGCTCG